>JAZHRO010000028.1:0-4800000 GCA_037157565.1 Thalassia testudinum
CCCTACCATGTGCTTAGAACTTCTAATTTCTCCACATTGTGGAGAAAGAAAAAGCGATGGTCCTACCTTTTCAGGCTATCTGGTAGGTTCGTAATCTTATATTTCATGTGTCAGCTATAGAGGGCGTATGTTTCGGATGGGAGTTTTCCCATTTTCACTTTAAGGGGCATAAGTCCAAAAATGAGGTGGAATAGTCCCCTCTGCGGACGAATCCCCAAATGAAAATAGAAGACCGTGAAAGCATTCAAAATAGGCTAATAGTTTAGACTAAGTTGAGAGGGTGCAAGTCAATAGTAATGATGAAAGTAAGGAAGGGATTCAATGGCACTCGTAGGCCATTTTCTATGGTATATTTAAAAATAATAAAAAAATCAGCTACCCCTTTAGAACACAGACAGGTGAAGGGACCCAGGGATATGGAACTAGAATTGGTAAAGTCAGTGCCCTATCAGGAACTCCTGAATAGCAGCATTACTACAAAAATTCAAGTAAGAAGTGTGTAGTCTCAGTGTATCATGAGAGAGCTCCATCGTGGAAGAGGTCGACTCACCTTTTCCCATGATTTTGGACTTCTTCGTTGATAAGAAGGTTGAGGGGCAAGACTATCTTCTTCTTCAGTGATCACGTTCTTTCGGAGGTAGTGGCTTGAGTGGTTGTTTGTCACGCTCAATCAGGTTTTAAAAGTGTTGTGTTGTAGTATAGCCGAAATAGTGTTCAGAATAGGTAAATTTTATTACTCGGAAAGATTTCTGATGTTGAACACAGGGAGCAAATTGGTATTTAGAAATCAAGATCACAACTTATACTAGAAGAAATTGCAATAATAACAGTATCAGAGTGAAAAAATATGGGAGTAAAATGGTGATGTAGATCACCAAATACTCCTACAATATCACCAAATGATTCAATATATAAATAAGCAATGGAGACTAGAATCTATCGTCTGATTCCTTAATCAGATGACTTAAAGTGATTTCTTCCTTTCTTTCTCTTCTCTATCTTCTCCTTCCTTCTTCTTCTTTTGCCTTTCTTCTTCCTTGGCTTCTCCTCCTTCCTTCTTCTTCTTCTGGCCTCGTCTTCCTTAGCTCCTGCATTTGCCTTTCTTATACCTTAGCTTCTCCTTCTTCAGCCTTCTACCTTCTCTTTCTCTTCAGCTTTCTCTTCTTCCTTCTGGCTATGGCTAAGTGTTGGCCTGAAGTACCTGTAGCAAAACCTACCCGTACCTGCGCACAACTCTCCTCACCTTCTCTCTTAGGATACGCTCTCCCAGAGCCACATGGATAGTCGGGTATTCAGGTCAGGTGCGTACCTGGGACTAGGCCCACCGGTGTGCGATAGTAGGCAAGGTGTGTAGTCTGGTCTAATCAAGCCAGGTCTGTAGGGCATGATTGCAGACTGGACCGGGTCGGGTGAGTAGGACCTCACCCCGTGGATCTGAGGTGACAAGGCTATGTCACTTTTTCCTCTTATGCAATTGTGGGCGTGCCTTCACTTCCAAGGTGGGACTAAATGTCCCACCTTCCTTTCACGTGCACCTACAGAGATAGCCTTCGTGATTGCAGCAGCCGCAGTGGTCTTCGACTCCAATTGAGGGCTTGAGTGCCTGCGCGAGGATATTCTGTGCACCTGGGATAGTAGCACCTGGGCTTGGCGGACCTGGAGCTGTAGCAAGCTTGCTTCAAGCTCCACAACAATGGCAGAGGGGCGATGAACCTGAAATCACAAGATTGGCCTCGCAGCCACATCAAGATGCTTAACGAGGGTTGCTGGAGCACGACGAAGATGTTGGGGGTGTTGGCATGGCATGGCTGTGACTTTGTGCGTGCCTAGGGCACACTAAGAGCGTGTGTGTCGGTGTGTTCGAGGGGTGGTTTGCATGACAGATGCGGTGCGTGGAATGAGGGGAAAGGATCAGCGAAGTGCAGGGAAGCTTATGGGCTTATCGGCGAGGGTTGGGATGGCATGTGGAGGTGGAGCAACCTCACTAGAGTTGATTGTCGAAGATGGCAGGGATGGAGGTGATGGAGGTCGACAGTGGTCAATTTTGAAGAATAAAGGGTGGAGATGAATGTAGAGGGGAGAGGGAGCTTATCTGGGAGGTGAAGAGACGACGGGGGCGAGTGGAGGCGTTAGGTCTGGTGTGGCTGACGCTGGAGACAAAGAGTGGCTCCGGTGAGTGGAGATCAGCGAGGATGAAGAAAGGGAAACACCTGTGAGTGAAAGAGCAATCTTTGTTTTTGTTGAAAACTTTAACATAAAATGTTGTGTCATTGTATTTAATTTCATGGTTGAAAATCGCTTTCCAAAACATTTTAATTCTCAAAACTAACCACGAAGAGTTAGGTCATCTCCACAGAGAGGAATTAACCTATTTAAACTAGTGAATAGTCTCTCATTTATTCGAGAAATTCAACGTGTACACATACTAACTGGTGCATGTTTTTTCGACATAAATTCTTGATTTAAATAATTAATCAATAATGTAAGGGCGCACATGCAAAATCACCATAATGGAAACACGTGAATCATGATCTTAGTACTGACAAGCATCATCAATCTTAATCAAAACTGAACTCATTTCCCATAACCAATCTTCCATACTCTATCATGCATGAGAAGAGTTCAGCTATGCGTAATTTTGATAAACAGGAGGGATATTCATGCAAATCTTTCAGAAAATGATAATTCAATAAATAAATGAACAGTGTTTTTTTACAATGGCATACCTCGTAAATACTAATTCGAAGGGAAACAGAGGAATTCCCTTCTCTTCTTCGTACGCGAGGAGGCGTGCCAGCTGGCCGACTGAAGCCCAGTGGTGGTGCGTAGGATAGAGACGGTCGTGATGACGGTGACAGGGTAGCTGAAGGTGGTCGGATGTGGCCAGACAGTGAAGGAGAATGTCAGCCACGTCGACGACAGGTGAAATTTGCAGGCATCGTGGCAGGCAGCTGGTGGGCACATGGGGGTTGGGGCCGTGAGATGAGGAGAACAACGAGGTCGACGATGAGTTTGGGTGCTTGTAATGGCAGTATGAAGCGAGGAGGCAGCTGCAACTTTCGGTTCCGTCACTGCATGACCGATGCAAGGAAGAAGAAGATGAATAGTTGTCCGTGGGTGTATAAGGGCGAGGGGCTGGAGCGTGGTTCGTGAGGAGCTTGCGTGTAGGTAGCGCATTACTAGTGCGTGTGTGTAGCCGTGCATGGAGGTTGACGGGTGCGCACACGAGGGTGGTTGCTGCGGCGAGGATGTTGCACGTGCATAAGGGCGTGGCTGCCTGAGGGCATGGCTGGCGAGATGGTGAACATTGGAGAGATGTGGTGGAAGGTTGGTTTTGACGGTGGTGAAGAAGGTGATAGATGATAGCCGCAGTTGTAGTGGTGGCCGTGTGCTATCACCACATGGCCCACGCAATGTATCTTGTGGTGAAGGTGGAAGGAGTCTGCTTCAGATCACGATGCATGCATTATTCATGGTGTATGTAGTTTCCACAGTAGCAGAGGTGGAGAAGTCCCCGCCATGGGGAGCGATCCCTCCCTAAGGAAGATGCCAGCTTTCATTTTAAACATCCCTGGTTTGTTTTGCTTTGGCCTTCGATTTCTCCAACCACTCAGCGAAGATCGTGAGTGGTTGGGGTGGTTGAAGAGATGAGGCACAGTTGGCGGAGGAAAGGTTGCTGTAGTTTGAACATCATCAGATGTCCAGAATAAGTTCTGGACATCTTAAAAGTTGACAGTACTACGATCCCTGATCATCAGACGTCCCAACTCAATTTACGTTATCTTATACAAGCAACAATGGATGTCTGACTCTTGTACCTGGCCAGCATTCATCAAATAAATCATATCATATGCTATTAAATGTAAAATTAGTGCATAAATTTAAATGCAGGCCAAGGTGAATTTCCATATAACTCCTAATTAATTAACAACTAGGAACAAATAATTAAATAGTACTTAGGCTAAATAATAGTCCACAAAAGTGGACTTATCAAATGTCCCATGCCTAAGTTTTTCTAGTCCCTAGCAAAAAGTTAAAAATAATAGAAGTAACCAGAAGGTTTCTTCTTTTCTTTTTTCATAAATTTAGAGATCCAGACAAATGTGAAGTGATAACATCCTAGGTAAAGGATCCAAGTGAAAATAACTAACTTACATTTACAGTTCGTACTTTTTTCTTGGTAAATATTTCTATCAGGATTGGCAACTACTTCCCTCGGGGATAAAGCAGAAAATAATCTGTAAATTGACCCGGGCTTTTTAGCTTAGGTAGGAGATGCTGAGTTGAATGAATTTATATTTGGTGGCACACACTCATCTGGTGCTACATGTAGTCTAGTACTGCAAACTCTAGATATCCAGACTATCAAATGAGTCAACCTAGAGAGAGGCTGAACACTGTGCCCTCTTGATGTTCCATTGCACTCACTCTTTTCTTTGTTTTATTTGTAACATCACCAATCTTACCAGATTTTGTAAATGTACTCACTGTTTGGTGGCCTCACATGGCATTCACACTTCAAGTAAAGTCCTAATAACTCTACAACAAAGTTAGAGTCCTCAGCCAGTTTTTGACCGATCAGAAATACTGGAAGGTTGGTATGGGTCATATTTGTTGGGTTGCGATGGGTGTTTTTGTTGCCTCGGAAACATTGTCATGAAGATAAAGCTATAAACTTGGACTCTTTTCTTTTTCTTTTCTTTCTCTCTTTTCTCTTTCTTTTATTTAGTTTATTTTATTTTTTAAATATAATTATTTCCTTTTTTTGCTTCTTTTTCTTTCTTAATAAATCAACATAATGCGATGCAGATTTTTATTAGGACAAGTGTATTTCTGACCTTTTACACTATTAACCTCCTTCAGCCGAGGACTCTATGAAGAACGATCGTAACCATCCACCATAGTCATAGCTTTATTAAGGCTCAATCTCTGTGTATCTGCCTTATTTGTTGACTCTCAGGAATTCACACAATGTACACACATAGGAACAGAGAGCGAAAACTATGCCTAACTCTGAACTATCATCATCTAATTGTCCAAAACTTAAGAGTCCTTACACTAGACTTAGCGTACTAGTAATCTCTCTCCTTTCTTCTCACAAATATGAGGTGGACCTACTAGAAGATAGTATGCCTGACTCCCTATTAACTGTCAAAGGGTTCAGTAGACTATAAATGCTTATTGGTTCTCTTTAAAGATCCATTACCCAGTCTACGTGCAGGTGAAGTAAATGTACTGGATTCTAAACTTAAGAAATAATTTAAGAAAAATATTTAATGACACCTCCATGACAAAGATGTTTTCCTAGGAACTAACCAATTCAGTTGAAGAAAAGAATTTTTTTTTATATGCTAACCTAAATGTATGAATACTTCCTAAAATGCATAGTGCACCCCCCCATGCCTAAATCCTACAATGTCCGTATTGTAAAATTGAAATAGGGGGAGAAAGGAAGGAAATCACCTGATGATGGTGTTATTCTGGATGCTGGGTTGCCTCCCAACAAGCATTGCATTTTCTGTCAGCAGCTAGACTTATAGGGAATCTGTAAGTTTGGTTCCAGGCAGAAAAAGCTAGTTCCTAAAAATATGCGTAACAGTGCGGGACTAAAAAATAAGTAGCCACGGATGTTGGCAAGCTGATGATGCAGCGTGATTCCAAATGCTTGCCAAAAGATATGAAAGTAGAGAACCTCGTAGGCTACCTGGGGAGGTCTAGGGATAATAAAAGGAATATGAAAAGGGACCTCCCGAAACAGAATAAGTGGAGGATAACAAGGATCCTCCAAAGCAGGACGGGTTTTAAAAGATGTAAACATTATTATTTCACAACCTTGAATGGCAAGATTAAAAGTACAAGCATCAATCCACACTCGCCATTCTACCCAAGGGTGTACTAGCCTGATATGTTCTCCAGAAAGAATGTAACTGAGTAGAGACATAAGCCGAGGATTAGGTAAGGAATCTACTGGTTGCTTGAGTGATTGGGTGGTAATTATTAAGTCCAAAGAGGGCTTAGGCTATTTAGGTTCCATTCCCAATAAGAATTCATATTTCACATCCTTACAAAGCTTCATTATTTTATGAACCTCCAACTACTCCTCTACAATAGATGAGTCATGAATAGAATTCAATATCTCATTAGTAGACTCATGATTATCATGCTTTAACGACAATTGGGTTTCTTGGGAAGTAGCGAGATTAGAATTATCAGCAAATCCATCCTCAGGTTCTTTCTTGTCAATTACATCCTTTATGGGGACTTTATGTGCTGCTTCATTATACTTAATATCTTTAGGAGGATTATCATCTTTAATGTTATGGAGAAAGCCTATATCACTAAATTTGTTGTTCTTCTCAGGGTATAAATCCTCAATTGATGTATATTGTCCCTGAGAGTCTCCCCTAGGCTTCTCACTATTGTGTTTGTCCTCCAATATCAACTCGTGGTTTTGTGGAGGATGACTCTCAAAATTGAAAGAAGGGAGGAATCCAGATTTCACCATATTATTTATATCCTCAGGGGGCAAGTCCTCAAATAACACATAATCTCATTGTAATTCACTCCAGATTTTCAGTCCAGGTTCCTCGATTGGGTCATCCTAGTCCTCTGAAATAGACTCTTTATATCCCTGAGACCAAAATTGATCTAATTTATCCTCCATTCCCTTAGGGTCATCTTCATTAGGGGCATTCAAATCCTCAGAATGTTGAATGGTAGGTGTTGATTCCCTAAGTGGACGGTTAGGATCAGGCTCACTAAGGGTAGAATGGGATGCCACCAGATAATTAGTAGGGGAAGTGATATGAGCAATATGACCTTGACTTGGGTTATCAGGGGTAAGGAAAATACTATCATTAGGGTCAAGGTCCTCAAGAGGTACCATCTTCTCTTTCTTTTGACTCCAATATAGCTCGGGTGGATAATTACTAGGATTGTTGTCCTCTAGTGGCCATGTCTCATTGAGAGAGTCTAAGTGATAGCTACATAAAATGGTATCCCTATTGTCATTGGTTTCCTTTGAATTATTTTCATGATCACAGTCGTATGGGTAGGGATCAGAATTACTGGGAAGAGAGTAGCTAAGCTATCTTATTTCTTTATTTAATTGTTGACTATTCCTCAACATCTCTCCCGTAGATTCCATCATTTCCTTTTGTTGTTTTTGCATTTCTATAATAAAAGAGGAGAGGCTGCTACTATCAAATTGGGGAGGATAGTCAATCTAAGGCTCTAGTTGCCTAGGGGTATTGGTCCAACCTCGATACGGAAAATCATGAAGGGTGGGAGGGTTGGGTGTTTGCATAGTAGTAGGGATTCCAGGGTTGGAAAATCCCAATCCTAGGCTCTGCTCGAAATTTGGAGCTATCGGGCCAGTACTCCCAGGATAAGAATATGAATGATCCCATGGATTATCAATATATCCATGAAAGGATGGATACGCTCGGGACATGGGATCCTAGTTAAAATGATAGGAGTAAGGATAGTCCATTTCTTTCAATTAAACAGGTTAAACTCTCTTAGGACTTAAAAGAAATCAGAAACTTCCTAGGGAGTTCTACCACTGTCAAAACAAACGTAAATATAGTGGGATCCATTTTTAGTAGATTCTAGGTCTTAGCTCTTCAGTTGGTGGCCAAACAAGTTTTGCAAGAATTACGCTTCCTAGGCCGACCTTCGTTGGTGCCTACAACCTAGTCGCAAGGGATGGAAGTCTCAAATAGAACCCACGCATGAGGAACTGAAGTAACTTGGTGGATAGGTTGGTCGTTTTCGACTAACATCCCTTGTGGTGCAAAGAGGAGAGGTAGAAATTTATCTAGTGACCTTATGTGTGAGGTGCACAGTGTCTCAAGTGTGCAATCATACATTCGTGTTTTGAGTTTTGAAATCTCGCAACCAAGATCCTTTTGCACATAATTTTAAGTTACAGATTTTAAGGTCCAACCTCTTAGTAGTCCTAATTTTTAAAGTCACTACTGAATTAATTCGATTCAAGCACTTTAGTGGTCTTAGCTTTAGGTTCAATGCAGATGCATGACAGGTAATTGATGCTCAAGAAAAAGACATACCTTACTCCAGCTTTCTTCAATGCAGGGATGTCTGCAATGCAATTAAGATAAACTAGATGCTGCTCATTCAGTCCTAGATGATCGCCCTATTGATATGCAGCTTCTAGTAGGAAGTTCGATATTTTTTTTAAAAAAAAATAAATATTAGGCAATCAAACCTAATATAACTAACAAACTAAGTAACCTATATGCAGTTCAAATAATTCAAATAATCCTATACTCTAAATAAAATGGGAACACGCTCCTGAAAATATGCTCCCACATACAAGAGTGATAAGAAATAAAGAAACACTGGGAACACGATCCCAAACTTGCCCAACAAGGGTCCACAAGATAGAAATTAAGTTCTAATGTCTATCTAAACTAAATCTAAACTATGACCTAATACTAAATCAGAAAAAGGCTCCTTCGTACGCCTACGTGAGTGGGATCAAGGCCCACAAGCACCTGCTGCTGGCCTCCAGGTGGCATCAAGGTCCACTAGAAAGTCACCTCCGTCATGCGTGCCCACCGCATTCGTTGAGTGTTTTTGCACAGAAGAAGATCTACAGTTAGTAATTTAGAAAAGCTTTCTAAATAGCATAAAAATAACATAGAATTCCCGAAAAGATTAATAGGCATGTTTCCTCCCTGGCAACGACGTCATTTGAAAGTGCGATCTTCTTTTTCGTTGAAACATTAACATAAAAAGATGTGTCGTATTTAATCACGTGGTAGAAAATTGCTTTTCAAAACATTTTAGTTCTCAAAACTAACCGCGAAGAGTTAGGTCGTCTCCACAGGGAGGAATTAGCCTATTTAAACTAGTGAATAGTCTCTCGTTTATTCAGGAAACTCAACGTGTACACATACTAACAGGTGCATGTGTTTTCAACATAAATTCTTGATTTAAATAATTAATCAATAATGTAAGGGCACACATGCAAAAACACCACAATGGAAACACGTGAATCATGAACTTAGTGCTGACAAGCATCGTCAATCTTAATCAAAACTGAACTCGTTTCCCATAACCAATGTTCCATACTCTATCATGCATGAGAAGAGTTCAGCTATGCATAATTCTGATAGACATGAGGGATATTCATGCAAATATTTCAGAATATGATAATTCAGTAGATAAATGAATAGTATTTTTTTACAATGGCATACCCCATAAATACTAATTCTAAGGGAAATAGAGGAATTCCCTTCTCTCTTCCTCATGCATGAGGAGGCGTGCCGGTTGGCCGACTGAAGCCCGGTGGCCGTGCATGGGAGAGAGACGATCGTGACGACGGTGATGGGGTGGCTGAAGGTGGTTGGAATTGGCCGGACGGTGAGCTTGATGCTGGCAGAGCATCTTCCTATTGCTTGCTGCAAGCTGTAGGAGGGGACGTGGGCTACTGCATCTGTGCGTGCACGGCTAGGCATTGCATGTGGGATTTGCTGGTCGCACGTTGAGAAGAAGGGCAGGCTGCAGGTAGCGCGCTGCTGCTGTTGTGATGCACCTACTGGCCTTGCATTGAAGGGGAGATGTAGGCATGCGATGTGCGGGAGGTGCGCTTGCACAGTGGTGGCATGATGGACGGTGGGGGTGCGTAGAGGCGTGCTTGCACGATGAAGTTGGTGCGCTCACGGGCGTGCGTAGGGCACTGATGGATTGCTGTTGTCACTGTGCATAGGAGCTTGCAAGCGGGCAGCGTGTTGCTGGTGAGTGTGTACAGCCGCACATGGAGGTTGATGGGTCCGCACTCGAGGGTGGTTGCTGCCTGCAGGCGTGGCCCACGAGATGGTGAACAGTGGAGAGATGTGGTGGAAGGTTGGTTTTGGCGGTGGTGAAGGTGATAGATGATAGGCGCGGTTGTAGTGGTGGTCGTGTGTTGTCACCACATGGCCCACGCAGTGAAGCTTGCGGTGAAGGTGGAAGGAGTCTGCTTCAGATAACAATGCATGCCATGTTCATGGTGTACATAGTTTCCACAGTAGCAGAGGTGGAGAAGAAGTCCCCACCAGGGGGAGCAATCCCCCCCTAAGGAAGATGCCAGCTTTCATTTTAAACATCCCTAATTTGTTTTGCTTTGTCCGTCGATTTCTCCAACCACTCAGCGAAGATCGTGAGTGGTTAGGGTGGTTGAAGAGATGAGGCACAGTTGGTGGAGGAAAGGTGGCTGTAGTTTGAACATCATCAAACGTCCAGAATAAGTTCTGGATGTCTTAAAAGTTGACAGTACTACGATCCCTGCTCATCAGATGTCCCAACTCAATTCAGGTTGTCTTATAGAAGCAACAATGGATGTCTGACTCTCATACCTAGCCTGCATTCATCAAATAAATCATATCATATAATATTAAATGTAAAATTAGCGCATAAATTTAAATGCAGGCCAAAGTGAATTGCCATATAACTCCTAATTAATTAACAACTAAGGACAAATAATTAAATAGTACTTAGGCTAAATAATAGTCCACAAAAGTGGACTTATCAGCGGGTACGGCAAGGCGCAGATGAAGTGAAGGAGGAGGAATCCACTGTAGGTATGGCGGTCGGACGACGAGGAGGAGTAAGGGAGGTCGTTGGACATCGAGGAACCTACGGGCGTGAAGGGAAGAGAGGAATTAGGGGTTTTCGCTGTCGAATTCAAGCGTAGAGTGATCGGAGGGGTCTGGGCTCCTTCAAATTGAGCTCTGAAGGTCGGTTAGGGCTTGGGAAAGAAGATTCCCAAGCAAGGAAAGCTCGCCAGCGATGGAAATCGTTGAGATACCCACATCTCTCATGCATTTGCATGAGACATTGGGAAAGAATCAGGGATCAAAGATGGGTTCAGATTGGAGGGATTTTCTCAGAGAATCTCCCTTCCAATTTTAGAGGGGATTCTCTGAGCAATCAGGGAGAACTCTACTTCCAAAGATTGCCAGAGTAGGATTCCTCCGCAATAATGGCAGGGGGATGTGTTTGTAAAAATGATGAAGAAGCAAGGGGGCTGATTGCAAGGGTTTTTTGAAAGTTAGGGGTAGAAATGTAATTAGGTTGTACCTTTTTGCAAACTAGATCAAGGCAAACTCATCTTGAGTCCAAATTTTCGTACAAACCTAATTTGTACCTAAGGAATCTAATGATAAGTTGGATTTTCATTTTTACCACGTTTGACTAGGAAATTTATGCAAAAACCCAATTCAGCGCAAATATCTATCTGAGACCCCATTCTTGAACAAGATGGGTTCCCTTGGCCAAATTGAAGGTTTTAAATCCTAGAGAATATTTTTATATAATTTTTAGAGGGTTTAAGTGAATTTTACCCAAACCATAACTTTGGTTAATCAAGTGGGTCTATTTTAGGGTTTCAAGAAGTCATTTAATTCACAGAACTCACATAAACCCTTTTCTATCTAATCCAACCAACTTATTATCTTATTAAGACCATTTTAACTTTGTTTAGCCCTTGAGAAAACCTATGGTTGTACTGTAATGGTAAAATTACAAATTTACCCCTTGTTTCCTATTTTCCTCTCAGAAAGGTTATTCAGTGAATTATGACCGTCAGTTGGTTATGTAGGAGCATTTATTCTCTTCATTGGGTCAAAATGAGCTAGTTAGGGCTCATGATGGTGTTCCCATCATACCCCCATGCCTAGATTTTGGTAGTCCCTTAGCAAAATTTTAAGGTTTTAACATAAATTCTAGACCATGTAATCTTTTTTATGCTCGAAATTGTGATGCATGCTTTCTTCTATAGATTAGGTTAGAATGCCGATAGTAGGCCTAGAGGTACTCAAGTACCAACCAAGATCTGGACCTGACCAGCTCTAGCCTCAGTCTGCCGCAAAGGTTTTTAAGGCCCATAGGAACTATCCTAAGGTTCGTTCGACTCCGCGGTTAAAGCACCCGTGCTTGTAACATATTTTAGCCTCGGTTCAATTTGCAGTATGCTTTTGTAAGAGAGAGATAGAGGAATTTTTTTTATTTGGAGAGTTTTCTCTCTCTTATCTTTTTATTTTTAGCTTTGAATTGGCTTCACAACACGGTCTGTATCGGATTCCAAGTCCCTATCATCAATCCTCGAAGGGTCCTTAGCAATCGATGCTTCGAGATAACACCGCCCATGGAAACCCCCAGAACCCTGGCTTTTGAGATTTTGAGATAATATTTCCCATGGTGTTCTGTAGCTAAATCCAGACCTTAGCAACCGACATTTTGGGATAATGCCACCCATGGTATCTGAACCAACACAAGGTGCTTACATGGCCCTGGTAGGATATGTAAATATCCTAGGATACAGGCACCGATGAGATGATATGTTATTGCGCATCTTCGAGGGGAATTTCCTGCCTATCCGTGTCGGGAACTCATCTAAATCAGCTTGTGTTGATCGGTCGCTCCTAATCTAGACGATTTTTTCAAAATAATTTAAATGCATTTACGTGATTTTGATACTTAAGTAAACTGAATTAGACTGTGTGTGGATTGGGTTGCTTAGGTTACCGAGTCTCGCAAACAAGTGGTTAGTTAACGAGGTCGAATACTCCCTAAGCCTTAGACCTAATACTTAAGCTTTGCATTTTCCCCAACCTCTTAAGGACTATCTAGATCTTAGAGGATACTTGAATTTTTAAGCCTAAGAGTCTAGCCCAAAGGCCTAAAATCAGCGTTCCTACTAATTTCTTCTGTGTTTCATTAGCACGTTTTGCCTTTAATTTTCTTTTTCTTGATATGGTCTAGAACTTAGTTAATTCTTTAATTTCTTGCTAATGACTATCTCTTTTCTTTTTCAAATTGTGCCCCTTTTTAACAGTTTTCACTTCTCCCCTTTTTCTCCACAAAATTGATATTCCTTCAAAATTTTCTCCTATTTTTTTTTGTTTTTTTCAAGGATTTTTCATTTTTTTGGTATTTTTGGGATATGTGATTTTTTTGATGAAACCTTTCTTGTGAGATGATTTTCACAACATTTTACACTTTTGTACCCCCCATGCCTGCGATTTGCAATGTCCCCATTGTAAATTAGGTGGGTTCGAGTTCACCATAGATCATTCATTAGAATAGGTTCTGGGTAGGCGAACGGGTCGAGATGACTATTTCTAATGATTTCAAGCTTAGGTACAGGTACCTGAGGTGGGGTCGGCTGTTCTAATAGATGAACCCTAAGGTGCAATATGAATTCAGCATAGGAATGTCAAGAAAGGTTTCAGGTTTTTCAAAAATGATGGGTTGCCTCGCTTTAAGCGCTGAGTTTAACGGCATTGGCTGGGCGCAATGAGCTCAGGGAGAATGGAGGGTAAAGGATGTCTCAGCCAAATTTGTATCGGTAAGGTCAATGAACAGTTTGAGTCTCTGACCGTTCACGATGAAAGGTTCTTAATCATGGCTGAGTGGACTGAGCTCGATGTTTCCATTTCCAAAGATTCCTCAGATGAGGTAAGGTCCGATTCATTTTGATCTTAGTTTTCCTAGGAATAGTTTGAGCTTGGCATCAAAGAGTAGAACTTTTTAACCAAGGTGAAAGATCTTTCTGGATATGTGCTTGTCGTAAAAGGCTTTAACCTGCTCTTTGTAAATTTTTGAGTTCTCATACCCATGGCGGCATAATTCATCGATCTCACTCATTTGAAGCTTTCTGTGGGTTCTTGCCTCAGAAAGATCTAGATTGCAGTTTCATACTGCCCAATAGGCTTTGTGCTCTAATTCGACGGGGAGGTGACATGCCTTCCCGTACACTAATCTGAAGGGAGACATACCTAATTGGGTTTTGTGGGTGGTCCTATAAGCCCACAAAGCTTCTGGAAGTTGGAATGACCAGTCTTTCCTATCAGGTCAAACAGTAGCCTGGAGGATTTTCTTGATCTCCCGATTTGATAGTTCAACTAGACCATTAGTTTGGGGGTGATAAGAAGTAGAGAATCGGTGTGACACCCCGTATTTGGTCATCAATGACTTGAACTGAGCATTAGTGAAATGGGTCCCTCCATCAGAGATTATAGCTTGTGGAATCTCAAACCAAGAAAAGATGTTCTGATGAATGAATTTGATAACCACCTTATTATCATTAGTTCAGGTCGGAATGGCTTCGATCCATTTGAACACATAGTCAACAGCGAGTAGATTGTACTCAAAGCCATCCGAAACAGGAAAGGGTCCATAAAATCAATCCCTCAGACATCGAAGATTTCGCATACGAGAATCGGCTGTAAGGGCATCGTATCATGGTAGCTCATGTTGCCTAAGGTTTGACAACGAGTGCATGCCCTACAGTGATTGTATGCGTCTTTGAAAATCATGGGCCAATAGAAGCCACACTAGAGGACTTTTACTCTGGTCTTATGACTAGAGAAGTGTCCATCGCATGCCTGGTCATGGTAAAAGGACAAGATGCCTTGAATTTTCGCTTCTGAGACACATCGTCGAATGATTTGATTAGCACCGATGCGGAAAATATATGGGTCTTCCCAGAAGTAATACTTGGCATCGGAAAGCAATTTGTCCTTCTTGGCCTTCGGCCAATCAGATGGGATCTGATGTGATGCTAGGTATTTTACTAGATTAGCAAACCATGGAGGCCCTGTACTAATAGTTAGGAGGTGCTCATCCGAAAAATGTTCCGTAATGGGTCCGGAAGGGTCGATAATATCAGAAGGAAGGCAGGATAAGTGATCAACTACCACGTTCTATTTTCCCACCTTCTCGCAAATCTCGAGGTCAAATTCATGCAACAACAAGATCTAGCAGATTAGTCGAGGTTTCACGTCCTTCTTCGCAAGGAGATGCCTCATAGCTGTGTGATCAGAGTAAATGATAACATGGGAACCCAGAAGATATGATCTGAACTTTTCCAGGGCAAATACTATGGCTAGCAGCCCTTTCTCAGTAACTGTGTAGTTACACTGAGCCTTATTAAGTGTCTTGCTAGCATAGTAGATGACCACAAGTTTCCTGTCAATTTTCTACCCAAGTACCGCTCCTACAGCAAAATCAGAAGCATCGCACATGATCTCAAAGGGTGGACCCAATCAGGGGACTATAGGATTGGAGCTTGAGTAACTTGATCACTTAGGATCTCAAATGCTTGAGTGCATTCCTTGGAGATTTCAAAAGGAACATCTTTAGATAGTAGAGTAGTCAGGGGGCGTGAGATCTTTGAGAAATCAGGAATGAATCAACGATAAAAATCGATGTACCCTAGAAAGGATTGGATGTCCTTGATCGAGCTAAGCATAGGGATTTTGGAAATCAGATTCACCTTGGCTCCATCAACCTGGATGACCTTTTCTCATATGAGAGGTCCCAGGACAATTCTTTCAGGCACCATGAAATGGCTCTTTTCCCAGGAAAGAATCATATTCACGTCAATGCACTGCCTGAGGATCTGGACCAAGTGCAAAAGACAATCGTCAAATGATTTGCCAAACACTGAAAAGTCATCCATGAAGACTTCTAGATAATCACCTACCATATCTGACAATATGGCAAGCATGCACCGCTGAAAAGTAGCGGGTGCATTACAGAGACCGAAAGGCATCCTTCGGAATGCATACGTCCCAAAGGGGTAGGTGAAAGTGGTCTTTTCTTGGTCCTCAAGATGGATTGCCACCTGGTTATAATCGGAGTACCCATCCAAAAAGCAAAAGAACTTATTTCCCGCTAGTTTCTCGAGGATCTGATCAATAAACAGTAGTGGGAAATGATCCTTCTTTGTGGAGGTATTGAATCTTCTGTAATTAATGCAGACTCTCCATGAATTTGCCACATGGGTCGGTATGATTTCTCCGATTTCAGTTGTGATCACGGTGAGTCCTGCCTTCCTAGGCACAACCTGGATTGGACTCACCCACCGACTGTCGGAGATCAGGTAGATGATCCCAGCATCTAACCACTTGATGATCTCCTTTTTTATGACCTCCTGCAAATTAGGATTCAGATGTCTCTACATTTCACGGGAAAGTCGTGTGCCCTCTTCAGTGTAGATGCAGTGTCTGTAGTAAGAGGGGTTGATGCCAGTCAAATCATCGAGAGTCCATCCAATGGCTCCTCGTTGTTGCTGGAAAATAGTATTCAAATGGGATTCCTGATCAAGTGTGAGTCTAGAGTTGATAATAATAGGAAACATCTGATTGGAACCCAAAAAGATGTATTTCAGATGTCGGGAAGAGGCTTAAGTTCCAAAATAGGGTTATTAAAAGCAGCGAATGGTTCAGGGTGTGTGTCAGGGGCAAGGGAAGGAGTTATGAGTGTGTCTAGGTCAAGTTCGGACTCCTCTGATTGTGGATTTTGATCCTCTTGTGGTTGATCAAGAGTAGTCAGGTTTTCCTCAATATACGGATCATCAACCATAGCCTTGATATCACATTCTGTTCTATAACAATGTAATTAATCACTTGTTGGGACTTAGAGATGTCAATCTTTAATGTTTATTTCTAAATTTCAGTTCAATTTGGCCCTCCTCACAATTTATGTTGGCCCTAGCAGTGGCCAAAAATGGCTCCCTAGTTGGTTGGTGTATTTCTTAAATTTTTTGGAGCATCCATATCCAAGACTATGAAGTCCACCGGGAAGTAGAAATCCTGAACCCTAACAATAACATCCTCAAGAACTCCTTTAGGTGACTTAATAGATCGATTTGCCAACTGTAATGTCACCTCTGTTGGTTTGAGCTCAGATTCCGCAAGATGGTCAAGTAGGGATGTAGGTATTAGGTTTATGGAGGCTCCTAGATCCAATAAAGTTCTATCAAATTGGATATCACCAATTGTACAGGAAATCAGGGGAGTACCTAGGTCTTTTTCCTTAGGTGGGAGTTTGCTTAAAATTACAGAGCTGGCTTGCTCTAACAGTACGATTGGGCTCCCACTCTTGGTTCGCGGCTTACGCTTAGGTGTACACACATCTTTCAAGGATCGTGCATAAGTCGGTATGTGGCAAATTGCATCCATCAAAAGGATGTTTAACTGGATCTGTTCAAAGAGCTTGACCAGGTCCTCCTCAGTTTCCAGGAGTTTGGTTGTCCTTTTTCCCTTGGTCAAGAGGCCTCAGGAAATGGAACCTTAGATGGTTCCTCAAGAATAGGTCCAGGTTCTTGATCTGGGACAAGGGTATCTTGGATGACTATCCTAGGGCTTGGGTGAGCACTACCAGGCTGTAAATGGCTCGGGTAAAGTGGGTCTTGTGTTGTTTTGCCACTACGGGTTGTTACTGAATTTAGGCCTGCCTGATTCTGGTACAGTGTCGACAAAATAGGTGGCTACTACTGAAATCCTGAGTACGATGTCAAAGCTTCCATCCCATCGAGTGATGGAGCAGAAGGGCACTGATAAATCATGTGGGCTTGGCCAAAAATTGGGTTCATAACACACCTCTGGTTCAACATGTTATTCAGATTCGGTAGAGGTTGCGAAGGGAGTGTGCCAGGTTGGTGGGAATTTGCCATCTGGGTGAGTAGATTGCAAACCTCTGTGATCTCATTTTTGTGTTGTTTCTGCATAGCCACATTTGTCTTTTGAATGTCAGCCAGAGTCTGAAGGATGAGAGTCATTTGATCTATTTGAGTTGGCCCAGATTGATAGGTAGGGTTAGGCCGAGGCTGAGGTAGTTGGTATGGACAAGGAGCTTGTGGACAGGGTTGATATGGTGGTCTCTAATTCTGATTATTTCCCACCCACAAAAAATTGGGATGATTCAACCATCCAAGGTTATAGGTATTAGAGAATGGGTCATTCTAGATGGCGTTGAGGTCCTCACATGTCTGAGGAACCTCAGAAAAGTCAGAGTACGAGGGTTCAAAGTTCCCCCAACTAAACTAGGCAAGATCGGAGTTTCCTCCGGTACTAGAGTCAGACGGGGATGGATACGGGTCCATCCCCAGAGAAGATCTGTGATAGATGTTATGCATAGCTTCCCTCACAGAGGATGGCTGTGCGAACGGGTTTTGCGTAGAGGTGGCTCGCTACATATGTTGAGTTAGCTCATCCACCTTCTTCTCAATGATAGAGACCTTATCCAAACGACTACCCATCAATTCCAAGTCGATAGATGCGGATAGGCTTTACGTCTCATGTGCCCCCTTGGATTCATCAATGCGCAGGCATTCGTCCGGTCGAATAAGGCCATGGAGTCATTATTGATGGAGTTCTCGCACATATTCTCGAGAATCTCCTACACAGTGTCTTCGTGTTGACCCATGATATTTCCTCCGCAAGCTGCATTGACGTATAAGCAGATATCTTCACGGAGTCCCTGGTAAAAAGACTGGACTTGTTCCCATTTAGGAACTCCATGATGGAGGCATGGTCGGGCATTTTTGCAAGTTTAAAATCAGGCTTACAAGTAACCTGTCGTCGTAGTCGCAAAACATGTCGATCAGATAAAATTTATATCGAAACCAGAAAAGTGAGTCGCAGGTCAAACACTGGGAGGTGACATTTACTTTAATTGAAAACCACGCTTCGATTTCTTTCTTTTTGGTATTTTATGGTTTTGTTATTTCTTTTGTATTTTTGTAAGAAGAAAACAAGCAAACGAATCACAAGATAGAGATGGAACGAAAATGGTATAGATATCACTCCAATGTCTCTTACAATCTACTATGAAATCATAAAAAGAGAGGGGGTGAGAGGAAATCTCCCGAATCAGCTGTTCGGCGAGACAACGACGCCTAGTGGAAGCTTAGACAAAGGAGGCGAGGAGCAGGATGACAGAGGTGAGATGCAGGAGGACATCAGGTTGAGGAAAGCTTCGGCGTGGCTCTGGAATGGAGGTGAGAAGACGAAGATGATTTGCTACCGAAATGGAGGTGGGAGAATGGCTCCAAGGTGACCTATGAAGGGGGATGGGAAGTTGGAGTCTTTGGTGGGGCAAAGGTTCGCTATACTAATAGGCTCCTTGGGAGCTTAAGAACAAGCTCTAATGGAGCGTTGGTAGGCTTACTATAGCTTGGGAGTAGGTAGGAGTAGAGTAGGTAGAGATGGCTTGGAAGGGAGGGGGTGTAGGTCCTTTTATAGTGGAGGAGAAGAGACAAAAATAGGTATGGGACCATTAATGACATCCAGGCTGTTGCTAGAAGCATCGCTGTAGGCAGCTCACGCCTGCTCATGCCTGTAGCTGGCTTTGCTGATGTGCGAAGAATTAGCAATAGCTGTAAGCGTCACTGTAAGTCTATCAGTCTATCGTTAAAGATCCGCTGCATGCTCCGTTGGCGCTGCATTGGGCGCTCTCCGTGTGCGTGCACACTTCACGCGCTAGCATTGCATTGTGCCCATGCGTGCTAGCGTGCGCACGCACGCACCTGCGCTGCTATGTGCATGCAGTGGCGCGTGCGTGCACTGGGTGGCCTAGGCTGTGCCACGTGGTGCAGTCTGGGCTGTCCATCTTCTTCCTATTGTGGGGGCTGCTACAGAGGTTGGATTGAGTTGATTTTCACCTCGCTAGGCTACGATCGTCCACTCGAATCCATCCACATGGTCAGATTTGTCATTTGAAGCTCCGAATTATGTCTCCTAGTCCCTTGGTCGTTGATCTTCCTCTGACTGCATATGGTGCTACGGGACTCTGATCGAGGTGATTTCAGAGGCATTGGACTCAGATTGTTGTCTTGATTAAATCCATACGATCGGATCATCAATCTGAGGCTCCAAAATAAATATCCTTCTCACCTAACTGCAAAAGGGTCACAATTAACCTAAATTATATACAACTACTCTAAATGCAGAATGATGCATGCTATGCAATATTTATAACATCAAATGCAAATCTAAGCCTAGGAACATGCATGAATAGGCATTTTACCCTCAAAAATTTATTTACATCATACCCCCATGCCTATCTTTTGCTTGTCTCTAGCAAAATTAAACTATACGTTATGTATAAATGCAGAATTAGGATTAGATCACTTAGGCCTAAGTCGTTTATTAACAATAGAAAATTTCAACTAAGATCCTAAACTACGAAAACTCAACAGTACCCAGGTGCCTACCAAAATATAGACTGCCCAAGTCCTCGCCTTATTTGAAAAGGGAAAATATATTTTTTTATTATTTTTCTTCTTTTCTAATTTTGTTGTACTTTTAGAGTTTGAGAGTTCCGGAATAACTTTTTACAGTTACCCAACCCGCCTAAGACTTGAAAAGGACTCTAAGTGCTAAGCATCTTATGAAAATAGTGAAAGGCTCACTAGACGGCTGTTAAAATGGACTTCTGGTTTCTATGACCCTAGGTGACCTTACCTAGAGATTTATCTTTTCGAACAGTAGCTTTCTTCCTACTTTTATTTATGGGATCAACACATGGGCGAACCCAGTGTATATCACCCTGGTTTATTCTACTTCCCCGCTTCTTCCCTGAGTGTTTTTGGAATTGTTGTGCATTTTTTTGTGAGCTAGGTTTTGGACAATCAGTCGATGAACTGTTACCACCGACAACTTGACAGCCATACTCGTGTGGTGAAGTGTGGTTTTATTTATTTTTTTTATTTTCTCCTTTTTCTATTTTTTTCTCTATATTTTCTCTTTTTTTTTTTTTAAATAGGTGATTTTCCTTATCTAAGATTTACCTAAAGACAGTATAATGAAAATGGTCTTGTTGCTGGGCTCTGGACAACCGGTCAATGAGTTGTTACCACTAAAAACTTGCCAACCAAGCCACCCAATTTGGTCCATTAGCTACCTAGTTTTTATAAAAATTGTCGGAAAGTGAGTCAGTGCAAAAATGTGTAGATGCTTTGGCTTAAAGTCCCCCCAAATCAGAGGGTGAGTTGACAAGTCGCATACTTATCATCCCAAATTATTTACTAAATTAAAATAAATTTTAATAGGCGAGGACTCGAGACTAATTCCACACTCAAGTGGACACCTGTGCTAATTATGCCCGAAGACCGGAAGAGTCTAAGTGTTTAGGTCCTCTCGTATCATTTCCTAAAGTTGATAACTTCTAAATGCCTAAGTTCTCTTTTCCTAATTTCTTTCTTTTTTTTATCTTTTTCCAAATTTTTAATTTTTTTTAATTTTATAAGAAACTAAAAGAAATTCTACGGAGTTAACATAATGATTTCAAGAATTGATTATCCACCCCCATGCCCAAATGATGCAATGTCCTCATTGTAAAAATAAAGACATAAAGAGGGCGGAGTAAATAGAACATCACCTGAGTGTCGTGAAAATCTGGTCAGCTCCACAGAGAGAAGAGTTTATACACATGCACTAAGTTTAATGCCTTCAGCTAGGCATAACACACATACAAAGAAGAAATTGAGAATTCACAAGTGCGGGTCAGAATCAAAATAAAATTATTGATCCTTAAACCCGCCAACAGAATATGTCCATAGACGTGGACCAAATTATAGTGCAGACCCATGCCCCAAGGTCAAGTGGTTCTCAAGTTTTGGATGAAAATCACTCAGAACTAAAGGTTGTTAAGCTTGCAGGGCCGAGCCTGCGATTTAGTGGTGTGCAACCCAACACCAAAGTGTCAGACAACAGGTAAAGATGGTTCAATAGGTGCAGTTGTCCACTTAACATCTAGCTGAGAAAAATAATCAGTTATTCTAGTCTTGGGTCGGACGTGAAAGATATCATAAGGGTCCGTATAGAAGATAGGTGGTTTCAGGTCAATAGGTACCCTTATATCCAAACTTGTTTTTCCCTCAAAATTAACCTCCCAAATTTTCATTTCAACATTCCTATCTTCCAACATCAAGTGCTTAGGTTCCGAGACCTCTAGCATATCATTCACCCCATAAGATTCTCCCAAGTCCAGAAATTGTAGTTGACTCAAGATTGACTTGGGTACAATGATTTCCAAATCAAAATCAATCCCTTTGGGGTGTGGTTGAGGAATGGGGCTATTGATTGAATCTTCTAGTAATTGAGGATTCGAATCCTCCAAGTTAGCCCCAACTGAATCCAAATATTCAATAATTGGGCTATCAACTAGCTCGTCAGATTCCTAAAGCCCATTTGTCTCACTAAAATCCTCTTCCTTAAGTTCAAGTGAGACTTCACCAAAAGATTCTTCACTCTCAGAGTCAAAGAATCCATGGTCCTCATTTATATATGGCTCAAAATCATATGTCATTTCATGGTCCATGGAGTCATATTTTTCCTCACTCCCTAGCTCAGGGATCTTGGGTGAATCAATCGGTTTATCATCAATGGTTTGCTCTAACCCAACCTAGTCATCCCCGATTTCAGAAAATGTATCTGCCCCGATAGGAGCCTGAGCGGGTTTAGACATTGGCTCTCCTGAAGAGGGTTCATCTTGAGAATCATCCAAAGATTTGACTAGGGCAATCACAAATTTCATGCTCAACCTCGATAATTTCCGAAGAAGAAACTCACCCAGGTCCCTATCCCTAACACTTTGGAGCAAATCCAATAAAGAGCTATTCAGCTCATCAATCATTTTTATCATAGGCTCCAATGCTTCAGTGCATGGTCTTGGCTGAGCTTCTAACGATTGTATAGTGTTCCTCAAATTAGCCAACACCCTATCCTGGATCTGGTCCACTTGAACCGACTGGTTTGATTCAGGTTTGAATGGGTTTAGATTAAATCTAGGGGAGTCAAGATGTCGAGGTTCTTGGGTCCCTCCCTGAAAGTAGGTTGTTTTAGGTTGTTCAAAGGAAGGTGATGACCAATTTTCAATGGAATACTGGGGAGGGTAGGTATTATAGTCATTATATCCTTCCTAATTATAGATCAGGATGGTTTGGTGATCAAATGATGAAGATCTATAATCATTGTAGCTCTGGGAAGGATAATAATCATAGTCTTGTTGTCCATGGTTAGGCCCTGGACATTGAGGTCCGGATTCATATCCCCATTCAAAGTCATCCTAGCTAGTGGATGGGTAATTACAAGTTAAGTCAGGATAGTAATCATCTTGGTGATAAGTGGCATTAGGAGGATAGGATTGGAAATGGGTGTAAGATGTGGAAAGGTACATGGTGAAGTAAGGAGGGAAATCAGAAGAGAAAGGAGCCTTGCAATACAAAAATACAAGCCTGTCCTTCAGTTGGGTAGCCTAAAGGTCTACAGACTCTCAGAATCCATCCTAAGATTATGGACGATTTACTCTACTTATGTCCTGGCAATCTAACCAGTTAGAAGGAGGGATTAGGGAGAAGGTTCTTCCTTTCGCTTGCGCCTCCGATTCCTAGTGTACCCCCAGCCGCGGTCGTTTGATGCTACTCCCCTAGCTAGACATCAAATTGACTAGTATAAGTATGTTAATT
This sequence comes from Thalassia testudinum, assembly GCA_037157565.1. Classification (NCBI taxonomy): domain Eukaryota; kingdom Viridiplantae; phylum Streptophyta; class Magnoliopsida; order Alismatales; family Hydrocharitaceae; genus Thalassia; species Thalassia testudinum. The sequence continues at coordinate 23,267 of JAZHRO010000028.1, forward strand.
GTGAATAATCTCAATCTGGATCCCAATAAGAGAACCATTCCTTAGGGCCAACGTCAAATCAATTTTAGTTAGGCTTGGGACAATGGTACTTCAGGAATGTGATGGGCCCTTTAGATGGGTTATGCCCTTAATGATCAATTAAAATATGTGTGCATGCGCAACTAGGGTTTTCAAACAAGGTTATTTGATGATGTGTCTTTTAGGGTTCAACCTTGTTTAGTAGCTTTTAGGGTTTAATTCTTACATTGGTTCAATCAAGGTTTAGTAGAACACTCCAAGTTTGGAAAGCACGGGTGATGATATGTTCCTTTAAAAATCAAAAATAATGTGGAGTGACTAGTTCAACCCTAAGAATCAACCTTAAGTGGCAAGCTACTTGATGGATCAGTTTTAGATTGAGTGGTGTGGCTCAAATAGCTCAATCAATTGACCTGTTGCACCACTTAGTTAAGGCACACAAGAATGTTTGACCTATTTAGATTTCTACTCACTTATGTGTATTGAGTTGAAGTGTACCAGGTCCACAGGTCAGAAGCCGGTTAAGTGGTAGAAGCAAAGTGATTGTGCACCTTATGATAAGAAGTTGTGGGTGTTAACTATGTAGCTTTCAGTTAAATCCCACAAGAGAAGAATATATTTTTTTATTTTTTCTATATATGAGGGTGTGTGAGGTGAGTGGAGTGATAATCAAACAACCAAAATCTACCTTAGGGCTCATGCAAAGCACCTAAGTTGATTTGGGTTTGAGTTATTAAGTTATGGAATGGAAACCAAGGTGGGGGTGGTGTGGGGGACACTTACAAAACACTCTACCTGCTCCGATCTACCGCACTTGGATCTCCATGCTAGGGTACCTGCAAGACAGTAGATCAAAGACAAGTAGGGTTAGTGCTATGTAATTGCAAACAAATGCAATAAACAATAAAGTAAATTCCGTTACCTTCCCCAGCAACAGCACCAAAATGGTCGCACGTGTTTCGCGAGTTTGAAATCAGGGTTACAAGTAACCCGTCGTCGTAGTTGCAAAACACGTCGATTGGATAAAATTTATACCGAAACTCGAAAAGTGAGTCCCGGGTCGAGCACAGGGAGGCGACGTTTACTGTAATTGAAAACTGGGCTTTGATTTGTTTCTTTTTGGTATTTTAGGGTTTTGTTATATTTTTTGTATTTTTGTAAGAAGAAAACAAGCAAACGAATCACAAGATAGAGATGGAATGAAAATGGTATAGATATCACTTCAATGTCTATTACAATCTACTATGAAAGCATAGAAAGAGAGGGGGGTGAGAGGAAATCTCTCGAATCGGCTGTTCGATGAGATGACGGCACCTAGCGAAAGCTCGGACGAAGGAGGTGACGAGCGAGACGACAGAGGTGAGATGCAGGAGGACGTCGGGTTGAGGAAAGCTTTGGCGTGGCTTCGGAATGGAGGTGAGAAGATGGAGATGATCTGCTACCGGAATGGAGGTGGGAGGACGGCTCAAAGGAGACCTATGAATGGGGATGGGAAGTTGGAGGAGTATTTGGTGGGGTAAAGGTTCGCTATATTAATAGGTGCCTTGGGAGCTTGAGAACAAGCTCTAATGGAGCATTGGTAGGCTTGCTAGAGCTTAGGAGTAGGTGGTAGTAGAGTAGGTAGAGATGGCTTGGAATGAAGTGGGTGTAGGTCCTTTTATAGTGGAGAAGAGGCAAAAATAGGTATGGGACCATTAGTGATATCCATGTCATCACTGGAAGCGTCGCTGTAGGCAGCTCATGCTCGCTCTTGCCTGCTTAGACCCACATCTGGCTTTGTTGGCGCACGAAGAATTAGCGACGATTGTAAGCGTCGCTGTAAGTCTGCCAGTCTGTTGCTGAAGATCCGCTGCATGCTCCGCTGGTGCTGCATTGGGTGCTCTCCACGTGAGTGCATGCTTCACACACTGGTGCTATGCTGTGTGCATGCGGGCGCACCTGTGCTGCTGTGCACATGCGATGGCATGTGTGTGCACTGGGTGGCCTGGGCTATGCCATGTGGCGCAGTCTGGGTCATCCATTTCCTTCTTGTTGTAGGGGTTGCTACAGTGGTCAGATTGAGTCAGTTTTTTCACCGTCATGCTACGATCGTCAACCTGAATCCATCTACGTGGTCGGATTTGTCATTTAAAGCTCTGAATCATGTCTCGTAGTCCATTGTCCATTGATCTTCCCCAGACTGCATATGGTGCTACGGGTCTCTGATCGAGGCGATTTCAGAGGCATTGGACTTCGATCGTCGTCATGATCAGATCCGAATGGTCAGATCGTAAATCTGAGGCTCCAAAATAAATATCCTTCTCTCGTAACCACAAAAAGGAGGTAATTAACCTAAATTACATACAACTACTCTAAATGCAGAATGATGCATGCTGTGCAATATTTATAACATGAAATGCAAATCTAAGCCTAGGAACATGCATGAATAGATATTTTACCCTCAATAAATGTGTTTACATCAGGGCACTTCCGCATGAGATCTAGGAAACAATCTCATGCTTCGTGAAGTGGTTCTCCAGGTTGTTGTGTGAAGTGTGTGATCTAGTGACGTAAAGCATTTGTTCGACCAACTGGGAAGAACTTTTTCAGAAATTCGGATTGTAGTTCAACCCATGTGTTGATAGGTCGCGTTTGAGTCTGATACCAATGAGTTGCTTTGTCCATGAGAGAGAACATCTTCATGAGGAGAATATCCCGATTTTGGACATCTGACTCAAAGGTCTGGGCCAGATGCTTGAGTTATTTAATGTGCTGGAAAGGATCCTCGGAATTGAGCCCATGAAATTTTGGAATAGCATGAATCATGTTGGGCTTGAGTTGAGAGTCAGGACCTCCAGTTGGGATTTGGACTCGATGTTCGATCGCCACCGGAGCGGGAATGTAATGATCTCGCATCATAGGACACCACGGTGGATTCACAAAGGCTTGAAATAAATCGTTAAGATGTTGAAGTTGGTTCTCAAGGTTATTCACTTCTTCTACGGGTTGTGCCATGATGATGGATGAAGGAGAATTTGGTTCAGATGAGTCAGAGGAGATGTCTATGTGGTGGGGTTGCGCACAAACACGAAAGTCGAGGCCTGGCCTCGACGGCCGTGATGGTCTTAAGGATGGTCTTAAGGACATTCTACTGAACATGCACTGATGGTTTGGATGAGAGTAGAATGTGATGGACGCAATCAAGACACCAAAAAAATGTGGATGACTATAGAGGTTCAGGGTGGATGATACCCCCTAGTTGGAAAGCCGTCCACCTGAGAAATACCTCGGCAGCCAGAGGGGGAGAGTCCTACAAAGACCCCTACACAATAGAGCGCCCCTACGGGTTACAGGGTTTCCCCCACCCGGCCCTCTTGTCACCGATGTTCCGGGTAGAACAAAATGGGGACTTGACCTCTTAAGTCTACCAGTTTTATTAAAGAGCAAGGGTGCTTAAGATTTCACTTGAACTTTAGATGTATTGAGTGCAAAAAGTGACCTAATTTCAAGGTTGGTTGACCCAACAAGGTGGGTCAACTTCACCTATTTGTCCTTTGAGAAGTTTTAGGTCCCTTCTTTCCGGATTCAAGTGAGATTAAGAGCCTGAATTTTAGGATTTGCTTGAATAAATCACCTCAACCAAGGCTTAGGCACACATCATTTTGGAGAGTTGATTCTTGCTAATGAAAGTGTGTCTCTAAAACCATAAATTGGAAACATTAATTTGGTTCTAATTTTGGTCTAATTTAATTTGCCAAATGCGGTATCTAGGGCTCAAACAAGAATGTTGTAGCCCTAGTTACCTTAAATGGGTGCACAAATCAGACTTGTCGTTGAAATCAAGTCAGGAAACTTGATGAATTAGCTAGGAATGGAAAGCAAGTAGCCCTAATCGATTTTATCTTTTCTTTTCCTTTTCAAAAGGAGGGGCTTCAGAGAGAAAGTAATAAGGAATTATCTGCCCTTGGTGGGTTTGATGTGCGACTGTCTTTCTTTAAATCTTCTCCCTGAAACAACCACAACAAAAGAGACATAGCAAGTTAGTACCAAATCAGGAATTGTAATTAAGAATTCTAAATTGCCCATTGCTCCTCTGCAATGGTGCCAAAATGTTTGTGGCAATGAATCGGGTTTTAAAAGTGTTGCGTTGTAGTATAGTCGAAATAGCGTTCAAAACAGATATAATTTTATTACTTGAAAAGATTTCCAAGGTCGAACACAGGAAGCAAATTGGCATTTAGAAATCAAGATCTCAACTTATATCGAAGGAAATTGCAATAACAACAATATCAGAGTGCAAAAATATGGGAGTAAAATGGTGATGTAAATCACCAAATACTCCTACAATATCACCAAATGATTCAATATATAAATATGCAATGGAGACTAGAATCTGTCTTTCGATTCCTTAATCAGACGACTTAAAGTGATTTCTTCCTTTCTTTGTCTTCTCTGTCTTCTCCTTCCATCTTCTTCTTTTGCCTTTCTTCTACCATGGCTTCTCATTCTTCTTCCTTCTTCTTCTGGCCTCCTCTTCAGCTCCTGCCTTTGCCTTTCTTCTACCTTAGCTTCTCCTTCTTCTTCAGCTTTCTACCTTCTTCTCTTTCTTTTCAGCTTTCTATTCTTCTTCCTTCTGGCTACGGCTAAGTGTTGGCCTGAAGAACCTGTAGCAAAACCTACCCCTACCTGCTCGCAACTCTCCTCACTTTCTCTCTTAGGATACACTCTCCCAGAGCCACACGGATAGTCGGGTATTTGGGTCAGGTGCGTACTCGAGACCAGGCCCACTAGCTTGCAGTAGCGGCGAGGTGTGCAGTCGGGTCGGGTCAGGCCAGGTCCGTGCGGCGTGATCGCGGACGAGACCGAGTCAGGTGAGTGGGACCTCACCCTATGGATCTAAGGCGACAAGGCTATGTCACTTTTTCCTCTTATGCAGGTGCGGGTGCATCTTCACTTCTGAGGTGGGACTAAACATCCCACCTTCTTTCACTTGTACCTGTAGAGCTAGCCTTCACGATTGCAGCAGCCGCAGAGGTCTTCGACTCCAATTGAGAGGTTGAGTGCCTGCGCGAGGGTATTCTACGCACCTGGGACAGCAGCACCTGGGCGTGGCAGACCTAGAGCTGCAGCAAGCTTGATTCAAGCTCCGCAACAATAGCAAAGGGGAGATGAACTTGAAATCACAACATTGGCCCCGCGGCCATATCAAAATGTTCAAAGAGGGTCTCCGGAGCACGGTGAAGATGCTGGGGGTGTTGGCATGGCATGGCAGTGACTGTGCATGCATGCCTAGGGCACACTGTGTGCGAGTGTGTTGGTGTGTTTGGGGGGTGGTTTGTGTGAGTGACGTGGTGCGTGGAGTGAGAGGAAATGATTAGTGAAGTGCGAGGAAGCTTATGGGCTTGTTGCCGAGGGTTGGGATGGCCTGTGGAGGTGGAGCCACCTTGCCGAAGTGATGGTCGGAGATGGCAGGGATGGAGGTGATGGAGGTCGGCAATGGTCGATTTTCAGAATAAAGGGTGGGGAAGAATGTAGAGGGGAGAGGAAGCTTATCTGGGAGGTGAAGAGACAACGAGGGTGAGCAGAGGCGTCGGGTCTGGTGTGGCCGACGCCGGACACGAAGAGTGGCTCCGATGAGTGGACATCGACGAGGACGAAGAGAGGGAAACGTCTGCGGGTATGGCGAGGCGTGGACGAAGTCAAGGAAAAGGAATTCGCCGTAGGTATGGTAGTCGGACAAGGAGGAGTAAGGAAGGTCACCGGACATCGGGGAACCTACAAGGAGCTAGGGGGCTGATTGCAAGGGTTTTTTGAAAGTTAGGGGTAGAAATGTAATCAGGTTGGACCTTTTTGTAAACTAGGTCAAGGCAAACTCAACTTGGGTCCAAATTTTTGTACAAACCTAATTTGGACCTAAGGAACCCAATGGTGAAGTTAGATTTTGGGTTTGACCATGTTTGGCTAGGAAATTTATTCAAAAATTGAATTTTGGGCAAATATCTGTTTGAGACCCCGTTCTAGGTCAAGATGGGTTCCAATGGCCAAATTGAATGTTCTAAACCCTAGCGAATATTTTTCTATGATTTTTAGAGGGTTTAAGTGAATTTAATTCACAGAACTCACACAAACCCTTTTCTGTCTAATCCAACCCACTTATTATCTTATTAAGACCATTTGACCTTTGTTTAGCCCTTGAGAAAACCTGTGGTTGTACTGCAATGGTAAAATTATAGTTTTACCCCTTGTTTCGTGTTCTCTCAGAAAGGTTATTCAGTGAATTATGACCTTCAGTTGGTTATGTACGAGCATTTACTCTCTTTATTGGGTCAAAATGAGCTAGTTAGGGCTCATGATGGTGTTCCCATCAGTGCTACTAGGGTTTCCATTACATTAAAGAGGGCGGAGGTGATATAGACACATTTATTTAGGTTAAAATGCCTATTCATGCATGTTCCTAGGCTTCGATTTGCATTTTATGTTATAAATATTGCATAGCATGCATCATTCTACATTTAGACTAGTATATATTTTTGGTTAATTAGGTCCTTTTTATGGTCAGGAGAGAAGAAGACTTATTTCAAGGCCTCTGATGGATGATCGGACCATACAGATCCGATTAGGATGATGATCGGAGTCTAACGCCTCTAAAATCGTCTAGATCGGAGAATTGTAGCATCATACGAAGTCGGATGAAGATCAACGACCAGGGGGCAATGCAACATCCATATGAGTTTCAGATGGAAAATCCAACCGTACGAAGGGTACAGAGCGACGATCGTAGTCTAGCAGTGCGAGAATCATCTCGATCTGAGCACCATGACACCCTCTACAAAAGAAAGAAGAATGGATGGCTTAGATGGTGCCACGTGGCCCATCCAGCTAGTAGCAGCAAACTGCACCCAGCCGCAGCCACGCGCAGCGCATGCCAGCACACATGTGCGTGACACGATGCGGGAAGCACGGGCATGTGAAGCATGCAGCGTGTCATGCACGTGCCAGCGGAGTGGGTGCCAGCGAAGGATAGGCACGGATCTTTAGCGATGTGGGCCTTTAGTGATGCTTGTAGCTGTCACTAAAGGTCTGCGAGTGCCAGTAAGAGGAATTGAAGGGCGGATCTTCAGCAACAGCTGCGGGGATCCATAGCGACGTTTATGGACGTTAGTAATGACCCAGATGCAAATTTGTTCTTCCTTCTCCACTATAAAAGGGCCTACCCACCACCATTCCAAATCATCTCTTCCTTTCCTCCTCTCACCACCTCCAAGGCTCTAGAGAGAGCTTGTCCCAAGTCCAGGATGCTCCTCTAGAGTAGAAAGAAAATAGTTTTCCCACCTCTCATTCCCATTCGTAGAGCATCCCATGGCCATCCACTTACCACCCTTCAGGAAGAAGATCCTATCCGTGATGTCGTCCTGCTCGTCCTCCATCCTTCGGCTCTGTCCTCCTTCGTCCTACTCCTCACCACCTTCCTCCAGCGACCGTCGAGGGGGATTTCTCTCACCTCAATCTATCTTTCTACGCTTTCGTAGTGAAGATTTTCTGCTTTCATAGTGTAACAAATAATTCTTCATGAATAGATGATTATTTCTCCCTCTCTCTTTTCTCCCTCTCTCTTTTTCTTGCAAGTAGATAATGTTTTCATCGACCGAATCTCTTGCTTGCTAAAAATTAAAAAAAAATTAGAAAAGATAGAAACAACCAAAAATAAATAAAAGCGAAGTGCGAATTTTTATAAAACCAAACGTTCGCCTCCCCGTGTTCGACTCGGGACTCACTTTCTGAGTTTCAGTTATAAATTTTATCTGTTAGATGCGTTTTGCGAGCTATGACGACGGGTCCTCCAAACCCCGATTTTTAATTCGCGAAGCATGCCTACATCATTTTGGCATAGTTATCGGGGAGGCAACGCTCTTTGTTTTTTTTTCATGCTTTTTCCACCCTATCTAACTTTTATCTCACTTTTTCTCTGATCTTAATGTGATTGCAGGTACTCTTCCGAGGCTAGTCAAAGCGGTTAGATCGGAGAAAAGTGAGGATGAAGGTTTTGCAAGTTTTTCCCCGCACTTCCCTACCTACTAGTCATTTCACCACACTAATAACTCAAACACAAATCAACCTAGGTGCTTTTTATAAACCCTAGGATAGATTTGGCAGTTTGTTTGCCACCTCCACTCATCTTACCCCAGTATATATATATAAAAGAGAGGAGTTTTATATATATATATATATATAACTCCTCTCTTGTGGGATTTTCTAAAAAATACACACATTAACACCCACAACTTTACATTTAAGTCGCACTACTCCACTTTGATTCTACTACTTAATCGAGATCTGACATGTGAATCCGATACACCTTAACTCAACACACACATAAGTGAGTAGAAAGCTGATTAGGTTAAGACATTTTGTGTGCCTTAATCAAGTGGTACAATAGGCCAATTGCTTGAACTATTTGGGTCGCAACACTCAATCTAAAATTGATCCATCAAGTAGCTTGCCACTTAGGGTTGATTCCTAGGGCTGAACCAGGAACTCCACATTATTTTTGATTTCTAATGAATATATCATCGCCAATGCTTTCAAAACTTGGAGTGTTCTACTGAACCTTGCTTGAATACACCTAAAGATTAAACCCTAAAAGCTACTAAACAAGATTGAACCCTAAAAGACACATCATCAAATAACCTTGTTTGAAAACATTGGTTGTGCACGCACACACGTTTGAATTAATTATTAAGGGCACAACCCATCTTAAGGGACCATCACATTCCAAGAGCACGATCATCCCAAGCCTAACTAAAACTGAGTAGACGTTGGCCTTAAGGATTAATTCACTCTTCGGGACTCAGACTAAGATTTTTTTTTATTTATCTGCTTCTGCTGGTCCATCTGATGTCTAGCTAGGGGAGTAGTGTCAAACGACTGTGGCTGGGGTTACACTAGGAATCGAAGGCGCAAGCCAATGGAGGAACCTTCTTCCCAGCCCCTCCTTCTAACTGGTTGGATTGATTAGATAAAAGTAGACTAAATCATTTATAATCTCAAGATGGGTCCTTGAAGTTCATAGGTCTTTAGGCTACCCACCTAAGGATAGGGTTGATTGCTTGTACTGTAGGGCCACTTTCTCTTTTTTGTTTTCCCTCCAATTTACCATGTATCCTTCCACTTCTTACATGCATTTCCCATCCTATCCTTCTACCACCACTTATCCCCAAGATGATTACTATTCTGACTTGACTTGTAATTACCCATCCACTAGCAGGGAAGACTTTGATTGGGGATATGAATCCGGGCCTTAGTGTCCAGGGCCTAACCATGGACAATAAGACTATGATTACTATCCTTCCCAGAGCTACAATGATTATAGATCTCCATCCTTTGATGATCAACTTAACCAGATCTACAAACATGGAGGATATGCTAATTATAACACTTACCCTCCCCAGAATTATGCTGAATATAGGTTGCCACCAGCCTTTAAACAACCTGAAACGACCTACTTTTAGGGAGGGACCTGAGAACCTCGATATCTTGACTCCCCTAGATTTAACCCGAACCCACCCAAACCTATGAACCAGATCCAGGATAGGGTGTTGGCTAATTTGAGGAACACTATACAATCTTTAGAAGCCCAACCAACACCATGCATTGAAGCGTTGGAGCCTATGATAAAAATGATTGATGAGCTGAATAGCTCTTTATTGGATTTGCTCCAAAGTGTTAAGAATAAGGACCTGGATGAGTTTCTTCTTGGGAAATTATCGAGGTTGAGGATGAAATTTATGGTAGCCCTAGTGAAATCTTGGGATGATTCTTAAGATGAACTCCCTTCAGGAGAGCCAATGTCAGAACCCGCTCAGGTGCCTATCAAGGGGGATACATTTTCTGCAACCAGGGATGACCAGGTTGGGCTAGAGCAACCAATTGAGGATGAACCGATTGATTCACCCGAGATCCCTGAGCCAGGGAGCAAGGAAAAATATGTTTCTTTGAACCAAGAAATGACAATCGATTTTGAGACATATATAAATGAGGATCATGAATTCTTTGATTCTGAGGGTGAAGAATCTTTTGGTGAAGCCTCATTTGAACTTAAGGGAAGAGGATTCTAGTGAGACAATCAGGCTCAAGGAGTATGATGAACTATTTGCTAGCCTGATCATTGAAGATCATGATCACGTTGGGGCTAACTTGGACGATTCGAATCTTGATGATTCAATCAGTAGCCCCATTCCTCAAACACACCCTAAAGAATTGAATGATGATATTTTTGTGATCACCAAACCCAAGTCAATCATTATTTAGCTAGAATTGTTGGACTTGTGTACTTTAGATGGGGTGTACAACGATTTGGAGGTCCTGGAAACATTGATTTCAGAGGATAGGAAGTTAGAATTAAAAATTTTGGAGGTTAATTCTAAGGGAACTTTGAGTTTGGATCTAAGGGTACCTATGGATCTTAAACCACCTACTTTCTACTAGGACCCTTACAATATCTTTCACATGCAACCTAAGCTCGAAATAACTGATTTTTTTTCTGACCTGAACGTCAAGTGGACACCCGAACCAATTGAACCATCTTTACCCGTTGTCCGACACTTTGGTCTTGGGTTGCACACCACAAAACCGCAGACTCGGCCCTGCAAACACAATAATCTTAGGTTCTGAGTGATTTTCATCCAGAACCATAGAACCACTTGACCTTGGGGCATAGGTCTACACCATAACTTGGTCCATGTTTGTGGACATTTTCTGTTGGCGGGTCTAAGGAATAATCTTTTGATTTTAATTCTGACCCATACCTATGAATTCTTAACCTCTTCTTTGTATGTATGTTATGCCTAGCCGAAGGCATTAAATTTAGCACATGTTTATATTCAACATTCTCCGCAGAGCTGACCGGGTTTCACGTTATTCACGTGATATTCTGTTTACTCTGCCCTTTTCATGTCTTTATTTTTATAAAGAGGACATTGCATCATTTAGGCATGGGGGGTGGATAATTAATTCCTAAAATTATTTCGTTAGATCTGTCGAATTTCTTTTATTTTCTTTTTAAAAAAAAATTGAAAAGACAAAAAAAAGAAAAGAAAAAGAAAGAAGAATTAGGAGATGGAAACTTAGGCATTTGGAAGTTATTAACTTTAAGAAATGATACGAGAGGACCTAAACACTTAGACTCTTCAAGCCTTTGAGCTTAATTAGCCTAGGTGTCCACTCGAATGCAGACATAGTCTCGAATCCTCGCCAAGTCAATCTCATTTTAATTCGATAAATAATTTGGGATGATAAGTTTGCGACTTATCAACCCGCCCTCTGATTTCGGGGGACTTTAAGCCTAAGCATCTACATACATTTTTTACACTGACTCACTTTTCAATGGTTTCTTCGGAAATTGGGTAGCTAATGAACTATCTAGGGTGGTATGGCTGGCAAGTTGTCGCTGGTAACACCTCATCGGTCAGTTGTCTAGACCCAGCCACAAGACCATTTTTGTTGTACTGCCTTTAGGTAAATTTTAGAGCAGGGAAGCCACCTACTTAAAAAAAAATAAAAGAAAAAGAAAAAGAAAAAGAAAAAAAAAGAAAAAGGATAAAATGAAAAAAGAAATAAAATCACACTTTAGCGCATGAGTATGGCAGGCAAGTTATCGTGGGTAACAGCCCATTGGTCGGTTGTCCAGAGCCCATTTCACAAAAATGCAGAATAATTCCCAAAACACTTAGGGAAGAAGTGGGGAAGTAGAATAAGCTAGGGAGATATACACTGGGTTCGCCTTTGTGTTGACCCCATAATAAAAGTAGAGAGAATGATACTGTTCAAAAAGATAAACCTTTAGGCAAGGTCACCTAGGGTCGTAGAAACTCGAAGTTCGATTCAACGGCCGCCTTGTGAGTCTTTCACTCTTTTTACTAGATGCTTAGAACATAGAGTCCTTTTCAAGTCTTGGGCGGGTCAGGTAGCCGTACAATGTTATCCTAGAACTCTCAAACTCCAAAAGTATAAAAAAATTAGAAAAGAAGAAAAATAAAAAAAATGTATCTTCCCTTTTCAAATAAGGTGAGGACTTGGGCGGTCTACATTCTGGCAAGCACCCAGGTACTGTGGAGTTTTCGTTGTTTAGGACCTTAGTTAAAATTTTCTATTTTTAATAACCGACTTAGGCCTAACCGATCTAATCCTAATTTTGATTTTATGCATAGCATGTAGTTTAATTTTGCTTGGGACTAGCGAAAGATAGGCAAGGGGGTATGATATAGACACATCTTTTTAGGTTAAAATGCCTATTCATGCATGCTTCTAGGAAAAGATTTGCATTTCATGTTACAAATATTGCGTAGCATGCATCATTCTGCATTTAAAGTAGTTGTATATATTTTAGGTTAATTAGGTCCTTTTTATGGACAAGAGAGAAGAAGACTTATTTCAGGGCCTCGGATGGATGATCAAACCGAACAGATCTGATTAAGACAATGATCGAAGTCTAATGCCTCTGAAATCATCTGCATCAGAGAATCGTAGCATCGTACGAAGTTCGAGTAAGATCAACGGCCAAGAGGCAATGCGACATCCATATAGGTTTTGGATGGAAAATCCAACTGTATGGATGGATCTGTAGCGATGATCGCAATCCAGTAGTATAGGAATCATCTTGATCTGAGCACTGTGGCACCCTCTACAAAAGAAAGAAGAATGGACGGCCTAGATGGTTCCATGTGGCACCATCCAAGCCACCCAACGTTGGCCAGCAGCAGCGCACTGCACATAGCTGCAGCTACGTATAGCAGCAGTGCACCATGCGCAGCTGCAATCGCTCTTAGCAGCAGCGTAGTGTAAGCCAGCGCGCACACGCACAACACGGCACGGGAAGCACGGGCATGTGAAGCTTGCAGCATGCGATGCGCATGCCAGCGAAGCGGGTTCAAGTGGAGGATAAGCACGGATCTTCAACAACACAGGCCTTTAGTGATGCTTGCAGCTGTCACTAATGGTTTGCACGTGCCTGCAAGAGGAATTGAACGGTGGATCTTCAGCGACAGCTCCAGGGATCTGTAGCGACGTTCATGGACGTCAGTAATGACCCAGATGCAAATTTGTTCTTTTTCCACTATGAAATGACCAACCCACCACCATTCCAAATCATCTCTTCCTTTCTTCCTCTCACTACCTCCAAGGCTCTAGAGGGGGCTTGTCCCAAGCCCGTAATGCTCCTCTAGAGTAGAAAAAAATAGTTTTCCCACCTCATTCCCATTCATGGAGCATCCCGTAGCCATCCTCTCAACGCCCTATGGGAAGAAGATCCTTGCCGTGACACCATCTTGCCCCGTCCTCCATCCTTTAGCTCCATCCTCTTTCATCCCACTCCTCACCACCTTCCTCCGGGTGATGCTAGAGCGAGTCATCCACCAAGCAACCGTCGAGGGGGATTTCTCTCACCTCATTCTATCTTTCTACGCTTTCATAGTGTAGATTTTCTGCTTTCATAGTGCAACAAACAATTCTTCAAGAATGGATGATTGTTTCTCTCTCTCTCTTTCTCGCTCCTCTCTTATTTTTGTAAGTACGTAAAGTTTTCATCGATCGAATCTCTTGCTTACAAAAAATTCCAATAAAAATTAGGAAAGATAAGAACAACTAAAAACAAATAAAAGCGAAGCGTAGACTTTTGTGAAACCAAACGTTCGCCTCCCCGTGTTCATCCTGGGGCTCACTTTTCGAGTTTCAATTATAAATTTTATCTGATAGATGCATTTTGCGAGCTACGACTGATAAACGCCAGTTTATCATCATTCTTATGCATTAAAACAAACCTAGCTCTTAGGATTTTACACCGCAAATGGGTTTTTGGGCTGCATTTAGGCATAAAATAGGTTAGGCATGCATTGCATTTTTTTATTATCTTTTTAATATGTTTTTGTGAGTGTTAGGGATGTACAAATATACAGATCCCTAAAACCTAGCACTCAAGAAGGCAAATGGTGAAGGAGAAGCCCAGACTAGCTGGAACTCAGCTTGATCTAGCTCACCACAGTTGGAACCTAGCTCACTTGAACTAGGATTAACTAATCCCAGCTCCATTCAGCTAATCTCAGCTGAATGGCATCTCAAGAGAGTTCATCTTAGCTCACCCTAGCTCAAGTCAGCTCAGATCCAGCTCAACTTAGCTGAGTCTAGCTCATCTCAGCTCCCACTAGTCCACAGGGAGCTCTAGCTAGCTCAGCTGAGTTGACAGGAGTTCACCCTAGCTCAGATCCAGCTACATCCAGCTCCACTCAACTCCAGCCAGCTAAAGAAGAACTCATCCCAGCTCAGGAAGCTCAAGTCTAGCTCCCGGGGACTTAGCTTAGCTCAACTCAGTTGAGCTAAGCTACCTTAGCTGCCTTAACCAGCTTGATTCTCCCTGGGAGCACCAGACCTAGCTCACCTCAGCTCATTATGGTAGAAGTTAGCTTACTTTAGCTTGGCTTAGCAGCTAGCAAAGAACTAGCAAGCTAAGCCAGCTAGAGTAACTCCATGCCAGCCTCTTCAACAGCAGCCAGCTCTAATTTCAGCTCTAGACTTCTCCTCCTCAACTCCTCCCTCCAAACCCTAGCTCGAATACCTTCTCCTCTACTCCTCCATTAGCTAAGCTAGCTTAGCTTATCTTAGCTTAGCTATGCTCCAACTTCCTTGGCTTGTACCACCCCAAAAACCCACCTAACAACTCCACCCAACTTGCTCCACCTAAGCTCCACATAAGCTAACCTACTTGGCACCAACCTAGCCTACCCACCACCTCCAAAGGACACCTAAAAGTGGTGCCAAAACCACCCTAACCACCCCCTTGATGGTGCCACTTTTCCCTCCAAAATTCCCCTTCATCTCCACCACACAATTCCCCTTGAATCCATCTCCACCATCCACCTAACCCCCCTTCTAGAAGACCCTATGTTGGCGCCAAAATGGTGGTGTATCTCCACCACCAAAAGCCACCAACACCACCATAACCACCCCCTTTAACACCCCCTGGGTTAGCGCCACACACCCTTGGCCATAGTATCACCAACCACCTCCATCCTTCCATCCTAGCCATCCATTTCAAGGGGCACCTTAACCCCCCATCCTACCCTATAAAAAGAACACTACCCACCACCATTCAAGACATCCTTGGCTAGCAAATTCACTCTCATATTCCACCTAGAAGCCCACGTCCAAGAGAGAAGAAGAAGAAGAAGATTAAGGGGATATTCTGTCCCCTTGGTGCCTTCCCCTCTTCCCTTCTCTCCTAGGTCATGCCAGCCAAAGGAGAAGCCAGGCAAGGAAGATCTTTGGAGGAGATCTTGAAGGTGGTACATGCCACCTTGGAGGAGTTTTTGTGGGTGGTGCACGCCCACCCCTTGGAGAGAGCATTGAAGGTGGTAGCTTCCACCTTGGAGGAGCTCTCAAGGAAGGAGAAGAAGGAGGCCCTCTTTTCAAGCCAAGGAGTAGCTTGGCTTGGAGCAAGAAGACTCCCTTCTTCACCCGATTTTGCAAGAGGATTAGTGTTTCGTTATTTGGTTTTAAATTTGTTTAGTTCTAGTAGAAGCATTCCTCTACTTGATCTTGAAAAGAACACTAATTCTAGTCAATTAAATTGCCTTCTTTTAGCTTTTTATTGCAATTGTTACTTTTTGTTCTAGCACTTGTTTCACCTCTTCTTCCTAATTACTCTAGGCCTCCACTTGCCTAGAGTGAGCTTAGGAAGAAGATATTTCTATCTTTTAAATTTTAGTTAAGCAATTGTTGGTGTTAGTACTTTCCGTTACAATTCGCATTTTGCCCTCGTCTTTTCAAAACAAAAAAAAATTACATATTTAAAATACCAAAAAGAAAGATGAGATGTGTTTTTAGCAAGAGAATTGAATTGCAATTTTTGCCTCCTTGGACGACCATAGATACTCCCCTATCTAGGTTTATAAATTTAAAAGCGTATGCGAATTTGCGTGTTATAATGACGTTAAAAACAAGCTTTTACAAATCACGCATATTTCGCTATCACTTTTTGGCGCCGTTGCCGTGGAGGCATGACTTTGCTTATTCTTTCTTCTCTTGCTTGAAGTGGATCTCATCCCCTTCTCTTTTTTTCCTTTGTGTGTGCAGGAATTACAGCGGGAAGGCGGGAATCCGGAAGCGAGAGCTCAAAGTTCCTTTTCTTCCCGCGAAATTCAGGTTGGTTCCTCTTTCTAGTCACATAATTAATTAAAACTACCAAAAACATATTAAACTTTGCTTTCAAGATCCCAAACAATTTAATTAAGTGGAGCGGAGCCCATATAAAATGAATTGTTTTCTTGAATGTTTCTTTAGCACCACTCCATTGCAAGTATTGGTGTTCTATTTTTCAGTCTAGATTTCTGTCTTGACTTGAAAAATCGATTCCTAACACCACAGGCCTCCAAAAATCATTAAATTTCATACAGTGATTCCCAATTAAGTTTTGAACATCTGTTCCAAATTTCAGATCAATTGGACTCGTATTTAATTTTGAAAAATTCATGGATTACAGAGGGGTCACACCCTCTAATCTTCCTATTTTGCTACTAACCGTGAATTTTTAAAATTTTTATACTCATCCAACTTTTGTGAAATTTAGCTTGTTGGAATGCTTTTGAAATTTTACACATCACATAAAATCACAAGAATTTTGTGAGGTTGGTGGTAATACTGAAATGTCCACAATACCCACGGGTATCATTTCTAGACTTTGACACTAGTACAATTAAAAATTCAAAACAATTATCAAACAAATTCCTAAAATCTTACAGAAATCTTTTATGGAATCCTTGTTTGATTTCACTCAAGGTAGTCATGTTGGTTGCATTGATTGGACCACTATCTATTCAAAAAGCCTAGAAATAACTCATTGGTAGTTAAATTTCTATCTTAGGGACAATTGGCTTAGGGCTTCTTTCTTTCTCTTTAGAGATGCAATTTAAAGGAAATATACAATCACCCATACAACTTGTGTTTCCTTTGATTGTGAACTTTCAAACTTCTTTGAAAACTTAAAGAGAAAAACCCTAAAACGCATTTAATTAAATCAAATCCTAAAAGACAAAAATACAAAAAAAATTATGTGACAACTTGATTTTCATTGGAGCCACTCTCCAATTCATGCACACACACAAAAAAATCAAAATAACAGGGCAACATCCCAATAAACGTCCTCCACATTCCATATGCACTATAGCATCCTAGACCTAATTAAAATTTGTAGCAACTTGACCACTAAGGCTTTATCAACTTAGGCTTGCTATTTAGGTCTTAAATTTTCTTTAGTTAGTACCAATTCTGTCATCTATATCTGGTGTTCAGGCTGAGGGGCCGTGTCAAACGACCAAGTGCGGGTTTGTACAAGCACCTGGGGTTTTCCCTGGGAAACATTTGGGCCGAAACCTCCCCTTAAGCAACTTGGCTAGATTTGTTGATAGAACGGGTATTCACTATCGACTACTTATTTCTTATATAGACCAAGTCTTAGGTTATTATTAGGGAGTCACATTTAAGTTAGGTCTAGTTTTATTTGTTTGAATTGCACACTTTCTCTCATCTCTTTCTCTTCTCCTCCCCTCCAATTCTTCCAAGTAGTGCATGCATGGGCGACGGTCCCAAAAACCACACCTTGAGGAACTATCTGATTTCGCCTCCCGCGGCAGGAAATCATTATTTTCTTTCCCCTCCTCTTCTAGAAAAATGGAAAACCCAGGAAGCCGTCAAAAAAATTCTGCTTCCACTTCTAACCCGTTAGCTGACCCACAAGCTGACTTCACCCTCCCTCACCTTCCTAACTTGGAGCAACCAGAAATACCAGCAGGGCCAGGTGGCCCTCCAATTATAACCCAAAATACAAATCCCTTTGCATTAATGGTCGACCATTTGGCTCGACTACAACAAAATCAAGAAGATCTAGCAATGACTGTCACGAACCTAGCCAATCAAGGACAAAATCCACCACCCCGCCAATAGCCTGTCGTTCCTCTTAAAGATTTCTATGATCCTTCCAATTATGAGGAAAGACCAGGGGTGGTCATACCACAAGGGGATTTCGAGATTAAACTAGCCATTCTAAACCTTATCAAGCATTTTCATGGTCTTCCAAGAGAGGACCCTTTTTGTCATCTTGAGGAATTAACTGTCCTCACTCAAACCACTCGTTCCCGCAATGTGCAGGAAGACGTGTGGTTAATGAGACTCTTTCCTCTCTCTCTTAAAGACAAAGCATCGCATTAGTTTAGAACGGTTGGGCGCCCTATTACCACCTGGCCCCAATTAAAAAGTGCTTTTCTTAAAAAAAATTTTCCGATTGGTCGAACGAATGCATTAAGAAGATCCATAACGACCTTTCAAAAAAAAATTGGTGAACCCCTCCACGAAGCCTGAGAAAGATTTCAGGAACTTCTAAGAAGTTGTCCCCACCTTGAAATTCCACAATGGCAGTTAGTGCAAATCTTCTATCATGGATTAGAAGATCAATTGAAATGATTTGTGGATGCCTCATGTGGAGGCAATTTTCTTAACAAAGACACCGAAAGTGCCTATCTTCTCTTTGAAGAAATGAGTGAAAACTCATTTAACATGACTTCAATGGACACTTTTGGCAGATCACAAAACCCCAGACACGGAGTCCATGAAATTGACTCCAAATCCACCTCTGTTCCAGTCACGTAAGATGATCTATATATGTTAGCTCAACGACTAGACCAAATGCAAATTCACCAAAAGAAAATGGAAGAAAAGCTCATAAACAAACAAGCTCCACATGTCCACTCTCCACACACTAACCCCCCACACATTCTCCAAAGAGAAAATCTACACAATATTGATGCCACATCTGCTGGCTAGCAATTTCCGGCTGATTTCCCGCAAGATTTGACTGGGAATTTTGATCAAAATATTTTTGATCCCACCTCGGAAAATATCTATGCTCTCTATGAGCAATTTAGAAACCCCTCCAACACTTCCAATCAAAACTGGAGGACTAACCCAAATCACTCCTGGAAAAACCCGAATCCGATTCCTTTTCCCAAACAAAACTATTTTGGGAATTATGGGCAACCTATGTATCAACCTGGACCATCCCAGGATGATATTAACAATCAGATCATGAAAACTCTGCAAGGAATGCAGACTCAAATGACAGAAGTTTTCATGATCTGTTAAGGTTACTCCTGATCATCGGCCTGTTAGGAATTTACCTTCCCAACCCATGCCTAACCCAAATAATCAAAGGAATCAATTCCAAGGTGGATATCCCAGTCAACCCATTCAGCCAGCACCTCAGCATCCGCCGAGTTTTAATAACAGCCAGGCCCCCAATCCTCATCCTAGAAACAACCAGACTGCAAATGCAGTTACCTTGAGGAATGGGAAAACCACTCACAATACCCTGCCTGTTAAAGAAACCTGCTCTAGTGACACACAGATTAACTCTTCCCCTTCGATTGTTCAGGAACCAATTCATGCAAAACAGGGCAACCCTGCCCCATTTCCACAAGCCCTCCACTCTTCAAAAAAGAAAAAGACAAAATCCAAGCCCACTGAGAAAGAACTAATGGATTTATTTGGGCAAGTAGAAATTAATATCCCTCTCCTAGATGCCATTAAATATATCCCTGCCTATGCAAAATTCCTAAAAGATTTATGTACTCTGAAAAGGCAACCCAGAAATTTAGGAAAGGTAATTCTTCCAGAGACAGTCAGCTCAGTTGTGTAGAGCCGACTGCCTCTTAAGAGAAAAGATCCCGGTGCCCCCTAATCCAAGTTATCATTAATGATACCTCATTTGACCGTGCTCTGTTCGATCTTGGTGCCTCAATTAATCTTATCCCCACAGTTGTTTTTGAGGAATTTAAGATCGGTGAATTGAAGCCTATTGAGGTTACTCTCCAATTAGCCGACCGATGTACGATTAAACCAAGGGGAATTGTTGAAGATGTTATTGTCAGGGTCAAAAATTGTCTATTCGCAGTAGACTTTTTAGTCTTGGACATAGAGGTACCTGAAGCACTTAAGTTTGCCCCCATTATTCTTGGAAGACCATTCTTAGCCACGGCCCGTGCCAATATTGATTATGATTCTGGAAAGATGAAGATCATGTGTGGCAGTGAATCTGTAACCCTAGACATTTTTCAAGTTTCTAGGCGGTTCCAAGAACCAGATTTCTTTGATGATTCGGATTCAGAAATAGAAAACATTGTGGAGGAAACTTTGCAAATTTCCCATTTAGGTACCTACTTTGCTATGAATACGGTTCCTAAATAATCCACTTTTTCTCACTCTTCCACCCCAACCACACGTCCAGCTAACATTCCAGCTAACCCTTTCACTCTCACCTTACCTCTAACCCACAAAGCAGAAACTCTTTCAGAGCCAGGCCTGCAATTGGAATTAAAACCTTTGCCCGACTCCCTTAAATACGTCTTCCTGGGTCCAAATCAGACCCTGCCCCAGATTATAAATTCTGGACTCACCGGGGCACAAGAGCACAAACTCCTCCAGGTTTTGAGTAAATATCGAAAAGCTATTGGCTGGACCCTTTCTGATCTTAAAGGCATTCATCCGTCCTATTTTACGCATCGTATATATTTAGAGGACGATTCTCGCCTCTCCCGCCAACCACAAAGGTGCTTGAATCCTATTATGCAGGAGGTGGTAAAAAAGGAGATTATTAAGTGGTTGGATGCTGATATCATCTACCCCATTTCTGACAGCTCTTGGGTTAGTCCAGCTCAAGTTGTCCCCAAAAAGGCTGGACTAACAGTTGTCACTAATGAAAATGGGGAAAATGTAGCCACTCGAACCGCTTCTTCTTGGTGCGTGTGTATTGATTACCGAAAATTAAACACCGCCAGCAAGAAGGATCATTTCCCACTCCCTTTTATTGATCAAATCTTGGAGCGGTTAGCCGGATGGGATTTTTACTATTTTTTGGACAGTTATTCTGGCTATAATCAAGTAGCGGTTCGTCCTGAGGACCAGGACAAAACAACTTTCACCTGCCCCTTTGGAACCTTTGCTTTCCGAAGAATGCCCTTCGGGCTTTGCAACGCACCTGCGACTTTTCAAAGGTGCTTGCTTGCAATTTTTTCAGACCTGGTAGGTGAATGTTTAGAAGCCTTTATGGATGACTTCTCTGTTTTTGGAGATTCTTTTGACCATTGTCTCAAAAATCTTGAAAGAACTCTCCAAAAGTGCATAGAAGTTAATCTGGTCCTCAGCTGGGAAAAAAGTCATTTCATGGTCAAAGAAGGTATTGTCTTGGGCCATGTCATTTCAAAACAAGGAATCGCGGTAGATAAAGCAAAAATTGATGCTATACCTAAGCTCCCACCGCCCACTACTGTCAAACAGATCAGATCCTTTTTGGATCATGTGGGTTTCTACCGTCGATTCATACAAAATTTTTCCCAAATCTCAAAGCCCTTAAGTCAGCATCTCACTAAAGACCAGCCATTTGATTTTAATAATAAGTGCCTGGAGAGTTTTCTGAGGTTGAAGAAAGAGGTTACTGAGGCACCAATATTGCAGGGACCTGATTGGAATAGTCCCTTTGAATTAATGACAGATGCCTCAGATTTTGCTGTAGGGGCCATTCTAGGGCAAAGAATTGGCAAGAAGCCCGTTGTGATCTATTATGCTAGCAAAACCCTTGATGATGCACAACGGAATTACACGATTACTAGAAAGGAACTTCTTGCCATTGTATTTGCCTTAGAAAAATTTAGATCTTATCTGTTGGGGTCACATGTTGATGGGTCAGCCTGAATAGGTTGTTAATATGATATTTTTATCGTTGAAATGTGTATAGTGGTTAACCTAATTCAGACCTAACCATCTCTTTACAAAATTTTTAACCTGGCCTAATTGATTTTATCTTGTCACTTTTAGGCCCAGGGTCGAACACAGGGAAGTGGGGTTAAAGTCGAGTTTCTACGTTTTCCTTAAAACGCATCTCTTCCGTTCGTTTATTGTGTTTTTGGTGTTTTTTTTTATTTAGGTTTTTTTATGGTAATCCTTGTTCTTGAGGCAGACCCTCAAAATTGTGTCCTTGGCTTTTCGCCAAACAGAGTCCCAAAACAAGTCTTGCTACTCGCAAGACGAGGTACCTGCAAGTCAAAGATTATCTTTTCTTTTTTTATGTATTTTTTTTTATCTTTTTACTAACAGAAAAGCAAATAGACAGAAAGTAAATATAGTATGTATATATATATATGTAGTATATATATAAAGGGGTGGGGGTGGAGGTGGCGATGGAGTGTAGCACTATGTCGAGTCAGTCGACGTCTAGAGAGATGCAACCAACACGACTAGGTGCCGCGTGGAGTGTGGATGGAGGATGGATGATGTATGGGACCGCGCTTTTTTTGTACGCGTGTATCAGGGAATATCAGCAACTGGTGCAGATATTCCCGCGATACAGCGTATAATAAATAACATGAAAATATATGTACATATGTATGTATATAAGTAAATATATCTATATATATATATAAATGTATAGTTATATATGTATAGATATATATATATATAGATATATATGTGTATATATATGTATATAAGTATATATATATATATATTACTATATATATGTATATATATATGTATATAGATATGTATATATATATATGTATATAAGTATATATGTCTATATATATATAAGTATATGTATAAGTATATAGATGTATATATAAGTAGATATATATATATATATTATATATATATGTATATATTATATATATATGTGTATGTATACATAACTATATAGATATACTATGTATATATATATATATATATATATATATTTATATATATGTTACTATAAGTG
This sequence comes from Thalassia testudinum, assembly GCA_037157565.1. NCBI lineage: Eukaryota > Viridiplantae > Streptophyta > Magnoliopsida > Alismatales > Hydrocharitaceae > Thalassia > Thalassia testudinum. Next base: position 46,110 of record JAZHRO010000028.1, read on the forward strand.
TGTGAGTGTGTGTGTATGTGTTGGTATAGGTGTGTGTGCATCGATGAATGTGTGTGTGTGTGCGTTGCTGTGAGTGTGTGTCTGTTAGTCAGTAAAAAAGAGAGAGAGAGAGAGAATACGTGAGAGAGAGCGGGAGCGGGCGGGAGAGATCAGCAGAGAGAGAGAGCGGGCGAGAGAGAGAGAGCGGGCAAGCGAAAGATCGCGGATGCGCGAGTTAAGATGTCTGCCTCCGGCGGACGTCTGACGCCACGTCATCTGAAGGCGAAGGCGGACGTCTGACCGTCGCGGCGCACCGCGCCTTCGCCCAGAGGACGTGAGGCGTCTCCTGCAGACCGGGTGCGAGGACAGAGAGCGGGCGATGGCGCGCTCGGAGAAGGCGGCGGGGAGTCTGCAGTCGGTCGCGGAGGGTTGCGGAGGAGGGCAGGGGTCGGCGCGAGGCCGTAACCGGCCGCTGCAGTGCGCGCGGCGTCCGGCTGCGGGTGCAATGCGGGGTGGACAGAACGGAGACGGAGGCTGGGAACGGGCCTGCAGGCGTGCGCGGAGGGTTGCGCGCCTACGGGGAAGGTCGCGGAGGAGGTGGGGGGTGCTGCTGCTACTGCTGTCGCCACGGTTTAGCTGCTGCTTCAAGCTTCGGAGCTTGGAGCGGCGGCAATGGCGTTAAAGAAAAAAAACGAAGCGAGGGAATGCACCACGCCCACCGGCTCGTCGAAGAGCTGGGCGGTGGTGCTCCCACTATGGTGGTGTGCACCACAGTGGGTTCTCCTACTCGCCGGGTGCCTCCTCGACGGAAGGCCGACGTATGGGAGGGGAAAGCGGTGGAGAGGAAGGTGGTGGCTGTGGGGTCTTTGCAGCAGCTCTCCTTGCGAGGATGAAGCTGCAGCTACTTATAGAGGAGGAGAGAGTGGCGTGCCGGCTGCAGCAGGGAGAGGGTGTGCGAGTTGCAGCTATAGGGAGCGGCGTTGGCAGGGAGAAGTGACGGGAAGAAGTGCTGCGTGGCTGCTGCATACAGTTGCGGGAAGAGTGCAGCCGCGGGAAGGAGAGAAAAGAAGAAATCAAGAGGAAAAATAAAAGAGGGTGATTTTGCAAGGAGGCACTTGAAGAAAAATGTAACTATGCAGGCGATTGTTTCACTCCTCTTCCTCTCTTGATTAAATGCATGCATGCAAGTGTTTTTACAAATGCGATTACAGGATCCTATTATGCAATGTTAATGCTAGAAAATAGCACAAGAAGGCGTTAGTACAGGCGTGTTTTGAGGTGCAAACATATACCCCCATGCCTATCTTTTGCTAGTCCCTAGCAAAATAGTATTTAGAAATGATCTTAAGCTGAAGATTTTCTTCTGAGGTGATATAGGTGTGTTTACTATCGAATATTGTGAGAACCAATTGTAAAGAAGACTACCAGTACTTTAAGTCTCACATGACATAGATCATCTCTCAACTAACCAGGACTCTTGATATTTAAACCTTAAGTACGATTTCCAGGACCCAGGAGGTTTTTGCCGTACTCGAGAGCTCAAGAGGTTATGGTTGTGCATAGTGAAGGATCAAGACTGACCAGATGAACCTTAAGACTCAATCCCAGGGTTTCATGAATTTTTAAGTACAGGTTGGTCCCAGTTTCAGGTCATGTCTTCGAATTGACCCTTAAGATGATGACGGAAAACTCAACTCCCATTTTCTGATTTTTTTTTTTTTTTGGCTCACCGAAAAACAAAGTATGCAGACATTTATGAGATATACTGACTCTTTTAAAACATCTCTTTTTTTCTTTTCTTTCTTTTTTTTTTTTTCTTTTTTTTTTTTTTTTTTTGAAACACGTGTCAGTATATCTCTTACAACACATTTTGAAGCACACTTTTTTTCTTTTTGGTGGGAGAGTTTCTTTTTGGTGGAAAGAGTCGCTTCTAAACACAAGACTAAAGCCTGGGATAAAAAGTCTACCTGCGCGCACAGGTAAGGACTCCACCTTCCCTAATGAACACTAGGGTTGCATCTTATGTTCACCTGGCCTTTCCTGATATGTGTAGTGTGAACCACGTTTACTTAAGCTCTCAAGTAAAAGTAAACCAACGGATCTTGTACTTGTGTCTCAGGTACAAGAATACATCCTTAGTTAGGAGAGATCTTGATCTATTTTGTCAATGCTTTAAGTGAATTAAGCCGAGCCTGAGCGAATCAAGCTTTTGTGGCCTGGAAAGTCTTCAAAATAGAGGTTGAATATCCATAAACACTTATTGCCTTTTTGTTTCAGCTTCAAGATCATTACTAAACACCATTTATTATAATATATATATATATATATTTTTTTTTTTTTTTCTTGCATATTTATAAATAGGTGGGAACTGTATGATACCATAACATACCCGGATCCTATGGATGCCTATCCACCCCCCCATGCCAAACAATGCTATGTCCTCATATGCATGCAGGGAAAGGCAGAGAACGGACGACAGATCGGGTAACAGGAGCTGAGGTTCAGGGTATAAATCAAGGTGGAAGGGTGGGTGGATGGTGGGTGGTGAAGAGAAAGGTAAAGTGATTGCGATAGAGGTGTGAAAAGTGATGGTGGATGGTGAGTGCTGTTAGGGTGCCTCCCAACAAGCGCTGAATTTATTGTCCCCAGCTGGACTCAGAATGAGGCAAAGAATTAGTTACCCTCCAGCAAGGCAACGGTTTCTCCAACGGGGGCAGGTTCATGAGTCAGATAGGGTTTCAAACGCTGCCCGTTGACCGTAAATTTACGCCCAGATTTGGGATCTTCGATTTCGACGGCCCCATTGGGGAATGGTCTTGAGACCAGAAAAGGACCAGTCCATTTGGACTTCAATTTCCTAGGAAAGAATTTGAGTCGGGCATTATAGAGCCAAACTTGCTTAGATGGCTCAAATTCCTTCTGCCGAACATGGCTGTCGTGAAAAGCCTTAGTGCGCTGTTTAAAGGTTAGAGCAGAATCATAGGCTTCACGACGGAGCTCTTCCAGCTCTTGGAGTTGGAGTTTCCTTTCTCGACCACACAAGTCTGGGTCGAGGTTACATTGGCGAACCGCCCAATAAGCGCGATGTTCCAACTCCACGAGCAAATGACAAGGCTTCCCGTAAAAGATTCTATATGGAGACATACCAAGGGGAGCCTTGAAGGCGGTCCGATACGCCCAAAGTGCATCAATCAGCTTGTCGGACCAATCCTTACGGTCAGGCCGAACCATTTTCTGGAGAATCTGCTTGATTTGCCGGTTCGACACTTCCGCCTGGCCGTTCGTCTGAGGATGATACGGGGATGCGATACGATGGTGGACTCCGTACCTCCTCAGAAGTGCCCAAAAAGAAGCATGGGTAAAGTGGCTTCCTCCATCCGAGATAATGGCCTGAGGGATCCCAAAATGTGCAAAGATATGGTCCTTGACGAATCGGGTGGAGATAACATGGTCAGCACGGCGCGCGGGAATAGCCTCGATCCATTTTGAAACATAGTCGACAGCCACGAGGATGAATTCGAAGCCGTTGGATGGAGGAAAGGGACCCATGAAGTCAATTCCCCAGATGTCGAAGATTTCCGCAGCTAGGATGTGTTGCAAGGGCATCATGTCACGATGTGCCATTGACCCTAATGACTGGCACCTAGTGTAATGTTTGGCATAAGTGTGCGCGTCCTGGTGAAGGGAGGGCCAAAAGAAACTGCATTGCACCACCTTGGCTGCAGTTTTCCTCCCAGAGAAATGGCCTCCACAGGCCTGATCGTGGCAGAAGGATAGCACACTGGGGAACTCACTGTCAGGAATACAGCGACGGATGATTTGATCAGCACCTATCCGAAAAAGAAGTTGATTATCCCAGAAATAATACTTTGCTTCTACCATGAGACGCTCGCACTGGTTTTTAGGCCAGCCACGTGGAAGAGATCCAGAAGCAAGGTAATTGGCAATGTCGGCATGCCACGGTCCACTTGCCACATTTATTGCCAATAGGTGCTCATCAGGAAAAACTTCATTAATTGGCAGAGTAAGTCCAATATGGTCAGGGTCCAGTTTGGAAAGGTGATCAGCCACAACATTCTGGGCTCCGGCCTTATCACGAATCTCAATGTCAAATTCCTGGAGCAGAAGGATCCAACGAATCAGTCTAGGCTTGGCATCCTTCTTGTGCATGAGATGGCGAATGGCCGCGTGATCAGTGAAAACAATAACGTGAGAGCCCAGAAGGTAAGAACGGAATTTTTCCAGCCCAAAGACGACTGCCAGTAGTTCCTTTTCAGTGGTAGTATAATTACGCTGGGCCTCGTCCAACGTCTTACTGGCGTAGTATACCACGAAGGGGTGTCTATCGCGTCTTTGTCCCAGGATGGCTCCGACTGCAAGGTCTGAAGCGTCACACATAAGTTCAAAGTCGAGGGACCAATCAGGTGGCTGGAGAACAGGGGCCTTGGTGACAGCATTACGCAGCTGCGTGAATGCTTATATACAGTCAGGGCCCATGTCGAAGGGCATGTCGGTTGATAGGAGAGGAGTTAAGGGTTGAGAAATTTTGGAGAAGTCTTTGATGAATCTCCTATAGAAACCGACGTGTCCCAAGAAGGAGTAGATTTGTTTGACAGAACCAGGCACAGGTAAATCAGCAATGATATCGAGCTTAGCTCTGTCAACCTCGATACCCCTATCGGAGATGATATGTCCAAGAACAATTCCCTTGTGCACCATAAAATGACTTTTTTCCCAGGAAAGCACGAGGTTTACATCAATACATCTCCTAAGGATGCGAGTCAGGTTGGCAAGACATTCGTCGAAAGATGGTCCAAAGATTGAAAAGTCATCCATGAAGACCTCGAGAAAGTCACCCACCATGTCATGAAATATCGCCAGCATGCATCTCTGGAAAGTTGCTGGCGCGTTACAAAGTCCGAACGGCATCCTTCTAAAGGTGAAGGTGCCGAAAGGGCAGGTAAAAGTGGTTTTCTCTTGGTCTCGGGGGTCTATTGCCACCTGGTTATATCCTGAGAATCCATCCAGGAAGCAGAAAAATTTATTTCCCGCTAACCGCTCCAGGATTTGGTCAATAAATGGTAGCGGGAAGTGATCTTTCTTGGTTGCAGCATTGAGTTTCCTATAATCTACACACACTCTCCAAGATGTAGGAGTGCGTGTAGGGATGGATTCGCCCCTGTCATTGACACGGATGGTGAGTCCTGCCTTTTTGGGCACAACGTGAATCGGACTCACCCAGGGCCTATCGCTGATTGGGTAGATTATACCCGCATCCAGCCACTTAATGATTTCATTCTTAACGACCTCCCGCATGTTAGGGTTGAGACGTCGCTGCATCTCGCGAGAAGGTCGAGCCTCCTCCTCCGTATATATACGATGAGTGCAGTAGGAGGGGCTAATACCAGATAAGTCTGATAAAGACCATCGAATAGCTGCCTTGTGTTCTAGGAGGACCTTAGTTAGTTTGCACTCCTGCTCCATGGTTAATTTTGAATTGATGATTACAGGGAGCGTTTCATTTGGTCCCAGGAAAACATACTTGAGAGTATTAGGCAGCACTTTTAGCTCGGGAGTGGATGGGGAAGGATCTGGCATTTCTTGGGACGAGAGTGTCCCAGACGGGTAGGAGAACAAGTTAGGAGGAAGAAACTGGCCTTCAGATTGGCCAAGAAGAGGGGCTTCTTGGATAGATGGATCCAAAAATGAATAGCCCCAGTGAGAAGTATATGGGCTCAAGGTCCCAGTGTGGATTTGTAAATCTGCCTGATTTGGCGGGGAAGAAAGGGCAATTCGATCTTCATGAGTGTGGACCGACAGTGAGTAGCCCGGATATGACTCAGACCATGAGGTATGGGAAGCGGAGAAAACCTCGTCAGAAGTCTGGCCAGGAGAAGGTACTGGACAAGGGAGGGATTGGGGAACGTCACAGTATGCGTTGGTCAGGCAGTTATCAGTGTTTATAGGTAATCCGCAGCAGTCCGAATAGGTCCCAGTTAGTCCGATACACACACTGACGGCCATGTCCTCGTCAGACGTGTCATCCTCAATGCAATCGCAATCAAAGTTCTTGGCTGCCTTGAATATGTTAAGCTTGAGCTTCTCAGATCCAACGGCAATCTCAATACAGCCCGACTCGCAGTCGATGTGGGCGCGGCTGTGGCCAAGAAAGGTCGACAGAGGATGATCGGACAATCAGAAAGTGAACTAGGAACTTCCATATCTAAAACAAGAAAGTCAACAGGAAAACAGAGACTGTTGACCCTAACCACCACCTCTTCCACCACACCCTTCGGGATTTTGACAGAACGATCTACCAACTGTAACGTGACAGGGGTGGGTTTCAGATTTCCCAAGGAAAATTTTTTGAGCATGATGGTCGGTATGAGATTGATGGAAGATCCTAGATCAAGCAAGGCACGGTTAAAACTGCAGCCTTGGATGCTACAGGAAATCAGTGGTGTGCCCGGATCTTTCTACTTCGGTGGTAAGTTTGACAGTATAGCACAACTTGCATGAGGCGAGAGAACCACCGGATTCTTAGTCTTCTTTGACTGTCGCCTGGGTGTTGTGTAGTCTTTGAAAAATCGAGCGACAGTAGGTATGTGGTCGATTGCCTCGAGCAGGGGTACCTTGATTTCTACATCCCTGAACAAATTACGTAGGTTGTCAAAGGCCTACGTATTTTTCTTTTTGCCTTTTGGCTCCCTTAGTAGAGCCTCAGGGAATGGGACTGATTCTGGCACAAGTTTTGGTGCATCATCCTCTCGCGAATGCGGTATGCATCCCGAATGAGAGGGCGAAGACGAAGATGGGCCAGGATCAGGTCGAGGCGGATCGACGGTCTGCTTACCGCTCCTCGTAGTGATAGCATTGGACGATGCGGGTGCAGTGGGATCATACGGTGGAGGAGGGTTTGCAATGGGGATATAAGAGTGTGGTGCTGCAGCAGGATTAGCCTGAAATCCCGGTGGAATGCTCGGAGCTTGCAGAACTTGATTAACCTGTCCCTGAGAAGGTCGTACCTGTGGTTGAGAACCACGGGGCACGAAATTTCGCGGGTTTGGAACAGGTTGGGTGGGAAGAGTGCCCTGAGATCGAGTCGCCATGCGTAGTTGACTGATCTCGGCGTTCTGCTGCGCCAATTGGTGCTTAAGAGAGGTCATGTTCTCTTCATGGCGCTTTGACATTTCCGTCATCATTCGCATCAATTTGTCAAGAGGGCTTAATGCGTGTTCAGTTTGTGGTACGCAAGGGCCTGATGGCGGATTTGCCATAGGATTAAGCTGGACCCTTGGGATGACGAGTGCGGACGGTCGCATTGGTCCACCCGCGGGGTTTTGGCGCTGCGGGTTGTTGGACCATGCGAAGTTCGGATGATTACGCCACCCTGGGTTATAAGTGGCAGAGAACGGGTTGTTCCCCAGGGTGCAAGCATCTTCTATGCCAGAAGACGCGTCCGCATGTAGATATGCGTCTGAGCACACGGAGGCTTGGTCCTCCGTGTAGAAATACTGGCTCGCAGAAGCCAGTTCCACATGACTTACCGAGTCGCTTGGCGCGACACTCGGTAAGGAAGGTCTAACGGGGTTTCTCGGGATAAGCCTGGTATTAGAAGAACTTGGATTGTGACGAAGTGGTGAAGAGGTGGTGTTTGCCATAGATCGGGCGGGGTTGGCCAGAAGCTCATCCAGCTTCTTGTGCACGACGGAGACTTCATCCAGTTTTTGTGCAATAAGGCTTAGATCAGTGGATGAATGGGAGGGTCCCATGTCAACTTCGTGGACATTTCGGGGCTGGCTGGTACGATTAAAGGTGACAATGGAAGCATTGTTCATCGAGTTTTCACTCATATTTTCAAACAGCTCGAATGCTCATAAAGTTCCCTCCGCAGGAAGTGTCTGCAATCTGCTTCAAAGTCTCATTTAGCCCATAGTAGAAAATCTGGGCTATATGCCACTTAGGCAGACCGTGGTGCGGACACATCCTGAGGAGGTCGTTATACCTCTCCCATGCCTCATGAAATTGTTCGCCGTTTTGTTGCGTAAATGAAGTGATAGCACGGTGAAGCGCATTGGTCCGCCCGATTGGGAAGAACTTCTTGAGAAATGCTGTTCGCATCTCTTCCCAAGAGTGGATGGTTCTCCCAAGGGTGCGTAACCATTGCGACGCTTTATCCCGTAATGAAAACGGGAACATCTTCATGAGGACTATAGATAACCAGACATTTCTTGGTTTAACGGTTTCAGCAAGTCGGGTTAGGTCTTCCAAGTGGAGAAATGGGTCTTCACTTGCAAGACCATGAAAGTGAAAATTGATTAGGCCAATTAGGTTTGGTTTTAATTCAAAGTCGTCCCCGCCCATGGGGACTCGAATTTGTCCTATGGTCTCTGTAGCAGCGGGATTCTGATAAGAGCTAAGAGACCTAGGCTCCTCTCGTTCGGGAGGGTTCTGCATTTCCTCCAATTTTTCCTGAATGGCTTCGATTTGCTCATTATACATTTCCATTTGGGCTTGGAGGCAGGTTATGGGATCTAAGGCTCCACCACCTGGTGGGTTCTGAGGGCGGTTTCCTCCCTCGGGATTTGGGGGTGGGCGTGCAGCCATGTTTTTGGAGGAGGAGGATGATTCGACTTGTTTTCTAGATTTATCAGTCAATTCAAATAGTTCAGGGTTTTGTGACCTCCTCCCAAACATGCACTATCGCAGGAAGAATTGGGGAGATGAGAAGGGAAAAGGGATGAGAGAAATGACGCCACAAAGGTACACTTGATTACAAATCAATACTGTCAAGTTCCTAACCTCTACAGTGTGCCCTTAGACCTAAAGATCTAAGTTACCTACTATCACGAACTGCGGAACCGAATGCGAGCACCGCGGAACCACCGAGCAAGATTGAAAGGCCGTTTGCCCCAGTCTTAGACACCCGATAGCACGCGGGAACTCTCACCAGCACGTAGTCGCTACACACAGGTAGTTAGACCTCCAATCCTTAATAAGGGTCAAGTGCTTTTGGAATGTGAAGGGCGTTGTTTACGGGTAATGCCCAAGTGATTGATTTTAAGAGTGTGTAAGAACAAGCATGCAACGGGGAAATCTCCCCGAATTGAAGTTTTTATTGGCGAATGGTTTTTAGAGTTCAGCCTTAAGTAGTATGAATTTTAGGGTTTTGCTGAATTACCAATTCAACCAATCTCTGGGTTTTTGCAAAAATACAGGTTTTCCTTCTAAAACCCAAGAAACCCTTCTTCAATTATCAGTTAGTTAATGCATGCTAAAATGTAATGGGCTACCCTAAATGGAGATTTCTAAGTGTGGATGCACTAATCAGTTTTATATCAATGTGACAGGGAGCCAAAGCACTTCAATTCAAGTGCTCCCAATCACCAGAAATGATTTCCACACATAAGGCTTCAACCAAAAGATAAAGAAAACAAAATTGTTGGGGTTGAAGTATTCAGGATCGAATCACAGGCAAGTTTGAAAAGTCGTGGTGGGCTTGGAATCAACTCAATTCCAAGTCTCCCCACCAAAAATGTGATCCTGAATTAAAGATAAGTGAGGCAAAAGAGGGATACAAGCAATCTTTTTCTTTGCCTCAAAGAATACTTCCCACGGAGAAAAATCTAAGAATCAAGATTCTCGGATTTTCGCTATGCGAAGTAAGGCGGGAAATCCTGGTGCAGTGGGAGTGAAGACAACCAATCAATCAAGTGAATTTTAATCCATTCGCCCTCAAGAAATCCCAAGAAGTTTTTCTAGTTTTTAGTTTTAAATTTTTTTTTTTTTTATTGTGGTGGCAAGTTAACCCTAATTTGATGAGAAAAGAAAACCTACTTGTTCGGCAACGTGTGCGAAGCTCCAATGCGATGTCGGCGTCTTCACGCTCTCGTTCCCGCCTTGGATCTGCTCACATCCTCGACTTCGTCAGCCTTGTTCTCCTTCCACCAGGTTCACCTGCACACCAAAAACAACAATACCCGTGAAGAGAGAAGAGACAAATTTAAAGGAATTGGATAGAAACTTACTCGAAAGCGCACCTCCCTGGCAACGGGGCCAGAAAAGTCATGATGGGTCAGCCCGAATAGGTTGTTAATATGATATTTTTATCGTTGAAATGTGTATAGTGGTTAACCTAATTCAGACCTAACCATCTCTTTACAAAATTTTTAACCTGGCCTAATTGATTTTATCTTGTCACTTTTAGGCCAAGGGTCGAACACAGGGAAGTGGGGTTAAAGTCGAGTTTCTACGTTTTCCTTAAAACGCATCTCTTCCGTTCGTTTATTGTGTTTTTGGTGTTTTTTTTTTATTTAGGTTTTTTTATGGTAATCCTTGTTCTTGAGGCACACCATCAAAATTGTGTCCTTGGCCTTTCGCCAAACAGAGTCCCAAACCAAGTCTTGCTACTCGCAAGATGAGGTACCTGCAAGTCAAAGATTATCTTTTCTTTTTTTGTGTATTTTTTTTTATCTTTTTACTAACAGAAAAGCAAATAGACAGAAAGTAAATATAGTATGTATATATATATATATATGTAGTATATATATAAAGTGGTGGGGGTGGAGGTGGCGATGGAGTGTAGCACTATGTCGAGTCAGTCGACGTCTAGAGAGACGCAACCAACACGACTAGGTGCCGCGTGGAGTGTGGATGGAGGATGGATGATGTATGGGACCGCACTTTTTTTGTACGCGTGTATCAGGGAATATCAGCAACTGGTGCAGATATTCCCGCGATACAGCGTATAATAAATAACATGAAAATATATGTACATATGTATGTATATAAGTAAATATATCTACATATATATATAAAAGTATAGTTATATATGTATAGATATATATATATATAGATATATATGTGTATATATATGTATATAAGTATATATATATATTACTATATATATGTATATATATATGTATATAGATATGTATATAAGTATATATGTCTATATATATATAAGTATATGTATAAGTATATAGATGTATATATAAGTAGAAATATATATATATTATATATATATGTATATATTATATATATATGTGTATGTATACATAACTATATAGATATACTATGTATATATATATATATATATGTATGTATGTATGTATATATATATTTATATATATGTTACTATAAGTGTGTGAGTGTGTGTGTATGTGTTGGTATAGGTGTGTGTGCGTCGGTGAATGTGTGTGTGTGTGCGTTGCTGTGAGTGTGTGTCTGTTAGTGAGTAAAAAAGAGAGAGAGAGAGAGAATACGTGAGAGAGAGCGGGAGCGAGCGGGAGAGATCAGCAGAGAGAGAGCGGGCGAGAGAGAGAGAGCGAACGAGCGAAAGATCGTGGATGCGCGAGTTAAGACGTCTGCCGCCTCCGGCGGACGTCTGACGCCGCGTCGTCTGAAGGCGAAGGCGGACGTCTGACCGTCGTGGTGCACTGCGCCTTCGTGCAGAGGACGTGAGGCGTCTCCTGCAGACCGGGTGCGAGGACAGAGAGCGAGCGATGGCGTGCTCGGAGAAGGCGGCGGGGAGTCTGCAGTCGGTCGCGGAGGGTTGCGGAGGAGGGCAGGGGTCGGCGCGAGGCCGTAACCGGCCGCTGCAGTGCGCGCGGCGGCCGGCTGCGGGTGCAATGCGGGGTGGACAGAACGGAGACGGAGGTGGGGAACGGGCCTGCAGGCACGCGCAGAGGGTTGCGCGCCTGCGGGGAAGGTCGCGGAGGAGTCGGGGGGTGCTGCTGCTGCTGCTGTCGCCGCGGTTTAGCTGCTGCTGCTGCTGCTTCAAGCTTCGGAGCTTGAAGCGGTGGTAATGGCGTTAAAGAAAAAAACGAAGCGAGGGAATGCACCACGCCCACTGGCTCGTCGAAGAGCTGGGCGGTGGTGCTCCCACTGTGGTGGTGTGCACCACAGTGGGTTCTCCTGCTCGCCGGGTGCCTCCTCGACGGAGGGCCGACGTATGGGAGGGGAAAGCGGTGGAGAGGAAGGTGGTGGCTGTGGGGTCTTTGCAGCAGCTCTCCTTGCGAGGATGAAGCTGCAGCTACTTATAGAGGAGGAGAGAGTGGCGTGCCGGCTGCAGCAGGGAGAGGGTGTGCGAGTTGCAGCTATAGGGAGCGGCGTTGGCAGGGAGAAGTGACGGGAAGAAGTGCTGCGTGAAAGCTGCATGCAGCTGCGGGAAGAGTGCAGCCGCGGGAAGGAGAGAAAAGAAGAAATCAAGAGGAAAAATAAAAAGAGGGTGATTTTGCAAGGAGGCACTTGAAGAAAAATGTAACTATGCAGGCGATTGTTTCACTCCTCTTCCTCTCTTGATTAAATGCATGCATGCAAGTGTTTTTACAAATGCGATTATAGGATCCTATTATGCAATGTTAATGCTAGAAAATAGCACAAGAAGGCGTTATTACAGGCGTGTTTTGAGGTGCAAACACATGTCACTGTTTATACCGACCACTCAGCAATTAAATATTTGCTGACAAAGAAAGATGCGAAACCCCGCCTTATCCGTTGAATTCTGCTGCTCTAGGAATTTGACCTGGAAATCAAGGATAAGGCGGGATTGCACAATGTAGTGGCCGACCATCTCTCTCGTCTTATGACAAATGACATAATGACCCCGCCAGATCAGTTCCCCGATGAAAGCATTTTAGCTACTACAACCCTCCCTTGGTTTACGCCCATCGCAAACTACTTAGCAACAGAACAAATCCTCGCTGATTGGCCAAAAACAAAACGGGATAAGTTCTTTACTGATGTAAAATATTATTTTTGGGAGGAGCCCGACCGTTTTCGCATTTGTGCCGATCAGGTCATTCGACGATGTGTCCCCGATTCTGAAATCCATGATATCTTGACACATTGTCACTCAATGGCCTGTGGCGGACATTTTTCGGGCAAGAAAACTGCAGCTAAAATCCTTAATGCGAGATTTTATTGGCCCAGCTTGCACAAAGATGCTCATGACTTCGTTCGGTCCTGTGTGCATTTCCAGAGCATCGGCAACATGACTCGAAAGGATATGATGCCCCTTAATCCTATTTTAGAGGTTGAAATTTTTGATGTTTAGGGCATCGACTTCATGGGACTGTTCATCAACTCTGGTGGGTATTTATATATATTAGTCGCAGTTGACTATGTTTCGAAATGGATAGAAGCAATACCCACCCGCACTAATGATCACCGTGTGGTTGTCGAATTTCTTAAGAAAAATATTTTCTCAAGATTTGGCATACCAAAAGCCATTATCAGTGACGGAGGCTCACATTTCACCCACTCACAATTCCGTCACCTTCTTTCTAAATATGGGGTTAATCATAAAATTTCCACACCATATCACCCCCAAACAAGTGGCTAGGTTGAAGTTTCTAACCGGGAAATTAAAAATATTTTACAAAAGATGGTTAGGCCCGACCATAAAGATTGGTCCACAAAATTGGACGACGCTTTATGGGCCTACCATACCTCTTTTAAAACTCCGGTTGGCCTGTCTCCCTTCCGTCTGATTTTTGGGAAGGCTTGCCATCTCCCGGTAGAATTAGAACATAGGGCTTTTTGGGCAATAAAACAACTCAATATGGATTTATCTGACGTCGGTAACCATAGAAGATTACAATTAACTGAATTGGAAGAATTACGTAATTTTTCCTATGAAAATGCAAGGATTTATAAAGATCGAACAAAGAAATTTCACGATAAATATATTGTTCGGAAACACTTTGATGTTAATCAATGCATTTGGCTTTTCGATGCGAGATTATGTCTTTTTCCTGGCAAACTAAAATCTAAATGGAACGGCGCCTTTATTGTCCATAAAACATATACATACGGCACTGTTGAACTTTTTGATCCGAAAACTAATTTGACATTTCAAGTCAATGACCAGCGTTTAAAGCCCTATTTTGACCATACGCCTAAAATTTCATCTGAATCTTTTAATTTTACTGAGCCAGCCACCCTTGATCACTAATGCACATCACGCCCGGCTGAATGGCGTAAAAGATAGCACTGGATGGGAGGTAACCCATCAATTTTTCCTACTTTCCTTTTTTCTTTTCCAGGTTTTGATCATCCTAAACCTGACCATTATTCACTAAGGTGATCCCTTTTCCCTCCTAATGCATGAGGACATGGCATATCTTAAGCATGGGGGGGGGGGTGTTTTTAAATTTGACGATCGATTTAGGATGTTCAAAACCTAAAAACATGCATTTTTCTTTAATTTATTCCTTGCTTGCATACCTAAAAAAAAAATGATGAAAAGCATTTTGAGGAAAAAAATTGAAATCGGGACTAAGGTTGAAAAATTCACTTTTGGTACAATGGGGTTTAATCTTTAACAAGCTAAGGATGAGGATGCGGATCTGATCATTAGAATTTCAGGGTCTATTTTAGACTAGATCAGATATCCTTCTTTAAAATTCCACCTGAACTCAAGATAGTTCAGGCGACTTGATCCTATTTTGTAATGTGGAAAGTATTTGGCTTAGTTTCTGATTCAAAAACTTGCATGTCTTGAGAAACTTCTTGTGTCACTCTTCACACACAAGCCAACACTTAAAAATAACTAAAAATTTGAAAACTCCCGTGTTTGGACTTAGTAAAAGTCTGAAGCAGATCATTGGTTTGAGTTCCCACTGCCGAGAAGGAGGAAAATGCCTCCTTTGAGGATGCGATGTCAACATGTTACCACCTCGGTGCTGCTCCATATCTATATTTCATATCTTTAGAAAGAGCATTAAAGCACATTTTAGCAGCTCAAGTGTCTTGGACGGTGCTCTACCTATAGTGTCGGAGCAGGAGCTTGAGTTTCCTTGGAGCACCTCTTTACACCTCATCGTGTTTTCGGGTTGTGAGCTCCTGGGTGGTGTCATGGACAGTGCTATCCCGAAGTACTGACGCCAGAGCCCCCTCGAGGAATGGTAATGGGAATGATGATCCTGACACATCTATTGTAAGACTAAGCTAAAAATAAGCATGGGGAAAATAATAATAATAATAACAATAATAACACACCCTTATAAATGTTGGCTTTTCAAGCACAGACACAAGGTTTTAAAGGATTTTGCAAGTTGCGAATCAAATTCATAAGCCAGAAAAATACTAAAAACAAAAATTTCAAGTCATCTGAATTAACAAAGGGTTAATTTGTGAATTTTCTGGAGGATATATTGATCCTGTTTTGTCTAATGGTTGGATCCAAAAATGAATCCCGATGTTTATCTTTAACAAATCCCATACCTCCTGTGTTTTAATCTACCAAGGTCCCTTAATCTCTTTTTCTCCTCAAAAGTTGAAAAAATTAGATTTCCCAAAAATTCCATTTTCCAAAAAATTAAAGTTTTGCTAAGAGACTAGCAAAAGATAAGCATGGGGGAGTGATAAACGCCAGTTTATCGTCATTCTTATGCATTAAAACAAACCTAGCTCTTAGGATTTTACTCCGCAAATGGGTTTTTGGGCTGCATTTAGGCATAAAATAGGTTAGGCATGCATTGCATTTTTTTATTATCTTTTTAATATGTTTTTGTGAGTGTTAGGGAAGTACAGATATAAAGATCCCTAAAACCCTACCACTCAAGAAGGCAAATGGAGAAGGAGAAGCCCAGACTAGCCGGAACTCAGCTTGATTCAGCTCACCAAAGCTGGAACCTAGCTCACTTGAACTAGGGTTAACTCATCCCAGCTCCATTCAGCTAATCTCAGCTGAATGGCAGCTCAAGAGAGTTCATCTTAGCTCACCCTAGCTCAAGTCAGCTCAGATCCAGCTCAACTTAGCTGAGTCTAGCTCATCTCAGCTCCCACTAGTCCACAGGGAGCTCTAGCTAGCTCAGCTGAGTTGAGATCCAGCTACATCCTGCTCCACTCAACTCTAGCCAGCTGAGGAAGAACTTATCCCAGCTCAGGAAGCTCAAGTCCAGCTCTCGGGGACTTAGCTTAGTTCAACTCAGTTGAGCTAAGCTACCTTAGCTGCCTCAACCAGCTTGATTCTCCCAGGGAGCACTAGACCTAGCTCACCTCAACTAATTATGGTAGAAGCTAGCTTACTTTAGCTCGGCTTAGCAGCTAGCAAAGAATTTGCAAGCTAAGCCAGCTAGAGTAACTCCATGCCAGCCTCTTCAGCAGCAGCCAACTCCAATTTCAGCTCCAGACTTCTCCAACTCAGCTCCTCCCTCCAAACCATAGCTCCAATACCTTCTCCTCTACTCCTCCATTAGCTAAGCTAGCTTAGCTTAGCTTAGCTTAGCTATGCTCCAACTTCCTTGGCTTATACCACCACAAAAACCCACCTAACAACTCCACCCAACTAGCACCACCAAAGCTCCACATAAGCTAACCTACTTGGCACCAACCTAGCCTACCCACCACCTCCAAAAGACACCTAAAAGTGGTGCCAAAACCACCCTAACCACCCCCTTGATGGTGGCACTTTTCCCTCCAAAATTCCCCTTCATCTCCACCACACAATTCCCCTTGAAAACATCTCCACCATCCACCTAACCCCCCTTCTAGAAGACCCTATGTTGGCGACGAAATGGTGGTGTATCTCCACCACCAAAATCCACCAACACTACCATAACCACCCCCTTTAACACCCCTTGGGTTGGTGCCACACACCCTTGGTCATAGGATCACCTACCACCTCCATCCTTCCATCCTAGCCCTCCATTTCAAGGGGCACCTTAACCCCCCATCCTACCCTATAAAAAGACCACTACGCACCACCATTCAAGACATCCTTGGCTAGCAAATTCACTCTCATATTCCACCTAGAAGCCCACGTCCAAGAGAGAAGAAGAAGAAGAAGATTAAGGGGATATTCTGTCCCCTTGGTGCCTTCCCCTCTTCCCTTCTCTCTTAGGTCACGCCAGCCAAAGGAGAAGCCAGGCAAGGAAGATCTTTGGAGGAGATCTTGAAGGTGGTCCACGCCATCTTGGAGGAGTTTTTGAGGGTGGTGCACACCCACCCCTTGGAGAGAGCATTGAAGGTGGTAGCTTCCACCTTGAAGGAGATCTCAAGGAAGGAGAAGGAGGCCCTCTTTTCAAGCCAAGGAGCAGCTAGGCTTGGAGCAAGAAGACTCCCTTCTTCACCCGATTTTGCAAGAGGATTAGTGTTTCTTTATTTGATTTTAAATTTGTTTAGTTCTAGTAGAAGCATTCCTCTACTTGTTCTTGAAAAGAACACTAGTTCTAGTCAATTAAATTGCCTTCTTTTAGCTTTTTATTGCAATTGCTACTTTTGGTTCTAGCACTTGTTTCACCTCTTCTTCCTAATTACTCTAGGCCTCCACTTGCCTAGAGTGAGCTTAGGAAGAAGATATTTCTATCTTTTAAATTTTAGTTAAGCAATTGTAGGTGTTAGTACTTTCCGTTACAATTCGCATTTTGCCCTCGTATTTTCAAAACAAAAAAAAATTACATATTTAAAATACCAAAAAGAAAGATGAGATGTGTTTTTAACAAGAGAATTGAATTGCAATTTTTGCCTCCTTGGACGACCCTAGATACTCCCCTATCTAGGTTTATAAATTTAAAAGTGTATGCGAATTTGCGTGTTACAACGACGTTTAAAACCTGCTTTTACAAATCACACGTATTTCGCTATCAACGAGGATGGGTCCTCCAAACCCTGATTTTTAATTTGCAAAGTGAGCCTACATCATTTTGGCACCGTTGCCGGGGAGGCAACGCTCTTTTTTTTTCCGTGTTTTTTCCACCTTACCTAAATTTTATCTCACTTTTTTTCTGATCTTAATGTGATTACAGGTACTCTTCTGAGGTGGGCCAAAGCGGTTAGACCGGAGAAAAGTGCAGATGAAGGTTTTGTAAGTTTTTCCCCCATTTCCCCACCCACTAAGTCATTTCACCACACTAATAACTCAAACCCAAATCAACTTAGGTGCTTTTTATAAACCCTAGGATAGATTTGGCTATTTGTTTTCCACCTCCACTCATCTCACCCCTGCATATATAAAAAACAAAAAAAAACTCTTCTCTTGTGGGATTTTCTAAAAAATACACACATTAACACCCAAAACTCTCCACTTAAGTCGCACCAATCAACTTTGATTCTACCACTTAACCAAGATCTAACCTGTGGATCCAATACACCTTAACTCAACACACACATAAGTGAATAGAAATCTGATTAGGTTAAGTGTTTGTAGCACTGAATTGGGTTTTAAAAAGTATTACATTGTAGTACAGCCGAAATAGCGTTCAAAATAGATACAATTTCATTACTCCAAAAGATTTTCGAGGTCGAACATATGGAGCAAATTTGTATTTTGAAATCAAGATCACAATTTAAACTAAAAGAAATCGCAATAGTAGTAGTGTTAGAGTGCAAAAATATGGGAGTAAAATGGTGATTTAGATTACCAAATACTCCCACAATATCACTGAGGAACTCAATATATGAATGTGCAATATAAGCTAGATTCTATTGTTTGATGGAGGAGTTAGACAACTTAAGGTGTTTGACTTCTCTGTCTCTGCTGTTGCCTTTCTCTGAGGTCCTCTTCTTCAGCTTCTGACTTCTTCTTCTTTTCCCTTCTTCCGTTGGTGATGAGAACCTCATCATGAGCCATAACTAGCTCATTTTGACCTAATACAAAGGATAAAAGCTCCTACATATCTCAAGGAAAGGCTTAACTCAGAGAATCCTGAGTTTGAGAAGAAAACAAGTCATAAGGGGTAAAAATGCAATTTTACCAGTATAATCTGCATAGAGGGTAATTCAGGGCCCAAACATAGGTCAAAGCAGCTTAATAAGAATAAGAGTGGGATGAAATGATCTAGCAAGGGCAACAGCAATTCCAAGAAACTAAATGATAATCTGTAACCCTAAAACAACCCACTTCAATTCACAAGGTTCGAGGCAAAGTAAAAATAGAATAAACCCTCTAAAATTCATAGAAAAATAATCTCCAGGGTTTAGAACCTTCAATTTGGCCTTCAGAACCCATTTTGACCTACATTGAGAACCATGCCCAATTAATAACTTAATTTGGGTTTTTGCGTAAATTGACCGGTCAAACAAGGTTTAATATGGAAATGAAATTCACCATCAGATTCCTTAGGTCCTAATTAGTCATGTATAAAAACTTGAGCCTAAGAAGAAACCTCCTTGACCGACTTTACACTTTGGTCCTCATATATTTACTCTTTGGCCCTCAACTTTTGAACCCTCGCATTTTGGCCCCTAACTCTCCTTCGTTCTTTGCGATCAGGTCCTCCCTGCAAAACCTGCCAGCACCATGCTCCGGCGACCTTGCGCGGAGCATGGCGCCGCGCAGGGTGAGGTGGGGGACCTGGCAAGTAAACCGGGGGTGCCCTGCGTCGTCAGCCGTCGTAGGGACACCCCCCTGGTCGTTGTAACCCACCATATCGGCCGTGCAAACGCACGGACGGTATGGGTTCTTGTTTCCGGCCATCCTCCGGCGAGGGAGACACGTTGTCTCCCTCCGCCTTCCTCCCTGTTTGATCCCTATAAATACCCCCCGTTGCTCCACCGACCGGAGCAGCTTGGATCTGACGGAGAAAATCCCCAACTTTCCTCTCTTCTCTCTCCGGCAGACGCTCACCAGCTCCGGCGGTTCCTCCCCCTCCACCTCTTCGCTCTGCCGCAATACCAGCAGCAGAGACTTCCTCCCCTGCTCTTCCCGCGCCACGCCGCACCCAGCTGGCGCCTCTCCGGCTCTCTGCTCGCCGTCGCCCCTTTCCCTGAGCATCGTCTTCTCCGGCGACAGTCGATACGACTGTCGCCCTGTTCCTCCCCCTTCGTCCCTGCAAGTAAGCTAGAACTACTCCCCTTCTTCTCCTCTTTCTTTCCCCGCTTTCAATTTATCCAATTAAGCCCTCGACCGACCCTGACCATCGTCATCCCCTTCGTCTCCGGCCACCCTCCGGCGAGATGCTCCCATCACTCCACAGCCTCACACACCTCGCCGACCTTCACCGAACCTCCGCCTCATCACACTGAGCTCCCCCCACCCCTTCACTGCCACTCCACACCTCCTTAACGCTTCCCCCAACGAACCCATCCTCCGACCCACAGTCTGACCTAGGGCAGCCCTTGCACGCCGCCCCGCGCCTCGCCACCACCCACACGAGCTCCGCCGCACCCTGGCGAAGCTCCTGGCACTTTCTGATTAGGCCGAGAGGCCGTTTTCTTGTGAACAGGCCACCCGACCTCCGCCGCCATTGCCGCGCAGGAGGAACTGCTTCCGCCTGCAGCTACAGGCGCGCCACGCTCAGCGCCACGCCCAGATTCAACTCCCAGGCCTTGCGAGGCGTTTTGGCAAAACACCAGGCTCGCAGCTAAGGCAGAAGGCTTCGCGTGACGCCGCAATCTCCCGCTGATTTCCCCGCTGCGGGCGCGCAATTGAGGTGGGACATTTAGTCCCACCTCGGAAAAGCCTGAAGAGTCGCAGCGATATAAGATGCAAAAGTGCTGGAGGCTTACTGCCTCAGCACACGGGGTGAGGTCCCCTTCACCCGCCCGGTTACCCGGTCTCGTCCGCGCTCACGCCCCGCGGACCTGACCCGACCCGACCCGACTTAAGACTGACCAGCACTCCTCGCCCACCACGCACGCCGGTGGGCCTGGACCCGGGCACGACCCGTACCCGATTACCCGGCAGCTCTGGGAGAGCTTTCCCAAGAGTGGTTTCAGAGAGAGAGAGAGACGCGGGGGGGGGAGGGTAGAGTAGGTTTTGCCTCTGACGAAAAACTCTGAAGTGTGCAGGCACAGGTGAAGAAGAAGAACCGCGGAAGAAGAAGGAAGCTGACTGTAGCAACAGGCAGTTTAAGTCGTCTGAGTTGGAAATCAGACGACGGCCTGAAGGGAAAAGAAGAAAGAAGGAGGGGTGACGTCCCTGGCTGAAAAAGAACAGAAGACGACAGAAGAAAAAGGAGGAGCAGGAACAGCAGGAAGAAAGAGGAGCATCACCTCTGGAGCAACAAAGAAGAAGAAGGAGATCTGAAGAAAGAAAGAAAGAAGAACATCACGAGGAGAAAACAAAGAGAACAACAAATTCTTTCCCTCTCTCTCTTTCTTTATTTTTGTAAAAGAAACATGTATATCTCTAGAATACAACTTGCTCCCTGAGTTCGACCTCGGGAACTCTTTTATTTTCCGAGTAAAAAATTTATATATTTGAAATGATGGCAATAACTGGCTATATTACAACGACATAACAATAAAACCTGGTTATCGCTCGAAGCCATCGATATCAGTTGGCTTCTACTCTACTTCTTTTGCCTTTCTTCTCTCTTCTGCCTTTGGCCTTCTCTTCCTCTGAGGTCCTTCTCTTTCTCTTCTTCTCTTTCTTCTCTGATCCTTCTCCTTCTCTTTAGCTTTCTCTATCTTTTGTATTTGCTTCTCCTTCTTCTTCTTCCTGACTTTACCTTTCTTCTACCTTGACCCTTAGCTTCTTTTGCTTCTCTTTAGGCCTTCATTTCTTCTTCCTTCTAACTGTGGCTAAGTGTTGGCTGGAGACCCCGGTAGCAAAACCTACCCCTACCCGCGCACATCTCTCCTCACTTTCTCTCTTAGGATTCTCTCTCCCAGAGCCACACAGGTAGTCGGATAATCGGGTCGGGTGCGTACCCGAGACCAGGCCCACCGATGTGTAGTAGTGAGCGAGGAGTGCAGTCGGGTTGGGTTAGGCTAGGTTCGCAAAGCATGTTCAAGGACAAGACTGGGTCGAGTGAGTGGGACCACACCCTATGGATCTGAGGCGTTAAGGGTACTTCACTTTTTCCTTTTATGTAGGTGCGGGTGGTCTTCCACTTCTGAGGTGGGACTAAATGTCCCACCTTCCTTTTGCATGCACATGCAGAGGTTGAGCTCTCAATTACAGCTGTTGCAAAGGCCTTTGACTCCAATCGAAGGCCTGAATGTGTGCACGAGGGGCCTTCACATATCATGGGCAGTAGCCTGGGCTTGGCGGAATCCTGAGCTGTAGTAAGCTTGCTTGAAGCTTCGCAACAGTGGCGGAAGGGTGCCTGAACCTGAGAACACAAGATCGGCCTCGCAGCTGATGAGACCGCATTTGTGGGATAATCGAAGGCATAAATACCTAGACATTAGAAGGATTTCTACTTGTACATAGCATACGTAGATTTATAAATAGATTAGTTTATAAATATGATGGCATGCTTGTTTTATACATCACATTAACATGTAATAGAAGGTAATATTAATTATGGTGACCTTATGCGTTACATGCATCATTTTCGAATAGCTCTGTAAATAACCCATTTTCTTTTTATTTTTTTTCCCTTGCAACAGACCGCACCCTCGCCATGAGACTTCGACGCAACGCCCCCAACAGTTGAGATTAACTCTCCGAGTGAGTCGCTAGTCGAGATTCGCGGTGAGAAAACAAATGGGAGAGACATTTTGGTGCTGGCCGCTTGCGGGATAGATGATCAGCCGCTTCCCCTGGTAAGGACTTCTTCTCCACCTCCATCACCGTGCAACAGGCATACAACGTGGACTTCAGTGTGCATCGGCCTCCACCGTGCTCCTCATGCGTGCACCATGAATCAAATGAGCACCATGCAACAGGCTTTCTCCAACTCCACTCAAGCCACTTTGACAGCCGCGTGGTGACAGCATGCGGCCACAGCCTCACAGCCGACCCCCCATCATGTAGCGCCATCCCGCGCGTGCAAGCCAGCGTAAGGCCAACACTTCCGCTCGCTCCTACCACTGCAGCAGTACCTCCATGCATGTGCAACCCGCAGCAGCAGACCCACCGTGCGTGCAACCTGCAGCAGCTTGCACCCCTCAACCCTTGCACGCATAGGCTACAGCCGCATCACCTCCTTGAGTGCCCTCTTCACGCACATGCATGCCCACGCGTGCCACCACTCGGGTTCTTCTTCTTCTTTTTCTCTTTTTTCTTCGACCCGCCTGCAGCACTACGGGAAGGAACCCAAAGCCGCCATCTCCCCCCTCCATGCAACCACTCCTCTAAGCCTCCGCCAACCGTCGAACTCGACGCCTAGCACCATCGAGCACCACCGAGCATCTCGTGGGCCATAGAGGCCGTGAACGGCCAAGAACACAGAACCTCCACCTCGACCTCCGCCAGCATCCTCTTCCTCTGGCCAACTACCTTCGGTCGTGAGACCATAGTCATTGGAACCCCCTCCATGCCCTCTACGTCCTCCAAGCACCTCTTGGCCAACCGTGGTTCGCACATCACACAAGGAGGAGTGGAGAAATCCTCTATTTCCTCTTGCAAAAGTATTTACGGGGTATGCCATTGTAACATACCACTATTCATTTATTTATTGACTTATCATATTCTGAAAGATGTGCATGAATAGCCCTCCTTTCTTTCAGAATTACAAATAGCTGAACTCTTATACATGATAGACTATTGAATATTGGTTATGGGAAACGAGTTCCGTTTTGATTAAGATTTATGATCCTTGTCAGTACTAAGACCATGGTTCACATGTTTCCATTGTGGTGATTTTGCATGTGCACCCTCACATTATTATTTAATTATTTAAATCAAGAATTTATGTCGAAAACACATGCACCAGTTAGTACGCATACGCGTTGAGTTTCTCGAATAAACAAGACACTATTTACTAGTTTAAATAGGCTAATTCCTCCCTGTGGACATGACCAAACTATTTTCGTGGTTTGATTCTGAGAAATAAATATTTTTGAAAAGCGATTTTCTACCACGCAATGAACTGCAACAACACGTCCTCTTATGTTAAAATTTTTATTGAAAAGGAAGATCGCTCTTTCAAATGGCACCGTTGCCGGGGAGGAAACATGCCTATTAATTTTTTCAAGAATTTTATGTTATTTTTATGCTATTTTGAAAGCTTTTCTGAATTACTAATTGTGGATCATCTTCAGTGCAAAAGCACACAACGAACGCGACGGGGCACGCACAACAGAGGCAATCTTTTTGGTGGACCTTGATGCCACCTGGAGGCCAACAACAGGTGCTTGTGGGCCTTGATCCCACGCACGTAGGCATACGAAGGAGCCTTTTTCTGATTTAGTCATTAGATCGTAGTTTAGAATTAGTTTAGATAGACATTAGAACTTAATTTCTGTCTTGTGGACCCTTGTTGGGCATTTTTGGGATCGTGTTCCCAGTGTTTCTTTATTTCTTATCGCTCTTGTATGCGGGAGAGTGTTCCCATTCTATTTAGAGTATAGGCTTATTTGAATTATTTGAACTGCAGATATGTTAGTTAGCTAGTTAGTTATATTAGGTTTAATTGCTTATTATTTATTTAGAAAAAGATATCGAACTGCCTGCTAGAAGCTACATATCAATAGGGCGATCATGTAGGACTGAATGTGTAGCATCTAGTTTTTCTTAATTGCATTGCAGACATCCCTGCATTGAAGAAAGCTGGAGTAAGGTACGCCTTTTTCTTGAGCATCAATTACCTGTCATGCATCTACATTGAACCTAAATCTAAGACAACTAAAGTGCTTGAATCAAATTAATTCAGTCGTCACTTTAAAAATTGGGACTACTAAGAGGTTGGATTTTAAAATCTATGACTTAAAATTGTGTGCAGAAGGATCTTGGTTGCGAGATTTCAAACCTCAAAACAAGAACGTATGATTGCACACCTGAGACACTGTGCACCTCACATATAAGGTCATTAGATAAATTTCTACCTCTTCTCTTTGCACCACAAGGGAAGTTAGTCGGAAATCAGCAAGCCTATCCACCAAGTTACTTCAGTTCCTCGTGCGTGGGCTCAATTCGAGACTTCCATCGCTTGCAAGTAGGTTGTAGGCACCAACGAAGGTTGACCTAGGAAGCATAATTCTCGCAAAACTTGTTTGGCCACCAACTGAACAGCTAAGACCTCGAATCTACTAAAAGTAGATCACACTGTATTTGCATTTGTTTTGACAGTGGTAGAGCTCTCTAGGAAGTTTCTAATTTCTTTTAAATCCTAAGAGAGTTTAACCTATTTAATTGAAAGAAATGGACTATGCTTACTCCTATCATTTTAACTTGGATCCCATGTCCCAAGTGTATCCATCCTTTGATGGATATATTGATAATCCATGGGATCATTCATATTCTTATCCTGAGAGTACAGGCTCGATAAGTCCCACTTTTGAGCAGAGCCTAGGAGCAGGATTTTCCAACCCTGGAATCCCTACTTCTATGTAAACACCCAACCCTCCCACCCTTCATGATTTTCCGTATTAAGGTTGGATTGATACCCTTAGGCAACCAGAGCCTGAGATTGACTATCCTCCCCAATCTGATAGTAGTAGCCTCTCCTCTTTTATGATAGAAATGCAAAACAACAAAAGGAAATGATGGAAACTATGGGAGAGATGTTGAGGAGTAGTCAACAATTGAACAAAGAAATTAGACAGCTTAGCTACTCTCTTCCTAGTAATTCTGATCCCTACCCATACGACCATGATCATGAAAATAATTCTAAGGACACCAATGACAATAGGGATCCTGTTTCAAGTAGCCATCACATAGACTCTCCCCATGAGACACGGCCACTAGAGGAGAATGATCCTAGTAATTATCCACCCAAGCTATATTGGAGTCAAAAGAAAGGGAAGATGGTACCTTTTGAGGTCCTTGACCCTAATGATAGTATTTTCCTTACCCCTGATAACCCAGGTCAAGGTCGTATTGTTCATATCACTTCCCCTACTAATTATCTGGTGGAATCCCATTCTACCCTTAGTGAGCCTAATCCTGACCCTCCACTTAGGGAATCAACACCTACCATTCAGCATTCTGAGTATTTAAATGCACCCGATGAAGGTGACCCTAAGGGAATGATGGATGAATTTTGGTCTCAGGGATATAAAGAGTCTATTTCAGAGGATGAGGATGACCCAATGGAGGAACTCGGACTGAAAATCTGGAGTGAATCAAAGGGGGACTATGTGTTATTCGAGGACTTACCCCCTGAGGATATAAATAATCTGATGAAATCTGGACTCCTCCCTACTTTTTATTGTGAAAATCATCCTTCGCAAAATCAGGAGTTGATATTGGAGGAAGACAAACATAATAGTGAGAAGCCTAGGGAGGACTCTCGGGGACAAAACACGTCAATTGAGGATTTATGCTCCAAGAAGAATAAAGAATTCAGTGATATAGGCTTACTCCATAACATTAAAGAGGATGATCGTCCGGAAGATATTAAGGATAATGAAGTGGCACACAAAGTCCCCGAAAAGGATGTAATTGACAAGAGAGAACCCGAGGATGGATTTACTAATAATTATGATCTCGCTACTTCCCTAGAAACCCAACTGTCGTCAAAGCATATTGATCATGAGTCTATTAATGAGATATTGAATTCTATTCATGACTCATCTATTATAAAGGAGCTGTTGGAGGTTCATAAAAAAATGAAGCTAGGTAAGGATGTGGAATACGAATTCTTATTGGGAATGGAACCTAAACAACCTAAGCCCTCTTTAGACTTAATAATTACCACCCAATCACTCAAGCAACTAGTAGATTCCTTACCTAATCCTCGGCTAAGGTCTCTGCTCATTTACATTCTTTCTAGAGAACATATCAGGCCAGTACATCCTTGGGTAGAATGGCAAGTGTAGATTGATGCTTGTACTTTTAGTCTCGCCATTCAAGGGTGTGAAATAATAAAGTTTATAACTTTTAAAACCCATCCTGCTGTGGAGGATCCTTGTTATCCTCTACTTATTCCATTTCGGGAGGTCCCTTTTTATATTCCTTTTGTTATCCCTAGACCTCCCCAGGTAGCCTACGAGGTTCTCTATTTCATATCTTCGGGCGAGAATTTGGAATCACGCTGCATCATCAACTCGCCAACTTCTGTGGCTACCTATTTTCTATGCCCACGCTGTTATGCATATTTTTAGGGCCTAGCTTTTTTTCTGTCTGGAACCAGACTTACAAGTTCCTATAAGTCTGGTTGCTGATAGAAAATGCAGCACTTGTTGGGAGGCAACCCGGCATTCTGGATAACACCATCATCAGGTAATTTCCTTCCTTTCTCCCCTTGTTTTAATTTTATAATGAGGACATTGTAGGATTTATGCATGGGGGGTGCACTTTGAATATTAGGAAGTATTCATGCATTTAGGTTAGCATATAAAAAAAAAAATTCTTTTCTTGAGCTGAATTGGTTAGTCCCTAGCAAAACATCTTTGTCACGGAGGTGTCATTAAAGATTTTTCTTATTAAATTATTTCTTAGGTTTAGAATCCAGTACATTTACTTCACTTGCACGTAGACTGGGTAATGCATCTTTGAAGAGAACCAATAAGCATTTTTAGTCTACTGAACCCTTGGATAGTTAATAGGGAGTCAGGCATACTATCTTCTAGTAGATCCACCTCATATTTTTGAGAAGAAAGTAGAGAGATTACTGGTGCGATAAGTCTAGTGCAAGGACTCTTAAGTTTTGGACAATTAGATGATGATACCTCAGAGTTAGGCCTAGTTTTGGCTCTCTATTCGTGTGTGCGTACATTGTGTGAATTCCTGAGAGTCACCAAATAAAGCAGATACATAGAGATTGAGTCTTAATAAAGCTATGACTATGGTGGATGGTTATGACCATCCTTCATAGAGTCCTTTGCTGAAGGAGGGTAATAATGTCAATGGTTAGAAATACACTTGTCCTATCCATTCCTTCCCAGTGCCGAGAGTAGGCACTTCCACCAAATAAGCCACACAATATCCTCTTGACATCATCATCTCTAATAATGCCTCATAAATAAAAGTCGGCATTATGTTATGTTGATTTATAAAGAATGAAAAAGAAAAAAAAAAGAAACAGTTATATTTAGAAAAGAGAGAGAGAGAGAGAAAAGAAAAAGAAAAGAGTCTAATTTTATCTTCACGACGTTGTTTGTGAGGCAACAAAAACACCCATCGTGATCCACCAAATAGGACCCATACCTACCTTTCAGTATTTCTGATCACCCAAACGCTAACTGAGGACTCTAACTTTGTTGTAGAGTTATTAGGACTTTAGTTGAGGTGTGAATGCCATGTGAGGCCACCAAATAGTTAGTACATTTACTAAATCTGGTGAGCTTTGTGATCTCAGAAAGAAAAGAAGGAAAAGAGTGAGCACAAAGGAATATCGAGAGAGCACAGTTATTTAGCCTCTCTCCGAGCTGACTTGTTTAATGGTCTAGAGATCTAGAGTCTGTAGTACTAAATTACGTGTAGCACCAAATGAGTGTGTGCCACCAAATACAAATCCATTCAACTCAATATCTCCTACCTAAGCCAAAGCCAGGGTCAAATTACAGATTATCTTCTGCCTTATCCCCGAGGGAAGTAGGTGCCTATCCCGATAGAAATATTTACCAAGGGATAAGTACGAACTATAAAAGTAAGTTGGTTATTTCACTTGGATCCATTACCTAGGCTATTATTATTATCACTTCACATTTGACTGGATCTCTAAATTTTTGGAATAAAGAAAGAAGAATTCCCTTGATTACTTCCATTATTTTCACTTTTGCTCGGGACTAGCAAAAACTAGGCATGAGGGAATTTGATAAGATCGCATTTGCGGGCTAATCGAATGCATAAATACCTAGATATTAGAAAGATTTCTACTTGTACATAGCATACTTAGATTTGTAAATAGATTAGTTTATAAATATGATGGCATGCTTGTTTTATACATCACATTCACATGTAATAGAAGGTAATATAAATTATGGTGACCTGTATGCATTACATGCATCATTTGGAATAACTCTGTAAATAACCCATTTTCTTTTTATTTTTTTTCCCTTGCAATAGACCGCACCCTTGCCGCGACACTTCAACGCAACACCCCCAACAGTTGAGATTAACTCGCCAGGCGAGTCGTTGGTCGAGATTCGTGACGAGAGAAACAAATGGGAGAGGCATTTAGGTGCAACCCCCCCAGGATAGATGATCAGCCACTTCCCCTAGCGGGGACTTCTCCACCTCCATCACCATGCAACAGGCATACACCGTGGACTTCAGCGTGCACCGACCTCCACCACGCTCCTCATGTGTGCACCATGGACCAAACAAGCACCATGCAATAGGCTTTCTAAAACTCTGTTCAAGCCACTTCGACGGCCGCATGGTGACAGCATGCGGCCACAGCCTCACAGTCGGCCCCCCTTCATGTAGTGCCATCTCGTGCGTGCACGCCAGCGTGAGGCCAGCACTTCCACTCGCTCATATCAGTGCATCAGTACCTCCATGCGCGTGCAACCTGCAGCAGCAGCAGACCCACTGTGCGTGCAACCCGCAGCAGCTCGCACCCCTCAACCCTTGCACGTGCAGGCTGCAGCCACATCACCTCCTTGCACACCCTCTTCACGTATGCGAATGCCTACGTGAGTCACCGCCCGGCTTCTTCTTCTTCTCTTTCTTCTTCAACCCGCTTGTAGCTCTATGGGAAGGATCCCAAAGCCGCCGTCTCCCCCCTCCATGTAGCCACTCCTCTGAGCCTTCGCCAACCGTCGAACTCGACGCCGAGCATCGCCGAGCACCACCGAGCATCTCATGTGCCATAGAGGCTGCGAATGGCCAAGAACACAGAACCTCCACCTCAACCTCCACCGGCATCCTCTTCCTCTGGCCTACTACCTCTAGCCACCTCCAACCGTGAGACCAACATCATCGGAACCCCCTCCGCACCCTCAACGTCCTCCAAGCACCTCACGGCCAACCGTGGTTCGAACATCACGCAAGGAGGAGAGAGGAGAAATCCTCTATTTCCTCTTGCAATAGTATTTACGTGGTATGCCGTTGTAGCAAACCACTATTCATTTATTTATTAACTTATCATATTCTGAAAGATTTGCATGAATGGCCCTCCTTTCTATCAGAATTACGGATAGCTGAACTCTTCTCATACAGAGTATTGAATATTGGTTATGGGAAACGAGTTACATTTTGATTAAGATTCACGATGCATGTCAGTACTAAGATCATGATTCACGTCTTTCCGTTGTGGCGATTTTGCATGTGCACCCTTACATTATTGATTAATTATTTAAATCAAGAATTTTTGTTGAAAACAGGTGCACCAGTTAGTATGCATACGTGTTGAGTTTCCTGAATAAATGAGACACTATTCACTAGTTTAAATAGGCTAATTCCTCCCCATGGAGACAACCTAACTATTTTCATGGTTAGATTCTAAGAATTAAATATTTTTGAAAAGTGATTTTCTACCACGCAACGAACTGCAACAACACGTCAGCTTATGTTAAAATTTTTATCGAAAACGAAGATCACTTTTTCAGCAGACACGTCGAAATGTTCAGAGAGGGTCACTGGACCATGACGGATGTGATGGGGATGTCAGCGTGGCCTGGGGGTGCCTGTCCATTCATGCATAGGGCACACTGTGTGTGAGTGTGTGGGTGTATTCGGTGAGATGAGTGGGTGAGTGGTGCAGTGCGTAGAGTGTGGGGAAAGGATTAGTGAAGCAAGGCAGAGGTCGTGGGCTTGTCGGTGAGGTTTGGGGTGGCCTGTGGAGGTGGGATGGCCTCGTCGGAGTTGATGGTCGAAGATGGAAGGGATGGAGGCTATGGAGGTCAGCAGTGGTCGATTTTGGGGAATAAAGGGTGGAGAAGAAAATAAAGGGGAGAGGGTGCTTATCTGGGATGTCAAGGGACGAAGGGGGTGAGCGGAGGCATCGGGTCTGGTGTGGCCAACATCGAAGATGAAGGTGGCTCTGGTAAGGTGGAATCGGTGAGGACGAAGAGAGGGAAGCACTTACTGGTACGGCGAGGAGCGGACGAAGTCAGGGAAGGTGGATCCACCGCAGGTATGGCAGTCGGACGACGAGGAGAAGCAGTGAATGTCACTGGAAGTCGAGGAGCCTAAGGTTGTGAGGGGAAGAGAGGAATTAGGGGCAGTCGCGGGCGAAATTGAGCGTGCAGAGATTGGAGAGGTCGAGGCTCCTTTAAATATAGCCTTGAAGGTCGGTTAGGGCATGGGAAGCTTGGGAAGCAAGCTTCCCAGGCAAGGAAGGCTCACCGGAGAAGGAAGCTTCAAGAGACCCAAATCTTTCATGCATTCGCATGAGAGATTGGGAAGGAATTAGGGCATCAAACTGGGTTCATATTGGAGGGATTTTCTGAGAGAATCTCCCAATTTTGGAGTAGATCCTCTGAGCAAACAGGGAGAACTCTCCTTTCAAAGCTCGTCGGAGTAGGATTCCTCCACTATAATGGTAGAGGGACCTATTTGCATGAATGATGAAGAAGCTAGGGGGCTATTTGTAAGGTGTTTCTCAAAGATAGGGGTATAAATGTAATCAGACTGAACCTTTTTGCAAACTAGGTCAAAGCAAACTCATTTTGGGTCCAAGTTTTGGTAAAAACCTAATTTGGACCTAGGGAATCTAATGGTGAAGTTGAATTTTGGGTTTGACCACGTTTGTTTGAGAAATTTATGCAAAAACCCAATTTAGGGCAAATATCTATCTGACACCCCATTTTAGGTCAAGATGAGTTCTAATGGTCACATTGAAGGTTCTAAACCCTAGAGAATATTTTTCTATGATTTTTAGAGGGTTTAAGTGAATTTTAACCTGATCAAAAGCTTGGTTAATCAAGTGGGTTTGTTTTTAGGGTTTCAAGAAGTCCTTTCACAAAACTCACACAAACCCTTTTCTATCAAATACAACCCACTTGTTATCTTGTTAAGACCATTTAACCTTTGTTTAGCTCTTGAGAAAACCTGTCATTTTACTGCATTGGTAAAATTACAGTTTAACCCCTAGTTTCTTTTGTTTCTCTCGGAAAGGTTATGTAGTGAATTATGACCTTTAGTTGGTTATGTAAGAGCATTTATTCTCTTCATTAGGTCAATATGAGCTACTTAGGGCTCATGGTGGTGTTCCCATCATTAAGACATTTTGTGTGCCTTAATCAAGTGGTGTAATAGGCCAATTGTTTGAACTATATGGGCTGCACCACTCAATCTAAAACTGATCAATCAAGTAGCTTGCCACTTAAGGTTGATTCTTAGGGCTAAACCAAGCACACCACATTATTTTTTATTTC
Source organism: Thalassia testudinum (assembly GCA_037157565.1). Classification (NCBI taxonomy): domain Eukaryota; kingdom Viridiplantae; phylum Streptophyta; class Magnoliopsida; order Alismatales; family Hydrocharitaceae; genus Thalassia; species Thalassia testudinum. The sequence continues at coordinate 78,135 of JAZHRO010000028.1, forward strand.
TAATGGAATATATCATCACCAATGCTTTCAAAACTTGATTGAACCTTGATTGAATACACCTAAAGATTAAACCTTAAAAGCTACTAAACAAATTTGAACCCTAAAAGACACATCATCAAATAAACTTGTTTGAAAACCTTGGTTGGGCATGCACACGCATTTGAATTAATTATTAAAGGCACAACCCATCTGAAGGGCCCATCACATTCAAAGAGCATGATCATCCCAAGCGTAACTAAAACTAAGTAGACATTGGCCATAAGGATTGATTCGCTCTTCAGGGCTCAGACTGAGATGTTTTTCGATTAATCTGTTTTTGCTGGTCCATTTGATGTCTAGCTAGGGGAGTAGTGTCAAACGATCGCGGTTGGGGTACACTAGGAACTAGAGGCACAAGCCAAAGGAAGAATCTTCTCCCTAGTCCCTCCTTCCAACTAGTTGGATTGACCAGATAAAAGAAGACTAAATCATTTATAATCTCAAGATAGGTCCTGGGAGTCTGTAGGTCTTTAGGCTACACACCTAACGATAGGGTTGATTGCTTGTATTGTAGGGAACCTTTCTCTCTTTTATTTTCCGTCCTATTATACCATGTATCCTTCCACTTCTTACATGCATTTCCCATCCTATCCTCGAACCACCACTTATCCTCAAGATGATTGCTATTCCAACTTGACTTGTAATTACCCATCCACTAGCTGGGATGACTTTGATTGGGGATATGAATCCAGACCTCAGTGTCTAGGGCCTAACCCTAGACAACAAGACTATGATTACCATCCTTCCTGGAGCTACAATGACTATAGATCTCCATCGTTTGATGATCAACCTATCCAGACTTACAACCATGAAGGATATGCTTATTATAACCCCTACCAACCCCAAAATTATGCTGAATATAGGTTGTTACCAACCTTTAAGCAACCTAAAATGACCTTTTATCAGGGAGGGACTCGAGAACCTCGATTTCTTGACACCCCTAGATTTAACCCAAACCCACCCAAACCTAAACCGAACCAGTCGATTCAGGTGAACCAGATCCAGGATAGGGTGTTGGCTAATTTGAGGAACACTATACAATCTTTAGAAGCCCAGCCAACACCATACGGTGAAGTATTGGAGCCTATGATAAAAATGACTGATGAGGTGAATAGCTATTTATTGGATTTGCTCTAAAGTATTAGGGATAGGGACCTAAGTGCATTTCTTCTTGGGAAATTGTCGAGGTTGAGGATGAAATTTGTGGTTGCCCTAGTCAAATCTTTGGATGATTCTCAAGATGAACCCCCTTCAGGAGAGAGAATGTCAGAACTCGCTCAGGCACCTGTTTGGGGGGATACATTTTCTGAAACCAGGGTTGACAAGGTTGGGCTAAAGCAACCCATTGAGGATGAACCAATTGATTCATCCGAGATCCCCGAGCCATGGTGGGAGGAAAAATATGTCTCTTTGAACTAGGAAATGACAATCGATTTTGAGACATATATAAGTGAGAATCATGAATTCTTTGATTTTGAGGGTGAAGAATCTTCTGGTGAAGTCTCATTTGAACTTAAGGAAGAGGATTCTAGTGAGAAAATCGGGATCGAGGAGTATAATGAACTATTTGGTATTCCGATCATTGAAGATTATGATCATGTTGGGGCTAACATGGACAATTCAAATCCTGATGATTCAATCAATAACCCCATTCCTCAAACACATCCTAAAGAATTGAATGATGATATTTTGAGATCCCCAAACCCAAGTCAATCCTAATTCAACCACAACTTTTGGACTTGGTTACTTTAGGTTGGGTGTACAACGATTTGCAGGTTCCGGAAGCATTGATTTCGGAGGATAGGAAGTTGGAATTAAAAATTTGGGAGGCTAATTCTAAGGGAACTTTGAGTTTGGATCTAAGGGTACCTATGGATCTGAAACAAACTACTTTCTACCAGGACCCTTATGATATCTTTCAAGAGCAACCTAAGCTCGAAATAACTTATTATTTTTTTGAGCTGAACGTCAAGTGGACATCTGAACCTAGTGAACCATCTTTACCCGTTGTTTGAGACTTTGGTCTTAGGTTGCACACCACCAAACCACAAGCCCGGCCCTACAAACACAATAATCTTACGTTCTGGGTGATTTTCATCCAGAACCTTAGAACCACTCGAACTTGGCGCATGGGTCTGCACCATAACTTGGTCCACGTTTGTGGACATTTTCTATTGGTGGGTCTGAGGATTAATCTTTTGATTTTGATTCTGACCTATTGATAGCACTACACAAGGGAGTGATAATTATGTTAAATAGGGCCCATCTTAAGAATAAAAGGCACAACATAAGTAGAATGGGAGCATTGCATGCATCATGTACCAAGATTGCTTATAAAACTATATTAATGACCATTTGTGTAAGCACTTGTCAAAGCATGCCTCAGATGAGCAATCAGACTGCACGGATGGATTCAAAACGACGAACGGAGTCCAACGGACCCAAGATCGGCCAAATCCGACATCTGAAGCTCCTACAATGGGCCCAAGAAGTTCTGACCGTTGATCTGGTGATCAACGACTCTAATCGCTCCACGTCACCCCCGCTCCACCGCTCGCCACTTCAACCATCAGCTGAGATCAAATCTCGGCTGTCGATCTTCGATCGGACGGCCGAGAACCACGTGGTCGCCGTGACAAAGCGCAGGCGTGGCGCAACGGTTAGCGCGCACGGCCGCACGCACGCGATGCGGGTTCGAGCAGCGTGGTGCGTGAAATTGAAGGTGAAGGAGAGCGCAGCGAAATTGGGCCGCCCTATCAGCAGCGGGCGGCCGCCCGATCGCACACGCCGGGTGACGACACCTGTGCCCACGCATGCCCGAGGCGCAATCCAAGCGCATCCAAGGAGAGATCTCAGTCGTTCGATCTTCTATCGGATGGCTTTTACGCAGCAGTCGTGGATCAAGCATGAAGAAGAACACCGCGGGCGGTTGACCAGTAGGCTGGAGGGCTTCACCGACGCTTTTGGAGTGGTTTTAGTGACGTTCTAGATGTCGCTAAAGCCCCTTCTTCTTTTGGAAAGCCCTTAACCCTATTTAAACCCCCTCCAACCACTCATTCAAGGGATTCAGTTCCCTTGCAACTACTCCACCCCTCTCTTAGCTATCTTTAGGCCCTCTTGTAATCGTTGGAGACGATGAGCCACCGACAGAGCCTCCTCCACCGCCGTGGCTGCCTCATCGCTCTCCCTCCTCTCTCTCTCTCTCTTTTAAGCTTTCCATTACTTTTGTTTGAGCATGTATTTAATGTTGTAAGCTATGAAATAAAAGTGCATGATTAATGAAGTTATTTTCTATTCAGTAGTTACTTTAATTTCTGTTTAAGTTGCATGATCAAACAAGAAACACTCTAACCCTAATCTCTCTCTCTATCACTCTCTCGCTTTTCAAACCGCACCTCCGCAAGCAAAACTCCATGCTTTCCATGACAACAAGTGATAAGAAAAATCTAATTTTCATGCCTCCCTGAGACCGACACTCGGACTCACCTCCATTTATTTACTTTAAAATTGGTGTTGCAAGTGCGACTATAACGACACTTCTTAACACACACGCACAAGCGCACGTCAGTTTTTGGCGCCATTGCCGGGGAGGCAACGGATTTGTTTTGTCACCTCCATTCCACATCCATTCTCACATCATCTAATGCCTTGTTTCCTTTTTACATGATGGTTGCAAGAATTCGGCGCTTAGACAGAGAAGCGACTCACCCCACGACGGTAACAAGGGACTAGGCGCAACAAGGACCGATAGTGAGTAATTCTTCACTCATGATTGTTTCCTTGCGTGAAAAAACTAAAAAAATTATAAAAATTGAAAAAATTGGCGTGGTGTATGATTGCTTGACCCACATGCTTAACACATCACCCCACAAAAAATGTACACTCTAACATTCTGAATAAATTCTTCGAGTGTTCTTTTCTTTTTCTTGAGTGGTGTTTACGAAGCCACCATGAGTTGACCTGGGCTGCACCACTCAACCCTAAAATCGACTCATCTAATAGAAGCTGCATGATCATTAGGATGAGTACATTAGGGTTTTAGAGCCTCTATAGAATAAACAGAAATCTACTTTCACTGAATTATGTGCAGAACTTGACGTGCCCACTGAAACTTGTCTGAAAATGTTAAGACACGTCAACTCTAAAAAGCACTAAAGTAAGGATGAAACACTAAAAGACACCACATCTTAAAAATCCTTGCTTGAAAACCATGTTTTGATTAAAGCACACACTTTGAAAGTGGAAAATTAAGAGGCACCCCCCCAATCAACGCCTCATCACATAACCCTAGCACAAGCACTATCCTAGCCCCTTAAAATTGAGTAGATGTGCCCTAGGCAGGACTAAGTTAAGTCTCGAAAGGCGAGATTTTGTTCACTGGGCACTTGGCTTTCATTCCCTTGCTAGAATCTAGTGACTAGGCTGCAGGGCAGTGTCAAACGACCGCGGTTGTGGGGTCTACGGAACTGGAGGCGCAAGCCAAAGGAAGAACCTTCCCTGCAATCCCCTCGTAATCAACCTGGCTAGATTAGCCTTGGGATGGGGAGTCTAGTGTATACGGACTTAATCACCCTTTGTGAGATTTCTAGGTTTCTTAAGGAATACACCATAAGGACTAGGCTTGTGTGCTTGATTGAAACACATTTCTCGCATCTGTCGCACTCTGCATCCCCTCCTATTCTTCTCTAGTGTATGCACGGGAGATGCTCACTGCATCCCGAGTTGTGTGTTTTGGGCCAGGAATCTAGGCGACGAAATTCTATTAGAAACATGGCTGAACCTAGGGTAGATGAGGCTGAGGATCAACCCCCACTAGACGCAATGGCCATCATCCAAGCACAAATTAATGCAAACCACCGGCTTCAGCAACAACAAATCCACACCATCATGCAAGCCATACAACGATTACAAAACCCACAAGAACAACCACCACCACCTTTCCAAGGAGAACAAGGGCAACCACCACTTGATATACCATAATTTTAGGATCAGCCGAGGCCCCTCCGCGATTTCTATAATCCCTCTGCTATTAGAGTCGAGCCACACCTTAGGATCCTCGAAGAGGGAGATGATTTTGAGCTGAAACCGAATGTCTTAAGTTTGATCCAAAGTCACTTTGATGGAAGCTCAAATGAGGACTCCTTCCAGCATCTAGAGGATCTCGACCGCATAGCGCGAACTGTGAAACCTAGGAACATTAGCCTTGACATTGTTCTAATCAAGATGTTTCCCTTCTCATTAAGAGACAAGGCTTCTCATTGGCTTAGAACCCTAGGTAGACCCATCACCACCTGGGAAGAATTGAGGCATGCATTTTTAAAGAAATTCTTCCCCATAGGAAAGACCAATGCCCTCAGAAGAGCTATCACTACCTTTACACTCCAAGGTGGGGAACAATTTCATGAAGCATGGGAAAGATTCAATGAACTCTTGAGGAAATGCCCACACCACGAAGTATCAAGGTGGCAATTGGCCCAGATTTTCTACCATGGTCTGGACAACAACCTACGAAACTTCGTCGATGCCTCATGCGGGGGGAACTTCCTGAACAAAGATGAGGAGAGCGCGTTTGAGCTCTTTGAGTCTATGAGAGAGAATTCGCTCAACAATGCCTCCATAACCCAGTTCAATAGGTCCAGTCAACCCCGTGGTGCGATTTATGAGGTACAAGCAAATTCTGGAATGGTTGACATGGATATCATCGCCAAGAAACTGGATCGAGTGGAATTGGTGGACAAAAAAATTGATGAGCTACTGAACCAGACCAGCAACCCCTTACAGACTTTCTCCCTAGCAAAGGGAGCGCATAATGTTGACCTGGTCCAGCCCTTTACCCAACTAAACCTGTAACAACCCCTAACCACGTTCTTGGGAGGGACCTTTGCTCCCTCAACCCTTGATTACTCCCTTCCCTCTTCATCAACATCGGCTATCCTAGAAGATGTGCAAGCTGTCCAAGGTTATGCAAAACCTGACCCTTTCTGCAACACTTACAACACTGGCTGGCGTAACCACCCCAACTTTGGTTGGACAAACCAGAAACCACCGCAATTCCAGAACCAGCCTAGGCCAAACCAGCAGCCACACTTGCCCCCTATCAGCAATGACCACCAGTTAGACCCCAATATAATCAGAATAGGGTGGCCCCTCCCCTACAAAACCAAATGGCTAACCTAATAAAGATGATGGCTGACATGAACCAGAAACATCAGGAGGAAATGGCCTTGGAAAAGGGGTAGTTAAGCCAACTCCTGGACTGTAAGCAACAAGGATCCATACCTTCCCAACAACAACCGAACCTGCAAAACATAATTAACAGAGGCCCCAATTCGCAACGGTTCCAACGCAACCCCGGCCAGGCTTACATGGTCCAGCCAGCCCCGCAAACACCTCTTGGGTTTGGTGCTTCTTCGTCCTCATTTTCTCAAGGATCAACCTAGGGTCCCAATGCCTCTGCGAATGCGGTGACCTTGAGAAGCGGCACCAAAACCCAGGATCCCAAATGGCCGACTCCCCCTGAGACTTCACCTGCTGAAACACCTGACTCAGAAGAGACACCAACCAAGGACCTAGAAATAGAACCAATCCACATTCAGACACCCTACCTTGAGGCCTTGGAAACAATGAAGAAAAAAAAGAATGTTGTGGAAACTGAGGAGCTGCTGGAAATGTTTAAGCAAGTACAGATTAATATTCCGCTCCTTGAAGCCATCAAACACATCCCTGCTTATGCGAAGTTTTTAAAGGATGCTTGTACACCCAAGCGTAAGCCGAGACCTCAAGCACCTAGGAAGGTTGTGCTCTCTAAACAAGCAAGTTCCATAATATCAAGCAACCTTCCACTCAAGCAAACTGACCCAGGAGCACCCTTGATTTCTTGCAATATCGGGGACATGATGTTTGATAGAGCGCTCCTGGACTTAGGTGCTTCTACCAATCTGATTCCAACAACCCTGTACCACCAATTTGGTTTTGGAGAGCTGACACCAACCCTTGTCACCATCTAACTGGCTGATAGATTAGTGAAAACCTCGAAGGGGGTTGTCGAGGACGTGATTGTACGGGTCAAGGACTTCTATTTCCTGGTTGACTTTTTGGTGCTCGACATGGAAGTCCGTGAAAAATTACAGAACGCACCCATAATCTTAGGTAGACCTTTCTTAGCTAGGGCTAAGGCAAACATTGATTGCGACACGGGATGTATGGAAATCACCTTCGGGGACAGGAAAATGCAATTGGATATCTTTCAGTCGACAAAGTCTTTTGATTGCGATTGCATTGAGGAACATGATCCCGTGGAAACTCTAATCAAGGAATGCCTTACCCTCAGTTCTGTATTAGACCACCAAACCCGTAGTAACCCTTTTCACCTATCACCATCATTACCCGTGGACCTCTATAAGGCTGAGTACCATCACATGACACCATTTGAGGAGATCGATGTTGATCAACTCCCACCCTTTCCCTTCCCATCGACTTTGGTTCCACTCGCACCTAAACTTAAACCATTGCCCGAGAATCTCAAGTATGTCTTCCTGGGACCTAACCAGACCTTCCCAGTGATTATTAATTCTCATTTAACTAAGGATCAGGAACTCAGGTTGACTGTGACCCTTTCAGAACATCGAGCCACCATTGGTTGGACCATTTCGGACTTAAAAGGAATTAGCCCCACCTATTGCACCCATAAGATTTACCTAGAAGACGGGGCATGACCTTCCCGCCAGATGCAGAGACGTTTAAACCTGCACATGCGGGAAGTCGTTAAGAAAGAAATTATTAAGTGGCTTGACGCCGACATCATCTACCCTATCTCCGATAGCCCCTGGGTGAGCCCCACTCAAGTGGTTCCAAAGAAAGCTGGGCTCACCATTGCCACCAATGATCATGGTGAATCCATTCCCACCCGCACCACCACTGCATGGCGGGTGTGTATTGATTATAGGAAGCTCAATGAAGCCACTAAGAAGGATCACTTCCCCTTACCATTCATTGACCAAATCCTTGAAAGATTGGCAGGGTAGAAGTATTTTTGCTTCCTGGATGGATATTCAGGATATAACCAAGTCGCAATTGCTCCGGAAGATCAGGAAAAGACCACATTCACTTGCCCGTATGGCACGTTTGCATTTCGTCAAATGCCATTTGGGTTATGCAACGCACCTGCGACCTTCCAGCGTCACATGCTAGCCATTTTTTCGGAAATGGTGGGTGAATACTTAGAAGTCTTTATGGATGATTTCTCTGTATTCAAGAATTCATTCAACCATTGTCTGAGCAACTTGGAGAAAATCCTAAAATGACGTATTGAGGTTAATCTGGTGTTAAGTTGGGAAAAGAGCCATTTTATGGTTCAAGAAGGAATTATCCTCGGGCACATCATATCGCATAGGGGCATCGAGGTAGACCGGGCTAAGGTTGATTTAATTTCCAAACTTCCTCCACCTAGCTCGGTCCGACAGATTCGCTCATTCCTAGGACATGTTGGCTTCTACCGAAGGTTCATTAAAGACTTTTCCAAGCTTTCCAAACCCTTGACCGACCTTCTAGCCAACGGCGCCATATTCCACATGTCTTCTAATTGCATCCAAGCTTATCACACCCTCCGGGACTTAGTCTTCACTGCACCTGTACTTCAACCCCCAGACTGGTCGCAGGACTTTGAGATTATGTGTGATGCATCGAATTTCGCCATAAGCACTGACCTGGGACAAAGGCAAGACAAAAAGCCCATGGTGATCTACTACGCGAGCAAGACGTTGGACGAGGCCCAATGAAATTATACAGTCACAGAGAAAGAGTTGCTCGCTGTAGTCTTTGGACTTGAAAAGTTCGGATCGTACTTACTGGGATCCCACGTGACTTTTTACACTGACCATTCAGCCATCCGGCACCTGTTGGCCAAGAAGGACGCAAAGGCCAGGCTTATTAGATGGATCCTTCTTTTGCAGGAATTTGACCTGGAAATCCGAGACAAGGCCGGATCGAAGAATGTGGTGGCTGACCACTTGTCTGGACTTCATCCAGACCACATTGGACCCTCCCTACCTCTATCTGACGCCTTCCCTGATGAACACATCCTGGCTGTGCAAGACAAGAGAATGACATGGTATGCTGACTACGTCAACTACCTGGTTGTAGGACAAACTCCGCACAGCTGGTCCAGACAACAATGGGACAGGTTCTTGGCTGAGGCCAAGCACTATTTCTGGGATGATCCCATGCTGTTTTGCCTCTGTGCTAACCAGATCATCAGGAGGTGTATCCCTGAAGACAAAGTTTAGAGTGTGCTTTCCTTCTATCATGACTAGGCTTGTGGTGGCCACTTCTGTGGAAAGAAAACAATTGCAAAAGTTTTGCAGTCTGGATTTTACTGGCCATCCCTATTTAAGGATGCACACAATTTTGCCAAGACTTGCTCACACTGCCAAACACTGGGGACCATGACTAAGAAAGATATGATGCCCCTCTAGCCCATTTTGATTATCGAAATCTTCGATGTTTGGGGTATCAATTTTATGGGCCCCTTTCTACCATCCAACGGCTTCGAGTACATCCTAGTCTCGATAGGCTATGTTTCCAAATGGATTGAAGCCGTCGCCACCCGCCGATGCGATCACAAGACTGTCATGGACTTTGTTAAGAAGAACATCTTTTCCCGATTTGGAATACCCAAGGCCATGATCAGTGATGGTGGCAGCCATTTTATCCATTCCCAATTTCGTGCCCTACTTAGAAAATATAGGGTGAACCACCGCATTGCTACCCCATATCATCCACAAACAAATGGGCAGACTGAGGTCTCAAATAGACAAATCAAGGACATTTTACAGAAGACTGTGGGACCTGACAGGAAAGACTGGTCCACATGACTTGATGATGCCCTGTGGGCATACAGGATCGCTTTTAAGACCCCGATAGGCATGTCGTCTTATCACCTGGTCTTTGGCAAAGCCTGCCATCTTCCTGTAGAATTGGAACATCTGGCTTACTGGGCTGTCAAGCAATGTAACATGGATTCCCAGTTAGCCGGTGCGCAGAGGATGCTCCAATTATCTGAGCATGAAGAAATTCGTCGGGATGCCTTTGACAATAGTCGACTATATAAGGAGAAAATGAAAGCCGTCCACGATCGACTCATTCATAGAAAAACCTTTGAGCCTAACCAGCAAGTCTGGCTGTTTGACGCCCGCCTAAAACTCTTCCCAGGAAAACTCAGGTCCAAATAGACAGGACCATTTCGGGTGGTTAAGCCCTACTCTAATGGGGCGGTTGAAATCGTTGATCTTACCACTGGGCACACTTTTACAGTTAATGGTCAAAGATTGAAGCACTTCCTGGCCCAGGTTCCCCCAAAGGAGAGTGTCACCCTCGTTGAGGGATGACACGGAGCACCACCAAGCTGGAGGCGTTAAACTCAGTGCTTCCTAGGAGGCAACCCAGAGGATTTAGACTGATCCAGTATTTTATGTCACTCAGGTACTATCTTTTTGAACCCGTTTGCATCCATGTACTTGCCAATGAGGACATTGTCCAACTTAAGCAAGGGGGGTGGTAAATTGCACAATCCTGAGCTCATTCAATCAGTTTGAATAAAAAAAAAATTGAATTTAGGAAAAAAAAACTTAGGCATTAGAAACTTGTCAATAGTAGGAAATAATACAAAAAGAACTTGAACACTTAGACTTTTCAGGCCTTTAGGCTTAATCAGCCCTGGTGTTCGTTAAAATATGGATTTAGGTTCGAAATCCTTGCAACCTTAAGCTATTCTAATCCACCTACTAAATAAGTTGATAAGTATACGACTTATCAACTCACCCTCTGACTCAGAAAAACTTTGAGTCTAAGCATCTGCACACATTTTTGTAGAGACTCACTCCTCGAAGATTTTGACAGAAATTGGGTAGCTAATGAACTCTCTACGGTGGTATGGCTGGCAAGTTGTCGTGGGTAACAACCCATTGGCTGGTTATCTAGAACCCAGCCACAGACCATTTCTTCTTCATTGCCTCTAGGTACATTTGAGATCAGCGAAGCCACCTACGAAAAAAAAAAGGAAGAAGAAAAGAAAATAAACCACACTTCACCGCACAAGTATGGCTAGCAAGTGATCGTGGGTAACAGCCCATTAGTCGGTTGTCCAGAGCCCAGCTCAATAACTGCACAAAGAGGACCAAAACACTTAAGGAAGAAGAGGGGAACTAGTACAAGCTAGGGAGATATACACTGGAATATCCTTGTGTTGACCCCAATTAAAATAAACGTAGGGAGAAAGCTACCAATCAAACAAATACACCTTCAGGCAAATATATTTCCTCTTCCAGTCACCTAGGGGCGTAGAAACTGGAAGTCTGTCTGAATTACCGTTAAGTGAGTCCATCACAATCTTCACACCAAGATGCTTAGCACTTAGGGTTTTGACTAAGTTTTGTGTGGGTTGGGTAGCCGTGAAAAGTTACCAACCCACACTAAATTCCAAAAAAAAAAATATATATATACATATACATATGTATAGTTATATACATTAAAGCAAGGATTCGGGCGATTCGTATTTTGGCAGACACCCGGGCGCTGCTTAGTCTTTGTAGATTGAGATCTTGGTATATTTCCTCCTATTGACAAGTGATGAAGTGTTTAAGCGATTACTTCTTAAATTCTGAAAAAAAATAAAAGCTCGAATAAACATTGCTAGGGACTACCAAGGAGTAAGCATGGGGGTATGATAACACTGCACAAGGGGGTGATAATTATGTTAAATAGGGCCCATCTTAAGAATAAAAGGCACAACATAACTAGAATGGGAGCACTGCATGCATCATGTACCAAGATTGCTTATAAAACTATATTAATAGCCATTTGTGTAAGAACTTGTCAAAGTAGGCCTCAGATGAGCAATCGGATTGCATGGATGGATTCAGAATGACGAACGGAGTCCAACAGACTCAAGATTGGCCAAATCCGACATCCAGAGCTCCTACAATGGGCCCAAGAAGTTCTGACCATTGATCTGGTGATCAATGGCTCTCATCACGCCACGTCACCCCCACTCCACCGCTCACCACTTCAACCACCAGCTGAGATCAAATCTCGACCGTCGATCTTCGATCGGACGGTCAAGAACCGCATGGTCGCCGCGACAAAGCGCAGGCGTGGTGCAACGGTTACCGCGCACGCCTGCACGCACCCGATGCGGGTTCGAGCCGCGCGGTGCGTGAAATTGAAGGTGAAGGAGAGCGCGGTGATGAGAACCTCATCATGAGCCATAACTAGCTCATTTTTGACCCAATACAAAGGATAAAAGCTCCTACATAACTCAAGGAAAGGCTTAACTCAGAGAATTCTGAGTTTAAGGAGAAAACAAGTCATAAGGGGTAAAAATGCAATTTAACCAATATAATCTGCATACAGGGTAATTCAGGGCCCAAACATAGGTCAAAGCAGCTTAATAAGAATAAAAGTGGGATGAAATGATCTAGCAAGGGCTACAGCAATTCCAAGAAACTAAATGATAAATCTGTAACCCTAGAACAACCCACTTCAATTCACAAGGTTCGAGGCAAAGTAAAAATAGAATAAACCCTCTAAAATTCATAGAAAAATAATCTCTAGGGTTTAGAACCTTCAATTTGGCCTTTAGAACCCATTTTGACCTACATTGAGAACCATGCCCAATTAATAACTTAATTTGGGTTTTTGCGCAAATTGACCGGTCAAACAAGGTTTAATATGAAAATGAAATTCACCATCAGATTCCTTAGGTCCTAATTAGTCATGTATAAAAACTTGAGCCTAAGAAGAAACCTCCTTGACCGACTTTACACTTTGGTCCTCATATATTTACTCTTTGGCCCTCAACTTTTGAACCCTCGCATTTTGGCCCCTAACTCTCCTTCGTTCTTTGCAATCAGGTCCCTCCTGCAAAAACCTGCCAGCACCATGCTCCGGCGACCTTGCGCGGAGCATGGCGCCGCGCAGGGTGAGGTGGGAGACCTAGCAAGTAAACCGGGGGTGCCCTGCGTCGTCAGCCGTCGCAGGGGCACCCCCCTGGTCATTGTAGCCCACCATACCGGCCGTGCGAACGCACGGACGGTATGGGTTCGTGTTTCCGACCATTCTCCGGCGAGGGAGACACGTCGTCTCCCTCCGCCTTCCTCCCTGTTTCATCCCTATAAATACCCCCCGCTGCTCCACCGACCAGAGCAGCCTGGATCTGACGGAGAAAATCCCCAACTTCCTTCTCTTCTTTCTCCGGCAGACGCTCACCAGCTCCGGCGGTTTCCTCCCCCTCCACCTCTTCGCTCTGCCGCAATACCAGCAGCAGAGATTTCCTCCCCTGCTCTTCCCGCGCCACGCCGCACCCAGCTGGCGCCTCTCCGGCTCTCTGCTCGCCGCCGCCCCTTTCCCTGAGCATCGTCTTCTCCGGCGACAGTCGATACGACTGTCGCCCTGTTCCTCCCCCTTCGTCCCTGCAAGTAAGCTAGAGCTACTCCCCTTCTCCTCCTCTTTCTTTCCCCGCTTTCAATTTATTCAATTAAGCCCTCTACCGACCCTGACCACCTTCACCCCCTTCGCCTCCGACCACCCTCCGGCGAGCCGCTCCCATCACCTCAGCAACCCACACGGCTCGCCGACCCTCACCGAACCTCCGCCTCATCACACTGAGCACCCCCCACCCCTCCACTGCCACTCCACACCTCCGTAACATTCCCCCGAACAAACCCATTCCTCCGGTTGCAGTCCGACCCAGGGCTGCCGCCAGACACCTCCTTGCGGCCTGCCGCGCAGCTCCTCACCTTCGCCGTGCCACGGCGAAGGTTCCCCAGTGGTTTGATCAGGCCGCGAGGCCATATTCGTGTCCGACAGGTTTTGAGGTTCGACCGCCATTAACGCACATTGAAGCAGCTTCTCCCGCGCTACAGGCTTGAGGACTCCAGGTCTCCAGCTGCTGCGGAGTACAGGGAGTATTGCGAAGGCAGCCAGCCAGCAACCTATGCAAATAGAAGCCGCAGCTGCAGAAGCCAGGCCGCGGTCTCCCAGCAGGCGCACGCGAGGAACGGTCTGCGTTTAGTCCCACATCGGTAAGCCTCACACCCGTTCCACTGTTTAAATTGATTTCGTGCACTGGCCTTATTGCCTCAGTACACGGGGTGAGGTCCCCTTACACCCGCCCGGTTACCCGGTCTCGTCCGCGCTCACGCCCCGCGGACCTGACCCGACCCGACTTAGACTAACCTGCACTCCTCGCCCACCACGCACGCCGGTGGGCCTGGACCCGGGCGTGACCCGAACCCGATTACCCGGTAGCTCTCGGAGAGCTTTCCTAAGAGTGGTTTCAGAGAGAAAGAGAGACGCGGGGGAGGGGGGTAGAGTAGGTTTTGCCTCTGAAAAAAAAAAAACTCTGAAGTGTGCAGGCACAGGCGAAGAAGAAGACCCGCGGAAGAAGAAGGAGCTGCACTGTAGCAAATGCGTAGTTAAGTCTTCTAAGTACCGGGTCAGACGACGGAAGGTCAGCAGCCAGAGCAGGAAAGAAGGCAGGCTGAAGAAGAAGGAAGAGCAACGGCCAAAGCAGAAGAAGAAGAAAGGAAGACTTAGTAGCTGAAGGCAGAAGCTCTGCAGCCATAAAGAGGAAAAGGGAACAGAGAAAGGGTCACCACAATTGCAGAAAAAGAAGAAGAGAGGTCAAGACAGAAACCAAGGAAGAAGAAGAAAGAGATCTGAAGAGGAGCATCACCTCTGCAGAACGAAGAAGAAGAACAAGGAGCTCTGAAGAAAGAAGATAACCACCAAAGCAGGAACAGCAGGAAGAAGCACCTCTGCAGAACAAAAAGAAAGAAAGAGATCTAAAGAAAGAGAGAAAGAAGAGCATCCCCTCTGCAGAACAAAGAGAAAACAACAAATTCTTTCCCTCTCTCTGTCTTTATTTTGTAAAAGAAACATGTATATCTCTAGAATACAACTTGCTCCCTAAGTTCGACCTCGGGAACTCTTTTATTTTCCGAGTAAAAAATTTATATTTGAAGTGTTGGTCATAACCGGCTTTACTACAACGTTATAACAAAACAAAATCGACGTTTCACGCGGCGAAATTAGGCTGCCCGATCAGCAGTGGGCGGCCGTGATCGCGCCACGCGGCGTGCCCACAGATCGCGAGTGCCCACACACGCCCGAGGCGCGATCCAAGTGCATCCAAGGAGAGATCTCAGCCGTCCGATCTTCGATTGAATGGCTCTCACGTAGCAGCCGTGGATCGAGCGTGAAGAAGAAAAGCATGGGCGATTGACCGACGGTCTGGAGGGCTTCACCGATGCTTTTGGAGTGGTTTTAGTGACGTTCCAGACATCGCTAAAGGCCCTTCTTCTTTTATAAAGTCCTTAACCCTATTTAAACCCCCTCCAACCACTCATTCAATGCATTCACTTCCCTTGCAACTACTCCACCCCTCTCTTAGCTAGCTTTAGGCCCTCTTGTAATCGCCGGAGACGACGAGCCACCGACGGAGCCTCCTCCACCGCCATGGCTGCCTCATCGCTCTCCCTCCTCTCTCTCTCTCTTTTAAGCTTTCCATTACTTTTGTTTGAGCATGTATTTAATGTTGTAAGCTATGAACAAAATGTGCATGATTAATGAAGTTATTTTCTGTTCAGTAGTTACTTTAATTTCTGTTTAAGTTACATGATCAAATAAGAAACACTCTAACCCTAATCTCTCTCTCTCTATCTCTCTCTCGCTTTTCAAACCGCACCTCCACAAGCAAAACTCCATTCTTTCCGTGACAAGTGATAAGAAAAATCTGATTTTCACGTCTCCCTGAGACCGACACTTGGACTCACCTCCGTTTATTTACTTTAAAATCGATGTTGCAAGTGCGACTATAACGACACTTCTTAACACACACGCACAAGCGCACGTCACCCGTACCTGTGAATTCTTAACCTCTTCTTTTTATGTATGTTATGCCTAGCTAAAGGCATTAAATTTAACACGTGTTTATATTCCACATTCTTTGCGGAGCTGACTGGATTCCCATGTTATTTAGGTGATATTCTATTTACTCCGCCCTTTTCATGTCTTTATTTTTACAATGAGGACATTGCATCATTTAGGCATGGGGGGTGGATAATTAATTCCTGAAATTATTTCGTTAGCATATAGAATTTCTTTTATTTTCTTTTTAGAAAAATTGAAAAGAAAAAAAAGAAAAGAAAAAAAAAGAAGAATTAGGAGAAGAAAACTTAGGCATTTGGAAGTTATTAACTTTAGGAAATGATACGAGAGGACCTAAACACTTAGACTCTTCAGGTCTTCGGGCTTAATTAGCCTGGGTGTCCACTCGAATGTTGATTTAGTCTCGAGTCCTCGCCAAGTCAATCTCATTTCAATTAGATAAATAATTTAGGATGATAAATATGCTACTTACTAACCCATCCTCTCATTTGGGGGGACTTTAAGCCTAAGCATCTACACACATTTTTTGCACTGACTCACTTTTCACCAGTTTCTTCTGAAATTACGTAGCTAATGAACTGTCTAGGGTGGTATGGCTAGCAAGTTGTCTGTGGTAACACCTCATCGGCCGATTGTCCACAGCCCAGCCACAAGACCATTTCCGTTGTACTACCTTTAGGTAAATCTTAGAGTAGGAAAGCCACCTACTTAAAAAAAAAGAAAAAGAAAAATTAGAAAAAAGGGAAAAGAAAAAAACAAATAAAACCACATTTGATTACACGAGTACGGCTGGCAAGTTGTCCTGAGTAGCAGCCCATTGGCCTGTTGTCCAAAGCCCAACTAACAAAAATGCTCAATAATTCCCAAAACACTTAGGGAAGAAGCGGAGAAGTAGAATAAATTGGGGAGATATACATTGGGTTCGCCCTTATGTTGACCCCATAAATAAAAGTAGGGAGAAAGCTACCGTTCAAAAAGATAAACCTTTAGGCAAGGTCACCGAGGGTCGTAGAAACCCGAAGTCCATCTCAACGGTCACCTAGTCAGTCTTTCACTCCTTTCACTAGATGCTTAGCATTTAGAGTCCTTTTTAAGTCTTGGACGGGTCGGATAGCCGCAAAAAGTTATCCTAGAACTCTCAAACTCCAAAGTACAAAAAAAATAGAAAAGAAGAAAAATAAAAAAATGTATCTTCCCTTTTCAAATAAGGTGAGGACTTGAGTGGTCTGCATTCTGGTAGGCACTCAAGTACTATTGAGTTTTCATTATTTAGGACCTTAGTTGAAATTTTCTATTGTTAATAAGTGACTTAGGCCTAAGCGATCTAATCCAAATTTTGATTTTATACATAGCATGTAGTTTAATTTTGCTAGGGACTAGCAAAAGATAGGCATGGGGGTATGATATAGGCACATCTGTTTATGTTAAAATGCCTATTCATGCATATTCTTAGGCTTAGATTTGCATTTCATGTTATAAATATTTCATAGCATGCATCATTCCACATTTAGAGTAGTTGTATATATTTTAGGTTAATTAGGTCCATTTTATGGTAAGGAGAGAAGAAGACTTATTTCAGTGCCTCAGATGGATGATCGGACCGTACGAATCTGATTAGGATGACAATCGGAGTCTAATGCCTCTGAAATCGTCAAGATTGGGGAGCTGTAGCATCATACGAAGTTCGTGGAAGATCAATGGCCAGGGGGCAATCCATCATCCATATGGGTTTCGGATAGAAAATTCAATTGTAAGGATGGATCCGGAGCAACGATTGCAATCCAGCAGTGTGGGAATCATCTTGATCTGATCACCATGGAACCCTCTACAAAAGAAAGAAGAATGGATGGCCTAGATGGAGTCACGTGGTGCCATCTAGGCTACCCAGCACCGACCAGCAGCAACGCACCATGCACAGCTGCTACCGCACCCAATAGCAGCATAGCTCATGCCAGGGTGTGCACGGGCAACATGGCGCAGGAAGCATGGGTGTGTGAAGCACACAGCATGCAATACGTGCACCAGCGGAGGATAGGCGTGGATCTTCAGTGATGCGAACCTTTAGTGACGCTTGCAGCTGCCACTAATGGTCTGTGAGCACAGTAGAAAGAATTGAAGGATGTTTACGGATGTCAGTAATGACCAAGATGTGAATTTGTTCTTCCTCATCCACTGTAAAAGGACCTACCCACCACCATTCCAAATCATCTCTTCCTTTCTTCCTCTCACCACCTCTAAGGCTCTAGGGAGAGCTTGTCCCAATTCTAGGATGCTCCTCTAGAGTAGAAAAAAAAATAGTTTTTCCACCTCTCATTCCCTTTCGTGGAGCATCCCGTGCCCTTCCTCTCACCACCCTTCGGGAAGAAGATCCTCTCTGCAATGCCATTCTGGCTCGTCCTCCATCCTCCAGCTCTGTCCTCATTCGTTTCGCTCCTCACCACCTTCTTCCAGGTGACATCAGAGTGAGTTATCCTCCAAACGACTGTCGAGGGGAATTTCTCTCACCTCATTCTATCTTTTTACTCTTTTGTAGTGTAGACTTTCGGCTTTCATAGTGTAACAAACAATCCTTTATGAATAGATGATTGTTTCTCTCTCTCTTTCTCCCTCTTTCTTATTTTTTCAGGTAAATAAAGTTTTCATCAACCGAATCTCTTGCTTGCTAAAAATTCCAAATGAAATTAGAAAAGATAAAAACAACTAAAAATAAATGAAAGTAAAGAGTGGATTTTTATAAAAATAAATGTTTGCTTCCCGTGTTTGACCTGGGACTCACTTTTTGAGTTTTGATTATAAATTTTACCTGATAGACATGTTTTGCAAGCTACGATGATGGGTCCTCCAAACCCTGATTTTTAATTCGTGAAGCACACCTACATCAGGAGGGCATTTACTCCCCCATGCAACCCTTACTTATAACCCCATCAAGTGTGGATTTCAAATTTCATAAAATCTCACTATATCAAGGGGTAATTAATGCCCCTGCACAACATAATCATTACGCTACGATTTGATAATTGTGAAAACCTCATAATTTATTTCAATTATCGAGGCAAGGATTTTTCGTTATTGTGATAATTAATGCCTATCTTGTTTGTGCAAAATGATAAAATTAACCCTACATTGATTGGCCATTACCTATAGAAGATGATGCTCACATTGTACTTTACAAATACCCAGGATCTTGGCTTCTTAAAGTCGATAGGAAAATTAGCGATGACATGGCAATTTATCCTAATAAAAAGGATGCAATATGCCTAATACTATCCATGTGTGAGCCTCGCCCGACCAAACACTTACAAACTCTATGCAACCTATAAATGATCAGCCTGCTTAGGAATTAGCTGGCATATTAATGGTAACACTAATGAGGCGTGTTATGTAAATTAAAATTAGGGTTTGGAGAACCCGTTGTCGTAGCTCGCAAAATGAATCTATCAAATACAATTTATAACTGAAACTCTAGGGGAGTCCCGAGTCGAAGACAAGGAGGAGATGTTTACTTTGTTTGAAATCCGTGTTTCATTTTATTTCTTTTTGGTGTTTTGGGGTTTTGCTATTTTTTCTTTTGTTTTTATAGAAAAAGCAAGCAAGACAGATCACAAAAGAGATGAAACAACTATGATATATTACTCAAATGTTTGTTACAATAATCTATGAAAGCATAAAAGAGATAGGGGTGAGTGGAAATCTCCCGAATTTGCTATTGGGCGAGACGACGGTGCCTAGTGGAAGCTTGGATGAAGGAGGTGAGATGTAGGAAGATGGAGGTGAGATGCAAGAGGACAATAGGTAGAGGAATGCTTCTACTGGAATGGATGTGGGAGAATGGCTCCAAGGCTTCTTGTGAAGGTGGTGGGATGAAGGACGAAGTTTGGCGGGGCAAAGGATCATTACACTAATAAGCAGCTTTTGGAGCTTGAGAGTAAGTTCTAATGGAGCTTTAGTAGGCTACTAGAGCTTAGGGGTAGGTGGGAGTAGAGTAGGTAGAGATGAAGAGGAATGGGGGGTGTAGGGGTGCTTATATAGTGGTGGAACGGAGGTGGTTTGATTGCACGGGCCTTTAGTGACATTTAAGACGTCGCTAAGGACCCACTGGAGACGTTGCTGTAGCATTCACATCCCTTGTCTAGAGCTTGGAAATGCGACTATAGCTGTTGTAGGGCGTGGTGACCATCAGCCGTTGGATCGGGCATGGATGGTTGAGTTTGCGAGGATGAAGTGCGTGCTCACTCATGTTTGAACTCCTCACCGCTGGTGTGTGAATTGGCAGCCGTTGGATGAAGGATCGTATGATAAACGCCAGTTTATCATCATTCTTATGCATTAAAACTAACTTAGCTCTTAGGATTTTACTCCGCAAATGGGTTTTTGGGCTGCATTTAGGCATAAATTAGGATAGGCATGCATTGCATTTTTTATTGTCGTTTTAATGTGTTTTTGTTAGTGTTAGGGATGTACAGATGCACAGATCCCTAAAACCCTAGCACTCAAGAAGGCAAATGGTGAAGGAGAAGCCCAGACTAGCTGGAACCCAGCTTGATCCAGCTCACCACAGCTGAAACCTAGCTTACTTGAACTAGGGTTAGCTCATCCCAGCTCCATTTAGCTAATTGCAGCTGGATGGTAGCTCAAGAGAGTTCACCTTAGCTCACCCTAGCTCAAGTCAGCTCAGATCCAGCTCAACTTAGCTGAGTCTAGCTCATCTCAGCTCCCACTAGTTCATAGGGAGCTCTAGCTAGCTCAGCTGAGTTGACAGGAGTTCACC
The DNA here is from genome assembly GCA_037157565.1 of Thalassia testudinum. NCBI lineage: Eukaryota > Viridiplantae > Streptophyta > Magnoliopsida > Alismatales > Hydrocharitaceae > Thalassia > Thalassia testudinum. The sequence goes on from JAZHRO010000028.1 coordinate 98,887, forward strand.
TCAGCTCACATCCAGCTCAACTTAGCTGAGTCTAGCTCATCTCAGCTCCCACTAGTTCACAAGGAGCTCTAGCTAGCTCAGCTGAGTTGACAGGAGTTCACCCCAGCTCAGATCCAGCTACATCCAGCTCCACTCAACTCCAGCCAGCTGAAGAAGAATTCATCTCAGCTCAGGAAGCTTAAGTCCAGCTCCCGAGGATTCAGCTTAGCTCAACTCAGTTGAGCTAAGCTACCTTAGCTGCCTCAACCAGCTTGATTCTCCCTGGGAGCACCAGACCTAGCTCACCTCAGCTCATTTTGGTAGAAGCTAGCTCACTTTAGCTTGGCTTAGCAACTAGCAAAGAACTAGCAAGCTAAGCTAGCTAGAGTAGCCCCATGCCAGCCTCTTCAGCAGCAGCCAGCTCCAGCTCCAGCTCCAGACTTCTCCTCCTCAGCTCTTCTCCCTGAAAACCCTAGCTCCAAATGCCTCCAACTCTACTCCCTATTAGCTAAGCTAGCTAAGCTGCTTAACATAGCTAGTCCACCTCCATGGCACCAAAACCTACTACCCTACTACCTAAGCTCCAGCAAAAAGACCACCTACTCCTACTTTATTTTGGTGCCAACTATCCCTTCCATCACCACCCTACATCCACCATCAAAGCCCATCTCCACCCTCCATTTTTTCCCTCCAAAATTGCCTTCTAGAAGGTATTTTTGGAGGGAAAATCAAGGCACCTCTTCATTTCCCTCCCATTTTTCCCTCCAAAAATAACCAAGCACCCCTTCATTTCCCTCCAAAAAAACACCATAACCACCCCCCTTCCCATCCTATAAATACCCTACCCTACCACCACATAATTCCCATCCTCCCTTAGTATATTTTCTACCTAAACCACCTATACCTACGGCCAAGAAGAAGGAGTAGAGAAGGAGATTAAAGGGGCACATCACCAGCCCTTTTGGTGCCTTCTTCTCCCCACTCTCTTCAACTTGAGCCACGCCAAGGAGGAGGACTCTTCCACTTCAAGGAGGACGGCCAGGTAAAGGAGGACTTAGGGTGGACGTCCACCCTTGGAGAAAAACTTAGGGCACGCCCCCCTAAGGCTTGCCTTGGAGGACATCACCTTGGCGGAGTACTGCAAGGAAGGAGTTGAAGGACTCTTTTCAAGATTGGGAGCCACCAACCTTGGAGCAAGAAGCCCTCTTCTTCACCATCTATCTAGAGGATTTGTGTTTTCCTTTCTTATTTGCATTTTTCTAGTAGTACAAGCTTTCCTCTACTAGGCATTTTTGTTAAACACTTTTTCAATTATCTAGTTGCCTTCTTTGCATTTCTTGTTTGCATTTCTATTTGCTTATTTTCAGCATTCTTCACTCCCTCTCCCTAATTATTCTAGGCCTCCACTTGCCTAGAGTGAGCTTAGGTAGAGGCTCTACTTGCCACTTTAGAAGTAGTTTATTGAATTCGAAGTGTAAACTCCTTTCCTCCATAAGTTCTCATGTTGCCTTAGTTTAAAAAACAAAAAAATGGTATATTGAAAAATACCAAAAAGAAAGTTGAGATTTATATTCCAAGCAAGAGAATTAATTTTGCAAACATATTGCCTCCTTGGACGACCCTAGATACTCCCCTATCTAGGAATATAAATTTAAGAGTTGATCGATTTTGCGCGTTACAACGACGTATTTAACAAACCACGTGAAATCGCCATCATCGTACGGTCGAGACTCGCCTATAGATAGCACCTCATTGATTTGAATTGCACCTGCCTCGAGCGATTGTGAGGATCGAACGACAGGTGTGGCTCCTAGTCGTCTTGAATGCACGATCCAGAGGAGTGCATGCGATCTGGAGTGCATCCTCACGTTAGTGGGCAGCGTCAGGTGGGGTGAAAGGACTCTCGATTGCTTGATCAAGATTGAGTGGACCTATTGCATCAAGTACTGTAGTGGGTGCAGATGGATTGCGGTTCGAACCCACGCCATCACATTGCAAAGTGGCCACCTCACCATTTGGCCAAGAAGAAGCATTGTCGCATGGAGGATGATGCGGTCGTGCATCTCGACCATTGGATGAAGATCCAATAGTTGAGATGAGGCCTTTGCTAATGCGCTTTGGAGGGAAGAGCCAACTAATGTAGCGTGTATCTCAGTCGTTGGATTGAGATCCAATAGCTGGGATCTCTTCTTGCGGTGAGCTTGGGGCTTCATGGCTCAGATGGGGCGGCCTAGATGGCACCATGTGGTGCCATCTGGGCCGTCCATCTTCTTTTTCTTATAGAAAGTGCTACAGAGCTCTGATCGAGGTGATTTTTGCGTTGACGGATTGCGATCGTCACTCTGGATTCATCGTATGATTAGATTCCACATTCAAAACCCGTAAAGATGCTACACTAACTCCTGGCCATAGAAATTGGAAGAATTAATGTACATAATATACCACTATCCTAAATGCCATGCAATGGATGTTATGCCGTATTTATAACATGATATGCAATGCTAAGCCTAGGAGCTATCATAAATAAGAATTTTATCATGAATGCATGTGTGCTTATCATTCCCCCATGCTTACTTTTTGCTAGTCCCTAGCAAAATTAACCTAAATGCTATGTATAAAAGTAGAATCAGGATTCAATTACTTAGGTAAAATTTGTTGATTGCTTTAGAAAATCTCAACCCTAAGACCTAATTACAAAAACTCGGCAGTGCTTGGGTGTCTACTAGAATGCAGACTACCCAAGCCCTCACCTTATTTGAGAAGGGAAGATACACACAATTTTTTATTTTTCTTCTTTTCTAATTTTTTTTTACTTTTGGAGTTTGAGAGTTCCGTGATAACCTTTTATGGCTACCTGACCCGTCCAAGACTCGGAAAGGACTCTAAATGCTAAGCATCTAGTGAAAGTAGTGAAAGAGTCACTAGGCGACCGTTAAAACAGACTTCGGGTTTCTATGACCCTAGGTGACCTTGCCTAAAGGTTTATCTTTTCCAATGGTAGCTTTCTTCCTACTTCTTTTATTTGTGGGGTCAACACAAGGGAGAACTCAGTGTATATCTCCCTGGTTTATTCTACTTCCCTACTTCCCTAAGTGTTTTGGGAATTATTGTGCATTTTTGTGAGCTGGGCTCTGGACAACCAGCCAATGGGCTATTACCCACCGCAACTTGCCTGCCATACTTGTACGAGGAAGTGTGGTTTTGTTTATTTTTTATTTTCTCCATTTTTTTAGCAGGTGGCTTTCCTGATATAAGATTTACATAAAGGAAATACGAAGAAAATGGTCTTGTGGCTGGGCTTTGGACAACTGGCTAATGGGTTGTTACCCACGACAACTTGCCAGCCATACCACCATAGATAGTTCATTTGCTACCCAATTTCTGCAACAACCATTGGAAAGTGAGTCAGTGCGAATAGTGTGTAGATGCTTAGACTTTAAATCCCCTTAAATCAGAGGGCGAGTTGATAAGTTGTGTACTTATCATCCCAATTTATTTACTAGATTAAAGATGAAATTGAATTGGCGAGGACTCGAGAGTAAGTCCACATTCGAGTGGACACCCAAGCTAATTAAGCCCAAAGACCTAAAGAGTCTAAGTATTTAGGTACCAAAGTATCAATTCCTAAAGTTTGCAACTCCTAATGATTAAGATCTTGTCTCCTAATTCTTTTTTTTCTTTTAAGAATAACAGAAAATTACTGTTATGGTTGACAAAAAGATTATTTCATAAAATATATATCCACCCTCCCATGCTTAGCTAATGCAATGTCCTCATTTTTAAAAATGAAAGCATGCAGGAGAGTAGAAGTGGAAGAATAGCACCTGGTTTCCGTGAGATTCTAGTCAACTTGGAACAATCTTTACATGTGCTGAGTTTAGTTTCTTCAGCTAGGCGATGATCGGCCTGTGGTGGTTAGGGCAAGGAAAGAGCGACCATGTCCAAGATGGGTTCAGGGAGCACATGGTTAACAAAGGGTTTGAGACGCTGTCTGCTGAACTTGAAGGAATTACCCGTCTTTGGATCAGAGATTTCGATGGCCCCATTAGGGAGGATCCACTCAATAAAGAATGGGCCATCCAACTTAGGCATAAGCTTGCGGGGGAGAGCTTTAGTCGAGAATCGAAATGCAAGACCATCTGGTTCGACTCAAAGCTCTTACGTGAAATCATCTAGTCAATGAGAGCTTTGGTCCTTGCCTTATAGATTCTAGCATTTTCATAGGCATCATTTTTAAGCTCCTCCAACTCAGATAGTTGGGGTTTCCTGGTTTTCCCAGCCAACATTAGGCAAAATTACATTTCTTAATGGCCCAAAATGCTCGGTCTTCTAGCTCTACGGGTAAGTGACACGCCTTACCAAACACCAGATGGAACGGAGACATACCAATAGGTGTTTTGTATGCTGTACGGTAGGCCTAAAGAGCATCATCTAGCTTTCGGGTCTAGTCCTTCCTATCAGGCCTTACAATTTTCTGCAAAATGTTTTTGATCTCTTGATTGGAGACCTCGGTCAGTCTATTTGTCTAAGGGTGGTAGGGTGTGGAAATTCTATGATTCACACCGTATTTCCCTAGTAAATTCCAAAACTGGGCATGAGTGAAATGTGTGCCACCATCACTGATAATCACCCGAGGAATCCCAAATCGACCGAAGACATTCTTCTTCACAAAATCGATGACCACCTTGTGGTCATTAGACACCTAATCAACAACGACCAGAATATATTTGGTGTCCAAATGAAGGAGGAAAAGGTCCCATGAAGTCGATGCCCCAAATGTCAAAGATTTCGATGGAAAGTATTGGGTTTAGGGGCATCATATCTCTCTTAGCCATGTTCCCGTGTTTGGCATCGGGTGCACAACTTTGAGAATTCCTGGGCATTCTTAAATAATGATGGCTAATAGAATCTAGATTGTAAGATTTTTGCTGTCGTCTTTTGTTCGGAAAAGTGTCCACCACACACAGATGTATGGCAGAACTCAAGTATACAATGAAACTCAATTTTCGGGACGCATCGATGAATAATCTGATCTGCGCCGATGTGGTATAGCTCGGGATCATCCCAAAAATAATATTTAGCCTCAGACACAAGTCTATCCCATTGTTGTTTGATCCAATCCTGGGGGATTTGACCAATGGCCAAATAATTGACGATATCCGCAAACCAGGGGGTTCAGATACACGAGATTGTAAGGATAGTCTCATTCGAAAAAGTGTCTGAAAAAGGGATATCCAGATGAGGAGAATCAATTAGGATTCCTGAGAGGTGATCCACCACTACATTTTGTGCCCTGGCTTTATCCTTGATTTCAAGATCAAATTCTTGAAGTAACAGAATCCAACGAATAAGCCAGACATGGCATACTTTTTGGCCAAGAGATGTTTGAAGGCTGAGTGGTCAGTATAAATGATTATATGAGAACCTAAAAGTTAAGCCCTTAATATTTTGAAAGTGAAAACTATAATTAGCAATTCTTTTTCAATAACGGTGTAGTTCCTCTAGGCCTCATCTAGAGTCTTGCTAGCGTAGTAAATCACAGAGGGCTTTTTCTCAATCTTCTGACCCAAGATAGCCCTAACAACATAATCAGATGTGTTAGCCATAATCTCAAATGAGGTTGTCCAGACTGGTGGTTGCAACACTGGGGCACAACTGACTGCCGTTTTTAACAAATCAAATGCCTTACAGCATGATTTAACAAACTCAAATGGCATGTCTTTGGCTAGAAGGTTACTCAAGGGTCGAGCAACCTTCGAGAAGTCCCTGATGAATCTTCTATAAAAATCCACATGCCAAAGGAAAGAGTGGATCTATTTTACGGATGTGGGTGGATGAAGTCTAGAGATAGCATCCACCTTAGCGTTATCAACCTCAATACCCTAATTAGAAACCACATGACCCAAGACAATGCCTTCTCGAGTCATAAAATGACTCTTTTCCCAGCTAAGGACCAGCCGTGTCTTGATGCATCTCTGGAGGATCAATTCCAAGTTATCTAGGCAGGACTCAAAAGAATCTTTGAAAATGGAGAAATCATCCATGAACACCTCAAGACAATTCCCACCATGTCAGAGAAGATGGCTAGCAAGCACCTTTGAAAAGTTGTGGGTGCATTGCAAAGCCCGATTGGCAATCTACGGAATGCAAAGGTTCCGTAGGGATAGGTGAAAGTTGTCTTTTCTAAGTCTTTGGGATGGATAGGGACTTGGTTATATCTCGAATAACCATCCAGGAAACAAAAGTATTTTTGCCCAGCAAACCTTTCTAGGATTTGATCAATGAATGTTAAGCGAAAGTGATCGAAAGCTTTTCAAGGAGAAGTTAAGGTGGTTCCTCCAACCCAAGTAATAAGTATTTGAATATGGGACCTAGCATTCTCCTACACTGCATACACATCCTCATAGGGCGAGGATGGAGAGAAGGAAGGATCAAAAAAATTGGGATCAAAGGTCCCAGTTTGGAACCCATAAGGTTCTGATAAATCCTGGCTCATAGGTTGAGACGATTCAAGTTGGTTCACGAACTCCCGCCCCATGGGGACTCGTAAGGAATGAAATCCCGAATTCTGGGATTGTGTGGGTGTAGATGTGTTTCCTGAATTCCCAGACATCCATTCCTCCATTCTTTTAGCAACCAAGTCCATCTTATCAAGCTTATTACAAATCAATTCCATGTCAAATGAATGAGAATCCTTGTGATAAGTCAATTTTCGCTTTCGAATAATGTATTAAGATGATTTATTGTTGTGGGATCAAAGTTGTGGAAAATCGCTTAACAAAATAATTAAAATAAAAATTAAAGCACTCACAGAAGAGCGGGTCGTGTCCACAGTGAAGAAATGATGCAATAAAATCACGAATATTTTGTTTTCTTGTATTAGTTCAATCAAGTGCGAAATCAAAACTCAAATCTGACATGAAATGTGACGAAAAGAAGATGCATAATAACTAGAAAATGTAAGGGTATATGTGCAATTTTTCCTCACTGAAATATTCAATAAATATGTGATGAATCTATATAATTTCCAATTGACATGCATTAGTAAGAGTTTATGCACATCTTAATCCAAAACCAATGTCAAAAGATGTGAATACAAAAGCTATGCAATTATAAGAAAGCATGAGTACGAAGTCGCAATTTCACCACAGTAAAATAATCATAAATCAAAATTCATTTTCTTTGCAATGGCATGAAATGTAATTATTAATTGAGAAGAAATAGGGGATTAGCTTCAGTGGAGCTTGTGCGAGGATGAAGGAGAGATGGATGGCACGTTGGCGACCAAAGGTAGCCCTCTCCAATCCGCACCTAACGGTGGTGGCGGCTCAATGGATGGTGGTCGGAGCCGGCCTGACGGAGGAAAGAAGTGGCGGTAGTGGAAGTTGCTGTTGGAGGTTGCGTGTACTGCAGGCACAAAGAGGCGCGGCACTCGGGCGATAGGGGAGCTGCAGGTGCATGCGGGGTGTGGGCGCGTGGAGACGTGGACCCTACAGGGCGCACAGGCATGCGTAGGGGTTTTGTTCCACTAGCTAGAGGTTGGTAGGGATGCACTGGAGTGTTCTGAAGTGGGGTTGCTGACGCATGGCGAAGGCGAAGGGGCGTGGGCGGTGGAGGGAAGGTGTTACTGGAGGACGTGCACAGGGCGTGGGCATTCTGGCTGGGGTGAGGGCACACTAATGGCAAGTGCGTGGTAGGTTCTGTTGCGTCGGCTGCAGGTGTTGTAAGGAGGCACGAGGAGGGGTAGCTCGATGGGGCTGGATGGGGTGAAGGGGCGTAGTAGGGTCTGACGGAGCTGGGGGGGTTGTTGGCATGCGGGCGAGGGTGTGCAGGTGCTGGCGTGTGCGCTGGCTGGAGGTGGGGCGCGCGATGGGGCAAGTGTTGGTGCGTGGGTTAGAGCTGCTGGTGAAGGTGCACGGTGGGTGATGGCGTAAGGCAGGAGGAATTGCAAGGACTCTTGGCAGTGTGGGCTGTCACCCCACACGCCCATGGTGGTGAAGTCGCACTGCCGCGGTGGGAGGCTGGTGGTATGGATGGATGAGAAGCAATGTTCTCTGGGCACAGTGAGGAACAAAGGGGTGGAGACCTCCTCCTCAACGGCAACTCTTCCTTCTCTTTTGTACGCACGGCTACAAGGATTTGAAATTCAAAACACCGTAGAGTTGGTGTGATGTGTAGGAGGCAGAGGCAGAGATGGAGGAGTTAATTAGGGTTATTTATACATAACTCCTTAACTTCTATGTTAATTAAAATAGTGCACCTAATTAATTAACTAATTAAATGTATGCAACCCTAGGTTAATTCTAAATGCATGAATTATGCACTTAAGCTAAAAATATAAATTAATTTATTTACATCCTAATGTATGCTATCTAAGTGTTAAAATTAACTTAATGTCTAAACATTTAGATACTTAAATAGCTCGCAAATATATGCTAATCAAATGCCCCCATACCTAATTTTTGCTAGTCCCTAGCAAATCCAAGCAAACCTAGCACTCCAAGTAAACTAGCCAACCCAATCGGTCTTCATTTAGAAACATATTAAGTTCAGACTTTAGACCTAAGGTTCCCAATTAGTTACTAAGTTACAGACTAGGTCGGCTAAAGATGAGTTGCAGGCACAAGTTTCCCTGATTTCTGACTCTACCATAGGTTTATTGATCCCTGAGATTAAAGCATTCGTGCATGTGCATTGGTCTGAGTTATTTGAGGTTAGTATGATTGCCAACCTAAATTTTTTTTTTAATAATATATATATATTTTTTGTTTAATTCCTCTAAGTCTAACCTCAGATCAACTATCAACACGGTCTGTGTCGGATTCATTGTCCCCATCACCGTACCTCGAAGGGTGCCTGGCTTTCAATGCTTTGAGATAGCACCGCCCATAGTGACCCCAAGAACTCCTGGAAATTGACACTTCGAGATAGTATCACCTATGGATTTCTTAAGCGAATTCAAGCCTGTGGCAATCGACACTTCGAGATAGGGCTGCCCGTAGTACCTGAACCACACAATGTGCTTACATGCCCTCAGTAGGATGGATATCCTAAGAGACAAGCACCGAGGAGGTAATATGTTACCATCACATCGTCAAGGTGAGTATATACTCCACCTCTCATGTGGCAGGAACTCTTCCAATCAAACTGTGCTTTCAAGCCTCTCCTAAGTCAAAACTAAGAGAACCAAATTTCTTTTAAGAAAGGAATTAAGGTGATCACTTACTTACACAAGACCAAGTGTGTGAAATTTTGATGCTTAGGTTGCAAGGACCCGTAAACCAAAAGGTAGAACATGACTCTAGGTGCTACCCCACCTTTTAACTCAATCCCTAGCTTTCCTTCCTCAACCTCTTGAGGAATGGTCCGCAACTTAACTCCTACTTAAGCTTTTAAGTCCACAAAGGACCCTAAAGGTCTAAAGCTAGTAGCTCACTTAGCTTCTAAAGTTCGACCCTAGAATCAACTTAGTCTCACCGAGAGTTCTGATTTGCTTATGAATGCAGGGCCTAGCCAGTTAAACTCAAAACTTTTTTTATTTTTATTTATTTTTATTTTTTTATTTTTTTAAAATGCAATATGCATGAATGAATGCAAAATGTATACATGCTATAAACAAATGCCTCAAGTCCTCTCCCCCACGCCTGGTTCAAATAATGTCCTCATTGGAAAAAATAGTTAAAGGAAGATATTACCTGAGGTGGAGAATGGTAGGAGCTAAGGCTCCTCAAGAGTGACCTCATTACCCAGATGGCCATCCAAAGTGATGTACGGCTTTAACTGTTGACCGTTGATGATAAAGGGAGTTCCTGAAGAGGAAGGGCTTTTAATCTCCATAGCTCCATGCAGAAGCACTTTAGTGATTTTGTAAGGCCCTTCACAATGAGATTTTAGCTGCCCAGGAAAAGGCTTAAGTCTGGAATTGAAAAGCGAGACTTGTTGGTTGGGCTCAAAGGTCTTTCGAAGTATGTACTTATCATGCAAGACCTTAGTTCTTTCCTTATAAGCTTGACAAGTGTCATAAGTATCATTCCTCAGCTCCTTAAGCTCACTTAATTCCAGAAGTCGTTCCTTACCCGCCTTCTCTAAATCCATGTTAACACTTTGAATATCCCAAAGTGCCCTATGTTCCAACTCAATAGGTAAATGGCATGCTTTCCCATACACAATCCAAAAGGGAGAAGTACCCGAAGGGGTCTTATAGGCCGTTCGATATGCCCACAAAGCATCATCGAGCTTTTGGGACCAGTCTTTCCTATCAGGTCTAGCGGTCTTTTCTAAAATATTTTTTATCTCCCTATTGGACACTTGAACCTAGCCACTCGTCTGAGGATGGTAAGGGGTAGCGACCTTGTGAGTCACTCCCATACTCCTGATTAGCCGATTGAAGTGGTGGTTTCGGAAATGAGGTCCCCCATCACTTATAATGGTCTTGGGGCAACCGAAACGAGATATGATATTGGTCTTTACTAAATTCAAAACCACAGAGTGGTCATTTGTGCGCGTAGGAATGGCCTCTATCCATTTAGAGACAATCAACTTCCACCAAGATATATTCATAACCATGAGACGAATGGAAGGGGCCCATAAAGTCAATTCCCCACATATCAAAGATTTCAACAGATTGAATAGGGTATTGAGGCATTTCATTCCTCTTCCCAATCATTCCAGTCCGTTGACATCTAATACAGGCCTTAACAAAATTATAGGAATTGTTAAATAACGAAGGCAACCAAAAATCGGACTGGGGAACCTTAAAAGCAGTTTTCTTAGCACCAAAGTGTCCTCCAGAATGAAGTTCAAGGCAAAAACTCAGCACAGTTTGTTGTTCCTCTTCAGGTACACAACATCTCAATACTTGATCTTGTCCAACTCTAAATAATTCAAGCTCTTCCCAATGAAAATATCTTGCATGGGAAATGAATCTCTTTCTTTTCTGCTCATCCCAAGAGCCAGGAGTTTCTCCAGTGACCAAGTAATTTATGGTATCAGCATACCAAGGTAAAGTTGGTGTTACCACCAACAGGGTTTCATCGAGAAATGTCTCGCGGATGTCTCTGGAAAGGGAGTCATTAAGTGGAAGGCGAGACAGGTGGTTAGCCACAACATTTTATACTCCTTTATTTTCATGTATCTCCAAGTCAAATTCTTGAAGGAGTAGGATACACCTAATCAAATGTGGCTTAGAATCTTTCTTAGCAATGAGATGTTTCACTGCCGCATGATCAGAGCAAATAACTACCTTAGACCTAAGCAGATAAGACCTAAACTTCTCCAGAGCAAAAACTATAGCAAGTAATTATTTTTCAATGACGGTGTAGTTTTGCTACGGTTTGGTTAAAGTCTTGCTGGCATAATGCAGCACATGAGGTCTTCCCTCAACCCTTTGTCCAAGGACTACAACCACTGTATAATCCGATGCATCACACATCAGCCCAAATGGGAGTGTCCAATCAGGAGCTCGGAGAATAGGAGCAGAGATCAAGGCCTCCTTCAGAGTCTAAAAGGCCTCGGCACACTTTGAATCAAAATTGAAAGAAGATTCCTTCGCCAACAAGTCACAAAGTGGCGTAGAAATTTTACTAAAATTTTTAATAAAGCACCTATAAAAGCCAGCATGGCCCAGAAAGGATCTAATCTATTTGACATTCGTGGGCAATGGGAGTTTGGAGATAGAATCAATCTTGGTTTTATCTAATTCCAAACCTCTCTCAGAAACAACATGCCCAAGTACAATTCCTTTCTGTACCATGAAATAACTTTTCTCCTAGCTGAGGACTAAACCAGTCTCCTTTCATCGCTTCAACACATTCTCCAGGTGCAAGAGACACTGGTCGAAAGACGAGCCATAAATGGAGAAGTCATCCATAAACACTTCAACACACTCGTCAATCATGTCCGAAAAAATAGACATCATACACCGCTGGAAGGTTGCAGGGGCATTACATAATCCAAATGGCATATGCTTGAATGCAAAAGTACTGTAAGGGCTCATGAATGTCGTCTTCTCCTGGTCATCAGGGAAGACTGCAACCTGGTTGTACCCAGAATATCCATCGAGAAAGCAATAATACTTATTCCCTACCAATTTCTCGAGAATTTGATCAGTAAAAGGGAAGGGAAAGTGATCCTTCTGGGTAGTGGTGTTCAACCTGTGGTAATCAATGCAGACCCTCCATCCAGTTGAGGGTCTAGTGATAACTTGTTCACCTTTGGCCGTTGAATTCCACAGTATAGCCTGCCTTCTTTGGCACCACATGAATATGACTTACCCATTTACTATCTGCAATGGGATATATGATCCCAACGCCAAACCACTTCAGGATTTCCTTTTTAACCACCTCCCACATATTATGGTTCAGACGTCTCTGCATGTCCCTAAATGGCTTGAAGGAATCATCAGTATAAATGTGGTGCATGTAGAGTGTAGAGTCTATACCCTTAATGTCAGCAATGCTCCAAGCAATAGCTTCCTTGTGCCTAGACAAGCATTCAATCGGGGCTCCCTCCTGTGCCTCAGATAGCACAGCCGAAATGATAACGAGGAGTGTATCATTGGCACTTAGGAAGACGTACTTAAGAGTGTCAGGGAGGGGTTTCAACTCAAGGTCGGGGGCTTGTGTGGTTGAGGGTTTCATAATAGATGTTCGCTGATGAGTCCATTTTAATGGACTATTATTACGCCTAAGTAACTTTAATTATATCTTTTAGGTTTGTTAATAACTATATTAAGTTATAGAATGTTTGCATGCATCATGATTTAGGTTTACATTTATTCTATAACTTAATATGTTCTTTTTATGTGCAGGAAAAATAATTGGCAAAAGAATGAGGAGAAAAGGATAAATTACCCTTTTTCAAATCACCAGCGGCTGTTCTTTTCCCTATACTCCAGGGAACCCTCAACAGCTGTCGGCCAGAGATAGTTAAGGGATTTGAAAATCCCTTAACTCTCGCAGGAGCAACAGAGGAGAAGTTAAAAAGAAGAGGCGGATCTAGGGAGAGAGAGAAGAATCATCAAGGAAGAGAAGAACGGGCACCTTCTTCTCTAGCATGCACTGTCGGTCATCTTCCCCCTTGCGGGGAAAAACCTCATCATCTACACCGCACCGCACTCCCTGCAAGTGTCCACAGGCACTCCCATCTCCAGCCCCTACAGGTGCTGCTGCCATCTACACCGCCAAGCCACCAAGTGCCCCTGCAAGCGTGCCCGCAGGCATCTGCCTAGCGCAGCACCACTCACCCGTGCCATCTGCAGGCGCACCTACCTCCCTTTAGCCTACACCGCGCCCGCACGCCTCACCGCAACCAACCTCTCCAGTGCTCCCTGCAGAGCGCCCTCTCGCCTCAACACGCCCGCCCTCCTCTATCACGCTCCTGCACCGCACCGCATCAACACCATCAGACGCCCACGCTCGCAGGCGCGCCCCTTACTGCAGGCGTGCGCTCCAACCTCTGCAAGCGCCTGCAGCCACACCTCCGCACGCCATCTCCCTTCCAGTGCGCTCCAATAGCTGCAGACCGCCTCAAGCACGCCCCCTCCTTCTTGCAAGCGTAGCCTTCTCCACCGCAGACCCACGCCTTAGCCTGAAGCCGCGCCCACAGGTGTTGCATGTAGAGCGGGACCACCTTTCACACCCGCTCCAGCATCTGCAGACCGCCGTGCCTGCATGCCCGCCTTCACGCCCCTCTGCAGACCAGCCTCACCGCAAGCGCGCACTCCAACACCGCCTGCCGCCAGTGCCTTCATCCTTCAACAGAACCTTCACACCGGCATCTTCTCCTCCATCGGTCGACCACCTCCGTCGATGCCGCAGCCGCCATTGGAGAGCCCTCGTCCTCGCTGTCCTCCTTAGCCTCTCCAAAGCCCCATCGGTGCTCTTTCTCATGCGAGGAGGAGAGAGCAAAAATGCTCTATTTTTAAGCCAATTACTATTTACATTCATTGCCATTGCCACATAATTTGATTTTAATTTATTATTATTATTTTGTGGCAGAATTGCGCATGAACACTCATATTTCCTTATAATTTCATGTTATTAATATTCACTAATTTTAAGATTGATTTTTGGGCTTAACCTGAGGACTAATTTTCTCTAGTACACATCATGTGAAATTGCATAAAATCATCATAAATTTATTGAAGATTTCAGTGAGGGAAAACTACACATATACCCTTATCTTTTTAAGTTATTGCGAATCTACTTTCCTTCGCATTTTATGTCAGAATTGAATAGGGATTTCGCACTTAGCCGAAAGAATATAAAATAATTAAGAATTTATTGCATAATTGCCTTCCTGTGGACACGACCCGCTCTTTTATGAGTGGTTATTATTATTTTTTATTAGTTGATTTTTCCACCACTTAAATACTATAATGCAAAGTGAAAAGTCGGCTCGTTAAATTGGCGCCGTTGCCAGGGAGGCAACAGATGCAATAGATTTACTTTATTATTTTTAAATCTTCTGAGTTGCAAAATTATCTAATCATTTTTATTATTATGCGAGGAATCTGAAGAGGCGACGATGTGCAATAGAGCGGCAACAGCAACCACGAGTTAAGCCACAGGAGGAAAAGACGAAGGAGACCAAGATCCTATTTTCGCAGACTATTCTCCGTCGTCACAAATTTAATTCTGTCTTTTCTCCCTTGTAGTAATTGGGGCTGAATTTTTGGGGGTTTGTCCCCGCATTTTTTTAGCTACTAGGGCTGACAATATTTTTTGTGCATGCGTGATTATATTTTCTACTTGCTTGCTTTTAAAAACCAATAAAGAAAATATCGAGTTGCCTATTTAGAAGTTGCATGCCCTTAGGTGCGCGCATTTAGGGGTGATTGAGCAGCACATTAGATCTTATTATTGTATTGCAAGCATATTAGCACGAAGATTGTTGGAGATAGGTATATATTTCTAACTTTTGCATTCAGCTCCTGTTCACGCATTTGCATTCAAATTTAAATTCAAGGCCTCCAAGTTGTTTGAATTTACTAATTCAGTGGTCACATAACTAAAAGCAAAACTAATAATCAAATTCAACCCTAAAAGCAATTCACATTTGATCTGATTCTAAGGGACTTGTCTGCAATTTCAAAAGAAATTACAAAGATTTGCGATGTGTTGCACACTTCTGACACTGAGCATGCACATTAGGCACCGCACTAAGGCTCGATCCCTTAAGAATATAGGAACTGATCTCTTTATCGGTGTAGACCCTCCTATTATGCTTTGTGGTGGTGGTGATACTATCTTTTGACCAAGTGTTTTGATACTCCACGGAGGGGGACACCCCATAAAGGAATAAAAGGGTAGTTAAGGGGCACCGCATACGCATCGCCTCAAAGGAAGGGTTCGCCCTACTTGCATCCCTTTGTTCATCCTTGGAGTAACTTCTCACTTGATCTCCTGGGAGTATCATCCAAGCAAAGTATAGGTCCTAGGGCACTCGAAGGTTGAATTACTGCACGTAATTGCAGTGAAAAACTTGTTTGGCCATTTATATTAACTAATTCAACATCCACAATAAAGAAGGTTAAGATTTCAAGTCCACACCCCTCTTATACCACTTACGTGGGAACGGAGGGATAAGTCTTGATCTTTTGACTTATCTTCGGAGTGGAGTTTTGACTTACTCAATAAAAAAAAAAAAAAATCTGAATTGTGTTTTGTATGCTTGGTAGATGCTCTCTTGAGGGTAGTCTAGTGTTTGATCCTGAGCCTGAGAGAATTCTTAGGAGAGCTCACCAAGGAGAAGAAAAAGAAGGAATGGCTGAGCAAGGTGCAAATCAACAAAGGACCCTAAGGGACTATTTTATTCCTACTAACCAACCTGCACATGCACTAAGATGACCGACAGGGGATAATTGACGTGCCTTCATGCGTGTGTGTTAAGAGGTGTCGTTATAGCTGCACTTGATACGTCGGTTTTAAAAGAAGTAAACGGAGGTGAGTCCGAGTGTCGATCTCAGGGAGGCGTGGAAATCGGATTTTGTTTACCACTTGTCACGAAAAAGGCGAAGTTTTGCTTGCGAAAGAGATGGTTTTGAAAAGCGAGAGATAGAGAGTGTTTAGGGTTAGAAAGCTCTTGGTTTTGATCATGCACTTTAAACAGAAATTAAAATGGCAACTAAATGGAAAATAATTTCATTAAACATGCATTCATAGTTCATGGTTTACAATATTAAATACATGCCTCAACAAAAGTAAATGAAAGCTTAAAAGAGAGAGAGAGAGAGGTAGAGAGAGAGTGGAGAGTGACGAGGCAGCCACGGCGGTGGAGGAGGCTCCGTCGGCGGCTCGTCGTCTCCGGCGATTACAAGAGTGCCTAATACTAGCTAGGAGAGGAGTGGAGTAGTTGCAAGTGGGAGAGGATGCCTTGAATGGTGGTAGAAGGGGGTTTAAATAGAGTTAAGGGCTTCCTAAAAGAAGAATGTGCTTTAGCGACATCCAGATCGTCACTAAAACCGCTTCCAGATACGTCGGTGAAGCCCTCCTGCCGCCGGTCAGCCGCCCGCCCCTCTCTCTCTTCAGGCGCGATCCGTGGATGTCGAACGAGAGCCGTCCGATTGATGATCGGACGGCTGAGATCATCCCGCGCCTGTGCTAAGATCGCGCTTCAGGCGCGCGTGCGCGCGCGCGTTTCCGCCCGGCGTGCGCGCGCGCGTGGGAGGTGGGGCGCTGTCGTCGCGCCGCGTGGCGCAATCCTAGCCGCTCGCTGCTGATCGCGCGGCTCAATTTTTCCGCGCCCTTCGCTCGCAATTGATTTCCGCTCCGCGCGATTCGAACGTGCGTCGCCGCGACGCGGGGGTGCGCACTAACCGTTGCGCCACGCCCGCGCTTTGTCGCGGCGACCGCGGGCGAGCGCGCGGATCTCGGCCGTTCGATCGAAGATCAACGGCCGAGATTCGTCCTTGGCTGGCTTGGGGGCGTGCAAGCGGCGGGGGCGGGGCGACGTGGCGCGTTCTGGGCCGTTGATCTCCAGATCAACGGTCAGGATTTCTTGGGCCCATTGTGGGAGCTCCGGATGTCGGATTTGGCCGATCTTGAGTCCGTTAGACTCCGTTCGTCGTCCTGAATCCATCCGTGCGGTCTGATTGCTCATCTGAGGCCTGCTTTGAAAAATGCTTTACACAAATGGCCATTAATATAGTTTATAAGCAATCTTGGTACTTGATGCATGCAATGCTCCTATTCTACTTTATGTTGTGCCTTTTATTCTAAAGATGGGCCACATTCAACCTAATTACTACCCCCAATACTTAGCCTTACAGAGGTCCACAGGTAATGATGGTGACGAGTCAGAACTACGGGGTTGGTGGTCTGAGACAGAATTGAGGGTAAGGCATTCCTCGATTAAAGTTTCCACGGGATCATGTTCCTCAATGTAATCACAATCAAAAGACTTTGTTGCCCGGAAGATATCCAATTGCATTTTCCTGTCTCCGAAGGCGATTTCAATACATCCCGTGTCGCAATCGATGTTTGCTTTAGCCGTGGCTAAGAAAGGTCTGCCTAAGATTATGGGTGCGTTCTGTAATTTTTCAGGGACTTCCATGTCGAGCACCAAAAAGTCGATTGGGAAATAGAAGTCCTTGACCCGTACAATCACGTCCTCGACAACCCCCTTCGGGGTTTTCACTGATCTATCCGCCAGCTGGATGGTGACAGGGGTTGGTGCTAGCTCCCCAAAACCAAATTGGTGGTACAAGGTTGTGGGAACTACGTTGATAGAAGCACCTAGGTCCAGGAGTGCTCTATCAAATGTCATGTCCCCGATGTTGCAGGAAATCAGGGGTGCTGCTGGGTCAGTTCGTTTGAGTGGAAGGTTGCTTGATATCACGGAACTGGCTTGCTCAGAGAGTACAACCTTCCTAGGTGCTTGAGGTCTCGGCTTACGCTTGGGTGTACAGGCATCCTTTAAGAACTTGGCGTAAGCGAGGATGTGTTTGACAGCTTCTAGAAGCGGAATATTAATCTGTACTTGTTTAAAAATTTCCATCAGCTCCTCAGTTTCCACAGTATTCTTTTTTCTCTTGATTGTTTCCAAGGCCTCAGGATAGGGTGTCTGAATTGGTTCCATGTTTGGGTCCTTGGTTGGTGTTTCTTCTAAGTCGGGTAAAGTCTCGGGGAGAGTCGGCCATTTGGGATCCTGGGTTTTGGTGCCGCTTCTCAAGGTCACCGCATTCGCAGAGGCATTGGGGCCATGGGGTGATCCTTGAGAAGATGAGGATGAAGAAGCGCCAAACCCAGGAGGTGTTTGTGGGGCCGGTTGGACCATATGAGCCTGCCCGGGGTTGCCTTGGAACCCTTCCGAATTGGGGCCTCTGTTAATTATGTTTCGTGGGTTTGGTTGCGGTTGGGAAGGTAGAGATCCTTGCTGTTTACAGTCCAAGAGTTGGCTTAACTATCCCTTTACCAAGGCCATTTCTTCCTGATGTTTTTGGTTCATGTCAGCCATCATCGTTATTAGGGTGTCCATTTGGTTTTGTGGGGGAGGGGCCGCCCTATTTTGGTTATATTGGGGTCTAACTGGTGGTCCTTGCTGATAGGGGGGCAAGTGTGGCTGTTGGTTTGGCCTGGGCTGGTTTTGGAATTGCGGTAGTGTCTGGTTTGTCCAACCAAAGTTGGGGTGATTACGCCAGCCGGTGTTGTAAGTGTTGGAGAAAGGGTCAGGTTTTGCATATCCTTGGACGGCTTGCACATCTTCTAGAATAGCCGATGTTGATGAAGAAGGAAGGGAGTAATCAAGGGTCGAGGGAGCAAAGGTCCCTCCTTGGAACATGGTTGGGGGTTGTTCCAGGTTCAGTTGGGTGAAGGGTTGGACCAGGTCAACATTATGTGCTCCCTTTGCTAGGGTGAAAGTCTGCAAGGGGTTCCTGGTCTGGTTTAGAAGCTCATCAATCTTCTTGTCCACCAATTCCACTCGATCCAACTTTTTGGCAATGATGTCCATGTCAACCATTCTAGAATTTGCTTGCACCTCATTAATCCCACCACGGGGTTGACTGGACCTGTTAAACTGGTTCATGGAGGCATTGTTGAGCGAATTCTCGCTCATAGACTCAAAGAGCTCAAACACGCTCTCCTCGTCTTTGTTTAGGAAGTTTCCCCCGCATGAGGCATCGACGAACTTCTGTAGGTTGCTATCCAGACCGTGGTAGAAGATCTGGGCCAATTTCCACCTTGGAACTTCGTGGTGTGGGCATTTCCTCAAAAGTTCATTAAATCTTTCCCACGCCTCATGAAATTGTTCCCCACCCTGGAGTGTGAAGGTAGTGATAGCTCTTCTGAGGGCATTGGTCTTTCCTATGGGGAAGAATTTCTTTAAAAATGCATGCCTCAGTTCCTCCCAGGTGGTGATGGGTCTACCTAGGGTTCTAAGCCAATGAGAAGCCTTGTCTCTTAATGAGAAAGGGAACATCTTGATTAGAACAATGTCAAGGCTAATGTTCCTAGGTTTTACTGTTCTTGCTATGCGGTCGAGATCTTCTAGGTGCTGAAAGGGGTCTTCATTTGAGCTTCCATGAAAGTGGCTCTGGATTAGACTTAATACATTAGGTTTTACTCAAAATCGTCTCCCCCTTTGGGGATCCTAAGGTGTGGCTCGACTCTAATGGCAGAAGGGTTATAGAAATCACGGAGGGGTCTTGGTTGGTCCTGAAATGGTGGTAAATCAAGTGGTGGTTGTCCTGGTATGTCATTGAAAGGTGGTGGTTGTTCTTGCGGGTTCTGTAACCGTTGTATGGCTTGCATGATGGTGTGGATTTGTTGTTGCTGAAGCCGATGGTTAGCATTGATTTGAGCCTGGACGACAGCCATAGCATCTGGTGGGGGTTGATCTTCAGCCTCATCTACCCTAGGTTCAGCCATGTTTTCAACAGAATTACGTCGCCTAGATTCCTGCCCCAAAACACACAATTCGGGATGCAGTGAGCGCCTCCCGTGCATACACTAGAGAAGAACAGGAGGGGATGCGGAGGGCGACAGATGCGAGAAATGTGTTTCAATCAAGCACGCAAGCCTAATCCTTATGGTGTATTCCTTAGGAGACCTAGAAATCTCATAAAGGGTGATTAAGTCCGTAAGCACTGGACTCCCCTTCTCAAGGCTAATCTGGCCAGGTTGATTACGAGGGGATTGCAGGGAAGGTTCTTCCTTTGGCTTGCGCCTCCGGTTCCATAGACCCCACAACCACGGTCGTTTGACACTGCCCCGCAGCCTAGTCACCAGATTCTACCAAGGGAATGAAAGCCAAGTGCCTAGCAGACAAAACCTCACCTTTTGAGACTTAACTCAGTCCTGCCTAGGGCACGTCTACTCAGTTTTAAAGGGCTAAGATAGTGCTTGTGCTTAGGGTGATGTGATGAGGCGTTGATTGGGGTGGTGCCTCTTAATGTTCTACTTTCAAAGTGTGTGCTTCTAGCAAAACATGATTTTCAAGCAAGGATTTGTTAAGATATAGTGTCTTTTAGTGTTTCATCCTTACTTAAGTACTTTTTAGGGTTGACGTGTCTTAATATTTTCAAACAAGTTTCAGTGGGCACGTCAAGTTCTGCACACAACTTAGTGAAAGTAGATTTCCTTTTATTTTGTAGAGGCTCTAAAACCCTAGTGTACTCATCCTGATAATCATGCAGCTTCTATTAGATGAGTCAGTTTTAGGGTTGAGTGGTGCGGCCCAGGTCAACTCACGGTGGCTTCGCAAACACCACTCAAGAGAAAGAGAAAAGAACACTCCAAGAATTTATCCAGCATATTAGAGTGTACATTTTTTGTAGGGTGATGTGTTAAGAATGTGGGTCAAGCAATCATTCACCACGCCAATTTTTTTAGTTTTTATGATTTTATTTTTTTTAGCTTTCTCACGCAAGCAAACAATGAGAGAGAGGGTACTCACTATCGGTCCTCGAGGCGCCTACTCCCTTGCTACAGTCGTGGAATGCGTCGCTTCGCCGTCCATGCGCCGAATTCCTGCAACCGTCAAGTAAAAAGAAAAATAGGGCATTAGACGATGTGAGAATGATTGTGGAATGGAGGTGATAAAACAAATCCGTTGCCTCCCCGACAACGGCGCCAAAAACTGACGTGCCTTCGTGCGTGTGTGTTAAGAGGTGTCGTTATAGTTGCACTTCATACGTCGGTTTTAAAAGAAGTAAACGGAGGTGAGTCCGAGTGTCGATCTCAGGGAGGCGTGGAAATCGGATTTTGTTTACCACTTCTTGTCACGAAAAAGCGGATTTTGCTTGCGAAAGAGACGATTTTGAAAAGCGAGAGATAGAGAGAGTTTAGGGTTAGAAAGCTCTTGGTTTTGATCATGCACTTTAAACAGAAATTAAAATGGCAACTAAATGGAAAATAATTTCGTTAAACATGCATTCATAGTTCATGGTTTACAATATTAAATACATGCTTCAACAAAAGTAAATGAAAGCTTAAAAGAGAGAGAGAGAGAGGTAGAGAGAGAGTGGAGAGCGACGAGGCAGCCACGGCGGTGGAGGAGGCTCCGTCGGCGGCTCGTCGTCTCCGACGATTACAAGAGTGCCTAATACTAGCTAGCAGAGGAGTGGAGTAGTTGCAAGTGGGAGAGGATGCCTTGAATGGTGGTAGAAGGGGGTTTAAATAGAGTTAAGGGCTTCCTAAAAGAAGAATGTGCTTTAGTGACATCCAGAACGTCGCTAAAACCGCTTCCAGATACGTCGGTGAAGCCCTCCTGCCGCCGGTCAGCCGCCCGCCCCTCTCTCTCTTCAGGCGCGATCCGTGGATGTCGAACGAGAGCCGTCCGATTGATGATCGGACGGCTGAGATCCTCCCGCGCCTGCGCTAAGATCGCGCTTCGAGCGCGCGTGCGTGCGCGCGTTTTCGCCTGGCGTGCGCGCGCGCGTGGGAGGTGGGGCGCTGTCGTCGCGCCGCGTGGCGCAATCCTAGCCGCTCGCTGCTGATCGCGCGGCTCAATTTTTCCGCGCCCTTCGCTCGCAATTGATTTCCGCTCCGCGCGATTCGAACGCGCGTCGCCGCGACGCGGGCGTGCGCGCTAACCGTTGCGCCACGCCCGCGCTTTGTCGCGGCGACTGCGGGCGAGCGCGCGGATCTCGGCTGTTCGATCAAAGATCAACGGCCGAGATTCGTCCTTGGTTGGCTTGGGGGCGTGCGAGCGGCGGGGGCGGGGCGACGTGGCGCGTTCTGGGCCGTTGATCTCCAGATCAATGGTCAGGATTTCTTGGGCCCATTGTGGGAGCTCCGGATGTCGGATTTGGCCGATCTTGAGTCCGTTAGACTCCGTTCGTTGTCCTGAATGCATCTGTGCGGTCCGATTGCTCATCTGAGGCCTGCTTTGACAAATGCTTTACACAAATGGCCATTAATACAGTTTATAAGCAATCTTGGTACTTGATGCATGCAATGCTCCTATTCTACTTTATGTTGTGCCTTTTATTCTAAAGATGGGCCATATTCAACCTAATTACTACCCCCTTGCGTGGTGTTATCAATAATCCGTATGAGATCAAGAGCAGTACCATATCTTTATTGCCCTCTTTTTATGGTACTACTAGGGAGGACCCCTACCGACATTTGGAGGAATTCATCGAGGTCTGTTCCATGGTGAAGCTCCAGGGCTTTACTGATGAAGCCCTGATGAAGACTCTATTTCTTTTCTCCCTAAAGGATAAGGCCAAGCACTGGTATCATACCCTCGATGCAAGGGTAAATGATTGGGCCACCCTTAAGGGAGAATTTTTAAAAAAGTATTTTCCTATGAGTTAAACCAACCATTACAGAAGCGAGATTATGGGTTTTACTCAACAGGAAGGGGAGCAATTTCATGAGACTTGGGAGGCTTTAATGACCTTCTTAGGTTATGCCCCCACCATCAAGTGCCAAGATGGCAGTTGGTCGAAAGGTTCTATAACGGATTATCTGAAAGGCATAGGAAAACCATTGATGCAGCCTGTGCAGGAACCTTCATGACCAGAACTAAGGATGAAGCCTGGGCATTATTTGAAACTTTAAGCGGCAACTCCATACATCTGTCCTCTGCCTATCAAGAAAGAAAACCATCAATCTTGCAGAGGAAGATAGAGGCCCATGAAGCTGGGGCTTCTCAGGATTTTGCTTATCAGATTCAACTATTGAATAAAAGCTTTGATAGGCTTTTAGCAAACCTCGGCATGAACCTGCAAGTAGCCTCTATTTTTTAGGCTTCAAGAGAATGCTCCATTTGCCAAAGCACAACGCACGCCACTGCGGAGTGCCATCAGGCAAACCAATTCCCTAAGTTGATTCAGGTCGACTTGAACGCAGCCTAAGGTTTCTACCCCCCGCGCAATAACCCTTACTCCAACACTTATAATCCAGGGTGGCAGAACCATCCAAACTTCTCTTGGAAGCAAGCTGATGCTTCTAACTCAGGGAATACAAGACCCTTACCTCCCCAGCCCACATACCAACCTTCTTATGAACACTCTCCTCCGAATAAGCCCTCTGAGATGGATGAACTGAAGGCCATGATTAAAGCAATGCAAGAGCATCAGAATATGGTTATCCAATCTCAGAATAAGATGATTACTGATATGCAATCCCAAATCAGTCATTTTACTTAGGCAGTTAGGCAACGTGATTCGGGGAAGCTGCCTAGCTCTTGAGGAGAACCCTAAGGGCAAGGGGGTTGTATTCAGGGAGCATCCCCAAGCAGTGACCGTGTTAAGGAGTGAAAAAAGATTGACAAGCCTGATAACAATCCTACGGTTACATCTCAGAATTCCCCTTCCACACCTGACCCGACTTCCATCTCACTTGAGGAAGAGCTACACCACTCTCCCTCACAAAAAATCACCCACAATGAGGATGTCGTCCTTCCACCACCCCTTTCCCACCATGAAGACCCCTCTACCCAGAAGCCGAGGGTGCCCTATCCAGAGTGCCTATCTACTCTTGGGGAATCTTCTGTTGCCTCGTCTGGAGCCAAGTGATGAGAGCCTCATCATGAGCCATAACTAGCTCATTTTGACCTAATAAAGAGAATAAAAGCTCCTACATAACCTAGAAGAGGGCTTAATTGAAGGAATAAGTGTTTTGAGAAGAAAACATGAAATAAAGGTTAAAACTGCAATTTTACCACTATAGTACATAAATGGGATTTCTCAGAGGAAAAACATAGGTCAAATGGTGTAAATGAGATAAAAAGTGGGTTGATTCAATCAGAAATGGTTTCATGTGCAATCCAGGAATTAAATGACATTTGGTAACCCTAAAATAGGCCTGCATAATTCAACAAGGTTTCGGTCAGGATACAAATCAAGTAAACCCTCTAAAATTCATGGAAAAATATCCCCTAGGGTTTGGAACATTCAAATTGGCCTTTGGAACCTAGTTTGACCTATATTAGGGTCCAAGCTCATAAATTGACCTTATTTGGGTTTCCATGCAAAATTCCTAGTCAAACGTGGTCAAACCTAAAATCCAACTTCACCATTGGATTCCTTAGGTGCAAATTAGGTTTGTAGCAAAATGTGGACCTAAGGGGAGGTCATCTTGACCTACTTTGCAATTTAGTACACCCAATCACATTTTGGTCCCTATCTTTTGAAAAACATCACTTAAACCCCCCTATCTTACTTGCCAATCTTACAATCAGGTCCCTCCGCCATTATTGGGGAGAGATCCTGATCCGGCGAGGATTAGAGAGGGAATACTCTCAGATCCCTCGGAGATCTCCTCCCAGAAATGGAAGGGAGATTCTCTGAGGAATCCCCTTCCATCTGAGTCCGATCATGATCCCAGATTTGCACCCAATCTCTCGTGCGAACGCATGAGAGATTTGGGTATCAAACCACCTTCCATCTCCATCGAGACGTCGGTGGCTAGAAGCTTTCCCTCCATGCACCAGAAGCACGGCCAAACACCTATAAATTAAACCCTAACTCCAGCCACATCTCCTCAGCTTGACCTGGCCAGGATTCCACCTCAAATTCATTTCCTTCTTCTTCGACCAAGGTGTCCAGTGAGCTCCGGCGAGCCCCCCTCCCCTTCCCCTTTGCTCTACCACAAAACTAGTGGCAGAGTCGTCTTCCTCATCCTCCTCCCTGTCGCGCAACACCCGCGCGCGCTGCCCTAGCCCCGTCGTCTCTGCCGTCTTCCCCCACTGGGCGTCTTCTTCTCCAGTGACAGTAGGTACTGCCATCCGCCTCCTCATCCCCATCGTCCCTTTAATTAGGTTAAAACTCTTCTTCTCTATCCCCTCTTTCATTCCCCTCATTTTATTTCATCAAAAATCCCTCGACCGCCGCTGTTCACCATAACCTTCCTCATCTCCGGTCACCCTCCGACGAGTCGCTCCCATCGCTCCGTAGCCCCACACGCCTCGCCGACCATCACATAACCTCCGCCTCACCTCACTAAATAATCTCTACCCATCCACAGTCCCTATAAGCCTACCCAACAGTCCCCCGAACTCACCCATCCATCCGGCCAGAGGACGACGTAGGCATGCACGCCTAGGCCGCTCCGCAGTCTGCCACCTAGTTCTTCACCTTTACCATGACGAGGCAAAGGTTCCCCAGTGATCTGATTAGGCCACGAGGCTCTTTTCATGTCTGACAGGTTCCACGGCTCAGCCGCCATTGACGACAACTCGAGGAAGCTCCATGCTCGCTCCAGGCTTTAGGACCGCAAGGCTCCAGGTGCAGCTCACTCGGGGAGGCATTGCGAAGATATCTGACCCAGCAAGAGACGCTGCGAAGTCCGCAGTTGTGGAAATTGAATGATAGACTTCTGCGGGCGCGCGCATGAGAAGGCCGGGAGTTTTAGTCCCACATCGATAACTTACAAAGCGCTGCCATGGTTTGTATTGTTTTTGTGATATTGGTTGAGCACCTCCGAATGCACTTGGGGTGAGGTCCCTCACCTTTCTCACGCTGCCTCATCCGCGAGTTCACCACACGGATGTGGCGCGGCCCGACCCGACCCTGTCCTGAGCACACCTCGCGCACCACCCTCATGTCGGTGCGCCTGGTCACGGGCGCGATCCGACCCATTTATCCGGCTGTGGGAGAGATTCCTGAGAGTGGTTTACAGAGACAGAGAGATGCGCGGTGTGGGTAGAGGGTTAGGTTTTGTGTTGCTGTGATTGTGCAGGAAAGGAAGGAATGAGCCATTGAAAAGAGAAGGAAGAGGCGAAGGGAAAAGAGAAGAAAAACTGAAGAAGAAAAGAAATAGAAGACAAGCAGAAGAAGAGGAACTGAAGCAGAGACAAGTAAGAAGACCGGTAGAAGACAGAAGAACATAGAAAGAAGCAAGGTAGAAGAAAAACAAGAAGCACTGCAGAAGAGAAAGTGTTGGTGCTCGAGCACCACGATCATTTGTTTTGATGATAACAAAACACGTGTTATTTAACATTTGCACTTGGAGTCTTAGATTTCAGGTCAATTGCAAATGTAGACGTGTTTAGACGGAATTCGAGCTCGCATCCAGGACGGATTGGAGGAGCTTGATGGAGAATAGAGGGGATTCGCGAGGAGCGATAGATTGAAGATGGAAGGACAAGAAGAATAGGATAGAATTCCATTTTATTCCTTTCATGTACATTTTTCGTTATTTTCTTGCTCTTTATTTCCTTCAAAAATTATGTTAAAGAGCCTCAAAGTACCCTAACAGTAGTCCTAGGAACACCGGCACAACCCTAGGATACTTAGGTTTTCTGTAGAGAACTTAGAAAACCAATATAGGGTTCAAACAGCATTTCCAGACGTCTAATTCCAAAATCAGACGTCTGATAAAGTGTTTTAAGACGTCTGACTGTTGATTCAGACGTCTGATAACATTTAGGCTGGACATAGTTAGTTCTGTCTGATGAAATCAGACGTCCAGACCTTAAACCATACGTCTTAGGAGACGTCTGATGACTTTGCCAGACATCCAATTAGTGGACTGTTGGCTGGCTTAGCGAACACTCAAGAATGTGACCGTTAGAGCCTTATCAAACGTCCATAGGACTTTCCAGACGTCAGATAATTGACCGTTTTACCTCGATTGACCCAAAATCTCTTCTCAGAGATTTTCTAGCCGATGCAACGTTTGGAAATCCATTCCCACAGAAAAAGTAGGTTTCCAGACGTCCAGACATAGTGCCAGACATCCTATATGCTGTCTGATGGACTTGCACAAGAACCCTGTTTAGATCTGATTCAAGTCAGGAAGGAACCCACCCAAAATCAGACATCTGACCTTGAAATTAGACGTCTTAAAGTTGTCTTCCAGACGTCTGATGCCAGAATTAGACGTCTGATAAGTCTGTCAGTGCAATGACTGTTCCTAATTCCGAGCTGATTCTCTTGGGCTTTGTACCCAACGGCTATGGAACCTTTCCGAAGCCTTCCAAAGCCTTCCTAAGGCCTCTATAAATAGAGGGGAACCTTTGCAACACAAAAACACACCTAAGACACAACAAAACACACCTAAGGAACATACTTTCTACCATTTTGTGTCTCTCTTGCTCTCAAAGCTCAAGTTCTACATCTTGAGAGCATCAAGCCTTCGTGCACCAGCTCTCCCGCTGTAGTTCACGAGAGCGAAGTTGCGCCGTCGCGTGGTTCACGCATCCGCGTCGTCGACGCACTCCTTTCAAAGGGAAGCATCCTAATTCCTATAGAAGCTTAGGTTAAAAATTACTATGTTGGCTCTATAGGATTACTTGTTTATTTTATCTTTGTTATTTGGTTATGTATTCGCTTTGCGAATTCCCGTCTCCTTCGAGAGACAAAATCCTTCTCATGAAGAGATGGGGTCGAAGAACGCTACCCTCGCACTTGTAGCGTGGTTGTAATTGAGGTTGAATCACCCTAGTTTAAAGTGATTCGTTTAGTGGATTTTGATCAACTTGGTTGATCGGAAAATCCTAACTCGAGAGGGTTAGGTGGTGGTTTTCACCCGGTTTGAATTTCCACCTAAAAATACTTGTGTACTTGTGTGTTTGTCTATTTTGTGAGATTGTTTATATTTATTTCCGCAATTATTATGTGACCCCTCCTAGTAGGGAATTTCAGTTGGTATCAGAGCAGGTCTCGCGTTATCGGCATTACAAACCGGCGAGGATCTAGATATGGAGGGAAAAGCATTCGTGTGCACCGAAGGACACGATACCTTGTGACCACCATAGTTTGCAGGTATAGATTTTGTTTATTGGAAAAATCATATGACTATGTCGTTGCAGGCCTACGACTTTCGGGTGTGGGAAAAATGTGAATCCGCATTTGTGATTCCTAAGAAACCCGCAAGAGGCTACTCAGAAGATCAGGTTCGGAATCTCAACCTCAACGCAAAGGCAATGAATGCCTTGTATTGCGCGTTGAGTCCGAAAGAGTTTGAGCAAATCCAAGAGTGCACTACCGCCCATGAGATATGCAGGAAGTTAGAAGACACTCATGAGGAGACGAGCTCGGAAGAAGATCTCGAGGAGAAGGAAACCGCGAGCCTTGGTTTCATGGCAATCGGAGAAAGTGACAATGACAGCGACGACTCCGACAACGAGGTAAATCTCGATTTACAAGAAGCTTTTAATGAACTATTTGATGTTAGTAAAGCACTTAAGATAGAAAATAAAAACATTAAAAAGAACCTTAGTTTTCTTAAAAGTGAAAATGAAAGATTAGAAATAAAACTCAAGGATCTAGAAGCTAGTCCTAAAAATGATAACCTATTATTAGAAAATCATAACCTCATCAATGAAAATAATAAATTGATTGAGGAAAATGTTAGTCTAAAAATAGAAATTTCTGATTTAAAGACTAAGATGAATATTATAGAAAATGAACTTGCATGTCTTAGGGAGAAATCAAATAAATTGATAAATAGGGTAGATAACCTATATAGCCCTAAGGTTGAGAAAGGATCTCCGTCAAAGAGACCCGCTAACAGATCCGGATCCAAGCCCACTTGGATACCGAAACAAGAATTGGAATCTTGTTTTGTAGGTTTCAGGGATAACTACAACACAAAGGATTGGACCTACAAACTCAAGGCTGGTCAACTCGAGTTGGGAGAACCAAGGAGTAGACCAAGGAGGAGAACAAGAAGACTGACGAGACAACGAACAAGCGACGGACCCGCTGCACGTCGACCACCAGATTGGAGACCGGCGCCTATGCCCGGGCCTCCAAGCTATGGATGGGAGACCCATCAGATGTGGCATCCACCACCATTCGAGCCATTTTATTGGCCATGGTAGGTGAGGTAAATATTCTTCACCCTATCTTTTTATCGTTAGCATTTAGATAGGGGGAGTTAAAAAATTTTATGAGCTAATTGTAAATTCTTAAGGGGGAGATATTAGGTAGCTAAATTTCCTTTAGAAAGGGGAGAAAAATAATATCTATCTTGTTGTTATAAAAAGAAAAAAGGGGGAGGACATCACCTTTGTTAAAAGAAATTTATACAAGAGCATGTTTTAAGGGGGAGCTATAGGAAATCTATTAAATCTTTTTAATAATGTCAAAAAGGGGGAGGATATTTTTTGCATTATTATTTATGATTTTGTCATCATCAAAAAGGGGGAGATTGTTAGTACTAGAGCACCACGATCATTTGTTTTGATGATAGCAAAACACGTGCTATTTAACATTTGCACTTGGAGGTTCAGATTTCAGGTCAATTACAAATGTAGACGTGTTTAGACGGAATTTGAGCTCGCATCCAGGACGGATTGGAGGAGCTTGATGGAGAACAGAGGGGATTCGCGAGGAGCGATAGATTGAAGATGGAAGGACAAGAAGAATAGGATAGAAATCCATTTTATTCCTTTCATGTACATTTGTCGTTATTTCTTGCTCTTTATTTCCTTAGAAAATTATGTTAAAGAGCCTCAAAGTACCCTAACAGTAGTCTTAGGAATACCGGCACAACCCTAGGATACTTAGGTTTTCTGTAGAGAACTTAGAAAACCAATATAGGGTTCAAACAGCATTTCTAGACGTCTAATTCCAAAATCGGACGTCTGACTGTTGATTCAGACGTCTGATAACATTTAGGCTGGACATAGTTAGTTCTGTCTGATGAATCAGACGTACAAACCTTAAACTAGATGTCTTAGGAGACATCTGATGACTTTGCCAGACGTCCAATTAGTGGACCATTGGCTGGCTTAGCGAAAACTCAAGAATGTGACCGTTAGAGCCTTATCAGACGTCCATAGGACTTTCCAGACATCTGATAATTGACCGTTTTGCCTCGGCTGACCCAAAATCTCTTCTCAGAGATTTTCTAGCCGTTGCAACATTTGGAAATCCATTCCCACAGAAAAAGTAGGTTTCCAGACGTCCAGACATAGTGCCAGACGTCCTATATGTCGTCTGATGGACTTGCACAAGAACCCTGTTTAGATCTGATTCAAGTCAGGAAGGAACCCGCCCAAAATCAGACATCTGACCTTGAAATCAGACGTCTTAAAGTGGTCTTCCAGACGTCTGATGCCAGAATTAGATGTCTGATAAGTCTGTCAGTGCAATGATTGTTCTTGATTTCGGACTGATTCTCTTAGGCTTTGTACCCAACGGCTATAGAACCTTTCCTAAGCCTTCCAAAGCCTTCCTAAGGCCTCTATAAATAGAGGGGAACCTTTGCAACACAAAAACACACCTAAGACACAACAAAACACACCTAAGGAACATGCTTTCTACCATTTTGTGTCTCTCTTGCTCTCAAAGCTCAAGTTCTACATCTTGAGAGCATCAAGCCTTCGCGCACCCGCTCTCCTGCCGTAGTTCACGAGAGCGAAGTTGCACCGTCGCGTGGCTCACGAATCCGTGTCATCGACGCACTCCTTTAAAAGGGAAGCATCCTAATTCCTATAGAAGCTTAGGTTAAAAATTACTATGTTGGCTCTATAGGATTACTTGTTTATTTTATCTTTATTATTTGGTTGGGTATTCGCTTTGCGAATTCCCATCTCCTTCGAGGGACAAAATCCTTCTCATGAAGAGAAGGGGTCGAGGAACGCTACCCTCGCACTTGTAGCGTGGTTGTAATTGAGGTTGAATCACCCTCATTTAAAGTGATTCGTTTAGTGGATTTTGATCAACTTGGTTGATCGGAAAATCCTAACTCGAGAGGGTTAGGTGGTGGTTTTCACCCGGTTTGGGTTTCCACCTAAAAATACTTGTGTACTTGTGTGTTTGTCTATTTTGTGAGATTGTTTATATTTATTTCCGCAATTATTTCGTCACCCCCTCCTAGTAGGGAATTTCAGAAAGAACAAGCACAAAGAAGAAGAAAGGAAGAAAATCAGAAGAAGAAAAAGAGAAACATCTTTTAAGATGTTTGATCATGGGATCAGACATCCAATTCTTTCTTTTTGCCTCAATTATTCTTCAAACTCATGCATTTACATTTAAATTAAAGTTTTGAGCAATTAAAGTGTTCAACTCCATTCTTGAGATTAGTGGTAAATTCCAATTGCTCCCTATGTTTAACCTCGGATACTCCGATTTTCGAGTAATAAAACTTTTATTTGTTGACGACGCTTGATTAGCTATACTACGACGAAATTAACTGTTGAAACACAATCGAGTTTCGCACGTCAACATTTTGGCACCGTTGCCGAGGAGCAACATGCAATTTATCACTAGTCTCTACATACTTTTTATCATATTGAACACTAACTTGGCCTACTTTGCTTTGTTGTGATCTTGTAGGTATTTCACGAGAAAATCCCTCCCGCAAGTCGACCACTCCAGGGCAGGTAATTTCTTTTCTTCCTTAAACTATCCCCTAAGCTTTGAAAGACAAAAGGAAGAAAATTAATTTAGGAATCAATTGCCTTCTTTCTATAGTAATCACCATCTTTAAGGCAAACATTTCTTAAGTTTGCAAAAATTTTTCAAATCTTCTTGAAGTTGGAGCGATTTTTTAGATTCTATCCCACAAATTCATGTGCCTAATAGAAATCACGTTTAATCTCTACGAACAACACACTTCTTGTTTTTAAGTCCAAAGAGAACCTTTTGAAAAAGAAAAAGAGGATTGGAAATAGAACCAAATTAGGGATTCTACAGTAGGGTATTGGAGTGCTAGTCACACATGTCTGCATAAAAGGAAATAAACCCTCCCGCATTAGTATGCTACCTAAGCCCTTGGTTGAAGAGATTTTAACAAAACAAAACCTAAGAAAAATTGAGCTCTAAAATCACTTGAATCTTAAAATTTTTGGACCTAATAACCTGGGAGTCGAATCAGGGTGATCTCTAGGTCCCAAGCCTAGAATCATTCTGCCATCTATAGGACAGGTCAGGTGAAGTTGACCCATTAGGTTAACCAACCTCTAAATTAGGTCACAACATCAAACTATCTAAAAGTTCAAGTGAGAACCCTAAAGCACCTTGATCTTAAAGTAAAAAAGGTAGACTTAAGAGGTCAAGGTCCCCTTTCTGGTCTACCTGGAACCGCAGTGACAAGAGAGGTCGGGTGGGGGAAACCCTGTAACCCGTGGGGACGCTCTACCATGTAGGGGTCTTTGCGGGACTCTCCCTCTCTGGCTACCCAGGTAATTCTCAGGTGGACGACCTTCTGATATAGGGGTACCATCCACCCCGAACCTCCATAGTCATCCAATCATCTTTGGGTGTCTTGATTGGGTCAAAAACATCTCCAGTCCCTCATCTTTTCTCTTTAGAGCACACACACACATTTTCAGTGGGACTCGTTATTCAGATCTGATCGCTTCATAACTTGATTCTACATCTTGATTCAAACCCTGATTCTACATCATGATTCCACCACCTGATCCAAATATGCAGCCAAACCATTTAGAACTAGCATTCAAGAAACCTGAATATCAGAGATCCATGAGAGATAAAATGATTGAGGATGCCCTAAAATTCTACAAAAAAGAAGAAACCTCAACACCAGTAGGAAACATTTAGGGTGATGTCCCAACAACCACAACCTTTATCATAACTTGTTCCCAAGTACTATTAGCAGAAGCCACAAAAGGATCAACCCGTGACTTGATCATTACTGGATACATTGAGATAGAAAAATTGCATAATCTTGAATACCTTCAATGTATGACAAATCCTCGACTTTGGAAGCAACACCAAGATAGTCTTGAAAAATGGGAAGAGATAATGAGATTAGTAAAACAAGTTATTGACCAAAAGTACCCATATATACCACAAATAGAGGATGAACCATCTTGGGACAACATCGAGGATCAATCTGAGCTCGAGTTTGAGGCACAAAATGGTTGTGGATTCCCAACCCAGATGGAGTACAATGTGCTTGATATTGAAGAAGGTTGGGAAGCTCCAAATGCAGGAAAATACCATGTTGAGCCTATTCTAGAATCCCAAAACTCCTGCAAGTATTAGAGTAGAACTGAACCTCTTGAGGGTGTCAATTCCGTCCCTTATTCTGATAAGGTCACCCTCGAAGGTTATTCAGACCTAGATTCTAGTGATTCAACCCACATCCTAATCCTAGAACCTAGATCTGAAATCTATTTTGAAGATTTCAAGGCCCCATATGAAGAAGATCAATCTTTTAATGAAGAATATGATTTTGGGCCTCGATTTGATGAATATCCCTTGCCAACATCCTCAAAGGAACTAATCAATTTTTCGGAAGTCATGCCAATTTACGATATAGAAACAGAGGAGTTGGACGAGTGGGGTTTCAATTGGGTCTGTCCTACTAGCTTAGGACCTGAGCCTCTACCAGATAGGGACACCTTTTTAAGCTCAGAATTCATATTTAGGCTAGACCCCAGTCAGGCTGCTGAATCTACAACATATGATTTATTCTATGGTGGAACTCATGATCTTGAATCTCATTCAAATTTTGATTTTCGCAAACTCTCCGACGATTTCGAATCTAACAATAACATCGTAGAAAATCTACCTCCTGATTATAATAGGCCAATTTTCTTTGAAGCCACCTACTCCACATATACAGAATCAATCAAAGCCCGTCCTCTACCCCGACCCACAACCAGACTCAATTTCTATTCCGATTCACCTCTCAATGAGCCATTTGCAGATGATTCAACTCCATATCTATAACAGGTATCGGGTATTAATCAGACCGAAAATCAGGAGCCATCATTCTTTGATCACCCTTGTAGGGTTTCCACACCATACACTGACTATTTTTTGGAACCCTACTCTGACCAGGCTGATTCGACTCAGCCTAAACTCTAGTTTTCACTTCCATATCCATCAAAACTTCATGGCATATGGTGGGTTTCGCATCTGTTGATCTACATCTATCAACCCACCAGACTTATTGGGTTTGGGCTGCATCATCAGCCTACTAATCTTCACAAGCACCTGGTTGGACCAACTAGGATCTTAATCAAGGTGCTTGTTTTACAAAATTTCGCTGATTTGACCACTCCTCCACCCCATTTTCCGCTCGGCTGAAGGCATCAAATTTAGCGCTTAATGGGAGGCAACCCGTCATCCCAAAAATAGAGACTCGTCTGATTATCTATCGATACTCCACGTCCATTGCACCTTGAGTTCATCATTAGACAGTTGATCTCACCTCTGGTACACGTATCAGAGCTTGAAATCGTTCGCATCAATCATTTCCGACCCATTCACCCACCCGATGTATCCTATTCTAAGTCCTTGACCTCAACACTATTTCACACCCTCCGTTTACAATGAGGACATTGCAAAACTTAGGCATGGGGGGTGATAAAGTGCATACATACAGAACCAAGAAGAAAAAAATCAGAAGGAATCTCACAAAAAAAAAAGTCACATATGTCAAAAACACAAAATGGTAGAAAATTATGAAAAAGAACAAAAAATTGGGGGAGGGAGGAAATTTTGTTAGCCACATAATTATAAGGAGGAGAAAAAGAGCAAAAACGACAAAAGGAACACAAAATAAAAAAGAAAAAGAGGTAGTCATTAGTAAAAGATTAAGGAATTAACTGAAGTTCTAGACCAGATCAAGAAAAGAAATAAAAGAAAAGTGCTAAGGAGACATAACAAGAGATTAGCGGGAACGCTGATTTTAGGCCTCTTGGGCTAGATTCTTTAGCTTAAAAATTCACGTATCCGCTAAAATCTGGATAATCCTCAAGAGGTTGCGGAAAATGCGAAGCTTAAGTATTAGGTCTAAGGCTTAGGAAGTATTCGGCCTCGTTAACTGACCTTCGATTTCCAGGATTCGGTAACCTAAGTACCCCAAATTCACACATAGTCTGGTTCAGTGCGCATAAATATCCAAATCACGCAAAAGCATTTAATGTTCTGAAAAAGTCACCTAGATTAGGAGCGGCCGATCAACACAAGTTGATTTGGATGAGTTGCCGGTGTGGAGAGGTGGGAAATTCCCCTCGAAGATGCATAACATATCATCTCCTCGATGCTTGTCTCTTACGATATTTAAATATCCTACTGGGGGCATGTAAGCACTCTACTGGTTCAGATACCATGGGTGGCATTATCACGAACTGTCGATTGCTAGGGTCTAAATTCAACCATGGAACGCCATGGGCGGGATTATCTAGAAATCTCGATAGCCAGGGACCCTTGATGATTAATGATGGGGACGAGGAATACAATACAGACCATGTTGAGAAGCTAATCCGAAGCTAGAAATAAAATGAAAAGAGAGAGAAAGCTCTCCAAATAAATAAATCTTCTGTCTCTCTCTTACAAAAACGCACTGCAAACTGAACCTAGGCTAAAAATGTCTCAAGCACGGGTGCTTTAACCGCAGAGTCCAACAAACCCTAGGTTAGTTTCTGTGGGCCTTAAAAACCTTTGCGGAGGACTAAGGCTAAAGCGGGTCAGGTCTGGATTTTGGTTGGTACTTGAATACCTCTAGGCCTATTGTCGGCATTCTGACTTAATCATAAAAGAAGAAGAGAAGCACTTATCATAATTGATGACAGACACTCAGGGTTTAGAATGGAAGTTAAACCTTGAAATTTTGCTAAGGGGCTAGCAAAAGCTAGTCATGGGGGTATGATGAGAGCCTCATCATGAGCCATAACTAGCTCATTTTGACCTAATAAAGAGAATAAAAGCTTCTACATAACCTAGAAGAGGGCTTAATTGAAGGAATAAGTGTTCTGAGAAGAAAACATGAAATAAAGGTTAAAACTGCAATTTTACCACTGCAGTACATAAACGGGATTTATCAGAGGCAAAACATAGGTCAAATGGTATAAATGAGATAAAAAGTGGGTTGATTCAATCAGAAATGGGTTCATGTGCAATCCAGGAATTAAATGACATTTGGTAACCCTAAAACACACCCGCTTAATTCAACAAGGTTTCGATCAGGATAAAAATCAAGTAAACCCTCTAAAATTTATGGAAAAATATCCCCTAGGGTTTGGAACATTCAAATTGGCCTTTGGAACCTAGTTTTACCTAGATTAGGGTCCAAGCTCATCAATTGACCTAATTTGGGTTTCTACGCAAAATGCCCATTCAAACGTGGTCAAACCTAAAATCCAACTTCATCATTGGATTCCTTAGGTCCAAATTAGATTTGTAGCAAAATTTGGACCTAAGGGGAGGTCATCTTGACCAACTTTGCAATTTAGTACACCCAATCACTTTTTGGTCCCTATCTTTTGAAAACCATTACTTTAACCCCCTATCTTCCTCGCCAATCTTACAATCAGATCCCTCTGCCATTATTGGGGAGAGATCCTGCTCTGGCGTGGATTAGAGAGGGAATACTCTTAGATCCCTCAGAGATCTCCTCCCAGAAATGGAAGGGAGATTCTCTGAGGAATCCCCTTCCATCTGAGCCCGATCAATATCCCAGATTTGCACCCAATCTCTCGTGCGAACGCACGAGAGATTTGGGTATCAAACCACCTTCCATCTCCAGTGAGACGTCGGTGGCTAGAAGAATGCCCTCCATGCACCAGAAGCACGGCCAAACACCTATAAATTAAACCCTAACTCCGGCCACATCTCCTCAGCTTAACATGGATGGGATTCCACCTCAAATTCATCTGCTTCTTCTCCAGCCAAGGTGTCCAGCGAGCTCCGACAAGCCCCCCTCCCCTTCTTCTTCGC
Source organism: Thalassia testudinum (assembly GCA_037157565.1). Taxonomy (NCBI): domain Eukaryota; kingdom Viridiplantae; phylum Streptophyta; class Magnoliopsida; order Alismatales; family Hydrocharitaceae; genus Thalassia; species Thalassia testudinum. The sequence goes on from JAZHRO010000028.1 coordinate 135,902, forward strand.
TCTGCCACAAGACCAGTGGCAGAGTCGTCTTCCTCTTCCTCCTCCGCGTCGTGCAACAACCGCGCGCGTTGCCCTAGCCCCGTCGTCGCCGTTGTCTTCCCCCACTGGGCGTCTTCTTCTCCAAGGACAGCAGGTACTGCCGTCTGCCTCCTCGTCCCCTTCGTCCCTTTAATTAGGTTAAAACTCTTCTTCTCTATCCCCTCTTTCATTCCCCTCATTTTATTTCATCAAAAACCCCTCGACCGCCACTGTTCACCATCACCTTCCTCATCTCCGGCCACCCTCTGGCAAGTCGCTCCCATCGCTCCACAGCCCCACATGCCTCGCCGACCATCACATAACCTCCGCCTCACCTCACTGAATAATCTCTGCCCATCCATAATCCCTATAAGCCTACCCAACAGTCCCCCGAACTCACCCATCCATCCGGCCACAGGATGACCTAGGCACGCACGCCTAGGCCGCCCCGCGGTCTGCCACCTAGTTCTTCACCTTCGCCGTGACGAGGCGAAGGTTCCTCGGTGATCTGATTAGCCCACGAGGCTCTTTTCGTGTCTGACAGGTTCCATGCCCCGGCTGCCATTGACGGCAACTCGAGGAAGCTCCACGCTCGCTCCAGGCTTCACGACCACAATGCTCCAGGTGTAGCTCACTTTGGGAGGCATTGCGAAGATATCTGACCCAGCAAGAGACGCTACGAAGTCCGTAGCTGTGGAAATTGAATGATAGACTACTGCGGGAACGCGCTAGAGAAGGCTGGGAGTTTTAGTCCCACATCGGTAACTTACAAAGCGCTGCCATGGTTTATATTATTTCTGTGATATTGGTTGAGCGCCTCTGAACGCACTTGGGGTGAGGTCCCTCACCTTTCTCACGCTGCCTCGTCCACGAGTTCACCACGCGGATGTGGTGCGGCCCGACCCGACCCTGTCCTGAGCACACCTCGCGCACCACCCTCAAGCTGGTGCGCCTGGTCACGGGCGCGCGATCCGACCCATTTATCCGGCTGTGGGAGAGCATCCTGAGAGTGGTTTACAGAGACAAAGAGACGCACGGGTGTGGGTAGAGGGTTAGGTTTTGCGTTGCTGTGATTGTGCAGGAAAGGAAGGAATGAGCCATTGAAAAGAGAAGGAAGAGGCGAAGGAAAAAGAGAAGAAAAACTGATGAAGAAAAGAAATAGAAGACAAGCAGAAGAAGAAGAGGAACTGAAGCAGAGACAAGTAAGAAGACCCGTAGAAGACAGAAGAACATAGAAAGAAGCAAGGCAGAAGAAAAGCAAGAAGCACTGCAGAAGAGAAAGAACATGCACAAAGAAGAAGAAAGGAAGAAAATCAGAAGAAGAAAAAGAGAAACATCTTTTAAGACGTCTGATCATGGGATCAGACATCCAATTCTTTGTTTTTGCCTCAATTATTCTTCAAACTCATGCATTTACTTTTAAATTAAAGTTTTGAGTAATTAAAGTGTTCAATTACATTCTTGATATTAGTAGTAAATTCCAATTGCTCCCTGTGTTCGACATCAGATACTCCGATTTTCGAGTAATAAAACTTTTATTTGTTGACGACGCTTGATCTCCTATACTACGACGTAATTAATTGTTAAAACACGATCGAGTTTCGCACGTCAACGCCAAGGATAGGACGGAAGAGATTATGGATACTTTAGGCAAGTCTAGATTAACTTGCCTCTGTTGGAAGCAATTAAATAGATTCCGTCCTATGCCAAGTTTCTGAAGGACCTGTGCACCCAAAAGTGCCAATCTTGGAAACAGGTCCAAACCAAGGTCATCCTGCCTGACCATGTTAGCTTGGTTCTTCAGCATGGAACACCCCCCAAAATGAAAGACCCAGGGGCCCCGTATATTTCAGTGGTTATAGGTAACCAACACATTGACGAGGCTCTGCTCGATCTGGGTGCGGGGGTAAACATTCTACCGAGCTCTGTGTACGACCTTTTGGGAGGAAGAAAGCTGAAGCCTACTCCAGTAATCCTCCAGGTTGCAGACAGATCACTTAAGACACCGCGGGGATTGTTGGAAGATGTCCTTGTGAGAGTAGAGGATTTCTTCTTCCCCGTTGACTTTCTGGTACTTGATACTGACCCATTTAATAAGCCCACTAAACCGTCCATTATTCTGGGATGCCCCTTCTTGGCCATAGCCAATGCCTCTATAAATTATAGATCCAGGGCACTTAAAATGGGCTTTGGGAACAAGAAGATCCAGTTGAATGTTTTTGATACTTACAAGCAACCCAGATTTGAAGATTCTTCTCAGATTGAGGTCAATAATGAAATAATTGAAGAGACTACTCCAGCACTCTTATGTGGAGATCCCCTTCAGAAAGTCATATCTCAGGACCATACCACGATTATTAAAGAAACTGAAAGGAAAATACCCAAACTAGAAGAGATGCTGGGGGTACACACTGAGTCTCTATCCCCACCCTGGACTGTGAAGGTAGATCTGCTGCCTAAGGCGGGGACATCTCAACTAAAATCCTCAATCCAGAAGGCTCCTGATTTGGAGTTGAAAACCCTCCTGAGCACCTTGAAATATGCTTTCCTTGGCCCTAATAACACGCTCCCAGTTATTATCTCGTTTGCATTATCTGAATTGCAGGAGGGAGCTCTGCTTGAGTGTTTACAAAGGCACAAGGAAGCAATTGCCTAGACAATTGCTGATATTAAGGGTGTTGATCCCTCTCTTTGCATGCATCATATATACACGGATGAGTCTGTGAAGCCCTTCCAAGATATGCAGAGAAGGCTCAAATCAAATATGCGGGAGGTTGTTAAAAAAGAGATTCTGAAATGGCTAGATGCAGGGATTATCTATCCCATTTCAGATAGTAAATGGGTCAATCCTATTCACGTAGTTCAGAAAAAGGTAGGAATCACTGTGGAGGAGAATGACCAAGGAGAACTAGTGACCACTAGACCCTCAACTGGTTGGAGGGTCTGCATTGATTACCACTATTTAAACACGACTACCCAGAAAGACCATTTCCCCTTACAGTTTATCGATCAAATTTTGGAACGATTGGCAGGGAACAAGTACTTTTGTTTTCTTGACGGGTACTCTAGGTACAATCAGATAGCCGTTTTTCCTGATGATCAGGAGCATACCAACTTCACGAGTCCTTATGGCACTTTTGTGTTCCGCCGAATTCCATTCAGGTTATGTAACGCTCCTGCCACTTTCCAACGTTGTATGATGGCTATCTTTTCTAATATGATCGACAAGTTTGTTGAAGTTTTCATGGATGACTTCTCCATTTATGGCTCGTCATTTGACCTATGCCTTTCATACCTTGATAAAGTCTTAACCCATTGCAAAGAGGCAAAGCTGGTGCTGAGCTGGGAGAAAAGCCACTTTATGGTCCAGCAGGGCATTGTGTTAGGGCATATAGTTTCCGAGAGAGGATTAGAGGTGGACACCACAAAAATCGATTCCATCTCAAAGCTTCTATTGCTTGCTAATGTTCGTCAGGTTAGATCTTTCCTTGGCCATGCTGGATATTATAGGCGCTTCATTAGAGATTTCAGTAAAATCTCTAAGCCACTCTGTGACCTGTTAGTGAAGGATGTCTCCTTCGATTTTGATGATAGATGTGGCAAGGCTTTCCAAGCTTTGAGGAAAGCCCTCATTACTATGATGATTCTCCAAGCACCAAATTGGACCCTCCCATTTGAGCTTATGTGCAATGCTTCTAATTTTGCAGTGGGAGCGGTCTTAGGTCAAAGGGTTGATGGCAAACCTCATGTGCTGCATTATGCCAGCAAGACCCTTACAGATCCTCAGCAAAACTACATGGTCACTAAAAGGGAATTACTTGCTATAGTATTTGCTTTGGAAAGTTTCGATCTTATCTTTTGGGATCCAAGGTTATGGTGTTCACTGATCATTCAGCCCTTAAGCATCTTCTGGCTAAAAAGGACACCAAACCTCGCCTAATTCGTTGGATTCTCCTACTCAAAGAATTTGACCTGGAAATTAAAGATAAGAAAAGAGTTGAGATTGTGGTAGCAGACCATTTTTCTAGGATCCCTATTGTGGCAACAAACCCTACTGGAGGTATTCAAGAGACTTTGCCTGATGAGTCTCTATTGGCCGTGGAAGCTAAAACTCCTTGGTTTGCTGACATAGTGAACTATCTGGTCACTAGCATCACCCCCAGTACTTGGGATAAGCAGAAGCGAGACAGGTTTCTCGCCAATGCTAAATTTTATCACTGGGAGGAACCCAAGCTTTTTAGAATAGGCCCTGACCTGCTACTTCGTCGTTGCGTCCCTGATGAGGAAGAAAGAAGTGTTTTGAGTTTCTGCCATGACCTCCACTATGGGGGACATTTTAGTGGGAAGAAGACTACCCATAAGGTTCTTTAGTTTGGTTTTTGGTGGCCCACATTATTTCGAGATGCACATACGTATGTGGGCATGTGTCTACGTTGCCAGCAGACGGGAACCATTGGAAAAAGGGATGAGATGCCCCAACAACCTATCCTCCCTGTTGAAATCTTTGATATTTGGGGCATTGACTTCATGGGTCCCTTTCCTGTGTCCTTCGGATATGAATACATCCTTGTGGCTGTTGACTATGTATCAAGTGGATAGAAGCCATACCCATGTGAACCAATGACCATTCTGTGGTCTTGGGCTTTGTTAAGGCTAATATCATCTCTCGATATGGGTGCCCAAGGACGATCATAAGTGATGGAGGATGTCACTTTAAGAATGTACACTTCACAAGACTACTCCAAAATTTGGGAGTCAACCACATGATAGCCACACCTTATCATCCCCAAATGAGTGGGCAAGTTGAAGTGTCTAATAGGGAGATTAAGCAAATTTTAGAAAAAACTGTCAGGCCTGATCGGAAGGATTGGTCTAAAAGACTAAATGATGCTCTTTGGGCCTACAGAACTACGTATAAGACTCCCTTGAGCATGTCTCCTTTCCGTCTTGTCTACAGAAAAGTGTGCCACCTTCCCGTTGAAATCCAACATAAAGCTTATTGGGCTATTAAAAACGTTAACGTAAATATGGATAACGCAGGAAAAGCACGTATGTTAGAATTAAGTGAGCTTGAGGAGCTTCGTAATGAAGTTTATGAACTTCTCAAGCTTACAAGCAACGTACAAAAGTCTTCCATGACAAGCACATCATTAGAAAGACTTTTGAGCCCAACCAGTGGGTCTGGCTTTTCAATTCTAGACTTAAATTATTTTCTGGAAAGCTCAAGTCTCGCTAGGATGGGCCATACGTTGTTATCAATACTTTCCCTCATGGAGCTGTAGAGATTAGGAACCCTATTTCAGGTGAGAGCTTTAAAGTAAATGGCCAGTGACTTAAACCGTATATTACTCTTTCAGATGGTCAGGTTTTTGACGCACTATGGCTTGAGGAGCCTTAGCTCCTCCCACTCTCCTCCTCAGGTGATATTCTTCTATGTCTATATTTTTCCAATGAGGACATTGTCAGTCTTAGGCATGGGGGGTATAACCTGAGAATGTTTATAGTGTTTATAGCATTTATAAATATTTGCATACATATATATATTAAAAAAAAAAAATTCGCTTTTCTTGAGCTAATTGGGTTAGTCGCTAGTAAAATATATTTGTCATTGGAGGTTTTTCTACTTGAATTATTTCTTAAGTTTAGAATCCAGTACATTTATTTCATGTGCACATAGACTTGGTAATGGATCCTCGAGGAAAACCAATAAGCATTTGTAGTCCACTGAACCCTTGGACAGTTCATAGGGAGTTAGGCATACTATCTTCTAGTAGATCCACCTCATATTTGTGAGAAGTAGAGAGATTACTGGTGCACTAAGTCTAGTGCAAGGACTCTTAAGTTTTGGATAATTAGATGATGATACTTCAGAGTTAGGCGTAGTTTTCACTCTCTGTTCCTGTGTCCATATTTTGTGTAAATTCCTGAGAGTCACCAAATAAGGAAGATACACAGAGATTGTGTCTTAATAAAGCTATAACTATGGTGGATGGTTACGACCGTCCTTCATAGTGTCCACGGCTGAAGGACGGTAATAATGTCAAAGGTCAGAAATACGCTTGTCCTATCCATTCCTTCCCGGTGCCAAGAATAGGTGACTCGTCGATCTTTCGCTTTAAAGTCGTTTGTAGTTTAATGTGGTGGAAAAATCGACTAATCAATATTTAATAAGAAATAAGCACTCGCAGAGGAGCGGGTCGTATCCACAGGATAAACGCCAGTTTATCATCATTTTATGCATTAAAACAAACTTAGCTCTTAGGATTTTGCTCCGTAAATGGGTTTTTGGGCTGCATTTAGGCATCAATTAGGTTAGGCATGCATTGCAGTTTTTATTATCTTTTTAATGTGTTTTTGTGAGTGTTAGGGATATGCAGATTGTCAGAACTCCAAAACCCTAGCACTCAGGAAGGCAACTGGTGAAGAAGAAGCTCAAACTAACTGGAAGTCAGCTTGATCCAGCTCACCAAAGCTGGATTCCAGCTCACTTGAACTAGGGTTAGCTCATCTTAGCTCCATTCAGCTCATCTCAGCTAAATGGCAGCTCAAGAGAGCTCATCTTAGCTCACCCTAGCTCAGGTCAGCTCAGATCCAGCTCAACTTAGCTGAGTCTAGCTCATCTCAGCTCCCATTAGTCCACAGGGAGCTCTAGCTAGCTCATCTGAGTTGACTGGAGTTCACCCCAGCTCAAGTCCAGCTACATCCAGCTCTACTCAAATCCGACCAGCTAAAGATGACTTCATTCCAGCTTAGGAAGCTCAAGTCCAGCTCCCGGGGACTAAGCTTAGCTCAACTCAGTTGAGCTAAGATACCTTAGCTGCCTCACCCAGCTTGATCCTCCCCGGGAGCATTAGACCCAGCTCACCTCAGCTCCTTTTAGCAGAAGCCAGCTTGCTTTAGCTTGGCTTAGTAGCTAGCAAAGAACTAGCAAGCTAAGCTAGCTAAGGTAGCTCCTTCCAGCTCTCTTCAGCAGCCACCAGCTCTAGTGCAGCTCAAGATAAATACCTCCAACTCTTCTCCCTGAAAACCTTAGCTCCAAATGCCTCCAACTCTACTCCCTACTAGCTAAGCTAGCTAAGCTGTTTAACTTAGCTAGTCCACCTCCATGGCACCAAAACCTACTACCCTACTACCTAAGCTCCAGCAAAAAGACCACCTACTCCTTTATTTTGGTGCCAACTATCCCTTCCATCACCACCCTACATCCACCATCAAAACCCATCTCCACCATCCATTTTCTTCCCTCCAAAATTGCCTTCTAGAAGGTATTTTTGGAGGGAAAACCAAGGCACCTCTTCATTTCCCTCCCATTTTTCCCTCCAAAAATAACCAAGCACCCCTTCATTTCCCTCCAAAAAAATACCATAACCACCCCCCTTCCCATCCTATAAATACCCTACCCTACCACCACATAATTCCCATCCTCCATTAGTGTATTTTTCTACCTACATCCACCTATACCTACGCCCAAGGAGGAGTAGAGAAGGAGATTAAAGGGGCACATCACCAGCCCTTTTGGTGCCTTCTTCTCCCCACTCTCTTCAACTTGGGCCACGCCAAGGAGGAGGACTCTTCCACTTCAAGAAGGATGGCCAGGCAAGGGAGAAGGACCTAGGGTGGACGTCCACCCTTGGAGAGAAGCTTAGGGCACGCCCCCTTAGGGCTTGCCTTAAAGGACATCACCTTGGCGGAGCACTGCAAGGAAGGAGTTGGACTCTTTTCAAGATAGGGAGCCACCAACCTTGGAGCAAGAAGCCCTCTTCTTCACCATCTATCTAGAGGATTTGTGTTTTCCTTTCTTTATGTCAATTTTCTAGTAGTAGAAGCATTCCTCTACTAGGCATTTTTGTTAAACACTTTTTTTTAATTATCTAGTTGCCTTCTTTGCAACTTCTTGTTTGCATTTCTATTTGCTTGTTTTTAGCATTCCTCACTCCCTCTCCCTAATTATTCTAGGCCTCCACTTGCCTAGAGTGAGCTTAGGGAGAGGCTCTACTTGCCACTTAGAAGTAGTATTTTAAATTGAAGTGTAAATCACCTTCTCGTCACCATTCTGCATGTTTTAATTTAAAACAAGAAAATGATATATTGAAAAATACCAAAAAGAAAGTTGAGATTGTATTCCAAGCAAGAGAATCACTATTGCAAACATTTGGCCTCCTTAGACGACCCTAGATACTCCCCTATCTAGGAATATAAATTTAAGAGTTTGATCGATTTTACGCGTTACAACGATGTATTTTAACAAACCGCATGAAATCGCTATTAGGCAATCACGTATTAAAATTTGCACTAGTTAAAAACGTTTGTTCGTAGTCAGTTTGGACAAGAATCAAGCCAAGATTTCCTTTAGATTAAGGTTTAAGCAAGAAACAATGCTGAAATGGCAATTATGAGAAACTAGAGGATGTTTTCCGCAATGTAGACTCAATAAAATATGATTAAAAGGTGGCAATGGCAGAAAATGTAATTTCTAATTGACGATTTACTGTAGCAAAATAGGGGAATTTTTCCCCTTTGCCTTGCGCGACGAGGAGCGGATGGCAGGGTGCGGGAAGCTCGGAGGTGGTCCCTTGGACCAAGGGCTTCGAATCGGTGGTGGCGGCGAGTCGCACGGCGGTCGGAGGTGGCCGGACGAGCTTCGGCGGAGGTGCTGCAACTGGTGAGCTTGCGCGGCCTGCTGGCGTGAGATCTGCCGCGTGCTGCTGCTGGCGGGTTTGCAGGAGCGGGCGGACAGGTCTGCAGGCGCGGCTGCTGGTCTCGCAAAGGCAGGCGCAGGTGTGCGGGTCTGTAGGTGCGGGTGTGTGGGTTTGCAGGCGCGGGGAAGGTGTACGCTGCAGGCTGAGGAGGGCGTGGGCTGGAGGAGCTGCTAGCGGTTGGCGTGGGTGCACAAGCTACAGGCGAGGGCGTGCGTGTCTACAGGCGTGGGGAAGGTGTGCGCTGCAGGCTGAGGAGGGTGTGGGCTGGAGGAGCTGCTGGTGGTTGGTGTGGGCGTGCAAGCTGCAGGCGCGGGCGGACTTCAGACGTGTGCGGTGGAAGTGAAGTGGGAGGACGGAGATGGCTCTGGATTGGGAGGTGGACTTCAGGAGTGTATGCAGGCGAGTGGGTGCAGGTGAGCGGGTAGCTTCAGACGTCTGGGAAATTTCCCGGACGTCTTAAGTTACTGAAAGGGTGGCTGAATCAGTAGCTCGGTGGTGGTGGTCGGCAACGACGGCGAGGGAGATGCATGCTAAGATGCTCACGGTGATGCAGACGAGCTCTGGATGGCGGTGTGGCCTGTCACACCACACGCCCACGGTGATGGAGACTCGCCGCCACAGTAGAGGCCAGTAGTATGGAGTGGAAGAGAGAAGTTATCTTTGCATAGTGGTGGGTCGGTGGTGGAGGCCTCCTCAGCTCGGCTGCCTCCCTCCTCCTTTTGTAGTGGCCTGCACACATTTGAAATCATCCGCCCGGCCAGATCCACCACATCCGCTCTCCCTTGAATGGTTCTTCTCTGCGGCCGTTCGACGTTGGAGCGGCAACCAGCTGTTCCTGCAAGGAGAAGAATAACGAAAATAATGTTAAAATATTAGGGTCATTTATATACAAACCCTCAACTTCTATGTTAATGGAAAAAATGTACCTAATTGGTTGTCTAATTAGATGAATGATATTCTAAGCTATTTCTAAATGCACTTAAGATATGAATGCAATGTATGGATTATGTAATTAAATTAAAACTATGAATTAATCTATTTACATCCTAATTTATGCTAAATAAATGTTAGAATTAACCTAATGTGTAGGCACTTAAATACTTAAATAGCCCACAACTATGGGCTAATCAATATGCACTTCCACCAAATAAGCCACACAACTTCCTTTTGACCATCATCATCCCTAATAATGCCTCATAAATAAAAGTCCGTGTCGTGTTGTGTTGATTGAAAAAGAAATAAAAACAAGAAGAAATAAAAAAGAAAAAGAAAGAGATAAAAGAAGAAGAAAAAGAAGAAATAAAAAAGAAGAAAAAGAAGAAATAATTATATTACAAAAAAAAAAGAGTCCAAGTTTCTAATGTAATATTGTTTCTGAGGTAACAGAACACCTTTCGCGATCCACCAAATATGACCCATACCTACCTTTTAGTATTTCTGATCGCCCGAATACTGGATGAGGACTCTAACTTAGTTGTAGAGTTATTATGACTTTAATTGAAGTGTGGTTGCCATGTGAGGCCACCAAATAGTGAGTGCAATTTCTAAATCTGGCGAGATTCGTGATCTCAAAAAGAAAAAAGAGAGAGTTCCCAGGAACATCAAGAGAGCATAATTGTGTAGCCTCTCTCAGAGTTGACTTGTCTAATAGTCTAGAGATCTAGAGTCTGCAGTACTAGACTATATGTAGCACCAGATGAGTGTGTGCCACCAAATACAAATCCATTCAACTCGATATGTTCTACCTAAGCCAAATGCTGGGGTCAAATCATAGATTATCATCTGCTTTATCTCGAGGGAAGTAGTTGCTTATCTCGACAGAAATTTTTTCCAAGGGTGATGTATAAACTCCCAATGCAAATCTGCTCTTTCACTTGGATCTGTTACCTAGGCTATCAGTACTTTACACTTGTCTGTATTTCTAAAGTTTTGAAATAAGAAAAGAAGAAATCTTCTTATTACTTCGATTATTTGTCATTTTTGCTAGGGACTAGCAATTCTTAAGCATGGGGGTATTTGATGAGCCCATTTTAATGGACTAATATTACACCTAAGTAACTTTAGTTCTATCTTTCAGGTTTGTTAATAACTATATTAAGTTATAGAATGTTTGCATGTATCATGATTTAGGTTTACATTTATTCTATAACTTAATATGTTCATTTTATGTGCAGGAAAAATAATTGGCAAAAGAATGAGGAGAAAAGGGTAAATTACCCTTTTTCAAATCACCGGCGGCTGTTCTTTTCCCCATTCTACGGGGAACCCTCAACAGCCGCCAACCAAAGATAGTTAAGGGATTTGAAAATCCCTCAACTCTCGCAGGCGCAACGGAGAAGTTAAAAAGAAGAGGTGGATCCAGAAAGAGAGGGAAGAATCATCGAGGAAGAGAAGAATGGGCACCATCTTCTCCAGTGTGCACTGTGGATCATCTTCCCCCTTGTGGGGAAAAACCTCATCTTCTGCACCGCACTGCACTGCCTGCAAGTGCCTGCAGGCACTCCCTTCTCCAGTGCCCGCAGGTGCTGCTGCCATCTACACCACCAAGCCACCAAGTGCCCCAGCAAGCGCGCCTGCAGGCATCTGCCTAGTGCAGCACTGCTCACCCGTGCCTACCTCCCTTCAGCCTGCACCGCGCCCGCACGCCTCACTGGAACCAACCTCTCCAGTGCTCCCTGCAGAGCGCCCTCTCACCTCAGCACGCCCACCCTCCCCTATCCCGCTCTTGCACCACACCGCATCAACACCATTAGACGCCCGCACCTGCAGGCATGCCCCCTACTACAGGCGTGCACTCCAACCTCTGCAAGCTCCTGCAGCCACACCTCCGCGTGCCATCTCCCTTCCAGCTCGCTCCAACAGCTGCAGACCGCCTCACGCGTGCCCCCTCCTTCCTGCAAGCGCAGCCTTCTCCACCGCAGACCCACGCCTCAGCCTGAAGCTGTGCCTGCAGACGCTGCGTGCAGAGTGCGACCACCTTTCATGCGCACTCCAGCATCTGCAGACCGCCTCGCCCGCATGCCCGCCTTCGCACCCCTCTGCAGTCCTGCCTCACCGCAAGCACGCACGCCAACGCTGCCTGCCGCCAGCGCCTTCATCCTTCAACAGAACCTTCACGCCGGCGTCTTCTCCTCCGCTGGCCAGCCACCTCCATCGATGCCGCAGCCGCCATCGTAGAGCCCTCTTCCTCGCCGTCCTCCTTAGCCTCTCCAAAGCCCTACCAGTGCTCTCTTTCTCTCGTGAGGAGGAGAGAGCAAAAATGCTCTGTTTTTGAGACAAATAGTATTTACATTCATTTCCATTGCCACATAATTAGATTTTTATTTATTATTATTATATTATGGCAAAATTGCACATGAACACTCATATTTCCTTATAATTGCATGTTATTGATGTTCATTAATTTTAAGATTGATTTTTGGTCTTAACCTGAGCACTAATTTTCTCTAGTACACATCATGTGAAAATTGCATAAAATCATCATAAATTTATTGAAGATTTCAGTGAGGGAAAACTGCACATATACCCTTATCTTTCTAAGTTATTGCAAATCAACTTTCCTTTGCATTTTATGTCAGAATTGAATAGGGATTTAGCACTTAGCCAAAAGAATATAAAATAATTAAGAATTTATTGCATAATTGCCTCCCTGTGGACATGACCCGCTCTTCTATGAGTGGTTATTATTACTTTTGATTAGTCGATTTTCCACCACTCGAATAGTATAATGCAAAGCGAAAGTCGGCTTGTCATCCCCATCTCATGTAGTAGATCTACCTTGGGCAGAGATGATGGGAGAAGAGACTCAGCAGAAACACCCAACAACTCCTCAAGTTCAAGTATATCCCCTTCACATTCCTCCAAGAGATGGGATTGCTCATTTACCATGACATGCTGAAGGGGATCATCACATAACATTGCAAGGGTTGCCTCTTCAATTAGGTCATCTATCACCTCAACTTGAGAACAATCCTCAAGTTTGACTTGTTTGTAAGCATCAAACACATTAAGCCAGATTTTCTTGTTCCCAAAGCCCATTTTCAATGCCCAGTATTACAATTGATTGAAGTATGCGAAGTTGCAAGGAAGGGGCAACCAAAAATGATGGAGGGTTTGGTTGGCTTATTTGTAGGGTCAGTGTCCAAAACCAAGAAGTCAACGAGAAAGAAGAAATCCTCCACTCTTATGAGGACATCTTCCAAAATTCCCCGCGGTGTCATAAGTGATCAATCTGCAACTTGGAGGATTACAGGGCTAGGCTTTAGATTGCCTCCCCCAAAGTTGTTCATACACGTAGCTCAGATGGATGTTCACCCCCGCACCCAGATCAAGTAGAGCCCCATCAATCTGTAAGTCACCAATAACCACTGAGATGTGCGGGGCTCCTGGGTCCTTAAGTTTCTGGGGTGTGCCATGTTGAACATTTGAGCTAACAGAATCAGGCAGGACAACTTTTGATTGGACCTATTTCCTAGATTGTCATTTTTTCATGTACAGGTCCTTTAAGATGCAGGCAAAAGACAGAATCTGCTTGATAGATTCAAGCAAAGGCAGGTTAATCTGCACTTGCTTGAAAGTTTCCATGATCTCATTTGTCTTATCTTTGGCTCCAGATGAGCCAGTAGAAGTCTGCCCAGAGGTGGATAAGCACTCTGTAAAGGGCACTCTTGATCTTTGGGTGGAAGGGTTGTCATGTTGAGTAAGGGGTGGAATGGGGGTAACTTCTTCTGGTGAGGTGATTTCAAGTAGAGAAGATTTGGGCAAGTCTTCTCTGGTAGGGGTGAAAGTCGGGGTGGACGATTTTTTAGGGGGTGAGACTATAGGAGCATCGAGTTTGGAAATTTCTTTCCCACTCCTCAGAATAGTCACCGCCTGAGCATGCTCCCTAAAGACAATCCCTTTTCCTTTAGGATTCTCCTCAGCAGCACTGGGGAGCTTCCCAGTTTCCCTCTGTCTAATGGCCTCAACAAAGTGTCCTATTTGTGATTTCATCTCATGTATAGCCTTGCATGAGATTGGATGATGGTACTTTGACTTTCTTGCATAGTTTTCAACGTTGGCTTCAATTTATCCATCTCAGAGGTCTTAAATTGGGCAAAGGTCTGAGGTTGGTTCATTTGATGTTTTTGAAAGGATTGTGGTTTATAATTCCCTAAATTTGAGACATTTCCTTGTCTCCGTAAAAAGGTTTGGTGGTTCCTCCATCCCTCATTATAAGTATTGGAAAAAGGATCATTACATGGTCTAGGACGAAACCCTTGGACGGCATTCAGATCCGCTTGTACAAGCTAAGGGAATTGGGAGGCCAAGTGGCAATCCACGGTGGCATGTGTATTGCTTTGGCAAATTGAGCATTAGGAAGCTTAGGATGTGGAGGTGTTAGATACGAATTGACTCAGGTTCGACATAAGCCTTTCCATGTTTTGATTCAATAATTGAATCTGATAAGCTAAATTCTGGGTGTCCCTTGCCTCATTCGCCTCCAACTTTCTTTGCATGAGAGTGGGTTTTCTATCCATGTAGGCAGAATTCAAGTGAATAGAATTCTCAATCAAAGTATCAAAAAGGTTCCAAGCTTCATCCTCAGTCTTAGATAGAAAGGTTCCTGCACAGGCACCATCGATTGTTTGCCTATGCAAATCATTAAGTCCGGTGTAGAACCTTTCAACTAGTTGCCACTTAGGCACCTAATGATGTGGGCAAAGTTTCAGCAGGTCATTAAAGAGCTCCCACGCATCATGGAAAGCTTCCCCATCCTTTTGAACAAAACTCATAATTTCCCTCCTAAAGTGATTGATTTTTCTCATGGGGAAGTACTTCTTCAAAAACTCCCTCAAGGCATCCCAAATGTTAATATCATCAAGGGTGTCATACCAATACTTGGCTTTGTCCTTAAGGGAGAAGGGAAAGAGGGTCCGATTTGAGCGTCATCAGTAACGCCCTATAGCTTCACCGTGGAATAGACCTAGGTGAATTCCTCTATATGCCTGTAAGGGTCTTCCCTAGCAGTACCATAAAGGAGGGCAGCAAGGATATGGTACTGCTTTTGATCTCATAAGGATTGTCCCCTCCAGGTCGATGTAGTGCAGGGCAAGCGTGATTGGTTGGAATGAAATATTCCTTAAGGCTTTTTTTGACCTGCCATTTCTACCCTTGGAAGGTTTCTTCTTAAGATTCTTTTAGGTTCACGATCAAACACAAGTTGTCTCCTAAGAGAACACCTACCAAGCATGCACTACAAACACAATTCAAAAGGACTTGTTCGGTCTTTACAAATTTAAGCTTTTGACTTTAGTTCAAATTGTAGGTGACAAAGCAAGTTGCCCAATCAATTACGCGCCTATTGTCAACCTTCAAAATGCTTAAAAAGACCTAGTTGGAGCTTAGGTGTTCTTCCCTAAATCTCAAATGGTAGAGCAAATCTAAAGATGGAAGATTGGGGGATGCAAGTAGTTGCTTTGAAGCTGTGCTTTCACGGTGCTTCTTAACTACCCCCAAAAATCCATGACAGGGTATCCCCCCTTTTGGATTTACAAACCTTTGATCTTAAGTTCCGAAAACTTCAGTATCCAACGGTAGGAGGGCCCTTGTCCTAGTAGTTCCATGACTTAGGAGTGTCTAAATGCTTGTCGTGGTGCAAGAGATGTAAGTATGCATACACTGCAAAAAGATTTTGAATTTTGAATCACACACCATGTTTGAAAATCAAGTCCTTGATTTTTAAATGTCCCTCCTTTAATTAGTCCCTTTTCAAGAATATATGTGACAACTTGTTAGATCGCTTCAATACAAATTAGGTGGTCTTGAAATTAATTCAAATGCATTTGCATGACATGTAGAAATGTGAAGTTAGAAATGCATACCTGATTCCAGCATTCTTTATGCAATATGCAAGACAAGAATTAGATCTAGATGCTTCTCATTCAGTCCTAAATGATTCGATCTAAGGGCAGGCAGCTTCTAGTAGGTAGATCGTGTTTTTTTTTAGTTTTTTAGTTTTTTTTTTGCTACTTATGCACAAGCAAATTAAGGGTAAACAATCCACAAAATAAATTAAAAACCTAAATCCAAAGAAAAGGGAACAGGCTCCTATAAATCAGCCCCAATTACCACAAGGGTGGGAAAAAAGAATTAAAACTTACGACACGAAGAATCTCCTGTGGAGGCAAGATCCAGGTCTCCTTCGTCTTCCCCACATGTAGGTGCTGCTCAAGGTCGACGTCTTCTCCCAGATGTGCCTGTCACCTCTCTCAAATTCCTCTCTCAGAAAAAATAAATGGTCAGATCACTATGCAATGAAAAATAATCAGAAATAAAATCAGGTGAAATTATTGCATCTGTCGCCTCTCCGGCAACGACGCCACTTGATAAGTCGATTTTCACTTTCGAATAATGTATTAAGATGATTTGTCGTTGTGGGATCAAAGTGGTGGAAAATTGCTTAACAAAATAATTAAAATGAAAATTAAACCACTCACAAAAGAGTGGGTCGTGTCCACAGGGAGGCAATGATGCAATAAAATCATGAATATTCGTTCAATAAAGTGCAAAATCAAAAATCAAATCTGACATGAAATGCGACGAAAAGAAGATACACAATAACTCGAAAATGTAAGGGTATATGTGTAATTATTCCTCACTGAAATATTCTATAAATATGTGACAAATCTATGTAATTTCCAATTGACATGCATTAAAGAGAGTTTATGCACACCTTAATCCGAAACCAATGTCAAAAGATGTGAAAAACAAAAGCTATGCAATTATAAGAAAGCATGAGTATGAAGTCGCAATTTCCCCACAACAAAATAATCATAAATCAAAATTCATTTTCATAGCAATGGAATGAAATGTAATTATTAATTGAGAAGAAACAAGGGATTAGCTTCGGTGGAGCTTGTGCGCGGATGAAGGAGAGATGGATGGCGCATTGGCGACCAAAGGTAGCCCTCTCTGATCCGCACCTAATGGTGGTGGCAACTCGATGGATGGTGGTTGGAGCTGGCCTACCTGAGGAAAGAAGTGGCGTGGTGGAAGTTACTACTGGAGGCTACGTGTGCTGCAGGCACAAGGAGGCACGGTGCACGGGTGCTGGGGGTACTGCAGGCACGTGTGGGGCATGGGCGCGAACCCTACAGCGCGGACAGGCATGTGTGGGGGTTCTGTTGTGCCTGCTAGAGGTTGGCAGAGAGGCACTGGAGTGTTCTGAAGTAGGGTTGCTGAGGTGTGGTGAAGGCGAATGGATGTGGGTACATGGAGGGAAGGCGCTGTTGGAGGATGCATGCAGGGCATGGGTGCGCGGGCGTGCTAGCTGGGGTGAGGGCGCGCAGGTGGAAAGCGTGCGGTAGGTTCTATTGCGCCGACTGTAGGTGCTGCAGGGAGGCATTAGGAGGGGCAGCATGGTGGGGCTGGATGGGGTGAAGCCACGCAGTGGGGTCTGACGGAGCGGGGGGGGGGGGGGGGGCTACTTGTGCGCGGGTGAGGGTGTGCAGGTACTGGCATGTGCGCTGGCTGGAGGTGGGGCGCACGGTGGCTGGGGCACTTAGCAGGGTGCACTAGAGGTGGGGCGTACGGTGGTGCAAGTGCTGGTGCGTGGGTTGGAGCTACTAGTGAAGGCGCACAGTGGGTGATGGTGTGAGGCAAGATGAATTGCAAGGACTCTTGGTGGTGTGGGCTGTCACCCCACACGCCCACAGTGGTGGAGTCGCACTGCTGCGGTGGGAGGCTGGTGGTATGGATGGATGAGAAGCAATGTTCTCTGAGCATAGTGAGGAACAAAGGGGTGGAGACCTCCTCCTCAACGGCAGCTCTTCCTTCTCCTTTCTAGCCACGGCTACAAGGATTTGAAATTCAAAACACCATAGAATTAATGTGATGCGTAGGAGGAGGAGGCGGAGGTGGAGGAGTTACCTGCAAAGAAGAAGAAGAATAAAAGAATAAAATAATTTGAGTTATTATACATAACTCCTTAACTTCTCTATTAATTAAAATAGTGCACCTAATTAATTAACTAATTAAATGTATGCAACCCTAGGTTAATTCTAAATGCATGAATTATGCAATTGAGCTAAAAATATGAATTAATTTACTTACATCCTAATGTATGCTATCTAAATGTTAAAATTAACTTAATGTCTAAACATTTAGATACTTAAATAGCCTGCAAATATAGGCTAATCACCTGGATCTCATTAGCATTTGACCTGGGTTGTTGGGACCGGTTGAATGCTTCCATGAAGGCATGATTAATTGATTTCTCACTCATTTCCTCAAATAGGTCGTATGCTCTATCTATATCCCTGTTGAGGAAATTACCTCCGCAGGAGGCATCCACGTTGTTGGTGATAAAGCCCCATGATCATTGATATTGATGATAACAAAACATGTTATATTTAATATTGTATTTGGAGACGTATGTTTCAGGCTTAAGGTTGGATGAAGCTTGATGAAAGCTTCAGATCAAGTTTTATGGAAGATAGGAGACGAGCATCAAGGAGATGAGGAGATGTTAGATTAGTTTTGCTTTATTTTTAGAATGTAATTGAGCCTTGAATTATCCTTAGGATACCTTTAGAACCTTCCTATCCTCATTCTTCTAATTCAGCATACAAGACTTTATTTCTGACTGGTTTTTTAGGCATCCTATGATTCCTTCAGACGTCTTAGTTTGCTTGGTCAGACATCTGATCTACTTTTTCAAACATCTAAGATCCTGCATAGAACTTAGATTTTGTCCAAAATTCTTGACCTATGCCACCTAGGTTTTCAGACGTCTAATAATTTCTCTCAAACGCCTCCTTGAGCTTTTGATATCTCTGTACCACAATTGAACAACGGTCATAAATTTTCTTGTCTTTTGTACGTCTTTTGTCTTCTTCAAATGTCTGTAAATGACCAATGTTCACTTTCTATCCAATGATCAAATTGACTGCAATTGATTATATTAGTTACACTTTGATTTTGGAATGTTGTAAGCCATTAGACATCTTTGCATTTATTTAAACTTCTAATTCTTCTTTTCAAGACATCCACACTTTTGTCTAGACGTCTAACCAGACATCCGATCATTTATCTCTAGATCCCTGTTTAGGTCTAATCTCATTCCAGGAATGGTCACTTTGACCCTAAAGTTTTTCAGATGTCAGACTTTATTCTTAGACATCTAGTATGACTCCTTCAGACGTCTATCTTGACTTTTTAGACATTTGATCTAGTCAAACTTTGAGTAATTGCCTTCTAGCCATTCTACCATAATTTATTCCATTCTAATTCAAGTGACAACGACAACCTATGCTTAAATATAACTTCCTACACCTATATATACCCACCAAGGGTTGCTTTAAGCACACTAATCGCATGTGTTTCACGAGTTAGAAATTAGGGTTACAAGTAACCCGTCGTCGTAGTTGCAAAACACGTGGTCAAATAAAATTTATACCAAAACTCCATGGGAGTTCCAGGTTGAACACAAGGAGGTGACATTTACTTTAATTTAAAACTATACTTCGACTTGTTTCTTTTTGAATTTTCAGGGTTTTGTTATTCTTTTTGTATTTTTGTAAGAAGACAAGGAAATGAATCACAAAATAGAGATGGAATAAATATGGTATAAATATCACTTCAATGTTTATTACAATCAACTATGAAAGCATAAAAAGAGAGGGGGGGAGAGGAAATCTCCTGAATCAGCTGCTCGACGAGATGACGGCACTTGGTGGAAGCTCGGATGAAGGAGGTGAGGAGCAGGACGATGGAGGTAAGATGCAAGAGGATGTCGAGTAGAGGAAAGCTTCGACGTGGCTCTGGAATGGAGGTGAGAAGATGGAGATGATCTGCTACCAGAATGGAGGTGGAAGGATAGCTCCAAGGCAACCTATGAATGGGGATGGGAAGATGGACGAATATTTGGTGAGGCAGAGGTTTGCTACACTAATAGGAGCCTTGGGAGCTTGAGAACAAGCTCTAATGGAGCGCTGGTAGGCTTACTAGAGCTTGGGAGTAGGTAGGAGTAGAGTAGGTAGAGAAGAAGAGGAATGGGGGGTCTAAGGGTGTTTATATAGTGGAGGGAAGGAGAGAGTCCCATGGACAGGCATTTAGTGATAGCTATAAGCGTCACTAAAGGCCGCTCGAGTAGTCGCTGAAGATTCGTGCCTCTTCATTGCCTGGGCTGGTGCACGCACTGCGCAGGGCATTTAGTGACAGCTATAATCATCACTAAAGGCCCACCGCACCCAATGATCGTGTTTTTGCGCGGTTTGTTAAATTAGGGCTTTAAGTCATTACAACATACAGAAATAAATTCGCTTTTAAAATTTATAAAACCTAGATAGTGGGGTATCTAGGGTTGTCCGAGGCAAGTTTGCAAATCAAAATCCCTTGCTTTAAAGATGGAACTCAACTTTCTTTTTGATGTTTTTGAATATATAGTTTTTATGATTTTGAAATAATGGCAACACGCTGACGAGTCAACTTTCCACTTTCGAATAAGTTTCGCAAATGAAATAACACGTTGTTGTAGTATGTAAGTGGTGGAAAAATCGACTAATCAACAATTAAAATAACCACTCAATTAGGAGCGGGTTGTGTCCACAGAGAGGCAATGATGCAACAAAATCTCGATTATTTCGAATTCTTTCAATCACATGCGAAATCCATAATCAAATCCAACATGAAATGCGATGGAAAGAAGATGCATAATAACTCAAAAATATAAGGGTGTATGTGTAATTTTTCCTCACTGAAATATTCAAAAAATATGTGATGATTTTATGTAATTTTCAATTGACATGTATTAGAGAAAATTTGTGCACATTTTAATGCCAAAACAAATGTTAAAACATATGAATATCTATAACCGCACAATTATCAGAAAGAATGAGTATCAGTCCCAATTTTGCCACAATAAAATATTCATAAATTAAAATTGATTTTGGTGGCAATGGCATTAAATGTAATTTTTAATTAACACCAAAACAGGGGATTTTACCTCCCTCCTCCTTGCGCATGGGAGAATGGTTCAATCGAGGAGAGACTTCCACAGGAGGTTGGCTGAAGTGAGGCCATCGCGGTGGTAGCAGCGATACGTCGTGAGGTGGCCGGAGCTGGCCTGCCAGAGGGGAGGAGTGGTGGCGATGGAGGAGCTCCTGCTGCTGCGCGTGCTGCAAGCACATGGAGACGGAGAGGCATGGGCGCACGAGCGCTCTGCAAAGCGTGTAAGCGCCCGTAGAGGTGCGACAATGGGAGTAGGCGTGCAGAGGTGGGCGCGGTAGCAGGTGCGGCTCTGCAGGCTGCAAGCAGGGCACGGGCGTGAGGGCTAGAGCACTGTAGGGTTCGTGTGGAGGTGGGTATGAGTTTTGCAGGCGCATGGTGAGGCACTGTAGGGAGGCGCGGAAGTGGGCATGCTGAGGTGGAGCTCTGCAGTGGCGCAAGAGTGGGTGCACTGGAGGTGGGCGCTGGAGGTGGGCGTGTTGGAGAAGCTGATGAGGCGAGGGTGGCAGGCACTGCTGGCATGTGCACTGAGGGTGAAGTGAGCGTGTGCACGGTGGTTTGTTGGCGTTGCTGGAAGTTCTGGTGGAGATGAGGAGGCATGCAGTGTGCAGTGGCTAGTGGTTGGAAAAACAGAGGACGGGGGAAGAAGATGGAGGTGGTGTTGTAGAAGTTTCAGACATCTGGGAACATTCCCAAATGTCTTAACTGATGGAGGCGTGAAGTTGCAGCAGCTGCAGTGGTGGTTGTTGGTGATGATGGTGATGGTGGTGCATGCTAAGGTGCTCACAGTAATGCAAACGAGCTCCAGATGGCAGTGTGGCCTGTCACGCCACACGCCCACGGTGGTGAAGGCTCGTTGCCACAGTTGAGGCCGGTGGTGGTGGAGCGAACGAGAGATCAACTCTCTGCACAGTGATGGGTCAGGGATGGTGGCCTGCCCAGCTCGACTGCCTCCTCTTCTCCCTTGTAGTCAGCTGCCCTGACCAAATCCAACACACCCGCTCCTCCATGAATGGGGCCTTGACTGCGGCAACTGGAGGAAATGCAGCTGTTGCTCATAGAAGAAAAATAAAATAATAATAATAAAATATTATGGTTATTCATATACAAGCCCTCAACTTTTATGTTAACTTAAAAAAATGCATGCAATGCACCTAATTGATTAACTAATTAAATGAATGCAATTCTAAGTTAATTCTAAATGTATTTAAATAAGAATGCAATGTATGAATTATGTAATTAAATTAGAAATATGAATTAATCTATTTACATCTTAATTTATGCTAAATAAATGTTAGAATTAACTTAATGTCTAGGCACTTAAATACTTAAGTAGCCCAAAAATATGGGCTAATCAAATGCCCCCATGCCTAGTTTTTGCTAGTCCCTAGCAAAATCAAGCAAAACCTAGCACTCCATGTAGACTAGCCAACCCAATCGGTCTTCCTTTAAAAACATATTAAGTTCAAACATTAGACCTAAGGTTCCCAAGTAGTTGCTAAGTTACAGACTAGGTCAGCTAAAGATGAGTTGTAGGCACAAGTTTCTCTAATTTCTAGCTCTACCCTGAGGTTTATTGATCCTTGAGATTAAAGCATCCGTGCAAGTGTATTGGTCTGAGTTATTTGAGTTAAAGGAAAAAGGATTTTTTTTTTTGAATAATATATATATTTTTTTTTTTGTTTGATTCCTCTAAGTCTAACTTCGGATCAGCTATCAACATGGTCTGTGTCGGATTCGTTGTCACCATCACCGTACCTCGATAGGTGCCTGGCTTTTGATGCTTCAAGATAGCATCGCCCATAGCGACCCCAAGCACTCCTAGCAATCGACACTTCGAGATAGTATCACCCATGGATTTCTTAAGTGAATTCAGGCCTGTGGCAATCGGCACTACAAGATAGGGCCACCCATGGTACCTGAACCACACAATGCGCATACATGCCCATAGTAGGATGGATATCCTAAGAGACAAGCACCAAGGAGGTAATATATTATCATCGCATTCTCAAGGTGAGTATATACTCCACCTCTCCTACGGCGGGAACTCTTCCAATCAAATTGTGTTTTCAAGCCTCTCCTAAGTCAAAACTAAGAGAACCAAATCTCTTTTAAGAAAGGAATTAAGTTGATTACTTACACCAGACCAAGTGTGTGAAATTTGGATGCTTGGGTTATAAGGACCCGTAAACCAAAAGGTAGAACAACACTCCAGGTACTACCCCACCTTTTAACTCAAACCCTAGCTTTCCTTCCTCAACCTCTTGAGGAATGGTCTGCAACTTAACTCCTACTTAAATATTTAAGTCCACAAAGGACCCTAAAGGTCTAAAGCTAGTAGCTCACTTAGCTTCTAAAGTTTGACCCTAGAATTAACTTAGTCTAACCTAGAGTTTTGATTTGTTTAAGAATGCAGGGCATAGCCAGTTAAGCTCAAAACTTTTTTTATTTTTTATTTTTTTATTTTTATTTATTTAGATTTTTTTTAATGCAAATGTGTATATCCCTAAGTACACCCCCCCATGCCTAGAATCTACAATGTCCTCATTACAAAGAAGGATATTACCTGGGTCAGAGATGGGTTGCCGTTCTTTTGTTAGTAGCTGAGTAGCCAAAGAACCTGCAAATCAGGTTCAAAGATTGCAGAAATAGTCCCTAAAAATGAGCAAAGTAATGCTGGCCTAGAAAATAGGTAACCTAGGATGTTGGCAAGCTGATGATGAATCCCGATAGCAAATGCTCACCCAACTAAGATGGGAATGAAATCTTCCTAGGTCACCAGAGGAGGTTCTAAAGGATAAACAGGCAAAACAACCTCCAAAGGGGTAGGGGGAGGATGACAAGGATCCTCCAAAATGAATGGGGAAGGAATGGTACAGAGATAAACCCCCAGGTCAATGGACTGACTAAAGAAATCATCAATCCATACCCGATACTCCATTACAGCAAATATTGGTTTGTTATGCCCCCCGGTTAGAACAAACATGAGCAAATCTCAAAGGCAAGGATCGTCTAGGGTGTCCAAGTTTCGAGGTTGCGAGATGGCCATAAGATCTAGGTTGGGTTTAATCAGCTCTGTGTACATCCCTAGCACTCTTTCCAAATCCTCAATTACATCCCTAGCATTCCTTGCACCATCACATGTATCTTCCTGCACTTTATCAGTAGTCACAATTTCACCTTCAGACATAAGCGAATCAGAGGGTGACTTTGAAACAAATGAAGGCAGGTTGGATGTAACAGATCTAGGGATTATCCTATCAATGTCATCCCTGGGTTCTTGTTCTTTACTCAAATCTTCCATGGAGTCTAGATGTTTATCTACATAAATCTTAGAAGTTGCTTCCAAATTTTACATCATTTCATCATGAGGAGAAATATCATCGATGGGTGTGCTAAGGAAACCTAATTTGGTCAAATTTGTGACATCCTCAGGGGCTAACTCTTCAAATAAGACATAATCACCCTTAGTGTCACTCCAAATCTTGAATGTAGGTTCCTCATATAATTCGTCTTTCTCCTCATCATATAATTCATCATATACCTGAGGTCTACAATTATTTAATATCTCAACGGATCCCCTAGGGTACTCTATCTGAGGTAAATGATTTACACTGGTAACATCAGACTCCTCAGATAGGTCAATTTCTTGAGGGTTAGGTTCCCTAAGGGTGGCCTTGAGTTCCATCTCGTGATCAGAAGGGAGGGTAGGATTAACAACTTGACTTCGAACCCACTTCATCAAATGTCATGAAAATACTATCATCTGGGTCAAGGTCTTCCAATGATACCATCATTCACTTCTTTTGACTCCAATAAAATTTAGGTGGATACTCAACCGTATCATCATCTTCCTTGGGTTGCCACCTTTCTTCATCCAATGCATAGCTACTTTCATATCTATCTTCCTCCCACTTAAGGCATGGATCTCTCATGGAAGTGTCATCTAATGCGGAGGTTTCAAAATCGATCCTCAAAAAGTAGCTATTCTCCCTTACATAATCCCCAAAATTTTCCTCCAACTTAAAGTGTAGCTCTCCCACGGGAGATGCATCAATTGTAGAGGGGTGTACATCATCCTTAATGGGGTAGATTGGGTGGCTAATTTCATCTCTTTCTTGTTGGGCTACTCTCGAAGATTCTCCTAACAATTCAATCATTTCGTCTTGCATTTTCAGTATTTCCATCTTCAAGGAGGAGAGGTCATTTCTACATGAGAGAAGTTAGGCTTAGGCTTATAGTACCCAGGAGTGTCTATCCAACCATTATAATTATTCAGGGAGGGTGGGTTATTGGGCAAAGCAGATCCCGCTTCTAGGTTCTGCTCATTGATTTGGGGCTTAACCAGGCTAATACTCTTATAATAGGAGTAAAACAATTCGCAATAATTGTCCTTATGTCCATCAAAGGATGGGCCATCCCGGCATATGGGATCGAAGAGTGCAGAGTGGGGGTGAGGGTGTGGGCAAGATGTGAAAGGATGAAAATCAACATGGTCCATTCTAGCAAACACCTCAATCAGAATTCCCCAAGCAAAACACAATTCAAAAAGGACATTTTAGGTCTTTCCCAATTTAGGCTTTTGATTATAAGTCAGATTGTAGGTGACAATACAATTTGTTCAATCAATTTACGTGCTTATTGTCGACCTACAGCTCGCCTAAGAAGGCCTAGTTGGAGCTTAGGCGTTCTTCCCTAAATCTCAAATGGTAGAGCAACTCCAAAGATGGAAGATCAAGAGATGCAAGTAGGCCTAAGCCTTCCTTTGAAGCTGTGCTTTCGTGGTGCTTCTCAACTACCCCCAAAAATCCGTGATAGGGTATCCCCCTCTTTGGAGTTACAAAACCTTTGATCTCAAGTTCTAAACACTTCAGAATCCAACGATAGGAGGGCTCTTGTCCTAGCATTTTCAAACCTAAGAAGTGTCTAAAAGTGTGCCATGGTGCAAGAGATATAAGTGTGCATATACCGCAAAAGATTTTGAATTTTGAATCGCACGCCAAGTTTGAAAATCAAATCCTTGGTTTTTAAAATGTCCTTTCTTTAATTAGTCATTTTTCTGGAAAATATGTGACCACTTGTTAGATTTATTCAATACAGATTAGGTGGTCTTCGAATTAAGTCCAAATGCAATGCTTGATCCAAAATAGGATGCAAAGTAAGAGAATGCGTACCTTGCTTCCGACAATCAACGATGCGCGAATGCATGCAATGTAGAGAAATAAATCTAGAGGCTACTCATATAGACCTAAATGGTTCATCCTAAGGGCAGGCAGCTCATTTTTTTTTAACCACTTATGCACAAGCAAATAAAGGGTAAACAATCCACAAATAAATTAAAAACCTAAATCTAAAGAAAAGGGAACAAGCTCCCAAAAATCAACCCTAATTACTACAAGGGCAAGAAAATAGAAATAAAACTTCTGAAATGGGAAATCTCCTATAGATGTAGAATCCAGGTCTCCTTTGTCTTCCCCGCATGTAAGCTTCGCTCAAGGTCGAAGTCTTCTCCCCGATGTGCCTGTCACCTCTCTCAAATTCCTCGGACAAATTCCTCTCATAGAAAAGATAATAAACGGTCAGATCACTGTGCAATGAGAAATAATCAGAAATAAAATCGGGCGAAAGTATTGCATCTGTTGCCTCCCCAGCAACGACGCCATTTTACGAGTCGATTTTCCGCTTTCAATTAAGTTTCACAAATGAAATAACGCATTGTTGTAGTATGTAAGTGGTGGAAAAATCGACTAATCAACAATTAAAATAACCACTCAATTAGGAGCTAGTCGTGTCCACAGAGAGGCAATGATGCAATAAAATCTCGATTATTTCGTATTCTTTCAATCACATGTGAAATCCTTAATCAAATCCGACATGAAATGTAATGGAAAGAAGATACACAATAACTCAAAAATATAAGGGTATATGTGTAATTTTTCCTCACTAAAATATTTAAAAAATATGTGATGATTTTATGTAATTTTCAATTGACATGTATTAGAGAAAATTTATGCACATTTTAATCCTAAAACCAATATTAAAGCATGTGAATATCAATAACTGCACAATTATGAAAAAGCATGAGTATGTAGTCACAATTTTTCCACAATAAAAAAATCATAAATTAAAATTGATTTTGGTGGCAGTGGCATTAAATGTAATTTTTAATTAGCACCAAAATAGGGGATTTTATCTCTCTCCTCCTTGCTCATGGGAGAGAGGTTCAATCGAGGAGAGACTCCCACAGGAGGTTGGCTGAAGTAAGGCCTTCACGATGGTGGCAGCAGTATGTTGTGAGGTGGCCGGAGCCAGCCTGTCGGAGGGGAGGAGTGGTGGCGGTGGAGGAGCTACTGTAGCCGCACGTGCTGCAGGCGTGCGGAGACGAAGAGGCGTGGGCTTGCGAGCGCTTTGCAGAGCACTTAAGCACGCGTGGAGGTGCGATGCTTGGAGTGGGCACGGCAATAGGTGCGGCTCTGTAGGCTCGAAGAAGGGCACGAGCGTGAAGGCTAGAGCATTGCAAGGTGCACGCGGATGTGGGAGCGCATTCTACAAGCGTGTGGTGAGGCACTGCAGGGAGGCACGGAAGTGGGCACGCGGAGGTGGAGCTCTGCAGTGGCGCTAGAGGTGGGCCTGCTGGAGGTTGGAGGCATTGCAGTGGCGCTGGGGCTGGGCACGCTGGAGAAGTTGATGAGGTGCGGGTGGCAGGTGCTGCTGGCGCGTGCGCTGAGGGTGAAGTGAGTGCACACTGTGGTTTGATGGCACTGCTGGAAGTTCTAGTGGAGATGAGGAGGCGTACAGTGTGCAGTGGCTAGTGGCTAGAAAAATAGAGGACAGGGGAAGAAGATGGAGGTGGTGTTGTAGAAGTTTCAGACTTCACAACCCCATCAGTTAAGACGTCTAGGAACATTCCCAGACGTCTTAACTGATGGGGGCGTGAAGTTTCAACAGCTGTAGTGGTGGTTGTTGGTGATGATGGTGATGGTGGTGCACGCTGAGGTGCTCATAATAATGCAACCGAGCTCCAGATGGCCGTGTGGCCTGTCACGCCACACGCCCACGGTGGTGGAGGCTCGTCGCCACAGTTGAGGCCGGTGGTGGTGGAGCAGATGAGAGATCAAGTCTTTGCACAGTGATGGGTCGGGGATGGTGGCCTGCCCAGCTCGAGTGCCACCTCTTGCTTGTAGTCAGCTGCCCTGACCAGATCCAACACACCCATTCCTTGAATGGGGACTTAACTGCGGCAGCTGGAGGAAATGCAGTCATTGCTCGTAGGAAAAAAAAACTAATAATAATAAAATAGTATGGTTATTTATATACAAACCCTCAACTTTTACGTTAACTTAAAATAATGCATGCAATGCACCTAATTGGTTAACTAATTAAATGAATGCAATTCTAAGTTAATTCTAAATGCATTTAAATAAGAATGCAATGCATGAATTATGTAATTAAATTAGAAATATGAATTAATCTATTTACATCCTAATTTATGCTAAATAAATGTTAGAATTAACTTAATGTCTAGGCACTTAAATACTTAAATAGCCCACAAATATGGGCTAATCACATCGAGTTTTTGTTGATAGTGAGAAAATAACTAAAACCTATTTCAACAAAGCTTACCCTAAGGTGACAGTTAGAGCCTCTCTCTAAGCTCACCCTAGGAACGTGGAGGCCAACAATAATTAGGGAGAGGGAGTGAAACAAATGCTAGGCAAAAATTGTAAAAATCTATGCAACAAAAATTGAAAGAAGGCAACTTGAATTAAAATGAACTTGTTCTACACAAAACTCATAGAGGAAAGCTTTTAATCTACTAGAAATGTAAGAAGATAAAAACACAAATCCTCTCAATGAAATGGTGAAGAAGATGATGGCTTCTTGCTCCAAGCTTGGTAGCTCCCGAGCTTGAAAAGACTCCTCCAACTCCTTCCTTGCTATGCTCCTCCAAGATGGTGTCCTCCAAGGTGGAAGCTACCACCATCAATTCTCCTCCTCCAAGGGTGGACGTCCACCCTAGGTCCTTCTATTTTCCTAGCCATCCTCCTTGAAGTAAAATGGCCCTCCTCCTTGGCGTGGTACAAGTTGAAGAGAGTGGGGATAAGAAGGCACCAAAGGGGCAGGTGATGTGCCCCCTTAATCTTCTTCTCTACTCCTTCTTCTTGGCCGTAGGTGTAGGTGGCTATAGGTGGAATAACACACCAATGGTGGATCATTTTTATGTGGTGATATGGTGCGTTGATATAAAGTTGGAGAGAGGGGTAGTTGGCATGAATAGGTGGAGAGCTAGGATGGAGTTTGGTGGTGGTTATGGGTGGTTAGAATGATCCTAGGGCTAGGGTTAGTTGGAGCCACCTTAAAGGGTGTTAAGTGGGTGGTTATGGTGGTGTTGGTGGCTTTTGGAGGTGGAGAGACACCACCATTTGGGTGCCAACCTAGGGTCTTCTAGAAGGGGTGTTAGGTGGATGGTGGAGATGGATTTAAGGGGAGATATGTGATGGAGATGAAGGGGATTTTGGAGGGAAAGTTGGCGCCAAAAGGGAAGGGTTCTAGAAGGTTATTTTGGAGGGAAAATAGGTTGCTTTTGGTAGTAGTGATGGGGTGAAGGGGTGTGATGGTGGTGGCACCAACTTGGAGTAGGATAGCTAGCTTAGGTGAGCTTAGTTGATGGAGCAAACTAAGGTTGACTTGAAGGTGGTGGATGGCCAACGAGCTGGATGCTAGCTAAGCTAAGCTAAGCTAGCTTAGCAAGCTATGGAGTAGAGGAGTAGGTAATGTGAACTATGGTTTGAAGAGAGGAGCTGAGGAGGAGAAGTCTGGAGATTGAAATGGAGCTAGCAGCTGCTGAAGAGGCTGGCATGGAGCTAGTCTAGCTGGCTTAGCATGCTAATTCTTTGCTAGATACTAAGCCAAGCTAAAGTGAGTTGGCTTCTACCATAATGAGCTGAGGTGAGCTAGGTCTGGTGCTCCGGGGGAAAATCAAGCTGGTTGAGGCAGCTAAGGTAGCTTAGCTCAACTGAGTTGAGCTAAGCTGAGTCCCCGGGAGCTGCACTTGAGCTTCCTGAGCTGGGATGAATTCTTCTTTAGCTGGCTGGAGTTGAGTGGAGCTGGATGTAGCTGGATCTAAGCTGGGGTGAACTCCAGTCAACTCAGCTGAGCTAGCTTGAGCTCCCTGTGGTCTAGTGGGAGCTGAAATGAGCTAAATTCCTACTGTGATGAGCTGGATCAAGCTGAGTTCCAGCTAGTCTGACCTTCTCCTTCACCATTTTCCTTCTTAAGTGCTAGGGTTTTAGGGATCTGTATATCTGTTCATCCCTAACACTCACAAAAACATATTAAAACAATAAGAAAAAATGCAGTGCACGCCTATCCTACTTAATGCCTAAATGTGGCCTAAAAACCCGTTTGCGGGGTAAAATCCTAAGAGATACGTTTGTTTTAATGCATAAGAATGATGATAAACTGGCGTTTATCACACCGCCATGGTTATCTTTTGCTAGTCTCTTAGCAAAACCTTAAATTTTTGGAAAATTGAATTTTTGGAAAATCTAATTTTTTCATCTTTTGAGGAGAAAAAGTTTAAGGGACCTTCGTTGATCTAAACACAGGAGGCACGTGATTTGTTAAGGATAGACATCGGGATTTGTTTTTGGATCCAACAATTAGAGAAAACATGATCAATATGTCCTCCAGAAAATTCACAAATTAACCCCTCGTTAATTCAGATGACTTGAAATTTTTTTTTTTAAGATTTTTCTGCCTCTTGAATCTAATTCGCAACTTGCAAAATTCCTTAAAACCTTGTGTCCGTGCTTGTGAAAAGCCAACATTTATAGGGGTGTGTTTTTGGTTTAGATTTTTTTTCTCTCTCCCCCATACTTATTTTTAGCTTAGTCTTACAACAAATGTGTCGGGATCATCATTCCCATTACCAATCCTCGAGGGGCCTCTAGTGCCAGTACTTCGGGATAGCACTGTCCATGACATCACCCAGGAGCTCACAACCCCAAAACACAGTGCGGTGTAAAGGGGCGTTCCAAGCAAACTCAAGCTCCTGTTCCGACACTATAGGTAGAACACCATCCAAGACACTTGAGCTGCTAAAATGCACGTGAATGCTCCATCTAAAGATATGAAATATAGATATGGAGCGACGTCGAGGCGGTAACATGTTGACATCGCATCCTCAAAGGAGGCATTTTCCTCCTCGGCGGTGGGAACTCAAACCAATGATCTACTTCAGACTTTTACTAAGTTCAAGCAAGGGAGTTTTTCTGATTTTTAGTAGTTTTTATTTGTTGGCTTGTGTGTGAAATTTGACACAGGAAGTTCCATAACAAATGCAAGTTTTGGAATCAGAAACTAAGCCAAATACTTTCCATATTACAAAAGGGGATCAAGTCAGCGAACTATCATGAGTTTGGGTGGAATTTTAGAGAAAGATATCTGATCTAGTCTAAAAATAGACCTTAAAATTCTAATGATCAGATCCATATCCTCTTCCCTAGTTTGTTAAAGATTAAATCCCAATGTACCAAAAGTGAGTTTTTACAACCTTAGTCCCAATTTCAAAATTTTTCCCAAAAAAGTATTCAACACTTCTATTTTTTTGGGTATGCAAGCAGGAAAATAACATAACTAAAGAAAAATGCATGTTTTTAGGTTTTGGAAATCCTAAATTGATCGTCAAATTTTAAAAACACCCCTCCATGCTAAGATATGCAATGCCTTCATGCATTAGGAGGGAAAATGGATCACCTTAATGAAGAGCGGTTGGGTTTAGGATGGTCAAAACCAGGAAAAAGGAAGGAAAAAGGGAAACAAGAAAAATGATGGGTTACTTCCCACAGATATGCCATTCAGCCTGGCATGAAGGTATGCACGGAAAATGGACAATCATGAAAGTAATTGGACACTTGAATGTCCTCAAGAAATGTGTTTTCCTCAAGATACCTGAAAAGATGAATGGTAAAGAAGTTGGGATCAAAATGTAATGGAAAAATGGAAGAATGACCCGGATTTCGCCACGGTTCAAGTGCATGTAAAATGCTAGACTCTGGTGGGTCGGGTGATAGGTCCAATGGAAAGGGAGGGGGAAAGGGGTCAACATTGAGACACCAAAAAGTGATCGCATTTTTGCGTGGTATGTTAAATTAGGGTTTTAAGTCGTTGCAACGCACAAAAATAGATTCGCTTTTAAAATTTATATGACCTAGATAGTGAGGTATTTAGGGTCGTCCAAGGAGGCAAGTTTGCAAATCAAAATCCCTTGCTTTAAAGATGGAACTCAACTTTCTTTTTGATGTTTTTGAATATATAGTTTTTATGATTTTGAAATAAATGCAACACGCGAGTTTTTGTTGATAATGAGAGAACAACTAAAACCTATTTCAATAAAGCTAACCCTAAGGTGACAGGTAGAGCCTCTCCCTAAGCTCACCCTAGGCACGTAGAGGCCTAGAATAGTTTGGGAGTGGGAGTGAAACAAATGCTAGGAAAAATTTGTAAAAATCTATGCAACAAAAATTGAAAGAAGGCAACTTGAATTAAAATGAACTTGTTGTACACAAAACTCATAGAGGAAAGCTTTTAATCTACTTGAAATGTAAGAAAATAAAAACACAAATCCTCTAAATGGAATGGTGAAGAAGATGATGGCTTCTTGCTCCAAGCCTAATAGCTCCTGAGCATGAAAAGAGTCCTCTAACTCCTTCCTTGCTATGCTCCTCCAAGATGGTGTCCTCCAAGGTGGAAGCTACCACCTTCAATTCTCCTCCTCCAAGGGTGGACGTCGACCCTAGGTCCTTCTCCTTTTCCTGGACATCCTCCTTGAAGTAGAATGGCAATCCTCCTTGGCGTGGCACAAGTTGAAGAGAGTGGAGAGAAGAAGGCACCAAAGGGGCGGGTGATGTGCCCCTTAATATTCTTCTCTACTCCTTCTTGGCTGTAGGTGTAAATGGCTGATGTAAACATGTTTACACTACTTAAGATGTCTATTTATGCATGTTCTTAAGCATAGGATTGCATTGCTTGCTATAAATATTGCATAACATGCATCATCTCGCATTTAGAGTAGTTTGAATAAAATGGAGGTTAATTGTCTCCTTTTATGTTCATGGACAGGGAAAACTTTTTATCGAGGCCTTGGATCGACGATCCAACTTTACAGATGTGATCAGGGCGACAATTGGAGTTCAACGACTCCAAGATCGCCCTAATCAGGCACCTGTAGCATCAAATAGAGATCGGGGAACCCTAAAAGATCAAGGACCATGATGGTGTGAATCCACACTTCAAATGACAAATCCAACCGCACGGATGGATTCGGATCGACGATCGTAGCCAAACAGCGTGAAAATCGACTCGATCCGACAACAGTAGCAACATCTACGTCATCCAGAAGATGGACGGCCAAGATGGCGCCACGTGGCACCATCTCAGCCGTCCAACTGACCCTCAAGACCACCGCTGCCTCTCCAAAGGAAATCCAACGCATGATCTGGGTTATTGGATCTTCATCCAATGGCAGTGGATGTGCACGCCTTAAAACATCCGCGTGACCATCTGGATAATGCAGCACAGCGAGCGAGAGCTCTATCGCGAGTAAGCAGCACGCGATCGATTCCTCGCCAGCTGGTGCTGGAGCGTGGGTGAGCGGGCTCCACGACTATTTGATCGTGATCGAGCGGCTGCGGGTGCCAAATCCATCCCACGTGCTATTGCATACCCACGTGTGACGCGGGATCCTACACGGGCGGGCACACATTGAGGAGCGAGCGAAGGCGCGACTTAAGCCGTCCGATCTTGCGATCGGACGACTGAGATTGACTAGACGTGTGCATGCATTGAGCACGTGGGCAAGCGAGCGGGCGCGAGCGCACTGCCCACGACGCCCATGTTCGAACCTTTACCGATGGTTTTATCCGTCACTAAAGGTCCTGAATTAATGTTTTTGGAGTTGTAATGACCAAATTGCCCCCAGTCCTTGCAACTATAAAAGGAGAACCCCTCCACACAAAATTCTCATCCCTTCCTTCTCTTCTCTCCCTCTCCAAAGCTCAAGAGAAGCTTGTCCCACACTCGAGATGCTTCTCACGAGATAAAGTCAATTTTTCGTCCCCCTTTCGAAAGTGGATCCCGCGACGACGACGACGTCCTGCCCCATTCCCGTTCTTCCGCTTCGTCCTCCTTCATCTTGCTCCTTCCACCTTCGTCCATGCATCGTCCCGTCCGGCTCATCCACCAAGCGACCGTCGAGGAGGATATCTCTCTCCCCATTCTTTTTACTACTTTCTGGAATCGATTTACTGCTTTCTAGTGTAATCATTTTCCTGCTTTCTAGTCATAATGTTTAGTGTAATGAACAATCCTTTTAATAATGAATTCCATGTGCATTCTATATCTCTTTTGATTTTTGTTTGTATTATTCTCTCTCCCTTATTCTCTCTCTCTCTTCTAATTATTGTAAATAGTTAGATAGTTTTAATCATTTGAATTACTTCGTGACAAATAAAACAAATGCGTATCTTTAAAATCAAACATCCGCCTCCCTGTGTTCGACCCGAGATTTCCATTCCAGTATAAATTTTATTTGTTGAACATGAGTTATTCGCTTTCATACTACGACGACAATTTTTTTTCAAAACCAAACACATTAGCGTAGCAACTCGACTTTCAACATTTTAGCGCCGTTGCCGGGGACGTTCAACATTTTGGCACCGTTGCCTGGGAAGCGACGCTCTTTGATTTTTTTTCTCACATTTTCTAACTTACAAATTATTTACCTCATTTCTCTCCTTTCTTATTGTGATTGCATTTACTCTTTTGAGACGAGCAGAAGCGGTAGATTGGAGTAAAGTGCTGTGGAAGGTTCTGTAAGTTATCCCTCACCTCCTACCCATTAGTTTTCATTTCACGACATAATAACACAAACATCAATCAACCTAGGTGTTCTTATAAACTCTAAGGTTAGATTGTTTGTTGTTTGACACCCACACCCGGCCCAACCCCCACTTTAAAAAAAAGAAAAATTAAAAAAAAAATCTCACAGAGGTACACAACCTCATCTGATTTTCAAACTCAATCGGTAAACTGATCTTTGGAGCTGGTACACACATTCAAACACATAATTGAGCAGAAATCATATTAGGAAATCACTTGTGTCCCTAATTAAGTGGTATGACAGGTCAATTGTTTGAAGTTGATTGGGCCGCACCACTTCAATTAAAATCAACCCATCAAGTAGTTGCCACTTAGGTTCAACTCTTAGGAATTTACCAGGTACTCCACATTTTTTTTTAAACTTCGAAGGGAAACATCTCCACCTGTGCTTTTAAAACCTAGTGTGCCAACAAAACCTGTTTGAAAACACCTAAAGCTGAATCCTAAAAGCTACTAAGCAAGATTTGAACCATAAGATTCACCGCATCAAAAAAATAATCTTGCTTGAAAACCACTGGTTTTCAAAACTGCAACGACAAGGTTTTCAAAACCAGTGGTTTTCAAGCAAGATTATTTTTTTGATGCTGTGAATCTTAGTGTTCAAATCTTGCTTAGTAGCTTCTCGGATTCAACTTTAGGTGTTTTCAAACAAGTTTTGTTAGCACACTAGGTTTTGAAAGCATAGGTGGAGATATTTTCCTTTGAAGCTTAAAAAAAACTGTGGAGTGCCTGGTAAATTCTTAAGAGTTGAACCTAAGTGGTAGCTACTTGATGGGTTGATTTTAATTGAAGTGGTGCAGCCCAATCAACTTCAAACAATTGCCCTGTTGCACCACTTAATTAGGCACACAAGTGATTTCCTAATCTAATTTCTACTCAATTATGTGTTTGAATGTGTGTACCAGCTCCAAAGATCAGTTTACCGATTGAGTTTGAAAATCAGATGAGGTTGTGTACCTCTGTGAGATTTTTTTTTTAATTTTTCTTTTTTTTAAAGTGGGGGTTGGGCCGGGTGTGGGTGTCAAACAACAAACAATCTAACCTTAGAGTTTATAAGAACACCTAGGTTGATTGATGTTTGTGTTATTATGTCGTGAAATGAAAACTAATGGGTAGGAGGTGAGGGATAACTTACAGAACCTTCCACAGCACTTTACTCCAATCTATTGCTTTTGCTCGTCTCAAAAGAGTACCTGCAATCACAATAAGAAAAGAGAGAAGTGAGGTAAATGATTCGTAAGTTAGAAAACGCGAGAAAAAAAATCAAAGAGCATCGCCTCCCCGGCAACGGCACCAAAATGTTGAACGTCCCCAGCAATGGTGCCAAAATGTTGAACGTCCCCGACAATGGCGCCAAAATGTTGAACGTCCTCAGAAACGGTACCAAAATGTTGAATGTCCCCGGCAACGGCGCAACAATGTTAAATATTCAGTTGCTACGCTAACGTGTTTGGTTTTAAAAAAAACTGTCGTCATAGTATGAAAGCGAAGAACTCATGTTCAACAAATAAAATTTATACTGGAATGAAAATCCTGGGTTAAACACATGGAGGCAGACGTTTGATTTTAAAAATACATATTTGTTTTATTTGTCACGAAGTAATTCAATTGATTAGAACTATCTAACTATTTACAATAATTAGAAGAGAGAGAGAGAGAATAAGGGAGAGAGAATAATACAAACAAAAATCAAAAGAGATATAGAATGCACATGGAATTCATTATCGAAACGATTGTTTATTACACTAAACATTACGACTAGAAAGTAGGAGAATGATTACACTAAAAAGCAGTAAATCTATTCTAGAAAGCAATAAATCTATTCTAGAAAGCAGTGAAAAGAATGGGGAGAGAGATATCCTCCTCGACAGTCGCTTGGAGGACGAGCTGGACGAGACAATGCCTGGAGAAATGAGGCCGAAGCGAAAGAATGGGAACGGGGTAGCACGTCATCGTCGTCGCGGGATCCGCTTCCGAAAAGGGGATGAAAAATTAACTTTATCTCGTGAGAAGCATCCTAGGTGTGGGACAAGCTTCTCTTGAGCTTTGGAGAGGGAGAGAAGAGAAGGAAGGGATGAGAATTTCGAGTGGAGGGGGTCTTCTTTTATAGTTGAAAGAAGTGGGGGCAATTTGCTTAATACAACTATAAAAACATTAATTCAGGACCTTTAGTGACGGATACAACCGTCGCTAAAGGTCCGAACATGGGCGTAGTGGGCAGTGCACGCGTGCTCGCTCGCTCAACATACACACATGTCCAGCCGATCTCCGCCGTCCGATCGCGAGATCGAACGGCTTAAGTCGCGCCTTCGCCCGCTCTTCAGTGCGCGTCTGCCCGCTTACGATCCTACGTCACGCGCGGGCGTGCAATAGCGCATGGGATGGATTTGGTGCCCGCAGCCGCTCGATCGCGATCGAACAGTCGCGGAGCCCGCTCACCCGCGCTTCAGCACCCGATCGCGAGGAATCGATCTTGCGCTGCTTGCTCGCGAGAGAGCCCTCGCCAGCTGCGCTGCATCGTCCAGAAGGTCGCGTGGATATTTTAAGGCGTGCGCATCCACAGCCATTAGATGATGATCCAACGACCTAGATCATGCGTTGGATTTCCTTTGGAGAGGCAGCGACAGTCTTGAGGGCAGGTTGGATGGCTGAGATGGTGCCACGTGGTGCCATCTTGGCCGTCCATCTTCTGGATGATGTAGATGGTACCACAGTTGTCGGATTGAGTTGATTTTCGCAACGTTAGGCTGCGATCATCGATCCAAATCCATCCATGCGGTCGGATTTGTTATTTGAAGTGTGGATTCACACCATCTTGGCCCTTGATGTTTTAGGGTTCCCCGATCTCTATCTGATGCTACAGATGCCTGATTAGGGCGATCTTAGAGTCGTTGAACTCCAATCGTTGCCCTGATCACATCTATACAATTGGATCTTCAATCCGAGGCCCCGATGAAAAGTTTGCCCTGTCCATGAACATAAAAGGAGACAATTAACCTCTATTTTATTCAAACTACTCTAAATGCAAGATGATGCATGTTATGCAATATTTATAGCATGCAATGCAATCCTATGCTTAAGAACATGCATAAATAAACATCTTAAGTAGTGTAAACATGTTTACATCATACCCCCATGCCTATCTTTTGCTAGTCCCTAGCAAAAAGTATAAGTTATTTATAAAAGAATCAGGTTGGATTATTTGGGCATGAGTTATTTTCAATCATTAAGAAAATGTCTACTTAGGATCTGAACTTTCAAAGACACAATAGTGCCCGAGTATCTGCCAAAATACAAACCGCCCCAAGCCCTCTCCTTATTCAAAGAAAATTTTATTTTTCTCTTTTTTTTCTTTTCTAATT
Organism: Thalassia testudinum; assembly: GCA_037157565.1. Lineage (NCBI taxonomy): Eukaryota > Viridiplantae > Streptophyta > Magnoliopsida > Alismatales > Hydrocharitaceae > Thalassia > Thalassia testudinum. The sequence continues at coordinate 173,910 of JAZHRO010000028.1, forward strand.
TTTTTTTGGATTTTCAAGTTGTTGGGTTTAAGAGTGGCTTTCTACAACCATTCAACTCACCCAAGATTTGATGAGAACCCTAAGTTCTAAGCATCTTATTGTGAATGTGATAGACTCGTTGACTAGCAGTTAAAACGGACTTCGGATTTCTATGCCTCTAGGTGGCCTAAAAAAAGAATTCTGCCTAAAGGTGTATCTTTACAATCGGTAGCTTTCTCCCTACTTTTATCTTTTTACGAGGTCAACAAAAGGGTGAATCCAGTGTATATCTCCCCAGTTTATTCTACTTCTCCGCTTCTTCCTAAGTGTTTTGGAAAATTTCAGTGCATTTATTGTGTTAGGTTCCGGACATCTGGTCGATGAGCTGTTATCACCGACAACTTGCCTGCCATGCTCGTGCGGCGAAGTGTGGTTTATTTATTTTCTTCTTTTCTCCTTTTCTTTTTGATTTTTTTTTCTTTTTAAGTTGGTGGCTTCCTTGGTCTAGGATTTACCTAAACACAGAAAAAAGAGAAGGGTCCTGTGACTGGGCTCCAGACAACCTACCTATGGGCTGTTACCCACGATAACTTGCCAGCCATATCACCCTAGAAGGTTCATTAGCTACCCAATTTCCGTTAAAATCATCAAACAACGAGTTAGTGACAAGATAGTGTGTAGATGCTAAAACCTCAAAGCTCCCTCAATTCAGAGGGCGGGTTGATAAGTCATGTACTTATCACCCAAACTTGTTTACTCCAATTCAAATAGAATTTAGGTTGGCGAGGACTCGAAAAGTAAATCCACATTTTAGTGGATACACGGGCTAATTAAGTGGTGCAATAGGCCAATTGTCGAATGTCGAGTTGCTATGCTAACGTGTTTGGTTTTTAAAAAAAATTGTCATCGTATTATGAAAGCGAAGAACTCGTGTTCAACAAATAAAATTTATACCGGAATGGAAATCCTGGGTCGAACACAGGGAGGCGGACGTTTGATTTTAAAAATACATGTTTGTTTTATTCGTCACGAAGTAATTCAATTGATTAGAACTATCTAACTATTTACAATAATTAGAAGAGAGAGAGAGAATAGGGGAGAGAGAATAATACAAACAAAAATCAAAAGAGATATAGAATGCACATGGAATTCATTATGAAACAATTGTTCATTACACTAAACATTATGACTAGAAAGCAGGAAAATGATTACAATAGAAAGTAGTAAAAAGAATGGGGAGAGAGATATCCTCCTCGACGATCTCTTGGAGGACGAGCCAGACGGGACGATGCCTGGACGAAGGAGGACGGAGCAGGACGAAGGAGGATGAAGTGGAAGAATGGGAACGGGGCAACATGTCGTCATCATCGCAGGATCCGCTTCCAAAAGGGGGACGAAAAATTAACTTTATCACGTGAGAAGCATCTCGGCTGTGGGACAAGCTTCTCTTGAGCTTTGGAGAGGGAGAGAAGAGGAAGGGATGATAATTTCGTGTGGAGGGGGTCTCCTTTTATAGTTGCAAGGAGTGGGGGCAATCCGGTCTTTACAACTTTGAAAACATTAATTCAGGACCTTTAGTGACGGATAAAACCATCACTAAATGTCCGAATGTGGGCGTAGTGGGCAGCGCACGCGTGCTTACTCACTTGCCCACGAGCCCAACACGCACGCACGTCCAGCCGATCTCAGCCATCCGATCGCGAGATCGGACAACTTAAGTCGTGCCTTGGCCCGCTCCTCAACGCTCGCCCACCCGCATATGATCCCGTGTCATGCACGGGCATGCAATAGCGTGTGGGATGGATTGGGCGCCGGTAGCCGCTCAATCGTGATCGAACAGTCACGGAGCCTGCTCACCCGGGCTCCAGCACCCGCTCGCGAGGAATCGATCGTGCACCGCTTGCTCGCGATAGAGCTCTCGCCTGCTGCGCTACGTCGTCCAGATGGTCGTGCAAATGTTTTAAGGCGCGCGCATCCATTGCCGTTGGATGAAGAACCAATGGCCTAGATCGTGCGTTGGATTTCCTTTTGAGAGGCAGCGGTGGTCTTGAGGGGCGGTTGGACGGCTGAGATGGCGCCACGTGGTGCCATCTTGGCCGTCCAACTTCTGGATGATGCAGATGGTGCCACGGTTGTCGGATTAAGTCGATTTTCGTGCCGTTAGGCTGCGATCGTCGATCCGAATCCATCTGTGACGTCAGAATTGTTGTTTCAAGTGTGGACTCACACCATCTTGGCCCTTGATCTTTTAGGGTTCCCCGGTCTATATCTGATGCTACAGATGCCTGATTTGGGCGATCTTGGAGTCGTTGAACTCCAATCGTTGCCTTGATCACATTTGTACGGTTGGATCTTCGATCCGAGGCTTCGATAAAAAGTTTTGCCTGTCCATGAACATAAAAGGAGATAATTAACCTCCATTTTATTCAAACTACTGTAAATGCAAGATGATGCATGTTATGTAATATTTATAGCATGCAATGCAATCCTATGCTTAAGAACATGCATAAATAGACATCTTAAGTAGTGTAAACATGTTTACATCATACCCCCATGCTTATCTTTTGCTAGTCCCTAGGCAAAACTGTATGCTATTTATAAAAGAATCAGGTTGGATTATTTGGGCATGAGTTATTTTAAATCATTAAGAAAATGTCTACTTAGGATCTGAACTTTCAAAGGCACAACAGTGCCCGAGTATCTGCCAAAATGCAAACCACCTTAAGCCCTCGCCTTATTCAAAGAAAATTTTATTTTTCTCTTTTTCTTCTTTTCTAATTAATCTTTGGATTTTCAAGTTTTAGGGTATAAGAGTGGCTTTCTACGGCCATTCAACTCTCCCAAGATTTGATGAGAACCCTAAGTCCTAAGCATCTTATTGTGAATGTGATAGACTCGTTGACCGGCAGTTAAAAAGGACTTTGGATTTCTATGCCTCTAGGTGACCTAAAAAAAGAATTCTGCCTAAAGGTGTATCTTTACAACCAGTATCTTTCTTCCTACTGTTATTTTTTTATGGGGTCAACATAAGGGTGAATCCAGTGTATATCTCACCGGTTTATTCTACCTCTCCACTTCTTCCTAAGTGTTTTGGAAATTTTCAATGCATTTATTTAGCTGGGTTCTGGACAACCGGTCGATGAGCTGTTACCATCGACAGCTTGCTAGCCACACTCATGTGGCAAAGTGTGGTTTATTTCTTTTTTTCTTTTCTCCTTTTCTTTTTGATTTTTTTTTTCTTTTTAAGTAGGTGGCTTACCTGGTCTAAGATTTACATAAAAGCAGCAAAAAGAGAAAGGTCCAGTGACTGGGCTCTGGACAACCTACCAACAGGCTGTTACCCATGGTAACTTGCCAGCCATATCACCCTAGAAGGTTCATTGGCTACCCAATTTCCATTAAAATCGCCGAACAATGAGTCAGTGACAAGATAGTGTGTAGATGCTAAAAACTCAAAGTTCCATCAAATCAGACGGCGGGTTGATAAGTCGTGTACTTATCACCCAAACTTATTTACTCTAATTAAAATAGAATTTAGGTTGGTGAGGACTCGAAAAATAAATCCACATTTTAGTGGATACACGGGCTAATTATGTGGTGCAACAGGCCAATTGTAGAATGTTGAGTTGCTACGCTAACGTGTTTGGTTTTGAAAAAAGACTGTCGTCGCAGTATGAAAGCGAAGAACTCGTGTTTAACAAATAAAATTTATGCCAAAATGGAAATCCCAGGTCGAACATAGGGAGGCGGACGTTTGATTTTAAAAATACGTGTTTGTTTTATTTGTCACGAAGTAATTCAATTGATTAGAACTATCTAACTATTTACAATAATTAGAAGAGAGAGAGAATAAGGGAGAGGGAATAATACAAACAAAAATCAAAAGAGATATAGAATGCACATGGAATTCATTATCGAAATGATTGTTCATTACACTAAACATTATGACTAGAAAGTAGGAAAATCATTACACTAGAAAGCAATAAATCTATTCTAGAAAGTAGAAAAAAGAATGGGGAGAGAGACATCCTCCTCGACGGTCGCTTGGTGGACGAGTCGGATGGGACGACACCTGGACGAAGGAGGACGGAGCAGGACGAAGGAGGACAAAGCAGAAGAACGGGAACGGGGCAGCATGTTGTCGTTGTCACGGGATCCGCTTCCAAAAGGGTGACGAAAAATTGACTTTATCTCGCGAGAAGCATCCTGGGTGTGGGACAAGCTTCTCTTGAGCTTTGGAGAGGGAGAGAAGAGAAGGAAGGGATGAGAATTTCGTGCGGAGGGGGTCTCCTTTTATAGTTGCAAGGAGTGGGAGCAATTTGGTCATTACAACTCTGAAAACATTAATTCAGTACCTTTAGTGACGGATAAAACCGTCGCTAAATGTCCGAACGTGGGTGTAGTGGGCGGCGCACGCGTGCCCGCTCGGTTGCCCGCGCACTCAACACACGAGCATGTCCAGCCGATCTCAATCGTCCGATCGCGAGATCGGACAGCTTAAGTCTCGCCTTCGCCTGCTCCTCAGCGCGCACCCGCCCGCGTACGATCCCACGTCACGCGTGGGCGTGCAATAGCGAATGGGATGGATTGGGCCCCTACAGCCACTCGATCGTGATCAAATGGTCGCGGAGCCCACTCACTCGTGCTCGAGCACCCGCTCGCGAGGATTCGATCACGCACCGCTTGCTCATGATAGAGCTCTCGCCTGCTGCGCTATGTCGTCTAGATGGTCGCACGGATGTTTTAAGGCACACACATCCATAGCCATTGGATGAAGTTCCAACGGCCTAGATCATGCGTTGGATTTCATTTCGTGAGGCAGCGGTGGTCTTGAGGGCCGGTTGGACGGCAAAGATGGTGCCACGTGGCACCATCTTGGCCGTCCATCTTCTGGATGATGTTGATGGTGCCACGGTTGTCGGATTGAGTCGATTTTCGCGTTGTTAGGCTGCGATCGTCGAACCGAATCCATCCATGCAGTCGGATTTGTCGTTTGAAGTGCGGATTCACACCACCTTGACCCTTGATCTTTTAGGGCTCCCCAATCTCTATCTGATGCTACAGATGCCTGATTAGGGCGATCTTCGAGTCGTTGAACTCCAACCGTTGCCCTGATCACATATGTACAGTTGGATCTTTGATCCTAGGCCCTGATGAAAAGTTTGCCCTGTCCATGAACATAAAAGGAGATAATTAACCTCCATTTTATTCAAACTACCCTAAATGCAAGATAATGCATGTTATGCAATATTTATAGCATGCAATGCAATCCTATGCTTAAGAACATGCATAAATAGACATCTTAAGTACTGTAAACATGTTTACATCATACCCACATGTCTATCTTTCGCTAGTCCCTAACAAAAACTATATGCTATTTATAAAAGAATCAGGTTGGATTATTTGGGCATGAGTTATTTTCAATCATTAAGAAAATGTCTACTTAGGATATGAACTTTCAAAGACACAACAGTGCTTGAGTATCTATCAAAATGCAAACCGCCTCAAGCCCTCGCCTTATCCAAAGAAAATTTTATTTTTCTCTATTTCTTCTTTTCTAATTTTTTTTTGGATTTTCAAGTTTTAGGGTTTAAGAGTGGCTTTCTAGGCCATTCAACTCACCCAAGATTTGATGAGAACCCTAAGTTCTAAGCATCTTATTGTGAATGTGATAGACTCGTTGACCAGCAATTAAAATGGACTTCGGATTTCTACGCCTCCAGGTGACCTAAGAAAAGAATTCTGCCTAAAGGTGTATCTTTAAAATTGGTAGCTTTCTCCCTACTTTTATTTTTTTACGGGGTCAACACAAGGGTGAATCCAGTGTATATCTCCCAAGTTTATTCTACTTCTCCGCTTCTTCCTAAGTGTTTTGCAAATTTTCGGTGCATTTATTGAGCTAGGTTCTGGACATCCGGTCGATGAGCTGTTACCACCGACAACTTGCCCGCCATACTCGTGTGGCGAAGTGTGGTTTATTTCTTTTTTACTTTTCTCCTTTTCTTTTTTATTTTTTTTTTCTTTTTAAGTAGGTGTCTTCCCTGGTCTAAGATTTACGTAAAAGTAGCAAAAAGAGAAAGGTCCAGTGACTGAGCTCTAGACAACCTACCTATGGGCTGTTACGCACGATAACTTGCTAGCCATATCACCTTAGAAGGTTCATTACCTACCTAATTTCCGTTAAAATTGCCGAACAACAAGTTAGTGACAAGGTAGTGTGTAGATGCTAAAAACTCAAAGTTCCCTCAAATCAGAGGGTGGGTTGATAAGTCGTGTACTTATCACCCAAACTTATTTACTCCAATTAAAATAGAATTTACGTTGGCAAGGACTCGAAAAACAAATCCACATTTTAGTGGATACACGGGCTAATTAAGTCCAAAGACCTAAAGGGTCTTTGTGTTCAAATCATAATGTAATATTTCCTAAGATTGAAAATTTTCTTAAACCCAAGTTCTCTTTCCTAATTCCATTTTTTTATTATTATAATTTTTTTAATAAAAGAAAATAAAATAAATCTATAGAGCTGACAAATAAATTTAGAGATGAATATCCACCCCCCATGCCTATCTAATGGAATGTCCTCATTGTATTAAAAAAACATAAAATAGAGTGGAATAACATAGAAAGTACCTAAATTGCATGAATATCAGGTCTGCTTTGAGATGAAAGCTAAAAAGACAAAAAAAAAAAATAGTATACATGCTGAATTTAGTGCCTTCAGCTAGGCACACTATACAAAGAAGAGAAATAAAGAATTCATAGGAGCAGGTCAGAATCAGAATAAACATAAGAAACTTCTGACCTGTCAACAAATGTCCACAGATGTGGACCAGATTATGGTGCAGACCCATACCCTATAATCGAGAATATCTTAAGTTCTTGATAAGAATTACCCAAAACCTAAAATCTATATGCAAGCGGGATCTAGCTTGCAATTTATGAGGATGCAACCCAAGACCAAAAAGTCGGGTTACAGAGAATTCAAGCTCAAAAGGATAATCATTGAATGTATGCTTAGGTTGGACATCCTCAAAACAGATGTCGTAAGGGTCCTGGTTTGATGGTTTCAGCTTAATAGGAACCCTTCGACTCAGTCTTCTACTTCCTCTAGATTTAGCTTCCCAAATCAGAACTTCCCAACTTCTATCCTCCTCATTCAGAATATTAAACTCCAGGACCTCTTGCATATTAATCACCCCATCTGAAATTCCAAGTCTAAAAGACGTGGCTGAATCAGAATTGACTTGGGTCTAATTATCTCAGAAATAGAATCATCGATAAGCTCAATGGGGTGTAACTGACAATCAGGATATTTGATTGAATCCTCCAGAAAATGTGATTCTAGATCCATAATGTGAGCCCCAATAAGATCAGTTTCCTCAGTTCTTGGGCTATTAAATGATCTTTCAGATTCCTCAGGCCCAATCATCTCACAAAAGTCAAATTCTGTAAACTCGCATAAGACTTTGCAACTTAAATCATCACCATTAGAATCAAAGAAATTAAGATCCGTATTAATGTATGTCTCAAAATCATCTATCACTTTCTGATCCAAAGAGACATGTTTCCTCGTACCCTGGCTTAGGGATATCAGGTGAAGAAATCAGATCATCCTTAATTGGTTGCTCTAATTCAATCTGGTCAGCCTCGTAACACGTGTCCTCCCCAACAGGTGCCTGAACGGGTTCTGAAATTGGCTGTCTTGAAGAGGGTTCATCTTGGGAATCTTCCCAAGATTAAATCAAAGTGACCATAAATCTCATCCTCAATTTCGCTAACTTCCCAAGTAGAAACTCACTTGGGTTCTTATCCTTAACATCCTAGAGCCAATCCAATAAAAACATATTCAAATCATCAATCATTTGAATCAGGGGCTCCAATCTCTCAATGCAAGGTATTGGCTGAACTTCTAAAGATTGTATGATATTCCTCAAGTTAGCCAAAACCTTTTCTTGAACCTGGTTACCCTGAACCAAATGAGTTGGTTCAGGGTTGGGTAGGTTTGGGATCAACGCAGGCGAATTAACGAATTGAGATTCGTTATACCCTTCCTGATAATAGGTCATTGCAGATGGTTCAAAAGGTGGTGATGACCTAAAGGTAGTGTAATTAGGGGATGGGTAAGGATCAGTGTATCCTTCTTGATTGTAGATCGTATTAGGTTGTTCATGAAAGGTTGACGATCTGTAATCGATGTGGCTCTGAGAAGGATAGAAAGCACAATCAAAGTGTTCAGGGTTAGACCCTAAACACGGAGGTCTGGAACTGTATCCCCAATCCGAGTTATCCCAACTAACTGATGGTTGATTACAGTACGAGTCAGAATAATCGTCATGTTGAGGATAATTCAAAACAGGACGGAAAGAGCTAGAATGCGTGTAATATGTGGAAGGATTCATGAGAAATGGGTGGAAGAAAGGCACCCTGCAATACAAACAATCAAACCTATCCTTAAGTGGGTTAGCCTAAAGACCTACAGACTCCCAAAACCCATCTTAAGATAGAGAAATGATTTGATCTACTTCTGTCTGCTCAATCCAACCAGTTAGAAGGAAGGATTGGGAGAAGGTTCTTCCTTTGGCTTGTGACTCCGGTTCCTAGTGTACCCCCCAGCCGCGATCATTTGATTTTGCTCCCCTAGCTAGACATCAGATTGAATAGTAGAAACAGACTAATAAAAAATAATCTCATTCTGGGTTCTGAATAGTGAGTCAAATCATTAAGGCCAACGTCTACTCTGTTTTATTTAAGGCAAGGCTTGAATGTGCTTTGGAATGTTATGGGTCCTTTATATGGGTTGTGCCCTTAATGATTGATTGATTTGTGTGTGCGTGCATAACCAGTGGCTATAGGTAGAATAATACACTAATGGAGGATCATTTTTATGTGGTGATATGGTGGGTTTATAGAGAGGTGGAGAGGGGGGTAGTTGGCGTGAATAGGTGTAGGGCTAGGATGGAGTTTGGTGGTGGTTATGGGTTGTTAGAATGATCCTAAGGCTAGGGTTAGTTGGTGCCACCTTAAAGGGTGTTAAGGGGGTGGTTATACTAGTGTTGATGGCTTTTGGTGGTGGAGAGACACCACCATTTTGGCGCCAACCTAGGGTCTTCTTGAAGGGGGGTTAGGTGGATGGTGGAGACGGATTAAAAGGGAGATATGTGGTGGAGATGAAGGGGATTTTGGAGGGAAAGTTGGTGCCAAAAGGGAAGGGTTCAAGAAGGTTATTTTGGAGGGAAAATAGGCGGCTTTTGGTACTGGTGATGGGGTGAAGGGGTGTGATGGTGGTGGTGCCAACTTGTAGTAGGATAGCTAGCTTAGGTGAGCATAGTTGATGGAGCTAACTAGGGTTGAGTTGAAGGTGGTGGATGGTTGTGGAGCTTGATGCTATGTAAGCTAAGCTAAGCTAGCTTAGCTAGCTATCGAGTAGAGGAGTAGGTAATGTGAGCTAAGGTTTGAAGAGTGGAGCTGAGGAGGAGATGTCTGGAGCTTGAAATGGAGCTAGCAGCTGCTGAAGAGGCTAGCATGGAGCTACACTAGCTGGCTTAGCTTACTAATTGTTTGTTAGCTACTAAGCCAAGCTAAAGTGAGCTGGCTTCTACCATAATGAGCTGAGGTGAGCTGGGTCTGGCGCTCTCAGGGAGGATCAAGCTGGTTAAGGCAGCTAAGCTGAGTCCCCAGGAGCTGGACTTGAGCTTCTTGAGCTGGGATGAATTCTTCTTCAGCTGGCTGGAGTTGAGTGGAGTTGGATGTAGTTGGATCTGAGCTGGGGTGAACTCCAATCAACTCAGCTAAGCTAGCTAGAGCTCCCAGTGCACTAGTGGGAGTTGAAATGAGCTAGACACAACTAAGTTGTGCTGGATCTTGAGTTTCCATTCTACAAAGATTAGCTGAATGGAGTTAGGATGGGCTAACCCTTGTCCAAGTGAGCTAGATTCCTGCTGTGGTGAGCTGGATCAAGCTGAGTTGCAGCTAGTCTGAGCTTCTCCTTCAACATTTTCCTTCGTGACTGCTAGGGTTTTAGGGATCTGTATATCTGTTCATCCCTAACACTCACAAAAACATATTGAAACAATAAGAAAAAATGCAATGCATTCCTATCCCACTTAATGCCTAAATGCAGCCCAAAAACCCATTTGCGAGGCAAAATCCTAAGAGCTATGTTTGTTTTAATGCATAAGAATGATGATAAACTGGTGTTTATCACACCGCCATGGTTATCTTTTGCTAGTCTCTTAGCAAAACCTTAAATTTTTGGAAAATTGAATTTTTGGAAAATCTAATTTTTTCATCTTTTGAGGAGAGAAAGTTTAGGGACCTTCGTTGATCTAAACACAGGAGGCACGTAATTTGTTAAGAATAAACATCGAGATTTGTTTTTGGATCCAACAATTAGAGAAAACATGATCAATATATCCTCTAGAAAATTCGCAAATTAACCCCTCATTAATTCAGATGACTTTAAATTTTTGTTTTTGGGATTTTTCTGGCTCTTGAATCTGATTCGCAACTTGCAAAATCCTTTAAAACCTTGTGTCCGTGCTTGTGAAAAGCCAACCATTATAGGGGCGTGTTTTTGGTTTAATTTTTTTTTCTCTCTCCCCCATGCTTATTTTTAGCTTAGTCTTACAACAGATGTGTCGGGATCATCATTCTCATTACCAATCCTCGAGGGAGCTCTGGTGCCAGTACTTTAGGATAGCACTGTCCATGACACAACCTTGGATCTCACAACCCCAAAACACAATGCGGTGTAAAGGGGCATTCCAAGCAAACTCAATCTCTTGCTTCGACACTATAGGTATAGCACCGTCCAAGACATTTGAGCTGCTAAAATGCGCTTGAATGCTCCATCTAAAGATAAGAAAAATAGATATAGAGCAGCGTCGAGGCAGTAACATGTTGACATTGCATCCTCAAAGGATTCATTTTCCTCCTTCTCGACAGTGGCAACTCAAACCAATGATCTGCTTCAGTCCTTTACTAATTTCAAGCAAGGGAGTTTTTTTTATTTTTAGTAGTTTTTATTTGTTGACTTGTGTGTGAAATTTGACATAGGAAGTTCTGCGGGAAATGCATGTTTTTGAATCAGAAACTAAGCCAAATACTTTCCATATTACAAAAGAGGATCAAGTCACCTGAATTATCATGAGCTTAGGTGGAATTTTAGAGAAGGATATCAAATCTAGTCTAAAAATAGACCCTGAAATTCTGATGATCAGATCCATATCCTCATCCCTAGTTTGTTAAAGATTAAATCCCATTGTACCAAAAGTGAGTTTTTCAACCTTAGTCCTAATTTCAAAAATTTTCCCAAAAAAGTATTCAACATTTTTATTTTTTTGGGTATGCAAGCAGGAAAATAAAATAACAAAAGAAAAATACATGTTTTTAGGTTTTGAAAATCCTAAATTGATCGTCAAATTTTGAAAACACCCCCCATGCTTAATCTATGCAATGTCTTCATGCATTAGGATGGAAAAGGGATCACCTTAATGAAGAGCGGTCAGGTTTAGGGGTCAAAACCTGGAAAAAGAAACGAAGAAAGAAAGCAAGAAAAATGTTGGGTTACTTCCCATCCAGTGCTATCTTTTATGCCATTCAGCCAGGTGTGATGGTATGCACGGAAAATGGACAATCACGTAAATAATTGGACACTTGAATGCCCACAAGAAATGTGTTTTCCTCAAGATACCTGAAAAGATGAATGGCAAAGAAGTCGGGATCAAAATGAAATGGAAAAATGGAAGAATGACCCGGATCTGGCCACGGTTTAAGTGCATGTAAAATGCCAGACTCTGGTGGGTCGAGTGATAGGTCCAATGGAAAGGGAGGGGGAAAGGAGTCAACATTGAGATACCAAAAAGTGATCGCATTTTTGCACGATTCATTAAATTAGGATTTTAAGTCATTGCAATGCACAAAAATGGATTCCTTTTAAAATTTATAAGACCTAGATAATGGGGTATCTTGGGTCGTCCAAGGAGGCAAGTTTGCAAATCAAAATCCCTTGCTTTAAAGATGGAACTCAACTTTCTTTTTGATGTTTTTGAATATATAGTTTTTATGATTTTGAAATAACGGCAAGACGCGAGTTTTTGTTGATAGTGAGGAAACAACTAAAACCTATTTCAATAAAGCTAACCCTAAGGTGACAAGTAGAGCCTCTCCCTAAGCTCACCCTAGGCATGTAGAGGCCTAGAATAGTTTGGGAGAGGGAGTGAAACAAATGATAGGTAAAAATTGTAAAAATCTATGCAACAAAAATTGAAAGAAGGCAAATTGAATTGAAATGAACTTGTTCTACACAAAACTCATAGAGGGAAGCTTTTAATCTATTTGAAATGCAGGAAGATAAAAATAGAAATCCTCTAAATGAAATGGTGAAGAAGATGATGGCTTCTTGCTCCAAGCCTGGTAGCTCCTGAGCTTGAAAAGAGTCCTCCAACTCCTTCCTTGATATGCTCCTCCAAGACGGTGTCCTCCAAGGTGGAAGCTACCAATTTCAATTCTCCTCCTCCATGGGTGGACATCCACCCTAGGTCCTCCTTTCCCTGGCCATTCTCCCTGAAGTAGAATGGCCATCCTCCTTGGCTTGGCACAAGTTGAAGAGAGTGGGGAGAAGAAGGCACCAAAGGGGTGGGTGATGTGCCCCTTAATCTTCTTCTCTACTCCTTCTTCTTGGCCGTAGGTGTAGGTGGCTATAGGTAGAATTATACACCAGTGGAGGATCATTTTTATGCGGTGATATGGTGGGTTTATATAGAGGTGGAGAGGGGGATAGTTGGTGTGGATAGGTGCAGGGCTAGGATGGAGTTTGGTGGTGGTTATGGGTGGTTAGAATGATCCTAGGGCTAGGGTTAGTTGGCGCCACCTTAAAGGGTGTTAAGGGGGTGGTTATGGTGGTGTTGATGGCTTTTGGTGGTGGAGAGACACCACCATTTTGGCGCCAACCTAGGGTCTTCTAGAAGGGGGTTAGGTGGATGGTGGAGACGGATGGTTAGAGGGAGTGAGCTATATTCCTACTGTGGTGAGCTGGATCAAGCGATCTATATATCTATTCATTCCTAACACTCACAGGGAGAAATTGTGACAATAAGAAAAATTGCAATGCATGCCTATCCTACTTAATGGATAAATGCAGGCCAACAACCGATTTGCGGGATAAAATCCTAAGAGCTACGTTTGTTTTAATGCATAAGAATGATGATAAATTGGCATTTATCACACCGCCATGGTTTTCTTTTGCTAGTCTCTTAGCAAAACCTTAAATTTTTGGAAAATTGAATTTTTGGAAAATCTAATTTTTTCAACATTTGAGGAGAAAAATATTAAGGGAACTTCGTTGATCTAAACACAGGAGGCACGTGATTTATTAAGGATAAACATCAGGATTTGTTTTTGGATCCAACAATTAGACAAAACGTGATCAATATATCCTCCAGAAAATTTGCAAATTAACCCCTCGTTAATTCAGATGACTTGAAACTTTTGTTTTTAGGATTTTTCTGGCTCTGGAGTCTGATTCACAACTTGCAAAATCCATTAAAACCTTATTTCCATGCTTGTGAAAAGCCAACAATTATTGGGGCGTGTTTTTGGTTTGAATTTTTTTTCTCTCTCCCCCATGCTTATTTTCTGCTTAGTCTTACAATAGATGTGTCGGGATCATCATTCCCGTTACCAATCCTTGAGGGGGCTCTGGTGCGAGTACTTGGGGATAGCACTATCCATGACACAACCCTGGAGCTCACAACCCCAAAACACAATGTAGTGTAAAGGGGCATTCCAAGCAAACTCAAGCTCTTGCTCCGACACTATAGGTAGAGCACCATCCAAGACACTTGAGCTGCTAAAATGCACTTGAATGCTCCGTCTAAAGATAAGAAATATAGATATGGATCTACGCCGAGGTGGTAATATGTTGACATTGTGTCCTTAAAGGATGCATTTTCCCCCTCGGCGGTGGATACTCGAACCAACGATCTACTTCAGACTTTTACTAAGTTCAAGCAAGGGAGTTTTTCTGATTTTTAGTAGCTTTTATTTGCTGGCTTGTGTGTGAAATTTGACACAAGAATTTCCCTGGGAAATGCATGTTTTTGAATCAGAAACTAAGCCAAATACTTTCCATATTACAAAAGAGGATCAAGTCACCTGAACTATCATGAGTTTTGGTGGAATTTTAGAGAAGGATATCTAATCTAGTCTAAAAATTGAGCCTGAAATTCTGATGTTCAGATCCGTATCCTCATCCCTAGTTTGTTAAAGAGTAAATCCCATTGTACCAAAAGTGAGTTTTTCAACCTTAGTCCCAATTTCAAAATTTTTCCCCAAAAAGTATTCAACATTTTTATTTTTTTGGGTATGCAAGCAGGAAAATAAAATAACAAAAGAAAAATACATGTTCTTAGGTTTTGAAAATCCTAAATTGATAGTCAAATTTTTAAAACACCCCCCTTACTTAAGATATGCAATGTCTTCATGCATTAAGAGGGAAAAGGGATAACCTTAATGAAGAGCGGTCGGGTTTAGGATGTCAAAACCTGGAAAAGAAAGGAAAAATGAAAGCAAGAGAAATGATGGGTTACTTCCCAACTAGTGCTACCTTTTATGCCATTCAGCGGGGGGTGAAAGTATGCACGGAAAATGGACAATCATGTAAATAATTGGACACTTGAAAGTCCTCAAGAAATGTGTTTTCCTCAAGATACCTGAAAAGATGAATGGTAAAGAAGTCGGAATCAAAATGAAATGGAAAAATGGAAGAATGACCCAGATCTTGCCATGGTTTATGTGCATGTAAAATGCCAGACTCTGGTGGGTCGGGTGATAGGTCCAATGGAAAGGGAGGGGGAAAGGAGTCAACATTGAGACACCAAAAAGTGATCGCATTTTTGCACGGTTTGTAAAATTAGGGTTTTAAGTCGTTGCAATGCACGAAAATAGATTCGCTTTTAAAATTTATAAGACCTAGATAGTGGGGTATCTAGGGTCATCCAAGGAGGCAAGTTTGCAAATCAAAATCCCTTGCTTTAAAGATGGAACTCAACTTTCTCTTTGATGTTTTTGAATATATAGTTTTTATGATTTTGAAATAACAGCAACACGTGAGTTTTTATTGATAGTGACAAAACAACTAAAACCTATTTCAATAAAGCTAAACCTAAGGTGACAGGTAGAGCCTCTCCCTAAGCTCACCCTAGGCTTATAGAGGCCTAGAATAGTTTGGGAGAGGGAGTGAAATAAATGGTGGGCTAAAATTTTAAAAACTATGCAACAAAAATTGAAAGAAGGCAACTTGAATTAAAATGAACTTGTTCTACACAAAATTCATAGAGGAAAGCTTTTAATCTACTTGAAATGCAAGAAGATAAAAACACAAATCCGCTAAATGAAATGGTGAAGAAGATGATGGCTTCTTGCTCCAAGCCTGGTAGCTCTTGAGCTTGAAAAGAGTCCTCCAACTCCTTCCATGCTATGCTCCTCCAAGACAGTGTCCTCCAAGGTGGAAGCTACCACATTCAATTCTCCTCCTCCAATGGTGGACGTGCACCCTAGGTCCTTCTCCTTTTCCTGGTCATCCTCCTTGAAGTAGAATGGCCATCCTCGTTGGCATGACACAAGTTGAAGAGAGTGGGGAGATGAAGGCACAAAAGGGGCGGGTGATGTGCCCCTTAATCTTCTTCTCTACTCCTTCTTCTTGGTCGTAGGTGTAGCTGGGTATAGGCAAAATAATACACTAATGGGGGATCATTTTTATGTGGTGATATGGTGGGTTCATATAGAGGTGGAGAGGGGGGTAGTTGGCGTGAATAGCTGCAGGGCTAGGATGGAGTTTGGTGGTGGTTATGGGTGGTTAGAATGATCCTAGGGCTAGGGTTAGTTGGCGCCACCTTAAAGGGTGTTAAGGGGGTGGTTATGGTGGTGTTGGTGGCTTTTGGTGGTGGAGAGACACCACCATTTTGGTGCCAACCTGGGGTCTTCTAGAAGGGGGGTTAGGTGGATGGTTTAGATGGATTTAGGGGGAGATATGTGGTGGAGATGAAGGGGATTTTGGAGGGAAAGTTGGAGCCAAAAGGGAAGGGTTCTAGAAGGTTGTTTTGGAGGGAAAATAGGTGGCTTTTGGTAGTGGTGATGGGGTGAAGGGGTGTGATGGTGGTGGTGCCAACTTGGAGTAGGATAGCTAGCTTAGGTGAGTTTAGTTGATGGAGCTAACTAGGGCTAAGTTGAAGGTGGTGGATGGCCAAGGTGCTGGATGCCAGCTAAGCTAAGCTAAGCTAGCTTAGCTAGCTATGGAGTAAAGGAGTAGGCAATGTGAGCTAAGGTTTGAAGAGAGGAGCTAAGGAGGAGAAGTCTGGAGCTTGAAATGGAGCTAGGAGCTGCTAAAGAGGTTGGCATGGAGCTACTCTAGCTGGCACAGCTTGCTAATTCTTTGCTAGCTGCTAAGCCAAGCTAAAGTCAGCTGGCTTCTACCATAATGAGCTGAGGTGAGCTGGGTCTGGTGCTATCGGGGAGGATCATGCTGGTTGAGGCAGCTAAGGTAGCTTCGCTCAACGGAGTTGAGCTAAGCTGAGTCCGCGGGAGCTGGACTTGAGCTTCCTGAGCTGCGATGAATTCTTCTTCAGTTGGCTAGAGTTGAGTGGAGCTGGATGTAGCTAGATCTAAGCTGGGGTGAACTCCAATCAACTCAGTTGAGCTAGCTAGAGCTCCCTGTGGACTAGTGGGAGTTGAAATGAGCTAGACTCAACAAAGTTGAGTTGGATCTGAGCTGACCTAGGCTAGTGTGAGCTAAGACGAGCTCTCTTGAGTTTCCATTCAGCTAAGATTAGCTGAATGGAGTTAGGATGAGCTAACCCTAGTCCAAGTGAGTTAGATTCTTGTTGTGGTGTGCTGGATCAAGCTGAGTTCCAGCTAGTCTGAGCTTCTCCTTCACAATTTGCCTTCTTGAGTGCTAGGGTTTTGGGGATCTGTATATCTGTTCATCCCTAACACTCACAAAAACATATTAAAACAATAAGAAAAAATGCAATGCATGCCTTTCCAAGTTAATGCCTAAATACAACCTAAAAACACATTTGCGGAGCAAAATCCTAAGAGCTACGTTTGTTTTAATGCGTAAGAATGATGATAAACTGGCATTTATCACTCCCCAATGGTTTTCTTTTGCTAGTCTCTTAGCAAAACTTTAAATTTTTGGAAAATGGAATTTTTGGAAAATCTATTTTATTCAACTTTTTAGGTGAAAAAGATTAAGGGACCTTCGTTGATCTAAACACAGGAAGCACATGATTTGTTAGGGATAAACAACGGGATTTGTTTTTGGATCCAACAATTAGATAAAACAGGATCAATATATCCTCCAAAAAATTCACAAATTAACCCCTTGTTAATTCAGATGACTTGAAATTTTTGTTTCTTGGATTTTTCTGGCTCTTGAATCTGATTCGCAACTTGCAAAATCCTTTAAAATATTATGTACATGCTTGTGACAAACCAACAATTATAGGTGCGTGTTTTTGTTTTAAATTTTTTTTTCTCTCTCCCCCATGCTTATTTTTAGCTTAGTCTTACAACAGATGTCTCAGGATCATCATTCTCGTTACCAATCCTCGAGGGGGCTCTGGTTCCCATACTTCGAGATAGCACTGTCCATGACACCACCATGGACCTCACAACCCCAAAACGCAAGGTGATGTAAAGGAGCGTTCCAAGCTAACTCAAGCTCTTGCTCCAACACTATAGGTAGAGCACCGTCCAAGACACTTGAGCTGCTAAAGTGTGCTTGAATGCTCCGTCAAGATAAGAAATATAGATATGGGGCAGCGTCGAGGCGGTAACATGTTGACATCGCGTCCTCAAAGGAGGCATTTTCCTCCTTCTCAACGGTGGTAACTCAAACCAATGATCTGCTTCAAACTTTTACTAAGTTCAAGCAAGGGAGTTTTTCTAATTTTTAGTAGTTTTTATTTGTTCGCTTGTGTGTGAAATTTGACACAGGATGTTCCATGGGAAATGCAAGTTTTTCTATCAGAAACTAAGCCAAATACTTTCCATATTACAAAAGAGGATCAGGTCACCTGAACTATCATGAGTTTAGGTGGAATTTTAGAGAAGGATATCGGATCTAGTCTAAAAATAGACCCTAAAATTCTGATGTTCAGATCCGTATCCTCATCGCTAGCATGTTAAAGATTAAATCCCAATGTACCAAAGTGAGTTTTTTCAACCTTAGTCCCAATTTCAAAATTTTTCCCCAAAAAGTTTTCAACATTTTTATTTTTTTGGGTATGCAAGAAGGAAAATAAAATAACTAAAGAAAAATGCATGTTCTTAGGTTTTGAAAATCCTAAATTGATCGTCAAATTTTAAAAACACCCCCTCATGCGTAAGATATGCAATGTCTTCATGCATTAGGAGGGAAAAGGGATCACCTTAAAGAAGAGCAGTCGAGTTTTCAATGGTCAAAACCTGGAAAAGGAAAGGAAAAAGGAAAGCAAGAAAAATGGTGGGTTACTTCCCATCCAGTGCTATCTTTTATGCCATTCAGCCGGGCATGAAGGTATGCACAGAATACGGACAATCATGTAAATAATTGGACACTTGAATGTCCTCAAGAAATATGTTTTCCTCAAGATACCTAAAAAGATGAATGGTAAGGAAGTCGGGATCAAAATGAAATGGAAAAATGGAAGAATGGCCCGGATCTTGCCACAGTTTAAGTGCATGTAAAATGCCAGACTCTAGTGGGTCGGGTGATAGGTCCACTGGAAAGAAAGGGGGAAAGGAGTCAACATTGAGACACCAAAAAGTGATCGTGTTTTTGCACGGTTTGTTAAATTAGGGTTTTAAGTTGTTGCAATGCACAAAAATAGATTCGCTTTTAAAATTTATAAGGCCTAGATAGTGGGGTATCTAGGGTCGTCCAAGGAGGCAAGTTTGCAAATCAAAATCCCTTGCTTTAAAGATGGAACTCAACTTTCTTTTTGATGTTTTTGAATATATAGTTTTTATGATTTTGAAATAACGGCAAGACGCGAGTTTTTGTTGATAGTGAGGAAACAACTAAAACCTATTTCAATAAAGCTAACCCTAAGGTGACAAGTAGAGCCTCTCCCTAAGCTCACCCTAGGCATGTAGAGGCCTAGAATAGTTTGGGAGAGGGAGTGAAACAAATGATAGGTAAAAATTGTAAAAATCTATGCAACAAAAATTGAAAGAAGGCAAATTGAATTGAAATGAACTTGTTCTACACAAAACTCATAGAGGGAAGCTTTTAATCTATTTGAAATGCAGGAAGATAAAAATAGAAATCCTCTAAATGAAATGGTGAAGAAGATGATGGCTTCTTGCTCCAAGCCTAGTAGCTCCTGAGCTTGAAAAGAGTCCTCCAACTCCTTCCTTGATATGCTCCTCCAAGACGGTGTCCTCCAAGGTGGAAGCTACCAATTTCAATTCTCCTCCTCCAAGGGTGGACATCCACCCTAGGTCCTCCTTTCCCTGGCCATTCTCCCTGAAGTAGAATGGCCATCCTCCTTGGCTTGGCACAAGTTGAAGAGAGTGGGGAGAAGAAGGCACCAAAGGGGTGGGTGATGTGCCCCTTAATCTTCTTCTCTACTCCTTCTTCTTGGCCGTAGGTGTAGGTGGCTATAGGTAGAATTATACACCAGTGGAGGATCATTTTTATGCGGTGATATGGTGGGTTTATATAGAGGTGGAGAGGGGGATAGTTGGTGTGGATAGGTGCAGGGCTAGGATGGAGTTTGGTGGTGGTTATGGGTGGTTAGAATGATCCTAGGGCTAGGGTTAGTTGGCGCCACCTTAAAGGGTGTTAAGGGGGTGGTTATGGTGTTGTTGATGGCTTTTGGTGGTGGAGAGACACCACCATTTTGGCGCCAACCTAGGGTCTTCTAGAAGGGGGTTAGGTGGATGGTGGAGACGGATTAAAGGGGAGATATGTGGTGGACATGAAGGGGATTTTGGAGGGAAAGTTGGCGCCAAAAGGGAAGGGTTCTAGAAGGTTATTTTGGAGGGAAAATAGGTGGCTTTTGGTAGTGGTGATGGGGTGAAGGGGTGTGATGGTGGTGGTGCCAACTTGGAGTAGTATAGCTAGCTTAGGTGAGCTTAGTTGATGGTGCTAACTAGGGTTGAGTGGAAGATGGTGGATTGCCATGGAGTTGGAAGCTAGCTAAGCTAAGTTAGGCTAGCTTAGCTAGCTATGGAGTAGAGGAGTAGGTAATGTGAGCTAAGGTTTGAAGAGAGGAGCTGAGGAGAAGTCTGGAGCTTGAAATGGAGCTAGCAACTATTGAAGAGGTTGGCATGGAGCAACTCTAGCTTGCTTAGTTTGCTAATTCGTTGCTAGCTGCTAAGCCAAGCTAAATTTAGTTGGCTTCTACCATAATGAGTTGAGGTGAGCTGGGTTTGGAGCTCCCGGGGAGGATCAAGCTGGTTGAGGTAGCTAAGGTAGCTTAGCTCGACTGAGTTGAGCTAAGCTGATTCCCCGGGGGCTGGACTTGAGCTTCCTGAGCTGGGATGAATTCTTCTTCAGCTGGCTGGAGTTGAGTGGAGCTGGATGGAGCTAGATCTGAGCTGGGGTGAACTCCAGTCAACTTAGTTGAGCTAGCTAGAGCTCCCTGTGGACTAGTGGGAGTTGAAATGAGCTAGACTCAATGAAGTTGAGCTAGATCTGAGCTGACCTAAGCTAGGGTGAGCTAAGATGAGCTCTCTTGAGTTGACATTCAGCTGAGATTAGCTTAATGGAGTTAGGATGACCTAACCCTAGTCCAAGTGAGCTTGATTCCTACTGTGGTGAGCTGCATCAAGCTGAGTTCCAGCTGGTCTGAGCTTCTCCTTCACCATTTACCTTCTTGAGTGCTCGGGTTTTAGGGATCTATATATCTATTCATTCCTAACACTTGCAAAAACATATTAAAACAATAAGAAAAAATGCAATGCATGCCTATCCAAGGTAATGCCTATATGCAGCCTAAAAACCCATTTGCAGAGCAAAATCCTAACAGCTACTTTTGTTTTAATGCATAAGAATGATAATAAACTAGCATTTATCACACTCCCTTGGTTATCTTTTGCTAGTCTCTTAGCAAAACTTTAAATTTTTGGAAAATCTAATTTTTTCGACTTTCGAGGAGAAAAAGATTAAGGGACCTTGGTTGATCTAAACACTGGAGGCACGTGATTTGTTAAGGATAAACATCGGGATTTGTTTTTGGATCCAACAATTAGACAAAACGGGATCAATATATCCTCCGGAAAATTCGCAAATTAACCCCTTGTTAATTCAGATGACTTGAAATTTTTGTTTTTAGGATTTTTCTGGCTCTTGAATCTGATTCGCAACTTACAAAATCTTTTAAAACCTTATGTCCATGCTTGTGAAAAGCCAACAATTATAGGGGCATGTTTTTGGTTAAAATTTTTTTTTCTCTCTCCCCCATGATTATTTTTAGCTTAGTCTTACAACAGATGTGTCGGGATCATCATTCCCGTTACCAATCCTCGAGGGAGCTCCAGTGTTAGTACTTCAGGATAGCACTGTCCATGACACCACCTAGGAGCTCACAACCCCAAAAAATAATGCGTTGTAAAGGGGTGCTCCAAGCAAACTCAAGCTCTTACACCGACACTATAGGTAGAGCACCGTCCAAGATACTTGAGCTGCTAAAATGCACCTTAATGCTCCATCTAAAGATATGAAATATAGATATGGTGCAGCACCGAGGCGGTATCATGTGACATCGCATCCTCAAAGGAGGCATTTTCCTCCTTCTCAGTAGTGGGAACTCAAACCAATGATGAACTTCATACTTTTACTAAGTTCAAGCAAGGGAGTTTCTCTGATTTTTAGTAGTTTTTATTCGTTGGCTTGTGTGTCAAATTTGACATAAGAAGTTCCGCAAGAAATGCCTATTTTTGAATAAGAAACTAAGCCAAATACTTTGCATATTACAAAAGAGGATCAAATCACCTGAACTATAATGAGTTTAGGTGGAATTTTAGAGAAGGATATCTGATCTAATCTAAAAATTTACCCTGAAATTCTGATGATTAGATCCATATCCTCATCCCTAGTTTGTTAAAGATTAAATTCCATTGTACCAAATGTGAGCTTTTTCAACCTTAGTCCCAATTTCAAAATTTTTCCTAAAAAAGTCTTCAACATTTTTATTTTTTTGCGTATGCAAGTAGGAAAATAAAATAACTAAAGAAAAATGCATGTTTTTAGGTTTTGAAAATCCTAAATTGATCATCAAATTTTAAAAACACCCCCCCATGCTTAAGATATGCAATGTCCTCATGCATTAGAAGGGAAAAGGGTTCACCTTAATGAAGAGCTGTCGGGTTTAGGATGGTCAAAACCTGGAAGAAGAAAGCAGAAAGGAAAGCAAGAAAACTGATGGGTTACTTCCCATCCAGTGCTATCTTTTACGCCATTTAGCCGGGCGCGAAGGTATGCATGAAAAACGGACAATCATGTAAATAATTGGACACTTGAATGTCCTCAAGAAATGTGTTTTCCTTAAGATCCTTGAAAAGATGAATGGTAAAGAAGTCGAGATCAAAATGAAATGGAAAAATGGAAGAATGACCTGGATCTGGCCACGGTTTAAGTGCATGTAAAATGCCAGACTGGGTCTTCTGGAATGGGGGTTAGGGGGGTGGTTATGGTGGTGTTGGTGGCTTTTGGTGGTGGAGAGACACCACCATTTTGGTGCCAACCTAGGGTCTTCTAGAATGGGGGTTAGGTGGATGGTGTAGATAGATTTAAGGGGAGATATGTGGTGGAGATGGAGGGGATTTTGCAGGGAAAGTTGGCTCCAAAAGGGAAGGGTTCTAGAAGGTTATTTTGGAGGGAAAATAGGTGGCTTTTGGTAGTGGTGATGGGGTGAAGGGGTGTGATGGTGGTGGTGCAAACTTGGAGTAGGATAGCTAGCTTAGGTGAGCTTAGTTAATGGAGCTAACTAGGGTTGAGTTGAAGGTGGTGGATGGCAAAGGAGCTGGAAGGTAGCTAATCTAAGCTAAGCTAGCTTAGCTAGCTAAGGAGTAGAGGAGTATGTAATGTGAGCTAAGGTTTGAGGAGGGGAGTTGAGGAGGAGAAGTCTGGAGCTTGAAATGGAGCTAGTAGCTGCTGAAGAGGCTGGCATGGAGCTACTCTAGCTGGCTCAGCTTGCTAGTTCTTTGATAGCTACTAGGCCAAGCTAAAGTGATCTGGCTTCTACCATAATGAGCAGAGGTGAGCTGTGTCTGGTGGTCCTGGGGAGGATCAAGCTGGTTGAGGCTGCTAAGGTAGCTTAGCTCAACTGAGTTGAGCTAAGCTGAGTCCTCAGGAGCTTTACTTGAGCTTCCTGAGCTGGGATGAATTCTTCTTTAGTTGGCTGGAGTTGAGTGGAGCAGGATGTAGTTGGATCTGAGCTTGGGTGAACTCCAGTCAACTTAGCTGAGCTAGCTAGAGCTCCCTGTGGACTAGTGGGAGCTGAAATGGGCTAGACTCAACTAGGTTGAGTTGGATTTAAGCTGACCTAAGCTAGGGTGAGCTAAGATGAGTTCTCTTGACTTGCCATTCAGCTAAGATTAGCTGAATGGAGTTTGGATGAGCTAACGTTAGTCCAAGTGAGCTAGATTCCAACTGTGGTGAGATGAATCAAGCTGAATTCCAGCTAGTCTGAGCT
Organism: Thalassia testudinum; assembly: GCA_037157565.1. Classification (NCBI taxonomy): domain Eukaryota; kingdom Viridiplantae; phylum Streptophyta; class Magnoliopsida; order Alismatales; family Hydrocharitaceae; genus Thalassia; species Thalassia testudinum. Next base: position 197,576 of record JAZHRO010000028.1, read on the forward strand.
TCTCCTCCACCATTTTCCTTCTTGAGTGCTAAGGTTTTAGCGATCTATATATCTGTTCATCCCTAACACTCACAAAAACATATTAAAACAATACGAAAAAATGCAATGCTTGCCTATCCTAGTTAATGCTTAAATGCAGCCCTAAAACCCATTTGCGGAGCAAAATCCTAAGAGCTACATTTGTTTTAATGCATAAGAATGATGATAAACTGGTGTTTATCACACAACGCTCACGCTCGCAGTTGTTAAAGGTGTGGCTATCTGCAACCGTTGGATCCAGTGCGGACGGCTGAGATTGCTAGAGGAGAGCGCACGCTTGCCAGCATTTGAATTTTGAGTCGATGGTGCATGCACTGGCTGCCATTGGATGCTGCATCGCACAGTCGAGACGTGCCTGTAGAGCACATGTACGTTGAATTGAATCGAGCACCTCTTGCAATTGGGGAGATCGGATGACTGACGCTGCATGCGGGCAACGTAAATGCATGCCTCAGATGGTATGCGTGTGATCTGGCATGCATCTTCGCATCGGCGGGTGGCGTTGGATCACTTGTGGGGAACCTCGATCACTAGATTGTGATTGGGCGACACTATTGCGTTTAACACTGTAGCGGGGCGCGATGAATCACGGCTCAATCTTGCGCCTGCTCTTTGAGAATGCTTCCCCTCTCTACTGCGCCACGCCTACGAATGTGATGCGAAGAAGAATTGTGCCCACGAGGTGAGGGTAGCCACTCAGCCATTGGAGCTTCATCCAACAACTGAGATCACTCGATGGAGAGGCCTTTGGAGATGTGCGGGCGACTTTAGGCACTCCAGATGGTGCCACGTGGCAGCATTTGGACCGTTCACCCTTCATTGCTTGCAGAGGATGCAACGGTGTTTGGATCGAGGTGATTTCTACGTTGTCGGATTGTGATTGATGCTCCGAATCCGTTCGTACGGTCAGATTTTTCATCCAATGTCCGTGAGGATGTCATTTTTCCTTCGAGCCATATAAAAAGAAAGAATTAATATACAAAGCATACAACTATCCTAAATGCCATGCAATGGATGTATGCAATATTTATAATATGATATGCAATGCTAAACCTAGGAACTATTATAAATAAGCAATTTATCATGAATTCATGTGTGTTCATCATACCCCCATGCTTACTTTTTGCTAGTCCCTAGCAAAATTAACCTAAATGCTATGTATAAAAGTAGAATCAGGGTTCGAGTAGTTAGGCAAAATTCATTGATTGCTTTAGAAAATCTCAACCCTAAGACCTAATTACAAAAACTCAACAGTGCCCGGGTGCCTTCTAGAATGCAGACCGTCCAAGCCCTCGCCTTATTTGGCAAGAGCAGGTACAAAATTTTTTTTCTTATTTTCTAATTTTGTTGTACTTTTGGAGTTTGAGAGTTCCGGGATAACTTTTTACAACTACCTGACCATCCCAAGACTCAAAAAGGACTCTAAGTGCTAAGCATCTTGTGACAATAGTGAAAGACTCACTAGACAGCCGTTAAAATGGACTTCGGGTTTCTACGACCCTAGGTGACCTTGCCTAATGGTTTATCTTTTCGATTGGTAGCTTTCTCCCTACTTTTATTTATAGGGTCAACACAAGGGCAAACCCAGTGTATATCTCCCCGATTTATTCTAATTCCCCACTTCTTCCCTAAGTGATTTGGAAATTATTGTGCATTTTTTTGTGAGCTGGGTTCTGGACAACCGGCCGATGAGTTGTTACCACTAACAACTTGCCAGCCATACTCGTGCGGTGAAGTGTGGTTTTAATTTTTTTTCTGCATTTTCTATGTATATTTTTTTTCTTTTTCTTCTTTTTTTTTAAGTAGTTGGCTTCCCAGATCTAATATTTACCTAAAGGTAGTACAACGAAAATGGTCTTGTGACTGGGCTTTGGACAACTTGCCAATGAGTTGTTACCATCGACAACTTGCCAGCTATACCACCCTAGATAGTTCATTGATACCCAATTTCCAAAGAAACTGCCAAAATGTCAGTGAGTGAAAAAAAAGTGTGTAGATGCTTAGTCTTAAAGTCCCCCCAAATCAGAGGGTGGGTTGATAAGTCGCATACTTATCATCCCAAATTATTTACCAAATTAAAATGAATTTTAATTGGCGAGGACTCAAGACTAAGTCCACATTTGAGTGGACACCCAGGCTAATTAAGCCCGAAGACTTGAAGAGTCTAAGTATTCAGGTCTCAAAGTATCAAATCCTAAAGTTTGCAACTCCTAATGCGTAAGTTCTCATCTCCTAATTATAAAATTATTTATTTATTTATTTATTATTATTATTTTCTAAATGGAATAAAAGAAAGTAGGAAATTACTGTTATAGCAGACAAAATGATTATAAGATATTTCCACCCCCACATGCTTATCTATTTCAATGTCCTCATTGTTCAAAATGAAAGCATGCAGGAGAGTAGAAGTGGAAGAATAACACCTAGTTTCCATGAGACTCTATTCAGCTTGGAACAGTCTTTACATGTGCTGAGTTTAGTGCCTTCAGCTGGGTGATGGTCGGCCAGCGGTGGTTAAGGCAAGGTAAGAGCAACCTTGTCCGAGATGGGTTCAGGGAGCACATGGTCAATAAAGGGTTTAAGATGCTATCCGTTGACCTTGAAAATATTACCTATCTTTGGGTCAGAGATTTCGACGACCCTTTAGGGAAAATCCGCTCAATAACGAATTGGTCATCCCACTTAGGCCTGAGTTTTCTAGGGAAAAGCTTCAATTGAGAATCAAAAAGCCAGCCCTTCTGGTTCAACTTAAAGTTCTTATGTGAAATCATCTGGTCATGGAGAGCTTTGGCCCTTGCCTTATAGATTTTGGCATTTTCATAAGCATCATTTCAAAGCTCTTCCAACTTAGATAGTTGGAGTTTACTGGTGTTCCCGGCCAACTCAAGGTCCACATTACATTTCTTGATGGCCCAAAATGCATGGTGTTCAAGTTCTACGGGTAAGTGACATGCCTTACCAAACACCAGATGGAATGGAGACATATCGAAAGGAATTTTGTACGTCGTACGGTAAGCCCAAAGAGCATCATCAAGCTTTTGGGTCCAATCCTTCCTATCAAGCCTAATGGTTTTCTGCAAAATGTTCTTGATCTCTTGATTGGAGACCTCAGCCTATTCGTTCGTCTGAGGGTGCTAAGGTGTGGAAATCTGATGATTCACCCTGTATTTTCCCAGTAAATTCTGAAACTAGGCATGAGTGTAATGTGTGCCACCATCACTGATAATTGCCCTAGGAACCCCGAACTGACTGAAGATATTTCTCTTCACAAAATCGATGACCACCTTGTGGTCATTGGTCCGAGTGCGAATTGCCTCAATCAACTTGGACACATAATCAACAGTGACCAGAATATGCTGGTGTCCAAATGAAGGAGGGAAGGGTCCCATAAAGTCGATGCCCTAAATGTCAAAAATTTTGATGGAAAGAATTGGGTTCAGGGGCATCATATCTCTCTTAGCCATGTTGCTAAATGCCTGGCATTGGGTGCATGACTTTGAGAATTCCTGGGCATCCTTAAATAATGACAGCCAATAGAATCTGGATTGCAAAATTTTTGTGGCCGTCTTTTTCCCAGAAAAGTGTCCACCACATGCAGATGTGTGGCATAACTCTAGTATGCTATGGAATTCAATTTTCGGAATGCATCGATGAATAATCCGATCTTTGCCAACGCTGTACAGCTCAAGATCATCCCAAAAATAATATTTGGCTTCAGACACAAGTCTATCCCGTTGTTGTTTGGTCCAATCTTGGGGGATTTGACCAACGGCCAAATAATTGACAATATCCACAAACTAGGGGGTTCGGATACTCGAGACTGTGAGGATAGTCTCATCCGGAAAAGTTTCAGAGATCGAGACATCTGGATGAGGAGAATCAATTAGGATTCTCGAGAGGTGATCCGCCACTACATTTTGTGCCCCAGCTTTATCCTGGATTTCAGGATTGAACTCTTAAAGTAGTAGAATCCAGTGAATAAGCTGGGGTTTGGCATCCTTTTTGGCCAAGAGATGTTTCAAGGGCGAGTGACCGGTATAGATGATGACACGAGAACATAACAGATAAGCCCTGAATTTTTCTAAAGCGAAAACTATAGTTAGCAATTCCTTTTCAGTAATGGTGTAGTTCCTCTGGGCCTCGTCTAGAGTTTTGCTAGCCTAGTAAATCACAGACTTTTTCTGAATCTTTTGACCCAAGACAGCCCTGACCGCATAATCAGATGCGTCAGCCATAATCTCAAATGGGGCTGTCCAGACTGATGGTTACTGCACTGGGGCACAGGTGGCTGCCATTTTCAATAATTAAATGCCTTACGGCATGATTCATCAAACTCGAACAGTGTGTCTTTGGCCAGAAGGTTACTCAAGGGCCGAGCAACTTTCGAAAAATCCTTAATGAATCTTCTATAAAAACCCACATGCCCAAGGAAAGAGCGGATCTGTTTTACGGATGTGGGTGGAGGAAGTCTGGAGATAGCATCCACCATAGCTCTATAAACTTCAATACCCCGACTAGAGACCACATGACCCAGGACAATGCCTTTCTGAGTCATAAAGTTGCTCTTTCCCAGCTAAGGACCAGTTGTGTTTTGATGCATCTTTGGAGGATCAATTCTAGGTTAGCTACTCAAGATTCAAAAGAATCTCTGAAAATGGAGAAATCATTCATGAACACCTCAAGAAAATCCCACACCATGTCAGAAAAGATGGCCAGCATGCACCTTTGAAAAGTCGTCGGCGCATTGCAAAGCTCGAACGACATTCTATGGAATGCAAAGGTTTTGTAGGGACATGTGAAAGTTATCTTTTCCTGGTATTCAGCGTGGATAGGGACTTGGTTATATCCCGAATAACCATCCAGGAAGCAAAAATATTTTTGCTCAGCTAACCTTTCGAGGATTTGATCGATGAATGGCAAGAGAAAGTGATCCTTTTTAGTGCTTGTGTTTAGCTTCCTATAGTCAATGTAGACTCTCCAAGCAGAAGCTGAATGAGTGGTGAAGGTTTCCCCTTTCTCATTAGTCATAACTGTTATCCATGCCTTCTTGGCTATAATCTGAATGGGGCTAACCCATGGACTATCCGAGATTGGGTAAAGAATCCTAGCATCGAGCCACTTGATTATCTCCTTCTTGACCACTTCTCGCATATTCAGGTTTAGTCCCCATTGCATTTCGCGAGAAGGGCAGGATCCATCTTCCATGAAAATACGATGATTACAATAAGATGGCTCGATCCCCCTAAGGTCGTGGATGATCGATCCAATTGCCTCCATGTTGTTCTTAAGGAACTTAATTAACCTCGATTCTTGCTCCTTAGTCAAATCAGCACTAATAATCACAAGGAGCGTGTTTTCAGGTCCTAAGAACTCATATTTCAAATTTTTGGGCAATGGTTTCAATTCCAACTGGGGTGGGTTTAGAATAGAAGGCAGGGAGGATGCTGATAAATATTCATCAGGGCGATCTAGTGGAAGAGGCTGGGAATGAACAAAATCAATAGCCTCTTTAGGATGTGGCAGGTCTACCATGGAGGGTTGTGGGTTGGGTTCGCTAAAGTTGGTGGAGTCCTCGAGTGCACTAATTGTCATACAATTCTCAAGATCCTAATCCTCGAGTTCCTTAATGAATCCACAATCCTCAAATCCTCTTATCGCCTTAAAAATATCCAGAGTTAATTTCTTATCCCCAAAGGCGATCTCCATACTACCGCTTTCACAATTTATGTTGGCCATGGCGATAGCTAGGAATGGACGCCTCAGAATGATGGGCATGTTCAAATCATTAGGTATATCCATGTCAAGGATGAGGAAATCTATAGGAAAATGGAAATCCTGGACCTTGATAATTACATCCTCAATAACGCCTCTCGATGTGGTGACCGATCGATCTGTTAATTGTAGTGTTACTGAGGTTGGCCTTAGTTCACCTAACCCATACCTCTCATAAAGAGAAGTCAGGATTAGGTTGATGGATGCAGCTAGATCCAATTGTGCCCTATCAAAAGTGTATTCCCCAATAATGCATGAGATCAAGGGGGCACCTGGATCTTTCTTCGTTTTAGGAAGGTGATGCAAGATCACAGAACTTGCCTGCTTAGAGCGAATCACCTTCCTCAGAGTGGGTTCTCTCAGTTTACACTTTTGGTTACATAGTTGTTTCAAAAATTTAGCGTAAGCTGGGATGTGCTTAATAGCATCGAAGAGTGGAATATTGATCTCTACGCTCTTGAATAAATCCAAAAGCTCCTCATTTCTATCTAGGGTTTTCTTCTTCTTAGCTTTCAATAGGGCTTCAAGGAATGGGATATGGGTGGGATTTTCAATTTCTGGTCCCTGGGCCTTATTGTCTTATTTAATCTCCTCCTCTTCTCTCTCAAGCTCCCTAGAATTTTGGCATCTAGAATGCAATTTGGGGTCCCGGGTTAGCTTTCCACTTCTCAAGGTGACAGAGTTTGTAGAGGCATACGAGTTTGGGTCTTGAGGTGGGCTAGTGAAGATTTGAGGTCCTTGGTTAGTCATGTAACTAGAAGAAGAAGAAGATGAGGGTACAAGTTGATTCTCAACCACCTGAGTATGTGCGTGTGAGTCCCTTTGATTCTCATACCCTTGGGCACTATTGCCCTGATTTTGCACGTTGCACGGGTTGGGTACAAGTTGGATGGTAGAGATCTAGCTTGTCGTGTTAGCAATTAACCTAGATTGCAAATTATCCAATGATGTCTTCATTGTTGCATAAGCTGAAGCATGGACCCTTGCATTTCCACCATCTGCCTATTTAAATCAGCCTACCCTGTGGATTGTTGGGCATTTCCAAGATGGCTGAGTAACCGGTCTGATGTAAACATGTTTACACTACTTATGATGTCTATTTATGCATGTTCTTAAGCATAGGATTGCATTGCATACTATAAATATTGCATCGCATGCATCATCTTGCATTTAGATTAGTTTCAATAAAATGGAGGTTAATTATCTCCTTTTATGTTCATGGACAGGGCAAACTTTTTATCGGGGCCTTGGATCGAAGATCCAACTGTACAGATGTGATCAGGGCGACAATTGGAGTTCAACGACTCCAAAATCACCCTAATCTGACATCTGTAGCATCAGATAAAGATCGGGGAACCCTAGAAGATCAAGGGCCAAGATGGTGTGAATCCGCACTTTGAATGACAAATTCGATCACACGGATGGATTCAGATCGACGATCGTAGCCTAACGGTGTGAAAATCGACTCAATCTGACACCCATGGCACCATCTACATCATCCAGAAGATGGACGGCCAAGATGGTACCACGTGGCACCATCTCAGCCGCCCAAGCAGCCACCCTCAATCACTGAAGACAATGGTGCACACGCATCTCCACCGTTGGATCAAGATCAAACGGCTGAGAGAGGAGCTCAACCGGCATGCCCATCCTCTAAGTTACACCTGAAGAAGCCGCCTTGACCATTGGATCTTGATCCAACGGTCCTGATCGCATGTTCAGATGATTAGCTGCTCGCCCATCCACGCACGCAGCGTAGTCGATAAGGCGCTCAATCACCTTCAGGCGCAGGTTCGAATCCGCATGCATAGGCGAGAGGGCATATGCGACTGTGTGATGAGAATCGAGCGGCTGTGGGAGCTCGATAGTGCCCACGCACTATTGCACGCCGTGCCTTACGTAAGATCAGACGTGGGCTGGCCTGCGCTAAGGAGCGAGAGGAGGCGCGAGATAAGCCGTCCAATCGTCTGAACGTGGACGTGCATTACACGCACGAGCAGGCGAGTGGGCGTGCGTGCTCCGCCACACGTCGCCCACGATGGGGCTCTAGCGACGGTTTTATTCGTCGCTAAAGATCCCTTATTTAATGTTTTGAGATTTAAAAGACCAATGTGCCCTCATTCCTTTCAACCATAAAAGGAGACCTCCACACGAAATTCTTATCCCTTCCTTCTCTTCTCTCCCTCCCCAAAGCTCAAGAGAAGCTTGTCCCACACCTGGGATGCTTCTCGCGAGATAAAATCAATTTTTCGTCCCCCTTTCGGAAGCGGATCCCGTGACGACAACGACGTGCTACCCTGTTCCCATTCTTCCAGCTTCGTCCTCCTTCGTCCTACTCTATCCTCCTTCGTCCAGGCAATGTCCCGTCCGGCTCGTCCTCCAAGCGACCGTCGAGGAGGATATCTCTCTCCCCATTTTTTTTACTGCTTTCTAGACTAGATTTACTACTTTCTAGTGTAACCATTTTCCTGCTTTCTAGTCGTAATGTTTAGTGTAATGAACAATCATTCTGATAATGAATTCCATGTTCATTCTACATCTCTTTTTGATTTTTGTTTGTAATATTCTCTCTCTCTCTCATTCTCTCTTTCTCTTCTATTTAGTGTAAATAGATAGATAGTTTCTAGTCAATTAAATTACTTCGTGACAAATAAAACAAACGCTTATTTTTAAATCAAACATCCGCCTCCCTGAGTTCGACCTAGGATTTCCATTCCGGTATAAATTTTATTTGTTGAACACGAGTTCTTCGCTTTCAAACTACAACAACAGGTTTTCAAAGTGAAACACGTTAGAGTAGCAACTCGAGCGTTCAACATTTTGGCGCCGTTGCCAGGGAGGCAATGCTCTTTGATTTTTCTTTGTGTTTTTACAACTTACGAATCATTTACCTCACTTCTCTCTTTTCTTATTGTGATTGCAAGTACTCTTTTGAGACAAGCAAACGTGGTAGATCGGAGCAAAATGCTGTTAAAGGTCCTGTGAGTTATCCCCCACCTCCCAGCCATTAGTTTTCATTTCAACACATAATAACACAAACATCAATCAACCTAGGTGTTCTTATAAACTCTAAGGTTAGATTGTTTGTTGTTTGACACCTACAACCACCCCAACCTCCTCGTTTAAAAAGAAAATTAAAAAAAAAATCTCACAAATGTACACAACTTCATCTGATTTTCAAACTCAATCGGTAAACCAATGTTTGGAGCCGGTACACACATCCAAACACATAATTGAGTAGAAATCAGATTAGGTAATCACTTGTGTGCCTAATTAAGTATTGCAACAGGCCAATTGTTTGAGTTGATTAGGCCCCACCACTTCAATTAAAATCAACTCATCAAGTAGCTGCCACTTAGGTTCAACTATTAGGGATTTACCAGGCACTCCACATTTGTTTTAAGCTTCAAATGAAAACATCTTCACCTGTGCTTTCGAAACCTGGTGTGCCAACAAAACTTGTTTGATAACACCTAAAGTTGAATCCTAAAAGCTACTAAGCAAGATTTGAACCCTAAAATTCACCACATCAAAAGTAATCTTACTTGAAAACCACTGGTTGTGCACTCACACACAAATCAATTAATCATTAAGGGCACAACCTAGATAAAGGGCCCATCACATTCCAAAGTACATTCAAATCTAGCCCTAAATAAAACAGAGTAGACGTTGGCCTTAAGGATTCGACTCACTCTTCAGAGCCCAGAACGAGAAATTTTTCGATTAGTCTGTTTCTTCTATTCAATCTGATGTCTAGCTAGTGGAGCAGAATCAAACGATCGCAACTGGGGCGTACACTAGAAATCGGAGGCACAAGCCGAAGGAAGAACCTTCTCCCTAGTCCCTCCTTCTAACTGGTTGGATTGAACAGATAGAAGTAGATCAAATCATCCCTTTATCTCAAGATGGGTTTTGGGAGTCTGTAGGTCTTTAGGCTAGCCCACTTAAGGATAGGTTTGATTGCTTATATTGTAGGGCACCTTTCTTCCTCCCATCACTCATGAATCTTTTCACATATTACACGCATTCCCACTCTTTCCCTCCTATTTTGAATTATCCCCAACATGATGATTATCCCGACTTGTGCTATAATCAACCATCAGTTAGTTGGGATATCTCGGATTGGGGATACAGTTCCAAACCTCCGTGTTTAGGGTCTAACCCTAAACACTATGATTGTGATTTCTATCCTTCTCAGAGCCACATCGATTATAGATCGTTACCCTTTCATGCACAACCTAATACGATCTATAATCAAGAAGGATACAGTAATTCTTACCCATCCTCTGATTACACTGCCTTTAGGTCATCACCACCTTTTGAACTATCTGAAATGACCTATTATTAGGAAGGGTATAACGAATCTCAATTTGTTAATTCCCTTGCATTGACCCCAAACCCGCCCAACCTTGAACCAACTCATTTGGTTCAGGGTAACCAGGTTCAAGATAAGGTTCTGGCTAACTTGAGGAATATCATATAATCTTTAGAAGTTCAGCCAATACCTTGCATTGAAAGATTGGAGCCTCTAATTGAAATGTTTGATGATTTGAACAAGTATTTGTTGGATTGGCTCCAGGATGTTAAGGATGAGAACCCGGGTGAGTTTCTACTTGAGAAGTTAGCGAAATTAAGGATGAGATTTGTGGTTGCTTTAGTTTAGTCATGGGATGATTCCCAGGATGAATTCCATTCAGGAGAGCCAATGTCAAAACCTGCTCAGGCACCTATTGGGGGGGACACATGTTACGAGGCTGACTAGATTGAATTAGACCAACCAATTAAGGAAGATCTGATTTCTTCACCTGAGATCCCTGAGTCAGGGTACGAGGAAACGTATGTCTCCATGGATCAGAAAGTGACAGATGATTTTGGGACATACATTAATACGGATCTTGATTTCTTTGATGGTGAAGATTCAAGTTACGAAGTCCGACGCGAGTTTACAGAACATGATTTCTGTGAGACGATTGGGCCTAAGGAATCTGATAGATCATTTGATAGCCCAATAATTGAGGAAACTGATTTTATTGGGGCTCACATTACGGATCCAGAATTGCATTTTCTGGAGGATTCAATTCAATGCCCTGATTGTCAGTTACACCCCATTGAGCTTATTATTGGTTCTGTTTCTAAGATAATTAAACCCAGGTCAATTATGATTCAGCCACATCATTTAGACTTGGAGATTTCAGATGGGGTGATTAATATTTAAGAGGTCATGGAATTTGACATGCTAAATGAGGAGGATAGGAGCAGGGAAATTTTGATTTGGGAAGCACGTTCTGGAGGAAGTAGAAGACTGAGTCGAAGGGTTCCTATTAAGCTAAAACCATCAAACCAGGACCCTTACGACATCTACTCTGAGGATGTCCAACCTAAGCACACATTCATTGATTATCCTTTTGATATCTCTGTATCCCAACTTTTTGGTCTTGGATTGCATCCTCATAAATCGCAAGCTCGACCCCGCTTGCATACTGATTTTAGGTTTTGGGTAATTTTTATCCAGAACCTGAGATATTCTCGATTATGGGGTATGGGTCTGCAACACAATCTGGTCCACATCTGTGGACCTCTACTAACAAGACAGAGGTTTCTTCTATTTATTCTGATTCTGACCTGCACCTGTGAATTCTTTATTTCTCTTCTTTGTATAATGTGCCTAGTTAAAGGCACTAAATTCAGCACGTATACAGTTCTTTTTAGTTTTTATCTCGGAGCGGACCTGACATTCACGCAATTCAGGTGCTTTTGATTCTATTCCACTCTGTTTTATGTCTTTTTAATACAATGACGACATCGCATTAGATAGGTGATGCGGAAAGTTGCTTGATTTGTAAAAGCGGGTTTTTAATGTCGTTGTAACACACAAATTCACATACACTTTTAAATTTATATTCCTAGATAGGGGAGTATCTAGGGTTGTCCAAGGAGGCAATATGTTTGCAAAATTCAGGTCTCTTGCTTGGAACTAGAAATCACCTTTTTTTTTTGTCTTTTCAACTATATCATTTTCTTTAGGGCTTTGAAATAATGAGGGAAAACATGAGTTGTTGGCGAAAAAGTAAATAACAACTACGATCACTAAGCTAACACCTAAGTGACAAGTAATTCATCCTCCTAAGCTCACTCTAGGCATGTGGAGGCCTAGAGTAATTAAGGAGAGGGAGTCAAGAGTGCTAGAATCACAGCAATCAAAATGCAACTAAAAGAAATTTCAAAGAAGGCAACTAGATTAATGAGAAAGTGTTTTACAGAAAAACCTAGTAGATGAATGCTTCTACTACTAGATAATTGCAATAAATAAAATAAAACACAAGTCCTCCTGAATTGTTGGTGAAGAGGGGAAGCTCCTTGCTCCAAGCTAAGGGGCTTAAAGGCTTGAAAAGGGCTGCTCCTTCTCCTTCCTCTAGATGCTCCTCCAAGGTGGAAGCTACCACCTTCAATGCTTCTCCTTCAATGTTGGGCGTGCACCACCCTTGCTCCTCCTTGCTTGGCCGTCCACCTAGTGGTGGAGTGCTCCTCCTTGGCGTGGCACAAGGGAGAAGAACTGGGGAGAAGAAGGCACTAAGGGGGCGGGTGATGTGGCCCCTTAATCTTCTTCTCTACTCCTTCTTCTTGGCCATAGGTATAGGTGGATGTAGGTGGAAGTACACACTAATGGAGGATGGGAATTATGTGGTGGTAGGGTAGGGTATTTATAGGATGGGAAGGGGGGTGGTTATGGTGTTTTTTTGGAGGGAAATGAAGGGGTGCTTGGATATTTTTGGAGGGAAAAATGGGAGGGAAATGAAGAGGTGCCTTGGTTTTCCATCCAAAATACCTTCTAGAAGGCAATTTTGGAGGGAAACAATGGAGGGTGGAGATGGGTTTTGATGGTGGATGTAGGGTGGTGATGGAAGGGATAGTTGGCACCAAAATAAAGTAGGAGTAGGTGGTCTTTTAGCTAGAGCTTAGGTAGTAGGGTAGTAGGTTTTGGTGCCATGGAGGTGGACTAGCTAAGTTAAGCAGCTTAGCTAGCTTAGCTAGTAGGGAGTAGAGTTGGAGGCATTTGGAGCTAGGGTTTTCAGGGAGAAGAGCTGGAGGTAGTCATCTTGAGCTACACTAGAGCTGGTGGCTACTGAAGAGAGCTGCAAGGAGCTACCTTAGCTGGATTGGCTTGCTAGTTCTTTTGCTAGCTACTAAGCCAAGCAAAAGCAAGCTGGCTTCTGTTGAAAGGAGCTGAGGTGAGCTGGGTCTAATGCTCCCAGGGAGGATCAAGCTGGGTGAGGTAGCTAAGGTAGGCTAGCTCAACTGAGTTGATCGAAGCTGAGTCCTCGGGAGCTGGACTTGAGCTTCCTAAGCTAGAATGAAGTCATCTTCAGTTTGGCCAGAGTTGAGTGGAGCTAGATGTAGCTGGACCTGAGCTGGGGTGAACTCTAGTCAACTCAGCTGAGCTAACTAGGGCTCCCTACAGACTAATGGGAGCTTAGATGAGCTAGACTCAGCTAAGTTGAGCTGGATCTGAGCTAACCTGAGCTAGGGCAAGCTAAGATGAGCTCTCTTGAGCTGCTATTCAGCTGAGGTGAGCTGAATGGAGCTAAGATGTGCTAGCCCTAGTTCAAGTGAGTTGGAATCCGGCTATGGTGAGTTGGATCAAGCTGAGTTCTAGTTAGTCTGCGCTTCTTCTTCACCAGTTGCCTTCCTGCGTGCTAGGGTTTTGGAGGTCTGACAATCTGTATATCCCTAACACTGACAAAAACACATTAAAAAGACAATAAAAAGTGCAATGCATGCTTAACCTAATTGATGCCTAAATGCAACCCAAAAACCCATTTGCAGAGCAAAATCCTAAGAGCTAGGTTTGCTTTAATGCTTAAAAATGATGATAAATTGCGTTTATCACACCCCTATGCTTATCTTTTTCTAGTCTCTTAGCAAAACTTAAATTTTACAAAATGGAATTTTTGGGAAATGTAATTTTTTTTCAACTTTTAAGGAGAAAAAGATTAAGGGACCTTGGTTTAACGAAACACAGGAGGCACGGGATTTGTTAAGGATAAATATCGAGATTTGTTTTTGGATCCCGCCATTAGACAAAACGGGATCAATATATGCTTCAAAAAATTCACAAATTAGCCGCTTGTTAATTCAAATGACTTATAATTTTTGTTTTTGGGATTTTTCTGGCTCATGAATCTAATTCACAACTTGCAAAATCCTTTAAAACCTTGTGTCCGTGCTTGTGAAAAGCCAACATTTATAGGGTGTGTTTACTTATTCATTTTTTTCTTTTCCCCCATGCTTATTTTTAGCTTAGTCTTACAACAGATGTGTCGGGATCATCATTCCCGTTACCAATCTTCGAGGGGGCTCTGGCGCCAGTACTTCGGGATAGCACTGTCCATGACACCACCCAGGAGCTCACAACCCCAAAACACAATGCGGTGTAAAGGGGCATTCCAAGCAAACTCAAGTTCTTGCTTCGACACTATAGGTAGAGCACTGTCCAAGACACTTGGGCTACTAAAATGCACTTTAATGCTCCATCTAGAGATATGAAAAATAGATATGGAACAGCATCGAGGCAGTAACATGTTGACATCGCGTCCTCAAAGGAGGCATTTTCCTCCTTCTCGGCGGTGGGAAGTCAAACCAATGATCTGCTTCAGACTTTTACTAAGTCCAAACAAGGGAGTTTTTCTAATTTTTAGTTGTTTTTAAGTGTTGGCTTGTGTGTGAAAATTGACACATGATGTTTCTCAAGACATGCAAGTTTTTGAATAAAAAACTAAGCCAAATACTTTCCATATTACAAAATAGGATCAAGTCACCTGAACTATCATGAGTTCAGGGGGAATTTTTAGAGAAGGATATCTGATCTACTCTAAAATTGACCCTGAAATTCTAATGATCAGATCCACATCCTCATCCCTAGTTTGTTAAAGATTAAATCCCATTGTACCAAGAGTGAGTTTTTCGACCTTAGTCTCGATTTCAAAATTTTTCCTCAAAAAGTTTCCAACATTTTTTTTTTGGGTATGCAATCAAGAAATAAACTAAAGAAAAATGCATGTTTTTTGGTTTTGAAAATCCTAAATCGATTGTCAAATTTTAAAAACACCCCCCATGCTTAAGATATGCCATGTCCTCATGCATTAGGAGGGAAAAGAGATCACCTTAGTGAAGAACGGTCGAGTTTAGGATGATCAAAACCTAGAAAAAGAAGAAAAAAGGAAGGCAGGAAAAATTGATGGGTTACCTCCCATCCAGTGCTATCTTTTATGCCATTCAGCTGGGCATTGTGTGCATTAGTGATCAAGGGTGGCTGGCTCAGTAAAATTAAAAGTTTCAGATGGAAGGTTAGGTGTATGATCAAAATAGGGCTTTAAACGTTGCCATTGACTTGAAAGGTCGAATTATCTTTTGGATCAAAAAGATGAATAGCACCGTATGGATATATTTTATGGACAATAAAGGGGTCGGTCCATTTAGATTTTAATTTTTTTAGGAAAAAAGATGTAATCTCACATCGAAAAGCCAAACGCGTTGATTAACGTCAAAGTATTTCCGAACAATATATTTGTCGTGAAATTTCTTTGTTCGATCTTTATAAATCCTCGCATTTTCATAGGAAAAATTACGTAATGCTTCCAATTCAGTTAATTGTAAGTTTCTATGGATGCCGGCGTTAGATAAATCCATGTTGAGTTGTTTTATTGCCCAAAAAGCTCTATGTTCTAGCTCTACCTGGAGATGGCATGCCTTCCCAAAAATCAAACGGAAAGGAGACATGCCGAGCAGGGTTTTAAAAGTGGTACAGTAGGCCAATGAAGCATCGTCCAATTTGGTGGACCAATCATTACGGTCGGGCCTAACCGTCTTTTGTAAAATATTTTTAATTTCCCGGTTAGAAACTTCAGCCTGGCCATTTGTTTGGGGGTGATAAGGTGTGAAAATTTTATGATTAACCCCATATTTAGAAAGAAGGTGACAGAATTGTGAGTGGGTGAAATGTGAGCCTCCGTCACTGATAATGGCTTTTGGTATGCCGAATCTTGAGAAAATATTTTTCTTAAGAAATTCAACCACACGATGATCACTAGTGCCGGTGGGTATTGCTTCTATCCATTTAGAAACATAGTTGACTATGACTAATATATATAAATACCCACCAGAGTTGATGAATGGTCCCATGAAGTCGATGCCCCAAACATCAAAAATTTCAACCTCGAAATTAGGATAAGGGGCATCATATCCTTCCGAGTCATGTTGCTGATGCTCTGGCAACGCACACAAGACCGAACAAAGTCATGAGCATCTTTGTGCAAGCTGGGCCAATAAAATCCTGCATTAAGGATTTTAGCTGCAGTTTTCTTGCCTGAAAAGTGTCTGCCACAGGCCATTGAGTGACAATGTGACAAAATATCATGGATTTCAGAATCAGGGACACATCGTCGAATGACCTGATCGGCACAAATGTGGAAAAGGTCGGGCTCCTCCCAAAAATAATATTTAATATCAACAAAGAACTTATCCCATTTTTTTTTGGCCAATCAGTGGGGATTCGTTCTGTTGCTAAGTAGTTTGTGATGGGTGCAAACCAAGGGAGGGTAGTAGCAGCTAAAATGCTTTCATCGGGGAACTAATCTGATGGGTTCATTATGTCATTCGTCATAAGACAAGAGAGATGGTCGGCCACTACATTGTGAGATCCCACCTTATCCTTGATTTCCAGGTTAAATTCCTCGAGCAGCAGAATCCAATGGATAAGGCGGGGTTTCGCATCTTTCTTTGTCAGTAAATATTTAATTGTTGAGTGGTCGGTATATACAATGACATGTGACCCCAACAGATAAGATCTAAATTTTTCTAAGGCAAATACAATGGCAAGAAGTTCCTTTTCAGTAACCATGTAATTCCGTTGTGAATCATCAAGAGTTTTGCTAGCATAATAGATCACAATGGGTTTCTTGCCAATTCTTTGCCCTAGAATGGACCCTACAGCAAAATCTGAGGCATCTATCATTAATTCAAAGGGACTATTCCAATCAGGTCCCTGCAAAATTGATGCCTCAGTAACCTCTTTCTTCAACCTCAAAAAACTCTCTAGGCACTTATCATTAAAATCAAATGGCTGGTCTTTAGTTAGAAGCTGACTTAAGGGCTTGGAGATTTGGGAAAAATTTTGTATAATCGACGATAGAAACCCACATGACCCAAAAAGGATCTGATCTATTTGATAGTAGTTGGCGGTGGGAGCTTAGATATAGCATCCATTTTTGCTTTATCTACCGCGATTCCTTGTTTTGAAATAACATGGCCCAAGACAATACCTTCTTGGACCATGAAATGACTTTTTTCCCAACTGAGGACCATATTAACTTCTATGCATTTTTGGGGAGTTCTTTCAAGGTTTTTAAGACAATGGTCAAAAGAATCTCCAAAAATGAAGAAGTCATCCATAAAAACTTCTAAACATTCACCTATTAGGTCTGAAAAAATTGCAAACATGCACCTTTGAAAAGTCGCAGGTGCATTGCAAAGACCAAAGGGCATCCTTCAGAAAGCAAAGGTTCCGAAGGGGCAGGTGAAAGTTGTTTTGTCCTAGTCTTTAGGATGAACCACTACATGATTATAACCGGAATAACCATCCAGAAAATAGTAAAAATCTCATCTGGCTAACCGCTCCAAGATTTGATCAATAAAGGGGAGCGGGAAATGGTCCTTCTTGGTGGCGGTGTTTAATTTTTGGCAATCAATACACACGGACCAAGAAGAAGCGGTTCGAGTGGCTACATTTTCCCCATTATCATTAGTGACAACTGTTAGTTGAGCCTTTTTGGGCACAACTTGTGTTGGACTAACCCAGGAGCTGTCAGGAATGGGGTAGATGATATCAGCATCTAGCCACTTAATAATCTCCTTTCTTGCCACCTCCTGCATAATAGGGTTCAAGCACTTTTGTGGTTGGTGGGAGGGGCGAGAATCATCCTCTAAATATATACGATGCATACAATAGGACGGATAAATACCCTTAATATCAGAAAGGGTCTAGCCAATAGCTTTTCGATATTTACTCAAAACCTGGAGGAGTTTGTTCTCTTGTGCCCTGGTAAGTCCAGAATTTATAATCAGGGGCAGGGTCTGATTAGGACCCAAGAAGACATATTTAAGGGAATCGGGCAAAGGTTTTAATTCCAATTGTGGACCTGGATCCGAAAGAGTTTCTGCTTTGTGGGTTAGTGGTGAGGTAAAAGTGAAAGGGTCAGCTGGAAGGTTAGCTGGACGTGTGGTTAGGGTGGAAGGGTGAGAAAAAGTCTATTGCTCAGGAACCGTATTGATAGCAAAATATGAACCTAAATGGGAAATATGCAAAGTTTACTCCACAATGTTCTCTATTTCTGAATCCAAATCACCAAAGAAATCTAGTTGTTGGAACCACCTAGAAGCTTGAAAAATGTCTAGGGTTATAGATTCACCGCCACACATGATCTTCATCTTTCCAGAATCACAATCAATATTTGCACGGGCGGTGGCTAAGAATGGTCTTCCAAGAATAATGGGGGCAAACTTTAGTGCTTCTGGTACCTCTATGTCCAAGACAATTTTTGACCTGGACAAGAACATCCTCAACAATTCCCCTTGGTTTAATTGTAGATTGGTCGGCTAATTGGAGAGTAACCTCAACATGCTTTAATTCACCGATCTTAAATTCCTCAAAAACAACTGTGAGGATAAGATTAATTGAGGCACCAAGAGCCAGAAAAGTGCAATCAAATGAGGTATCATTAATGATAACTTGAAATAGGGGGGTGCCAAGATCTTTTCTCTTAAGAGGCAGTCGGCTCCGCACAACTGAGCTGACTGTCTCTGGAAGAATCACCTTTCCTAAATTTCTGGGCTGCCTTTTTAGAGTACATAAATATTTTAGGAATTTTGCATAGGTAGGGATATATTTAATGGCATCTAGGTGAGGGATATTAATTTCTACTTGCCCAAATAAATCCATTAATTCCTTCTCAATTGGCTCAGATTTTTTTTTTTTCTTATTTGAAGAGTGGAGGGCTTGTGGAAATGGGGCAGGGTTTCCCTGTTTTGCATTAATTGGTTCCTGAACAATAGGAGGGGAAGAGTTAATCTGTGTTTCATTAAAGCGGGTTTCTTTAATAGGCAGGGGATTATGAGTTGTTTTCCCATTCCTCAAGGTAACTACATTTGCAGTCTGGTTGTTTCTAGGATGAGGACGGGAAGCTTGACTGTTATTGAAACCTGGTGGATGCTGAGGTGCTAGTTGAATGGGTTGACTGGGATATCCACCTTGGAACTGATTCCTTTGATTATTTGGGTTGGGCATGGGTTGGGAAGGTATATTCCCAATAGGTCGATGATCAGGAGTAACCTTAACTTGGTGTTGCAAGTTGGTAATCATGCGGGTTACTTCTGTCATTTGAGTCTGTATTCCATACAGAGTTTTCATGACCTGATTATTAATATTGTCCTGGGATGATCCAGGTTGATACATAGGTTGCCCATAATTCTAAAAATAGTTTTGTTTGGGAAAAGGAATTGGGTTTCGATTTTTCCAGGAGGGAGTTGGGTTAGTCCTCCAGTTTTGATTGGAAGTGTTGGAGGGGTTTCCAAATTGCTCCTGAAGGGCATAAATATTTTCCGAGGTAGGATCAAAAATATTTTGATCAAAATTTCCTATCAAATCTTGCGGGAAATCAGCTGGAAATTGCTAGCCAGCAGATGTGGCATCAACATTGTGTAGATTTTCTCTTCGGAGAATGTGTGGGGGGTTAGTGTGTGGAGAGTGAACATGTGGAGCTGGTTTATTTATGAGCTTTTCTTTCATTTTCTTTTGGTGAATTTGCATCTGGTCCAGTCATTGAGCTAACATATATAGATCATCTTGAGTGACCAGAACAGAGGTGGATTTGGAGTCAATTTCATGGACTCTGTGTCTGGGGTTTTGTGATCTGCCAAAAGTTTCCATTGAAGTCATGTTAAATGAGTTTTCATTTATTTCTTTAAAGAGGAGATAGGCACTTTCAACGTCTTTGTTAAGAATTTGCCCCCACATGAGACATCCACAAATTGTTTCAATTGAACTTCTAATCCATGATAGAAGATCTGCACTAGCTGCCATTGTGGAATTTCATGGTTGGGACAAGTTCTTAGAAGTTCCTGAAATCTTTCCCAGGCTTCGTGGAAGGGTTCACCAATTTTTTGTTGAAAGGTCGTTATGGATATTCTTAATGCATTCGTTCGACCGATCGAAAAAATGTTTTTAAGAAAAGCATTTTTTAATTGGGGCTAGGTGGTAATAGGGCGCCCAACCATTCTAAACCAATGAGATGCTTTTTCTTTAAGAGAGAGAGGAAAAAGTCTCATTAACCACACATCTTCCTGCACATTGAGGGAACGAGTGGTTTGAGCAAGGACAGTTAATTCCTCGAGATGACAAAAAGTGTCCTCTCTTGGAACACCATGAAAATGTTTAATAAGGTTTAGAATGGCTGGTTTGATCTTGAAATCCCCTTAAGGTATGACCACCCCTGGTCTTTCCTCATAATTGGAAGGATCATGGAAATCCTTAAGAGGAATGACAGGCAGTTGGCGGGGTGGTGGATTTTGTCCTTGATTAGCTAGGTTCGTGACAGCCCTAGCTAAATCTTCTTGATTTTGTTGTAGTCGAACCAAATGGTCGACCATTAGTGCAAAGGGATTTGTATTTTGGGTTATAGTTGGAGGGCCACCTGGCCCTACTGGTATTTCTGGTTGCTCCAAGTTAGGGTGGTGAGGGAGGGTGAAGTCAGCTTGTGGGTCAGCTGACAGGTTAGAAGTGGAAGCAGAATTTTTTTGACAGCTTCCTGGGTTTTCCATTTTTTTACAAGAGGAGGGGGAAGAAAGCAATGATTTTTTGCTGCGAGGGGTGAAATCAGATGGTCCCTCAAGGTGTGGATTTTGGGATTGCCGCCCGTGCATGCACTATTTGGGAAGAATTGGAGGGGAGGAGAAGAGAAAGAGATGAGAGAAAGTGTGCAATTCAAACAAACAAAGCTAGACCTAACTTAAATGTGACTCCCTAATAAGAAACCTAAGACTTGGTCTATGTAGGAAATAAGTAATCAATAGTGAATACCCGTTCTGTCAACAAATCTAGCCAAGTTGCTTAAGGGGAGGTTTGGGCCCAAACGTTTCCCAGGGAAAACCCTAGGTGCTTGTACAAACCCGCACCTGGTCGTTTGACACGGCCCCTCAGCCCGAACATCAGATATAGATGACAGAATTGGTACTAACTAAAGAAAACTTAAGACCTAGATAGTAAGCCTAAGTTGATGAAGCCTTAGGGGTCAGGTTGCTACAAATTTTAGTTAGGTCTAGGATACTACAGTGCACATGGAATGTGGAGGGCGTTAATTGGGTTGTTGCTCTGTTATTTCGATTTTTTTTGTGTGTGTACAGGAATTGGAGAGTGGGTCCAATGAAAAGCAAGTTGTCACACAATTATTGTATTTTTGTCTTTTAGGATTGGATTTAACTTAGTGTATTTTTAAGGTTTTTTTTTTAAGTTTTCAAACAAGTTTGAGATTCCACAAACAAGAGGAAATCAAGTTGTATGGGTGAAGATATGTTTCCTTTTGTTGTTTGTCTCTAAAAATGAAAAAAGAAACCCTAATCCAATTGGTCCTAAGATAGAAATTTAACTACCAATGAGTTATTTTTAGACTTTCTGAATAGATAGTGGTCCAAACAATACAACCAACACCACTACCTTACGTAAAATCAAACAAGGAATCTAGAAAATATTTTTGTAAGATTTTAGGAATTTGTTTGATAATTTTTTTGAATTTTTATTTGTACTTGTGTCAAAATCCAAAAATGATACCTGTAGGTATTTTGGACATTTCAATATTACCACTGACCTCAGAAAATTTTTGTGATTTTATATAATGTATACAATTTCACAAGGATTCCATAACGCTAAATTTCACAAAAATTGGATGAGCATAAAATTCTAAAAATTCATAGACAGTAACAAAATAGGAAGATTAGAGTGTGTGACCCCTCTACAGTCTATGAATTTTTAAAAATTAAATAAAAATCCAATTGATCTGAAATTTGGCATAGATGTTCCTACCTCAATTTGGAATTACTATGTGAAATGTTATGATTTTAGGAGTCTTGTGGTTTTAGGAATTGATTTTCCAAGTCTGGATAGAAATCTGGACGCGGAAAATAGAACACCAAAACTTGCAATGGAGTGGTGTTAATGAAACATTCAAGCAAACAATGGATTTTAAAATGCACCACTCCACTTGATTAAGTTGTTTATGGTCCTGAAAGCCAAGCTTAGTGTATTTTGGTAGTTTTTTTAGGTTAAGTGTGACAAGTAAGAAGAACCAACCTGAATGTTCGCAGGAAAACAGGGAACTTTGAGCTTTCGCTTTCAAATTCCCGCTTTCCCGCTGTAGTTCCAGCACACACAAGAGAGAGGAAAGAGAAGGGGATGAGATCCACTTCAGGAAAGAGAAGAAAGAATAAGCAAAGCCGTGCCTCCCAGACAACGGCGCCAAAAAGTGATGCGAAAAGTTGCATGATTTGTAAAAGTGGGTTTTTAATGTCGTTGTAACACGCGAATTCGCATACACTTTTAAATTTATATTCCTAGATAGGGGAGTATCTAGGTGATAACGGCGTTAAGTCTATAATTTTTTTGTTGTTTTGTTATAGAAATTACGTTGTAGTACAGATAGTCATTGCCATTATTACAATTTTTACTCGGAAATGAAAGTTCTCCCGAGGTCGAACTCAGGGAGCAAGTTGTATTCTAGAGGTACGAAGTTTCTATTACAAAAATAAAGAGAGAGAGAGAGAGATATTTGTCTTGTTGGCTTCTTCTTCTCTTCTTTCTCGTCTTTGTCTTTTTTTCTCTTCTCTTTGAGTCTTCAGTTTTCTTCCTTCTTCTTATTCTTGCTCTGTTCTTCTTTTCTTGTTTTCTTCTTGCCTTCTCTTTTGTTCTTCTTCTTTCTTCTCTTTCTTTTTCTTGTTGTTCTTGCGGTCCTGTTCTTCTTTTCTTCTTCTTCTCGCAATCCTTCTTCTTCCTGCCTTCTAAGCGTCGTCTGATTTTTCAATCAGACGACTTAAGTAGCTGCTACTACAGTGCGTCTTTTCTTCTTCTTCTTCTTATTCTCGCAGTCCTTCTTCTTCTTCCTGCCTTCTCTTCTTCTTCACCTGTGCCTGCACACTCAAAGTTCAATCAGAGGGCAAAACCTACTCTACCCTCCCCCGCATCTCTCTCTCTCAGAATTCACTCATAGGATAGCTCTCCCAGAGCTGCCGGGTAGTCGGGTACGCGGGTCGCGCCCGGGTCCAGGCCAACCGGCGTGCGGTGGTGGGCGAGGAGTGCAGGATGGGTAAACGGGTAAGGCCAGGTCCGCAGGGCGTGGTCGCGGAGGAGGCCGGCTCGAGCGGGAGAGGGACCTCACCCCGTGCTCAGGAGGCAAAGAGACTAAGGCACTTTTTGCCTTTATGCGGGTGTGGGCCTCTCAAAAGTTCCGAGGTGGGACTAAATGTCCCACCCCAATTGGGCACCCGCAGCTGAGGGAGCTGCAGGCAGATGCAGCAGCTGTGGGGCTTTCTCCCCAACTGCAGGCCTGGGCGACTGCGTGGCTGCGAACCGCGCGTCCTGGCGAGTCGAACCTGGGCGAAGCGCGCCTGCAGCTGCAGGTTGAAGGAGCCTCACCGGCTCAGCAATGGTGATGGAGGGCGAGCAACCTGTCCATCGAAGAACGGCCTCTCGGCCTAATCAGACAAGCGGAGAACCTTCGCCGTGGCACGGCGAAGGCGGTGTGGGGTCTGGCAAGCCGTGAGGCGGAGCGTAGGGGCTACCCTAGGTCAAACTGTAGTGCGGGAAATGGGTTTGTTCGGGGGGTCTACAGGTGGCGAGTGGCGGGAAATGGAAGGGCGGAAGTTGATCAGGGTGAGGAGGCGAAGGTTCTGTGAGGGTCGGCGAGTCGTGTGGGGTGGTGGAATGACGGGAGCGAGTCGCCGGAGTTTGGCCAGAGATGGGGAAGGTGAGGGTGATTAGGCGTGGTCGAGGGGTGGTTATGCAAATTACAGTAAGGAAAAGAAAGAGGGGAGGAAGAGGAAAGATTGTACCTACTAGGAGGGATGAAGGGGGGGTCGGAGCAGGGCGACAGTCGTATCGACTGTCGCCGGAGAACTAGGTGCCCAGAGAGAGAGGGCGGCGGCGAGGAGAGAGCGGGAGAGCGCACGCTGGGTACGGCGCGACGCGGGAAGAGCAGGTGAACGCAGCTCTGCTGCTGGTAGTGCGGCAGAGCGACGAGGAGGAGGAGGAAAAACCGTCGGAGCAAGGGGGCCTCTATCGCAGTGGGAAGAGAGGAAAGGGGGCGGTTTCTCCGTCAGAACCGAGCTGGGGAGAGCGGCAGAGTGTCGGGGGTTTTTATAGAGGCAGAAACAGAGAGGAGGCGGAGGGAGATGACGTGCCTCCCTCGTCGGCGGACGCCGGAGATGGAGACCCATACCGTTCGTGCGTTCGCACGGACGATATGGGCGAATGCAGCGATCAGGGGGGTGTTCCTGCGACGGCTGACGTCGCAGGGAACCCCTGGTTGACTTGGCAGGGGGTCCCCCTCACCCTGCGCGACGCCATGCCTCGCGCAAGGTCACCGGAGCATGGTGCTGCACAGGGTTTTGCAGGGAGGACCCAAATGCAAAGAACGATGAAGAGTTAGGGGCTAAAATGCGAGGGTTTCAAAAGTTGAGGGCCAAAAAGTAAAGTTGGTCAAGAAGGTTTCTTCCTAGGCTCAAGTTTCTATACATGACTAATTAGGGCCTAAGGATTCTGATGGTGAATTTTATTTCGAGATTAAACCTTGTTTGACCGGTCAATTTATGCAAAAAACCAAATTAAGTTATTAATTGGGCATGGTTCTCAATGTAGGTCAAAATGAGTTCCTAAGGCCAAATTGGAGGTTCTAAACCCTAGAGATTATTTTTATATGAATTTTAGACTGTTTATTAGATTTTTTCTTTTCCTCGAACCTCGTGAATTGAAGTGGGTTTGTTTTTAGGGTTACCGGATGTCATTTAATTCCTTCGAGTTGCTGTTGCCCTCTTTGAGTCATCTCATCCCACTTTTCTTCTTATTAGGTTATTTTGACCTATGTTTGGACCCTGAGTTACCCTGTTTTCACATTGAGTTGGTGAAATAGCATTTTTACCCCTTAGTTTCTAGTTTCTTCTTAAACTCAGAATTCTCTGAGTTAAGCCTTTCCTTGAGTTATGTAAGAGCTTTTATCCTTTGTATTAGGTCAAAATGAGCTAGTTATGGCTCATGATGAGGTTCTCATCACTAGGTTTGTCCAAGGAGGCAATATGTTTGCAAAATTCAGGTCTCTTGCTTGGAACTAGAAATCACCTTTCTTTTTTTGTCTTTTCAACTATATCATTTTTTTTAGGGTTTTGAAATAACGAGGGAAAACACGAGTTGTTGGCGAAAAAGTAAATAACAATTATGATCACTAAGCTAACATCTAAGTGACAAGTAATTCATCCTCCTAGGCTCACTCTAGGCACGTGGAGGCCTAGAGTAATTAGGGAGAGGGAGTGAAGAGTGCTAGAATCACAGCAATCAAAATGCAACTAAAAGAAATTTCAAAGAAGGCAACTAGATTAATGAGAAATTGTTTTACAGAAAAAGCTAGTAGATGAATGCTTCTACTACCGGATAATTGTAATAAATAAAATAAAACACAAGTCTTCCTGAATTGTTGGTGAAGAGGGGAAGCTCCTTGCTCCAAGCTTAGGGGCTCATAGGCTTGAAAAGGTTTCCTCCTTCTCCTTCCTTTAGATGCTCCTCCAAGGTGGAAGCTACCACCTTCAGTGCTTCTCCTTCAAGGGTGGGCGTGCACCACCCTTGCTCCTCATTGCTTGGCCATCCTTCTTGTGGTAGAGTGCTCCTCCTCCTTGGTGTGGCACAAGGGAGAAGAAAAGGGGAGAAGAAGGCACCAAGGGGGCGGGTGCTGTGCCCCCTTAATCTTCTTCTCTACTTCTTCTTGGCTGTTGGTATAGGTGGATGTAAGTGGAAGTACACACTAATGGAGGATGGGAATTATATGGTGGTAGGGTAGGGTATTTATAGGATGGGAAGGGGGGTGGTTATGGTGTTTTCTTGGAGTGAAATGAACTGGTGCTTGGATATTTTTGGAGGGAAAAACCCTATCTTTTGACCTTATGTTGGCTCTACTTGGTCCATTTAACTCTTTGTTTGGGTAATTAGGGCTCAGGCAAGGATGTGTTAGCCCCTCATCACCTTTAAAACTGTGTGTAGGAATAATAGTTTCTGAGAATATGCAGCTATTACTACGTATAAAGACAGGTTATGCCTATTTCTTTTCTTTTTCTTTAAAATTTTAGGGTTTAATAGGAAGTTACTTGTCCTTGGAGTGGCTGTGGTGCGGCTGCATATTTTTGTTTCTTTCTGTACCTGCACAAAAGAGCGAGAAAAAGATTAGCAATCTATTAAAAGAAATTCAAAGGTTCTAGAATAGCCGTTGCACCCCGGCAACGGCGCCAAGTGATAACGGCGTTGAGACTATGCTTTGTTGTTTTGTTATAGAAATTACGTTGTAGTACAGATAGTCATTGCCATTATTACAATTTTTACTCAGAAATGAAAGTTCTCCCGAGGTCGAACTCTGGGAGCAAGTTGTATTCTAGAGGTACGAAGTTTCTATTACAAAAATAAAGAGAGAGAGAGAGAGATTTGTCTTGTTGGCTTCTTCTTCTTCTCTTCTTTCTCGTCTTTGTCTTCTTTTCTCTTCTCTTTGAGTCTTCAATTTTCTTCCTTCTTCTTATTCTTGCTCTGTTCTTCTTTTCTTGTTTTCTTCTTGCCTTCTCTTCTGTTCTTCTTCTTTCTTCTCTTTCTTTTTCTTCTTGTTCTTGCGGTCTTGTTCTTCTTTTCTTCTTCTTCTCGCAGTCCTTCTTCTTCCTGCCTTCTGAGCATCGTCTGATTTTTCAATCAGATGACTTAAGTAGCTGCTGCTATAGTGCATCTTTTCATCTTCTTTCCTCTGTGGCTTTCTTCTTCTTCTTCTTCTCGCAGTCCTTCTTCTTATTCCTGCCTTCTCTTCTTCTTCACCTGTGCCTGCACACTCAAAGTTCAATCAGAGGGCAAAACCTACTCTACCCTCCCCCGCGTCTCTCTATCAGAATTCACTCATAGGATAGCTCTCCCAGAGCTGCCGGGTAGTCGGGTACGTGGGTCGCGCCCGGGTCCAGGCCCACCGGCGTGCGGTGGTGGGCGAGGAGTGCAGGACGGGTAAACGGGTCGGGCCAGGTCTGCGGGGCGAGGTCGCGAACGAGGCCGGCTTGAGCGGGAGAGGGACCTCACCCCATGCTCAGGAGGCAAAGAGACTAAGGCACTTTTTGCCTTTATGCGGGCATGGGCCTCTCAAAAGTTCCGAGGTGCGACTAAATGTCCCACCCCAATTGGGCACCCGCAGCAGAGGGAGCTGCAGGCAGATGCAGCAGCTGCGGGGCTTTCTCCCCAACTACAGGCCTGGGCGGCTGCGTGGCTGCGAACCGCACGTCCTGGCGAGTCGAACCTGGGCGAAGCGCGCCTACAGCTGCAGGTTGAAGGAGCTTCACCGGCTCAGCAATGGCGACGAAGGGCGAGCAACCTGTCCACCGAAGAACGACCTCTCGGCCTAATCAGACAAGCGGAGAACCTTCGCCGTGGCACGGCGAAGGCGGTGTGGGGTCTGGCAAGCCGTGGGGCGGAGCGTAGGGGCTGCCCTAGGTCAAACTGTAGCGTGGGAAATGGGTTTGTTCGGTGGGTCTGCAGGTGGCAAGTGGCGGCTGATGGGTCGGCCCGGATAGGTTGTTAATATGACATTTTTATCGTTGAAATGTGTATAGTGGTTAACCTAATTCAGACCTAACCATCTCTTTACAAAATTTTTAACCTGGCCTAATTGATTTTATCTTGTCACTTTTAGGCCCAGGGTCGAACTCAGGGAAGTGGGGTTTAAGTCGAGTTTCTACGTTTTCCTTAAAATGCGTCTCTTTCATTCGTTTATTGTGTTTTTGGTATTTTTCTTATTTAGGTTTTTTTTTCTGGTAATCCTTGTTCTTGAGGCACACCCTCAAAATTGTGTCCTTGGCTTTTAGCCAAAACGGAGTTTCAAAACACGTCTTGCTACTTACAAGATGGGGTACCTGCAAATCAAAGATTATCTTTTCTCTTTTATAATTTTTTTTATCTTTTTACTAAAAAGAAAGCAAACAAAAAGAAAGTAAATATAGCATCTATATATATATATATATATGTATTATATCTATAAAGGGGTGGGGGTGGAGGAGGCGATGGAGTGTAGCACCGTGTCGGGTCGGTCGTCGTCTAGAAAGACGCAACCAACACGACAATGTGCCGCGTGGAGTGAGGATGGATGATGAATGTGTCCACGCTTTCTGTACGCGTGTATCGGGGAATATCAGCAACTGGTGCAGATATTCCCACGATACAACGTATAGTAAATAACGTGAAAATATATGTAGATATGTATGTATATAAGTAAATATATTTATATATATAAATATATAGGTATATATGTATAGATATATATAGATATATATGTATATATATATAGGTGTATATGTATATATATATATATATGTATGTATATATGTATATAGCTATGTATATATGTATATAAGTATATATATATAATACTATATAGATGTATATATATATGTATATAAGTATATATATATAATACTATATAGATGTATATATATATGTATATAAGTATATATGTATCTAGATATATATATATATATGTGTATATGTATAAGTATATAGATATGTATATATATATATGTATATAAGTATGTGTGTATATATATATATATATATATATTATATATGTATATGTATATATATATTATATTATATGTATGTATACATAACTATATAGATATACTATGTATATAAGTATATATATATAGATATATGTATGTATATATATATATATATGTATATATGTTACTATAAGTGTGTGTGTGTGTGTGTCGGTGAATGTGTGTGTGCGTCGGTGAATGTGTGTCTGTGTGTTGCTGTGAGTTAAATAAAAGAGAGAGAGAGCACCAGACAGAGAGAGAGCGGGCGGGAGAGAGAGAGAGTACGTGAGAGAGAGCGGGAGCGGGCGGGAGAGATCAGCAGAGAGAGAGAGCGGGCTGGAGAGATCGAGCGCGCGGACGATGGCAGCGAGTTAAGACGTCTGCTCGCGGCGGCGGACGTCTGACCGTCGTGGTGCACCGCGCCATCGCGCAGTGGACGTGAGGCGTCTCCTGCAGACGGGGTGCGAGGACGGAGAGCGGGCGATGGCGCGCTCGGAGAAGGCGGCGGGGAGTCTGCAGTCGGTCGTAGAGGGTTGTGGAGGAGGCAGGGGTCGACGCGAGGCCGTAACCGGCCGCTGCAGTGCGCGTGGCGACCGGCTGCGGGTGCAATGCGGGGTGGACAGAACGGAGACGAAGGCGGGGAATGGGCCTGCAGGCGCGCGCGGAGGGTTGCGCGCCCGCGGGGAAGGTCGCGGAGGAGCGAGGGGATGATGCTGTCGCCGCGGTTTAGCTGCTGCTGCTGCTGCTTCAAGCTTCGGAGCTTGAAGCGGCAGCAATGGCGTGGAGACGAAAACGAAGAGAAAAGAAAACACCACGCCCACCGGCTCATTGAAGAGCTGGGCGGTGGTGCTCCCACTGTGGTGGTGTGCACCACAGTGGGTTCTCCTGCTCGCCGGGTGCCTCCTCGACGGAGGGCCGGCGTATGGGAGGGGAGAACGGTGGAGAGGAAGGTGGTGGCTGTGGGGTCTTTGCAGCAGCTCGCGTGTCTGTGTTTTGGTGTAGCAGCTGCGTCTGTCTCCCCTCCTCCTCTTCTCGCGAGGAAGAAGCTGCTGCTTTATAGAGGAGGAGAGCATGGCCATGCAGCATGCGGGGAATGGGGGAGATGGCCACCGCAGGGAATGGTGCGAGAAGGACAGCAGGGAGTGGCGTTGGCAAGGAGAACTCGCATGGCGTTGCATGCGGCTGCGGGAAGAGTGCAGCCGCGGGAAGGAGAGAAAAGAAGAAATCAAGAGGAAAAATAAAAAGAGGGTGATTTTGCAAGGAGGCACTTGAAGAAAAATGTAACTATGCAGGCGATTGTTTCACTCCTCTTCCTCTCTTGATTAAATGCATGCATGCAACCGTTTTTACAAATGTGGCTATAGGATTATAATATACATAGTTAATGCTAGAAAATAGCATAAGAAGGCGTTATTATAGGCATGTTTTGAGGTGCAAACATATACCCCATGCCTATCTTTTGCTAGTCCCTAGCAAAACTGTATTTAGAAATGATCTTAAGCTAAAGATTTTCTTCTGAGGTGATATCGGTGTGTTTATTATCGGATATTGTGAGAACTAATTGTAGAGAAGATTACCAGTACTTTAAGTCTTACATGACAAAGATCATCTCTCAACTAACCAGGACTCTTGATATTTAAACCCTAAATACGATTTCCAAGACCCAGGAGGTTTTGCCGTACTCGAGAGCTCAAGAGGTTATGGTTGTGCATAGTGAAGGATCAAGACTAACCAGATGAAGCTTAAGACTCACTCCCAGGGTTTCACGAATTTTTAAGGACAAGTTGATCCCAGTTTCAGCTCATGTTTTTGGATTGACCCTTAAGATGATTACGGAAAACTCAACTCCAATTTTCTGATTTTTTTTTTTGTGGCTCACCAAAAAACAAAGTATACAGAAATTTATGAGATATACTGAGTCTTTTAAAACATCACTTTTTTTTTTCTTTTTTTCTTTTTTTTTTCTTCTTCTTTTTTTTTTTCTTTTTTTGAAACACGTGTCAGTATATCTCTCACAACACATTTTGAAGCACACTTTTCTTCTTTTTGGTGGGAGAGTTTCTTTTTGGTGGAAAGAGTCGCTCCTAAACACAAGACTAAAGCCTGGGATAAAAAGTCTACCTGCGCGCATAGGTAAGGACTCCACCTTCCCTAATGAACACTAGGGTTGGATCTTATGTTCACCTGGTCTTTCCTGATATGTGTAGTGTGAACCAAGTTTACTTAAGCTCTGAAGAAAAAGCAAACCAACGGATCCTGTACTGGTGTCTCAGGTACAAGAATACGTCCTTAGTTAAGAGAGATTTTGATCTATTTCGTCAATACTTTAAGTGAATTAAGCCGAGCCTGAGCGAATCAAGCTTCTGTGTGGCCTGGAAAATCTTCAAAAACAGAGGTTGAATATCCATAAACACTTATTGTATTTTTGTTTCAGCTTTTAGATTATTACTAAACACCATTTATTACTAATATATATATATATATTTTTTTTTCTTTTCTTTTTTCTTTTTCTTGCATATTTATAAATAGGTGGCAATTGTCTGATACCATAACATACCCGGATCCTATGGATGCCTATCCACCCCCCCATGCCAAACAATGCTATGTCCTCATATGCATGCAGGGAAAGGCAGAAGAAGGATGGAAGACCGGGTAACAAGAGCTGAGGTTCAGGGTATAGATCAGGGTGGAAGGGTGGGTGGATGGTGAGTGCTGAAGAGAAAAGTGAAGTGATTGCGATAGAGGTGTGAAAAGTGATGGTGGATGGTGAGTGCTGTTAGGGTGCCTCCCAACAAGCGCTGAATTTAATGTCCCCAGCTGGACTCAGAATGAGGCAAAGAATTAGTTACCCTCCAGCAGGGCAACGGTTTCTCCAACAGGGGCAGGTTCATGAGTCAGATAGGGTTTCAACGCTGCCCGTTGACCGTAAATTTATGCCCAGATTTAGGATCTTCGATTTCGACGGCCCCATTGGGGAATGGTCTTGAGACCAGAAAAGGACCAATCCATTTGGACTTTAATTTCCCAGGAAAGAATTTGAGTCGGGCATTATAGAGCCAAACTTGCTGAGATGGCTCAAATTCCTTCCGCCGAACATGGCTGTCGTGAAAAGCCTTAGTGCGCAGTTTAAAGGTTAGAGCAGAATCATAGGCTTCATGACGGAGCTCTTCCAGCTCTTGGAGTTGGAGTTTCCTTTCTCGTTCACACAAGTCTGGGTCGAGGTTACATTGGCGAACCGCCCAATAAGCGCGGTGCTCCAACTCCACAGGCAAATGACAAGGCTTCCCGTAAACGATTCTATATGGAGACATACCAAGGGGAGCCTTGAAGGCGGTCCGATACGCCCAAAGTGCGTCAGTCAGCTTGTCGGACCAATCCTTACGGTCAGGCCGAACCGTTTTCTGGAGAATCTGCTTGATTTGCCGGTTCGACACTTCCGCCTGGCCGTTCGTCTGAGGATGATACGGGGATGCGATACGATGGTGGACTCCGTACCTCCTCAGAAGTGCCCGAAAAGAAGCATGGGTAAAGTGGCTTCCTCCATCTGAGATAATGGCCCGAGGGATCCCAAAACGCGCAAAGATATGGTCCTTGACGAATCGGGTGGAGATAACATGGTCAGCACGGCGCGCGGGAATAGCCTCGATCCATTTTGAAACATAGTCGACGGCCACGAGGATGAATTCGAAGCTGTTGGATGGAGGAAAGGGACCCATGAAGTCAATTCCCCAGATGTCGAAGATTTCCGCAGCTAGGATGTGTTGCAAGGGCATCATGTCACGACGTGCCATTGACCCAAATGACTGGCACCTAGTGCAATGTTTGGCATAAGTGTGCGCGTCCTGGTGAAGGGAGGGCCAAAAGAAATCGCACTGCAACACCTTGGCTGCAGTTTTCCTCCCAAAGAAATGGCCTCCACAGGCCTGATCGTGGCAGAAGGATAGCACACTGGGGAACTCACTGTCAGGAATACAGCGACGGATGATTTGATCAGCACCTATCCGAAAAAGAAGTGGATTATCCCAGAAATAGTACTTTGCTTCTGCCATGAGACGCTCGTGCTGGTTTTTAGGCCAGCCACGTGGAAGAGATCCAGAAGCAAGGTAATTGGCAATGTCGGCATACCACGGTCCACTTGCCACATTTATTGCCAATAGGTGCTCATCAGGAAAAACTTCATTAATTGGCAGAGTAAGTCCAATATGGTCAGGGTCCAGTCTAGAAAGGTGATCAGCCACAACATTCTGGGCTCCGACCTTATCACGAATCTCAATGTCAAATTCCTGGAGCAGAAGGATCCAACGAATCAGTCTAGGCTTGGCATCCTTCTTGTGCATGAGATGGCGAATGGCCGCGTGATCAGTGAAAACAATAACGTGAGAGCCCAGAAGGTAAGAACGGAATTTTTTCAGCCCAAAGACGACTACCAGTAGTTCCTTTTCAGTGGTAGTATAATTACGCTGGGCCTCGTCCAACGTCTTACTGGCGTAGTATACCACGAAGGGGTGTCTATCGCGTCTTTGTCCCAGGATGGCTCCGACTGCAAGGTCTGAAGCGTCACACATAAGTTCAAAGTCGAGGGACCAATCAGGCGGCTGGAGAACAGGGGCCTTGGTGACAGCATTACGCAGCTGCGTGAATGCTTGTATACAGTCAGGGCCCATGTCGAAGGGCACGTCGGTTGATAGGAGATGAGTTAAGGGTCGAGAAATTTTGCAGAAGTCTTTGATGAATCTCCTATTGAAACCGACGTGTCCCAAGAAGGAGCGGATTTGTTTGACAGAACCAGGCACAGGTAAATCAGCAATGATATCGAGCTTAGCTCTGTCAACCTCGATACCCCTATCGGAGATGATATGTCCAAGAACAATTCCCTCGTGCACCATAAAATGACTTTTTTCCCAGGAAAGCATGAGGTTTACATCAATACATCTCCTAAGGATGCGAGTCAGGTTGGCAAGACATTCATCGAAAGATGGTCCAAAGACTGAAAAGTCATCCATGAAGACCTCGAGAAAGTCACCCACCATGTCATGAAATATCGTCAGCATGCATCTCTGGAAAGTTGCTGGCGCATTACAAAGTCCGAACGGCATCCTTCTAAAGGTGAAGGTGCCGAAAGGGTAGGTAAAAGTGGTTTTCTCTTGGTCTCGGGGGTCTATTGCCACCTGGTTATATCCTGAGAATCCATCCAGGAAGCAGAAAAATTTATTTCCCGCTAACCGCTCCAGGATTTGGTCAATAAATGGTAGCGGGAAGTGATCTTTCTTGGTTGCAGCATTGAGTTTCCTATAATCTACACACACTGTCCAAGATGTAGGAGTGCGTGTAGGGATGGATTCGCCCCTGTCATTGACACGGATGGTGAGTCCTGCCTTTTTGGGCACAACGTGAATCGGACTCACCCAGGGGCTATCGCTGATCGGGTAGATTATACCCGCATCCAGCCACTTAATGATTTCATTCTTAACGACCTCCCGCATGTTAGGGTTGAGACGTCGCTGCATCTCGCGAGAAGGTCGAGCCTCCTCCTCCGTATATATACGATGAGTGCAGTAGGAGGGGCTAATACCAGATAAGTCCGATAAAGACCATCCAATAGCTGCCTTGTGTTCCAGGAGGACCTTAGTTAGTTTGCACTCCTGCTCCATGGTTAATTTTGAACTGATGATTACAGGGAGCGTTTCATTTGGTCCTAGGAAAATATACTTGAGTGTATTAGGCAGCACTTTTAGCTCGGGAGTGGATGGGGAAGGATGTGGCATTTCTTGGGACGAGAGTGTCCCAGACGGGTAGGAGAACAAGTTAGGAGGAAGAAACTGGCCTTCAGATTGGCCAAGAAGAGGGGCTTCTTGGATAGATGGATCCAAAAATGAATAGCCCCAGTGAGAAGTATATGGGCTCAAGGTCCCAGTGTGGATTTGTAAATCCGCCTAATTTGGCGGGGAAGAAAGGGCAATTCGGTCTTCATGAGTGTGGACCAACAGTGAGTAGCCTGGATATGACTCAGACCACGAGGTATGGGAAGCAGAGAAAACCTCGTTAGAAGTCTGGCCAGGAGAAGGTACTGGACAAGGGAGGGATTGGGGAACATCACAGTATGCGTTGGTCAGGCAGTTATCAGTGTTTATAGGTAATCCGCAGCAGTCCGAATAGGTCCCAATTAGTCTGATACATGCGCTGACGGCCATGTCCTCGTCAGACGTGTCATCCTCAATGCAATCGCAATCAAAGTTCTTGGCTGCCTTGAATATGTTAAGCTTGAGCTTCTCAGATCCAACGGCAATCTCAATACAGCCCGACTCGCAGTGGATGTGGGCGCGGGCTGTGGCCAAGAAAGGTCGACCGAGGATGATCGGACAATCAGAAAGTGAACTAGGAACTTCCATATCTAAAACAAGAAAGTCAACAGGAAAACAGAGACTGTTGACCCTAACCACCACGTCTTCCACCACACCCTTCGGGATTTTGACAGAACGATCTGCCAACTGTAACGTGACAGGGGTGGGTTTCAAATTTCCCAAGGAAAATTTTTTGAGCATGATGGTCGGTATGAGATTGATGGAAGATCCTAGATCAAGCAAGGCACGGTTAAAACTGCAGCCTTGGATGCTACAGGAAATCAGTGGTGTGCCCGGATCTTTCTGCTTCGGTGGTAAGTTTGACAGTATAGCACAACTCGCATGAGGCGAGAGAACCACCGGATTCTTAGTCTTCTTTGACTGTCGCCTGGGTGTTGTGTAGTCTTTGAAAAATCGAGCGACAGTAGGCATGTGGTCGATTGCCTCGAGCAGGGGTACCTTGATTTCTACATCCCTGAACAAATTACGTAGGTTGTCAAATGCCTGCGTATTTTTCTTTTTGCCTTTTGGCTCCCTTAGTAGAGCCTCAGGGAATAGGACTGATTCTGGCACAAGTTTTGGTGCATCATCCTCTCGCGAATGCGGTATGCATCCCGAATGAGAGGGCGAAGAAGAAGATGGGCCAGGATTAGGTCGAGGCGGATCGACGGTCTGCTTACCGCTCGTCATAGTGATAGCATTGGACGATGCGGGTCCAGTGGGATAATACGGTGGAGGAGAGTTTGCAATGGGGATATAAGAGTGTGGTGCTGCAGCAGGATTAGCCTGAAATCCCGGTGGAATGCTCGGAGCTTGCAGAACTTGATTAACCTGTCCCTGAGAAGGTCGTACCTGTGGTTGAGAACCACGGGGCACGAAATTTCGCGGGTTTGGAACAGGTTGGGAGGGAAGAGTGCCCTGAGATCGAGTCGCCATGCATAGTTGACTGATCTCGGCGTTCTGCTGCGCCAATTGGTGCTGAAGAGAGGTCATGTTCTCTTCATGGCGCTTTGACATTTCCGTCATCATTCGCATCAATTTGTTAAGAGGGCTTGATGCGTGTTCAGTTTGTGGTACGCAAGGGCCTGATGGCGAATTTGCCATAGGATTAAACTGGACCCTTGGGATGACGGGTGCGGACGGTCGCATTGGCCCACCCGCGGGGTTTTGGCACTCCGGGTTGTTGGACCATGCGAAGTTCGGATGATTACGCCACCCTGCGTTATAAGTGGCAGAGAACGGGTTGTTCCCCAGGGCGCAAGCATCTTCTACGCCAGATGACGCGTCTGCATGTAGATATGCGTCTGAGCACACGGAGGCTTGGTCCTCCATGTCGAAATACTGGCTCGCAGAAGCCAGTTCCACATGACTTACCGAGTCGCTTGGCGCGACACTCGGTATGGAAGGTCTAACGGGGTTTCTCGGGATAAGCCTGGTATTAGAAGAACTTGGATTGTGACGAAATGGTGAAGAGGTGGTGTTTGCCATAGATCAGGCGGGGTTGGCCAGAAGCTCGTCCAGCTTGTGCACGATGGAGACTTCATCTAGTTTTTGTGCAATAAGGCTTAGATCAGTGGATGAATGGGAGGGTCCCGTGTCAACTTCGTGGACATTTCGGGGCTGGCTGGTATGATTAAAAGCGACAATGGAAGCATTGTTCATCGAGTTTTCACTCATATTTTCAAACAGCTCGAATGCTCCATTCTCGTCTTTATTCATAAAGTTCCCTCCGCAGGAAGCGTCTGCAATCTGCTTCAAAGTCTCATTTAGCCCATAGTAGAAAATCTGGGCTATATGCCACTTAGGCAGACCGTGGTGCGGACACTTCCTAAGGAGGTCGTTATACCTCTCCCATGCCTCATGAAATTGTTCGCCGTTTTGTTGTGTAAATGAAGTGATAGCACGGCGAAGAGCATTGGTCCGCCCGATTGGGAAGAACTTCTTGAGAAACGCTGTTCGCATCTCTTCCCAAGAGTGGATGGTTCTCCCAAGGGTGCGTAACCATTGCGACGCTTTATCCCGTAATGAAAACGGGAACATCTTCATGAGGACTATAGATAACCCGACATTTCTTGGTTTAACGGTTTCAGCAAGTCGGGTTAGGTCTTCCAAGTGGAGAAATGGGTCTTCACTTGCAAGACCATGAAAGTGAAAATTGATTAGGCCAATTGATTAGCCCATAGTTGTGGGCTATTTAAGTATTTAAGTGCCTACACATTAGGTTAATTGTAACATTTATTTAGTATAAATTAGGATGTAAATAGATTAATTCATAGTTTTAATCTAATTACATAATCCATACATTGTATTCATATCTTAAGTGCATTTAGAATTAGCTTAAAATAGCATTCATCTAATTAGATAACCAATTAGGTATATTGTTTTTATTAACATAGAAGTTGAGGGTCTATACATAAATAACCCTAATATTTTAATAATATTTTCTTTATTCGTCTTCTTTCAGAACGGTTGGCTGCCGCTCCAACGCCTGCGTGATGCAGTGAAAGCCATTCAAGGGGGAGCGGATACGGTGGATCTGGTAGGCCGCTGATTTCAAATTTGTTCTGGCCACTACAAAAGGAGCACGGAGGCAGCCGAGCTCAGAAGGCCTCCGCCACCGACCCACCACTGTGCAGAGAGAACCTCTCTCTTCCACTCCACACTGCCGGCCTCTACCGTGGCGGCGAGTCTCCACCACCGTGGGCGTGTGGTGTGACAGGCCACACCGCCATCCGGAGCTCGCCTGCATTACCGTGGGCACCTTAAAGTGCAACTCCCTCGCCGTCGTCGCAGACCACCACCACCGAGCTACTGATCAGCCACCCTCTCAGTAACTTAAGACGTCTGGGAAATTTCCCAGACGTCTGAGGTTACCCTCTAGTAGCTCGGTCTAAAGCTAGTAGCTTATTTAGCTTCTAAAGTTTGACCCTAGAATTAATTTAGTCTACGCTAGAGTTCTGATTTGCTTAAGAATGCAGGACTTAGCCAGTTAAGCTCAAAACTTTTTTTTTTTTTTTTATATGTACAAATGTATGCAATTATGCTATGTATATCCCCAAGTACACCCCCCCATGCCTAAAATCTGCAATGTCCTCATTGCATAGAAGGATATTACCTGGGTCAAAGCTGGGCTGAATAGCCGAAGAACCTGCAAATCAGGTTCAAGAATTGCAGAAATAGGCCCTAAAAATGAGCAAAGCAAAGTTGGCCTAGAAAATAGGTAACCTAGGATGTTGGCGAGCTGATGATGAATCCCGATAGCAAATGCTCGCCCAACTAAAATGGGAATGAAATCTTCCCAGGTCACCAGAAGAGGTTCTAAAGGATAAACAGTTAAAATAACCTCCAAAGGGGTAGGGGTAGGATGACAAGGATCCTCCAAAAAGAATGGGGAAGGAATGGTATAGAGATAAACCCCCAGGGTAATGGACTGACTAAAGAAATCATCAATCCATACCCGATACTCCATTACAGAAAATATTGGTCTGTTAAGCCCCCTAGTCAGAACAAAAATGAGCAATTCTCTAAGGCAAGGATCATCTAGGGTGTCCAAGTTACGAGGTTGTGGGATGGCCATAAGATCTAGGTTGGGTTTAATCAGCTTGGTGTCCATCCCAAACACTCTTTCTAAATCCTCAATTTCATCCCTAGCATTCCTTGCACCATCACGTGGATCTTCCTGCTCTTCATCAGGAGTCACAATTTCGCTTTCAGATATAAGCGAATCAGAGGGTGACTTCGAAGTGAATGAAGGCAGGTTGGAAGCAATAGATCTAGGGATTATCCTATCAATGTCATCCCCAGGTTTTTGTTCTTTACTCAAATCTTCCCCGGAGTCTATATGTGAATCCACATAAATCTTAGAAATTGCTTCCAAATTTTCCATCATTTTATCATGAGGAGAAATATCATCAATGGGTGTGCCAAGGAAACCTAATTTGGTCAAATTTGTGACATCCTCAGGGGCTAACTCTTCAAATAATACATAATCACCCTTAGTGTCACTCCAAATCTTGAATGTAGGTTCCTCATATAATTCATCTTCCTCCTCATCACACAATTCATCATGTACCCGAGGTCTAGAATCATTTAATATCTCAGCAGATACCCTAGGGTGCTCTATCTGAGGTAAATTATTTACATTGGTTACATCAGACTCCTCAGATAGGTCAATTTCTTTAGGGTTAGGTTCCCTAAGGGTGGGTTTGAGTTCCATATCATGATCAGAAGGGAGGGTAGGATTAACAACTTGACTTTGACCCACTTCATCAAATGTCACAAAAATACTATCATCTGGGTCGAGGTCTTCCAATGGTACCATCATTCCCTTCTTTTGACTCCAATATAAATCAGGTGGATACTCAACCTTATCATCATCTTCCTCGGGTTGCCACCATTCTTCATCCAATGCATAGCTACTTTCATGTGTTTTTTCCTCCCACCTAAAGTGTAGATCTCTCAAGGAAGTGTCATCTAATGGGGAGGTTTCAAAATCGATCCTCGAAAAGTAGCTATTTTCCCCAGAATTTCCCTTCAACTTAAAGTGTAGCTTTCCCACGGGAGATGCATCTATTGTAGAGGGGTGTACGTCATCGTCAATGGGGCAGATTGGGTGGCTAATTTCATCTCTTTCTTGTTGGCCTGCTCTCAAAGATTCTCCTAACAATTCACTCATTTCATTTTGCATTTTCTGTATTTCCATCTTCAAAGAGGAGAGGTCATTTCTATCATAAGAGAAGTCAGGCTCAGGCTTATAGTACCCAGGAGTGTTTGTCCAACCATTATAAGTTTTCAGGGAGGGTGGGTTGGGTATTTCTTTGGTATGTGGGATATTGGGCAAAGCAAATCCCTCTCCTGAGTTCTGCTCACTAATTTGGGGCTTAACTAGGCCAATACTCCTATAATAGGAGTAAAACGGATCCCAATGATTGTCATTATGTCCATCAAGGAATGGACCATCTCGGCGTCTGGGATCGAAGGATGCAGAGTGGGGGTGAGGGTGTGGGCAAAATGTCAAAGGATGAAAATCAATGTGGTCCATTCTAACTCACACTTCAATCAGAATTCCCCAAGCAAGACACAATTCAAAAAGGACCTTTTAGGTCTTTCCCAATTTAGGCTTTTGATTTTAAGTCAGATTGCAGGTGACAATACAATTTGTTCAATCAATTTACGCGCCTATTGTCGACCTACGGCTCGCCTAAAAAGACCTAGTTGGAGCTTAGGTGTTCTTCCCTAAATCTCAAATGGTCAAGTAAATCCAAAGACGGAAGATCGAGGGATGCAAGTAGGCCTAAGCCTTCCTTTGAAGCTGTGCTTTCGCGGTGCTCCTCAACTACCCCCAAAAATCCGTGACAGGGTATCCCCCTCTTTGGATTTACAAAACCTTTGATTTCCAGTTCCGAACACTTCAGAATCCAACGAAAGGAGGGCTCTTGTCCTAGTATTTCCAAACCTAAGGAGTGTCTAGAAGCGTGCCGTGGTGCAAGTGAAATAAGTGTGCATACACCGTCAAAGATTTTGAACTTTGAATCGCACGCCAAGTTTGAAAATCAAATCCTTGGTTTTTAAAATGTCCTTCCTTTAATTAGTCCTTTTTCTAAAGAAAATATGTGACCACTTGTTAGATTTATTCAGTACAGATTAGGTGGTCTTCGCATTAAATCCCAAATGCAATGCGTGATCAAAAATAGGATGCAAAGTAAGAGAATGCGTACCTTGCCTCCAGCGATCTTCGATGCAAAAATGCATGCAATGCAGAAAAGCAAATCTAGAGGCTGCTCATACAGACCTAAATGGTTCATCCTAGGGCAGGCAACTTCTAGCAGGCAGCTCGTTTTTTTTTTTTTTCTTTTTCTATTTTTTTTAGAACTACTTATGCACAAGCAAATAAAAGTAATAATAAAAAATAATAATAAACCTAAATCTAAAGAAAAGGGAACAGGCTCCCAAAAATTACCCAACACGGGTCCAAAACAAAATCGGGGAACAAACCCCTCAAAATTTGCCCCAGAACAAGGGTTTCAAACTAACTGTAATGAAAAATTAAGTCTTCAGTCTTAATTCTATTCTAATTAAATTAGCGATTAAATACAGTGGTGTCCGTCGCGTCCTCGTCCTTCTCCTCCTTTCAAAATTGCTTGTCCACTTCTCGTCTGGCGACGTCAAGGGTCGCCTCTCATAGTGGCTGATTCTTGCATAAATTTTCTCCCACAGAAAAGAAAATAATGAATGGTCAAATCTCTGTGCAATTGACAAATAATCAAAATAAAATTAGGCGAAATTATTACGTCTGTTGCCTCCCCGGCAACGGCGCCATTTGATTAGTCGATTTTTCCACCACATTAAACTACAAACGACTTAAAAGTGAAAGATCGACCGGTCACCAATTATGTTTGGTTTTAATTCAAAGTCGTCCCCGCCCATGGGGACCCGAATTTGTCCTATGGTCTTTGTAGCAGCGAGATTCTGATAAGAGCTAAGAGACCTAGGCTCCTCCCGTTCGGGAGGGTTCTGCATTTCCTCCAATGTTTCCCGAATGGCTTCGATTTGCTCATTATACATTTCCATTTGGGCTTGGAGGTGGGTTATGGGATCTAAGGCTCCACCACCTGGTGGGTTCTGAGGGCGGTTTCCTCCCTCGGGATTTGGGGGTGGGCGTGCAGCCATGTTTGTGGAGGAGGAGGACGATTCGACTTGTTTTCTAGATTTATCAGTCAATTCAAATAGTTCAGGGTTTTGTGACCTCCTCCCAAACATGCACTACCGCAAGAAGAATTGGGGAGATGAGAAGGGAAAAGGGATGAGAGAAATGACGCCGCAAAGGTACACTTGATTACAAATCAATACAGTCAAGTTCCTAACCTCTACAGTGTGCCCTTAGACCTAAAGATCTAAGTTACCTACTATCACGAACTACGGAACCGAATGCGAGCACCGTGGAACCACCGAGCCAGATTGAAAGGCCGTTTGCTCCAGTCTTAGACACCCGATAGCACACGGGAACTCTCACCAGCACGTAGTCGCTACACACAGGTAGTTAGACCTCCAATCCTTAGTAAGGGTCAAGTTACTACCAGTTTTAATTAGAGGCTTAGGGTCAAGTGCTTTTGGAATGTGAAGGGCATTGTTTACGGGTAATGCCCAAGTGATTGATTTTAAGAGTGTGTAAGAACAAGCATGCAACGGGGAAATCTCCCCGAATTGAAGTTTTTATTGGCGAATGGTTTTTAGAGTTCAGCCTTAAGTAGTATGAATTTTAGGGTTTTGCTGAATTACCAATTCAACCAATCTCCGGGTTTTTGCAAAAATACAGGTTTTCGTTCTAAAACCCAAGAAACCCTTCTTCAATTATCAGTTAGTTAATGCGTGCTAAAATGCAATGGGCTACCCTAAATGGAGATTTCTAAGTGTGGATGCACGAATCAGTTTTATATCAATGTGACAGGGAGCCAAAGCACTTCAATTCAAGGGCTCCCAATCACCAGAAATGATTTCCACACACAAGGCTTCAACCAAAAGATAAAGAAAATAAAATTGTTGGGGTTGAAGTATTCAGGATCGAATCACAGGCAAGTTTGAAAAGTTGTTGTGGGGTTGGAATCAACTCAATTCCAAGTCTCCCCACCAAAAATGTGATCCTGAATTAAAGATAAGTGAGGCAAAAGAGGGATACAAGCAATCTTTTTCTTTGCCTCAAAGAATACTTCCCACGGCGAAAAATCTAAGAATCAAGATTCTCGGATTTTCGCTATGCGAAGTAAGGTGGGAAATCCCGGGGCAGTGGGAGTGAAGACAACCAATCAATCAAGTGAATTTTAATCCACTTGCCCTCAAGAAATCCCAAGAAGTTTTTCTAGTTTTTAGTTTTAAATTTTTTTTTTTTTATTGTGGTGGCAAGTTAACCCTAATTTGATGAGAAAAGAAAACCTACTTGTTCGGCAATGTGTGCGAAGCTCCAATGCGATGTCGGCGTCTTCACGCTCTTGTTCCCGCCTTGGATCTGCTCATGTCCTCGACTTCGTCAGCCTTCTTCTCCTTCCACCAGGTTCACCTGCACACCAAAAACAACAATACCCGTGAAGAGAGAAGAGACAAATTTAAAGGAATTGGATAGAAACTTACTCGAAAGCGCACCTCCCCGGCAACGGCGCTAGAAAAGTTTGATGGGTCGGCCCGGATAGGTTGTTAATATGATATTTTTATCGTTGAAATGTGTATAGTGGTTAACCTAATTCAGACCTAACCATCTCTTTACAAAATTTTTAACCTGGACTAATTGATTTTATCTTGTCACTTTTAGGCCCAGGGTCGAACTCAGGGAAGTGGGGTTTAAGTCGAGTTTCTACGTTTTCCTTAAAACGCGTCTCTTTCGTTCGTTTATTGTGTTTTTGGTATTTTTCTTATTTAGGTTTTTTTTTCTGGTAATCCTTGTTCTTGAGGCACACCCTCAAAATTGTGTCCTTGGCTTTTAGCCAAAACAGAATTTCAAAACACGTCTTGCTACTTACAAGATGGGGTACCTGCAAATCAAAGATTATCTTTTCTCTTTTATATTTTTTTTTACCTTTTTACTAAAAAGAAAGCAAACAAAAAGAAAGTAAATATAGCATCTATAGATATATATATGTATTATATCTATAAAGGGGTGGGGGTGGAGGAGGCGATGGAGTGTAGCACCGTGTCGGGTCGGTCGTCGTCTAGAAAGACGCAACCAACACGACAATGTGCCGCGTGGAGTGAGGATGGATGATGAATGTGTCCACGCTTTCTGTACACGTGTATCGGGGAATATCAGCAACTGGTGCAGATATTCCCACGATACAACGTATAGTAAATAACGTGAAAATATATGTACATATGTATGTATATAAGTAAATATATTTATATATATAAATATATAGGTATATATGTATAGATATATATAGATATATATGTATATATATATAGGTGTATATGTATATATATATATATATATATGTATGTATATATCTATATAGCTATGTATATATGTATATAAGTATATATATATAATACTATATAGATGTATATATATATGTATATAAGTATATATGTATCTAGATATATATATATATATGTGTATATGTATGAGTATATAGATATGTATATATATATGTATATAAGTATGTGTGTATATATATATATATATATATATATTATATATGTATATGTATATATATATTATATTATATGTATGTATACATAACTATATAGATATACTATGTATATAAGTATATATATATAGATATATGTATGTATATATATATATATGTATATATGTTACTATAAGTGTGTGTGTGTGTGTCGGTGAATGTGTGTGCGCGTCGGTGAATGTGTGTGTGTGTGTTGCTGTGAGTTAAATAAAAGAGAGAGAGAGCACCAGACAGAGAGAGAGCGGGCGGGAGAGAGAGAGAGTACATGAGAGAGAGCGGGAGCGGGCAGGAGAGATCAGCAGAGAGAGAGAGCGGGCTGGAGAGATCGAGCGCGCGGACGATGGCAGCGAGTTAAGACGTCTGCTCGCGGCGGCGGACGTCTGACCGTCGCGGTGCACCGCGCCTTCGCGCAGTGGACTTGAGGCGTCTCCTGCAGACCGGGTGCGAGGACGGAGAGCGGGCGATGGCACGCTCGGAGAAGGCGGCGGGGAGCCTGCAGTCGGTCGCAGAGGGTTGCGGAGGAGGGCAG
The DNA here is from genome assembly GCA_037157565.1 of Thalassia testudinum. Taxonomy (NCBI): domain Eukaryota; kingdom Viridiplantae; phylum Streptophyta; class Magnoliopsida; order Alismatales; family Hydrocharitaceae; genus Thalassia; species Thalassia testudinum. Next base: position 242,344 of record JAZHRO010000028.1, read on the forward strand.
GGGTCGGCGCGAGGCCGTAACCGGCCACTGCAGTGCGCGTGGCGACTGGCTGCGGGTGCAATGCGGGATGGACAGAACGGAGATGGAGGCGGGGAACGGGCCTGCAGGCGCGCGTGGAGGGTTGCGCTCCTGCGGGGAAGGTCGCGGAGGAGCGAGGGGATGCTGCTGTCGCCGCGGTTTAGCTGCTGCTGCTGCTGCTTCAAGCTTCGGAGCTTGAAGCGGCAGCAATGGCATGGAGACGAAAACGAAGAGAAAAGAAAACACCACGCCCACAGGCTCGTTGAAGAGCTGGGCGGTGGTGCTCCCACTGTGGTGGTGTGCACCATAGTGGGTTCTCCTGCTCGCCGGGTGCCTCCTCGACGGAGGGCCGGCGTATGGGAGGGGAGAACGGTGGAGAGGAAGGTGGTGGCTGTGGGGTCTTTGCAGCAGCTCGCGTGTCTGTGTTTTGGTGCAGCAGCTGCGTCTGTCTCCCCTCCTCCTCTTCTCGCGAGGAAGAAGCTGCTGCTTTATAGAGGAGGAGAGCATGGCCATGCAGCATGCGGGGAATGGGGGAGATGGCCACCGCAGGGAATGGTGCGAGAAGGACAGCAGGGAGTGGCGTTGGCAAGGAGAACTCGCATGGCGTTGCATGCAGCTGCGGGAAGAGTGCAGCCGCGGGAAGGAGAGAAAAGAAGAAATCAAGAGGAAAAATAAAAAGAGGGTGATTTTGCAAGGAGGCACTTGAAGAAAAATGTAACTATGCAGGCGATTGTTTCACTCCTCTTCCTCTCTTGATTAAATGCATGCATGCAACCGTTTTTACAAATGTGGCTATAGGATTATAATATACATAGTTAATGCTAGAAAATAGCATAAGAAGGCGTTATTATAGGCATGTTTTGAGGTGCAAACAGCGGGAAATGGAAGGGCGGAAGTTGATCAGGGTGAGGAGGCGGAGGTTCTGTGAGGGTCGACGAGTCGTGTGGGGTGGTGGAATGACGGGAGCGAGTCGCCGGAGTTTGGCCGGAGATGGGGAAGGTGAGGGAGATTAGGCGCGGTCGAGGGGTGGTTATGCAAATTACAGTAAGTAAAAGAAAAAGGGGAGGAAGAGGAAAGATTGTACCTACTCGGAGGGATGAAGGGGGGGGTCAGAGCAGGGCGACAGTCGTATCGACTGTCGCCGGAGAACTAGGTGCCTAGAGAGAGAGGGAGGCGGCGAGGAGAGAGAGGGAGAGCGTGCGCTGGGTACGGCGCGACACGGGAAGAGCAGGTGAACGTAGCTCTGCTGCTGGTAGTGCGACAGAGCGACGAGGAGGAGGAGGAAAAACCGTCGGAGCAAGGGGGCCTCTGTCGGAGTGGGAAGAGAGGAATGGGGGCAGTTTCTCCGTCAGAACCGAGCTGGGGAGAGTGGCAGAGCGTCGGGGGTTTTTATAAAGGCAGAAACAGAGAGGAGGGCGGAGGGAGACGACGTTCCTCCCTCGCCGGAGGACGCCGAAGATGGAGACCCATACCGTCCGTGCGTTCGCACGGGTGATATGGGCGAATGCAGTGATCAGGGGGGTGTTCCTGCGACGACTGACGTCGCAGGGAACCCCTGGTTGACTTGGCAGGGGGTCCCCCTCACCTTGCGCGGTGCCATGCCTCGCGCAAGGTCGCCGGAGCATGGTGCTGCTCAGGGTTTTGCAGGGAGGACCCAAATGCAAAGAACGATGAGGAGTTAGGGGCTAAAATGTGAGGGTTTCAAAAGTTGAGGGCCAAAAAGTAAAGTTGGTCAAGAAGGTTTCTTCTTAGGCTCAAGTTTTTATACATGACTAATTAGGGCCTAAGTATTCTGATGGTGAATTTTATTTCTAGATTAAACCTTGTTTGACCGGTCAATTTATGCAAAAAATCAAATTAAGTTATTAATTAGGCATGGTTCTCAATGTAGGTCAAAATGAGTTCCTAAGGCCAAATTGGAGGTTCTAAAGCCTAGAGATTATTTTTATATGAATTTTAGACTGTTTATTAGATTTTTTCTTTTCCTCGAACCTCGTTAATTGAAGTGGGTTTGTTTTTAGGGTTACCGGATGTCATTTAATTCCTTCGAGTTGCTGTTGCCCTTTTTGAGTCATCTCATCCCACTTTTCTTCTTATTAGGTTATTTTGACCTATGTTTGGACCTTGAGTTACCCTGTTTTCAAATTGAGTTGGTGAAATAGCATTTTTACCCCTTAGTTTCTAGTTTCTTCTTAAACTCAGAATTCTCTGAGTTAAGCCTTTCCTTGAGTTATGTATGAGCTTTTATCCTTTGTATTAGGTCAAAATGAGCTAGTTATGGCTCATGATGAGGTTCTCATCACTAGGGTTGTCCAAGGAGGCAATATGTTTGCAAAATTCAGGTCTCCTGCTTAGAACTAGAAATCACCTTTCTTTTTTTGTCTTTTCAACTATATCATTTTTTTAGGGTTTTGAAATAACGAGGGAAAACACGAGTTGTTGGCGAAAAAGTAAATAACAATTATGATCACTAAGCTAACATCTAAGTGACAAGTAATTCATCCTCCTAGGCTCACTCTAGGCACGTGGATGCCTAGAGTAATTAGGGAGAGGGAGTGAAGAGTGCTAGAATCACAGCAATCAAAATGCAACTAAAAGAAATTTCAAAGAAGGCAACTAGATTAATGAGAAATTGTTTTACAGAAAAAGCTAGTAGATGAATGCTTCTACTACCGGATAATTGTAATAAATAAAATAAAACACAAGTCTTCCTGAATTGTTGGTGAAGAGGGGAAGCTCCTTGCTCCAAGCTTAGGGGCTCATAGGCTTGAAAAGGTTTCCCCCTTCTCCTTCCTTTAGATGCTCCTCCAAGGTGGAAGCTACCACCTTCAGTGCTTCTCCTTCAAGGGTGGGCATGCACCACCCTTGCTCCTCATTGCTTGGCCATCCTTCTAGTGGTGGAGTGCTCCTCCTCCTTGGCGTGGCACAAGGGAGAAGAAAAGGGGAGAAGAAGGCACCAAGGGGGCGGGTGTTGTGCCCCCTTAATCTTCTTCTCTACTTCTTCTTCTTGGCTGTTGGTATAGGTGGATGTAAGTGGAAGTACACACTAATGGAGGATGGGAATTATGTGGTGGTAGGGTAGGGTATTTATAGGATGGGAAGGGGGGTGGTTATGGTGTTTTCTTGGAGTGAAATGAACTGGTGCTTGGATATTTTTGGAGGGAAAAATGGGAGGGAAATGAAGACGTACCTTGGTTTTCCCTCCGAAAATACCTTCTAGAAGGTAATTTTGGAGGGAAACAATGGAGGGTGGAGATGGGTTTTGATGGTGGATGTAGGGTGGTGATGGAAGGGATAGTTAGCACCAAAATAAAGTAGGAGTAGGTGGTCTTTTCGCTAGAGCTTAGGTAGTAGGGTTGTAGGTTTTGGTGCCATGGAGGTGGACTAGCTAAGTTAAGCAGCTTAGCTAGCTTACCTTGTAGGGAGTAGAGTTGGAGGCATTTGGAGCTAGGGTTTCAGGGAGAAGAGTTGGAGGTAGTCATCTTGAGCTGCACTAGAGCTGGTGGTTGCTGAAGAGAGCTGCAAGGAGCTTCCTTAGCTAGCTTGGCTTGCTAGTTCTTTGCTAGCTACTAAGCCAAGCTAAAGCAAGCTGGCTTCTGTTGAAAGGAGCTGAGGTGAGCTAGGTCTAATGCTCCCAGGGAGGATCAACCTGGGTGAGGCAGCTAAGGTAGCTTAGCTCAACTGAGTTGAGCTAAGCTGAGTCCTCGGGAGCTGGATTTGAGCTTCTTAAGCTGGAATGAAGTCATCTTCTTCTGGTCGGAGTTGTGTGGAGCTAGATGTAGCTAGACCTGAGCTGGGGTGAACTCCAGTCAACTCAGCTGAGCTAGCTAGAGCTCCCTACAAAATAATGGGAGCTGGGATGAGCAAGTCTCAGCTAAGATGAGCTAGATCTGAGCTGACCTGAGCTAGGGCAAGCTAAGATGAGCTCTCTTGAGCTGCTATTCAGCTGAGGTGAGCTGAATGGAGCTAAGATGAGCTATCCCTAGTTCATGTGAGTTGGAATCCAGCTATGGTGAGCTGGATCAAGCTGAGTTCTAGTTAGTCTGAGCTTCTTCTTCACCAGTTGCCTTCCTGAGTGCTAGGGTTTTGGAGTTTTGACAATCTATATATCCCTAACACTGACAAACACACATTAAAAAGACAATAAAAAGTGCAATGCATGCCTAACCTAATTGATGCCTAAATGCAACCCAAAAATCCATTTGCGGAGCAAAATCCTAAGAGCTAGGTTTGTTTTAATGCATAAAAATTATGATAAGCTGGCATTTATCAATAGGCATGGGGGGGTGGATATTCATCTCTGAATTTATTCGTCAGCTCCATAGATTTGTTTTATCTTTTATTCTTTTTTTCGTAGATTTGTTTTATTTTTTATTTTTTTTTCTTAATTAAAGAAAAGTTGAATTAGGAAAGAGAACTTGGGTTTAAGAAAATTTTCAATCTTAGGAAATACTACATTATGATCTGAACACAAAGACCCTTCAGGTCTTTGGACTTAATCGGCCTGTGTATCTATTAAAATTTAGATTTATTTTTTGAGTCCTTGCCAACTTGAATTCTATTTTAATTGTAGTAAATAAGTTTGAGGGAATTTTGAGTTTTAAGCATCTACACACTATCTTGCCACTAACTCGTTGTTCGACGATTCTAACAAAAATTAGGTAGCTAATGAACCTTCTAGGGTGATATGACTGGCAAGTTATCGTGGGTAACAGCCCATAGGTAGGTTGTCTAGAGCCCAGTCACTGGACCTTTCTCTTTTTGCTGCCTTTAGGTAAATCTTAGACCAGGGAAGCCACCTACTTAAAAAGAGAAAAAGAAAATCAAAAAGAAAAGAAAAAAATGGAGAAAAGAAAAAAAAGAAATAAGCCACACTTCGTCGCACGAGTATGGCTGGCAAGTTGTCGGTGGTAATAGCTCATCGACTGGTTGTCCAGAACCCAGCTCAATAAATGCATTGAAAATTCCCAAAACACTTAGGAAGAAGTAAAGAACTAGAATAAACTAGGGAGATATACACTGGATTCACCCTTTTGTTGACCTCATAAAAATAAAAGTAGGGAGAAAGGTACCGGTTGTAAAGATACACCTTTAGTTAGAATTCTCTTTTTAAGGTCACCTAGAGGCGTAGAAATCCGAAGTCCATTTTTTCTACCAGTCAACGAGTCTATCACATTCACAATAAGATGCTTATAACTTAGGGTTCTCATCAAATCTTGGGTGGGTTGAATGGTCATAGAAAGCCACTCTTAAACCCTAAAACTAGAAACTCCAAAAAAAAAAATAGAAAAGTGGAGAAAGAGAAAAAGAAATTTTTATTCGAATAAGGTGAGGGCTTGATGCGGTCTGTATTTTGACAAATACTCGAGCACTGCTGTGTCTTTGAAAGTTCAGATCCTAAGTAAACATTTTCTTAATGATTGAAAATAACTCAAGCCCAAATAATCCAACTTGATTCTTCTATAAATAGCATATAGTTTTTGCTAGGGACTAGCAAGAGATAGTCATGGGGGTATGATGTAAACATGTTTACACTACTTAAGATGTCTATTTATGCATGTTCTTAAGCATAGGATTGCATTGCATACTATAAATATTGCATAACATGCATCATCCTGCATTTAGATTAGTTTGAATAAATGGAGGTTAATTATCTCCTTTTATGTTCATGGACAAGGCAGACTTTTTATCGGGGCCGCAGATCGAAGATCCAACCATACAGATGTGATTAGGGCGACTATTGGAGTTCAACGACTCCAAGATTGCCCTAATCAGACATGTATAGCATCAGATAAAGATCGGGGAACCATAGAAGATCAAGGGCCAAGATGGTGTGAATCCACACTTCAAATGAAAAATCCGACTGCACGGATGGATTTAGATCGACGATCGCATCCTAACTACATGAAAAATGACTCAATCCAACACTAGTGGCACCATCTACATCATCCAGAAGATGGACGGCCAAGATGGCACCATGTGGTGCCATCTCGGCCGCCCAACCAGCCACCCTCAATCACTAAAGACAATAGCACCCACACATCTCTACCGTTGGATCAAGATCCAACGGCTGAGAGAGGAGCTTAACCGGCGCACCCATCCTCTAAGTTGCACCTGAAGAAGCCACCTTGACCGTTGGATTTTGATCCAACGGTCCTGATGAGAGACTCATCATGAGCCATAACTAGCTCATTTTGACCTAATAAAGAGAATAAAAGCTCCTACATAGCTTAGAAGAGGGCTTATTTGAAGCAATAAGTGTTCTGAGAAGTAAACATGAAATAAAGGTTAAAATTGCAATTTTACCATTGCAGTACATAAATGGGGTTTCTCAGAGACAAAACATAGGTCAAATGGTCTGAATAAGATAAAAAGTGGGTTGATTCAATCAGAAATGGGTTCATGTGCAAACCAGGAATTAAATGACATCTCGTAACCCTAAAACAAATCCGCTTAGCTCAACAAAGTTATGGTCAGGATAAAAATCAAGTAAACCCTCTAAAAAACATGGAAAAATATCCCTTAGGGTTTAGAACATTCAATTTGACCTTTGGAACCTATTTTGACCTAGATTAGGGTCCTAGCTCATCAATTGACCTAATTTGGGTTTTTATGCAAAATATCCAGTCAAACGTCGTCAAACCTAAAATCCAACTTCACCATTGGATTCCTTAGGTCAAAATTAGGTTTGTAGCAAAATTTGGACCTAAGCAGAGGTCATCTTGACCTACTTTGCAATTTAGTACACCCAATTACATTTTGGTCCCTATCTTTTGAAAGCCATTGCATACACCCCCCTAGCTTCCTCGCCACTCTTACAAGCATGTCCCTCTGCCATTATCGGGGAGAGATCCTACTCCAGCAAGGAATAGAGAGGGAATACTCTCTGATTCCTCGGAGATCTCCCAGATTTGGAAGGGAGAATCTCTGAGGAATTCCCTTCCATCTGAACTCAATCATGATCCCTGATTTGCACCCAATCTCTCGTGAGAATGTACGAGAGATTTGGGTACTTAACTGTTTCCATCTCTGGTGAGGATTCCCGCACTTGGAAGCTTGGCTTCCAAGCACAGGAGTCCCTGCCTGTGCCTATAAATTAACCCTCATCTCCGGCCGCACCTCCTCAGCTCGACTTGGCCGGGATTCCACCTCAATTTCCTCTTCTTCTTCTCCAGCCAAGGGGTTCAGCGAGCTCCGACGAGCCCCCTGATAGATGACTTTTTGCTTTACGTAATAGTATTTAAGTAGTGGAAAAATCGACTAATAAAAAACAACGAAAATAACCACTCGCAGAAGAGCGGGTGGTGTCCATAGTGAGGCAATTATGAAATCAATACTTAATTATTTAATGTTATTTCAGATAGTGCAAAATCCCTATTCAAATCTAACTTAAAATGTGAAGGAAAGTAGATTTACAATAACTTAAAAAGATAATGGTATATGTGCAGTTTTTCCTCACAGAAATCCTTAATAAATTTATGAAAAATTTATGCAATTTTCACGTGATGTGTACTAGAGACAATTAGTACTTAAGTTAAGCACAAAAATCAATCTTTAAACTAGTTAATATCAATATCATGCAATTATAAGGAACTATGAGTGTTTAAGCACAATTCTGCCACAATATAATAATAAATAAAATCAAATTAGGTGTTAATGGCATTGAATGTAAATAGTAATTGATGGGAAAATAGAGCTTTTTTCCTCTCTCCTCCTCGCAAGAGAGAGAGAGAGCACTACGGGGCTATCGCGAGGCTTAGGAGGACAGTGAGGACGAGGGCTCTCCGGTGGTGGCAGCGACGGCGATGGAGGTGGCCAGAGCTCCGGCATGTTGAAAAAGAAGGCAGAGATGCACGCAGCGCCTACAGCTACTTGCATGTGAGCGTGTTTACGCTGGTGCGCGCCCGTGCAGGTGATGAGGTAGAGGCTGGAGAGCGGCTGGTTGGCTGCAAGTGTGCGGTCTGCAGGTGGGCGGAGGTAGCGCCTGCGGGTGCATTGCTGCAGTGCAGTGGAGAGGCGCTGTGAGCGGTACGATGTTTGCAGTAGGGCATTAAAGGGAGCGAGTGGTGTGCGCGGGCAGGCGCGTGCCTATAGGGTGGAGAGGCACGGGCTTGGTGTGCGCGGGCAGGCGCTTGCAGATGGTGCTAAAGGGAGCGAGCGATAGGGCGTGCGCCTGAGCGTGGAGAGGTGCTGTGAGAAAGGGGCGGCCTACTGGCTTGGTGGTGTGCGGGAGCCTGCTGTGCGGTGCGCCTGCAGATGGAGATGGGAGGAAGGCACGGTGTGGTGTCTGCAGTAGGGCAGTTGGGCGCACTAGCGAGCGCCTGCTGCTAGAGGGAGATGCTGTGCGGTGCGTGGTTGTGTGTAGTTGGTGATGCGGCAAGGCATTTGTAGCAGGGCCTTCCAAAGGGATGGGGGCGCGGTTGTGTGCCCTCAGCTGGCTGGAGAGGCTGGAGGGTGCGGCCACTTTGTGAGGTTTTTCCCTGCAAGGGGGAAGATGGACCACAGTGCACGCTTCTTCTCTTCCTGGATGGCCTTCCTCTTTCCCCGCCTCTTCTTTTTAACTTCTCTCCTTTGTGCGTGAGTTAAGGGATTTTCCCAAATCCCTTAACTATTTCTGGTCATATTTCTTGAGAAAGGTGGCAGAAGATTACCCCAATGTGCGGGGGTGGGGGGGTTGCGGCTGTTATCAGAAATATGTTGGGAAATTTATCCCCCCACTCTTGTTCTTTCTGAATATTATTACCTACACATAAAAACAACAAAAATCATTACATATTAGGTTATAGAATGTTATAAACTTAAATCATGATGCGTACAAATATTCTATAACTTAATTGCAATTATTAACACACCTTAATGGTACGATTAAAGATACTTAGGCTTAATATTAGTCCATTAAAATGGACTCATCAAATACCCCCATGCCTAAGATTTGCTAGTCCCTAGCAAAAATGAAAAATAATAAAAATAATCAGAAGATTTCTTCTTTTCTTACTTCAAAACTTTAGGAATCCAGACAAATGTGAAGTGCTGATAGCCTAGGTAACAGATCTAAGGGGAGTTCGTACATCACCCTTGGAAAAAATTTCTGTCGAGATAGGCAACTACTTCCCTGGGGGATAAAGCAGATGATAATCTGTAATTTGACCTCAGCGTTTGGCTTAGGTAGGAGATATCAAGTTGAATGGATTTGTATTTGGTAGCACACACTCAACTGGTGCTACATATAGTCTAGTACTGCAGACTCTAGCTCTCTAGACTATTAGACAAGTCAACTCTAAGAGAGGCTACACAATTGTGCTCTCTTGATGTTCCTGGGCACTCTTTCTTTTCTTTCTTTATGAGATCACAAATCTCGCCAGATTTAGAAATTATACGCACTATTTGGTGGCCTCACATGGCATCCACACTTCAATTAAAGTCCTAATAACTCTATAACTAAGTTAGAGTTCTCAACCAGTATTCAGGCGATCAGAAATACTAGAAGGTAGGTATGGGTCATATTTGGTGGAATGCAATAGGTGTTCTGCTGCCTCAGAAATAGTGTTACATCATAAACTTTGACTTTTTTTTTTGTAATATAACTATTTCTTCTTTCTCTTCTTTCTATTTCTTCTTTTTCTACTTCTTTGCTCTTTTCCCTTTTTTTTATTTTTTTCTTCTTGATTTTGTTTCTTTTTCAATCAATCACAACACAATATGGACTTTTATTTACGAGGCATTATTAGGGATGATGATGGTCAAGAGGAAGTTGTGTGGCTTATTCCGTGGAAGTGCCTATTCTCGGCATTGGGAAGGAAAGGATAGGACAGGCGTATTTCTTACCTTTGACACTATTACCCTCCTTCAGCTGACTCTATGAAGGATGGTCGTAACCATCCACCATAGTTATAGCTTTATTAAGACTCAATCTCTGTGTATCTGCCTTATTTGGTGACTCTCAGGAATTCACTCAAAGTACGCACACAGGAATAGAGAGTGAAAACTATGCCTAACTCTGAAGTATCATCATCTAATTATCCAGAACTTAAGAGTCCTTGCACTAGAGTTAGTGCACTAGTAATCTCTCTACTTCTTCTGACAGATATGAGGTGGATTTATTAGAAGATAGTATGCCTGACTCTATGAACTATCCAAGCATTCAGTAGACTATCAATGCTTATTGGTTTTCCCCAAGGATCCATTACCAAGCCTACGTGCACGTGAAATAAATGTACTGGATTCTAAACTTAAGAAAGAATTCCTGAAGAGAAACCTCCAATAACAAAGGTATTTTGCTAGGGACTAACCCAATCAGCTCAAAAATTTTTTTTCTTTATACATAAATATGTATGCAAATATATGTAAATGCTATAAACACTATAAACATTCTTAGGTTATATCCTCCCATGCCTAAGACTGACAATGTCCTCACTGGAAAAAAATATTCATAGAAGAATATCAGCTGAGGAGAAGAGTGGGAGGAGCGAAGGCTCCTCAAGCCGTAGTGCATCCAAAACCTGGCCATCTGAAAGAGTAATATATGATTTAAGTCGCTGGCCATTTACTTTAAAGTTCTCACCTGAAATAGGGTTCCTGATCTCTATAGCTCCATGAGGGAAGGTATTGATAACAATGTATGGCCCATCCCAACGAGACTTGAGCTTTCTAGGAAATAATTTAAGTCTAGAATTGAAAAGCCAGACCCACTGGTTGGGCTCAAAAGTCCTTCTAATGATGTGCTTATCATGGAAGACTTTTGTACGTTGCTTGTAAGCTTGAGAAGTTTCATAAGCTTCATTACGAAGCTCCTCAAGCTCAGTTAATTCTAACATACATGCTTTTCCCGTTTTATCCAGATTTAAGTTAACGTTTTTAATGGCCCAATAAGCTTTATGTTGGATTTCAATGGGAAGGTGGCACTCTGTTTCGTAGACAAGACGGAAAGGAGACATGCCCAAAGCAGTCTTATATGCGGTTCTGTAGGCCCAAAGAGCGTCATTTAGTTTTTTAAACCAATCCTTCCGATCAGGCCTGACAGTTTTTTCTAAAATTCGCTTAATCTCCCTATTAGACACTTCAACTTGTCCACTCGTTTGGGGATGACAAGGTGTGGCTATCATGTGGTTGACTCCCAAATTTTGGAGTAGTCTTGTGAAGTGTACACTCTTAAAGTGAGGTCATCCATCACTTATGATCGTCCTTGGGCACCCATACCGAGAAATGATATTAGCCTTAACAAAGCCCAAGACCACGGAATGGTCATTAGTTCACGTGGGGATGGCTTCTATCCATTTTGATACATAGTCAACAACCACAAGGATGTATTCATATCCGAAGGACACAGGAAAGGGACCCATGAAGTCAATGCCCCAAATATCAAAGATTTCAACAGGGAGGATAGGTTGTTGGGGCATCTCATCCCTTTTTCCAATGGTTCCCATCTGCTGGCAACGTAGACATGCGCCCACATACGTATGTGCATCTCGGAATAATGTGGGCCACCAAAAATCAGATTGAAGAACCTTATGAGCAGTCTTCTTCCCACTAAAATGTCCCCCACAGTGGACGTCATGGCAGAAACTCAGAACACTTCTTTGTTCCTCATCACGGATGCAATGGCGAAACTGCTGGTTAGGGCCTATTCTAAAAAGCTCGGGTTTCTCCCAGTGATAAAATTTAGCATTGGTGATAAACCTGTCTCGCTTCTACTTGTCCCAAGTACTAGGGGTGATGCCCGTGACCAGATAGTTCACTATGTCAGCGAACCAAGGAGTTTTAGTTTCCACGGCCATTAGAGACTCATCAGGGAAAGTCTCTTGAATACCGCCAGCAGGGTTTGATGCCTCAATAGGGATCCTAGACAAATGGTCTGCTAGCACATTCTCAACTCCTTTCTTGTCTTTAATTTCTAGGTCAAATTCTTGGAGTACCAGAATCCAACTAATTAGGCGAGGTTTGGTGTCCTTTTTAGCCAGAAGATGCTTAAGGGCTGAATGATCAGTGAACACCACAACCTTGGATCCCAAAAGATAAGACCAAAACTTTTCCAAAGCAAATACTACAGCAAGTAATTCCTTTTCAGTGACCGTGTAGTTTTTCTGAGGATCCGTAAGGGTCTTGCTGGCATAATGCAGCACATGAGGTTTACCATTAACCATTTGACCTAAGACCGCTCCCACTGCAAAATCAGAAGCATCACACATAAGCTCAAACAGGAGGGTCCAATCTGGTGCTTGGAGAATTGGTGCGGTAATGAGGGCTTTCTTCAAAGCTTAGAAAGCCTCACCACATCTATCATCAAAATCGAAGGAGACATCCTTCGCTAACAGGTCGCAGAGTGGCTTAGAGATTTTACTGAAGTCTCTAATGAAGACCAATAAAATCCAGCATGACCAAGGAAAGATCTAACCTGACGAACATTGTCGGGCAATGGAAGCTTAGAGATGGAATCAATTTTTGCGGTGTCCACTTCTAGTCATCTCTCGGAAACTACATGCCCTAACACAATGCCCTGCTGGACCATAAAGTGGCTTTTCTCCCAGCTAAGCACAAGTTTTGCCTCTTCGCAACGGGTTAAGACTTTATCAAGGTGCACAAGGCATAGGTCAAATGACAAGCCGTAAATGGAGAAGTCATCATGAAAATTTCAATGAACTAGTCGATCATATTAGAAAAGATAGCCATCATACAATGTTGGAAAGTGGCAGGAGTGTTACATAACCCGAATGGCATTCGGCAGAATGCAAAAGTGCCATAAGGACTCGTGAAGGTGGTACGCTCCTGATCATCAGGAAAAACGGCTATCTGATTGTACCCAGAGTACCCGTCAAGAAAACAAAAGTACTTGTTCGCCGCCAATCGTTCCAAAATTTGATCGATAAACGGTAAGGGAAAATAGTCTTTCTGGGTAGCCGTGTTTAAATGGTGGTAATCAATGTAGACCCTCCAACCAGTTGAGGGTCTAGTGGTCACCAGTTCTCCTTGGTCATTCTCTTCCATAGTGATTCCTGCCTTTTTCAGAACTACGTGAATAGGACTAACCCATTTACTATCTGAAATGGGATAAATAATCCCTGCATCTAGCCATTTAAGAATCTCCTTTTTAACAACCTCCCGCATATTTGGATTGAGCCTTCTCTGCATGTCTCGGAAAGGCTTCACGGACTCGTCCGTGTATATATGATGCATGCAAAGAGAGGGATCGGCACCCTTAATATCAGCAATTGTCCAGCCAATTGCTTCCTTGTGCCTTTGTAAACACTCAAGTAGAGCTCCCTCCTGCAATTCAGATAATGCAGATGAGATAATAACAGGGAGCGTGTTATTAGGGCCAAGGAAAGCATATTTCAATGTGCTCGGGAGGGGTTTCAACTCCAATTTAGGAGCCTTTTGGATTGAGGGTTTTAGCTGAGATGTCCCCGCCTCAGGCAGCGAATCTACCTTCACAGTCCAGGGTGGGGACAGAGACTCAGTGTGTATCCCCAGCAACTCTTCTAGTTCGAGCATTTTCCTTTCAGTTTCTTTAATAATCAAGGGATGGTCCTGAGATATGACCTTCTGAAGGGGGTCTCTACATAAGAGTGCTGGAGTAGTCTCTTCAATTATTTCATCAACGACCTTAATCTAAGAACAATCTTTAAATTCGGGTTTCTTGTAAGTATCAAAAACATTCAACCGGAAATTCTTGTTCCCAAAGCCCATTTTAAGTGCCTCGGATCTACAATTTATAGAGGCATTGGCTGTGGACAAAAAGGGGCATCCCAGAATAATGGACGGCTTTGTGGGCTTATTAGATGGGTCAGTATCAAGTACCAGAAAGTCAATGGGGAAGAAGAAATCCTCCACTCTCACAAGGACATCTTCCAACAATCCCCGCGGTGTCTTAAGTGATCTGGCTGCAACCTGGAGGATTACTGGACTAGGCTTCAGCTTTCCTCCTCCCAAAAGGTCGTAGACAGAGCTCGGTAGAATGTTTACCCCCATAGCCAGATCGAGCAGAGCCTCGTCAATGTGTTGGTTACCTATAACCACTGAAATATACAGGGCCCTTGGGTCTTTCATTTTGGGGGGTGTTCCATGCTGAAGAACCTAGCTAACATGGTCAGGCAGGATGACCTTGGTTTGGACCTGTTTCCTAAATCAGTGCTTCTGGGTGCACAAGTCCTTCAGAAACTTGGCATAGGACGGAATTTGTTTAATTGCTTCCAATAGAGGCAAGTTAATCTGGACTTGCCTAAAAGTATCCATGATCTCTTCCATCCTATCCTCGGCTCCAGACGAGCCAAGAAAAGATTCCCCAGGAGTAGATAGATGCTCTGGATAGGGCACCCTCGGCTTCTAAGTAGAGGGGTCGTCATGGCAGTAAAGGGGTGGTGGAAGGACGACATCCTCATTGTGGGTTATTTTTTGTGAGCGAGAGTGGTGTGGCTCTTCCTCGGGTGAGATGGAAGTCATGTCAGGTGAGGAAGGGGAATTCTGAGATGTAACTGTAGGAGTGTTATCAGGCTTGTCAATCTTTTTTCCACTCCTCAACACGGTCACTGCTTGGGCGTGCTCCCTGAATACAACCCCCCTTTCCCTTAGGGTTCTCCTCAGAAGAGCTAGGCAGCTTCCCCAGATCACGTTGCCTAACTGCCTCAGTAAGATGACCAATTTGGGATTGCATATCAGTAATCATCTTATTCTGAGATTGGATAACCATATTCTGTTGCTCCTGCATTGCTTTCATCATGGCCATCAGTTCATCCATCTCAGAGGGCTTATTCGGAGGAGGGTTTTCATAAGAAGGTTGGTATGTGGGCTGGGGAGGTAAGGGTCTTGTATTCCCTGAGTTAGAAGCATCAGCTTGCTTCTAAGAGAAGTTTGGATGGTTCTGCCACCCTGGATTATAAGTGTTGGAGTAAGGGTTATTGCAAGGGGGGCGGAAACCTTGGGCCACGTTCAAGTCAGCTTGAATCAACTCAGGGAAATGGAGCATTCTCTTGAAGCCTGAAAAATAGAGGTTGCTTGCAGGTTCATGTCGGGGTTTGCTAAATGCCTACCAAAGTTTTTATTCAATAGTTGAATCTGATAAGCCAAATTCTGAGAAGCCCCAACTTCATGGGCCTCTATCTTCCTCTATAATATTGATGGTTTCTTTCTTGATAGGCAGAGGACAGATGTATGGAGTTGTTGCTTAAAGTTTCAAATAATGCCCCAGCTTTATCCTCTGTTCTGGTCATGAAGGTTCATACACAGCTACAACAATGGGTTGCCTATGTCTTTCAGATAATCCGTTATAGAACCTTTTGACCAACTACCATCTTAGCACTTGATGGTGGGGGCATAACCTAAGAAGGTCATTAAAGCGCTCCCAAGTCTCATGAAATTGCTCCCCTTCTTGTTGAGTAAAACCCATAATCTCTCTTCTGTAATGGTTGGTTTTACTCATAGGAAAATACTTTTTTAAAAATTCTCCCTTAAGGGTAGCCCAATCATTTACCCTTGCATCGAGGGTATGATACCAGTGCTTAGCCTTATCCTTTAGGGAGAAAGGAAATAGAGTCCTCATTAGGGCTTCATTAGTAAAGCCCTGGAGCTTCATCGTGGAACAGACCTCAGTGAATTCCTCCAAATGCCTGTAGGGGTCCTCCCTAGTAGTACCATAAAAAGAGGGCAATAGAGATATGGTACTGCTCTTGATCTCATACAGATTATCCCTTGCCGGTCATCTTAGTACTTGCGCAGGTTGGTTGGTAGGAATAAAATAGTCCCTTAGGGTCCTTTGTTGATTTGCACCTTGCTCAGCCATTTCTTCTCTTCCTTCTCCTAGGTGAGCTCTCCTAAGAATTCTCTCAGGCTCAGGATCAAACACTAGACTACCGTCAAGGGAGCATCTACCAAGCATACAAAACACAATTCAGAATTTTTTTTATTGAGTAAGTCAAACCTCCACTCCAAAGATAAGTCAAAAGATCAAGACTTATCCCTCCGTTCCCACGTAAGTGGTATAACAGGGGTATGGACTTGAAATCTTAACCTTCTTTATTGTGGATGTTGAATTAGTTAATATAAATGGCCAAACAAGTTTTTCACTGCAATTACATGCCTTAATTCAATCTTTGAGTGCCTTAGGACCTATACTTTGCTTGGATGACACTCCCAGGTGATCAAGGGAGAAGTTACTCCAAGGACGAACAAAGGGATGCAAGTAGGGCGAACCCTTCCTTTGAGGCGATGCGTATGCAGTGCCCCTTAGATACCCTTTTGTTCCTTTAAGGGGTGTCCCGCTCCGTGGAGTATCAAAACACTTGATCAAAAGATAGTATCACCACCACCACAAAGCAAAATAGGAGGGTCTGCATCGATAAAGGGATCAATGCCTATAGCCTTAAGGGATCGAGCCTTAGTGCGGTGCCTAATGTGCGTGCTCAGTGTCAAAAGTGTGTAACACACCGTAAATCTTTGTAATTTCTTTTGAAATCGCAGACAAGTCCCTTAGAATCAGATCAAATGTGAATTTCTTTTAGAGTTGAATCTGATTATTAGTTCCGCTTTTAGTTATGTGACCACTGAATTAGTAAATTCAAACAACTTGGTGGTCTTGAATTTAAATTTGAATGCAAATGAGTGAACAGAAACTGGATGCAAAAGTTAGAAAGATATACTTGTCTCCAGCAATCTTCGTGCTAATATGCTTGCACTGCAATAATAACATCTAATATGCTGCTTAATCACCCCTAAATGCATGCACCTAAGGGCATGCAACTTCTAAATAGGCAACTCGATATTTTCTCTATTGGTTTTTTTTTTGAAAGCAAGCAAGCATAAAATATAATCACGCATGCACCAAAAATATTGTAAGCCCTAGTAGCTAAAGAATGCAGGGACAAACCCCAAAAAATTTAGCCCCAATTACTACAAGGGCGAAAAGACAGAATTAAATTGTGACGACGGAGAATCCTCTACGAAACAGGATCATGGTCTCCTTCATCTTTTCCTCATGTGGCTTAACTCATGGTTGTTGTCGCCGCTCTGTTGCACCTCGTCGCCTCTTTAGATTCCTCACATAATAATCAAAATGATTAGATAATTTCACAGCTCAAAAGATTTAAAAAAAATAAAGTAAATATATTGCGTCTATTGCCTCCCCGGCAATGGCGCCAATTTGATAGATGACATTTCGCTTTACGTTATAGTATTTAAGGGGTGAAAAAATTGACTAATAAAAAACAATGAAAATAACCACTCGCAGAAGAGCGGGTCGTGTCCACAGCGAGGCAATTATTCAATCAATACTCAATTATTTAATGTTATTTCAGATAGTGCGAAATCCCTATTCAAATCTAACTTAAAATGTGAAGGCAAGTAGATTTGCAATAACTTAAAAAGATAAGGGTATATGTGCAGTTTTCCCTCACAGAAATCCTCAATAAATTTATGATGAATTTATGAAATTTTCACATGATGTGTACTAGAGACAATTAGTACTTAAGCCCAAAAATCAATCTTTAAACTAGTTAATATTAATATCATGCAATTATAAGGTACTATGAGTGTTCAAGCGCAATTCTGCCACAATATAATAATAACAAATAAAATCAAATTAGGTGGCAATGGCATTGAATGTAAATAGTAATTGATGGGAAAACAGAGCTTTTTTCCTCTCTCCACCTCGCGAGAGAGAGCACCGCGGGGCTGTCGCGAGGCTCAGGAGGACGGCGAGGATGAGGGCTCTCCGGTGGTGGCAGCGGCGGCGACGGAGGTGGTCGGCGGAGGTGGCAGGAGCTCCGGCCTGTTGAACAAGAAGGTGGAGGTGCACACAGCGCCAGCGGCTGGTGGCGTGCGAGCGTGCGCACGCTGGTGCACGCCCGAGCAGGCGATGAGGAAGAGGCTGGAGAGCGGGCGGTTGGTTGCAGGTGCGCGGTCTGCAGGTGGGCGGAGGTACCTCCTACGGGTGCATTGCTACAGTACAGTGGAGAGGCGCTGTGAGCAGTGCGGTGTCTACAGCAGGGCGCTAAAGGTAGCGAGTGGTGGGGCTTGCAGGCGTGCGCCTGCAAGGTGGAAAGTCACGGGCTTGGTGCACGCGGGCAAGCGCTTGCAGATGGAGCTGAAGGGAGCGAGCGGTAGGGCGTGCGCCTGGCGTGGAGAGGCGCTGTGAGCAGGGGGCAGCCTGCAGGATTGGTAGTGTGTGGGCACCTGCTGTGCGGTGCGCCTGCAGATGGAGATGGGAGGAAGGTGCGGTGTCTGCAGCAGGGCGGTGGGGTGCACTGGTGAGCACCTGTTGCTGGAGGGAGATGCTGTGCGGTGCGCGATTGTGTGTAGTTGGTGATGCGGTGCGGCGTTTGCAGTAGGGCCTTCCAAAGGGAAGGGAGCGCGGTTGTATGCCCTCGGCTGGCTGGAGAGGCTGGAGGGTGCGGGCGCTTGGTGAGGTTTTTCCCCACAAGGGGGAAGATGGACCACAGTACACGCTTCTTCTCTTCTTAGATGGCCTTCCTCTTTCCCCACCTCTTCTTTTTAACTTCTCTCCTTTGCACTTGAGTTAAGGGATTTTCCCAAATCCATTAACTATTTCTGGTCATATTTGTTGAGACAGGCGGCAGTAGATTACCCAATGTGCGGGGGTGGGAGGGTTGCGACTGTTATCAGAAATATGTTGGGAAATTTATCCCCCCACCCTTGTTCTTTCTAAATATTATTACCTGCACATAAAAACAACAAAAATCATTACATATTAGGTTATAAAATGTTATAACTTAAATCATGATGCGTACAAATATTCTATAACTTAATTGTAATTATTAACACACCTAAATGGTATGATTAAAGATACTTAGGCTTAATATTAGTCCATTAAAATGGACTCATCACCCCCTCCTCTTCCTCGTCGCTCTGCCACAAAACCAGTGGCAGAGCCATCCTCCTTATCCTCCTCCGCGTCGCACAACACCCGCACGTGCTGCCCTAGCCCAGTAGTCGGCACTGTCTTCCTCCACTAGACGCTTTCTTCTCCGACGACAGCAGGTACTACCAGCGGCCTTCTTGCCCCCTTCATCCACTTAGGTTAGAATTGCTCTTCCCTATCTCCTCTTTCATTTCCCTCATCTTATTTCACCAAACGCCCCTCGACCACCGCTGTCCACCACCATCTTCTTCATCTCCAGCCACCCTCCGGCGAGACGCTCCCATCACTCCGCAGCCCCACATGTCTCGCTGACAACCGCATAACCTCTGCCTCACCACACTGAACATCCTCCACCCATCCACAGACCCCCTACGCCTCCACAACTACCCCTCGATTAAACCCATCCGGCCAGCCACAAGGCGACCTAGGCACGCACGCCTAGGCCACCCCACGGCTAGCCACCTAGCGCCTTACCTTCGCTATGACAAGGCGAAGGTGCTCCTGTGGTCTGATTAAGCCGCAAGGCTCTTTTTGTGTCAGGCTGGTTCATGCTCCAGCTACCATTAACGGTGACTCGAGGAAGCTGCTTGCTTGCTCCAGGTTGCAAGACTTTAGGGTTCTAGGTGCAGCAAACTTTAGAGGGTCTTGCGAATACAGTCATCCCAGCAAGTGGCGCCGCGAAGCCTGCAGTGCTGCAATTGGAGAATGCTCTCCTGCGGGCGCGTGCGAAAGAGAGGTTGAACAATAGTCCTACCTCGGTAAGCTGTAAGGTGCGTGAGTAGTTTATATTGATTTTGTGATATTAGCCAATTGCCTCCGATAACACATGGGGTGAGGTCCCTCACCTATACTCACCGCCTCGTCCGTAAGCTCACCACACGGGTCTGGCGACCCGACCCGTTTACCTGGCTCTGGGAGAGCGAGCTGAAGAGTGATATACACAGAGAGAGAGAGATGCGGGTGTGGGTAGAGGGATAGGTTTTGCTCCTCTTTGGTTTGTGCAGGGAAGGTAGAAGGAAGAAGCGAAGCTGACACTTAGCCGCTGCTAGCAAAGGAAAAGAAGAAGAAGGAAGGAAGCCTTCGCAGAGGAAAAAGTGAAAGGCAAGGCAGAGGGAAGAGCCGAAGGAAAAAGAGAAGAGGAACTGACGAAGAAATAAAGAAAGGTAAAGGCAAGCAGAAGAAGAAGAGAAGCTGAAGGCAAGGGAAACAGAACCAAGGAAGGAAGAAGAAGAGAAAGTAGAGCCAAAGAGAAGAAGACCCGCAGAGAAAAGAAGGAGAAAGATACTGCAGGAGAAGAAAGAAGCAAGGCAAAAGACAGAGGAAAATAAGAAGAAAGAAGCAAGGCAACTGCAGATAAGAAAGAAGAAGCACAAAGAAGAAAGGAAGAAAATCAGAAGAAGAAGAATAAGGGAAACATCTTTTAAGACGTCTAATCCTATGATCAGATGTCTAAATTCCTTCTTTTTGCTACAATTCACTTTTAAACTCATGCATTTATATATTTTGAATTAAGTTTTGAGTAATTAAGTGTTTAATTACATTCTTGAGATTAGTAATAAATTCCAATTGCTCCTTGTGTTTGACCTCGGATACTTAGGTTTTCGAGTAATAAATTTTTATTTGTTGATAATGCTTGGTCACCTATACTACGACATAACTAACTGTTAAAACACGATCAAGACGCGTCAATAGGTCCCGATCGCGTGCTCAGATGATTAGCTGCTCGCCCATCCACGCGTGCAACACAGTGGATAAGGCGCTCGGTCGCCTTCAAGCATGGGTTCAAATCCGCATATGCAGGCGAGCGGGGGCTGAGGAGTGGGCACGTGCGATCGTGAGATGAGAATTGGGCGGCTGCGGGCACTCGATAGCACCCACACGCTATTGCATGCCGCACCTCACGCGAGATAAGATGCGAGCGGGCACGCATTGAGGAGCGTGCAGAGGTATGAGATAAACTGTCCGATCTCACGATCGAACGGTTGAGATCAACTGAACGTGGACACGCACGAGCAAGCGAGTGGGCACGCACGCTCCGCAACACGTCACCCACGATGGGGCTTTAGCGACGGTTTTATCCATCACTAAAGACCCCTTATTTAATGTTTTGAGATTTAAAAGGCCAATTTGCCCTCATTCCTTGCAACTATAAAAGGAGACCTCCTCCACATGAAATTCTTATCCCTTCCTTCTCTTCTCTCCCTCCCTAAAGCTCAAGAGAAGCTTGTCCCACACCCGGGATGCTTCTTGCAAAATAAGGTCAATTTTTCATCCCCCTTTCGGAAGCGGATCCCGCGACAATGACAACGTGCTACCCTGTTCCCATTCTTCCAGCTTCATCCTCCTTCGTACAGGCATCGTCCCGTCTGGCTCGTCCTCCAAGCGATCGTCGAGGAGGATATCTCTCTCCCCATTCTTTTTACTGCTTTCTAGAGTAGATTTACTGCTTTCTAGTGTAATCATTTTCCCGCTTTTTAGTCGTAATGTTTAGTGTAATGAACAATCATTCTAATAATGAATTCCATGTTCATTCTACATCTCTTTTTGATTTTTCTTTTTAATATTCTCTCTCTCTCTCATTCTCTCTCTCTCTTCTATTTAGTGTAAATAGATAGATAGTTTCTAGTCAATTAAATTACTTCGTGACAAATAAAACAAATGCGTGTTTCTAAATCAAAGATCCGCGTCCCTGAGTTCGACCTGGGATTTCCATTCCGGTATAAATTTTATTTGTTGAACACGAGTTCTTCGCTTTCAAACTACAGTGACAGGTTTTCAAAACCAAACATGTTAGCGTAGCAACTTGAGCGTTCAACACGGTCTCAAGGGCAACGAGGTGTATACATGACCCTGACCAATAGGTTTTTGAGATGCATAGTTGCTAGGTCATGATTGGGTCTATTGTTCCTGATTTTTCTAGAAGTTAGGTTCGTTCCTCCATCCTGAGTTATAAGTGTTGAAATACAAGTTGGACCTAACATTCTCCTACATTGCATATGCATCCTCATAAGACGAGGATGAAGAGGAGGAAGGATCAGAGAAACTGGGATCAAAGGCCCCAGTTTGGAACCCATAAGGTTCCGAGAAATCTTGGCTCACAGGTTGATCAAAATCAAGTTGGTCCCCGAATTCCCATCCCGTGGGAGCTCGTGAGGAATGGAATCCCAAATTCTAGGATTGAGTGGGTAAAGAAGTGTTTCCTGAATTCCCAGACATCCATTCTTCCATTTTCTTAGCAACCAAATCCATTTTATCCAGTTTATTACAAATTAATTCCATGTCAAATGAATGAGAATCCTGGATCTCATTAGCACTTGACCTAGGTTGTTGGCACCGGTTGAATGCATCCATGGAGGCATGATTAATTAAGTTCTCACTCATTTCCTCAAATAGGTCGTATGCGCTATCTGCATCCCTGTTGAGGAAATTGCACGTGATTACGGAGTTGCTCAACCAACCTGTGATAAAAAATCTGCACGAGTTGCCATTTCGGCACCTCGTGGTGTGGAAACTTCCTCAGAAGTTCCTAGAATCGCTCCCAGGCACCATGAAATGGTTCCCCCGGCCGCTGGGCGAAAGTGGTAATCGCCTGTCGCATGGCATTGGTCCTTCCGATAGGGAAGAATTTCTTCAAGAAAGCTGACTTAAGAGCAGCCCAAGTTTCAATCAGCCTTCCTATAGTCTGGTACCAATGTGCAGCCTTATCCCTGAGAGAGAGGGGGAAAAGCCTCATGATCATTTGCTCTTCATTCACATTCCTTGCTATGGTGGTCTAAACCAAAGTGGTCAGATCCTTCAGGTGCTAGAATGGGTCCTCCGAGCCAAGCCCATGGAAATGCTTAATCAAACTTAAGACTTGGGGCTTGATTCCTATCTCTTTGGTGGGAATCATGACGCCGAGACGTTCCCCATAGTTTGAAGGATCGTAGAAAACCTTCAAAGGCTGAGCGCCCTAACCATGCATACGTTGGAACCATTGCTGCATCTGCTGCAATTCTTCCAACTACCTCTGAATCAACTCCTGCTGGTTTGGGGGTAGGGGAGGTGGTTGTTGATCAGCCATGGGATCTGCTTGGCTATGGTTTAACCTCCGTCTCCTAGAATGCTCTAAAGGTCCTTCCAATCTAGGGTTCAATGACCTCCTCCCAAGCATAGACTGGAAGGAAGTCAGAAGGACGGTGGGAAGAGGGAACCCTACAGCACAAGAATACAAGCCTATCCTTAGATGGGGTAGCCTAAGGTCTATTGACTCCCAGAATCCATCCTAAGATTATGGATGATTTACTCTACTTATGTCCTGGCAATCCGACTAGTTAGAAGGAGGGATTGGGGAGAAGGTTCATCCTTTGGCTTGCGCCTCAGGTTCCTAGTGTACCCCCCAACCACGGTCGTTTGACGCTACTCCCCTAGCTAGACATCTGATTGACTAGTATAAGTAGGTCAATCATGAATAATCTCAATCTGGATCCCGATGAGCGAATGAATCCTTAGGGCCAACGTCTAATTGATTTTATTTAGGCTTGGGAAATTGGTGCTCTAGAATGTGATGGGCCCTTAATGGGTTGTGCCCTTAATGATTTGTTTGAGAATGTGCCAATGTGCACAACCAAGAGGTTTTCAAGCAATATTATTAATGATGACATGAGTTTTATGGTTCGAATCTTGCTTAATAGATTTTAGGATTCAAATATTAGGTGTTTTCAACCAAGTTTTGTGAGGCAAACCAAGTTTGTTTCTCAAAGCACATGTTCAGGTATTTTCCTTTAGAAATCAAGAAAAATATGGAGTGCCTGGCTTGACCTAATTATTGAATCCTATGAGGCAGCTAGAAAATGAACATCTTTTAGATTAGGTGGTGCAGTCCAAACAATTCAATCAATCGGCTCAAATGCACTACCGATTAAGGCACACAAAAAGGTGATTAACCTAATATGATTTGTACTCTTTTATGTGTTGAATTCGTGTACCAGGTCCATAGGTCAGAAGCTTGGTTGAGTAGATGAAAATCAAGTCCGATTATGTGCCTCAAATGTGGGTGTACAGAGTGTGTTTATTGATTTGTCCCACAGAAAGTATCTCTTTTTTTTTTTTTAATGCGGGGGTGAGGTGGATGAAGGTGGCAAACAACATAAACAATTCTATCCTAGGGTTTATGAAAACACCTAAGTAAATTAGGTCTTAGTTATGAGTGTGGTAAAATGAACTAGTGGGCGGGAATGTGGGGGACACTTACAAAGTACTCTACCATCACTTTACTTCGACCTACCGCACTTGGATCTCCATGCTAGGGTACCTACACGACAGTAGATCAAAGACAAGTGGGGTTAGTGCTATGTAAATGTAAAGAAGCGCAATAAACAATAATGTAAATTCCATTGCCTCCTTGGCAACGACACCAAAATGATCGCACGTGTTTCGCAAGTTAGAAATCAGGGTTACAAGTAACCCATCATCGTACTTACAAAATGCGTGGTCAAATAAAATTTATACCGAACTCCAAGGGAGTCTTGGGTCGAACACAGGGAGGCGATGTTTACTTTAATTAAAAACTATTCTTCGATTTGTTTCTTTTTGGAATTATAGGGTTTCTTTTTTTTTTTGTATTTTTGTAAGAAGAAGCTAAGCAAATGAATCACAAAATAAAGATGGAACAAATATGGTATAGATATCACTTCAATGTCTATTACAATCAACTATGAAATCATAAAAAGAGAGGGGGGTGAGAGGAAATCTCTCAAATCGATTGCTCGGCGAGACGACACCTGGCAGAAGCTCGGACGAAGGAGGTGAGGAGCGAGACAATGGAGGTGAGATGCAGGAGGATGTCGGGTAAAGGAAAGCTTCGACGTGGTTCTGGAATGAGGTGAGAAGATGGAGATGATCTGCTACCGGAATGGAGGTGGGAGGACAGCTCCAAGGAGAACTATGAATGGGGATGGGAAGATGGAAGAATATTTGGTGAGGCAGAGGTTTGGTACACTAATAAGAGCCTTAGGAGCTTGAGAACAAGCTCTAATGGAGCATTGGTAGGCTTGCTAGAGCTTGGGAGTAGGTGGGAGTAGAGTAGGTAGAGATGAAGAGGAATGGGGGGTGTAGGGGTGTTTATATGTTGAAGGGAAGGAGAGAGTCCTGCGCATAGGCATTCAGTGACAGCTATAAGTGTCACCAAAGGCCACTCGAGCTGTCGTTGAGGATCCACACCTCTTCATTGCTTGGGCTGGCGCACGCATTGTGTAGGCCATTTAGATAGCTATAAGCATCACTAAAGGCTCGCCCTTCTGTCATTGTAAAGCCTGCACCCAACACTCATGCTCGCAGCTGTTAAAGGTGCGGTAATCTTCAGCCATTGGATCAGGTGCGGACGGCTAAGATTGCGAGAGGAGAGCGCACGCCTGCCAACGTTTGAATTTTGAATCGCTGGCGTGTGCGTTAGCCACCGTTGGATGCTGCATCGCACGGTCGGTTTGAATCATGCACCTCAAATGATTGAGGAGATCGAACGGCTGGTGCTGCACATGGGTGACTTAAATGCACGCCTCAGATGGCATGCATGTGATCTGCCGTACATCTTCACGTTGGTTGGTGGCATTGGATCACGCGTGGGGAACCTCAACCGCTAGATTGTGATCGAGAAGCACTATTGCATTTGACACTGTAGCGGGGCATGATGAATCGCGGCTAGATCTTGCACCCACTCTTTGAGAACGCTTCCCCTGACCGCTGCTCCACACCTGCGGATGTGATGCGAAGAAGAATTGTGCCCGTGCGATGAGGGTGGCCGCTCAGCTGTTGGATCTTCATCCAACGGCTGAGATCACTCAATGGGGTAGCCTTTGGAGATGTGCGAGTGACTTTTGGTGCTCCAGATGGTGCCACGTGGCAGCATCTGGACCATTCACCCTTCATTGCTTACAGAGGATGCCATGGTGCTCGAATCGAGGTGATTTCTACGTTGTCGAACTGCGATCAATGCTCCGGATCCATCCGTATGGTCGAATTTTTCATCTGAAGTCCATAAGGTTGTCGCATTGCCTCCTGGCCATATAAAATGAAAGAATTAATATACAAAACATGCAACTATCCTAAATGCCATGCAGTGGATGTTATGCAATATTTATAGCATGATATGCAATGCTAAACCTAGGAACTATCATAAATAAGCAATTTATCATGAATTCATGTGTGTTCATCACATACACACAAAGAAAAGATATATTCTAGTGCTAAATACTTTCCATTATCCTATTCTAATCTTTCAAAAGCTATTGTACTACATTGTGCTCTTTTTTTCTTAGAGATTCCTGAAAGCAGCATCACTTCAACTTTGATTTTCTGCATCACATAGGTTTGCAAAGGGAGTATCATATCCTACTTTATATTCTATATCTTTCAAGGCTCATAGGATTGTTTACTTTATTTTGTTTTGATAGTTTATTACGATGCCTGAGTTGTGGGTTTCCCATTTCCTCTTAGTAGAGGGGCTAAACTCTCCTTGGGGATTGTCCAGGAGAGGGGAATTATTTTGAGGAACACCACCCTCGGATTAGTGGTGTGGTTTAGTGATTCCCATTGAATTAGGGACAAAATCCAAGATTGAGAGATCTAGGTAGATGTTTTTCCCGCGAGGGTTCCCTCTCTATATTCTGGTGCTATTGCTACGATTGTTTGTATTAAATTTTGTTGCACAATTCGACCCCCCTTCTTGTGCCACTAACACACATGATTACAGAGTTGTTCAGCTAACCCATGATAGAAAATCTGCACGAGTTGCCATTACGGCACCTCGTGGTGTGGACACTTCCTCAAAAGTTCCTGGAATCTCTCCCAAGCACCATGAAACAGTTCTCCCGGTCATTGGGCGAAAGTGGTAATCGCTTGTCGCAAGGCATTAGTCCATCCGATTAGGAAGAATTTCTTTAGGAAAGCTGAGTTAAGAGCAGCCCATGTTTTTATCAGCCTTCCAATGGTATAGTACCAATGTGCGACCTTATCCCAGAGAGAGTGGGGAAAGAGCCTCATGATCATTTGCTCTTCGTTCACATTCCTTGCCCGGGTGATCTGAACTAAAGTGGTCAGAACTTCCAAGTGCTGGAATGGGTCCTTCGAGCCAAGCCCATGGAAATGCTTAATGAAGCTTAAGACTTCAGGCTTGATTTCTATGTCCACAACAGGAAACATGATGCAGGGCGATTGCGCAGCAATCATAGGTCTTAATTGACCTAGATTAAACTAGGACTTAGCATAAGTTAGGGAAATTCATGCACACATACGCATTATCTGCATCTTTACTACTTTACTTTAGCTATGCATAAAATAATGTTATAATGTGCTGATTAAGTATATTATGTCGATTACAAGGAATAAGCTGATCAGGAGCTGGATCAGGAATAACGGGAGTTGTAGCAGAGCTAGAGCAGAAGGCCTAGTTGAGATGCAGGAATAATAATGTATGGGGGTTAGAGGTTTTCTATTCTATTAGGTAGAAATAAAGCAGTAAAATGTGAAGAGCTTAGGTCCATCCTAGCCCAAGGATAGCCTAGAAACTTCCCCAAGCCTTAGCCACCCTTAGATTAGGTCACCGCACCCTATGAAGCCCTAAAACCCTACTTCCAACCCTTCTCTAGACGTCCAGATAAGTTTTAGGATGTCCAGAACCCTTAGCCAACTCCCGCACACATCAAACCCACGTCTGCAGTGTTATTAGACGTCCAAACACTTTGTCAGATGTCCAATTTCTGCAGAATACCCAAATCCTTCTTGACTCTGATTGGACATCCAGACAACAAGTTTGGACTTTTGATTTTTGAGTATAAGACGTCTGACACTATTATTAGACGTCTGATACTGCTCTCCAATTCCTATTTTGAGATTTAAGCCTTTATCTTGGATCTCTAAGTCCCTAAACCCAATTCCAACCCCATAGGAACCTAAATTAAGGTGCCCTAACATTAGTACATCACCTCTAGACCTCCCTAAGGACATAATTAGGTCCTCACTAAACCTAATTGACTTGGATCTTAGTCAATTCCATCAGCATATTCAATTGGACTCATTGAGTCCAATTAAGCCCTGATCTCAGCACACACTGTCCAATTCGACTCAGTGAGAGTCCAATTGACCTAGACCCAAACTAATTGAGTTGTTTTACTCTCAATTAAGTTTTCACACACCCAATTAAACTTGTATTAAGTTTAATTGCACTTTAACTTAGTGAATTAGGGTTTATAACACTAATTTGAGACATACCTTGACCTAAACCCACTAGAACCTAACCTAATCAACCAAGCCACCTAAGTTTCGACCCACACACACCCACACACACCATCCACATGAAAATACCTAGCCTAGAGTCCTCTAGAACTCTCTGCCATGTGTGGTTGCCTTGGTTGCCAAAAATAGCAACCAAGAGCCATTCAATTTTTAGATCCACCAAAGGTGGATCTAAAAACCACCATCCACCCTCTCTCTCTCACTCTCCCACGAGCTCCCACCATAGGCCTCTCTAGAGAATTGCATAATTCTCTAGAGAGCTTCCCTTAGGTCTATAAAAAGACCCAATGGGTGGCCATTTGCACCCATTCACTTCCTTGGCATCCATTCCACTTAGGCTGCCACTTCCATCTCTACTCCACCTCCACGAGTTGAGCACCACCATGGAGGCCACCATCTCCATGCCAGGAAGCTGGATCAGCTCCCCAACCTCTCTCCAAGGGCAGGCCTAAGCTCCACTGGCCGCCCCTTCTTCTTCTCTCATCCACTCAAAGGCCATCGAAGACCACCTCCGAATGCCCTTCCTTCTGCTAGATTAGTAGCTTAGCTTTTCGTATATTTACTGCTTTTATTACTGCTTAGTAGCGTAGTCTTAACTTCTCCCCCAATGATGCATGAGAAATCCCCCCATTGATTCTTATATGCAGTCATTTTTTGGTAGCTAGATTTCCGTTTCAAGCATTTATGTATAAGCTTTCATCTATAGTTCTGTTGCAAACAACTCTCTCACTGAATGAATAAAAAAAATATTTTATATATATATCTGTCTCCATGTTATGAAATCACAATGAGCTTATTGATTGCTATCATATTTGCGTGATTCAAGTTGCTTGTTTTAATTGTCTACCCATTTTCCAACTAAGCATGTTGTACTTAAATACGTAATAATCACGAACCGATATGCGATTCTAAATAAAGTAGAGCTGGATAAGATTGATTTCAAAAGTAAAAGTACCGCCTCCTAGAGACGAACGACCGGGAGTCAAAGTCTGGTTATTTTTACAAAACAATATCTTTGTTGGATCGTATTTCGCAACTATACTACAACGCTTTTATCAAAAATGCGAGCTACGATTTTTCTCCCAACAAAATGGCGCCATTGCCAAGGAGGCAACGTCATTTTTCTTGAGTTCGATCTTTTAATCTATCACTTACGAATCTGCCTCTACTTTGTTTTTGATGTGCTGGACAACACGGAACGAAAATGGAATCTGTGCACACATCGAGTGCGGCGAAGAAAAATCTGATGCACATCATCTATCTTAGATTAGGTTTATTTTTTTTTTAACCCTAGGATTAGATCTACTTCCTACAATTTCTCTTGTGAAAAAGAAAAACAAAAGAAAAAAAAAATTTACTCATTTTAGTGAAAAACAATAAAAAAGAAAAATTTTGAAAAAAAAATCTTAATTAGTTTTCCTTTCGAGCTTACGTTAGTTTGAAAAAAAAAAGAGAAAAAAGGGGATATTTTCTATGAATCTTTTGAAAAATTCATTTTGAAAAAAAAAAGTGCAAAAGTTTTGAAAAAGTAAAAAAAAAATATTTTTGGTGGAAGGCTTGAATTTCAAATTCAAACCTCTTTAAAAGCTTTTCCACCATCTTTTGATTTTCGGTCAGATTTCAAATCTCACTTAAAAATTCTATTGCTAAAAAATTCGTTAGCGAAAAATTCTAAAATTCAGGCTAAACCTTCATTTTCAAACCTTCTTTAAAATGCCACCACTACTTTAAAAAAATTCCAAGTATAAAATTTTTAAAAATTTGCGAAGTGCACAAGGGTCAAACTGACCCAGATTCAAAATTTTTCAAATTTCAAAAAGCAATTCTGAGCAATCCGCGAATCTGTTTTGACTAAAAATGGTGGGGATTGAAAGCTAATCTCATTATCTTTATTTTCCATATATTTTATGAATTTTTTAAGATCATTCGATACTATTTAAAAGTGAAAAATCAATCAGGGGTCAAAGTTCCAAATTTGACCCCCTGACATTCAAAATTTCCTAAAAATTTGGTCGAAAGAGTAAAAATTCCAAAAAAATATTCTCTGAAAAACTAATTGAAAAAGGAATCTATTAGTAATTTCAAATTAATTTGATTCCAATTATTATCAGAAAATCAACATTATTTTGTGGTCTACTGAAATAGAGAAAAACCTTAGAAGTGCATGCAACTTAGCTTAAATCTTTAGGGTTACAACTAGAGACCACACATTGGGCTAACATAGACTTAATCAAGTCTAGTTAGCCGGTGAGCTTGGTCACCTTGGGGGCCACTCACCACAAACCTCACTGAAGAAAACGGGTTAAAATTAACTTTAAAATACGAAATCAACCAGAGATCGTTGTCGTACTACTGGGTGAGTTTAATCTCTCTTGCCAAACCTGGTGACTAAGTCTGCAGGGTAGTGTCAAACGACCACGGCTCAGGGGTCAACGGAACCAGAGGCGTAAGCCAAAGGAAGAACCTTCCCCTTAGTCCCCTCGTAACCACACTGGCTGGGTTAGCTTGAGAGGCAGGATTCACTTTTAGTCAGTTGTACGATGAACTTATCTTCAGGAATTTAAATCCATAACGAAAAATCTGGTCACCTGATCTATAAGGACCATTTGATTGACAGGGCTTTAGCCTTATCCTGCGTGGCTACACCAGCACAGGGGTTGGGCGGTGTATGCACGGAAGGAGGTCGCTTCGACCTCACTTGGTTGGACCTTCGGAGCCACTCCCAAGGAGGCAAGTCACCTTGCCGAGACCATCTTCTTCCCCCATTTCTTCTACTCCAAGAGCCACCATGGCAAATCCTAGACCTGGACCTAGACCGGGTTAGGACATTGAGAATCTGGACCCAATGGCTCGTTTGGAAGCCCGGGTCCCCGAATCTGAGGAGCGGCATCAGCAGAGCATGGATCGTATTCTGACGGCGCTTGATAGGATGCAGCACCCGCCACGAGGAGAACAACTACAGGATTTTTACGACCCAGCCGCACCTATCATCGCACCACTAGTCAGAATTCCCGCAGGCGGAGACGTATTTGAGCTCAAGCCCAATGTAATTGGGTTGATCAACACTCATTTCTACAAGAACTCAAGCGAAGATCTGTTCCAGCACCTTGAGGACCTGAGTCGACTCGCTGAAACGATCCGACCCAGGAATATTGATCTCGAGATTGTTCTGATGAAGCTTTTCCCGTTCTCACTGAGGGACAAAGCTTCATACTGGTTCAAGACTATTGGGAAGCCAATTGGAACCTGGCCGGAATTATGACGTGAATTCCTGCAAAAGTTCTTCCCAATCGATCAAACAAATGCAATGCAGTGCACAATCACGACTTTCTCCCAGGGAGCTGGGGAGAAATTACATGAAGCATGGGATAGATTTCACGACCTTCTCCGGAAATGCCCACATCATGGTATACCCAGATGGCACTTAGCTCAGATTTTTTACCATGGGCTGGATGACACACATCGGTATTTGGCTGATGCATCTAGTAGTGGAAATTTTCTCGCAAAAGATGAGAACAGCGGATTTGAGATGTTCGAATCATTAGCGGAGAACTCGATGAATGCTTCATCTATGAACCAGTTCCAGCGGCTTGGTCAGCAGCGGGTTGGTGTCCATGATGCTTACACTGATTCTATTCGAGTCGACATGGATATCATCGTCAAGCAGCTGGATAGAATAAACTTAATTGAGAAGAAGATTGACCAGATCAGTCAAGGTCAATCTGACTCAACCTCTGCCACCGCAAGATCCTCCTATGCACCCCGAGCCCCACTTGCTCGAGTTAATCAACCCACTCAGGATGCATCTTCTCCGTATTTATGAGATCCCGCATATCAGGATCCCGTAAGTAATCCAGATCTGACACCTTACGACCAGGGTTACGCACCACCCACAGATTATAATGCGTATCCCCTTGATGGATATGCGTCTCAGATATCTTCGGCCTACGAGGACGTCAGCGCTATCCAAGGATACGGCCGTAATAACCCGTACTCGAAGATGTATAACCCTGGTTGGCGCCTGCATCCGAACTTCTCCTTGTATGGTAATTCACAGAGACCACATCAAGATCCACACTACCAGACCAGGCAATACGGGAATGCGCAAAACACATATCCTAGGCAGCAGCCATTCCCGCCTCAGCAGCAGCAACCCCGCTCATTATACCAGCCGCTGCACCAAGCTGCCAACCACCCTCCAAAGCGGGCTGACCCTTTGGAGGCGCTGAAAGAGGAGTTGCAAGAATCAATGAGGAAATCTACACAAGATAGCTTTCAGATTATGAAGGTGATGGCTGATCAGATTCAGACCATACAGAACACGCAGAACCAGCTGTTGCAGGAGCATAGGACTCAGGGAGCCTTGCCCTCCCAACCCATCCCGAATCCTCGATATGTGCAGAACCAGGGCACCCCGCCTAGGTTTCAGGCACCGCAGGAACAGGCACACGCCATACTACAAGCGCCTCCTACACCACCCGGTTACGTGCAAGGCCAACTGCCTTTGCAGAATCCTGCTATTTGCACCTCAAAACACGCCTATAATAACGCCTTCTTGTGCTATTTTCTAGCATTAACTATGTATATTATAATCCTGTAGTTGCATTTGTAAAAACGCTTGCATGCATGTTTTTAATTGAGAGGAGAAGAGAATGGAATAAATGGCTTGCATTTTTACATTTTCCTTCAAGTGTCTCTTTGCAAAACTCCCCTCTCCATATTTTATTTTCATCTTTCTTTCTTCTTCCCGCGGTTCTTCTACTTCCCGCGGCTGAATTTCGTCCACGCCATGCTGCAGGCAACGCCTCTCCCTGCTGTCCTTCCCACACCTCTCCCAGCAGCTGCCATTCTCCCCCATTCCCCGCATGCTCCACGCCATGCTCTCCTCCTCTATAAGAAGCTGCAGCTTCTTCCTCGCAAAAACGGACATTGCTGCAATACGCAGCTGCGGTAGCAACTCAAACCCGCAGCCACCTTCGCACCCGCTCTCCCCTCCCATGCGTCGGCCCTCCGTCGAGGAGGCACCCGATGAGCAGGAGTACCCACTGTGGTGCACACCACCACAGTGGGAGCACCACCGCCCAGCTCTTCGACGAGCCGGTGGGTGTGGTGCCTTCCCTCGTTGCGTTTTTCTCTTTAACGCCATTGCTGCCGCTTCAAGCTCCGAAGCTTGAAGCAGCAGCAGCAGCAGCTAAACCGCGGCAACAGCAGCACCCCCCGCCTCCTCCGCGACCTTCCCCGCAGGCGCGCAACCCTCCGCGCGCGCCTGCAGGCCCGTTCCCCGCCACCGTCTCCGTTCTGTCGACCCTGCAGTTACACCCGTAGCCGGCCGCCGCGCGCACTGCAGCGGCCGACTACGACCTCGCGCCGACCCCTGCCCTCCTCCGCGACCCTCCGCGACCACCGCAGAACCTCCTCCATGCTCGCTCCTCCGCGCCATCGCCCTCTCGTCGACTTCGCGCAGGCCTGCAGAACCCTACGCGAAGGCGCGCCCGCACCCGCCGTCTTCAGACGTCCGCCTTCGCCTTCAGACGACGCGGCGTCAGACGTCCGCCGCCGCGAGCAGACGTCTTAACTCGCTGCCATCGTCCCTGCACGCGATCCCGCTCCCGCTCTCTCTCTCTCTGCTGATCTCTCCCGCTCTCTCTCTCTCTCTCTCTCTCTTTTTCTCTCTTTTACTCACAGCAACACACACACACATTCACCGACACACACACACCTATACCAACACATACACACACACTCACACACTTATAGTAACATATATATACTTATATACATCTATATATATATATACTTATATACATCTATATATATATATATATATATATATATATATATATACTTATATACATAGTAATATCTATAGTTATGTATACATACATATATATATATCTATATATATATATATATATATATATAATATATATACAAGCATATATATATCTATATACTTACACATATACTTATATATATATATATACATATACATACATATATCTATACATCTGTATATACATATATCTAGATACATATACTTATATAAATATATATATATCTATATAGTATAATATATATATATATATATATATATACTTATATACATATATACATAGCTATATACATATATACATACATATATATATATATATATACATATACACCTATATATATATATACATATATATCTATATATATCTATATATATATATATTTATACATTTATATACATACAGATATATTTAGTTATATACATATGTACATATATTTTCACGTTATTTACTATACGCTGTATTGCGGGAATATCTGCACCAGTTGCTGATATTCCCCGATACACGCGTACAAAAAAAGCGTGGTCCCATACATCATCCATCCTCCATCCACACTCCACGCGGCACCTAGTCGTGTTGGTTGCGTCTCTCTAGACGTCGACTGACTCGACATAGTGCTACACTCCATCGTCACCTCCACCCCCACCCCTTTATATATATACTACATATAAATATATATCTATAGCTACTATATTTACTTTCTATCTGTTAGCTTCCTTCTTAGTAAAAAAGATAAAAAAAAAAGGTATAAAAGTGAAAAGATAATCTTTGATTTGCAGGTACCCCGTCTTGCAAGTAGCGAGGCGTGTTTTGAAACTCTGTTTTGGCTAAAAGCCAAGGACACAATTTTGAGGGTGTGCCTCAAGAACAAGGATTACCAGAAGAAAAACCTAAATAAGAAAAATACCAAAAACACAATAAACGAACGGAAGAGACGCGTTTTAAGGAAAACGTAGAAATTCGACTTGAACCCCACTTCCCTGAGTTCGACCCTGGGCCTAAAAGTGACAAGATAAAATCAATTAGGCCAGGCTAAAAATTTTGTAAAGAGATGGTTAGGTCGGAATTAGGTTAACCACTATACACATTTCAACGATAAAAATATCATATTAACAACCTATTCGGGCCGACCCATCACCTGCGTATTCTGCCCCTTCCGCTCCCCCACCACCTCATGGATAGCAAGCCGATGCACACGCTTTTTCTTTGCGAAGCAGAAGGAAGACATTCGACCCACCACCTAGGCAGGCGGGTCCTGATTTTTCCCACCATTCACCGCAGGCGAGTTCGACTCCGTCTTCATCATCTCAGGAGCCACTTGTGGTAGATAAGGGTAAGAGGCCACTCAACCCTAAGATTCCCGTCCCTTTTCCTGAGGCTCTGACAAGAAATGTAGTATGGAAAAAGGACACGTGGAATTTCGAGGACCTAAAATCGATGTTTAAGGAAGTACATATTCAGGTCCCCCTCCTCGAGGCAATCAATCACATTCCCACTGTCGCTAGGTTCTTCAAGGACTATTGTACCCCTAAGCGACAGCTGAGAATTGGACGATAGGCAGTATTGTCGAAAGAAGCTAGCGCCATGATTCTAGCTAACCTACCGCCGAGGAAGAAAGACCCTGGCACCCCACTCATATCTTGCTTTTTGCGGGATTCTCCATTTGATCGGGCCCTTCTAGATTTGGGTTCGTCCATCAACTTAACTCCCACTGCCGCATTTGATCGATTTTGATTTGGGGAGTTGAAACCCACCTCGGTTACGATTCAACTGGCTGACAGATTAGTCAAAACATCGAGGGGGGTTGTTAAGAACGTGATCATGAAAGACCGCGAGTTCTGCTTTCTCGCATATTTTTTCGTTCTCGATATGGAAGTTCCTCCCAATCTCTAAGATGCACCAATTATTTTGGGTCTCCCATTTCTGGCGATTGCCCGAGCAAACATTGATTGTGCATCCGGGTGTATGGAGATTGCCTTAGGCAATGAGCGAGTTCAACTAGACATATTCAGGGCAGCATTGAACTTCAACTGTGATCGAATAGAGGAGGATGGTGAAGACAAAGATTCAGCTTACTGTGGTAACATTGGGCTCCTTTGTGACGAGCCAATGTCTCATTCGTCTACACTACTAGGGTTCTTGGACCTCGATCCACATCGGATTGAAACCACTGCATTACACATATCTCCCCAAGGATCTGACTGTTTGGGGTGTGCTTCTAACCACAACACCCCTGAATCCAGCTATTTTGATCCATATATTACTAAATCACCCTTATTATAGGAAGACGTGACTATAGCTAACGGGTTTCCTGTTAACGCAGTCACACCAGATTTCACAGGGAGCGACTCAGTGAGAATTCATGTGTACATGGATCAGTAGATTCCCACCATCGATTCTGCTCCTCCTACTCTCTGTTCTGATTCTGACCCACCAGTAATTGAATTGAAGCCCTTACCTGACTCACTCAAGTATGTATTCTTGGGTGAAAGTGAGACATATCCAGTCATTATCAATGCCCACTTAACCCAAGAATAGGAGCATCAATTAATTTCTACACTTCAAGACCATAGGGCTGCTGTCGGGTGGAGTGTTGCTGATCTCCGCGGTATTCGCCCCTCGTATTGCACTCATCACATTTACACGAATGAGGGGGTGAAACCTTCGAGACAACTTCAAAGACGGGTAAACCCGAACATGCTAGAGGTTGTTAAGAGGGAGATCATCAAATGGCTGGATGCAGGCATTGTATATCCAATCTCAGATAGCCAGTGGGTGAGTCCGATTCAGATAGTGCCCAAGAAAGCGGGACTCACCGTCATAAAAAATGATAAGGACGAATCCATCCCGACCCGCACTGCGACATCTTGGCAGGTCTGCATTGACTACAGGAAACTGAACATGGATACCTAGAAGGATCACTTTCCTTTACCGTTCATCGATCAGATCTTGGAACGGTTAGCCGGACGTAGTTTCTTCTGCTTTCTGGATGGATACTCCGGGTATAATCAGGTGGCAATTAGCCCGGAAGATCAGGACAAGACGGCATTCACATGCCCCTTTGGAACATTCGCCTTTAGGCGGATGCCCTTTGGCCTCTGCAATGCACCAGCAACATTTCAGCGTTGTATGATGGCTATCTTCTCTGACATGATTGGGGATTATGTGGAGGTATTCATGGATGATTTCTCTATTATTGGAGATGATTTCGCGTGTTGTCTTGATAACCTCACCAAGATCTCGAAACGATGTATTGAGGTAAACCTAGTACTATCTTGGGAGAAAAGCCATTTCATGGTGAGGGATGGCATAGTACTAGGGCACAGGATCTCCAAAAATGGACTCGAGGTCGACTAGGCTAAATCAGAGATTATCTCCCACTTACTGCCACCTAGCTTGGTCAAGTAGATCAGATCATTCTTGGGTCACGTCAACTTCTATCAGAGATATATACGCAATTTTTGAGTATAAGACGTCTGACACTATTATTAGACGTCTGATATTGCTCTCCAATTCCTGTTTTGAGATTTAAGCCTTGATCTTGGATCTCTAGGTCCCTAAACCCAATTCCAACCCCATAGGAACCTAAATTAAGGTGTCCTAACCCTAGTACATCACCTGTAGACCACCCTAAGGACCTAATTAGGTCCTCAGTAAACCTAATTGACTTGGATCTTAGTCAATTCCATCAGCATATTCAATTGGACTTATTGAGTCCAATTGAGCCATGATCTCAGCACACACTATCCAATTGGACTCAGTGAGAGTCCAATTGACCTAGACCTAAATTAATTGAGTTGTTTTACTCTCAATTAAGTTTTCACACACCCAATTAAACTTGTATTAAGTTTAATTGCACTTTACCTTAGTGAATTATGGTTTATAACCCTAATTTGAGACATACCTTGACCTAAACCCAGTAGAACCTAACCTAATCAACCTAGCCACCTAAGTTTCGACCCACACACACCCACACACACCATCCACATGAAAATACCTAGCCTAGAGTTCTCTAGAACTCTCTACCATGTGTGGTTGCCTTGGTTGCCAAAAATAGCAACCAAGAGCCATTCAATTTTTAGATCCACATTTGGTGGATCTAAAAACCACCATCAACCCTCTCTCTCTCACTCTCCCACAAGCTCCCACCATAGGCCTCTCTAGAGAATTCCATAATTCTCTAGCGAGATTCCCTTAGGTCTATAAAAAGACCCAATGGGTGGCCATTTGCACCCATTCACTTCCTTGGCATCCATTCCACTTAGGCTAGCCACTTCCATCTCTACTCCACCTCCACGAGTTGAGCACCACCATGGAGGCCACCATCTCCATGCCAAGAAGCTGGATCAGCTCCCAAACCTCTCTCCAAGGGCAGGCCTAAGCTCCATTGGCCGCCCCTTCTTCTCCTCTCAGCCACTCAAAGGCCATCGGAGACCACCTCCGAAAGCCCTTCCTTCTGCTAGATTAGTAGCTTAGCTTTTCGTATATTTACTGCTTTTATTACTGCTTAGTAGCGTAGTCATAACTTCTCCCACAATAATGCATGAGAAATCCCCCCATTGATTCTTGTATGGAGTCATTTTCTGGTAGCTAGATTTCCATTTCAAGCATTTATGTATAAGCTTTCATCTATAGTTCTGTTGCAAACAACTCTCTCACTGAATGAATAAAAAAAATGTTTTATATATATATCTATCTCCATGTTATGAAATCACAATGATCTTTTTGATTGCTATCATATTTGCATGATTCAAGTTGCCTGTCTTAATTGTCTATCCATTCTGCAACTATGCATGTCGTACTTAAATGCATAATAATCACGAATCGATATGCAATTCTAAATAAAGTAGAGCTGGATAAGATCGATTTCAAAAGTAAAAGCAACACCTCCAAGAGACGAACGACTGGGACTCAAAGCCTAGTTATTTTTCCAAAATAATATCTTTGTTGGATTGTATTTCTCAACTATACTACGATGCTTTTATCAAAAACGCGAGCTACGATTTTTCTCCCAACATCGGGACATTCCCCACAGTTTGAAGGATCATAGAAATCCTTCAAGAGCCGAGTGCTGTGACCATTCATTTGTTGGAACCATTGCTGCATCTACTGCAATTCCTCCAACTACCTCTGAATTAGCTCCTGCTAGTTTGGGGGCAGGGGAGGTGGTTGTTGATCAAGCATGGGATCTGCTTGGCTATAGCTCAGCCTCCACCTCCAAGAATGGTCTAAAGGTCCTTTCAATCTAGGGTTCAATGACCTCCTTCCATGCATACACTAGAAGGAAGTCAGAAGGACGATGAAGAGAAGGAACCCTGCAGCATAAAAAATACAAGCTTGTCCTTAGGTTGGGTAGCATAAAGGTCTACAAACTCTCAGAATCCATTTTAAGATTATGGAAGATTTACTCTACATGTATCTAGGAAATCCGACTAGTTAAGAGGAGGGACTAGGGAGAAGGTTCTTCCTTTGGCTTGCACCTCCGGTTCCTAGTGTACCACCCAGCCATAGTCATTTGATGCTACTCCCCTAGCTAGGCATCCAATTGACTAGTATAAGCAGGTTATTCATGAATAATCATAATCTGGATCCCGACAAGCGAACCGATCCTTAGGGCCAATGTCTAATCAATCTTAGCTAGGCATGGGATATTAGTGCTTCTAGAATATGATGGGCCCCTAATGGGTTGTGCCCTTAATGATTTATTTGAGAGCTTGTGTATGTGCACAACCAAGAAGTTTTCAAGCAAGATTATTAAGAATGAAGTAAGTTTTAAGATTCAGATCTGGCTTAGTAGCTCTTAGGATTCAAATATTAGGTGTATTCAACCAAGTTTTCAGGAGCAAAACCAAATTTGAAATCATGAGTTCAAGTGTTTTTATTTTATAAATCAAGAAGAAATATGGAGTGCCAGGCTTGACCTAAATATTGAATCCTATGGAGCAGCTACAAGATGACTTCCTTTTAGATTAGGTGGTGTGGCCCAAATAATTCAATCAACTATCCCAAATGCACCACCAATTAGGGCACACAAAGAGGTTATTAACCTAGTATGATTTCTACTCCTTTATGTGTTGAATTGGTGTACCGGTTCCATAAGTCAAAATCTCAGTTGAGTAGATAAAAATCAAGTTAGGTTATGTGCCATAAATGTGGCTGTGTGTAGTGTGTATGTTAATTTGTCCCATAAGAAGTATCTTTTTGTTTTTTTTATAATATGCAAGGGTGAGATGAGTGGAGGTGACAAATAAGACAAACATATTCTATCCTAGGGTTTATGCAAACACCTAAGTAAATTAGGTCATGGTTATGAATGTGGCGAAATGAAACTAGTGGTAGGGAGGAATTTGGGGAGCACTTACAAATTACTCTACCCGCACTTTACTTTAGTCTACTGCACTTAGATCTCCATGCTAGGATACCTGTAAGATAGTAGATCAGAGACAAGCGGGATTAATAATATGTAAATGCAAAGAAGTGCAGAAAGCAAGAAGGTAAATTTTGCTGCCTCCCCAGCAACGGTAACAAAATGATAAGTTGTGTTTCGCGAATTAAAATTAGGGTTTGTTGAACCCGTTGTCATAGCCCGCAAAATGCTTCTATCAAATACAATTTATATCCAAAACTCCAAGGGAGTCTCGGGTCGAACATAGGGTGGCGACGTTTACTTTGTTTGAAATCCATGTTTCATTTTGTTTCTTTTTTGGTGTTTTAGGGTTTTGCTATTTTTTCCTTTTATTTTTATAAAAAGAGCAAGCAAGACAAATCACAAGAAAGATGAAACAACTATGATATATTACATAAATGTTTGTTACAATAATCTATGAAAGCATAAAAGAGATAGGAGTGAGAGGAAATCTCCTGAATCGGCTACTCGGCGAGACGACAGTGCCTGAAGGAAGCTTGGATGAAGGAGGTGAGATGTAGGATGATGGAGGTGAGATGCGGGAGGATGCTGGGTAAAGGAATGCTTTGTCGAGGCTCTAGAATGGAGGTGAGGAGATGGAGGTGATCTTCTACTAGAATGGAGGTGGGAGGACGGCTCCAAGGCTTCATATGAAGGTGGTGGGATGAAGAATGAATGTTTGGTGGGGCAAAGGATCATTACACTAATAAGAGGCCTTTAGAACTTAAGAGTAAGCTCTAATGGAGCTTTGGTAGGCTACTAGAGCTTAGGAGTAGGTGGGAGTAGAGTAGGTAGAGATGAAGAGGAATGGGGAGTGGAGTGTAGGGGTGTTTATATAGTGGCAGAATAAAGGTGGTTTGCGCGCACGGGCCTTTAGTGACATTTAAGATGTTGCTAAAGATCGCCGGAGATGTCGCTATGGCATTCACGCACCTTGGCTGGTGCTTGGAAATGTAGCTACAGCTGCTGTAGGGCATGGCGACCATCAGCTGTTGGATTAAGCATGGATGGCTGAGATCACGAGGATGAAGCATGTGTTTGCTCGTGTTTGAACTCCACACCGCTAGAGCATGCATTGGCAGCTGCTGGAAGAAGGATTGTATGGCCGATACTTGCCTGCAGATCGTGCCTCATTGGTTTGAATCGCGTACACCTCGCACGATTGTGAGGATCGGACAATGGACTGATGGGAACACCATCATGAGCCATAACTAGCTCATTTTGATCCAATTAAGTCAGTAAATGCTCCTACATAACTACCAAAGAGCCATAAGTCACTGCATAACCATTCTGAGGGAAATATAAGAAAAAAGGGCTAAAACTGTAGTTTTACCATCATATCATGAATGCAGCACAAACACAGGTTTTCTCACGGGGTAATTAAGGGTCAAATGGTCCTAAAAGTCTAACAAGTGGGTTAAAACAAACAAAAAAGGGTTTGCACATGTTTTGAGATTTAAATGACTTTTGAAACCCTAAAAATAGACTTGCTTAATTAATTGAGGTTCTGGTTAGAATAAAATTCACCTAAACCCTCTAAAATTAATAGAAAAATATTCTCTAGGGTTTGGAACCTTCAATTTTACCATCAAAACCCGTCTTGACCCAAAATAGAGTCTCAGACAGACATTTGCCCTAATTTAGGTTTTGCATAAATTACCTAGCCAAACATTTTCAAAACCTAAAACTAACTTCATTGGATTCCTCGGGTCCAAATTAGGTTTGTACAAAAATTTGGGCTCAATCTGAGATCATCTTGACCAAGTTTGCATTTTTGTCCAGTTAAATTCTTTCTATCTCATTCTGACCCTTAACTTTTGAATTTTATTACAAATAGCCCCCCAACTTCTTTGTCTTCTTCACAAGTAGGTCCCCACATCATTTTCGAAAGGTAAAACCTTCACCGTCAAGTTTTGAGTAAGGATTTATCACTCGATTCTTAATCAATCCCTCTTAAAATTGATACGGGGATTCCTTGGGAAGTTTCCTTCCATTTGAGTCAATCCTTATGCTCTAAGTCCTTCCCAAAAGGCCATGCGAACCTTTCAAAGGTTCAGGTATCCTTTGTCGCAACAACCTTCCAAGCTTGAAAGCTTCTTTCCATGCTTGGAAGGGCTTCCTATGGCATATAAAAGAGACCCCAGTGCACGACCGTGCATTTCAGCAAGTTTTAGCCTAAGAAACCCTCCTCTACCCCATCTCCAGCCACCTTCAGACTTAGCTCTGGTGACTCCTCTCTACTCTCCCCCTCATGCCATCCAACTATCAAATTGGATGGCCAACTATCCTCCCCTCATCTTCGCAAACCTCTCCTGCCAACGAGAGGTCGTGCCTCTACCTCAGTCGACGTTGCCGCCTCACCGCACCTACCTCCTTCTCC
Organism: Thalassia testudinum; assembly: GCA_037157565.1. Classification (NCBI taxonomy): domain Eukaryota; kingdom Viridiplantae; phylum Streptophyta; class Magnoliopsida; order Alismatales; family Hydrocharitaceae; genus Thalassia; species Thalassia testudinum. The sequence goes on from JAZHRO010000028.1 coordinate 285,114, forward strand.
ATCTCCAGTTGACCAACATCGGAGCCCTCCACCTCTCTATCGCGTCCCTAAGTTCCTCTATCGCTCTCTCTCTCACTATACCTTTTTTTCCACTCTTGCAACACACTCACAACCACTGATGCTCCGTCAACGTCGTCACCTTCTTCCACTCTAGCGAAGCTCCTGCGACACCTATCCACCGTGCCACTGCACGAATCTCGCCGCTACCACCACCATCAGCTTCGCCATAACTCCGCCAACTAAAGCCTTAACCTAATTCCACCTACCACTCACCTAAATGCAACCCTATACAACCCACATTCTCATGGCCGTCTCCGTCACCGTCAGGCCTCCACCCTCACCATCACCACATGCTGCACCCACCACTACACTCGCCACTCCACGACGAACATACTGAGCTATCTGACATGGCTGAGAGGCCCTTTTCTTGAGTTTCAAATCTCCAGACATCACTACCATTACCGCAAAGCTTCAAAGGAAGCTTGAAGCTTCGTTTGGCACCTACAGCTCCAGGTACCACCTCCAGGTGACACAAATTGGATTCAGGTCTCATCCTCAGTCCTCAATTGGAAGCCACACCCTCAGCAGCTACCTTGATTGGAAGGCAATCCGGCCATAGACACATGTGAAGAAGAGGCACTATCTTTAGTGCCACCTTGGAAACCCGTGGCGCTATAACCCTACATAAATTGAATTTGTGTCTGGGGCTTATCGCCTTAGACACTTGGGGTGTGAGGTCTCTCGGCCACCAGCTCACCTGCGCCTCGCCCGAGACCCATCCCCTACTGACCTGGCATAGACCCGACCCACCTAACCCGATTCCACTCCTCGGCTGCGATGACGACCACAACATTGGACCCAAGTGCGCTCTAGGTCCGACACACGATAACCCAGTACTATTGGAGGCTCTGGGAGAGCGTGACCTAAGGAGAGGAAGAGAGGATCATGCATGGGGGTTGGGGGTTTTGCTGTAGAGAGTAACGGCTGACACTTAGCCATTTGAAGAACCTTTCCCCTCTACGTGAAGCAGGAGAACTGAGAAGAAAAGAATACCTGAGCCAGAAGAAGTAAAGGAGAAGGAAGGGGAGCCACACAGGAAGAGAAAAAGGAGAAGAGAAGAAGGATAGAAGAGTAGAAGAACAGAAGAAGAAGAACAACAGGAAGAAGAAAAGACAAGGCAAGAGAAGCAAAGAACAAAAAGAAAGAAAGAAGAAGAGAGACCCTTGATTCTCTAAGTAGCACTGTAGCACCAGGCTGTTTAAGCTATCTAATACATCTAATTACATATATTTGAGGCTTTGATATAGTTGTTATTTTTGAGGAGTAATTGGTGATTTAAATCACCATTTTACTCCATTCTTTTTACACATTGATACCTGACATTATTCTTGTTGCAATCTCTTAAATTTCTGATTCAAATTGCAATCTTGAGTTTGAATTCCATATTACTCCTTGTGTTCGACCTCAGACTTAAAATTTGAGTAATAAATAATATTTATTTTTAAAGCGATTTTGGCTATACTACAACGCAATTTTTAAACCCTCGATTTCTCTCACGAATATTTTGGCACCCCTGTCGGGGAGCAACGCACAATTCAGATCTCTTGCTTGCAATATCCGAGTCAAAACTAACTTGCTCTATGTCTGTTGACTTTGATCTATTATGAGGATGCAGTGAGGAAGATCAATCGCACATTAACCACTCCAGGGATAGGTAAACTCCATTCAAATCCTTCTAAACCCCTGAGTCTGAAAAAGCTAAAAGGGGAAAAATCAATTAGGGTTACTTGCATTACATTCTTTTTTTTTTTGAAACAGCAAGGAAAGCTATCGTACTATGATAGTGATCCAGGAGAGAAATTTATTAATATATAAAAAAAAGCTTACAAAATAGATCCCCATAAATGTACCAGGGACCAGCATGCATTTACAATTTGTTCCACACATACTGGCCTCTCCTGAAATAAAAACTCGTTTCTCGCTCTCCAAATGCTCCACATCACTGTCGCCATACTTATGTGCAATTTATCCTTCATCAGAATTTTTCTCCTTAATAAGTCCCACGTGGGTAGTGGCTCCTCGCAAACTCTCCTCCAATCTGTATTCGTGACCACGCACGATGAGAATATGTGCCTAGAGCTGTCAGTAAGAAGACCACAAAGCAAGCACGACTGTAGCGCCACCCCCATCCTTCTATGTCTGAGGTCCCCAGTGACTAAGCTATCTCTCCTTCTTTACTTGCATTACATTCTTAGATTAATCATCAAGTTTCCTAATTTGATACATTCTATTTAGGCAAAATCCAAATCCTAATTTGTGCACCCATTTGAAGCTAAGGTATCTAAGGCTATCACATTCTTGTTTGAGCGCTAGGTACCACATTTTGGCAAACTAAATTGGACCAAATCAGAGTCAATTAAGGATTCTAGTTTAGGGTTTTAGAGACATACTTGCTTAATCTCTATCGTTCCAAAATAATGTGTTCCTAGACCTTGATTGAACTGATCTATTCAAGCAAAACCCTAAAATCAGGCTCTTAAATTCATTTGAACACTAAAAGAGGGACTTAAATATCTTAAAAGGAGAGTACAGGTGAAGTTGACCCACCTTGTTTGATTAACCAATCTTCAAATTAGGTCACTTTTTTCATAAAAAACATCTTAAAAGTTCAAGTGAAACCATAAGCACCCTTGCTCTTAATTAAAACTGGTAGACTTAAGAGGTCAAGTCCCCATTCTAGTCTGCCTGGAAAAACAGTGACAAGAGAGGTTGGGTGGGGGAAACCCTGTAACCCGTGGGGGCACTCTACCGTGTAGGGGTCTTTGCAGGACTCTCCCTCTCTAGCTTCCCAGGTAATTCTCAGGTGGACAGCTTTCTGACTAAAGGTTATCATCCTCCCCAAACCTCTATAGTCATCCAAAAATTTTTGGGTGTCTTGATTGTGTCCATCACATTCTACCTCTCATCTACTCCATCGGTGCATGTTCGAGAGGAGGTCTCTAAGACCATCCTTGAGACCTCCTTTAGCTACTCATTCCCGTCGAGGCCAAGCCTCGACCTCCTTGTTTGTGCAACAACCCAATCCAATCGATATATCTTCTGATTCATCTGAACCTAATTCTCTTTCATCCATCATCATGGCACAACCAGCAGAAGAAAATAATCTTAAAAATCAGCTTCAACGCCTCAATGATCTATTCCAAGCCTTTGTGAACCCACCATAGCATCCAATGATGCGAGATCACTATAATCCTACTGCGGTGGCAATTGAACCTCGAGTACAAATCCTTGCTGGAGGTCCTGACATTGAACTCAAGCCCAACATGATTCATGCTGATCACACGTGTTTCGCAAGTTTGAAATTAGGGTTACAAGTAACTCATCGTTGTAGTTGCAAAACTCGTGGTCAAATAAAATTTATACCGAAACTCCAAGGGAGTCCCGAGTCGAACATAGGGAGGTGACGTTTCACTTTAACTGAAATCCACGCTTCGTTTTGTTTGTTTTTGGTATTTTAGGGTTTTGTTATTATTTTGTATTTTTGAAAGAAAAAGACAAGAAAAATGAATCACAAGATAGAGATGGAGCAAATATGACATATATATCACTCCAATGTCAATTAAAATAAACTATCAAAGCATAGAAAGAGAGGGGGGTGAGAAGAAATCTCTTGAATCAGTTGTTCGACTAGACAATGGCGCCTGGCGGAAGTTCGGACGAAGGAGGTGAGGAGTAGGATGACGAAGGTGAGATGCAAAAGGATGTTGGGTAGAGAAAAGCTTCGACGTGGCTCTGGAATGGAGGTAAGAAGTCAGAGATGATCTACCATTGGAATGGAGGTAGGAGGATTGCTCCAAGGCAACCTATGAATGGGGATGGAAAGATGGATGAATATTTGGTGCGGCAGAGGTTCGCTATACTAATAGGCGCATTGGGAGCTTGAGCGCAAGCTCTAACAGAGCATTGGTAGGCTTGCTAGAGCTTGGGAGTAGGTGGGAGTAGAGTAGGTAGAGATGGTTTGGAATGGTGGTGGGTAGGTCCTTTTATAGTAGAGGAGGAAGCACAAATTACCATCTGGGTCATTGTAGATGTCTGCAAATGTCATTGTAGATGTCGCTGAAGATTCACCTTCAATTCCTCTTGTTGGCACGGACGAACCATTTGTGATAGCTGCAAGCGTCACTAAAGGCCCGCATCGCTGAAGATTCGTGCCTATCCTCCGCTGGCACAAACATCGCATGCTGCGCGCTTCACGCGCCCCTACTCCCAACGCCATGTCTCACGCACGCGCACTGCCATGCGCTGCGCTGCTGTCGCACACAGCTGTGGCTGTGCGTGGTGCGTTGCTGCTGGCCAGTGTTGGGTGGCCTGGATGGTTCCACGTGGCACCATTTGGGTCGTCCATTCTTCTTTCTTTTGTAGAGGGTGCCACGATGCTCAGATCGAGATGATTCCTGTGCTGCTGGATTGCGATCGTCACACTGGATCCATCCTTTAGGTCAGATTTTACATCCGAAACCTGTATGGATGTCACATTGACCCCTGGCCATTGATCTTCCTCAAACTTCATATGATGCTACGTTTCTCCGATCTTGACGATCTCAGAGGCGTTAGACTTCGATCGTCGTCATAATCAGATCCATATGGTCCGATCATCCATCCGATACCCTAAAATAAGTCTTCTTCTCTCCTGACCATAAAAGATCCTAATTAACCTAAAATATATACAACTACTGTAAATGCAAAATGACGCATGCTATGAAATATTTATAACATGAAACGCAAATCTAAGCCTAGGAACATGCATGAATAGGCATTTTAACCTAAATAGATGTGTCTATATCATACCCGCAGGCCTATCTTTTGCTAGTCCCTAGCAAAATTAAACTACATGCTATGTATAAAATCAAAATTAGGATTAGATCGCTTAGGCCTAAGTCATTTATTAACAATAGAAAATTTCAACTAAGGTCCTAAACAACGAAACTCAACAATACCCGGGTGCCTACCAGAATGCAGACCATCCACGTCCTTGCCTTATTTGAAAAGAGAAGATACATTTCTTTTTATTTTTCTTCTTTTCTATTTTTTTTGTACTTTTGGAGTTTGAAATTTCGGGATAACTTTCTACGGCTACTCGACCTGCCCAAGACTCGAAAAGGACTCTAAGTGCTAAGAATCTTATGAAAATAGAGAAAGACTCACTAGGTGGCCGTTAAAATGAACTTTGGGTTTCTTCGACCCTAGGTGATCTTGCCTAAAGGTTTATCTTTTCGACTAATGGCTTTCTCCCTACTTTTATTTATGGGGTCAACACAAGGGCGAACCCAGTGTATATCTCCCTGGTTTATTCTACTTCCCCGCTTCTTCCTTAAGTGTTGTGGGAATTATTGTGCATTTTTTTGTGATCTGGGTTATGGACAATCGGGCGATGAGCTATTGCCAGCCAATGGTGCCAAAATGATCGCACGGGTTTTGCAAATTTAAAATCAGGGTTTCAAGTAACCCATTGTTGTAGTTGCGAAACTCGTGGCCAAACAAAATTTATACCTAAATTTGAAAAGTGAGTCCCAGGTCAAACACGGGGAGGCGAACGTTTGGTTTTATAAAAAATCCACGCTTCACTTTTATTTGTTTCTGGTTGGTTTTATCTTTTCTAATTCTTTTGTACTTTTGGAGTTTGAGAGTTCCAGGATAACTTTTTATAGCTACCTGACCTGCCTAAGACTCGAAAAGGACTCTAAGTGGTAAGCATCTTGTGAAAATAGTGAAAGACTCACTAGGCGGCCGTTAAAAAGGACTTCAGGTTTCTACGACCCTAGGTGACCTTGCCTAAAGGTTTATCGTTTCGATTGGTAGCTTTCTCCCTACTTTTATTTATGGGGACAGCACAAGGGCGAACCCAGTGTATATCTCCCATGTTTATTCTACTTCCCTGCTTCTTTCCTAAGTGTTTTGGGAATTATTATGCATTTTTTGTGAGTTGGGTTCTGAACAACTGACCAATGGGCTGTTACCCACGGCAACTTGCCAGCCATACTCTTGTAATGAAGTGTGGTTTTGTTTTTTTTATTATTTTTCTCCTTTTTCTATTTTTTTTATTTTTCATTTTGTTCTTTTTTTCTTTTAAGTAGGTGGCTTCCCTAATCTAAGATTTACCTAAAGGCAGTACAATGAAAATGATCTTGTGATTGGGCTCTGGACAACCGACCAATGAGCTATTACCACTAACTTGCCTGCCATACCACCCTAGATAGTTCATTAGCTACCTAATTTCCGAAGAAACTGCTGAAAAGTGAGTCAGTGCAAAAAAAAAGTGTGTAGGCGCTTAGGCTCAAAGTCTCCCCAAATTAGAGGGTGGGTTAATAAGTCCCATACTTATAATCCTAATTTATTTACCAAATTAAAATGAATTTTAATTGGCGAGGACTCGAGATTAAGTCCATATTCAAGTGGACACTCGGGCTAATTAAGCCCAAAGACCTGAAGAGTCTGAGTGTTTAGGTCCTCTCATATCATTTCCTAAAGTTAATAACTTACAAATGCCTAAGTTCTCTTTTCCTAATTTCTTTCCTTTCATATCTTTTTAAATTTTCAATTTTTTTAAAATTTTTTTAAGAAGCTAAAAGAAAGTCTACGAAGTTACCATAATGATTTCAAGAATTGATTATCCACCCCCCCATGCCTAAATGATGCAATGTCCTCATTGTAAAAAAAAAGACATGAAAAGGGTAGAGTAAACAGAATATCACCTGAATTTCTTGACAACCCGGTCAGCTCCGCAGAGAGAAGAGAGTATGCACATGCACTAAGTTTAATGCCTTCAGCTAGGCATAATATACATACAAAGAGGAAATTTAGAATTCACAAATGCGAGTCAGAATCAAAATAAAAAGATTGATCCTCAAACCCATCTGCAGAAAATGTCCACAAACATGGACTAGATTATGGTGCAGACCCATGCCCTAAGGTCGAGTGGTTCTATGGTTCTGGATGAAAATCACCCAAAATTGAAGGTTGTTAAGCTTGCGGGGTCAGGCCTACGATTTTGTGGTGTGCAACCCAAGATGAAAGTGTTGGATAATGGGTAAAGATGGTTCAATAGGTGCGATTGTCCACTTAACATCTAGCTTAGAAAAATAATCAGTTAGTTCGAGCTTAGGTTTCATGTGAAAGATATCATAAGGGTCTTGGTAGAAAATAGGTGATTTTAGGTCAATAGGTACCCTTAGATCCAAAATCAAAGTTCCCTCAGAATTAACCTCCCAAATTTTTATTTCAACAATTCTATCTTCCAACATGAAGGGCTCAGGCTCCGGGACCTCTAGCATATCATTCACTCCATATGATTCTCCCAATTCCATAAATCGTGGCTAAATCAAGATTGACTTGGGCACAATGATCTCAGAAGTCAGCTCTTCGGGGTGCAGATGATGAATGGGGTCACTAATTGAATCATCAAGTAAATGAGGATTCGAATCCTCCATGTTAGCCCCAACCAAATCAAAATCTTCAATGACTGGGCTATCACATGGTTCATCATGCTCCTCGAGCCCATTTATCTCACTAAAATCCTCTTCCTTGAGTTCAAATGAGACTTCACCAAAAGATTCTTCACCTTTAGAATCAAAGAATTCATGATCCTCATTTATATATGTCTCAAAATCGATTCTCATTTCCTGGTTCAAGGAGACATATTATTCCTTGCTCCCTAGCTCATGGATCTTGGGTGAATCAATCGGTTCATCCTCAATGGGTTGCTCTAGCCCAACCTGGTCATCCTCGATTTCAGAAAATGTATCCCCCCTGATAGGCACCTGAGCGGGTCCTAACATTAGCTCTTCTAAAGGGGGTTCATCTTGAGAATCATCCCAAGATTTGACTAGAGCAACCACAAATTTCATCCTCAACCTCGATAATTTCTGAAGTAGAAACTCACCCAGGTCCCTATCCCAAACATTTTGGAGCAAATCCAATAGAGAACTATTAAGTTCATCAATCATTTTGATCATAGGCTCCAATGCTTCAGTGCATGGTGTTGGCTAAGGTTCTAAAGATTGTATAGTGTTCCTTAAATTAGCCGACAACCTATCTTGGATCTGGTTCACCTGAACTGACTGGTTCAGTTCAGGGTTGAGTTGGTTCGAGTTAAATCTAGGGGAGTCAAGATATCGAGGTTCTTATGTCTCTCCCAGATAGTAGGCCATTTCAGGTTGTTTAAAGGGTGGTGGTGACTTATATTCAGTGGCATACTAGGGAGGGTAGGTGTTATAATCATTATATCCTTCCTGATTGTAGATCAGGTTGGTTTGGTGATCAAAGGATGAAGATCTATAATCATTGTAGCTCTGGGGAGGATAATAATCATAGTCTTGTTGTCTAAGGTTAGGCCCTGGACACTGAGGTCCGTATTCATATCCCCAATCAAAGTCATTCTGGCTAGTGGATGGGTAATTAGAAGTCAAGTTGGAATGGTAATCATCTTGGGGATAAGTGATGGTAGGAGGATAGGATGGGAAATGCATGTAAGAAGTGGAAGGATACATGGCAGAATAGGAGGGAAAATAGAAGAGAGAAAGGTACCCTGAAGTACAAGCAATCAACCCTATCCTTAGGTGGGTTAGCCTAAAGACCTACAACTCCCAGGACCCATCTTGAGATTATAAACGATTCGGTCTACTTTTATCTGGTTAATCCAACCAGCTAGAAGGATGGACTAGGGAGAAGGTTCTTCCTTTGGCTTGAGCCTCCGGTTCCTAGTGTACCCCCCAGACGTGGTCATTTGACGCTACTCCCCTAGCTAGACATCAGATGGACCAGCAGAAGTAGATTAATCAAAAAAAATCTTAGTCTGAGCCCCGAAGAGTGAATCAATCCTTAAGGCCAACGACTACTCAATTTTAATTAGGCTTGGGATAATTGTGCTCTTGGAATGTGATGGGCCCTTTTGATGGGTTGTGCCCTTAATGGTCAATTAAAATGTGTGTGCATGCACAACCAGGGTTTGCAAACAAGGTTATTTGATGATGTGTCTTTCAGGGTTTAACCTTGTTTAGTAGCTTTTAGGGTTTAATTCTTAGGTTGGTTCAATCAAAATTTAGAAGAACACTCTAAGTTTTGAAAGCATGGGTGATGATATGTTCCTTTAAAAATAAAAAATAACGTGGAGTGCCTGGTTCAGCCCTAAGAATCAACTCTAAGTGGCAAGCTACTTGATGGATCGCTTTTATCTTAAGTAGTGCGGCCCAAACAGTTCAATCAATTGGCCTATTACACTACTTAATTAAGGCACCCAGAAATGTTTGACCTATTTAAATTTCTACTCACTTATTTGTGTGTTGAGTTAAGTGTACCAGATCCATAGGTTAGATCCCGGTTAAGTGGTAGAATCGATGTGATTGTGCGCCTTAGGGTGAGAAGTTGTGGGTGTTAAGTGTGTAGCTTTCAGAAAATCCCACAAGAGGAGTATTTCTTTTGTTTTTATATATGCGGGGGTGAGATGAGTGGAGGTGGCAAACAAACAACCAAATCTACCCAAGGGTTTATAAAAAGCACCAAAGTTGATTTGGGTTTGAGTTATTATTGTGGTGAAATGAACTAGTGGGTGGGGGTGGTGGGGATAAACTTACAAAATCTTCATCCACACTTTTCTTTGATCTAACTGCTCTAGCCCGCCTCGGATGAGTACCTGCAATTACAGTAAGATCAGAGAAAAAGTGAGATAAAAGTTATGTAAGGTGGAAAAACATGGAAAAAAAAACCAAAGAGCATTGCCTCCCTAGCAACGATGCCATAATGATTGCACGTGTTTCACGAGTTTGAAATCAGGGTTACAAGTAATCCATCATCGTAGTTGCAAAACTCATGATCAAATAAAATTTATACCAAAACTCCAAGGGAGTCTCGAGTCGAACACTGGGAGGCGGCGTTTTACTTTAACTGAAATTCACACTTTGTTTTGTTTGTTTTTGGCATTTTAGGGTTTTGTTATTTTCTTGTATTTTTGAAAGAAGAAGACAAGAAAAATGAATCACAAGATAGAGATGGAACAAATATGACATATATATCACTCAAATCTCGATTACAATAAACTATGAAAGCATAAAAGAGAGGGGGGTGAGAAGAAATCTCCCGAATCGACTGTTCCGCAAGACGACGGCACTTGGTGGAAGCTCGAATGAAGGAGGTGAGGAGCAGGACAATGGAGGTGAGATGCAAGAGGACGTCGGGAAGAGGAAAGCTTCGGCGTGGCTCCAGAATGGAGGTGAGAAGTCGGAGATGATCTGCTATCAGAATGAGGTGGGAGGACGGCTCCAAGGCAACCTATGAATCGAGATGGGAAGATGGATGAATATTTGGTGGGGTAGAGGTTCGCTATACTATTAGGTGCCTTGGGAGCTTCAAAACAAGCTCTAACAGAACGTTGGTAGGCTTGCTAAAGCTTGGTAGTAGGTTGGAGTAGAGTAGGTAGAGATGGTTTGGAATGGTGGCGGGTAGGTCCTTTTATAAGGGAGGAAGAACAAATTTGCATCTGGGTCATTACTGACATCCGTAAACATCGCTACAACTGTCGCTGAAGATCCACCCTTCAATCCCTCTTGCTAGCATGCACAAACCATTAGTGACAGTTGCAAGTGTCACTAAAGGCCCGCATCACTGAAGATCCACGCCTATCCTTCGCTGGCACATGCATCGCATGCTGCACGCTTCGCACACTCGTGCTCCCTACACCATGTCCCACATACGCACTGGCATGCACTGCACTGCTACTGTGTGTGGCTACGGCTATGCGTGGGTGCAGCTGTACGGGGTGCATTGCTGCTAGCCAATGTTGGGCAGCCTGGATGGTGCCACGTGGCACCATCTGGGCAGTCCATTCTTCTTTCTTTTGTAGAGGGTGACACGATGCTCAGATCAAGATGATTCCCACTCTGTTGGATTGTGATTGTCGCTCCGGATCCATCTGTACGATTGAATTTTCTATCTGAAACCCGTATGGATGTTGCATTGCCCCCTGGCCGTTGATCTTCCTCGAACGTCGTATGATGCTACGATTCTCCGACCTAGACGATCTCAAAGGCGTTAGACTCCGATCATCATTTTAATCAGATCCGTATGGTCCGATCATCCATCCGATGATTTGAAATAAGTCTTCTTCTCTTTTGACCATAAAAAGGACCTAATTAACCTAAAATATATACAACTACTCTAAATGCAGAATGATGCATGCTATGCAATATTTATAACATTAAATGCAAATCTAAGCCTAGGAACATGGATGAATAGTCATTTTAACCTAAATAAATGTGTCTGTATCACATGTCATTCCCAAATTCCATGGGCGTAATTCCGAAGATCCTTTCGAGCATATCAAGCAACTCAAGCATCTGGCCCAGACCTTCGGGTTAGAAGCTCAAAATCAGGATGTTCTACTCATGAAGATGTTCTCCTTCTCTCTCGTGGATAAAGCTACTCACAGGTACTAAACCCAAACTATCCAATCAACACCTAGGCGGAACTTCAATCCGAGTTTTTGAGAAATTTCTTCCTTGTTGGTCGGACAAATGCTTTACAGCACTTGATCACACATTTCGCATAGCAAGCAGGAGAATCGCTTCACTAGGCATGGGATCGTTTTCTAGAACTCATGCGAAAGTACCCCCACCATAGAGTTCCTAAATGGGAACAAGTCCAATCTTCTTACCAGGGACTCTGTGAGGATATTCGATTACTTGTCAATGCGATTTGTGGAGGAAATATCATGGGTTAAAACGAAGACAATGTGTGAGAGATTCTCGAGAATATGTGCGAGAACTTCACCAATAGTGAATCCTTGGGCATGTTCGATCGGATGAATGCTTGTGCATTAACGAATCCAAAGGGAGCACATGAGACACAGGGCCTGTCCTCTTCCATCGACTTGGAACTGATGGCCAGTCATCTGGACAAGGTCTCTATTATTGAGAAGGAGGACGAGCTAACTCGATACTTGCAGCAAGCCACCTCTGCGCAAAACTCGTTGACGCAACCACCATCTGGCAGGGAGGCTGAGCACAACATCTATCATCGACCTTCTTAGGGGATGGACCCATATCCACCCCCATCTGATTCTGGTTTCACAGGAAACACTGGACCCACCTACTCTAGTTGGGGGAACTCTGAACCCTTGTATTCTGACTTTTTCAAGGTTCCTCAGACCTGCGAGGACCTCAATGCCATTTAGAATGATCCATTCTCAAACACTTACAACCCTGGATGGCGTAATCACCCTAATTTCATGTGGTCAGGAAATAATCAAAATCAGAGACCTCAATATCAGCACCGACCACAATCTCCTCGTCCATATCAACTGCCTCAGCCTCGACCTAACCCAACTTATCAATCTGGGCTGACTCATATAGACCAAATGACTCTTATCCTTCAGACTCTAGTAGACATTTAGAAGATGAATGCGGCTATGCAAAAATAGCATAGAGATGAGATCATAGAGGTTCGCAATCAGCTTGCCTAGATGGCAAATCCTCGCCAACCTAGTGCACTTCCTTCACAACCTCTACCTAATCCGAATAACATGCCTAGCCAGTGGTGCATTATGAACCAAATCAGGGCAAAGCTCACTTTGTTTATCAGGCCCCTTCTACTCCGTCACCCGACGGGATGGAGGCTTCGACATCATATGCGGGTTACCAGTAGCAACACCCCTTTTACCCAAACCAAACCAGAACCAGGCAAGATTGAATTTTTTTGCTACCCACAATGGCAAAACAACATAGCACCCACCTTATCCAAGCCACTCCCAGCCTGGTAATACAAATTCTAACCCTAGGATAATCATCTAGGAGACCTCTGTCCCAGATCAGGAACCTGGACCCATTCTAGAGGAACCATCTAAGGTTCCATTTCCCGAAGCCTCGAAAAAGGGGAAAAGGATAACCAAAATCGTTGCACTTGAGGAGGACCTGGTTAAGCTTTTTGAGCAGGTCCATATAAACATCCCCTTGATGGATGTGATATACCACATACCAGCTTATGCATGATTTCAGAAAGACGTGTGTACACTGATCGTTAAGATTTCTCGCTCTTCAGAGATGATGTTTATCAGAAAAATACTATGTCGTAGAAAATAATGTGGTGGAAAACCCTCGATCAAAGTTACTAAAAATATGATGAAATTATACCACAATTCCGGTCGTATCCACAGGGAGGACAAAGCAATAGATTCACGAATATGGAGCCATCATGTTCACAGAAACATTCATGAATTCAATTCAATGAATATGCAGCTCAGAATGTAACTTTCAATTTCATGAGAAGTCGAGGGATATTTACGTAAATTTCACATCATAAATCAAGCTCTCAAAATACGTAAATGATGCCTGTGTAATGGCAGAGTATGTAATTTCTAGTTGCATGCAAATCTGAACCCAATTTCAATGAGAATTGATGTCCATATCAGGAGCCAATTAAATATGAAAAGGAAAAGGTATAATATCATAATTTCACCATAATAATTTAATCCAGAAAAATATTTGAATAGTGTTCTGCAATGGCATTTGATGTAATTTTTAATTAAATACAAACAGAGGATTTCATCCTCTTGAGCTCACGTGAAGAGGAGGCGATGGCAGGTCGTGGGAAGCTCGGAGAAGATCGGGCATGCGGAGAGCTTCGTGATTGTGGTTGAGGCATCGACGGAGATGGTGAAGGCGGCCGAACGGTGGGTGGTTGGTCGTCAGCGGTGGCTTCTTTCGCTAGTGCCCATAGGTTGTCGTCAGAGATTCTGATGGTGTGGGAAGGTGTGTGGAGTCGAGGCGAGTGCGTTGGTATCGATGGCACATCAAATGGAGGGGTGTGGAGTCGGCTGCATGGACGTTGAACCCACTAGTGATGGGTTCTTCTTCCCTATTAGTGATGGAGTGCTACAGCTGCGAGGATGAACATGGAGAGGAAGATAAGGTGAGGGTTGCTACACAATAGGCTTGCACACAAGGGCACGTGCATGGGGGTTTATGGCGCATGCGGTTCTGCTATGCTCGGTGAGTGCATGCGGCTACTGCTGCAGGAAATGGAGGCTCAAAGGCACACATGGTTGGAAGGGAGGTTCACGGTCTTCTGGGAAGGAGGCATGCATGCATTGGCAGTGGTCCCGAAGGCATGTGCTGCAGGGCACCAGGGGCATGTGCTACAGGGGTGGCACCTGTGTGTGCATGGAGGTGTTGGCACGGGGAGGAGAGGGCGGAGGCGAGCAGAGGTGGTCTCTTACACATGCATTGGTGACTGGCGGTGGCTTTAGTCGACATGGGTGGCTATTGTGGTGGTGCTGAACTCGTGGTGGCGGGAGGAAGACGTCGCACGGGGCTGTCGGTGTAAAGGCTCGCAGTTGATGGTGAGTGCTGTCGTGAGGAGTCACGGTGGAGGGCACGCAGTTGTGGGTGAGGGCCTCGGCTGGACATCTGTTGGAGGGGTTGGACAGCTTAAGTCCTTCACCCTCTATCGAATGTTGAGAAGGCTCACGATGGGGGCGCGGTCGTGGTGGCCTACAATGGTCGAATTAGGCACACGGTGAAGGTTGAGAGGTTTGCCTAAGGGGAGGAGATGTGGAGAAGGGGCTTCTTCCCTGTGGAGGGGAGATGGGATCCCCTGCGCCTTTTCTTTTTGCCTGTTATATAAAGAAAATGAGAAAGAGAATTAGAGAGGGAGTTGGAGAAGGAAAGAGTCAAAGAGAGGAGAGTATTTTATGTTACCAAATAGAGAGGGGAGAATTGAGGAAGAGAGAGAGATTCGTGAGAGAGATATTTAAGTAAAAGCAACTAAGGGAATGTGCTTGAATAATTAAGAGACATATAGGGATGCCTTTCAAATTTATTCTCTTACTATATTTTGCTAAGACAAAATCCCACATATGTCAAATCAAGCTTTGATGTGATGCCCTTTCCTTTTAAAGTGAATAATCAATCGGACCATATAAAGATTAATGCAATTAATACATGAAATGATAAATCTAGTATTCACATGACTTTTCCAATAACATGCATGCTTTAAATTAATCTCTCATCAAAATAATAATGTACTTAAGAACTAAATTAGTGCACTAAAGTGGACCCATCAAATACCCCCATGTCTAAGTTTTGCTAGTCTTGAGCAAAATTATACAAAACAAACAAAGTCTCTAGGCCAAATTTTACGGTTAGGATGACTTATCGTGCCACACTCTAGAAATAAGATTGAAATACCAACTATAAGCCTAAAGGTACTCAAGTACCAGCCAAGATACGGACCTGACCAGCCTCAGGCTTGGGTCCACCGCGAAGGCTTCTAAGGCCAACAAAAATTGCCCAGAGGTTTGTTGACCCCAGCGGTTAAAGCACCAGTGCATATGTGCAGAAAGGTTAGGTTTAGTTTTCCAGTGCATTTTTAGTAAGAGAGAGAGGGAGAAATATTATTTTGAGAGTTTTCTCTCTTTCTTTTTAAATTCCCCTAGACTCAACATTGGATTGGCCCTAAACATGATCTGTATCGATTTCCTTGTCCCCACCATCAATACTCGTAGGGTCCTTAGCAATAAATGCTTCGGGATAGCACCGCCCATGGCAACCCCCAGAACCATGGCTTTAGACACTTCGAGATAGTGCCGCCCATGGCATTCTGTAGCTGAATTCAGACCCTAGCAATCGACATTTCGGGATAGTGCCGCCCATGGCATTCTGTAGCTGAATTCAAACCCTAGCAATCGACATTTTGGGATAATGCCACCCACGGCATCTGAACCAGCACAAGATGCTTTTTTGCCCCCGGTAGGATATTTAGATATCCTAGGAGACAAGTATCGAGGTGATGATATGCTATCATGCAACTTCGAGGGGGTTATTTTACATTCCTCTTCGCACCAAGAACTCATCCAATCAACTTGTGTCTTCAAGCCGCTCCTAAGTCAACTTTTCGGGAAAATATTTTCAGAATAGACACTTTTTGGCATTATTCTTCTTTATGCCCATAGAACCAGACTAGTGTGTGATTTTTAGGTGCTCAGGTTACCAAGTTCTACAAACCAAAGGGCAGGCAACGGGGCCGAATACTCCTTAAGCCTTAGACTTAATACATCGACCTCGCAACTCCCTCAACCTCTTGAGGAATAGTCCAGATCTTAACAAATATGTGAGTGTTTAAGCCCTAAAATAGACCCAGAAGGCCTAAAGTCAGTATCCCTCACTTATCTCCTTTTCTTGAGCACTTTAGGACTTGATTCATCATTCGATCTAACTCGAAACTTAGGTGACTTTCAGAATCACATGCTGGGACTAACACGATTTTTCCTTGCCTATCTTTTTCTTCCAGTGTCTCTCAATATATTTGAAATTCAGCTCATAAAGATTTCATCTCCTTTTCCTCTCTTCTTCTCTCTATTTCCTTTTTTTTATGCAAGATGGATGCCCAAACTACATGCAGAATATGTAGAAATGCTATGAATAACCTCAGGTTATAGCCCCCCATGCCTAAATCTGACAATGTCCTCATTGAAAAGCAAACGCAAGGAAAGATATTACCTGAGGTGGAGTTGGGATACCTCGCAAATCGGTCTCTAGAAGGGAAATGGAAGGAGACCCAAAAAAGATACATAACAAACCTGGCCTAGCGAGTAAGTAACCCAAGACGTTGGCAAGTTGATGATGGATAGTGTGGCCAAATACTCGCCAGAAGCAGGTGGAAAGAGGGTACTCCTAAGTTATTTGTGGAGGTTTTACAAAATACACATGAGTAGTAACCTCTGGGAGCGTGTGACGAGGAGGTAAAGGCTCCTCAAGCAAATATGTGTGGGGTATAGAGAGTGCAATGAAACATACCCTAAGACTGATGGGTTGACTTGGAAAAGCGTCAATCCAAACTCGCCACTATACCACAGGGTGCATTGGTCTGCATATTTCCCCGTTAATTAAAATTGTGTGTAGAGATTTTAGGAAGCTGTTTCTGCAGGAGTGTAAGTCTCTCAGGTGTGGTGGAGGGACAAGGGTCAAAGAGGGTGTGAGCAGTTCGGCATTCATCCTTGATATCCATTCCAGTTCTTGAATGTTATCAAAAGCAGTCTTCCTTACTGATTGCCTTTCATGCTGCATATCATTTGTGGGCATCTCCTGGAATGGGCCCAAATGTTCGTCATCCAATTTGAACCACTAAAGGGTGTCACTTATTTCACTATCATGTAGAAGTGGTTTGGAAGCAGTAGGACTGTGAGTGTCCTCAATAATGGCATCCGTAGGTTCTTATTCAATGTTAAGATCCTGCTCATGGGGTGTATAGATTCTTTCCTCAAGAGTAGTAATTGCTTCCATTTCATTCGATTGTTTGAGAGGATGATCTTGATAGTCAACTGTATGTAGGAATCCAGATTTGGCTAATTCAGTCAGATTGTCATGGGGTAAGTCCTCGAATAAAACATATTCTCCCCTAGATTCACTCCATACTCTAAGTTCGATCCTTTGAAAGTCATCAACATCCTCATCAACATTTTGTCCCTCTTGACTCTGAGCCTCAGGGCAAACTTTCATATCAGGATCAAGTGCTTCCTCAAAAATCAACTCTTCATGTCCCTGAGACCAATATTGATCTAATTCTTCCAATTCAACCTTAATCTCCTCATGGTCACTTGTGCTGGGGACTTGTGAACCCTCAAAATATTCAATGACAGGTGTTGGTCCACGTGATAGAGGAGTGTGGTTATTATCACTTACTTCTAGTATGATATCCTTTAGTATCCAAGACTCCTGGAATTTGTTAACTTCTAAATCCCAATCCTCAAGGGGCTCTAATTGAGGTGCAAGGTCCTCAGAAGCGTAAAGTATATGCTCAGGATCCCTAGGATGGGGTACAGATTGCACCTCAAGATTTAGACTGGGAGTGGGGTTGACTATTTGACTGTGACCTGTTTCATCAAATGTAACGAAGATACTATCATTCGGGTCGAGTTCATCTAATTGGACCATCTTCCCTTTTATTTGGCTCCAATAAAGCTCAAGTGGAAAATTCGAGGAGTCCTCCTCTGTTGGCTACCACCAATCTATATCACAATTCCATGTCTGGCAACACTTTCAATTCCCATTGTATCCAAGTAGCCTCCTTCCTCCGTAATATCAGGATAGGAGTTATCAAGTCTGGAGGGGTCTACATTATCCTCAAAAGGGTAGCTATACCCCCTAATGTCCCCTCCCATCTTGTGGCGTGACTCTCTCACGGGAGATGTATCTAACATGGAAGGGTTATGATCAACCTCAAGGGAGTAAATCAAGTGTCCAATTTCTTCTTTTAATTGTTGACTTGTCCTCAAAGACTTCCCTAAAGATTCCATCATTTCCATTTGTTGTTCTTGCATTTCTCTTTTGAAAGAGGAGAGGCTATCATTTGTTTTAGGAGGAAAGTCGAGCTTAGGGTTATAATACCTAGGAGTTTTTGTCCAACTGGGAGTGTAGGAATCATCATGGGTGGGTGGGTTGGGCATAGTCATGGATGGGTTAGGGATGGTGTATCCCTCTCCTAGGTTCTACTCATGATCACAGGATTGGGGAATAATCAAACCAATGCTCCTATAGTAGGAGTAGAAAGGATCCCAATGCTCATCAATTGAAGGATAGCTATAGGTGATTGCACAGCAATCATAGGTCTCAATTGATCTAGATTAAGTTAGGGCTATTCATGCATACATACGCATTATCTTCATCTTTACTACCCTTCTTTAGCTATGCATAAAATAATGTTATAATGTGCTGATTAAGTATATTATGTCAATTACAAGGAATAAGCTGATCAGGAGCTTGATCTGGAGCTGGATCAAGAATAACAGGAGTTGTAGCAGAGTTGGAGTAGAAGGCTTAGTTTAGATATAGGAACAATAATGTAAGGGGTTTTAAAGTTTGTTATTCTATTAAGTAGGAATAAAGCAATAAAATGTGAAGAGCTTAGGTCCATCTTAGCCCTAAGATAGCCTAGAGACTTCCCCAAGCCTTAGCCACCCTTAGATTAGGTCACAACACCCTAGGAAGCCTTAAAACCCTAGTTCCAACCCTTATCTAGACGTCCATATAAGTTATAGGACGTCCAGGACCCTTAGCCATCTCCTGCACACCTCAAACCCACTTCTGTAGTGTAATTGGATGTCCAGACACTTTGTCTGACGTCCAATTTCTGCAGAGTACCCAAAACAGAACCCTGATTTCCCCCTGACTCAAATTGGACATCCAGAATTAAAGTCTGGACTTCTGATCTTTGAGTATAAGTCGTCTGATCCTATTATTGGACGTCTGATGCTAGTCTCCAGTCCCTTTTTTGAGATTCAAGTCTTGATCTTGGATCTCTAGCTCCCTAAACCTAATCCCAACCCCATAGGAACCTAAACTAAGGTGTCCTAACCCTAGTACATCACCTCTAGACCTACCTAAGGACCTAATTAGGTCCTCACCAAACCCAATCGACTTAGATCAAAGTCAATTACCCTTACCTAAGTCAATTGGACTCATTGAGTCCAATTGAGCTTAGATCTCAACCCACACAAGTTTAATTGGACTTGGTGAGAGTCCAATTGACCTAAGCCCAACCTAATTGAGTTATTCCACTCTCAATTAGGTTCACACTCATTCAATTAAACTTAGGTTAAGTTTAATTGCATTTTCCCCTTAGCAATTAGGGTTTGTAACCTTAAATCAAGACCTACACCTACACAAGCCCCTTAGGACCTATCCTAAGCCACCTAGCCATGTAGAGCACGACCACACACACACCCATTCATGCATGCACTTCTCTAGAATTCTCTAGAGTTCTCTTGAGATGGCACCACCTCTTGGTTGCCAAATTTAGCAATGAAGAGGCATTCAAATTGAGATCCACAATTTTTGGATCTCAAAGACCACCTCCAACCCCATGTGGCCGGCCACTCTTGGACTCTCTCTAGAGAGTTACACACCTCTCTAGGGAGAAGCCATTGGGTCTATAAAAAGACCCCATGGGTGGCCAAACACCCACATTCACATCCCTTGGCTTCATTTGCACCACTCACCTCATTAGCTCCATACATGCCCACCATCACTTAGGTTAGCTACTCCACCTCCACGAGCTCACCACCATCATGGATGATACCATTCCGGGATGCTTGATCAACCATACCTCTCTCCAAGGGTCAGCCTAAGCTACATTGGCCGCCCCTCATTCTCCTCCTGACCACTCCAATGCCATCGGGGACCACCCCTGAATGCCCTTCTATTCTTCTAGATTTAATTCATGCTCTTCATAATTTTATTGCTTTTATTATGCTTAATAGCGTAGTCTTACTTCTCCCCCAATGTTGCATGCGAAATCCCCCCGTAGATTCTTGTATGCGATCATTTTCTGGTAGCTAAATTTACATTTTTAAGCATTCATGTAGAAGCTTTCTTCTACCTTCTATGTTGCAAACACTCTCTTGAATGAATAGAAGATATACTTTTATATATATGTCTATGTGTTGAGAATCACCATGAGCTTATTACAATATCTTTTGAGTGATTAATGTTGCCAGTTTTTAATTGCTGATATACTTGCAACTAAGCAAGTCGTACTTCAATACGTAATAATCATAAATTGGCTTGTGATTTTAAATTAAGTAGAGCAGTAAAAAGATCGATTTCAAATGTAAAAGCAATGCCTCTCAGAGACGAACGACCGGAACTCAAGTCTTGTTATTTTTACAAACTTAATTTTTGACGAACGTTTTGCGTGACTATACTATGATTTCCGATGACTTTCAAAACGTGTGAAAATGGATTCCATCAATAGGTCATGGGATTGGGATTGGGTATTCTAGGGTAAGAAGTAAAGTAGTTATTGTAATCCATTTGAAAACACGACTTGAGAAACACACCCGAATCAAACACAAGGCAATGGGACTTCTCTCTTCTTTCTTAAAGCAGATTTAAGCCAAGATCCAATTGACTCTTTAAAGTTTGCCAAATGAAGTCAAGTTTGCACCCATCCGTTCCAACTTTAGTGGTATAAGAGGGAGATGTAACTTGAGATCCCTGACAAGCTCTTTAGAGAAGAACAGAGGTCATTTACATTCTTTCTTGGTGGCCACAAAATTTTCACAATCAATTACGGGCCCTACGTCGACCATCGTGTGCCCTAGAACTTACACCTTGCTTGGATGATACTCTCAGGTGATCAAGTGAGAAATTACTCCAAGGACAAACAAAAGGATGCAAGTAGGGCGAACCCTTCCATTGAGGCAATGCGTTAGCGATGCCTCTTAACTACCCAATTGTTCCTGTAATGGGTGTCCCCCTCCGTGAAGCATCAAAACACTCGGTCAAAAGATAGTACCATCACCAAAAAGCAAGATAGAAGGGTCTGCACAGATAAAGAGAACGGTATCTATAGCCTTAAGGGATCGAGCCTTAGTGCGGTGCCTAATGTGCGTGCTCAGTGTCAGAAGTGTGCATCACACTGCAAATCATTTTTGATTTTGCAAACACAGACAAGTCCCTTTGAATCAGATCAAGTGTGGTTTGGTTTTATGATCAAATCTGATTATTAGTCCCAATTGCAGTTAGGCTACCACTGGATTAAGTAATTTCAATCAGCTTTGTGGTCTTGAATTTTCACCCAAATGCAAATGCGTGAAAAGAGTTGGATGCAGAAGTTAGAAAGGTGTACCTATCTCCAGCAATCTTCTTGCAAATATGCTCACAATGTAATAATGAGATCTAATATGCTGCTCAATCACCCATAAATGCATGCACCTAAGGGCATGCAACTCCTAAATAGGCAGCTAGATATTTCCTTTTGTTTGTTTTAGGTGCAGGCAAGTAAGAATATAATTCTTACATGCATAAAAAAATATAGCCCCTAGCCTCTAAAGAATTTGGGGACAGACCCCCAAAAATAAGCCCCAATTACTACAAGGGCGAGAAGACATAAATTAAATTGCGACGAAGAAGAATCCCCTGTGAGAGAGGGATTTAGGTCTCCTACGTCATCTCCTTGTGTGAACGTCTCTCAAGGTCGATGTCGTCGCTCTGCTGCGCCTATCACCCCATCACATTCCTCTCATAGAAAAGATAACAACTGGCCAAATCACTATGTAACTCAGAATAACCAGAAATAAAAATCATGTGAATCTATTGCATATGTTGCCTCCTCGGCAATGACACCATTTGATTGTTAAGATTTTTCGCTCTTCAGAGATGATGTTTATCAGAAAAATATTGCATCATAGTAAATAATGTGGTGAAAAACCCTCGATCAAAGTTACTAAAAATATACTGAAATTATACCACAATTCTGGTCGTATCCACAAGGAGGACAGAGCAATAGATTCACGAATATGGAGCCATTATGTTCACAAAAATATTCATTGAATCAATTCAATGAATATGCAGCTAAGAATGTAACTTTCAATTTCATGAGAAGTTGAGGGATATTTACGTAAATTTCAAATCATAAATAAAGCTCTCAGAAATATGTAAATGATGCATGTGTAATGGCAGAGTATATAATTTCTAGTTGCATGCAAATTTGAACCCAATTTCAATGAGAATTGATGTGCATATCATGAGACAATTAAATATGAAAAGGAATAAGTATAATGCCGCAATTTCACCATAATAATTTAATCCAGAAAAATATTTGAATATTATTCTTCAATGGCATTTGTTGTAATTTTTAATTAAATGCAAAATAGAGGATCTCATCCTCTTGAGCTTGCATGAAGAGGAGCCAATGGCAGGCCATGGGAAGCTCGAAGAAGATTGAGCATGTGGAGAGCTTCGCGATTGTGGTCAAGGTGTCAATGAAAACAGCCGGAGGCGGTCGGATGGAGGGTGGTTGGTCGTTGGCAGTGGCTTCTTCCACTTGTGCCCATAGGCTGTTTTCGGAGATTGTGATAGTATGGCAAGGTGTGTGGAGTCGAGGTGAGTGCGTTGGTATCGATGGCATGTCAAACGGAGGGGTGTGGAGTCGGCTGTGATGTGCATACATCTGATTAACCTAAAATGTCTATTAATGCAAGTTCTTAGTGTCACATTAGCATCATACTTTGTAAATAGTGCATAACATGCAAAATCATGCATTTAGATCAAGTTGCATAAATTGTATAGTAATTGTCTCCCTTTTGTGGTCAGGAACAAGGTGACTTTTTATCGATGCCTTGGATCGAAGATCCAACCGTACGGATTGGATCAGGGCGACGATTGGAGTTCAACGACTCCAAGACCACCCTAATCGGACATCCGTAGCATCAGATAGAGATCGAGGAACCCTAAAGAGCAAGGGCCAAGATGGTGTTAATCTGCACCTCAGATGACAAATCTGACAACATGGATGGGGTCGGATCGGTGATCATAGCCTAACGGCGTAAAAATCGGTCCAATCCAACACCCGTGGCACCATCTATGAATAGATGGTGCCACGGGTGTCAGATGAGATCAATTTTCGTACCGTTAGGCTGCGATCATTGATCCGAACCCATCCATGCAGTCGGATTTATCATTTGAGATGCAGATTAACACAATCTTGGCCCTTTTTCTTTAGGGTTCCTGGATCTCTATCTGATGCTACAGATGTCCGATTAGGGCGATCTTGGAGTCTTTGAAGTCCAATAGTTGCCCTGATCGGATCTGTATGGTTGGATCTTCGATCCAAGGCATCGATAAAAAGTCACCTTGTCCCTAACCACAAAAAGGAGACAATTACTATACAATTTATGCAACTTGATCTAAATGCATGATTTTGCATGTTATGCACTATTTACAATGATGCTAATGTGACACTAAGAACTTGCATTAATAGACATTTTAGGATAATCAGATGTATGCACATCACACCCCCATGCGTATCTTTTGCTAGTCCCTAGCGAAAACTACATGCTATTTATAAAAGAATTAGGTTGGATTACTTGGGCGTAAGTCATTTTCAACAGTAAGAAATTTTTACTTAGGATCTGAACTTTCAAAGACACAATAGCACCCGGGTATTTGCCAAAATGCAGACTGCCTCAAGCCCTTGCCTTATTCAAAGAAAAATCTCCTCTCTTTTTCTTCTTTTCTAATTTTTTTTTTTTTTGGATTTTTGAGTTTAGGGTTATGGAGTGGTTTTCTGTGGCCACTCAACCCACCAAAGATTTGATGAGAACCCTATATTCTAAGCATCTTATTGTGAATGTGATAGACTCATTGATCGGTAATTAGAACAGACTTTGGGTTTCTACACCTTTAGATGACCTTTAAAAGTGAGTTCTGCCTAAAGGTGTATCTTTATGACCGGTAGCTTTCTCCCTACT
The DNA here is from genome assembly GCA_037157565.1 of Thalassia testudinum. Lineage (NCBI taxonomy): Eukaryota > Viridiplantae > Streptophyta > Magnoliopsida > Alismatales > Hydrocharitaceae > Thalassia > Thalassia testudinum. The sequence goes on from JAZHRO010000028.1 coordinate 309,409, forward strand.
TTTATTTTTATAGGGTCAACATAAGGGTGGGTCTAGTGTATATCTCCCCAGCTTATTCTACTTCTCCGCTTCTTCCTAAGTGTTTTGGGAATTTTCAGTGCATTTCTTGAGCTAGGTTCTGGATAACTAATCTATGAGTTGTTACCACTGACAACTTGCCAGCAATACTAGTGCGGCAAAGTGTGGCTTATTTCTTTTATTTTCTTTTTTCTTTTTTTCTTTTCCTTTTCTTTTCTTTTTGACTTTCTTTTTCTTTTTAAGTAGGTGGCTTCCCTAATCTAAGATTTACCTAAAGGCAGCAAAAAGAGAGTGGTCCAGTGACTGGCCTCTGGACAACCTACCTATGAGCTATTACCCACGATAACTTGCTAGCCATATCACCATAGAAGGGTCATTAGCTACCCAATTTCCATTAAAATCGTCAAACAACGAGTTAGTGACGAGATAGTGTGTAGATGCTTAAACTTAAAGTTCCCTCAAATCAAAGGGCGGGTTGATAAGTCGTGTACTTATTATCCAAACTTATTTAATCAAATTAAAATAGAATTCAAGATGGTGAGGACTCAAAAAATAAATCCACATTTTAGTGGGTACCCAAGCTGAATAAGCCCAATGACCTGAAGGGTCTTAGTGTTCAGATCTTATTGTAATATTTCCTAAGATTGAAAGGTCCTAATGTCCAAGTATTCCTTCCTAATTCAAAAATTATTATTATTATTTTTAAAATAAAAAGAAAACAAAATGAATCTACGAAACTAACGAAATAATTAAGAGATGAATATCCACCCCCCATGCCTATCTAATGCAATGTCCTCATTGTATTAAAAAAAGAATAGAAACAAAATAGAGTAGAGTAGAAAACATCTGAATTACGTGAATAACATGTCTGCTCCGAGATAAGCAAAAATTATATACGTGCTGAATTTAGTGCCTTTAGCTAGGCATACTATACAGAGAAATAAAGAATTCAGAAGTGCAAGTCAGAATCAAAATAAAAAGATGAAACCTAAGACCTACCAGCAGATGTCCAAAGATGTGGACCAATTTGTGATGCAAACCCATACCCCATGGTCGAGAATATACAATGTTCTGGATAAAAATTAGCCAAAACCTAAAATCAGTATGCGAGCGGGGTCCGGCCTACGATTGACGGAAAGCCATTTTCGCGCATTTGAAAGTCGTAGAAAATCGTAGTATAGTCGTGCAAAAACGTTCGTCAAAGATTTGATTTTTAAAGATAACAAGACTTGAGTCCTGGCCGTTCGTCTCTGGGAGGCGTTGATTTTGTTTTAGAAATCAATCTTAAAGCCGCTCTACTTTATTTAAACGGCATGCTTGTGCGTAATATATAGGCGGTTAAAGAGCAGGCACTTAAATAACTCAAATATGATAATCATTCAGCTCAAGTTGATTTCAAACACATAAGATATATATATATATAAAATGAAATTTCATTCATCATGGGAGAGTTGTTGCACAAGGAAATCTAGAGGAAAGTTTACACATGAATGCTTAAAATTAAATCTAACTACCAGAAAACGATTGCATACAAGAATCAACGGGGGGATTTTTCATGCATCATTGGGGGAGAAGTAAGACTACTCTACTAAGCAGTAAATGAAAGCAATAAAAATTATGAAAAGCATGATCTAGAGCTAAAAGAATAGAGGGCATTGAGGGGTGGTCCCCGATGGCCTTGGAGTGGTCGAGAGGAGAATGAGGGGCGGCCAATGTAGCTTAGGCCGACCCTTGGAGAGAGGTAGGGTTGATCCAGCATCCCAGCATGGTGTCCTCCATGGTGGTGGTAGTGAGCTCGTGGAGGTGGAGTGAGTGGCTAAGTGGAGGTGGCATGAATGGCACCAATGGAGAGCAATTGCCAAGGAAGTGAGTGGGTGCCAATGGCCACCCAAGGGTTCCTTTTATAGACCTGAGGGAAGCTCTCTAGAGAATTATGGAATTCTCTAGAAGGCTTATGGTGGGAGCTCGTGGGAGAGAGAGAGAGAGAGGGTGGATGGTGGTTTTTAGATCCACCAAATGTGGATCTAAAAATTGAATGGCTCTTGGTTGCTATTTTTGGCAACCAAGGCAACCACACATGGTAGAGAGTTCTAGAGAACTCTAGGCTAGATATTTTCATGTGGATGGTGTGCGTAGGTGTGTGTGGGTCGAAACTTAGGTGGCTAGGTTGATTAGGTTGGGTTCTAGTGGGTTTAGGTCAAGGTAGGTCTCAAATTTGGGTTATAAACCCTAATTCACTAAGGTAAAGTGCAATTAAACTTAATACAAGTTTAATTGGGTGTGTGGAAACTTAACTGAGAGTAAAACAACTCAATTAAGTCAGGTCTAGGTTAATTGGACTCTCACTGAGTCTAATTGGACAGTGTGTGCTGAGATCAGGGCTTAATTGGACTCAATGAGTCCAATTGAATAGGCTGATGGAATTGACTAAGATCCAAGTCAATTAGGTTTAGTGAGGACCTAATTAGGTCCTTAGGGAGGTCTAGAGGTGTACTAGGGTTAGGGCACCTTAATTTAGGTTCCTATGGGATTGGAATTGGGTTTAGGGACCTAGAGATCCAAGATCAAGGCTTAAATCTCAAAACAGGAATTGGAGAGCAGTATCAGATGTCTAATTATATAATCAGACGTCTTATACTCAAAAATCAGAAGTCCAAACTTGTTGTCTGGACGTCCAATCAGAGTCAGGAAGGATTTCGGGTTCTGTTTTGGGTATTCTGCAGAAATTGGACGTCTGACAAAGTGTATGGACGTCCAATAACACTGCAGAAGTGGGTTTGAAGTATACCAGAGTTGGCTAAGGGTCCTGGACGTCTTAAAACTTATCTGGACGTCCAAAGAAGGGTTGGAACTAGGGTTTTAGGGCTTCTTAGGGTGTTGTGACCTAATCTAAGGGTGGCTAAGGCTTGGGGAAGTCTCTAGGCTATCCTAGGGCTAGGATGGACCTAAGCTCTTCACATTTTACTGCTTTATTTCTACTTAATAGAATAGAAAACCTTTAACCCCCTTACATAATTATTCCTACATCTAAACTAGGCTTTTTGCTCCAGCTCTGCCACAACTCCCGTTATTTCAGATCCAGCTTCAGATCCTACTCCAGATCTAGCTCTAGATCTGCTTATTGCCTACAATCGATATAATACACTTAATCAGCACATTATAACATTATTTTATGCATAGCTAAAGGAAAGCAGTAAAGATGCAGATAATGCGTATGCATGCATGAATAACCCTAATTTATGCTAAGTCTTAGCATAATTTAGGTCAATTAAGACCTATGATTGCTGCGCAATCATACCCCCATGCCTAAATCTTGCTAGTCCCTAACAAATGCAAGACTAAATTATTTACAGCAAGGGACCCTAAGGGACTGGTTATTTTATCAAGTGTTTGCATAGAGATTTTTCACCCTTTTATTTTTATCCTATGCTCTAGAAATCCAGAGTGAAGGTGCAGCTATGTTGCTTTTGCAACGGATTCGAGTGAAAACTAATACACCTCTAAAGCCTGTACTTGACCCCTAATAAAAATTCTAGCGGAATAGGTGGATTTCTTCCCTCAGGGTATTGAAGATATTTTATGAATTCCACCTTGGCTTTAGGCTTAGGTAGAGAATCTTTGAGGGAAAGGATTGTATATTTGGTGGCTCATTCTCACTTGGTGCTACATAGAGATTAGTACTACAGAATCCAAATTCTCGAATTACTAAGTAACTCAACTCAGAGAAAGATGAGAAAAACTATGCTCCCTTTTGATTCCCTTGTATTCATTCTCTCTTGCTCTTTTTCTTTCTTTTTCTTAGAGCTCACAACCTCACCAAATTCACACATGGATCTGTATTTGGTGGTCTCACTAGGCATTAACACTTTAATTGAGTTCTCATAACACTAACACTAAGTCGGAATTCCTCAGCCATTATTTAGGCGGTCAGAAACACAAGAAAAATAGGTTAAGGCCATATTTGGTGGAGCTCAATTTTGTTTGGTGGTATTGCCTCAATGCAAATGAAATAAATACTAAATATTCACAAACTCTTTTTCTTCTTCCAAAAATTTTTTTTCTTCTTTTTCTTTTTTTTTCAATTTTTCTTCCTTTTCATCATTTTTTTTTTTTCAGCATAGCACAACTGGCATACATCCATGAACTTTATTAAGGAGGCATTATTAGGGATTGGTGGTACTCAAGAGACATTGGGTGGCTTATTTGGTGGAAGTGCCTACTCACGGTACCGAGAGAGACGGATAGGATGGTGTATTTCTGACCTTGCCATCAATACCCTCCTTCAGCCGAGGATTTCGTAAAGAATGGTCATAACCATCCACCTTAGCCCTAGTTTTATGAAAACTCGCTTTCCGCGTATTTGCCTTATTTGGTAGCTCTCAAAATTTCACACAAAAATGTATATGCGGGAACCGAGAGCGACAACTATGTCTAAACTCAGAGTATCATTACCTAATTATCTAGGATTCCAGATTCCTTACACTAATCTTAGAGCACCAATACACTCTACCTCATCTCACACTATTTGGTGGATTTTTGGAAGAAAATCAACCTGACTCCGAAAACACTATCCAGGGGTTCAGGAAAAGAAGCACTGCTTCTTCTCGATAGACTGAAGACGTTTATTAGCCTTCACCATGAATCCATTGCAAATTCTACGTGTGTGTGAAAAGTTGTACTGGATTCCAGATTACAGGAATCAACTAAAGGATAAAATCTCTAATGCATTCTCTTAATAAAATAATCTTATTCATGAATGTAATATCTATATATGCTATAGACATGTAACCTCATATAATTTGTACTTCATGAATTTCCCGTATCGGGTTACAATCAGCTTGACCCTAGATTTGGAACAAAAGGTGAGCGGTTGAGTCAGAATTGGTTATTATGAACGATTTCTAGCTCCAATGAGAGAATTGGAGGTGCAGTCAGTTGTTCTTTTATTTAAGGTCCTAAAGTACGTTTCGCATGCAGCTCCGAGGTTTTCCTAAGTGTTGGCACAAAAAATTTTTTAGTTTTTCTATATCTACCCCCCATGACTAAGTTCTTGCATGTCCTCATGCATGAATGTAAAAGAAAATAAATGCTGCAGGGAGACAATGGGTAGAAATCACCTGTAATTGGTCCTGAAATTATATTCAGCACCGGCCAACCTGTTAATATGCAATATAAAAGGGAAATATGCTAAAACAAAAATATTCTATGTATAAAAATGATGGTGGAATGTGGGGCGAATGGTATCTATATGTGCTGAGTTTAATGCCTCCAACTGGGCAAAAGCTCAATGAGATGTGTCATTTCTAGCATAGGAGCTGGCTAAGATTAAGAGAAAGATGTGCACATATGCTCCTAAGATTAGTGGTTCGGAGATGCGAACCAGCTGATTGTGCACCCCTACTCCAAAAAGTCAAGCTATAAGAAAGTGTGGAGTGGGTATAGGCTTCAATTTGCCCACAGGTGGGTCTGAGTCAAAAAATGAGAGTGGGAGGAGTAAACTCAAAGGTGGGAATCTGCTGATCCGTGTGCACATGAATTCCTGTTGAGTTGCTTCCTGTGAAATCGGTTGTGACTACGTTAACGGGAAACCCGTTAGCTATAGTCATGTCTTCCTGCAAAAACAGGGGCGATTCAGTAATATATGGATCAAGATAGCTGGATTCAAGGGTGCGGTGGTCAGAAGCACACCCCAAACAGTCAGATCCTCGAGGAGATATTTGTAATGCAGTAGTTTCAATCCCGTGCGGATTGAGGTCCGAGAACCCTAGTAGTGAAGACGAATGAGACATTGGGTCGTCACAAAGGAGCCCAATGTTACCACAGTAAGCCGAATCTTCATCTTCACCATCCTCCTCTATTCGATCACAGTTGAAGTTCTTTGCTGCCCTGAATATGTCTATTCAAAGTCACTCATTGTCTAGCGCAATCTCCATACACCCAGATGCACAATCGATGTTCGCTCGGGCTGTTGCCAGAAATGGGCGACCCAAAATAATTGGTGCATCTCGGAGATTAGGAGGAACTTCCATATCAAGAACGAAAAAATCTGCTGGAAAGCAGAACCCGCGGACTTTTACAATCATGTTCTCAACCACCCCCCTTGGTGTTTTGACTGATCTGTCAGCCAGCTGAATTGTAACCGAGGTGGGTTTCAACTCCCCAAATCGAAATCGATCAAATACGGCAGTGGGAGTTAAGTTGATGGACGAACCCAAATCTACGAGGGCCCGATCAAATGGAGAATCCTGCAAAAAGCAAGATATGAGTGGGGTGCCAGGGTCTTTCTTCTTTGGTTGTAGGTCAGCTAGAATCACGGCACTAGCTTCTTTCGATAGTACCACCTGTCGTCCAACTCTCGGCTGTCGCTTCGGGGTGGAGTAGTCCTTGAAGAACCTAGCGACAGCGAGAATGTGGTCGATAGCCTCGAGGAGGGGGACCTGAATATGCACTTCTTTAAACATCGCTTTCAGGTCCTCGAAATTTTGCGTGTCCTTTTTCCATACTATATTTCGTGTCAGAGCCTCAGGAAAAAGGATGAGAATCTCAAGGTTAAGTGGCCTCTTACCCTTATCTACCACAGGTGGCTCCTGAGATGCTGAGGGAGTCGAATCTGCCTACGGTGAAGGGTGGGAAAAATCAAAACCCGCCTGCCTAGGTGGTGGGTTGAATGTCTTCCTTCCTCTTCACAATGAGACAGCGTGTGCATCGGCTTGCTATCCATGAGGCGGTGGGGGAGCGGATGGGGCAGAATATGCAGGATTTTGCAAAGGCGGTTGGCCTTGCGCATAACCGGGTGGTGCAGGAGGCGCCTGTAGTATGGCGTGTGCCTGTCCCTGCGGTGCCTGAAACCTAGGCGGGGCACCCTGGTTCTGCACATATCGAGGATTTGGGACAGGTTGGGAGGGCAAGGCTCCCTGAGTCCTATGCTCCTATAACAGCTGGTTCTGCGTATTTTGTATGGTCTGAATCTGATCAGCCATCGCCTTCATTATCTACAAGCTATCTTGTGTAGACTTCCTCATTGATTCTTGCAGCTCCTCTTTCAGTGCCTCCAAAGGGTCGGCCCGCTTTGAAGGGTGGTTGGCAACTTGGTGCAGCGGCTGGTATAACGAGCGGGGTTGCTGCTGCTGAGGCGGGAATGGCTGCTGCCTAGGATACGTGCTTTGCGCATTCCCGTATTGCCTGGTCTGATAGTGTAGATCTTGATGTGGTCTCTGTGAATTACCAGACCAGGAGAAGTTCGGATGCTGGCGCAAACCAGGGTTATATGTCTCCGGGTATGGGTTATTACGCCCGTATCCTTGGATAGCACTGACGTCCTCGTAGGCCGAAGATGTCTGAGACGTATATCCGTTAAGGGGATATGCATTATAATCTACAGGTGGTGCGTAGCCCTAGTCGTAGGGTGCCAGATCTGGATTATTCACGGGATCCTGATATGCGGGATCTCGTAAATACGGAGAAGGTGCTTCCCGAGGGAGTAGATTAACTCGAGCAGGTGGGGCTCGGGTTGCATAAGAGGATCTTGCAGCAACAGAGCTCAAGTCGGATTGACCTTGACTGATCTGGTCAATCTTCTTCTCAATCAGGTTCATTCTATCCAGCTGCTTGACGATGATATCCATGTCGGCTCGAATAGAATCGGTGTGAGCCTCGTGGACACCAACCCGCTGCTGACCAGGCCGCTGGAACTGGTTCATAGATGCGGCGTTCATCGAGTTCTCCGCTAATGATTCAAAGAGCTCAAATGCGTTGTTCTCATCTTTTGCGAGAAAATTCCCGCCGCTAGATGCATCGGCCAGATACCGATGTGTGTCATCTAGCCCATGGTAAAAAATCTATGCAAAGTGCCATCTGGGTATACCATGATGCGGGCATTTTCGGAGAAGGTCATGAAATCTATCCCATGCCTCATGTAATTTCTCCACAGCTCCCTGGGAGAAAGTCGTGATTGCATGTCGCATTGCATTTGTTCGACTAATTGGGAAGAACTTTTGCAGGAATTCACGTCGTAATTCCGGCCAGGTTCCAATTGGCTTCCCAATAGTCTTGAACCAGTATGAAGCTTTGTCCCTTAGAGAGAATGGGAAAAGCTTCATTAGAACGATCCCGAGATCAATATTCCTAGGTCAGATCATTTCAGCGAGTCGACTCAGGTCCTCAAGATGCTGGAATGGATCTTCGCTTGAGTTCCCGTAGAAATGAGTGCTGATCAACCCAATTACATTGGGCTTGAGCTCAAACGCGTCTCCGCCTGTGGGAATTCTGACTAGCGGTGCGACGATAGGTGCGGCTGGGTCGTAAAAATCCCGCAGTTGCTCTCCTCATGGCGGGTGCTGCATCCTGTCAAGCGCTGTTAGGATACGATCCATGCTCTGCTGATGCCACTCCTCAGATTCGGCGACCTGGGCTTCTAGACGAGCCATCGGGTCCAGATTCTCAATGTCCTGACCCGGTCTATGTCCAGGTCCAGGATTTGCCATGGTGGCTCTTGGAGTAGAAGAAATGGGGGAGAAGATGGTCTAGGCGAGGTGACTCGCCTCCTTGGGAGTGGCTCCCAAAGTCCAACCAAGTGAGGTCGAAGTGACCTCCTTCCATGCATACACCGCCCAACCCGTGGGTTGGTGTAGCCACGCAGGACAAGGCTAAGGCCCTGTCAATCAAATGGTCCTTATAAATCAGGTGACCATATTTTTTCGTTAGGGATTTGAATTCCTGAAGGTAAGTTCGTCGTACAACCGACTGAACGTGAATCCCGCTTCTCAAGCTTACCCATCCAGTCTGGTCACGAGGGGACTAAGGGGAAGGTTCTTCCTTTGGCTTCTGCCTCCAGTTCCGTTGACCCCTGAGCCACGGTCGTTTGACACTACCCCACAGACTTAGTCACCAGGTTTGGCAAGAGAGATTAAATTCGTTCAGTAGTACGACAACGAACTCGGGTTGAATTCGTGTTTTAAAATTATTTTTAACCCGTTTTCTTCAGTGGGGTTTGTGGTGAGTGGCCCACAAGGTGACCAAGCTCACCAGCTAACTAGACTTTATTAAGTCTAGGTTAGCCAAAAGTGTCGTCTCTAGTTGTGACTCTAAAGGTTCAACCTAAGTTGCATGCACTTTTAGGGCTTTTTTTTTTTAATTTCAACAGACCACAAAAATAATGTAGATTCTCTGATAATAATTGGAATCCAATTAATTTAAAATTTTGTGAGTAGATTTCTATTTCAATTAGTTTTTCAGAGAACATTTTTTTGGAATTTTTACTATTTCAACAGAATTTTTAGGGAATTTTAAATATCAAGAGGTTAGATTTGGAACTTTGACCCCTGGACGGTTTTTCTCCTTGAAATAGTACCAAATGATCTTCAAAAATTCGTGAAAAATATGGAAAATAAAGACAATTAGATCAGCTTTCAAACCCACCATTTTTAGTCGAAACAGAATCTTTGATTTCTCAGAATTGCTTTTTGAAATTTGAAAATTTTTTAATCTGGGTCAATCTGACCCCCGTGTACTTCGCGAATTTTTAAAAAATTTATATTTGGAGTTTCTTCAAAGTAATGGTGGCATTTGAAATATGATTTGAAATTGAAGGTTTTTCCTGAATTTGCAAATTTTTCGCTAACAAATTTTTCGGCAATCAAATTTTCAAGTGAGATTTGAAATCTGGCCGAAAATCAGAAGGTGGTGGACAAGCTTTTGAAGAGGTTTGAATTTGAAATTCAGGCCTTCCACCAAAATTACTTTTTTTTTTTAAATCCTTTGCACTTTTTTTTATTTTTTATTTTTCTAAAAAAAGAATTTTTCAAAAGATTCAAACGGAAATCTCTTTTTTTTCTTTCTAACCTAGATTCAAAAGGAAACCTAAAGAAATTTTTTTTCAAAATTTTTGATTTTTTTTAATTTTTTTTTACGAAAATAAGAAAAATCTCTCCTTTTTTTTTTTCAAAAGAAATTGCAGGAAGTAGATCTAGTCCTAGGGTTCAGAAAATAAACCTACTCTAAGAGAATGTGATGTGCACCAAACTTTCTTCGCCGAGCTCGATGTGTGCGCAGATCCTGTTTTTCTTCTGTGTTCCTGCACATCAACAACGAAGTAGAGGCAGATTTGTCAATGATAAGTAAAAGATCGAAATCAATAAAAATGACATTGCCTCCCCTGCAACGACGCCATTTTGTTGGGAGAAATCGTAGATCGCATTTTTGATAAAGCGTCGTAGTATAGTTGCGAAATACGATCCAACAAAGATATTGTTTTGAAAATAACGAGGCTTGAGTCCCGATTGTTCGTCTCTGGGAGGCGTTGTTTTTATTTTTGAAATCGATCTTAAAGCTGCTCTACTTTATTTAAACGACATGCTTGTGCGTAATATATAGGCGATTAAAGAGTAGGCACTTAAATCACTCAAATATGATAATCATTCAGCTCAAGTTCATTTCAAACACATAAGAGATATATATATATATAAAATGAAATTTCATTCATCATGGGAGAGTTGTTACACAAGGAAATCTAGAGGAAAGCTTATACATGAATGCTTAAAATTAAATCTAACTACCAGAAAACGATTGCATACAAGAATCAACGGGGAGATTTTGCATGCATCATTGGGGGAGAAGTAAGACTACTCTACTAAGCAGTAAATGAAAGCAATAAAAATTATTAAGAGCATGATCTAGAGATAAAAGAATAGAGGGCATTCAGGGGTGGTCCCCGATGACCTTGGAGTGGTCGAGAGGAGAATGAGGGGCGGCCAATGTAGCTTAGGCCGACCCTTGGAGAGAGGTAGGGTTGATCCAGCATCCCGGCATGGTGTCCTCCATGGTGGTGGTAGTGAGCTCGTGGAGGCGGAGTGAGTGGCTAAGTGGAGGTGGCATGAATGGCACCAATGGAGAGCAATTGCCAAGGGAGTGAATGGGTGCCAATGGCCACCCAAGGGGTCTTTTTATAGACCTAAGGGAAGCTCTCCAGAGAATTATGGAATTCTCTAGAAGTCTTGGTGGGAGTTCGTGGGAGAGAGAGAGAGAGAGGTTGGGTGGTGGTTTTCAGATCCACCAAATGTGGATCTAAAAACTGAATGGCTCTTGGTTGCTATTTTTGGCAACCAAGGCAACCACACATGGTAGAGAGTTCTAGAGAACTCTAGGCTAGATATTTTCGTGTGGATGGTGTGTGTGGGTGTGTGTGGGTGTGTGTGGGTCGAAACTTAGGTGGCTAGGTTGATTAGGTTGGGTTCTAGTGGGTTTAGGTCAAGGTAGGTCTCAAATTTGGGTTATAAACCCTAATTCACTAAGGTAAAGTGAAATTAAACATAATACAAGTTTAATTGGGTGTGTGGAAACTTAATTGAGAGTAAAACAACTCAATTAAGTCAGGTCTAGGTCAATTGGACTCTCACTGAGTCCAATTGGACAGTGTGTGCTGAGATCAGGGCTCAATTGGACTCATTGAGTCCAATTGAATAGGCTGATGGAATTGACTAAGATCCAAGTCAATTAGGTTTAGTGAGGACCTAATTAGGTCCTTAGGGAGGTCTAAAGGTGATGTACTAGGGTTAGGGCACCTTAATTTAAGTTCCTATGGGGTTGGAATTGGGTTTAGGGACCTAGAGATCCAAGATCAAGGCTTAAATCTCAAAACAAGAATTGGAGAGCAGTATCAAACATCTAATTATAGAATCAGACATATTATACTCAAAAATCAGAAGTCCAGACTTGTTGTCTGGACATCCAATCAGAGTCAGGAAGGATTTCGGGTTCTGTTTTGGGTATTCTGCAAAAATTGGACATCTGACAAAGTGTCTGGACGTCCAACAACACTGCAGAAGTGGGTTTGAAGTGTGCGGGAGTTGGCTAAGGGTCCTCGACGTCCAGAGAAGGGTTGGAACTAGGGTTTTAGGGCTTCCTAGGGTGTTGTAACCTAATCTAAGGGTGGCTAAGGCTTGGGGAAGTCTCTAGGCTATCCTAGGGCTAGGATGGACCTAAGCTATTCACATTTTACTGCTTTATTTCTACTTAATAGAATAGAAAACCTTTAACCCCCTTACATTATTATTCCTACATCTAAACTAGGCCTTCTACTCCAACTCTGCCACAACTCCCGTTATTTCAGATCCAGCTTCAGATCCTGCTCCTGATCCAACTCCAGATCTGCTTATTGCCTGCAATCAACATAATACACTTAATCAGCACATCATAACATTAGTTTATGCATAGCTAAAGGAAAGCAGTAAAGATGCAGATAATGCGTATGCATGCATGAATAACCCTAACTTATGCTATGTCTTAGCTTAATTTAGGTCAATTAAGACCTATGATTGCTGTGCAATCAATGATTTATGAAGATGCAACCCAAGATTAAAAAGTCAGGGTACAGAGAAATCAAGCTCAAAAGGATAATCAATGAATGTGTGCTTGGGTTGGTCATCCCCAATACAAATGTCGTAAGGGTCCTGGTTTGATGGTTTCAACTTAATTGGAACCCTTTGACTCAGTCTTCCTCCAGAGTTTGCTTCCCAAATCAAAATTTCATAGCTTCTATCCTCCTCATTCAGAATGTCAAATTCTAGGACCTCTTGCATATTAATCACCCCGTCTGAAATTTCCAAGTCTAAAAGATGTGACTGATCAGAATTGACTTAGGTCTAATTATCTCAAAAACAGAATCGTCAGTAAGCTTAATGGGGTGTAACTGACAATCTAGGCATTGAATTGAATCCTTCAAAAATGTGATTCTGAATCCGTCATGTGAGGCCCAATAAGATCAATTTCCTCAGTTATTCGGCCATCATATGATCTATCGGATTCCTCAGGCCCAGTTGCCTTACAAAAATCATGTTCTGTAAACTTACGTGAGACTTCGCAACTTGATTTTTCACCCTCAGACTCAAAGAAATCTAAATCCGTATTGATGTATGTCCCAAAATCATCCATCACTTTCTAGTCCATGGAGACATATTTCAGGTGAAGAAATCAAATCATCCTTAATTGGTTGCTCTAAATCAATCTAGTCAGCCTCGTAACACGTTTCCCCCCAACAGGTGGTTGAGCGGGTTTTGACATTGGCTCTCCTGAAGGGGCTTCATCCTTGGAATCATCCCATGATTGAACTAAAGCAACCACAAATCTCATTCTCAATTTCGCTAACCTCCTAAGTAGAAACTCACCCAGGTTCTTATTCTTAACATCTTGGAGCCAAGCCAACAAATACTTGATCAGATCATCAATCATTTCAATCAGGGGCTCCAATTCTTCAGTGCAAGGTGTTGGTGCTAGAGCACCACGATCATTTGTTTTGATGATAACAAAACACGTGTTATTTAACATTTGCAATTTGAGTCCTAGATTTCAGGTCAATTGCAAATGAGGACGTGTTTAGACGGAGTTCGAGCTCGCATCCAGGACGGATTGGAAGAGCTTGACGGAAAACAGAGGAGGTTCGCGTGGAGCGACAGATTGAAGATAGAAGACAAGAAGAATAGGATAGATTCTTTTTAATCATTTCATGTACTTTTATCTTTATTTTTCTTGCTCTTTATTTTCCTTAGAAATTATGTTAAAGAGCCTCAAAGAACCCTAACAGTAGTCCTAGGAACACTGGCACAACCCTAGGATACTTAGGTTTTCTGTAGAATACTTAGAAAACCAATATAGGGCTCAAAAAGCATTTCCAGACGTCTAATACCAAAATCAGACGTCTGATAAAGAATTTTAAGACGTCTGACTGTCGTTTCAGACGTCTGATAACTGTTAGGCTGGACTTAGTTTTCTGTCTGAATAAATCAGACGTCCAGACCTTAGACCAGACGTCTTAGAAGACGTCTGATGGATTTTCCAGACGTCCAGATAGTGGACCGTTGGCTAACTTAGCAAGCACGGCAGTATATGACCGTTAGAGCCTTATCAGACGTCCATAGGTCTTCCCAGACGTCTGATAAATGACCGTTTTGCCTCGGCTGACCCAAAATCTCTTCTCAGAGATTTTCTAGCCGTTGCAACGTTTGGAAATCAATTCCCACAGTAAAAGTAGGTTTCCAGACGTCCAGACTTAGTGCCAGATGTCCTCTATGTCGTCTGATGGACTTGCACAAAAACCCTGTTTAGATCTGAACCAAGTCAGGGAGAGACCCGCCCAAAATCAGACGTCTGACCGTTTAATCAGACGTCTTAAAGTGAACTTCCAGACGTCTGATTCTAGAATTAGACGTCTGATAAGCCTGTCAGAACAATGATTGTTCCTGATTTCGGGCTGATTCTCTTGGACTTTGTTCCCAACGGCTATAGAACCTTTCCTAAGCCTTCTAAAGCCTTCCTAAGGCCTCTATAAATAGAGGGGAACCTTTGTAACACAAAGACATAAGAGACACACTTAGAAAAACAAGAGACACAAGATATACACTCTCACACTCCTTTGTGTCCAGAAAAGATCTTGCTCTCCAAGCTCAAGCTCCATCATCTTGAGAGCTAAATTCAGTTTGCGCGCCCGCTCTCCCACCGTAGATAACGAGAGCGACGTAGCGCCATCGCGTGGCACACGCACCGCGTCATCGTCGACGCACTCCTTGCAAAGGGGAGTTTCCTATTTCCTATAGAAGCTAGGTTTAATTTTGTTGGCTCTATAGGACTGTTGTTTTATTTTATCTTTGTATTTTGGTTGGGTATTCGCTTTGCGAATTCCCATCTCCTTCGTGGGACAAAATCCTTCTCGTGGAGAGAAGGGGTTGAGGAACGCTACCCTCGTACTTGTAGCGTGGTTGTACTGAGGTTGAATCACCCTCGTTCAAAGTGATTCGTTTAGTGGATTTTGATCAACTTGGTTGATCGGAAAATCCTAACTCGAGAGGGTTAGGTGGTGGTTTTCACCCGATTTGGGTTTCCACCTAAAAATACCTGTGTACATTGTGCGATTGATTTTTGAGATTGCTTTATATTTTTATTTCCGCAATTTTATTACGTCACCCCTCCTGGTAGGGAAACCTACACAAGGTACGGGCTGAACTTCTAATGATTGTATAGTATTCCTCAAGTTAGCCAAAACTTTATCTTGAACCTGGTTAACCTGAACCAAATGACTTGGTTCAAGGTTGGGTGGGTTTGGGATTAGTGCAGAGGAGTTAATGAATTGAGAATCGTGATACCCTTCATGATAATAGGTCATTTCAGATTGCTCAAAAGGTGGTGATGACCTAAAGGCAATGTATTCAGAGGATGGGTAAGGACCAGTGTATCTGTCTTGATTGTATATCGTATTAGGTTGTCCATGAAAGGGTGGCGATCTATAATCGATGTGGCTCGAAGAAGGATAGAAATCACAATTATAGTGTTCAAGGTTTGACCCCGAACACGGAGGTTCGGAACTGTATCCCCAACCCGAATTATCCTAACTAAGAGCTAGTTGATTACAGTACAAGTTGGGATAATCATCATGTTGAGGATAAGTCATAACAGGAGGGAAAGAGCGAGAATGTGTATGAAATGTAGAAAGATTCATGATAGACAGGGGGAAGAAAGGTGCCCTGCAATACAAATAATCAAAACTATCCTTAAGTGGGTTAACCTAAAGACCAACAGACTCCCAGAACCCATCTTGAGAGAAATAAACAATTTGATCAACTTCTATCTGTTCAATCCAACCAGTTAGAGGGAGGGATTGGGGAGAAGGTTCTTCCTTCGGCTTACGCCTCCGGTTCCTAGTGTACCCCCTAGGCACGATCATTTGATTCTGCTCTGCTAGCTAGACATTAGATTGACCGGTAGAAATAGACTAATCGAAAGTAATCTCGTTTAGGGCTCCAAAGAGCGAGTCGAATCCTTAAGGCCAACGCCTACTCTGTTTTATTTAGGGTTAGGTTTGAATGTGCTTTGGAATGTGATGGGTCCTTTATCTAGGTTGTGCCCTTATTGATTGATTGATGTGTGTGTGCATGCACAACCAGTGGTTTTCAAGCAAGATTATTTGTGATGAGTAGATTTTAATGTTCAAACCTTGCTTAAGTAGCTTTTAGGGTTTAGAATTAGGTTTAATTCAATCAAATTTGAGGCAAACCAGATTTTCAAGCATGGGTGAAGATTGCTTTCATTTTGAAATCAAAAATAAAGTGGAGTGCCAGGTATGAACCAAGATTGAAAACCCTAAAAGGCAGCTACTTGGTGAGTTGATTTTAGGTTGCGTGGTGCGGCCCAAACAACTCAAATAATTGGCCACAATTGCACCACTGAATTAGGCACACAAAAATGATTAACCTAGAATGATTTCTACTATTTTATGTGTTGATTTGTGTGTACCGATTCCACAGATCAGAATTCAGTTGAGTAGAAGAAAATCAATTAGTTTAAGTGCCTTGAATGTGGGTGTATGTTGTGTGTATGTTGAATTACCCCACAAAAATATCCTTTTATTTTTTTTATATACGAGGGTGAAGTGAATGTGAGTGGAAATTCAAACAACCAAACTAATCCTAGAATTTTTGCAAACACCTAGGTTAATTGGAATTTGAATTTAATGTGATGAAATGAAATCTATGGAGGAGGAAGAATGGGGAGCACTTACAGTCATCTTCAACTGCACTTTACTCCAATCTACTGCTTGATGATTCTTTGATAGAGGTATCTGCAAAACAATAGACACAAGAGAAAGCAAGTTAGAAGATAGTAAATTGCGTGAAATGCAAAAAGAAGATCGGAAAATCATTGCCTCCCTGGCAACGACGCCAAAATGTTGAATGGTGGATGACTATGCTATCGGAGTTGGTTTTGAAAACCTGTCATTGTAGTTCGAGTAACAAAGAAATCCGTTCAATAAATAAAATTTATATCGAAAAATCTATAAAGAAATCCCGGGTCGAACTCAGGGAGGCTACGTCGATCAAAATTCACAATTATATTTTTTTGCATATTTTTGTTTAAAGGGCGGAATAATCATAAGGAAATCAGTATAGACAAGAAGTGAGGGAGAGAGAGACCATTCACTTGATATTGCAAAATGTTTTTACAACTAAGAAAGCGAGAAAAGATTACACTAGAAAGCGAGAAATTATTACAACTAGAAAGCAGTAAAAGTCTACTATAGAAAGCAGGAAAAAGAATGGGAGAGAGAAGTTATCCTCCTCGATGATCGCTTCAAGGATGAGCTAGACGGGACAACACCTGGGAGACAAGGGATGGAGCAGGAACAAGGAGGACGAAGTAGGAGGATTAGGAACAAGGCAACACGTCATCGTCATCGCAGGATCCGCTTCTGGAACGGGGGTGAAAACTTGGTTTTAGCTCAAGAGAAGCTTGTCCCACACCCGAGATGATCCTCAAGATCTCAAACCAAGTTTTCGCCCCCATTCCAGAAGTGGATCCCATGACGACTGATGAGAAGCTCATCATGGTCTCTAATTACCCCTAATTAACTAGTCTTCCTAGTTAATTAGCTAGAAATATATGAATACATGGGTTAATTATTAAATAAGGGATAAATAGTAAAGGATCTTAAAATAAGTTAAAAATGCTATATTATCATCCAATTAATATTATTAATAATCTAATTAATAATTGGACTCGAAATATTTTTAATTATTCATCTAATTAATGAGTTAACTAACTTAAGAATAATATAAACCTAAGTATGTAATAACTTAAGTAACAATACTTAATTAAATAAATTAGTCTAAAAAGGTAAAAAATGTCAATTCAAGGTATAAATATAATAATTGTCTTATTTACAACCATATATAAAAAGTTGAAAAAGATTTAAATTAAAATAAACCTTGAAAATCTGAGTTTACATTTTGGTCTTTACATTTTATTTCAATCGGGTCCTTATTTTACACTTAGGTCCTCGGGTTTCATCACGAACAAGTCCCTGGAATTCTTATTCTTCTCTTCTTCACCCGTGTAGACGGCTGACGACTGAAGGTGCAGCCACTACCTGATCACCGCCAATCTAACATCATACCTTCTCCAAACTCCTGGAACTTGCACTAACCATCCTCTTTTCATCCACCGGTTTGGATGATGCCTAAATCCTATTTTAGGGTTGGAGATAACCTCACTGGCATCGAAAAAGACGCCGGTGGTTATTCTCCTCCTAGCCACAAATCCGTCCAGATTCCACCTCCTTCTCAATCGCCGTCGACTATAAATGCCCCCTAACACCTTCAATTTCCACCAAGTTGGCTCCCTTCCCTCTTCTTCACTGAAACCAACTTCAATAGGCTATTCTCTGTAAAGCTCCGACGAACTTCCACTGCATCATCCGACTTCCTTCATCCACCTCCAATAGCTCTAGATCTCCGTCGAAGTCAGTCGCGTCTTTTGACAAATGCTGACTAGGAGCTATCCTCTGCTTCACCTCACAACCGCCGCCAGAGATCTTTCTACAACCCTCTGATTTCCTCCTCTGTCATGAGCCTTTGACGGAGATCCTCTAACCCCTTTGTCCTGGTAATAGTAGACTAGGTAAGCACGTTAGTTTAGTTAGTTAGTTAGGTAGCTTAGGTAGTTGTAATGTTAGATTTAGAACTCGTCTTCCTCAACTCCAGTGAGCTCCTTGAGCTTGATAGGAGCATTAATTTTGTCTTTTTAAGTCACTGTCCATCTTCTTCTATCTTCCATGATCATTTCTATTTCCATTAATTACTAATTTGATCATTAAATCACCTAAACCACTTCCACCTCCACCGACTACTTCTACTGTCCATGGCAGCAGCAGTTGACATATTTTCCACCTTCATTGGATCCTCCATCATCTTTTCATCACTAAAGGATCCTAAACCTCACTTTAATTCAAGTAAATACCACATATAACTTAAACGGCAATCTTAATTAAGCTTCTAAGCTCGCTGTCAATGGCAGCTTAGGACTAGTTGAAATCATTAATTATATATATTTATGACCGCAATCATTTGTAGATTTGTTTTCTCCACTCAATTGAGTGGGAAAACAAGTCCTAAGCTTAATCCAACTCAGACTTTTTGAAAAATTGAATTCACTGTTAAATCTGTATTCTAATGATCAATTGAAGGAACTAACTTAATCCTGAGGTTCCTTGTGACCTCAGGAATCTTTTCAAATCTTTAATGGAACAATTCCACATTCTATATACAATTTTCTCTTTTTTTGGACTCACCGGAGCTCCGGTGAATCAAAACTGTTCTTCAGCCTGTAGAACTTGATGAGAAGCTCCAGATCGATGAATTAAGGTTCACTGATTATGTAGAGATTGTTTATTTGAGATTTGAATGACTGGAGCTTGAGATAGATCTTCATCTTCTCCAACTCAGGCAAAGTTGGAGAAGTCTGACAGTTAGTTTTAAGATGCAATTAATAGGTCTAGAAGCTTCAATGTTGTGCACTGAATTCATTTCCATGATCCATCTACCATAACAACCATTAGGTTGTTCTAACGAACAAACACTTTTTCCATCTCAGGCGATGAGCCTGAAACCCTAGAATCTTCAGTTGAAACACTTATCTAAGGGTCTGAGCATGTTTCTGTGATTGAGAAGATGTTGTTTAAGGTTTTAATTTCCAGAGAAAAGGTTTAAATTAGAAAGTCAAAACTTGAGGCTTTCTAGTCAACTCTGAGTATGATCTTTGAGTTTTGGATTCAATCTGACGAATTGATGAGTTCAAGATGTTTCTGGAATGCTTGTGAATGATTTTAAAGAGATTTGAGTGAGCTTTGATGGATAATTTGATTTGATTGAATTTCTGCCAGTTTGGATTATTTTTGAACCCAAACTATTGATAGTAGATTTAGGTGAGATTTGAATGCAAATTCTGTTCAGATGACTTGGTAACAACCTTTAGAAGTTGTTTTGATCAATTAATCAGGTCTTTAGTTGTCTGTTAGGACTTTTCAAGGTCTGATTCAAGGTTCTAAAGCTTTTAGAGAAGCTTTAAGCTTCATGACACATCCTGAAGCTCCTGAGAGCTTAAAATCTCCACCAGCAACTACGGAATTCACTTTTTAATACTTTTAACACTTCAACTGGAAGTGAAAGTCTAGTCTGTGGACTGTATAACCAATAACTCATTTTCCAAGCCTTTATGAATGTAGAAAACCAGTACCTAAGCATTTCAAATCGAAGAGCATAACTTCCCCTTCACATTAAATTGACACTTCAATCCTATAGAGCAACTCAAGAGCTTTCCAACAAGCTTTTATTCACTTGAAATGGAGCTTTGAGCTAGGAGAAATCATCACTTGAAGTTTGGTCTGGGAGGGGTTAGGATAGTCCCAACTCGGGTAGTTCTGAATAGCTGCTTGGGAATAAAACTAATTTGTTGTATAGCCACTTCAGTCGACAAGCGCACGACGCATCTAAACCAAACAAGCATGTGTGTGTGTGTGGGTGCGTATGTGCTTGTGAGTGTGTGCGCCTGTGGTGTGCGAGTGTCGGCCCTGGGAGGCCGTGAGCCAGTTTGGCTTGAAACTATGAACTGGAAATAAACTGAACTAAATGAACCAGGCTTGGACCTAGTAGGGTCTGGTCCCACCCTGAGAGGGGTGCTGTGTATCCCCGAATGGTTTAAGCCGCCAATAAAAGAAACCTAATTTTTGGTTAAAAGAAAAAAACCTAGTTCGGTTCAGAAGGAAGAAAGGCTAAGGCTCAGGGCTAAAGATGCTAAGGAAGAATGCCAAGGAAAAATGCTAAGGAAAAAGAAGAAAAAGGAGCAAAGGAAAAGAAGCAAAGGAAAGATAGGAAGAGAATTCGTAGAAGGAAGAGCAGGAACAGGCACTAAAAAGACAAGGTAGAGAGAAGAAAGAAAGAGAAGAAAAGAGCTCGAGAAAGATAAAGAGAAAGGTAAGAGAAAGCTAAAGAAAAAGATAAGGAAAAGATTAAGAGAAGATTAACAAATAAGTAAACAAAGAAAAGAAAGAAAGAAAGAAAGAAAGGTAAAAGAAGACGAAAGAAGAGAGAGGGGCTGAAGATACAAGAGAAGAAATGGTTTACTTTCTTGCATTATTTTTAATTCCTTTTTGAGTTTAGTGTTGTAATAAGGCATACTTTGATTAGTAAAACTTTCTATAGCCATAATCTCTTGAAATAAATAGAAATTAAGATGTTTACTTGTTATAGAAGATCATTTGTGTAAATATGTTTGCTTATGGAATTTTGCATATTTCTTAAATTTAAAATTATTAGCAAAGTTTATGTTGTTAAAATTAAACTTAATTATACCTTCTATAAGTAGCATAAATTGATTGGTGAATTCTGAATAAGCTATACCTCCCAGCGAATGACCTGGACTCGACCAGGTAAAAGGAATAAAATCTAAAATGTTAGGTTAACTTGACCCTATACTACTCAATTGACACAAATTTGAGTTAACCTAAGTTACTTTCTTCTACACATAATTAAGCACAATTAACTTAATTAACTGTGTTGAGGAGGGAACACATCATTTTAATGGCGTCGTTGCTGGGGAGGTAATATTTTGCTTCATTCTATTCACCAAAACATTCCCTAGCATAGATTTATCTAAACATCATTTTAATGGAGCCATTGCTGGCGAGGTAATATTTTAATTCATCAAAATATTCTCCTGTGCCATAGGAGGTAAATGTAATTATATTCACCAATTTTACTATTTTTAGTGTTTTGTTTTAATTAGTTGTGCTTTTGATTTGTTTTCTATCTTCTTTTCAAGTTTACCTCTACGGGTAATCTCAGGAAGAAGGCAGGTTTTCTTTGTTAGTTTTCCATTATAAATATCATTGTAAGTATTCTTTTCTTTAGTCTTTAGTTAGTTTGAATTGTTGCATTTTGTTAGATAAAAATTAAAAAATACAAAAATACATCATTTCTGACTAGCAGCAGCATGATATAAGCATACACTCTTAGGAGTGCATTTTATCTGCTAGTTTTTTTTTGATTTGACTCGAGAAATTTCTACTATTTTTCTTGCATCAGCGGGAAAACACGCGAAGAAAAGAAATTGCGTAGATCCCTGTCCTGGAAATAATATCAAGACCACATATTCTTTGAAAATACTTAAAAAGCGGTCACTTTAATTCTTTCTATCAAATTTTTGAAAAGATTAAGTAAAAACGACCAAAATAAAAATTATGACTTAATCTGTTTGCTGAATGCATGCAGGTTTTATCGCAATCGTCTGTTGCATGCTATCGTGCACACAGCGTGATCACTAGAGTCACATGAGTCTGGATTTTCTATCTCTCCGCTTTGCACTTCTTAGGGCTTTGGCCGATGATCAACAAGTCTGTCTCACTACTAGAGCCCCGGGGAGCCAGTAGTGAGGTCTCAATCCTAGACCTTAGACCTTTGAGCCTTAAGGATACGCACTTGCGTAGACACAAGTTTAGGATGCGTATTTTTATACTATTACTATATTTGTTTGTGTCCAAAGTATTTTTGCGTATTCTATGAATCTCTTCTTTCCTTTGAAAGAAGAGAAAAACCAACATTTTTCACGCTGTTTTGTGGGTTTCTGTTGCCACGATTTTCTGGTGGTGTGAATGTGCCTTTGCACATTCTTTTCGTTTTAGGGATGGGAGGCGATCCTTGCATCTGCCTCTTGTAACTCCTTTGATAGGTGATCCTAGACCGGTTGCAGATAAGCAACCACTTAAATTCTCGTCTGATTCATCTATTCCTATGGAACAATTGCAAAAGCAGAATCCCGAGATCCCTTCTTCTTCTGGTTAGGGGGAGATGCCACCTTTTGATGTTCATGAGGCACTCTTGAACCAGAACCTTAGGATGCTTGAACAAAATTGACAAATTAATCTTTTAACAGCAGCCTTAAATAATTTACAGAATCTTCAAACCCGTCCTCTACCTCAACCTGAGGCGGGTTTTGATCTTCCTGATTTACTGATCCCTCGTCCAAGGCCTCTACTCAGAGACTACTATAATGCATCTAATGCACAAGTAGAGCCTAATGTTAGGATTCCTATTGGGGAAAATGATCCAGAATTAAAGCCAAACATTATAGGTCTAATCTCTCATTTTCATGGATTTGCATCCGAGGATCCATTCCAACATATTGAAGATCTTAAGAATCTATCTCAAACTCTTGGACCTCGAAATCAAAATAGGGAAATCCTACTTATGAAAATGATCACTTTTAGCCTTAAAGATAAAGCAGCTTATTGGTATAGAACTATAGTATGACCAATCTCAACTTGGGCTGAACTTAAATCTACATTTTTGAAGAAATTCTTTTCTATCATAGAACAAATGCTTTAAGGTGAGCAATCACAACGTTTAATCAAAATCAAGGAGAACAAATTCATGAAGTGTGGGAACGTTTTCATGAATTACAAAGGAAATGCCCACATCATGACATCCCTCATTGGCAACTAATGCATACCTTCCACTATGGATTGCAGGAAGGCATTCGCAATCTAGATAATGCCTCTTGTGGAGGGAATTTTCTAAATTGTGACGCAGAATCCGCTTCAGAATTATTTGAAGGGATGGCAGAAAACTCGATCAATAATGCATCTATGTCACAATTTACGCAAGGAACGAATACGACTCATCAAAATTCACTTAAGGGCATTCACGAGATCGGTACTCCATCCAGTTCAAAGGATTTGGGAATTATTGTAGAGAAACTAGACAAAGTCGACATCATAGCAAAGCATCTCGATGAGGTCCGAAATATGATGAAAACTCTCACACCTCTACTTGCTATGCAAAATCCTGCACATTCACCTGTTTCGCAAATTTCCATGGGGAGGGAATTTGTGAATAATCTGGATTCTAGAGATCCTTGGGTTTTCTATCTACTCCTATACCAGCCCAAGGAGGGACCTTTGTCCCACAATCTTTCCCACCCTTTCCTACTGTGGAAACATGCCATATCCTTTAGGTTTACACACCATTCAGGAAAATATTCCAAGATCAAATCCTTATTCTAATACCTATAATCCTGGATGGAGAAGCCACCCAAATTTCTCTAGGGCTGATCAAAATCAGAATCAAAGACCACATTATCCAAATTAGACCCATCTAAAACCACCACCATTGCCTCCTCAGCAACCAAATGTGAGGCCTAATCCTATGAGTATGCAGAATTACTCTAGGCCTATTAGAGATACGTAGTTAGACCAAATTTTGAGAGCTGTGACAGAGAGTCAATGACAAAATGCTGAAGCTCTCATTGAGATTCAAAGGCAATGTAAGGTAGAGTTGGCTGATTTACGAAATCAAATCACACTTTTGGCTGAATCTCGTCAGCCAGGTACTCTTCCATCTCAACCAATTCCAAATCCTAGGAATTTCCAAATCCCTAGGCAACATCAAGGCTAAGTCCATTTCCTTAATCAGGCCTTTGATTCTAATCAGAACCCATCCTCTGTACTTCCTGAAAATAATCCACCAAACCTTCATCAACAGCCTTTATTGTATCAAAATGACCCACCTATTATTGAGAATTAGAATTGACTCTGCTGATCTTCTGAACTTGGTTGGACTCATTTCTTGTATTGCCTCAATCTTTAATATTTTACATCTCAACCTAAATCAGATCTAATCTTCACGAGATTCACTCTTATCTTTCTAAGATTTTTATAGAAATTTGATTTTGGTTCTGTGAGATCTATTTTAGGCAATCTCAGGATGAGGTTTTACTAGGTGGTTTTTATCTGTTTTTCTATTTTTGAAACAATTCTTCCACAACTCCTTTGCTTTTACCACATACATATTCTTTTTAGGAGTTCTTCACTAGGGTTTATGCCTAGCTGAAGGCATAAAACTTAGCAATTTTGTACATAGCTGTTTACTACTTTCTACACTTTTATTTTCCTATACACTTTTTCTGATTTTTCACTTCATTTGAACACTAATTACCTTCATTTAGTCCAATTGACCACTCTGACCTTTAGTCAGACTTGAAATCATCCGCACAGAGATCTGTGATCTCTTCTATCCGACTCCTTCCATCACACTATACCAAACGAAGTGTAATATCTTTTCACCCTTCTTACAATGAGGACATTGTAAAATCTTGACTTGGGGGGGTGTGAAGTGAAATTTTTACTTCAAGTGCATTGTTAAGAAAAATGTATAAAAAATACATAAAAATTAAATATCCATGAAATTTTAAAAAAATAGAAATACTAAAATTATAAAAATTTAAAAAAATAAAAAATTTCATAAAAATTTGAAAAGGTTTTATGAAAAATTCATAAAAATTAGAAATTTTATAAAAATAAAAATGAAAATACACAAATACAAAAATTTAAAATTGAAAAATTATAAGAAATAAGAAAAGGGGTATTTTCATCTAGTATAAAGAAGAAAAGAAGAAAAAAATATATATTTATATTAATATTAAGAGCTTAATTTTTCTTTTTGGTCAGAAACTAGAAAAAATATATAAAGAACATATAGAGTATATATTTGAGAGCACTAAATTCTTATTTAGATTTTTACTTATAACATTTTGCAAAAACACACTTTTGTTTTCAAAATTTTTAAACAAGATTTTATTTGAATTACAATCTTTAAACCTTTAAGCTTTGTTTTTCTATTCTTACCCTGAAATTAAGAAACTAAGGTGTATTAAGTTTTAAATTTAAGCTTTGGAATTAAATTGTAACGTTTTAATCAATTAGATTAAGTAATCCTTTTTCTTTTTGAATATTTGATTTTATCGTAAAGTTAAGTAAAAAGGCCAGATATTCAGAGTTAATTAAATAAAGAGTTAGTAGAATTTTAGTTTACAAGTCTTTCAGACTAAAGGACATTTAGCTAGACTTGTAATTTTTGTTTTTACAAATCCTATAGGAAGAAAATAAAAGTTTAAAGAACTTGAGAGTGAAGGGCTTTGTTGTCCAAGCTCTGGTTTGAGAGCTAAGTAACCTAAACATCCAAAATACACACATAGAATTGTCTTGTTGGCATCTAAGACCACAGAAACACAGAGGTTAAGAGATCGATTCTGAATCCTCTTTAGTCCAAGGATTTCCGCGGGGTGATTCTCGAAAGGGTTAAGGATGTGCCACTCACCTAGAAAAAGGATTTGGAGAATAAAGTTAGTAAGAAAAATGAGAAGGAGGAGAAAAAGTAAAAAATAAAATAAAACAC
This sequence comes from Thalassia testudinum, assembly GCA_037157565.1. Classification (NCBI taxonomy): domain Eukaryota; kingdom Viridiplantae; phylum Streptophyta; class Magnoliopsida; order Alismatales; family Hydrocharitaceae; genus Thalassia; species Thalassia testudinum. Next base: position 335,472 of record JAZHRO010000028.1, read on the forward strand.
CCTGCAGTTAAGTGCCTTGTTACAAATGGGTACTTATGAAGATTTTTCATAAAAATAAAGCATCTCGGTATAAATAGATGCTATCCTTCCTTCCATCAAATAAAAGAACACCTCGCTACATATGGGAGTTCTAACCTATAGACAAAGTTGAAAAAAAGATATGGAGATAAAAAAATTAGGAATAAGAGACCCAGTGATCCACCGGGGAGACATGCACAAAAAGTGTTGACCTCAGGATAGAAAACTGGTGAGGAGAAAGCAACCAAACTTGAGTAAGGCCAAGCCAAAGGCTTGAATTGGAATAATCTAGATTGGAAATTGATGTCTTAAAATATGGATTTTTGCAAATTTGGATTCCTTTAGGACAACTGATAAACGCCAGTTTATCATCATTCTTATGCATTAAAACAAACCTACCTCTTAGGATTTTACTCTGCAAACGGGTTTTTGGGTTGCATTTAGGCATAAATTAGGTTAAGCATGCATTGCATTTTTTATTGTCTTTTTCATATGTTTTTGTGAGTGTTAAGGATGAACAGATATACAGATCCCTAAAACCCTAGCACTCAAGAAGGTAAATGGTGAAGGAGAAGCCCAGACTAGCTGGAACTCAGCTTGATCCAGCTCACCACAGTTGGAACCTAGCTCACTTGAAGTAGGGTTAGCTCATCCCAGCTCCATTCAGCTAATCTCAGCTGAATGGCAGCTCAAGAGAGTTGATCTTAGCTCACCCTAGCTCAAGTCAGCTCAGATCCAGCTCAACTTAGCTGAGTCTAGCTCATCTCAGCTCCTACTAGTCCACGGGGAGCTTTAGCTAGCTCAGTTGAGCTGACAGGAGTTCACCCCAGCTTATATCCAGCTACATCCAGCTCCACTCAACTCCAGCTAGCTGAAGAAGAACTCATCCCAGCTTAGGAAGCTCAAGTCCAGCTCCCGGGGACTCAACTTAGCTCAACTCAGTTGAGCTAAGCTACCTTAGCCGCCTCAACCAGCTTGATCCTCCCCGGGAGCACTAGACCTAGCTCACCTCAGCTCATTATGGTAGAAGCTAGCTTACATTAGCTTGGCTTAGCAGCTAGCAAAGAATTAGCAAGCTAAGCCAGCTAGAGTAGCTCCATGCCAGCCTCTACAGCAGCAGCCAACTCCAATTTCAGCTCCAGACTTCTCCACAGCTCCTCCATCCAAACCCTAGCTCCAACACCTTCTCTACTACTCCTCCTTTAGCTAAGATAGCTTAGCTTGGCTTAGCTTAGCTTAGCTAGCAACCAGCTCCTTGGCCATCCACCACCTTCAATTTAACCCTAGCTAGCTCCACCAACTTAAGCCCTACCTAAGCTAGCTACCCTACTCATTTTGGTGCCACTTCTTCACCACATTTCACCCCTCAAATAACCACCAAAAGACACCAAAAGTTGGTGCCAAAACTACCCCTAACCACCTCTCTTTTGGCGACAACTTTAAGCCCTTTATCCACCCTACACCTACCCACATAACCCATCCTAGCCATCCACATACGCCCCTTCTAGAACCCTAAGTTGGCGCCACCTAATGGCCTTCTAGAAAGCCCATTTTGGCACCAATTCTAAAGGGCACCAAAGCCTTAACTACCCCCAAGGTGTCCGTTAAGGTGGCGCCAATTGACCTTGGCCATTAGATCCCCAACCACCTCCATCTCTTCATCTTAGCCATCCATTCCAAGAGTCACCTTAGCCCCCTTCCTATTCTATAAACACCCACCACCTACCAACATTTGAGGGCATCCTCCATTAGTGTATTTTTCTAGCTGTACCACCTATACCTACGGCCAAGAAGGAGTAGAGAAGGAGATTAAAGGGGCACATCACCAGCCCTTTTGGTGCCTTCTTCTCCCCACTCTTTTCAACTTGGGCCACGCCAAGGAGGAGGACTCTTCCACTTCAAGGAGGATGGCCAGGCAAAGGAGAAGGACCTAGGGTGGATATCCACCCTTGGAGAGAAGCTTAAGGCATGCCCCCTTAGGGCTTGCCTTGGAGGACATCACCTTGGTGGAGTACAGCAAGGAAGGAGTTGGAGGACTCTTTTCAAGCTTGGGAGCTACCAAGCTTGGAGCAAGAAGCCCTCTACTTCACCATCTATCTAGAGGATTTGTGTTTGCTTTTCTTATTTGCAATTTTCTAGTAGTAGAAGCATTCCTCTACTAGGCCTTTTTGTAAAACACTTTTTCATTTATCTAGTTGCCATCTTTGCAATTTCTTTATTTTCATTTCTAATTGCTTTGTTTTTAGCATTCTTCACTCCCTCTCCCTAATTATTCTTAGCCCTCACTTGCCTAGAGTGAGCTTAGGGAGAGGCTCTACTTGCCACTTAGAAGTAGTATTTTAAATTTGAAGTGTAAGTCACTTTCCCGCCATAATTTCTCATGTTGCCTTAATTCAAAAACAAAAAAATGATATATTGAAAAATATCAAAAATAAATTTGAGATTTGTATTCCAAGCAAGAGAATCAATTTTTGCAAACATTTGGCCTCCTTGGACGACCCTAGATACTCCCCTATCTAGGAATATAAATTTAAGAGTTGATCGATTTTGCATGTTACAACGACCTAATTAACAAACCGCGTGAAATCGTTATCAACAACTCTCTTCACAAAGCACAAATGTTTTAAAATCATAGCTACTAAACCTTGGTATTGGGCAATGAAGCCTAAGAAGTCAAGTTTTGAGGATTTGCAGTTGAGACCTAAAAGAAAAGAATTGACAAAATACTAGGCCTAGAAGTTTGTCCTTTGTGCTGTAGGCTAGTAGATTAGAGTTTTACTACTCTAAGCTTGATTAATGATGAATATATGGCTAATTTGCTTAAACTTAGATTGATAAAAATCAAATTTCATAAACAAAGGATTAACTTAAGTCTATTGAGTTTTTGAGTTAAAATTTAATTTCCAACTCTTAGGTTTTGTTTTCTTAAAACACTTTGTATTCTAAATTTTAAGGGTTCAGAATAGTTACAAAGAATAAGAGATTTTTGAGATCCTCATTTTTTATAAAATTCTTGTTAACAACACTGTTTTAAAGTGAGTTTTTAAAAAGGGTTTTGAGTATAATTCCAAGTAAGAAAATTTTCAAAGAATGCTCTGTATATTAATTATTTATATTACATCTAAAAGAATTCTCTGACCTAAACTTTCCTCTACTTGGTTCTTATTTATATTAATTTAAATCCAAGTGCTTTAAATCATCATATTCTTAGTTAGTTTTGCTAGGGACTAGCAAAACTTTGGCTTGGGGGTATGATGAGAAGATCATCATGGTCTCTAATTACCCCTAATTAACTAGTCTTCCTAGTTAATTAGCTAGAAATATGTGAATACATGGGTTAATTATTAAATAAGGGATAAATAGTAAAGGATCTTAAAATAAGTTAAAAATGCTATATTATCATCCAATTAATATTATTAATAATCTAATTAATAATTGGACTCGAAATATCATTAATTATTCTCCTAATTAATGAGTTAACTAACTTAAGCATAATATATACCTAAGTATGTAATAACTTAAGTAACATTACTTAATTAAATAAATTAGTCTAAAAAGGTCAAAAATGTAAATTCAAGGTCTAAATATAATAATTGTATTATTTACAATCATATAAAAAAAGTTGAAAAAGATTTAAATTAAAATAAACCTTGAAAACCTGAGTTTACATTTTCATCCTTACATTTTATTTCAATCCGGTCCTTATTTTCCACTTAGGTCCTTAGGCTTCATCACGAACAAGTCCTTGGAATTCTTCTTCTTTTTTTCACCAATCTGGGTGGTTGACGACTGAAGGTGCAACCACCGCCTGATCACCGCCAATGTGATGTCATACCTTCTTCTCCAAGCTATTGGAGCTTGCGCTCACCATCCTCTTTTCATCCATCGGTCTGGATGATGCTTAAATCCTATTTTAGGGTTGGAGATAACCTCACCAGCATCAGAGAAGACGTGAGTGGTTATTCTCCACCTAGCCACAAATCCGTCTAGATTCCATCTTCTCAGTTGCCGTCGACTATAAATACCCCCTAACACCCTCGATTTCCACCAAGTTGGCTCCCTTCCCTCTTTCTCAGTGAAGCTGACTTTGATAGGCCATTCTCTCCAAAACTTCGGTGAACTTCCACCGCATCATCCGACCTCCTCCATCCACCTCCAATAGCTATAGATCTCTGCCGAAGTCAGCCGCATCTTCTAACAAGTGCTAACTAGGAACTATCCTCTACTTCACCTCACAACCACCGTCGGCGATCTTTCGACAATCCTATGATTTCCTCCTCCATCATGAGCCTTCGACGGAGATCCTCTTACCCCTTCATCCAGTTAACAGTAGGGTAGGTCGGTAGGTTAGTTTAGTTAGTTGGTTAGGTAGCTTAGGTAGTTGTAATGTTAGATTTAGAACTCGTCTTCCTCAACTCCAGCGAGCTCCTTAAGCTTGACAGGAGCATTAATTTTGTCTTTTAAGTCACTGTCCATCTTCTTCTATCGTCCATGGTCATTTTTATATCCATTAATTAATAATTTGATCATTAAATTACCTAAACCACTTCCACCTCCGCCGACTACTTCTACTATCCATTCCAGCAGTAGTTGACATATTTTTAACCTTCATTGGATCCTCCATTGTCTTTTCATCACTAAAGGATCCTGAACCTCACTTTAATTCAAGTAAATACCACATATAACTTAAACGCCCAATCTTAATTAAGCTTCTGAGCTCGCTGTCAATGGCGGCTCAGGAGTAGTTGAAATCATTAATTATATATATTTATGATCGCAATCATTTATAGATCTATTTTCTCCACTCAATTAAGTGGGAAAGCAAGTCCTGAGCTTAATCCAACTCAAACTTTTTGAAAAATTGAATTCACGTTTAAATCTATATTCTAATGATCAATTGAAGGAACTAATTTGATCCTGAGGTTCCTTGTGACCTCAGGAATCTTTTCAAATCTTTAATGGTGCAATTCCACATTCTAAATACAATTTTCTCTTTTTTTGGACTCACCAGAGCTCCGGTGAGTCAAAACTATTCTTCAGCGTGTAGAATTTGGTGAGAAGCTCTAGATCGATGAATTAAGGTTCACTGATTATGTAGAGATTGTTTATTTGAGATTTGAATGACTGGAGCTTGAGATAGGCCTTCATCTTCTCCAACTCTGGCAGAGTTGGAGAAGTCTGATAGTTAGTTTTATGATGCAATTAATAGGTCTAGAAGCTTCAATGTTGTGCACTGAATTCATTTCCATGATCCATCTACCATAACAACCATTAGGTTTTTCTAACTAAAAAACACTTTTTCCATTTCAGGCGATGAGCCTGAAACCCTAGAATCTTCAGTTGAAACACTTATCGAAGGGTCTGAGCATGTTTCTGTGATTGAGAAGATGTTGTTTAAGGTTTTAATTTCCAGAGAAAAGGTTTAAATTAGAAAGTCAAAACTTGAGTCTTTCCATTCAACTCTGAGTCAGTTTGTTGAGTTTTGGATTCAATCTGATGAATTGATGAGTTCAAGATGTTTCTAGAATGCTTGTGAATGATTTTAAAGATATTTGAGTGAGCTCTGATGGATAATTTGATTGGATTCAATTTCTACCAGTTTGGATTGCTTTTGAACCCAAATTGTTGATAGTAGATTTTATGTGAGATTTGAATGCAAATTCTATTCAGATGATTTGGTAACAACCTCTAGAAGTTGTTTTGATCGATTTATCAGGTCTTTAGTTGACTGTTAGGACTTTTTAAGGTCTAATACAAGGTCCTGAAGCTTCCAGAGAAGCTTTAAGCTCCTGCACACTTCCTGAAGCTCATGAGAGGTTAAAATCTCCACCAGCAACTGTGGAATTCACTTTTTAATCCTCTTAACATTTCAACTAAAAGTGAAAGTCCAGTTTGTGGACTTTATAACCAATAACTCACTTTTTAGGCCTTTATGAATGTTGAAAACCAGTACCTTTGCCCCTCAAATCAAAGAGCATAACTTCCCCTTCACATTAAATTGACATTTCAATCCTATAGAGCAACTCAAGAGCCTTCCAACAAGCTTTTATTCTCTTGGAATGGGGCTCTAAGCTAGGAGAAATCATCACTTGAAGTTTGGTTTGGGAGGGGTTAAGATAGTCCCACCTCGGGTAGTTCTGAACAGCCACTTGGGAATAAAACTAATTTGTTGTATAGCTACTTCAGTCGACAAGTGCATGATGCATTTGAACCAAACGAGCATGTGTGTGTGTGTGTGTGTGGGCGTGTATGTGCCTGCGAGTGTGTGCACCTGTGGCGTGTGAGTGTGGGCCCTAGGAGGCCGTGAGCCAATTTGGCTTGAAACTGTGATCTGGAAATAAACCAAACTAAATGAACCAGGCTTGGACCTAGTAGGGTCTGGTCCCACGCTGAGAGGGGTGTTGTGTATCCCCAAATGGTCCAAGTCGCCAATAAAAAAAAACCTAATTTTTGGTTAAAAGAAAAAAACCAGGTTCTATTCAGAAGGAAGAAAGGCTAAGGCTTAGTGCTAAAGATGCTAAGGAAGAATGCTAAGGAAAAATGCTAAGGAAAAAGGAGTAAAGGAAAAGAAGCAAAGGAAAGACAGGAAGGGAATTCGTAGAAGGAAGAGAATGAATAGGCACTAAAGAGACAAGGCAGAGAGAAGAAAGAAAGTGCAGAAAAGAGCTCGAGAAAGATAAAGAGAAAGATAAGAGAAAGAATAAAGAAAAAGATAAGGAAAAGATTAAGAGAAGATTAACAAATAAGTAAACAAAGAAAGAAAAGAAAGAAAGAAAGAAAGGTAAAAGAAGAAAGAAGAGAGTGAGGTTGAAGATACAAGAGTAGAAATGGTTTACTTTCTTGCGTTATTTTTAATTCCTTTTTGAGTTTAATGTTGTAATAAGGTATACTTTGATTAGTAAAACTTTCTATAGCCATAATCTCTTGAAATAAATAGAAATTAACATGTTTACTTGTTGTTAAAGAAGATCATTTGTGTAAATATGTTTGCTTATAGAATTTTGCATATTTCTTAAATTTAAAATCATTAGGCAAAGTTCATATTGTTAAAATTAAACTTAATTATACATTCTATAAGTAGCATAAATTGATTGGTGAATTCTGAATAAGCTATACCTCCCAGCGAACGACCTAGACTCAATCAGTTAAAAGAAATAAAATCTAAAATGTTAGGTTAACTTGACCTTATACTACTCAATCGACACAAATTTGAGTTAACCTAAGTTACTTTCTTCCACACAAAATTAAGCACAATTAACTTAATTAACTGTGTTGAGGAGGGAACAATCAACGACGACGACATGTTGCCTCGTTCCCATTCCTCCTGCTTCGTCCTCCTTCCTACTTCGTCCCTCGTCTTCCAGGCATTGTCCCATATGGCTTGACCCCCAAGCGATCATCGAGGAGGATAACTTCTCTCTCCCATTCTTTTTCCTGCTTTCTAGAGTAGACTTTTCCTACTTTCTAGTCATAATAATTTCTCACTTTCTAGTGTAATCTTTTCTCGCTTTCTTAGTTGTAAAAATATTTTGCAATATCAAGTGAATGTTCTCTCTCTCTCTTCTTGTCCATACTAATTTCCTTGTGATTATTCCTCCCTTTAAACAAAAACATGCAAAAAAATACAATTGCGAATTTTGATCGACATAGCCTCCCTGAGCTCGACCCGGGATTTCTTTATAGATTTTTCGGTATAAATTTTATTTGTTAAATGGATTTCTCCGCTACTCGAACTACAATGACAGGTTTTCAAAACCAACTCCGATAGCGTAGTCATTTGCCATTCAACAGGATGTGTGGACACTGAACCCGCCAGTGATGGGTTCTTCTTCCCTGTTAGCAATGAAGAAGACGAAGGAGTGCTGTAGCCGCAAGGATGCACGTGGAGAGAAAGATAAGGTGAGGGTTGCTACACGGGAGGCTTGCGCACAAGGGCGTGCGCGTGGGGGTTTATGGCACACGCGATTCTGCTGTGCTCAATGAATGCATGCGGCTACTGTTGCTGGCGATGGAGGCTCAAAGGTGCACGTGGTTCGAGAGGAGGTGCATGGTCATCTGGGAAGGAGGTGTACATGCATCGGCGGTGGCCTCAGAAGCATGTGCTACAGGGTGCCAGGGGCGTGTGCTACAGCGGTGGCGCCTATGGGCGCGTGGAGGTGTTGGCACGTGCAGGAGAGGGCGAAGGCGAGTAGAGGTGGCCTCTTGCACGTGCGTTGGTGGCTGATGGTGGCTTCAGTTGGCACGGGTGGCTGTTGCGGTGGCGCTGAACTCGCTGTGGCAGGAGGAAGACGTTGCACGGGGCTGTCGGTGTAGAGGCTTGCAGTTGATGGTGAGTGCTATCGTGAGGTGTTGGCGTGTGGAGGGCACGCAATCATGGGTGAGGGCCCTGGCTGGACGTCTATTGGAGGGGTCGGATGACTTATGTCCTTCACCCTCTGTTGGTTATTGAGAAGGGTCATGGTGGTGACACGATCGTGGTGGCTCGCAGTGGTGGAATTAGTCACACAGTGAAGGTTGAAAGGTTTGCCAGAGGGGAGGAGATGTGGAGAAGGGGCTTCTTCCCTGTGAAGGGGAGATGGGATCCCCTACGCCTTTTTTTTTTTCCTGTTATATAAAGAAAATGAGAGAGAGAGAATTAGAGAGGGAGTCAGAGAAGGAAAGAGTCAAAGAGAGGAGAGTATTTTATGTTACCAAATAGAGAGGAGAGAATTGAGGAAGAGAGATAGATTCCTGAGAGAGATATTTAAGTAAAAGCAAATAAGGGAATGTGCTTGAAAAATTAAGAGATATATAAGGATGCCTTTAAAATTTATTCTCTTACTATATTTTGCTAAGACAAAATCCCAAATATCTCAAATCAAGCTTTGATGTGATGCCTTTTCCATTTAAAGTGAATAATCAATCCTCTCATATAAAGATTAACGCAATTAATACATGAAATGATAAATCTAGTGTTCATATGATTTTGCCAATAACATACATGCTTTAAATTAGTCTCTCATCAAAATAATAATGTATTTAAGCACTAAATTAGTCCACTAAAGTGGACCCATTATACACCTATGCGTAAGCCGTGAACGAAAGATGGGAATCTGATCGTATTGTCAGAGCAAGACAGCTCCGTCATTTTGAGCAAGCTCCCGCCTAAGACAAAAGACCCAGGCACCCCTTTGATCTCCTGTGCAATCCGTGATATACAATTCGACCAAGCTTTATTAGACATAGGAGCCTCCATAAATTTGATACCTACTTCCCTACTAGACTACTTCGAGGAATCTGAGCTTAAAATGGCTGAAATGACTTACAACTAGCCAACCGATCAATTAAGTCACCAAAAGGAATTCTCGAGGATGTCATAGTTAGGGTACATGATTTCTATTTTCCAGTGGATTTTATTGTCTTAGACATGGATGCTCCTGAGAGCGTGAAGAATACACCGATCATACTAGGGAGATCCTTTATAGCCACTGCTAGGGCCAATATCAATTGTCGAGAGGGCCAAATTGAATTAAAATTTGGGAGCAAGACACTAAAGATCAACATCCTTAAGGCCCAACAAGGAATTAATTGCAGAGTCATAGAACAGATTTGCGATATCGAAGCTGTGGTTGACGACCTTATCGAGGAAAACCCAACTATTTCTAATCAATCACAAAGGATCAAAACCCGCAATTAGAGGAGCCCGAACACAACCTAGACACACCCATAACTCTTGACACCCAGCTTGAACCAACCGCTGCTATTGACAACCCAGTTATGGAATTAAAGCCTCTTCCTGATCATCTCAAGTATGTCTTTTTGGGTTCCAATTAGACGTTTCTTGTGATTATCAACTCTTAACTCACTCCTGATCAGGAAACACGCCTGATTTCTATTCTCCAGCAGCATCAGAGAGCCATTGGATGGACTCTCGACGATTTGACTGGTAGCAACCCCTCATACTACATACATCACATCTACACTGAAGAGGGCTCACGACCATCCCGTGAAATGCAGAGACGCCTAAATCCAAATCTGCAGGATGTCGTGAAAAAGGAGATCATCAAATAGTTAGATGCTGGGATCATCTACTCGATCTCCGACAGTCAGTGGGTGAGCCCAATCCAAGTTGTGCCTAAGAAGGCAGGGCTCTTCGTCATCGCAACTGAAACTGGAGAAACCAAACCGACCTGTATAGGAAACTTGTTGAGAGTTTGCATTGATTACAGAAGACTCAATTCCTCCATGAAGAAGGATCATTTTCCACTACCATTCATTGATCAAATTCTCAAGAAATTAGCGGGAAATCGATTTTTTTACTTTTTGGATGGGTACTCTAGTTACAATCAGGTCGCAATCCATCCCAAGGACCAAGAGAAGACCACCTTCACCTGCCCCTTTGGAACATATGCATTCTGAAGGATGTCGTTCAGTCTCTGTAATGCACCCGCTACTTTTTAGCAGTGCATGCTTGCCATATTTTTAAATATGGTAGGTGAATACCTTGAAGTCTTCATGGATGACTTCTCGGTATTTGGTGAATCATTTGATGATTACCTCTTGCACTTGGTCCAAATCCTTAGGCGGTGCATCAATGTGAATTTGGTTCTTTCCTGGGAAAAGAGGCACTTCATGGTACTTGAGGGAATTATCCTGGGACATCCTATCTCTAAAAAAGGCATCCAGGATGATTGAGCCAAGGTGAATTTGATTTCCAAACTCCCTATGCCTAGCTCAATCAAAGACATCCAATCCTTCCTAGGGCACTTCGATTTTTACCATCGATTCATTCCAGATTTCTTGAAAATCACGTGCCCCCTAACTAATCTTTTATCTAAGGATGTCCCCTTTGAAATCTCCAAGGAGTGTGCCCAGGCGTTTGAGATCCTGCATGATCGGGTTACCCAAGCACCTATCCTACAGTCCTCTGATTGGTCTCAACCCTTTGAGATCATGTGCAATGCATCTAATTATGCTGTAGGGGTGGTACTTGGGCAGAAAATACATGAGAAACCCTTGGTCATCTACTATGCTAGAAAGACACTAAAAGAGTCTCAGCATAACTATACAGTTATTGAGAAAGAGCTGCTAGCCATAGAATTTGCCCTAGAAAACTTTAGATCATATCTTTTGGGTTCCCGGGTTATCATATACTCAGATCACACTGCAGTGAGGCACCTCCTTGCGAAGAAGAACATGAAACCTCGACTAATCCGCTGGATCTTGCTGTTGCAAGAATTCTATCTCGAGATTCATGATAAAGAGGGAAAATAGAACGTGGTAGCTGACCACTTGTCTCGTCTTCCTTCTTCCGTTATCGACCCATCTGGTCCAATCACCGAGCATTTTCCGAACGAGCACCTGCTAGCCATTTACAATCTCTCTTAGTTTGCTGATATTGTAAACTACTTGGTTATGGGGAAAGTTCCGCTAGATTGGTTGATGTAAACACATTTATTGAGGGTAAAATGTCTATTCATGCATGTTCCTAAGCTTAGATTGGCATTTCATGTTATAAATATTACATAGCATACATCATTCTGCATTTAGAGTAGTTGTATATAATTTAGGTTAATTACATCCATTTTGTGGTCAAGAGAGAAGAATATTTATTTTGGAGCCTCGAATTGACGATCCGACAGTACGGAATATGATCAAGACAACAATCGGAGTCCAATGCCTTCGAAATCGCCTCGATCGGAGTCCCGTAGCACCATATGCAATCTAAGGAAGATCAATGGCCAAGGGACTAGGTGACATAATTCGAAGCTTCAAATGAAAAATTCGACCACACGGATGGATTCAGGTCGACGATCGCAGCCTAACAACACAAATATCGACTCAATCCAACCTCTGTAGCAGCCCCTACAACAAAAAGAAGATGGACGGCGCAGATTGCACCACGTGGCGTAGCCCAGGCCACCCAGGTGTACGCACGTGCCACCGCACGTGTAGTAGCTCGGGTGCGCGCATGCGCATAGCGCAGCGCCAGTGCGTGAAGCGTGCACGACCGCGGAGAGTGCCCAGCGCAATGCTATCGAAGCATGCAATGGATCTTCAGCGACAGACTAGCAGGCTTACAGCGACGCTTAGAGCCGTTGCTAATTCATCGCATGCCAGCAAAGCCAACTGTGGGCGCCAACGAGCATGAGTTGCCTACAACAACGTTTTCAGCGATGGTCTAGATGTCACTAATGGTCTCATACCTATTTCTTGCCTCTTCTCCAATATAAAAGGACCTACACCCCCTCCCTTCCAAGCCATCTCTACCTACTCTGCTCCCACCTACTCCCAAGCTCTAGCAAGCCTACCAATGCCCCATTAGAGCTTATTCTCAAGCTCCCAAGGCACCTTTTAGTGTAGCGAACCTCTGCCCCACCAAATACTCCAACTTCCCATCCCTCTTCATAGGCCACCTTGGAGCCATCCTCCAACCTCCATTCTGATAGCAGATTATCTCCGTCTTCTCACCTCCATTCTGGAGCCACGCCGAACCTTTCCTCAACCCGGCATCCTCCTGCATCTCACCTTTGTCGTTCTGCTCCTCACCTCCTTCGTTCAAGCTTCCGCCAGGCACCGTCGTCTCGTCGAACAGCCGATTCGAGAGATTTTCTCTCACCCCCTCTCTTTTTATTCTTTCATAGTTTATTGTAATTGACATTGGAAGTAATATATATCAGATTTGTTCCACATCTCTATCTTGTGATTCGTTTGCTTGTTTTCTTCTTACAAAAATGCAAAAAAATAGCATACCCTAAAATACCAAAAAGAAATAAATCGAAGTGCAATTTTTAATTAAAGTAAATGTCGCCTCCCTGCGTTTGACTCAGGACTCACTTTTCGAGTTTCAGTGTAAATTTTTCTAATTGGCGTGTTTTGCAACTATGATGATGGGTTACTCGTAACCCCGATTTCTAACTCACGAAACACGCCCAACCATTTTGGCGCTGCTGTCGGGGAGGCAATGGAATTTACTTTATTGTTTATTATGCTTCTTTGCATTTACATAGCACTAACCCCACTTATCTCTGATCTATTGCCTTACAGGTACCCTATCATGGAGATCCAAGTGCGGTAGGCCGAAGTAAAGTGCTGGTAGAGTGTTTTGTAAGTGTCCCCCACACCACCCTCACCTTAGTTTTCATTCCATAAACTAATAACTCAAACCCAAATCAACTTAGGTGCTTTGCATAAACCCTAAGGTAGATTTTGGTTGTTTGATTGTCACTCCACTCACCTCACCCACCTGCATATATGAAAAGAAAAAAAATTCTTCTCTTGTGGGATTTAACTGGAAGCTACACACTTAACACCCACAACTTCTTATCATAAGTCGCACAATCACTTTGATTGTACCACTTAACTGGGATCTGACCTGTGGACCTGATACACTTCACCTCAAAACACATAAGTGAGTAGAAATTGGAATAGGTTAAACATTCTTGTGTGCCATAACTAAGTGGTGCAACAGGCCAAATAATTGAGCTGTTTGGGCCGCACCAATAAATCTAAAATTGATCCATCAAGTAACTTGCCACTTAAAGGTGATTCTTAGGGCTAAACCAGGCACTCCACATTATTTTTTATTTTTAAAGGAACATATCATCACCCATGCTTTCAAAACTTGGAGTGTTCTACTAAACCTTGATTGAACCAACCTAAGAATTAAACCCTAAAAGCTACTAAACAAGGTTAAATCCTAAAAGACACATCATCAAATAACCTTGTTTGAGAACCCTAGTTGTGCATGCACACACATTTTAGCTAATCATTAAGGGCACAACCCATCCAAAGGACCCATCACATTCTTGAAGCACCATTGTCCCAAGACTAACTAAAATTGATTAGACGTTGGCCCTAATGACTGGTTCGCTTGTCGGGATCCAGATTGAGATTGCTCATGATTAACATGCTTATACTAGTGAATCTGATGTCTAGCTAGGGGAGTAGCATCAAACGACCGCGGCTGGGGGGTACACTAGGAACCGGAGGCGTAAGCCAAAGGAAGAACCTTCTCTCCAGTCCCTCCTTATAATTGGTTGGATTGTTTGGACATAAGTAGAGTAAATTGTCCATAATCTTAGGATGGATTCTGAGAGTCTGTAGACCTTTAGGCTACCCAACCTAAGGACAAGCTTGCATTTTTGTATTGCAGGGCTCCTTTCTCTTCTGATTTCCCTCCTTACTTCACCATGTATCCTTCCACATCTTACACACATTTCCAATCCTATCCTCCTACCACCACTTATCCCCAAGATGATTATTATCCTGACTTAACTTTTAATTACCCCTCCACTAGCCAGGATAACTTTGATTGGGGATATGAATCCGTACCTCAGTGTCCAGGGCCTAACCCTGGACAACAAGACTATGATTACTATCCTTCCCAGAGCTACAATATTTATATATCTCCATCCTATGATGATCAACCTAACCATATCTACAACCATGAAAGATATGCCGATTATAACACTTACCCTCCCTAGAATTATGCTGAATATAGGCCACCATCCTTTGAACAACGTAGAATGACCTACTTTCAGGGAGGGACCCGAGAACCTCGACATCTTGACTCCCCTGGATTTAACCCAAACCTGCCCAAACCTGAATCAAACCAGTCGGTTCAGGTGGACAAAATCCAAGATAGGGTGTTAGCTAATTTGAGGAACACTATACAATCATTAGAAGCTCAGCCAATACCATGCACTGAAGTACTGGAGCCTATGATCAAAATGATTAATGAACTTAATAGTTCTTTATTGGATTTGCTCCAAAAAGTTAGGGATAGGGACCTGGGTGAGTTTCTTCTTGAGAAATTGTCGAGGTTGAGGATGAAATTTATGGTTGCCCTAGTCAAATCTTGAAATGGTTCTCAAGATGAACCCCCTTCAGGAAAGCCAAAATCTGAACCCGCTCAGGCACCTATCGTGGGGGATACATATTCTTAGATTGGAGATGACTAGGTTGGGCTAGAGCAACCCTTTGACGATGAATCTAGTTTCTCACCCAAGATCCAAGAGCTAGGGAATGACGAAAAATATGTCTCCATGAACCATGAAATGACATATGATTTTGAGACATATATAAATGAGGATCATGAATTCTTTGATTTTGAGGGTGAAGAATCTTTTGGTGAAGTCTCATTTGAACTCAAGGAAGCGGATCCTAGTGAGACAATCAGGCTCGAGGAGTATGAGGAACTATTTGATAGCCCGATCATTGAAGATTATGATCATGTTGGGGCTAACTTGGATGATTCGAATCCTGATGATTCAATCAGTATTCCCATTCCTCAAACATGCCCTAAGGAATTGAATGATGATATTTTTGAGATCACCAAATCCAAGTCAATCCTGATTCAACCACAATTGTTGGACTTGGGTACTTTAGATGGGGTGTATAATGATTTAGAGGTCCTGCAAACATTGATTTCGGAGATAGGAAGTTTGAATTAAAAATCTGGGAAGCTAATTCTAAGGGAACTTTGATTTTTGATCTAAGGGTTCCTGTTGACCTGAAACCACCTACTTTCTACAAGGACCCTTATGATAACTTTCACGTGTAACCCAAGCTTGAAATAACTGATTATTTTTCTGAGTTAGATGTTAAGTGGACAATCGCACCTATTGAACCATCTTTACCCATTGTCTGACACTTTGGTCTTGGGTTGCACACCACTAAACCGCAGCCCGACCTCCTAAACACAACAACCTTTGATTCTGGGTGATTTTCATCCAGAACCTTAGAACCACTTGACCCTGGGGCATGGGTCTGCACCATAATCTGGTCCACGTCTGTGGACATCTTCTGCTGGCGGGTTTCAGGATCAATATTTTTATTTTGATTCTGACCCACACTTGTGTATTCTCAATTTCTTCTTTGTATGTATGTTATGCCTAGCTGAGGGCATTAAACTTAGCACTTGTGTATACACTCTTCTCTCTGTAGAGCTGACCGGATTTTCACAACACTCAGGTGATATTCTATTAACTCCGCCCTTTTCATGTCTTTTTCTTTACAATGAGGACATTGCATCATTTAGGCATGATGGAGTGGATACTTAATCTTGAAATCATTTTGTTAACTCCGTAGAATTTCTTTTAGTTTCTTTTAAAAAAAATTAAAAATTTGAAAAAGATATAAAAAGAAAGAAAATAGGAAAAGAGAACTTAAGGCATTTGGAGGTTATTAACTTTAGGAAATGATATGAGAGGACCTAAACACTTAGACTCTTCAGGTCTTTGGGCTTACTTAGCCTGGGTGTCCACTCGAATTGTACTTAATCTTGAGTCCTCGACAATTCAAATTCATTTTTAATTTAGCTAATAAATTGGGATGATAAGTATGCGACTTATCAACTCGCCCTCTGATTTGGAGGGACTTTAAGCCTAAGCATCTACACACTTTTTTTGCACTGACTCACTTTTAGGTTGTTTCTTTGAAAATTGGGTAGCTAATGAACTACCTAGGGTGATATGGCTGGCAAGTTGTCGGTGGTAACGGCTCATCGGTTGGTTGTCCAGAGCCTAGTCATAAGACCATTTTCATTGTACTGCCTTTAGATAAATCTTAGATCAGGAAAGCCACCTACTTAAAATGAAAAAAGAAAAAAAAAAGAAAAAAGAAAGGAAAGAAAAGAAAATATAGAAAAAAAATAGAAAAAGGAGAAAATAAAAAAAAAATAAAACCACACTTCACAGCACGAGTATGGCTGGCAAGTTGTTGGTGGTAGTAGCTCGTCAGCTAGTTGTCCATAACCTAGCTCATAAAAAAAAAGCACAATAATTCCCAAAACACTTATGGAAGAAGCCGGGGAGTAGAATAAACCGAGGAGATATACATTGGGTGCGCCCTTGTGTTGACCCCTTAAATAAAAGTAGGGAGAAAGCTATCGATCGAAAAGATAAATCTCTAGGAAAATTCACCTAGGGTCATAGAAACCTGAAGTCCATTTTAACGACAACTTATTTCACAAGATGCTTAGCACTTAGAGTCTTTTTTGAATCTTGGGTGGGTCGGGTAGCCGTAAAAAGTTATCCCGGAACTCTCAAACTCCAAAAGTACAAAAAAAATTAGAAAAGAAGAAAAATAATAAAAAAATGTATCTTCCCTTTTCAAGTAATGCAGACTTGGGCGATTTGCATTCTGGCAGACACTCGGGTACTGTTGAGTTTTTGTAGTTTAAGACCTTTGTTGAAATTTTCTATTGTTAATAAACAACTTAGGCCTAAGTGATCTAATCCTAATTCTACTTTTATACATAGCGTATAGTTTAATTTTGCTAGGGACTAACGAAAGATAGGCATGGGGGTAAGATGTAAACACATTTATTGAGGGTAAAATGCCTATTCATACATGTTCCTAGGCTTAGATTTGTATTTCATGTTATAAATATTGTATAGCATGCATCATTATGCATTTAGAGTAGTTGTATATAATTTAGGTTAATTGCACCCTTTTTGTAGTCAGGAGAGAAGGATATTTATTTTGGAGCCTCGGATTGACGATCCGACTGTATGGATCTGATCAAGACAACGATCGGAGTCCAATGCCTCCAAAATCACCTCGATCGGAGTCCTATAGCACCATATGCAGTCCGAGGAAGATCAACGGCCAAGGGACTATGTGACATAATTCGGAGCTTCAAATGAAAATTCCGATCGTGCAGATGGATTCAAGTCAACGATCGCAGCCTAATGGTGGAAAAATTGACTCCGACCTCTGTAGCAGCCCCTACAACGAAAAGATGATGGATGACCCAGATTGCACCACGTGGGGCAGCCCATGCCACCCAGATGTATGCATGCACCACTGCACGTGCGCATTCGCACAACGCAGCACTAGCATGTGAAGCGTGCGTGCCTGTTGAAAGTGTAAAGTGTGTTTTTAATAGGAAAGCACCGTAGTATAGTGCGCAATATGGTCAAACAAAGATTTTTAATAAAAGATAACGGGACTTGAGTCTCGATCATTCGTCTCTGGGAGCCATTTGTTTTACTTTTTAATTCAATCTTTTACGGCTCTACTTTGTTCAAAATTGCATGCCAGTTTCTAGTCTTCTGATTAAAATTTCACCACTTCTATTATGAACCTTGATTACGTGTGCGTGTGTTAAATAGATCACAAAGGTGAAATTGTGAGTTTCTATGTGCATGATTCTAGTGAGGTGGTGACTATTTACGGAAAATGCATCTATAGTCAATTTTTCTATATTCTCAAGAAACGACATGCTTGTTGCAAAATAGATAAATAAGTTGAAACAGACAACTTGAATCACGTAGAAAAGATGGCAATCATTAAGCTCATGGTGATTTCAAACATATAGAGATATATATATATATATATATATATATAAATGCATCTTTCATTCATTCATTTGGAGAGTGTTTGCAACATGAACTTGTAGAGGAAAGCTTGTACATGCATGCTTAAAAATGTAAAGCTAGCTATCAAAAAATGATCGCATCCAAGAATCTACGAGGGGATTTTGCATGCATCATTGAGGGAGAATAAGGGTTACAATACTAAGCCGTAAATGTAAAGAGCTAGCTATTAATCTATTAGAAGTGAGGGCATTCGAAGGTGGGCTCTGATGGCCTTGGAGTGGTGGAGAGGAGATAGAAGGGCGGCTAATGGAGCTTAGGCCGACCCTTGGAGAGAGGTTGGAGGAGTGATCCAGCATCCTGGCATGGTGTCCTTCATGGTGGTGCTCAGCTCATGGAGATGGAGTGGAGATGGTGGTGGCTAGCCTAAGTGGAGGTGGATGGAGCCAAGAAAGTGTGGCCAAAAAGTGGATGGGGGCAAATGGCCACCCCTTAGGTATTTTTATAGACCTAAGGGAAGCTCTCTAGAGAATTATGGAATTCTCTAGAGAGGCTTATGGTGGGAGCTCGTGGGAGAGTGAGAGAGGGTAGATGGTGGTTTTTAGATCCACCAAATGTGGATCTAAAAATTGAATGGCTCTTGGTTGCTAATTTTGGCAACCAAGGCAACAACACATGGTAGAGAGTTCTAGAGAACTCTAGGCTAGATACTTTTGTGTGGATGATGTGTGTGGGTGTGTGTCGGTCGAAACTTAGGTGGCTAGGTTGATTAGGATAGGTTCTAGTGGGTTTAGGTCAAGGTATGTCTCAAATAAGGGTTATAAACCCTAATTCACTAAGGTAAAGTTCAATTAAACTTAATACAAGTTTAATAGGGTGTGTGGAAACTTAATTGAGTAAAACAACTCAATTAATTTAGGTCTAGGTCAATTGGACTCTCACTGAGTCCAATTGGACAGTGTGTGCTGAGATCAGGGCTCAAGTGGACTTATTGAGTCCAATTTAATAGGCTGATGGAATTGACTAAGATCCAACCAATTAGGTTTAGTGAGGACATAATTAGGTCCTTAAGGAGATCTAGAGGTGATGTACTAGGGTTGGGGCACCTTAATTTAGGTTGCTATGGGGTTGGAATTGGGTTTAGGGACCTAGAGATCCAAGATCAAGGCTTGAATCTCAAAACAGGAACTGGAGAGCAGTATCAGACGTCTAATAATAGTGTCAGACATCTTATACTCAAAAATCAGAAGTCCAAACTTGTTGTCTGGATGTCCAATCAGAGTCAGGAGGGATTTTACATTCTGTTTTGGGTATTCTGCAGAAATTGGACGTCTGACCAAGTGTTTGGACGTCTGACCAAGTGTTTGGACATCCAATAGCACTGCAGAAGTGGGTTTAAGGTGTGCGAGAGTTGGCTAAGGGTTATGGACGTCCTATAATACATCTGGACATCCAGATAAGGGTTGGAACTAGGTTTTGGGCCTTCCTAGGGTGCTATGACCTAATCTAAGGGTGGCTAAGGCTTGGGGAAGTCTCTAGGCTATCCTAGGGCTAGGATGGACCTAAGCTCTTCACATTTTACTGCTTTACTCCTACTTAATAGAATAGAAAACCTTAACTCCCTTACATCATTATTCCTTCATCTAAACAAAGCCTTCTACTCCAGCTCTGCTGCAACACCCGCTATTCCAGATCTAGATTCAGATCCTGCTCCAAATCCAGCTCCAGATCTAGCTCCTGATTAGCTTATTGCCTACAATCAACAATGCACTTAATCAGCACAATATAACATTATTTTATGCATAGCTAAAGTAAAGCAGTAAAGATGTAGATAATGCTTATGCATGCATGAATTACGTTAACTTATGTGAAAAACGGTGGATCGCGGTGCTGCTTCGTGTTTATTATAGTACAATCGTTATAGTATAAGACAAGACAGCTACGGTTGTCGTTATTATCAAAATTTACTCGAAAATAGTTTAGTTTCTCGAGGTTGAACTCAGGGAGCTACTAGAATTCTAGAAGTACAGAGTTTTCTTTATTACAAAAATAAGAGAGAGAGAGAGGGAGAGATGGATTTCGATTTTTCTTCTCTTCTCTCTCCCTGCTTGTCTTCTTCTTCTCTTCTTTGCCTTTTCTTCAGCTACAGTGTCTCTATGGGTCTTCTTCTTCCTGTTGCCTTCAATTCATCTTCTGCTTGTCTTCTATTTCTTTTCTTCTTCAGTTCTTCTTTTTTCTCTTTTCCTGTGCGAAGTCTTCTTCTGCTTCTTTCTTCCTTCTCCTTTCTTTCTCTTCAGTTGCGGAGCCTTCTCTTTTCTTCTTCTTCTCTGCTTTATCTCCTCTGAAGCTTCATCTATCGTCTGATACAGCAGTCAGACGACTTAAACGGCGGTCTGCTACAGTGCCTCTCTTCTTCTCCTTCCTTTCTTCCTTCGCCGCTTCTTCTTCTTCTGCTCTGCACACTCACACAACTGGTCAGAGAAAAACCTACCCCTACCCTTCCCAATGTCTCTCTCTTTCTCAGATTTCTCTCATAGGATCGCTCTCCCAGAGCTGGGTATTCGGGTACGGGTATCGCGCCCAGGACCAGGCCCACCGACGTGCGGTGGTGGGCGAGGTATGCGCAGTGTCGGGTATTTGGATCCTGCCCAGACCCGTGGAGCGTGAGCGCTTGTGAGGGCGAGCACGTGGCATGCAAGTGCGTGAGGGACCTGACCCATGTGTTCGAAGGCGAATAGCCTCGAACACTTTTACAATTTATGTGCGGGCACTAAGCCACGCACTTCCGAGGTGGGAATAAAGTCCCACCTCCCGACTGGCGTTCGCAGGCGAGGAAGCTGCAGGCAATTGCAGCAACTCGTGAGGGGCTTGCCTCAGTTGCAAACCTGGGAGCCTTCGCAGAGACACTCCGCGCGACCTGGGACCAGCGCCTGGGCGAGATCGAAGCTGCAGCTGCAGGTGAAGGAGCTTCACCTGCCCAGCAGTGGTGGCAAAGGGGGTGTGACCTGAAAGCAGGAATATGGCCTCTCGGCCCAGTTAGAAGATGCAGGGAGCTTCGCCGGAGTGCGGCGAAGCCAGTGCGGGTGGTGGAGAGGCGTGAGGCGGTGTATGGCGGCAGCCCTAGGTCGGACTGTAGTCGGAAAAATGGGTTTGTTCGGGGGGTCATTGTGGAGGTGTGGAATGGCAGTGGAGAGGCGGAGGGTGTTTGGTGAGGTGAGGTGGAGCTTTTGGTGCAGTTGGCGAGTCGTATGGGGTTGTGGGATGACGGGAATGACTCGTCGGAGAGTGGCCGGAGGTGGGGAAGATGAAGGTGGTCAAGCGTGGGCGTAGGGCGATCAAGCAAAACAAGTTGGGGAAAAGAAAGAGGGGAGGAAGGGAAATAACTGTTACTTACCTATAGGGACGAAGGGGGGGTGGAGCGGCAGGCAGCCGTACCGACTGTCGCCGGGGAAGAAACACCCAGAGGGAGAGGCGGCGGCAAGGAAGAGGGTAGGGAGGCGTGCGCTTGGTGCGGCGCAACGTGGGGAGATCAGGTGCGGGTGACTCTGCTACTGGTATTGCAGTAGAGTGACGAGAAGGAGGAGGAGCCGCTGGAGCTGGTGGGTTCCTGTCGGAGTGGAGAGAGAGGAAGGGTTGAGGTATTCTCCGTCAAGACCAATCTGGGAGAAACGGCTGGCGACGTTGGTCTTTATAAAGGCGGTGGCGAAGGGGCAGATGCACGCTGGCAACGTGCGTCCCTCGCTGGAGCATGGTCGGAGACGAGACCCATACCTTCCGTGCGTTTGCACGGATGGTGTGGGCGTCATCAGGTGGCATGGCCGAGTCCCTGCGATAGCAGACATCGCAAGGAACTCTACGTTCTCTTGGCAGGATGCCCCCCTCAACCTGCGCGGCGCCATGCTATGCGCAAAGTCGCCGGAGCATGGTGCTGCGCAGAGACTTGCAGGAGGGACCAAAATGAAAAGAATGAAGATGAAATTAGGGGCCAAAATACAAGGGTTTCGAAAGTTGAGGGTCAAAATGTAAATGATGAGGACCAAATTTCAAAGTTGGTCAAGGAGGTCTCTTCTTAGGCTCAGGTTTTTGTGCATAAATAAATTGGACCTAAGGATTTTAATGGTGAATTTTGTTTCTATGTTAGACCATGTTTGACCAGCCAATTTACGTAAAAACCTAAATTAAATCATTAATTGGGCATAGTTCTGAACGTAGGTCAAAATGGGTTTCTAAGGCCAAATTGAAGGTTCTAAACCCTAGAGATTATTTTTTCTATGAATTTTAGAGGGTTTAGTTGATTTTTACCCTACCTCGAACCATGTGAATTGAAGTGGGTTTGTTTTAGGGTTACAAAATGTCATTTAATTCCCTGGAGTTGCTGTAGCCCCTATTGGATCAGATCATCCCACTTTCCTTCTTATTAGGTTAGTTTGACCTGTGTTTGGACCCTGAGTTACCCTGTTTGCAGATTGTGTTGGTGAAATTGCATTTTTACCCGTTATGACTTGTTTTCTTCTTAAACTTAGACTTCTCTGAGTTAAGCCTTTCTTTGAGTTATGTAGGAGCTTTTTCTTGCATACCTAGGTTAGATTGTGCTACTTAGGGTTCATGATGAGGTTCTCATCATACCCCCATGCCTAGCTTTTGCTAGTCCCTTAGCAAAAACTTAAGGTTTGAACCTTTGTTCTAGACCATGAAGTTCTTAATGGTTTCAGATAAGTGCTTTTGTCATTTGAACCTAGATTAGGTCAGAATGCTGACCATAGGCCTAAAAGGTACTCTAGTACCAACCAAGATCCAGATCTGTCTAGCCTCAGCCTCAGTCCTTAGCAAAGGTTTTTAAGGCCCACAAGAACTAACCTAAGGTTTATTGGACTTTGTGGTTAAAGCACCCGTGCTTGAGATGATTTTAGCCCTGGCTCAGTTCGCAGTGCATTTTATAAGAGAGAGAGATAGAATATTTTTCTGTTTGGAGAGTTTTCTCTCTCTTTTTCTTTTTAATTCTAGCTTAGGATTGGCTTTTCAACATGGTCTGTATCAGATTCCTTGTTCCCATCATCAATCCTCAAGGGTTCCTGGCAATCGATGCTTCGAGATAGCACCACCCATGGCAACCCCCGGAACCCTAGCTATTGAGATTTCGAGATAATCCCATTCATGGTGTTCCGTGGCTGAATCCAGACCCTGGCAATTGACACTTCGCGATAATGCCATGCATGGAATCTGAACCAGCAGAGTGCTTACATGCCCCCAGTAGGATATGTAAATATCCTAAGAGACAAGCACTGAGGAGATGATATTTTGTTACGCATCTTCGAGGGGAATTTCCCACCTCTCCGCATTGGGAACTCGTCCAAATCAACTTGTGTTGATCGGTCGCTCCTACTCTAGGTGTTCTTCTCAGAATTTTGCGACGCTTCTACGTGATTTTGATTTTTACGCTTACTGAACCAGGCTGTGTGTGAGGTTAGGGTGCTTAGGTTATTGAGTCCCGTAAACCAAAAGTTAGTTAATGAGGCCAAATACTCCTTAAGCCTTGGACCTAATACTTAAGCTTTTCATTTTCCTCAACCTCTTGAGGAGTGTCCAGATCTTAATGGGTACTAAGAGTCTATCCAAGAATGCCTAAGGTTTGCATTCTTACTAATCCCATCATGCACTTTTCATTTCTTTTCTTGAATGAGGTCTAAAACTTAGGTCAATTCCTTAGTTTCTTTCTAATGACAATTACTCTTTTCTCATATTTTTGTGCTCCTTTTTCATTTTGTTTCTTTTCCTTCTCTCACAAAATTTCCTTTCTCTTCTTTTTTTTTTCAAAATTTTCTTTTAATTTTTATGGTGTTTTTGGCATATGTGAATTTTTTTTTGTTTAAAACCTTTTCTTACAAGTTTTGCACTTTCATACCCCCCCATGCCTAAGGTTTGCAATGTCCTCATTGTGACTTAGGGGGTTTTTATTCAGCTTAGTTCATTCCTTAGGACAGGTATTTTGGGGAGTGAATGGGTCAAGGTGATTGTTACGAACGATTTCTAATCCCAGATGCAAGCATCTGAGGTGGAGTCGGCTATCTTAAAGGGTGAACCTTAAGTGCACAAAGGTGTCAAAAAGGGTTTAGGTTTTCAAGGAAAATGATGGGCTACCTCCCGTTAAGCACTGAGTTTTACGCCATCGGCTGGGCGCAATAAGCTCAAGGGGAATGGAGGATATAAGATGATTTAGCCAAATCAGTAGAAGTTACATCAATGAACGGCTTGAGTCTCTGACCGTTCACGATGAAAGGTTCGAAATCAGGGCTGAGCGGACTGATTTCGATGGCTCCATTTCCAAAAACGTGTCAGACCAAGTATGGTCTGACCACTTGGATCGCAACTTTCCAGGGAAAAGTTTGAGTCGGGTATCAAAGAGTAGGACCTTCTGACCAGGATGAAAAATCTTTCTCAAGATATGCCTATCATGGAAGGCTTCAACCCGCTCCTTGTAGATTCGCGAGTTCTCATACGTGTCCAGGCGTAATTCATCGATCTCGCTGATTTGAAGCTTTCTGTGGGTTCCAGCCTTTGAAAGATCTAGATTACAGTTCTGTACTGCCCAATAGGCTTTATGCTCCAATTCGACGGGAAGGTGACCCGCCTTCCCATACACTAGTCTAAAGGGAGACATGCCTAATTGGGTTTTGTGGGTAGTACTATAGGCCGACAAGGCTTCCAGAAGTCGGGACGACCAGTCCTTCCTGTCAGGTCGAACAGTGACCTGCAGGATTTTCTTGATCTCCCGATTTGATAGCTCAGCTAGACCATTAGTCCAGGGGTGATAAGGAGTAGAGATTCGGTGAGACACCCCGTACTAGGTCATCAGTGACCTAAACTGAGCATTTGTGAAATGGGTCCCCTCATCTGAGATTATAGCACGAGGAATCCCGAACCTTGAGAAAATGTTTTGATGAATGAATTTGAGAACGATTTTGTGATCACAGGTTTGGGTCGATATGGCTTGGATCCATTTGGACACGTAGTCCACAACTAGCAGAATGTATTCGAAACCATCCGAAACAGGAAAGGGGCCCATAAAATCAATCCCCCAAACATCAAAGATTTCGCATACGAAAATTGGCTGCAAAGGCATCATGTCGCGATAGCTCATGTTGCCCAAAGTTTGGCAATGAGTGCATGCCTTGCAGTGACTGTACGCATCTTTGAACAGTGTGGGCCAGTAAAAGCCGCACTGAGGACTTTTGATGCGATTTTATGTCCAGAGAAATGGCCACCGATGCCTGGTCATGGCAGAAAGAGAGGATATTGTTGACTTCCTCTTCCGGAACACATCTCCGGATGATTTGATCAGCACCTATGCGGAAGAGGTACGGGTCTTCCCAAATGTAAAACTTGGCATCAGAGCGCAATTTGTCTTTCTTGGCCTTCGGCCAATCGGACGGGATCTGATGAGATGCCAAGTAGTTTACTATATCGGCAAACCATGGAAGGGTAGTACCAATAGTCAGTAGGTGCTCATCAGGAAAATGTTCCGTGATGGGTCCGGAAGGGTTGATAATCTCAAAAGGAACGTGGGACAAATGGTCAGCTACCACATTCTGTCTTCCCACCTTGTCATGAATTTCGAGATCGAATTCTTGCAACAGCAAGATCCATCGAATTAGTCGGGGCTTCGCGTCCTTCTTGGCAAGGAGATGCCTCACAGCTGTGTGATCTGAGTAGATGATGACGTGGGAACCCAGGAGATACGATCGGAATTTTTGAAGGGCAAATACTACGGCTAGCAGCTCTTTCTCTGTAACCGTGTAGTTACGCTGAGCCTCGTCAAGTGTCTTGCTAGCGTAGTAGATGACCACAGGTTTCCCGTCAGCTTTCTGCTCCAGGATCGCTCCTACAGCGAAATCAGACGCATCGCACATGATCTCAAAGGGTTGAGACCATTCAGGAGATTGTAGGATAGGTGCCTGGGTGACTCGGTCACGAAGGTTTTCAAAGGCTAGTGTGCATTCCTTGGAGATTTCAAAGGGTACATCGTTAGCGAGAAGAGTAGTCAAGGGGCGCATGATTCTCGAGAAATCAGGAATGAAACGACGGTAAAAACCGACGTGCCCTAGAAAAGAACAGATGGCCCTGATCGAGCTACGCATAGGAAGGTGAGAGATTAGATCAACCTTAGTTCGATCCACTTGGATGCCTTTCTCCGAGATTAAGTGTCCCAGGACAATTCCCTCAGGCACCATGAAATGGCTCTTTTCCCAGGAAAGAACCAAATTCACATCGATGCACCGCCTGAGTATTTGGACCAAGTGTTGGAGGCAATCGTCAAATGATGCTCCAAAAACTGAAAAGTCATCCATGAAGACTTCCAGATAGTCACCTACCATATCTGAGAATATGGCAAGCATGCACCGTCGAAAAGTCGCGGGTGCATTGCAAAGATCGAAAGGCATCCTTCGGAATGCGTATGTTCTGAAGGGGCAGGTGAACGTGGTCTTTTCTTGGTCCTCTAGATGGATTGCCACCTGGTTGTAACCGGAGTACCCGTCAAGAAAGCAGAAGAATCGATTTCCCGCTAATTTTTCGAGAATCTGATCAGTGAAAGGTAGTGCGAAATGATCCTTCTTCGTGGAGGAATTGAGTCATCGGTAATCTATACAGACTCTCCACAAGTTGGCTAATCAGGTAGGAATGACTTCTCCAATTTCAGTTGTTATAGTGGTGAGTCCTGCCTTTTTAGGCACGACTTGAATTGGGCTCACCCAACGACTATCGGAGATCAGGTAGATGATCCCGGCATCTAACCACTTGATGATCTCCTTTTTTACGACCTCGTGCAGATTGGGGTTCAAGCGTCTCTGCATTTCACGAGAAGGTTGTGCGCCCTCTTCTGAATAGATATGATGAGTACAATAAGAGGGACTTATTCTAGTTAGATCATCGAGAGTCCATCCAATGGTTCCACGATGTTGCTGGAGAACAATAGTAAGACGGGATTCCTATTCGGGTTTGAGCTTGGAATTGATAATCACAGGAAGGGTCAGATTAGAACCCAGAAAGATGTATTTCAAGTGATCAGGAAGGGGCTTTAGTTCGAGGATGGGGTTATCAGCAGCAGTGGGTGGTTCAGAATAGATGTGAGGTTCAAGGGTAGGAGTTATTGGTTTGTCTAACTCCGGATTCGACTCCTCTGTTTGCGGGTCAAGATCTTTCTGCGGTTGATGAGGTATAATCAGGTCATTCTGAAAGGGTGTTTCATCAACCAAAGCCCTAATGTCACAAATTTGTTCGATGACACCGTAATTGATTCCTTGTTGGGCCTTAAATATATCAATTTTCAGGGTTTGATTTCCAAATTTGAGCTCTATTTGGCCCTCCTCATAGCTGTTGTTGGCTCTAGCAGTAGCCAAGAAAGGTCTCCCTAGAATGATTGGCGTATCCCTAGGGTTTTCAGGTGCGTCCATGTCTAAGACTATAAAGTCTACAGGAAAGTAGAAATCCTGCACTCTTACAATAACATCCTCAAGAATCCCTTTTGGTGACTTTATAGATCGATCTGCTAATTGTAATGTCACCTCAGTTGGTTTTAGCTCAGATTCTTCTAGATGGTTAAGTAAGGATGTGGGTATAAGATTTATGGAAGCACCCAAGTCTAGCAATGCTCTATCAAATTGGGTATCACCTATCTTGCAGGAAATCAGGGAAGTACCAGGATCTTTAGCCTTGGGTGGGAGTCTGCTTAGGATTACAGAGCTGGCTTGCTCTGACAGTACAATTGGACTCCCACTTTTGGTTCGCGGCTTATGCTGGGTTGTACACACATTCTTTAAGAATCGTGCGTAAGCCGGTATGTGGTGGATTGCATCCATCAAGGGGATGTTTATGTGGACCTGCTCAAAGAGCTTGACTAGGTCCTCCTCAGGTGCCACAGGCTTGATAGCCTTCTTTCCCTTGGTCAAGGCCTCGGAAAATGGAACCTTTGTTGGTTCTTCTAGGATAGGTCCAGGTCATTGATCTGGGACAGGGATAGGAACATCCTGGATTACTGTCCTAGGCTTGGGATCACTACCAGGCCTTGAGTGGTTTGGATAAGGTGGATCTTGGGTTTCCTTACCACTACGAGTTGTCATGGAATTAAGTCCTGCCTGGTTTTGGTTGGGATTGGGTAAGATGGATTGTTGCTGATAGCCCGCAAAAGAAGTGGAAGCCTCCATCCCGTCGGGTGAAGGAACAGAGGGGGCCTGATAAATCTTGTGGGCTTGGCCCGGGTTTGGGTTCATAACACGCTGCTGTGTTGGCACATTATTCGGGTTTGGAAGAGGTTGGGAAGGAAGTGTGCCTGGCTGGCGAGAATTTGCCAACTGGGCCAGTTGATTTCGGACCTCTGTAAGTTCGTCCTTGTGTTATTTTTGGATAGCCGCATTCGTTCTTTGAATGTCAGCCAGAGTCTGAAGGATAAGGGACATTTGATCCTAATTTGGCCCTGATGGATAAGTAGGGTTGGGTCGAGGCTGAGGTGGCTGGTAAGGACGAGGGTGCTGTGGGTGGTACTGAAAGGGTGGTCTTTGGGTTTGGGAATTTCCCGCCCACTGAAAATTGGGATGGTTTCACCATCCAGGGTTGTAGGTGTTGGAGAATGGGTCGTTCTGGATGGTGTTGAGGTCCTCGCAGGTCTGAGGAACCTCCAGAGAATCAGAGAAAGGGGGAGTGGAATTCCCCGGGTTGGTATAGAAAGGATCGGATGACCCTCCGATCTGAGAATCAGATGGGGATAGATATGGATCCATCCCAAGGGAAGATCGGTGGAGAATGTTTTGCACAATCTCATGTGTGGAAGGAGGCTGTGAAAAGGAATTACACGCAGAGCTGGCTCGCTGCAAGTGCTGAGTCAGCTCATCCACCTTTTTCTCAATGATTAAGACCTTGTCCAATCGACTGGCCATTAATTCTAGGTCGACTGATGCGAACAGGCCCTGTGTCTCATGTGCTCCCCTGAGGTTCGTCGATGCGTGGGAATTTGTCCTGTCGAATAATCCCATGGAGTCATTGTTGATGGAGTTCTCCACATGTTTTCGAGAATCTCCCACACGGTGTCCTAATGTTGACCCATGATATTTCCTCCGCAGGTTGCATTGACGAAAAGACGGATGTCTTCACGGAGTCCTTGGTAAAAAGACTAGACTTGTTCCCATTTAGGAACTCCGTGGTGGGGGCACTTTCTCATGAGATCCTGAAAGCGATCCCATGCCTCATGGAGAGGTTCTCCCGTTTGCTGAGTAAAGTGAGTAATCTGATGGCACAAGGCATTGGTTCGACCAACGGGAAAGAACTTCAAAAATTTGGACTGAAGTTCTTCCCAAGTGTTGATCGGCCGAGTCTGAGTTTGATACCAATGAGAGGCCTTGTCCATAAGAGAGAAGGAGAACATCTTCATGAGAAGAATGTCCCGATTTTGTGCATATGACCCAAAAGTTTGGGCCAGATGCTTCAACTGTTTGATGTGCTGGAAGGGATCTTCGGAATTAAGCCCATGGAATTTAGGTATAGCATGAATCATATTGGGCTTTAATTCGGAATCAGGTCCTCCAGCCGGGATTCTGACTCGAGGCTCAATGGCCACTGCAGCAGGATTCTAATGGTCTCGCATCATAGGACTCTGTGGTAGGTGCACAAAGTTTTGGAAGAGGTCATTGAGTCACTAGAGCTGGTGCTCCAGATTGTTTTCTTCCTCAACTGGCTGAGCCATGATGGGGGAAGAAGAAGAGCTTGATTCTGAATCAGATGAGAGAATAATGTGGTGGGGTTGCTGCACAAACACGGGCGTCGAGGCTTGGCCTTGACGAGAGTGAAATTCTAAAGGAGGTCTTAAGGGTTGTCTTAAGGACCTCCTACCGTACATGCACTATTGGAATAGATGAGTTTAGAAGGTGCTGGACCCAATCGAGACACCCAAAAATTGTTGGGTGACTATAGAGGTGCAGGGCAGATGGATCCCTTGATCAAAAAGATCATCCACTTGAGAATTGCCTGGGCAGCCAGAGAGGGTGAGTCCTGCGAAGACCCCTACACGGTAGAGTGTCCCCACAGGTTACAGGGTTTCCCCCATCCGACCTCTCTTGTCACTGCGGTTCCAGGTAGACCAGAATGGGGACCTTGACCTCTTAAGTCTCCCTCTTTTACTTTAAGATCAGGGTGCTTAAGGTTCCACTTGAACTCTTAGGTATTTTGAGTGAGAAAGTGACCTAATTTTAAGGTTGGTTGACCCAAGGGATCAACTTCACCTCTTGTTCCTCTTGAGAGCTTTTGGGTCCTTTCTTTTAAGGTTCAAATGGATTTAAGGGCCTGATTTGCTTAGGGTTCCTCGTGTATAGATCTTTTCAAACAAGGTTTAGGCACACCACTTTTTGGGAAGATCTTTTCTTTGTTAATAGAAGGTGTGTCTCTGAAAACCCTAGCTTTTCAATCCTTGAGTTGGCTCTAGTTGGTCCATTTTAGTTGCCTCAAAATTTAGTAACTAGGGCTCAATCAAGAAGGTTTTAGCCCTAGTTACCTTAATTGGATGGACAGTTAAAATGTGTTGAAATGAAAAATTAGGCAACTTTGATGAGTTACTAAGTATAACACAGGTAGCCCTAAGTTGATTCTTCTTTTCGTTTCTTTTTAGATTTCAAGGGAGTTTAGGAGAGGGCTGATGAAGATTACCTGTTTGTTGGAGTGTTTGTTGTGCGGCAGCTCTTCCAATTCTTTTCCTTTACCTGCACACAAGAGAGAAAAAGGCTAGCAATTTTTAAATAGAGAGTTCAAAACTTCTAGAATAGCCGTTGCTCCCCGACAACGGCGCCAAGTGAAAAACAGCGGACCGCGGTGCTACTTTGTATTTATTATAGTACAATTGTTATAGTATAAGACAAGACAGCTACGGTTGTCGTTACTATCAAAATTTACTCGGAAATAGTTTGGTTTCCCGAGGTCGAACTCAGGGAGCTACTAGAATTCTAGAAGTACAGAGTTTTCTTTATTACAAAAATAAGAGAGAGAGAGGGAGAGATGGATTTCGATTTGTCTTCTCTTCTTTCTCTCTTTGCTTGTCTTCTTCTCTTCTTTGGCTTTTCTTCAGCTGCAGTGTCTCTACGGGTCTTCTTCTTCCTGTTGCCTTCAATTCTTCTTCTGCTTGTCTTCTATTTCTTTTCTTCTTCAGTTCTTCTTTTTTCTCTTTTCCTGCGCGAAGTCTTCTTCTGCTTCTTTCTTCTTTCTTCGCTTTTCTTTCTCTTCAGTTGCGGAGCCTTCTCTTTTCTTCTTCTTCTCTGCTTTATCTCCTCTGAAGCTTCATCTGTCGTCTGATATCGTAGTCAGACGACTTAAACGGCGGTCTGCTATAGTGCCTCTCTTCTTCCCCTTCCTTTCTTCCTTCGACGCTTCTTCTTCTTCTGCTCCTGCACACTCACACAATTGGTCAGAGCAAAACCTACACCTACCCTTCCCCGCGTCTCTCTCTTTCTCAGATTTCTCTCATATGATCTCTCTCCCAGAGCCGGGTATTCGAGTACGGGTATCGCACCCGGGACCAGGCCCACCGACGTGCGATGGTGGGTGAGGTGTGCGTAGTATCGAGTATTCAGATCCTGCCCAGACTGACGGGGCGTGAGCGTGGGCCAGGGTGAGCGCGTGGCATGCATGTGCGTGAGGGACCTGACCCCTGTGTTCGAAGGCGAATAGCCTCGAACACTTTTACAATTTATGTGCGGGCACTGAGCCACGCACTTTCGAGGTGGGACTAAACTCCCACCTCCCGACTGGCGTCCGCAGGCGAGGAGGCTGTAGGCAATTGCAGCAACTCGCGAGGGGCTTGCCTCAGCTGCAGACCTGGGAGCCTTCGCAGAGACACTCCGCGCGACCTGGGACCAACGCCTAGGCGAGATCGAAGTTGCAGTTGCAGGTGAAGGAGCTTCACCTGCCAAGCAATGGCGGCGAAGGGGGTGTGACCTAAAAGCAGGAATATGGCCTCTCAGCCTAGTCAGAAGATGCTGGGAGCTTCGCCGGAGTGCGGCGAAGCCAGTGTGGGTGGTGGCGAGGCGTGAGGCGATGTATGGCGGCAGCCCTAGGTCGGATTGTAGTTGGAAAAATGGGTTTGTTCGGGGGCTTGTTGTGGAGGCGTGGAATGGCAGTGGAGGGGCGGAGGGTGTTTGGTGAGGTGAGGCGGATCTTTTGGTGCAGTTGGCGAGTCGTATGGGGTTGTGGGATGACGGGAACGACTCGTCGGAGAGTGGCCGAAGGTGGGGAAGATGAAGGTGGTCAGGCGTGGGCGTAGGGCTATCAAGCAAAACAAGTTGGGGAAAAGAAACAGGGGAGGAAGGGAAATAACTGTTACTTACCTACAGGGACGAAGGGGGGTCGGAGCGGCAAGCAGCCATACCGACTGTCGCCGGAGAAGAAACACCCAGAGGGAGAGAGTGGCGGCGAGGAAGAGGGCAGGGAGTCGCACGCTTGGTGCGGCGCGACGCGGGGAGATCAGGTGCGGGTGACTCTGCTGCTGGTATTGTAGCAGAGTGACGAGAAGGAGGAGGAGGAGCCATCGGAGCTGGTGGGTTCAGGTCGGAGTGGAGAGACAGGAAGGGTTGAGGTATTCTCCGTCAAGACCAAGCTAGGAGAAACGGCTGGAGACGCTGGTCTTTATAAAGGCGGTGGCGAAGGGGCGGACGCACTCTGGCAACGTGCGTCCCTCGCCGGAGCATGGTCGGAGATGAGACCCATACCTTCCGCGCATTCGCACCGAAGGTGTGGGCGTCGTCAGGTGGCATGGCCGAGTCCCTGCGATAGCAGACATCTCAAGGAACTCCGCGTTCTCTTGGCAGGACGCCCCCCACAACCTGTGCGGCGCCATGCTCCGTGCAAAGTCGCCGGAGCATGGTGCTGCGCAGAGACTTGCAGGAGGGACCAAAATGCAAAGAACGAAGATGAAATTACGGGCCAAAATGCAAGGGTTTCGAAAGTTGAGGGTCAAAAAGTAAATGATGAGGACCAAATTGCAAAGTCTGTCAAGGAGGTCTCTTCTTAGGCTCAAGTTTTTATGCATGACTAAATTGGACCTAAGGATTTTAGTGGTGAATTTTTTTTCTAGGTTAGACCATGTTTGACCATCCAATTTACGTAAAAACCTAAATTAAATCATTAATTGGGCATGGTTCTCAATGTAGGTCAAAATGGGTTTCTAAGGCCAAATTGAAGGTTCTATGCCGTAGAGATTATTTTTCTATGAATTTTAGAGGGTTTATTTTATTTTTACCCTACCTCAAACCACGTGAATTGAAGTGGATTTATTTTAGGGTTATAGAATGTCATTTAATTCCCTGGAGTTGCTGTAGCCCCTGTTGGATCAGATCATCCCAGTTTCCTTCTTATTAGGTTAGTTTGACCTGTGTTTGGACCCTGAGTTACCCTGTTTGCAGATTGTGTTGGTGAAATTATATTTTTACCCCTTATCACTTATTTTCTTCTTAAACTCAGACTTCTCTGAGTTAAGCCTCTCTTTGAGTTATGTAGGAGCTTTTTCTTGCATACCTAGGTTAGATTGTGCTAGTTAGGGTTCATGATGAGGTTCTCATCATTATTCCAAGTCCTAACCTAATTTAGGTCAATTAAGACCTTTGATTGCTGCATAATTAGCACCTGTAGAGAGCGCCCAGCATATCCCCAACGAAGCATGTAGCGGATCTTCGGTGACAGACTGGTAGACTTATAGCAACGCTTACAGCCGTCGCTAATTCATCACAAGCCAGCAGTCATGAGCTGTCTACAACGACGTTTCTAGCAATGACCTGGATGTCACTAATGGTCTCATACCTATTTTTTGCCTCTTCTCCTCGACTATAAAAGGACCTACACCCCCTCCCTTCCAAGCCATCTCTACCTACTCTACTCCCACCTACTCCCAAGCTCTACCAGCTCCCAAGGCACCTATTAGTGTAGCGAACCTCTGCCCCACCAAATACTTTCCAACTTCCCATCCCCCTTCATTGGTCACCTTGGAGTCATCCTCCCACCTCCATTCTGGTAGTAGATTATCTTTGTCTTCTCATCTCCATTCCAGAGCCACGTCGAAGCTTTCCTCAACACGATGTCCTCCTGCATCTCACCTTCGTCGTCACACTCCTCACCTCCTTCATCCGAGCTTCCGCTAGGAACCGTCATCTCGTCGAACAGCTGATTCGGGAGATTTCCTCTCACCCTCCTCTCTTTTTATGCTCTCATAGTTTATTGTAATTGACATTGGAAGTAATATTTATCAGATTTGTTCCACATCTTTATCTTGTGATTTGTTTGCATGTTTTCTTCTTACAAAAATACAAAAAAGTAGCAAAACCCTACAATATGAAAAAGAAATAAATCGAAGTGCGATTTTCAATTAAAGTAAACGTTGCCTCCCTATGTTCGACCTGGGACTCACTTTTCGAGTTTCTGTATAAATTTTATCTGATTGATGTGTTGTGCAACTACGATGACAGGTTACCCCGTAACCTTGATTTCTAACTCGCGAAACACGCACGACCATTGGCCGACTTCCAAGCGGGACAAATTGATTGCCGAGGCCAAGTACTATTTTTGGGAGGAACCATACCTTTTCCACATCGACAATGATCAGGTGATCTGGAGATGCATTCCTGATGACGAGGTCAATGACGTAATGTCATTCTGTCATGACCAGGCTTACGATGGCCATTTCTCTGGGTGTAAAACCGCAGCGGAAATTTTCCAGTGTCGGTTCTTTTGGCTTACTTTGTTCAAAGACGCATAGACGTATTGTAGGGAATGAGCTCGTTGTCAGACCCTCGGCAACATGGGCCCGCAGGATATGATGCCCATGAACCTGATTATTGTGTGCGAAATCTTTGACAGATGGGGAATTGATTTCATGGGACCCTTTTCCGGATCTAATGACTTTGAATACATTCTACTCGCTGTTGATTATGTCTCTAAATGGGTCGAAGCCATCCCCACGAGAACTAATGATCATAAAGTTATCCTCCAATTTATTCAGGAGAACATCTTTACCAGATTTAGGATTCCTAAGGCCATCATCAGCGATGGCGATCTCATTTTACCAATGTGGACTTTGAGTCCTTGATAAAAAAGTACAGGGTGTTGCGTATCTCGACTCCTTACCACCCACAGACTAATGGACTGGCAGAACCATAGAACTGAGAGATCAAGAAGATCCTTTAGGTCACTATTCGGCCTGATAGAAAAGATTGGTGTTCTCTTCTTATAGAAGCCTTGTGGGCCTATAAGACCGCCCACAAGACCTAATTAGGCATTTCTCCCTTCAGATTAGTGTGCGGCAAGGCATGTCACCTTCCCATCGAGATGGAGCACAAGGCTTATTGGCCAGTACGGAAGTGCAATTTGGATCTAGTGAAGGCTGGAATACACCGGCAGTTGCAATTAAGTGAGATAGAGGAACTACGTAATGATGCATATGAGAACTTGCGTATCAACAAAGAGCGGGTTAAAGCCTTCCACAATTGGCACATTGTGCGAAAATCTTTCCACCCTAGTCAAAAAGTTCTACTCTTTGATGCCAAACTCAAACTTTTCCTAGGAAAACTCAAATCAAAATGGATTGGACCATTCTTGGTGAGACGAATCTTTGGAAATTAAGCTATTGAAATCAGCCAACCTAGCCTTGATTTAGAACCCTTTGTTGTGAACGGTCAGTGACTCAAGCTGTTCATTGAACTCACTGATACAAACAAGGCTGAGGTATCTTTTAATCTCCATTCTCCCTGAGCTTATTGCACCTAGCTGATGGTATTAAACTTAGTGGTTAATGAGAGACAACCTGTCATCCTTTTTTTAAAAAAAAAACCTGAAACCCTTCTTGACACATTGATGAGAGCCTCATCATGAGCCATAACAAGCTCATTTTGACCCAATAAAGAGAATAAAAGCTCCTACATAACCTAGAAGAAGGCTTAATAAAAGGAATAAGTGTTCTGAGAAGAAAACATGAAATAAAGGTTAAAACTGTAATTTTACCACTGCAGTACATAAAAGAGATTTCTCAAAGGCAAAACATAGGTCAAATGGTCTAAATGAGATAAAAAGTGAGTTGAGTCAATCATAAATGGGTTCATGTGCAAGTCCAGTTGTCTCACAGAAATCGTGTTTTGTAAACTCATGTGAGACTTCGCAAATTGATTTTCACCCTTAAACTCAAAGAAATCTAAATCTGTATTAATGTACGTCCCAAAATCATCCATCACTTTTTGGTCCATGGAGACATACGTTTCCTCATACCCTGACTCAGGGATCTCAGGTGAAGAAATCAGATCATCCTTAATCGGTTGCTCTAAATCAATCTGGTCAGCCTCGTAACACGTGTCCCCCCAACAGGTGCCTGAGCGGGTTCTAACATTGGCTCTCCTGAAGGGGGTTCATGCTGGGAATCATCCCATGATTGAACTAAAGCAATCACAATTTTCATTCTCAATTTCGCTGACTTCCCAAGTAAAAACCTCGGGTTCTTATCCTTAACATCCTAGAGCCAATCCAACAAATACTTGTTCAGATCATCAACCATTTCAATCAGGGGCTCCAATTCTTTAGGTCATAGTATTGGTTGAACTTCTAAAGATTGTATAGTATTTCTCAAGTTAGCCAAAACCTTATCTTGAACCTGGTTAACTTGAACCAAATGACTTGGTTCAGGGTTGTGCAGGTTTGGGATCAGTGCAGAGGAGCTAACGAATTGAGATTCGTCATACCCTTCCTGATAATAGATCATTTCAGATTGTTCAAAAGGTGGTGATGACCTAAAGGCAGTGTATTTAGGGTATGAGTAAGGATCAGGGTATCCTTCTTGATTGTAGATCGTATTAGGTTGTCCATGAAAGGGTGGTGATCTATAATCGATGTGGCATGAAGAAGGATAGAAATCACAATTGTGGTGTTCAAGTTTGACCCTAAACATGGAGGTCCGGAATTGTATCCCAAATCCGAGTTATCCTAACTAAGAGATGGTTGATTATAGGATGAGTCGGGATAATCGTCATGTTGAGGATAAGTCATAACAGGAGGAAAAGAGCAGGAATGCATATGAAATGTGGAAAGATTCATGATAGACGGGAGGAAGAAAGGTGCCCTGCAATACAAACAATCAAACCTGTCCTTATGTGGGCTAGCCTAAAGACCTACAGACTCCTAGAACTCGTCTTGAGATAAATAAAAGATTTGATCTACTTCTGTCCATTCAATCCAACCAGTTAGAGGGAGGGACTGGGGATAAAGTAAGATTATTTTTGATGCGATGAATTTTAGGGTTCAAATCTTGCTTAGTAGCTTTTAGGATTCAACTTTAGGTATTTTCAAACAACTTTTGTTGGCACACCAGGTTTTGAAAGCACAGGTGAAGTTGTTTTCCTTTGAAGCTTAAAAGAATGTGGAGTGCTTGGTAAATCCTTAAGAGTTGAACCTATGTGGCAACTACTTAATGAGTTGATTTTAGCTGAAGTGGTGTAGCCCAATCAGCTCAAACAATCAGCTTATTGCATCACTTAATTAGACACACAAGTGATTACCTAATTTGATTTCTACTCAATTATGTGTTTGGGTGTGTGTACCGGTTCCAAAGATTGGTTTACAGGTTGAGTTTGAAAATCAAATGAGGTTGTGTACCTCTGTGAGATTTTTTTATATTTTTCTTCTTTAATGTGGAGGGTAAGGTGGTTGTTGGTGTCAAATAAACAATCAAAACTAATCTTAGGGTTTATAAGAACACCTTGGTTGACTTATGTTTGTGTTATTATGTGGTGGAATGAAATCTAATGGGTGGGAGGTAGGGGAAAACTTACAAAACCTTCAATAGCACTTTCCTCCAATCTACTACTTTTGCTAATCTCAAAAGAGTACTGCAATCACAATAAGAAATGAAAGAAGTCAGGTAAACAATTCATAAGTCGGAAAATGCAAAAAATCAAGGAGCGTCACCTCCTCGGCAATGATACCAAAATGTTGAATGACGGATGACTATGCTATCGGAATTAGATTTGAAAACCCATTGTTGTAGTTTGAGTTGCGAAGAAATCCGTTCAACAAATAAAATTTATACCGAAAAGTTGTAAAGAAGTTCCGGGTCTAACACAGGGAGGTAAACATTTGATTAAAAATACACGTTTTACTTTATTTTTCACGAAACAAAATAGATGGTCGAAAACTAGCTATCTATTTAACAAATAATAAATAGAAGAGAGAGAGAGAATATTACAAATGAAAACAAAAGGGATGTAGAATAAACATGGATTTTATTATCAGAAATTGTTCTTTACACTACTCATTACGATTAGAAAGCGAGAAATGATTACACCAGAAAGTAGTAAATCTTCTCTAGAAAGTAGTAAAGAGAATGGAGAGAGAGATATCCTCCTTGATGATTGCTTGGAGGACGAGCCAGATGGGACGACGCTTGGAAGATGAGGAACAGAGCAGGAAGAAGGAGTACGAAGCAGGAGGAACAGGAACAAAGTAGCACATCATTGTCATCGCAGGATCCACTTCTCGAATGCAGAGAGAGGATAACTGTAGGATGCTCCATGAAGGGGGACAAAGGTGGAAAAATTAAGATTTCTACTCTAGAGGAGCATCCCAGGTGTGGGACAAGCTCTTAGAGCTTTGGAAGCGGTGAGAGAAGAGAAGGGATGAGAAATTCGTAGGGTAGGTGTCTCCTTTTATAGTTGCAAGGGGTGGGGGCATTTTGGTCATTACAACATTAAAAACATTAATTCAAGACCTTTAGTGATGGATTTATCCGTCACTAAAGGCCTGAACGTGGCCGACGTGCACGCATCGCGCACGCGTCCCCTCGCCCTCACGGTTCAAACACATGAGCACTATTGTGCATGCTTAGCCATCCAATCTTAAGATTGGACGACTTAAAACACTCCTCGCCAACGCCTTCAAATCTCCACTACCGCGTGCCCACGTGAGATGAGGCATGCAAATGTGCGTCATCGCCCGTGTACGCGATCGATGAACCTCCGCACACCACGCCTCCTCCCTTCAGTAGCCCGATCTCGATTAGACGACCCAATTGCGCCTGCACCCGCGCCTCCTCTGAATTTGAAGCGCAATGCGACTCGAACACGCACCCTTCGCTCACGAAGGGGCGCTCGACAGCTGCGCTACACTTCCTCTTGAGGCAAGCGGATGTTTTTGTGCGCGTGGCTCTACGGTCGTTGGATGAGCAACCAAGGGTGGGGATTCCTCGAGCCGGTGAAGAAGAGAAGTGGAGGCGAGTCCTTTGGGCTTGTTGGGTAGCTGGGATGGTACCACGTGGTTCCATCTTGACCGTCCATCTTTTGAGTGTTGTAGATGGTGCCACGAGTGTCGGATTGGACCGATTTTTTCGCCGTTAGGCTGCAATCGTCAATCCGAACCCATCCTTGTGGTTGGATTTGTCATCTGAGATGTGGATTAACATCGTCTTGGCTCTTGATCTCTAGGGTTCCTTGGTCTCTATTTGGTGTTACAGATGTTCGATCAGGATGATCTGGGAGTCGTTGAACTCCAATCGTTACCCTAATCAGATCCATATGGTTGGATCTTCGATCCGAGGCCTCGATTAACAAGTTGCCCTGTCCCTGGTCATAAAAGGAGACAATTAACCTAAATTTTATTTAGACTAACCTAAATGGAAGCTGATGCATGTTATGCAATATTTATAGTATGTGATGCAATTCTATGCTTAAGAGCGCGCATAAATAGACAGTTTATGTGATATAAATATGTTTACATCAGTGCCTGAATCCCAATCTGCAGGATGTCATGAAAAAGGAGATTGTCAAGTGGTTAGATGTAGGGATCATCTACCAGATCTCTGACAGTCGGTGGGTGAGTCCAATCCAGGTTGTGCCTAAAAAGGTAGGGCTCATCATCATCATGGCTAAAATCAGAGAAGCCATACCGACCTGTATAGCAAACTCGTGGAGAGTCTGCATTGATTACAGAAGGCTCAATTCCTCCACGAAGAAGGATCATTTCCCATTACTGTTCATTGATCAGATTCTCGAGAAACTTGTAGGAAATTGATTCTTCTGCTTTCTGGATGGATACTCCGGTTACAACCAGGTCTCAATCCGTCCCGAGGACCAAGAAAAGACCACCTTCACCTACCCCTTCGGAACTTACGCATTTCGAAGGATGTCATTCAGTCTCTGCAATGCACCCGCTACTTTCCAGAGGTGCATGCTTGCCATATTCTCAGATATGGTAGGTGAGTACCTTGAAGTCTTCATGGATGACTTCTCGGTATTTGGTGAATCATTTGACGATTGCCTCCTGCTCTTGGTCCAAATCCTCAGGCGGTGCATCGACGTGAATGTGGTTCTTTCCTGGGAAAAGAGCCACTTCATGGTACTTGAGGGAATAGTCCTGGGACATCTTATCTCTGAAAAGGGCATTAATGAGACGGTGGCTTCGAGAGATAACCGGGTTTTATTGTTATAGCGTTGTAGTATAGCCAGTTATTTCCAACATTTCAAATATAATTTTTTTTACTCGGAAAATAAAAGAGTTCCCGAGGTTGAACTCAGGGAGCAAGTTGTATTCTAGAGATATACATGTTTCTTTTACAAAAATAAAGAAAGAGAGAGGGAAAGAATTTGTTGTCTTCTTTTCTCTTTGTTTTCTCCTCGTCTCAGATCTTCTTCTTCTTTGTCTGCAGAGGTGATGTCTTTCTTCTGCAATGGTGATGCTCTTCTTCTTCTTCCAGCTGTTCCTGCTCCTCCTTTTTCTTCTGTCTTTCTTCAGATCTTCTTCTTTCGACATACCCTCTCTTTTTCTTTTTAATTCTAGCTTAGGATTGGCTTTTCAACACGGTCTGTATCAGATTCCTTGCTCCCATCATCAATCCTCAAGGGTTCCTGGCGATCGATGCTGCGAGGTAGCACCGCCCATGGCAACCCCCGGAACCCTGGCTATTGAGATTTCGAGATAATCCCATCCATGGTGTTCCGTGGCCGAATCCAGACCCTGGCAATTGACACTTCGAGATAATGCCATCCATGGAATCTGAATCAGCAGAGTGCTTGCATGCCCCCAGTAGGATATGTAAATATCCTAAGAGACAGGCACCGAGGAGATGATATTTTGTTACGCATCTTCGAGGGGATTTCCCGCCTCTCCGCGCTGGGAACTCGTCCAAATCAACTTGTGTTGATCGGTCGCTCCTATTCTAGGTGTTCTTTTCAGAATTTTGTGACACTTCTGCGTGATTTTGATTTTTACGCTTACTGAACCAGGCTGTGTGTGAGGTTAGGGTGCTTAGGTTACTGAGTCCCGTAAACCAAAAATTAGTTAACGAGGCCAAATACTCCCTAAGCCTTAGACCTAATACTTCAGCTTTTCATTTTCCTCAACCTCTTGAGGAGTGTCCAGATCTTAATGGGTACTAAGAGTCTATTCAAGAATGCCTAAGGTTTGCGTTCTTACTAATCTCATTATGCACTTTTCAGTTATTTTCTTGAGTGAGGTCTAGAATTAGGTTGATTCCTTAGTTCCTTACTAATGACTATCACCTTTTCTTATAATTTTGTGCTCCTTTTTCATTTTGTTTCTCTTCTCCTTTTATTCTTTTTCGAAAAAAAAAAAAAAAAAAAAAGAATTTTAATTTTTATGGTGTTTTTGGCATATGTGAATTTTTTTTGTTTGAAACCTTTTCTTACAAGTTTTTGCACTTTCATACCCCCCCCATGCCTAAGATTTGCAATGTCCTCATTGTAACCTAGGGGTTTTTATTCAACTTAGTTCATACATTAGGACAGATGTTTTGATGAGTGAATGGGTTGGGGTGACTGTTGCGGACGATTTCTAATCTCAGATGCAAGCACCTGAGGTGGAGTCGGCTGTCCTAAAGTGTGAACTTCAAGTGCAAAAAGGTGTCAAAACAAGTTTCAGGTTTTCAAAGAGAATGACGGGCTGCCACCCGTTGAGCGCTAAATTTGATGCCTTCAGCCAAGCGGGAAATGCGATGGAGAGGGGATGGTCAAATCAACAGAGTTTTGTAAGACAAGCACCTTGATTAAGAGCCTGGTTGGTCCAACCAGGTGCTTGTTCAGATCAACAGGCTGATGATGCAGCCCAAACCCAATCAATCTGGTGGGTTGATAGATGTGGATAAAAAGGTATGGAACCCACCATATACTATGAAGCTCAGATGGTTGTGAAAGTGAAAACGTAGGGTTTGGCTGAGTCGAATCAGCCTGGTCAGTGTAGGGATCCGTAGAATAATCAATGAATGATGCGGAAACCCTACAGGGGTGATCAGAGAATGATGGGGCGTGGTATGTAGTATGATCAGTGTTCCAAACCCGATGTGGAAATGCAATCGGCTTGGTGAGAGGTGAATCTGAATAGAAATTGAGTCCGGTTGCGGGTCGGGGTTGGGAAGAGGTTTTGATTCGTTCTGTGTGTGCGGACGAGGTGGCCATTGTGTACGAGGGCTCTTCTAGAAACGGATGATAGGTGGTTTCCTGTAGAGAGTCTTCTGGGTAACTATCAAATGCCGGAAGAGTGTCTGTAGGATGAAAGAAATCGGATTAAGAAAAAATTTGGATTCTGGGTTGCAATCACTCTTGCCATTTTCTATTTTTGGTTCCTGAGGATCAAAAAGGAATGATTCTGTGTTATCAGTGATCTCGGGAATCAGGACCTCAGAGTCGGAGTCAGAGTCATGAGAACTGAGGTCGTAGATAGGTCTGGCGTGTTCAGGAAGGGGAATCCCTCCACAATTATAGTCAGATCTGAAATTGTCGGAGAGTTGGCGAAAATGAGATTTATGATCATGAATTCCACCACAGCAAAAATCATCAGATGTGGAATCAGCAGCCTGATTGGGGTCTAGCCTATATGTCAATTCTGGGCTCGAAAAGGTATTCTGTCTGGGCTCAAGCTCCAAGCTGGTAGGATAGACCCAATCCAACTCGTCCAACTCCTCAGTCTCTGTATCATAAATTGGCATGTTTTCTGGAAAATCGATCAGATTTTCTGAAGATGTTGGAGAGGGATATTCATCAAATAGAGGCCCGGAATCATATTCTGTAAAAATTTGATCTTTCTCAAAAGGGGCCTCATAATCTTCCCAATAAGTTTCAGATCTAGGTTCTAGGCTTAGGATGTGGGTAGAATTATTAGAACCTAAGTCCGAATAACCTTCGAGGGCCACCTTATCAAAATAAGGGGCGGAATTTATACCCTCAAAAGGTTCAATTCTGATCTCATTATTGCAGGAGTTTTGGAATTCTAGGCTTGGCAATTCATGGTCTTCGTTTGGCTCATCATTGT
Source organism: Thalassia testudinum (assembly GCA_037157565.1). Taxonomy (NCBI): domain Eukaryota; kingdom Viridiplantae; phylum Streptophyta; class Magnoliopsida; order Alismatales; family Hydrocharitaceae; genus Thalassia; species Thalassia testudinum. Next base: position 379,109 of record JAZHRO010000028.1, read on the forward strand.
GTTCCTCTGCAATATTCCAACCTAATTCAACATTGTCTTCTATCTGGGTTGGGATTCTACAACCACTTCGTGCCTTAGTCCCGAGATCTGGGAAACTGGATTGTTCCTTAATACTGTTCCAGGATGGTTCATCCTCTGTTTCTGGTATATACGGGTATTGCTGGTTGATAGTTTGTTCTAGTGATTTCATCATTTCTACCCGTTTTGTAAGGGCATCTTGGTGTTCTTCCCAAAGTACAGGATTTGTCAAGCATTGAAGGTATTCAGATTGGTGTAATTTTTCTATCTCAATGTATCCTGTCATGAGCATATCTCGGGTTGATCCTATTGTAACTTCTGTCAATAGGAATTTGGGCACAGTTTATGATGAAAGCTGTGGTTGTTGGGGACATCAACCTGAATGTTCTCTATTGGTGTGAGGGTTTATATTTGATTTCATAGAATTCAAAGGCATCCTCAATCATCTTATCGTTCATGGATCTCAGATATTCAGGTTTTTTAAATGGTAGTCTTGCTAGGTAATTAGGCTGCATAATTGGATCAGGTAGTGGAATCAAGATATAGAATCAAAGTATGAATCAAGATGGAAGAAGGGGATTTTGTTCAGAATCAGAGGAAAGAGGGGCTATGTGAATGATTTCTGAAAAAAACAAGGGAGCCGAGGCTTAGCCTCGGAGAGAGTGAATTTTTATAGGAGGTTTCAAGGACCTCCTGCCAAATACTGAAGGACTGGATGAGATAAGCAGGTGCTGGACCCAATCAAGACACCCAAAAATTGTTGGGTGACTATAGAGGTGCGGGGCAGATGGACCCCTTGATCAGAAAGATCGTCCACCTGAGAATTACCTGGGCAGCTAGAGAGGGAGAGTCCCGCAAAGACCCCTACACGGTAGAGCGTCCCCACGGGTTACAGGGTTTCCCCCACCCGACCTCTCTTGTCACTGCGGTTCCAGGTAGACCAGAATGGGGATCTTGACCTCTTAAGTCTACCACTTTTAAGATCAGGGTGCTTAAGGTTTCACTTGAACTTTAGTCTTTTAAGTGCAAAGAGTGACCTAATTTAAGGTTGGTTGACCCAAGGGGTCAATTTTACCTCTTGTTTTCTTTTAGAGCTTTTAGGTCTTGTCATTTAGGGTTCAAGTGTTTAGAGAGCCAATTGTTTTAGGTTTTCTTTGAATAGGTATTTTCAATCAATGGTTTAGGCACACTTCTTTTGGATTTTCTCTATTCTTGATTTAAGTAGTGTGTCTCTAAAACCCTAATGTTGAATCTTATGTTGGCTCTACTTGGTCCAGTTAGTTCTTTGTTGGGTAATTAGGGCTCAAGCAAGAATGTGTTAGCCCTTAAATACCCTTAATAGTGTGCAGGACTAATGAGTTGAAAACATGCAACTCTTTATGGTTACTAAGCATGGAAGACAGGTTAGCCCTATATTGCTTGTTCTTTTCTTTTCTTCCTCTTTAGAGTTTAGGGGTTAATAGCGAGAGGAAAAATTTACCTGTCTTCGGAGTGGTTGTCATGTGGTTGCTTGTCTTCTTGAGTTCCTGTAGCTGCACAAAAGAGAGGAGATTATCAGAAATTAAAAAAAGAAACAGGAATGTTTACCTCTAGAATAGCCGTTGCTCCCCGGCAGCGGCGCCAAATAATGAGATGGTGGCTTCGAGAGATAACCGGGTTTTATTGTTATAGCGTTGTAGTATAGCCAGTTATTGCCAACATTTCAAATATAATTTTTTTTACTCGGAAAATAAAAGAGTTCCCGAGGTCGAACTCAGGGAGCAAGTTGTATTCTAGAGATATACATGTTTCTTTTACAAAAATAAAGAAAGAGAGAGGGAAAGAATTTGTTGTCTTCTTTTCTCTTTGTTTTCTCCTCGTCTCAGATCTTCTTCTTCTTTGTCTGTAGAGGTGATGTCTTTCTTCTGCAATGGTGATGCTCTTCTTCTTCTTCCAGCTGTTCCTGCTCCTCCTTTTTCTTCTATCTTTCTTCAGATCTTCTTCTTTCTTCTTTGTTTTTCTTCTTTCAGTTCTTCCCTTGTTCTTTTGTGTTCTCCTCTGCCTCGCCTTCTTCTGTTGTTCTTCAGATCTCCCTCCTTCTTTCTTCTTTTCTTTTTCAGTCAGGACGTCGCCCCTCCTTCTTTCTTCTTTTCCCTTCAGGACGTCGTCTGATTTCCAAATCAGACGACTTAAACTGCCTGTTGCTACAGTGTCTCCCTCAGCTTCCTTCTTCTTCCGCGGTTCTTCTTCTTCACCTGTGCCTGCACACTTCAGAGCTTACGTCAGAGAACAAAACCTACTCTACCCTCTCCCCCCCGCGTCTCTCTCTCTCTGAAACCACTCTTGGGAAAGCTCTCCCAGAGCTGCCGGGTAATCGGGTTCGGGTCACGCTCGGGTCCAGGCCCACCGGCGTGCGTGGTGGGCGAGGAGTGCAGGTCAGTCTAAGTCGGGTCGGGTCAGGTCCGCGGGGCGTGAGCGCGGACGAGACCGGGTAACCGGGCGGGTGAAAGGGGACCTCACCCCGTGTGCTGAGGCAGTAAGGCTAGTGCACTAAATCAATTTAAATAGTGGAAAGGTTGTGAGGCTCACCGATGTGGGACTAAACGCAGACCTTTCCTCGCGTGCGCCTGCTGGGAGACCGCGGCCTGGCTTCTGCAGCTGCGGCTTCGATTTGCGTAGGTTGCTGGCTGGCTGCCTTCGCAAGACTCCCCGTACTCCGCAGCAGCTGGAGACCTGGAGTCCTCAAGCCTGGAGCGCGGGAGAAGCTGCTTCAATGTGCGTTAATGGCGGTCGAACCTCAAAACCTGTCGGACACGAATATGGCCTCTCGGCCTGATCAAACCACTGGGGAACCTTCGCCGTGGCACGGCGAAGGTGAGGAGCTGCGCGGCAGGCCGCAAGGTGGTGTCTGGCGGCAGCCCTAGGTTGGACTGCAACCGGAGGAATGGGTTTGTTCGGGGGAGCGTTACGGAGGTGTGGAGTGGCAGTGGAGGGGTGGGGGGTGCTCAGTGTGATGAGGCGGAGGTTCGGTGAGGGTCGGCGAGGTGTGTGAGGCTGTGGAGCGATGGGAACATCTCGCCGGAGGGTGGCCGGAGTCGAAGGGGGTGACGATGGTCAGGGTCGGTCGAGGGCTTAATTGAACAAATTGAAACCGGGGAAAGAAAGAGGAGAAGAAGGGAAGTAGTTCTAACTTACTTGCAGGGACGAAGGGGGAGCAGTAGGGCGACAGTCGTATCGACTGTCGCCGGAGAAGAAGATGCTCAGGGAAGGAGGCGGCGGCGAGCAGAGAGCCGGAGAGGCGCCAGCTGGGTGCGGCGTGGCGCGGGAAGAGCAGGGGAGGAAGTCTCTGCTGCTGGTATTGCGGCAGAGCGAAGAGGAGGAGGGGGAGGAACCGCTGGAGCTGGTGAGCGTCTGCCGGAGAGAGAAGAGAGGAAAGTTGGGGATTTTCTCCGTCAGATCCGAGCTGCCCCGGCCTGTGGAGCAACGGGGGGTATTTATAGGGATCAAAACAGGGAGGGAGGCGGAGGGAGACGACATGTCTCCCTCGCCGGAGGATGGCCGGAGACGAAAACCCATACCGTCCGTGCGTTCGCACGGCCGGTATGGTGGGCTACAGCGACCAGGGGGGGTGTCCCTGCGACGGCTGACGACGCAAGGCACCCCCGGTTTACTTGCCAGGCTCTCCCCCTCACCCTGCGTGGCGCCATGCTCCGCGCAAGGTCGCCGGAGCATGGTGCTGGCAGGTTTTGCAGGGGGGACCTGAACGCAAAGAACGAAGGAGAGTTAGGGGCCAAAATGCGAGGGTTCAAAAGTTGAGGGCCAAAAAGTAAATATATGAGGACCAAAGTGTAAAGTTGGTCAAGAAGGTTTCTTCTTACGCTCAAGTTTTTATACATGACTAAATTAAGACCTAAGGAATCTGATGGTGAATTTTATTTCTAGATTAAACCTTGTTTGACTGGTCAATTTACGCAAAAACCCAAATTTAGTTATTAATTAGGTATGGTTGTCAATGTAGGTCAAGCTGGGTTCCTAAGGTCAAATTGAAGGTTCTAAACCCTAGAGATTATTTTTCTATGAATTTAGAGGGTTTATTCCATTTTTGCTTTGCCTTGAACCTCGTGATTGAAGTGGGTTTGTTTTAGGGTTACAGATTATCATTTAGTTCTTGGAATTGCTGTAGCCCTTGCTAGATCATCTCATCCCACTTTTATTCTTATTAAGTTGCTTTGACCTATGTTTGGACCCTGAATTACCCTGTATGCAGATTATACTGGTAAAATTGCATTTTTACCCCATATGACTTGTTTTCTCCTTAAACTCAGAATTCTCTGAGTTAAGCCTTTCCTTGAGTTATGTAGGAGCTTTTATCCTTTGTATTGGGTCAAAATGAGCTAGTTATGGCTCATGATGAGGTTCTCATCAGGCATCTAGGTTGATCGAGTCAAAGTGAATTTAATTTCCAAACTTCCTATGCCTAGCTCCATCAAAGACATCCAATCCTTCCTGAGGCACATCGATTTTTACTGTCGATTCATTCCTGATTTCTTGAAAATCACACGCCCCTTACTAATCTCCTATCTAAGGGTGCCCCTTTTGAAATCACCAAGGAGTGCACTCAAGCATTTGAGATCCTGCATGATCGAGTTACCCAAGCACCTATCTTACTACCCCCTGATTGGTCTCAACCCTTTAAGATCATGTGGGATGCATCTGATTACATTGCAGGTGCGGTACTTGGGAAGAAAATAGATGGGAAACCCATGGTCATTTACTACTCTAGAAAGACACTTGACGAGGCTCAGCATAACTACACAGTTACTGAGAGAGAGCTGCTAGCCGTAGTGGTTACCCTGGAAAAGTTCAGATCGTATCTTTTGGGTTCCTTTATTATCATTTACTCCGATCACACTGCTGTGAGGCATCTCCTTGCGAAGAAGGATGAGAAGCCTTGATTAATCCGCAGGATCTTGCTGTTGCAAGAATTTGATCTCGAGATTCGCAATAAGGCAGGGAAACAAAATGTGGTAGCTGATCACTTATCCTGCCTTCCTTTTGATATCATCAACCCTTCCAGACCTATTACTGAACATTTTCCCGATGAGCACCTCTTGACGATTAGTACAGGACTTCCATGGTTTGCTGATCTAGTAAACTACTTGGCATCACATCAGATACCATCCGATTGGCCAAAAGCCAAGAAGGACAAATTACTTTCCGATGCCAAGTACTACTTTTGGGAAGACCCGTATCTCTTCCGCATTGATACTTATCAAATCATCTGACGATGTGTTCTAGAAGCAAAAATTCAGGACATTTTGTCCTTCTGCCATGACCAAGCATGCGGTGGACACTTCTCTGGTCATAAAACCAAAGCAAAAGTCCTCTAGTGTGGCTTCTATTGGCCCACGGTTTTCAAAGATGCATACAATCACTGTGAGGCATGCACTCGCTGCCAAACCTTAGGCAACATGAGCATTGTGATGCCCTTACAGCCAATTCTCACATGTGAAATCTTTGATATCTGGGGGATTGATTTTATGGGACCCTTCCCTATTTCGGATGGCTTCGAATACATTCTTCTCGCTGTTGACTATGTGTCCAAATGGATCAAAGCCATTCCGACCTGAACCAACGATCATAAGGTAGTTATCAAATTCATTAATCAGAACATCTTTTCTCAGTTTGGGATTCCTCGTGCCATAATCTCTAATGGAGGGACCCATTTCACGAATGCTCAGTTCAGATCACTGATGACCAAATATGGGGTGTTACATCGAATCTCTACTCCTTATCACCCCCAAACCAACGGTCTAGTTGAGCTATCAAACCGGGAGATCAAGAAAATCCTCCAGGTCACTGTTTGACCTAACAGGAAAGACTGGTCATCCTGACTTCCGAAAGATTTGTGGGCTTATAGGACTACTTAAAAACCCAATTAGGCATGTCTCCCTTCAGATTAGTTCACGGGAAGGCATGTCACCTCTACATTGAATTGGAGCACAAAGCTTATTGGGTAGTACGGAAATGCAATCTCGATCTTTCTAAGGCAGAACACACAGAAAGCTTCAAATGAGTGAGATCGATGAATTACGCTATGATGCATATGAGAACTCATGAATTTGCAAAGGGTGGGTTAAGGCCTTTCACGACAAGCACATATCCAGAAATATCTTTTTCCTTAGTTAGAAAGTCCTACTCTTTGCTGCCAAACTCAAATTATTCCCAAGAAAACTTAGATCAAAATGGATTGGACCATACCTTATCCGACGAATCTTTGGAAATGGAGATGTCGAAATCAGTCAACTCAGCCACGATTCATAACCTTTTGTTGTGAACGGTCAGAGACACAAACCGTTCATTGAACTCACTGATACAAATTTGGCTGAGATATCTTCTACCCTCCATTCTCCCTAAGGTCATTACGCCTGATTGATGGCGTTAAACTCAGCACCTAACAGGAGGTAGCATGTCATTTCCAAAAATCCAAAACCCTTCTTGACACATCTTATGCTGAACTCATTTTGCACTTTAAGGTTCATCCATTAGAATAGCCGACTCCACCTCTTATACCTATACTCGAGCTTGAAATTGTCCACAATAGTCATCCCGACCCATTCACTCGTCTAACACCTGTTCTAATGAATGATCTAAGCTGAACTCGAACCCACCAAATTTACAATGAGGACATTGTAAATCGTAGGCATGGGGGGATATTAAAGTGCAAAATGCCATGAAAATCATTTCACAAGAAAGGGTTTCATCAAAAAAATGACATATTCCAAAAATAGCCAAAAAAAATAAAAAATTCTTGAAAAAGAATAAAAATATGAGAGGAGAGGAAATTTTGAAGGCATATCAGATTGTGAGGAGAAAAAGGGAGGTGATAAAAAGGTAAAAAAGGAGCACAATTTGAAAAGAAAAGAAAAAGAGGTAGTCCTTAGTAAAAGATTAAGGAATTGATTTAGTTCAAGACCATATCAAAAGAAAGAAAATGAAAGGCAAAAAGTGCTAATAAAACAAAAAAGAGATTAGTAGGAACACTGATTTTAGGCCTCTTGGGCTATAATCCTAGGATTAAAAATTCAAGTACCCGTTAAGATCTGGATAATCCTCAAGAGGTTTGGAAGATGCAAAGCTTAAGTATTAGGTCTAAGGCTTAGGGATTATTCGGCCTCATTAACTATCTTCTGGCTTATGGGACTCGGTAACCTAAGCACCCCAATCCACACAAAGTCTGGTTCAGTGCGCCTAAGTATCAAAATCACACAAATGTGTCTAACTTGTTCTGAGAAAGTAACCTAGATTAGGAGTGGCTGATCAACACAAGTTGATTTGGACGAGTTCCCGGTGCAGAGAGGCGGGACATCCCCCTTGAAGATGCGTAATAACATATCACCTCCTCGGTGCTTGTCTCCTAGGATATCTACATATCCTACCGGGGGCATGTAAGCACCCTGTGTTCGTTCAGATGCCATGGGTGGCATTATTCTGAAATGTTGATTGCCAAGGTTTGGATTTTGCTACAGAATGCCATGGGTAGGATTATCTAGAAATCTTGAAAGCCATGGTTCTGGGGGTTTCCATGGACGGTGCTATTTCGAAGCATCGATTACGAGGGACCTTGCAAGGATTGATGATGGGGACTAGGAATCTGATACATATCGTGTTGTAAAGCCAATCCAAAGCTAGAAATAAAAATAAAAAGATAGAGAAAACTCTCCAAAAACAACGAAAAATTCCTCTGTCTCTCTCTGACAAAAATGCACTACAAACTGAACTTAATCTAAAACATGTTACAAGACGGGTGCTTTAACCACGGAGTTCAACGAACCTTAAGTTAGTTCCTGTGGGCCTTAGAAACCTTCGTGACAGACTGAGGCTAGAGCTAGTCAGGTCCGGATCTTGGTTGGTACTTGAGTACCTCTAGGCATACTATTTGCATTCTAAACTAATATGCAAAAGGAAGCACACAACAAAGTTTTTAAGCATCAAAAGGTTTTATTGTCTAGAATCAAATTTAATACCTTGAAATTTTGCTAAGGGACTAGCAAAAGCTAGGCATGGGGCTATGATGGGAACACCATCATGTGCCATAACTAGCTCATTTTGACCCAATTAAGTCAGTAAATGCTCCTATATAATCGCCAGAGAGTCACAAGTCATTCCAAAATCATTTTGAAGGAAGGTAAGAAACTAGGGTTAAAACTATAATTTTACCAGCTTCTCATGAATGCAGTACAACCACGGGCTTTCTCAGGGGTTGAATGAAGGTCAATTGGTCTTAAAAAGAAAACAAGTGGGTTAGAACAATCAGAAAAGGCTTTACACGTGTTTTGAGAACTAAATGACTTTTGAAATCCTAAAAGTAGATCTACTTAATAAACTGAGGTTCTGATCAGGATAAAATTCACCTAAGCCCTTGAAAATTCATAGAAAAATATTCTCTAGGGTTTAGAACTTTAAATTTAACCATCAGAACTCGTTTTGACCCAAAACAGAATCACAGACAGACATTTGCCCTAATTTGGGTTTTTGCATAAATTACCTAGTGAAACATAGTCAAAACCAAAATCCAACTTCACCATTGGATTCCTTAGGTCTAAATTAGGTTTGTGTCGAAATTTGGACCCAAAAAGAAATTGTCTTGAGCAAGTTTGCAGATTGGTCCTGTCCAATTACATTTCTACCCTTAACTTTCAAAATCCTTTCAAATAGGCCCTTAACTTTGCCATCGTTCTCACAGACAGGTTCCTACTGCCATTAAACCTATTCCTACTTGCTCCGGTGACCTTAAAAAGGGAAGAACTCCTTGATTTCTTGACGAATCCCTTTCAAATTTGAAAGGAAAGTTCATCAAGAAATTCCCTTCCTTTTGGACCCAATCCTAGGCCCTAAAACCTACCCAATCTCTCATGCAAATGCATGAGAGATTTGGGTATCAAGAAGCTTCCAACTTCGATGACCTTCCAAGGTTGAAAGCTTGGCTTTCAAGCTCTAATCGACCCTCTGACACCTATATAAAGACTCCCTAAGTCTGCCCGATCCTCCAAGCTTTAATTAGACCAGAGAATCCCTCAAGTTCCTCTCCTCTCCTCCGGCCAATTTGCTCGTCAAGATTCGGCGACCTTCCCTACCTTCCCGCATCGTCTGACCACAATATTAGTGGCAGACTCTTCCTCCTTGCCTTCTTCCGCTTCACGCAGCACCCACCAGCACTCCTGCCCCCCTTCATCCTTGCCGTCCACATCTCTTTGAGTAGCTTCGTCTCCGGTGCTGGCCACACCTCGTCTGGCTCCAACTCCGTTCCCCTTCATTCGCCTCCTTTCCTAAATGACTCCTCGAGCTCCGCTCTTCATTTTAAGACATGTGCCACTTTGTTTCGACCGTCGGCTCACCTCACCATCCTCCGTCTTCCACTTCACCAGTGTACCTCCGACGAGCTTGCACGGCCACTACACCCCACCAATCCATCTGTCATTCATCTCCACACGTCTGTCATGTTCCAGAGAGCAAAAGCCCTCTGGTCTTTCAAGCTATTAGCCTCCCCATTGCTCCGTCGAACACCACATTGTTGCACTTCACCATCCATCACCATCCAGCTACGTCACGCACTCCCACACATCATGAACATCGCCGTTCAATTCCCCACCTCACAATGAAGCTTATGAACTATTTTAACTGGGGCTCTTAGCCCGTTCTCGTGCTTGCAGGTCCTAGGTCACCACTGCCATTACCGAAGCTTCGAGTAAATCTCGAAGCTCGCTTCAAGCACCTGCAGACCCCAGGCAAAGTTCCAGGAAGAGCGGATTGCCTCTAGGAGTATCCTCGCATAGTCAATTGAAGCTTTTGACCATGTCCTCTATGCCGATTTGACCAAGGAAGGAAGGTGGGATAGCCCCACCTCGGAAGCTGACTAGCCCCTGCGCCCACATAAATTGCAAAAGTGTCTGTGGCTATTTGCCTCCAAACATGGGGTGAGGTCCCTCTCACCCATGCATGCCTTGTCCATAATCTTTGTCCGTGGACCTAGCCTGACCCATTAACTTGCCTAGCCAAGCACTCCTCGACTGCGACCATGCTTGCAGCCTTGGACCCGAATGCGCATGTACCCGATAACCCAATATCCTGAGAAAGGCCCTGGGATGGCAGAGCCTAAGAGAGAATGGGAGGAGAGATTGCGCATGGGTAGGGGGTGTTTTACTGCAGTGGACATTGGCCGACACATAGCAAATTTGAGAAGTTCCCCTCCCCTGTGTGAAGAAGAGGCTGAACAGAAGAAGAAGAGAAGTGACGTAAACACATTTATTAAGGGTAAAATGACTATTTATGAATGTTCCTAGGCTTAGATTTGCATTTAATGTTATAAATATTGCATAGCATGCATCATTCTGCATTTAGATTAGTTGTATATAATTTAGGTTACTTGCGTCCTTTTTGTGGTCAGGAGAGAAGAAGCTAGAAAAGCTAGTTGTAGGCATGAGCGGGCTTGAGCTATCTACAGCGATGCTTCCAACAATGGCCTAGAGGTCACTAATGGTCCCATACCTATTTTTGCCACTTCTCCTCTACTATAAAAGGACCTACACCCCCTCCCTTCCAAGCCATCTCTACCTACTCTACATCCACCTACTCCCAAGCTCTAGCAAGCCTGTCAACGCTCTGTTAGAGCTTGCTCTCAAGCTCCCAAGGCTCCTATTAGTGTAGCAAACCTCTACCTCACCAAATATTCATCCATCTTCCCATCCCCATTCATAGGTTGCCTTGGAGCCATCCTCCCACCTCCATTCTGGTAGCAGATCATCTCCACCTTCTCACCTCCATTTTGGAGCCACGCCGAAGCTTTCCTCTACTCGACATCCTCCTACACCTCACCTCCGTCGACCCGTTCCTCATCTCCTTCATCCGAGCTTCAGCCAGGCACCATCATCTCATCGAAGAACCGATTCAGGAGATTTCTTCTTACCCCCTTCTATTTTTCTGCTTTCATAGTTTATTGTAATTGACATTGGAGTGATATATATATCAGAGTTGTTCCATAGCTCTTATGATTCATTCTGCTTGTCTTTTTCTTTCAAAAATACAAAAAAAAAATGACAAAACCCTAAAAAACCAAAAACAAACAAATTGAAGCGTGGTTTTCAATTAAAGTAAATGTTGCCTCCTTGTGTTCGACCTGAGACTTCCTTGGAGTTTCGGTATAAATTTTATTTGAATGAGTTTTACAACTATGGCGATGGATTACTTGTAACCTTAATTTCAACCTCACGAAACACATGCGATCATCAGGCTCTCATACGTCATTGGAGAAGTTGATGTAATATTTTTTATCACTGATTCTATTAATAAAATCCCTAGATGACTATCTCCTTAGATAGCATTCCTTATTTTCTCAAAGGAAAATTATTTGGCCAAGTGGAAATCAATATCCCTCTCCTAGATGCGATTAGATACGTTCCTACCTACGCAAAATTTTTAAAAGAAATTTGTACACCAAAGAGGCAGACTAAAAATCTTGGAAAGGTTGTCCTTTCTGAGATAGTTAGCTCTGTTGTTCAGAGCAAGCTACCTCACAAAAAGTAAGGACCCAGGTGTTCCATTAATATTAGTTATTAATGACACTACTTTTGATCGTGCCCTCTTGGACCTAGGTGCATCAATAAACCTCATCCCTACCATCCTTTTTGGTGAATTCCAGTTCGGTGAACTCAAATCGGTGAAGGTCACCCTTTAATTTCCTGACCGATCTATTATTCACCCAAAAGGGATGGCAGAAGATGTCATTGTTCGAGTACAGAATTGTCACTTTGCTGTGGACTTTTTAGTCCTCGACATTGATGTAACCAAAGCTCTAATGAATGCACCTATTATTCTTGGAAGACCCTTCCTTGCCACTACTAAAGCCAATATGAATTGTGATTCTGGTAAAATGGACATCACTTGCAGTGGTGAAACACTCACTTTAGGTATTTTTAGGGCTTCCAAAAGATTCCACGAGCTGGATTTCTTTGATGACTCAGATTCTGAAACCTCAAATCGTGTTGAGGAAATGCTTTCTGTGGATACGTGTTTTGCCATAAATCTCTCTCTTGAGTTGCAGCAATCATCTAACCCACCCTCACCCACCACACCTAATTTCAAGCTAACCTCTAACCCAATTCCGGAACTTGGTTTGCAATTAGATCTGAAACCCCTGATGAATTCCTTAAAATATTTATTTTTGGGCCACATCATACAAAACCCCTTATTATTAATGCACATCTTTCAAGGTTACAAGAGGAAAAACTTCTCCAAGTTTTAAACAAATATCAAAAAACAATTGGTTGGACATTAAATGATTTAAAAGGCATTGACACGTCCTATTGCACTCACTGCATTTATCTTGAGGATGACCCTAAACCTTCTTGCCAACCTCAACGTCGCCTAAACCCTAACTTGCAAGAGGTTGTAAAATGGGAAATATATAAATAGTTTGATGCAGAAATTATTTACCCCATCTCTGACAGCCAATGGGTCACCCCTACACAAGTTGCACCCGAGAAAGTTGGCGTCACTGCTATTATGAATGATAAGGGTGAAGAAATCCCCACTCGGATTGCTTATTCGTGGCATGTCTGTATTGAATACCAAAAATTAAATACCACCACAAAGAAGGATCATTTTCTGCTCCCCTTTATCGATTAGGTTTTGGAGCAGCAAGCTGGACAAGACAATTATTGTTTTCTTAATGGATATTCCGACTACAATCAAGTCGCAATCCACCCCGAGGACCAGGAAAAGACCACTTTCACCTACCCCTTCAGAACCTTTGCTTTCTAAAGAATGCCATTTGTATTGTGTAATGCACTAGCGACTTTTCAATGGTACATGTTAGCAATCTTTTCTAATTTGGTAGGTGATTGCCTGGAGGTCTTTATGGATGATTCTTCCATTTTTGGAGATTCTTTTGATCACTGTCTTGAGTTTAACTTGGTTCTCAGTTGGGAGAAGAGCCATTTCATGGTTCAGGAAGGCATTGTCCTGGGCCATGTTATTTTTGGAAAAGGAATCTCAGTAGACAAAGCTAAAGTTGATACAATCTCCAAACTTCCCCTGCCTAGTTCAGTGAAACAAATAAGATCTTTTCTGGGGCATGTGGGATTGTATCGACGATTCATTAAAGATTTCTCCAGAATTTCTCGACCTTTATGCCACCTTTTGACTAAAGACCAACTTTTTGAATTTGATAAAAATTGCTTGGAGAGTTTTAATATTTTGAAACAAGCGATTACTGAGGCACCCATTCTGCAAGAACCCGACTAGGTTAATCCTTTTGTGCTTATGACAGATTCCTTAGATTTTGCAGTAGGAGCTATCCTAGGGCAACGAATCAACATAAAAACTTGTGATTTATTAGGGCAGTAAAACACTTAATGAAACACAACAGAATTATACCATCACCGAAAAAGAACTTATGATCATTTTTTCCTTTAAAAATTTCATTCATATCTGTCAGGGTCACACATAACCATTTACACTGATCACTCGACCATGAAATATTTGCTTAATAAAAAGATGCGAAATACCATTTAATTCATTAGATATTATTATTACAAGAATTTGACTTGGAGATCAAAGATAAAGTTGGTTCACAAAATTTCGTGGCTGATCACCTTTCAATACTTGACACTGGTGATGCATTGACCCGAACAACCATTTTTCTAGACGAAATGCTCCAACACAAAAATCCCTCCCTTGGTATGCTGATTACGCAAATTATCTCACCACTGCACGATTCCCTACTGACTGGCCTAAACAAAAAAGGGATAAGTTCTTTGCCGAGATCAAATATTACTTCTGGAAGGACCCTGATCTGTTCCGCATCTGTGCCAATCAAGTCATTTGATGGTGCGTTCTCGATTCAGAAACACATGATATTCTGAACCACCGTCATTTAATGGCTTGCGCCGGACATTTTTTAGGGAAGAAAAAGGCGGTTGATGTAGACACATCCATTTAGGTTAAGATGCCTATTTATGCATGTTCCTAGGCTTGGATTTGCATTCCATATTATAAATATTGCATAGCATGCATCATCCTGCATTTAGAGTAGTGTATATTTTAGGTTAATTACATCTTTTTATGGCCAGGAGGGAAAAAGATTTATTTCGAGGTCTTGGATTGACGATCCAAATGTATGGATCTGATCAAGATGATGATCAGAGTCCAATGCCTCTGAAATTGTCCTAATTGGAATCCCGTATCTGATAGCGATTTCACGCGGTTTGCTAAAATACGTCGTTGTAACGCGTAAAACCGATCAACTCTTAAATTTATATTCCTAGATAGGGAAGTATCTAGGGTCGTCCAAGGAGGCCAAATGTTTGCAATAGTGATTCTCTTGCTTGGAATACAATCTCAACTTTCTTTTTGGTATTTTTCAATATATCATTTTTTTTTGTTTTAAATTAAGACAACATGCGGAATGGTGACGGGAAGGTAATTCACACTTCAATTTAACTACTACTTTCTAGTGGCAAGTAGAGCCTCTCCCTAAACTCACTCTAGGCAAGTGGAGGCCTAGAATAATTAGGGAGAGGGAGTGAAAAATGCTAAAAAGCAAAGCAAGTAGAAATGAAAAATAGAAAATTGCAAAGAAGGCAACTAGATTACTGAAAAATGTTTTACAAAAAAGGCTAGTAGAGGAATGCTTCTACTATTAGAAAAATTAAAATAAAGAAAAGCAAACACAAATCCTCTAGATAGATGGTGAAGAAGAGGGCTTCTTGCTCCAAGGTTGGTGGCTCCCAAGCTTGAAAAGAATCCTTCAACTCCTTCCTTGCAGTGCTCCGCCAAGGTGATGTCCTCCAAGGCAAGCCCTAGGGGGGCGTGCCCTAAGCTTCTCTCCAAGGGTGGACGTCCACCCTAGGTCCTTCTCCCTTGCCTGGCCGTCCTCCTTGAAATGGAAGAGTCCTCCTCCTTGGCGTGGCTCAAGTTGAAGAGAGTGGGGAGAAGAAGGCACCAAAGGGGCTGGTGATGTGCCCCTTTAACCTCCTTTTCTACTCCTTCTTCTTGGCCATAGGTATAGGTGGTTTAGGTAGAAAAATATACTAAGGGAGGATGCCCCAAAATGGTGGTAGGTGGTGGCTTTTTATAGAATAAGAAGGGGGCTATGGTGACCTTTGAAATGGATGGCCAAGATGAGTTGATGGAGGTGGTTGGAGATCCCATGGCCAAGGAGAGTTGGCGCCACCTTAAGGGACACCAAGGGGGTAGTTATTGGTGTTGACACCCCTTAGTGTTGGCGCCAAAATGGGCTTTCTAGAAGACTATTAGGTGGCGCCACCTTAAGGTTCTAGAAGGGGGGTATGTGGATGGCTAGGATGTGTTATATGGGTAGGTGTAGGGTGGATGAAGAGGCTGAAAGTTGGCGCCAAAATGGGGGTGGTTAGGGGTGGTTTTTGGCACCAACTTGAAGTGTCTTTTGATGGAGATAATGGGGTGAAGGGGTGGCTAGGTGGTGGCGCCAACTTAAGTAGGGTAGCTAGCTTAGGTAGGCTTGAGTTGGTGGAGCTAGCTAGGGTTGATTTTTAAGGTAATGGATGGCCAAGGAGCTGGTTGTTAGCTAAGCTAAGCTAAGCTAAGCTAAGATAAGATAAGCTAGCTTAGCTAAAGGTGGAGTAGAGGAGAAGGTGTTGGAGGTAGGGTTTGGAGGAAGGAGCTGAGGAGGAGAAGTCTGGAGCTGGAGCTGGAGTTGGCTGCTGCTGAAGAGGCTGGCATGGGGCTACTCTAGCTGGCTTAGCTGGCTAGTTCTTTGCTAGTTGCTAAGCCAAGCTAAAGTGAGCTAGCTTCTACCAAAATGAGCTGAGGTGAGCTAGGTCTGGTGCTCCCGGGGAGAATCAAGCTGGTTGAGGCAGCTACGGTAGCTCAGCTCAACTGAGATGAGCTAAGCTGAGTCCCCGGGAGCTGGACTTGAGCTTCCTGAGCTGAGATGAATTCTTCTTCAGCTGGCTGGAGTTGAATGGAGCTGAATGTAGCTGGATCTGAGCTGGGGTGAACTCCTGTCAACTCAGCTGAGCAAGCTAGAGCTCCCTGTGAACTAGTGGGAGCTGAGATGAGCTAGACTCAGCTAAGTTGAGCTGGATCTGAGCTGACTTGAGCTAGGGTGAGCTAAGGTGAACTCTCTTGAGCTGCCATCCAGCTGAGACTAGCTGAATGGAACTGGGATGAGCTAACCCTAGTTCAAGTAAGCTAGGTTCCAGCTGTGATGAGCTGGATCAAGCTGGGTTCCAGCTAGTCTGGGCTTCTCCTTCACCATTTGCCTTCTTGAGTGCTAGGGTTTTAGGGATCTGTGCATCTGTACATCCCTAACACTCACAAAAATACATTAAAACGATAATAAAAAATGCAATGCATGCCTATCCTAATTTATGCCTAAATGCAGCCCAAAAACCCGTTTGCGGAGTAAAATCCTAAGAGCTAGGTTTGTTTTAATGCATAAGAATGATGATAAACTGGCGTTTATCAGTATCATCTTATGCAATCCGAGGAAGATCAACGACCAAGAGGGAAATGCGACATCTTTACAAACTTCAGATGAAAAATACAACCGTACGGATGGATCTGGAGCGACGATCGCAGTCTGGTAGCATGAAAATCATCTCGATCCAAGCACTGTGGCACCCTCTCTAGCAGAAAGAGGATTAACAGCCCAGATGGCACCACGTGGTACCATCTAGGCTGCCCAACATTAACCATCAATTAGTACTGGTGCCCCATCATCATCAGAGATCTTGCACCACAGCCCTTGGATCAAGATCCAACGGTTGAGGTTCCTCCGCGCTCTCAGCATCCATGCGCTCCTTGTGACTCAAATGTAGCCTTGCCTCAACGGTTAAGCACTTGGCTTGTAAAGAATGAGCACGGGTTTGAGACCCGCAGACCCCCCCATATTAGCAATTGGGGCACACCGGCCAGCGCACGTGCGCAGACACACAGGCACTCGCACCGCAGCACCAACGCAACGTGACTAGCGTAACGCCTGCACGCGGATGTGATGCGGCACGTGATGGCATGCAAACACAGCAGCAGTGGGCGTGAGTTGGCATGGACATTCAGCGATAGCCTAGGTAGGCCTTTAGTGATGCTTGCAGCCGCCACTAATTGCCTGTATGTGCGAGGATAGCTGCCGGCGTGAGTGGTGGGGGTGCGATCTTCAGCGATAGCTGTAGGGGTTTTAGTGATGCTTGCAGCTGTCACTACAACCCTCTACATGAATTTCTTCCTCTTCCCTCCACTATAAAAGGACCCCTACACCTCCTTTCTTCACGATCTCTACGTACTCTACTCCCACCTACTTCTAAGCTCTAACAGCCTACCAAAGCTCCATTAGAGCTTACTCTCAAGCTACAAAGGCTTCCTATTAGTGTAATATTCCTATTTCCCACCAAATATTCATCCTTCATCCCACCACCTTCATAGGTTGCAGATAAACACACATAAAATCATGATAAATTACTCATTTATGATAGATCCTAGGCTTAGCATTGCATATCAGGTTATAAATATTGCATAACATCCATTACATGGCATTCAGGATAGTTGTATGTTTTGTATTTTAATTCCTTCATTTTATATGGCCAGGAGGCAATGCGATGTCCTTACGGACTTTGGATGAAAAATCTGATAGTACGGATGATCCAGGGCGATGATCGCAGTCCGACAACATAGAAATCATCTCGATCCGAGCACCGTGACATCCTCTGCAAGCAATAAAGGATGGACGATCCAGATGTTTCCACGTGGCACCATCTAGAGCGCCCTAAGCCACCCGTACATCTCCAAAGGATGCCCATCGAGTGATCTCAACTGTTGGATGAATATCCTTCATCCAACAGCTGAGAAGCCACCCTCACCGCATGGGCACAATTCTTCTTCGCAACACACTCGCAGGTGTGGCACAGCAGTGAGGTCGAGTGCTCTCAATGAGTGCGCGCGAGATCGAGCTGTGATTCGCTGTGCCCCGCTACAGTGTCAGATGAAATAGGGTTGCCTGATCGCAATCGAGTTGTCGGGATTCCCTACGTGTGATCCAACGCCGCCCACCGACGCGAAGGCACACACCAGATCACACGCATGCCATCTAGGGCGTGCATTTAAGTCGACCGCGAGCAGCGCCCATCGTCGGATCTCCATAATCGCGTGAGGCATGCAATTTAAATCCAAACGCATACGATCTGCGGGCGTGCCTTGATCGTGCGATGCAGCATCCAATGGCAGCCAGTGCACGTGCTAGCGACGCGAAATTCTAACACTGGCAGGCACACGCTCTCCTCCCACAATCACAGCCATCTGCACCTAATCCAATGGTTGATGATTGTTGTTTGCACCTCAAAACACGCCTATAAGAACGCCTTCTTATGCTATTTTCTAGCATTAACTATGTATATTATAATCCTGTAGTTGCATTTGTAAAAACGCTTGCATGCATGCATTTAATTGAGAGGAGAAGAGAATGGAATAAATGGCTTGCATTTTTACATTTTTATTCAAGTGTCTCTTTGCAAAAGTCCCCTCTCCATATTTTATTTTCATCTTTCTTTCTTCTTCCCACGGTTTTTCTTCTTCCCGCGGCTGAATTTCGTCCACGCCATGCGCCTCTCCCGCAGCCGCATGCAACGCCATGCGCCTCTCCCTGCTGTCCTTCCCGCGCCTCTCCCTGCAGCAGCCACTCTCCAACGCCTCTCCCTGCTGCTGCCATGCCTCCCCGCCATGCTCTCCTCCTCTATAAAGCCGCAGCTCTTCCTCGCGACGAAAGGGGGGAACATTGCTGCAATACGCAGCTGCGGCTGGCTGCAGCAAGAAAGAAACACCACCAGCAGGCCGCCACCTTCCTCTCCTCCCTCTCCCCTCCATACGTCGGTCCTCCTCCGAGGAGAAACCCGGCGGGCAGGAGCTCACTGTGGTGCACACCACCACAGTGAGACCATCACCGCCCAGCTCTTCAAAGAGCCGGTGGGCGTGGTGGCTCTCTGTTTTCATTTGTTTTCCGTTCTCGCACTTCTAGCCATTGCTGCCGCTTCAAGGTCTGAAGCTTGAAGCAGCAGCAGCAGCTAAGCGGAAGCAGCAGCAGCAGCAGCTAAGCGAAGCAGCAGCAGCAGCAGCTAAGCGGAAGCAGCAGCAGCAGTAGCTAAGCGAAGCAGCAGCAGCAGCAGCTAAGCGGAAGCAGCAGCAGCAGCTAAGGCAGCGGCCCCCGCAGCTTCCGCGAGCGTCTGCAAGCGCCCCAGCCACTCCGCGCGTGCCTGCAGACCTTCCCCGCTTCCGTTAGTACGCTCTGTCGCCCGCCTTCCGCACCCACAACCGGCCGCTGCACACCTCTGCAGCGGCCGGCCAAGCGTCTCCCTGCCTCCCTACCAGCCTCTGCAAGCGCCCGCGCGTGCCTGCAGACTCCCCGCCTCCTTCTCCGAGCGCGCTGTCGCGAGCCTCCGCGCTCGCAGCAGGTCGACGCAGACTCCTCATCTCCTCTGCGCGAGTACGCCCCCGTGCGCCCGCGACCTCCAGACGTCGGCCGCCATCTGCAGACGACGTATCGGGCCTCCTGCAGAGCGGCTGCATTCTCTCTGTCTGCCGCTCTCTTTCTCTCACGAATTCTCTATCTCTCTCTCTCTCTCTCTCTCTCTCTTTTTTTTACTTACAGCAACACACACACACCTATTCACCGACACACACACTCACACACTAATAGTAACTTATATACATACATATATATATATATATATATATATATACATATACATATATCTATATATATATACTTATATATACATAGTATATCTATATAGTTATGTATACATACATATAATATAATATATATATGCATATACATATATAATATATATATATATATATATATATATATACACATACTCATATATATATATATACATATCTATATACTTATACATATACACATATATATATACATATATATCTAGATACATATATACTTATATACATATATATATATATCTATATAGTATTATATATATATACTTATATACATATATACATAGCTATATACATATATACATACATATATATATATATATATATACACCTATATATATATATATATATATATCTATATATATCTATACATATATACTTATACATTTATATACATACATATGTACAGATACTTTCATGTTATTTATTATACGCTGTATCGCGGGGATATCTGCACCAGTTGCTGATATTCCCTGATACACGCGTACAAAAAGCGTGGTCCCATACATCATCCATCCTCCATCCACACTCCACGCGGCACCTAGTCGTGTTGGTTGCGTCTCTCTAGACGTCGGCTGACTCGACATAGTGCTACACTCCATCGTCACCTCCACCCCCACCCCTTTATATATATACTACATATAAATATATATCTATAGCTACTATATTTACTTTCTATCTGTTAGTTTCTTTCTTAGTAAAAAGATAAAAAAAGGTATAAAAGTGAAAAGATAATCTTTGATTTGCAGGTACCCCGTCTTGCAAGTAGCAAGACGTGTTTTGAAACTCTGTTTTGGCTAAAAGCCAAGGACACAATTTTGAGGGTGTGCCTCAAGAACAAGGATTACAAGAAAAAAACCTAAATAAGAAAAATACCAAAAACAGAATAAACGAACGGAAGAGACGCGTTTTAAGGAAAACGTAGAAACTCGACTTGAACCCCACTTCCCTGAGTTCGACCCTGGGCTTAAAAGTGACAAGAGAAAATCAATTAGGCCAGGTTAAAAATTTTGTAAAGAGATGGTTAGGTCTGAATTAGGTTAACCACTATACACATTTCAACGATAAAAATATCATATTAACAACCTATCCAGGCCGACCATCATAACTTTTCTGGCGCCGTTGCCGGGGAGGTGCGCTTTCGAGTAAGTTTCTATCCAATTCCTTTAAATTTGTCTCTTCTCTCTTCACGGGTATTATTATTTTTGGTGTGCAGGTGAACCTGGTGGAAGGAGAAGAAGGCTGACAAAGTCGAGGACGTGAGCAGATCCAAGGCGGGAACGAGAGCGTGAAGACGCCGACATCGCATTGGAACTTCGCACACGTTGCCGAACAAGTAGGTTTTCTTTTCTCATCAAATTAGGGTTAACTTGCCACCACACAAAAAAAAAAAAAAATTTTAAAACTAAAAATTAGAAAAACTTCTTGGGATTTCTTGAGGGCAAGTGGATTAAAATTCACTTGATTGATTGGTTGTCTTCACTCCCACTGCCCCAGGATTTCCTGCCTTACTTCGCATAGCGAAAATCCGAGAATCTTCATTCTTAGATTTTTCGCCGTGGGAAGTATTCTTTGAGGCAAAGAAAAAGATTGCTTGTATCCCTCTTTTGCCTCACTTATCTTTAATTCAGGATCACATTTTTTGGTGGGGAGACTTGGAATTGAGTTGATTCCAACCCCACCACGACTTTTCAAATTTGCCTGTGATTCGATCCTGAATACTTCAACCCCAAAAATTTTATTTTCTTTATATGTTGGTTGAAGCCTTGTGTGTGGATATCTTTCTAGTGATTGGGAGCACTTGAATTGAAGTGCTTTGGCTCCCTTTCACATTGGTATAAAATTGATTCGCGCATCCACACATAGAAATCTCCATTTAGGGTAGCCCATTGCATTTTAGCATGCATTAACTAATTGATAATTGAAGAAGGGTTTCTTGGGTTTTAGAAGGAAAACCTGTATTTTTGCAAAAACCCGGAGATTGGTTGAATTGGTAATTCAGCAAAACCCTAAAATTCATACTACTTAAGGCTGAACTCTAAAAATCATTCGCCAATAAAAACTTCAATTCGGGGAGATTTCCCCGTTGCATGCTTGTTCTTACACACTCTTAAAATCAATCACTTGGGCATTACCAGTAAACAACGCCCTTCACATTCCAAAAGCACTTGACCCTAAGCCTCTAATTAAAACTGGTAGTAACTTGACCCTTACTAAGGATTGGAGGTCTAACTACCTGTGTGTAGCGACTACGTGCTGGTGAGAGTTCCCGCGTGCTATCGGGTGTCTAAGACTGGGGCAAACGGCCTTTCAATCTGGCCCGGTGGTTCCGCGGTGCTCGCATTCGGTTCCGTAGTTCGTGATAGTAGGTAACTTAGATCTTTAGGTCTAAGGGCACACTGTAGAGGTTAGGAACTTGACTGTATTGATTTGTAATCAAGTGTACCTTTGCGGCGTCATTTCTCTCATCCCTTTTCCCTTCTCATCTCCCCAATTCTTCCTGCGGTAGTGCATGTTTGGGAGGAGGTCACAAAACCCTGAATTGCTTGTATTGACTGATAAATCTAGAAAAAGAGCCGAATCATCCTCCTCCTCCACAAACATGGCACACACCCCCGCCTCACCACTTCGTCACAATTTCAATTCTTTCAACACCAGGCTTATCCCTGGAAACCCTGTAAGACCTTCCTTATCGAGTGTCGCGCCAAGCGACTCGGTAAGTCATGTGGAACTGGCTTCTGCGAGCCAGTATTTCAACATGGAGGACCAAGCCTCCGTGTACTCGGACACATATGCGGACACGTCTTCTGGCATAGAAGATGCCTGCACCCTGGGGAATAACCCGTTTTCTGCCACGTATAACCCAGGGTGGCACAATCATCCCAATTTTGCATGGTCCAACAACCCGCAGCGTCGAAACCCCGCTGGTGGACCAATGCGATCGTCCGCACCCGTTATCCCAAGGGCCCAGTCTAATCCTATGGCAACTCTGCCATCAGGCCCTTGTGTACAGAAAACCAAACACGCATCAAAACCTCTTGATAAATTGATGCGAATGATGACGGAAATGTCAAAGCGCCATAAAGAAAACATGACCTCTCTTCAGCATTTGGCGCAGCAGAATGCTGAGATCAGTCAACTAAGCATGGTGACTCGATCTCAGGGCACTTTTCCCGCCCAACCTGTTCCAAACCCGCAAAACTTTGTACCCTGTGGTCCGCAACCACAGGTACAACCTTCTCAGGAACAGGTTCATCAAATTCTGCAAGCTCCGAGTATTCCTTCGGGATTTCAGGTTAATCCCGCTGCAGCACCGCACTCTTATGATGATAGTGATCACATCAAGGATGACACGTCTGACGAGGACGTGACTGTCAGTACGTGTATCGAACTAATTGGAGCCGATTCAGACTGCTGCAAATTACCTGACGACTGCCTGACCAACACAAACTGTGACGTTCCCCAATCCCTCCCTATTCCTGTACCTTCTCCTGACCAGACTTCTGACGAGGTTTTCTCCGCTTCCCATACCTCGTGGTCTGAGTCATTGCCGGGCTGCTCACCGCCGGTCCACACTATGGAAGACCGGATTGCCCTTTCTTTCCCGCTAAATCAGGCGGATTTGCAAATCCACACTGGGACCTTGAGCCCACATCTTACTCACAGGGGCTATTCCCTTTTGGATCCATCTATCCAAAAAGCCCCCCTTCTTGGCCAATCTAAGGGCCAACTTCCTCTTCCTGATCTGTTTTCTGATCCGCCTGGGACATTCTCGTCCCAGAAAATGCCAAATCTCTCACCATCCACCATTACTTTTCACGCCTCTATCACGATTACTTTGCTTTTCTCTTCACCACCCACCATCCACCCACCCTTCCACCCTGATTTATACCCTGAACCTCAGCTCCTGTTACCCGATCTGTCGTCCGTTCTCTGCCTTTCCCTGCATGCATATGAGGACATAGCATTGTTTGGCATGGGGGGGTGGATAGGCATCCATAGGATTCGGGTATTTTATGGTATCAGACAATTACCACCTATTTATAAATATGCAAGAAAAAGAAAAAAGAAAAGAAAAAAAAAAATAAATATATATATATATATATTAGTAATAAATGGTGTTTAGTAATGATCTAAAAGCTGAAACAAAAATACAATAAGTGTTTATGGATATTCAACCTCTGTTTTGAAGAATTTCCAGGCCACAGAAGCTTAATTCGCTCAGGCTCGGCTTAATTCACTTAAAGCATTGACGAAATAGATCAAAATCTCTCCTAACTAAGAACGTTTCTTGTACCTGAGACACCAGTACAGGATTCGTTGGTTTGTTTTTTCTTGAGAGCTTAAGTAAACTTGGTTCACACTACACATATCAGGAAAGATCAGGTGAACATAAGATCCAACCCTAGTGTTCATTAGGAAAGGTGGAGTCCTTACCTGTGCGTGCAGGTAGACTTTTTATCCCAAGCTTTAGTCTTGTGTTTAGGAGTGGCTCTTTCCAACAAAAAGAAACTCTCCCACCAAAAAAAAAAAAAAAAAGTGTGCTTCAAAATGTGTTGTAAGAGATATACTGACACGTGTTTCGAAAAAAAAAAAAAAAAAAAAAAATCAGAAAAGAGATGTTTTAAAAGAGTCAGTATATCTCATAAATGTCTGTATACTTTGTTTTTCGGTGAGTCAAAAAAAAAAAAAAAAAAAAATCAGAAAATGGGAGTTGAGTTTTCCGTCATCACCTTAAGGGTCAATTCGAAGACATAAGCTGAAACTGGGACCAACCTGTACTTAAAAATTCGTGAAACCCTGGGATTGAGTCTTAATGTTCATATGGTCAGTCTTGATCCTTCACTATGCACAAACCATAGCCTCTTGAGCTCTCGAGTACGGCAAAAACCTCCTGGGTCCTGGAAATCGTACTTAAGGTTTAAATATCAAGAGTCCTGGTTAGTTGAGAGATGATCTATGTCATGTGAGACTTAAAGTACTGGTAATCTTCTCTACAATTGGTTCTCACAATATCCGATAATAAACACACCGATATCATCTCAGAAGAAAATCTTCAGCTTAAGATCATTTCTAAATACGGTTTTGCTAGGGACTAGCAAAAGATAGGCATGGGGGTATATGTTTGCACCTCAAAACACGCCTATAAGAACGCCTTCTTATGCTATTTTCTAGCATTAACTATGTATATTATAATCCTGTAGTTGCATTTGTAAAAACGCTTGCATGCATGCATTTAATTGAGAGGAGAAGAGAATGGAATAAATGGCTTGCATTTTTACATTTTTCTTCAAGTGTCTCTTTGCAAAAGTCCCCTCTCCATATTTTATTTTCATCTTTCTTTCTTCTTCCCACGGTTTTTCTTCTTCCCGCGGCTGAATTTCGTCCACGCCATGCGCCTCTCCCGCAGCCGCATGCAACGCCATGCGCCTCTCCCTGCTGTCCTTCCCGCGCCTCTCCCTGCAGCAGCCACTCTCCAACGCCTCTCCCTGCTGCTGCCATGCCTCCCCGCCATGCTCTCCTCCTCTATAAAGCCGCAGCTCTTCCTCGCGACGAAAGGGGGGAACATTGCTGCAATACGCAGCTGCGGCTGGCTGCAGCAAGAAAGAAACACCACCAGCAGGCCGCCACCTTCCTCTCCTCCCTCTCCCCTCCATACGTCGGTCCTCCTCCGAGGAGAAACCCGGCGGGCAGGAGCTCACTGTGGTGCACACCACCACAGTGAGACCATCACCGCCCAGCTCTTCAAAGAGCCGGTGGGCGTGGTGGCTCTCTGTTTTCATTTGTTTTCCGTTCTCGCACTTCTAGCCATTGCTGCCGCTTCAAGGTCTGAAGCTTGAAGCAGCAGCAGCAGCTAAGCGGAAGCAGCAGCAGCAGCAGCTAAGCGAAGCAGCAGCAGCAGCAGCTAAGCGGAAGCAGCAGCAGCAGTAGCTAAGCGAAGCAGCAGCAGCAGCAGCTAAGCGGAAGCAGCAGCAGCAGCTAAGGCAGCGGCCCCCGCAGCTTCTGCGAGCGTCTGCAAGCGCCCCAGCCACTCCGCGCGTGCCTGCAGACCTTCCCCGCTTCCGTTAGTATGCTCTGTCGCCCGCCTTCCGCACCCACAACCGGCCGCTGCACACCTCTGCAGCGGCCGGCCAAGCGTCTCCCTGCCTCCCTACCAGCCTCTGCAAGCGCCCGCGCGTGCCTGCAGACTCCCCGCCTCCTTCTCCGAGCGCGCTGTCGCGAGCCTCCGCGCTCGCAGCAGGTCAACGCAGACTCCTCATCTCCTCTGCGCGAGTACGCCCCCGTGCGCCCGCGACCTCCAGACGTCGGCCGCCATCTGCAGACGACGTATCGGGCCTCCTGCAGAGCGGCTGCATTCTCTCTGTCTGCCGCTCTCTTTCTCTCACGAATTCTCTATCTCTCTCTCTCTCTCTCTCTCTTTTTTTTTTACTTACAGCAACACACACACACCTATTCACCGACACACACACTCACACACTAATAGTAACTTATATACATACATATATATATATATATATATATATATACATATACATATATCTATATATATATACTTATATATACATAGTATATCTATATAGTTATGTATACATACATATAATATAATATATATATGCATATACATATATAATATATATATATATATATATATATATATACACATACTCATATACATATATATATATATACATATCTATATACTTATACATATACACATATATATATACATATATATCTAGATACATATATACTTATATACATATATATATATATATCTATATAGTATTATATATATATACTTATATACATATATACATAGCTATATACATATATACATACATATATATATATATATATATACACCTATATATATATATATATATCTATATATATCTATACATATATACTTATACATTTATATACATACATATGTACAGATACTTTCATGTTATTTATTATACGCTGTATCGCGGGGATATCTGCACCAGTTGCTGATATTCCCTGATACACGCGTACAAAAAGCGTGGTCCCATACATCATCCATCCTCCATCCACACTCCACGCGGCACCTAGTCGTGTTGGTTGCGTCTCTCTAGACGTCGGCTGACTCGACATAGTGCTACACTTCATCGTCACCTCCACCCCCACCCCTTTATATATATACTACATATAAATATATATCTATAGCTACTATATTTACTTTCTATCTGTTAGTTTCTTTCTTAGTAAAAAGATAAAAAAGGTATAAAAGTGAAAAGATAATCTTTGATTTGCAGGTACCCCCCGTCTTGCAAGTAGCAAGACGTGTTTTGAAACTCTGTTTTGGCTAAAAGCCAAGGACACAATTTTGAGGGTGTGCCTCAAGAACAAGGATTACAAGAAAAAAACCTAAATAAGAAAAATACCAAAAACAGAATAAACGAACGGAAGAGACGCGTTTTAAGGAAAACGTAGAAACTCGACTTGAACCCCACTTCCCTGAGTTCGACCCTGGGCTTAAAAGTGACAAGAGAAAATCAATTAGGCCAGGTTAAAAATTTTGTAAAGTGATGGTTAGGTCTGAATTAGGTTAACCACTATACACATTTCAACGATAAAAATATCATATTAACAACCTATCCAGGCCGACCATCATAACTTTTCTTGGCACACTTGAAGAAAAATGTAAAAATGCAAGCCATTTATTCCATTCTCTTCTCCTCTCAATTAAATGCATGCATGCAAGCGTTTTTACAAATGCAACTACAGGATTATAATATACATAGTTAATGCTAGAAAATAGCATAAGAAGGCGTTCTTATAGGCGTGTTTTGAGGTGCAAACAATTGTCACGCCTTTGACAGCTACGGGCATGAGCGTTGGGTGCGGACTTTACAATGACAGAACAGTGGGCCTTTAGTGACACTTGCAGCTGTCACTAAATGGCCTACACAGTGCATGCCCCAGCCAAAGTAATGAAGAGGCACAGATCGTCAGCGATAGCTCCAGCGGCCTTTAGTGACGCTTATAGCTGTCACTAAATGCTTGTATGCAGGATTCTCTTCTTCCCTCCACTATATAAACACCCCTACACCCCCCATTCCTCTTCATCTCTACCTACTCTACTCCCACCTACTCCCAAGCTTTAGCAAGCCAACCAACACTCTGTTAGAGCTTGCTCTCAAGCTCCTAAGGCTACTATTAGTTTAGCAAACCTCTTCCTCACCAAATATTCATCCATCTTCCCATCCCATTCATAGGTCACCCTAGAGCCATCCTCCCACCTCCATTCCAGTAGCAGATCATCTCCACCTTCTCACCTCCATTCTGGAGCCACACCGAAGCTTTCCTTTACCCGACGTCCTCCTGAATCTCACCTCCATCGTTTCACTCCTCACCTCCTTTGTTCGAGCTTCCACTAGGCATCGTCGTCTCACTGAATAGCCAATTCAAGAGATTCCATTCTCACCTCCCTCTCATTTTTTGCTTTCATAGTTGATGCTAATTGACATGAAGTGAAATCTATATCATATTTGCTCCATATCTCTGGTGATTCATTTTGCTTGTCTTCTTCTTACAAAAATACCAAAAAAGTAACAAAACCCTAAAATACTAAAAAGAAACAAATCAAAGCATGATTTTCAATTAAAGTAAACGCCACATCCCTGTGTTCGACTCGGGACTCCCTTCATACACATGCATTTAAGAAAAAAAACAAACAAAAAAAGATACTTTCTGTGGGACGAATCAATATACACACTTCATACACCCACATTTGAGGCACA
Organism: Thalassia testudinum; assembly: GCA_037157565.1. Lineage (NCBI taxonomy): Eukaryota > Viridiplantae > Streptophyta > Magnoliopsida > Alismatales > Hydrocharitaceae > Thalassia > Thalassia testudinum. The sequence continues at coordinate 407,635 of JAZHRO010000028.1, forward strand.
TAGTTGGACTTGATTTTCATCTACTCAACCAGGATTCTAACCTGTGGACCCGGTACACGAATTCAACACATAAAAGAGTAGAAATCATATTAGGTTAATCACCTTTTTGTGTGCCTTAATCGATGTTGCATTTGAGCCGATTGATTGAATTGTTTGGGCTGCACCACCTAATCAAAATGAGGTTCATTTTGTAGCTGCCCCATAGGATTCAATAACTAGGTCAAGCCAGGAACTCCAAATTTTTCTTGATTTCTAAAGGAAAATACTTGAACACGTGCTTTCAAAAACAAACTTGGTTTGCCTCACAAAACTTGGTTGAAAACACCTAATATTTGAATCTTAAAAGCTATTAAGCAGGATTCAAATCCTAAAACTCACCACATCATTAATAATCTTGCTTGAAAACCTGTTAGTTGTTCACATTCACACATTCTCAAACAAATCATTAAGGGCACAATCCATTAAGGGCCCACCACATTCCAAAGCACCAATTTCCCAAGCCTAACTAAAATCAATTAGACGTTGGCCCTAAGGATTCATTTGCTCGTTAGGATCCAGATTGAGATTATTGACGATTAACCTACTTATACTAGTCAATCTGATGTCTAGCTAGGGTAGTAGCATCAAACAACCATGGTTGGGGGGTACACTAGGAACTGGAGGCACAAGCCAAAGGAAGAACATTTTCCCCAGTCCCTCCTTCTAACTGGTCGGATTGCCTGGACATAAGTAGAGTAAATCGTCCATAATATTAGGATAGATTCTGAGACTCAATGGACCTTAGGCTACCCCATCTAAGGACAGGCTTGTATTCTTGTGTTGCAGGGTTCCCTCTTTTCCCCGTCCTTTCGACCTCCTTCTAGTGCATGCTTGGAAGGAGGTCATTGAATCCTAGATTGGAAGGACCTTTAGACCATTCTAGGAGGCGGAGGTTGAGCTATAGCCAAGCAGATCCCATGGTTGATCAACAACCACCTCCCCCACCCCCGAATCAGCAGGAGCTAATTTAGAGGCAGTTGGAAGAATTGTAGTAGATGCAGCAATGGTTCCAATGTATGCATGGTTAGGCTGCTTGACACTTGAAGGACTTTTACGATCCTTGAAACTATGGGCAACGTCTTAGCGTCATGATTCCCGCTGGAGACATAGAAATCAAGCCCTAAGTCTTAAGTTTGATTAAGCATTTCCATGGGCTTGGCTCAAAGGACCCATTCCTGCACCTGGAGGATCCGACCACTTTGGTTTAGACCACCAGAGCAAGGAATGTGAATAAAGAGCAAATGATCATGAGGCTTTTCTCCCACTCTCTCAGGGATAAAGCCACACATTGGTACCGGACAATAGGAAGGCTGATTGAAACTTGGGCTACTCTTAAGTTGACTTTCTTGAAGAAATTCTTTCCTATTAGAAGGACCAATGCCTTACAATGGGCGATTACCACTTTCGCCTAGCGACCGAGGGAACTATTTCATGGTGCCTGGGAGCGATTCCAGGAACTTTTAAGGAAGTGTCCACACCACGAGGTGCTGAAATGGCAACTCTTGCAGGTTTTTTATCATAGGTTGGTTGAGCAACTCCGTAATCACGTGGACACCTCCTGCAGAGGTAATTTCCTCAACAGGGATGCAGATAGCGCATACAACCTATTTAAGGAAATGAGCGAGAACTCAATTAATCATGCCTCCATGGATGCTTTCAATTGGTCCCAACAACCTAGGTCAAGTGCAAATGAGATCCAGATTCTCATTCATTTGACATGGAATTAATTTGTAATAATCTGGATAAAATGGACATGGTTGCTAAGAGAATGGAAGAATGGATGTCTGAGAATTTAGGAAACACTTCTATACCTACTCAATCCTAGAATTTGGGATTCCATTCCTCACGAGCTCCCACAGGGCAGGAATTTGTGAACCAACTTGATTCGACTCAACCTGTGAGCTAGGATTTCTCGAAACCTTATGGTTGCAAACTAGGGCCTTTGATCACAGCTTTTCTGATCCTTCCTTCTCTTCATCCTCATCTTTTGAGGATGCATATGCAATGCAGGAGAATGTTAGGTCCAACCCATATTCCAACACTTATAACTCGGGATGGACGAACCACTCTAACTTCTCCTAGAAAAATAGGGGCAATAGATCCAAACTTGACCCAGCAACTATGCACCTCAAAATCCTATGGGTCAGGGTCAAGTATACACCCAGTTTCCCTCGAGACCAGTTACTTAGCCATCTTGGAATGCCCAATAATCCACAGGGCAGGCTGATTTAAACCGGAAGATTGTGGAAATGCAAGGGTCCACACTTCAGCTTATGTAGTAAAGGAAGACATCATTGGATAACTTTCAATATGGGTTAATTGATAATACCCGACAACTCAGATCTCTACCATCCCAACCCGTACCCAACCCACGCAATGTGCAAAATCAGGGCAATAGAGCCCAAGGGTATGGAAATCAAAGGGACTCACACGCACATGCTCAGGTTGTTGAGTAGGGTCCCTTATCATCTTCTTCTTCTGGTTACATGACTAACCAAGGCCCTCCAATCTTCACTAACCCACCTCAAGACCCAAACCTGTATGCCTCTACAAACTCTGTCACCTTAAGAAGTGGAAAGCAAACCTGGGACCCTAAATTACCTTCTAGATGCCAAAACCCTGGGAGGTTGAGAGAGAAGAGGAGGAGATTCAAGAAGACAATAAGGCCCAGGGACCGAAAATTGAAAATCCCACCCATATCCCATTCCCTGAAGCCCTATTGAAAACCAAGAAGAAGAAAACCCTAGATAGCAAGGAGCTCTTGGATTTATTCAAGAGCGTAGAGATCAATATTCCGCTCCTCGATGCTATTAAGTACATCCCAACTTATGCTAAATTTTTGAAAGAACTATGTACCCAAAAGCGTAAACTGAGAGAACCCACTCCGAGGAAGGTGATTCTCTCTAAGCAAGCAAGTTCTGTGATCCTACATCACCTTCCTCAAAAGAAGAAAGATCTAGGTGCCCCCTTGATCTCATGCATTATTGGGGAATATACTTTTGATAGGGCACTATTGGATCTAGGTGCATCCATCAACCTAATCCTGACTTCCCTTTATGAGGGGTTTTGGTTAGGTGAACTCAGGCCAACCTCAGTAATGCTACAATTAGCGGACCGATCGGTCACCACACCGAGAGGCATTATTTAGGATGTAATTGTCAAGGTCAAGGATTTCTTTTTTCCTGTAGATTTCCTTGTCCTTAACATGGATGTACCTAATGATTTGAGGAACACGGCCATCATTCTGGGGCATCTGTTCCTAGCTACAGCCAAGGCCAACATAAATTGTGAAAGTGATAGTATGGAGATCGCCTTTGGGGATAAAAAATTAACTCTGGATATTTTTAAGGTGATAAGAGGATTTGAGGATTGTGGATTCATTGAGGAGCTCGAGGATCCGGATCTTGAGACTTGTATGACAATCAGTGCACTCGAGGACTCCACCAGCTTTAGCAAATGCAACCCACATCCCTCCGTGGTAGATGTGCCACATCCTGAAGAGGCTGTTGATTTTGTTCATTCCCAGCCTCTTCCACTGGATCATCCTGATGAATCTTCATCAGCGTCCTCTCTACCTTTTATTCTAAAGCCACCCCAGCTAGAATTAAAACCATTGCCCAAAAATTCAAAATATGAGTTCTTAGGACCTGAAAACATGCTCCGTGTGATTATTAGTGCTAATTTGACTAAGGAGCAAGAATTGAGGTTAATTAAGGTCCTTAAGAACAATAAGGAGGAAATTGGTTGGACCATCCACGACCTTAAGGGGATCGAGCCATCTTATTGTAATCATCGTATTTTCATGGAAGATGGATCCTGCCCTTCTCGCTAAATGCAAAGGAGACTAAACTCGAATATGTGAGAAGTGGTCAGGAAGGAGTTAATCAAGTGGCTCGATACTAGGATTATTTACCCAATCTCGGATAGTCCATGGGTTAACCCAGTTTAGATTGTACGCAAGAAGGCAAGAATAACTGTTATGACTAATGAGAAAGGAGAAACCTTCACCACTTGTTCAGCTTCTACTTGGAGAGTCTATTTTTACTATAGGAAGCTGAACACAGCCACTAAAAAGGATCACTTTCCCTTGCCATTCATTGATCAAATCCTTGAAAGGTTAGCTGGGCAAAAATATTTTTGCTTCCTGGACGATTATTCAGGATATAACCAAGTCTCTATCCATCCCGAAGACTAGGAAAAGACAAGTTTCACATGTCCCTACAGAATCTTTGCATTCCGTAGAATGTCATTTGGGCTTTGCAATGTGCCTGCGACTTCTCAAAGGTGCATGCTGGCCATCTTTCCTGATATGGTGGGAGATTGTCTTGAGGTGTTCATGGATGATTTCTCCATTTTTGGAGATTCTTTTGAGTCCTGCCTGGCTAACCTAGAATTGATTCTCCAGAGATGCATCAAAACACAGTTGGTCCTTTGCTGGGAAAAGAGCCACTTTATGACTCAGGAAGGCATTGTCCTGGGTCACGTGGTCTCTAGTTGGGGTATTGAAGTTGATAAAGCTAAGGTGGATGCTATCTCTAGACTTCCTCCACCCACATCCGTAAAATAGATTCGCTCTTTCCTTGGGCATGTGGGTTTTTACAAAAGATTCATTAAGGATTTCTCGAAGGTTGCTCGGCCCTTAAGTAAACTTCTGGCCAAAGACATGCCGTTTGAGTTTGATGAATCATGCTGTAGGTCATTTGATTTATTAAAAATGGCAGTCACCTGTGCCCCAGTGTTGCAACCACCGGTCTGGACAGCCCCATTTGAGATTATGGCTGACGCATCTGATTATGCCGTTGGGGCTATCTCGGGTCAAAAGATTGAGAAAAAGCCCTCTGTGATTTAATACTCTAGCAAGACTCTAGACGAGGCCCAGAAGAACTACACTGTTACTAAAAAAAAATTGCTAACTGTAGTTTTTGCTTTAGAAAAATTCAGGGCTTATCTGTTAGGTTCTCATGTCATCATCTATACTGACCACTCTGCCTTGAAACATCTCTTCGACAAAAAGGATGCCAAGCATCGCCTTATTCGCTCGATTCTGTTGCTATAGGAATTCGATCTTGAAATTAGGGGTAAAATCGGGGCACAAAATGTAGTGGCAGATCACCTCTCGAGAATCCTAATCGATTCTCCTCATCCGGATGTCCCGATCTCTGATACTTTTCCGAATGAGACTATCCTCATAGTCTCGGGTATCCAAAACCTCTGGTGATAAGTCCACTTTAGTGGACCATTTTGTAGCCTAAGTTGGTAGTTCCTACGTTTTAGATTGTATTAATATATGCAAAATAAATGCATAACCTAGGATTACATAAATAATTGTGTGAATTTCTTTTTGTTGCAGAAATAAATAGAGAAGTTGGCTCCTGGTGCCATGTTGGCCTCTCCCACTTATCCTGAACCCAATTTTCACTTCAAAATCCCAATTAGACTAAGACCTATACCTACAACCTAAACCTACTTAAGCCAAATCCAACGTCACCTTATCTCTCTGCATAATCATCAGACGTTCAAATTTCATACTTAAGATGTCTGTAACATAGCATGGACGTCTATTGTACCCAACCTACACCATCGCCTTCCCCCTCGCAACAACTCCCATCCCTTATCCTAACACATCGCCCACTCCACATCGCTCCTTTCTCCAACCGCAGAACAACCCATACGTTTTATCTTCCTTCTCCCCTTTTGGGGACGTCTGCTACATCCTCCACCGTGCAACAGGCGTGCACTGTGAATTAGACTTACACTATGGCCTGGGCGCACCTTGTGCTCAGAGCATGCACCATGCTTCTCCACCTTCTCCACCGCAAAGGTCGTATGGTGATAGCACCATCCTAACCACTACCATCTTCTTCTTCTTCTTCTTCTTCAACCCACCACCTTCCTCAACCTAGAAAGAACCCAACTACCATCCTTGCGCTTGCCCGTGCGTGCACCTGCCACTACGCGTGCACAGCACCCTCCGTGCACCTGAGCGTGCCCCAATCACCATGCGCACAGCTGGGTCTTCATCTTCTTCTTCTTCTCGGCCAACAGAAAGAAACCCAAAGTAGGCGTCCAACCACCTCCATGCAACCACGCCTAAGGGCCACCAATCTCTGCTCCATCGACACAGTTGAACTCTCCTCACCCTCACGAGGCCACCCACGTCCACAATTGCCGCCATCGACAACCCACGCGTTGGTGAACCGCAGCTACCGCCACCGCCCCTCCTCGTCGCCGGTGAGAGCTCTGGCTACTGTTCCTGTCACCGTGACCTTCGTTGGAATGGCCTTGCCTTCCTCGACCTCCTCGGAGCTTCTCGCCTTCAGTCGCACCTTCTCCCCCATGTGCAAGCAAGGGGAACTCTTCCCCTATTTTTCTATAGGGAAAGGGTCAATTAAAAATTACACCCAATGCCATTGCCAACTATACTATTTCTTTATTTTTGATTAAATTATTATGGTGAAATTATGACAATGCACTTATCTTTTTTACGTATTTGGTTGACTTCTGTTACGCACATCATTTGTCATTGAAATTGCGTTTATAGTTGCATGTAATTCGAAATTACATTATATGCCACTACACATCATCATCTACATATTTTTGGAAGCTTGATTTCTGACGTGAAAATTTCATAATTAGCCTTGAACTTCTCATGAAATTCAAAGTGATATTTAGAGCAGTAAATTCATTAAATTGATTTCGCGAATGTGCTTGTGAAAATGATGGCTCTCTACTCATGAATTTATTAGATCTATTCCTCCTTGTGGATACGACCTGATCCTAGTGGTTAGAAATATTTTATGTGTTGATCTAGAGATTTTGCACCACTTTTTGTGATACAATGACTAATTATCTTAATATTAATTGTTGAAAGCGAAATTCTCTCTACTAAATGGTGCCATTGCCGGGGAGGCAATCGACGCAATAAATTCACCTGACTTTATTTCTAATTATTCTGAGTTGCGCATTTACCTAATCATTCCTTATCTTTCCTGTGTAAGGAATCTGATGAGGTGACAGGCGTAGCTAAGAGACGACATCTATATGCGGAGACAATTGCAGGAGATTGTGGGCGTTAATCGCACACACGTGAAGGCGTACGGAGGAGCCTTTTTCTGATTTAGTCATTGTTGAACAGTCATAGAGTGCATGTTTGATAGGAAAAAGAGTCGTAGTATAATGTGCAATATGATAAAAAAAATATTTATTACAAGATAACAAGACTTTGAGACCCGATCGTTCATCTCTGGGAGGCGTTTGTTTTAATTCTGAATCAATCTTTTATCACTCTACTTTTTTTAAAATCACATGTCAATTTTCAATCTTCGGATTAAGATTTCACTACTTCTATTATGAACCCTGATTACGTGTGCATGTGTTAATTGGATCAAAAAGGTGAAAGTGTGAGTTTCTGTGTGCACAATTCTAGTGAGGTGGTGGTTGTTTATAGAAAATGCATCCCTAGTAAGATTTTCTATATTTTCTAGAAACGACATGCTTGTTGCAAAATACAACTGAAAAACAGGCAACTTGAATCACGCAGAAAAGATGGCAATCAATAAGCTCATGGTGATTTCAAAACATAGAGATGTATATAAAAATGTATCTTTCATTCATTCATTTGGAGAAGTGTTTGCAACATGAAGTGTAGAGGAAAGCTTGTACAGGAATGCTTAGAAATGTAAATCTAGCTACCAGAAAATGATCGCAAACAACAATCTACGGGGGGATTTTGCATGCATCATTGGGGGAGAATAAGAACTACACTACTAAGCAGTAAATAAAGGCAGTAAATGTAAAGAGCTAGCTACTAATCTATCAGAAAGTGAGGGCATTCGGAGGTGGGCTCTGATGGCCTTGGAGTGGTTGGAAGGAGAATGAGAGGCGGCCAATGGAACTTAGGCTGACACTTGGAGAGAGGTTGGAGGAGTGATCCAACATCCTGGCGTGGTGTCCTTCATGGTGGTGCTAAGCTTGTGGAGATGGTAGTGGCTAGCCCTTAGGTCTTATGGAGCCAAGCATGTATGGCCAAAAGTGGATGGGTGGAAATGGCCACCCCTTAGGTCCTTTTATAGACCTAAGGAAGTCTCTCTAGAGAGAGTCCAAGAGTGGCTGGCCAAGTGGTTTTGAGATCCAAAAAAAGTGGATCTCAATTTGAATGCCTCTTGGTTGCTAAATTTGGCAACCAAGAGTGGCGCCACTCGGAGAGAGTTCTAGAGAACTCTAGATGTCTGGGAGTGCATGAATGTGTGTGCGTGTGTGTTGTCGTGCCCTATGTGGCTAGGTGGTTTAGGTTAGGTCCTAAGGGGTTTAGGTAGGTGCATGCCTTGAATTAGGGTTGCAAACCCTAATTGCTAAGCGGTAATTGCAATTAAACTTAACCTAAGTTTAATTGAATGAGTGTGAACTTAATTGAGGGTGAAATAACTCAATTACGTTTGGTTTAGGTCAATTGGATTCTCACTAAGTGCAATTGAACTTGTGTGGGTTGAGATCTGAGCACAATTGGACTCAATGAGTCCAATTGGCTTAGGTGATGGTAATTGACTTGGATCTAAGTCAATTAGGTTTGGTGAGGACCAAATAAGGTCCTTAAGTAGGCCTAGAGGTGATGTACTAGGGTTAGGACACCTTAATTTAGGTTCCTATGGGGTTGGGATTAGGTCTAGGGAGCTAGAGATCCAAGATCGAGGCTTGAATCTCAAAACAGGAACTGGAAAGCAGTTCCAGACATCCAAAAACATGATCAGACGACTTATACTGAAAAATTAGAAGTCCAGACTTCAATTCTGGACATCCAATCTGAGTCAAGGGGAAATCTAGGTTATGTTTTGGGTATTCTGCAGAAATTGGATGTCTGACAAAGTGTCTGGACGTCCAATAACACTGTAGAAGTGGGTTTGAGGTGTGCGGGAGTTGGCTAAGGGTTCTTGACATCTTATAACTTATCTGGATATCCAAATAAGGGTTGGAACTAGGGTTTTAAGTTTTCCTAGGGTGCGATGACATAATCTAAGGGTGGCTAAGGCTTGGGGGAAGTCTCTTGGCTATCTTAGGGCTAGGATGGACCTAAACTCTTCACATTTACTACTTTATTCCAACTTAATAGAATAGCAAACCTTGACTCTCTTACATCATTATTCCCACATCTAATCTAAGTCTTCTGCTCTAGCTCTGCTACAACACCCATTATTCCTGATACAGCTTCAGATCCTTTTCCAGATCCAGATCCAGCTCCAGGTCTAGCTTCTGATAAGCTTATTGCCTGCAATTGACATAATGCACTTAATCAGCACTTTATAGCATTATTTTATGCATAGCTAAAAGAAAGCAGTAAAGATGCAGATAATGCTTATTTATGCATGAATTACCCTATCTTATGCTAAGTCCTAGCCTAATTTAGGTAAATTAAGACCTATGATTGCTGCGCAATCATACCCCCATGCCTAAATCTTACTAGTCCCTAGCAAATGCAAGACAAAATTATTTACAACGAGGATCCCTAAGGGACTGATTATTTTATCAGGTGTATGCCTAGAGATTTTTCTCCTTTTTGTTTTCATCCTATGCTCTAGAAATCCAGACAATCGTGAAAGTGCAGCTATGTAGCTTTTGCAATGGATTCGAGTGAAAAACTGATACACCACTAAAGCCTGTATTTGACCCCTAGTAAAAATTCTAGCCAGATAGGTGGACTTTTTCCTTTGGGGTATTCAAAATATTCTATCAATTTCACCCCGACTTTAGGCTTAGGTAGAGAATCTCTTAGGGAAAGATTATATATTTCGTTGCTCACTCTCACATGGTGCTACATAGAGACTACTACTACAGAATCTAGATTCCCGGATTACTAAGTAACTCAACCCAGAGAAAGATGAGAAAAACTATGCTCTCTTTTGATTCCTTTGTATTCGTTGTCTTTCTCTTTTTATTTTTCTTAGAGCTCACAACCTCACCAGATTCACACATATGATCTGTATTTGGTGGTCTCACTTGGCTTTAATACTTTAATTGAGTTTCCATAACCCTAACACTAAGTTGGAATTCCTTAGCCAGTATTTAGGCTGTCAGAAACACAAGAAAGGTGGGTTAAGGCCATATTTGGTGGTTCTCAAATTTATTTGGTGCTATTGCCTCAATGCAACTGAACTAAATATTCACCCTCTTTTTTCTTCGCTTTTTCTTCTTTTTCTAATTTTTTTCGATTTTTCTTTCTTTTCATCATTTTTTTTTTCTTTTTCAACATAACACAACTGGCACGCATCCATGAACTTTATTGAGGAGGCATTATTAGGGATTGATGGTACTCAAGAGACATTGGGTGGCTTGTTTGGTGGAAGTGCCTACTCACGGCACCAAGAGAGATGGATAGGATGGTGTATTTCTGACCTTGACATCAATACCCTCCTTCGGTCGAGGATTCCGTAAAGAATGGTCGTAACTATCCACCTTAGCCCTAGTTTTATGAGAACTCACTTTCCACATATTTGACTTATTTGGTGGCTCTCACAATTCACACAAAATGTAAATGCAGGAACCGAGAGCGAAAACTATGTCTAATCTCAGAGTATCACCACCTAATTATCTAGGACTTCGGATTCCTTGTACTAATCTTAGAGCACTAGTACACTCTACTCTCATCTCACACTATTTGGTGGATTTTTGGAGGAAAATCTGCCTAACTTCCAAAACACTATCCAGGGGTTCAGGAAAAGAAGCACTGCTTCTTCTTGACAAACTAAAGACGTTTATCAGCCTTCACCGTGATTCCATTGCAAATTCTACTTGTGCGTGAAAAGTTGTACTAGATTCCTTATTACAGGAATCAACTAGAGGATAAAATCCCTAATGCATTCTCTTACTAAAATAATCTTATTCATGAACGCAATATGTATATATGCTATGAACAATTAACCTCTTACATTCATACTTCATGAAATTTCCCTTTCCGGTTACATTTACCTTGACCCTAAATTTAGAACAAGAGGTGAGCAGGTGAGTTGGAGATGGCTGTTGCGAATGATTTCTAGCTCTAATGCGAGCATTGGAGGTGGAGTCAGTTGTTCGTTTATTTAAGGTCATAAAGTACGTTTCACTTGCAGCTTCGAGGTTTTCCTAAATGTTGGCATAAAAATTTTTAGTTTTGTCGTATCTACCCCCCCATGCCTAAGTTCTTGCATGTCCTCATGGATGAATATAAAAGAAAATAAATACAGCAAGGAGTAAATCGGTAGAAATCACCTAGAATTGCTCCTGAACTTTAACGTTTAGCACCGGCCAACCTGACAATATGAAATATGCAAGAGAAATATGCTTAAAAGAAAAATATGCTATGTATAAAGTGAGTATGTATAAGGTGATGGATGAATGTAGGGTAGATGCTGAGTTTAACCTCTAAATCGCACGCCGGTCAAGATTAAGAGAAACTGGTGAAACATCTCTAGCTGGGAGAAAACTCAATCAGATGTATCAGTTTTAGCATAGGAACCAGTCAAGATTAAGATAAAGATGTGCTCGTATGCCCCTAGAATCAGTGGTCTAGAGATGCGAACCAGTTGATTGTGCACACCTAAACCAAAAAGTCTAACTATAAGAAAGTGTGGAGTAGTGGTGGAGAATAGAGGATAATCTGAGGGGGGATCATGATGTTGATTCAGCTGATTTATCATGTCCCACAATTCACCAAGAAGTTGCTGAGGGAGTAGATCAACATGTATCTCAGAACCAAAATCTGAGTCATAGGGATCCTCATAGCGGTAATTGACATCAAAGATCATGCCCTCTACAGGCTCTGGGTCGTATGGGGGTATCCGTGAAAGTAGAAGATCTGTGGGGAGGTCACTGAAATCCTCCTCAAAAATTACTTCGTCCTTATCAGTACTCATCTCTAATTCATTGGAGGCTGACTCTTCAGGCTCGAGGTCGAGCCATTGACTAGGATGATAGGTGTGTCCCCAGCTCATTCTGCTCAAAGCTTCATCCTCATATGCATTGGGTTCCTCAATAATTCCTTCCTCAAGTAGCATATTTATTTCTTCGTTCAAGTCATCCATAGCTACTTCTGGTCTTCAGATGTCAGGATCAGGGATAGAAAGTGTCATCTCAGAATCTCTAGCATCCGAATCAGGGATGTAGGTGAAAGAAGAAGAGTGCAGATCAAAAGATGTTGGCTCTAGCACAGGTTCACCTACAATGGGAAGTGGCCTAGATTGATCAGTAGTGTTGCATGTAATGTTTGCCTCAAGATCCATATCCTCAATTAGATGTACTTCCCTTATCTCGATTGGGTTATCTAACCCAAAAGGTATCACCCAGGATTTAGGATAATCTAATTGTGGCTCAGTTCTGGAGATATCAATCCTTTCCTCCCCAATTTCCTGAATGGAGTTCTCAGATGAACCCATTCGGCATACTTCCTGCTCCTATCTCGTATCCAAGCTAGATTCTTCTTCCCCTGAGTGATCTTTCAGCATCTGCTCCCAAGAATCTTTTGTGTGTTCTTCCAGCGTAGTTGTTTCAGATTCTTTGAGGTCTTCAAGGCTATTTTCCACTTGATATCTCAAGAGTAGTAGTTCTTGTGTTTCCCGATTTTTTCCAATTAGCCTTGTTATCCCTGCTGTTCCCTGAAGGAGCTCCATCAAAGCTTGTTGATGCAGAATCCAGCTTTGTCTTTGGTTCAACTCAGTGATAGCTTGAATTTCATGTAGGTAGAATGCGGCCTTCTCCTTAGCGCTAGCTATAGCTCTCTATATTCTATAATGCGGTCGCATATGCACCGGTAGTTCTTCAGGGGTTCCAGGGGGTGAATCAGGTCTACCCATATTCCATGGGTGAGAAATAGGAGTATGAAATTCATATCTTGGGTTATAAAATGTGGTCCTTTGTGGGTCCAACTGGTATGGGTCATAATATCCAGGATTAGGATATGGGTTAACCATTTTGGTAACCCGAGGAAAAGGAATAGGTGAAGCGAAAAGTCATCTTTGCCACCATGGGTTCTGATTCCAAGGCTGAGCTGATTCAGTGACCCAGGCTCTCAGATAAGCTCATAGGTCCAACTCTTCTGGATCCTGATTTGGTCCAGATCCAGGGTTAGCCATTGCGGCTAAGCAGATAGAAGAAGTGACTCGCTTCATTGGGGGTGGCTCCCAAGGTCCAACCAGTTGAGGTCTAAGAGACCTCCTTCCTTGCATACACCACCCAACCCCTGGGTTGGTGTAGCCAAGCTAGACAAGGCTAAGGTCCTGTCAATCAGATGGTCCTTATGAATTAGATGACCAGATTTTTCGTTTTAAGTTCTAATTCCTAAAGAAAATTCATCATACAATCGATTGAAAGTGATTCCCGCCTCTTGGCTAAACCAGCCAAGAGGTTGAAAACACCGAGTAGTGCGACAACAAATTCGGGTTTTATTTCGTGTTTTCAAATTTGATTTTTAGCCCATTTTTCTTCAGTTGGGGTTTTTGGTGAGTGGCCCACAAGGTGACCAACTTAACGGCTAAGTACTAGACTTGATTAAGTCTAGGTTAGCCCAAGTGTGATCCCTAAGTTGTAACCCTAAATGAATAACCTAGGGTTTATGCAATTCGAGGGTTTTGTTCTATTTTAGCAGACCACAAAAATAAAAGTCGTTCTCTGTCAAAATCTTGGAATCCAATTAATTTGAAATTTGGCAAATAGATTCCTTTTTCAATTATCTTTAAAGAGAATATTTTTTTGTAATTTTTACTATTTTAACCAAATTTTTAGGGATTTTGAATGTCATGGGGCAAGGTTTAGAATTTTGACCCCTAGTCGGCTTTTCGCTTTGAAACAGTATCAATTGACCATCAAAAATTCTGGAAAAATATGGAAAATAAAGACAAAGAGATCAAATTTCAAACCCCACCATTTTTAGTCAAAACATATTCGTGGATTGCTCAGAATTTCTTTTTGAATTTTAAAAAATCTTAAATCTAGGTCAGTCTGACCCCCTCACACTTCGCGAATTTTTAAAAATTGTATACTTGGAATTTCTCAAAAGAATGGTGCGGCTTGAAAGTTGGTTTAAAAAAAAAGGTTTGATCCAAATTTCAGAATTTTTCGTTCACTAGTTTTTTGGCAATCGAATTTTTGAAATAGACTTTGAAATCTGGCCGAAAATCAGAGAATGGTAGAGAACCTTTTAAAAGGTATTTGAGTTTGAAATTCAAACTTTCAACCAAAAATATATATTTTTTTCAAAAAATTTTGCAATTTTTATTTTCAAGAAAGATTTCTTATTAATGTATTTTCAAAAATATATATATATTTTTTGTCTTTTTCAAAACTAGCCTAGGATTCAAAAAGAAACCTAATCTAACTACCTAGATTTTCTTTTTCTTTGACTTTTTTTTCCTTTTCATGAAAATGAATATGATTTTTTTTTCTTTTTTTTTTCAAAAGAAATTTATAGAAGTAAATCTAACCTACTGTTCACAAAAAAAAACCTAGCCTAAAGAAAGTGTGATGTGCACCTAAAATTTTTCTGCGCTCGTTGTGTGCACAGATCCAATTTTTCCTATGTTGTCCTACACATCCAAAAACAAAGTAGAGGAAGATTTGTTAGTGATAGTTCAAAAGATCGAAATAAAAAAAAATGGTGTTGCCTCCCCAGCAACGACACCATTTGTTGAACTGGTCATAAAGTGCATGTTTGATACGAAAAAGAGTTGTAGTATAGTGTGTAATACGATCACACAAAAATATTTATAAAAAGATAACGAGACTTTGAGTCCCGGTCATTCATCTCTGGGAGGTGTTTGTTTTAATTCTGAATCTATCTTTTATCGCTCTACTTTGTTTAAAATCGCATGCCGGTTTCCAGTCTTCAGATTAATATTTCACCACTTCTATTATGAACCCTGATTACGTCCGCATGTGTTAAATAGATCACAAAGGTGAAAGTGTGAATTTCTGTGCGCACAGTTTATTGAGGTGGTGGCTATTTATATAAAATGCATCAATATTTAGATTTTCTATATTTTTCAGAAACGACATGCTTGTTGCGAAATATAAGTGAAAAACAAGCAACTTGAACCATGCAAAAAAGATGGCAATCAATAAGCTCAAGGTGATTTCAAAACATAGAGATGTATATAAAAATGTATCTTTCATTCATTCATTTGGAGAAGTGTTTGCAACATGAAATGTAGAGAAAAGCTTGTACAGGAATGCCTAGAAATGTAACTCTAGCTACCAGAAAATGATTGCGTACAAGAATCTACGGGGGGATTATGCATGAATCATTGGGGGAGAATAAGAACTACACTACTAAGAAGTAAATAGAGGCAATAAATGTAAAGAGCTAGCTACTAATCTATCAGAAAGTGAGGGCATTCGGAGGTGGGCTCCGATGGCCTTGGAGTGGTTGGGAGGAGAATGAGGGGTGGCCAATTGAACTTAGGCCGGCCCTTGGAGAGAGGTTGGAGGAGTGATCCAGCATCCTGGCGTGGTGTCCTTCATGGTGGTGCTCAGCTTGTGGAGATGGAGTGGAGAGGGTAGTGGCTATCCCTTAGGTCTTATGGAGCCAAGCATGTATGGCCAAAAGTGGATGGGTGGAAATGGCCACCCCTTAGGTCTTTTCATAGACCTAAGGGAGTCTCTCTAGAGAAGTGTGGAACTCTCTAGAGAGAGTCCAAGAGTGGCTGGCCAAGTGGTTTTGAGATCCAAAAAAAGTGGATCTCAATTTGAATGACTCTTGGTTCTAAATTTGGCAACCAAGAGTGGAGCCACTTGGAGAGAGTTCTAGAGAACTCTAGATGTGTGGGAGTGCGTGAATGTGTGTGCGTGTGTGTTGTTGTGCCCTATGTGGCTAGGTGTTAGGTTAGGTCCTAAGGGGTTTAGGTAGGTGCATGCCTTGAATTAGGGTTGCAAACCCTAATTGCTAAGGGGTAATTGCAATTAAACTTAACCTAAGTTTAATTGAATGAGTTTTGAACTTAATTGAGAGTGAAATAACTCAATTAGGTTGGGTTTAGGTCAATTGGACTCTCACTAAGTCCAATTGAACTTGTATGGGTAGAGATCTGAGCTCAATTGGACTCAATGAGTCCAATTGGCTTAGGTGATGGTAATTGATTTTGATGTAGGTCAACTGGGTTTGGTGAGGACCTAATAAGGTCCTTAGGTAGGCCTAGAGGTGATGTACTAGGGTTAGGACACCTTAATTTTGGTTCCTATGGGGTTTGGATTAGGTCTAGGGAGATGAGATCCAAGATCAAGGCTTGAATCTCAAAATAGGAACTAGAGAGCAGTTCTAGACACCCAAAAACATGAGCAGACGACTTATTCTCAAAAATCAGAAATCCAGACTTCAGTTCTAGACATCCAATCTG
Source organism: Thalassia testudinum (assembly GCA_037157565.1). Lineage (NCBI taxonomy): Eukaryota > Viridiplantae > Streptophyta > Magnoliopsida > Alismatales > Hydrocharitaceae > Thalassia > Thalassia testudinum. The sequence continues at coordinate 424,026 of JAZHRO010000028.1, forward strand.
AGTTAGGGGGAAATCTAGGTTCTGGTTTGGGTATTCTGTAGAAATTGGACGACTGACAAAGTGTCTGGGCATAAAATAACACTGCAGAAGTGGGTTTGAGGTGTGCGGGTGTTGGCTAAGGGTTCTAGACATCCTATAACTTATCTAGACATCCAGATAAGGGTTGGAACTAGGGTTTTAAGGTTTCATAGGGAGCGGTGGCCTAATCTAAGGGTGGCTAAGGGTTGGGGGAAGTCTCTAGGCTATCCTAGGGCTAAGATGGACCTAAAGTCTTCACATTTTACTACTTTATTCCTACTTAATAGAATAGCAAACCTTGACTCCCTTACGTCATTATTCCTACATCTAATCTAAGTCTTCTACTGCAGCTCTGCTGCAACACCCATTATTCCTGACCCATCTTCTGATCAGCTTATTGCCTGCAATTGACATAATGCACTTAATCAGCACATTATAGTATTATTTTATGCATAGCTAACAGAAAGCAGCAAAGATGCAGATAACGCTTATGCATGCATGAAATACTCTGTCTTATGCTAAGTCCTAGCCTAATTTAGGTCAATTAAGACCTATGATTGCTGCGTAATCAGTCATTAGATCTTAGTTTAGATTTAGGCTAGATGGACATTAGCACTTAATTTCTATCTTGTGAACCCGTGTTGGGCATTTTTGGGAATGTGTTCCTAGTGCTTTTATTGCTTATCACTCTTATATGTGGGAGTGTATTTTCGGGAGAGTGTTCCCATTTTATTGAGATTATAGGATTATTCGAATTGTTTGAACTGCATGTTGGTTAGTTAGTTAGTTAGATTAGGTTTGTTTGCTTATTATTATTAGGAAAATAAAAGAAAAAATCGAACTGCCTACTAGAAGCTGCATCTCTATAGGGTGACCATTTAGGATTGAATGAGCAGCATCTAGCTTATCTTTGCTGCATTGCAAACATCTTGCACGAAGAAAGCTGGAGTAAGGTATGTCTTCTCTTTAGCATCAAATACCTATCATGCATCCACATTGGACTTAAATTGAAGACCGCTAAAGTGTTTGAATCGAATTAATTCAGTGGTCACTTTAAAAATTGGGACCGCTAAGAGGTTAGAGCTTAAAATCTGTGACTTGAAATTGTGTGCAAAAGGATCTTGTTTGCGAGATTTCAAAATACAAAATGCAAATGTATGATTGCACACCTGAGACACTATGCACCTCACACATAACGTCACTAGATAAATTTCTACCTCTCCTCTTTGCACCACAAGGGAAGTTAGTCAAAAATCAACAAGCCTATCCACCAAGTTACTTCGGTTCCTCGTGTGTGGGCTCGATTCGAGACTTCCATCCCATGCGAGTAGGTTTAGGCACCAATGAAGGTCGGCCTAGGAAGCATAATTCTTCCAAAACTTGTTTGGCCACCAACTGAACACCTAATTCTAAGACCTAGAATCTACTAAAAATAGATCCCATTGTATTTGCATTTGTTTTGACAGTGGTAGCCTAAGTTGGTAGTTCCTACGTTTTAGATTGTATTAATATATGCAAAATAAATGCATGTCCTAGGATTACATAAATAATTGTGTGAATTTCTTTTGGCTATAGGAATAAATAGAGAAGTTGGCTCGTGGTGCCATTTTGGCCTCTCCCACTTATCCTGAACCCAATTTTCACTTCAAAATCCCAATTAGACTAAGACCTATACCTACAACCTAAGCCTACTTAAACCAAATCCAACGTCACCTTATCTCTCTGCATAATCATCAGATGTTCAAATTTCATACTTAAGATGCCTGTAACATAGCATGGATGTTTGTTGTACCCAACCTGTACCACCGCCTTCCCCCTCACAACAACTCCCATCCCTTATCCTAATGCACCGCCCACTCTACATCGCTCCTTTCTCCAATTGTAGAACAACCCATACGTTTTATCTTCCTTCTCCCCCTAGCGGGGACATCTGCTCCATCTCCACCGTGCAACAGGCGTGCACCGTGAATTAATCTTACTTCGTGGCCTGGGCACACCTTGTGCTTAGAGCGTGCACCGTGCTTCACCTTCTCCACCGCAAAGGTCGTGTGGTGACAACATCGACCTAACCACTGCCATCACATTCTTCTTCTTCAACCCGCCACCATCCTCAACCACAAAAGAACCCAACAACTAGCCTTGTGCTTGCCTGTGCACAGACCTGCCACTACACGGGCACAACACCTTTAGCACACTCGAGGGCGCACCAGTCACCATGCGCACAGCCGAGTCTTCATCTTCCTCTTCTCAGCCAATAGAAAGGAACCCAAAGCGGGCATCCAACCACCTCCATGCAACCATGTCCAAGGGCCTCCAATCTCCGCTCCATCGACACCGTTGAACTCTCCTCACCCTCACGAGGCCACCCACATCCACGACTGCCGCCATCGACAACCCACACGTCGGAGAGCTGCAGGCACCGCCGTCACCCCTCTTCGTCGCCGGTGAGAGCTCCAGCTGCCGTTCCCGTCACCGTGACCTTCATTGGAACGGCCTCGCCTTCCTCAACCTCCTCGGAGCTTCGCACCTTCAGCCGCTCCTTCTCCACCACGTGAAAGAAAGAGGAACTCTTCCCCTGTTTTGCTACAGGGAAGGGGTCAATTAAAAATTACACCCAATGCCATTGCCAACTATGCTATTTCTTTATTTTTTATTAAATTATTATGGTGAAATTATGACAATGCACTTATCTTTTTTGCGTATTTGATTGACTTCTATTACGCACATCATTTGTCATTGAAATTGGGTTTAGAGTTGCATGCAATTTTAATTACATGATATGCCACTACACATGCATCATTTGCATATTTTTGGAAGCTTGATTTCTGACATTAAAATTACATAAATAGCCTTGAACTTCTCAAGAAATTCAAAGTGACATTTAGAGTAGTAAATTCATTAAATTGATTTCATGAATGTGCCTGCGAACATAATGGCTTTCTACTCGTGAATTTATTGGATCTATTCCTCCCTATGGATACAACCTGATCTTAGTGGTTAGAAATATTTTATGTGTTGATCGAGAGATTTTCCACCCCCTTTTGTGATACAACGACTAATTATCTTAATATTAATTGTTGAAAGCGAAATTCTCTCTTCCACTTGGTTTGCGGATATTGCCAATTATTTGGCCGTTGGAGAAATCCCCTAGGAATGGACGAAACAACAATGGGATAGATTTGTGTCTGAGGCCAAATATTATTTTTGGGATGATCCTGAGCTGTACCGCATCGATGTAGACCAAATTATTCGTCGATGCATCCCGGAAATCGAGTTCCATAGCATACTCGAGTTCTGCCACACATCCGCATGTGGTGGACACTTTTCTGTGAAAAAGATGGCCGCAAAAATCATACAATCCCAATTCTATTGGCCATCATTATTTAATGATACCCAGGAATTCTCAAAGTCATGCACTCGATGCTAGACACTCGAGAACATGGCTAAGAGAGATATGATGCCCCTGAACCCAATTCTTTCCGTCGAAATTTTTGACATTTGGGGCATAGACTTTATGGGACCCTTCCCTCCTTCATTTGGACACCAATATATTCTAGTCGATGTTGATTACGTGTCCAATTGGATTGAGGCAATTCCAACTCAGACCAATGACCACAAGGTGGACATCGATTTTGTGAAGAAAAGTATCTTTAGTTAGTTCGAGGTTCCAATGGCAATTATCAGTGATGGTGGAACACATTTCACTCAAGCTCAGTTTTGGAATTTACTGAGGAAATACGGGGTGAATCATCTGGTTGCGCAGCAATCATAGGTCTTAATTGACCTAAATTAGGCTAGGACTTAGCATAAGATAGGATAATTCATGCATGCATAAGCATTATCTGCATCGTTACTGCTTTCTTTTAGCTATGCATAAAATAATGCTATAATGTGCTGATTAAGTGCATTATGTCGATTGCAGGCAATAAGCTGATCAGAAGCTAGATCTGGAGCTAGATCTGGAGTAGGATCTGAAGCTAGATCAGGAATAATGGGTGTTGCAACAGAGCTGGAGTAGAAGACTTAGATTAGATGTAGGAATAATGATGTAAGGGAGTCAAGGTTTGCTATTCTAATAAGTAGGAATAAAGTAGCAAAATGTGAAGAGTTTAGGTCCATCCTACACCTAGGATAGCCTGGAGACTTCCTCCAAGCCTTAGCGACCTTTAGATTAGGTCACCGCACCATAGGAAACCTTACAACCCTAGTTCCAACCCTTATCTAGACATCCAGATAAATTATAAGATGTCCAGAACCCTTAGCCAACTCCCGCACACCTCAAACCCACTTCTGCAGTGTTATTGGACGTCCAAACACTTTGTTAGACGTCCAATTTCTACAGAATACTCAGAATAGAACCTAGATTTCCCCCTGACTCAGATTGGACGTCCAAAACTGAAGTCTGGACTTCTGATTTTTTAGTATAAGAAGTCTGATCATGTTTTTGGATGTCTGGAACTGCTCTCCAGTTCCTGTTTTGAGATTCAAGCCTTGATCTTGGATCTCTAGCTCCCTAGACCTAATCCCAACGCAATAGGAACCTAAATTACGGTGTCCTTACCCTAGTACATTACCTCTAGGCCTACCTAAGGACGTTATTAGGTCCTCACCAAGCCCAATTGACTTAGATCAAAGTCAATTACCATCACCTAAGCCAATTGGACTCATTGAGTCCAATTGAGCTCAGATCTCAACCCACACAAGTTCAATTGGACTTAGTGAGAGTCCAATTGACCTAAACCCAACCTAATTGAGTTATTTCACTCTCAATTAAGTTCACACTCATTCAATTAAACTTAGGTTAGGTTTAATTGCAATTACCCCTTAGCAATTTGGGTTTGCAACCCTAATTCAAGGCATGCACCAACCTAAACCCCTTAGGACCTAACTTAAACCACCTAGCCACATAGGGCACGACCACACACACACACACACTCCCACACATATAGAGTTCTCTAGAACACTCGCCAAGTGGTGCCACTCTTGGTTGCCAAATTTAGCAACCAAGAGGCATTCAAATTGAGATCCACTTTTTTTGGATCTCAAAACCACTTGGTCGGCCACTCTTGGTCTCTCTCTAGAGAGTTCCACACTTCTCTTGAGTGACTCCCTTAGGTTTATAAAAGGACCTAAGGGGTGGCCATTTCCACCCATCCACTTTTGACCATACATGCTTGGCTCCATCCACCTCCACTTTGGCTAGCCACTACCATCTCCACTCCATCTGCATGAGCTGAGCACCACCATGAAGGACACCATGCTAGGATGCTGGATCACTCATCTAACCTCTCCCCAAGGGTCGGCCTAAGCTCCATTGGCCACCCCTCATTCTCCTCTCAACCACTCCAAGGCCATCGGAGCCCACCTCCAAATGCCCTCACTTTATTATAGATTAGTAGCTATCTCTTTACATTTACTGTTTCTATTTACTGGTTAGTAGTGTAGTCCTTATTCTCCCCCAATGATGCATGCAAAATCCCCCTATAGATTCTTGTATGCGATCGTTTTCTGGTAGCTAGATTTACATTTTCAAGCATTCCTATACAAGCTTTCCTCTACATTTCATATTGCAAACACTTCTCTGATTGAATGAATAAAAGATACATTTTTATATATATATCTCTATGTTTGAAATCACCATGAGCTTATTGGTTGCGATCTTTTCCGCTTGATTCAAGTTGCCTGTTTTTCACTTATATATTTCTCAACAGACATGTCATTTCCGGAAAATATAGAAAATCTAACTATAGATGCATTTTCTGTAAACAGCCACCACCTCACTAGAGTTGTGTGCTTGGAAACTCACACTTTCACCTTTGTGATCTATTTAACACATGCACACTTAATCAGGGTTCGTAATAGAAGTGGTGAAATCTTAATCCGAAGACTGGAAACCGACGTGCGATTTTAAACAAAGTATAGTAGTAAAAGATCAAATTTAGAAGTACAATAAATGCCTCCTAGAGATGAATGACCAGGACTCAACGTCTCGTTATCTTTAGAAAATATTTTTGTTTGATCGTATTGTGTACTACACTACGATGCTTTTCCTATGAAAGCATGCTCTATCACCATTTCAAACAAATGGCACCGTTGCTAGGGAGGCAACATCATTTTCTTTGATTTCAATCTTTTAATCTATCACTGACAAATTTGCCTCTACTTTATTTTTGGATGTGTAGGACAACATAGGAAAAACGAGATCTGTGCACATAACGAGCACGGAGAAAGATTTCTTGGTTCACATCACACCCTCTATAGGCTAGGTTTTCTTTTGAACCCTAGGATTAGATTTGCTTCCAGCAATTTCTTTTGGAAAAAAAAAACTTATTCATTTTTGTGAAAAAAAAAAAATTAGAAAAATCTAGGTAGTAAGATTTAGATTAGGTTTCTTTTGAATCATATGTTAGTTTTGAAAAAGCAAAAAAAATTATTTTTTAAAATCCTTTGAAAAAAAAATCCTTCTTGAAAAGAAAAATTTCAAAAAGTTTTTGAAAAAAAAATATATATATGCATGTTTGGTGGAAAGTTTGGATTTCAAACTCAAACACCTTTCAAAAGCCTTTTAACCATTCTCTGATTTTTGGCCAGATTTCAAAGTCTATTTTAGAAATTCGATTGTTGAAAAACTAGTAAACAAAAAATTATGAAATTCGGGCCAAACCTTCATTTTCAAACTATCTTTCAAACATCACTATTCTTTTAAAAAAATTCTAAGTATACAATTTTTAAAAATTTACGAAGTGTGAGGGGGTCAGACTGACCCAGATTTGAGATTTTTCAAATTTGAAAAAGCAATTCCGAGTAATCTGTGAATCTGTTTTGACTAAAAATGGTGGGGTTCGAAAGATGATTTCTTTGGCTTTATTTTCCAAAATTTTTCCAAATTTTTGAATGCCAATTGGTGCCATTTCAATGTGAAAAATCGATCAGGGTTCAAAATTCCAGATCTGACCCTCTGACATTTAAAAATCTCTAAAAATTTGGTTGAAATGGTAAAAATTCAAAAAAAAATTATATGGAAAGATAATTGAAAAAAAAAATCTACTTGGCAAATTTCATGTTAATTGGACTCCAATTTTTGTCAGAGAACGAGTTTTATTTTTGTGGTCTGCTGAAACAGAACAAAACCCTAGAATTGCATGAACCCTAGGTTACACATTTAGAGTTACAACTTAGAGACCACACTTGGGCTAACCTAGACTTAATCAAGTCTAGTACCTAGCCAGTGAGTTGGTCACCTTGTGGGCCACTCACCAAAAACCCCAACTGAAGAAAAATGGGCTAAAAATCAAATTTTAAAACACGAAATAAAACTCAAATTTGTTGTCGTACTACTGGGTGTTTTCAACCTCTTTGCTAGGTTAGCCAAGAGGTGGGAATCGCTTTCAGTCGGTTGTACGACAAATTTTCTTCAGGAATTAAAACCTAAAACGAAAAATCCAGTCATATGATTCATAAGGACCATCCGATTGACAGGACCTTAGCCTTGTCTAGCTTGGCTACACCAACCCAGGGGTTGGGTGGTGTATGCGAGGAAGGAGGTCACTTAGACCTCACTTGGTTGGACCTTGGGAGCCACTCAAAGGAGGCAAGTCACCTCGCCGGGACCATCTCCCCCCCCACTTCTACTCCTATAGCCACCATGGCTAATCCTGGACCTGGACCTAGACTGGGTTAGGATATCGAGAATCTGGACCCGATGGCTAGCCTGGAAGCCCGGGTAGTCGAATCGGAGGAGCGGCATCGGCAGAGCATGGATCGCATTTTGACGACACTTGGCAGGATGCAGCACCCGCCGTGAGGAGAACAACTGTGGGATTTCTACTATCCAGCCACACAAATTGTTGCACCTTTAGTCAGAATTTCCGCAGGCGGAGACGCGTTTGAGCTCAAGCCCAATGTGATTGGGTTGATCAGTACTCACTTCTGTGGGAACTCAAGCGAAGATCCGTTCCAGCACCTAAAGGACCTGAGTCGACTCATAGAAATGATTCAACCCAGGAATATCGATCTTAGGATTGTTCTAATGAAGCTTTTCCAATTTTCTCTGAGGGACAATGCTTCATACTGGTTCAAGACCATTGGGAAGCCAATTGGAACCTGGCCGGAATCACGACATGAATTCCTGCAAAAGTTCTTCCCAATTGGTCGAACAAACGCAATGCAGCGTGCAATCACAATTTTCTCCCAAGGAGCTGGGGAGAAGTTGCACGAAGCTTGGGATAGATTTCATGACCTTCTACCATGGTATACCCAGATGCTCGCACCATGGTATACCGAGATGGCACCTGGCTCAGATCTTCTACCATGGGCTGGATGACACACATCAGTATCTGGCCGATGCATCTAGTGGCGGGAATTTCCTTGCAAAAGATGAGAACAGTGCATTTGAGATATTCAAATCTTTGGCGGAGAACTCGATGAATGCCGCATCCATGAACCAGTTCCAACAGCCTAGTCAGTAGTGGGTTGGTGTCCACGAGGCTCACATCGAGTCTATTCGAGACGACATGGATATCATCGTCAAGTAGCTGGATAGAATAAACCTAATTGAGAAAAAGATTGACCAGATTAGTCAGGGCAATCTAACTTGAACTCTTCCACCTCAAGACCCTCCTATGCACCCCAAGCTCCTCCTACTCGAGTTAATCTACTCACTCGGGATGCATCTTCTCCTTATTTAGGAGATCCTGCATATCAGGATCCCGTAAACAATCTAGATCTGGCACCTTATGACCAGGGTTACGCACCACCTGCAGATTACAATGCATATCCCCTTGATAGATATACATCTCAGACATCTTCGGCCTACGAGGACATCAATGCTATCCAAGGATATAGGCGTAATAACCCGTACTTAGAGACGTATAACCCTGGTTGGTGCCAGCATCCAAACTTATCCTGGTCCGGTAATTCACAGAGACCACACTAAGATCCACACTACCAGACCCAACAATACGGGAATGCGCAAAACACATACCTTAGGCAGTAGCCATTCCCGTCTCAGCAGCATCAACTCCGTTCTTTATACCAGCTACTACACTAAGATGCCAGTCAACCTCCAAAGTGGGCTGACCCTTTGGAGGCACTGAAAGAGGAGCTACAAGAATCAATGAGGAAATCTACACAAGATAGCTTGTAGATTATGAAGGCGATGGCTGATCAGATACAGACTATACAAAACATGCAAAACCAGCTGCTGTAGGAGCATAGGACTCAGGGAGCCTTGCCCTCCCAACCCATCCCAAATCCTCGATATGTGCAGAACCAAGGTGCCCCACCTAGGTTTCAGGCACCACAGGGACAAGCACATGCCATACTATAGTCACCTCGTACACCACCCAGTTACACGCAAGGCCAGCCACCTTTGTAGAACCTCGCATACTCTGCCCCTTCCGCTCCCCCACCACCTCATGGACAGCAAGCCGATGCACATGTTGTCTCTTTGAGGAGCGGTGATGAGTCCATTCTAATGGACTATTGTTACGCCTAAGTAATTCTCTTTTAACATTGTATGTTTGTTAATAACTACATTATGTTGTAGAATGATTGCATGCATCATTATTTAAGTTTACATCTATTTTATCGCATTCTATAACATAGTATGTAATTAGTTTATGTTTCATGCAGGTCCCACAACAGCTCACTCGTTACATCTTCTCCACTTAATCTATCCATTCGCCTAATAATCGAGAAGAAGAGGGAGGAGGATCAATGGGGGAAAAGAACAAGGGGAGAAAAGATATTTTCCCCCACAAATTTCTCAACCTACGGCTGGCCATCAACAACCTCACCAACAGCGTCGACCATGTTTAGTAAGGGATTTGAAAATCCCTTGACTTGCGCTGGGGAGGAGATAAAAAGAGAGGATCGTCAGTTCTTCTGGAGATCATCTTCTTCCTCCCCCTTGAGGGGATATCCACTGCATTTGAAGGCTTGCACTGTGCACCCACCGCTAGCCACAGCCTCTACTGCAAGCGTCACCCTTTCAGCTGCAGCCGCTTCAGGCGCACCGCACCAGTGCCATCACTGCACCCCCACCCTTCCAACGCCATCACCTTCCAACCTGCGCCTGCATCCAATGCCTGCAGGAGCTCATGCCCTTGCCCCCAATGCCCTGCAGGTGCTACCACTGCCCCACCTGCACCCGCAGGCGCTTCTTCCTTCCAGTGCACGCGTTCCCCCTAGACCTGCCAGGCCACACCTGCACAGCACTGCTCAAGTAGCCTTCAGTCACCCGCCTCACCTCACCCGCGACCCTGCAGGTCCTAGCACCACCCCACCTGCACCTGCAGGCTCTTCCTCCTTCCTGCCCGCTCATGCACCTGCGCAGAAAACCCTCTACAGCGCCATCACCTCCGCCCGTGCCGTCACCAAGCAACCTGCAGGCATGTGCCCTCGCTTCACTAGCGCCCCCCGCAAGTTGGCGCACCCCCTCCTGCAGGCACTCTCCCTCACCACCAGCACCCTGCAGGCGTGCACCCGAGCGCAGCCAGACGCACGGCTATCGCCTTCTCCTCCAACAGGCCGGTGGCCCTCCTCCACCCACCGGCCACCTCTCACCGTTTCGTCACCGTCATCGTGATCCCCACACATCGATCAACCTTTCCCCATAGCAGCTCCATCGCCGCTGCTCCATCTCTCACGCGAGGAGGAGAGAGAGTGAAAGCTCTGTTTTCCCTTCAATTAGATATTACATGTGTTGCCATTGCCAAAACTTGATTTTTGATTTATTATTTTATTAATTGAATGAATTTACAGCCAAGCTCCTTTAGTCTGCTCCAATTAATTGACTTATCAAATTGCATGATTATCTTCCCCCATCTATTAGCTTTACATTAAATGGTGATATTATTCTTTACATTGGATTCCATTGAATATTTGGGGTTGATTGATTTTATAGGAGTATTCTAGTAAAGGACAATTTTCATGATTGGTCCATCTCTTTTTAGAAATTAGAGATTGGTTATTTGATTCATCTATTATTGTTCTTTCTTTGGGATTAGGTTGAATGAATGAAATTACTTTTAAGTAAATAAGAGGTAAATTTATCGTGAATTTATTGGTCTATTCCTCCCTGTGGATATGACATCCGTTATTGTGGTTTAAATTCATATCTGTTTAATCTTTGATTGAGGGATTTTCCACCACCATTTGTGCTACAACGATTTAATATCTTAACATTAATTATTCAAACCGAAAATTGCTCTTTCAAGTGGAAGGAAGACATTCGATCCACCACTTAGGCAGGCGGGTCCTGATTTTTCTCACCCTTCATCGCAGGCGGGTTCGACTCCTTCATCTCAAGAGCCACCTACGATAGATAAGGGTAAGTGGCCACTCAACCCTAAGATTCCCATCCCTTTTCCTGAGGCTCTGACACGAAATGTAGCACAGAAAAAGGACTCACGGAATTTTGAGGACCTGAATTCAATGTTTAAGGAAGTACATATTCAGGTCCCCCTCCTCGAGGTAATCGATCACATTCTCACTATCGTTAGGTACTTCAAGGACTATTGTACCCTGAAGTGACAACCTCGAATTGGACGACAGGCGGTACTGTCAAAAGAGGCTAGTAGCGTGATTCTAGCCGACTTGCCGCCAAAAGAGAAAGACCCTGGTACCCCACTCATATCCTGCTTCTTGCAAGATTCTCCATTTGATCGGGCCCTTCTAGATCTGGGTTTGTCCATCAACCTAACTCCCACTATCGTATTTAATCGATTTCGATTTGGGGAGTTGAAGCCCACCTCGGTCATGATTCAACTGTCTGATAGATCAGTCAAAACAACGAGGGGGGTGGTTGAGAACGTGATCATGAAAGTTCGCAGATTCTACTTTCTCGTAGACTTTTTCATTCTCGATATGGAAGTTCCTCCTAATCTCCAAGATGCACCAATTATTTTGGGTTGCCCATTTCTAGCAACAGCCCGAGCGAATATTGATTGTGCATCCGAGTATATGGAGATAGCCCTAGGCAATGAGCGACTTCGACTTGACATATTTAGGGCAGCAAGGAATTTCAATTGTGATTGCATAGAGGAGGATGGTGAAGACGAAGATCGCATATGTGATGACCCAATGTCTCATTTGTCTGCACCATCAGGGTTTTTAGACCTTGATCCATACGGGACTGAGACCACTACACTACACATATCTCCCTGAGGATCTGACTATTTAGGGTGTGCTTTTGACCACAGCATCCCTGAACCTAGCTATCCTGATCTGCACACTACTGAATCGCCCCTGTTGTTGCAGGAAGATGTGACCACAGCTAACGGGTTTCCCGTTAATGTAGTCACAACTGATTATTTTACAGGAAGTGAATCAGCAGGAATTCATGTGCATATGGATTAGCAGATTCCCACCCTCGATTCTACTCCTCCCACTCCCATTTCTGACTCTGACCCACCCATGATTGAATTAAAGCCCTTACCTAACTCACTTAAGTATGTGTTCTTGGGCGAAAGTGAGACATACCCAGTCATTATTAATGCTCACTTAACCCAAGAACAGGAGCATCAATTGATTTCTACACTGCAAGACCATAGGGCTGCTATCGGGTAGAGTATTGCTGATCTCTACAGTATTCACCCCTTGTATTGAACTCATCACATCTACACGGATGAGGGGGTGAAACCTTCGAGACAACCTCAAAGTCGGCTTAACCCGAATATGCTAGAGGTTGTTAAGAAGGAGATCATCAAATGGCTGGATGCAGGTATTGTATACCCAATCTCAAATAGCCAATGGGTGAGTCTGATCCAGATAGTGCCCAAGAAAGCATGACTCACCATCAGAAAGAATGAAAAAGGAGAATCCATCCTGACCCACACTGTGACATCTTGGCGGTTTTGCATCGACTATAGGAAATTGAACACGGCTACCCAAAAGGATCACTTTCCTTTACCCTTCATTGATCAGATCTTGGAACAGTTAGCCGGACACAGTTTCTTCTGCTTTCTGGATGGATACTCCGGGTATAATCAAGTAGCGATTAGCCCGGAAGATCAAGACAAGACCAATTCACATGCCCCTTTGCAACATTCGCTTTCAAGCCGATGCCCTTTGGCCTCTGCAATGCACTAGCGACATTTCAGCATTGTATGATGGCCATCTTCTTTGACATGATTGGGGACTATGTGGAGGTATTCATGAATGACTTCTCCATTTTCGGAGATGATTTCGCATCTTTTCTTGATAACCTCACCAAGATCCTGAAACGGTGTATTAAGGTAAACCTAGTACTATCCTGGGAGAAAAGCCATTTCATGGTGAGGGATGGCATAGTACTAGGGCACAGGATCTCCAAAAATGGACTCATGGTCGATCAAGCTAAATTAGAGATTATTTCCCACTTACCGCCACCTAGCTCGGTCAAGCAGATTAGATCATTCTTGGGTCGCGTTAGCTTCTATTGGAGATTTATACTCGATTTCTCAAAAATTGCACGGCCTTTTGACAAATCTCCTGGTTGCTAATGTCCCATTTGAATTCAAAACCTCATGTCTCAGTGCCTTCAAGACTTTACGAAGTGCTGTCTCTGATTCCTCGATTCTCCAACCACCTGACTGGTCGCTCGATTTTGAAATGATGTGCGATGCGTCTGATATTGCCGTTGGTGCTATTTTAGGCCAACGTTGGGAGAAACAACCCTTCGTCATATACTATGCTAGCAAAACGCTGAATGAGGCTCAGCGCAATTACACTGTCATCGAAAAAGAACTGCTAGCAGTAGTATTCGAGTTGGAGAAATTTAGATCTTACTTATTAGGGTCCAAAGTCATCATCTTCACTGACCACTCCACCCTCCGGCATTTGTTGGCAAAGAAGGATGCCAAACCACGGCTCATTCGATGGATCCTTCTATAGCATGAATTTGATATTGAAATCCACGACAAAGCTGGAAAGCAGAATGTTGTGGCGGATCACCTATCCAGACTGGACCCAGACCACATTCCTTATTCCCTGCCTATCCACGAGCAATTTCCGGATGAATCTCTTTTGGCAGCCCATTCTATTGAGTTCCTCTGGTACGTGGATATCATGAACTACCTTGCCACAGGCAAGATTCCCGTGAACCTATCCAAGGACCAGAAACTCAAATTCATTGCAGAGGCCAAATATTAACTCTGGGATGACCCATTGCTCTTTCGCATTGGAGCAGATCAGATTATTCGAAGATGCATCCCAGATTTTGAGATCCCTAATGTGTTATCCTTTTTCCACAATGATGCTTGTGGTGGTCATTTCTTGGGACGGAAAACCGCTGCAAAAATTTTGCAGTCGGGATTTTTCAGGCCAACTATTTTCAGAGATACACACAAATATGCCCAATACTGCAAACGATGTCAGTCGGTCAGTTCTATGACCAGGAGAGACATGATGCCACTCTAGCCCATCATGGTCGTAGAAGTGTTCGACATCTGGGGCATTGACTTTATGGGCCCTTTTCCGAACTCGCATGGCTTCAAGTACATATTAGTAGCTGTTGACTATGTCTCGAAGTGGGTCGAGGCCGTCCCAGCAAAATTGGCTGATCATAAGACCGTCATTTCTTTTGTACGGCAGTACATCTTCGTGAGATTCGGAATACCTCGCGCTCTGATTAGCCACAGGGGAAGCCACTTCATCCATGCCCCTTCCAGGTCATTATTAAAGAAATATGGGGTACATCACTGTATAGCCACCCCGTATCACCTGCAGACCAATGGGCAGGCTGAAGTGTCTAACCGTCAGATCAAGCTGATTCTCCAGAAGACGGTTAGACTAGACAGGAAGGATTGGTCCGATAAATTAGTTGATGCACTCTGGGTATATCGGACCGCATACAAGGCTCTACTTGGAATGTCACCATATCACATGGTATATGGCAAGCCCTGTCACCTTCTTGTAGAGCTAGAACACTACGCCTTTTGGGCAGTGCGAAAATGTAACCTTGACCTCGATGCAGGAGGGCAAGAATGGAAACTCTAGCTCAGCGAATTAGAAGAGATCTGGCAGGAGGCCTATGAGAATGCATTGATATACAAGGACAAGACCAAGGCCATTCATGACCGCCACATCCAAAGGAAAGCATTAACGACCAACCAGCATGTCTGGTTGTTTGATTCACAATTACAACTTTTCGCAGGGAAGCTCAAGTCCAAGTGGATTGGCCCATATGTTGTGATTCACCCATATCCTAATGGGGCAGTCCAGATCAAGGACCCAAATTCTAGGCATATATCTACGGTAAATGGCCAATGCCACAAGCCATTTTTGGCCTAGGAACCTCCTCCACCTGACGAGATTGTTCATCTTATTGAGGACGTGATTGAATTCTCGCCCAGCTGGAGGTGTTAAATTCAACACATATAGATAGCATCTATCTCACATTCCACCATCATTTATACATAACCATTTTTATATATAGCATATTTTTCTTTTAGCATATTTTCTTTCTGTATATTGCATGCTGACAAGTTGCCGGTGTAGAATGTATAATTTCAGGAGCAATTACAGGTGATTTCTACCAATTCTCTCCCTACTGTATTTATTTTCTTTTATATTCATGCATGAGGACATGCAAGAACTTAGGCATGGGGGGATAGATACAACAAAACTGAAAAGTTTTATGCCAACATTTAGGAAAACCTCGGAGCTGCATGTAAAATGTACTTTAGGACCCTAAATAAAAGAACAACCAACTCTACCTCCAATGCTCGCATTGGAGCTAGAAATCGTCCGCAACAGCCATCTCCGACTCACCCACTCACCTTTTGTTCTAAATTTAAGGTCAAGCTAAATGTAACCCAAAAGGGAAACTTCATGAAGTATGAATATAAGAGGTTAATTGTTTATAGAATATATACATATTGCATTCATGAATAAGATTATTTTATTAAGAGAATGCATTAGGGATTCTATTCTCTAGTTGATTCCTGTAATTTGGAATCCAGTACAACTTTTCACACACATGTAGAATTTGCAATGGATTCACGGTGACGGCTGATAAACGTCTTTAGTCTGTCAAGAAGCAATGCCTCTTTTCTTGAACCCCTGGATAGTGTTTTGAGAGTTAGGCAGATTTTCTTCCAAAAATCCACCAAATAGTGGGAGATGAGAGTACAGTGTATTGGTGCTTGACAGAAAGCCATTTTCACGCATTTGAAAGTCGTCGAAAATCGTAGTATAGTCGCGCAAAAACGTTCGTCAAAAATATTATTTTGTAAAATAATCAGACTTGAGTCCCGGTCGTTCATCTCTGGGAGGCGTGTTTCTATTTTTGAAATCGATCTTAAAGCCACTCTACTTAGTATTCTGGTGCGCAATATATAACCGGTTAAAGAACAGGCACTTAAATCACGCAAATAAAATAATCATTCAGCTCATGGTGATTTCAAACACATAAAGAGATATATATATATATATATATATAAATGCATTTTTCATTCATTCATTGGGGGAGAGTTGTTTGTACTGGAAATCTAGAGAAAAGCTTATACATGAATGCTTTAAATTAAACCTAGCTACCAGAAAACGATTACATACAAGAATCGACGGGGGGATTTCGCATGCATCATTGGGGGAGAAACTACTCTAGTAAGCAGTAAATGAAAGCAATAAAACTTATGAAAATCATGATCTAGAGCTAAAAGAGTAGAGGGCATTCAGGGGTGGTCCCCGATGGCCTTGGAGTTGTTTAGAAGAGAATGAGGGGCGGCCAATGGAACTTAGGCCAGCCCTTGGAGAGAAGTATGGTTGATCCAGCATCCCGGCATGGTGTCCTCCATGGTGGTGGTAGTGAGCTCGTGGCGGTGGAGTGAGTGGCTAAGTGGAGGTGACGTGAATGGCACCAATGGAGAGCAATTGCCAAGGGAGTGAATGGGTGCCAATGGACACCCATGGGGTCTTTTTATAGACCCAATGGAAGCTCTCTAGAGAATTATGGAATTATCTAGAGAGGCCTATGGTTGGAGCTCGTGGGAGAGTGAGAGAGAGAGGGTGGATGGTGGATTTTAGATCCACCAAATGTGGATCTAAAAATTGAATGGCTCTTGGATGCTAATTTTGGCAACCAAGGCAACCACACATGGTAGAGAGTTCTAGAGAACTCTAGGCTAGATATTTTCGTGTGGATGGAGTGTGTGGGTGTGTGTGGGTATGTGTGGGTCGAAACTTAGGTGGCTAGGTTGATTAGGTTGGGTTCTAGTGGGTTTAGGTCAAGGTAGGTCTCAAATTAGGGTTATAAACCCTAATTCACTAAGGTAAAGTGCAATTAAACTTAAAACAAGTTTAATTGGGTGTGTGGAAACTTAATTGAGAGTAAAAAAACTCAATTAAGTTAGGTCTAGGTCAATTGGACTCTCACTGAGTCCAATTGGACAGTGTGTGCTGAAATCAGGGCTCAATTGGACTCAATGAGTCCAATTGAATAGGCTGATGGAATTGATTAAGATCCAAGTCAATTAGGTTTAGTGAGGACCTAATTAGGTCCTTAGGGAGGTCTAGAGGTGATGTACTAGGGTTAGGGCACCTTAATTTAGTTTCCTATGGGGTTGGAATTGGGTTTAGGGACCTAGAGATGCAAGATCAAGGCTTAAATATCAAAATAGGAATTGGAGAGCAGTATCAGACGTCTAATTATAGAATCAAACGTCTTATACTCAAAAATTAGAAGACTATACTTGTTGTCTGGACTTCCAATCAAAGTCAGGAAGGATTTCATGTTCTGTTTTGGGTATTTTGCAGAAATTGGACGTCTGACAAAGTGTCTGGATGTCCAATAACACTGCAGAAGTGGGTTTGAAGTGTGCGGGAGTTGGCTAAGGGTCCTGGATGTCTTAAAACTTATCTGGACGTCTAGAGAAGGGTTGGAACTAGGGTTTTAGGGCTTCCTAAGGTGTTGTGACCTAATCTAATGGTGGCTAAGGCTTAGGGTAGTCTCTAGGCTATCCTAGGGCTAGGATGGACCTATGCTCTTCACATTTTACTGCTTTATTTCTACTTAATAGAATAGAAAACCTTTAACCCCTTTACATTATTATTCCTACATCTAAACTAGGCCTTCTGCTCCAGCTCTGCTACAACTCCCGTTATTCCTGGTCCAGCTTTAGATCCAGCTCCTGATTAGCTTATTCCCTGCAATCGACATAATGCACTTAATCAGCACATTATAACATTATTTTATGCATAGCTAAAGGAAAGTAGTAAAGATGCAGATAATGCGTATGCATGCATGAATAACCCTAACTTATGCTAAGTCCTAGCCAAATTTAGGTCAATTAAGACCTATGATTGCTGCGCAATTAGTGCTCTAAGATTAGTACAAGGAATCTAGAATCCTAGATAATTAGGTAATGATACTCTGAGATTAGACATAGTTTTCGCTCCCGATTCCTGCGTATACATTTTGTGTGAAATTTTGAGAGCCACCAAATAAGGCAAATATGCGGAAAGTGAGTTTTCATAAAACTAGGGCTAAGGTGGATGGTTGTGACCATTCTTTACGGAATCCTCGACTGAAGGAGGGTATTGATGTCAAGGTTAGGAATACACCGTCCTATCCATCTCTCCCAGTGCCGTGAGTAGGCACTTCTACCAAATATGCCACCCAATGTCTCTTGAGTACCACCAATCCTTAATAATGCCTCCTTAATAGAGTTCATGGATGTGTGCTAGTTGTGTATATGTTGAAAATAAAAAGAATTGAAAAAAGAGAAAAAAATTAGAAAAAGAAGAAATATCATAGAAAAAGGAGTGAATATTTATTCTGGTTGCATTGAGGCAATACCACCAAATAAATTTGAGAACCACCAAATATGGCCTTAACCCATCTTTCTTGTGTTTCTGACCGCCCGAATACTGGCTGACCAATTCCGACTTAGTGTTAGGGTTATGGAAACTCAATTAAAGTGTTAATGCCAAGTGAGACCACCAAATACAGATCATGTGTGTGAATCTAATGAGATTGTGAGCTCTAAGAAAAAGAAAGAAAAGAAAAGAAAGAAAAAGAGTAAGAGAGAATGAATACAAAGGAATCAAAAGAGAGCATAGTTTTTCCCGTCTTTCTCTGGGTTGAGTAACTTAGTAATCCGGGAATCTAGATTCTGTAGTACTAGTCTCTATGTAGCACCAAGTGAGTGTGAGTTACCAAATATATAATCTTTTCCCTCAGAGATTCTCTACCTAAGAATAAAGCCGAGGTGAAATTCGTAGATTATCTTGAATACACCGAGGGAAAAAGTCCACCTATCCTGCTAGAATTTTTACTAGAGGTCAAGTACAGGCTTTAGAGGTGTATCAGTTTTTCACTCGAATCCGTTGCAAAAGCTACATAACTGCACTTTCACGATTGTCTGGATTCCTAGAGCATAGGATGAATACAAAAAGGAGAAAAATATCTAGGCATACACTTGATAAAATAATCAGTCCCTTAGGGACCCTTACTGTAAATAATTTAGTCTTGCATTTGGTATGGACTAGCAAGATTTAGGCATGCGGGTAAGATTACGCAGCAATCATAGGTCTTAATTGACCTAAATTAGGCTAGGACATAGCATAAGATAGGGTAATTCATGCATAAATAAGCATTATATGCATCTTTACTACTTTCTTTTAGCTATGCATAAAATAATGCTATAATGTGCTGATTAAGTGCATTATGTCGATTGCAGGCAATAAGCTGATCAGAAGCTAGATCTGGAGCTGGATCTGGAGCAAGATCTGAAGCTGAACCAGGAATAATGGGTGCTGCAGCAGATCTGGAGCAGAAGAATTAGATTAGATGTAGGAATAATGATATAAGGGAGTCAAGGTTTGCTATTATATTAAGTAGGAATAAAGCTGTAAAATGTGAAGAGTTTAGGTCCATCCTAGCCCTAGGATAGCCTGGAGACTTCCCCCAAGCCTTAGCTACCCTTAGATTAGGTCACTGCACCCTAGGAAACCTTAAAACCCTAGTTCCAACCCATATCTAGATGTCCATATAAGTTATAGGACGTCCAGAACCCTTAGCCAACTCTCGCACACCTCAAACCCACTTCTGTAGTGTTATTGGACGTCCAGACACATTGTCAGACGTCTAATTTCTACAGAATACCCAAAACAGAACCTAGATTTCCCCTGACTCAGATTGGATGTCCAAAACTGAAGTTTAGACTTCCGAATTTTGAGTATAAGTCATTTTATCATGTTTCTGGACGTCTGGAACTGCTGTCCAGTTCCTATTTTGAGATTCAGGCCTTGATCTTGGATCTCTAGCTCCCTAGACCTAATCCTAACCCCATAGGAACCTAAATTAAGGTGTGCTAACCCTAGTACATCACCTCTAGGCCTACCTAAAGACCTTATTAGGTCCTCACCAAACCCAATTGACTTAGATCAAAGTCAATTACCATCACCTAAGCCAATTGGACTCATTGAGTCCAATTGAGCTCAGATCTCAACCCACACAAGTTCAATTGGACTTAGTGAGAGTCCAATTTACCTAAACCCAACCTAATTGAGTTATTTCACTCTTAATTAAGTTCACACTCATTCAATTAAACTTAGGTTAAGTTTAATTGCAATTACCCCTTAGCAATTAGGGTTTGCAACCCTAATTCAAGGCATGCACCTACCTAAACCCCTTAGGGCCTAACCTATGCCACCTACCCACATAGGACATGACCACACACACACACACACATTCATGCACTGCCACACATCTAGAGTTCTCTAGAACACTCTCCAAGTGGCGCCACTCTTGGTTGCAAAATTTAGCAACTAAGAGGCATTCAAATTGAGATCCACTTTTTTTGGATCTCAAAACCACTTGGCTGGCCACTCTTGGACTCTCTCTTGAGAGTTCCACACTTCTCTAGTGAGACACCCTTAGGTCTATAAAGAGAGCTAAGGGGTAGTCATTTCCACCCATCCACTTTTGGCCATGCTTGCTTGGCTCCATCCTCCTCCACTTAGGCTAGCCACTACCATCTCCACTCCATCTCCACGAGCTGAGCACCACCACGAAGGACACCACGCCAGGATGTTGGATCACTCCTCCAACCTCTCTCTAAGGGCCGGCATAAGCTCCTTTGGCCACCCCTCATTCTCCTCTCAACCACTCCAAGGCCATCGGAGCCTACCTCCGAATGCCCTCACTTTCTGATAGATTAGTAGCTAGCTCTTTACATTTACTACTTCTATTTACTTCTTAGTAGTGTAGTCCTTATTCTCCCCCAATGATGCATGCAAAATCCCCCCGTAGATTCTTATATGCGATCGTTTTCTGGTAGCTAGATTTACATTTTCAAGCATTCCTGTACAAACTTTCCTCTACATTTCATGTTGCAAACACTTCTCTGAATGAATGAATAAAAGATACAATTTTATATATAGATCCCTATGTTTGAAATCACCATGAGCTTATTGGTTGCCATCTTTTCTGCATGATTCAAGTTGCCTATTTTTCACTTATATATTTCACAACAAGCATGTCATTTCCGGAAAATATAGAAAATCTAACTATATATGCATTTTCTGTAAGTAGCCACCACCTGACTAGAATTGTGTGCACAGAAACTCACACTTTCACCTTTGTGATCTATTTAACACATGCGCACGTAACAGGGTTCATAATAGAAGTGGTGAAACTTAATCTGAAGATTAGAAATCGGTGTACGATTTTAAATAAAGTAGAGCAGTAAAAGATTGAATTCAGAAGTAAAACAAACACCTCTCAGAGATGAACGACCGGGACTCAAAGTCTCACTATCTTTAGAAAATATTTTTGTTTGATCGTATTGCACACTATACTATGAAGCTTTTCCTATCAAAGTGTGCTCTACGACCATTTCAAAGATCATCGAATTTTGACACCTTACCACCTTCAGACGAACGGAAAGGTCGAGGTCTCCAGTCGGGAGATCAAGAACATTTTAAAGAAAATCATTAGGCCTAATAGGAAAGATTAGACCAAAAGCTAGATGATGCTCTTTGGGTCTACCGTATGGCGTACAAAATGCCTATCAATATGTCTTCGTTCTGTCCGGTGTTTGGTAAGGCATGTCACTTACCCGTGGAACTTGAACACCGGACATTTCGAGCCATCAAGAAATGTAATGTGGACCTTGATTTGGCCGGGAAACCAGGAAACTCCAACTATCTGAGTTGGAGCTTCGAAATGATGCTTTTGAAAATGCCAAAATCTATAAGGCAAGGACCAAAGCTCTCCATGACTAGATGATTTCACATAAGTGCTTTGAGCCAAACTAGAAGGTTTAGCTTTTTGATTCTCGATTGAAGGTTTTCCTCAGAAAACTCAGGTCTAAGTGGGATGGCCCATTCGTTATTGAGCGGATTTTCCCTAACCGGGCCGTTGAAATCTCTGACCTAAAGACGGGTAATATCTTCAAGGTCAACGGACAGCGTCTCAAACCCTTTGTTGACCATGTGCTCCCTGAACCTGTCTCAGACAAGGTTGCTCTTACCTTATCTTAACTACCACAGGCTAATCATCACCCAACTAAAGGTGTTAAACTTAGCACATGTAAAGACTGTTCGAAGCTGACCAGAGTCTCACGAAAACTAGGTGCTATTCTTCTACTTCTACTCTCCTACATGCTTTCATTTTGAACAATGAGGACATTGAAATAGATAAGCATGGGGGAGTGGAAATATCTTGTAATCATTTTGTTAGCTGTAATAGTAATTTCTTATTTTTTTATTTTATTAAAAGAAATTAGAATTAGGAGATCAGAACTTAGGCATTAGGAGTTGCAAACCTTCGGAATTGATACTTTGAGAATGAATGCTTAGACTCTTTAGGTCTTCAGGCTTAATTAGCCCAAGTGTCCACTTGAATGTGGACTTAGTCTCGAGTCCTCGCCAATTCAAATTCATTTTAATTTGGATAATAAATTGGGATGATAAGTATGTGACTTATCAACCCGCCCTCTGATTTGAGGGGACTTTAAGCCTGAGCATCTACACACTTTTTTTTTGCACTGACTCACCTTTTGGCGGTTTCTTCGGAAATTGGGTAGCTAATGAACTATCTAGGGTGGTATGGCTGGCAAGTTGTCGGTGGTAATAGCTCATCAGCCAGTTGTCCAGAGCCCAGTCAGAAGACCATTTTCATTGTACTGGCTTTAGATAAATCTTAGATTAGGAAATCCACCTACTTAGAAAAAAAAAAGAAAAGAGAAAAGAAAAGAAGAAAAAGAAAAAATGGAGAAAATAGAAAAAAATAATAATAAAACCACACTTCACCGCACGAGTATGGCTAGCAAGTTGTCGGTGGTAATAGCTCATTGGCCGGTTGTCCAGAACCTATCTCACAAAGAAATGCACAATAATTCCCAAAACACTTAGGGAAGAAGCGGGGAAGTACAATAAACTAGGGAGATATACACTGGGTTCACCCTTGTGTTGACCTCATAAATAAAAGTAGAGAGAAAGCTACAGTTCGAAAAGATAAACCTCTAGGCAAAGTCACCTAGGGTCGTAGAAACCTAGAGTCCATTTTAGTGGCCGCCTAATGAGTCTTTCACTATTTTCACAAGATGCTTAGCACTTAGAGTCCTTTTCAAGTCTTAGGTGGGTCGGGTAGCCGTAAAAAGTTATCCCGGAACTCTCAAACTCCAAAAGTACAAAAAGAAAATTAGAAAAGAAAAAAATAAGAAAAAATTTTTTGTATCTACTCTTCTCAAATAAGGCGAGGGCTTGGACAATCTACATTCTAGCAGACACCCGGGCACTGTTGAGATTTTGTAATTGGGTCTTGGGGTTGAGATTTTCTAAAGCAATCAATGAATTTTGCATAAATACTTGAACGATAATTCTACTTTTATACATAGCAATTAGGTTAGTTTTGCTAGGGACTAGCAAAAAGTAAGCATGGGGGTATGATAAACACATATAAATTCATGATAAATTACTTATTTATGATAGTTTGTAGGCTTAGCATTGCATATCAAGTTATAAATATTTCATAACATCCATTGCATGGCATTTAGGATAGTTGTATGTTTTGTATATTAATTCCTTCATTTTATATGGCGAGGAGGCAATGCGACATCATTACGGACTTCAGATGAAAAGTCCGACCATATGGATGGATCCAGAGTGACGATCACAGTCTGAAAATGTAGAAATCACCTCGATCCGAGCACCGTGGCATCCTCTGCAAGTAATGAAGGGTGGACGGCCCAGATGTTGCCATGTGGCACCATCTGGAGTGCCTTAAGCTGCCTGCACATCTCTAAAGGTCGCCCATCGAGTGATCTTAGCCGTTGGATGAAAATTCAATGGCTGAGAGGTTGCCCTCACCGTGTGGGCATAATTCTTCTTCGCAACACACCCATTGGTGTGGCGCAGCGGTGAGGTCGAGCACTCTCAAAGAGAGAGCACGAGATTGAGCTGCGATTTGCTGCGCCTTGCTACAGTGTCAGATGCAATAGCGCTACCTGATCGCAATCGAGCGATCGAGATTCCCCATGCGTGATCCAACGGTACCCGCCGACGCGAAGGCACATGCCAGATCTCATGCATGCCATTTGGGGCATGCATTTAAGTCGACCACGAGCAGTGCCCTTTGTCTGATCACAATTGTGTAAGGCACGCAATTCAAATCAAAGCATGCATGATCTGCGGGCACTTCTCAATCGTGCGATGCAGCATCCAACGGCAGCCAGTGCACGTGCCAACGATGCAAAATTCAAATGCTGGCAGGCGCGTACTCTCCTCACGCAATCACAGCTATCCGCGCCTTTGATAGCTACGGGCATGAGTGTTGGGCGTGGACTTTACAATGACAGAAGAGCGGGCCTTTAGTGAAACTTGCAGCTATCACTAAATGGTCTGCGTAGTGTGTGCGCCAGCCAAAGCAATGAAGAGGCACGGATCTTTAGCCACAGCTAGAGCAACCTTTAGTGACGCTTATAGCTGTCACTGAATGCTTGTACGTAGGATTCTCTTCTTCCCTCCATTATGTAAACACCCCTACACCCCCCATTCCTCTTTATCTCTACCTACTCTAGTCCCACCTACCTTCAAGCTCTAGCAAGCCTACCAACGCTTTGTTGGAGCTTGCTCTCAAGCTCCCAAGGCTCCTATTAGTGTAGCAAGCCTCTGTCTCACCAAATATTCATCCATCTTCCCATCCCCATTCATAGGTTGTCTTGGAGCCGCCATCCCACCTCCATTCCGGTAGCAAATCATCTCCACCTTCTCACCTCCATTCCAGTGCCACGCCGAAGCTTTCCTCCACTCGATGTCCTCCTACATCTCACCTCCATCGCCCTGCTCCTCACCTCCTTCATTCGAGCTTCGGCCAGGCACTGTCGTCTCATCGAACAACCAATTTGGGAGATTCCATCTCACCTCCCTTTCTTTTTATGCTTTCATAGTTTATTGTAATTGACATTGAAGTGATATCTATATCATATTTGTTCCATATCTCTGGTGATTCATTCTGCTTGTCTTCTTCTTACAAAAATACCAAAAAAATAACAAAATCCTAAAATACAAAAAATAAATAAATCGAAGCGTGGTTTTCAATTAAAGTAAACGTCGCCTCCTTATGTTCGACCCGAGACTCCCTTGGATTTTCGGTATAAATTTTTATTTGACCATGAGTTTTGCAACTACGACGATGGGTTACTTGTAACCCTTATTTCAATCTCGCGAAACAAGTGCGATCAGTTGCCTTGGAACCATCCTCCCACCTCCATTTCGATAGAAGATCACCTCCATCTCGTTACCTCCATTCCACAGCCTCAATGAAGCATTCCTCTACTCGACATCCTCCTACATCTCACCTCCATCATCCTACATCTCACCTCCTTCATCCAAGCTTCCGCCAAGCACCGTCGTCTCGCTGAACAGCTGATTCGGCAGATTTCCTCTCACCCCTATCTCTTTTATGCTTTCATAGATTATTGTAATAAACATTTGCGTGATATATCATAGTTGTTTCATCTCTCTTGTGATCTATCTTGATTACTTCTTCTATGAAACCTAAAGCAAAAAAAATAACAAAACCCTAAAACACCAAAAAGAAACAAAACGAAACACGGATTTCAACCAAAAGTAAACGTCGCCTCCCTGTGTTCGACCCAGGACTCCCTTGGAGTTTTGGTTATAAATTGTATTTGATAATGTGTTTTGCGAGCTATGATGACGGGTTCTTGAAACCCTGATTTCAACCTTACGAAACATGACTGATCATTTTGGCACTGTTGCCGGGGAGGCAATGGAATTTACTTTCTTATTTTCTATGCCTCTTTGCATTTGCATATTATTAACCCTGCTTGTCTCTGATCTACTGTCTTGTAGGTATCCTAGCATGGAGATCCAAATGAGGTAGAGTAATTTGTAAGTGCCCACTAGTTTCATTTCGCCACATTCATAACCAAGACCTAATCTACTTAGGTGTTTGCATAAACCCTAGGATAGAATTTGTTTGCCACCTCCACTCATCTCACCTTGACATATAAAAAAAGAAGATACTTTTTGTGCGACAAATCAACATACACACTTTATACACCCACATTTGAGGCACATAACCTAACTTGATTTTTATCTACTTAATTGGGATTCTGACCTATGGAACCGGTACACACAAATCAACAAATAAAGGGTTAGAAATCAGTCTAGGTTAATCATCTCTGCGTGCCTAATTGGTGGTGCATCTGGGTCACTTGGTTGAATTGTTTGGATCGCACCACCAATTTAAAACTGATTCTTTTTGTAGCTATCCCATAGGATTCAATATTTGGGTCAAGCCAAGCACCCCATAGTTTCTAGATTTGTAAAGGAAAATACTTGAACACTTGATTTCAAACATGGTTTGCCTCTTGGAAATTTGGTTGAATATACCTGACACTTGAATACCAAAAGCTACTAAGCAAATTTGAATCTTAAAACTCACTTCATCCTTAATAATCTTGCTTGAAAACTTTTTGGTTGTGCACATCCACACATTCTCAAACAAATCATTAAGGGCATAACCCATTAAGGGCCCATCACATTCCAAGAGCACAATCATCCCAAGCCTAATTAAAACTGAGTAGACGTTGGCCTTAAGGATTGATTCACTCTGCAGGGCTCAGACTGATATTTTTTTCGATTAATCTGCTTCTACTGGTCCATCTGATGTCTAGTTAGGGGAGTAGTGTCAAACGACTGCAGCTGGGGGGTACACTAGGAACCGGAGGCATAAGCCAAAGAAAGAACCTTCTCCCCAGCCCCTCCTTCTAACTGGTCGGATTGACCGGATAAAAGTAGACCAAATCGATTTTAATCTCAAGACGGGTCCTGGGAGTCTGTAGGCCTTTAGGCTAACCCACCTAAGGACAGGGTTGATTGCTTGTATTGTAGGGCTTCTTTCTCTCTTCTGATTTCCCTCCTATTCTACCATGTATCCTTCCACATTTTACATGCATTTCCCATCCTACCCACCTACCAACACTTATCCCCAAGATAATTACTATCCCTACTTGACTTATGACTACACATCTCCTAGCCGGGACAACTTTGATTGGGGATATGAATCCAGACCTCAGTGTCCAGGGTCTAACCTGGACAATAAGACTATGATTACTATCCTTCCCAGAGCTACAATGATTATAGATCTCCACCCTTTGATGATCAACCTAACCAGATCTACAACCATGGTGGATATGCTGATTATAACACTTACCCTCCCCAATATTCCACTGATTATAGGTCACCTCCATTCTTTGAACAACCTGAGATGACCTACTATCAGGGAGGACCCCGAGAACCTCAATATCTTGACTCCTCTAGAATTAACCCAAACCAACCCAAACTTAAACTGAACCATTTGGTTCAGGTGAACCAGGTCCAAGACAAGGTGTTGGCTAACTTGAGGAACACCATCCAATCTTTAGAAGCTTAGCCAATACCATTCACTGAAGCAGTGGAGCCTATGATCAAAATGATTGATGAAATTAATAGTTCTCTATTGGATTTGCTCCAAAATGTTAGGGACAGGGGCTTGGGTGAGTTTCTACTTAGGAAATTGTCGAGGTTAAGGATGAAATTTGTGGTTGCCCTAGTCCAATCTTGGGATGATTCTCAAGATGAACTCCCTTTAGGAGAGCCAATGTCTAAACCTGCTCAGGCACCTATCAGGGGGGATACATATGTTGAGACTGGGGATGACCAGGTTTGGCTAGAGCAACCCATTGAGGATGAACCGAGTTTCTCACCCAAGATCCTAGAGCCAAGGAATGACGAAAAATGTCTCCATGGACCATGAAATGACATATGATTTTGAGACATATATAAATGAGGATCATGAATTTTTTGATTTTGAGAGTGAGGAATCTCTTAGTGAAGTCTCACTAGAGCTTAAGGAGAATGATTTTAGTGAGACTAATGGGCTCGAGGAGCAAGATGAACCATTTGATAGCCCAATTATTGAAGATTATGATCATGCTGGGGCTAACTTGGATGATCTGAATCATAATGATTCAATCAGTAACCCCATTGCTCAACCACACCCTGAAGAGCTGAATTATGATATTTTTGAGATCACCAGTCCTAAGTCAATCCTGATTCAGCCATAATTGTTGGACTTGTGTATTTTAGATGAGGTGTACAACGATTTGGAGGTCCCAGAAACCTTGATCTTTGAGGATAGGAAGTTGGAAATAAAGATCTGGGAAGCTACTTCTGAGGGAACTACGATTTTGGATCTAAGGGTGCCTATTGACTTGAAATCACCTACTTTCTTCCAGGACCCTTATGATATCTTTCACATGCAACCCAAACTCAGAATCAATGATTATCTTTTTGAGTTGAAATCTAAAAGGACATCCAAACCTATTGAACCAGCTCTACACATTGTCCGACACTTTAGTCTTGGGTTGTACACAACCAAACCGTAGGCCCGGCCCCGTAAATACAACGATCTTCGATTCTTGGTGATTTTCATCTAGAACCTTAGAACCACTCGACCCTGGGGCATGGGTCTGCACCACAACTTGGTCCACATCTGTGAACATCTTCCTCTGGTGGGTTGGAGGATTAATCTTTTGATTTTGATTCTGACCCGCACTTGTGAATTCTCCATTTTTTCTTTGTATGTATTTTATGCTTAGCTGAAGGCAATAAATTTAGCACGTGTGTATATTCCATGTTCTCTGCAGAGCTGATCGGATTGTCACGAAACTCAGGTAATATTCTATTATTCCACCCATTTCATGTCTTTATTTCTACAATGAGGACATTACATCATTTAGGCACGGGGGTGAATACTTAATCCTAAAATTATTTTGTTAGCTTTGTACAATTTCTTTTATTTATTATTTTTTTTAAATTGAATATTCTAAAAGACCAAGAAAGGAAAAAAAATAGAATTAGGAGAAGAGAACTTAGGCATTAGGTGTTATTGACATTAGGAAATGATACGAGAGGACCTAAACACTTAGACTCTTCAAGTCTTTAGGCTTAATTAGCCTGGGTGTTTAGTCGAATGTGGACTTAGTCTCGAGTCCTTGCCAAGTAATTCTATTTTAAATTGGTCAATAAATTGGGGTGATAAGTATACGATTTATCAACCCACCCTCTAATTTGAAGGGACTTTAAGCCTAAGCATCTACACACTATTTGCACTGACTCACTTTTCAACGATTTCTTCAAAAATTGGATATCTAATGAATCGTCTAGGGTGGTATGGCTGGCAAGCTATCGGTGGTAATAGCTTATCAGCTGGTTGTCCAAAGCCCAGCCACACGACCATTCTCTTCCTAATGCCTTGAGGAAAATCTTAGATTAGGGAAGCCACCTACTTATAAAAAGAAAGAGAAAAAAAGAAATACTTAGAAAAAGAGAAAAAATAAATAAAAGAAAAAAAAATCACACTTCACCGCACGAGTATGGCTGGCAAGTTGCCAAGGATAATAACCCATTGGCCAGTTGTCCAGAGCCCAACTCAGAAAAATGCACAATAATTCCCAAAACATTTAGGGAAGAAGCGGGGAAGTAGAATAAACTGGGGAGATATACACTGGGTTCGCCCTTGCGTTGGCCCCATAAAAAAATAAAGTAGGGAGAAAGCTACCATTCAAAAAGATAAACCTTTAGGCGGAAACTCTTAAGGTCACCCAGGGTCGTAGAAACTCGAAGTCTGTTTTAATGGTCGGTTAGTGAGCCTATCACCCTTTCACAAGATTCTTAGAACTTATAGTCCTTTTCGAGTCTTGGGCAGGTCGGGTAGGCACACAATTGCAAACTAGCCCTAGAAAATCATGAACCTAGTTCACCAAGCCTTGAATTCCCAGAAACTTGTAATGCTAAGCTTAAAACAGAATGGATGGGAACACCATCATTAGCCATAACTATCTCATTTTGATCTGATTAAGTCAGTAAATGCTCCTACATAACTGCCAGAGAGCCATAATTCACTACAAAGCCATTCTGAGGGAAAGATAAGAAAATAGGGTTAAAACTGCAATTTTACCATCGTATCATGAATGCCATATAACCATGGGTTTTCTCAGGGGTTAATTAAGGGTCAAATGGTCTTAAAATGCTAACAAGTTGGTTAAGACAATCAGAAAAGGGTTTTCGTGTGTTTTGAGAATTAAATGACTTCTGAAACCCTAAAAACAAACTTGCTTAATTAACTGAGGTTCTGATCAGGATAAAATTCACATAAACCATCTAAAATTCATATAAAAATATTCTCTATGGTTTGGCATCCACAATTTGACCATCAGAACCCACCTTGACCCAAAATAAAGTGTCAGACTGACTTTTGCCCTAACTTGGGTTTTTGCATAAATTACCTACTTAAAAAAAGTCAAAACCTAAATCTAATTTCACCATTGGATTCCTTGAGTCCAAATTAGGATTGTACCAAAATTTGGGCCCAATTTGAAACCATCTTGACCAAGTTTGCATTTTGGTCCAGTCAGACTCTTTTTATCTCATTCAGACCCTTGACATTTGAATTCTCTTACAAATTGCCACCCAACTTCTTTGTCTTCTTCACAAGCAGGTCCCCACACCATTTATGGAAGGTTAAACCTTCATTGTTGAGTTTCAAGTGAGGATTTCTCACTCGATTCTCAATCAATGTCTCCCAAAATTGATATGGGGATTCCTTGGGAAGTTGCCTTCTATTTGAGCCATTCCTTGGGCTCCAAGTCTTTCCCAAAATGTCATGCAAACCTTTCAAGGGTTTGGGTATCCTATTTCACAAAAAGCCTTCTGAGCTTGGAAGCTTCTTTCCAAGCTTGGGAAGGCTTCCTATGGCATATAAAAGATCCTATGGTGCACGACCACTCTCTCTTGCATGTTTTTGGGAGCCAACTCACCCTAATTCCCCTCCTCTGGCCACAAAAAATCCCTGCTCCAGCGACCTCTCTAGATCTCCCTCCTCCAGATGTCCAACCATCAATTGGATGGCCTAAACTCTTCCTCTCTTCATCATGACCCTCCCCAGCCAAAGGGATGGCATTCCTCTGTCTGTGTCATCGTCACCACCTCGCCGCTTTTTCCTCGTTCTTCGGCTCCAATCGATCAACATCGGAGCCCTTCGCCTCCCTACCACCTCGCTAAGTCCCTCTCTTGCTCTCTCTCTCTTTCTATTTCGCTTTCCCACTCTCTACACATACGCACGACCACCGCTTCTCCCTTAATGCACTTCATCTTCTCTGCCTCCAGCGATGCTCTGGCGATGCCTACTTTCCGCCACACTGCACAAATCACGCCACTATCACTCTCATTAGATTTGTCGTGCTCCACCGCACAAAAGCCCTAACATCTCCTCTCCTATTACTCATCCTAACACCCTGACGACCTACCCACTGCTGCACCACCATCTTCGACCTCCACACACCACCATACACCCTCTCATAGCGCGCCATTGCCACTGTCACACTTTTCATGCTCCAATGATCATTCCTGAGCTTTCTGATGTGGTTGAAAGCTTTACTACTGTTTTCAGGTATTCGCTCCTCCGCCGCCATGAACGAAATCTTCGAGCTTGCTTGAAGCCCTCTCCAGCAACTGTAGCTCCATGAGCCACCTCTAGGTGACATGACTACATTCTAGGATCGCTCTTGGATCATCAATTTGAGCGGTTGACCACAACTTGAATGGAATTAGATGAAGACCTCTCCACCGGCTACTGCTATCTACACGAAGAAGAAGGCGGTGGGATTTAGTCCCACCTCGGATAGGGAAGAGCAGACATAGTGGCATAAGCAGAAAAAGTCACATTAGCTTACTGCCTCAAGAAACACAGCGGTGAGGTCCCTCACACCCCTCACTTGTGCCTCGCCCATGGCCCGTTACCCTGCGGGCTTGGCGCAGATCTGACTACCCACCTACGCTATCCACTCCTTACTCACCACTCATTGCCAGTGAGTCTGGACCTGGGTGTGCTTAGATTCGAATCCGATTACCTGGTACTGTGCAAGGTTCTAGGAGAGAGTGACCCAAGGAGAGAAAGAGAGGAGAGTCTACGTGGGGTAGGCGAGGGTTTTGCTTTGAGAAGGATTGGCTGACACTTTGCCAAAATGGAGGATCCTTCCCCCTCTGTGTGAAGAAGAGTAGAACAGAGAAGCAGAAGAAGAATAGAAGAACAGAGAGAGAAAGAAGAAGAAGAAAAAAAGAAGAAGAGCTGCACAAGAAAAGAAGAGAAGAAGAAGAAATCAAAGAAAGAAGGAGAGCACTGTTCATCAGATGTTTAAGACGTCTAATCATTCAATTAGACGGCTGACTTGAGCTTATCTCATACATAACTATTGAGTTCCACTTGCCATTTTTGGAAGGAGTAATTGGTGATTCAAATCACCATTTTACTCCATTCTTTTTGCACTCTAACACTTGACATTATTGCTACATTATTCTGAGTCAATTTCTGATCATAATTTCTTATCTCTTTTGCTTAAATTGTAATCTTGAGAATTGAATTCCTATTTGCTCACAGCGAACGACCACGGACATTTTTGAGTATAAATTTTATTTATTTTTTGTGAGATTTCAACTATACTGCAACGCAATGATTTAAAACCTGATCTCGAGCGAATAACATTTTGGTGCCGTTGCGAGGGAGCAACGTGCAATTCAGATCTCTTGATTGCAATAGCAGATTGGGTACTAACTTGCAACATCTCTTTTTGATTGTGATTTGTTTCAGGGAGACTCATTGAAAGAAGATCAGCCTTACATCAGCCATTCCAGTGGTAGGTAAAACACAAATCCAAATTCCTTCTAAGCCCCTAACTCTGAAAAGCTTAAAAAAAGGAAAAAAAAATCAATTAAGGCTACTTACATTATATTCTTAGATTAATCATCAAGTTGCTTGATTTGATACATTCTATTTAGACAACGTCCCAACCCTGATTTGTGCACCTACTTGAAGTTTAAGGTATTTAGGGCTGTCACATTCTTATTTGAGCCTTAGGTACCACATTTGGACAAATTGAATTGGACCAAATCAGAGCCAATTAAGGATTGTAGCTAAGGGTTTTAGAGACACACTTGCTTAATCAAGAATTGATCTTTCCAAACAATGTGTGCCTAAGCCTTGATTGAATTGATCTATATAAGCAAACCCTAAAATTAGGCTCTTAAATTATTTTGAACACTAAAAGAGGGACCAAAATTTCTCAAAAGGACAATGCAGGTGAAGTTGACCCACCTTGTTGTAGGATCAAAAGATAGGATATATGGCTATCTACGCACACAAATACTTAAGCACAATGTTAGTAATAACTAAAAGATTTGCACAATCAATCAAACCATAGAAATAGGCATAATATGTATAGTGGTTCCCCTCCCTTGGGTACTCCACTACCTAAACCTCCTAGCTTAGGATTTTTAGCCTGATTCCCTCAACCTCGAAGAAATCAATTTACTAACCGAGGTAATTAACGGGTTACCTCAACTTAAGTACAATAATAGGTTTGTTACAACCCAACGAGCAAATGTTCAAGAACAAATGAAATACAGATGTAAGAAAGAAAGATAAATCTTACAACTAGAACCTAAGCCTCTCAACAAATGTAAATATAATGTTACCAATTTGAGAGCCTAGAATGAAAGTGAATGCCTTGACAATGTTTAAAGAAATCACGTTGATGTGCTTGCAAAATCGTAGAGAGATTGATAGTAGCAAACTATTCCTTCTTCAATATATTGTGAGAATATGAAATATAGCTCTAGAATTTTTCTTCTCTATTTCTCATATGCAAACTAAGGGTCCAAGGGTTTATTTATAGGGTTTAGGACCTCAAGGATTCATCTACTAGACGTTGGGGTTTAAATCCCAACGTTCATATAGGCAAAATTAATTTTTTAGCCATTCAGTTTTGAGCCAACGACTACCTGGTACCGGTACTAAAGTGTGGGTACTGGTACTCATTACTTCCAGATTTGGGTTTCAAACTTGTAACACAAATCTATAACCTACTTGTACCAGTACTCATGGTTAGTACCAGTACTCATTACCTCAAGTATCGGTATTGATCATGAATACTGGTACTCGTGGGCTACAAATTTGTTTCTTGAGAAAACCCAAACCTGTAACTAACATGTACAGTACTAAACTTTAGTATCAGTACTTGTGGGCTAACAAGTACCTTTTTTAAATGATTTAATCAATTACGTTCTTTAAAAATAATCGCAATATTAATCCTAATTTATCTCTAATTATTTTTATGATCTAAGTTATATTCCTTTGTTAAGAGGCATAAACAATCTATAAATAAAAAATCTAAACTAGAAACACTAAAGGTCTAAGATGATCTTCTCCTCCTTGATTCTTCCTTGTCATCTTGCCTCCTTATCATGATCTTCTCATTTTCATCAAGCCTCCATCATTTCCTGTTTGCCTTGATCTTCACCTAAATCTGAAAGAACTCAATTGCAAACATTAATCTATAATAATTTTATTAACACCAAAACAAGATGTGGAACAAGGTTCCAACAATCTTCCCCTTTTTGATGTTGACAAAACTATCTTGCAAATAGATAATTATAAGAATAAAAATAATTTTTAACAATGTTGTATGAATGAAAAAAACTTTAAATTAAATCCTCCCCCTCAATATATGGTCCCACTAAAAATATTACTATTTGGCCTCTTTCTCCCCCTTTTTGTCAATCACAAAAAAAATGAAGAAATATCATACCATAAAATTTACCAATAGTGAAATGGAGCTTGTGGATACCAAGCATCTCTCATCCAACATTCTTGGTCTTCATTCAACCTATAGAAAGGTTGAAGTGTTTCGTTATGTGCCTTGAACACCCATTGTTTACTTTGATCTACTCCTGCAAAACAAATATGTTTTCTAGGTAGCCATTTTCTTGTGGGTCCTTTAGAGTTAGTACCTTTCAAATCCTAAGATTTATAGAACTTTTTAGTGTTAGATCTATAATTCTTAGGATTTTTAGCCCTTTGATACATCTATGCATGCCTAGGTGCATGTGATCTAGTATATGTATTCTTTTTATTCTGAAATTTTGATTTTATAGCTTCACAAAATTCAGTATTTAACCTAGTTGTTGTTTTGAGATTATTTAAAGTACCTTCAAAGTGCTCATAAATATCTTCTAATTCTACTATCTTTGCATGCAACTGATTGTTAATCTCTTTTGACATTTCTAATTTCATTTCTAAACATGATTTCTCTATTTCTAATGTTTGATAATTATTTTTTAAACCTTATTTTCCTTTTTAAATAACCTAGCTTTATGATATAGTTCTTCATAAGATTCTAATAATTCTTCAAAAGAAAAATTAGGGTTTACCTCTTCTTGTGTGTCTTCTGAAGTTGCAACAAGACAAAGGTGTGCAACCTTATCTTCATCTAATTCACTAAAGTTAGTGTCCATGTTAGAGTCACTATCATCCCATGTCGCTTTAAATGCTTTCTTCTTCTTCTTAACTTCTTTTGTATCTTTCCTTTTGTCTTCCTTCTCCTTATTCATAGGGTAATCCTTCCGCCAGTGGCCCTTCTTCCTGCACTCATAGCAAATAACATTAGTTGAAATTTTATTGACTTACTTACCTTGTTTCTTGAGGAATTTGTAGAATTTCCTAGTAAGCATTTCCATCTCCTCGTCTTCGGATTCTGATGTTGTTGAGTCTGAGTCCTGTGTGATTGCTCTAAAAGTAATACTTTTCTTCCTGCTTGTTTCCTTCTCGCTCTTTATGTTCTCCAATTGAATTTCATACGCCATGAGGCTTCCAATCAGATCATCCAAGGGGAGAGTGGATAGATCCTTTGCCTCTTGGATCGCTGTGGTCTTTGGAGACCAATCACTTGTAAGTGATCTCAAGACCTTTCTTACAAGCTGCTCCTCTTTCATCTTGACTCCTAGATTTTTCATTGGATTCACGATCTCTCCAAACCTTGTGTACATGTCCTTGATTGTTTCCCTTTTTCCATCCTGAAACACTCGTAATTTTCTGTTAAAATAGAAATACGTGTTTCTTTTACCTTGCTTGTACCTTCGTAGGTGACATCGAGAGTGTTTCATATCTCATACGCGGACTCGCATGCTGAAATTCAGTTGAACTCATCCCTTGATAATGCACAATAAAGTGCATTCATTGCCTTTGCGTTACCTACAATCTTCTTCTTTTGATCCGTTGTCCAAGCTACGCCTTCCTGCGGCTCCGAATCAGTATACTTCTCTTGAATGAGAATCCAAGACTCCTCGTCCATTGCTTTGAGGAAGACTTGCATCCTCCTCTTCCAATATCCATAGTCTGTCCCATCAAAGAAGGGAGGATGAGTGGATGACTGTCCTTCGGTGTGCTTGACTGAAGATGCCATTGCAAGTCGATTTGTCACGTCTTCTTGCAACCGAGCTCTGATACCACTTATAGGATCTAAAGAGAGGATATATGGCTATCTACGCACACAAATACTTAAGCACAATGTTAGTAATAACAAAAAGATTTGCACAATCAACCAAACCACAGAAATAGGCACAATATGTATAGTGGTTCCCCTCCCTTGGGTACTCCACTACCTAAGCCTCTTAGCTTAGGATTTTTAACCCGATTCCCTCAACCCCAAGGAAATCAATTTACTAACCGAGGTAATTAATGGGTTACCTCAACCCAAGTACAATAATGGGTTTGTTACAACCCAACGAGCAAATGCTCAAGAACAAATGAAATACAGGTTTAAGAAAGAAAGATAAATCTTACAACTGGAACCTAAGCCTCTCAACAAATGTAAATATAATGTTACCAATTTGAGAGCCTAGAATGAAAGTGAATGCCTTGATAATGTGTAAAGAAATCACGTTGATGTGCTTGCAAAACCATAGAGAGAATGATAGCAACAAACTATTCCTTCTTCATCAAAATATTGTGAGAATATGAAATATAGCTCTAGAATTTTTCTTCTATATTTCTCATATGCAAACTAAGGGTCCAAGGGTTTATTTATAGAGTTTCGGACCTCAAGGATTCATCTAATAGACATTGGGGTTTAAATCCCAACGTTCATATAGCTAAAATTAATTTTCTAGTCATTTAGTTTTGAGCCAACGGCTACCTGGTATCGGTACTAAAGTGTGGGTACCGGTACTTTTTCCTTCCAGATTTGGGTTTCAAACTCTTAATACAAATCTGTAACCCACTTGTACCGGTACTCATGGTTAGTACTGGTACCCGTTACCTCTAGTATCGGTACTCATTACCTCCAGTACCGATACTCGTTACCTCCAATACCAGTACTCATTACCTCCAGTACTGGTACTGATCATGAGTACCGGTACTTATGAGATACAGGTTTGTTTCTTGAGAAAACCCAAACCTGTAACTCACATGTACCGGTACGAAACTTTAGTATTGGTACTTGTGGGCTAACAAGTACTTTTTTAAGTGATTTAATCAATTACGTTCCTTGAAAATAATCGCAATATTAATCCAAATTTATCTCTAATTATTTTTACGATCTAAGTTATATTCCTTTGTTAAGAGTCATATACAATCTATAAATAAAAAATCTAAACTAGAAACACTAAAGGTCAGAGATGATCTTCTCCTCCTTGATTCTTCCTTGTCATCTTGCCTCCTTATCATGATCTCCTTTTCATCAATCCTCCATCATTTCCTGTTTGCCTTGATCTTCACCTAAATCTGAAAGAACTCAATTGCAAACATTAATCCATAATAATTTTGTTAACACCAAAACAAGATGTGGAACAAAGTTCCAACACTTGTTGGGCTAACGAATCTTCAAATTAGGTCACTTTGCACAAAAACATCTTAAAAGTTCAAGTGAAATCATAAGCACCCTTGCTCTTAATTACAACTGGTAGACTTAAGAGGTCAAGTCCCCTTTCTGATCTACCTCGATCATCAGTGACAAGAGAGGTTGGGTGGGGTAAAACCTTATAATTCGTGGGGGCACTCTACCTTGTAGGGGTCTTTGCGAGACTCTCCTTCTCTGGCTACCCAGTTAATTCTCAACTGGTTAGATTTATGACTAAGGTGTATCATCCGCCCCAAATCTCTATAGTCATCAAAAAATTTTTTGGGTGTCTTGATTGGGTCCATCACATTCTACCTCTCATCTACTCCATCGGTGCATGTTTAGGAGGAGGTCTCTAAGACCAACCTTGAGGCCTCCCTTAGCTACTCGTTCCCGTCAAGGCCAAGCCTTGACCTCCTTGTTTGTGCAACAACCCAATTTGATTGATATCTCTTTTGATTCGTCTGAAGCTAACTCTCCTTCATCCATCACCATCGAACAACCAGTAGAAGAAAACAATCTTGAAAATCAGCTTCAGTGCCTCAATGATCTATTCCAAGCCTTTGTAAACCCACCGCAGTGTCCTATGATGCGAGATCGCTACAATCCCGTTGCAGTAGCAATTGAACCTCGAGCATAAATCCCCGCTGGAGGTCCTGTTACTAAACTCAAGCCCAACATGATTCATGCCATTCCCAAATTCCATGGCCATAATTCTGAGGATCCTTTCCAACATATCAAGCAACTCAAACATCTAGCCAAGACCTTCAGGTCAAAAGCTCAAAATTGGGATGTCTTACTCATGAAAATGTTCTCCTTCTCTCTCATGGATAAGGATGCTCACTGGTACCAAACCCAAACACGTCCAATCAACACCTGGGCGGAACTTCAATCCAAGTTTCTGAGAAAGTTCTTCCCTGTTGGTCGGACAAATACTTTATGACATCAGATCATGCATTTCATGCAGCAAGCAAGAGAACCGCTTCATGAGGCATGGGATCATTTTCTGGATCTCATGTGAAAGTGCCCCCACCACGGTGTTCCTAAATGGGAATAAGTCCAGTCTTTTTATGAGGGACTTCGTGAGGATATTCAATTATTCGTCAATGCGACCTGCGGAGGAAACATCATGGGTGAACATGAAGACACTGTGTACGAGATTCTCAAGAATATGTGTGAGAACTCCATCAATAATAAATCCATGGGAATGTTTGACTGGACGAATGCCCGTGCATTAACGAATCTAAAGGGAGCACATGAGACGCAGGGCCTGTCCTCTTCCGTCGACTTGGAACTGATGGCTAGTCACCTGGACAAGGTCTCTAATATTGAGAAGAAGGTGGATGAGCTAACTCGACACTTGCAGCAAGCCACCTCTGTGCAAAACCCGTTCGCACAACCGCCCTCTGGCAAGGAGGCTGTGCATAACATCTATCATCGATCTTCTCAGGGGATGAACTCGTATCCAGCCTCGCCCGATTCTGGTTTTGGAGGAAACCCTAGACCCACCTATTCTAGTTGGGGGAACTCTAAACCCTCGTATTCTGACTTTTCCAAGGCTCCTCAGACCTGCGAGGACCTCAATGCCATTCAGAATGATCCATTCTCAAACACCTACAACCCTGGATGGCATAATCATCCTAATTTCATGAGGTCAGGGAACAATCAAAATCAGAGACCTCAATATTAGCCCCGACCACAAGCTCCTCATCCATATCAGCCATCTTAGCCTCGACCTAACCCAACTTATCAATCCAGGCTGACTTACGCAGATCAAATGACTCTTATCCTTCAGACTCTGGCTGACATTCAGAAGACGAATGCGGCTATGAAAAAATAGCACAAAGATGAGATCGCAGAGGTTCGCAATCAACTAGCCCAGATGGCAAATCCCTGCCAACCTGGTGCACTTCCTTTACAATCTCTGCCTAATCCAAATAACGTGTCGAGCCAGAGGCGCATTCGGAACCCAAATCAGGGCTAAGCTCACTTTGTCTATCAAGCCCCTTCTACTCCATCACCCGACGGGATGGAGGCTTAGACATCATATGCAGGTTATCAGCAGCAATCAACTCTTTTGCCAACACCAAACCAGAACCAGGTAGGACTGAATTCTTTTACTACTCGTAGTGGCAAAGCAACACAGTACCTACCTTATCCAAGCCACTCCCAGCCTGGTAATACAAACTCAAACCCTAGGATAGTCATCTAGGATACCCCTATCCCAGATCAAAAACTTGGACCCATTCTAGAGGAACCTGCAAAAGTTCCATTTCCAAAGGCCTTAACGAAAGGAAAAGGGACAACCAAACCCGTGGCACCTGAGGAGGACCTAGTTAAGCTCTTTGAGCAGGTCCATATAAACATCCACTTGATGGATGCGATACGCCACGTACTAGCTTATGCGCATTTTCTAAAAGACGTATGTACACCTAAGCGTAAGCCCTGAACCAAAGGTGGAAACCCGGTCGTACTGTCAGAGCTAGCTAGCTCCGTCATTTTGAGAAAATTCCCGCCTAAAGAAAAGGACCCAGGCACCCCTTTGATCTCCTGTGTAATCGGTGATATACAATTTGACTGAGCCTTACTAGACCTAGGAGCTTCCATAAATTTAATACGTACATCCCTACTAGACTACTTCGAGGAATTTAAACTTAAACAAATAGAAATGACCTTGCAATTAGCTTATCGATCAATTAAATCACCAAAAGGAATTCTCAAGGATGTCACAGTTAGGGTACATGAGTTCTATTTTCCAGTGGATTTTATTATCTTAGACATGGTTTCTCTTGAGAATGTGAAGAATACACCGATCATACTAGGGAGACCCTTTTTGGCCACTGCTAGGGCCAACATCAATTGTGAGGGGGGCCAAATTGAATTAAAATTTAGGAGCAAGACACTAAAGATCGACATCTTTAAGGCCCAACAAGGATTTAATTGTGGAGTTATACAACAGATTTGTGATATCGAGGCTGTGGTTGATGACCTATGTATCGAGGAAAACTCGACTATTTCTGATCAACCACAAGAGGATCAAAGCCCGCAATTAGAGGAGTTTGAACTCAACCTAGACACACCCATAGCTCCTTCATTTGCTCCCAACACCCACCTTGAACCACCTGCTGCTGTTGACAACCTACTAATGGAATTAAAGCCTCTTCCCAATCATCTCAAATACGTCTTTTTAGGTTCCAATCAGACATTTCCTGTGATTATTGTTGTCAACGTTTTTGTGCGGATTTAAAGGTGTATTACGTTGCAGTAGAACCGACAAAACGTTTAAACAAATATAAATAATTTTATTACTCGAACAACTAGAGTATCCGAGGTCGAACACAGGGAGCAAACTCAGTACTTTGTAAAACCCAAGAATACAACTGTTAAATGCAAATATAATTGATTCAAAGAGTTTTTAAGAAAGATGTAAAAAAATAGAATTAGACGTCTGATTTATGTATCAGACGTCTTAAATGTGATCTTTCTTTCTCTCTTCCTTCTTCTGCTTTGCCTTTCTGATCTCTTTGCAATCTTCCCTTGTCCGTCTTCTTCTTCTCTGCGAAGACTTCTAAGCTTTCTGCTTTCCTTCTTCTCCTGCGAAGTCTTCTTTCTTTCTTCTTCTTCTGTCTTGCTCCTCCTTTCTTCGTTGCCTTCTTCTTCTTCTTTGGCTTGCTTTTCCTTCTTCTGCAGCGGCCAAGTCCGTCTCCTACGATCAGCCTGCCTGCACAGGAGCAAAACCTAACCCTTCTCCCTCTACCCGCGCGTGTCTCTCTCTCAAGCAATTCACTCAAATCGCTCAACCAGAGCCACAGTCTCAATCGGGTCGGATCGTACCCGGGACCAGGCGCACCTGCAGGTGTGTGATGCGCGAGGAGTGCGTAGGTCTAGGTCGGGTCGGATCCGCCAGGTCCGCGTGGTCAGGCCGCGGACGAGGTGGGTGGGGTCAGTGAGGGACCTCACCCCTGTGCTTACTGAGGCGATAAGAGTAAAACGCAAAAACAACTTATATGGTACCTGACGGTTGCAATCCCACGATGTGGGACTATCTGGCCTCGCCTTCACGCGCGCCTGCAGAAGCCTCGTCGTGCGATTGCCCCGCAGCTGCTGGCTCTGCTAGCGCTCCTTGGCTGGACACGTTCACCTCGCGACACTCGCGCTAGTATGCAGCACCTGTAGCCTGGAAGACCGGGTGCCTAGAGCTTCGTGGGAGCTTCATCAGAGGTCGTCCATGGCGGCAGCGGCTCAAATCCTGTCCTACACAAAACGCGCCTCTCGGCCAAATCAGAATAGCTAGAGACCTTCGCCGTGGCACGGCGAAGGCGGTGGGCAGTGCTGCAGGCCGCAGGTCGGCCTAGGCGTGCGTGCCGAGGTCAACCTGTGGCCGGAGATGGTGGGTTGGTCGGGGGGTGATTGTGGAGGGATGGAGTGGCAGTGGTAGGGTGGAGTGTGTTCCTGGAGGTGAGGCGGAGCTTTCGAGGTGGTTGGCGAGCCGTGTGGAGGGCTGGAGTGGTGTGGGCGGCTCGCCGGAGTGTGGTCGGAGGCGAAGATGATGGAGGTGGTTAGCGTCTGTCGAAGGTCGATCAAGGGAGATAACAGGGGGAAAAGAGAGAGGAGAGGGTGGAGAACGTATCTGGGGTTGTCTGGAGGGAAGGGAGGCGGCGGAGAGGACGGCTCGTGACTGCCGTCGTCGGGGAAGAAAGACCCTGGGGGAGGAAGCGGCGACGAAGATGAGGTCGGGAGCTTGCGCGCAGGGTACAGCGCGCCGCGGGAGGAAGAGGCGGAGAGGACTCTGCTGCTGGTATGGTAGCAGAGTGACGAGAAGGAGGGAAGGCGGTCGCCGGAGCTTGTGGGTCGTTTGGCCGGAGATGGGAGAGAAGAAATTTGGAGGGGATCTCCGTCAAAATCAAGCTTAAGATGAGCGGCCGGGTCCGAGGGGTGTTTTATAGGTGCTGGCCGCTCCTATCAGTGCGTGAAAAACGTGCAATTAGGTCAGCCGGCTCGCCGGAGTTGGAAGGAAGAAAGATACCCAAATCTCTCGTGCGTTCGCACGAGAGATTGGGTTCACGCCAGCGAATTTGATTGGCTTTAGAAGGAAGGGAATTCCTCAGAGAATCTCCCTTCCATTTCTGGGAGAGAATCTCTGAGGAATTAGAGAGCAATCTCTCTCGAAACTTCGTCGGAGCTCGGTTCTGCCCTAGCAATGGCGGCAGGACCGGTTTGCAAAGAAGGCGAAGAACCTAGGGGGCTCTCTGCAATGATATTCAAAAGATAGGGACCTATTTGTGATTTGGGTGTACTAACTTGCAAAGTAGGTCAAGATGACCTCCCCTTAGGTCCAAATTTTGGTACAAACCTAATTTGGACCTAAAGAATCCAATGGTGAAGTTGGATTTTAGGTTTGACCTCGTTTGACTGGACATTTTGTGTAAAAACCCAAATTAGGTTAATTGAAGAGCTAAGACCATAATCTAGGTCAAACTAGGTTCCAAAGGCCAAATTAAGTGTTCTAAACCCTAGAGGATGTTTTTCTATGATTTTTAGAGGGTTTGCTTGATTTTTATTCTGACCGGAACCTTGTTAATTTAAGCGGGTCTGTTTTAGGGTTACCAAGTGTCATTTAATTCTTAGATTGCACATAAACCCATTTCTGATTAATTCAACCCACTTTTTATCTTATTTGGACCATTTGACCTATGCTTTGCTTCTGAGAAATCCCGTTTATGTACTGCAATGGTAAAATTGCAGTTTTAACCTTTATTTCATGTTTTCTTCTCAGAGCACTTCTTCCTTCAGTTAAGCCTTCTTCTAGGTTATGTAGGAGCTTTTATCTTCTTTATTGGGTCAAAATGAGCTAGTTATGGCTCATGATGAGGCTCTCATCATACCCCCATGCCTAGCTTTTGCTAGTCCCTTAGCAAAATTTCAAAGTTTTAACTTCCATTCTAGACCCAAAGTGTCCTTAGTTATGATAAGTGCTTCTTTTGTGATTAGGTAGGAATGCCGACAAT
The DNA here is from genome assembly GCA_037157565.1 of Thalassia testudinum. Classification (NCBI taxonomy): domain Eukaryota; kingdom Viridiplantae; phylum Streptophyta; class Magnoliopsida; order Alismatales; family Hydrocharitaceae; genus Thalassia; species Thalassia testudinum. The sequence goes on from JAZHRO010000028.1 coordinate 468,280, forward strand.
AGGCCTAGAGGTACTCAAGTACCAACCAAAATCTGGACCTGTTCTGCTTTAGCCTCAGTCCTTCGCAAAGGTTTCTACGGCCCACAAAAACTATCCTAGGGTTTGTTGGACTCTGCGGTTAAAGCACCCGTGCTTGAGACATTTTTAGCCTAAGCTCAGTTTGCAGTGCGTTTTTTTTTTTTTTTTTTTGTAAGAGAGAGATAGAGGATTTATTTGTTTGGAGAGCTTTTCTCTCTCTTTTCTTTTTATCTCTAGCTTCGGATTAGCTTCTCAACACGGTCTGTATCGGATTCCTCGTCCCCATCATCAATCCTCAAGGGTCCCTGGCTTTCGAGATTTCGAGATAATCCCGCCCATGGCAACCCCCGGAACCCTGGCTTTCGAGATTTCGAGATAATCCCGCCCATGGCGTTCCGTGGCCGAATTCAGACCCTGGCTTTCGACATTTCGTGATAATGCCACCCACGGTATCTGAACCAGCAGAGTGCTTACATGCCCCCAGTAGGATATTTAAATATCCTAAGAGACAAGCACCGAGGAGACGATATGTTGTTACGCATCTTCGAGGGGAATTTCCCGCCTCTCCGTGCTGGGAACTTGTCCAAATCAGCTTGTGTTGATTGGCCGCTCCTAATCTAGGTGACTTTTTCAGAACATTAAACGCTCTTGCGTGTTTTGAATATTTATGCGCACTGAACCAGACTGTGTGTGCATTTGGGTGCTTAGGTTACCGAATCCCGCAAATCGGAGGTCAGTTAACGAGGCCGAATACTTCCTAAGCCTTAGACCTAATACTTAAGCTTCGCATTTTCCTCAACCTCTTGAGGATTATCCAGATTTTAACGGATACGTGAATTTTTAAGCTAAAAATCTAGCCCAAGAGGCCTAAGACCAGCGTTCCCGCTAATCTCTTGTTATATCTCCGTAGCACTTTTCTTTTCTTTTTCTTGACTCGGTCTAGAACTTCAGTTAACCCCTTAATCTTTTACTAATGACTTTTTCTTTTTCTTTTCCTTTTGTGCTCCTTTCTTCATTTTTGCTCTTTTTCTCCTCCTTAACATTTCCTCCCTCCCCATTTGTCATTTTTCTTTCTTTTCCTCCTCTCATTTGTATGACCCTGAATTGTTCCTCCCCTCTATCAAGTCTTTTTTTTTTTTTTTTTTTTTTTTTTACGTGAAACCCTTTCTTGATATGAATTTTCTGACATTTTGCACTTTCATACCCCCCCATGCCTAAGATTTGCAATGTCCCCATTGTAAATTAGGTGGGTTCGAATTCAGCTTAGTTCATGTATTAGGACAGGTGTGTGGTGAGTGAATGGGTCGAAGCGACTTGTTGCGAACGATTTCTAATCTCGGGTAGGTATACCTGAGGTGAAGTCGGCTGTTCTAATGGATGAACCCTAAAGTGCAATATGAGTTCCGCATAGCGATGTCAGAAACGGTTTCAGGTTTTTCAAAGAATGACGGGTTGCCTCCCGTTAAGCGCTGAGTTTTACGCCATCGGCTGGGCGCAATGAGCTCAAGAGGAAAGGAGGGTAAAGGATGACTCAGTCAAATCTATATCGGTCATGTCAATGAACGGCTTGAGTCTCTGTCCGTTCACGACAAAGGGTTCAGAATCGTGGCTGAGTGGGCTGATTTCAATAGCTCCATTTCCGAAGATTTGGCGGACTAGGTAGGGTCCGACCCACTTGGATCCTAGCTTTCCTGGGAATAGTTTGAGTCGAGCATCAAAGAGTAAAACTTTTTGACCAGGATGAAAGACCTTTCTAGAAATGTGTTTGTCGTGAAAAGCTTTAACCCGTTCTTTGTAAATTCGCGAGTTCTCATACGCGTCGTGGCGTAATTCATCGATCTCACTCATTTGAAATCTTCTGTGGGTTCCAGCCTTAGAAAGGTCGAGATTACAGGTCCGTACTGCCCAATAGGCTTTATGCTCCAATTCGACAGGGAGGTGACATGCCTTCCCGTACACTAGTCTGAAGGGAGACATTCCTAATTGGGTCTTGTGGGCGGTCCTATAGGCCCACAATGCTTCCGGAAGCCGAGAAGACCAATCTTTTCTATCAGGTCGAACAGTAACCTGAAGGATCTTCTTGATCTCTCGGTTAGATAGCTCAGCTAGACCATTAGTTTGGGGGTGGTAAGGAGTAGAGATTCGGTGTGACACCCCATATTTGATCATCAGTGACCTGAACTGAGCGTTCGTAAAATGGGTCCCTCCGTCGGAAATTATAGCACGCGGAATCCCGAACCTTGAGAAAATGTTTTGATGAAGGAATTTTATAACGACTTTATGATTGTTGGTTCGGGTCAGAATGGCTTCTGTCCACTTGGAAACATAATCAACTGCGAGTAAAATGTATTCGAAGCCATCCGAGGTAGGAAAGGGTCCCATGAAATCAATCCCCCAAACATCAAAAATTTCGCATACCAAGATCGGCTGTAGAGGCATCATGTCTCTATGGCTTATGTTGCCTAGAGTCTGGCAACGGGAACATGCCTTACAGTGATTGTATGCATCTTTGAAAATTGTGGGCCAGTAGAAACCACACTGGAGGACTTTCGATGCGGTTTTATGTCCCGAAAAATGTCCACCGCATGCCTGGTCATGGCAGAATGAGAGTATGTCTTTGATTTCCAGTTCCGTGACGCATCGTCGGATTATCTGATCAGCACCAATGCGGAAGAGATACGGGTCTTCCCATAGGTAATACTTGGCATCGGAACACAATTTGTCCTTTTTGGCCTTCGACCAATCGGGCGGAATCTGATGTGATGCCAGGTAATTAACAATATCGGCGAACCATGGAAGACTTGTACTGATAGTCAGGAGGTGCTCATCAGGGAAATGTTCTGTAATAGGTCCGGAAGGATCAATAATTTCAGAAGGAAGGCGGGATAAGTGATCAGCTACCACATTGTGCTTTCCCGCCTTGTCGCGAATCTCGAGGTCAAATTCTTGCAACAGCAAGATCCAGCGGATTAATCGAGGTTTCGCGTCCTTCTTGGCCAGGAGATACCTCACAGCTGTGTGATCCGAGTATATGATAACACGGGAACCCAGAAGGTATGATCTGAATTTTTCCAGGGCAAATACTACGGCCAGCAGCTCTTTCTCAGTAACCGTATAGTTACGCTGAGCCTCATCCAATGTTTTGCTGGCGTAGTAAATGACCGCAGGTTTCCCGTCAATTTTCTGCCCCAAAACCGCTCCTACAGCGAAGTCAGATGCATCGCACATGATCTCAAAGGGTTGAGACCAATCAGGGGACTGTAGGATTGGGGCTTGGGTGACTCGGTCACGTAGGATCTCAAATGCTTGAGTGCATTCCTTGGAAATTCCGAAAGGCACATCCTTGGAAAGCAGATTGGTCAGGGGACGCGCGATTTTGGAGAAATCAGGGATGAATCGACGGTAGAAACCGACGTGCCCCAAAAAAGATCGGATGTCCTTAATCGAGCTAGGCATAGGGAGCTTGGAAATCAGGTTAACCTTAGCTCGATCCACTTGGATGCCTTTCTCTGAGATTAAATGTCCCAGGACAATTCCCTCAGGCACCATGAAATGGCTCTTTTCCCAGGAAAGAACTAAATTCACCTCGATGCACCGCCTGAGTATATGGACCAAGTGTTGGAGGCAATCGTCAAATGATTGTCCAAAAACTGAAAAGTCATCCATGAAGACTTCCAGATAATCACCTACCATATCTGAGAATATGGCAAGGATGCACCGCTGAAAAGTTGCAGGTGCATTGCAGAGACCGAACGGCATCCTTCGAAACGCGTACGTCCCGAAGGGGCAGGTGAATGTGGTCTTTTCTTGGTCCTCTGGATGGATTGCCACCTGATTGAACCGGAGTACCCGTCAAGGAAGCAGAAGAATCTATTTCCCGCTAGTTTCTCGAGGATCTGATCAATAAATGGTAGTGGGAAATGATCCTTCTTCGTGGAGGAATTTAGTCTTCTGTAATCAATGCAGACTCTCCACGAATTAGCTATTCGGGTAGGAATGACTTCCCCGGTTTCAGTCGTGATGATGGTAAGTCCTGCCTTCTTAGGTACCACTTGTGTTGGACTCACCCAACGACTGTCGGAGATCGGGTAGATGATCCCTGCATCTAACCACTTAATGATCTCCTTTTTCACGACCTCCTGTAGGTTAGGGTTTAGTTGCCTTTGCATTTCTCTTGAAGGTCGTGAGCCTTCTTCTGTGCAGATTCGATGCGTGCAGTATGAAGGGCTTATACCAGTCAAATCATCTAGAGTCCATCCAATGGCTCTACGATGTTGCTGGAGAACAGAAATCAAACGGAGTTCCTGGTCAGGTGTGAGTCGAGAATTGATAATCACAGGAAACGTTTGATTTGAATCCAAAAAGACATATTTTAGATGTTCGGGAAGGGGCTTGAGTTCCATGACAGGATTGTCAGCAGCAGCGGGTGGTTCAGGGTTTGTATCGGGAGCAATGGTAGGAGTCATAGGTGTGTCTAGATCGTGTTCGCACTCCTCTGTTAGCGGTTTTTGATTTTTTAGTGGTTGATCAGGAATAATCAGGTTGTCCTCTATATGCAGTTCATCAACCACGGCTTTGACATCACAAATTTCCTCTATAACCCCGCAATTAATCCCTTGTTGGGCCTTGAAAATGTCAATCTTCAGATTTTGATTCCCAAATTTTAATTCTATCTGGCCCTCTTCGCAGTTTATATTGGCCCTAGCAGTGGCCAAAAAGGGTCTCCCTAATATGATTGGTGTGTCCCTTGGGTTCTTAGGTGCATCCATGTCCAGTACTATGAAGTCCACTGGGAAATAAAAATCTCGTACCCTAACAATGACATCCTCGAGTATTTCTTTGGGTGACTTGATGGATCGATCGGCTAACTGCAATGTCACCTCAGTGGGTTTAAGTTCAGATTCTTCAAGGTGGTCAAGGAGGGATGTAGGTATTAAATTTATGGAGGCACCTAGGTCTAGTAGGGCTCTATCAAGTTGGGTTTCACCAATTTTACAAGAAATCAAGGGGGTTCCTGGGTCTTTAGCCTTGGGTGGGATTTGCTCAGGATGACAGAGCTGGCTTGCTCTGACAGTACGATCGGATTCCCATCCTTGGTTCGCGGCTTACGTTTAGGTGTACATATGTCTTTCAAGAATCTTGCGTAAGCCGGTATGTGGCGGATTGCATCCATCAACGGGATGTTTATCTGGACCTGTTCAAAGAGCTTGACCAGATCCTCCTCAGGAGCCACAGGTTTGGTTGTCCTTTTTCCTTTGGTCAAGGCCTCAGGAAATGGGATCCTAGCTGGTTCCTCTAGGATAGGTCCAGGTTCTTGATCTGGGACAGTAGTATCTTGGATGACTACCCTAGGGTCTTGGCGATTATCAGGCTTGGAGTGGTTCAGATAATGTGGGTCTTGTGTTGTTTTACCACTACGTGTTGTTACAGAGTTTAATCCAGCCTGACTTTGGTTTGGGTTAGGTAGGAGAGGTGGCTGCTGCTGAAATTCTGCATAAGATGTAGAAGCCTCCATCCCGTCTGGTGATGGAGTATCAGGGGCCTGATAAATCGAATGTGCGTGGCCTGGATTTGGATTCATAATGCGCCTCTGGGTCGGCACATTATTTGGGTTGGGTAGAGGTTGCGAAGGAAGGGTGCCAGGTTGGCGAGAATTTGCCATCTGGGCCAGTTGGTTGCGAACCTCTGTGATCTCGTCCTTGTGCTGTTTTTGCATTGCCGCATTCATCTTTTGAATGTCAGCCAGCGTTTGAAGGATAAGAGTCAGTTGATCCTGATTTTGCCCGGATTGGTAGGTGGGATTGGGCCGAGGCTGAGGCGGCTGATATGGACGAGGAGCTTGTGGGCGGGGTTGATATGGTGGTTTTTGAGAATTTCCTGCCCACTGAAAGTTACGATGATTTCGCCATCCAGGGTTGTAGGTATTGGAGTATGGGTCATTCTGGATGGCGTTGAGGTTCTCGCAGTTCTGAGGAACCTCAGGAAAGTCAGAATACGAGGGTTCAGAGTTCCCCCAACTCGAGTAGAAGGGATCGGAGGTCACTCCGGTCCGGGAGGTAGACGGGGGTGGATAGGGGCCCATCCCCTTGGCAGGTTGGTGATAGATGTTTTGCACTGTTTCCCTTGCCAGAGGAGGTCGTGCAAAAGAGTTTTGTGCAGAGGTGGCTTGCTGCAAATGTCGAGTTAGCTCGTCCACCTTCTTTTCTATGATAGAGACCTTGTCCAACCGACTGGCCATCAATTCCAGGTCAACAGAAGTGGACAGGTCCTGCGTCTCATGTGTCCCTCTTAGATTCGTCGATGCGCGGGCATTCGTCCTGTCGAATAAGCCCATGGAGTCATTGTTTATGGAGTTCTCGCACATGTTTTCGAGAATCTCCCACACCGTGTCCTCGTGTTGGCCCATGATGTTTCCTCCACATGTTGCATTGACGATTAGACGAATATCCTCACGGAGTCCCTGGTAAAAAGACTGGACTTGTTCCCACTTAGGAACTCCGTGATGGGGACACTTTCGCATGAGATCTAGGAATCGATCCCAAGCTTCGTGAAGAGGTTCTCCCTGTTGTTGAGTGAAATGAGTGATCTGGTGGCGCAAGGCATTCGTCCGGCCAACAGGGAAGAATTTTTTCAAAAATTCAGATTGTAATTCCTCCCAAGTGTTGATCGGGTGGGTCTGAGTTTGATACCAGTGCGCGGCCTTGTCCAAGAGGGAGAACGAAAACATTTTCATGAGTAGGATATCCCGATTTTGTACATCTGACCCGAAAGTCTGGGCCAGATGCTTGAGTTGTTTAATGTGTTGGAATGGATCCTCAGAGTTAAGCCCATGGAACTTTGGTATGGCATGAATCATATTGGGCTTTAGATCAGAATCGGGTCCTCCATTTGGGATTCGTACTCAGGGTTCGATTGCCACCGCAGCGGGATTATAGTGATCTCGCATCATAGGTCGCTGTGGTGGGTTTACAAAGTTCTGAAAGAGATCGTTCAAGCGTTGAAGTTGGTGTTCAAGGTTATTCTCCTCTTCAATGGGTTGTGCCATGATGGGAGAAGAAGGAGAATCAGGGTCTGAATCAGATGAAAGATTTATGTGGTGGGGTTGCTGCACAAACAAGGGCGTCGAGGCTTGTCCTCGGCGAGAATGAATTTCTAGAGGAGGTCTTAAAGGTGGTCTTAAGGACCTCCTACCAAACATGCACCGGAAGATGTGATGAGATTAGAAGGTGCTGGACACAATCAAGACACCCAAGAATTGTTGGGTGACTATAGAGGTTCGGGGCAGATGGACCCCTGGATCAGAAGATCGTCCACCTGAGAAATACCTGGGCAGCCAGAGAGGGAGAGTCCCGCAAAGACCCCTACACGGTAGAGCGTCCCTACGGGTTACAGGGTTTCCCCCACCCGACCTCTCTTGTCACTGCGGTTCCAGGTAGACCAGAATGGGGATCTTGACCTCTTAAGTCTACCCTTTTTTATTTTAAGATCAAGGTGCTTAATGTTCCACTTGAACTTTTAAGTATTTTGAGTGCAAAAAGTGACCTAATATTAAGGTTGGTTGACTCGAGGGATCAACTTCACCTCTTGTTCCTTTGAGAGCTTTTAGGTCCTTCCTTTTATGGTTCAAATGGATTATCAGCCTGATTTTCTTAGGGTTCCTCTTGTATAAATCTTTTCAAACACGGTTTAGGCACACTTCTTTTTGGAAAGTTTGTTTCTTTGTTTTAGAGAAGATGTGTCTCTAAAAACCCTAGCTTTGCAATCCTAACTTGGCTCTAATGGGTCCAATTTAGTTGCCTTAGAAATTAGCACCTAGGGCTCAATCAAGAAAGTTTTAGCCCTAGTTGCCTTAGTTGGATGACAGACAAAAATATGTTGAAATGAAAATCAGGCAACTTGATGAGTTACTAAATATAAGACAGGTAGCCCTAAGTTGATTTCTCTCCTTTTTTTTTTTCTTTTTTTTTTTAGATTGTGAGAGGGTTAAGGGAGAGGGCTTATGGAAATTACCTGTTCCAGTCTGTTGTGCAGTTGCTATTCTTTCCTTTTTGTTTTGCTTTCCCTGATTGAACACAACAAAAGAGAAGTTAAGTCAGATATTAGATAGAAAAGTTGTACTCAAAAGCTTTAAAAGTGCCCGTTGCTCCCCGGCAACGGCGCCAAAATGTTGTCAATGTTTTTGTGCGGATTTAAAGGTGTATTACGTTGCAGTAGAACCGACAAAACGTTTAAACAAATATAAATAATTTTATTACTCGAACAACTAGAGTATCCGAGGTCGAACACAGGGAGCAAACTCAGTACTTTGTAAAACCCAAGAATACAACTGTTAAATGCAAATATAATTGATTCAAAGAGTTTTTAAGAAAGATGTAAAAAAATAGAATTAGACGTCTGATTTATGTATCAGACGTCTTAAATGTGATCTTTCTTTCTCTCTTCCTTCTTCTGCTTTGCCTTTCTGATCTCTTTGCAATCTTCCCTTGTCCGTCTTCTTCTTCTCTGCGAAGACTTCTAAGCTTTCTGCTTTCCTTCTTCTCCTGCGAAGTCTTCTTTCTTTCTTCTTCTTCTGTCTTGCTCCTCCTTTCTTCGTTGCCTTCTTCTTCTTCTTTGGCTTGCTTTTCCTTCTTCTGCAGCGGCCAAGTCCGTCTCCTACGATCAGCCTGCCTGCACAGGAGCAAAACCTAACCCTTCTCCCTCTACCCGCGCGTGTCTCTCTCTCAAGCAATTCACTCAAATCGCTCAACCAGAGCCACAGTCTCAATCGGGTCGGATCGTACCCGGGACCAGGCGCACCTGCAGGTGTGTGATGCGCGAGGAGTGCGTAGGTCTAGGTCGGGTCGGATCCGCCAGGTCCGCGTGGTCAGGCCGCGGACGAGGTGGGTGGGGTCAGTGAGGGACCTCACCCCTGTGCTTACTGAGGCGATAAGAGTAAAACGCAAAAACAACTTATATGGTACCTGACGGTTGCAATCCCACGATGTGGGACTATCTGGCCTCGCCTTCACGCGCGCCTGCAGAAGCCTCGTCGTGCGATTGCCCCGCAGCTGCTGGCTCTGCTAGCGCTCCTTGGCTGGACACGTTCACCTCGCGACACTCGCGCTAGTATGCAGCACCTGTAGCCTGGAAGACCGGGTGCCTAGAGCTTCGTGGGAGCTTCATCAGAGGTCGTCCATGGCGGCAGCGGCTCAAATCCTGTCCTACACAAAACGCGCCTCTCGGCCAAATCAGAATAGCTAGAGACCTTCGCCGTGGCACGGCGAAGGCGGTGGGCAGTGCTGCAGGCCGCAGGTCGGCCTAGGCGTGCGTGTCGAGGTCAACCTGTGGCCGGAGATGGTGGGTTGGTCGGGGGGTGATTGTGGAGGGATGGAGTGGCAGTGGTAGGGTGGAGTGTGTTCCTGGAGGTGAGGCGGAGCTTTCGAGGTGGTTGGCGAGCCGTGTGGAGGGCTGGAGTGGTGTGGGCGGCTCGCCGGAGTGTGGTCGGAGGCGAAGATGATGGAGGTGGTTAGCGTCTGTCGAAGGTCGATCAAGGGAGATAACAGGGGGAAAAGAGAGAGGAGAGGGTGGAGAACGTATCTGGGGTTGTCTGGAGGGAAGGGAGGCGGCGGAGAGGACGGCTCGTGACTGCCGTCGTCGGGGAAGAAAGACCCTGGGGGAGGAAGCGGCGACGAAGATGAGGTCGGGAGCTTGCGCGCAGGGTACAGCGCGCCGCGGGAGGAAGAGGCGGAGAGGACTCTGCTGCTGGTATGGTAGCAGAGTGACGAGAAGGAGGGAAGGCGGTCGCCGGAGCTTGTGGGTCGTTTGGCCGGAGATGGGAGAGAAGAAATTTGGAGGGGATCTCCGTCAAAATCAAGCTTAAGATGAGCGGCCGGGTCCGAGGGGTGTTTTATAGGTGCTGGCCGCTCCTATCAGTGCGTGAAAAACGTGCAATTAGGTCAGCCGGCTCGCCGGAGTTGGAAGGAAGAAAGATACCCAAATCTCTCGTGCGTTCGCACGAGAGATTGGGTTCACGCCAGCGAATTTGATTGGCTTTAGAAGGAAGGGAATTCCTCAGAGAATCTCCCTTCCATTTCTGGGAGAGAATCTCTGAGGAATTAGAGAGCAATCTCTCTCGAAACTTCGTCGGAGCTCGGTTCTGCCCTAGCAATGGCGGCAGGACCGGTTTGCAAAGAAGGCGAAGAACCTAGGGGGCTCTCTGCAATGATATTCAAAAGATAGGGACCTATTTGTGATTTGGGTGTACTAACTTGCAAAGTAGGTCAAGATGACCTCCCCTTAGGTCCAAATTTTGGTACAAACCTAATTTGGACCTAAAGAATCCAATGGTGAAGTTGGATTTTAGGTTTGACCTCGTTTGACTGGACATTTTGTGTAAAAACCCAAATTAGGTTAATTGAAGAGCTAAGACCATAATCTAGGTCAAACTAGGTTCCAAAGGCCAAATTAAGTGTTCTAAACCCTAGAGGATGTTTTTCTATGATTTTTAGAGGGTTTGCTTGATTTTTATTCTGACCGGAACCTTGTTAATTTAAGCGGGTCTGTTTTAGGGTTACCAAGTGTCATTTAATTCTTAGATTGCACATAAACCCATTTCTGATTAATTCAACCCACTTTTTATCTTATTTGGACCATTTGACCTATGCTTTGCTTCTGAGAAATCCCGTTTATGTACTGCAATGGTAAAATTGCAGTTTTAACCTTTATTTCATGTTTTCTTCTCAGAGCACTTCTTCCTTCAGTTAAGCCTTCTTCTAGGTTATGTAGGAGCTTTTATCTTCTTTATTGGGTCAAAATGAGCTAGTTATGGCTCATGATGAGGCTCTCATCATACCCCCATGCCTAGCTTTTGCTAGTCCCTTAGCAAAATTTCAAAGTTTTAACTTCCATTCTAGACCCAAAGTGTCCTTAGTTATGATAAGTGCTTCTTTTGTGATTAGGTAGGAATGCCGACAATAGGCCTAGAGGTACTCAAGTACCAACCAAAATCTGGACCTGTTCTGCTTTAGCCTCAGTCCTTCGCAAAGGTTTCTACGGCCCACAAAAACTATCCTAGGGTTTGTTGGACTCTGCGGTTAAAGCACCCGTGCTTGAGACATTTTTAGCCTAAGCTCAGTTTGCAGTGCGTTTTTTTTCTTTTTTTTTTGTAAGAGAGAGATAGAGGATTTATTTGTTTGGAGAGCTTTTCTCTCTCTTTTCTTTTTATCTCTAGCTTCGGATTAGCTTCTCAACACGGTCTGTATCGGATTCCTCGTCCCCATCATCAATCCTCAAGGGTCCCTGGCTTTCGAGATTTCGAGATAATCCCGCCCATGGCAACCCCCGGAACCCTGGCTTTCGAGATTTCGAGATAATCCCGCCCATGGCGTTCCGTGGCCGAATTCAGACCCTGGCTTTCGACATTTCGTGATAATGCCACCCACGGTATCTGAACCAGCAGAGTGCTTACATGCCCCCAGTAGGATATTTAAATATCCTAAGAGACAAGCACCGAGGAGACGATATGTTGTTACGCATCTTCGAGGGGAATTTCCCGCCTCTCCGTGCTGGGAACTTGTCCAAATCAGCTTCTGTTGATTGGCCGCTCCTAATCTAGGTGACTTTTTCAGAACATTAAACGCTCTTGCGTGTTTTGAATATTTATGCGCACTGAACCAGACTGTGTGTGCATTTGGGTGCTTAGGTTACCGAATCCCGCAAACCGAAGGTCAGTTAACGAGGCCGAATACTTCCTAAGCCTTAGACCTAATACTTAAGCTTCGCATTTTCCTCAACCTCTTGAGGATTATCCAGATTTTAACGGATACGTGAATTTTTAAGCTAAAAATCTAGCCCAAGAGGCCTAAGACCAGCGTTCCCGCTAATCTCTTGTTATATCTCCGTAGCACTTTTCTTTTCTTTTTCTTGACTCGGTCTAGAACTTCAGTTAACCCCTTAATCTTTTACTAATGACTTTTTCTTTTTCTTTTCCTTTTGTGCTCCTTTCTTCGTTTTTGCTCTTTTTCTCCTCCTTAACATTTCCTCCCTCCCCATTTGTCATTTTTCTTTCTTTTCCTCCTCCCATTTGTATGACCCTGAATTGTTCCTCCCCTCTATCAAGTCTTTTTTTTTTTTTTTTTTTTACGTGAAACCCTTTCTTGATATGAATTTTCTGACATTTTGCACTTTCATACCCCCCCATGCCTAAGATTTGCAATGTCCCCATTGTAAATTAGGTGGGTTCGAATTCAGCTTAGTTCATGTATTAGGACAGGTGTGTGGTGAGTGAATGGGTCGAAGCGACTTGTTGCGAACGATTTCTAATCTCGGGTAGGTATACCTGAGGTGAAGTCGGCTGTTCTAATGGATGAACCCTAAAGTGCAATATGAGTTCCGCATAGCGATGTCAGAAACGGTTTCAGGTTTTTCAAAGAATGACGGGTTGCCTCCCGTTAAGCGCTGAGTTTTACGCCATCGGCTGGGCGCAATGAGCTCAAGAGGAAAGGAGGGTAAAGGATGACTCAGTCAAATCTATATCGGTCATGTCAATGAACGGCTTGAGTCTCTGTCCGTTCACGACAAAGGGTTCAGAATCGTGGCTGAGTGGGCTGATTTCAATAGCTCCATTTCCGAAGATTTGGCGGACTAGGTAGGGTCCGACCCACTTGGATCCTAGCTTTCCTGGGAATAGTTTGAGTCGAGCATCAAAGAGTAAAACTTTTTGACCAGGATGAAAGACCTTTCTAGAAATGTGTTTGTCGTGAAAAGCTTTAACCCGTTCTTTGTAAATTCGCGAGTTCTCATACGCGTCGTGGCGTAATTCATCGATCTCACTCATTTGAAATCTTCTGTGGGTTCCAGCCTTAGAAAGGTCGAGATTACAGGTCCGTACTGCCCAATAGGCTTTATGCTCCAATTCGACAGGGAGGTGACATGCCTTCCCGTACACTAGTCTGAAGGGAGACATTCCTAATTGGGTCTTGTGGGCGGTCCTATAGGCCCACAATGCTTCTGGAAGCCGAGAAGACCAATCTTTTCTATCAGGTCGAACAGTAACCTGAAGGATCTTCTTGATCTCTCGGTTAGATAGCTCAGCTAGACCATTAGTTTGGGGGTGGTAAGGAGTAGAGATTCGGTGTGACACCCCGTATTTGATCATCAGTGACCTGAACTGAGCGTTCGTAAAATGGGTCCCTCCGTCGGAAATTATAGCACGCGGAATCCCGAACCTTGAGAAAATGTTTTGATGAAGGAATTTTATAACGACTTTATGATTGTTGGTTCGGGTCGGAATGGCTTCTGTCCACTTGGAAACATAATCAACTGCGAGTAAAATGTATTCGAAGCCATCCGAGGTAGGAAAGGGTCCCATGAAATCAATCCCCCAAATATCAAAAATTTCGCATACCAAGTTCGGCTGTAGAGGCATCATGTCTCTATGGCTTATGTTGCCTAGAGTCTGGCAACGGGAACATGCCTTACAGTGATTGTATGCATCTTTGAAAATTGTGGGCCAGTAGAAACCACACTGGAGGACTTTCGATGCGGTTTTATGTCCCGAAAAATGTCCACCGCATGCCTGGTCATGGCAGAATGAGAGTATGTCTTTGATTTCCAGTTCCGTGATGCATCGTCGGATTATCTTATCAGCACCAATGAGGAAGAGATACGGGTCCTCCCATAGGTAATACTTGGCATCGGAACGCAATTTGTCCTTTTTGGCCTTCGACCAATCGGGCGGAATCTGATGTGATGCCAGGTAATTAACAATATCGGCGAACCATGGAAGACTTGTACTGATAGTCAGGAGGTGCTCATCAGGGAAATGTTCTGTAATAGGTCCGGAAGGATCAATAATTTCAGAAGGAAGGCGGGATAAGTGATCAGCTACCACATTGTGCTTTCCCGCCTTGTCGCGAATCTCGAGGTCAAATTCTTGCAACAGCAAGATCTAGCGGATTAATCGAGGTTTCGCGTCCTTCTTGGCCAGGAGATACCTCACAGCTGTGTGATCCGAGTATATGATAACACGGGAACCCAGAAGGTATGATCTGAATTTTTCCAGGGCAAATACTACGGCCAGCAGCTCTTTCTCAGTAACCGTATAGTTACGCTGAGCCTCATCCAATGTTTTGCTGGCGTAGTAAATGACCACAGGTTTCCCGTCAATTTTCTGCCCCAAAACCGCTCCTACAGCGAAGTCAGATGCATCGCACATGATCTCAAAGGGTTGAGACCAATCAGGGGACTGTAGGATTGGGGCTTGGGTGACTCGGTCACGTAGGATCTCAAATGCTTGAGTGCATTCCTTGGAAATTCCGAAAGGCACATCCTTGGAAAGCAGATTGGTCAGGGGACGCGCGATTTTGGAGAAATCAGGGATGAATCGATGGTAGAAACCGACGTGCCCCAAAAAGATCGGATGTCCTTAATCGAGCTAGGCATAGGGAGCTTGGAAATCAGGTTAACCTTAGCTCGATCCACTTGGATGCCTTTCTCTGAGATTAAATGTCCCAGGACAATTCCCTCAGGCACCATGAAATGGCTCTTTTCCCAGGAAAGAACCAAATTCACCTCGATGCACCGCCTGAGTATATGGACCAAGTGTTGGAGGCAATCGTCAAATGATTGTCCAAAAACTGAAAAGTCATCCATGAAGACTTCCAGATAATCACCTACCATATCTGAGAATATGGCAAGGATGCACCGCTGAAAAGTTGCAGGTGCATTGCAGAGACCGAACGGCATCCTTCGAAACGCGTACGTCCCGAAGGGGCAGGTGAATGTGGTCTTTTCTTGCTCCTCTGGATGGATTGCCACCTGATTGAACCGGAGTACCCGTCAAGGAAGCAGAAGAATCTATTTCCCGCTAGTTTCTCGAGGATCTGATGAATAAATGGTAGTGGGAAATGATCCTTCTTCGTGGAGGAATTTAGTCTTCTGTAATCAATGCAGACTCTCCACGAATTAGCTATTCGGGTAGGAATGACTTCCCCGATTTCAGTCGTGATGATGGTAAGTCCTGCCTTCTTAGGTACCACTTGTGTTGGACTCACCCAACGACTGTTGGAGATCGGGTAGATGATCCCTGCATCTAACCACTTAATGATCTCCTTTTTCACGACCTCCTGTAGGTTAGGGTTTAGTCGCCTTTGTATTTCTCTTGAAGGTCGTGAGCCTTCTTCTGTGCAGATTCGATGCGTGCAGTATGAAGGGCTTATACCAGTCAAATCATCTAGAGTCCATCCAATGGCTCTACGATGTTGCTGGAGAACAGAAATCAAACGGAGTTCCTGGTCAGGTGTGAGTCGAGAATTGATAATCACAGGAAACGTTTGATTTGAATCCAAAAAGACATATTTTAGATGTTCGGGAAGGGGCTTGAGTTCCATGACAGGATTGTCAGTAGCAGCGGGTGGTTCAGGGTTTGTATCGGGAGCAATGGTAGGAGTCATAGGTGTGTCTAGATCGTGTTCGCACTCCTCTGTTAGCGGTTTTTGATTTTTTAGTGGTTGATCAGGAATAATCAGGTTGTCCTCTATATGCATTTCATCAACCACGGCTTTGACATCACAAATTTCCTCTATAACCCCGCAATTAATCCCTTGTTGGGCCTTGAAAATGTCAATCTTCAGATTTTGATTCCCAAATTTTAATTCTATCTGGCCCTCTTCGCAGTTTATATTGGCCCTAGCAGTGGCCAAAAAGGGTCTCCCTAATATGATTGGTGTGTCCCTTGGGTTCTTAGGTGCATCCATGTCCAGTACTATGAAGTCCACTGGGAAATAAAAATCTCGTACCCTAACAATGACATCCTCGAGTATTCCTTTGGGTGACTTGATGGATCGATCGGCTAACTGCAATGTCACCTCAGTGGGTTTAAGTTCAGATTCTTCAAGGTGGTCAAGGAGGGATGTAGGTATTAAATTTATGGAGGCACCTAGGTCTAGTAGGGCTCTATCAAGTTGGGTTTCACCAATTTTACAAGAAATCAAGGGGGTTCCTGGGTCTTTAGCCTTGGGTGGGAGTTTGCTCAGGATGACAGAGCTGGCTTGCTCTGACAGTACGATCGGATTCCCATCCTTGGTTCGCGGCTTACGTTTAGGTGTACATATGTCTTTCAAGAATCTTGCGTAAGCCGGTATGTGGCGGATTGCATCCATCAACAGGATGTTTATCTGGACCTGTTCAAAGAGCTTAACCAGATCCTCCTCAGGAGCCACAGGTTTGGTTGTCCTTTTTCCTTTGGTCAAGGCCTCAGGAAATGGGATCCTAGCTGGTTCCTCTAGGATAGGTCCAGGTTCTTGATCTGGGACAGTAGTATCTTGGATGACTACCCTAGGGTCTTGGCGATTATCAGGCTTGGAGTGGTTCAGATAATGTGGGTCTTGTGTTGTTTTACCACTACGTGTTGTTACAGAGTTTAATCCAGCCTGACTTTGGTTTGGGTTAGGTAGGAGAGGTGGCTGCTGCTGAAATTCTGCATAAGATGTAGAAGCCTCCATCCCGTCTGGTGATGGAGTAGCAGGGGCCTGATAAATCGAATGTGCGTGGCCTGGATTGGGATTCATAATGCGCCTCTGGGTCGGCACATTATTTGGGTTGGGTAGAGGTTGCGAAGGAAGGGTGCCAGGTTGGCGAGAATTTGCCATCTGGGCCAGTTGGTTGCGAACCTCTGTGATCTCGTCCTTGTGCTGTTTTTGCATTGCCGCATTCGTCTTTTGAATGTCAGCTAGCGTTTGAAGGATAAGAGTCAGTTGATCCTGATTTTGCCCGGATTGGTAGGTGGGATTGGGCCGAGGCTGAGGCGGCTGATATGGATGAGGAGCTTGTGGGCGGGGTTGATATGGTGGTTTTTGAGAATTTCCTGCCCACTGAAAGTTAGGATGATTTCGCCATCCAGGGTTGTAGGTATTGGAGTATGGGTCATTCTGGATGGCGTTGAGGTTCTCGCAGTTCTGAGGAACCTCAGGAAAGTCAGAATACGAGGGTTCAGAGTTCCCCCAACTCGAGTAGAAGGGATCGGAGGTCACTCCGGTCCGGGAGGTAGACGGGGGTGGATAGGGGCCCATCCCCTTGGCAGGTTGGTGATAGATGTTTTGCACTGTTTCCCTTGCCAGAGGAGGTCGTGCAAAAGAGTTTTGTGCAGAGGTGGCTTGCTGCAAATGTCGAGTTAGCTCGTCCACCTTCTTTTCTATGATAGAGACCATGTCCAACTGACTGGCCATCAATTCCAGGTCAACAGAAGTGGACAGGTCCTACGTCTCATGTGTCCCTCTTAGATTCGTCGATGCACGGGCATTCGTCCTGTCGAATAAGCCCAAGGAGTCATTGTTTATGGAGTTCTCGCACATTTTTTCGAGAATCTCCCACACCGTGTCCTCGTGTTGGCCCATGATGTTTCCTCCACATGTTGCATTGACGATTAGACGAATATCCTCACGGAGTCCCTGGTAAAAAGACTGGACTTGTTCCCACTTAGGAACTCCGTGATGGGGACACTTTCGCATGAGATCTAGGAATCGATCCCAAGCTTCGTGAAGAGGTTCTCCCTGTTGTTGAGTGAAATGAGTGATCTGGTAGCGCAAGGCATTCGTCCGGCCAACAGGGAAGAATTTTTTCAAAAATTCGGATTGTAATTCCTCCCAAGTGTTGATCGGGCGGGTCTGAGTTTGATACCAGTGCGCGGCCTTGTCCAAGAGGGAGAACGAAAACATTTTCATGAGTAGGATATCCCGGTTTTGTACATCTGACCCGAAAGTCTGGGCCAGATGCTTGAGTTGTTTAATGTGTTGGAATGGATCCTCAGAGTTAAGCCCATGGAACTTTGGTATGGCATGAATCATATTGGGCTTTAGATCAGAATCGGGTCCTCCAATTGGGATTCGTACTCGGGGTTCGATTGCCACCGCAGCGGGATTATAGTGATCTCGCATCATAGGTCGCTGTGGTGGGTTTACAAAGTTCTGAAAGAGATCGTTCAAGCGTTGAAGTTGGTGTTCAAGGTTATTCTCCTCTTCAATGGGTTGTGCCATGATGGGAGAAGAAGGAGAATCAGGGTCTGAATCAGATGAAAGATTTATGTGGTGGGGTTGCTGCACAAACAAGGGCGTCGAGGCTTGGCCTCGGCGAGAATGAATTTCTAGAGGAGGTCTTAAAGGTGGTCTTAAGGACCTCCTACCAAACATGCACCGGAAGATGTGATGAGATTAGAAGGTGCTGGACCCAATCAAGACACCCAAGAATTGTTGGGTGACTATAGAGGTTCGGGGCAGATGGACCCCTGGATCAGAAGATCGTCCACCTGAGAAATACCTGGGCAGCCAGAGAGGGAGAGTCCCGCAAAGACCCCTACACGGTAGAGCGTCCCTACGGGTTACAGGGTTTCCCCCACCCGACCTCTCTTGTCACTGCGGTTCCAGGTAGACCAGAATGGGGATCTTGACCTCTTAAGTCTACCCTTTTTTATTTTAAGATCAAGGTGCTTAATGTTCCACTTGAACTTTTAAGTATTTTGAGTGCAAAAAGTGACCTAATATTAAGGTTGGTTGACTCGAGGGATCAACTTCACCTCTTGTTCCTTTGAGAGCTTTTAGGTCCTTCCTTTTATGGTTCAAATGGATTATCAGCCTGATTTGCTTAGGGTTCCTCTTGTATAAATCTTTTCAAACACGGTTTAGGCACACTTCTTTTTGGAAAGTTTGTTTCTTTGTTTTAGAGAAGATGTGTCTCTAAAAACCCTAGCTTTGCAATCCTAACTTGGCTCTAATGGGTCCAATTTAGTTGCCTTAGAAATTAGCACCTAGGGCTCAATCAAGAAAGTTTTAGCCCTAGTTGCCTTAGTTGGATGACAGACAAAAATATGTTGAAATGAAAATCAGGCAACTTGATGAGTTACTAAATATAAGACAGGTAGCCCTAAGTTGATTTCTCTCCTTTTTTTTTTTTCCTTTTTTTTTTTAGATTGTGAGAAGGTTAAGGGAGAGGGCTTATGGAAATTACCTGTTCCAGTCTGTTGTGCAGTTGCTACTCTTTCCTTTTTGTTTTGCTTTCCCTGATTGAACACAACAAAAGAGAAGTTAAGTCAGATATTAGATAGAAAAGTTGTACTCAAAAGCTTTAAAAGTGCCCGTTGCTCCCCGGCAACGGCGCCAAAATGTTGTCAACGTTTTTGTGCGGATTTAAAGGTGTATTACGTTGCAGTAGAACCGACAAAACGTTTAAACAAATATAAATAATTTTATTACTCGAACAACTAGAGTATCCGAGGTCGAACACAGGGAGCAAACTCAGTACTTTGTAAAACCCAAGAATACAACTGTTAAATGCAAATATAATTGATTCAAAGAGTTTTTAAGAAAGATGTAAAAAAATAGAATTAGACATCTGATTTATGTATCAGACGTCTTAAATGTGATCTTTCTTTCTCTCTTCCTTCTTCTGCTTTGCCTTTCTGATCTCTTTGCAATCTTCCCTTGTCCTTCTTCTTCTTCTCTGCGAAGACTTCTAAGCTTTCTGCTTTCCTTCTTCTCCTGCGAAGTATTCTTTCTTTCTTCTTCTTCTGTCTTGCTCCTCCTTTCTTCGTTGCCTTCTTCTTCTTCTTTGGCTTGCTTTTCCTTCTTCTGCAGCGGCCAAGTCCGTCTCCTGCGATCAGCCTGCCTGCACAGGAGCAAAACCTAACCCTTCTCCCTCTACCCGCGCGTGTCTCTCTCTCAAGCAATTCACTCAAACCGCTCAACCAGAGCCACAGTCTCAATCGGGTCGGATCGTACCCGGGACCAGGCGCACCTGCAGGTGTGTGATGCGCGAGGAGTGCGTAGGTCTAGGTCGGGTCGGATCCGCCAGGTCCGCGTGGTCAGGCCGCGGACGAGGCGGGTGGGGTCAGTGAGGGACCTCACCCCTGTGCTTACTGAGGCGATAAGAGTAAAACGCAAAAACAACTTATATGGTACCTGACGGTTGCAATCCCACGATGTGGGACTATCTGGCCTCGCCTTCACGCGCGCCTGCAGAAGCCTCGTCGTGCGATTGCCCCGCAGCTGCTGGCTCTACTAGCGCTCCTTGGCTGGACTCGTTCACCTCGCGACACTCGCGCTAGTATGCAGCACCTGTAGCCTGGAAGACCGGGTGCCTGGAGCTTCGTGGGAGCTTCATCAGAGGTCGTCCATGGCGGCAGCGGCTCAAATCCTGTCGTACACAAAACGCGCCTCTTGGCCAAATCAGAATAGCTAGAGACCTTCGCCGTGGCACGGCGAAGGCGGTGGGCAGTGCTGCAGGCCGCAGGTCGGCCTAGGCGTGCGTGCCGAGGTCAACCTGTGGCCGGAGATGGTGGGTTGGTCGGGGGGTGATTGTGGAGGGATGGAGTGGCAGTGGTAGGGTGGAGTGTGTTCCTGGAGGTGAGGCGGAGCTTTCGAGGTGGTTGGCGAGCCATGTGGAGGGCTGGAGTGGTGTGGGCGGCTCGCCGGAGTGTGGTCGGAGGCGAAGATGATGGAGGTGGTTAGCGTCTGTCGAAGGTCGATCAAGGGAGATAACAGGGGGAAAAGAGAGAGGAGAGGGTGGAGAACGTATCTGGGGTTGTCTGGAGGGAAGGGAGGCGGCGGAGAGGACGGCTCGTGACTGCCGTCGTCGGGGAAGAAAGACCCTGGGGGAGGAAGCGGCGACGAAGATGAGGTCGGGAGCTTGCGCGCAGGGTACAGCGCGCCGTGGGAGGAAGAGGCGGAGAGGACTCTGCTGCTGGTATGGTAGCAGAGTGACGAGAAGGAGGGAAGGCGGTCGCCGAAGCTTGTGGGTCATTTGGCCGGAGATGGGAGAGAAGAAATTTGGAGGGGATCTCCGTCAAAATCAAGCTTAAGATGAGCGGCCGGGTCCGAGGGGTGTTTTATAGGTGCTGGCCGCTCCTATCAGTGCGTGAAAAATGCGCAATTAGGTCAGCCGGCTCGCCGGAGTTGGAAGGAAGAAAGATACCCAAGTCTCTCGTGCGTTCGCACGAGAGATTGGGTTCACGCTAGCGAATTTGATTGGCTTTAGAAGGAAGGGAATTCCTCAGAGAATCTCCCTTCCATTTCTGGGAGAGATTCTCTGAGGAATTAGAGAGCAATCTCTCTCGAAACTTCGTCGGAGCTCGGTTCTGCCCTAGCAATGGCGGCAGGACCGGTTTGCAAAGAAGGCGAAGAACCTAGGGGGCTCTCTGCAAGGATATTCAAAAGATAGGGACCTATTTGTGATTTGGGTGTACTAACTTGCAAAGTAGGTCAAGATGACCTCCCCTTAGGTCCAAATTTTGGTACAAACCTAATTTGGACCTAAAGAATCCAATGGTGAAGTTGGATTTTAGGTTTGACCTCGTTTGACTGGACATTTTGCGTAAAAACCCAAATTAGGTTAATTGAAGAGTTAAGACCCTAATCTAGGTCAAACTAGGTTCCAAAGGCCAAATTAAGTGTTCTAAACCCTAGAGGATGTTTTTCTATGATTTTTAGAGGTTTTGCTTGATTTTTATTCTGACCGGAACCTTGTTAATTTAAGCGGGTCTGTTTTAGGGTTACCAAGTGTCATTTAATTCTTAGATTGCACATAAACCCATTTCTGATTAATTCAACCCACTTTTTATCTTATTTGGACCATTTGACCTATGCTTTGCTTCTGAGAAATCCCGTTTATGTACTGCAATGGTAAAATTACAGTTTTAACCTTTATTTCATGTTTTCTTCTCAGAGCACTTGTTCCTTCAGTTAATCCTTCTTCTAGGTTATGTAGGAGCTTTTATCTTCTTTATTGGGTCAAAATGAGCTAGTTATGGCTCATGATGAGGCTCTCATCAATTATCAACTCCTGACTCACACCTAATCAGGAAACATGCTTGATTTATATTCTCCAGCAACATCGAAGAGCCATTGGATGGACTCTCGACGATTTGACTGGTATCAGCCCTTCATACTTTACAATCACATCTACATTGAAGAGGGCTCATGACCATCCCTTGAATTGTAGAGACTCCTAAATCCAAATCTGCAGGATGCCGTGAAAAAGCAGATCATCAAGTGGTTAGATGCAGGGATCATCTACCCGATCTCCGGTAGTCGTTGGGTGAGCCCAAACCAAGTTGTGCCTAAGAAGGTATGGCTCACCGTCATCACGACTGAAATCGGAGAAACCATACCAACCTGTATAGAAAACTCATGGAGAGTCTACATTGATTATAGAAGACTCAATTCCTCCACAAAGAAGGATCATTTCCCACTACCGTTCATTGATCAGATTCTCAAGAAACTAGCGGTAAATCGATTCTTCTGCTTTTTGGATGGGTACTCTGGTTATAATCAGGTCGCAATCCATCCTGAGGACCAATAGAAGACCACCTTCACCTGCCCCTTCGAAACATACGCATTCCAAAGGGTTTCGTTCGGTCTCTACAATGCACCCACTACTTTTTAGCGGTGCATGCTTGCCATATTCTCAGATATGGTAGGTGAATACCTTGAAGTCTTCATGGACGACTTCTTGGTCTTTGGTGAATCGATTGATGATTTCCTCTTGCACTTGGTCCAAATCCTCAGGCGGTGCATCGACGTGAACTTGGTTCTTTCCAGGGAAAAGATCCACTTCATGGTACCTGAGGGAATTGTCTTAGGACATCTCATCTCTGAAAAAGGCATCCGATTGCACAGTAATCATGGGTCCTAATCAACCAAAATAATGTCTGAACCTAGCTTAAATTGTGGATATTGCACTCATATCTTGCATATCATGCATTGCATCAGTCTATTTAGAATAAGATGAGATATTCTGCTAGTTAATGATTTTTTATTGCTATTTGCAGATAATAAAGTGATCCAGGAAGGAGATAGTGGAATAAAGCAATAAAGGAAGAAGAAGACTGATTCAGATAAGAGGAGTGAGGAGGATTGCCTTATCCCTACCCTTAGAAACCCTAAGACAGCCTTCCCAAACCCAAAACAACCTCCATTACGGCACCTTAGCCTCAAAACCAAACAAGGATAGCACTATCCATGTTCTTATCCACCCTATCCCTCTCCCAAACACTTAGGAACCAGAACCAACCTTAGAAAACCTAAAGCCCACTCTTTAGCACATCTTAGGACATCCATACATCTGGTTGGACGTCTGACAATCTAGGAAGCCAAAACTCATACTGACACAGAATTGGACGTCTAATTTAATGTCTAGACATCCAATTTTGTAGTATAAGACGTTTGACCACTATCCTAGACATCTGATACTGCTGTTTGGTTCCTGATTTTGGTGTTGGAAGCACCAGCTTGCATATCTTAACCTAGGAACCCCACCGAACACCCTAGGAAACCTAACTATAGGCCTCCTAAGCCTAATCCACTATCCATAGCCCTACTTGTCCTATCCCTAACCCAATTGAACCATCCCATACCTAATTGGGTGCATCTACAGTTGATTGGGTGCACCCGAGCCCAATTAGATCCACCCAGGATCTAATTAACTCATACCTATTAGGGTTACCCTAGCCTAATCACATGCACACATCTAATTAGACTTGACCTAGACCTAATTAGGTTCACTCCTACCCAATTAGACTTTCCTACGACTAATTAGGTCCACACCCACTTAATCTAGATTGACCAAACCTATTTAGCACCTAATCCTACCAAAACCCACAACCTAGCCCTAAGAAAAACGCACACCGACACACACACACACACCTTCCCATTTTACTCCCACCAAACCCATGCACACTCTCTTGGAAACCCTAAAAACTTGTGTCAAACCTAGATCCAAAAAATGCAACACTGGCTATTTTTGGAGCCACCAGAAGTGGCAACCAAATGGAGCCTTCCATAAGGGCAAAGAGAGAGCCACGAAATTGGACTATCTCCATACACTCTCCCATCCATACTCTCCACTCTAAACTTTCTTCCACCCTCCAAAACCTTAAGGCCATCCTCCTCATCCTCCTCCAAGGCTCCATGGACGGCTAGCTAGAGAAGCTTCTCTCCAAAGCTTCAAGGGCAGCCATTGGTAAAGGGTGCAACACCCTCCTCTCACAACTTGGGTGCACTCGCCCCATCTTCTTCTCCTCTTGGATGACCATGAAGGCTCACCCATAGCCTCTTGTCACTGGCCATCTCTTCTGGTAGGCGTTTAGATGGGTTTGCATACCCGAGGTCTAGCCTACACCCTCACACATGGCCAATGGCCCTAGTGGCAACTTTCCAGCATGAGGGATTTCTTCTATTTATTTGCTTTCTAGTGTAGATGATATGTGATAATATTTTATGCATAAATAATTTCATGATGTTTCTATGATTGATATTGTCCACGTGTTTGCTGGCCTATATGATACTTAGGTTTGATCACTTCATGCATGCCCACCATGGCCTCATTTAGATGCACATACTCACTTAGGTTTTTGCTAGTTTATCTAGATCTAGGTTTCATTTTGCTTTTCAGAATAAGGATCAAAAACACAAAAAAAAAATGCAAAAGACAAAAAGACAAAAAATATTAGGTTAGATTTAAGTTATAAAAGCTTATTCAAATCTTGATTCGTTTTCACGCCTCCCAGAGATGAATGACTGGCACTCAAGTTCTAAAAAGAATAAAATCTACGTGAGTTTCATTATCACAAATACCTTTGACGAGTGGTTTTTCCGACTATACTACGATTCCCAATGATTTCAAAATACGTGATTTCCATGCTCGTCAAATGGAGTGGTTGTTGGAGAGGCAACGCGCCAGTTTAGATTTGGATTTTCTTAACTTCTGTTTGTTTTGATTGTAGGGTGTCAAGACGAGGATCCGTGCATACATCGACCCGTGGTGAAGACCACAGGTATTTTCTTCATCCTCTAGTTTGTTGCTTTCTTAGGTTAGAAAAAAAAATATAAATTCAAATTCAAATTTTGGATTCAAATTAAAAAAAAAATCTTTGGTGTGTGTTTTAACTTGGAAACTATTTAAACACACCAAAATCAGATTTGGAAATTCGGCCAACAAATATTGAAGATTTTCAAAAATTTATTACCGTGAAATTTGGAGTCCAAAACTCTTGGGATTTAGTCTGATATTAGGTTTTCCAACCAACTTTCTAGCGCCACCTTTGATTTGGAAAAATTTTCACTGTTCGAATTTAAAAAATTCATACAGTGGAAGGAGATCAGAACAATCTGCACTCTGATTTTGTATAACTTTAAACATTAATTCTGACCTCTAAATAAATCAGTTCTTTTTGAAAATTGTGGGGTTAGAAAGCCACTGAAACCTAGTCTTTTCTATAAATTTTCAAGAATTTTTGGTTTTCTTTTGATACTATTTCAAACTGCACTTCTCTCAGGGCTCCATCTGGTCTGTTTGACCCCCTGGAACATAAAAATTTGTGAAAAATTGCATGAAATAGTAAAAATATTAAAAAGATATTCCATGAAAAACTTATTAAAAAAGGAAGATCTTTGCCAAATCTCATATTATTTTTATTCAGTTACTGATTTGGGGAGTGATTTCAAGTCAGACTAATGTCTGACTGTAGATTTTAGAAGAAGCACAAACCCTAGGTAATTCACATTAGGGTTTAAATTTAGAGACCCAAAACAAACCTATTTGAGCTTGATTTGGGTGTGATTGCATGAGAAGGGATTTGCTGTGATTGGTTGTCTTCCCCTCACCCACTTGAATTGAAATTGATCTACATTTCAACTTAGGCAACCAATTAGGTATATTTCACGTAGTAGTGGTGCATTAGGACTATTGTTTTCCTTGACTGGGTCGCACCACTTCTACCTTATTGGACTTAAAAGCATCATATAGACCTATTTGATATTAGGGTTTCCACACTAGGGTAGAGCACATTTGCATGCCATACTTAAAGGAAATTCATATAACAATTGTGACTTGCAAAACCTGTTGTGTGCTTCGCTACAACCTTGTTTGAATTAACCTAAACAAGGAAACCTTAAAAGAAAAAAATTAATACAAGCACTTGAACCATAAAAGCCACTACACCAATTAAAGCTTGTATTGCAAACCCTTTGTCTATGCACTTCACACTCTAAATCCAATTTTAAGGGCAACACCCCTAATCGCCCAATCACATTCCAAGATCACTCTAAACCCAAGCCTAAAACTAAGTAGATGTGCCCTAGGCAGGACTAAATTACTTAGTAACTAAAATTTAATTGGGTAAAAATCAAGGCATTGTCTATTTTGATCAACTGGTGATAAGAAAGGTCGGTGCGGTAACTACGTTAACCTTTAGTGGTGTCCTGCCATGCGGGGTGTCCTAGGGGGTCGCACTAGTCTGGCCAGCCAAGTAATTCAAGGGTTGGTTTAACCCAGTTCCATCTCAGGATACCAGGTTTAGATCCAATTAAGGTATACGATTTAAGGCTAGCTTGTTTTCTTGATTTGGGGCTCTCTCATCCTCCTTCCTAGGCCTTTACCTTAATTTCACCAGCCCCTTGTAGCTGGTTGTGTCTTCCTAAGGAAGACTATCTCTTATCTCTATTTGCATCTTCTCTCAAATATCCATGAACCCATATCATTCTTTTGACCATCAGGGTCCTCCATCTCCCAAACCAACCATGATTTCGACTCCTCCTAGTTGGGAGACTCATCGTAACCAGCTGGGATATGATCATCCTTATCCCCCAGCTTATTTAGAACCTGAACCTCGTGGATCTGACCCTTATCTAGATCAAAACCAATTGAAAGCCATAGTTGCTGAATTCCGGGAATATAACAAGGATTATACAGATCAATGTGCCAAACTTCTTGAACAAATTAGATAATCTCAGGCACAATCTCAATCTTATCACTCCTCCTAGGAACAAGAGACTTGGAAAAACCAGCCTAGTGGGTCTAGTGACCCCCCATATTGTGGATCCACTAGCTACTCTACTGATTCTTGCTACCTTGGGGAGGCATCCTGCACTCAGCCAACCCAAAAGGCACCTTTGGACCTAATCCGTGATTTGGGTAGATCAATTGAGGAATGCACTATTTCTGATACACCTGTACCTGATGAGATGTCTCTAAGGAATTGGAATAATGGATCAAAAGTACAGGACCACATAACAGGTTCTCAATCAACTCCCTCTATAGTTAGCCCCACTCAGGGCAATGCACCCATTGATTCATATCTAGATTCGTATAACTCGGAGTGGAGAAACAATCCTGATCTTCCATGGCCACCACAGAGATCGACTCAGACTGAACATCAATCTAGGCTAGCCCAATATTCCACTCAAACCACTTTAGGGCAACCATCTAGTCCAGCCCAACCCACAACCACCCTTGAAGATATCATGAACATTTTATTGGACTTTGAGAAAAAAAATGAAGAAAGGCTGACTAAGTTGGAAAATCAAGTGAAATCTCAAGGGTATCAAATCAAGAGACTTCAAGAATCACTTTATCCCCGGATGCAAATGCCTTTTCACTTCTATTCTCCACCTATTCTTCCAACCCCTCCTCCAATCTATCATACATGCCATTGTGTGGGGGCCAAATATGTGGCCTCTAAAAGGAAGAGAAAAGCTAAGAGCCCACCCAAACGACCTGATTCGGGCTCAACCAAAAATCATAAGACCAAACCCACATCCAGCTCTGACTCAGACTCAAGGGACAAAAAGAAGAAAAAGGCTTCTGAAGTTGATTTGACCTATTTACCCTTTCCTGAGGCCTTAAAGAAAGAGTCACAAAAGAAGAAAAGGACTTGCACACCTAAAGAGGTGGTTTTATTAGCTAACATAAGTGCATTTGTTTCTGGCACTCTACCACCAAAAATGACTGACCCTAGAATGCCCTTCAAATCTTGTGCCATAAAGGGATTCACCTTCAACAAAGCCCTTGTGGATCTAGGGTCTTCCATTAGCTTGATTCCTACCGCCCTTTTTGACAGCACCAGACTTCGAGATCTACACCACACACCTATCACCATTAGAATGGCAGATGGCTCTATCAAACTACCTAAGGGGGTAGTTCAACATGTGATTATTAAAGTGCAAGGTCTTAGCTTTCCGATCAATTTTATTGTTTTGGACATAAATAGATCGGAAAAGCTAAGTAATTCACTCATCTTTCTGGGTCGGCCTTTCTTGGCTATGGCCAATGCACGGATTGACTGCTACTTAGGATGTATGGAGATGAGTAGCAGCAATGAGAAGCTTCACTTTGATATTTATGCAGCCGCTGAGAAAACAAAGTCAGGGTATTTTCTGGATGACATGGAAAGTGAGTCAGAGGGTAATTCGGAAGAAACTATGTCAATTGACACCTGGGTAGAACCACTTGACTCAAATCGACAATCCACTAGATCACATAAGTCACCCTTAATACCAGATCAAATCATTGATAGTATGGTTGACTATCTTGATCGACCTAGCCCAATTCGAACCCCTGCCCCTAGCAATGAATGCTGGATTACTCAATTGATCAAAATGATTCATGAAATAAAAGAAGCTAGTTCAAGAGAATATGTTGATATAAAGAAAGAGCTTCATAAAATCCGGGACGAGCAACAAAAAAAAGAATGTTTGAATTTGGGTCTGGTGTGTCACAACTGATTTGTCATTCGGTGGTGGTCATGCTGGATTTTGTTAATCAAACACTCGAGGTGGATGATATTGTTAATCTTATTAAAGTCGAGAATGGAGATTTATTTGAGAATCTTGATCTTGATTTAGGGCCTGAGCGCCAGTCATTTCATTTTGAGGAAACAAGTATTAGGGGAGCTAAGTATGATTTTGTTGTATTTGAGAATACCCATGGAGACATTGATGAATTAATTCAAATGATCTCATACATGGATCAACAAAATCAAAAGGACTATAACAACTCCTCAATCAATGATTCAGCCCATTCCACTTTCATTGAGGGACTCACTACTAAATCTAATGACCAATTTCATCTAAGTGAGAAAGAAATATCCCCTTATGAAAAAGATATTCAAGAGATTGAAATACTGTTGGGGATAACATATGATGAGTTATCAGAGGAAGCTAAAAATTTTAGGGAATCATGTGATAATTGGGAATTGGCATTGGAAAATTTGGAAGAGATAAAAGAAGAAGATGAGACCCAAACATCTTTGGTAGAGACAACGATTGATCATTGGACCTTGATTTCCAGATCTGACCACACTACTTGGGTCATGCCTTCCATTCATCACCATTATCAGGACCCATATGATTTCACCCCACATGATTCCACCCATACCCCTACCACCCACATTCTCCATCACCTCTTCGGGATGCCTTCATATTCATTTCTTCCAGGCACCCGTATTTATTTGTCTTTCTTCTGTAGCATCTGGCTGCAGATAATCCCAAGCCCCATCTACATATTTTTTCGATTATTTGGACTTGGAATTCATGGACAGCTAGTTCGCATTTGTGGTTCGCTGTTGGTGAATGAGACTAAAATTCTTACCATTTTACTCGCCATTCTCAATACTATTTTTGTATATCCTTTTTGAGTGTACGCCAAGTTGGAGGCATTTATCTCAGCACTTATACATAGCATATTTTATTTGTCATATTTTACCTACATATTCAATTTCAGGTGTTGGAATAAGTGGAACGTCAAAATTCAGGAGTCATTCCAGGTGAATTCTACCCATTTACTTCCTATATTAATTTATTTTTCGTTATATTCATGCATGAGGACATGCAAGAAAGTAGGCATGGGGGGGTAGTAATTGTAAACTGAAAATTTTTCTGCCAGCACCTAGGAAAAACCTTTCGTATATCATGTTAATTGCACTTTAGGGTCCTTAAATTAAGAACAACTGAATCCACCTCCAATGCTCACATTGGAGCTAAAATCGTCTGCAATAGCCACTTTTGACTCATCCACTCACCTTTTTGTTCTAAATTTACGGCCAAGTTGAATATAACCTGAATTAGGGAAATTTTTGAAGTGCAACTTTTGAAAGGTTATACATAGCATGTATATATATTGCATTCATGAATAAGATTTTTATCAAGAGAATGTATTAAGGATTTCATCCTCTAGTTGATTCCTATAATCTAGAATCAAATACAATTTTCACACACACGTAGAATTTGCAATGGATTCACGGTGAAGGCTGATAAAAGTCCTTAGTCTGCCAAGAAGAAGTAGTGCTTCTTTTCCTGAACCCCTGGACAGTGTTTTGGGAGTTAGGCAGATTTTCTTCCAAAAATCCACCAAATATTGTGAGATGAGAGTAGAGTGTACTGGTGCTCTAAGATTAGTGCAAGAAATCTGGAATCCAAGATAATTAGGTAATGATACTCAGAGATTAGGCATAGTTTTCACTCTCGGATCCTGTGCATACATTTTTGTGCGAAATGTTGAGAGCAACCAAATAAGGCAATTATGCAGAGAGCGAGTTTTCATAAAACTAGGGCTAAGGTGAATGGTTACGACCATTCTTTACGGAATCCTCGGCTAAAGGAGCTTATTGATGTCAAGGTCAGAAATATACCGTCCTATTTGTCTCTCCCGGTGCTGTGAGTAGGCACTTCCACCAAATAAGCTACCCAATGTCTCTTGAGTATCACCAATCCCTAATAATGCCACCTCAATAAAGTTCATGAATGTATGCTAGCATGTGTTATGTTGAAAAAAAATTATTATTATACATAGAAAAAAACGGGAAGAAGAAAAATGAAAGAAAAGAAAAGAGAAAAATTGAAAAAAAAATAGACAAAGAAGGAAAAGCAAAGAAAAGAGTGTGTGAATATTTAGTGTTTATTTCAATTGCATTGAGGCAATGCCACCAAATAAATTTGAGATCCACCAAATAAGGCCTTAACCTATTTTTCTGTGTTTCTGATCGCCCGAATACTGGCTGAGGAATTCCGACTTAGTGTTAAGGTTATGAGAACTCAATTAAAGTGTTAATGCCAAGTGAGACCACCAAATATAGGTCATATATGTGAATCTAGTGAGATTGTGAGCTCTAAAAGAAAAAATCAGAGAGAGAGAAAAAGAGAGAATGAATACAAAGGAACCAAAAGAGAGCATAGTTTTTCTCGTCTTTCTCTGAGTTGAGTACTTAATAATTTGGGAATCTAGATTCTATGGTACTAATTTCTATGTAGCACCAAGTGAGAGTGAGCTACCAATAAACAACCATCTCCCTCTAAAAAATTCTCTACCTAAGCTTAAAGCCGGGGTGGAATTCATAGAATATCATGAATACCCCGAGGGAAGAAGTCTGCCTATCCCGCTAGAATTTTACTAGGGGTCAAGTACAGGCATTAGAGGTGAATCAGGTTTTTCACTCGAATCCGTTGCAAAAGTTACGTAGCTGCACTTTCACATTTGTCTGGATTTCTAGAATGTATGATGAAAACAAAAAGGAGAAAAATCATTAAGCATACACTTGATAAAATAATCAATCCCTTAGGTACCCTTATGTGAATAATTTAGTCTTGCATTTGCTAGGGAATAGCAAACTTTAGGCATGGAGGTATGATTACACAGCAATCACGGGTCCTAATCAACCTAAATAATGTCTGAACCTAGCGTAAATTGTGCATATTGCACTCATATCTTGCATATCATGCATTGCATCAGTCTATTTAGAATAAGATGAGATATCCTGCTAGTTAATGGTTTTTTATTGCTATTTGTAGATAATAAAGTGATCCAGGATGGAGATAGTGGAATAAAGCAATAAAGGAAGAAGAAGACTGATTCAGATAAGAGGAGTGAGGAGGATACCATATCCCTACCCTTAGAAACCCTAGGACATCATTCCTAAACCCAAAACAACCTCCATTAGGGCACCTTAGCCTCAAAACCCAAACATGGATAGCACTATCCATGTTCTTATCCTCCCTATCCCTCTCCCAAACACATAGGAATCAAAACCAACCTTAGAAAACCTAAAACCCACTCTCCAGCACATTTTAGGATGTCCAGACATCTGGCTGGATGTTTGACAACCCAGGAAGCCAACACTCATACTGACACAGAATTTGACGTCTAATTTAATGCCCAGAAGTCCAATTTTATAGTATAAGACGTCTAACCACTATCCTGGACGTCTAATACTGCTGTTTGGTTCCTGATTTTGGTGTTGGAATCCCCACCTGCCTATTTTGACCTAGGAACCCCACCGAACACCATAGGAAACCTAAGTAGAGACCTCCTAAGCCTAATCCACTATCCATAGCCCTACTTGTCCTATCCCAAACCCAATTGAACCATCCCATACCTAATTGGGTGCATCTATAGTTGATTAGGTGCACTCGAGCCTAATTAGATCCACCCAGGATCTAATTGACTCATACCTATTAGGGTTACCCTAGCCTAATCACATGCACACATCTAATTAGACTTGACCTAGACCTAATTAGGTTCACTCCTACCCTATTAGACTTTCCTATGCCTAATTAGGTCCACACCCACTTAATCTAGATTGACCAAACCTATTTAGCACCTAATCCTACCAAAACCCACAACCTAGCCCTACGAAAAATACACACCCACACACACACGCACACCTTCCCATTTTACTCCCACCAAACCCATGCACACTCTCTTGGAAACCCTAAAAACTTGTGTCAATCCTAGATCCAAAAAATGTGGCATTGGCTATTTTTGGAGCCACCAAAAGTGGCAACCAACTGGAGCCTTCCATAAGGGCAAAGAGAGAGCCACGAAATTGGACTATCTCCATACACTCTCCCATCCATACTCTCCACTCTAAACTTGCTTCCATCCTTCAAAACCTTAAGGCTATCCTCGTCATCCTCCTCCAAGGCTCCATGGATGACTAGCTAGAGAAGCTTCTCTCCAAAGCTTCAAGGACGGCCATTGGTAGAGAAAGGGTGCAACACCCTCCTCTCTCCACTTGGGTGCACTCGCCCCCATCTTCTTCTCTTCTTGGACAACCATGAAGGCTCACCCATAGCCTCTTATGGCCGGCCATCTCTTCTGGTCGGTGTTTAGATGGGTTTGCATATCCAAGGTCTAGCCTACACCCACACACAAGGCCGATGGCCCTAGTGGCAAATTTTCGGCGTGAGGGATTTCTTCTATTTATTTGCTTTCTAGTGTAGATGATATGTGATAATCTTTTATGCATAAATAATTTCAGTATGTTTCTATGATTGATATTGTCCTCATGTTTGCTTGCCTATATGATACTTAGGTTTGATCACACCATGCATGCCCACCATGGCCTCATTTAGATGCACATAGTCACTTAGGCTTTTGCTAGTTTATCTAGATTTCATTTTGCTGTTCAAAACAATGAGCAAAAACACAAAAAAAAGTGCAAAAGACAAAAAGACAAAAAATATTAGCTCAGATTTAGGTTATAAAAGCCGATTCAAATCTTGATTCGTTTTCATGCCTCCTAGAGACGAACGACTGGGACTCAAGTTCTAAAAAGAATAAAATCTAGGTGAGTTTCGTTATCACAAATACCTTTGATCAGTGGTTTTTGTGACTATACTACGATTCCCAACGATTTCAAAATACGTGATTTCCATGCTCGTTAGCATCCAGGTTGATCTAGCCAAGGTGAATCTGATTTTTCAAACTCCCTATGCCTAGCTCAGTCAAAGACATCCGATCCTTTTTGGGGCATGTCAATTTTTACCATCGATTCATTCCTGATTTTTCAAAAATCGTGCACCCTGAAACGTTGTGCTCGAGAGATAACCGGGTTTTATTGTTATAGCGTTGTAGTATAGCCAGTTATTGCCATCATTTCAAATATATAAATTTTTTACTCAGAAAATAAAAGAGTTCCCGAGATCGAACTCAGGGAGCAAGTTGTATTCTAGAGATATACATGTTTCTTTTACAAAAATAAAGAAAGAGAGAGAAAGAATTTGTTGTCTTTTCTTCTTTTCTCTTTGCTTCTCCTCGTCTTAGATCTTCTGTTATCTTCTTCTTTATCTGCAGTGGTGATGTTCTTCTTCTTCTTTCAGCTGTTCCTGCTCTTCCTTTTTCTTCTGCAGAGCGGTCCTGTTCTTCTTCTTTTCCTTTCTTCAGATCTTCTTCTCGTGCTCTTCTTCTTTCAGTTCTTCCATGTGTTCTTTTGTTCTTCAGATCTCCTTCTTTCTTCTTTTCTTTTTCCTGTCAGGACGTTGTCTCTCCTTCCTTCTTCTTTTCCCTTCAGGACGTCGTCTGATTTTCCAATCAGACGACTTAAACCGCTTGTTGCTACAGTGTCTCCCTCAGCTTTCTTCTTCTTCCGCGGTACTTCTTCTTCACCTGTGCCTGCACACTTCAGAGTTTACGTCAGAGGGCAAAACCTACTCTACCCTCCCCCCCCCGTCTCTCTCTCTCACAGAATCCGCTCATAGGATAGCTCTCCCAGAGCTGCCGGGTAGCCGGGTACGGGTAGCGCCCGGGTCCAGGCCCACTGGCGTGCGTGGTGGGCGAGGAGTGCAGGTCAGTCTAAGTCGAGTCGGGTCAGATCCGCGGGGCGTGAGCGCGGGCGAGACCAGGTAACCTGGCGGGTTAAGGGGACCTCACCCCGTGTGCTGAGGCAGTAAGCCTTCAGCACTTTTTCGCTTTATACCGCTGCGCCTCTTCAGACTTTTCCGAGGTGGGACTAAATGTCCCACCTCAATTGAGCGCCCTCAGCGGAGAAAGCAGCGGGCGATCGCGGCTTCACGCGAAGCCTTCGCCCCAGCTGCGAGCCTGATGTTTTGTCGAAATGCCTCGCAAGGCCTGGGAGTCGAATCTGGGCGTGGCGCGCCTGCAGCTGCAGGCGGAAGCAGCTCCTTCTGCACGGCAATGGCGGCGGAGGTCGGGTGACCTGTTCACAGGAAAACGGCCTCTCGGCCTAATCAGAAGGTGCCGGGAGCTTCGCCAGAGTGCGGCGAAGCTCGTGTGGGTGGTGGCGAGGCGTGGGGCGACGTGCAAGGGCTGCCCTAGGTCGGACTGTGGGTCGGAGGATGGGTTTGTTCGGTGGGGTTGCAGAGGGTGATGTGGGGGAAGTGGAAGGGCGGGGGTTGATCAGGGTGAGGAGGCGGAGGTTCTGCGGTGGTCGGCGAGCCGTGTGGGTTGCTGGGGTGATGGGAGCGGCTCGCCGGAGGATGGCCGGAGACGAAGGGGGTGACGGTGGACAGGAGCGGTCGAGGGTTTAATCAAATAAAAGACAGTGAGGAAAAGAAAGAGGGGGAGATGGGGAGGAGTTCTGACCTAGCTACGGAGACGAAAGGGGCCGGGGCAGGGCGACAGTCGTATCGACTGTCGCCGGAGAAGAAGATGCCCAGGGGAAGGGGCGGCGGCGAGCAGAGAGCCGGAGAGGCGCCAGCTGGGTGCGGCGTGGCGCGGGAAGAGCAGGGGAAGAAGTCTCTGCTGCTGGTATTGAGGCAGAGCGAAGAGGAGGAGGAGGAGGAACCGCCGGAGCTGGTGGGCGTCTGCCGGAGTGAGAGGAGGGGAAAGTTGGGGGTTTTCTCCGTCAGATCCGAGCTGGGAAGAACGGTGGAGCGACGGGGGTATTTATAGGGACCGAATCAGGGAGGAAGGCGGAGGGAGACGACGTGTCTCCCTCGCCGGAGGATGCCGGAGATGGAAACCCATACCGTCCATGCGTTCGCACGGCCGGAATGGTGGGTTACAGCGACCAGGGGGGTGTCCCTGCGACGGCTGACGACGCAGGGCACCCCCGGTTTACTTGCCAGGCTCTCCCCCTCACCCTGCGCGGCGCCATGCTCCGCGCAAGGTCGCCGGAGCATGGTGCTGGCAGGTTTTGCAGGGGGGACCTGAACGCAAAGAACGAAGGAGAGTTAGGGGCCAAAATGCGAGGGTTCAAAAGTTAAGGGCCAAAAAGTAAATATATGAGGACCAAAGTGTAAAGTTGGTCAAGGAGGTTTCTTCGTAGGCTCAAGTTTTTATACATGACTAATTAGGACCCAAGGAATCTAATGGTGAATTTCATTTCTATATTAAACCTTGTTTGACCGGTCAATTTATGCGAAAACCCAAATTAAGTTATTAATTGGGCATGGTTCTCAATGTAGGTCAAAATGGGTTCTGAAGGCCAAATTGAAGGTTCTAAACCCTAGAGATTATTTTTCTATGAATTTTAGAGGGTTTATTCTATTTTTACTTTGCCTCGAACCTCGTGAATTGAAGTGGGTTGTTTTAGGGTTACATATTATCATTTAGTTCCTTGGAATTGCTGTAGCCCTTGCTAGATCATCTCATCCCACTTTTATTCTTATTAAGTTGCTTTGACCTATGTTTAGGCCCTGAATTACCCTGTATGCAGATTATAATGGTAAAATTGCATTTTTACCCCTTATGACTTATTTTCTCCTTAAACTCAGAATTCTCTGAGTTAAGCCTTTCCTTGAGTTATGTAGGAGCTTTTATCCTTTGTATTAGGTCAAAATGAGCTAGTTATGGCTCATGATGAGGTTCTCATCACACCCCCTAACTAATCTACTATCTAAGGTTGTCCCCTTTGAAATCTCCAAGGAGTGCACTCAGGCATTTGAGATCCTACTGATGAGTCCATTTTAATGGATTATTATTACGCCAAAGTAATTCAATTCTAACATTATATGCTTGTTAATAATCATATTTGGTCATTAAATAATTGCATGTGTCATTGTTTAAGTTTACATTCCATCTTATGTAATTATATTTCATGTAGGGTCCCGCAACAACGCACCCATCTCCTCAAATTAATCTCCATCAGGCTAATAATCAGAAGAAAAGGGAGGAGGAACAATTGTGGAAAAGAACAGGGGGTCGAAAGATATTTTTCCCCCATAAATATCTCCACCTATAGCCATCATCCTTCAACCGAACCCAACAGCTGATGGCCAAAATTAGGAAGGGATTTGAAATCCCTTAATTGGCGTGGGGGAGAGGATTTAAGACGAGATTTGTACAGGAGAGGAGGGCATCTTGGTTTCTTCTTCCTCCAGCTGGAGGGAATTATCTCCACCTTCTCCATCGTGGAGAGGGCGGACACTGTGAACCAAGCGTTCACTATGCACACCCATGCCCGCATCAGCCCGAGCAGCCTATAGGTGCCACCTTCCACCACCTGCACACGTGCGCCCTTGCAAGCCACAACCTTGCCACACCATCCTCTCAACTACAAGTGCTACACTAGCCTGCAGTAAGCACTGCGCTCACCGCACCATCCTGCAACTGCTACAGCGCCCTCACCAAGCACCCTCCACCACCTGCCCTTCAAGCCTGCAAGCGACCCACGCCCGCAGGTGCTGCGCGCCCTCACCCGCGCCCATGCGTACCCTCTGTAGGCGCAGGTGCACACCACATTCTACAGGCACAGGTGCTTACCACCCTCTGCAGGTGCTCCACCCCACCTTACGCTACACGCCAAGTGCTCGCAGGCGCTCACCGCCCTTCTCCGCAACCGCCTGCAGGTGCCCAAGCCAGCATCTGCCCGCAAGCACTGCGCGCACTCCAGCGCCCTCGTGCATCCTCCAGCGCTGCATCCACCGTGCCCTACACCAAGCCCACAGGCGACCCACCGCAGCCACTCGCAGGCGCCACGCCCGCAGGCCACTCCAAAAGCGCTCACCCTGCAAGCCTTGCACGCGTGAGCCCAGTGTGCAGCTACGCAGGCTGCAGCAGCGGCCTCCTCCTCCAACAGGCCGGCAGCCATTCTCCTCCGCTCGGCCGCCACTGACGACGTCCAGCCGTCGTGTCACCGCAGTTGCGTAGCTCTCATCGAGGCGCACCTCTTCGTCGACTCTCGCCGCCAATCGTGCACGGTTGCCCACGCGAGGAAGAGAGAGGAGAAATCCTCTATTTTCTTCTCAATTAATAATTACATTCAATGCCATTGGCAATTATATATTCAAATTTTACTCAGACCACATTGCATTGATGCACTCATACTTTCTTGAAATTATCTCACTTGTGTTATGTGCATGATTTAACCTTGTATTTCAAATCAGCATTGCATGAAAGTTGAATTTACAGGATAAGCCGTTACACATGCATCATACACATATTTTTGGAGCTTAATTCCTAACGTGAAAACTGCATAAATACCCCTGAACCTTTAAGGAAATTGCAAGTTTCATTTAAAATAGCATATTCCTCACATTAAAGTTGCGGAAGAGCCTGCGAACTGTGTATTCCTCGACTCGTGAATTTATTGGTCTATTCCTCCCTGTGGATACAACATCCTTTATTGTGGTTTAAATTCATATCTATGTTAATCTTTGATTGAGAGATTTCCACCACATTAATAACAGCGACATATCATTCTAGTGTTATCATAAATAAGCAAAACTCTCTCCATCAAATTAGCATCGTTGTCGGGGAGGCAATAAATGCAATAGATTCACGTTATTATTTTTGAATATTCTGAGTTGTGCAATCATTTAATCAATTTTTTTATTGTGCGAGGAATATGACACGGCGACAGGCGTAGCAGAGCGACGACATTGACCCTGAACAACGCGCACGGTGGAGACGATCTTTTTGGTGGACCTTGACGCCACCTGGAGGCCAGTAACAGGAACATGTGGGCCTTGATCCCACGCACATAGGCTTACGGAGGAGCCTATTTTTGATTTAGTTAGTAGATCTTAGTTAGATTTAGTTTAGATAGACATTAGAATTTAATTACTATCTTTTGGACCCTTGTCGAGTATTTTTGGAAATGTGTTCCCAATGCTTCTTTATTTCTTATCGCTCTTGTATGCGGGAGCATATTTTTGGGAGCGTGTTCCCATTTATTTAGATTATAGGACTATTCAAATTGTTTGAACTGCATTTTGGTTAGTTTGCTAGATTAGGTCTATTTGCTTATTATTATTATTGAAAAAAAAAATTGAACTGCTTGCTAGAAGCTGCATATCTATAGGACGACCATCTCGGACTGAATGAGCAGCATCTAGTTTATTTTTACTGCATTGCATTCATTATTACATGAAGAAAGCTGGAGTAAGGTACGTCTTCTCTTGAACATCAATCACCTGTCATGCATCTGCGTTGAACCTAAATCTAAGACAACTAAAGTGCTTGAATCGAATCAATTTAGTGGTCACTTTAAAAATTGGGACTGCTAAGAGGTTGAACTTTAAAATCTGTGACATAAAATTGTGTGCAAAAGGATCTTGTTTGCGAATTTTCAAAACTCAAAACACGATCGTATGTTTTTCACACCTGAGACATTGTGCACCTCACACATAAGGTCACTGGATAAATTTCTACTTCTCCTCTTTTGCACTACAAGGGAAGTTAGTCGGAAATCAGCAAGCCTATCCACCAAGTTACTTCAGTTCCTCATGTGTGGGCTCGATTCGAGACTTCCATCCCTTGCGAGTAGGTTATAGGCACCAGCAAAGGTTGGCTAGGAAGCGTAATTTGTGCAAAACTTGTTTGGCCACCAACTGAACATTAAATTCTAAGACCTACAATCTACTAAAAATAGATCCCACTGAATTTGCATTTGCTTTGACAGTAGAACTCTCTAGGAAATTTCTACTCATGCTCTGAATTCTTCTAAACTCTAAGAGTTAAAACTGTTTTGCTTAAAGAAATGGATCACCCTTACTCCTATCATTTTGATTATCAGAGTCAATACTTCCCATCTTTTAATCAGGATCCCATGCCCCGAGCATATCCATCCTTTAATGGGTACTTTGACAATTCATGGGATCATTCATATTCCTATCCTGGGAGTACTGGCTTGATAACTCCTACTTTTAAGCAGATCCTAGGAGTGGGATTTTCCAACCCTGAAATCCCTACTTCCATGCAAACACCCAACCCTCCTACCCTTCATGATTTTACGTATAGAGGTTGGACCGATACCTCTAGGCAACCAGAGCCTGAAATTGACTATCCTCCCAAACCTGAGAATAGTAGCCTCTCCTCTTTTTTGATAAAAATGCAAAAACAGCAAAAGGAAATGATGGAATCCATGGGAGAGATGTTGAGGAACAGTCAACAGTTAAATGAAGAAATAAGACAGCTTAGCTACACGCTTCCCAGTAATTCTGATCCCTACCCATATGACCATGATCATGCAAATAATTCTGAGGAACCCAATGACAATAGGGATCAAGTTTTATGTAGCTATCACTTAGACTCTCCCAATGAGACACGGCCATTACAGGAGAACGATCATAGTGATTATCCACCTAAGCTATATTGGAGTCAAAAGTATAGGAAGATGGTACCTCTTGAGGACCTTGACCCCAATGACAGTATTCTCCTTACCCCTACCAACCTGGGTCAAGGTTGTATTATTTCTATCACTTCCCCTATTGATTATCTGGTGGAATCTCATTCTACCCTTAGTGAGCCTACTCCTGACCCTCCACTTAGGGAATCAACACCTACCATTCAGTATCTTGAGGATTTAAATGCACCCAATGAAGGTGACCCTAAGGGAATGAAGGATGAATTAGATCAATTTTGGTCTCAGGGATATGAAGAGTCTATTTCAGAGGATGAGGATGCCCTAATAGAGGAACCTGGACTGAAAATCTGGAGTGAATCACAGGGGAATTATTTATCATTTGAGGATTTACCTCTAAAGGATATAAACAATATGCTGAAATCCAGATTCCTCCCTTCTTTTGAGAGTCATCCTCCATCAAAACAAGAGTTGATATTAGAGGAGGGCAAACAAATTAATGAGAAGTCTATGGGAGACTCTCGGGGACAAAACACGTCAATTGAGGATTGATACCCTGAGAAAAATAATGAATTCAATGATATAGGCTTGCTCAAAAATATTAAGACTGATCCTCCTTTAGGAATAATTAAGGATACTGATCCAACTCCTGTCTTCACTAATGAATCACATATACACCCCGACAAAAATTTGGGTGAACCAAATGAATCCAGGGATGAGCTTAATGATAATGATTCAGATATTTTGACCCTGCCATTAAAGAGTTGTAATTTGGAGTCTACCCTTGATTCAAATATAACTCCGATCATTAATGCTAGGCAGGGTAATGTGCAATTGTCTACAACTGTCAGGGAGTATACACAATTTGAATCATTGTTGGAATTGGACTTGACACCGACTAGGCTCTCATTGGACTTAACCATTACCTTCCAATACTACAAACAACCCTTATACTCCCTAACTGATCCTTGGCTCAGATCTCTGCTCATGTACATTCTTTCTGGAGAACATATCAGGCCAGTACATCCTCGGGTAGAATGGCGAGTGTGGATTGATGTATGTACTTTTAGTCTTGCCATTCAAGGGTTTCAAATATTAATGTTTATATCTTTTAAAGCCCATCCTGTTTTGGAGGATTCTTGCTATCCTCCACTTATTCCATTTCGGGAGGCTTCTTTTCATATTCCCTTTCTTATTCCTGGACCTCCCCAGGTAGCCAACGAGGTTTTCTGCTTTCATACTTTCTAGCGAGCATTTGGGATTACGTTGTATCATCAGCTTGCCAACATCTGTGGCTACCTGTTTTCTAGGCCTGTGCTATTACGCATATTTTTAGGGCCTGACCTTTTTGTCTGGAATCAAACTTACAGGTTCCTTCTAAGTCTGGTTGCTGACAAAAAATGCAGTGCTTGTTGGGAGGCAACCCAGCAGTCTGAATAACACCGTCATTAGGTGATTTCTTTCCTTTCTCCTCCTGTTTTAATTTTACAATGGGAACATTGTAGGATTTAGGCATGGGGGGGTGCATTTTGCATCTTAGGAAGTATTCATGCATTTAGGTTAGCATATAAAAAAAAAAACTTCTTTTCTTGAGCTAAATGGGTTAGTCCCTAGCAAAATATCTTTGTCATAGGAGGTTTTTCTTCCTAAATTATTTCTTAAGTTTAGAATTCAGTACATTTATTTCACATGTACGTAGACTTGGTAATGGATCCTTGAGGAAAACCAATAAGCATTTGTAGTCTACTGAACCCTTGGACAGTTCATAGGGAGTCAGGCATACTATCATCTAGTAGATCCACCCCATATTTGTGAGAAGAAAGTAGAGAGATTACTAGTGCGCTAATTCTAGTGCAAGGACTCTTAAGTTTTGGACAATTAGATGATGATACTTTAGAATTAGGCATAGTTTTCGCTCTTTATTTTCGTGTGCGTACTTTGTGTGAATTCCTAAGAGTCACCAATAAGGTAGATACACAGAGATGGAGTCTTAATAAAGCTATGACTATGGTGGATGGTTACGACTGTTCTTCATAGAGTCTTTGGCTGAAGGAGGTTAATAGTGTCAAAGGTCAGAAATACGCATGTCCTATCCATTCCTTCCTGGTGCCGAGAATAGGCACTTCCACCAAATAAGCCACACAATTTCCTCTTGACCATCATCATCCCTAATAATGCCTCATAAATAAAAGTCTGTATCGTGTTGTGTTGATTGAAAAAGAAACAAAAACAAAAAGAAATAAAAAAAAAAAGAGAAGAAGAAGAAGAACAAACAATAATAATAAAAAAAAGAAAGAAAAGAAAAAAAAAGAAGAAAAGAGAGAGAAAAGAAAAAGAAAAAAGTCCATGGTTATATTTTATCATTGTAACATTATTTCTGAGGCAACAAAACATCTATCGCATTCCACCAAATATGACCCATACCTACCTTTTAGTATTTTTGATCGCCCGAATACTAGTTGAGGACTCTAACTTAGTTGTAGAGTTATTGGGACTTTAATTGAACTGTGGATGTCATGTGAGACCACCAAACAGTGAGTACAATTACTAAATCTGGCGAGATTTGTGATCTCAGAAAGAAAAGAAAGAAAAGAGTGAGCACCTAGGAACATCAAGAGAGCACAGTTGTTTTGCCTCTCTCCGAGTTGACTTGTCTAATAGTTTAGAAATTTAGAGTCTGTAGTACTAGACTACATGTAGCACCAGATGAGTGTGTGCCACCAAATACAAATCCATTCAACTCAATATCTCCTACCTAAGCCAAAAGCTGTGGTCAAATTACACATTATGTTCTACTTTATCCTTGAGGGAAGTAGTTGCCTATCCCTACAAAAATATTTACTAAGGGTGAAGTACGAACTCCGAATGCGAATTGGCTTTTCATGTGGATCTATTACCAAGGCTATCATCACTTCACATTTGTCAGGATCTCTAAAGTTTTGAAATAAGAAAAGAAGAAATTTTCTTATTACTTTTATTATTCTTCATTTTTGCTAGGGACTAGCAAATCTTAGGCATGGGGTATTTAATGAGTCCATTTTAATGGATTATTATTACGCATAAGTAATTCAATTTTAACATTGTATGCTTGTTAATAATCACAGTTGCTCATTAAATAATTGCATGTGTCATTATTTAAGTTTACATTTCTTCTTATGTAATTATATTTCATGCAAGGTCCCACAACAACGCACCCATCTCCTCAAATTAATCTCCATCAGGCTAATAATCAGAAGAAGAGGGAGGAGGAACAATTGTGGAAAATAACAAGGGGTGGAAAGATATTTTTCCCCCACAAATATCTCCACCTACAGCCATCATCCTTCAACCGAACCCAACAGCCGTTGACCAAAATTAGGAAGGGATTTGAAAATCCCTTAATTGGCGCGGGGGAGAGGAGTTAAGAGGAGATTTGTATAGGAGAGGAGGGCATTTTGGGTTCTTCTTCCTCCCCCTGGCGGGGAATTATCTCCATCTTCTCAACCGTGGATAGCGCCGACACTATGAACCAAGTGTGCACTGTGCACACCCACGCCCTCATCAGCCCAAGTAGCCTGCAGGCGCCACCTTAAACCTCCTACGCTCATGCGCCCTTGCAAGCCACAACCTTGCCACACCATCCTCTCCACTGCAAGCGCTACACTAGCCTGCACCAAGCACTGCCCTCACCGCACCATCCAGCAACTGCTACAACATCCTCACCAAGCACCCTCCACCGCCTGCCCTTCAAGCCTGCAGGCAACCCACACCCGCAGGTGCTACACGCCCTCACCTGTGCCCGTGCGCACCCCATGTAGGCGCAAGTGCTGACCGCCCTCTGCAAGCGTAGGTGCTCACCACCCTTTGCAGGC
Source organism: Thalassia testudinum (assembly GCA_037157565.1). Classification (NCBI taxonomy): domain Eukaryota; kingdom Viridiplantae; phylum Streptophyta; class Magnoliopsida; order Alismatales; family Hydrocharitaceae; genus Thalassia; species Thalassia testudinum. The sequence continues at coordinate 512,209 of JAZHRO010000028.1, forward strand.
ACTCCACCCCACCTTGCGTTGCATGCCAAGCGCCCGTAGGCGCTCACCGCCCTTCTCCGCAACCGCCCGCAGGCGCCCAAGCTAGCAGCTGCCTGTAGGTGTCGTGCACCCTCCAGCGCCCTCGCGCACCCTCCAGCATTGCATCCACCGTGCCCTGCACCAAGCCCGCAGGCGCCCCACCACAGCCACCCGCAGGAGCCATGCCCGCAGGCCACTCCAGCAACACTCGCCCTGCACACCTTCACACAAGCACACCCAGCGCGTAGCTGCGTAGGCTGCAACAATAGCCTCCTCCTCCAATAGGTCGGCAGCCATTCTATTCCGCCCAACCGCTGCTGGCCACCTTCGGCCACAACGTCACTACCGTTGCGTAGCCCTCGTCAGGGCTCACCTCCCCGTCGACTCTCACCGCCTATTGTGCATGGCCGCCCACGCGAGGAAGAGAGAGGAGAAATCCTTTGTTTTCTTCTCAATTGATAATTACATTCAATGCCATTGCCAATTATATATTCATATTTTATTCAGGCCACATTGATGCACTCATACTTTCCTGAAATTATTTCGCTTGTGCTATGTGCATGATTTAACCTTGAATTTCAAATCAGAATTGCATGAAAGTTGAATTTACATGATAAGCCATTACACATGAATCATACACATATTTTTGGAGCTTAATTCCTGACATGAAAACTGCATAAATACCCTTGAACCTTTAAGGAAATTGCAAGCTTCATTTAAAATATCATATTCCTCGCATTAAAGTTGCAGAAGAGTTTGAACTGTGTATTCCTCGACTCGTGAATTTATTGGTCTATTCCTCCCTGTGGATATGACATCCTTTATTGTGGTTTAAATTCATATCTATGTTAATCCTTGATTAAGAGATTTCCACCACATTAATTACAATGGCATATCCTTCTCGTGTTATGATAAATAAGTGAAACTCTCTCCGTCACCTACGTGATCGAGTTACCCAAGCACCTATCTTGCAGTCCCCTGATTGGTCTCAACCCTTTGAGATCATGTGCGATGCATCTGATTATGCTGTAGGGGTGGTACTTGCGTAGTAAATAGATGGGAAACCTGTGGTTTTCTAGTATTCTAGCAAGACACTTGACGAGGCTCAAAGTAATTACATAGTTACTGAGAAAGAGCTACTAGCTGTAGTAATTGCCCTGGAAAAATTTATATCATATCTTTTGGGTTCCTGTGTTATCATATACTCAGATCACACTGTAGTGAGGCACCTCCTTGTGAAGAAGGACACAAAACCTCGACTAATCCACTGGATCTTACTATTACAAAATTCAATCTCAAGATTCATGATAAAGTGAGAAAACAAAACATGGTATCTGACCATTTGTCCCATTTTCCTTCTTCCGTCATTGACCCGTCTAGCCCAATCACCGAGCATTTTCTGGATGAGCACCTGCTAGTCATTCACAGTCTCCCATGGTTTGCTGATATTGTAAACTACTTGGTTACGGGAAAAGTTCCACTAGATTGGGCAACTTCCAGGCAAGACAAATTGATTGCTGATGCCAAGTACTATATTTGGGAGGAACCATACCTTTTCCACATTAGCAATGATCAGGTGATCTGGAGATGCATTCCGACGACGAGGTCAATGACGTAATATCATTCTGTCACGACCAGGCCTGCAGTGGCCATTTCTCTAGGCGTAAAACCGTAGCAAAAATTCTTTAGTGTGGGTTCTTTTTTCCCACTTTGTTCAAAGATGCACAAACGTATTGTAGGGCATGCGCTCGTTGTCAGACCCTCGGCAACATGGGGCCACGGGATATGATGCCCTTGAACTTGATTATTGTGTGTAAAATCTTTGACATATGGGGAATCAATTTCATGGGACCCTTTCCCAGATCTAATGGCTTCGAATACATTCTACTCATTGTTGATTATGTCTCTAAATGGATCGAAGCCATCCCCATGAGAACTAGTGGTCATAAAGTTGTCCTCCAATTTATCCAGGATAACATCTTTATTAGATTTGGGGTTCCTAAGGCCATCATCAACGATGGTGGGTCTCATTTTACCAATGTGCACTTCCAGTCCCTGATGAAAAAGTATGGGGTGTTACATCGTATCTTGACTCCTTACCACCTCCAGACTAATGGGCTGGTAGAACTGTCAAATTGAGAGATCAAGAAGATCCTTCGGGTCACTGTTCAGCGTGATAGAAAAGATTGGTCTACTCACCTTCTGGAAGCCTTGTGGGCCTATAGGACTTTCCACAAGACCCAATTAGGCATGTCTCCCTTCAGATTAGTGTACAGTAAGGCATGTCACCTTCCCGTTAAGATGGAGCACAGGACTTATTAGGCAGTACAAAAGTGCAATCTGGATCTAGTGAAGGTTGGAATACACCGTTGGCTGCAATTGAGAGAGATCGAGGAACTATGCAATGATGCATATGAGAACTCGTGTATCTACAAAGAGTAGGTTAAAGCCTTCCATGACAGGCACATTGTACGAAAATCTTTTCGCCCTAGTCAGAAAGTTCTACTGTTTGATGCCAAACTCAAACTATTCCCAGGAAAACTCAGATCAAAATGGATTGGACCATTCTTGGTGAGACGAATCTCTTGAAATGGAGCCATTGAAATTAGCGAACTCAGCTTTGATTCTACACCTTTTATCGTGAATGGTCAAGGACTCAAACCATTCGTCGAACTCACTGACTCACACTTGGCTAAGGTATCTTTTACCCTCCATTCTCCCTGAGCTCATTTGCTCTCGGCCGATAGCATTAAACTAAGTGCTAAATAGGAGGCAACCCATCATCTTTTTTAAAAACTTGAAACCCTTCTTGACACATCTTATGCTGAATTCATATTGCACTTTAGGGTTCGTCCATTAGAATAGTTGACTCCACCTCTGGTACCTGTACCTGAGCTTGAAATCATCTGGAATAGTTGCCCTGACCCATCCACCCACCCAAAACCTGTTCTAATGTACGATCTAAGCTAAATTTGAACCCACCTAATTTACAATGAGGACATTACAAATTATAGGCATGGGGGATATTAAAGTGCAAAACACTATAAAAATCACTTCACAAGAAAGGGATTTCATCAAAAAAATTACATATTCCAAAAACCAAAAAAATAAAAAAAATTGAAAAAGAGAAAAAAATGGACAAGGGAGGAAATTTTGAATGAATCAATTGCATATCATTTTTGAGGAGAGAAAGGAGGTGATAAAAATGTCAAAAAGGAGCACAATTTGAGAAAAAAAGAAAAAGGAGATAGTCATTAGTAAAAGATTAAGGAATTGACTTAGTTCTAGACCAAATCAAAAAGAAAGAAAATGAAAGACAAAAAGTGCTAAGAGACAAAAAGAGATCAGTACGAACGTTGATCTTAGGCCTCTTAGGCTATGATTCTAGGCTTAAAACTTCAAGTATCCATTAAGATCTAGATAGTCCTCAAGAAGTTGGTGAAAATGAGAAGCTTAAGTATTAGGTCTAAGGCTTAGGAATTATTCAACCTCGTTAACTGACCTCTGGTTTGCGGGACTCGATAACCTAACCACCCCAATCCACACACAGTCTGGTTTAGTGCGCTTAATTATCAAAATCACGCAAAGGCATTAAATCTGTTTTGAAAAAGTTACCTAAACTAGGAGAAATTGATCAACATAAGTTGATTTGGACGAGTTCCCAACGCGGAGAGGCGGGAAATTCCCCTTGAAGATGTGCAATAACATATCATCTCCTCGGTGCTTGTCTCCTAGGATATCTAAATACCCTACCGGGGGCATGTAAGCACCTTGTGCTGGTTCAGATGCTATGGGCAACATTATCACGAAATGTTGATTGCCAAGGTCTAGATTTAGCTATAGAACACAATGGGTGGGATTATCTTTAAATCTCGAAAGCTAGGGTTCTGGGGGTTCCCATGGGTAGCGCTATCTCGAAGCAATGAGCCTAGGTAGTCCACCTCCATGGCACCAAAACCTACTACCCTACTACCTAAGCTCTAGAAAAAAGACCACCTACTCCTAGTTTATTTTGGTGCCAACTATCCCTTCCATCACCACCCTACATCCACCATCAAAACTCATCTCCACCCTCCATTTTTTCCTCCAAAATCAATGCCCTGTAGAAGGTTTTCTTGGAGGGAGAACCAAGCCACTTCTTCATTTCCCTCCCATTTTTCCCTCCAAAAATATCCAGGCACCCTTTCATTTCCCTAAAAAAAAACACCATAACCACCCCTCTTCCCATCCTATAAATACCCTACCCTACCACAACATAATTCCCATCCTCCCATTAGTTTAATTCCACATTACACCCGCCAAAATTCAAGGCCAAGGAAGAAGAAGAGAAGAAGATTAAGGGGGCATCCTACTCGCCCTTTTGGTGCCTTCTTCCCCTTCTTTCTTCTCCCTTGTGACACACCAAGGTGGAGGAGCACTCCCCCACTAGGAGGATGGCCAGGCAAGGGGGAGAAAGGGTGGTGCACGCCCACCCTTAGAGGAGATCATTAGAGGTGGTAGCTTCCACCTTGGAGGACACCATTTTCAAGGAAGGAGGAGGCACCCTTTTCAAGCCTAGGAGCCACTAAGCTTGGAGCAAGGAGCTTCCCCTCTTCACCAACAATTCAGGAAGATTTTTGTTTTATTTTCTTTGTTGTAATTATCTAGTAGTAGAAGCATTCATCTACTAGGTTTTTTTGTAAAACACTCTCTTTTAATCAAAGTTGCCTTCTTTAATCTTTTTGTTGCATAGTCTTGCAGAATTCTTGTTTAACCTTTTTCACTCCCTCTCCCTAATTACTCTAGGCCTCCACATGCCTAGAGTGAGACTAGGGAGAGGTTCTACTTGTCACTATAATAGTAGTGTAGTGGATTAGTATAGAGAATTTTCTTGCTATCAACAAACCCGCCTTGTTCTCGTTATTTCAAAAAAAAAAAATAATCATATATATAAAACACCAAAAAGAAAGTTGAGTTCCATCTTTAAAGCAAGGGATTTTGATTTGCAAACTTACCTCCTTGGACGACCTTAGATACCCCACTATCTAGGTTTATAAATTTAAGAGTTGATCTATTTTGCACGTTACAATGACATATTTTACAAACTGTGTAAAATTTGTTATCAGCACTCGAGAACCTCGATATCTTGACTCCCCTAGATTTAACCCAAACCTGACTCAAACTAGTTGGTTCAGGTGAACCAGATCCAGGATAGGTTGTTGGCTAGTTTGAGGAACACTATGCAATCTTTAGAAGCTCAGCTAACACCATGCACTGAAGCACTAGAGCCTGTGATCAAAATGATTGATGAACTTAATAGTTCTCTATTGGATTTGCTCCAAAGTGTTAAGGATAGGGACCTGGGTGAGATTTTTCTTGGAAATTTGTCGAGGTTGAGGATGAAATTTGTGGTTGCCCTAGTCAAATCTTGGGATGATTCTCAAGATAAACCCTCTTCAAGAGAGCCAATGTCTGAACCTGCTTAGGCACTTGTGAAGGGGTATACATATTCTGAGATAGGAGATGACCAGGTTGGTCTAGAGCAACCATTTGAGGATGAACTGAGTTTCTCACCCGAGATCCGTGAGCCAAGGAGCGAGGAAAAATGTCTCTTTGAACCAAGAAATGACAATCGATTTCGAGACATATATAAATGAGGATCATGAATTCTTTGAATTTGAGGGTGAAGAATCTCTTAGTGAAGTCCCACTTGAGCATAAAGAAGATGATTTTAGTGAGACAAACAAGCTTAAGGAATTTGATGAACCATTTAATAGCCCGTTCATTAATGATTTGGATTCTATTGGGGCTGACTTGGAAGATTGGAATCCTCATTTACTAGAAGATTCAATCAATAGCACCATTCCTCATCCGCACCCAGAAGAGCTGACTTTTGAGATCATTATGCCCATGTCAATTTTGATTCAACCATGATTTTTGGACTTGGGTACTTTAGATGGGGTGTACAATGATTTAGAAGTCTCGGAAACATTGATTTCGGAGGATAGGAAGTTGGAATTAAAAATCTAGGAAGCTAATTCTGAGGGAACTTTGATTTTGGATCTAAGGGTTCCTGTTGACCTAAAACCACCTACTTTCTACCAAGACCCTTACGATATCTTTCACGTGCAACCCAAGCTCGAAATAACTGATTATTTTTTTGAGCTGAATGTTAAGTGGACATCTGAACCTTGTAAATCAAATCTACCTTTTGTCTAACACTTTAGTCTTGGGTTGCACACTACCAAACCACAGGCCCAGCCCCGTAAATACAACAATCTTCGATTCTGGGTGATTTTCATCCAGAACCTTAGAACCACTCGAACTTAGGGCATGGGTCTACATCATAACTTGGTCCACATCTTTCAGGATCAACCTTTTGATTTTGATTTTGACCTGCACTTGTGAATTCTCAATTTCTTGTATCTATGTTATGCCTAGCTGAAGGCATTAAATTTAGCATGTGTTTATATTTCACATTATCTGCGAAGCTGACCGGATTTCTCACAGTATTCAGGTGATATTCTATTTGCTCTACCCTTGTCACGTCTTTATTTTTACAATGAGGACATTACATCATTTAGGCATGGGGGGTTGGATACCTAATCTTGAAATTATTTCATTAGCTTTATAGAATTTCTTTTAGTTTCTTTCAAAAAAAATTTGAAAAAAAAGGAATTAAGAAAAGATAACTTAGGCTTTTGGAATTTATTAACTTTAGGAAATGATACGATAGGACCTGAACACTTAGACTCTTTAGATCTTCAGGCCTAATTAGCCCAGGTGTCCACTAGAATGTGGACTTAGTCTCGAGTCCTTGCCAATTCAAATTTATTTTTAATTTGGTCAATAAATTGGGGTGATAAGTATACAACTTGCAGTAAATCACGTGATTTGTAATTAGGGTTTTTAGAGTCGTTGTAATACGTGAAATCACATATGCTTTTGAAATTTGTAAGACCTACATAGGGGAGTATCTAGGGTCGTCCAAGGAGGCAATATGTTTGCAAAATTTAGGTCTCTTAATTGGAAGTAGAAATCACCTTTCTTTTTGGTCTTTTTCAATATATCATTGTTTTAGGGTTTTGAAATAACGAAGGAAAACACGAGTTATTGGCGGGAAAGTAAGTAACAACTACGATCACTAAGCTAACACCTAAGTGACAAATAATTCCACTCCCTATGCTCACTCTAGGCACGTGGAGGCCTAGAGTAATTAGGGAGAGGGACTAAAGAGTGCTAGAATCACAATAATTAAAATGCAACTAAAAAGAAATTTCAAAGAAGGCAAATAGATTAATGAGAAAGTGTTTTACAAAAAACCCTAGTAGATGAATGCTTCTACTACTAGATAATTGCAACAAATAAAATAAAACACAAGTCCTCCTGAATTGCTAGTTGATCGCACGTGTTTGGCGAGTTTGAAATCAAGGTTACGGGTAACCCGTTGTCATAGTTGCAAAACATGTGGTCAAATAAAACTTATACCGAAACTCGAAAAGTGAGTCCCGGGTCGAACATGGGCAGGCGAACATTTGGTTTTATAGAAATCCAACTTCACTTTTATTTATTTTTTGTTGTTTTTATCTTTTCTAATTTTTTTGGTATTTTTAACAAGCAAGAGATTCAGTTGATGAAAACTTTATCTACTTGCAAAAAATAAGAGAGTGATAGAAAGAAAGAGAGAGAAATAATCATTTATTCATGAAGAATTGTTTGTTACACTATGAAAGAGAAAAATCTACACTACGAAAGCATAATAAGATAGAAAGAGGTGAGAGAAATCCCCCTCGACTGTTGCTCGGAGGATGACTCGCTCTGACGTCACTTGGAGGAAGGTGGTGAGGAGTGGGATGAAGGAGGATGGAGCTGGAGGACAGAGGATGGGGCAAGATGACGTCGCGGCAAGGATCTTCTTCCCGAAGGGTGGTGAGAGGATGGCCACGGGATACTCCACGAATGGGGATGAGGGGAGGGAAAACTATTTGGTTTTCTACTCTAGAGGAGCATCCCGGGCTTGGGACAAGCTCTCTCTAGAGCCTTGGAGGTGGTGAGAGGAAGAAAGGAAGAGATGGTTTGGAATGGTGGTGTGTAGGTCCTTTTATAGTAGAGGAGGAAGAATAAATTTGCATCTAGGTTAGTACTGACATTGATAAACATTGCTTTGGTAGTCGCTGAAGATCTGCCCTTCAATTCCTCTTGCTGGCGCATGTGGACCATTAGTGATAGCTGCAAGTGTCACTAAAGGCCCACATCGTTGAAGATCCGCTTCGCTGGCGCGTGCATTGCATGCTGTGTGCTTCACGTGCCCATACTCCCTGCGCCATGCGTGCATGCATGTTGGCATGCGTTACGCTGTTGCTGCATGCGGCTGTGTCTGCGGCTGTGCGCGGTGCACTGTGCGCGGCGCGACTATGCGCATGCACTGCTACTGGGAATCATCTCCATCTAAGCACTATGGCACCCTCTGCAAAAGAAAGAAGAAAGGATGGCCCAGATGGCACCGCACGACTGTGGTTGTGCGCATGCGTTGCTGCTGGCACTTCGGATCCATCCGTACAGTCAGCTTTTCCACCTGAAACCCGTATGGATGCCGCTTTACCCCCTGGACATAAAATGAAGGAATTAATATACAAAACATACAACTATCCTAAATTCCATGCAATGGTGTTATGCAATTTTTATAAGATGATATGCAATGGTAAGCCTAGGAACTATCATAAATAAGCAATTTATCATGAATTTGTGTGGGTTCATCATACCCCCATGCTTACTTTTTGCTAGTCCCTAGCAAAATTAATCTAAATGCTATGTATAAAAGTAGAATCAGGGTTTGAGTATTCAGGGAAAATTCATTGATTACTTTAGAAAATCTCAACCCCAAGATCTAATTACAAGAACTCAATAGTGCCCGGAAACCTACCAGAATGCAGACCATCTAAGCCTTCACCTTAGAAGAGAAGATAAAAAAGAAAAAAAAAATTCTTGTTTTTCTTCTTTTCTTTTTTTTTTGCACTTTTGGAGTTTGAGAGTTCTACGATAACTTTTTATGGCTACCCGACTCGCCCAAGACTCGGAAAGGACTTTAAGTGCTAAGCATCTTGTGCAAATAGTGAAAGACTCACTAGACGACCGTTAAAGCGGACTTCAGGTTTCTACGACACTAGGTGACCATGGCTAGAGGTTTATCTTTTCGATCAATAGCTTTCTCCCTACTTTTTTTTTATGGGGTCAACATAAGGGCGAACCCAGTGTATATCTCCCTAGTTTATTCTACTTCCCCGCTTTTTCCCTAAGTGTTCTGCGAATTATTATGCATTTTTTTTGTGAGCTGGGTTCTGGACAACTGGCCGATGGGCTGTTACCACCGACAACTTGCCAGCCATACTCATGTGGTGAAGTGTGGTTTTATTTATTTTTTTTATTTTCTCCTTTCTCTATTTCTTTTTCTATATTTTCTTTTTTTCTTTTTTTTTTAAGTAGGAGGCTTTCCTCATCTAAGATTTACCTAAAGGCAACATAATGTAAATGGTCTTGTGGCCAGGCTATGGACAATCGGCCGATGAGCTGTTACCACCGACAACTTGCCAGCCATACCACCCAAGTCGATCCATTAGCTACCCAATTTCCATAAAAACCGTCGGAAAGTGATTCAGTGCAAAAAATGTGTGTAGATGCTTAGGCTTAAAGTCCCCCCAATTTAGAGGGCGGGTTGATAAATCGCATACTTATCATCCCAAATTATTTACCAAATTAATATGAATTTTAATTGGTGAGGACTTGAGACTAAGTCCACATTCGAGTGGACACCTGGGCTAATTAATCCCGAAGACCTAAAGAGTCTAAATATTCTGGTCTCAAAGTATCAATTCATAATGTTTACAACTCCTAATGCCTAAGTTCTCATCTCCTAATTCTAATTTTATTTTTTTTATCTTTTTCAAATTTTCATTCATTTTTTTTGAACAAGAATCAAATAACAGGAAATTACTATTGCAGCTGACAAAAAGGTTATAAAATATTTCCACCCCCTATGCTTAGCTATTACAATGTCCTCATTGTGAAAAATGAAAGCATGCAGGAGAGTAGAAGTGGAACAATAGCACCTGGTTTTCATGAGACTCTGGTTATCTTGGAATAATCTTTACGTGTGCTGAGTTTAGTGCGTTCAACTGGGTGATGATTAACCCAGGGTGGTTACGACAAGGTAAGAGCAACCTTGTCTGAGACAGGTTCAGGGAGCACATGGCCAACAAAGGGTTTGAGACGCTGTCCATTGACCTTGAAAATATTACCCATCTTTGGGTCAGAGATTTCGATGGCCCCATTAGGGAAAATCCGCTCAATAACAAACGGGCCATCCCACTTAGACCTGAGTTTTCTGAGGAAAAGCTTCAATCGAGAATCGAAAAGCTAGATCTTCTGGTGCGGCTCAAAGCTCTTACGTGAAATCATTTGGTCATGGAGAGCTTTGGTCCTTGCTTTATAATTCTGGCATTTTCATAAGCATCATTACGAAGCTCCTCCAACTCAAATTGTTGAAGTTTCCTAGTTTTCCCAGCCAACTCAAGGTCCATATTACATTTCTTGATTGCCCAAAATGCCCAATGTTCAAGTTCTACGGGTAAGTGACACGCCTTACCAAACACCAGATGGAACAGAGACATACCGATAAGCATTTTGTACACCGTACAGTAAGCCCAAAGAGCATCATCTAGCTTTCGGGTCTAATCCTTCCTATCAGGCCTAACGATTTTTTGCAAAATGTTCTTGATCTCCCAATTGGAGACATCGGCCTGTCCGTTCGTCCGAGGGTGGTAAATTGTGGAAATCCGATGATTCACCCCAAATTTTCCCAGTAAATTCTGAACCTGGGCATGAGTGAAATTTGTGCCACCATCACTGATAATTGCCCTAGGAACCCCGAATTGACTGAAGATATTTCTCTTCACAAAATCGATGACCACCTTGTGGTCATTAGTCCAGGTGGGAATTGCCTCAATCCACTTGGACACATAATCAACAATGACCAGAATATACTGGTGTCCAAATGAAGGAGGGAAGGGTCCCATAAAGTCAATGTCCAAAATGTTGAAAATTTTGATGAAAAGAATTGAGTTTAGGAGCATCATTTCTCATTTAGCCATGTTCCGGAGTGTCTGGCATCGAGTGCATGACTTAGAAAATTCCTGGGCATCCTTAAATAATGACGGCCAATAGAATCCCGATTGCAAAATTTTTGCGGTCATCTTTTTCCTAGAAAAGTGTCCACCACACGTAAATGTGTGACAGAACTCAAGTATGCTATGGAACTTGATTTCCAGGATGCATCGACGAATAATCTAGTCTGCACCGATGCAGTACAGCTCGGGATCATCCCAAAAATAGTATTTGGCCTTAGACACAAGTCTATCCTGTTGTTGTTTGGTCCAATCCTGGGGGATTTGACCAATGGCCAAATAATTGACAATATCCATAAACCAGGGGGTTCAGATACTCGAGACTATGAGGATAGTCACATCCGAAAAGGTATCAGAGGTTGGGACATCCAGATGAGGAGAATCAATTAGGATTCTCAAGAGGTGATCCGCCACTACATTTTATGCCCTGTCTTTATCCCTAATTTCAAGATCGAACTCTTGAAGCAGCAGAATCCAATGAATAAGCCGGGGTTTGGCATCCTTTTCGGCAAAGAGATGTTTCAAGGTCGAGTGATCAGTATAGACGATGACATGAGAACCTAACAGATAAGCCCTGAATCTTTCTAAAGCGAAAACTATGGCTAGCAATCTTTTTCAGTAACGGTGTAGTTCCTCTAGGCCTCATCCAGAGTTTTGCTAGCATAGTAAATCACAGAGGGCTTTTTCTCAATCTTTTGACCCAAGACAGCCCCGATGTCATAATCAGATGCGTCAGCCATAATCTCAAATAGGGTTGTCCAGATCAGTGGTTGCAATACCGGGGCACAGGTGACCGCTGTTTACAATAAATCAAATGCCTTACGACATGATTCATCAAACTCGAACGACGTGTCTTTGGCCAAAAGGTTACTCAAGGGCCGAGAAACCTTCGAGAAATCCATAATGAATCTTTTGTAAAAACCCACATGCCTAAGGAAAGAGCGAATCTATTTTACGGATGTGGGTGGAGGAAGTCTAGAGATAGCATCCACCTTAGCTCTATCAACTTCAATTCCCCGACTACAGACCATGTGACCTAGGACAATGCCTTCCTAAGTCATAAAGTGGCTCTTTTCCCAGCTAAAGACCAACAGTGTTTTGATGCATCTCTGAAGGATCAATTCCAGGTTAGCCAGGCAAGACTCAAAAGAATCTTCGAAAATGGAGAAATCATCCATGAACACCTCAAGACAATCTCCCACCATGTCAGAAAAGATGGCCAGCATGCACGTTTGAAAAGTCACAGGCGCATTGCAAAAGCCCGAATGACATTCTACGGAATGCAAAGGTTCTATAGGGACATGTGAAAGTTGTCTTTTCCTGGTCTTCGGGATGGATAGGAACCTGGTTATATCCTGAATAACCATCTAGGTAGCAAAAATATTTTTGCCTAGCTAACCTTTCAAGTATTTGATCGATGAATGGCTAGGGAAAGTGATCATTTTTAGTGGCTGTGTTTAGCTTCCTATAGTCAATACAGACTCTCTAAGCAGAAGCTGAACGAGTGGTGAATGTTTCCCCTTTCTCATTAGTCATAACGGTTATTCCTGCCTTCTTGGGTACAATCTGAACGGGGCTAACCCATTGACTACCTGAGATTGGGTAAATAATCCTATCATCGAGCCACTTGATTATCTCCTTCTTGACCACTTCTTACGTATTCGGGTTTAGTCTCCTTTGCATTCGCGAGAAGGGTAGGATCCATCTTCCATGAAAATACGATGATTACAATAAGATGGCTCGATCCCCTAAGGTCGTGGATGGTCCAACCAATTGCCTCCTTGTTGTTCTTAATGACTTAATTAACCTCAATTCCTTCTCCTTAGTTAAATCAGCACTAATAATCACAGGGAGCGTGTTTTCAGGTCCTAAGAACTCATATTTCAAATTTTTGGGCAATGGTTTTAATTCCAGTTGGGGTGGGTTTAGAATAGAAGGAAGGGAGGATGCTGATGAAGATTCATCAAGACAATCTTGTGGAAGAGGTTGGGAATGAACAAAATCAACGGCCTCTTCAGGATTTGGCAGGTCTACCATGGAGGAGGGTTATGGGTTGGGTTCGCTAAAGCTAATGGAGTCCTCGAGTGCATGGATTGTCATACACATCTCAAGATCCTGATCATCGAGTTCCTCAATGAATCTGCAATCCTCAAATCCTCTTATCGCCTTGAAAATATCCTGAGTTAATTTCTTATCCCCGAAGGTGATCTCCATACTACCGCTTTCACAGTTTATGTTGGCCTTGGAGGTAGCTAGGAACGGACACCCCAGAATGATGGGTGTGTTCCTTAAATCATTAGGTACATCCATGTCAAGGACGAGGAAGTCTATAGAAAAATCCTTGACCTTGACAATTACATCCTCAATAACACCTCTCGATGTGGTAACCGATCGATCTGCTAATTGTTGCATTACTGAGGTTGGCCTGAGTTTACCTAGCCTAAACTTCTCATAAATAGAAGTTGGGATTTGGTTGATGGATGCACCTAGGTCAAATAGTGCCCCGTCAAAAGTGTATTCCCCAATAACGCATGATATCAAGGGAGCACCTAGATCTTTCTTCTTTAGAGGAAGGTGATGTAGGATAACAGAACTTGCCTGCTCAAAGTGAATCACCTTCCTCAGAGTGGGTTCTCTCAGCTTATGATTTTGGGTACATAGTTCTTTCAAGAATTTAGCATAAGCTGGGATATGCTTAATAGCATCGAGAAGCAAAATATTGATCTCTATGCTCTTGAATAAATCCAGAAGCTCCTCATTGCTATCTAGGGTTTTCTTCTTCTTGGCTTTCAATAGGGCCTCAAGGAATGGGATATGGGTGGAATTTTCAATTTTCGATCCCTGGGCCTTATTGTCTTTTTCAATCTCCTTTCCTCTCTCAAGCTCCCTAGGGTTTTAGCATCTAGAGGGCAATTTAGGGTCCCGGGTTTGCTTTCCACTTCTCAAGGTGACAGAGTTTGTAGGGGCATACGGGTTTGGGTCTTGAGGTTGGCTAGTGAAGATTGGAGGTCCTTGGTTAGTCATGTAACCAGAGGAAGAAGAAGATGAGGGACCTTGCTCAACCACCTGAGCATGTGCATGTGAGTCCATTTGATTATCGTACCTTGGGCACTATTGCCCTATTTTTGCACATTGAGTGGGTTGGGTACAGGTTGAGATGGTAGAGATCCGGGTTGTCAGGTGTTAGCAATTAACCTGGATTGCATGTTATCCAAGGATGTCTTCATTTGTTGCATAAGCTGAAGTGTGGACCCTTGCATTTTCACCATCTGCCGGTTTAAATCAACCTACCCTGCGGATTGTTGGGCATTCCAAGATGGCTGATTAACCGATCTCAGGGGCAACTAGGTGTATACTTGACCCTAACCCATAGGTTTTTGAGATGCATAGTTGTTGGGTCGAGATTGGGTCTGTTGCCCCTGATTTTTCCACGATAAGTTATGGTGGTTCCTCCACCCCAAGTTATAAGTGTTGGAATACGGGTTGGACCTAACATTCTCCTGCATTGCATATGCATCCTCATAAAATCAAGATGGAGAGAAGGAAGGATCAGAGAAATTAGTATCAAAGGCCCCAGTTTGGAACCCATATGGTTCCGAGAAATCCTCACTCGCAGGTTGAGCCGAATCGAGTTGGTTCATGAATTCCTTCCCCGTGGGAGCTCATGAGGAATAGAATCCCAAATTCTAGGATTGAGTGGGTAAAGAAGTGTTTCCTGAATTCCCAGACATCCATTCTTCCATTTTCTTAGCAACCAAGTCCATTTTATCCAGTTTATTACAAATTAATTCCATGTCAAATGAATGAGAATCCTGGATCTCATTAGCACTTGACCTAGGTTGTTGGGACCAGTTGAATGCATCCATGGAGGCGTGACTAATTGAGTTATCACTCATTTCCTCAAACAGGTCGTATGCACTATCTGCATCCCTATTGAGGAAATTTCCTCCGCAAGAAGCATCCACGTGATTACGGAGTTGCTCAACCAACTCGTGATAGAAAATTTGCAGGAGTTGCCATTTCAGCACCTCATGGTGTGGACACTTCCTCAAAAGTTTCTAGAATCGCTCCTAGGCACCATGAAATGGTTCCTCTGGCTGCTGGGTGAAAGTGGTAATTGCCCGTCGCAAGGCATTGGTCCTTCTTATAGGGAAGAATTTATTCAAGAAAGCTGATTTAGGAGCAGCCCAAGTTTCAATCGGCCTTCCTATAGTCCAATACCAATGTGCGGCTTTATCCTTGAGAGGGTGGGGGACATGCCTCATGATCATTTGCTCTTCGTTCACATTCCTTGCTCTGGTGGTCTTAACCAAAGTGGTTAGATCCTCTAGGTGTAGGAATGGGTCCTTTGAGCCAAGCCCATGGAAATGCTTAATCAAACTTAAGACTTGGGGCTTGATTTCTATGTCTTCAGTGGGAATCATGACGTCGGAACGTTCCCCCGTAGTTTGAAGGATCATAATAATCCTTCAAGCGTCGAGAGCTCTGACCATGCATACATTGGAACCATTGCTGCATCTGTTGCAATTCTTCCAACTGCCTCTGAATCAACACCTCCAGGTTTGGGGGCGGGGGAGGTGGTTGTTGATCAGCCGTGGATCTACTTGGCTATAGCCTAACCTCTACATCCTAGAATCGTCTAAAGGTCCTTCCAATCTAGGGTTCAATGATCTCCTACCAAGCATACAATGAATCAGGTCGGAAGGATGGGGAAAAGAGGGAACCCTGCAGCACAAGAATACAAGCCTATCCTTAGATGTTGTAGCCTAAGGTTCACTGACTCTCAGAATCCATCCAAAGATTTAGGACAATTTACTCTACTTATGTCCAGACAATCCAACCAGTTAGAAGGAGGGACTGGGGAGAAGGTTCTTCCTTTGGCTTGTGCCTCCAATTCCTAGTGTACCCCCCAGCCGCAGTCATTTGACACTACTCCCCTAGCTAGACATTAGAATGACTAGTATAAGCAGGTTAATCTTGAATAATCTCAATCTGGATCCCGACGAGCGAATGAATCCTTTAGTCCAACGTCTAATTGATTTTAGTTAGGCTTAGGAAATGGGTGCTCTGGAATGTGATGGGCCCTTAATGGGTTGTGCCCTTAATGCTTTGTTTGAGAACATGTGAATGTGCACAACCAAGAGGTTTTCAAGTAATATTATTAATGATGAGGTGAGTTTTAGGGTTCGAATCTTGCTTAATAGCTTTTAGGATTCAAATATTAAGTGTTTTCAACCAAGTTTTGTGAGGCAAACCAAGTTTGTTTTCTTTTGGAAACACGTGTTCAAGTATTTTACTTTAGAAATCAAGAAAAATATGGAGTGCCTGGCTTGACCTAGTTATTGAATCCTGTGGGGCAGCTAGAAAATGAACCTATTTTAGATTAGGTGGTGTGACCCAAACAATTCACTCAATTGGCTCAAATGCACCACCGATTAAGGAACACAAAAAGGTGGTTAACCTAATATGATTTCTACTCTTTTATGGGTTGAATTCATGTACCGAGTCCACAGGTCAGAAGGCCGGTTCAGTAGATTAAAATCAAGTCCGATTATGTGCCTCAAATGTGGGTGTATAAAGTGTGTATATTGATTCATCCCACAGAAAGTATCTCTTTTTTTCTTGTTTTTCTTATATGCAGGGGTGAGGTGAATGAAGGTGGCAAACAAGACAAACAATTCTATCCTAGGGTTTATGCAAACACCAAAGTAGATTAGGTCTTGGTATGAGTGTGGCGAAATGAATTAGTGGGGGGCAAATGTTGGGGACAGTTACAAAACACTCTACCCGCACTTTACTCAGGCCTACCACACTTGGATCTCCATGCTAGGGTACCTGCAAGACAATAGATCAGAGATAAGCGGGGTTAGTGTTATGTAAATGCAAAGAAGCATAGAAAACAATAATGTAAATTCCGTTGCTTCACCGGCAATGGCACCAAAATGATCGCACGTGTTTCGCGAGTTAAAATCGATGTTATAAGTAAGCCATCATTGTAGTTGCAAAACACGTCAATCAAATAAAATTTATACCCAAACTCCAAGGGAGTCCCGGGTCGAACATAGGGAGGCGACGTTTACTTTAGTGAAAACCACACTTCGATTTGTTTCTTTTTGTAATTTTAGGGTTTTATTATTTTATTGTATTTTTGTAAGAAGAAAATAAGCAAAACAAATCATAAGAGATATGGAACAAAGATTGTATATATCATGAATGTCTATTACAATATTCTACGAAAGCATAAAAAGAGAGAGGGTGAGAGGAAATCAGCCAAATAGGTTGTTTGGTGAGACGATGATGCCTGGAGGAAGCTCGGATGAAGGAGGTGAGGAGCGAGACGACTAAGGTGAGATGAAGGAGGACGTCAGGCTGAGATCATCTTCGATGTGGCTCTGGAATGGAGGTAAGAAGACGGAGGTGACCTGCTACCAGAATGGAGCTGGGAGGATAGCTCCAAGGCAACCTATGAATGGGGATGGGAAGATGGATGAGTATTTGGTGGGGTAGAGGTTCGCTAGACTAATAGGTGCCTTGGGAGCTTGAGAACAACCTCTAATGGAGAGTTGGTAGGCTTGCTAGAGCTTGGAAGTAGGTGGGAGTAGAGTAGGTAGAGATGGCTTGGAAGGGAGGGGGTGTAGGTCCTTTTATTGTGGAGGAGAAGAGGCTAGAAATGGGTAAAGGACCTATAGTGACGTCCATACCGTCACTGGAAACGTTGCTGTAGACAGCTCATATCCGCTCATGCCTTTAGCTAGCTTTGCTAGCTTGCAATGAAGTAGCGACGGCTATAAGCGTCACTGTAGGTCAGCCCAGCTGTCACTGAAAGCTGGCACCAACCACGCAATTAATCCCTTGCTGGGCCTTGAAAATGTCAATCTTCATGTTTTGATTCCCAAATTTTAATTCTATCTAGCCCTCTTCGCAGTTAATGTTGGCCCTAGCAGTAGCCAAAAAGGGTCTCCCTAATATGATTGGTGTGTCCCTTGGGTACTTAGGTGCATCCATGTCTAGTACTATGAAGTCCACTGGGAAATAAAATCTCTTACCCTAACAATGACATCCTCGAGTATTCCTTTAGGTGACTTGATGGATCGATCGGCTAACTGCAATGTCACCTCAGTGGGTTTAAGTTCAGATTCTTCAAGGTGGTCAAGGAGGGATGTAGGTATTAAATTTATGGAGGCACCTAGATCTAGTAGGGCTCTATCAAATTGGGTTTCACCAATTTTACAAGAAATAATGGGAGTTCCTGGGTCTTTAGCCTTGGGTGGGAGTTTGCTCAAGATGACAGAGCTGGCTTGCTCTGACAGTACAATTGGATTCCCATCCTTGGTTCGCGGCTTACGTTTAGGTGTGCATATGTCTTTCAAGAACCTTGCGTAAGCCGGTATGTGGCGGATTGCATCCATCAACGGGATGTTTATCTAGACCTGTTCAAAGAGCTTGACCAGATCCTCCTCGGGAGCCACGGGTTTGGTTATTCTTTTTCCTTTGGTCAAGGCCTTAGGAAATGGGATCCTAGCTGGTTTCTCTAGGATAGGCCCAGGTTCTTGAGCTGAGACAGTAGTATTTTGGATAACTATCCTAGGGTCTTGGCTATTATCAGGCTTGGGGTGGTTCGGATAATGTGGGTCTTGGGTTATTTTACCACTACGTGTTGTTACAGAGTTCAACCCGGCCTGATTTGGGTTAGGTAGGAGGGGTGGCTGCTGCTGAAATCCTGCATAAGATGTTGAAGCCTCCATCCTGTCTGGTGATGGAGTAGCGGGGGCCTGATAAATCACATGTGTTTGGCCTGAATTTGGATTCATAACGCGCTTTTGGGTTAGCACATTATTTGGGTTGGGCAGAGGTTGCGAAGGAAGGGTGCCAGGTTGGCGGGAATTTGCCATCTGGGCGAGTTGGTTGCGAACCTCCGTGATCTCGTCCTTGTGCTGTTTTTGCATTGCCGCATTCGTCTTTTGAATGTCAGCCAGTGCTTGAAGGATAAGAGTCATTTGATCCTGGTTTTGCCCGAATTGGTAGGTGGGATTGGGCCAAGGCTGAGGCAGCTGAAATGGACGAGAGGCTTGTGGATGGGGTTGATATGGTGGTCTTTGAGAATTTCCTGCCCACTGAAAGTTAGGATGATTTCGCCATCCAGGGTTGTAGGTATTGGAGAATGGGTCATTCTGGATGGCGTTGAGGTCCTCGCAGTTCTGAGGAACCTCGGGAAAGTCAGAATACGAGGGTTCAGCGTTCCCCCAACTCGAGTAGAATGGATCGGAGGTCACTCCGATCCGAGTGGCAGACGAGGGTGGATATGTGTCCATCCCCTTGGCAGGTTGGTGATAGATGTTTTGCACAGTTTCCCTTGCCAGAGGAGGTCGTGCAAAAGAGTCTTGCGCAGAGGTGGCTTGCTGCAAATGTCGAGTTAGCTCGTCCACCTTCTTTTCTATGATAGAAACCTTGTCCAACCGACTGGCCATCAGTTCCAAGTCGACGGAAGTGGACAGGTCCTACATCTCATGTGTCCCTCTTAGATTCATCGATGCCCGGGCATTCGTCTTGTCGAATAAGCCCATGGAGTCATTATTTATGGATTTCTCGCACATGTTTTCGAGAATCTCCCACACCGTGTCCTCGTGTTGACCCATGATGTTTCCTCCGCACGTTGCATTGACGAATAAACGAATATCCTCACGGAGCCCCTGGTAAAAAGACTGGACTTGTTCCCACTTAGGAACTCCGTGATGGGGGCACTTTCGCATAAGATCTAGGAATCGATCCCAAGCTTCGTGAAGAGGTTCTCCCGGTTGTTGAGTGAAATGAGTGATCTGGTGGCGCAAGGCATTCGTCTGGCCAACGGGGAAGAATTTTTTCAAAAATTCAGACTGCAATTCCTCCCATGTGTTGATCGGACGGGTTTGAGTTTGATACCAATGTGCGGCCTTGTCCATGAGGGAGAACGAAAACATTTTCATGAGTAGGATATCCCGATTTTGTACATCTGACCCAAAGGTCTGGGCCAGATGCTTGAGTTGTTTGATGTGTTGGAATGGATCCTCAGAGTTAAGCCCATGGAACTTCGGTATGGCATGAATCATATTGGGCTTCAGTTTAGAATCAGGTCCTCCAATTGGGATTCGTACTCGGGGTTCGATTGCCACCGCAGCGGGATTATAGTGATCTCGCATCATAGGTCGCTGTGGTGGGTTTACAAAGTTCTGAAAGAGATCATTAAGGTGTTGAAGTTGGTGTTCAAGGTTGTTCTCCTCTTCAATGGGTTGTGCCATGATGGGAGAAGAAGGAGAATCAGGATCTGAATCAGATGAAAGATTTATGTGGTGGGGTTGCTGCACAAACAAGGGCGTCGAGGCTTGGCCTCGATGAGAGTGAATTTCTAAAGGAGGTCTTAAGGGTGGTCTTAAGGACCTCCTACCGAACATGCACCGAAAGATGTGATGAGATTAGAAGGTGCTGGACCCAATCAAGACACCCAAAAATTGTTGGGTGACTATAGAGGTTCGGGGCATATGGACCCCTGGATCAGAAGATCGTCCACCTGAGAAATACCTGGGCAGCCAGAGAGGGAGAGTCCGGTAAAGACCCCTACACAGTAGAGTGTCCCCATGGGTTACAGGGTTTCCCCCACCCGACCTCTCTTGTCACTGCAGTTCCAGGTAGACCAGAATGGGGACCTTGACCTCTTAAGTCTACCTTTTTTATTTTAAGATCAAGTATTTTGAGTGCAAAAGTGACCTAATTTTAAGGTTGATTGACCCAAGGGATCAACTTCACCTCTTGTTCCTTTGAGAGTTTTTAGGTCCTTTTTTTATGGTTCAAATGGATTAACAGCCTGATTTGCTTAGGGTTCCTCTTGTATAGATCTTTTCAAACATGGTTTAGGCACACCTCTTTTTGGAAAATTTGTTTCTTTGTTTAAGAGAAGATGTGTCTCTAAAAACCCTAGCTTTGCAATCCCTAACTTGGCTCTGGTGGGTCCAATTTAGTTGCCTTAGAAATTAGCAGCTAGGGCTCAATCAAGAAAGGTTTAGCCCTAGTGGTCTAAGCTGGATGAACAGACAAAAATATGTTGAAATGAAAATCAGGCAACTTGATGAGTTACTAAATATGAAACAGGTAGCCCTAAGTTGATTTTTCTCTTTTTTTTTTCTTTTTAGATTTTGAGAGGGTTAAGAGAGAGAGCTTATGGAAATTACCTGTTCCTTGGAGAGTCTGTTGTGCAGTCATTATTCTTTCCTTTTTGTTTTGCTTTCCCTGCTTGAACACAACAAAAGAGAGAAATTAAGTCAGATATTAGATATAAAAGTTGTAATCAAAAGCTTTAAAGTGCCCATTGCTCCCCAGCAACGGCGCCAAAATGTTCTCACATTTTTGTGCGGGTTTAAAGTATATCACATTGTAGTATAACCGACAAAACGTTTGAACAAATATAAAGAATTTTATTACTCGAAAAACTAGAGTGTCCGAGGTCGAACACGGGGAGCAACCTCAGTACTTTTTAAAACCAAAGAATACAACTGTTAAATGAAAAGGATTGATTCAAAGAGGATTTTAAAAAGGATTTGTGAAAGAAAAATAGAATTGGACGTCTGATTTCTGTATCAGACGTCTTAAATGTAATCTCCTTTCTCTCTTCTTCTTCGTTGCACTTCTTCTCCTTTGCACTTCTTTCTCTTTCTGCCTTTGCTTCTTGTCTTGCGAAGGCTTCTTCTTCCTGCCTTTGTTTCTTTTCTCTTATTTCTTCTCCTTCTGATCTTTGCAGTCTTCTCTTGGCCTTTCTTCGTTCTTCTCTTTCTTCTACCTTGCCTTCCTTCTTCCTTCTCTTTGGTTCTCTACGAAAGCTTCTTCTTTTTCTGCTACACAGCCTCTTCTTCTTTCTTCTCTTCCTGTTTTGCAGCTGCTAAGTGCTCGCTGCTTCCTTTGCTTCTTCCTTCCTGCACACACCACAGCCAAAGCAAAAACCTACCCCCGTCCCTCTACCCAAGCGTCTCTCTCTCTCTCAAGCAATTCACTCAAGGATGCTCTCTGAGAGCCATATGGGTAGTTGGGTCGGATTCGCACCCGGGACCAGGCGCACCGGCAAGTCATGATGAGCGAGGAGTGCTCAAGGTTTGGGTTGGGTCGGATCCCAACAGATCTGCGAGGTCAAGCCGCGGACGAGGCGGGTGTGAGGGCAGGTGAGGGACCTCACCCCTGTGCTTACGGAGGCAATGAGAGTAAAACACAAAAATAATTTATACTATACCTGTGTTTTGCTATCCCACGATGTGGGACTATCTGGTCAGTCCTGCTTTCACGCGCACCCGCAGAATTCTCATCGTGCAATTGCCCCAGTTGCTGGCTTCGCAGCACGACTTGCTGGCCTCAGTCGCTTCGCAACACTTGCGTGCACTTGCTGCACCTGCAGCCTGGAAGCCCTGGTGCCTGAAGCTGGTACAAGCTCCTCGCTGCTTCGACCGTCAATCACGGCAGGAGCTACAACCTGTCACACACAAGAATGGCCTATTGGCCCAATCAGATTAGCTAGAAACTTTCGCCGTGGCACGGCGAAGGCGGTGGGCGGTGCTGCAGGCTGCAGGTCGGCATAGGCGGCGTGCCTAGGTCAACCTGTAGTCGGAGGTGTGGGGTTGTTCGGGGGGCTACTGTGGGGGTCTGGAGTGGCAGTGGAGGGGTGGAATGAGTTCCTGGTGGTGAGGCGGAGCTCACAAGGGGGTTGGCGAGCCGTGTGGAGGGGCGGAGTGGTGTGGGCGGCTCGCCGGAGGTCGGTCGGAGGCGAGGACGATGGAGGTGGTTAGGCACTGTCGGGGGGTAATCAGATAAAATAGCAGGGGGAAAAGAGAGAGGAGAGGATGGAGAGGGTATCTGGGGTGATCTGGAAAGAAGGGAGGCAGCGGAGTGGACGGCACGTAACTGTCGTCGTCGGGGAAGAAGGACCCTGAGGGAGGGAGCAGCGACGAGGATGAGGTCAGGAACACGCGCACTTGGTACGGCACGACGTGGGAGGAAGCGGCGGAGTTGACTCTGCTGCTGGTATGGCAGCAGAGCGACGAGAAGGAGGAGAGGAGGTCGCTGGAGCTTGCGGGTCTTTTGGCCGGAGATGGGAGAGAGGGAAATTGGAGGGGATCTCCGTCAAAATCAAGCTTAGGTTCCGCGGCAGGGTCTGGGGAGCCTCTTATAGGCGCTGGCCGAAACTTCTAGCGCGTGGAGACCGTGCAATCACCTCCTCCGGCTCGTCGGAGTTGGAAAGAGGGTGGATACCCGAATCTCTCGTGCGTTCACACGAGAGATTGGGTTCACACCAGCGATTGTAATTGGCTTTAGAAGGAAGGGAATTCCTCAGAGAATCCCCCTTCCATATCTGGGAGGGAATCTCTGAGGGATTAGAGAGTAATCCCTCTCTAAACCTCGCCGGAGCTCGGTTCTGCCCTAACAATGGTGGCAGGACCGGATTGCAAAGGGGGTGAAAAACTTAGGGGGCTCTCTGCAAAGATATTCAAAAGATAGGGACCAAATTGTGCTTTGGGTGTACTAAATTGCAAAGTAGGTCAAGATGACCTCCCCTTAGGTCCAAATTTTGGTACAAACCTAATTTGGACCTAAGGAATCCAATGGTGAAGTTAGATTTTAGGTTTGACCTCGTTTGACTGGTCATTTTGTCTAAAAACCCAAATTAGGTTAATTGAAGAGCTAGGACACTAATCTAGGTCAAACTGGGTTCCAAGGGCCAAATTAAGTGTTCTAAACCCTAGAGAATGTTTTTCCATGATTTTTAGAGGGTTTAATTGATTTTTATTCTGACCGGAACCTTGTTAATTTATGCGGGTCTTTTTTAGGGTTACCAAGTGTCATTTAATTCTTAGATTGCACATAAACCCATTTCTGATTGACTCAACCCACTTTTTATCTCATTTAGACCATTTGACCTATGTTTTGCCTCTGAGAAGTCCCGTTTATGTACTGTAATGGTAAAATTGCAGTTTTAACCTTTATTTCATGTTTTCTTCTCAGAGCACTTGTTCCTTCAATTAAGCCTTCTTCTAGGTTATGTAGGACCTTTTATCTTCTTTATTGGGTCAAAACGAGCTAGTTATGGCTCATGATGAGGCTCTCATCAACAAGGAGGCTACGTTGATTTATATTCGTGATTATATTTTTTTAGGATTTTTTTTTTATAAGCAAGGCGATAAAATTACAATGGAGCTATCAGACTAAAAGAAAGAGAGAGAGAGAGAGAGTGAGAGAGAGAGAAAGAGAACATGCATTCAATATTACAATTGTTTATAAAAGTTACACTAGAATGCGGAAAATCAATTACACTATAAAGCAGGAAAATTCTACACTAGAAAAGCTGTAAATAAGAATGGGAGAGAGAAGTTATCCTCCTCGACGATTGCTTGGAGGATGAGCCGGACGGGACGACGCCTGGACGAAGGAGAATGAAGGACGAAGGAGGACGAAGCAGAAGAAGGGGAACGGAGCAGCACGCCGTCGTCGTTGCGGGATCCACTTCCGAAGGGGAACGAAAAATTGGACTTTATCTCGCGAGAAGCATCCCGGGTGTGGGACAAGCTTCTCTTGAGCTTTGGAGGGGTAGAGAGGAGAAAGAAGGGATGAGAATTTCGTATGGAGGGGGTCTCCTTTTATAGTTGTAAGGAGTGGGGGCAAAATGAACATTATAACTTCAGAACAATAAATAAGGGGCTTTAGTGACGGATTTAGCTTGCGCGCCCATGCACGCCTCCTTCGCTGCCCACTCATCCACGTCCACGCACGTCCAGCGATCCTCCGCCGTCGGATCGCGAGATCGGACGGCTTAAGTCACGCCTTCTCCCGCTCATCGTGCGCCCGCCCGCGTGTTTGATTGCTTGTCCGATTATGCGTCCAATCGCGCGTCGACTCTATCAGGCGCGCGCGGCCGTCCGATCTCCATCTGACGCTCCACCTGCGCCCAATCGCCCGCGCCTGCCGCTCCTCACCAAGGCTCGAACCCGCGCCCGGCGCTCGCGATAGCGCGCTCGACCACTGCATTATGGGGCGCGGATGGTTGAGCGGACGCTTTTAAAAGCGAGCGCCCACAGTCGTTGGATTAAGATCCAACGCCGGAGAGCGATTGGGCGTGGGGCCTTCACAAGATGAAGCGGCCACTTGGGCGGCTGAGATGGCACCACTTGGCACTATCTTGGCCATCCATCTTCTGGAAGTTGTAGATGGTGCCATGGATGTTGGATTGACTCGATTTTTGTGCTGTTGGGCTGCGATCGTCGATCCGAATTCATCCGTGCGGTCGGATTTTTCATCTGGAGTGTGGATTTACACCATCCTGGTCCTTGATCTTCTAGGGTTCTCGGGTCAGTATCTGATGCTACGGATGCCTGATTAGGGCAATCTTGGAGTCGTTGAACTCCAATCGTCGCCCTGATCACATCCATACGGTTGGATCTTTGATCCGAGGCCCCGATAAAATGTTTGCCCTGTCCAAGCACATAAAAGGAGACAATTAACCTCCATTTTAATCAAACAACTCTAAATGCAAGATGATGCATGTAGTGCAATATTTATATCATGAAATGCAATCCTATGCTTAAGAATATGCACAAATAGACATTTTAAGTAGTGTAAATGTATTTGCATCATCTGCCTAAAGGTGTATCTTTATAACAGGTAGCTTTCTCTCTACTTTTTATTTTTTTATGGGGTCAACACAAGGGTGAATCCAGTGTATATCTCCCTAGTTTATTCTACTTCTCTGCTTCTTCTTAAGTGTTTTGGGAATTTTTTTTTTAGTACATTTACTGAGATGGGTTCTGGACAACCAGTCGTTGAGCTGTTACCACCAACAACTTGCCAACCATACTCGTGCGGCGAAGTGTGGCTTATTTCTTTTTGTTCTTTTCTCCTTTTCTTTTTGATTTTTTTTTTCTTTTTTTAAGTAGGTTGCTTCCTTGGTTTAAGATTTACCTAAGGGCAGAAAAAAGAGAAAGGTCCAGTGACTAGGCTCTGGACAACCTACCTATGGGTTGTTACCCACAATAACTTACCAGCCATATCACCCTAGAAGGTTCATTAGCTACCCAATTTCTGTTAGAATCGCCGAACAATGAGTCAGTGCAAAGAAAGTGTGTAGATGCTTAAAACTCAGAAATTCCCTCAAATCAGAGGGTGGGTTGATAAGTTGTGTACTTATCACCCAAACTTATTTATTCCAATTATATTAAGATGGCGAGGACTCAAAGACAAATTCACATTTTAGTAGATACACAGGCTAATTAAGTCCAAAGACCTGAAGGATCTTTGTGTTCATATCTGAATGTGAAATTTCTTAGAATTGAAAAGTCCTAATGTCCAACTAATCCTTCCTAAATTTTTTTTATATATATAAATAAGAAGCGAAAATAATTTATATGGATTTCACAAAGCTGACCAAATAATTGAAAAATGAATCCACCTACCCATGCCTAGCTGATGAAATGTCCTCATTGAAAAAGAGACATGAAAGATGTCACCTGGATATGAAGCTCGTATCAGCCTTGTGTCATATGTACAACTGCTGAGTTTAATGCCGTCAGCTAGGCGAAGTCCAGCCAAAGAAGTCACAGAATATCTAGAGCAACAGAGTCTGAGACAGGTTCTGGAAGATTACGATCAACAACAGGCTTCAGACGTTGACCGTTGACTTTAAAGGTGTTACCTGTCTTTGGGTCAGAAATTTGAATGGCACCATTTGGAAAAATCTGATCAATTATGAATGGGCCATTCCATTTAGATCTAAGTTTGCCAGGAAAGAGCTTAAGTTTAGAATCGAATAACCAGACCTTCTGGTTTGGCTCAAAGCTCTTGCGGGAAATCAATTGATCATGTAGAGCTTTGGTCCGAGCCTTGTAGATATTGGCATTCTCATAAGCATCATTTCTAAGCTCCTCCAACTCAGATAGTTGGAGTTTCCTAGTCTTCCCAGCTAGATTCAGATCTAAATTGCATTGTTTGATTGCCCAGAATGCCCTGTGTTCAATCTCTATGGGTAGATGGCACGCCTTTCCATACAACAAACAGAATGGAGACATGTCGATGGGCGTTTTATACTCCGTACGGTAGGCCCAAAGAGCGTCCTCAAGCTCTAACTGGCAGTCTACTTATCCCTAACACTCACAAAAACATATCAAAAACACAATAAAGAATCCCATGAGTGCCTAACTTAATTACTGCCTAAATCTAACCTAGAAACCCGTTTGTGGAGCAAAATCCTAGGAGCTAGGTTTGTTTTAATGCATAAGAATGATGTTGAATTGGCATTTATCACTTATCAACTCGCCCTTTAACTTGAGGGGAATTTAAGCCTAAGCATCTACACACTTTTTGCACTGACTCACCTTTTGGCAGTTTCTTCAGAAATTGGGTAGCTAATGAACTATCTTGGGTGGTATGGCTGGCAAGTTGTCAGTGGTAACAGCTCATCGGCAAGTTGTCCAAAGCCCAGCCAAAGGACCATTTTTGTTGTACTACCTTTAAGTAAATCTTAGAGCAGGGAAGCCACCTACTTAAGAAAAAGAACAAAAAAGAAAAGAAAAAGAAAAAGAAAAAATAGAAAAAGGAGAAAAAAATAAATAAAACCACACTTCACCGCACGAGTATGGCTAGCAAGTTATCGTGGATAATAGCCCATTGGCCGATTGTCCAGAGCCAAGCTCACAAAAATGCATAATAATTCCCAAAACACTTAGGGAAGAAGTGGGGAAGTAGAATAAACTATAGAGATATAGACTGGGTTCGCCCTTGTGTTGACCCCATAACTAAACGAAGTAGGGAGAAAGCTACCATTCGAAAAGATAAACCTTTAGGCAAGGTCACCTAGGGTCGTAGAAACTCGAAGTCCATTTCATTGGCTACCTTGTGAGTCTTTCACTCTTTTCACTAGATGCTTAGCACTTAGAGTCCTTTTCGAGTCTTGAGTGGGTCGGGTAGCCCTAGAAAGTTATCCCGGAACTCTCAAACTCCAAAAGTACAAAAAAATTAGAAAAGAAGAAAAATAAAAAAAATGTGTCTTCCCTTTTCAAATAAGGTGAGGACTTGGGCGGTCTGCATTCTAGCAGGCACCTAGGTACTGTTAAGTTTTCATTGTTTAGGACCTTAGTTGAAATTTTCTATCGTTGATAAATGACTTTGGCCTAAGCGATCGAATCTTAATTCTGTTTTTATACATAGCATGTAGTTAAATTTTGCTAGGCTCTAGCAAAAGATAGGCATGCAGGTATTATGTAGACACAATTATTGAGGGTAACATCCTATTCATGCATGCTCCTAGTCTTAGATTTGCATTTCATGTTATAAATATTGTATAGCAAGCAGCATTATGCATTTAGAGTAGTTATATATAATTTAGGTTAATTGCATCCATATTTTGGTCAGGAGAGAAGGATATTTATTTCGGTGCCTTGGATTATGATCCGACCATACAAATCTGATCAAGATGACGATCAGAGTCCAACGCCTCAGAAATCGCCTTGATCGGAGTCCCATAGCACCATATGCAGTCATAGCAAGATCAACGGCCAAGGGACTAGCTGACATAATTTGGAACTTTAAATGACAAATCCGACCATGTGGATGGATTTGGGTTGACGATCGTAGCCCAACGGTGCAAAAATCGACTCAATTCGACCACTTTAGTAGCCCCTACAACGAAAAGAAGATGGACAGCCTAAATCGTGCCACATGGTGCAACCTAGGCCACCCATGCACACGCGCGTGCCACCGCACGCGGACAGTAATGCGGGTGATGAGTCCAATTTAATGGACTATTATTATGCCTAAGTAATTCAATTCTAACATTGTATGTTGGTTAATAATCACATTTGTTCAGTAAATGATTGCATGTGCCATTATTTAAGTTTACATTTCTTCTATTGCTTATTATGTAATTATATTTCATGCAGGGACCCGCAACAGCGCACTCATCTTCTCCGATTAATCTACTCTAATAATCTGGAAGAAGAGGGAGGAGGATCAAATGTGGAAAAGAATAGGGGGTGCAAAGATATTTTCCCCCCCACAAATATCTCCACCTACAGCCAACGAAACCCAACAGGCGCCGGCTGAAATTAGGAAGGGATTTGAAAATTCCTTAATTAGCGAGGAAGAGAGGAGTTAAGAGGAGGCGGAGCACAGGAGAGGAGGATCAGCTTCTTCCTCCCCCTAGAGGGGATATCCATCAACCGTGCTTGCACTGTGCACCAAGCCTCCCACAGCAAACGCCTTCCTAGCCTGCACTGCGCCACGCCATCACTACACAGCAAAGCCCTCCTCTGCCTGCCCTCGAGCGTGCCCAGTGCACTACAGCAGCAGGCCACCATCCGCCTGCCCTTGTACGCCCGTAGGGCTGCGCCCGCACTGCCTGCAGGCAGTTCTCCAGCTCTTCCACCGTGCTGCGCCGCTTCAGCACCCTTCTCCAGCACCATCACCACTATAAGCGCCCCGCCCTCTAGCCAGGTGCTCGTAGGCGCAGCCCCCTCCAACGCCTTCGCGTGCCCACACACCGGCCTGTCCACCGTGCACACGCACACCCTTGCAACACCAACCAACGCCCGCAGGTGCTGCACCCTTGCAGCCACGCGTAGCGCACACAGCGCAAGCGTGCAACCTCGCAGTGCACACAGCCTCACGCGCAGTGTGCCTCACACCGCATTGTTCATCTTCTTCCCTGAAGAAACCCATCGTCGGTCGTCCATCTCCAAGTGTAGCCACCTCCACGTGCCATGAAGCTTCGCTCCAATAGCACCATCGACTTCACCTTGCCCTCACAGGGCCGCCTACACACACGGCAGACCTTCCCGCCGTCCATACGCACCTGCGCGCAAGCTGCCACCGACAGCATCCAAGGCTCCGACCGACCGTCGCCGGCCACCTCCATCGACGCCACGACCACCAATGCGAAGCTCACGTCCAAGCCGATCTACTCCAAGCACAGCGCATTCAGCCGTGGACCCTCCTCGTGCTCGCCAAGGAAAGCAATGCTCTATTTTTCAATAGTAAAAAGCCTATTAAAAATTACAAGTATTACCATTGTAAAAGCTACTATTTATTTATTTATCTTAATATTATATTACAATGGAAGTGCATGAATGACCCTTAACTTTAATGGAGTTGCATGCAGTCACATTAGATTCATCTCATGACTAAGCTAAATGTATCTTTGCTATGGGAATTAAGTTCTGATTTAGATAAATTTGATGACGCTTGTCAGTATTAATGTAGCATTTCTGGCATTTCCATAGTGGTGATTTTGCATGTGCACCCTCAGATTCTTGGATAATTATCTAAATTGAGAATTTATACTGGAAATGAGAATACTAATTAGCATGTACATCTGTTGAAATTCCTGATTACTTGATACATCATTACTCTTGTTTGATAGGTAATTCCTCCCTGTGGAGATGACCTAACTATTCGTGGTTAGATTCTGAAATTTACAATGTTTTGAGAAGCGATTTTCTACCACGCGATTAAATACGACACATCATTTTATGTTAAAGTTTTCAACAAAAATGAAGAATTCTCTTTCAATGGGCACGCGCGCGCGCAGCGGCAGTGGCAGCATGGGTGCGTGGGCTATCTTCAGCAACATTAGTGGCAGATCTTTGCAACATTTATGACCGTCACTAAATGTCCTATATGCGAATTTGATTCTTTCCTCCACTATAAAAGGACCCCTACCCCTCCCATTTTTCTTCATTTCTTCCTTTCTTCCTCTCACCACCTTCAAGGATCTAGAGAGAGCCTGTCCCTAGCCCAGGATGCTCCTCAACAGTAGAAAATCAAATAGTTTTCCCTCCCCGCATCCCCATTCTTAGAGCATCCTATGGTCGTTCTCTCATCACCCTTCGAGAAGAAGATCCTTGCCGCGACACCATCCTGCCTCGTCCTCCGTCCTTCGGCTCCATCCTTCTTCGTCCTGCTCCTCACCACCTTTCTCCAGGAGACATCAGGGTGAGTCGTCCTCCAAGCAACCATAGAGGGGGATTTCTCTCACCTCTTTCTATCTTTTTACGCTTTCGTAGTGTAGATTTTTCGCTTTCGTAGTTGTAACAAACAATTCTTCATAAATAGATGATTGTTTCTCTCTCTCTCTCTCTCCCTCTCTCGCTTATATTTTTGACAATAGATAAAATTTTCATAAACCTAATCTCTTGCCCAATAAAAATACCAAAAAAATTTGAAAAGATAAAAAATGACCAAAAACAAATAAAAGAGGAATGTGGATTTTTATAAAACCAAACATTCGCTTCCCCATGTTCGACTTGGGACTCACTTTTTGAGTTTGGGTTATAAATTTTATTTGATGGATGCATTTTGCGAGCTACGACGACGGGTCCAACCCCTTTTTTAATTCACAAATCACGCCCATATCTGTACCCAAGGACGATCATAAGTGATGGAGGACCTCATTTCAAGAACGTATAATTCACAAGACTACTCCAAAATTTGGGAGTCAACCAGATGATAGCTACACCTTACCATCCCCAAACGATTGGATAAGTTGAAGTGTCTAATAGGGAGATTAAATGAATATTAGAAAAAACTATCAGGCCCGACCGTAAGGATTGGTCTAAAAAACAAAATGATGATCTTTGGGCCTATAGAACCATGTATAAGACTACTCCCTTGGGCATGTCTCCATTCCGTGTTGTCTATGGAAAGGCATGCCATCTTCCTGTTGAAATCAAACACAAAGCCTATTGGGCTATTAAAAATATTAACTTAAATTTGGATAAAGCAGGAAAGGCATGTATGCTGGAGTTAAGTGAGCTTAAGGAGCTTCGTAATGAAGCCTATGAAACTTCTCAAGTTTACAAGCAACGTACAATGGTCTTCCATGGTAAGCACATCATTAGAAAGACCTTAGAGCCCAACCAGTGGGTCTAGCTTTTCAATTCCTGACTTAAATTATTTCCAGGAAAGCTCAAGTCCCACTGGGATGGGCCATACATTGTTATCAATGCCTTCCCTCATGGAGCTGTAGAGATTTGGAACCCTACTTATGGTGCGAACTTTAAAATAAATGGTCAATGACTTAAACCTTATATCACTCTTTCATATGGCCAGGCTTTGGATGCACTTCAGCTTAAGGAGCCTTAGCTCCTCCCACTCTCCTCCTTAGGTGATATTCTTCTATGTCTTTATTTCCCCAAAGAGGACATTGTCAGTATTAGTCATGGGCGGAGAGACTACTAGTGTGCTAAGCCTAGTGCAATGACTCTTAAGTTCTGGATAATTAAATGATGATACTTCAAAGTTAGGCATAGCTTTTCACTCTTTGTTCCTATGTGCAAACATTGTGTGAATTCCTGAGAGTCACCTAATAAGGTAGATACATAGAGATTGAGTCTGAATAAAACTATGACTATGGTGGATGGTTACGACCGTCCCTCATAGAGTCCTCAGCTGAAGGAGGGTAATAGTGTCAAAGGTCAGAAATATGCTTGTCCTATCCATTCCTTCCCGGTGCTGAGAGTAGGCACTTCCACCAAATAAGCCACACAATATCCTCTTGACCATCATCATCCCTAATAATACCTCATAAATAAAAGTCTACGTCATGTTGTGTTGGAGTTATAAATATATATATATACTGAGAGAGAGAGAGAAAGAAGAAGAGAAGAGAAATATTGATATTTAAAAAAAAAGAGAAAAAGAAAAAAAGAGTCCAAGTTTGGAGTTTTATCTTCATATCATTTTTTGTGTCAATGCTTTTGAGGCAACAACAAAAACATCCATTGAGATCCACCAAATATGACCCATACCTACCTTTTAGTAGTTTTGATCGCCCGAATACTGCCTGAGGTCCTCTAACTTAGTTGTATGGTTATTAGGACTTTAATTGAAGTGTGAATGCCATGTGAGGCTACGAAATATTGAGTACATTTACAAAATCTGGTAAGATATGTGACCTTAGAAAGGAAAGAAGAAAAAGAAATAGAAAAGAGAGAGAGAGTGAGCACAAAGGAACGCTATCTCTGGGTTAACTCATTTGATAGTCTAGAGATCTAGAGTCTGTAGTACTAGACTACATGTAGCACCAGATGAGTGTGAGCCACCAAATATAAATCCATTCGACTCTGTATCTCCTACCTAAGCCAGAAAGCCGAGGTCAAATCTCAGATTATTTTCTGCTTGATCCCCAAGGGAATTAGTTTCCTATCCCGGTAAAATGTTTACTAAGGATTAAGTATGAACTGTAAACGTAAGTTGACTTTTCACTTGGATTTGTTGCCTAGGCTAGATCACTTCACCTTTCTTTGGATCTTTAAATTTTTGGAATAAGAAAAGGAGAAATCTCTTGGTTACTTGCATTGTTTTCACTTTTTCTCAGGACTAGCAAAACTTAGGCATACGGGCATTTGATAAGTCCACTTTTGTGGAGCATTATTTGGCCTAAGTACTCCTTAATTTGTTGTTCTTGGTTGTTAATTGATTAGGAGTTAAATGGGAATTCACCTTACTCTGTGTATAATCGTATACACCAATTTTACATTTAATAACATATTGATGTAAACACATTTATTGAGGGTAAAATGCCTATTCATGCATGTTCCTAGGCTTAGATTTGCATTTCATGCTATAAATATTGTATAGCATGCATCATTCTGCATTTAGAGTAGTTGTATATAATTTAGGTTAATTGCATCCTTTTTGTGGTTAGGAGAGAAGGATATTTATTTTGGAGCCTCGGATTGACGATCCGATCATATGGATCTAATCAAGGTGACGATTGGAGTCCAATGCCTCTGAAATTGCCTCGATCGGAGTCCCATAGCACCATTTGTAGTCTGAGGAAGATCAACGGCCAAGGGACTAGGAGACATAATTAGGAGCTTCAAATGATAAATCTGACCACGCGGATAGATTCGGGTCAACGATCGCAGCCTAACGGCATGAAAATCGACTCAATCCGACCTCTGTAGCAGCCCCTATAATAAGAAGATGGACGGCCCAAACTACGCCACGTGGCGTAGCCCAGGCCACCAGCACATGCACGCAGCACCACACGCGCGTAGCAGTGTGGGTGCGTGCACGGGCGTGCAAGCGCGCATGCGCACAGCGCAGCGCTAGCACATTGGCGCACGCACGCACGCGGCAAGGAAGGAGCGCGGCGCCAGCGCAGTGTGAGCTAGACCTACAGTGACGCACGAGCTGGACTTACAGCAACGCTTACAAATGTCGGTAATTCATCGCATTCTAGCAAAGCCAATTGTGGGTGCCAGCGGGCATGAGCTGCCTACGGCGACGTTTCCAACGACGGCCTGGATGTCACTAATGGGCCATACCTATTTTTGTCTCTTCTCCTCCACTATAAAAGGACCTACATCCCCTCCCTTCCAAGCCATCTCCACCTACTCCACTCCCACCTACTCCCAAGCTCTAGCAAGCCTACCAACTCTCCATTAGAGCTTGTTCTCAAGCTCCCAAGGTGCCTATTAGTGTTGCAAACCTCTACCCCACCAAATACTCCTCCATCTTCCCATCTCCCTTCATTGGTCACCTTGGAGCCATCCTCCCACCTCCATTCCAGAAGTAGATCACCTCCGTCTTCTCAACTCCTTTCCGGAGCCACGTCGAAGCTTTCCTCAACACAACATCCTCCTCATCTCACCTCCGTCGTCCTGCTCACTTCCTTCATCCGAGCTTCCGCCAGGCGTCGTCGTCTCACTGAACAGCCGATTCAGAAGATTTTCTCTCACCCCCCTCTCTTTTTATGCTTTTATAGTTCATTGTAATTGACATTGGCTTGATATATATATCATACTTGTTCCATTTCTATCTTGTGATTCATTCTAATTGTCTTTTATTTCAAAAATACAAAAAAAATTACAAAACCCCAAAATACCAAAAGGAAACAAAATGAAGTACGGTTTTCAAGTAAAGTAAACGTCGCCTCCCTGTGTTCGACCTAGGACTCCCTTGGAGTTTCAGTAGAAATTTTATCTGATCAACATGTTTTGCAACTACAATGGCGGGTTACTTGTAACCTCGATTTCTAACACGCGAAATACGCGCAACCACATATGTTATGATAATATAATTTATTTGATAAATGTAGGCTAGGTGCAGGAGTTCACACGACATTTCAGCATTTATAAGACATCTGGAGATTAGTTTGGACGTCTGAGAACCTCCATCGTGGACTCACTGCAATCCACACTTTTTAAGACATCTAGACTGTTGATTGGACGTCTAATAGAGTTCGGCCAGAACTTATCTTCTGTTCCAACCACTCGCGATCATCGCCGAGTGGTTGGAGAAGGTTGCGGCTGAAGAGAAACTGACAAAGAGGTTTTAAAAAGCCATGCCATCTTCTCCACTAGAGATCATCCTCTCCACCGTAAAGTAAAGCTTTCACCATGGACCCAACACGCACCACGGCCTGAGGCATACTCCATCCCCGCTCGTTCTTCCTCTCGTCAATGTGCGGATATCACAGAACCACCGTCCTACCCTACAAATCACCACCGCATCCCCCTTCGAAGAACCATTGCAGCCACCCATCACCTTCAACCATCACCACTACAACTCCCCACACAGCCACACCCGACCTTGCCACCAGCAGTGCAGCACCTCCTTGCGTGCCCTCCTCATGTGCACATGCACGTTCGAGCCACCATCATCACGTGCGCACAACGCCACCCCTGTGTACGCAAGCAGCATTGCCTCCACTTCCCCTTCCCATCTTCTTCTTCATCTTCTTTATCTCTGCCAACCAAAGGAACCCAAAACACCTAAAACACAGCCACGTCCACGAGCATCAAAATTCCACACCATTGATGCCAACACGCTCCCTTAACCTTAATGAGTGCATCCATGCCATCCGCACCATCAACAAACGACCTGCATGATGGCGAGCTGCCATCGCCACTGGTCCTCCTCATCGCCGACACCAAGTCCAACCACCGTTGGCCATGCCACCATTGCCATCGAAACTCCCTCCTCTCGACCATCCTCCCCTAGGCATCTCACCTCCAGATGTGCCTTCTCCTCCACATGAGAGCAAGGGGAGTTATTCCCTTATTTCGCTATAGTGGAGGACCGATTAATATGTATGACAAATGCCATTGCTAAAACTCATTTTTCTAATTTTTTATTATTAAATTGAGTTGAAATTTCGGCATCATACTTATTCTTTCTCATATTTGTTTAGCTATTGTAATTCATCTCATTTTGAATGGAAATTGGACTAAGAATGGCATGCAATTAAAAATTACTTACTCTACCACTACACGTGCATCATCCATGCATTTTTAGGAACTTAATTTCTAATGTGAAATTTACATAAATTGCCTTGAACTTCTCATGAAATTGAAAGTGACATTCAAAGCAGCAAATTATTAAATTAATTTCACGAATGTTTCTGCAAACATGATGGCTCCATACTCGTGAATTTATTACAGTCGTTCCTCCCTGTGGATACAACCTAACTCTTCGTGGTTAGTTTTATTGAAATATCTTTGTTCAGGATTTCCACCACGTGATTTTACTACAATGACATATTTCTCTGATACATTATTTCTACAAGAAAAAATCCACTGATCAAATGGCTATTCAGGCTATAATTAGGTGGAAATTCACCTCGATGACCAAGAAAAAAGTGACTTTCACTTGCCCTTATGGAACCTTTGCTTTTCGTAGAATGCCATTTGGATTATGCAACTCACCTGCTACTTTTCAGCTGTGTATGTTTACAATCTATTCTGACTTAGTGGATGATTGTTTAGAAGTCTTCATGGATGACTTCGCGATCTTCGGGAGTACATTTGATGCATGTTTAGACCACCTAACCAAGGTCCTACAAAGATGCATCAATGCGAATCTAGTACTCTCCTAGGAGAAATCACACTTTATGGTACCAGAAGGACTTGTTCTAGGTCATCTTATTTCTGAGGGAGGAATTGAGGTTGACCTTGTGATGGTAACATTGATTTCTGACCTACCATACCTTCATCGGTTAAACATATCCAATCTTTTCTCAGACACGTTGGTTTTTATCGTCGGTTTATAGCTGATTTCTCGAAAATATCCCAACCTCTCACCAACCTCCTCTCTAAAGATGTAGACTTCCAGATCTTTGACAATTATGTTGGTGTATATACGACACTTCATGATCTGGTTACCAAGGCACCAAAACTACCACCCTCGGATTGGTCTCACCCTTTTGAGATCATGTGTGATGCCTTTGATTATGCAGTAGGGGCTATCCTTGGTCAAAAATTTGATGGGAAACCTATAGTCATTTACTATGGTAGCAAGAGCTTAGATGAACCATAGAGAAATTACACAGTCACCAAAAAGGAATTACTAGCAGTAGTATTTGCACTAGAAAAATTCAAACCTTATCTTTTAGGTTCCCACATTATAATCTAACTGACCACACAGCAGTATGACATCTTCTCGCCAAGAAGGAAACAAAATCTCGTTTGATTAGATGGATTCTGTTGTTACAGGAGTTTGATATAGAGATTCGTAACAAGGCTGGGAAGCAAAATGTGGTAGCTAACCACTTATCCCGCCTTCCTTCTAAAGCTATTTCTCCTTCACTTCCGATTATTGACCACTTCCCTGATGAGCAATTGCTGGTCATTCATTCTGATCTTTCCTAGTATGCTGACATTGTCAACTACCTGGTTTCTAGAATCATTCCCTCTATTTGGGTCCAACATTCAAAAGAAAGGACATAGATCCGAAGCCAAGCACTATTACTGGGAAGAACCTTGGTTATTCAAGCATTGTGAAGACCATATCCTTAGGAAGTGTGTCCCTGATAAGGAGATAGAAAGCATTATGTTATTCTACCATGACCAGGCATGTAGCAGTCATTTCTATGGCAAAAAGACTTTTGCAAAAATTTTGCTGAGCGATTTTTATTGGCCCACGATTTTCAAGGATGCACACGAGTATATGTTCGCGGCGTAGATCACGTAAAAGATGAATGCATTGTAGTATAGCACGAAATACGTCTCGAGCAAATAATTAACAGAACTGGTGAGTCCCGGTCGAGGCAGAAAGCACTTTTTATTTCATGTGTTTATTTCAAATATAAAGACTAAGTAAAAGGAACAATCAATCACAATATTTATATCACAGGAAGAGATTGAACATAAACTGGATACATGTATTTGAATAAAACATAAAATAAACAAACTATTGTTGTAACGGAACAAGGGCACCACGAGTGGTTCGCGGTGGCCTTTTGGAGAGGTTGGGAGGAGTAGCAACGATCCATCGGGGTGGCCCAATTGATGCTTCAGATGGAGATGAAGAGCCAAATGCAGAGAAGATGGGAAGAAGAAGAAAGAAAGGTTGAAGAAGGAGGAAGAAGAAGAGAATGAAGGGAATGACTTCAAAGGGGGGCCCTTTGGGCACTTTTTATAGCTTTTGTGGACGGTAAAGAGGGCATTTGGACCCCTTAATCTCATTCCCTTGGTTCGCTCTGATGTTGCCACATGGAACTCCGTGAAGCGTCAATCCTCCATCACATGACCGCAGATTGCTTGCACATGCCATTCACTTTTTCTCCTTCGCTGCTTGCCTCTTCTGAGCACTTCAATCTTAGCCATCTGATCTTACAATCAGACCGCTTATGCGCACTTGCCTCACCTTCCAAATCTTGCAAAACACATGCGATCGTGCGTCCACCCACAGTGCGCTCTGATCGCACCACATCGTTGCGCCTTTGCCCTTCTATCATGCAATTGTGTCTGCACACACTCACACAAACAATGTCGCTTCAATTTTGCGTAGCACACAACTTGAACTCGCATCTGGCACTTACACGAGTGCACGTGAGCCAACACGCTGCGCAAGCCTGTTGTTATATATATTTGTTTGTTTCGATTTATCCTTATCCAGTCTGGGTGGGCAACATTCCCCGCTCGTGGCCGTTGGATGAAGATCCAAATGTCCACAATGTGCAGTGCATCCTTCCTGGATGGGAAGGTGGTGAGGGAGTGGCTGTGATGGCACTTGTGGTGCCATCATGGCTGTTCATCTTCATTTTCTTGTATTTAGGGATGTAGGCCTCTGATTGAATTGATTCCTAAGCCGTTGGGCTGTGAACATCGATCCGGATCCGTTCGTGTGGTTGGATTTTTCATCTGAGGTACGAATCTTCTTTAATTTGCTGCTTGGCTCTTGATCTTCTGCAGATTCCCTAGGGTGCTACGGGAGACTGATTGATGCGATCTTGGAAGTGTTGGACTCCCGTCAGAGTTATGAGCAAATCCATGTGGTTGGATTGGTCATCCGCAGCCCCAAATTAAAGTTTGTACTTGCCCCCTAGTAAAATTCTATTGGGATAGGCAAACCTCTTCTCTTAGGGATATAAAATATTCTCTGATTTTAGCCCTGGCTTTTGGCTTAGGTAGAAGACGTCTGAGTTAACTGGATTTGTATTTGGTGGCTTACTCGCTTCTGGTGCTACATAGAGACTAGTATTTCAGAATCTAGATTTTTAGATTATTGAATAACTTAACTTAGAGAAGGGCTGGAAAACTGTGCTCTCTTTCATCTTTTGTACTTTTTCTTTTCTCTCTTTCTCTCTCTCTTTTTCTTCTTCTTGTTTTTTTTTTCTGAGCTCACATCTTACCAGATTTGCAACTGTATTTGGTGGTCTTACATGGCATTACACTTTGATTAGGTTCTAATAACCCTACCACTAAGTTAGACTCCTTAGCCCATATTCAAGTGGTCAGAAATACAAAAAAATAGGTTTAGGCTGTATTTGGTGGTTCGTAAGGGTGGTAAGTGTTTTTGCCTCAAAACATTTTGACTTACATAATTCAAACTTCTTAACATAACATTTTCTTTTTCTTTTTATTCTTTTCTTTTACAAGCAAATATCCCTTTTGTATGCTTTCTCTAAATATATATATATATGCTGGCACAATGCCATTACTAACATAACAGAACTCAACAATTCAACATGACATACATACTTTTATTCACGAGGCATTATTTGGGATTTTTGGGGGTGACCAAGAGGATTTCGGGTGGCTTATTTGGTGGAAGTGCCTACTCTCGGCACCGGGTAGGGAATGGATAGGATGACATATTTAAGACCTTGACATCAATACCCTCCTTTAGCTGAGGATTCCATAGAGGACGACCATGACCATCCACCTTAATCCTAGTTTTATCAGAACCTGCTCTCTGTGTTTTTGCCTTATTTGGTGGCTCTCATATGGAATTTCTCAAAGATGCAGTAAGCAAGAACTGAGAGCAAAAACTATGCCCATCTCTGAGTATCATTATTCAATTATTAAAGATTCAAGATTCCTTACACTAGCCTTAGAGCACCAGTAGACTCTCTACTCTCATCTCACGTATGTTTTGGTGGATCTACTAGAAGATGGTTCACTTGACTCCCTGATTGCTGTCCAAGGGTTTAGGAGAAGAAGCAATGCTTCTTCTCGACAAACTAGCGATGTCTATCGGTTTTCACAGTGGATCCATTACAAATTCTACAAGCAAGTATGAAATTATACCGAATTCTAAGTCTAGGAATCTACTAAAGAGTAATTATCTAATAAAACCTCTTGATAAAGCAATCTAATCCCCCAATTGTTAGCAGAAAATTTTCTACTTTTATGGACTACCCCCCCATGCCTAAGTGTTTGCATGTCCTCATGCATGAATAAAAGAAATAAGTTTG
Source organism: Thalassia testudinum (assembly GCA_037157565.1). Classification (NCBI taxonomy): domain Eukaryota; kingdom Viridiplantae; phylum Streptophyta; class Magnoliopsida; order Alismatales; family Hydrocharitaceae; genus Thalassia; species Thalassia testudinum. The sequence goes on from JAZHRO010000028.1 coordinate 553,084, forward strand.
GGTGTATATGGATAGAAAGCACCTATAACTACTTCTGAGTGTCATTGAGCTCATGTCATTACTGCAATGCCTTACACAATATGCAAAACGTTATGCGTAAATGAAATATGCTATGTATATATGGTAGTATATATGTATACGTGCTGAGTTTACCGCCTCCATCTAGGCAACTCATTAGTCATACGTCCTCAAGAAGATGTATCGTTTATTAGTAGGAGGTTTTTGAGTAAAGAATGGTTTGAGGCGCTGGCCATTAACTGTAAAAATTTGCCCAGATTTCGGGTCTCTATTTTGGACCACCTCATTAGGATATGGGTGGACTACCAGGAACAGCCCAGTCCACTTGGACTTGAGCTTTCCCACGAAGAATTTAAGTCAGGAGTCAAATAACCAAAATTGCTGGTTAGGTGCAAACTCCTTCCTTCGGATGTGCCGATGATGGAAAGCTTTTGTCTTTTCTTTGTATATTTTTGCAGTCTTGTAAGCTTCTCGCCTAGTCTCCTTTAACTCACTGAGCTGGAGCTTTCTTTCATAACCTTTGGCCTCGAGGTTAAATTACACTTCTACACCGCCCAAAAGGAATGGTGCTCTAGCTCCACAGGAAGGTGACAGGCCTTTCCATACACCATGTAGTATGGCGACATTCCGAGTGGGGCCTTGTACACGGTCCGATATGCCCATAGTGCATCAATCAATCGATCGGACCAATCCTTCCTATCAGGTCTAACCATCTTTTGAAGGATAATCTTGATTTGACGGTTTGATACTTCAGCCTGCCCATTGGTCTGTGGGTGATATGGGGTAGCAATATAGTGCTGCACCCCATATTTTTTCAATAATGACCTGAAATGGGCATGGATGAAGTGGCTTCCGCCATCACTTATCAGGGTGTGGGGAACTCCGAATCTCGCAAAAATAAATTCCCAGACAAAGGATATAACAGTCTTATGATCAAGTCATCTTGCCGAGATAGCTTCTACCCACTTTGAGACAGTCTAATGCGACGAGTATGTACTCAAAGCCATGCGAGTTCGGGAAGGGGCTCGTAAGGTCAATTCCCTAGACGTTGAACACTTCTACGACTAGAATGGATTGGAGAGGCATCATATCTCTCCGGGTCATAGAACTGACTGCCTGCCATCGCTTACAGCACTTGGCAAACTCTTGTGTATTGATGGGTTCACTTTAAAGAACTAATTATATGCCTAAGTATATTTCGATTATACTTTCTTGATTCTTAATTTTCAATATCTTAGGTGATAATTAGTATAACCTGCATCAATGACTACTTTATATTTATATGCTTAATTCACCTTTGATTACAACATCCTTATAATATTTTATATATCCAAAAGAGATTAAATCAGGTAGACATAGGAATCAATTAAAAGCATTAACAGGATTATATTTGTAATTTAACCTTGTAGGTCTTAAGTCAAATCTCCAAACGTCTAACGACGGCCAATTTTAGTAAGGGATTTAAAATCCCTTGAATTGCACCGGTGAAGGAGAACAGAAGGGGGGAGATAAAAGTTGCATGGGATCGTCAATATGAGGATATATCCTTCCCCCCTACAAGGATCACCTCCAACTGCACCACCGTGGACCCTACGCGCACCATGAACTTCAGTGAGCACTATGGCCTCTGCATCCTCAACATCGCCCTCACAGTCGAAGCACACACGGTGATAAAGTGCGTGTGTCCATTAACACCATCAATTAAACTGCCTGCCACCTTCTCTTCCACATCCACCACCTTTGCGTGCTAGTATCCTCTTGCCGCAGAGCGCTGCTAGGCACACACAACGATAGTGTGCAATAGATCCAGACACAACCGTGCCCTCGTGCACGCACCCGTCCACAGCCGCGCAGTCACCCGCACACATCCTCTTCCTCTTCTTCTACGTCATTTTCTTCCTTTTCTCCCTTATCTCCCCTCTACCACCTACAACCTCCCCCAAGAAAGAACCCAAAGCATGCTGCACACCCACTATCGGTAGGGGAGCTTCTCGACCACCAAACTCATCGTCAACATTGCCGTTGTCTTCATCTCACACCCACGACCTTCGTGCACCCACTAGTTTCCCTCCACAATGCCCGCAAGAGCCACCTGCCGTCGCCGGCGCTCTCCTCCGCCTTCCGGCCACGTCCAGCTACCTTCGGCTGCCTCGTCACAGCCATCACGACCGTCTCTCTCCCATGCACCGCCACCGAGCTCTAGTCGGCCGGCAACCACTCCTCCACGCGTGCGAAGAGGAGAGAAGGAAATTCCTCTTTTTTGGATTTCATTAGTATTTATGAATCATGCCATTGCTGGATGCACTATTCATTTATTTTCCTGATTTAATATATTGTAGCAAATTGCATAGACATCCCCCTCTTTAATCTGAATTACATATGATTGAGTTTTTCTTATGAATGGCATAAAACAAGGAATATTTGTTATAGTAAATGGGTGCTATTGGGTAGGAGATTAATATTGACATTGTTTGCTATTACCAAGATCATTATTTAATAGAATATTATATTGTGATAATTTTTCATGTGCACACTTACACTTTTGATTAATTGTTTAAATTTAGAATTTATATTGGAAATAAGTTGCACTAGTCAGTTTGTGCACCCGTTAATATTCCCGAATAAACGAGACATCACTCAAGAGTTTAATAGGCTAATTCCTCCCTATGGAGATGACCTAACTATTTTCTTGGTAAGATTTTGAGAATTAAATGTTTTGAAAAGTGATTTTCCACCACGCGACATACTACAACGACGCAACATTTTATGTTAAAGTTTTCAATGAAAACGAAGATCGCTCTTTCAAATGGCACTGCTGCCGGGGAGGAAGCACACCTACTAATTTGTTTGAGAAATTTATATTATTTTTATGCTATTTTGAAAGTTTTCCTAAATTATTGATTGTGGATCTTTTTCTGTACAAAAATAATAAACGAACGCGGCACGCACGTAAGGTGGAGACGATATTCTGGGTGGACCTTGACGCCACCTGGGGGCCAGAAACGGGTGCTTGTGGGCCTTGATCCCACGCACGTAGCCGTATGGAGGAGCCTTTTTTTGATTTAGTCATTAGATCTTAGTTTAGATTTAGTTTAGATAGACATTAGAACTTAATTTCTGTCTTCTGGACCCTTGTTGGGCATTTTTGGAATCGTGTTCTCAGTGTTTCTTTATTTCTTATCACTCTTGTATGCAGGAGCGTATTTTCGGGAGCGTGTTCCCATTTTATCTAGATTATTGGATTAGTTAAATTGTTTGAACTGCATATAGGTAATAACGATGGGATTTGTTAATGACTGATGTGGTAATGGTAATTGTGATAATGTATGTGTTGTAGCATGTTATGATTTGAAACATCATGAGTGTCATTGTGGTGAGTTCTATGGAATACCAGTCATTACAACCATTATTATTTACTTATCTAATTTTTACTGATTTTATTTTAGGTCGTTCACTGGGAGGCAATTTATTGAATTACATCGCTCTTTGATATCAAAATTATCCTCTAATTCCGAAAAGAAACTTTACATCTTATTAAGGAATGAATGAATGTGGACATGGTTTGCCTACTTACTAAGAATTAATTGTAATGCTTGTAAAAACTAACTATAACAAGCACCAAACAATTTATCACTATACTTTAAACTGTCTTTACAAGTTATAGTATTAATACTTACATGAAAGTACACAATAGACTAAGATGACATAGTATATTAACTTTACTAGTCTGTTATCTACAGTAACACATACAACAGTTTTAGTGACAGGCGTAAGCGTCACTAGATCCCAGAAAACACTATATACAAACCTAAGGAAGGGAATTGGGGTCTGTAGCGACACTTATGGTGACATTTTATTCTATTAGTAAATATATTGGTTTATTTAAACAAATAATTGGCTATACTATGTATACGAATATATATGTTTATGTTTATATTTTAATTGTATATGTATTTTTACTTATACACAACATCTCTCTCTCTTCTCCTTCACACAGATTCTCAACAGATGTTCTTCTGTGTTTACACTTTGGCTTAATGACTTTTACATGCTGCGGAGGAGAGGCTTTTAACAACTATCATTAACTCTCTTTAATCAATTAAAAATGTGTCTAATTTGTGGGAACGCTTTTCGAGGGATACACAGCACCCAGAGGGTGGGACCAAACCTCTACTAAGCACACCGTAATTCTCATTAGGCCGCTTAATTACGTTCCTTAACTCAGCACAGGGCATACACAGCCCCATGCACATGCGCTTCTCCAGGCCCTCGGCCCCACACATCATGTTCAGAATGCTCATAAGTATGCTCGGTATACGGTTGTTTCGGGCACCCGGCACCCGTAACAACTGAAGAGCATATGCACATTTTACATATATACCGCTGCGTGCAATTTGCAGCGCACGATGTGGCTCTATTCGAGCACCACATCTGCGCTGGAAACCGCATGCAGCTATGGGCTGGAAGCGATTTTGGCCCTTAATTCGAGGGCCATAATTTATTTAAAAATAAAAATAAATTATGGAAAATAAAGTATTTACATAATACTATATAATTGTTCAATTAATTTTAAATTTTAATTAGATTTACTATATAAATAAATTCACTCAAGTAGACTATTTTTACACATTGATTTTGGTGTTTTCTTGGTTAATTACTTATAAATTAGTTACTGAATGGTCTAATTGACCTTATACAGAGTTAGATTACATACATAAGTATTTTATACACATTTTTATTATATTTTTCCAAATTAATTTCTATTTTATTTACTTTTAAATAGCAGTTTTTGACAGTTTTACTTGTAAATTAAGTTAAAGTAATATAAAAAAGGTATAAATATACTTCAACTAGCTTAAGTTACTTAAGATATATTAGCCTAAGTATATAGATTCAATTAACTTAATTATAACACTAAATTACTAATTTATCTAAATTAATTTAACCACTTAGCTGTTAACTGAATAAATTCATTATTTATTATATATAAAGGATTAAATTAAGGTACAGGATTATATTTACTTGTAATCTACTTATGCATAGATATATATATAGTTTTATAGAATATACAATATACTACATATATATACTTACAGAGTAATATACTATTTACATACTGCCTATATACAGAATAATATACATATATTATTTTAAATCAGATTACAGTATACAATATACTTACATAGTTAGTTATACAGTTATATGTATACAATGCCTATTTACATATATATATATAGTAATATATACAGTTTAATATTTACATAGAACTTATGTATATAGGAGTATACAGAGTAATATAAATAAGTAATTTTCTATATATACTGTCTATCAGAATTTTGTATGTATTTTTGGCAGCAATAGGAGATGAGAAAGGAAGAGCTAAATGAGATAAACAATCTACTGTCAGCTTCCAAACTCTGCAACAGTTTAATTTATTGCCCAAAAGGTAAGAAGGGAAGAGTTAAAATGGGCTAACAGAGTTTTATATGAATGGTTTTCAGATTTCTCTTTTAATCAGCAGCTTAAGCCACTGTCCAAATGGGCTAACAGAGTTTTAAATGTATGGTGTTAAGTTTAGGGGTTTTTCTCACTTTGATTGGTTCTAAAAATCCTACAGCAGTAAGAGATGAGACAGGAAGTGCTAACTAAGGAGAGAGTCCTCAGTTTATATTTTTTTGTCTTTTAACAACAGCCTAAGCCACTGTCCAAACGGGAGAACTGATGCTGCAGTTAGTCCATTTGAGAAGAAAGGTGAGTTTGGAGAGAAAGAAATATGTAGCTGCAAGATGCAGCACTTTGCTTTTTTACTGGGATCAGAGTCAATCAAAACCAACTGAAAAGCAAATAAGTAAATCCCAAATCTGACAAGGGTTCAATTTCTCACAAATATCACTAAGTATCTCAATTCAGATGCCAAAAAACCTCATCAAAAGCTTCATTTAAGAAGAAATCCACAAATATCACTGAATCAACTCTTCCTAATGCTATAGACAGCATGAAGGAAGAATTAATTCAATGAAATATTGCCATAAGATCAAATCCCAGTTTCTTGAAACCTTAAGGAGTATTGAGAACTCATTAGGTTAGGAAATCACCAAACAAACCAGACAGCCATAAAAAAAACTTATGAATGCAAGATCAGATTTCAAATTACCATAGTAATTATCCTTAGATCTGACTTGCATTCAATGCATTCAAGACATTATCAAAACAGATTTAAGTATGGCTCTTCTGAGATGATTTCTGTCACCAGAAATCCTCTCAGAATCCTTGCCAACAGGGAATTCAAATCAACTTCAATTTGTCAGATCAGGCAGCAAATCCAAAAAGCAAAAAATCCTTAAAATCCACATTGAGGAGAACTCTGACAAACTAAACAATTCGACCCAAAATCAGGGGCTTTTGTGACCAAAGGTGAGGTGAGTGAGAAGCCCCTTAAGTGCTTGTGATGCCAATTTCAGATCTGAGGTTGAAAACCAATCGGATCTGAAATTGGGTTAGAGTGTGTGGGTGGAAGATGAGAAAACCTATCGTAAAAAAAAAAAATCAGAACTGGATTGTGAAAGTATGGAGAGGGAGATAATTTGAAACATGGTTTTATGAAATCTTCCCCACTGATCTGGACTGATTAGAGGAGGTGAAGGGTGGGGAATTTAAGCCTAATTCTACTACTACAGCTACTCTATCCTACAGCGAAAGTTAAACATTAACAATTATACTAATTCTACTCTAAACTACATAACTACAGCTAAAACTACCATGCAGAATTAAAAACCTAATCTAACAGGAAGAATGAAACCTATGGGTCCTTAGCCGGTGGCTAAGGAGGAAGAAAGGAGGAAGATGACTCCAGCGGAGGGAAGAGTCTGCTAGTGAGGCTCCAGGGTCGTCCTCAGGTGCTACGAAGTCCTTAGGGACGAGGAGGTCGAGAGAAGGTGATGATTTCATAGCCGGTGGCTATGAAATCAGAGGCTTGATGGGGAGGAGGGACTGGAGTGGAAGAATTATCGCTAAGAGGTGTAGGAGGGAGCGATCCCTTGCGCGCGACACCACTGAGGTGCTTAAGTAGCATGCTCAGTGGCTGAGATCACTGTGCAGGTGAGGATAATCAAGATGCAACCGGCGGCGAGGATGAGAGGGGCGGAGCACGCGGTGAGCTAAGCACAAAATCTAACCGTCAGATGAGATCTGGGGAGAGGGGTGATCGTATGTGCCAAATCGCGTGAAGCTTCTATTCAAATCTAACCACAAATCAAGATCATGAAGAGTGACGGATGGCTGAGATTGGTCATGTTCTTCGCGCGCTACAGTGCGTGTGAAGAGCAGCAGGCCTCTCTCTGAAATAAGGGAAAATTGTAGATAGACCCTTGAACGAAGGGGTAAAAGAATTATGTGCAGGCCCATAAGTGAAAAGAACTACAACCGGAAGGGCCCTGCAGCCTTTCAAAAGGGTCCCTGCGGCTTACAAGTAGGTCCAAAGGGGAGTTTTTAAGGGTAAGAGTGTAATGCATGAAGGACCTAAGTGTAAACTACCTATTTCATAACCTAAATGATGTCCAACTGTCTTCAAATTTTTATATGTGCTTAATTGAACATTTAAGACATTGATTATACTTCTGATTTGGCCTTTCAAACTTATTTATGTGTTCAATTGATGCATGGATCATCATTTGTACTTTGCTTTCAGAATATCTCATTTTGTGACCTAATTATGAAGTTTTAACACAGAGTAAAGGTTTTAGGTCTTTTTCTTTAATTCCCACACTTAACCCTTTTTATCTGTTAATTTGATATTGTTTTACTTAGTGTCTAGCTTAACTTCAGCTTTTTAGCCATGATGAGTAGCTACTCATCATACCCCCATGCTTACATTTTGCTAGTCCCTTAGCAAACAATCCGTTGAAGTGTAAAGCAATTTGAGTATCAACAAGGTAAGTGTGAAGAGATATCTTTTTCTTCTTTCAAAAAGTTTTAAGTGTTTAATGATGATCTTCAAGCTGAAAGATTTTTTTCAATAAACCAACTGTGTTCTGGACATTGTGAGAACCTTATTACTGAGGATAACCTACCAGAACTCGAGGCTTAAATGACATAGACCATCTCTCAACCAACAAGGACTCTTGATATTTAAACCTTAAGTCAAATTCCAGGACTCAGGGAGTTTTACAGAGACTGAGAATGTTATGAGGTTATGGCTGTGCTTTGTGATAAGTCAGGACTAACCAAGTGAATTCTAAAGTTCACTCCCGGGGTTTCACTTCTTTTCAAGTCCAGGTTGGTCCAAACTTCAGCTCATGTTTCAGCAACAGCTGGGCTAACCTACAGCAACGCTTACAGCCTTTGCTACTTCATTGCAAGCAAGAAAAGCCAGCTAAGTGCGTGAGCAAATGTGAGCTGTCTATAGCAACATTTCCAGTGACGGTCTTCAGGTTGCTAAAGTCCTTTAATCCATTTTTAGCCTCTTCTCCTCCACTATAGAAGGACCTACACCCCCTCCCTTCCAAGCCATCTCTACCTACTCCTACCTACTCCCAAGCTCTGGCAAGCCTACCAATGCTCCATTAGAGCTTGTTCTCAATCTCCCAAGGCACCTATTAGTGCAGCAAAACTTTGCCCCACCAAATACTCCTCCAACTTCCCATCCCCCTTCATAGGTCACCTTGGAGCCGTCCTCCCACCTCCATTCCGGTAGCAGATCATCTCCATCTTCTCACCTCCATTCCAGAGCCACGCCAAAGCTTTCCTCAACCCGATGTCCTCCTACATCGCACCTCCATTGCCCTGCTCCTCACCTCCTTCGTCTGAGCTTCCATCAAGCACCATCGTCTTACTGAACAGCCGATTCGGGAGATGTCCTCTCAACCCCCTATTTTTATGCTTTCATAGTTTATTGTAATTGACATTGGAAGTAATATATATCAGATTTGTTCCACATCTCTATCTTGTGTTACGTTTGCTTGTTTCTTCTTACAAAAATACAAAAAAATAACAAAACCCTAAAATATCAAAAGGAAACGAATCGAAGTGCGATTTTCAACTAAAGTAAACGTCGTCTTCTGTGTTCGACCCGGGACTCCATTGGAGTTTCGGTATAAATTTTATCTGATCGACGTGTTTTGCAACTACAACAATGGGTTACTTGTAACCTTCATTTCTAACACGTGAAACACGGTCGACCATTTTGGCACCGTTGTTGGGGAGGCAACGGAATTTACTTTATTGTTTATTACATTTCTTTGCATTTAAATAACCCTACTTGTCTTTGATATACTGTCTTGCAGGTACCCTAGCATGGAGATCCAAGTGTGATAGATCGGAGTAAAGTGAGGGTAGAGTACTCTGTAAGTGTCCCCCACATCCCCCCCACTAGTTCATTTTGCCACACTCATAATCAAGACCAAATCTACTTAGGTGTTTGCATAAACCCTAAGATAGCATTGTTTGTCTTGTTTGCCATCTTCACCCACCTCACCCTTGCATATAAAAAAAAAAAAAAAAAAATGATACTTTCTGTGGGACAAATCAATATACACACTTTATACACCCACATTTGAGGCACATAATCGGACTTGATTTTCATCTACTCAACCAGGCTTCCGACTTGTGGACCCGGTACACGAATTCAACACATAAAAGAGTAGAAATCATATTAGGTTAACCACCTTTTTTGTGCACCTTAATCAGTGCTGCATTTGTGCTAATTGATTGAATTGTTTAGTGATGAGAGCCTCATCATGAGCCATAACTAGCTCATTTTGACCCAATAAAGAAGATAAAAGCTCCTACATAACCTAGAAGAAGGCCTAACTGAAGGAACAAGTGCTCTGAGAAGAAAACATGAAATAAAGGTTAAAACTGCAATTTTACCATTGCAGTACAAAAATAGGATTTCTCAGGGGCAAAACATAGGTCAAATGGTCTAAATGAGATAAAAAGTCGGTTGAGTCAATCAGAAATGGGTTCATGTGCAATCTAAGAACTAAATGACACTTGGTAACCCTAAAACAGATCCTCTTAAATTAACAAGGTTTCGGTCAGAACAAAAAGCAAGTAAACCCTCTACAAATCATTGAAAAACATACTCTAGGGTTTAGAACACTTAATTTGGCCTTTGAAACCTAGTTTGACCTAGATTAGGGTCCTAGCTCTTCAATTAACCTAATTTGGGTTTTTACGTAAAATTTCCAGTCAAACGAGGTCAAACCTAAAATCCAACTTCACCATTGGATTCCTTAGGTCCAAATTAGGTTTGTACCAAAATTTGGACCAAAGGAGAGGTCATCTTGACCAACTTTGCAATTTAGTACACCCAAATCACAAATTGGTCCCTATCTTTTGAATACCGTTGCAGAGAACCCGGTAGGTTCTTCGCCTCCTTTGCAAACCGGTCCTGCCGCTATTGCTAGGGCAGAACCGAGCTCCGGCGAGGTTCGGAGAGGGATTGCTCTCTAATCCATCAGAGATTCCCTCCCAGAAATGGAAGGAGGATTCTCTGAGGAATTCCCTTCCTTATAAAGTCAATTACAATCGCTGGTGTGAACCCAATCTCTCATGCGAACGCATGAGAGATTTGGGTATCCTAACTCCTTTCCATCTCCGGCGACCAACCTCAGGAAATTACGTGCCCTTCACGCCCTGCACACCCAGTCCAGCGCCTATATAAGAACCCACAACTCTGGCCGAAGAGGCTCAGCTTGATTTGGCCGAGTTTCCCCCTTCAATTCCTCTCCTCCTGCTCGGCCAAAAACCCCCAGCAAGCTCCGGCGAGCCCCCCTCCCCACCCTCTTCGCTCTTCCACAAAACCAGTGGCAGAGTTAGCTTCCTGACCTCCCTCCGCGTTGCGCAGTACCAGCGCACGCCGCCTCAGCCCCGTCGTCGCCGCCGTTCTCCCCCCACTGGGCGTCATCTTCTCCGGCGACAGCAGGTACTGCTGTCCGCCTTCCGTCCCCTTTCGTCTTTACAATTAGGTTAGAACTCTTCTCCACCCTCTCCTCTCTCTTTACCCCCAACTATTTTACTTGATTACCCCTCGACATTACCTAACCGCCTCCATCTGCCTCTCCTCCGACCGCACTACGGCGAGCCGCCCACACCACTCTGCCACTCCACATGGCTCGCCAACCACCTCGTGAGCTTCGCCTCACCACCAGGAACCCATTCCACCCCATCACTGCCACTCCAGACCTCTACAAGCACCCCCCGACCAACCCACCATCTCCGGCCACAGGTTGACCTAGGCGCGCACGCCTAGTCCGACCGGCAACCTGCAGCATCACCCACCGCCTTCGCCGTGCTACGGCGAAGGTTTCCAGCTATTCTGATTGGGCCAATAGGCCGTTCTGTGGAATCTCAGGTGAACGCCCCGGCCGCCATTAACAGCCGAGGCAGCAAGAAGCTTGGAGCAGCAGCAGGCGTCAGGCTTCCCAGGCGGCAGGTGCAGCAGACTCTCGCTAGTGTCGCGAGGTGACTGAGTTCAGCGAGGAGCACCAGCAGGGCCTTCAGCGTGGGCAATTGCACACGAGAGTCTGCGGGCGCGCGTGAGGGAAGGACGAAACCTTTAGTCCCACATCGTGGGATTACAAACCTCAGGTACACTATAAATTATTTTTGTGATATACTCTTATTGCCTCAGTAAGCACAGGGGTGAGGTCCCTCACTGACCCCACCCGCCTCGTCCGCGGCCTGACCACGCGGACTTGGCGGATTCGACCCGACCTAGACCTGCGCACTCCTCGCGCATCACACCACCTTCAGGAGCGCCTGGTCCCGGGTACGATCCGACCCGATTATGCATGTGGCTCTGGGAGAGCAGCTCAGAGTGAATTGCTTGAGAGTGAGAGACGCGCGGGTAGAGGGAGAAGGGTTAGGTTTTGCTCCTATGCAGGCAGGCTGATCGCAGGAGAAGGACTTGGCCACTGCAGAAGAGAGAAGCAAGGCAAGACCACAGAAGAGAAGAGTAAGAAGCAAGGTAGAGAAGAAGAAAAGAAAGAGCAAGGCAGAAGCAAAAGACACGGGAGATCAAAAGAAGGAAGGAAAGAAAGGCTTCGCAAGGCAGAAAGAAGAAGGATAATCAAGAAGAAAAGGGAAAATACTTTTAAGATGTCTGATCGCAAGATCAGACGTCCAATTTCATATTTTTGTCCTAATAACTTTTAATTGCATACATTCACATTTGAATTGATATTTTGAGTAAATTAGAGTGTTCAATTACATTTTTACTTGTAGTAAATTCCATTTGCTCCCTGTGTTCGACCTTGGATACTCCGATTTTTGAGTAATAAAAATCTTTATTTGTTTTGAACGCTTTAGCGGCTATATTACAATGCGATATTATCTTTTAACAAACCGCACAAAAGCGCGACGAACATTTTGGCGCCGTTGCCGGGGAGCAATGCATAATTTACCACTAGTCTCTACATTCTTTTTATCATATTGAACACTAACTTGCCCTACTTTTCTTTGATGTGATCTTGCCGGTATTTCATGAGAAAATCTCTCCCGCAAGTCAACCACTCTAGGGCAGGTAATTTCTTTTCTTCCTTAATCATCCCCTAATCTTTGAAAGACAAAAGGAAGAAAATCAATTTAGGAATCAATTGCCTTCTTTATATAGTAATCACCATCTCTAAGGCAAAACATTTCTTGATTTTGCGAAAATTTCTGCAAATATTCTTGAAGTTGGAGTGATTTTTTTTTCCCATCCCACAAATTCTTGTGCCTAATTGAAATAACGCTTAATCTCGGCGGACCACACACTTCTTGTTTATAAGTCCAAAGAGAACTTTGGAAAAAGAAAAAGAGGATTGGAAATAGAACCAAATTAGGGTTTCCACATTAGGGTCTTGAAGCGCTAGTCACACATCCCTGTGTAAAAAGAAATAAACCCTCCCGCATCAGTGTGCTACCCAAGCCCTTGATTGAAGAAAGTTAAATAAGACAAACCCTAAAATTGAGCTCTAAAATCACTTGAATCTTAAAATTTTCTTTTGACCTAATAACCTGGGAGTCAAATCAGGGTGATCTCTAGGCTTCGAGCTTAGAATCATTCTGCCATCTATAGGACAGGTCAGGTGAAGTTGACCCCTTGGGTCAACCAACCTCTAAATTAGGTCACAATACCAAAAACATCTAAAGTTCAAGTGAGAACCCTAAAAGCACCTTTGAAATAAAAAGTGATAGACTTAAGAGGTCAAGGTCCCCATTCTGGTTTACCTGGAATCTCAGTGACAAGAGAGGTCGGGTGGGGGAAACCCTGTAACCCGTAGGGACGCTCTACCGTGTAGGGGTCTTTGCGGGACTCTCCCTCTCTGGCTGCCCAGGTAATTCGCAGGTGGACGATCTTCGGATCCAGGGGTCCATCCGCCCCAAACCTCCATAGTCATCCAAACATCTTTTGGGTGTCTTGATTGGGTCAAGAACATCTCCAGTCCTGCATCTTTTCTCTGTAGAGCACACACACTCAATTTCAGTGGGACTCGTTATTCAGATCTGATCGCTTCATAACACATCTTGAGTCAAACTCTGATCTTGGTTCCACCACCTGATCCAAATATGCAGCCGAACCACCTAGGACTACCAGTCGAGAAACCTGAATATCGGAGATCCATGAGAGATAAAATGATTGAGGATGCCATGAGGTTTTATGAAAATGAAGAAACCTCAACAACAGTAGGAAACATTCAGGTTGATGTCCCAACAACCACAACCTTTATCATAACTTGTGTCCAAGTACTATTAGCAGAAGCCAACAAAGGATAAACCCGTGACTTGCTCATTACTGCATACATTGAGATAGAAAAACTGCACAATAGTGAATACCTTCAATGTATGACAAATCCTCGACTTTGGAAGCAACACCAAGATAGTCTTGAAAAACAGGAAGAGATAATGAGATTAGTAAAACAAGTCATTGACTAGAAATACCCGTACATACCACCAACAGAGGATGAGCTATCTTGGAACAACATCGAGGATAAATCTGACCTCGGGTTTGAGGCACAAAATGGTTGTGGATTCCCAACCCAGATGGAGGATAATGCACCTGATATTGAAGAAGGTTCGGAAGCTCCAAATGCAGGGAAAGACCATGATGAGCCCATTTTAGAATCCCAAGACTCCTGCAAGTATGAGAGTAGAACTGAACCTCTCGAGGGTGTAAATTCCGTCCCTTATTCTGATAAGGTGGCCCTCGAAGGTTATTCAGACCTAAATTCTAGTAATTCAACCCACATTCTAAGCCTAGAACCTAGATCTGAAACATATTTTGAAGATTTCAAGGCCCCAGAGGAAGAAAATCAATCTCTTAATGAAGAATATGATTTTGGGCCTCGATTTGATGAATATCCCTCGTCAACCTCCTCAGAGGAACTAATCGAGTTTTCTGAAGTCATGCCAATCTACGATACAGAAACCGGGGAGTTGGACGAGCGGGGTTTCGATTGGCTCTGCCCTACTAACCTTGAACCTGAGCCTCTACCAAATAGGGACACCTTTGTAAGCTCAGAATTAACATTTAGGCTAGATCCCAGTCAGGCTGCTGAATATACAACATATGATTTATTCTATGGTGGAACTCATGATCTAGAATCTCATTCAAACTTTGATTTTCGCAAACTCTCCGACGATCTCGAATCTAACCATAACATCGGAGAAAATCTGCCTCCTGATTATAACATGTCAATCTTCTTTAAAGCCACCTGCTCCACAGATACAGAACCAATCAAAACCCGTTCCCCACCCCGACCCGCAACCGAACTCAATTTCTATTCTGATTCACCACTCACTGAGCCGATTGCAGATGATTCAACTCCATATCTATACTGGGTATCGGACACTGATCAGACCACAAATCAGGAGCCTCCATCCTTTGACCGTCCCTGTAGGGTTCCACACCTTACATTGATTATTTTTCGGAACCCTACCCCCACCAGGCTGATTCGACTGAGCCCGAACTCGAGTTTTCACTTCCATATCTATCAGAACATCACAGCATTTGGTGGGTCCCACATCTGCTAATCTACATCTATCAACCCACCAGACTTATTGGGTTTGGGCTGCATCATCAGCCCACTGATCTGAACAAGTACCTGGTTGGACCAACCAGGCTCTTAATCAAGGTGCTTGTTTTCCAAAACTCCATTGATTTGACCACTCCCTCTCCACCCCATTTTCCACTCGGCTGAAGGCATTAAATTTAGCGCTTAACGGGAGGCAACCCGTCATCTCAAAAATAGAGACTCGTCTAATTATCCGTCTGTACTCCATGTCTATTGCACCTTGAGTTCAGCCTTAGACAGTTGATCCCACCTCTGGTACATGTATCAGAGCTTAAAATCGTTCGCATCAGTCATTCCCGACCCATTCACCCACCCGATATATCCTATTCTAAGCCCCTGACCTCAACACTAATTCCCACCCTCTGTTTACAATGAGGACATTGCAAAACTTAGGCATGGGGGGGGTGATAAAATGCATACATACAAAACCAAGAAAAAAATCAGAAGGATTCTCACAAAAAATTCACATATGTCAAAAACACAAAAAATTGAAAAATTATGAAAAAGAACAAAAAAAAAAATGGGGAGGGAGGAAATGTTGTGAGCCATATAATCATAAGGAGGAGAAAAAGAGCAAAAATGAAGAAAGGAGCACAAAAGGAAAAGAAAAAGAAAAAGTCATTAGTAAAAGATTAAGGAATTAACTGAAGTTCTAGACCAGATCAAGAAAAGAAACAAAAGAAAAAGTGCTAAGGAAACATAACAAGAGATTAGCGGGAATGCTGGTCTTAGGCCTTTTGGGCTAGTATCTTTAGCTTAAAAATTCATGTATCCGTTAAAATCTGGATAATCCTCAAGAGGTTGAGGAAAATGCGAAACTTAAGTATTAGGTCTAAGGCTTAGGAAGTATTCGGCCTCGTTAACTGACCTCCGGTTTGTGTGATTCGGTAACCTAAGCACCGCAAATTCACACACAGTCTGGTTCAGTGCGCATAAAACATCCAAAACACGCAAGAGCATTTAATATTCTGAAAAGGTCACCTAGATTAGGAGCGGCCAATCAACACAATTTGATTTGGACGAGTTCCCAACGCGGAGAGGCGGGAAATTCCCCTCGAAGATGCGTAACAACATATCATCTCCTCGGTGCTTGTCTCTTAGGATATTTAAATATCCTACTGGGGGCATGTAAGCACTCTACTGGTTCAGATACCATCGGTGGCATTATCACGAAATGTCAATCGCCAGGGTCTGAATTCGGCCACGGAACGCCATGGGCGGGATCATCTCAAAATCTCGAAAGCCAGGGTTCCGGGGGTTGCCATGGGCGGGATTATCTCGAAATATCGAAAGCCAGGGACCCTTGAGGATTGATGATGGGGACGAGGAATCCAATACAGACCGTGTTGAGAAGCTAATCCGAAGCTAGAAATAAAAAGAAAAGAGAGAGAAAAGCTCTCCAAACAAATAAATCCTCTATCTCTCTCCTACAAAAAAATGCACTGCAAACTGAACTTAGGCTAAAAATGTCTCAAGCACGGGTGCTTTAACCGCGGAGTCCAACAAACCCTAGGTTAGTTTCTGTGGGCCGTAGAAACCTTTGCGGAGGACTGAGGCTAAAGCAGAACATGTCCGGATTTTGGTTGGTACTTTAGTACCTCTAGGCCTATTGTCGGCATTCCCACCTAATCACAAAAGAAAAGGAGAAGCACTTATCATTGTTGACAGACATTCAGGGTCTAGAACGGAAGTTAAAACTTTGAAATTTTGCTAAGGGACTAGCAAAAGCTAGGCATGGGGGTATGATGAGAGCCTCATCATGAGCCATAACTAGCTCATTTTGACCCAATAAAGAAGATAAAAGCTCCTACATAACCTAGAAGAAGGCCTAACTGAAGGAACAAGTGCTCTGAGAAGAAAACATGAAATAAAGGTTAAAACTGCAATTTTACCATTGCAGTACAAAAATAGGATTTCTCAGAGGCAAAACATAGGTCAAATGGTCTAAATGAGATAAAAAGTCGGTTGAGTCAATCAGAAATGGGTTCATGTGCAATCTAAGAACTAAATGACACTTGGTAACCTTAAAACAGATCCGCTTAAATTAACAAGGTTCCGGTCAGAACAAAAAGCAAGTAAACCCTCTACAAATCATTGAAAAACATACTCTAGGGTTTAGAACACTTAATTTGGCCTTTGAAAGCTAGTTTGACCTAGATTAGGGTCCTAGCTCTTCAATTAACCTAATTTGGGTTTTTACGTAAAATTTCCAGTCAAACGAGGTCAAACCTAAAATCCAACTTCACCATTGGATTCCTTAGGTCCAAATTAGGTTTGTACCAAAATTTGGACCTAAGGAGAGGTCATCTTGACCTACTTTGCGAATTAGTACACCCAAATCACAAATTGGTCCCTATCTTTTGAATACCGTTGCAGAGAACCCGGTAGGTTCTTCGCCTCCTTTGCAAACCGGTCCTGCCGCTATTGCTAGGGCAGAACCGAGCTCCGGCGAGGTTCGGAGAGGGATTGCTCTCTAATCCATCAGAGATTCCCTCCCAGAAATGGAAGGAGGATTCTCTGAGGAATTCCCTTCCTTATAAAGTCAATTACAATCGCTGGTGTGAACCCAATCTCTCGTGCGAACGCACGAGAGATTTGGGTATCCTAACTCCTTTCCATCTCTGGCGACCAACCTCAGGCAATTACGTGCCCTTCATGCCCTGCACACCCAGTCCAACGCCTATATAAGAACCCACAACTCCGGCCGAAGAGTCTCAGCTTGATTTGGCCGAGTTTCCCCCTTCAATTCCTCTCCTCCTGCCCAGCCAAAAACCCCCAGCAAGCTCCCTCTTCGCTCTTCCACAAAACCAGTGGCAGAGTTAGCTTCCTGACCTCCCTCCGCATTGCGCAGTACCAGCGCACGCCGCCTCAGCCCCGTCGTCGCCACCGTTCTCCCCCCACTGGGCGTCATCTTCTCCGGCGATAGCAGGTACTGCTGTCCGCCTTCCATCCCCTTTCATCTTTACAATTAGGTTAGAACTCTTCTCCACCCTCTCCTCTCTCTTTACCCCCAACTATTTTACTTGATTACCCCTCGACATTACCTAACCGCCTCCATCTTCCTCACCTTCGACCGCACTCCGGCGAGCCGCCCACACCACTCTGCCACTCCACATGGCTCGCCAACCACCTCGTGAGCTTCGCCTCACCACCAGGAACCCATTCCACCCCATCACTGCCACTCCAGACCTCTACAAGAACCCCCCGACCAACCCACCATCTCCGGCCACAGGTTGACCTAGGTGCGCACGCCTAGGCCGACCGGCAACCTGCAGCAGCACCCACCGCCTTCGCCGTGCTACGGCGAAGGTTTCCAGCTATTCTGATTGGGCCAATAGGCCGTTCTGTGGAATCTCAGGTGAACGCCCCGGCCGCTATTAACAGCTGAAGCAGCAGGAAGCTTGGAGCAGCAGCAGGTGTCAGGCTTCCCAGGCGGCAGGTGCAGCAGACTCTCGCAAGTGTCGCGAGGTGACTGAGTTCAGCGAGGAGCACCAGCAGGGCCTTCAGCGTGGGCAATTGCACACGAGAGTATGCGGGCGCGTGTGAGGGAAGGACGAAACCTTTAGTCCCACATCGTGGGATTACAAACCTCAGGTACACTATAAATTGTTTTTGTGATATACTCTTATCGCCTCAGTAAGCACAGGGGTGAGGTCCCTCACTGACCCCACCCGCCTCGTCTGCGGCCTGACCACGCGGACTTGGCGGATCCGACCCGACCTAGACCTACGCACTCCTCGCGCATCACACCACCTTCAGGTGCGCCTGGTCCCGGGTACGATTCGACCCGATTATGCATGTGGCTCTGGGAGAGCAGCTCAGAGTGAATTGCTTGAGAGTGAGAGACGCGCGGGTAGAGGGAGAAGGGTTAGGTTTTGCTCCTGTGCAGGCAGGCTGATCGCAGGAGAAGGACTTGGCCGCTGCAGAAGAGAGAAGCAAGGCAAGACCACAGAAGAGAAGAGTAAGAAGCAAGGTAGAGAAGAAGAAAAGAAAGAGCAAGGCAGAAGCAAAAGACACGGGAGATCAAAAGAAGGAAGGAAAGAAAGGCTTCGCAAGGCAGAAAGAAGAAGGATAATCAAGAAGAAAAGGGAAAATACTTTTAAGACGTCTGATCGCAAGATCAGACGTCCAATTTCATATTTTTGTCCTAATAACTTTTAATTGCATACATTCACATTTGAATTGATATTTTGAGTAAATTAGAGTGTTCAATTACATTTGGACTAGTAGTAAATTCCATTTGCTCCCTGTGTTCGACCTCGGATACTCCGATTTTCGAGTAATGAAAATCTTTATTTGTTTTGAACGCTTTAGCGGCTATATTACAACGCGATATTATCTTTTAACAAACCGCACAAAAGCGCGACGAACATTTAGGCTGCACCACCTAAACTAAAAGAGGTTCATTTTCTAGCTCCCCCATAGGATTCAATAATTAGGTCAAGCCAGGCACTCCATATTTTTCTTGATTTCTAAAGGAAAATACTTGAACATATGCTTTCAACAACAAACTTGGTTTGCCTCACAAAACTTGGTTGAAAACACCTAATATTTGAATCCTAAAGTCTATTAAGCAAGATCCGAACCCTAAAACTCACCTCATCATTAATAATCTTGCTTGAAAACCTCTTGGTTGTGCACATTCACACATTCTCAAATAAATCATTAAGGGCACAACCCATTAAGGGCCCATCACATTCCAGAGCACTAATTTCCCAAGCCTAACTAAAATCAATTAGACATTGGCCCTAAGGATTCAATCGCTCGCCCGGATCCAGATTGAGATTATTCATGATTAACCTTCTTATACTAGTCAATCTATTGTCTAGCTAGGGGAGTAGCATCAAACGACCACGGCTGAAGGGTATACTAGGAACTGAAGGCGCAAGCCAAAGGAAGAACCTTCTCCCAAGTCCCTCCTTCTAACTGGTTGGATTGCCTGGATATAAGTAGAGTAAATCATCCATAATCTTAGGACGGATTCTGAGAGTCAATAGAACTTAGGCTACCCCATCTAAGGATAGGCTTGTATTCTTGTGCTGTAGGGTTCCTCTTTTCCCCGTCCTTACGACTTCCTTCCAGTGTATGCTTGGGAGGAGGTCATTGAACCCTAGATTGGAAGGACCTTTAGACCATTCTAGGAGGCAGAGGTTGAGCTGTAGCCAAGTAGATCCCATAGCTGATCAACAATTACCTCCCCCACCTCAAAACTAGCAGGAGCTTATTCAGAGGAAGTTGGAAGAATTGCAGCAGATGCAACAATGGTTCCAACGTATGCACAGTCAGGGCGCTCGGCCCTTAAAGGATTTTTACAATCCTTCAAACTATGGGGAACATTTTGGAGTCATGATTCCCACTGGAGACGTAAAAAACAAGCCCCAAGTCTTAAGTTTGATTAAGCATTTCCATGGGCTTAGCTCGGAGGACCCATTCCAGCACCTGGAGGATCTGACCACTTTGGTTCAGACCACCAGAGCAAGGAATGTGAATGAAGAGCAAATGATCATGAGGCTTTTCCCCCACTCTCTCAGTGATAAGGCTACACATTGGTACTAGACTATAGAAAGGCCGATTGAAACTTGGGCTGCTCTTAAGCTTTCTTTCTTGAAGAAATTCTTCCCTATCGGAAGGACCAATCTTTGCGACGGGAGATTACCACTTTTGCCCTGCAGCTGAGGGAACCATTTCATGGTGTCTGGTAGCGATTCCAGGAACTTTTGAGGAAGTGTCCACACCATGAGGTGCCGAAATGGCAACTTGTGCAGATTTTCTATCATGGGTTGGTTGAGCAACTCCGTAATCACGTGCACGCCTCCTGTAGAGGCAATTTCCTCAACCAAGATGCAGACAGCACATACGACCTGCTTGAGGAAATGAGCGAGAACTCAATTAATCATGCCTCCATTGATGCATTGATTGGTCCCAACAACCTAAGTCAAGTGCTAATGAGATCCAGGATTCTCATTCATTTGACATGGAATTAATTTGTAATAAACTTGATAAAATGAACTTGGCTGCTAAGAAAATGGAAGAATGGATGTCCAGGAATTCAGGAAACACTTCTTTACCCACTCAATCCCAGAATTTGGGATTCCATTCCTCACGAGCTCCCACTGGGCGGGAATTCGTGAACGAACTTGATTCGGCTCAACTTGTGAGCTAGGATTTCTCAGAATCATATGGGTTCCAAACTGGGGCCTTTGATCCCAGTTTCTCTGATCCTTCCTTCTCTTCATCCTCATTTTATGAGGATGCATATGCAATGCAGGAGAATGTTAGGTCCAACCCGTATTCCAACACTTTTAACTCAGGATGGAGGAACCACCCTAACTTCTGGAAAAATCAGGGGCAACAGACGCAATCTCCACCCAGCAACTATGCATCTCAAAAACCTATGGGTTAAGGTAAAGTATACACCCAATTGCCCCCGAGACTAGTTAATCAGCCATCCTGGAATGCCCAACAATCTACGGGGCAGGCTGATTTAAATCAGCAGATGGTGGAAATGCAAGGGTCCATGGTTCAGCTTATGCAACAAATGAAGACATGCTTGGATAACTTGCAAACACCTGGCAACCCAGATCCCTACCATCTCAACCCGTACCCAACCCTCGTAATGTGCAAAATTAGGGCAATAGAGCCCAAGGGTACGGGAATCAAAGGGACCCACATGGGCATGCTTAGGTGGTTGAGCAAGGCCCCTCTTCTTCTTCTGGTTACATGACCAGCCAAGGCCCGCCAATCTTCACTAATCCACCTCAAGACCCAAACCCTTATGCCTTTGCAAACTCTGTCACCTTGAGAAGTGGGAAGCAGGCTCAGAACCTAGAATTACTTTCTAGAAGTCAAAATCCTGGGGTGCTTGAGAAAGAGAAAGAGGAGGTCGAAGAGGACAATAAGGCCCAGGGACCGGAAATTGAAAATTCCACCCATATCCCATTCCTTGAGGCCCTATTGAAAACCAAGAAGAAGAAAACCCTAGACAGCAACGAGGAGCTTTTGAATTTATTCAAGAGCGTAGAGATCAATATTTCGCTCCTTGATGCTATTAAGCACATCTCGACGTACACTAAATTTTGAAAGAACTATGTACCCAAAAGCGTAAGCCTAGAGAACCCACTCTAAGGAAAGTGATTCTCTCTGAGTAGGCAAGTTCTGTGATCCTACATCACCTTACTCGAAAGAAGAAAGATCTAGGTGCCCCCTTGAACTCATGCATTATTAAGGAATACAGTTTTGATAGGGCACTATTGGACCTAGGTGCATCCATCAACCTAATCCCAACTTCTATTTATGAGATGTTTAGGCTAGGTGAACTCAGGCCAACCTCAGTAATGCTACAATTAGCAAACCGATCGGTCACCACACTGAGAGGCATTATTGAGGATGTAATTGTCAAGGTTGAGGATTTCTATTTTCTTATAGATTTCCTCGTCCTTGACATGGATGTACCTAATGATTTGATGAATACGCCCATCATTCTGGGGCATCCATTCCTAGCTACCACCAAGACCAACATAAACTATGAAAGCGGTAGTATGGAGATTGCCTTTGGAGATAAGAAATTAACACTAGATATTTTTAAGGCAATAAGAGGATTTGAGGATTGTGGATTCGTTGAGGAAATCGAGGATCAGGATCTTGAGATGTGCATGACATTCAATGCACTCGAGGACTCCATTAGCTTTAGCGAACCGAACCCACAACCCTCCTCCATGGTAGGCTTGCCACATCTTGAAGAGGCTGTTGATTTTGTTCATTCCTAGCCTATTCCACTGGTTCGTCCTGATGAATCTTCATCAGCATCCTCCCTTCCATCTATTCTAAGCCCACCCCAGCTGGAATTAAAACCATTGCCCAAAAATTTGAAATATGAGTTCTTAAGACCTGAAAACATGTTCCGTGTGATTATTAGTGCTGATTTGACTAAGGAGCAAGAATTGAGGTTAATTAAGGTCCTTAAGAGCAATAAGGAGGAATTGGTTGGACCATCCACGATCGTAGGGGGATCAAGCCATCTTATTGTAATCATCATATTTTCATGGAAGAAGGATCCTGCCTTCCTCACGAAATGCAAAGGAGACTAAACCCGAATATGTGAGAAGTGGTCAAGAAGGAGAAAATCAAGTGGCTTGATGCTAGGATTATTTACCCAATCTCAGAGAGTCTGTAGGTTAGCCCCATTCAGATTGTACTGAAGAAGGCGGGAGTAACCGTTACGACTAATGAGAAAGGGGAAACCTTCACCACTCATTCAGTTTCTTCTTGGAGAGTCTGTATTGACTATAGGAAGCTGAACACAACCACTAAAAAGGATCACTTTTCCTTGCCATTCATTGATCAAATCCTCGAAAGGTTAGCTGGGAAAGAACTTTTTTGCTTCCTGGATGGTTATTCGGGATATAACCAAGTCCCTATCCATCCCGAAGACCAGGAAAAGACAACTTTCGCATGTCCCTACGGAACATTTGCATTCCATAGAATGCTGTTCGGGCTTTGCAATGCGCCTGTGACTTTTCAAAGGTGCATGCTGGCCATCTTTTCTGATATGGTAGGAGATTGTCTTGAGGTGTTCACGGATGATTTCTCTATTTTTGGAGATTCTTTTGAGTCTTGCTTGGCTAACCTGGAACTGATCCTTCATAGATGCATCAAAACATGGCTAGCCCTTAGTTGGGAAAAGAGCCACTTTATGGCTGAGGAAGG
The DNA here is from genome assembly GCA_037157565.1 of Thalassia testudinum. Lineage (NCBI taxonomy): Eukaryota > Viridiplantae > Streptophyta > Magnoliopsida > Alismatales > Hydrocharitaceae > Thalassia > Thalassia testudinum. Next base: position 576,864 of record JAZHRO010000028.1, read on the forward strand.
CATCGTCTTGGGTCACGTGGTCTCTAAGCAGGGAATTGAAGTTGATAGAGCTAAGGTGGATGCTAACTCTAGACTTCCTCCATCCACATCCATAAAACAAATTCGCTCTTTCCTTTGGCATGTGGGTTTTTACAGAAGGTTCATTAAGGATTTTTTGAAGGTTGCACGACCCTTGAGTAACCTTTCGGCCAAAGATGTGCCGTTCGAGTTTGATAAATCATGTTGTAAGGCATTTGATTTATTGAAAATGGTAGTCACCTGTGCCCCGGTATTGAAACCACCGGTCAGGACAGCCCCATTTGAGATTATGGCTGACGCATCTGATTATGCCGTCGGGGCTATCTTGGGTCAAAAGATTGAGAAAAAGTCCTCTGTGATTTACTACACTAGCAAAACTCTGGATGAGGCCCTGAGGTACTACACCATTACTGAAAAGAAATTGCTAGCTGTAGTTTTCGCTTCAGAAAAATTCAGGGCTTATCTGTTAGGTTCTTGTGTCATCATCTATACCGACCACTCAGCCTTGAAACATCTCTTGGCCGAAAAGGATGCCAAACCTTGGCTTATTCATTGGGTTCTGCTGCTTCAAGAGTTCGATCTTGAAATCGGGGATAAAGCCAGGAAACAAAATGTAGTGGTGGATCACCTCTCGAGAATCCTAATTGATTCTCCTCATCCGGATGTTCCGATCTCTAATACTTTTCCAAATGAAACTATCCACACAGTCTTGGGTATCCGAACCCCCTGGTTTGCGGATATTGTCAATTATTTGGGCATTGGTCAAATCCCACAGGATTGGACCAAACAACAATGGGATAGACTTGTGTCTGAGGCCAAATTTTATTTTTGGGATGATCCCAAGCTGTACCGCATTGGTGCAGACCAGATTATTCACCGATGCATCCTGGAAGTCAAGTTCCATAGCATACTTGAGTTCTGTCACACATCCCCATGTGGTTGACACTTTTCCAGGAAAAAGACGGCCACCAAAATTTTGCAATTTGGTTTCTATTGGCTGTCATTATTTAAGGATGCCTAGGAATTCTCTAAGTCATGCACTCGATGCCCCTGAACCCAATTCTTTCCGTTGAAATTTTTGACATTTGGGGCATCGACTTTATGGGACCCTTAACTCCTTCATTTGTACACCAGTATATTCTAGTCACTGTTGATTATGTGTCCAAGTGGATTTAGGCAATTTCCACCCAGACCAATGACCACAAGGTGGTCATCAATTTTGTGAAGAGAAATATCTTCAGTTGATTTGGGGTTCCTAGGGCAATTTTCAGTGATGGTGGCACACATTTCACTCATGCCCAGTTCCAGAATTTACTGGAGAAATATGGGGTGATCCATCAGATTTCCACACCTTACCACCCTCAGACGAACGGACAAGCCGAGGTCTCCAATCGGGAGATTAAGAACATTTTGCAAAAAATCGTTAGGCCTGATAGGAAGGACTGGACCCAAAAGCTAGATGATGCTCTTTGGGCTTACCGTACGACATACAAAATGCCTATCGGTATGTCTTCGTTCCGTTTGGTGTTTGGTAATGTGTGTCACTTACCTGTAGGACTTGAACACCGGGCATTTTGGGCCATAAAGAAATGTAATGTGGACCTTGAGTTGGCTAGGAAATCCAGGAAACTCCAACTATCTGAGTTGGAGGAGCTTCAAAATGATGCTTATGAAAATGCCAGAATCTATAAGGCAAGGACCAAAGCTCTCCATGACCAGATGATTTCACGTAAGAGCTTTGAGCCAAACCAGAAGGTATGGCTTTTTGATTTTCGAATGAAGCTTTTCCCCAGTAAACTTAGGTCTAACTGGTGCGACCCATTCGTTATTGAGAGGATTTTCCTTAACGGGCCATCAAAATCTTTGACCTAAAGATGGGTAATATTTTCAAGGTCAATGGATAGCATCTCAAACCTTTTGTTGACCATGTGCTCCCTGAATCTATCTCGTACAAGGTTGCTCTTACCTTACCGTAACCACCGCAAGCTGATCATTGCCCAGCTGAAGGCACTAAGCCCATCACATGTAAAGACTGTTCCAAGCTTACCAGAGTCTCACAGAAACCTGGTGCTATTCTTCCACTTCTACTCTCCTGCATGCTTTCATTTTCAACAATGTGGACATTGCAATAGCTAAGCATGGGGGACGGACATATTGTATAACCATTTTGTCAGCTGTAACAGTGATTTACTGTTATTTGATTCTTGTTAAAAAAAATGAAAATTTGAAAAAGATAAAAAAAAATTTTAGGAGATGAGAACTTAGGCACTAAGAGTTGTAAACTTTAGGACGTAACCACCGCAAGCTGATCAATGCCCAGCTGAAGGCACTAAGCCCATCACATGTAAAGACTGTTCCAAGCTTACCAGAGTCTCACAGAAACCTGGTGCTATTCTTCCACTTCTACTCTCCTGCATGCTTTCATTTTCAACAATGTGGACATTGCAATAGCTAAGCATGGGGGACGGACATATTGTATAACCATTTTGTCAGCTGTAACAGTGATTTCCTGTTAATTGATTCTTGTTAAAAAAAAATGAAAATTTGAAAAAGATAAAAAAAAATTTTAGGAGATGAGAACTTAGGCACTAAGAGTTGTAAACTTTAGGAATTGATACTTTGAGACCTGAATACTTAGACTCTTCAGGTCTTTGGGCTTAATTAGCCCTGGTGTCCACTCGAATATGGATTTAGTTTCAAGTCCTCGCCAATTAAAATATATTTTAATTTAGTAAATAATTTGGGATGATAAGTATGCGAATTATCAACCTGCCCTCTGATTTGGGGGGACTTTAAGCCTAAGCATCTACACACATTTTTTTGCACTGGCTCACTTTCCGACGGTTTTTACAGAAATTGGGTAGCTAGTGGACCGACTTGGGTGGTGTGGCTGGCAAGTTGTCGGTGGTAACAACTCATCGGCTACTTGTCTAGAGCCTAGCCACAAGACCATTTTCTTTGTACTGCCTTTAGGTAAATCTTAGATTAGGAAAGCCACCTACTTAAAAAAAGAAAGAAAGAAAGAAAAAAATATAGAAAAAGGAGAAAATAAAAAAATAAATAAAACCACACTTCATTGCACGAGTATGGCTGGCAAGTTATCGATCGTAGCAACTCATCGGCTGGTTGTCTAGAACCTAGCTCACAAAAAAAAATGCACAATAATTCCCAAAACACCTAGGGAAGAAGCGGGGAAGTAGAATAAACCGGGGAGATATACACTGGGTTCGCCCTTGTGTTGACCCCATATAAAAGAAAGTAGGGAGAAAGCTACCAATCGTAAAGATAAACCTTTAGGCAAGGTCACCTAGGGTCGTAGAAATCCGAAGTCAATTTCAACGGTCGTCTAGTGAGTCTTTCACTATTTTCACAAGATGCTTAGCACTTAGAGTCCTTTTCGAGTCTTGGGTGGGTCAAGTAGCTGTAAAAAGTTACCTCGTAACTCTCAAACTCCAAAAGTACAAAAAAAATTAGAAAAGAAGAAAAACAAGAAAAAAAATTTTATCTTCTCTTCTCAAATAACGTGAGGGCTTCGACGGCCTGCATTCTGGTAGGCACCCAGACACTATTGAGCTTTTGTAATTAGGTCTTGATGTTGAGATTTTCTAAAGCAATCAATGAATTTTGCCTAAATACTCAAACCCTAATTCTACTTTTATACATAGCATTTAGGTTAATTTGCTAGGGACTAGCAAAAAGTAAGCATAGGGGTATGATGAATACACATAAATTCATGATAAATTGCTTATTTATGATAGTTCCTAGGCTTACCATTGCACATGTTATAAATATCGCATAACATCCATGGCATGTCATTTAGGATAGTTGTATGTTTTGTATATTAATTATTTCATTTTATATGGCTAGGGGACAATGCGACATCCATATGGGTTTTGGATGAAAAAATCAACTGTACGGATGGATCCGGAGTGACGATAGTAGTTCGGCATCGCGGGAATCATCTCGATCTGAGCACCGCGGCACCCTCCACAAGAAGAAGAAGATGGACAGCCAAGATGGCGCCACGTGGTGCCACCCAGGCCGCCCAACATCAGCCAGCAACACTGCCCAATTCCTTCTTCATTCGTACCCTTGAATCCTAGTTGTTGTATCAAGATCCAACGACTGGGAAGCACTTGCACCAAGCTGCTCCTCGCGACACAAGGAAAGATCTAGCGCAACGGTTAGAGCATCGGTTTTTAATGGAGGGGCGCGGGTTCGAATCCCCGCAGCCCGCCCCAAATCGCATTTCGGCCAAGCGCATAGTAGCAGCAGCAGCAGTGCATGCATCGCAATAGTGCAACGCACGTGTGCACATGAACACCAGTGCATGGCAATGCGCACTGTTCACGGACGTTTCGTGCGGATTTAAAGGCGTATTACGTTGCAGTAGAACCGACAAAACGTTTAAACAAATAATTTTATTACTCGAACAACTAGAGTATCCGAGGTCGAACATAGGGAGCAAACTCAGTACTTTGTAAAACCCAAGAATACAACTGTTAAATGCAAATATAATTGATTCAAAGAGTTTTTAAGAAAGATGTAAAAAAATAGAATTAGACGTCTGATTCATAAATCAGACGTCTTAAATGTGATCTTTCTTTCTCTTTTTCTTCTTCTGCTTTGCCTTTCGGATCTCTTTGCAATCTTCCCTTGTCCTTCTTCTTCTTCTCCTGCGAAGACTTCTAACCTTTCTGTTTCTTCTGTCTTGCTTCTCCTTTCTTCGTTGCCTTCTTCTTCGTCTTTGTCTTGCTTCTCCTTCTTTGTCTTGCTTCTCCTTTCTTCTGCAGCGGCCACGTCCTTCTCCTGCAATCAGCCTGCCTGCACAGGGAACAAAACCTAACCCTTCTCCCTCTACCTGCGCGTGTCTCTCTCTCAAGCAATTCACTCTAACCGCTCTACCAGAGCCACAGTCTCAATCGGGTCGGATCGTACCCGGGACCAGGCGCACCTGCAGGTGTGTGATGCGCGAGGAGTGCGTAGGTCTAGGTCGGGTCGGATCCGCCAGGTCCGCGTGGTCAGGCCGCGGACGAGGCGGGTGGGGTCAGTGAGGGACCTCACCCCTGTGCTTTCGAGGCAGTAAACGTATATCACAAAAACTCTTTATACCATACCTGTGCCTTGAGATTCCACGATGTGGGACTAAACGTTCCGCCCTTCCTTTGCGTGCGCCCGCAGACTCTCGTGTGCAATTGCCCACGCTGAAGGCCCTGCTGGTGCTCCTTGCTGAACTCAGTCACCTCGCAACACTTGCGAGAGTCTGCTGCACCTGCCGCCTGGGATGCCTGACGCCTGCTGCTGCTCCAAGCTTCCTGCTGCTTCGGCTGTTAATGGCGGCCGGGGCGTTCACCTGAGCTTCCACAGAACGGCCTATTGGCCCAATTAGAATAGCTGGAAACCTTCGCCGTAGCACGGCGAAGGCGGTGGGTGATGCTGCAGGTTGACGGTCGGCCTAGGCGTGCCCACCTAGGTCAACCTGTGGCCGGAGATGGTGGGTTGTTCGGGGGGTGGTTATGGAGGTCTGGAGTGGCAGTTGTGGGGTGGAGCGAGTTCCTGGTGGTGAGGCGGAGCTCACGAGGTGGTTGGCGAGCCATGTGGAGTGGCGGAGTGGTGTGGGCGGCTCGCCGGAGTTCGGTCGGTGATGTGGAAGATGAGGGTGGTCAGCGTCGGTCGAGGGGTAATCAGATGAGATAACAGGGGGAAAAGAGAGAGGATAGGATGGAGAGGAGTTCTAACCTAATTGTAAGGACGAAAGGGGACAGAAGGCGGACAGCAGTACTTGCTGTCGCCGGAGAAGATGACGCCCAGTGGGGGAGAACGGCGGCGACGACGGGGCTGAGGCGGCGTGCGCTGGTACTGCGCGACGCGGAGGGAGGTCAGGAAGCTAACTCTTTCACTGGTTTTGTGGCAGAGCGAAGAGGGAGGGGAGGGGGGCTCGCCGGAGCTAGCTGGGGCATTTGGCCGAGCAGGAGGAGAGGAATTGAAGGGGGAAACTCGGCCAAATCAAGCTCAGCCCCTTCGGCTGGAGTTGTGGGTTCTTATATAGGCGCTGGACTTGGTGTGCAGGGCGTGAAGGGCACGTAATTGCCTGAGGTTGGTCGCCGGAGATGGAAAGGAGTTAGGATACCCAAATCTCTCGTGCGTTCGCACGAGAGATTGGGTTCACACCAACGATTGTAATTGACTTTATAAGGAAGGGAATTCCTCGGAGAATCCTCCTTCCATTTCTGGGAGGGAATCTCTGAGGGATTAGAGAGCAATCCCTCTCCGAACCTCGCCGGAGCTCGGTTCTGCCCTAGCAATGGCGGCAGGACCGGTTTGCAAAGGAGGCGAAGAACCTAGGGGGTTCTCTGCAACGGTATTCAAAAGATAGGGACCAATTTGTGATTTGGGTGTACTAAATTGCAAAGTAGGTCAAGATGACCCCTCCTTAGGTCCAAATTTTGGTACAAACCTAATTTGGACCTAAGGAATCCAATGGAGAAGTTAGATTTCAGGTTTGACCTCGTTTGACTGGATATTTTGCGTAAAAACCCAAATTAGGTTAATTGAAGAGCTAGGACCCTAATCTAGGTCAAACTAGGTTCCAAAGGCCAAATTAAGTGTTCTAAACCCTAGAGTATGTTTTTCCATGATTTGTAGAGGGTTTACTTGCTTTTTGTTCTGACCGAAACCTTGTTAATTTAAGCGGGTCTGTTTTAGGGTTACCAAGTGTCTTTTAGTTCTTAGATTGCACATGAACCCATTTCTGATTGACTCAACCCACTTTTTATCTCATTTAGACCATTTGACCTATGTTTTGCCTCTAAGAAATCCTGTTTATCTACTGCAATGGTAAAATTGCAGTTTTAACCTTTATTTCATGTTTTCTTCTCAGAGCACTTGTTCCTTCAGTTAGGCCTTCTTCTTGGTTATGTAGGAGCTTTTATCTTCTTTATTGGGTCAAAATGAGCTAGTTATGGCTCATGATGAGGCTCTCATCACGCACACAGCAGGGCACTGTGCGATCAGCGCACGCAATAGGCGGGGCAATGCAGCATGGTTGGGGCCAGCTTTCCGCGACAGCTGAGCTGACCTACAGCGACGCTTACAGCTGTCACTACTTCATTGCAAGCCAGCAAAGCATGCACACGCACGATAGGGCATGGCAGCGTGCACACAGCAGGGCACCGCGCGATCAGCGCACGCGATAGGCAGGGCAGCGCAGCGCTGTTCAGGCCAGCTTTCAGCGACAGTTGAGTTGACCTACAGTGACGCTTACAGCCGTCACTACTTCATTGCAAACCAACAGAGCCAGCTAAGGGCATGAGTAGATGTAAGCTGTCTATAGCAACGTTTCCAGCGATGGTCTGGAGGTCGCTAAAGGTTCTTTAATCCATTTTTAGCCTCTTCTCCACTATAAAAGGACCTACACCCTCTCCCTTCCAAACCATCTCTACCTACTCTACTTCCACCTACACCAATGCTCTAGCAAGCCTACCAATGCTCCATTAGAGCTTATTCTCAAGCTCCCAAGGCACTTATTAGTGTAGCAAACCTCTGCCCCACCAAATACTCCTCTAATTTTCCATCACCCTTCATAGGTTGCCTTAGAGCCGTCCTCCCACCTCCATTCCGGTAGCAGATCATCTCCGTCTTCTCACCTCCATTTCGGAGCCATGTCGAAGCTTTCCTCAACCTGACGTCCTCCTGCATCTCACCTCCATTGTCCTACTCCTCACCTCCTTCGTCCGAGCTTCCGCCAGGCACCGTCGTCTTGTTGAACAGCTAATTTGGGAGATTTCCTCTCACCCCCCTCTCTTTTTATGCTTTCATAGTTTATTGTAATTGACATTGGAAGTAATATATATCAGATTTGTTCCACATCTCTATCTTGTGATATGTTTGCTTGTTTTCTTCTTACAAAAATATAAAAAAATAACAAAACCCTAAAATACCAAAAGCAAAGGAATCAAAGCGCAGTTTTCAACTAAAGTAAAAGTTGCCTCCCTATGTTCGACCCGGGACTCCCTTGGAGTTTCGGTATAAATTTTATCTAATCGACATATTTTGCAACTACGTTACAGGTTACTTGTAACCGCGATTTCTAACATGTGAAACATGCCCAACCAATCGTCGCCATCACCGGCGCTCTCCTTTGGCTTCCAGCCACGTTTGGCCACCTTCGGTCACCCCGTCACCGCCATCACGACCGTCTCTCTTCCTGGCACTGCCACCGAGCTTCAGTTGGCCGACAACCACTCCACGTGCGTGAAGAGGTGAGAAGGAAATTCATCTATTTTTTATATCATTAATATTTGAGAATCATGCCATTGCCGAATGCACTATTCATTTATTTTCTTGATTTAATATATTGCAGAAAATTGCATAGACATCCCTTCTTTATTCTAAATTACATATGATTGAGTTTTTCTTATGAATGACATAAAACATGCAATATTTGTTATAGTAAATCAGTAATATTGGGTAGGAGATTAATACTGACGTTGTTTGCTATTACCAAGATCATTATTTAATAGAATATTATATTGTGGTAATTTTTCATCTACACACTTACACTTTTGATTAATTATTTAAATTGAGAATTTATATTAGAAATAAGTTGCACTAGTCAGTATGTGCACTCGTTGATATTCCCGAATAAACGAGACAACACTCACGAGTTTAATAAGCTAATTCCTCCCTATGGAGACGACCTAGCTATTTTTGTGGTTAGATTTTGAGAATTAAATATTTTGAAAAGCGATTTTCTACCACACGACATACTACAATGACGCAACATTTTATGGTAAAGTTTTCAACGAAAACAAAGATCACTCTTTAAAATGGCACCGTTGCTTGGGAGGAAACACGCCTACTAATTTTTTTGGGAAATTTATATTATTTTTATGCTATTTTGAAATCTTTTCTGAATTACTAACTGTAGATCTTTTTCTATGCAAAAATAACAAACGAACGCGGTGGGCACGTAAGGTGAACATGATATTCTGAGTGGTCCTTGATGCCACCTAACGGCCAGCAATGGGTGCTTGTGGGCCTTGATCCCACGCACGTAGGCGTACAGAAGAGCTTTTTTCTAATTTAATCATTAGATCTTAGTTTAGATCTAGTTTAGATAGACATTAGAACTTAATTTCTATCTTCTAAACCCTTGTTGGGCAATTTTGGATATATATTCCAAGTGTTTCTTTATTTCTTATCGCAATTGTATGTGGGAGCATGTTCCCATTTTATCTAGATTATAGGATTGGTCAAATTGTTTGAACTGCATATAGGTCAGTTAGTTAGTTGCTAGATTAGGTTTGTTTGCTTAATGTTATTATAAATAAAATATATATATATATCGAACTACCTACTAAAAGCTGCATCTCTATAGGGCGACCATTTAGGATTGAATGAGCAGCATCTAGTTTATCTTTACTGCATTGCAGACATCTTGCACGAAGAAAGCTAGAGTAAGGTACGTCTTTTTCCTAAGCATCAACGACCTATTATGCATCTACATTGAACCTAAATCTAAGACCACTAAAGTTTTTAAATCAAATTAATTCAGTGGTTACTTTAAAAATTGGGACTGCTAAGAGGTTGGACCTTAAAATCTGTGAGTTGAAATTGTGTGCAAAAAGATCTTGTTTGCCAAATTTCAAAACTCAAAACATTTCACACCTGAGACACTGTGCACATCACACATAAGGCCACTAGATAATCTTCTACCTCTCCTCTTTTGCACCACAAGGGAAGTTAGTCGGAAATCAACAAGCCTATCCACCAAGTTACTTCGGTTCCTCGTGTGTGGGCTTGATTCGATACTTCCATCCATTACGAGCAGGTTGTAGGCACCAACGAAGGTCGACCTAGGAAATGTAATTCTTGCAAAACTTGTTTGGCCACTAACTGAACATTTAATTCTAAGACCTAGAATCTACTAAAAACAGATCCCACTATATTTGCGTTTGTCTTGACAGCGATAGAACTCTCTAGGAAGTTTCTGCTTGTGTTCTGATTTCTTCTAAATCCTAAGAGAGTTAATCCTGTTTGATTGAAAGAAATGGACTATCCTTACTCCTATCATTTTAACCAGGATCCCATGCCCCGAGCATATCCATCCTTCAGTGGGTACATTAACAGTTCATGGGATCATTCATATTCCTATCCTGGGAGTACTGGCCCGATAGCTCCAATTTTTTACCAGAGCCTAGGAGCGAGATTTTCCACCCATGGTTCCCCACTACTATGCAAACACCCAACCCTCCCACCCTTCATGATTTTCCTTATTGAGGTTGGACAAACACGCCTAGGCAACCAGAGCCTGAGATTGACTATCCTCTCCAATTTGATAGTAGTGGCCTCTCCTCTTTTATGATAGAAATGCAAAAACAACAAAAGGAAATGATGGAGTCTATGGGAGAGATGTTGAAGAATAGTCCAATATTAAACAAAGAAATTAGATAGCTTAGCTATGCTCTTCCTAGCAATTTTAATCCCTACCTATATAACTGTGATCATGAAAATAATTCTGATGAAACCAATGACAATAGGGATCCCGTTTTACATAGCTATCACTTTGACTCTCCCAATGAGACATGGCCACTAGAGGAGAACAATCCTAGTAATTATCCATCCAAGTTATATTGGATTCAAAAGAAAGGGAAAATGGTACCTCTTGAGGACCTTGACCCCAATGACAGTATTTTCCTTACCCCTGATAACCCGGGTCAAAGTCGTATTGTTCATATCACTTCACCTATTAATTATCTGGTGGAACCCCAATCTACCCTTAGTGAGCCTAATCCTGACCCTCCATTTAGGGAATCAACACCTATAATTCAGCATTATGAGGATTTAAATGCACGCAATGAAGGTGACCCTAGGGGAATGGAGGATGAATTAGATCAATTTTGGTATCAGGGTTATAAAGAGTCTATTTTAGAGGACGAGGATGACCCAATGAAGGAACCCATACTGAAAATCTGGAGTGAATCACAAGGGGATTATCTGTTATTCGAGGACTTACCCCCAGAGGATATAAATAGTCTAGTGAAATCAAGATTCCTCCCTTCTTCTGATTTTGAGAGTCATCCTTCGCAAAACCAGGAGTTGATATCAGAAGAGGACAAGCACAATATTGAGAAGCCTAAGGAAGACTCTTGGGGACAATACACATCAATTGAGGATTTATGCCTTGAGAAGAACAAAGAATTAAGTGATATACGCTTACTCTAAAGCATTAAGATGGATCCTTATTCTGAAATAATTGAGGATATTGATCCAACTCCTCTCTTTACTGGTTAATCACATATACACCCTGACAAAAACTCAAGTGAAGCAAAGGAATTCGGGGATGAAATTAAGGATAATGATTTTGTTGCTTCGACCCTGCCATCAAAGGAATTTAATTTGGAGTCCACCATTGCTTCACATATACTAGAAGGTGAAAATATGACTCTGATCATTAATGATAGGTAGGGTGACATGAATTTTTCTGCAATAATTGTTAGGGAGAATATACAATCTGAATCATTGTTGGAATTGGACTCGACACCGACTAAGCCCTCCTTGGACTTAACCATTACAGCCCAACACCACAAACAACCCTTCCACTCCCTAACCGTTCCTTGGCTTAGGTATCTACTCACTTACATTCTTTCTGGAGAACATATCAGGCCAGTACATCCCTAGGTAGAATGGCGATTGTGGATTGATGCTTGCACTTTTAGTCTCGCCATTCAAGGGTTTGAAATAATAATGTTTATATCTTTTAAAACCCTTCCTGCTTTTGAGGATCCTCGTTATCCTCCACTTATTCCATTTCGAGAGGTCCCTTTTCACATTCCTTTCATTATTCCTAGACCTCCCCAGGTTGCCAACGAGGTTCTTTGCTTTCATGTCTTCTGGCGAGCAATTGGAATCACGCTGCTCCATCAGCTCACCAACATCCATGGCTACCTATTTTCTAAGCCCACGCTATTCCGCATATTCTTAGGGCCTAGCTCTTTCTGTTTGGAACCAGACTTACAGGTTCCCTATAAGTCTGTCTTCCGACAGAAAATGCAGCGCTTGTTGGGAGGCAACCCAGCATTTAGAATAACACCATCATGAGGTGATTTCTTTCCTTTTTCCCCATGTTTTAATTTTACAATGAGGACATTGTAGGATTTGGGAATGGGGGGGTGCATTTTGCATTTTAGGAAGTATTCATGCATTTAGTTTAGCATATAAAAAAAAAAAGAATATTTCTTTTCTTGAGCTGAATTGGCTAGTCCCTAGCAAAATATCTTTGTCATGGAGGTGTCGTTAAGGATTTTCTTCTTAAATTGTTTCTTAAGTTTAGAATCCAGTACATTTACTTCACTTGCACATAGACTGGGTAATGGATCTTTGAAGAAAACCAATAAGCATTTTTAGTCTACTGAACCCTTGGACAGTTAAAAGGGAGTTAGGCATACTATCTTCTATTAGATCCACCTCATATTTATGAGAAGAAAGTAGAGAGATTACTGGTGCTCTAAGCTAGTGCAAGGACTCTTAAGTTATAGACAATTAGATAATGATACCTCAGAGTTAGGCATAGCTTCGCTCTTTGTTCATGTGTGCATACATTGTGTGAATTCCTGAAAGTCACCAAATACGGCAGATACATAGAGATTGAGTCTTAATAAAATTATGACTATGGTGGATGATTACGACTGTCATTCATAGAGTCCTCGGCCGAAGGAGGGCAGTAATGTCAAAGGTCAGAAATACGCTTGTCCTATCCATTCTTTCCCGGTGCCAAGAATAGGCACTTCCACCAAATAAGCCACACAATATCCTCTTGACCATCATCATCCCTAGTAATTCGTCATAAATAAAAGTATGCATCATGTTATGTTGATTTATAAAGAAAGAAAAAGAAGAGAGAAAAAAATAAAATAAAATAAAGAAGAGAGAGAGAAAAGAAAAGAAAAAAAGAAAAGAGTTCAAGTTTATAGTTTTATCTTCGTGATGATGTTTCTGAAGCAACAAAACACCCATCGCGATCCACCAAATATGACCCATACCTACCTTTCAGTATTTCTGATCGCACGATGATTGTGCAGCAATCATTGGTCTTAATTGAACTAAATTAGGCTAGGACTTAGCATAAGTTAGGGTAATTCATGCATGCATTAGCATTATCTGCATCTTTACTGCTTTACCTTAGCTATGCATGAAATAATGCTATAATGGGCTAATTAAGTGCATTATTTCGATTGTAGGCAATAAGCTGATCAGGAGCTGGTCTGGAGCAGGATCTAAAGCTGGATCTAGAATAACACGAGTTGCAGCAGAGCTGGAGTAGAAGGATTAGATTAGATGTAGGAATAATGATGTAAGGGAGTTAAAGGTTTGTTATTCTATTAAGTAGGAATAAAGCAGTAAAATGTGAAGAGCTTAGGTCCATCCTAGCCCTAGGATAGCCTAGAGATTTCCCAAAGCCTTAGCCACCCTTAGATTAGGTCACAGCACCCTAGGAAGCCCTAAAACACCAGTTCCAACCCTTATCTGGACGTCCAGATGAGTTTTAGGATGTCCAGGACCCTTAGCCAACTCTCACACACCTCAAACCCACTTCTGCAGTGTTATTGGATGTCCAGACACTTTGTCAGACGTCCAATTTCTGCAGAATACCCAAAATAAAACCTAGATTTCCCCCTGACTCAGATTGGATGTCTAGAACTGAAGTCTGGACTTCTGATTTTTGAGTATAAGTCTTCTGATCACATTTTTGGACATCTGGTACTGGTCTCCAGTCCCTGTTTTGAGATTCAAGCCTTGATCTTGGATCTCTAGCTCCCTAGACCTAATCCCAACCCCATAGGAACCTAAATTAAGGTCTCCTAATCCTAGTACATCACCTATAGACCTACCTAAGGACCTAATTAGGCCCTCACCAAACCCAATTGACTTAGATCAAAGTCAATTACCTTCACCTAAGTCAATTGGACACATTGAGTCAAATTAAGCTTAGATCTCAACCCACACAAGTTCAATTGGACTTAGTGAGAGTCCAATTGACCTAAACCCAACCTAATCGAGTTATTTTACTCTCAATTAGGTTCACACTCATCCAATTAAACTTAGGTCAACTTTAATTGCAATTTCCCCTTAGCAATTAGGGTTTGCAACCCTAATTCAAGGCATACACCTACCCAAACCCCTTAAAACCTAACCTAAACCTCTTAAACACCTAGAGCATGACCACACACACACACACACACACCCATTCATGCACACACACTTCTCTAGAGTTCTCTAGAACTCTCTTGAAGTGGCGCCACCTCTTGGTTGCCAAAATTAGCAACCAAGAGGCATTCAAATTGTGATCCACATTTTTCAGATCTCAAAACCACCTCAATCTTCTCATGGCCGGACATTCTTGGGCTCTCTCTAGAGAGTTCCACACCTCTCTAGAGAGAATCCCTTAGGTCTATAAAAAGACCTAAGGGGTGGCCATTTACACCCATTCACTTCCTTGGCTCCATTTACATCAACCGCCACTTAGGCCAGCCACTGCATCGCCACGAGTTCACCACCACCATGAAGGACACCATGCTGGGATGCTGGATCACTCCTCTCTCTCTCCAAGGGCTGGCCTAAGCTCCATTGGCCGCCCCTCATTCTCCTGTCGGCCACTCCAAGGCCATCGGAGACCACCTTCGAATGCCCTTTTGTTATGCAAGATCTAGTTTAGTAGTTTAATCTCTTTATAGTTTTACTGCTTTTTATTACTACTTAGTAGCGTAGTCCTTATTCTCCCCAAATGATGCATGCGGAATCTCCCCGTAGAATCTTGTATGCGATCGTTTTCTGGTAGGTAGATTTACATTTTAAGCATTTCTATACAAGCTTTCCTCTACAGTTCTTTGTGCAACCAACTCCAATTGAACGAATGAAGAATGCATTTATATATATATATATATCTTTATGTTTCGAAATCACCATGAGCTTATTGATTGCCATCCTATTTGCGTGATTCAAGTTGCCTGTTTTGAATTGTTTATCTATTCCGCAACAAGCATGTCGTTTCCTGAAAATATAGAAAATCTAACAATGGACGCATTTTCTGTAAATAGTCACCACCTCACTAGAATTGTGTGCACAGAAACTCACACATTCACCTTTGTGATTTATTTAACACATGCGCACATAACCAGAGTTCATAATAGAAGTGGTGAAATCTTAAATAGGAGATTGGAAACCGGTGTGCGATTTGAAACAGAGTAGAGCAGTATAAGATCAAATTCTAAAGTAGAACAAATGCTTCCCAAAGACGAATGACCAGGAATCAAGTCTCGTTATCTTTTAAATATCTTTGTTTGATCGTATTGCGCACTATACCACAATGTTTTCCCTATCAAAAATGCGTGATACGACCTCAACACCCGAATACTGGCTGAGGACTCTAACTTAGTTGTGGAGTTATTAAGACTTTAATTGAACTATGAATGCCAAGTGAGGCCACCAAATAGTGAGTGCATTTACAAAATCTGGTGAGATTTGTGATCTCAGAAAGAAAAGAAGGAAAATAGTGAGCATAAAGGAACATCAAGAAAGCACAGTTGTTTAGCCTCTTGACACGAAAAGTCACATGATTTGTAAAAGTGGGTTTTTAATGTCGTTGTAACACGCGAATTCGCATACACTTTTAAATTTATATCCTAGAAAGGGGAGTATCTAGTGTCATCAAAGGAGGAAAAAATTGCAATTCAATTCTCTTGCTAAAAATAAATCTCAACTTTCTTTTGGTATTTTAAATATGTATTTTTCCTGTTTCGAAAAGATGAGGGCAAAATGCGAATTGTAGCGGAAAGTAGTAACACCTATAATTACTTAACTAAACCTTAAGAGATAGATATATCCTCTTCCAAAGCTCACTCTAGGCAAGTGGAGGCCTAGAGTAATTAGGAAGAAGAGGTGAAACAAGTGCTAGAACCAAAACAACAATTGCAATAGAAAGTAAAAAGAAGGCAATTTGATTAACTAGAATTTGTGTTCTTTTCCAAGATAAGTAAAGGAATGCTTCTACTAGAAATGAAAAAATCTAAAAGCAATAAAAGAAACACAAATCCTCTTGCAAAATTTGCTGAAGAAGGGAGTCTTCCTGCACCAAGCCTAGCTACTCCTTGGCTTTAAAAGAGAGCCTCCTTCTTCTCCTTCCTTGAGAGCTCCTCCAAGGTGGATACTACCACCTTCAATGCTCTCCTCCAAGGGGTGGGCGTGCACCGCCCTCAAAATCTCCTCCAAGGTGGCATGGACCACCTTCAAGATCTCCTCCAAAGATCTTCCTTGCCTGGCTTCTCCTTTGGCTGGCGTGGCTCAAGAGAGAAGGGAAGAGGGGAAGGCACCAAGGGGACAGAATATCCCCTTAATCTTCTTCTTCTTCTTCTCTCTTGGGTGTGGGCTCTAGGTAGAATATGAGAGTGAATTTGCTAGCCAAGGATGGTTTGAATGGTGGTGGGTAGTGGTCCTTTTATAGGGTAGGATGAGGGGTTAAGGTGCCTCTTGAAATGGAGGGCTAAGATGGAAGGATGGAGGTGGTTAGATGATCCAAGGGTTAAGGGTTGTTGGCGTAACCTAAGGGGTGTAAGGGGTGTATTTAGGGTTGGTCAAGAGGCACCTAAAAGTGGCACCAGCCATGGAGAGGTGACATGGGTTGGCGCCAACATTGAGGTTTCTAGAAGGTGGGATTATGTGGAGGGTGGAGATGGGTTTAAGGGGAGATGTGTGGTGGAGATGAAGGGGATTTTTGGAGGGAAAAGTGGCACCAAAAAGAGGGTAGCTAGGGTGGTTTTGGTGCCACTTTTAGGCATCTTTTGGAGGTGGTGGGTCGGCTAGGTTGGCGCTAAGTTGGTTTAGCTTATGTGGAGCTTAGGTGGAGCTAGTTGGTGGAGTTGTTAGGTAGGGTTTTTGGGTGGTACAAGCCAAGGAAGCTGGAGCATAGCTAAGCTAAGCTAGCTTAGCTAATGGAGGAGTAGAGGAGGAGGTGTTGGAGCAAGGGTTTTGAGGGAGGAGCTGGTTCTGAAGAATCTGGAGCTGAAGTGGAGCAGGCAGCTACTGAAGAGGTCAACATGGGGTTACTCTTGCTGGCTTAGCTTGCTAGTTCTTTGCTAGATACTAAGCCAAGCTAAAGTGAGCTGGCTTCTATTGAATGGAGCTGAGGTGAGCTAGGTCTGGTGCTCCCGAGAAGGATTGAGCCGGTTGAGATAGCTAAGGTAGCTTAGCTCAATTAGCCTGAGCTAGACTGGGTCCCCAGGAGCTGAACTTGAGCTTCCTGAGTTGGGATGAGTTCTTCTTCAGCTGGCTAGAGTTGAGTGGAGCTGGATGTAGTTGGATTTGAGCTGAGGTGAACTCCAGTCAACTCAGCTGAGCTAGCTAGAGCTCCCTGTGGACTAGTGGGAGCTGAGATGAGCTAGACTCAGCTAAGTTGAGCTGGATCTAAGCTGACCTAAGCTAGGGTGAGCTAAGATGAGCTCTCTTGAGTTGCCATTCTGCTGAGATTAGTTGAATGGAGTTGGGATGAGCTAACCCTAGTCCACGTGAGCTAGGTTCCAGCTATGTGAGTTGGATCAAGTTGAGTTCCAGCTAATCTGATCTCCTTCTTCACCAATTGCCTTCTTGAGTGCTAGGGTTTTAGGGATCTGTATATCTGTTCATCCCTAACACTCAGAAAAACACATTAAAACAACAAGAGAAAATGCAATGCATGCCTAACCTAGTTAATGCCTAAATGTAGTTTACAGAGTAAAATCCTAAGAGCTAGGTTTGTTTATGTGCATAAGAATGATGATAAACTGGCATTTATCACACCCCCATGCTTATCTTTTGCTAGTCTCTTAGCAAAACTTCAAATTTTTTGGAAAATGGAATTTTTGTGAAATCTATTTTTTTTTTACTTTTGAGGAGAAAAAGATTAAGGGACCTTGGTTGATTTAAACAGAGGAGGTACGGGATTTGTTAATGATAAACATCGGGATTTGTTTTTGGATCCAACCATTAGACAAAACGAGATCAATATATCCTCCTAAAAATTCACAAATTAAGCCCTTGTTAATTCAGATGACTTGAAATTTTTGTTTTTAGGATTTTTCTAGATCATGAATCTGATTCGCAACTTGCAAAATCCTTTAAAACCTTGTGTTCGTGCCTGTCAAAAGACAACATTTATAAGGGTGTGTTAATTTATTTATTATTACTTTTTTTTTTCCCATGCTTATTTTTAGCTTAGTCTTACAACAAATGTGTCAGGATCGTCATTCCCATTACCAATCCTCGAGGGGGCTCTGGCGCCAATACTTCAGGATAGCACTGTCCATGACACCACCCAGGAGCTCATAACCCCAAAACACAATGCGGTGTAAAGGGGTGCTCCAAGCAAACTCAAGCTCTTGCTCCGACACTATAGGTAGAGCACCATCCAAGACACTTGAGCTACTAAAATGCGCTTTAATGCTCCATCTAATGATATAAAATATAGATATGGAGCAGTGCCGAGGCGGTAACATGTTGACATCGCATCCTCAAAGAAGGCATTTTCCTCCTTCTCAGCAGTGGGAACTCAAACCAATGATCTGCTTCAGACTTTTACTAAGTCCAAATAAGGGAGTTTCTTCAAATTTTTAGTTGTTTTTAAGTGTTGACCTGTGTGTGAAAATTGACACAAGAAGTTTCTCAAGACATGCAAGTTTTTGAATCAGAAACTAAGCCAAATACTTTCCATATTGCAAAACAGGATCAAGTCACTTGAACTATCATGAGTTCAGGTGGAATTTTTAAAGAAGGATATCTGATCTAGTCTAAAATAGACCTTGAAATTCTAATGATCAGATCCACATCCTCATCACTAGTTTGTTAAAGATTAAATCCCATTATACCAAAAGTGAGTTTTTCGACCTTAGTCCCGATTTCAAAATTTTTCCTCAAAAACTTTCCAACATTTTTATTTTTTTGGGTATGCAAGCACGAAATAAACTAAAGAAAAATGCATGCTTTTAGGTTTTGAAAATCCTAAATCGATCATCAAATTTTAAAAACACCCCCCCATACTTAAGATATGCCATGTCCTCATGCATTATGAGGGAAAAGGGATCACCTTAGTGAAGAACGGTCGGGTTTAGGATGATTAAAACCTGGAAAAAGAAGAAAAAAGGAAAGCAGAAAAAAATGATGGGTTACCTCCCATCCAGTGTGTGCATTAGTGATCAAGGGTGGCAGGCTCAGTAAAATTAAAAGATTCAGACGGAAGGTTAGGCGTATGATCAAAATAGGGCTTCAAACGTTGGCCATTGACTTGAAAGGTCGAATTAGTTTTTGGATCAAAAAGATCAACAGCGCTGCATGGATATATTTTATGGACAATAAAGGGGCCGGTCCATATAGATTTTAATTTGCCAGGAAAAAGACGTAATCTCGCATCGAAAAGCCAAATGCATTGATTAACTTCAAAGTGTTTCCGAACAATATATTTATCGTGAAATTTCTTTGTTCGATCTTTATAAATCCTTGCATTTTCATAGGAAAAATTACATAATTCTTCCAATTCAGTTAATTGTAATTTTCTATGGATAACAGCATCAGATAAATCCATGTTGAGTTGTTTTATTGCCCAAAAAGCCCTATGTTCTAGCTCTACCGGGAGATGGCATGCCTTCCCAAAAATTAGACGGAAGGGAGACATGCCGAGCGGGGTTTTAAAAGCAGTACGGTATGCCCATAAAGCATTGTCCAATTTTGTGGACCAATCTTTACTGTCGGGCCGAACCATCTTTTGTAAAATATTTTTAATTTCCGGATTAGAAACTTCATCCTGGCCATTTGTTTGGGGGTGATAAGGTGTGGAAATTTTATGATTAACACCATATTTAGAAAGAAGGTGACAGAATTGTGAGTGGGTGAAATGTGAGCCTCCGTCACTAATAATGGCTTTTGGTATGCCGAATCTTGAGAAAATATTTTTCTTAAGAAATTCGGCAACCACACGGTGATCACTAGTGTGGGTGGGTATTGCTTCTATCCATTTAGAAACATAGTCGACTGTGACTAATATATATAAATGCCGACCACAGTTGATGAACGGTCCCATGAAGTCGATTCCCCAAACAACAAAAATTTCAACCTCTAAAATAGGATTAAGGGGCATCATATCCTTCCGAGTCATGTTGTCGATGCTTTGGCAACACACACAGGACTGAACAAAGTCATAGTCATCTTTGTGCATGCTGGGCCAATAAAATCCTACATTAAGGATTTTAGTTGCAGTTTTCTTGCCCGAAAAATGTCCGCCACAGGCCATTGAGTGACAATGTGTCAAAATATCATGGATTTCAAAATCGGGTACACATAGTCGAATGACCTAATTGGCACAAATGCGGAAAAGGTTGGGCTCCTCCAAAAAATAATATTTAATATCTGCAAAGAACTTATCCTATTTTGTTTTTGCCCAGTCAGTGGGGATTCGTTCTGTTGCTAAGTAGTTTGCGATGGGTGTAAACCAAGGGAGGGTAGTAGTAGCTAAAATGCTTTCATCAGGGAACTGATATGGTGGGGTCATTATGTCATTTGTCATAAGACGAGAGAGATGGTCGGCCACTACATTGTTCGATCCTGCCTTATCCTTGATTTCCAGGTCAAATTCCTGGAGCAGCAGAATCCAACAGATAAGGCGGGGTTTTGCATCTTTCTTTGTTAGTAAATATTTAATTGCTGAGTGGTCGGTATATACAGTGACATGTGACCCCAACAGATAAGATCTAAATTTTTTTAAGGCAAATACAATGGCAAGAAGTTCCTTTTCAATAATCGTGTAGTTCTGTTGTGTATCATCAAGAGTTTTGCTAGCATAATAGATCACAATGGGCTTCTTGCCAATTCTAGGGCAAAGAATGGCCCCTACAGCAAAATCTAAGGCATCTGTCATTAATTCAAAGGGACTATTCCAATCAAGTCCCCACAATATTGGTGCCTCAGTAACTTCTTTCTTCAACCTCAAAAAACTCTCTAGGCACTTATCATTAAAATCAAATGGCTGGTCTTTAGTGAGAAGTTGACTTAAGGGCTTGGAGATTTGGGAAAAATTTTGTATAAATCGACGGTATAAACCCACATGCCCCAAAAAGGATCTGATCTGTTTGATAGTAGTGGGCGGAGGGAGCTTAGATATAGCATCTACTTTTGCTTTATCTACCGCGATTCCATGTTTTGAAATAACATGGCCCAAGACAATACCTTCCTGGACCATGAAATGACTTTTTTCCCAACTGAGGACAAGATTGACTTCAATGCATTTTTGGAGAGTTCCGTCAAGGTTTTTGAGACAATGGTCAAAAGAATCTCCAAAAATAGAGAAGTCATCCATAAAGACTTCTAAACATTCACCTACCAGGTCTGAAAATATTGTAAGCATACACCTTTCAAAAGTCGCAGGTGCGTTGCAAAGACCGAAGGGCATCCTTCGAAAAGCAAAGGTTCCAAAGGGGCAGATGAGAGTTGTTTTATCCTGGTCCTCAAGATGAACTACTACCTAATTATAGCTGGAATAACCATCCAGAAAATAGTAAAAATCCCATCCAGCTAACCGCTCCAATATTTGATCAATAATGGGGAGTGGGAAATGGTCCTTCTTGGTGGCGGTATTTAATTTTCGGTAATCGATACACACGCACCAAGAAGAAGCAGTTTGAGTGGCTACATTCTCCCCATTATCATTAGTGACAACTGTTAGTCCAGCCTTTTTGGCACAACTTGTGTTGGACTAACCCAGGAGCTGTCAGAAATGGGGTAGATGATATCAGCATCCAGCCACCTAATAATCTCCTTTTTTACCACCTCCTACATAATAGGGTTCAAGCACCTTTGTGGTTGGCGGGAGGGGCGAGAATCGTCCTCTAAATATATACGATGCGTATAATAGGACAGATGAATACCCTTAAGATCAGAAAGGGTCCAGCCAATAGCTTTTTGTTATTTACTCAAAACCTTGTGCTCTTGTGCCTGGTAAGTTCAGAATTTATAATTAGGGGCAGGGTCTGATTAGGACCCAGGAAGACATATTTAAGGGAGTTGGGCAAAGGTTTTAATTCCAATTGTGGACTTAGCTCCGAAGGAGTTTCTGCTTTGTGGGTTAGTGGTGAGGTAAGAGTGAAAGGGTCAGTTGGAAGGTTAGTTGGATGTGTGGTTAGGGTAGAAGGGTGAGAAAAAGTGGATTGTTCAGGAACCATATTGATAACAAAACAAGAACCTAAATGGGAAATCTGCAAAGTTTCCTCCACAATGTTTTCTATTTCTAAATCCGAATCATCAAAGAAATCTGGTTCTTGGAACCGCCTAGAAGCTTGAAAAATGTCTAGGGTTACAGATTCAACACCACACATGATCTTCATCTTTCTAGAATCACAATCAATATTTGTGCGGGCGGTGGCTAACAATGGTCTTCCAAGAATAATGGGGGCAAATTTTAGTGCTTCTGGTACCTCTATGTCCAAGAAAAAATAGTCTACTGCGAATAGACAATTTTTGACCCGGACAAGAACATCCTCAACAATTCCCCTTGGTTTAATTATAGATCAGTCGACTAATTGGAGAGTAACCTCAACAGGCTTTAATTCACCGATCTTAAATTCCTCAAAAACAACTATGGGGATAAGATTAATTGAGGCACCAAGATCCAACAAAACACGATCAAATGAGGTATCATTAATGATAACTTGAATTAGTGGGGCGCTAGGATCTTTTCTCTTAAGAGGCAGTCGGCTCTGCACAACTAAGCTGACTGTCTCTGGAAGGATCACCTTTCCTAAATTTCTAGGCTACCTTTTCGATGTACATAAATCTTTTAGGAATTTTGCATAGGCAGGGATATATTTAATGGCATCTAGGAGAGGAATATTAATTTCTACTTGCCCAAATAAGTCCATTAATTCCTTCTCAGTGGGCTCGGATTTTTTCTTTTTCTTATTTGAAAAGTGGAGGGCTTGTGGAAATGGGGCAGGGTTTCCCTATTTTGCATTAATTGGTTCCTGAACAATAGGAGGGGGAGATGGGGAAGAGTTAATCTGTGTTTCATTAAAGCGGGTTTCTTTAACAGGCTGGGGATTGTGAGTGATTTTCCCATTCCTCAAAGTAATCGCATTTGCGGTCTGGTTGTTTCTAGGATGAGGACGGGAAGCCTGACTGTTATTGAAACCTGGTGGATGCTGAGGTGCTGGTTGAATGGGTTGATTGGGATATCAACCTTGGAACTGATTCCTTTGATTATTTGGGTTGAGCATGGGTTGGGAAGGTAAATTCCCAATAGGTCAATGATCAGGAGTAACCTTAACTTGGTGTTGCAAGTTGGTAATCATGCAGGTTACTTCTGTCATTTGATTATGCATTCCTTGCAGAGTTTTCATGACCTGATTATTAATGTCATCCTTTGATGGTCTAGGTTGATACATTGGTTGCCCATAATTCCCAAAATAGTTTTGTTTAGGAAAAGGAATCGAGTTCAGGTTTTTCCAGGAGTGATTCGGGTTAGTCCTCCAGTTTTGATTGGAAGTGTTGGAGGGGTTTCTAAATTGCTCTTGGAGAGCATAAATATTTTCCAAGGTGGGATCAAAAATATTTTGATCAAAATTCCCAGTCAAATCTTGCAGGAAATCAGCCAGAAATTGCTGGCCAATAGATGTGGCATCAATGTTGTGTAGATTTTCTCTTCAGAGAATGTGTGGGGGGTTAGTGTGTGGACAGTGAGCATGTGGGGCTTGTTTATTTATGAGCTTTTCTTCCATTTTCTTTTGGAGAATTTGCATCTGGTCTAGTCATTGAGCTAACATATATAGATCATCTTGCGTGACTGGAACAGAGGTGGATTTGGAGTCAATTTCATGGACTCCGTGTTTGGGGTTTTGTGATCTGCCAAAAGTGTCCGTTGAAGTCATGTTAAATGAGCTTTCACTCATTTCCTCAAAGAGGAGATAGGCACTTTCGGTGTCTTTGTTAAGAAAATTACCCCCACATGAGGCATCCACAAATCGTTTCAATTGATCTTCTAATCCATGATGGAAGATCTGCACTAGCTGCCATTATGGAATTTCGTGGTGGGGGCAACTTATGAGAAGTTCCTAAAATTTTTCCTAGGCTTCGTGGAGGGGTTCACCAATTTTCTGCTGAAAGGTCATTATGGATATTCTTAATGCATTCGTTCGACCGATCAGAAAAATTTTTTTAAGAAAAGAGCTTTTTAATTGGGGTCAGGTGGTAATAGGGCGCCCAACCATTCTAAACCAATGAGATGCTTTGTCTCTAAGAGAGAGAGGAAAAAGTCTCATTAACCACACGTCTTCCTGCACATTGCAGGAACGAGTGGTTTGAGCGAGGACAGTTAATTCCTCGAGATGACAAAAAGGGTCCTCTCTTGGAAGACCATGAAAATGTTTGACAAGGTTTAGAATGGCTAGTTTGATCTCAAAATCCCCTTGTGGTATGACCATCCCTAGTCTTTCCTCATAATTGGAAGGATCATAGAAATCCTTAAGAGGAATGATGGGCTGTTTGCAGGGTGGTGGATTTTGTCCTTGATTAGCTAGGGCTTTTGATAGTCCTAGCTAAATCTTCTTGATTTTGTTGTAGTCGAACCAAATGGTCGACCATTAATGCAAAGGGATTTGGATTTTGGGTTATAATTGGAGGGCCACCTGGCCCTGCTGGTATTTCTGGTTGCTTCAAGTTAGGGAGGTGAGGGAGGGTGAAATCAGCTTGTGGGTTAGCTGACGGGTTAGAAGTGGAAGCAGAATTTTTTTGTCGGCTTTTGGGTTTTCCACTTTTTTAGAAGAGGAGGGGGAAGAAAACAATGATTTTCTACTGCAGGGGGCGAAATCAGATGGTCCCTCAAGGTGTGATTTTTGGGACCATCGCTAGTGCATGAACTATTTGGGAAGAATTGGAGGGGATGAGAAGAGAAAGAGATGAGAGAAAGTGTGCAATTCAAACAAGCAAAGCTAGACCTAACTTAAGTGCGACTCCCTAATAAGAAACCTAAGACTTAGTCTATGTAGGAAATAAGTAATCATTAGTGAATACCCGTTCTGTCAACAAATCTAGCCAAGTTGCTTAAGGGGAGGTTTGGGCCCAAATGTTTCCTAGGGAAAACCCTAGGTGCTTGTACAAACCTGCACCTGGTTGTTTGACACAGCCCCTCAGCCTGAACACCAAATATAGATGACAGAATTGGTACTAACTAAAAAAACTTAAGACCTAGAAAGCAAGCCTAAGTTGATGAAGCCTTAAGGGTCAAGTTGCTACAAATTTTAGTTAGGTCTAGGATACTACAGTGCACACGAAATGTAGAGGGCATTAATTGGGTTGTTGCCCTGTTATTTCAATTTTTTTAGTGTGTGTGCAGGAATTAGAGAGTGTCTCCAATGAAAAGCAAGTTATCACACAATTATTGTATTTCTATCTTTTAGGATTGGATTTAACTTAGTGTATTTTTAGGATTTTCTTTTTAAGTTTTCAAACAAGTTTGAGATTCCACAAACAAGAGGAAATCAAGTTGTATGGGTGAAGATATGTTTCCTTTTGTTGTTTGTTTCTAAAAAATGAAAAAGAAATCCTAATCCAATTGCTCCAAGGATAGAAATTTAACTCCCAATGAGATATTTTTAGGATTTTTGAATAGGTAGTGGTCCAAACAATGTAACCAACACCACTACCTTATGTAAAATCAAACAAGGATTCCAGAAAAGATTTTTGTAAGATTTTAGAAGTTTTTTTGGTAATTTTTTTGAATTTTTACTTGTACTAGTGTCAAAGTCCAGAAATGATACATGTGGGTATTTTGGACTTTTCTGTATTACCATTGACCTCAGAAAATTTTGGTAATTTTATATGATGTGTAAAATTTCACAAGGATTCAAGAAAGCTAAATTTCATAAAAATTGGACGAGTATAAAAATTCTAAAAATTTGCGGATAGTAGCAAAATAGGAAGATTAGAGGGTGTGACCCCTCTGCAGTCCATGAATTTTAAAAAATTAAATACAATGCCAATTGATATGAAATTTGGAACATATGTTTCTAGCTCAATTTCAAATCACTTTATTAAACTTTATGATTTTATGAGGCTTGTGGTGTTAGGAATTGATTTTTCAATTCTGGAAAGAAATCTAGACCGAAAAATAGAACACCAATAGTTGCAATGGAGTGGTGTTAATGAAACATTCAAGAAAACAATGAATTTTTATGGGCACCACTCCACTTAATTAAAGTGTTCAGGGTTCTAAAAGCCAAGTTTAATATTTTCTTGGAAGTATTTTAGCCTAAATGTGACAAGAAAGGGGAACCAACCTGAATTTCATGGAAAGAAAAGGATCTTTGAGCTCTTGCTTCTAGATTCCCGCTTTCTTCCTGCAATAGTTCCTGCACACACAAAAGAAAAGAAAGAGAAGGGGATGAGCTCCACTTCAAGTAGGAGAAAATTGACTAATGCGAAGCCGTGCCTCCCTGGCAACGGTGCCAAAAAGTGATGCGAAAAGTCACGTGATTTGTAAAAGTGGGTTTTTAATGTCGTTGTAACATGCGAATTTGCATACGCTTTTAAATTTATATCCTAGATAGGGGAGTATCTAGGGTCGTCCAAGGAGGAAAAAATTACAATTCAATTCTCTTGCTAAAAATAAATCTCAACTTTCTTTTGGTATTTTAAATATTTAATTTTTTTGTTTTGAAAAGACGAGGGCAAAATGCGAATTGTAGCGGAAAGTACTAACACCTATAATTACTTAACTAAACATTAAGAGATAGATATATCCTCTTCCTAAGCTCACTCTAGGAAAGTGGAGGCCGAGAGTAATTAGGAAGAAGAGGTGAAACAAGTGCTAGAACCAAAACAACAATTGTAACAGAAAGTAAAAAGAAGGCAATTTGATTAATTAGAATTTGTGTTCTTTTCGAAGACAAGTAGAGGAATGCTTCTACTAGAAATGAAAAAATCTAAAAGCAATAAAAGAAACACAAATCCTCTTGCAAAATTTGGTGAAGAAGGGAGTCTTCTTGCTCCAAGCCTAGCTACTCCTTGGCTTGAAAAGAGAGCCTCCTTCTTCTCCTTCCTTGAGAAGTCCTCCAAGGTGGATGCTACCACCTTCAATGCTCTCCTCCAAGGGGTGGGCATGCACCACCCTCAAAAGCTCCTCTAAGGTGGCATGGACCACCTTCATGATCTCCTCCAAAGATCTTCCTTGTCTGGCTTCTCCTTTGGCTGGCGTGGCTCAAGAGAGAGGGGAAGGGGGGAAGGCACCAAGGGGACAGAATATCCCCTTAATCTTCTTCTTCTCTCTTGGGTGTGGGCTCTAGGTAGAATATGAGAGTGAATTTGCTAGCTAAGGATGCTTTGAATGGTGGTGGGTAGTGGTCTTTTTATACAGTAGGATGAGGGGTTAAGGTGCCTCTTGAAATGGAGGGCTAAGATGGAAGGATGGAGGTGGGTAGATGATCCTAGGGCTAGGGGTTGTTGGCGCCACCTAAGGGGTGTAAGGGGGGTAGTTAGGGTTGGTCAAGAGGCACCTAAAAGTGGTGCCAATCATAGAGCTGTGCCATGGGTTGGTGCCAACTTTGAGGTTTCTAGAAGGTGGGATTATGTGGAGGGTGGAGTTGGGTTTAAGGCGAGATGTGTGGTGGAGATGAAGGGGATTTTTGGAGGGAAAAGTGGCTCCAACAAGTGGGTAGTTAGGGTGGTTTTGGCACCACTTTTAGGCATCTTTTGGAGGTGGTGGGTAGGCTAGGTTGGCGCTAAGTAGGTTTAGCTTATGTGGAGCTTAGGTGGAGCTAGTTGGTGGAGTTGTTAGGTTGGGTTTTTTTACAGTACAAGTACAAGCCAGGGTAGCTGGAGCATAGCTAAGCTAAGCTAGCTTAGCTAATGGAGGAGTAGAGGAGGAGGTGTTGGAGCTAGGGTTTTGAGGGAGGAGCTGGTTCTGAAAAAATCTGGAGCTAAAGTGGAGGAGGCAGCTACTGAGGAGGTCAACATGGGGCTACTCTAGCTGGCTTAGCTTGCTAGTTCTTTGCTAGCTACTAATCCATGCTAAAGTGAGCTGGCTTCTGTTGAATGCAGCTGAGGTGAGCTGGGTCTGGTGCTCCCGAGGAGGATTGAGCTAGTTGAGACAGCTAAGGTAGCTTAGCTCAATTAGCTTGAGCTAGGCTGGGTCCTCGGGAGCTGGACTTGAGCTTACTGAGCTGGATGAGTTCTTTTTCAGCTGGCTAGAGTTGTGTGGAGCTGGATGTAGCTAGATCTGAGCTCGGGTGAACTCCAGTCTACTCGGCTCAGCTAGCTAGATCTCCCTGTGGACTAGTGGGAGCTGAGATGAGCTAGACTCAGCTAAGTTTAGCTGGATCTAAGCTGACCTAAGCTTTGGTGAGCTAAGATGAGCTCTCTTGAACTTCCATTTAGCTGATATTAGCTTAATGGAGCTGGGATGAGCTAACCCTAGTCCACGTGAGCTAGGTTCCAGCTGTGGTGAGCTGGATCAAGCTGAGTTCCAGCTAATCTGAGCTCCTTCTTCACCAATTGCCTTCTTGAGTGCTATGGTTTTAGGGATCTGTATATCTGTTCATCCCTAACACTCACAAAAACACTTTAAACCAACAAAAGAAAATGCAATGCATGCCTAACTTAATTAATGCCTAAATGTAGCGAAAAAACCCATTTGCGGAGTAAAATCCTAAGAGCTCGGTTTGTTTTAGTGCATAAGAATGATGATAAACTGTCATTTATCACCTCTCTTTGAGTTGACTTGTTTGATATTCTAGAGATCTGGAGTATGTAATACTAGATTACATGTTGCACCAGATGAGTGTGTGCCACCAAATACGAATCCATTCAACTCAGTATTTCCTACCTAAACCAAAAAGCTAGGGTCAAATTATAGATTACTTTCTACTTTATCCCCGATGGAAGTAGTTGCCTATCCCGATAGAATTTTTTCAAGGGTTAAGTATGAACTTCAAATGTAAGTTGGATTTTCACTTGAATCTATTACTTAGGCTACTATCACTTCACGTTAATCTAGATCTCTAAACTTTTGGAATAAGAAAAGGAGAAATCTCTTAGTTACTTCCATTGGTTTTTGCTAGGGACTAAGCAAAACATAGGCATGGGAGTTTTTGATGGGTTCACTTTAACAAACTAATTATATGCCTAAGTATATTTCGATTATACTTTCTTCGTTCTTAATTTTCAATATCTTAGGTGATAATTAGTATAACTTGCATCAATGACTACTTTATATTTATATGCTTAACTCACCTTTGATTACAACATCTTCATAATATTTTATATATGCAAAAGAGATTAAATCAGGTGGACAAAGGAATCAATTAAAAGCATTAATAGGATAATATTTGTAATTTAACCTTGCAGGACTCAAGTCAAATCTCCGAACGTCTGATGGCGGCCAATTTTTGTAAGGGATTTAAAATCCCTTGAATTGTGCCAGTGAAGGAGAACAGAAGGGGGGAGATAAAAGTTGCATTGGATCGTCGATCTGAGGATATTTCCTTTCCCACCCCACGGGGAGGATCACCACCAACTACACCACCGTGGACCCTGCGCACACCTTGAACTTGTGTGAGCACTGTGGCCTCCGCGTCCTCAA
Source organism: Thalassia testudinum (assembly GCA_037157565.1). Classification (NCBI taxonomy): domain Eukaryota; kingdom Viridiplantae; phylum Streptophyta; class Magnoliopsida; order Alismatales; family Hydrocharitaceae; genus Thalassia; species Thalassia testudinum. Next base: position 606,526 of record JAZHRO010000028.1, read on the forward strand.
CATCGCCCTCACCATCAAAGCACACACGGTAACAGAGTGTGTGCGTGCCATCAACACCTTCAATTCAACTGCCTGCCACCTTCCCTTCCACATCAACCACCTCTACGCGCTAGTATCCCCTCACCACAGAGCGTTGCCAGGCACGCACAATGCTCGCACGTAGTAGATCCACGTGCACCCGCGCCCTCGAGCATGCACCCATCCACAGCCACGTAGCCACCCGCACACATCCTCTTGCTCTTCTTCTTCTTCATCTTCTTCCTTTTCTCCCTTATCTCCCTGCCACCACCTGCAACCTCCCCAAAGAAACAACCTAAAGCATGCCACACACCCACCGCCGTTATGGGAGCTTCCCGGTCACCAAACTCACCGTCAACATCTCCGTTGTCTTCATCTCATGCCCACGACCTTCGTGTGCCCACCAGCTACCCTCCACGACACCCGCAAGCGCCACCTGCCATTGCCATCGCCGGCGCTCTCCTCCGCCTTCCGGCCACGTTCGACCACCTTCAGCCGCCCCATCACCGCCATTGCAACCGTCTCTCTCCCACGCACCGCCACCAAGCTCTAGTTGGCTAGCAACCACTCCTCCATGCACGCAAAGAGGAGAGAAGGAAATTCCTCTATTTTGGATTTCATTAATATTTACGAATCATGACATTTCCAGATGCACTATTCATTTATTTTATTGATTTAATATATTGTAGCAAATTGCATAGACATCCCCCTCTTTAATCTAAATTACATATGATTGAATTTTTCTTATGAATGACATAAAACTTGGAATATTTGTTATAGTAAATTGGTGCTATTAGGTAGGAGATTAATACTGACGTTGTTTGCTATTACCAAGATCATTATTTAATAGAATATTATATTGTTGTAATTTTTCATGTGCACACTTAAACTTTTGATTAATTGTTTAAATTGAGAATTTATATTGGAAATAAGTTGCACCAGTCAATATGTGCACCCGTTGATATTCCCGAATAAATAAGACATCACTCACGAGTTTAATAGGCTAATTCCTCCCTGTGGAGAAGACCTAACTTTTTTCATGGCTAGATTTTGATAATTAAATGTTTTGAAAAGTGATTTTCACCATGCTACATACTACAACGACGCAACATTTTATGTTAAAGTTTTCAACAAAAACGAAGATCGCTCTTTCATGTATCTCTAAAAATGGTTGGCCAGAAAAATCTCGACTGGAAAATCCTTACAGTGATTTTTCAGCCTGAGAAATGACTCCCACAAGCATCGCTATGGCAGAAGGATAGCACACAGGAGATTTTCGAATCAAGGATGCATCTACGGATGATCTGATCAGCCCCAATGCGAAAGAGCAATGGGTCATCCCAAAAATAGAATTTAGCCTCTGATATAAATTTGAGCTTTTGATCCTTGGATAATCCCGCAGGTAGCCTACCAGCAACAAGATAGATTGCTATATCAGCATACCGAGGAAACTCAAAAGAGTTGATAGATAGCAGAGACTCATCCAAAAATCGGTCTGATATCGGTGGGGAGTACGAAATGTAGTCTAGGTCAAGCCAAGACAAGTTGTTCACTACAACATTATGTGCTTCGGCTTTGTCATGGATTTCGACATTAAACTCCTACAAAGAAGGATCCATCTGATAAGGCAAGGTTTGGCATCCTTCTTTGCCAACAAATGCCGGAGGGTGGAATGGTCAGTGTAGATGATAACTTTGGACCAGAGTAAGTATGACCTAAATTTCTCCAACCTGAATACTACAACTAGCAATTCCTTCTCATTGACTGTATAGTTATGTGATAAACGCCAGCTTATCATCATTCTTATGCATTAAAACTAACCTAGCTCTTAGGATTTTACTCCGCAAACGATTTTTTGGGCTGCATTTAGGCATAAATTAGGATAGGCATGCATTGCATTTTTTATTGTCATTTTAATGTGTTTTTGTGAGCGTTAGGGATGTACAGATGCACAAATCCCTAAAACCCTAGCACTTAAGAAGGCAAATGGTGAAGGAGAAACCCAGATTAGCTAGAACCCAGCTTGATCCAACTCACCACAGCTGAAACCTAGCTTACTTGAACTAGGGTTAGCTCATCCCAGCTCCATTTAGCTAATCTCAGCTGGACGGCAGCTCAAGAGAGTTCACCTTAGCTCACCCTACCTCAAGTCAGCTCAGATCCAGCTCAACTTAGTTGAGTTTAGCACATCTCAGCTCCCACTAGTTCACAGGGAGCTCTAACTAGCTCAGTTGAGTTGACAGGAGTTCACCCCAGCTCAGATCCAGCTACATCCAGCTCCACTCAACTCCAGCCAACTGAAGAAGAATTCATCTCAGCTCAGGAAGCTCAAGTCCAGCTCCCGGGGACTCAGCTTAGCTCATCTCAGTTGAGCTAAGCTACCTTAGCCACCTCAACCAGCTTGATTCTCCCCGGGAGCACCAGACCTAGCTCACCTCAGCTCATTCTGGTAGAAGCTAGCTCACTTTAGCTTGGCTTAGCAACTAGCAAAGAACTAGCAAGCTAAGCCAGCTAGAGTAGCCCCATGCCAGCCTCTTCAGCAGTAGCCAGCTCCAGACTTCTTCTCCTCAGCTCCTTCCTCCAAACCCTAGCTCCAACACCTTCTCCTCTACTCCTCCATTAGCTAAGCTAGCTTAGCTTAGCTTAGCTTAACTATGCTCCAACTTCCTTGGCTTGTACCACCCCAAAAGCCCACCTACCAACTCCACCCAACTAGCTCCACCTAAGCTCCACATAAGCTAACCTACTTGGCACCAACCTAACCTACGCACCACCTCCAAAAGACACCTAAAAGTGGCACCAAAAACTACCCATAACCACCCCTTAATGGCGCCACTTTTCCCTCCAAAATACCCCCTCATCTCCACCACACAATCCCCCTTGAATCCATCTCCACCATCCAGCTAACTCCCCTTCTAGAAGACCCCATGTTGGCGCCAACATGGGGGTGTCTCTCCACCACCAAAAGACACCAACACCACCATAACCACCCCCTTTAAGACCCCTTGGGTTGGCGCCAACTCACCCTAGCCATAGGATCACCAACCACCCTCATCCTTCCATCCTAGCCCTCCATTTCAAGGTGCACCTTAACCCCCCATCCTATTCTATAAGAGGCCACCACCTACCACCATTTTGGGGGATCCTCCCATAGTATATTTTTCTACCTAAACCACCTATACCTACGGCCAAGAAGAAGGAGTAGAGAAGGAGATTAAAGGGGCACATCACCAGCCCCTTTGGTGCCTTCTTCTCCCCACTCTCTTCAACTTGAGCCACACCAAGGAGGAGGACTCTTCCACTTCAAGGAGGACGGCCAGGCAAAGGAGAAGGACTTAGGGTGGGTGTCCACCCTTGGAGAGAAACTTAGGGCACGCCCCCCTAGGGCTTGCCTTGAAGGACATCACCTTGGCGGAGCACTGCAAGGAAGGAGTTGAAGGACTCTTTTCAAGATTGGGAGCCACCAATCTTGGAGCAAGAAGCCCTCTTCTTCACCATCTATCTAGAGGATTTGTGTTTTCTTTTCTTATTTTCATTTTTCTAGTAGTACAAGCTTTCCTCTGCTAGGCCTTTTGTAAAACACTTTATCAATTATCTAGTTGCCTTCTTTGCATTTTTTTTTTTTGCATTTCTATTAGCTTAGTTTCAGCATTCTTCACTCCCTCTCCCTAATTATTCTAGGCCTCCACTTGCCTAGAGTGAGATTAGGGAGAGGCTCTACTTGCCACATAGAAGTAGTATTTAAATTGAAGTGTAAATCACTTTTCCCGCCATCAGTTCGCATGTTGCCTTAGCTTAAAAATAAAAAATTGATATATTTAAAAAAATACCAAAAAGAAAGTTGAGATTTATATTCCTAGCAAGAGAATCAATTTTCCAACCATATTGCCTCCTTGGACGACCCAAGATACTTCCCTATCTAGGATTATAAATTTATGAGCGAAAGCGGATTTACGCGTTACAATGACCTAATTAACAAACCGCGTAAAATTCGCTATCACTTTTTGGCGCCGTTGCTGGGGAGGCACGGCTTTGCATTAACTCATTTTCTCTTGCTTGAAGTGGATCTCATCCCCTTCTTCTTTCTTTCTTTTGTGTGTGCAGGAAATATAGCGGGAAGGCGGGAATCTGGAAGCGAGAGCTCAAAGTTCCTTTTCTTCCCGCGAAATTCAGGTTGGTTCCTCTTTCTGGTCACATAATTAATTAAAACTACCAAAAATATATTAAACTTGGCTTTCAGGATCCCAAAAAACTTAATTAAGTGGAGTGGTGCATTATAAAATCCATTGTTTGCTTGTATGCTTCTTTAACACCACTCCATTGCAAGTATTGGTGTTCTATTTTTCGGATCCAGATTTCTGTCCAGACTTGAAAATAGATTCCTAACATCACAGGCCTCCTAAAATCATAAAATTTTATAGAGTGATTCCCAATTAAGTTTGAAACATCTGTTCCAAATTTCAGATCAATTAGATTTGTTTTTAATTTTTAAAAATTCGTGGATTGCAGAGGGGTCATACCCTTTAATCTTCCTATTTTGCTACTGTATGCGAATTTTTAGAATTTTTATGCTCATCCAATTTTTGTGAAATTTAGTTTGCTGGAATCCTTGTAGAATTTTACACATCATATAAAATCACAAAAATTTTCTGAGGTCGGTGGTAATACTGAAAAGTCCACAATACTCACGGGTATCATTTCTGGACTTTGACACCAGTATAATTAAAAATTTAAAATAATTACCAAACAAATTCTTAAAATCTTACAAAAATATTTTTTGGAATCCTTGTTTGATTTTATTTAACGTAGTGGTGTTGTTTGACTTGTTTGGACCACTACTTAATTCTGAAAGCCTAAAAATAATTCATTAAAAGTAAAATTTCTGTCTTAGGGATAATTGGCTTAGGGTTTCTTCTTTCTTTTTAGAGACTCAATTAAAAGGAAATATACAATCACCCATACAACTTGTTTTCCTTTGATTGTTAATTTTCAAACTTGTTTGAAAATTTAATTAGAAAAACCCTAAAACACATTTAATTAAATTGAATCCTAAAAGACATATATACAAGAAAATTGTGTGACAACTTGATTTTCATTGGAGCCACTCTCTAATTCCTGCACACACACAAAAAAATCAAATAACAGGGCAACAACCCAATAAATGCCATCCACATTCCATGTGCACTATAGCATCCTAGACCTAATTAAAACTTGTAGCAACTTGACTCCTAAGGCTTTATCAACTTAGGCTTGCTATTTAGGTCTTAAGTTTTCCTTAGTACCAATTCTGTCATCTATATCTGGTGTTCAGGCTGAGGGGCCGTGTCAAACGACCAGGCGCGGGTTTGTACAAGCACCGGGGGTTTTCCCTGGGAAACGTTTGGGCCCAAACCTCCCCTTAAGCAACTTGGTTAGATTTGTTGATAGAACGGGTATTCACTATTGACTACTTATTTCCTATATAGACCAAGTCTTTGGTTATTATTAGGGAATCACATTTAAGTTAGGTCTAGTTTTATTTGTTTGAATTGCACACTTTCTCTCATCTCTTTCTCTTCTCCTCCCCTCCCGTTCTTCCATTTTATGCACGGGCGACAGTCTCAAAATCCGCACTTGGAAGGACCATTTGATTTCCCCCCCACGTAAAAAGACCACTTTTTCTGTCTTCTTCTCCTGAAAAAATGGAAACACAACAAAATAGGTCCACTGACCCTTCCACGTCCACCTCTAACACCACCACTAACCCTAATTCTAACCCTTCCACCCAAAACCCAACCACCAGTAACTTCCCACACTTGGAGCTCCCTAATCTTGAGTTGCCCCACACACAACATCAAGACCCCCTACCTGATCTTTTAAACTTGATGGCCGATCAGATTAGTAAATTAAATTCCAATCAACAAACATTGACTAGGAACATCCAAAACCTAGCCAATCCAAGGCCAAACCCACCTTGAAGAACTAACTCTTCTTGCACAGACAACCCGTTCCCGAAATGTGCAAGAAGACATATGGCTGATGGGGCTTTTTCCATTATCTCTCAAAGATAAGGCCGCTTATTGGTTCAGGACCATTGGCCGACCCATCACAACATGGCCTCAACTCAAGAGTGCCTTCCTCAAGAAATTCTTTCCCATAGGTCGTACCAATTCCTTACGAAGATCTATTACGACCTTTCACCAAAAATCTAGCGAAACTTTCCATGATTCTTGGGAAAGATTTCAAGACCTTTTAAGAAGTTGCCCGCACCACGAGATTCCTTTATGGCAGCTCGTGCAAATCTTCTATCATGGATTAGAAGATCAAATCCGATAGTTTGTCGACGCCTCGTGTGGAGGCAACTTCTTAAATAAAGATGCTGAAAGTGCTTATGACCTATTTGAAGAAATGAGTGAAAACTCATTTAATCAAGCTTCCATGAACACATTTTGCAGAACCCGAAACCCGCAATTTGGTGTTCATGAAATAGGCGCTCAATCTATCCCGGTCACCCAAGACGATCTTCAAATCATCGCTCAGAAACTCGACCAGATGCATATTAATCAGAAGAAAATTGAGGAAAGACTCGCCACATCAATTCAAGCTCCACACCCACATCTAACCCAACCTAACTTTCCACGAAGAGAAAATTTGCACAATCTCAACACTACTGCTGATTATTCTGAGGTTGCCCATGATTCACTGGGGAATTTCAATTATCCAGATCTTAACCCCACCCAAAATATTTCTGCCATCCAGGAGCCCTTTAAAAATTCTTCCATTTGGAAAAATTACCCGAACTACTCCTGGAATAATCAAGTTTCCTCCCAACCATATCATTTTAATGGATATGGGTCGAATCCAAACTTCCATCATGGGCCATCCCAGTAAGATATCAATGCCCAGATGCTACGGACCTTGCAGGATATGCAAACAAAAATGACGGAAGTAACCCGCAACATCACAAATCTGAACAATCAGATTGGGGTTGCTCCCACGCAAAGACCAGTAGGACATCTTCTGTACCAACCCATACCCAATCCCAATCACCAAGGGAACCATTATATGGGCAGAAATCCACACTATCGAAATCAGCCTCCTCCTAATCCACCACCTCAGCAGCCGCCCAGGTTTCTGCAATCACAGGCCCCCCCACCTCCTCCAAATAATAATCCGACTGCACATGCAGTTACTTTGACGAGTAGGAAAACCACCACTGACCCCGAGCCTTCACACGAACCTGGTAAGATACATGTGCAAATTGACTCCCCACCTCCCCATCAGGAAGAAAAAGAAAAACCAAAATCTCAAGACAAGATCCCTTTCCCACAAGCTCTCTACCCCACCACCAACAAAAAAAAGAAATCTGAGCCCACTACAGAAGAACTCATGGAGCTATTTGGGCAAGTTCATATCAATATCCCTCTCCTAGATGCCATTAAATATATACCTGCCTATGCTAAATTTTTAAAGGAGATTTGTACTCCTAAAAGACAGGCCAAAAATCTAGGACAGGTGCATCTTTCGGAGACAGTAAGCTCTGTCATACAGAGTAAGCTGCCTCCTAAGATGAAAGATCCGGGGGCACCTTTAATTTCTGTAATTATTGATGACATGACATTTAATCGTGCCCTCCTTGATCTTGGTGCCTTAGTAAATATTATTCCCACGAGTTTATTTGAAGAATTTCATATTGGTGAATTAAAACCCGTCGAGGTTACCCTGCAATTAGCCGACCGATCTACAATCAAACCTCGTGGGATTGTCGAGGATGTATTAGTCAAGGTCCAGAATTGTGTCTTCCCTGCAGACTTTCTGGTTCTTGACATTGAGGCACCCGAATCATTACTGGACTCCCCGATAATCCTTGGACGCCCCTTTTTGGCTACTGCAAAGGCAAATATCAATTGCCACATAGGCAAAATGGATATCACCTATGCAGGACAAACTATCAATTTAGATATTTTTAAATCCTCTAGGAGATTCCATGATGATAACTTCTTTGAGGACTCAGATACTGAAATTTCAAATATGGTGGAGGAGACAATGTTAATAGATACCCTTACCGACCACAATTTTTTTGAGGACTCTGATTTAGACTCAGTGGTCGGCGAAATCTGTGATCCGGAAACTTGTCTTGACTCCAAATTTATTCCTAATACCCCCCTAACCCACCCACTATTCACGCACCTAATTTTTCCACACTAACTCACCATTCCTTCCCTGACCCCTTTCTTACGGACCTGCCACAAACCCTGCCCGAGTTTGGCACCCAACCTGAATTAAAACCATGGCCAGACTCGGGCCACACTTATCAATTTCCATCTCACTTTGATCCCAATATTATTTCTAATCAATTTTCTAGGGATCTAGACGAAGACACCTTTTTTGCTGGCATCCAAGTGTCCAATTATTTACATGATTTTTCTTCTTCTGTGCATACCTTCACGCCTGGCTGAATGGCGTAAAAGATAGCACTGGATGGGAGGTAACCCATCATTTTTTATTGCTTTCCTTTTCTCTTCTTTTTCCAGGTTTTATTCATCCTAAACCAGACCGTTCTTCACTAAGGTGATCCCTTTTCCCTCCTAAGGCATGATGACATGGCATATCTTAAGCATGGGGGGTGTTTTTAAATTTTTACGATCGATTTAGGATGTTCAAAACCTAAAAACATGCAATTTTTTTTTATTTATTTCCTACTTGCATACCCAAAAAAATAAAAAATAAAAAATGTTGAAAACTTTTTGAGGAAAAAATTTTGAAATCGGGACTAAGGTAGAAAATTTTACTTCTGGTACAATGGGATTTAACCTTTAACAAACTAAGGATGAGGATATGGATCTGATCATTAGAATTCCAGGGTCTATTTTAGACTAGATCAGATATCCTTCTCTAAAATTCCACCTGAACTCATGATAGTTCAGGTGACTTGATCCTATTTTGTAATATGGAAAGTATTTGACTTAGTTTCTGATTCAAAAACTTGCGGGTCTCAAGAAACTTCTTGTGTCAATTTTCACACACAAGCCAACACTTAAAAACAACTAAAAATTTGAAAAGCTCCCTTGTTTGGATTTAGTAAAAGTCTGAAGCAGATCATTGGTTTGAGTTCCCACCGCCGAGAAGAAGGAAAATACCTTCTTTGAGGACGCGATGTTAACATGTTACCACCTCGGCGATGCTCTATATCTATATTTCATATCTTTAGACGGAGCATTAAAGCGCATTTCAGCAGCTCAAGTGTCTTGGACGGTGCTCTACCTATAGTGTCGGAGCAAGAGCTTGAGTTTGCTTGGAGCGCCCCTTTTCACCGCATCGTGTTTTGGGGTTGTGAGCTCCTGGGTGGTGTCATGGACAGTGCTATCCCGAAGTACTGGCGCCAGAGCCCCCTCGAGGAATGGTAACGGGAATGATGATCCCGACACATCTGTTGTAAGACTAAGCTAAAAATAAGCATGGGGGAGAAAAAAAAAAAAATAATAATAACACGTCCTTATAAATGTTGGCTTTTCACAAGCACAGACACAAGGTTTCAAAGGAATTTGCAAGTTGTGAATCAGATTCACGAGCCAGAAAAATCCTAAAAATAAACATTTCAAGTCATCTGAATTAACAAGGGGTTAATTTGTGAATTTTCGGGAGGATATATTGATCCCGTTCTGTCTAATGGTTGGATCCAAAAATAAATCTTGATGTTTATCTTCAACAAATCCCGTACCTCCTGTGTTTTAATCTACCAAGGTCCCTTAATCTCTTTTTCTCTTCAAAAGTCAAAAAAATTAGATTTCCCAAAAATTCAGTTTTCCAAAAAAATTAAAGTTTAGCTAAGAGACTAGCAAAAGATAAGCATGGGGGTGTGATAAACGCCAGTTTATCATCATTCTTATGCATTAAAACTAACCTAGCTCTTAGGATTTTACTCCGCAAATGATTTTTTGGGCAGCATTTAGGCATAAATTAGGATAGGCATGCATTGCATTTTTTATTGTCATTTTAATGTGTTTTTGTGAGTGTTAGGGATGTACAGATGCACAGATCCCTAAAACCCTAGTACTCAAGAAGGCAAATGGTGAAGGAGAAGCCCAGACTAGCTGGAACCCAGCTTGATCTAGCTCACCACAGTTGAAACCTAGCTTACTTGAACTAGGGTTAGCTCATCCCAGCTCCATTTAGCTAATCTCAGCTGGACGGCAGCTCAAGAGAGTTCACCTTAGCTCACCCTAGCTCAAGTCAGCTCAGATCCAGCTCAACTTAGCTGAGTCTAGCTCATCTCAGCTCCCACTAGTTCACAGGGAGCTTTAGCTAGCTCAGCTGAGTTGACAGGAGTTCACCCTAGCTCAGATCCAGCTACATCCAGCTCCAGTCAACTCCAGCCAGCTGAAGAAGAATTCATCTCAGCTCAGGAAGCTCAAGTCCAGCTCCCGAGGACTCAGCTTAGCTCATCTCAGTTGAGCTAAGCTACCTTAGCTACCTCAACCAGCTTGATTCTCCCCGGGAGCACCAGACCTTGCTCACCTCAGCTCATTTTGGTAGAAGCTGGCTCACTTTAGCTTGGCTTAGCAACAAGTAAAGAACTAGCAAGCTAAGCTAGCTAGAGTAGCCCCATGCCAGCCTCTTCAGCAGCAGCCTGCACCAGCTCCAGCTCCAGACTTCTTCTCCTCAGCTCCTTCCTCCAAACCCTAGCTCCAACACCTTCTCCTCCACCCCTCCAATAGCTAAGCTATCTTAGCTTAGCTTAGCTTAACTATGCTCCAACTTCCTTGGCTTGTACCACCCCAAAAACCCACCTACCAACTCCACCCAACTAGCTCCACCTAAGCTCCACATAAGCTAACCTACTTGGCACCAACCTAACCTACCCACCACCTCCAAAAGACACCTAAAAGTGCGCCAAAAACTACCCATAACCACCCCTTAATGGCGCCACTTTTCCCTCCAAAATCCCCCCTCATCTCCACCACACAATCCCCCTTGAATCCATCTCCACCATCCACCTAACTCCCCTTCTAGAAGACCCCATGTTGGCGCCAACATGGGGGTGTCTCTCCACCACCAAAAGACTCCAACACCACCATAACCACCCCCTTTAACACCCCTTGGGTTGGCGCCAACTCACCCTAGCCATAGGATCACCAACCACCCTCATCCTTCCATCCTAGCCGTCCATTTCAAGGGGCACCTTAACCCCCCATCCTATTCTATAAAAAGCCACCACCTACCACCATTTTGGGGCATCCTCCCTTAGTATATTTTTCTACCTAAACCACCTATACCTACGGCCAAGAAGAAGGAGTAGAGAAGGAGATTAAAGGGGCACATCACCAGCCCCTTTGGTGCCTTCTTCTCCCCACTCTCTTCAACTTGAGCCACACCAAGGAGGAGGACTCTTCCACTTCAAGGAGGACGGCCAGGCGAAGGAGAAGGACTTAGGGTGGACGTCCACCCTTGGAGAGAAACTTAGGGCACACCCCCCTAGGGCTTGCCTTGAAGGACATCACCTTGGCGGAGCACTGCAAGGAAGGAGTTGGACTATTTTCAAGATTGGGAGCCACCAACCTTGGAGCAAGAAGCCCTCTTCTTCACCATCTATCTAGAGGATTTGTGTTTTCTTTTCTTATTTGCATTTTTCTAGTACTACAAGCTTTCCTCTACTAGGCCTTTTGTAAAACACTTTATCAATTATCTAGTTGCCTTCTTTGCATTTTTTTTTTTTGCATTTCTATTAGCTTATTTTCAGCATTCTTCACTCCCTCTCCCTAATTATTCTAGGCCTCCACTTGCCTAGAGTGAGATTAGGGAGAGGCTCTACTTGCCACATAGAAGTAGTATTTAAATTGAAGTGTAAATCACTTTTCCTGCCATCAGTTCGCATGTTGCCTTAGCTTAAAAACAGAAAAATGATATATTGAAAGAAATACCAAAAAGAAAGTGGAGATTTATATTCCTAGCAAGAGAATCAATTTTGCAACCATATTGCCTCCTTGGACGACCCTAGATACTTCCCTATCTAGGATTACAAATTTAAGAGCGAAAGCGGATTTACGCGTTACAACGACCTAATTAACAAACCGCGTAAAATTCGCTATCATTATGCTGGGCCTCGTTGAGCATGTTGCTAGAGTAGCATATTACATATGGATGGAGCTCTCGACATTGGCCAAGAATGGCTCCGACAGCGAAGTCGAAAGCGTCACACATCATCTTGAAGTTGAGTAACCAATCGGGGGTTGGAGAATAGGTGCACTAGAGACAGCGCTTTATAAGGTGTCGAAAGTGCTGAGTCATGAGGAGTCATACTCAAAGGGCGTGTCGGTCACTAGAAGATTCATTAATGGACGAGTAATTTTCATGAAATCTTGAATGAATATTTAATAAAATCTGACATGCCCTAAGAATGATCTGATTTGCCTAACTGAGTTTGGTAGAGGTAATCGTAAAATGATTTCAAACTTAGCTCAGTCGACCTCAAGTCCATCAGAGGAGATCCTGTGACCTAGCACGATGCCATCCCTCACCATAAATGCCTTTTCTCCGATGAAACTACCAGGTAAACCTCTATACATCTCCTTAGAATTTTTGTGAGGTTATTGAGACAAGATGAGAAATTGTCTCCAAACATGGAGAAGTCATCCATGAACACTTCTATGCAATCCCCGATCATGTCTGACAAGATAGCCATCATGGATCGCTGAAAGGTAGCTGGTGCATTCCAAAACCCAAAAGGCATCCGCTTAAAAGCGAATGTTCCAAAGGGACACGTAAAAGTCATCTTGTCTTGGTCTTCCGGGTTGATTGCAACTTGATTATACTCGGAGTATCCATCTAGAAAGCAAAAGAAACTATGCTCGGCTAGCTGTTCAAGAATCTGATCAATAAAGGGCAAAGGAAAATGATCCTTTTTGGTAGCCGAGTTTAGCTTCTTGTAGTCAATGCAGACCCGCCAAGAAGTCATGGTGCGGGTTGGGATGGATTCACCCAATTCATTTTTTATTATGGTGAGTCTCGCCTTTTTGGGCACTATCTGAATGGGACTCACCCAATGGCTGTCGGAAATTGGATAGATAATGTTCGTATCCAGCCATTTAATGATCTCCTTCTTGACAACCTCCAACATAGTTTGATTTAGGCATCTCTGAGGTTGTCTCAACAGTCTCTCCCCATCATCAGTGTAGATATGGTGAGTGCAATATGAGGGGAGAATTCCATTGAGATCAGCAATGCCCCACCCGATAGCAACCCTATGTGCTTGCAGAATGGAGATCAATTGGTGTTCCTGATCTGGAGTCAAGTGAGCATTGATAATCACTGGATATGTCTCACTTTCTCCCAGAAACACATATTTGAGCAAATAAGGTAAGGGCTACAACTCTAGTATTGGACGGTGGGGAGGGTGAGGAGGATGGTTGCACAGGGGAGGGGAGGAAATAATAGCGAAAATTTGTTGATCCTGATTAATGAAGAATCCCCTTACAGTGTTCATCTAATCCTGTCTTAAGATATCCATGCTGGATAGGATAGGATAGTCAGGATCAAGGGTGTTAAGAGTATATGAACACCCATGATAACCAAATCCATGGGATGAAATGTGTATATCATTAGTCTCAATCCCATGTGGATCGTGATTAAAGACCCGTGATAGTGAGGATGAATGTGCCATTGAGTCGCTACAGAGGAGCCCAATGTTCCCACAGAAAGCTGAATCTTCGTCTTCACTATCCTCCTCAATCAGGTCACAATCAAAGTTCTTTGATGCCCGGAAAATGTCCAGTCTAATATTTTCATTTCCCAGGGCAATCTCCATGCACCCTGATGAACAGTCGATGTTTGCACGTGCGGTTGCCAGAAACGGGCGACCTAGAATAATCGGTGCATCATGGAGATTAAGAGGAACCTCCATATCAAGAACAAAAAAGTCCACTGGAAAGTAGAATCCTTGGACTTTTACGATCACATTTTCAACCACCCCCCTCAGTGTTTTTACAGATCGGTTAGTCAACTGTATGGTAACTGAGGTGGGTTTTAACTCCATAACTCGAAATCGATCAAATACTGCGATGGGAGTTAGGTTGATGGACGACCCAAGTCAAGAAGGGCCCTATCAAAAGGGGAATCCTACAACAAGTATGAAATCAATGGTATGCCCAAGTCCTTCTTCTTAGTCGGTAAGTCAGCCAAAATAACCTCACTTGCTTGCTCAGATAATATCGCTTGTCGTCTGATCCTCTGCTACCGCTTCTGAGTACAATAGTCCTTAAAGAACCTAGCAACAGCTGGGATGTGATCTATCGCTTCAAGGAGAGTGATGATTGCGCAACAATCATAGGTCTTAATTGACCTATGTTAGGCTAGGATTTAGCATAAGTTAGGGTAATTCATGCATGCATAATCATTATTTGCATCTTTACTACTTTCTTTTAGCTATGCATAAAATAATGCTATAATGTGTTGATTAGGTGCATTATGTCAATTACAGGTAATAAGCTGATCAGAAGTTAGATCTGAAGCTAAATCTAAAGCTGGATCTGAAGAATACGGAATAATTGGTGCTGTAGCAGAGTTGGAGTGAAAGACCTAGAATAAGATGTAGTAGAAAATAGTGTAAGGGGTTGAGGTATGCTATTCTATCTAAGTAGGAATAAAGCAATAAAATATGAAGAACTCAAGTCCAACCTAGCCCTAGGATAGCCTAGAAGCCTCCCCAAGCCTTAGCCACCCTTAGATTAGGTCACCACACCATAGGAAACCTTAAAACCCTAATTCCAACCTTTATCTGGATGTCCCAATGAATTATAGGATGTCCAGAACCCTTAGCCAATTCCCGTACATCTTAAACCCACTTCTGTAGTGTTATTGGACATCCAGACACTTGGTCAGACATCCAATTTCTGCAGAATACCCAAAACTGAACCTAGAATCCCTCCTGACTTTGATTAGATGTCCAGAATTGAAGTCTGGACTTCTGATTTTTGAGTATAAATCGTCTGATACTTTTATTGGATGTCTGGAACTACTCTCCAGTTCCTGTTTTGAGATTCAAGCCTTGATCTTGGATCTCTAGCCCCCTAAACCCAATTCTAACCTCATAGAAACCTAAATTAAGGTGCCATAGCCCTAGTACATCACCTCTAGACCTCCTTAAGGACCTAATTAGGTCTTCACTAAACCTAATTGACTTAGATATTTCCTAGTCAATTGAACTCATAGGGGGCAATTGAGCTTAGATCTCAACCCATACAAGTCCAATTGGACTCAATGAGAGTCCAATTGACCCAAGCCAAAACTAATTGAGTTATTCCACTCTCAATTAGGTTCACAATCATTCAATTAAACTTGTGTTAAGTTTAACTGCATTTCCCCCTTAGCAATTAGGGTTTGTAACTGCAATTTTAGACCCACACCAACCCAAACCCCTTACGACCTAACCTAGATGACTTAGCCACATAGGGAATGACCACACACACATACACACACACCCATTCACGCATACACACCCATCTAGAGTTCTCAAGAACCATCTTCAAGGTGGCACCAGTCTTGGTTGCCAAAATTAGCAACCAAGAGCCATTCAAATTGGAGATCCATAAATGGTGGATATAAAAATCACCTCTCACTCTCCTTGGCTAGCCACTCTTGGAGCTCTCTCTAGAGAGTCTCCCTTAAGGGGTGGCCATTTGCATCCATCCCATTCTTGGCATTCATTCACACTTGGCTTCCATTTAGGTTAGCTACATCCACCTCCACGAGTTGCTTCATCATGGCCACTACCATCTCCATGCCAGGATGTTGGATCACCTCTCCAACCTCTCTTCAAGGGCCGACCTAAGCACGATTGGCCGCCCCTCGTCCTCTCAACCAGCTTAAAGGCCATTGGGGACCACCTCTGAATGCCCTTATTTCTGCTAGACTAGTAGCTTAGTTCTTCATAGTTACATGCTTTTATTACTACTTAGTAGTGTGGCTCTTTATTCTCCCCCAATGATGCATGCAAAATCCCCCATAGATTCATGTATGCAATCATTTTCTGTTAGTTAGATTTATGTTTTCAAGCTTTCCTCTATAAGCTTTCGACTAGTTCCATGTTGCAAACACCCTC
The DNA here is from genome assembly GCA_037157565.1 of Thalassia testudinum. Lineage (NCBI taxonomy): Eukaryota > Viridiplantae > Streptophyta > Magnoliopsida > Alismatales > Hydrocharitaceae > Thalassia > Thalassia testudinum. Next base: position 622,619 of record JAZHRO010000028.1, read on the forward strand.
CTGAATGAATGAAAGAATGTCTTATATATATATATATCTCTGTGTTTAGAATCACTATGAGCTTATTGCGATATATTTTGTGTGATTAAAAGCTACCTGTTTTTAATTATTATCTATTGCAACCAGCATGTCGGTACCTGAAAATATTAAGGATTTAGCTATTAACACATTTTCTGTAAACAATCACCACATAACTAGAATCGTGCGTACTGAAACTCATACTTTCACATTTATCATCTATTTAACACATGCACAACTAATTAGGGTTCATAATGAAAGTGGCCAAACATTGATCCGACGATTAGAAATCGGCGTGCGATTTTAAACAAGTAAAGTAGAAAAGATCGATTCCAGATTTGCATAAACACCTCCCAGAGACGAATGACCAAGACTCAAGTCTCGTTATCTTTACAAATCAATTTTGACGAGCATTTAGCACTACTATACTACAATTTTCGATGACTTCAAAATGTGCAAAAGCAGCTACTGTCAAGGGACATGAATGTGAACTTCCTTGAAAATAGATTTTAGGTCCTTGAAATTCTGTGTCCTTTTTCTGTGCTGAATTTGGTGTTATGGATGTGGGAAAAGGGATGGGAATTTCATGGTCTAGGGGCTTCTTTCCCTTATCTAATGAAGATGACTTGTGAGTGGAAGAGGGTTGTGAGTCATCTCGTGGTATAGCGCAGGGAAAATCGTTACCGCTTGCCTAGGTAGCGGGTCCTATGTAGTCTTTCCGCTCCTTAAGGTGATAGCTTTTGCATCGATGTGCTGTCCATGCAGGGGTAGAGGTGCTGGTTGATCTGGATACACAGGGTTTGGCAATAGAGGTGGCTGACCAAGCCTATAACTAGGAGGTGTGGGAGTTGCTTACATAACAACGTATGCCTGCCCCTGTGGTGCTTGGAATCTAGGTGAGGCGCCTTGATTCTACACATATCTCGGGTTAGGGATAGGTTGGGAGGGCAAAGCTCCTTGTGTTCTATGCTCCTGCATCATCTGGTTTTGTGTGTTCTGTATGCTCTGTATTTGGTCAGCCATTGCCTTCATTATTTGGAGGTTGTCATGAGTAGATTTCCGAAATGATGCCTGCAATTCCTCCTTCAATGACACCAAAGGGTTGGCCTGCTTTGGAGGGTAGTTGGCAGCTTGGTGCAGTGGCTGATAGATAGAGCATGTCTGTTGCTGCTGAGACAGGAATGGCTGTTGCCTTGGATACATGTTCTGCTCATTCTCGAATTGTCTTGCAAGTAGTGTGGAACTTAACTCGATCTCTGTGGATTACCAGACAAGGTGAAATTGGGATGTTGGCGCCAACCAAGGTTATATGTTTCAGAATACTAGTTGTTATGCCATATCCCTGAATGGCATTGACATCTTTGTAAGCCGAAGATGTCTCAAATGCAAATTCATCAAAAGAATATGCACTTGCATCATCATGTGGTGTTTAACCTTGATTTTATGGTGCCAGATCCATATTGTTCACGGGTTCCTGGTTTGCAGGATCTCGCGAAGATGGAGAGAAAACATCCCGAGTAATCAGATATGTACGAGCAAAGGGGGCTCGGGATGCTTGAGAGGAGTAAGATGGAGCAGTGCTGCCAGCAGATCTGGATATCGCTCGCATTAATTCATCTAGCCTCTTATCGAGTAGATCCACCTTATCTAGCTTTTTGGTGATAATGTCCTTGTCGGCTCGGGTAGACTCAACTTGAGCTTCTTGGACATTAACTCATTGTTGTCCAGGTCGCTGGAACTGGTTCATTGAGGCAGCGTTTATAGAGTTCTTTACTAAGGACTCGAATAGTTCAAATGCATTGTTCTCATCCATCGCGAGAAAATTCCCACTGCTAGATGCATCGGACAGGTACGGATGTGTGTTATCCAGCCCATGGTAAAATACTTGAGCAAGGTTCCATTTGGGTACACCATGGTGTGGGCACTTCCTAAGAAGATTGTGGAATCTGTCCCAGGCGTCATGTAGCTTCTCTCCAGGGCTTGAGCAAAGGTCATGATTGTGCGCCTCATGGCATTTTTTCGACCGATCGGGAAGAACTTTTTGAAGAATTCATGATGCAATTCCTCCCAGGTTCCAATTGGCCTCCCGATGGTCTTGAACCAATAAGCAGCTTTATCCTTGGGAGAAAAAGGAAAAAGCTTCATGAGAATAATTCCAATATCCATATTCCTGGGTTGAACTAACTCTGCAATCCGACTCAGGCCTTCGAGGTGCTGGAAAGGATCCTCATTCGAGTTTCCATGGAAATGAGTCTTAATTAGACATGATATTCAGCTTTAACTCCAATGCATCTCCACCTACAGGAATCTGGACTGAGGTTCTATGATTGTTGCCGCCGGATCATAGAAGTCCCACAATTGTTCTCCTGATGGTGGATGCTGCATCCTGTCGAGTGTCATGAGAATCCGGTCGATGCTTTGCTCATATTTCTGTTCCGTTTCCTCAACCCTGGCTTCCAAATGAGCCATTGGGTCCTGATTCTTAGGGTCCTGACGAATTTGAGGATCAGGATAAGCCATTGCAGCTAATCGGATAGAAGAGGGTTGAGAAGAGAGGCCGGGCGAAAATCGCCTTCAACGCCTTGGGTTTGGCTCCCAAGGTCCTGCAAGTTCAGGCCTTAATGACCTTCCTTGCATACACCAACTCAAAGGGTTGTAGTCAAGTAGAAAAAGTCTAAGGCTTTGTTAATCAAAGTGGTCCTTTAGATCAGATGACCTAATTTTTCGTTTAAGTTTGTGTTTTTGAAAATTTAGCTAGAGACCAACTGTAAGGAATTCCTACCTCCTGGCTAGTCTAGTTACGAGGGGACTATGAGGAAGGTTCTTCCTTCGACTTTCACCTTTGGTTCCGTTACCCCACAGCCGCAATCGTTTGACACTGCCCTAGAGGCTTAGTCACCAGGTTTTGCAGGAGAGGTTGGAACTACCCAGTAGTTTCAAGCCAAATGTTGGTTATTTGATGTATTTTCATGAATTGTTAACCTGTTTCTTCAATGTAGTAGATGGTAGGCAATCCACAAGGTGGTTTGCCTCACTGACTAACTTTTGGGCTCGTCGGAGTCCAAGTTAGTCATTGTGGTCCAATTGGCTCATGCACTTCTAAGTTCTTTTTCAAGTTGTAGACCACAATTCCAAAGTATACCCTAAGGTGAGATGGAATCCAAATGATTTAAAACTTGGCAAGAAGATTCCTTTTACAATAAGATTTTCAGAGAGTATTTTTCAAAAAATTTTTTCTATTTCCAACAATTAGTTACGAATTTTTAGCTAACAAGGGGTCAAATCTAGGATTTAGACCCCGTGTTAGTTTTTCTATTGGAAACTATATCAAATATGCTCCAAAAGTTTTGTAAAAATATGATATTGAAGTCTAATTTGTTTATCTTTCATTCCACATAACTTTTTAGTCATTCTGATATGTATGTTAGCCAAAATTAATTTTTAAAGTTCATAAAAGTTCTATTTTCAAGCAATCTGACTAGTATGTACTCGATGAATTTTTAAAAATTCCATAGTTGGAATTTCTTTTCAAAAAAGGAGGTGTTAGAAAGATAATTTGAAGGTCTAGTTCCAGTCCAAATTTCATAATTTTTGGAGTATTAGAAACACAACTATTGAATTTTAAAAATGCCACCTTCTTTCTAGTCGAATTTCTAATAGGAATGTATGCACCTGATTTTCTCAACGCCCGCTTTTCCTTGTTCGCCGCTTTGTGCTGTTCCTGCACACAAAAAATATTGTATTAGAGATAAAATCAAAAGTCACATTGCCTCGCCGACAACGGCGCCAATTTGTTCGTGGCATAGATCGCGTGAGAGATGAACATGTTGTAGTATAGCGCGGAATACGTCTCGAGCAAATAATTAACAGAATTGGTGAGCCTCGATCGATCACAGGGAGGTAGAAAGCACTTTTGATTTCATGCATTTATTTGAAATATATAGGCCAAGTAAAAGAAACAATCAATCACAATATTTATATCACAAGAAGAGATTGAACATAAACTGGATACATGTATTTGAATAAAACATAAAATAAACAAACTACTGTTGTAAGAAAATAAAGGCACCACGGGTGGTTCATGGTGGCTTTTTGAAGAGGTTGGGAGGAGTAGCAACGATTCGTTGGGGTGGACCAATGGATGCTTCAGACGGAGATGTAGAGCCAGATCCAGAGAAGATGGGAAGAAGAACAAGAAAGAAAGGTTGAAGGAGGAAGAAAAAGAGAATGAAGGGAATGCCTTTAAAAGGGGGCCCTTTGGGCACTTTTTATAGCTTTTGCGGAGTGTAAAGAGGGCATTTGGCCCACCTAATCTCATGCAAAAGCCTTCCAAATCCTTCTTTTTCCCTCTATTCGCTCAGATGCTGCTATGTGGTGCTCCTTGGAATGTCGATCCTCCATTGCATGGCCGTAGATAGCCTGTGCGCGCCCTTCATGTTTTCTCCATCACCGCTCACCTCTTCTGAGCGCTTCAACCTTAGCCGTTCGATCTTACAATAGGATCACTTATGCACACTTGCCTCGCCTTCCAAATCTTGCAAAATCTGTACGATCACACGTCCGCCCGCTGTGTGCTCTGATCGCGCAATGTGGTCACGCCTCTGCCCTCCGATAGTGCAATTACACCAACATGCACCCGCAGAGCTAATGCCACTTCAATTTCATGTAGTGCATGGCTCGAACCTGCGTCCCACGCTTACGTGCGTGCGCATGAGCCAATGCGCTGTGCAAGCCTTTTGTTATATATACTTGTTTGCTTCTATTTATCCTTATCCGATCTGGGTAGGCGACGTGCCACACTCGTGGTCGTTGGATGAAGATCCAACGGTCCACAACATTTGATGCATCCTTCCTAGATGGGGCGGTGGTGAGGGAGCTGTTGTGATGAAGCCACATGGTGCCATCATGGTCGTTCATCTTCTTTTCCTTGTATATGGTGATGTAGGCCTCCGATTGAATTGATTTCTACATCGTTGGGCTGCAAACATCGATCTGGATCCATCTGTGCAGTTAGATTTGTCATCTAAGGTATGGATCTCCTTTAATTTGCCCCTTGGCTCTTGATCTTCTGCGGATTCCCTAGGGTGCTATGGGAGTCTGATTGATGCGATCTTAGAAGCGTTGGACTCCCATCGTAGTTCTGAACAGATCCATGCAGTTGGATCGGTCATTCGTAGCCCCAAATTACCTGCAATGAGTGATACCTCTCAAATAGCATAGTTTTATGCATAAAACACATATATCAACTACGATGCAGAATACGATGCATATGCATGCTGAATGTTCATGTTTAGCTAAAATCTGGGTTAATTCAGGCGAATTAAGGCCTATAATTGCTATACAATCAGTATAGCAAGGCATGTTCACATTGTCAGTCTCTCGGCGGTATTGGCCGTCGAGACATGATGCCCTTGAATCCGATTATGGTGTACAAAATCTTTGACATATGGGGCATTGACTTCATGGCATCTTTTCCAACTTCTCCTGGCTTCTAGTATATCTTGTTGGTAGTTGATTATGTTTTAAAATGGATTAAAGTCATCCCCTTGAGAACTAATGACCATAGAGTTGTGACATAATTTGTCCAAGACTTTATCTTCTCTAGATTTGGGGTACCAAAAGTCATCATAAGTAATGGAGGATCTCATTTTAGGAACACACATTTCTCATCCCTGCTTCAAAAGTATGGGGTGACACAAAGGATTGCTACACCTTATCACCCTTAAACCAATGGACTAGCTGAATTGGTCTTCCCACCTTTCTAACCTATACACCCATTAGACCTATACACCCATCATAAGATCAAGAAGATTTTACAGGCTACCATCAGACCTGATAGGAAAGATTGGTCTTCCCTCCTTTCTGATGCATTGAGGGTGTATAGGACAGCTCATAAAACCCCATTAGGCATGTCTCCTTTTAGGCTTGCGTACGGGAAACCCTATCATCTTCCCATACAACTTGAGCACAAAACCTACTGGATCATCAGGAAGTGTAACTTGGACTTAGAGAAGGTCGGTGATCATAGAAGACTTCAAATTTCCTAGCTTAATGAGGTAAGGAATGAATCTTATGAAAGCTCGAGGATTTATAAGGATAAATTAAAGGCCTTCCATGACCATCACATCCATAAAAAGTCATTTCACTACTTGGTCCTGGCAGCTATGCTAGGATTATCCCAAAACACTCACCATCCACTTCCCATAGGTGCAGAGGTTGAAGTGATTTTTGGGGTCAATGCCACCCTGAATCAACAACTCACCCCCTCTAGGTTGGTGGCCTGTAGCGCGTTACCCACCCTCCAGTGGGGTGAGAGAGGCCTGATTAAGCAGGCTGCCTCCGACTGTTTGCCTCCCTATCGAATACGGTAAAGCACACTGACCCGCTGCTGGTGATGCTCCTCCTAGCGAGACAACAGCAACCCCAGCTCCTCGTTGACAAGGGTAGTGCTGTGGACATCCTCTTCTCCAAAACACTACATCGATTGGGTTTTACAGAAGAGCACCTCTCCCTGTCAACTCACCTGGTTGTAGGATTCGACAACCACAAGGTGATGCCAAAAGGAGAGATCAACCTCCCCTTGTCCATCTTCAATGGGGATAGGCACCTCAACCAGATGACCACATTTGTATTGATCGGATTAACAACAGTGTTCAACGGCATCCTCGGCTGCCCAACTACCCACACCTTTTGTTTGATCCCCTCTTCATACTTCCAATTTGTGTTTTTCTATTCTCAACATGGAGTACGAATAGTACACGGGGATCAAACAACCAGTTGTGAGCTCCTTAGGATTGAGCTAAAGCAGCCGATAGAGCCAAAGCCCTCTAAGCCACAGAAATGGGGGAAGAAAAGAAACCAAGTCCAGGCAATCTAGCAGGAGGTAATTCTAGCTGATTCACTAATGACTTCCAGACTACAACCAGGCTCTTCAACCTTGGCCATACAAATGTATCCCAACGACACAACCAAGCTTGTCTGGGTTAGAGTAGACCTTTTGCCCTTTGACATATAGGAGTTGCTAGTTCTGCTCTGGACCAATGTAGACATTTTTGCCTAGTCTGCCAATGAGTTGCCTGGAGTAGATCTGTCCCAAATTTAGCACCATCTGAACATCCATGCAGGCACGAGCACAATCAAGCAAGTGCGCCAGCACAAATCAGTCGAGCATTACAAGGCAGCTAAAGTCGAAGTCCAAAAGTTCTTAGAAGCGGGATTCATTGAAGAATCCCTATACCCAGCATGGCTCTTGAATGTGGTAATGGTAAAGAAAGCTAATGGCCAATGGCGCATGTGCATAGACTTCACCAACCTCATTGAAGCCTACCCAAAGGACAAGTTCCCCCTGCCAAGGTGGACACCCTAGTGGACTCCTGTGGCAGACAATCCCACATGTCCTTCATGGATGCCTACAGTGGGTATCACTAGATCAACCTCACTCCAGCAGACAGACCTCACACCTCCTTCATCACCGCTAAGGGTTTGTTTCAATATAGAGTCATGCCATTTGGCTTGAAAAGCACTGGAGTAACTTACCGATGCCTTGTAAATATGATTTTCTCAAAAATAATTGGAAAATCAATTGAGGTGTACAAAGATGATATGCTTGTAAAGGGATCCAATTTCCCTCAACCCTTAGAATATTTAGTAAAGGTATTCCAGATTCTAAGGAACACCTATCTCTGCCTGAACCCTGACAAGTGTACCTTTGGGGTCTCAGCTAGTAAGTTTTTAGAGTTCTTGGTCTCCAACCAAGGAATCGAAGCCAACCTAGACAAGATCCAGGCAATCGTATACCTGCAACCACCAGGCACCTTGAAAGAGATGCAATCGTTAGTTGACAAGATCACCTCGTTAGGATGATTCTTGTCTCGATCTTTCGGTAATGCCTCGCCTTCTTTGAGTGCAAAAAAGAGCCAAAGGCTATAGTGCTTCCCACTAGACCTCTCACTGCCACAAGGCCTTAGAGGAGGTCAAAATCGTACTTAAAAGTCTCCCCGTTTTAATGGCTCCCCATCTTGAGGAGATCCTTTCACTATACCTAGCGGCATCCATGTTTTCCATCTGTGTCGTTCTAGTTGGCAAGTGGGGGGGAACGTAGCGACCCGTAAACTTTGTCAACAAAACCTATCAAGGCGTAGAAGCTAAGTATACTATCATTGAGAAACTTAGGCTAGCTCTAATCATTGTAGCTAGGAAGCTACGTCAATACTTCCAACCCTACACTATAATGGTCCTATTAGACTACCGCCTGCAGCGAATGCTACATAAGCCCACCGGGTCTTCATGTCAGATCAAATGGGCTATGGAGTTGGCAGAGTTCAACATCAAGTACCAGCCAAGGAGAGCCATCAAAGGACAAGTCCTGGTGGATTTTATGGCAGAATTCATGGATCCCAATGCCTCCCTCACACTCCTCTAGTAGCTGCATGTTGACGACTTGTCTATGACAGCCAGGTCTGGGGTTGGGATAGCTTTGATAGCCCTAGATAGCGTTACCCATAAGTACACCATCAAATTGGACTTCCCTACATCCAATAGCCAAGCAGAGTATGAGACCATAATGACAAGCATCTTGGTAGCCAAATCCACAAGAGTCACCTCGCTAGAGATTTTCACATGGACTCCCAGTTAGTCGTCAACCAAATAAATGGCAAATGCCAAGCTCGAGATCTAAACATGATCTTGTAAGCTAACAAGGTCAGAGAGGAGCTAGCGGACTTCAAGACCATCTTGATCGGCCATGTGCCCTAAGCAGACAACCCCCTGGCGGACGCATTGGCCAGACTCACTACTGCCATCCCTTTAGGACAAAAGGAAGATATGTACCTTCAGATCCTAAAAGAGCCAACTGTCCTAGCTCCCAAGACGTTTGTGATAGAGCAATCTATCTCTTGGATGATGCCTATCATCACCTATCTGAACTCTGGTGAGCTACCCACGAGGGAACCTCAGCCCAAGGCCTTTCACCTGAAAACCTCAAGGTACCCCTTGATAGAGGAGCAGTTGGGATATCCACCTATGCTTCATGTCTGTGGGACATCCCTAAGTGAATGGACAAGTGAAGGTGACCAACCACACCATCATCTCAATGCTAAAATGCCGATTGGATTCAAACAAAGGGAGATGGGCAGACGAGCTACTGGACGTTCTTTGGGGCTACAGGACTTGCCAGAGGACTTCTACGAGCCGTACACCATTCAGCCTAGTATACAGCATGGAAGCCTAGCTACCTATAGAAATAGTACTCCCCACTTACAAGAAACAGCTCTATGACCCTGATGGGAACACCATCATGAACCATAACTAGCTCAATTTGATCTGACTAGGTCATTAAATGCTCCTACATAACCACTAGAGGATTACAATTCATTGCATTATCATTCTGAGAGAAAGTTAAGAACCAGGGTTAAAACTATAATTTTACCATCATATCATGAATGTAGTACAACCATGGTTTTCTCAGGGGTTAATTAAGGGTTAAATGGTCCTAAAAGGCTAACAAGTGGATTAGAACAGATAGAAAAGGTTTTTCACGTGTTTTGAGAATTAAATGACTTTTGAAATCCTAAAAATAGACCCACTTAATTAATTGAGGTTCTGGTTAAGATAAAATTCACTTCAACTATCTAAACTTTGTAGAAAAATATTCTCTAGGATTTGGTATCATTAAATTGACCATTAAAACTCGTTTTGGCCTAAAATAAAGTCTTAGATAGACATTTGCCCTAATTTAGCTTTTTGCATAAATTACCTAGTCAAACAAGGTCAAAACTGAAATCCTACCTCACTTTTAGATTCCTTAGGACCAAATTTGGTTTGTACCAAAATTTGGACCCAAGTTGAGATTGTCATGACCTAGTTTGCAACTTGGTCCTGTCTGATTACATATATACCCTTAACTTTCAAAATATTTACAAAAAGACCCCTATCCTTTTCATCATTTTCACAAATAGGTCCCTACCACCATTAATCCTATTCCTACAAGCTCCGGTGACCTAAAATTGGCAAGATCTCCTTGATTCCTTGACGAATCCCATTTAAATTTGAAAGAGAAGCTCGTCAAGGAATTCCCTTCCTTTTAAGCCAATTCTCATGCCCCAAAACCTTCCCAATCTCTCATACAAATGCATGAGAGATTAGGATATCAAAAAAGTTCCCAACTTCGGTGAAGCTTTCCAAGCTTCGGAAGGTTGCTTCCTGATTGCACAGCAATCATAGGGCCTAATCAACCTAAATAATGTCTGAACCTATCTTAAATTGTGGATATTGCACTCATATCTTGCATATCATGCATTGCATCAGTCTATTTAGAATAAGATGAGATATCCTGCTAGTTAATGGTTTTTATTGCTATTTACAGATAATAAAGTGATCCAGGATGGAGATAGTGGAATAAAGCAATAAAGGAAGAAGAAGACTGATCCAAATAAGAGTGAGGAGGATAGCCTTATCCCTACCCTTTGAAACCCTAGGACAACCTTCCCAAACCCAAAACAGCCTCCATTAGGGCACCTTAGCCTCAAAACCAAAACATGGATAGAACTATCCATGTTCCTATCCCTCTCCCAAACACTTAGGAACCAAAACCAACCTTAGAAAACACAAAACCCACTCTCCAGCACCTTTTAAGACGTCCAGACATCTGGCTGGACATCTGATTTCTGCAGAATAACAATCCAGGAAGCCAAAACTCATACTGACACTGAATTGGACGTCTAATTTAGTGTCCAGACGTCCAATTTTGTAGTATAAGACGTCTGACCACTATCCTGGATGTCTGATGCTGCTGTCTAGTTCCTGATTTTGGTGTTGGAAGCCCTAGCCTGCCTATTTTGACCTATGAACCCCACCGGACACCCTAGGAAACCTAAGTAGAGACCCCTTAAGCCTAATCCACTATCCATAGCCCTACTTGTCCTTTCCCTAACCCAATTGAACCATCCCATACCTAATTGGGTGCATCTACAGTTGATTGGGTGCACCCGAGCCCAATTAGATCCACCCAGGATCTAATTAACTCATACCTATTAGGGTTACCCTAGCCTAATCACATGCACACATCTAATTAGACTTGACCTAGACCTAATTAGGTTCACTCCTACCCAATTAGACTTTCCTAAGCCTAATTAGGTCCGCACCCACTTAATCTATATTGACCCAACCTATTTAGCACCTAATCCCACCAAAACCCACAACCTAGCCCTACGAGAAACACACACCCACGCACACACGCACACCTTCCCATTTTACTCCCACCAAACCCATGCACACTCTCTTGGAAACCCTAAAAACTTGTGTCAAACCTAGATCCAAAAATTGTGGCATTTGCTATTTTTGGAGCCACCAAAAGTGGCAACCAAATGGAGCCTTCCATAAGGGCAAAGAGAGAGCTACGAAATTGGACCATCTCTCCATACACTCTCCCATCCATACTCTCCACTCTAAACTTGCTTCCACCCTCCAAAACCTCCAAGGCCGTCCTCCTCATCCTCCTCCAAGGCTCCATGGATGGCTAGCTAGAGAAGCTTATCTCCAAAGCTTCAAGGACGGCCATTGGTAGAGAAAGGGAGCAACACCCTCCTCTCTCCACTTGGGTGCACTAGCCCCCATCTTCTTCTTCTTCTTGGACGGCCATGAAGGCTCACCCATAGCCTCTTGTGGCCGGCCATCTCTTTTGGTAGGCGTGTAGAGGGGTTTGCATACCCAAGTTCTAGCCTACACCCTCACACAAGGCCGATGGCCCTAGTGGCAACTTTCCGGTGTGAGGGATTTTCTTCTATTTATATGCTTTCTAGTGTAGATGATGTGTGATAAATTTCTATGCATAGATAATGTTTTTGTGATTGATTGTCCTCATGTTTGCTTGCTTATATGACACTTTGGTTTGTTCACACCATGCACGGCCACCATGGCCTCATTTAGATGCACATAGTCACTTAGGTTTTTGCTAGGTTATCTAGATCTAGGTTTCAATTCACTTTTCGAAATAAAAAAAAATAAAAAACATAAAAAGACAAAAATAGTAGCTTAGGTTAGATTTAGGTTATAAAAGCCGATCCAAATCTCAATTCATTTTCACACCTCCCAGAGACGAACGACCGGGACTCAAGTTCTAAAAAGAATAAAGATCTACGAGAGTTTCGTTATCACAAATATATTTGACGAGTGGTTTTTGCGACTATACTACGATTTCCAATGATTTCAAAATACGCGAATTCCACGCCCGTCACTTCCTAAGCCCAAAACTCTCTCTAAAGGCCTATAAAAAGACCTCCAGATCAAACTGCTCTGCCCAAGCTCATTTTTGACTGGATTTACCCTAAATTCCTCCCTCATAATCCGACTGAAAGGCTCCTCATGCTCTGGCGATCCCCCTTGACCTCCTTCATCATCCACTTGCAATACCAGTAGCGGATTCATCTTCCGCATCTTTCTCCACATCACACCATACCAGCAGGTGTCTTTACCTCTATCTTCCTCGTCGTTTCTTTCTCACCGAAGTCATCTTTGTCTCCGATGTTGGCCACAGCTCAACCGGTGTTGCTTCTGCTGCTCTTCGTTTGCCAATCACCTAGATAAGTTCCCTAGCTCCTCTATTTCCCATAAACACCAACTGCACTTCATTTCGATTGTCGTGTCACACTAACCACCTTCACCTTCCTCCGCTCCGACCAGACCTCCGGTGAGGCTCCTCGCTCATTCCACTACTCCAAACACCTTGCCAACCACCTCATGACCTTTGCCACACCACCCTGTTCAAAACCCCCATCCTATTTCACTCTATTATGCCTTCGAACAACCCACCTCCAGACCTTCACTTCCACCTTCGCTAGCCACCTACGACCACTTTCACAGCTTGCCACCGCCACCCACACCCTCGCCACATCCTTGCGAAGCTCCTAAGCCTATTTAACTTGGTCGCAAGGCCATATTCTTGTTTTCAGGTCTTCACTACTCAACTGCCATTAACAAAGCTTTGAGCAAAGCTCGAAGCTCGCTCTAGCACCTGCATGCCCCAGAGGAAACCCCAGGCGCAATGGAACCTACCCAGGAGCGCAACCAAGGAGCCAATTTGGCTCTTTGACTAAACCTTTCACCACAATCATGCAAAGAAGCAGCAATGTAGCATACGCAGAAGAAAGGAGGCGGGATTGGTCCCACCTTGGAAGCTAAGAAGCACCTGTGCCAGCATAAGTTGTTTTTGTGTTCTGGGCATATTGCCTCAGAACACAGGGTGAGGTCCCATTAGCCTCGCTCACCCAACCCGCCTAAGTCGTCACTCCTCACTCACCGCCCACTGCTGGTGAGCCTGGACCCGGGTATGCACTTGAACCTAAATGCCCAATTACCTATTACTGTGAAAGGCTCCGGGAGAGCGGATCCCAAAGAGAGAAGGAAAGAGAGAGTGCATGGGGACAGGGGGGTTTTGCTCTGAAAGGAGTTGGCTAACACTTAGCCAATTTCGTAAGTATTCTGCTGTGCATCAGAAGGCCTGGACAGTAGAAAGAAAGAAGGAAAGGAGGACAGCCAGGATAGGTGAAGATGGAAGAAGAAGAGAGGAATCTTGAGACACAGAAAGGCAAAGAAGAAAGAAAGAGTTCTAAAGAAGAAGAAAGGGGAAGAGAAGGAGAGCAGCTGAGATAGAAGCAGAGAAGAGAGAAGGAATAGATCCTTGAGTCCCTTTGAAGAACTGTAGCAACCAACTATTTAGGCCATCTAATACAAGCCTAGACTGTCTGATTGCATACATTTGAGGCTTTATTTCCTTGATTGATACTGTTGATTTAGTTGCTATTACTGTGAGGAGTAATTGGTGATTCAAATCACCATTTTACTCCATTCTTTTTGCACATTGATACTTGACATTATTATTATTGCAATCTCTTATATCTATGATTCAAATTGTGATCTTGAGTTTTAAATTGCCATATTGCTCCCTGTGTTCAACCTTAGACTTCCATTCAAGTAATAAATTTATTTGTTTGAGTGCTATTTTGGCTATATTACAATGAAGCAATTTTAAAACACCGATTTATCGCTTAAACATTTTGCCGCCATTGCCGAGGAGCAACACACAATTCGAATCTCTTGATTACAATATCAGACTTGTTACTAACTTGCTATATCTCTTTTGATTGTGATCTGTTTCAGGTACTCGTTAAAGGATGATGAGCTGCACATTAACCACTCCAAGGGTAAGTAAAACACAAATCCAAATTCCTTCTAAGCCCCTGATCCTGAAAACTAAAAAAGAAAATCAATTAGGGCTACCTGCATTATATTCTTAGCTTAATTGTCAAGTTGCATGATTTGATACATTTTATTTAGACATCATTCCAACCTTGATTTGTGTACCTACTTGAAATTTATGGTATTTAGGGCTATCACCTTCTTGTTTGAGCCCTATGTACCACATTTGGACAAATTAAATCAGACCAAATCAGAACCAATTAAAGATTCCAGTTTAGGGTTTTAGAGACACTTGCTTAATCAAGAATTAATCTTTCCAAACAATGTGTGCCTAAGCCTTCAGTGAATTGATCTATTTGAGCAAAAGCCCAAAATCAGGCTCTTAAATTCATTTGAACACTAAAAGAGGGACCTAAATTTCTCAAAAGGACAATACAGGTGAAGTTGACCCACCTTGTTGGGTTAACCAATCTTCAAATTAGGTTACTTTGCACAAAAATATCCTAAAAGTTCAACTGAAATCATTAGTACCCTTGCTCTTAATTAAAACTGGTAGACTTAAGAGGTCAAGTCCCCATTCTGGTCTACCTGGATCATCAGTGACAAGAGAGGTCAGGTGGGGGAAACCCTATAACTCTTGGCGACGCTCTACTATGTAGGGGTCTTTGTAGGCTCTCCCTCTCTGGCTGCCCAAGTAATTCTCAGGTAGATGGCTTTCTGACTAAGGGGTATCATCTGTCCCGAACCTCTATAGTCATCCAAAATTTTTGGGTGTCATGATTGGGTTCATCACATTCTTTCTCTCATCTAATCCATCGATGCATGATTAGGAGGAGGTCCTTAAGACCATCCTTGAGGCCTCCATTAGATATTCATACTCGTCGAGGTTGAGCCTCGACTTCCGTGTCTGCGCAATAACCTGATCACATTGACATATCCACTGATTCAGAAGCAACTTCCTCTTCATCAGCTATAGATCACCAAGAAGAACAACCTAATCTTGAGCAACAATTCCATGACTTCCAAAATTGGATCAATGCCATCATCAACCCACCGCTGCATCCTCAAATGCGAGATCACTATAATCCCGCAGTAGTGGAGATCGAACCTCAAATCAACATTCCCATGGGAGGACCTGAGGTAGATCTCAATCCTAGCATGCTTCATATGACTCCAAAATTTCATAGCTTGACCTCCGAGTATCCTTTCCAGCACATCAAGAACCTAAAGCATCTAGCCCACACCTTTGGGGTAGATGTGTAGAATCGCAACAGATTACTACGAAAGCTCTTCTCATTCTCCTTGGATGAAAAAGACACTCACTGGTTTCAGACTCAATCACACATGATCAACACATGCGGAGAACTTCAAACCTCCTTCCTGCAAAAATTCTACCCCATTGGTCGTACCAACACAATGTGGCACCAAATCACAAACTTCTCCCAAAAAGTGGGAGAATCTCTACACGAAGCATGGGATCGCTTTCTGGATCTTATGCGTAAGTGCCCCCATCACAGAGTTTCGAAGTGGGAACAAGTCTAATCCTTTTACCATGGACTCAGTGAGGATATCAAGCTCTTTGTCAATCCAACCTGAGGTGGTAGCATCATGGGTCAACATGAAGACACAATCTAGGAAATTCTCGAAAACATGTGCGAGAACTCCTAGAACAATGAGCACTGGGTGCATACGATCGGACGTGCACCCACGCATTGGCAAATAATTTGGGGTACATGAATCCCGAGGCCTTTCCACATCCGTTGACTGGAGTTGGTAGTCGGTCAATTAGATAAGGTCTTTATTATCGAGAAGAAGGTGGACGACATCACTCGTCATCTACACAAATCCACCTCTACACCTCAAGGCACATACACGCACCCACCCACAGGAAGGGAGGTTGCGTACAATATCTACCACTCCTCGGGGATGGATGCATATCCACCTCCGTCTAATTATGGCTTCTGAGGCAACTTCGGGTTAGGCCATCTTAGCTGGGGGAACTCTGAACCCCCGTTCCCTGATTATCTCAGAGTTCCTCAGACACGCAAAGATCTTCATGCCATCTAGAATAATCTTTTCTCTAATACTTATAACTCTTGATGGCGTAATCATCATAACTTTTTGTTGTCAGGTAATAACCCAAATCTAAGACCTCAATTCCAACCTCGACCAGAGGTTCTGCGACCTTATTAGCCCACCCAACCAAGGCCCACTCAAAAATTCAAATCTGGACCACCTAAAGAAGATCATACATCTCTAATTCTCCAGACCTTGGTTGACATGCGAAAACAACACAAAGAAGAGCTCTCTAAGTTACGAAATCAACTGTCCTAGCTGGCAAGTGCTCGTTAGCCTAGTGCACTTCCCTCTCAGCCTCTTCCTAATCCAAATAACGTGATGAACCAGAGGCACGTTATGAACCCAAATCAGGGCCAAGCTCACTTTGTTTATTAGACCCCTTCTGCCCCATCACCTAACGAGATGGATGCTTCAACTTCATACTTAGGATTTCAGTAACAAACACCTATTTTACCCAACCCAAACCAGAATTAGGCAGGATTGAATTTTGTTACTACTTGTAGTGGCAAAGCAACACAGGACCCCCTATCCAAGCCACTCCCAGCCTAGTAATACAAACCCTATCCCTAGATTGGTCATCCAGGACACACCCATCCCAGATCAAGAGCTTGAACCAATTCTAGAGGAACAGCTTAAGGTTCCATTTCCCGGGGCCTTGACCAAGGGAAAAAGGACAACCAAACCCATGGCACCTGAGAAGGACCTGGTTAAGCTCTTTGAGTAGGTCCATATAAACATCCCCGTGATGGATGCGTGATGTAAACATGTTTACACTGCATAAGATGTCTATTTATGCATGTTCTTAAGCATAGAATTTCATTGCATACTATAAATATTACATAACATGACTCATCTTGCATTTAGATTAGTTTGAATAAAATAGAGGTTAATTGTCTCCTTTTATGTTCAGGGACAGGGCAAAATTTTTATCGGGCCTCGGATAAAAGATCCAACCATATAGATTTGATCAGGGCGACGATTGGAGTTCAACGACTCCAAGATCGCCTTAATCTGACATCTATAGCATCAGATAGAGATTGGGGAACACTAGATGATCAAGGGCCAAGATGGTGTGAATTCGCACTTCAAAAGACAAATCCAACCACACGGATGGATTCGGATCGACGATCGCAGCCTAACGAGGTAAAAATCAACACAATCCGACAACCGTGGCACCATCTACATCATCCAGAAGATGGATGGCCAAGATGGCACCACATGGCACCATCTTAGCCGCCCAACCGGCCGCTACACCTATCGCACCCTCTCTTCTTCAACGATTCTCCGTCGTTGGATGAGCATCCAACGGCTGTGGATGCATGCACACGATTTGTAAGTGCGACACAAACGCACTTGTAGCACGTTGGTTGAATGCGCTTTCGCAAGGGAGGACGTGCATTCGAGTCGCGAGGAGCGGGCGAGCTGGCGCGAGGAGCGTTGGATCGTGATCGATTGGCTGCAGGTGCTCAATAGCGCCCACGCGCTATCGTATGCCTACACGTGATGCGCCATCAGACGTGGGCGTTGCGGCTTGAAGAGGCGCAGAGAGGGTGCGTCTCAGCCGTTCAATCTCACGATTGATTGGTCGAGAATGGAAGAATGTGGGCGATGTAGAAGATGAGTGGGCGGCGCGCATCGCACACACTTGGGGCTTTAGCGACAATTTTATCCGTCACTAAAGATCCCTTATTTAATGGTTGAGATTAAAAAGACCAAAGAGCCCTCGCTCCTTGCAACTATAAAAGGAGACACCCTCCATACGAAATTTTCATCCCTTCTTTCTCTTCTCTCCCTCTCCAAAGCTCAAGAGAAGCTTGTCCCACACCTGGGATGCTTCTCAAGAGATAAAGTCCAATTTTCGTCCCCCTTTCGGAAGTGGATCCCGTGACGACGACGACGTGCTACCTCATTCCCGTTCTTCCCACTTCGTCCTCCTTCGTCCTGCTCCGTTCCCCATCTTCAAGGCATCGTCTCGTCCGGCTCGTCCACCAAGTGACCGTCGAGGAGGATAATTCTCTTTCCATTCTCTTTAATGCTTTCTAGAGTAGATTTATTGCTTTCTAGTGTAATCATTTTCTACTTTCTAGTCGTAATGTTTAGTGTAATGAGCATTCTCTTTGATAATGAATTCCATGTTCATTCTACATCGCTTTTTGGTTTTTTTGTTTGTAATATTCTCTTTCTCTCTCTTCTATTTATTGTAAATAGATATATAGTTTCTAATCAATTAATCTACTTCATGACAAATAAAACAAATGTGCATTTTTAATCAAACATCTGCCTCCCAGAGTTCCACCCAGGATTTTTATTCTGGTATAAATTTTATTTGTTGAACACGAGTTCTTCACTTTCAACCTACGATGATAGGTTTTTCAAAACCAATTACATTTGCATAGTACTTCGTCGCTTTAACATTTTGGCACCGTTGCCAGGGAGGCAACGCTATTTGATATTTTTTGCGTTTTACAACTTACGAATAATTTACGTCGCTTCTCTACTTGCTTATTGTGATTGCAGGTACTCTTTTGAGATGAGCAAAACCAGTAGATTGGAGCAAAGTGCTGCTAAAGGTTCTGTAAGTTATCCCCCACCTCCCACCAATTAGTTTCCATTTCACCATGTAATAACACAAACATCAATCAACCTAGGTGTTCTCATAAACTCTAAGGTTAGTTTTGTTTGTTTGTTTGACACCCACATCTACCTCAACCTCCATATTTAAAAAATAAAAAATAAAAAGAATCTCACAAAGGTACACAACCTCAACTGATTCTCAAACTCAACCGGTAAATCGATCTTTGGAACCGGTACACAAATCTCAACACATAATTGAGTAGAAATCAGATTAAGTAATCATTTGTGTGCCTAATTAAGTAGTGCAACAGGCCGATTGTTTGAGTTGATTGGGCCGCACCACTTCAATTAAAATCAGCTCATCAAGTAGTGCCACATAGGTTAAACTCTTAGGGATTTACCAGGCACTCCACATTCTTTTAAATTTCAAAGGAAAAGATCTTCACCTGTGCTTTCAAAACTTGGTGTGCCAACAAAACTTGTTTGAAAATACCTAAAGTTGAATCCTAAAAGCTACTAAACAAGATTTGAACCTTAAAATTCATCGCAAAAAAAATAATCTTGCTTGAAAATCATTGGTTGTGCATGCACACACAAATCAATCAATCATTAAGGGCACAACCCAAATAAAGGGCCCATCACATTCGAAAGCACATTCAAACCTAACCTTAAATAAAACAGAGTAGATGTTGGCCTTAAGGATTCGACTCACTCTTCAGAGCCTAGAATGAGATTATTTTTTATTAGCCTGTTTCTACTATTCAATCTAATGTCTAGCTAGGGGAGCATAATTAAACAATCACGGGTGGGGGGGTACACTAGGAACCGAAGGCACAAGGCGGAGGAAGAACTTTCTCCCCAGTCCCTCCTTCTAACTGGTTGGATTAAACAGACAGAAGCAAATCAAATTATTTCTCTATCTCAAGATGGGTTTTGGGAGTCTATAGGTCTTCAGGCTAGTCCACTTAAGGACAAGTTTGATTGCTTGTATTACAGGGCACCTTTCTTCCTCTCGTCTCTCATGAATCTTTCCACATATTATACGCATTCCCGCTCTTTCCCTCCTATTTTGAATTATCCTCAACATAATGATTATCCCGACTCGCACTGTAATCAACCATCAGTTAGTTGGGATAACACGGATTAGGGATATAGTTCCGGACCTCCATGTTTAGGGTCTAACCCTGAACACTATGATTGTGATTTCTATCCTTCTCAGAGCCACATCGATTATAGATCGTCATCCTTTCGTGGACAACCTAATACGATCTACAATCAAGAAGGATACACTGATCCTTACCCATCCTCTGATTACACTACCTTTAGGTCATCACCACCTTTTGAGCAATCCAAAATGACCTATTATCAGGAAGGGTATAACGAATCTCAATTTGTTAACTCCTCTACACTAATCCTAAACCTGCCCAACCTTGAACCAACTCATTTGGTTCAGGGTAACCAAGTTTAAGATAAGGTTCTAGCCAAATTGAGGAATATCATACAATCTTTAAAAGTTTAGCCAATACCTTGCGTTAAAAGATTGGAGCCCCTGATTGAAATGATTGATGATTTGAACAAGTATTTGTTGGATTGGCTCCAGGATGTCAAGGATAAGAACCTGGGTGAGTTTCTACTTGGGAAGTTAGCGAAATTGAGGATGAGATTTGTGGTTGCTTTAGTTCAATCGTGGGATGATTCCCAAGATGAACTCCTTTCAAGAGAGCCAATGTCAGAACCTGCTCAAGCACCTGTTGGGGGGACATGTGTTACGAGGCTGACCACATTGAATTAGAACAACAAATTATGGATGATATGATTTCTTCACCTGAAATCCTTGAGCCGAGGTACGAGGAAACGTATGTCTCCATGGACCAGAAAGTGATGGATGATTTTGAGACATACATTAATACAAATTTTGATTTCTTTGATTCTGATGGTGAAGATTCAAGTTGTAAAGTCTTACGTGAGTTTACAAAACATGATTTCTGTGAGACAATTGGGCCTGAGGAATCTGAAAGATCATTTGATAGCCCAATAATTGAGGAAAATGATCTTATTAGGGCTCACCTTACGGATCCAGAATCACATTTTCTGGAGGATTCAATCCAATGCCCTGATTGTCAGTTACGCCCATTGAGCTTTTCGATGATTCTGTTTTTGAGATAACTAGACCCAAGTCAATTATGATTCAGCTACATCTTTTAGACTTGGAAATTTTGGATGGGGTGATTAATATGCAAGAGGTCCCGAAACTTGGCATTTTGAATGAGGAGAATAGAAGTTGGGAAGTTCTGATTTGGGAAGCAAACTTTGGAGGAAATAGAAGACTAAGTCTAAGGGTTCCAATTCATCTGAAACCATCAAACCAGGACCCTTACGACACTTATTCTGAGGATGTCCAACCCAAGGATACATTCATTGATTATCTTTTCGATATCGAATTCTTTGTAACCCGACTCTTTGGTCTTGGGTTGCATCCTCATAAATCGTAGTCCTGACCCCGCTTGCATATTGATTTTAGGTTTTAGGTAATTTTTATCTAGAACCTTAGATATTCTTGATTATAGGGTATGGGTCTGCACCACAATCTGCTCCACATTTTTGGACATCTGTAGGTAGGTCAGAGGTTTCTTCTTTGTATTCTGATTCTGACCTATACCTATGAATTCTTTATCTCTCTTCTTTGTATAGTGTTGCCTAGCTGAAGGCACTAAATTTAGCACGTATACAATTTTTTTTTTATCTCAGAGCGAACCCAACATTCATGCAATTCAAGTGCTTTCTCCTCTATTCTAGTCTGTTTTATGTCTTTTTAATACAATGAGGACATTGCATTAGATAGGCATAGGGGGTGGATATTCATCTCTGAATTAATTCGTTAGCTCTGTAGATTCGTTTTATTTTCTTTTAGTTATATATTAAAAAAAATTATGGAATTAGGAAAGAAAACTTATGTTTAAGAAAATTTTCAATATTGGGAAATACTACATTATGATCTGAACACAAAGACCCTTCAGGTCTTCAGACTTAATCGGCCCGTGTACCCACTAAAATGTGGATTTGTTTCTCGAGTCCTCGCCATCTTAATTCTATTGTAATTGGAGTAAATAAGTTTGGGTGATAAGTACACGACTTATTAATCCACCCTCTGATTTGAGGGAACTTTGAGTTTTAAGCATCTACACACTTTCTTTGCATTGACTCGTTGTTCGGCGATTTTAACGGAAATTGGGTAGCTAATGAACCTTCTAGGATGATATGGCTGGCAAGTTATCATGGGTAACAGCCCATAGGTAGGTTGTCCAGAGCCTAGTCACTGGACCATTCTCTTTTTGCTACCTTTAGGTAAATCTTAGACCAGGGAGGCCACCTACTTAAAAAAAAAGAAAAGAGAAAAAGAAAGTCAAAAAGAAAAGAAAAAAAGAAAAGGAGAAAAGAAAAGAAACAAAAGAAATAAGCCACACTTCGCCACACGAGTATGGCTAGCAAGTTGTCGGTGGTAACAGCTCATCAACCGGTTGTCCAGAACCCAACTCAATAAATGCACTGAAAATTCCCAAAAACACTTAGCAAGAAGCGGAGAAGTAGAATAAATCGGGGAGATATACACTGGATTCACCCTTCTGTTGACCCCATAAAAATAAAAGTAGGGAGAAAGCTATCGGTTGTAAAGATACACCTTTAAAAAGAATTCTCTTTTTAAGGTCACCTAGAGGAGCAGAAATCCGAAGTTTGCTTTAACTGCCGATCAATGAGTCTATCACATTCACAATTTGATGCTTAGAACTTAGGGTTCTCATCAAATCTTGGGTGAGTTGAATGGGCGTAGAAAGCCACACTTAAACCCTAAAACTCAAAAATCCAAAGAAATTAGAAAGGGAAAAAGAAAATTTTCTTTGAATAAGGTGAGGGCATGAGGAAGTTTGCATTTTGGTAGATACCCATACACTATTGTGTCCTTGAAAGTTTAGATCCTAAGTAAACATTTTTTTAATGATTGAAAATAACTCAAGCCCAAATAATCTAACCTAATTCTTTTATAAATAGCATATAGTTTTTACTAGGGACTAGCAAAAGATAGGCATGGGGGTGTGATGTAAACATGTTTACACTACATAAGATGTCTATTTATGTATGTTCTTAAGCATAAAATTGCATTGCATACTATAAATATTGTATAACGTGCATCATCTTGCATTTAGATTAGTTCGAATAAAATGGAGGCTAATTGTCTCCTTTAATTCTCAGGGATAGGGTAAAATTTTTACTGGAGCCTCGGATTGAAGATCCAACCATACAGATTTGATCAGGGCGACAATAGGAGTTCAACGACTCCAAGATCACCCTAATCAAACATCTGTAGCATCAGATAGAGACCGGAGAACCCTAGAAGATCAAGGGCCAAGATGGTGTGAATCCACACTTCAAATGACAATTCCAACTGCACGGATGGATTCGGATTGACGATCGCAGCATAACGGCATGAAAATCGACTCAATCCGACAACTGTGGCACCATTTACATCATCTAGAAGATGGACGACCAAGATGGCACCACGTGGCACCATCTCAGTTGCCCAACCAGCTGCTACACCCACCTCACCCTCTCTTCTTCGACGATTCTCCGCTGTTGAATGCGCATCCAATGGCAGTGGATGCACGTGCATGAGTTGTAAGTGTGACACAAACATGCTTATAGCGTGTTGGTTGAATGCACTTTCGTGAAGGGAGGATGCGCATTCGAGTCGAGAGGAGCGGGCGAGCAGGCACGAGGAGCATTGGATCATGATCAGTCCGCCGCAGGTGCTCAATAGTGCCCATGCACTATCGCACGCCTGCACGTGACGCGCCATCAAATGCGGCCGTTGCGGTGTGAAGAGGCACGGTGAGGGCACGTCTCAGCCGTTCGATCTCACGATCGAATGGCTGAGAATGGAAGAATGTTGGTAGCGTGGAGGATGAGCGGGTAGTGCACATCGCCCACACTTAGGGCTTTAGCGACAGTTTTATCCATCACTAAAGACCCCTTATTTAATGTTTTGTGATTGAAAAGACCAAAATGCCCTCACTCCTTGCAACTATAAAAGTTGACCCCCTACATATGAAATTTTCATCCCTTCTTTCTCTTCTCTCCCTCTCTAAAGCTCAAGAGAAGCTTGTCCCACACTTGGGATGCTTCTCAAGAGATAAAGTCCAATTTCCGTCCCCCGTTTGGAAGTGGATCCCACGACAACGACGACGTGGTGCCTTGTTCCTGTTCTTCCCGCTTCGTCCTCCTTCGTCCTGCTCCGTTCCCCATCTTCCAGGCATCATCTCATCCAGCTCGTCCTCCAAGTGACCATCAAGAAGGATAATTCTCTCTCCATTCTTTTTAATGCTTTCTAGAGTAGATTTATTGCTTTTTGGTCGTAATGTTTAGTGTAATGAACAATCTCTTTGATAATGAATTCCATGTTCATTCTACATCACTTTTTGGTTTTTTTATTTGTAATATTCTCTCTCTCTCTCATTCTCTTTCACTCTCTTCTATTTATTGTAAATAGATAGATAGTTTCTAATCAATTAATCTACTTCGTGACAAATAAAACAAACACGAATTTTTAATCAAACGTCTGCCTCCCTGAGTTCAACCCGAGATTTCTATTCCGGTATAAATTTTATTTGTTGAACACAAGTTCTTCGCTTTCAAACTATGACGACAGGTTTTTGAAACCAAATATGTTAGCGTAGTACTTCATCGCTTCAACAATGCGATGCGCCACGTATCGACTTACGCATGATTTCTGCAAGACATGTGTACACCTAAGCATAAGTTGTGAACCAAAGGCAGGAACCTGATGATACTGTCAAAGCAAGCCAGCTCCATCATTTTGAGCAAACTTCCACCTAAGGCAAAAGACCTAGCACCCCTGTAATCTCCTGTGCAATAGGTGATATACAATTTGACCAAGCTTTATTGGACTTGGGAGCCTCCATAAATTTGATACGTACCTCTCTACTAGACTACTTCGAGGAATCTGAGCTTAAACCGATAGAAATGACTTTGCAGCTAGCCGACCGATCTATTAAGTCACCAAAAGGAATTCTCAAGGATGTCATAGTTAGGATACATGACTTCTATTTTCTAGTGGATTTCATTGTCCTAGACATGGACTCTCCTGAGAATGTGAAGAATACACAGATCATACTAGGGAGACCCTTTCTGGCCACTGCTAGAGCTAATATCAATTGTGAGGAGAGCTAAATTGAATTAAAAATTGGGAGCAAGACACTAAAGATCAACATCTTTAAGGCCCAACAAGGAATTAATTGTACAGTTATAGAACATATTTGCGATATCGAGGCTGTGGTTGATGACCTATGTATCGAGGAAGATCCAACTATTTCTGATCAACCACAAGAAGATCAAAACCTGCAATTGGATGAGTTTGAACCCAACCTGGACACACCCATAGCTCCTTCCTTTGCTCTCGACATCTACTCTGAACCACCTGCTACTGCTGACGACCCGGTTATGGAATTAAAGCCCCTTCCTGATCATCTAAAATATGTCTTTTTGGGTTCCAATCAGACGTTTCCTATGATTATCAATTCCTGACTCACTCCTGATCAGGAAACATGGTTGATTTCTATTCTCCAGCAGCATTGAAGAGCCATTGGATGACTCTCGATGATCTAACTGGAATTAGCCCTTCATATTGCACACATCACATCTACACTGAAGAGGGCTCACGACCATCTTGTGAAATTGAGAGATGCCTAAATCCAAATTTGCAGGATGTCGTGAAAAAGGAGATCAAGTGGTTAGATGTAGGGATCATCTACTTAATCTCAGATAGTCGGTGGGTGAGTCTAATCCAAGTTGTGCCTAAGAAGGCAGGGCTCACCGTCTTCACGACTGAAACTAGAGAAATCATACCGACCCGTATAGCGAACTCGTGGAGAGTGTTGAGCGTGGCGAATCACTACGCTAACGTGTGTGGTTTTGGAGAACCTGTCGTTGTAGTTTGAAAGCAAAGAATTCGTGTTCAACAAATAAAATTTATACCGAAATGAAAATTTCGGGTCGAACATAGGGAGGCGGACGTTTGATTTTAAAACTACGCGTTTCCTTTTATTTGTCACAAAGTAATTCAATTTCAAACTATCTAATTATTTACAATAAATAGAAGAGAGAGAGAGGGTAAGAGAGAGAGAGAGAATATTACACATAGAAATCAAAATGAGATGTAGAATAAACAAAGAATTTATCATTAAGAAGATTGTTCATTACAACTAGAAAGCATAAAACAATTCCACTAGAAAGCGATAAATTTACTCTAGAAAGCATTAAAAGAATGGAGGGAGAAATGTCCTCCTTGACGATCGCTTGGAGGATGAGCAGAACTACTCTAGAAAGTAGTAAATCTATACTAGAAAGCAGTAAAAAGAATAGGGTGAGTGAAATCCCCTTCGACGGTCGCTTGGAGGATGAGCCGGATAGGACGACACCTGGACGAAGGAGGACAAAGCAAGACGAAGGAGGACGAAGCAGAAGAACGGGAATGGAGCAGCACGCCGTCGTCGTCGCTGGATCCACTTCCGAAGGGGGACGAAAATTTGGACTTTATCTTGCGAAAAGCATCCTGGGTGTAGGACAAGCTTCTCTTGAGCTTTGGAGAGGTATAGAAGAGAAGGAAGGGATGAGAATTTCGTATGGAGTGGGTCTCCTTTTGTAGTTGCCAGGAGTGGGGGCAAAATGGTCATTACAACTTTAAAATAATAAATGAGGGGTCTTTAGTGATGGATAAATCCGTAACTAATGCCCCCAACGGGGGCGTAGCTCCCACGCCCACGTATGCCTCCACAGCTGCCCGCTTCTTGAATGCATACGCCCACGTACTTCATATCTCAGCCGTCCGATTGCGAGATCGGATGGCTTAAGACGCATCTTCACCCGCTCGCTGTGCACCCACCTGGCGTGTGCAATCGCGCATCCATGCCGCCCGTTCAATCGCGCGTGATCTTGATTGAGCGCAGACGGCCGTCCGATCGTGATCCAACGCCCGCCTGCGCTCGCTCGCCCTCGCCTTCCTCCCCTTCGCTGCAGCTCGAACTCGCGCTTGCAGCTCGCGTAATCGTGCTGGACCGCTGTGCTACGAGGCGCGGACGGTCGAGCGGGCGCTTTTAGGCGCGGCTGATCACAGCCGCTGGACCAAGATCCAACGGCGGAGAGCGAGCGGGGCCTTTAGAGATTGCATGCGGCCGTTTGGGCGGTTGGGATGGTGCCACATGGCGCCATCTTGGCCGTCCATCTTCTGGAAGTTGTAGATGGTGCCACGGATGTCGGATTGACTCGATTTTTGCATCATTGGGCTGCGATCATCGATTCGAATTTATCCGTGCGGTCGGATTTGTCATTTGAAGTGCAGATTTACACCATCCTGGCCCTTGATCTTCTAGGGTTCCCCGGTCACTATCTGATGTTATGGATGCCTGATTAGGGTGATCTTCGAGTCGTTGAACTCCAATCATTGCCCTGATCACATCCATATGGTTGGATCTTTGATCCGAGGCCTCGATAAAATGTTTGCCCTGTCCAAGCACATAAAAGGAGACAATTAACCTCCATTTTATTCAAACTACTCTAAATGCAAGATGATGCATGTTATTCAATATTTATATCATGAAATGCAATCCTATGCTTAAGAACATGCATAAATAGACATCTTAAGTAGTGTAAATGTGTTTACATCATACCCCCATGCCTATCTTTTGCTAGTCCCTAGCAAAAACTATATGCTATTTATAAAAGAATTAGGTTGGATTATTTAGACCTGAGTTATTTTCAATCATTAAGAAATTGTCTACTTAGGAACTGAACTTTCAAAGGCACAACAGTGGTCGGGTATCAGCCAAAATGCAGACCGCCTCAAGTCTCACCTTATTCAAAGAAAAAATTTCTTTTTCTCTTTTTACTCTTTTCTAATTTTTTTGGATTTTCAAATTTTAGGGCTTAAGAGTGGCTTTCTACGGCCATTCAACTCACCCAAGTTTTGATGAGAACCTTAAGTTTTAAGCATCTTATTGTGATTGTGATAGACTCGTTGACCGATAATTAAAATGGACTTCAGATTTCTATGCCTCTAGGTGACCTCAAAAAGAATTCTGCCTAAAGGTGTATCTTTACAACCGGTAGCTTTCTCCCTACTTTTATTTTTTACGGGGTCAACACAAGGGTGAATCCAGTGTATATCTCCCTGGTTTATTCTACTTCTTCGCATCTTCCTAAGTGTTTTGGGAATTTTTAGTGCATTTACTGAGCTGGGTTCTGGACAACTGGTCGATGAGCTATTACCACCGACAACTTGCCAGCCATAGTCGTGTGGCGAAGTGTGGCTTTTTTCTTTTTTTCTTTTCTCCTTTTCTTTTTGACTTTTTTTTTTAAGTAGGTGGCTTCCCTGGTATAAGATTTACCTAAGGGCAGCAAAAAAAGAAAGGTCCAGTGACTAGGCTCTAGACAACCTACCTTTGGGTTGTTACCCATGATAACTTGCCAGCCATATCACCCTATAAGGTTCATTAGCTACCCAATTTCCGTTAGAATCACCGAACAACGAGTCAGTGCAAAGAAAGTGTGCAGATGCTAGAAACTCAAAATTCCCTCAAATCAGAGGACGGGTTGATAAGTCATGTACTTATCACCCAAACTTATTTACTTCAATTAAAATAAAATTCAGGTTGGCAAGAACTCGAAAAACAAATCCACATTTTAGTGGATACACGGGTTGATTAAGTCCAAAGACCTGAAGGGTCTTTGTGTTCAAATCATAATGTAGTATTTCCTAAGATTGAAAATTTTCTTAAACCTAAATTATCTTTCCTAATTTCAAAATTTTTTTTTTAATAAAAGAAAATAAAAAAAATCTACGGAGCTGACGAATGAATTCAGAGATAAATATCCACCCCCCCATGCCTATCTAATGCAATGTCCTCATTATATTAAAAAGACATAAAACAGAGTGGAAAAGCATAGAAAGCACTTGAATTGCGTGAATGTCAGGTCCGCTTCGAGATGAAAACTAAGAAAAACTGTATATGTGCTGAGTTTAGTGCCTTTAGCTAGGCACACTATACAAAGAAAAGAAATGAAGAATTCACAAGTGCAGGTTAGAATTAGAATAAACAGAAGAATCTTCTGACCTATCAATAGAGGTCCACAGATGTGGACTAGATTGTGGTGCAGACCCATTCCCCATAATCAAGAATATCTTAGGTTCTAGATAAAAATTATCCAAAACCTGAAATCAGAATGCAAGTGGGGTCGGGCCTGCGATTTATGAGGATGCAACCCAGGACCAAAAAGTTGGGTTACAGAGAATTGAAGCTCAAAAGGATAATCGTTGAATGGGTGCTTGAGTTTGACATCCTCGAAACAAATGTCGTAAGGGTTCTGATTTGATGGTTTCAGCTTAAAAGGAACCCTTCGACTCAATCTTCCATTTCCTCCAAAATTAACTTCCCAAATCAAGACTTCCCAGCTCCTATCCTCCTCATTCAGCATGTCGAATTCCAGGACCTCTTGTATATTAATCACCCCATTTGAAATCTCCAAGTCTAAATGATATGGCAGAATCAGAATTGACTTGGGTCTAATTATCTTAGAAACAGAATTATCGATAAGCTCAATGGGGTGTAACTGATAATCAGGGCATTGAATTGATTCCTCTAGAAAATGCGATTCTGGATCCGTAATGTGTGCCCTAAGATCAATTTCCTCAATTATTGGGCTATCAAATGATCTATTAGATTCCTCAGGCCCAATTGTCTCACAAAAATCGTGTTCTGAAAACTTGCGTAAGACTTCGCAACTTGAATCTTCACCATCAAAGAAATCAGGATCTATATCAATGTATGTCCCAAAATCAGTTGTTACTTTCTATTCCAAGGAGATATACGTTTCCTCGTAACTCGGCTCAGGGATCTTAGATGAAGAAATTAGATCATCCTTAATTGGTTACTTTAATTCAATATGGTTAGCCTCATAATACGTGTCCCCCCCAACAGGTGCCTAAGCGGGTTCTGTCAGTGGCTTTCCTGAAGAGGGTTCATCCTGGGAATCATCCCAAGATTGAATCAAAGCAACCACGAATCTCATCCTCAATTTCGCTAATTTCCCAAGTAGAAACTCACCGGGGTTCTATCCTTAATGTCGTGGAGCCAATCCAACAAAGACTTATTCAAATCATCAATCATTTCAATTAGGGGCTCCAATCTCTCAATGCAAGGTATTGGCTGAACTTCTAAAGATTGAATGATATTCCTCAAGTTAGCCAGAACCTTATCTTGAACCTGATTAACCTGAATCAAATGAGTTGGTTTAGGATTGGGTGGGTTTGACATCGATGCAGAGGAATTAACGAATTGAGATTCGTTATACCCTTCCTGATAGTAGGTCATTTCAGATTGTTCAAAAGAAGGTGATGACCTAGAGGCATTGAAATCAGAGGATTGGTAAAGATCAGTGTATCCTTCTTGATTGTAGATCATATTAGGTTGTTCATGACGGGAAGACGATCTATAATCGATGTAGCTCTGAGAAAGAAATCAAAATTAAAGTGTTCAGGGTTAGACCCTAAACACGGGGGTCCGGAATTGTATCCCCAATCCGAATTATGCCAACTGATTGATGGTTGATTACAATACGAGTCGGGATAGTCGTCATGTTGAGGATAATTCACAACAGGAGGGAAAGAGCGGGAATGCGTGAAATATGTGGAAGGATTCATGAGACACAGGAGGAAGAAAGGCGCCCTGCAATTCAAACAATCAAACCTATCCTTAATTGGGTTAGCCTATAGACCTACAGACTCCCAAAACCCGTCTTGAGATAAAGGAATGATTTGATCTACTTCTGTCTGTTCAATCCAACCAGTTAGAAGGAGGGACTGGGGAGAAGGTTCTTCCTTTGGCTTGCGCCTCCGGTTCCTAGTGTACCCCCCAGCTGCGATCGTTTGATTCTGCTCCCCTAGCTAGACATCAGATTGAATAGTAGAAATAGACTAATCGAAAATAATCTCATTCTGGGTTGTGAAGAGCGAGTCCAATCCTTAAGGCCAACGTCTACTCTGTTTTATTTAGGGCTAGGTTTGAATGTACTTTGGAATATGATGAGCCCTTTAAATGTGTTGTGCCCTTAATGATTGATTGATTTGTGTGTGCGTGTACAACCAGTGTTTTCAAGCAAGATTATTTTTGATGAGGTGAATTTTAAGGTTCAAACTTGCTTAGTAGCTTTTAGGATTCAACTTTAGGTGTTTTCAAACAAGTTTCGTTGGCACACCAGGTTTTGCAAGCACAGGTGAAGATGTTTTCCTTTAAAGCTTAAAAAGAATGTGGAGTGTCTGGTAAATCCCTAAGAGTTGAACCTAATTGGCAGCTACTTGATGAGTTTATTTTATTTGAGGTGGTGCGGCCCAATCAACTCAAACAATTGGCCACAAATGCACCACTAAGTTTGCACAGAAAGATGGTTAACCTAGAATGATTTCTACTCCTTTATGTGTTGCTTTATGTGTACCGATTCCACAGATCAGAACCAAGTTGAGTAGAAACAAATCAAGTTGGTTAAGTGCCTTGAATGTGGGTGTGTGTTGTGTGTTTGTTGAAAATTACCCCACAAGATTATCTTTTTGTTATTTTTTTTATGAATGAGGGTGGAATGAATGTGAGTGGAAATCCAAACAACCAAACAATTCCTAGGATTTATGCAAACACCTAGGTTAATTGGAATTTGGATTTAATGTGGCAAATGAAATCTATGGAGGGGGAAAGAATTGGGGATAACTTACAAAACCTTCCACAGCACCTTACTCCAATCTACCGCTTTTGCTCGTCTCAAAAGAGTACCTGCAATTACAATAAGAAAGGAGAAAAGTGAGGTAAATGATTTGTAAGTTACAAAATGCGAAGAGAAATCAAAGATCGTTGCCTCTCTGGCAACGGTGCAAAAATGTTGAGTTTGGGAAAACCTGCCATTGTAGTTTGAAAGCGAAGAATTCGTGTTCAACAAATAAAATTTATATCGAAATGAAAATTCCAGGTCGAACACAGGGAGGCGGACGTTTGATTTTAAAACTACACGTTTCTTTTTATTTGTCACAAAGTAATTCAATTTAAAACTATCTAATTATTTACAATAAATAGAAGAGAGAGAGAGGGTAAGAGAGAGAGAGAATATTACACATAGAAATCAAAATGAGATATAGAATAAACAAAGAATTTATCATTAAGAAGATTATTCATTACAACTAGAAAGCATAAAACAATTGCACTACAAAGTGATAAATACTCTAGAAAGCATTAAAAGAATGGAGGGAGAAATGTCCTCCTCAACGATCGCTTGGAGGACGAGCAGAACTACTCTAGAAAGCAGTAAATCTATACTAGAAAGCACTAAAAAGAATAGGGAGGGATAAATCCTCCTCGACGATCGCTTGGAGGATGAGCCGGATGGGACGATGCCTGGACGAAGGAGGACAAAGCAAGATGAAAGAGGACAAAGCAGAAGAACGGGAACAGAGTAGCACGCCGTTGTCATCGTGGGATCCACTTCCGAAGGGGGATGAATATTTGGACTTTATCTCACGAGAAGCATCCCTGGTGTGGGATAAGCTTCTCTTGAGCTTTGGAGAGGTAGAGAAGAGAAGGAAGGGATGAGAATTTCGTATGGAGGGGGTCTCCTTTTATAGTTGCAAGGAATGGGGGCAAAATGGACATTACAACTTTAAAATAATAAATTAGGGGTCTTTAGTGACGGATAAATTCATAACTAAAGCCCCCAACGTGGGCGTCGCTCCCGCGCCTATGCGCACCTCCACAGCTGCCCGCTTCTTCAACGCATACGCCCACGTACTTCAGATCTTAGCCATCCGATGGTGAGATCGAACGGCTTAAGATGCATCTTCAACCGCTCGCTGTGCGCCCGCCTGGCGCGTGTGATCGCGCGTCCATGAAGCGCGTTCAATCGCGCGTGATCTCGATTGAGCGTAGATAGCCATCCGATCACGATCCAATGCCCGCCCACGCTCGCTCGCCCATGCTCGCTCACCCGCGCCTTCCTCCCCTTCGCTGCAGCTCGAACCCACGCCCGCAGCTCACGTAAGCACGCTCGACCGCAGTGCTACGAGGCGCGGATCGTCGAGCGGGCGCTTTTAGGCGTGGCTGATCACAGCCGTTGGGTCAAGATCCAACGGTGGAAAGCGAGCGGGTGTGGGGCCCTCAGAGATAGCATGAGGCCGTTTGGGCAGCTGGGATGGCGCCACGTGACACCATCTTGGACGTCCATCTTCTAGAAGTTGTAGATGGTGCCACGGATGTCGGATTGACTCGATTTTTGCATCGTTGGGCTACGATCGTCGATCCGAATTCATCCATGTGGTCGGATTTGTCATTTGAAGTGCGGATTTACACCGTCCTAGCCCTTGATCTTCTAGGGTTCCTCGGTCACTATCTGATGTTATGGATGCCTGATTAGGGCGATCTTCGAGTCGTTGAACTCCAATCGTCGCCCTGATCACATCCATATGGTTGGATCTTTGATCCGAGGCCCCGATAAAATGTTTGCCCTGTCCAAGCACATAAAAGGAGACAATTAACCTCCATTTTATTCAAACTACTCTAAATGCAAGATGATGCTTGTTATGCAATGTTTATATCATGAAATGCTATCCTATGCTTAAGAACATGCATAAATAGACATCTTAAGTAGTGTAAATGTGTTTACATCAGAGAGTCTGCATTGATTACAGAAGACTCAATTCTTCCATGAAGAAGGATCATTTTCCACTACCGTTCATTAATCAGATTCTCGAGAAACTAGTGGGAAATCGATTCTTCTACTTTTCGGACGGGTACTCCGATTATAGTCATGACGTAATCCATCCCAAGGACCAAGAGAAGACCACCTTCACTTGCCCCTTCAGAACATATGCATTCTGATGGATGCTGTTCGATCTCTACAATGCACCCTCTACTTTTCAGCGGTGCATGCTTGCCATATTCTCAGATATGGTAGGTGAATACCTTGAAGTCTTCATGGATGACTTCTCAGTATTTGGTGAATCATTTGATATTGCCTCCTGCACTTGGTCCAATTCCTCAGGTGATGCATCGACGTGAACTTGGTTCTTTCTTGGGAAAAGAGCCACTTCATGGTCCCTAAGGGAATTGTCCTGGGGCATCTCATCTCTGAAAAAGGCAACCAGGTTGATCGAGCCAAGGTGAATCTGATTTCCAAACTCCCTATGCCAAGCTCGGTCAAAACATCCGATCCTTCCTTGGGCATGTCGATTTTTACCATCGATTCATTCCCAATTTTTCAAAAATCACACACCCCTTGACCAATCTTCTATCAAAGGATGTCCCTTTTGAAATCTCCAAGGAGTGCACTCAGGCATTTGAGATCCTGTGTGATCGAGCTACCCAAGCACCTATCCTACAATCCCCTAATTGGTCTCAACCATTTGAGATCATGTGCGAGGCATCCGATTATGCTATAGGAGCAGTACTTGGGCAGAAAATAGATAGGAAACCCATGGTCATCTACTATGCTAGCAAGACACTTGATGAGGCTCAACATAACTATATAGTTACTGAGAAAGAGCTGCTAACTGTACTATTTGCCCTGGAAAAATTCATATCATATCTTTTGGGTTCCCGTGTTATCATATACTCAGATCACACTACAGTGAGGCACCTCCTTGGAAAGAAGGATGTGAAACCTCGACTAATCCACTAGATCTTGCTATTGCAAGAATTTAACCTCGAGATTCGCGATAAAGCAAGAAAGCAGAACGTGGTAGCTGACCACTTATCCCACCTTCCTTCTGACAATATCAACCCTTCTACACCCATCACAGAACATTTTCCCAATCAGCACCTCTTGACATTAGTACAGGACTTCCTTGGTTTGCTGATTTAGTAAACTACTTGGCATCACATCAGATCCCGTTCGATTGGTCGAAGGCCGAGAAAGACAAATTGCTTTCCGATGCTAAGTACTACATGTGGGAAGATCCGTACCTCTTCCGCATTGGTACTGATCAGATCATTAGATGGTGCATCCCAAAAGTGAAAATTCAGGACATTTTGTCCTTATGCCAAGACCAGGCCTGCGGTCGACATTTTTCTGGACATAAAACCCCAGTGTGGCTTTTAGTAGCCTACAATTTTCAAAGATGCCTACGATCACTGTAAGGAATGCATTCATTGCCAGACCTTGGGCAACATGAGCCATCGTGATATGATGCCTTTACAGTTGATTCTCATATGCGAAATCTTCGACATCTGGGGGATTGATTTCATGGGACCTTCCTTGTTTCCGACGGCTTCGAATACATTCTTCTCGATGTTGACTACATGTCCAAATGGATCGAAGCCATTCCGACCCGAACCAACGATCATAATGTGGTAATCAAATTCATTCATCAGAACATCTTTTCTCGGTTTAGGATTCCACATGCCATTATCTCTAATGGAGGGACCCACTTCACAAATGCTCAGTTCAGATCACTGATGACCAAATATGGGGTGTCGCATCGGAGCTCTATTCCTTATCACCCCCAAACCAGCGATCTAGCTGAGCTATCGAATCAGGAGATAAAGAAAATATTTTAGGTCAGTGTCCGATGTGACAGGAAGGATTAGTCGTCCCAACTTCCGGAGTCCTTGTGGGCCTATAGGACCACCCACAAAACCCAATTGGGCATGTCTCCTTTCGTATCAGTGTACGGGAAGGCATGTCACCTCCCCATTGAGTTGGAGCAGAGAGCCTATTGGGCTGTACGGAAGTGTAATTTAGATCTTTCTAAGGCAGGAACCCACAGAAAGCTTCAAATGAGTGAGATCGATGAATTACGCAATGATGCGTATAAGAACTCATGAATTTTCAAAGAGCGGGTTAAGGCCTTTCATGATAAACACATCTAGAAAGATCTTTCACCCTGGTCAGAAAGTCCTACTCTTTGATGGCAAACTAAAGTTATTCCCAGGAAAACTCAGATCAAAATGGATTGGACCATATCTTATTAGACGAATCTTTGGAAATGGAGCCATTGAAATCAGGCAACCTAGCCTTGATTCGAAACCCTTTCTCGTGAATGGTCAGTGACTTAAGCCGTTCATTGAACACACCGATATAAATAGGGCTGAGATTTCTTTTGATCTCCATTCTCCCTGAGCTCATTGCGCACAGTTGATGGTGTTAAACTCAATGCTTAACGGGAGGTAACCTGTCATGTTGAAGAACCCAAAACCCTTCTTTACACATCTTTTACTGAATTTACATTGCACTTTAGGGTTCGTCCATTAGAACAGCCGACTCCACCTCTAGTACCCATACCCGAGCTTAAAATCGTCCGCAACAGTCACCCTGACCTGCCCATCCATCCAAAACCTATTCTAATGTATGTTCTAAGCTGAACTTGAACCCACCTAATTTACAATGAGGACATTGCAAATCATAGGCATGGGGGGTATTAAAGTACAAAATGCTGTGAGGATCACTTCACAAGAAAGGGTTTCACCAAAAAAAGAAATCACATATTCCAAAAATATAAAAAAAAATAAAAAATTAAAAAAGAACAAAATAGGAGAAAGGAGGAAATTTTGAGTGAATTGATTGCATATCATTTTTTAGAAGGAAATGGGGAGGTGATAAAAATGTCATAAAGGAGCATAATTTGAAAAGAAAAAAAAGAGATAGTCATTAGTAAAAGATTAAGGAATTGACTTAGTTCTAGACCAAATCAAAAAGAAAGACAAGGAAAGGCAAAAAGTGCTAAGAGACAAAAGGAGATTAATATGAACACTGATCTTAGGACCCTTGGGCTATAATTCTGGGCTTAAAAATTCAAGTATCCATTGAGATCTGGATAGTCCTCAAGAGGTTGGGAAAAATGCGAAGCTTAAGTATTAGGTCTAAGGCTTAGGGATTATTCAGCCTCATTAACTGATCTCTAGTTTGCGGGACTCAGTAACCTAAGCAACCCAATCCGCACATAGTTTGGTTCAGTGTGCTTAATTATCAAAATCACACAATGGCATTAAAGCTGCTCTGAAAAAGTTACTTAGACTAGGAGCGGCTAATCAACACAAGCTTATTTGGACGAGTTCCACGCATGGAGAAGTGGGAAATTCCTCTCGAAGATGCACAATAACATATAGTCTCCTCGGTGCATATCTCCTAGGATATCTAAATATCCTACCAGGGGCATGTAAGCACCTTGTGCTGGTTCAGATGCCATGGACGACATTATCATGAAATGTCAATTGCTAGGGTCAAGATTTAGCTACAGAATGCCATGGTTGGGATTATCTCAAAATCTCAAAAGCCAGGGTTCTGGGGGTTGCCATGGGCAGTGCTATCTCGAAGCATCGATTGCCAGGGACCCTGCAAGGATTGATGGTGGGAACTAGGAATCCGATACAGACTGTGTTGTAAAGCTAATCCGAAGCTAGACATAAAAAGAGAGAGAAAACTCTCCAAAAATAATGAAAAAATTCCTCTGTCTCTCTTACAAAAATGCACTGTAAACTGAACCTGGGCTAAAACATAATACAAGCACGGGTGCTTTAATCATGAAGTTCAGCGAACCTTAGGTTAGTTCCTATGGACCTTAGAAACCTTTGTGGCCGATGGAGGCTAGAGCTGGTTAGGTCCAGATTTTGGTTGGTACTTGAGTACCTCTAGGCCTACTGTCGGCATTCTGACCTAATTTGCAAAAGAAAGCACACATCAGAGTTCTGAGCATAAAGAGACATGTGGTCTAGAATTTGAGTTAAATTCCTTGAAATTTTGCTAAGGGAATAGCAAAAGCTAGGCATGGGGGTATGATAGGAATACCATCATGAGTCATAACTAGCTCAATTTGATTTGACTAGGTCACTAATACTCCTACATAACCACCAGAGGATTACAATTCATTGCATTATCATTCTAAGAGAAAGTCAAGAAACCAAGGTTAAAACTGTAATTTTACCATCATATCATGAATGTAGTACAACCACAAGTTTTCTTAGGGATTAATTAAGGGTTAAATGGTCCTAAAAGGCTAACAAGTGGATTAGAACAGGCAGAAGAGTTTTCACATGTTTTGAGAATTAAATGACTTTTAAAACCCTAAAAATAGACTTTCTTAACTAACTGAGGTTCTAATCAGGATAAAATTCACCTAAGCCCTCTAAAATTCATAGAAAAATATTCCCTAGGGTTTGGTACCTTCAAATTGACCATCAGAACCCGTTTTAACCAAAAAATAGAGTCTCAGACAGACATTTGCCTTAATTTGGGTTTTTACATAAATTACCTAGTTAAACATGGCCAAAACCAAAATCCAACCTCACTATTAGCTTCCTTAGGTCCAAATTAGGTTTGTAGCAAAATTTGGACCCAAGTTGAGATTGTCTTGACCCAGTTTGCAACTTGGTCCTCTTTGATTACATATATGCCCTTAACTTTTAAAATATTTACAAAAAGACCCCTAGCTTTGTCACCATTTTCACAAATGCATCCCTTCCACCATTAATCCTATTCATACAAGCTCCAGCGACCTAAAATTGCCAACATCTCCTTGATTCCTTGACGAATCCCTTTCAAATTTGAAAGGGAAGTTTGTCAAGGAATTCCCTTCCTTTTGAGCAATTCCCAAGCCCCAAAACCTTCCCAATCTCTCATGCAAATGCAACAGAGATTAGGGTATCAAAAAAATTTCCAACTCCGATGAAGCTTTCCAAGCTTGGGAAGCTTACTTCCCAAGCCCAAAACTTCCTCTAAAGACCTATAAAAAGACCTCCAAATCAAACCGTTCTCCCCAAGCTCAATTTTGATCGGATTTACCCTAAATTCCTCCCTCCTAATCCAGCTGAAAGGTTCCTCAAGCTCTGGCAATCCCCCCAGACCTCCTTCGTTGTCCTTCCGCAATACCAGTGGTGGATTCATCTTCCTCATCTTTCTCCGTGTCACACCATACTAGCGGGCTTCTTTCCCTCCATCTTCCTTGTCATTTCCTTCTTATCGAAGCCACCTTCGTCTCCGACATCGACCATACCGTAACTGACGTCGCTTTTGCCAATCTTCATCCGCTAATCACCTAGATAAGTTTCCTAGCTCCTCTACTTCCTTTACACACCAACCACACTTCATTTCTACTACCGTATCACACTAACCACCTTCACCTTCCTCCACTCCAACCAGACCTCCAGCGAGGCTCCCCACTCATCCCACTACTCCAAACGCCTCACCGACCACCTCACGACCTTTGCCACACCACCCTCTTCAAAACACCCATCCTATTTCACTCTATTACGCCTCCAAACAACCCACCTCCAAACCTTCACTTCTGCCTTCGGCAACTGCCTACAACCACTTTCGTAGCTTGCCACGACCACCCCCACCCTCACCACATCCCTGCGAAGCTCCTGAGCCTATTTAACTTGGCTGCAAGGCCGTATTCTTGTTCTCAAGTCTTCACTCCCTCGACCTCCATTAACGAAGCTTTGAGCGAAGCTCGAAGCTCGCTCCAGCATCTGCAAGCCCGAGATGAAACCCCAGGTGCAGTGGAACCTACCCAAGAGCACAACCAAGGAGCTAATTTAGCACTTTGACTGAGCCTTTGACCGCAATCATGCGAAGAAGCAGTAGTGCAACGTACATAGAAGAAGGGAGGCAGGATTAGTCCCACCTCGGAAGCTAAGAAGCACCTGTGCCTGCATAAGTTATTTTTGTGTTCTAGGCTTATTGCCTCGGAACACTGCTTGAGGTCCCATTAGCCTCGCTCACCCAACCTACCTAAGCCATCACTCCTTGCTCACCACCCACTGCCGGTGAGCCTAGACCCGAGTACGTGCTTGAACCTGAATACCCGATTACCTGTTACTGTGAAAGGCTCTAGGAGAGTGGATCCCAGAGAGAGAAGGAAAGAGAGAGTGCACGAGGATAGCGTTTTTGCTCTAAAAGGAGTTGGCTAACACTTAGCCAATTTCATAAGTCTCCCGCTGTGCATCAAAAGGCCTAGACAGTAGAAAGAAAGGAGGAGGAGGATGGTTAGGATAGGTGAAGAAGGAAGAAGAGAGGAAGCTTGAGCCACAGAAAGGCAAAGAAGAAAGAAAGAGTTTTGACGAAGAAGAAAGGAGAAGAGAAGGAGAGCAGTTGAGACAGAAGCAGAGAAGAGAGAAGGAAGAGACCCTTGAGTCCCTTTGAAGCACTGTAGCAACCAGCTGTTTAAGCCATCTGATACAAGCCTAGACTGTCTGATTGCATGCATTTGAGGCTTTATTTCCTTGATTGATACTGTTGATTTAGTTGCTATTACTGTGAAGAATAATTGGTGATTCAAATCACCATTTTACTCCATTCTTTTTGCACATTGATACTTGACATTATTATTATTACAATCTCTTATATCTTTGATTCAAATTGTGATCTTGAGTTTTAAATTGCCATATTACTCCCTGTGTTCGACCTCGGACTTTTATTCGAGTAATAAATTTATTTGTTTGAGTGCTATTTTGGCTATATTACAACAAAGCAATTTTAAAACACTTACTTATCGCTTAAACAGACCTCGCCACCAAGGATGAGCAGGTTTGCTTATCCATAGACCTTGTTGATCGGCTAAGGGACAAGATAATTTTCAATGCTAAGTACTATGTATGTGAAGATATTTATCTATTTCACATCGGTAATGACCAAGTGATCCGAAGATGCATTTCTAATGACGAGGTCAATGATGTCATCTCGTTCTGTCATGACTAGGCCTACGATGGCCATTACTCTGGGCATAAAATCGCAATGAAGATCCTCCAATGTGGGTTCTTTTGGCTTACTATGTTCACAGGCACACAATCCTATTGTACGATATGTGCCCATTGTCAAACCCTTGGCAACATGGGCCCACACGGTATGATGCCTTTGAATATGATTATTGTTGCAGGCGAATTGACGAGATTTAAGATGTATTTATTGTAGTACACTCCTAAATCGCACAACAAACACTTAAATTTATAAACTCAGAATCTAATTGGAGTCAAAGGTCGTTCGCAGGGTGCAAATGTGGAATTCACATATTAATCTTCATTCAGAATGAATGAGCACAGTAAATTAAGTGCAATAAAAGATATGCAATGAATATAACTTGTCAGATTGATATTCAATAACAATCAATAATATCTCCGAGAGTCATGGGATAAAAAGAAATAGAAAGATGATAAACGCCAGATTATCATCATTCTTATGCATTAAAACAAGCCTAACTCTTAGGATTTTACTCTGCAAATGGGTTTTTGGGCTACATTTAGGCATTAATTAGGTTAGGCATGCATTGCACTTTTTGTTGTCTTTTTAATGTGTTTTTGTGAGTGTTAGGGATATGCAGATTGCCAGATCCCTAGAACCCTAGCACTTAGGAAGGCAATTGGTGAAGGAGAAGCTCTCACCAGCTGGAACTTAGCTTGATCCAGCTCACCATAGCTAGAATTCAGCTCACCTGAACTAGGGTTAACTCATCCTAGCTCCATTCAGCTAATCTCAGCTGAGTGGTAGCTCAAGAGAGCTCATCTTAGCTCACCCTAGCTCAGGTTAGCTCAGATCTAGCTCAACTTAGTTGAGTAGAGCTCATCTCAGCTCCCATTAGTCCACGAAAGCTCTAGCTAGCTCAACTGAGTTGACTGGAGTTCACCCCAACTCAGGTCTAGCTACATCCAGCTCCACTCAACTCCAACCAACTAAAGATGACCTCATTTCAGCTCAGGAAGCTCAAGTGCAGTTCTCGGGGATTCAACTTAGCTCAACTCAGTTGAGCTAAGCTACCTTAGCTACTTGATGTGCATACATCTGATTAACCTAAAATGTCTATTAATGCATGTTCTTAGTGTCACATTAGCATTATACATTATAAATAGTGCATAACATGCATCATCTTGTATTTAGGTTAGTCTGAATAAAATGTTGGTTAATTGCCTCCTTTTACGGCCAGGGACAGGCAACTTGTTAATCGGGGCCTCAAATTGAAGATCTAATCGTACGAATCTGATTAGGGTGATGATTAGAGTTCAACGACTCCAAGATCTCCCTGATCGGACATCCATAGCACCAGATAGAGATAGAGGAACCCTAAATATCAAGGGCCAAGATGGTTTTAATCCGCACGTCAGATGATAAATCCAACCGCAAGGATGGGTTCGGATCGACAATCGCAGCCTAACGGCATGAAATTCAATTCAATCCGACACTCGTGGCACCATCTACAACACTTAGAAGATGGACGACCTAGATGGCGCCACGTGGCACCATCATAGCCACCCACCACCGGCTGCAACTCTTCTCTTCTTCAACCGCTCGCCGAATCTACACCGTTGGATGCTCATCCAACGACTGCACGCACGCGTGCACAAATTCATCCACGCGCCTCAGCCACACGCGTAGCGCAGCGGTTAAGGCGCTACGAAGGCAAGAGGCGCGAGTTGGACTTGCATGAGCGGCATCCCCTCCTCGCGTGTGGGTGCTCAATCGGAGCAATGCGATCCGCATTAAGCAGCACAGATCAGCCAACAGCGCCCACGCGCGATCATACGCGTAGCGCAAACGCCCGATCGCACGCGGGCATGCGGCGTTGACGAGGTGCGATTTAAGCCGTCTGATCTCTTGATCAGACGGCTGAGCGTGTGTGAACGTGTGCATGCATTGAGAGCACGAAGGCAAGGGGGCGCAAGCATGGTGCACGCACATCGGCCATGTTCAGGCCTTTAGTGACAGATTTATTCATCACTAAAGGTCCTGAATTAATGCTTTTTATGTTGAAATGTCCAAAATGCCCCCACTCCTTGCAACTATGAAAGGATACCCCTACCCTACGAATTTCTCATCCCTTCCTTTTCTTTCCCTCTCCAAATCTTAAGAGAAGCTTATCCTACACCCGAGATGCCCCTCAAAAACTAAAACCAAGTTTTTGCCCCTGTTCTAGAAGTGGATCCCACGACGATGACGACATGCTACTTCATTCTCGTTCCTCCTGCCTCGTCCTCCTTCTTCCTGCTCTGCTCCTTGTCTTCCATGCGTTGTCCCATCTGACTCGTCCTCCAAGCAATCGTCGAGGAGGAAAACTTCTCTCCCTTCTTTTTTCGCTTTCTAGAGTAGAATTTTCCTACTTTCTAGTTGTAACAATTTTTCGTTTTCTAGTGCAATCATTTCTTGCTTTCTTAGTTGTAAAAACATTATTCAATATCAAGTGATTGCACTTTCTCTCTCTCTCTTATTGTTTATATTGTTTCCATTATGATTATTTCACCCTTTAAACAAAAATCACTTGAATCTTAAAATTTTTGGACCTAATAACCTGGGAGTCAAATCAGGGTGATCTCTAGGCTCCGAGCTTAGAATTATTCTGCCATCTATAGGACAGGTCAGGTGAAGTTGACCCCTTGGGTCAACCAACCTCTAAATTAGGTCACAATACCAAAAACATCTAAAGTTCAAGTGAGAACCCTAAAAGCACCTTTGAAATAAAAGGTGATAGACTTAAGAGGTCAAGGTCCCCATTCTGGTCTACCTGTAATCTCAGTGACAAGAGAGGTCGGGTGGGGGAAACCCTGTAACCCGTAGGGACGCTCTACCGTGTAGGGGTTTTTGTGGGACTCTCCCTCTCTGGCTGCCCAGGTAATTCTCAGGTGGACGATCTCCGGATCCAGGGGTCCATCCGCCCCAAACCTCCATAGTCATCCAAACATCTTTTGGGTGTCTTGATTGGGTCAAGAACATCTCCAGTCCTGCATCTTTTCTCTTTAGAGCACACACACTCATTTTCAGTGGGACTCGTTATTCAGATCTGATCGCTTCATAGCACATCTTGAGTGAAACTCTGATCTTGATTCCACCACCTGATCCAAATATGCAGCGAACCACCTAGGACTACCATTCAAGAAACCTGAATACCGGAGATCCATGAGAGATAAAATGATTGAGGATGCCATGAGATTTTATGAAAATGAAGAAACCTCAACAACAGTAGGAAACATTCAGGTTGATGTCCCAACAACCACAACCTTTGTCATAACTTGTGCCCAAG
The DNA here is from genome assembly GCA_037157565.1 of Thalassia testudinum. NCBI lineage: Eukaryota > Viridiplantae > Streptophyta > Magnoliopsida > Alismatales > Hydrocharitaceae > Thalassia > Thalassia testudinum. The sequence continues at coordinate 666,582 of JAZHRO010000028.1, forward strand.
TACTATTAGCAGAAGCCAGCAAAGGATCAACCCATGACTTGCTCATTACTGCATACATTGAGATAGAAAAATTGCACAAAAGTGAATACCTTCAATGTATGACAAATCCTCAACTTTGGAAGCAACACCAAGATAGTCTTGAAAAACAGGAAGAGATAATGAGATTAATAAAACAAGTGATTGATCAGAAATACCCGTACATACCACCAACAAAGGATGAGCTATCTTGGAACAACATCAAGGATAAATCTGACCTCGGGTTTGAGGCACAAAATGGTTGTGGATTCCCAACCCAGATGGAGTATAATGCACCTGATATTGAAGAAGGTTGGGAAGCTCCAAATGCAGGAAAAGACCATGATGAGCCCATTTTAGAATCCCAAGACTCCTGCAAGTATGAGAGTAGAACTGAACCTCTCGAGGGTGTAAATTCCGTCCCTTATTTTGATAAGGTGACCCTCGAAGGTTATTCAGACCTAAATTCTAGTAATTCAACCCACATCCTAAGCCTAGAACCTAGATCTGAAACATATTTTGAAGATTTCAAGGACCCAGATGAAGAAAATCAATCTCTTAATGAAGAATATGATTTTGGGCCTCGATTTGATGAATATCCCTCGTCAACCTCCTCAGAGGAACGAATCGATTTTGCGGAAGTCATGCCAATCTACGACACAGAAATCGAGGAGTTGGACGAGCAAGGTTTCAATTGGCTCTGCCCTACTAGCTTAGAATCTGAGCCTCTACCAGATAAGGATACCCTTTTAAGCTCAGAATTAACATTTAGGCTAGATCCCAGTCAGGCTGCGGAATATACAACATATGATTTAGTCTATGGTGGAACTCATGATCTAGAATCTCATTCAAACTTTGATTTTCGCAAACTCTCCGACGATCTCGAATCTGACCATAACATAGGAGAAAATCTGCCTCCTGATTATAACATGTCAATCTTCTTTGAAGCCACCTGCTCCACATATACAGAACCAATCAAAACCCGTTCCCCACCCCGACCCACAACCGGACTCAATTTCTATTCCGATTCACCTCTCACTGAGCCGTTTGCAGATGATTCAACTCCATATCTAGACCGGGTATCGGGTACTGATCAGACCATAAATCAGGAGCCTCCATCCTTTGATCACCCCTGTAGGGATTCCACACCTTACATGGATAATTTTTCGGAACCCTACTTTGACCAGGCTGATTCGACTCAGCCTGAACCCGAGTTTTCACTTCCATATCCATCAGAACGTCACTGCATATGGTGGGTTCCGCATCTGCTAATCTACATCGATCAATCGACCAGACTTATTGGGCTCGGGCTGCATCATCAGCCCACTGATCTCAACAAGTACCTGGTTGGACCAACCAGGCTCTTAATCAAGGTGCTTGTTTTCCAAAACTCCATTGATTTGACCACCCCCTCTCCACCCCATTTTCCGCTCGCTGAAGGCATTAAATTTAGCGCTTAACGGGAGGCAACCCGTCATTCCCAAAAATAGAGACCTATCTGATTATCCATCTGTACTCCACGTCTATTGCACCTTGAGTCCAGCCTTAGACAGTTGATCCCACCTCTGGTACACGTATCAGAGCTTAAAATCATCCGCATCAGTCATTTTCGATGCATTCCCTGACCTCAACACTAATTCACACCCTCTGTTTACAATGAGGACATTGCAAAACATAGGCATGGGGGGGTGATAAAGTGCATACATACAGAACCAAGAAAAAAAAATCAGGAGTCTCACACACAAAAAATTTGCATATGTCAAAAACACAAAAAATTGAAAAAAATTAAGAAAAAGAACAAAAAATGGGGGGAGGGAGGAAATTTTGTGAGCCACATAAGCATAAGGAGGAGAAAAAGAGAAAAAATGAAGAAAGGAGCACAAAAGGAAAATGAAAAGAAATAGTCATTAGTAAAAGATTAAGGGGTTAACTGAAGTTCTAGACCGAATCAAGAAAAAGAAAAGAAAAGTGCTACAGAGATATAACAAGAGATTAGCAGGAACGCTGGTCTTAGGCCTCTTGGGCTAGTATCTTAAGCTTAAAAAATTCACGTATCCGTTAAAATCTGGATAATCCTCAAGAGGTTGAGGAAAGTGCGAAGCTTAAGTATTAGGTCTAAGGCTTAGAAAGTATTCGGCCTCGCTAACTGACCTCCGGTCTGCGGGATTCGGTAACCTAAGCACCCCAAATTTAGACACAGTCTGGTTCAGTGCGCATAAACATCCAAATCACACAAGAGCGTTTAATGTTCTACAAAAGTCACCTAGATTAGGAGCGGCCAATCAACACAAGTTGATTTGGACGAGTTCCCAGTGCGGAGAGGCAGGAAATTCCCCTCGAAGATGCGTAACAACAAATCGTCTCCTCGGTGCTTGTCTCTTAGGATATTTAAATATCCTACTGGGGGCAGGTAAGCACTCTGCTGGTTCAGATACCATGGGCGACATTATCACGAAATGTCGATCGCCAGGGGCTGAATTCGGCCACGGAACGCCATGGGCGGGATTATCTCGACATCTCGAAGGCCAGGGTTCTGGGGGTTGCCATGGGCGGGATTATCTCGAAATCTCGAAAGCCAAGGACCCTTGAGGATTGATGATGGGGACGAGGAATCCGATACAGACCATGTTGAGAAGCTAATCTGAAGCTAGAAATAAAAAGAAAAGAGAGAGAAAAGCTCTCCAAACAAATAAATCTTCTATCTCTCTCTTACAAAAAATGCACTGCAAACTGAACTTAGGCTAAAAATGTCTCAAGCATGGGTGCTTTTACCGCGGAGTCCAACAAACCCTAGGTTAGTTTTTGTCAGCCGTAAAAACCTTTGCAGAGGACTGAGGCTAAAGCAGAACAGGTTCGGATTTTGGTTGGTACTTGAGTACCTCTAGGCATATTATTGGCATTCCTACCTAATCACAAAAGGAGAACCACTTATCATTGTTGACAGACACTCAGTGTCTAGAATGGAAGTTAAAACTTTGAAATTTTGCTAAGGGACTAGCAAAAGCTAGGCATGGGGGTATGATGAGAGCCTCATCATGAGCCATAACTAGCTCATTTTGATCCAATAAAGAAGATAAAAGCTCCTACATAACCTAGAAGAAGGCTTAACTGAAGGAATAAGTGCTCTGAGAAGAAAATATGAATTAAAGGTTAAAACTGCAATTTTACCATTGCAGTACATAAACAGGATTTCTCAGAGGAAAAACACAGGTCAAAAGGTCTAAATGAGATAAAAAGTGGGTTGAGTCAATCAGAAATGGGTTCATGTGCAATCTAGGAAGTAAATGACATGTGGTAACCCTAAAACAGACCCGCTTAATTCAACAAGGTTTCGGTCAGGATAAAAATCAATTAAACCCTCTAAAATCATGGAAGAATATCCCCTAGGGTTTAGAACACTTAATTTGGCCTTTGGAACCCAGTTTGACCCAGATTAGTGTCCTAGTTCATCAATTAACCTAATTTGGGTTTTTACGCAAAATGTCTAGTCAAACGAGGTCAAACCTAAAATCCAACTTCACCATTGGATTCCTTAGGTCAAAATTAGGTCTGTACCAAAATTTGGACCTAAGGGGAGGTCATCTTGACCAACTTTGCAACTTAGTACACCCAAATCATAATTTGGTCCCTATCCTTTGAAAAGCATAACAGAACGCCCCCTAACTTCCTCTCCACCTTTGCAATCAGGTCCTGCTGCCATTATTAGGGCAGAATCCTGCTCCGGCGAGGATTTGAGAGGGAATCCTCTCTGATTCCTCAGAGATCCCCTCCCAGAAATGGAAGGAAGATTCTCTGAGGAATTCCCTTCCATCTGAGGCCAATCTTGATCCCTGGTGTGAACCCAATCTCTCGTGCGAACGCACGAGGGATTTGGGTATCTAAACTCTTTCCATCTCCGGCGACCGACCTCAGACGATTGCGTTCCTTCCACGCCTTGAACGACTGGCCCAGTACCTATATAAGAACCCACACCTCCGGCCGCTCATCTTCAGCTTGATTTGGCCGAGTTTCCACCTCCAATTCATCTCCACCTGCCCGACCAAAATTCCCAGCAAGCTCCGGCGAGCCCCCCTCCCCTCTCTCTTCACTCTGCCACAAAACTAGTGGCAGAGTTATCTTCCTGATTCTCCTCCACGTTGCGCAGCACCAACGCACGCCGCCTCAGCCCCGTCGTCGCCACCGTTCTCCCCACCTGGGCAGCATCTTCTCCGTCGACAGATGGTACTGTTGTTCGCCTCTCTGTCCCCCTTCAACCCTGTAGTTAGGCCAAATACCTTCTCCACATTCCCCTCTCTCTTTTTCCCTTGATATTTTATCTACTTACCCCCCGACAGTGCCTGAACACCTCCATCTTCCTCGCCTCCGACCGACCTCCAGCGAGCCGCCCACACCACTCCGCCCCTCCACACGGCTCGCCACCCATCTCGTGAGCTCCGCCTCACCACCAGGAACTCATTCCACCCCTCCAATGCCACTCCAGACCTCCACAATAACCCCCCGACCAACCCCACAACTCCGGCCACAGGTTGACCTAGGCACGCACGCCTAGGCCGACCTGCGGCCTGCAGCACCATCCACCGCCTTCGCCGTGCTACGGCGAAGGTCTCTAGCTGGTCTGATTGGGATGAAAGGCTCGTTTTGTGTCTGACAGTGTTGATACTCCTGCCGCCATGTATGACATTTGAAGAAGCTCCGTAGCAGCTCCAGGCGCCAAGGCTCCCAGGCTGCAGGTGCTGCGTAGTCGTGTGAGTGTCGTGAAGTGCCCTGGTCCAGCAAGGAGCGCAAGCAGAGCCAGCAGCTGTGGGGATGGCACGCGAGTCTGCGGGCGCGCGCGAAATCAGGGTAGAATCTTTAGTCCCACATCCTGGAGAGACGAGGCGCCGCTGCGACATAAATTGAATTTGTGATATCACCTTAACGCCTCCGTAAGCACAGGGGTGAGGTCCCTCACTTGCCCCCCCACGCACGCCTCGTCCGCGGCTTAACCACGCGGATCTGGCGGGATCCGACCGACCCAATCCTTGAGCACTCCTCTCACATCACACCACCTGCAGGTGCGCCTGGTCCTGGGTACGATCCGACCTGAATATCCTTGTGGCTCTGGGAGAGCGTCCCTGAGTGAATTGTTGAGAGAGAGAGACGCGCGGGTAGAGGGAAATGGGTAGGTTTTGCTCCTGTGCAGGCAGACTGAGCGTGGAGAGACTTAGCCGCAAGGAGAAGAGAAGAAGCAAGAGAAGAAACTGAGCGAAGGAGAGACCAAGGCAGAGAAGAAGAAGAGGAAAGAAGCCTTCGCAGGAGAAGAAGGCAGGAGCAAGCCGGAGAACGAAAGAAAGGTCAAGTGAAGACAGCAAAGATCAGAAGAAGAAGAAAGAAGGAAGGCAAGGCAGGAGAAGAAACAAGAGAAAAGATACAAAGGCTGGAAGAAGAAGCCTTCGCAAGCAAAGAAGAGAGAAGATCAGAAGAAGAAAAAGGGGAAAATACTTTTAAGACGTCTGATCACCAGATCAGACGTCCAATTTCATATTTTTTTTGTCATAATTACTTTTAATGGCATACAGTCATATTTGAATTGACATTTTGAGTAAATTAGAGTGTTCAATTTCATTTTGATTAGTAGTAAATTCCATTTGCTCCCTGTGTTCGACCTCGGATACTCCGATTTTTGAGTAATAAAATTCTCTATTTGTTTGAACGCTTTGTCGGCTATACTACAACGTGATATACTTTAAACCCGCATAAAAGCGTGACAACAACTCCCCCACTAGGAGGACGGCCAGGGAAGCATAAGCAAGGGTGGTGCACGTCCATCCTTGAAAGAGAACATTGAAGGTGGTAGCTTCCACCTTGGAGGACACCATCTTGGAGGACCATAGCATGGAAGGAGAAGGAGCCATTTTCAAGCCTAGGAGCCACTAAGCTTGGAGCAAGGAGCTTCACCTCTACCATCTTCGTAATTAGGACATTTAGTTCTTATTTTATTTTTATACCTTGATAGTTGTAGGATAAGCTTTCCTCTATTAGGGTTTTATGTAAAACATTTTGGTCTTAATTTTAAAGTTGCCTTAAATTTTTGTTGCACCTTTTATTGCATTACTTGCTTTATCTCTAGTGTAATTTCACTCCCTTTTTCTAATTAACCTAGGCCTCCATGCGCCTAGGTTGAGCTTAGAAAGTGGTTATCTTTTGTCACTTAGATTTTAGCATTTTAGGTGTAGTTCTTTTCCCTCCAACAACTCGTGTTTCCATTTATTTCAAAACCCTAAAAAATATAGATATAAATTTGAAAAGACCAAAAAGAAAGTTGAGATCGATTTTCCAAGCAAGGGATTTGATATGCAAAAAATTTGGCCTCCTTGGATGACCCTAGATATCCCACTATCTAGGTTATAAATTTAAGAGTTGATTAGTTTTACGCATTACAACGGCATATTTTTACAAACCACGTAAAATTCGTTATCACTTTTTGGTGCCGTTGCCAGGGAGGCACAACTTTGCTTGATTAATTCTCTTGTTTGAAGTGGATCTCATCCCCTTGTCTCTCTTTCATCTTGTGTGTGCAGGAATCAATTGTAGAAAGAAAGCAGAAGCTTGAAGTATCTTATCTTCCCGTAGAATTTCAGGTTGGTTCTCCCTTTCTTGTCACATTTATCCTTAAAAACTACCAAAAAATATTAAACTTGGCTTTCAGGATGTTAAAAATCTTAATTAAGTGGAGTGGTGAAATTTAAAACTCATTGTTTGCTTGTTTGCATCATTAAACACCACTCCATTTCAAGTGCGGGTGTTATGTTTTTCAGATCCAAACTTCTGTCCAAATTTGAAAACTCAGTTCCAAACACCATAGGCCTCCTAAAATCTTGCAAGTTCACCTAACTATTCAACATCAACTTGGAAACATCTGTTCCAAATTTCAGATCAATTGACTTTGTATTTAATTTTTAAAAATTCATGGACTACAGAGGGGTCACACACTTTATTCTTGTTTTGTTACTGTCCATGAATTTTTAGATTTTTCTTACTTAACCAATTTTTATGAAATATAGTTTTCTAGAATCCTTGTTAAATTCCACACATCATATAAAATCACTAAAATTTTTTGAGGTTTGTGGTGGTACTAAAAACTCCAAAATACCTAAGGGTATCATTTCTAGACTTTGACACTAGCACAAAGAGAAATTCTTTAAAAATATCAAAAAAAATTTTAAAATCTTAAAAAAATCTTTTCTGGAATCCTTGTTTGATTTTACCTAAAGTAGTGGTATTGTTTGATCTGTTTGGGTCACTACTTAATATAGAAAGCCTAAAAAAGATCCATTGATAATTAAATTTCTGTCCTAGGACCAATTAGATTAGAGTTTCTTTTTCATTTCTAGAGACAAACAACCAAAAAGAAACTTATCCTCACCCATACAACGTGATTTCCTCTTATTTTTGGAATCTCAAGCTTGTTCAAAAATTTAAAAAGAAAACCCTAAAAGTACACTAAGTTAAATCCAATCTTAAAAGATAGAAATACTAAAAATTGTGTGACAACTTGTTTGAAATTGGAACCACTTTCCAATTCTTGCACACAATTTAAAATTTGAAATAACAGGGTAATAACCCAATTAATACCCTCCACATTCCTTATGCACTATAGTATCCTAGTCCTAACTAAAATTCGTAATAACTTGACCCCTAAGGTTCCATCAACTTAGGCTTGCTATATAGATCTTAAGTTTTCTCTACTTAATACCAATTCTGTCATCTATATCTAGTGTTCAAGCTGAGGGGCCACGTCAAACAACCAGGTGCAGGTTTGTGCAAGCACCTGGGAATTTTCCTGGGAAACGCTTGGGCCTAAACCTCCGCTTAAACAACTTAGCTAAATTTGTTGACAAAACGGGTATTCACTAGTGATTACTTATTTCCTAGGTAGACCAAGTCTTAGGTTATTTTTAGGGAGTCACATTTAGGTTAGGTCTAGAATTTTGATTGCTTGTTTGCACACTTTCTCTCATCTCCATCTCTTCTCCTCCCCTCCCATTTCTTCCATTTTGCACAAGCAACGATCCAAAACTCCACACTTGCAGGGATCACTTGATTTTTGCCTCCCCAAAAGGACTTTTCCTGCATTTTTCCTCTTCTTCAAAAATGGAAAATCAAAATTGGTACTCTAAACTACATGGTAATTATTCTTTCCCCAATCTTTCCACCCAAGAGCTTCTTAATCAGGCCCCCCACCTAACTTCTACTCCATTATGGCTCAGCTACAAGTTAAGCAACAACAATTGCATAAGGATTTAACAAACCTAGCCATCCAAGAGAGTCCTGCCACACCTACCCAAGCTCCACACATTCCACATCTCATCCCTTCTCACATCCCAAAGAGATGAAATTTGCATATGACCCGTGTTGAGTATAATCATTATTCTGAGGCTTTCTATGGTTCAACGGGGAATTATACTTATCCAAATCATTACCCCACTCAAAATGACTCCACTTTCCAGGAGTAATTGCAAAATTCCTCTAATTGGAGGAATTATCTAACTCACTCCTAGACCAATCCAGTTCCTCACCAACAACAAAACCCTTTTGGAGGGTTTGGTTCAAATCAAACTTATCAATCTGGGCCATCTCAAGAAGACATCAATGCCCAGATGATGAAAAGCCTACAAGAGATACAAAGGAAAACAACAAAAATAACCCGTGCTATTAATAATCTCAATGATCAAATTGGGGTTATTCCGACTCAAGGACTTGCAAAACATTCACCATCCCAACCCACACCAAACTTTGTTAATCAAAGGAGACAACACTCAGGTGGACACCAACATCAGAACCACACTGTTCATCCTCCTATTAACCTAATATCTAAACACCAACCTAGTTTCTATCAACATCAGGCCCCCCCACCTCCTCCCAGTGATAACCAAACTACATATGCAGATATGTTGAGTGGGAACACCACCACTGATTTAGGGCCTACAAATCAAATTGATGAAACCCACTCTTAGCTTATGCAAATCAACTCTCCTAACCCCACTCAGGAAGAAGAAAAAGAAATCCCAAAAACACTTGATTCAAATCCTACTTCTCACTCTTAAACACTGTAATCCAATCTTTTTGATCAAAAATCAGTGCCCTCTCACCAAGATCTTTTGGACTTATTTGAGCAAGTCGAGAGGAATATCCCCCTCCTAGATGCCAACCCTAGCTTTGCTAAATTTTTGAAAGAAAAGTTTACTCCAATAAGGGAGGCTCAGAATCTAGGAAGGGTGGTCTTTCTAAGACAGCAAGCTTAGTTTTTCAGAGCAAGCTACCTCTCACAAAAAAGGACCTGGGCGCATCTCTCATCTCGGTTGTCATAAATGACACCACCTTTTTTCGCACCCCACTCGACTTAGGTACCTCCATTAATATCATTCCCCCGGTCATATTCGAGGAATCTCAATTTGGTGATTTTAAACCTACTATGGCTCAATTTCATTTGGGAGATCGATCTACCATTCAACCGCTGGGAATCATTGAGGATCGTATTGTCAAGGTCTGGAATTGTTTAAATCCGGTAAATTTTCTGGTCCTTGACATAGAGATATCTACTGCTCTCACTAATACCATTCTTTGAAGATCCCTTCTGATTACTGCAATAGCTAATATCAACTCTCATTCTAGGAAAATGAATATAAGTTGTGGTAACCAGACTTTCTCATTAGATTTATTTCAAGCTTCCAAGAGGTCCATTGATCATAAAATTTTCGACACTGATAATACAATGAAGCAGTTTGTGAGAAATCTTTGTTGATCAAACCCTACTCAGCTTAGACCACCATGGATCTAGATTTTATTGATTCCTATTTTGAGGATGATTTTGTGGTTCGAGACTTTTCAGATCAACTAGGGTTTGACTTTTACTCTTTCAATCTTCCTAATTTTTCACAAAAAACATCCAGACTAACTTCACCGACCGTACATCTCATTGAATCCTTTCCCCCTCCCTTTCCATTGGACATATCACTCGACCCACCAGAGTCTGGCATTTTACATGCACTTCAACCATGGCCAGATTCGGGTCATTCTTCCATTTTCCCATTTTATTTTGATCTGGATTTCTTTACCATTTATCTTTTCAAGGATCTTAAGGAGAACACATTTCTTGAGGACATTCAAGTTTCCAATTATTTACATGATTGTCCATTTTCCATTCATACCTTCATGCCTGGCTGAATGGCATAAAAGATAGCACTGATGGGCGGTAACCCATCATTTTTCTTACTTTCCTTTTTCCTTTCTTTTTCTAGGTTTCGACCATCCTAAACCCGACCGCCCTTCACTAAGGTGATCCCTTTTCCCTCCTAATGCATGAGGACATTACATATCATAAGCATGGGAGGGTGCTTTTAAAATTTTGACAATCGATTTAGGGTTTACAAAACCTAAAAACATGTATTTTCTTTAGTCATTTTGTTTTTCTTGCTTGCATACTGATGGGTCAGCCCGAATAGGTTGTTAATATGATATTTTTATCGTTGAAATGTGTATAGTGGTTAACCTAATTCAGACCTAACCATCTCTTTACAAAATTTTTAACCTGGCCTAATTGATTTTATCTTGTCACTTTTAGGCCCAGGATCGAACTCAGGGAAGTGGGGTTCAAGTCGAGTTTCTACATTTTCCTTAAAACGCGTCTCTTTCGTTCATTTATTGTGTTTTTGGTATTTTTCTTATTTAGGTTTTTTTCTGGTAATCCTTGTTCTTGAGGCACACCCTCAAAATTGTGTCCTTGGCTTTTAGCCAAAACAGAGTTTCAAAACATGCCTTGCTACTTGCAAGACGGGGTACCTGCAAATCAAAGATTATCTTTTCACTTTTATACCTTTTTTTTATCTTTTTACTAAGAAGGAAGCTAACAGATAGAAAGTAAATATAGTAGCTATAGATATATATTTATATGTAGTATATATATAAAGGGGTGGGGGTGGAGGTGACGATGGAGTGTAGCACTATGTCGAGTCAGTCGACGTCTAGAGAGACGCAACCAACACGACTATGTGTCGCGTGTAGTGTTGATGGATGATGGATGATGAATGCGAACACGCTTTCTATACGCGTGTATCGGGGAATATCAGCAACTGGTGCAGATATTCCCACGATACAGCGTATAGTAAATAACGTGAAAATATATGTACATATGTATGTATATAAATGCATAAGTATATATGTATAGATATATATAGATATATATGTATATATATATATATAGGTGTATATGTATATATATATATGTATGTATATATGTATATAGCTATGTATATATGTATATATATATAAGTATATGCATAAATATATAGATATATATATATAAGTAGATATATATATATATATATATATATTATATATATATGTATGTATACATAACTATAGATATTACTATGTATATAAGTATATATATATATATATAGATATATGTATGTATATATTATATATAGATGTATAAGTATATATGGGTTACTATAAGTGTGTGAGTGTGTGTGTGTGCGTCGGTGAATGTGTGTGTGTGTTGCTGTGAGTAAAAGAAGAGAGAGAGAGAGAATACGTGAGAGAGAGAGAGAGTACGTGAGAGAGAGTAGAGAGCGCCAGACAGAGAGAGAGCGGGCGGGAGAGATCGGCAGAGAGAGAGAGCGGGCGAAGGAGTGATCGCGGACGCGCGAGTTAAGACGTCTGCCGGAGGCAGCAGACGTCTGACTCTGCGTCGTCTGAAGGCGGAGGCGGACGTCTGAAGACGGCGGGTGCGGGCGCGCCTTCGTGTAGGGTTCTGCAGGCCTGCGCGAAGTCGACGAGCGGGCGATGGCGCGGAGCAGCGAGCGTGGAGGAGGTTCTGCGGTGGTCGCTGAGGGTCGCGGAGGGTCGCGGGGGTCGGCGCGAGGCCGTAGCCGGCCGCTGCAGTGCGCGCGGCGGTCGGCTGCGGGTGCAATGTGGGGTGGACAGAACGGAGATGGAGGCGGGGAACGGGCCTGCAGGCGCGAGCGGAGGGTTGCGCGCCTGCGGGGAAGGTCGCGGAGGAGGCGGGGGGTGCTGCTGCTGCTGCTGTCGCCGCGGTTTAACTGCTGCTGCTGTTTCAAGCTTCGGAGCTTGAAGCGGCAGCAATGGCGTGGAGACGAAAACGAAGAGAAAAGAAAACACCACACCCACCAGCTCGTTGAAGAGCTGGGCAGTGGTGCTCCCACTGTGGTGGTGTGCACCACAGTGGGTTCTCTTGCTCGCCGGGTGCCTCCTCGACGGAGGGCCGGCGTATGGGAGGGGAGAACGGTGGAGAGGAAGGTGGTGGCTGTGGGGTCTTTGCAGCAGCTGCGTCTCTCCCTCCTCCTTTTCGTCGTGAGGAAGAGCTGCGGCTTTATAGAGGAGGAGAGCGTGGCGGGGAGGCATGGCAGCAGCAGGGAGAGGTGTTGGAGAGTGGCAACCGCAGGGAGAGGTGTTGGCAGGGTATGGCATCGCATGCAGCATGGCGTGGAAGAAATGAACCGTGGGAAGAAGAGAAAAGAGGAAATCAAGAGGAAAAATAAAAAGAGGTGGATTTTGCAAGGAGGCACTTGAAGAAAAATGTTAATATACAAGCCATTATTTCACTCCTCTTCCTCATCTCAATAAAATGCATGAATGCAAGTGTCTTTATAAATGCGACTATAGGATCATAATATACATAGTTAATGCTAGAAAATAGCACAAGAAGGCGTTATTACAGGCGTGTTTTGAGGTGCAAACACATACCTAGGAAAATAAAAATATTGAAAACTTTTCGAGGAAAATTTTGAAATAGGGACAAAGGTTGAAAACTCACTTTTGGTAAATGGGATTTTATCTTTAACAAACTAGGGATGAGGATACAGATCTAATCATTAGAATTTCAGGGTCTATTTTTTGGCTAGATCAGATATTCTTCTATAAAATTCCACCTGAACTCATGATAGTTTAGGTAACTTGATCCTCTTTTGTAATATGGAAAGTATCTGGCTTTGTTTCTAATTCAAAAACTTGCTTTTCTTGTGGAACTTCCTGTGTCAAATTTCACACACAAGCCAACACCTAGAAAACTACTAAAAATCAGAAAAACCCCTTGTTTGGCCTTAGTAAAAGTCAGATCATTGGTTTGAGTTCCCACCACCGAGAAGGAGGAAAATACCTCCTTTAAGGATGTGATGTCAACATGTTACTTCCTCGACGCTGCTCCATATCTACATTTCATATCTTTAGACAGAGCATTAAAGTGCATTTTAGCAACTCAAGTGTCTTGGACGGTGCTCTACCTATAGTGTCGGAGCAAGAGCTTGAGTTTGCTTGGAGTGCCCCTTTACATCACATTGTGTTTTGGGGTTGTGAGCTCCTGGGTGTTGTCATGGACAGTGCTATCCCGAACTACTAGCACCAGAGCCCCCTCGAGGATTGATAATGGGAATGATGATCCCAACACATCTGTTATAAGACTAAGCTAGAAATAAGCATGGGGAAAAAAAAAAGTTTTAAACCAAAAACACGCCCTTATAAATGTTGGCTTTTCACAAGCACGGACAGAAGGTTTTAAAGGTTATTGCAAGTTGCGAATCAGATTCAAGATCCAGAAAAATCCTAAAAATAGAAATTTCAAGTCATCTGAATTAACAAGGGGTTAATCTGGGAATTTTCTAGAGGATATATTGATCCTGTTGTGTCTATTTTTTGGATAAAAAAATAAATCCCGATGTTTATCTTTAACAAATCCCGTACCTCCTGTGTTTAAACCAACCAAGGTCCCATAATCTCTTTCTCCTCAAAAGTCGAAAAAATTAGATTTCCCAAAAATTTCATTTTGTAAAAATTAAAGTTTTGCTAAGAGACTAACAAAAGATAAACATGGGGATGTGATAAACGCCAGATTATCATCACTCTTATGCACTAAAACAAACCTAGCTCATAGGATTTTGCTCCGTAAAAGAGTTTTTGGGCTGCATTTAGGCATTAATTAGGTTAGGCATGATTGCACATTTTGTTGTCTTTTTAATGTGTTTTTGTGAGTGTTAGGGATATACAGATTGCCAGAACCCTAGAACCCTAGCACTCAGGAAGGCAACTGGTGAAGGAGAAGCTCTCACCTGCTAGAACTTAGCTTGATCCAGCTCACCATAGTTGGAATACAGCTCACCTGAACTATGGTTAGCTCATCCTAGCTCCATTCAGCTCATCTCAGTTGAATGGCAACTCAAGGGAGCTCATCTCAACTCACCCTAGATCAGGTCAGCTTAGATCTAGCTCAACTTAGCTGAGTCTAGCTCACCTTAGCTCCCATTAGTCGACGGAAGATCTAGCTAGCTCAATTGAGTTGACTGGAGTTTACCCCAGCTCAGGTCCAGCTACATCCAGCTCCACTCAACTCCAGCCAACTGAAGATGACTTCATTTCAGCTCAGGAAGCTCAAGTCCACCTCTCGGGGATTTAGCTTAGCTCAACTCAGTTGAGCTAAGCTACCTTAGCTACCCCAACTAGCTTGATCCTCCCCGGGAGCACCAGACGCAGCTCACCTCAGCTCCTCATGGTAGAAGCCAGCTTACTTTAGCTTGGCTTAGTAGCTAGCAAAGAACTAGCAAGCTAAGCTAGCTATAGTAGCTCCATGCCACCCTCATCAGTAGTTGCCAGCTCCAATTCAGCTCCAGACTTCTTCTATTCAGCTCTTCTCCCTCAAAACCCTAGCTCCAAATGCCTCCAACCCTACCCCCTACTAGCTAAGCTAGCTAAGTTAGCTTAGCTTAGCCGGTCCACCTCCATGGCACGAAAGCCTACTACCCTACTACCCTACTACCGAAGCTCCAGCAAAAAGACCACCTACTCCTACTTTATTTTGGTTCCAACTATCCATTCCATCACCACCCTACATCCACCATCAAAACTTATCTCCACCCTTTATTTTTTCCCTCCAAAATCAATACCTTCTAGAAGGTATTTTTGGAGGGAAAACCAAGGCACCTCTTCATTTCCATCCCATTTTTCCCTTAAAAAATATCCAAGCACCCTTTCATTTCCCTCCAAAAAAACACCATAACCACCCCTCTTCCCATCCTATAAATACCCTACCCTACCACCACATAATTCCCATCGTCCATTTAGTAAAATCTACCCTATATCCACCACATATCTACGGCCAAGAAGGAGTAGAGAAGAAGATTAAGGGGGCACATCACCCGCCCCCTTGGTGCCTTCTTCTCCCCATTTCTTCTCCATTGTGACATGCCAAGGAGGAGGAGCACTCCCCCACTAGGAGGACATCCAGGCAAGGAGGAGTAAGGGTGGTGCACGTCCATCCTTGAAGGAGATCATTGAAGGTGGTAGCTTCCACCTTGGAGGACACCATCTTGGAGGACCATAGCAACGAAAGAGAAGGAGGAGCCCTTTTCAAGCCTAGGAGCAACTAAGCTTGGAGCAAGGAGCTTCACCTCTTCACCATCTTCATCATCAGGACCTTTAGTTCTTATTTTATTTTTATACCTTGATAGTTGTAGGACAAGCTTTCCTCTATTAGGGTTTTATGTAAAACATTTTGGTCCTAATTTTAAAGTTGCCTTAAATTTTTGTTGCACTTTTTATTGCATTACTTGCTTTATCTCTGGTGTAATTTCACTCCATTTGTCCAATTAACCTATGCCTCCATGCGACTAGGTTGAGCTTAGAAAGAGGTTGTCTTTTGTCAAATAGATTTTAGCATTTTAGGTGTAGTTCTTTTCTCGCCAACAACTCGTGTTTCCCTTTATTTCAAAACCTTAAAAAATATAGATATAAATTTGAAAAGACCAAAAAGAAAGTTGAGATCGATTTTCCAAGCAAGGGATTTGATTTGCAAAAAATTTGGAACTCCTTGGATGACCCTAGATACCCCACTATCCAGGTTATAAATTTAAGAGTTGATCAATTTTACTCATTACAACGACGTATTTTTACAAACCGCGTAAAATTTGTTATCAAAAGACAAAACAATGGTGATTTAAATCACCAATTATTCTTCTTAATTAAGGTTATATCCCAAGCATTTAAATCATTCAAATAAATCAATAGTAACTTCAATCAATTAATCCAAGTAAACTTAGCTACTTAAATAATCTCACAGTAACCAAAACCAAAGATCAGTCATCGCCTATCAGAGCCAACTTAACTTCACATAGTAGAGCCTCACATAAGGCACATAAGGGTGCCAAACCTTCCTTCAAGGCCTTCTCAAAGACCAAGGCCTTTCTCTTCTTCAGCACACAGAGACAACTCAAAGGCTAAGTGTGAACCTCTTTGGCTTTAGCACGCACCCAAGGCTAAGGGTTGAACAGCAAAACCCTCCCCCCTCCTCCTCATAGATCCTTTTCTCTTTCTCTCTGAGATAATTGGGTAAATATTCGGGTAAGATGGGTAATCTGATCCTGAATACTGGCCAGACTCACGGGCTAGGTGTGGAGAGGCTCGTGATTAGGGGACCTGACCACTCGGTGTCTTGGGCAGAAAGCTCAAGGAAGGAATTCAATTTATGTCCAGTGGCGAGTTTGTCCTGCATGATGTGGGACTAAACATATAGCTTCCTTTGCTCGTGCACACCTATGGCCAAGCCTTGTGAAATTGAAGGTGTTGTAGTTGCTGTCTCAATTAATTGGAGGTCCAAGCACCTTCGTGGTTGCCACCCACACCTAATGGAAGTTGTGGCGAAGCTAGAGCGGGTCAGATGGAGCATGATGGTGCTGAGGAAGACGACGGCGATGGCGAGGCAAGGTAGGAACCTGCAAGGGGAAATATGGGCTAAACGACCCAGCTAAAACTTTCGCAAGTGTTGCTGGAGCACGGCAGATGTAATGATGGGTTTTTTGCGGTGAATGGAGGAGTGTAGTGGCCGGCTGAGGTTAGAGATGGTGTGTAGTGAAGGGTGAGTTTGGCAGAGGATTGAGGGTGTAATCCCCTCAATTTCTTGAGGGGTTTTGGTTGTGGAGTGGTGGAGGTTGTGGAGGTGACACGGTGGCGATTGGTGGTTTGTGGAGTGCGGGAGGCATCGCCGGAGCGGAGGAAGATGAAGGGCGTTGAGGGTGTGTCAGTGGTTGAAACAGAAGAGGGATAAGTTGTACCTCATCTAGTGAGGGAGAGGAAGGAATTAACCTAACTAATGGAGGAAGGGGATGAGGAGAGGCATCGACTATGATTGGTCGGTGTAGGGGAAAGAGAAACCTCTGGTGTTGGAGCGGCGAGGAAGAAGAGGGTCTGGAGGGCTTTTGCTGGTATCACGAAAAGCGAAGGAAGGTGAGGAAGGTAGTCCCACTGCCTATGGTATGTGGCAGCAGGCGAGGAAGTCAGAGAGAGAGGAGTTGCCAGAGATATGGTGTATGTGGTCGGAGAAGGAGAATTTCTGAAGAGATGAGGCCAAACCGAGCTAAGGAGCAAGGAATTGCAATGGGGAAGCTTTTATAGAGCTCCTGAGCAAGCTCTAGATAAGGAAAGGGCTTCTACAAGGCTTGAGATTGAAGGAGAAACACCCATAAATCTTGTGCGTTCGCATGAGCTATTCCTTACGATTTGGGAGCTAAGACCAATCCCAATCAATTCCTCATAGTGTGAACATCAATCCCACCAAATTTGGTTGGATTTGATGATGATTTTAATAGGTTCAGGTGTGGTCAAAGTCAGACTAGAGGTCGGTTGACCTCCAATGGAGGTAGGGGTCCTTTCATGAAGAATACAACAAAGTTGGGGACCCATTTGCTAGGATTTTTGAAAGTTAGGGGTTTGTCTGAAGGAAATAGAGTTTAAGTGGACTAAAATGCATACTAGGTCAAGATGGACCCTGATTAGGCCCAAATTTTGGTACAAATCTAATTTGGACCCAAGGAATCTGATGGTGAAGTCATATTTCAGTTTTGACAAAGTTTGGATAGGCAATTTGCATAGAAACCCAAATTAGGGTAGAAACCTATTTGTGACTCTTTTTAAGGTCAAAATAGGTTCAAATGCCCAAATCAAGGATACCAAACCACAAGGGATATTTTTCTATGAATTTTAGATGATTTATATAAATTTTATTTTGACCAAAACCTCTGTAATTTAAGTGGGTCTGAAATTAGGGTTTAAGGTGCTAATTTGATTCTCGAAACGCGTGAAACCCTGTTCCTGTCTATGTGGACCCACTTATTAGACTTGAATTCTCATTTGACCTTAGATTAACCCTTGCCAAACCCCATGGTAACTCTGCTTTCATGATATGATGTTAAAATTGCATAATTAACCCTGATTTAATGTTCTCTCAAAATGGATATGTATGGAATATGGCTCTCAAGCAACTACGTAGGAGGATTTGTCAATTAATTATAACTAAATAAAGCTAGTTATAGCTCATGATGGTGTTTCCATCATACTCCCATGCCTAACTCTTGCTAGTCCCTAGAAAATTCTTATGGAAAGAACTAGATCTCTTAACCATGCTTTCATGTTCAGAAGCCTGATTTGTGTTACTCTCTAGAATTAGACTAGAATGCTAATAATAGGCCTAGAGGTACTCAAGTATCAATCAAGATCCAAACCTAACTAGCTTCAGCCTGGATCTGCAGCAAAGGTTTATAAGGCCCGCAAAAATTGCCTACAGGTTCGTTGACCTAAGCGGTTAAAGCACCTGTGCGTAGAATTTAGTATGTCTAGGTTAGATTTTGCCAGTGCATTTTGATAAGAGAGAAATAGAAGGATTTTTTTCATTTGGAGAGTTTTCTCTCTTTTTCTTCTTAGATTTCCCTAGATCCAACCTTAAATTGGCCCTAAACACGGTCTGTATCGGATTCCTTGTCCCCACCATCAATCCTTGAAGGGTCCCTAGCTTTCGATTCTTTGGGATATCACTACCCATGGCAACACCTAGAACCTTGGCTTTCGACACTTCGAGATAGTGCCGTCCATGTCATTCTGTAGCTAAATTCAAGCCCTAGCAAACGACATTTCGAGATAATCCTGCCTATGGCACCTGAACCAGCACAAGGTGCTTACATGACTCTGGTTGGATATTTAGATATCCGAGGAGACAAGCACCTAGGAGACAATATGTTAATACTCATCTTTGAGGAAAATTTCCCACCTCTCCATGCCAGGAACTCATCTAATCAACTTGTGTTGACAAGCTGCTCCTAAGCTAGATCTTCGAGATGAATTTTCAAAATAGAACACTTTTGGATTGATTTTCTTTATTAAGCATACTAAACCAGACTTAGTGTGTGAGTTTGGGTGCTTAGGTTACCAAATCCCTCAAACCAAAGGGCAGGCAATAGGGTCGAATAATCCCTAAGCCTTTGGCCTACTACATCAGCCTCTCACTTTCCTCAACCCCTTGAGGACTAATCCAGATCTTAACGTATGTGTGAATGTTTAAGCCTTGAAACAAGCATAAGAGACCTAAGATCAGCACCCATACTAGTCTTCTTGTCTCTATCATTTCAGGACTTAATCTTTGTTTCTTATTAGGTCTAGAACTTAAGTAAATCCCATAATCAATTCAAAAGAAACCAAGTATGGGAACTTGTTCCAAAGCCTGACTTACAGACCATTATTGGAACCAAATAGGTCTTTAGGAATAAACTTAATGAATCAAGAGAAGTAGTATGAAATAAAGCTAGACTTGTGGCCCAAGGATATAATCAAGAAGAAGGAATAGATTTTGATGAAACATATGCACCTGTAGATCACCTAGAATCCATTAGAATGTTGCTAGCCTTTGCCGCCCATATAAAATTCAAACTTTTTCAGATGGATGTGAAAAGCGCCTTTCTAAATGGATTTATCAAGGAGGAAATCTATGTTAAACAACCTCTAGGTTTTGAAGATGCTAAATATCCAAAATACATATACAAATTAAATAAAGCATTATATGGTCTAAAACAAGATCCACGAGCTTAGTACAACAGACTAAAAACTTAACTAATTGAAAATAATTTTGAAATTGTAAAATAGATCCAAATTTATTCACAAAAAGAAAAGAAAATGATCTCTTAATAATACAAATTTATGTAGATGATATCATTTTCGGTGCTACTAATGATCTGTTATGCCAAGAATTTATAAAGTTAATGCAGGATCAGTTTAAAATGAGCATGATCGAAGAACTTCGATTCTTTATCAAACTTCAAATTAACCAGTTCTCCTCTAGAATCTTCAAATCACAAACCAAATACACCATAGAGATCTTGAAGAAATTCTCCATGGACAAAGTAAAGGGAAAAGAAACACCTATGGCAGCTTCTACATAACTAAAAAGTAGACCTAATATTCTCTTTTGCACTTGTTTATGTGCTCACTTTCAAGTAAACCCTAATGAAATACGTCTAAATGTTGTTAAAAGAATACTTAAACAACACAGAAGACTTAGGACTTTTCCATCCAAAGTCAAACACATTGAAACTATGTTCCTTTTGTGATGCTGATTATGCAAGTACCTTTATAGACAGAAAGAGTACTAGTGGAACGTGTCAATTTCTCATAAATTCCCTAGTCTCTTGGTTCTCTAGAAAACAACACATTGTTTCACTTTCAACAACCGAAGTTGAATATGTAGTTGCTTCTTTAGCTTGTTCATAACTATTGTGGATGAAACAAACCTTACAAGATTTTGGCCTATCCTAGAAGAATAATAAAATATTGTGTGACAACACTAGTGCCATAAACTTATATAAGAATTCAATTCAACAGTCTAGGACTAAACATATTGATGTTAGACACCACTTTCTAAAGAGACTATGTCTTAAAAGGAGAAATCAACTTAGAATTTGTTAAAACAGAAAATCAATTAGCTGATATCTTCACAAAATCATTGTCAAAGGAAAGGTTTAATGTAATTTGCTACTCATTAGGTTTATCATTACTAAGAGAGCATAATTAATTTGTTTGATTGATATATTTTTGATTGTTGATCGATCAATTTCTCAAATTGATTGAACATACCTCTTTGATTGATCAAATACTTGATTGATCGACCAAATTCTTTGGTGGGAAATTTCCCTCCAAAAATTTGAGTTTTGATCGATCAAATTAGTTGTTTGATCGACCAATCCGGTTGGGCAGAAAATTTCCCTCCAATCGTTAGAACTCTAATCAATCAATTAACTTAATTGATTGATCATTTCTTGTTTTGATCGACCAAAACTAGGCAGATTCACTTTTTGAGATTGCAATCTTTTTACCTTGAATCTCGCTCCTAATCATCCTAACTAACCTTAATCAACTTGATTAGCTACCTAAAATGTTTTTACCTATTTTACCTAATCTTCTTTTCTATAAAACACAACCATTTTACCACTAAATCATATTTTTTACTAACCTATACCCCATATTTGGTCCCCACACCTTCACCACCAAACAAACTCCACCACCTAACCCTAACTCTCCTTCTCCGGTGATGGTGATCGACCAACCTTCACGCCGCCTCTGACCATCACCATTTCTCATGCGAGCAAATCATGCCACCTCCGTGCATGCAACAACACGCTCGACACCTCCTCCACACTAAACCTCTCCACGTGACCTCGAGCTACTCACATGCCAACCTGCCTCTCTCGCTCATTGGTCATCCTCATCCACATCTCCATCCTCGCCATCCTCCCTTTGATCAACCAAAACTTGATTGACCATGGTACACTCTAACTTAAATCAAATCCATTTCTTTTAGGATTTTATTTGAGTATAGGATGTTCTATGAGTAGATCTGTGAATATTATTGATTATTTTTGTGATTGCTTGTGAAATCTTGTAGTATCTGTGAGCTTATCACTCAGAAACACTCATTTCTTTCATGTTTGAACACTTTTGGTCGATCAAAATTCTTGGTTAATCGACCACAAGTCGATTTTTCCAGAACTCTATCTGGTTCATTTTTTATCAACCAAAAACCCTTATTTGATCAACCAACATGCAATTTTAGTTCTATTATGGCTCCAAAACGTGCACGTGCCTCCTCTTCTGCTCATTGTGATGATACGTTTGATCGATTTTTCATCACTAAGGCCGCACACGATCGTTTTTCTCTCTTAGCCAAACTTTCACCACATATTGGTAGGCCAGTCGATTTTGTCTACTTCGAGTCTATTTTTCCTGGAATCCACGAAAAAATTGCATATCACTAGATTTACGTCTTTTTTAGCAGAACTTTTATGCAGGGTTCCAAAAATAGCCACATACCCGATGTTAACCCTATGGCATGTCACCTATTTTATGCCAACTTGAAGAATATAGGTGAGGGCTTCAACATCAAGTCGACCTCAAACGTCTATGGCATAGAGGTTCTGGTCAATGCAAATGTTATTTCAGAGATTCTTGGTTGTCCATCTGTTGGTCCTACCTTTCTTGAGCTTCACCAGCTGACACAGACGGATACCATTAGGGAGACCCTACTCACTCACTCCCATTTTGACTTGGGTCGTCCAACCAAGTCCCCTTATTTTCATCATCTTCCACAGTTTCTTAATCATGTAATTTGATGGAATTTTATGTCCAAATCCACTTGCTTTGAAAACTGCCCTGGCATTATGCTCATTACTCTTTATGCCTTTCTTAAGAATAGGAGGTTAACTGGAACCACTTGATTCTGTATTTAATGAGTAAGCAACGCACCGACTCCTTCCAGTTTGGGACACTTCTTTCCCACATCTTCCTACATTTCAGTGTTCCCATGGATATTAATCATAAATAGTTTATCACTAGAGTCTCCAAATTTGATAAGCTTACTTATACAAAGATGGAGAAAGCTCAGGGAGCCTATGGTGCGGATGCAGCAGCAGCAGCAGGAACTATCTGCAGTTCCTCCTCCTTTCCAGCCTTACGAGAACTTTACCGTGACCTATCTACTAGTGCAACTCTCTCCATCCTTCTACGAGTAGGAGTGGGGCCTTTTGGACAAACCTCTTACAGGCAGGGATTTTGTCAGTATAAAGGATGCGACAGATGGTATTTCCTTGATGATGCATCGGCAGAGAGAGACAGACATGGTGATGATGAGACATGGGCATGACGTATTAGAATACCTAAATGCTCAAAGCTAGTTATTAGATAGACTTGGAGAGTCTATTCATGGGATTTAGCAGCTGCTTCACCGACCTCCTTATCCTCATCGATCTACTACCATGCCTTCATCATCAGCAGCACCTCCTCCTCCTCCTACCACTACAGTAGCACCAGCAGACCAGTAGGTTACACCTCCTCATAAGACATCTAGGCAGTAGACACTGAGATCGTCAGCTCATCTGCACGTATGTCTTGTCCAGCCTACCTCCTCAGAGAGATCTGACTCGATGGACCTCGAGTTAGATACAACCTCCAAAGCACGATGGATGCCTCGATGGCATGATTAGACGAGTAAGTTTAACATTAGTTTCTATTTTTCTTAGCCTCATTGGATTATAAAACTTCATATCCTGTGGACTATTTTTGCTCTACTTATCTATAATATGCATGGATAATATCTCTCTCATATATATTTTACTTGCTTGAAATTGCATGTTGAGATTATTGTTGCTTCATTTACATGCTTAAGGGGGACTTAATTGAAATTGATAGCAGCATGTTTTACTTTTTGCTGAAACGAAAAGGGGGAGATATTATGCATAATATTTCAATTCATAATTATAATTTTGTTGTCATCAAAAAGGGAGAGAATGTAAATACCTCTGTTTTGATGCCACCAAAATTATGTTTATTGCATGACTAATATTTTTGGACTATCGCGGGTCAGAGCTTCTCTTCTGGAGCAAGATTAGATAGATGTAGATCTGTGTCTTTTACTTTTATTGATTCTAGGATATTGCTGTAAGGAACCTCAAAATAAAACTCAAATGCATTTTTGCGCTTTTCCCTAAAAATCAGTTTATAGGGTTTTAATCAACCAATAAGACTAATTGATCAACCAAATTGATTGATCGACCAACCAACTTAGTTAATCGATCAAACCAGCCCATTTTAGGAAGATGATTAATACTCTTTTGATCGACCAATTAAGCTAATTAATTGACCAATTAGTGATCGATCAAATAACTAGATTGATCAATCAAATCTCATTTTGATCGACCAATCTACCTTAATTAATCGACCAATTTCATTTCCATTTCAGGTCGAATCTTTAGTATAAATAGAGGTCGTACACAACCCTTTTTCATATAACTTTCAATAGAAAATCCTCTCAAAAGAATAGAGCTTCTCGTGCTTCTATAAGTGCTTCTGCACTTCAATTTTCACACCTTTCAAAGCACATCATTTCAAACCTCCGCTGAAATACTGGTTTGATTTTTATTGAGGTTCCATAGTTCTACATTGTTCTTTTACATTGTTGTTTTGATTAACGGATCCCAAGTTGTTGGGGAAGATCCATTGTAGTTGTTGTTGTAGTGCTTCTCTTCAAGTTATAAAGAGAAGTGTTTGTAAAGAGGTTGTGCCACCATCGTTCAAGTGGTACAATAGTGGATTGACTAGCCTCGACTAGTTGGGAAAACCTAAGCTGGGAGGCTTACATAGTGGTTTTCACCCAGTTTGGGTTTCCACTATAAATCTAGGTGTAATATGTACTTCATTTTGTTGTGGATATATTTTTTTTCATAATATTTTTTTTAAGCGATACCATTCACCCCTCCCCTCTAGTATACTTTATGATCCATAGGCAACCCTCATTTGGTATCAGAGCACAGTTGTCTAGAAGATGCCCAAATCAACTGTTGATTCATATGCAGAGGGTCAATTAGCAGTTCGACCACCATTATTTGATGGAACAAACTACGGTTATTGGAAGAGCAAGATGTAGATCTTTCTAGAGTCAATGGACTTCGAAGTATGGGATGTCATTGTCGCCAAGTACACATGCCCTAAGATCAAGGAGGGTATGGCAACGACTCCGGCTCAGAAGAAGATGGAAATGCATAATACGAAAGCCATGAACGAAATCTTCTGTGGGCTTTCCAGAGTGGAATTCAATAGAGCCTTAGCCAGCAGGACATCTTACAAGATTTGGAGCATCCTCGAAGTCACTCACGAAGGAACATCAAAGGTGAAAGAAACTCATATAAA
The DNA here is from genome assembly GCA_037157565.1 of Thalassia testudinum. Taxonomy (NCBI): domain Eukaryota; kingdom Viridiplantae; phylum Streptophyta; class Magnoliopsida; order Alismatales; family Hydrocharitaceae; genus Thalassia; species Thalassia testudinum. Next base: position 691,644 of record JAZHRO010000028.1, read on the forward strand.
TTTACTAACTCAGAAATACAAACTCTTCAGGATGAAGAGAGGTGAAACTATAAATGAGATGTTTACGAGATTTACGAATATTGTAAATTCGTTACGAAGTCTCAATCAAGACATGAAAGCTGAAGTCTTGGTAAGGAAGATCCTCCGGTCACAAACTAGCGATTGGGAAACAAAGACCACAGCCATATAGTAATCAAAAGATCTGTCTACACTAAAACTAGACGATCTTGTTGGAAGTCTGATCGCTTATGAAGTTTAGCTCCAACACATGAAGGAGCATGAAGAAGGAGTCAAGAAGAAGACCATAGCTTTCTAAGCCAATCAACATTCTGAGGATTCGTCAAGTGAAGATGAGGAGGAAGACATAGCCCTCCTCTCCAAAAAGTTTAGAAAGTTCCTCAAGAATAAGAGGAGCTGAGGGAAGAAGAAAGAAGAATCAAAAGCAGATACCATCATCTGCTACAACTCCAATAGAAAAGGATATATCAAAAAGGATTGTTCACTTCTGAAGGAGTCAGAAAAGAAGAAGAAATTTCTCAGAAAGGAAGGCATTTTCAGTGACATGGGATGAATCAGATTCAAGTTCAGGAGAAGAAGAAACCTCCAGAGAAGAAGCTCTTCTAGGACTAATGGCTCTAGATGATGAGGTAACCTCTTTTTCACAAGATGAACTATTATAAGCATTTTTTGAGATGCATGACATAGCTAAGTCACCAAAATTAGAAAATAAAAACCTAGCAAAAGCATTAGGGGAAGAAAAAGCACAAAAAGATATGCTTACTCAACAAAATAAAGAGTTATCTATTGAAATCATCTCATTAAAGTCACACATAGACAATCTAAAGGTAGATATAGATAACCACCGCCATTACATTCCTCGCCTCACGGTGATCCTTCTAGCTTTCAAATTGGGGCAATTAGCCTGTATTTTGGAATTCAGCTTGTCGCCATCGCCATTGCCGTCGTACTCTGCCGCCATCCAGCCACCATTGACTTCATCTCCACCTCCCATTACTGTGGAACCATCCCGCTAGTCGGGCCCGGATAGGTTGTGTTAATATGGTGATTTAATCGTTGAAATGAGTATAGTGGTTAACCTAAATCGAGCCTAACCATCTCTTTAAAAAAATTTTTTACCTGGCCTATTTGATTTTATCTTGGTCACTTTTAGTCCTAGGGTCGAACTCAGGGAAGTGGGATTAGAGGTGAATAAGTTTCTACGCCTTTCCTACAACGAATCTCTTCCGTTCATTTATTATGTTTTTGGTGTTTTTCTGTTTAAGATTTTTTTCTGATAATTTTTGTCCTTGAGGTACACCCTCAAAATCAGGTTCTTGGCTTTGAGCCAAATTAGGGTTTCAAAACTAGTCTTGCTATTTGCAAGGCAGAGTACCTGCAAGTCAAGGATTACCTTTTCTCTTTTGTATATTTTTTTTTTATCTTTTTAATGCCAGGAGAGAGAAATGAAAATAAGATAAATATAGTATATATATATTATATATGTATATAGGGGTGGGGGTAGAGGTGGAAATGGCGCTAGCACGATGTCGAGTTGATCGTCGTCTAGGAAGACGCAACTAATAGGACGAAGTGCCACGTGGAGTGTAGGATGGATGGGTGGAAGATGTGTGCGAAAACGCTTTCTATACGCATGTATCAGGGATTATCAGCAACTGGTGCAGATATTCCCTCGAGACAACAAATGGTAGGTGATATGAAAATATATATATATATATATATTTAAATATATACATATGGTTATAATTATATAGGTGTATATGTAGTTATGTATGTATATATATATATGTATATATATATATTTATAATTAGATATATATGTATGTATATATAACTATATATAAATATGGATATATATATATATATACGTACAAATATATGTGTATATATATGCATATATATATATATATGTATGTATATATACTTATACTTAGTTATATAGGTACTAACATATGTACAGATATGTATATATATATATATGTATATAAATATATATATATATATATATATGTATATATATATAAGTATATAGTACTGTATAAGTGAGTGGGTGTGTGTACGAGAGTGTGTGTGTGTGTGCGTATGTGTCTGCAGGGGGGAGTGAGAGAGTGTTGTGAGAGAGAGAGATAGAGAGAAATCGTTTGCTGAAGGAAGAGGCACGGGCGAGTAAGTCGTCCGAAGCCTCCAGGCGTCATCTGATGGCCACGCGCATGCGTAGGCGCATAAGCGCACGATGAGGCGTGCGCACGCAGGAGGGGGTGAGCGCGAGGGAGGGACTGCAGCGCACCGTGTTGCGCGGTGAGGCGGGTGCAGGCAAAGGTGCTATGAGCTGAAGCGGGCAGGTGTGGATGCAAAGAAGCGGGTGCTTGAGCGGGCGCGGGCTAGCGAAGGTTGCAATGCGGAGAGAGAGTGCCTGGTGACTAGCACCTTCGGGGGTTTTTACCGATCACTGCACTGTAGCAGCGTGAGATCGCTGCTACAGTGCAGGGGCAAAAAGTTGACCGACTAGCACGCGCGAAACCGACTGTGCTGCGGGCGGAATTTCGTGATAGGGCGCGCGGAGAGGGGCGAGGGTGGCCTGCTGGCTCACGCAGAGCCCGCTGAACAGGTGCATGAGGTGCGTGGTGGCCTACGTTGCTGCTGGCTACCCCTGCTTCTGCTTGAGCTTCCAAGCTTGAAGCTCCTGCGGCAATGGTGGAAATGGCTAAATGATGAAATCAGAGAGGAGAAACACCACGCCCACCGGCTCTTTGATGAGCTGGGCGATGGTGTGACTCACAGCGGTGGTTGTGTACCACTGTGAGTTGCTCCTGCCTGCAGCGTGGCTCCTCAAGAAGAAGAGAGGTTGCGTATGGAGGGGAGAGGTGAGGAGATGGCCTGGAAGAAGAAGATGCTGTCTGTGTTTGCTGTTGGACCAGGCTCTCCTCTGCAAAGAAGATAGCCGTGCCTTTTTAACGAAGGCAAGCATAGCCATGCCTTGGGCTGTGCATGGCTGTGCAGAGCATGGCGTGAGGAAGATCAAGCCATGCTTTGCAGCCGTGGAGAAGAAATTCAAAGACAAATAAAAATAAAAAAGAAAGATGGTGAATTTGGGAGGCAGCACTTGAGGAAAACGTTAATTTCAAGGCCATTTTATTCACTCTCCTCCCCTCTCAAATAAATGCATGTAGGCGTTTATTTTCACAAATGCGACTATGGCTACCTAATATACATTGGTAATGCTTGGAAATAGCACAAGATGGCACAATTGTTGGTACATTTTTCTGTGCAATCATACCCCCATGCCTATCTTTTGGTAGTCCCTAGCAAAACATTTTTGTATTGTATTTAGAAATGATCTTAAGTTGAAGATTTTTTTCTAAGGTGACATAGGTGTGTTTATTTGTTGGATATTGTGAGAACCAATTGTAGAGAAGACTACCAATACTTTAAGGCTTATGTGACATAGCTCATCTCTCAACTAACCTAGACTCTTGATATTTAAACCTTAAGTACGATTTCCAGGACCCAGGAGGTTTTTACCGTACTCGAGAGCTCAAGAGATTATGGCTTGTGCATAGTGAAGGATCAAGACTGACCAGATGAACATTAAGACTCAAGCCCAGGGTTTCACAAATTTTTAATTGCAAGTTGGTGCGAGTTTCAGCTCATGTCTTCGGATTGACCCTTAAAAAGATGACGGAAAACTTGACTCCCATTTCATGACATTTGTGGCTCAAAGAAAATAAGGTATTTGTACTTTGCCATGAAGAACTTTTATAGGAGGAAGACTTAATAGATATTTGCGAGATATACTGACTTATTTGCATCTTTTTTTTTTTTTTTTGAAACACATGTCAGTATATCTCTTACAACATTATTTGGAGGAGCACACTTTTCTTTTTGGTGGGAGGGTTCCTTTTTCATGGAAAGAGTCTCTCCTAAACACAGGACTAAAGCCTGGGATAAAAAGTCTACCTGTGCGCACAGGTAAGGACTCCACCTTCCCTAATGAACACTAGGGTTGGATGTTATGTTCACCTGGTCTTTCTTGATAAGTGTAGTGTGAACCACGATTACTTAGGCTCTCGAGTAGAACCAAACCAACGGATCCTGTACTGGTGTCTCAGGTACAAGAATATGTCCTTAGTTAGGAGAGATTGCGATCTATCTTGTCAATGCTCAAGTGAATTAAGCCGAGCCTGAGCGAATCAAGCTTCTGTGGCCTGGAAAGTCTTCAAAACAATGGTTGAATATCCATAAACACTTATTGTATTTTTGTTTCAGCCTTCAGATCATTACTAAACACCATTTTTTATATATATATATAGATAGTTGGAAACTGCATGATACCATAAAATACCAAGATCCTATGGATGCCTATCCACTCCCCCATGCCAAACTATGCTATGTCCTCATATGCATGCAGGGTAGGGTAGAGGAAGGATGAAAGATCGGGTAACAAGAGCTGAGGTGCAGGGTAAACAGCAGGATGGTAGGGTAGGTGGATGGTGGGTGGTGAAGTGAAAAGTGAAGTGAGCATGACAGTGGCCGAGTGTTGTTGGGGTGCCTCCCAACGAGCGTTGAATTTAACATCCCCAGCTGGACTCAGAATGAGGCACAAAATTAGTTACCCACCAGCAGGGCAACAGTTTCTCCAATGGGGGTAGGTTCATGAGTAAGATAGGGTTTCAAACACTGCCCATTGATCGTAAATTTCTGCCCAGATTTAGGATCTTCAATCTCAACGGCCCCGTTGGGAAATGGTCTCGAGACCAGGAAAGGATCAATCCATTTGGACTTCAATTTCCTAGGAAGGAATTTGAGCCGGCATTGCAGAGCCAAATTTGCTAAGATGGCTCAAATTCTTTCCGCCGAATACGGCTGTCGTGAAAAGCCTTAGTGCATTGCTTGAAAGTTAAGGCAGAATCATAGGCTTCACGACGAAGCTATTCCAGCTCCTGGAGTTGGAGTTTCCTTTCTCGACCATACAGGTATGGGTCGAGGTTACATTGGCGAACCGCCCAATAAGTGCGGTGTTCCAACTCCATAGGAAAATGACAAGGCTTCCCGTAAATGATTCTATAAGGAGACATACCAAGGGGAGCCTTGAAGGTGGTCCAATACGCCCAAAGTGCGTCAATCAGCTTGTCAGACCAGTCCTTACGGTCAGGCCAAACCATTTTCTGGAGAATTTGCTTGATTTGCCGGTTCGACACCTCTGCCTGGCCATTCGTCTGAGGATGATACGGGGATGCGAAACAATGGTGGACTCCGTATTTCCTCATAACTGCTCGAAAAGAACATGGGTAAAGTGGCTTCCTCCATCCGAGATAATGGCTCGAGGGATCCCAAAGCACGCAAAAATGTGTTCTTTGACAAATCAAGTGGATATAACATGGTCATCACGACGTGTGAGAATAGCCTCGATCCATTTCGATACATAATCAACGGCCACGAGGATAAATTCGAAGCCGTTGGAAGGAGGAAAGGGACCCATGAAATCAATTCCCTAAATATCGAATATTTCTGTAGCTAGGATGGGTTGCAAAGGCATCATGTCACGTCATGACATTGACCCTAATGACTGGCACCTAGTGCAATGTTTGGCAAAATTGTGTGCATCCTGGTGAAGGGAGGGCCAAAAGAAATGGCACTGCAACACCTTGGCTGCAGTTTTCCTCCCAGAGAAATGGCCTCCGAAGGCCTGATCGTGGTAGAAGGATTGCACACTGGGGAATTCACTGTCAGGAACACAGCGACGGATGATTTGATCAGCACCTATTCGAAAAAGAAATGGATTATCCCAGAAATAATACTTTGCTTCTGCCATGAGACACTGGCACTAGTTTTTAGGCCAGCCACGTGGAAGGGATCCAGAAGCAATGAAATTGGCAATGTCGGCATACCAAGGTCCACTTGCCACATTAATTGCCAAAAGGTGCTGATCAGGAAAAATCTCATTAATCGGCAGAGTAAGTCCAATATAGTCAGGGTCCAGTCTAAAAAGATGATCAGCCACAACATTCTGGGCTCCGACCTTATCGCGGATCTTAATGTCAAATTCTTAGAGCAGAAGGATCCAACGAATCAGTCTAGGCTTGGCATCCTTCTTGTGCATGAGATGGAGAATGGCCACGTGATCAGTGAAAATAATAACATGTGAGCCCAGAAGGTAAGAGCAAAATTTCTCCAGCCCAAAGACGAACAACAGTAGTTCTTTTTCAGTGGTAGTATAATTACGCTGGGCCTTGTCCAACGACTTACTGGCGTAGTACACCACGAAGGGGTGTCTATCGCGTCTTTGTCCTAGGATGGCTCCGACTGCAAGGTTGGAAGTGTCACACATGAGTTCAAAGTCGAGGGACCAATCAGGTGGCTGGAGAACAGGGGCCTTAGTGACAGCATTACGCAGCTGCATGAATGCTCGTATGCAGTCGGGGCCCATATCGAAGGGTACGTCGGTTGATAGGAGCTGAGTTAAAGATCGAGAAATCTTGGAGAAATCTTTGATGAATCTCCTATAGAAACCAACGTGTCCCAGGAAGGAGCAGATTTGTTTGACAGAGCTAGGCACAGATAAATCAGGAATTACATCAAGCTTAGCTCTATCAACCTCGATACCCCTATCGGAGATGATATGTCCGAGAACAATTTCCTTGTGTACCATAAAATGACTTTTTTCCCAAGAAAGCATGAGGTTTACATCAATACATCTCCTAAGGATACGGGTCAGGTTGGCAAGACAGTCATCAAAAGATGGTCTAAAGATCGAAAAGTCATCCATGAAGACCTCGAGAAAGTCACCCACCATGTCATGAAATATTGTCAGCATACATCTCTGGAAGGTTGCTAGTGCATTACAAAGTCCGAATGGCATCCTTCTAAATGCAAAGGTGCCGAAGGGACAGGTAAAAGTGGTTTTCTCTTCGTCCCGGGGGTCAATTGCCACCTGGTTATATCCTGAGAATCCATCCAGGAAACAGAAAAATTTATTTCCCGCTAATTGCTCCAAGATTGGGTCAATGAAAGGTAGCGGAAAGTGATCTTTCTTAGTTGCAGCATTGAGTTTCCTATAATCTACACACACTCTCCAAGATGTAGGAGTGCGTGTAGGGATGGATTCACCCCTATCATTGACACGGATGGTGAGTCTCACCTTTTTGGGCATAACGTGAATCGGACTCACCTAAGGGCTATCGCTGATCGGGTAAATTATACCTACATCCAGCCACTTAATAATTTCCTTCTTAACAACCTCACGCATGTTAGGGTTGAGACGTCGCTGCATCTCGCGGGAAGGTCGAGCCCCCTCCTCCGTATATATACGGTGAGTGCAATAGGAGGGGCTAATGCCAGTTAAGTCTGACAAAGACCATCCAATGGCTGCCTTGTGTTCCACAAGGACCTCAGTTAGTTTGCACTCTTGCTCCCTGGTCAATTTTGAACTGATGATTACGGGGAGCATTTCATTTGGTCCCAGGAAAACATACTTAATTGTACTAGGCAGCTCTTTCAGCTCGGGAGTGGATGGTGAAAGATCTGGCATTTCTTGGGACGAGAGTGTCCCAGGCGAATCAGAAAACAAGTCAGGAGGAAGAAGTTGGCCCTCAGATTGGCCAAGAGGAGGGGCTTCTTGGATAGATGGATCCAAAAAGGAATAGCCCCAGTGAGTAGTATATGGGCTCATGGTCCCAGTGTGGAGTTGCAACTCCACCTGATTTGGCAGGAAAGAAAGGGCAATCCAGTCTTCAAGAGTGTGGATCGGCGGTGAGTAGCCCGGATATGACTCAGACCATGAGGTATGGGAAGCATAGAAAACCTCGTCAGAAGTCTGGTCAAGAGAAGGTATGGGACAAGGGAGGGATGGGTGAACGTCACAATATGTGTCGGTCAGGCAATCGTCAGTGTTTACAGGTAATTTGCAGCAGTCAGAATAGGTCAGAATTAGTCCAATACGCGCACTGACGGCCATGACCTCATCAGACGTGTCATCCTCGATGCAATCGCAATCAAAGTTCTTGGCTGCCTTGAAGATGTTAAGCTTGAGCTTTTCAGATCTAACGACAATCTCAATACAACCCGACTTGCAGTCGATATGGGCACGGGCTGTGGCCAAGAAAGGTCGACCAAGGATGATCGAACAATCAGAAAGTGAGCTAGGAACATCCATATCTAAAATAGGAAAGTCAACAGGAAAATAGAGACTGTTGACCCTAACCACCACGTCTTCCACCACACCCTTTGAAATTTTGACAGAATGATCTGCCAACTGTAACGTGACAGGGGTGGGTTTCAGATTTCCCGAGGAAAATTTTTTGAGCATGATGGTTGGTATAAGATTGATGGAAGATCCTAGATCAAGTAGGGTACGATTAAAATTGCAGCCTTGGATGCTACAGGAAATAAGTGGTGTGCCCAGATCTTTCTACTTCGGTGGTAGATTTGACAGTATAGCACAACTCGCATGAGGCGAGAGAACCACTGGATTCTTAGTTTTCTTTGACTGTCGCCTGGGTGTTGTGTAGTCTTTGAAAAATCGGGTGACAGTAGGTATGTGGTCGATAGCCTCTAGCAGTAGTACCTTGATTTCAACATCCCTGAACAAATTACGCAAGTTATCAAAGGCCTGTGTATCCTTCTTCTTGCCTTTTGGCTCCCTCAGTAGAGCCTTAGGGAATGGGACTGATTCTGGCACCATTTTGGGTGTATCATCCTCTTGCGAATGCGGTATGCATCCTGATGAAGAAGACAAGCCAGGATCAGGTCGAGGCAGATCAACGGTCTGCTTTCCGCTCCTCATAGTGATTGCATTGGACGATGCGGGTCCAATGGGATCATAAGGTGGAGGAGGGTTCGCAATAGGGACATAAGAGTGAGGTGCTGCAGCGGGATTAGCCTGAAATCCCGGTGGAATGCTCAGAGCCTGCAAATTTTGCTGAACCTGCCCCTGAGAAGGTTGTACCTGTGGTTGAGGACCACGGGGTACGAAATTTCATGGGTTGGGAAAAGGTTGGGCTGGGAGAGTGCCCTAAGATCAAGTTGCCATGCGTAGTTGATTGATCTCAGCATTCTGCTGCGCCATTTGGTGCTGAAGAGAGGTCATGTTCTCTTCATGGCACTTTGACATTTCCATCATCATTTGCATCAATTTGTCAAGAGGACTTGATGCATGTTCTATTTGCGGTACGCAAGGACCCGATGGCGAATTCGCCATAGGATTAGACTGGGCCCTCGGGATGATGGGTGCGGACGGTCGCATTGGTCCACTCGCAGGGTTTTGGCGCTGCGGGTTGTTGGACCATGCGAAGTTCGGATGATTTCGCCACCCTGGGTTATAAGTGGCAGAGAACGGGTTGTTCCCCAGGGCGCAAGCGTCTTTTATGCCGTAAGATGTGTCCGCATGTAAATATGCTTCCAAGCACACGGAGGCTTGGTGCTCCGTGTTAGAATACTGGCTTGCAGAAGCCAGATCCACATGACTTACCGAATCGCTCGGCGCGACACTCGGTAAGGAAGGTCTTACGGGATTACTCGTGATAAGCCTGGTGTTGGAAGAATTGGAATTGTGACGAAGTGGTGAGGTGGGGGTGATTGCCATAGAACGAGCGGGGTTGACCAGAAGCTTGTCCATCTTCTTGTGCACGACAGAGACTTCATCCAATTTCTGTGCGATAAGGCTAAGATCAGTGGATGAATGGGAGGGTCCCGTGTCAACTTTGTGGACATTACAGGGCAGGCTGGTACGATTAAAGGCTACAATGGAGGCCTTGTTCATTGAGTTTTCGCTCATATTTTCAAATAATTCGAATGCTCCATTCTCGTCTTTATTCATAAAATTCCCTCCGCAGGAAGCATCTGCAATCTGCTTCAAAGTCACATTTAGCCCATAGTAGAAAATCTGGGCTATATGCCACTTAGGCAGACCATGGTGCGGACACTTCCTGAGGAGGTCATTATATCTCTCCCATGCCTCATGAAACTATTCACCGTTTTGTTGTGTAAATGAAGTGATAGCACGGCGAAGCACATTGGTTCACCCGATTGGGAAGAACTTCTTGAGAAACACTGTTCGCATCTCTTCCCAAGAGTGGATGGTTCTCCCAAGGGTGCGTAACCACTGCAACGCTTTATCCAGCAATGAAAACGGGAACATTTTCATGAGGACTATAGGTAACCTGATATTTCTTGGTTTAACTGTTTCAACCAATCGGGTTAGGTCTTACAAGTGGAGAAAGGGATCTTCACTTGCAAGACCATGGAAGTGAAAATTTATCAGGCCAATTATGTTAGGTTTCAGTTCAAAGTCATCCCCGCCCATGGGAACCCAAATTTGTCCTATGGTCTCTATAGCAGCGAGATTCTGATAGGAGCTAAGAGACCTAGGCTCCTCCCATTCGGGAGGTTCTACATTTCCTCCAATGTTTCCCTTATGGCTTCAATTTGTTCATTATACATTTCTATTTGGGCTTGGAGGTGGGTTATGGAATCCAAGGCTCCACCACCTGGTGTGTTTTGAGGGCAGTTTCCTCCTCGGGATTTGGGGGTGGACGTGCAGCCATGTTTGTGGAGGAGGAAGATGATGCGGCTTCTTTTCTAAAATTATCAGGCAATTCACATAGTTCAGGGTTTTGTGACCTCCTCCCAAACATGCACTATCGCAGGAAGAATTGGGGGGATACGAAGGGAAAAGGGATGAGAGAAATGACACCGCAAAGGTACACTTGCTGACAAATCAATACATTCAAATTCCTAACCTCTACAGTGTGCCCTTAGACCTAAAGATCTAAGTTGCCTACTATCACGACCTACGGAACCGAATGCGAGCACTGCGGAACCACCGGGCCAGATTGAAAGGCCGTTTGCCCCAGGCTTAGACACCCGGTAGCATGCGGGAGCCCTCACTAGCATGTTGGTGCTACACGTAGGTAGTTAGACCTCCAATCCTTAATAAGGGTCAAGTTGCTACCAGTTTTAGTTAGAGGCTTAGGATCAAGTGCTTCTGGAATGTGAAGGGCATTATTTACGGATAATGCCCAAGTGATTGATTTTACAAAGTGTGTAAACCAAGCATGCAACAGGGAAATCTCCCCGAATTGAAGTTTTTAATTGGTGAATGGTTTTTAGAGTTTCAGCCTTAAGTAGTATGGATTTTAGCATTTCTCTGAAATACCAATTCAACCAATCTTTGGGTTTTGAGAGAATACAAGTTTCCTTCTAAGCCCAACAAGCCCTTCTTCAATGCCAGTTGGTTAATGCATGCTAAAATACAATGGGCTTCCCTAGATGGATGGATTTCTATGTGTGGATGCACGAATCAATTTTAGATTAGTGTGAAAGGGAGCCAAAACGCTTCAATTCAAGTGCTCCCAATCACCAAAATGATTTCCACACACAGGGCTCAACCATAAGATAAAGAAAATCAAACTGTTGGGGTTGAAGTATTTGGGATCGAATCTTAGGCACGTGAAGAGTCGTGGTGGGGTTGGAATCAACTCAATTCAAAGTCTCCCCACCAAAAAGGTGATCCCGAATTGCAAATAAATGAGGCAAAGAGGGATGGCAATCAATCTATTTATTTTTACCTCATAGAATACTTCACATAGAGAAAAATTCAAGACTCAAGATTCTTGGATCTTCGCTATGCGAAGTTTGGTGGGAAATCCCAGGGCGGTGGGATTGAAGGCAAACAATCAAACAAGTGATTTTTAATCCACTTGCCCCAAGAGATCCCAAGAAGTGTTTTTAGTTTTTTTTTTCTTTTTTATATTTTTTTTATTAAGATGACAAGTTAACCTAAGTTGCTAAGAAAGAAAGACCTACTTATTCAGCAATGTGTGCGAAGCTCCAGTGCATTATCGGCGACTTCACGCTGTCGTTCCCACCTTGGATCACCCACGTCTCTGACTTCGTCTGCCTACCTTCTCCTTGCAACTGGTTCACCTGCACACCAAAAAATAGAGACACCCATAAAGAGAAGGGTGTGAGAAGAGAAAAATTAAAGGAATGGAGTGGAAACTTACTTGAATGTGCACTTCCCCGGCAACGGTGCCAGAAAAGAGTTTTGGTCGGGCCTGGATAGGTTGTGTTAATATGGTGATTTAATCATTGAAATGAGTATAGTGGTTAACCTAAATCGAGCCTAACCATCTCTTTAAATAAATTTTTTACCTGGCCTATTGGATTTTATCTTGGTCACTTTTAGGCCCAGGGTTGAACTCACGAAAGTGGGATTAGAGGTGAATAAGTTTCTACGCCTTTCCTACAACGAATCTCTTCCATTCGTTTATTATGTTTCTGGTGTTTTTCTGTTTAAGGTTTTTTTCTGATAATTTTTGTCCCTGGGGTACACCCTCAAAATCAAGTTCTTGGCTTTGAGCCAAATTAGGGTTTCAAAACTAGTCTTGCTATTTGCAAGACAGAGTACATGCAAGTCAAGGATTATCTTTTCTCTTTTCTCTTTTGTATTTTTTTTTTATCTTTTTAATGGCAGGAGAGAGAAATGGAAATAAGATAAATATAGTATATATATATATTATATATGTATATAGGGGTAGGGGTGGAGGTTGAAATGGCGTGTAGCATAGTGTCAAGTTGATCGTCGTCAAGGAAGACGCAACCAACAGGATGAAGTGTCACGTGGAGTGTAGGATGGATGGGTGAAAGATGTGTGCGAAAATGCTTTCTATACGCGTGTATCGAGGAATATCAACAACTAGTGCAGATATTCCCGCGAGACAACGTATGGTAGGTGATATGAAAAAATATATATATGTATATATGTAAATATATATATATATATATGGTTATAATTATATAGGTGTATATGTAGTTATGTTTGTATATATATATATATATATATGTATATATATATATATATGTATATATATATAGATATGTAAATATATGTATAGATATATATATGTATATGTATATATATATATATTTACAATTAGACATATATGTATGTATATATACTATATATAAATATGGATATATATATATATAGTTATAGATATGTATATATGTATATATATATTAGTATAAGTATCTATGTATATAGATATATGCAGATAGATATATATATATGTGTGCATTTATAGTTATAGATATATGTATATATGAATGTATATTTGTATATATATATATATGTATATATACTTATAGTTAGTTATATAGGTACTAATATATGTATAGATATGTATATAAATATATATATACATAAATATATATATGTATATATATATATATGTATATAGTAGTGTATAAGTGAGTGGGTGTGTGTACGAGAGTGTGTGTGTGTATGTGTCTGCAGGGGGGAGTGAGAGAGTGCTGTGAGAGAGAGAGAGCGAGAGAGAGAGAGAGATCATCTGCTGAAGGAAGAGGCACAGGCGAGTTAAGTCATCCGAAGCCTCCAGGCGTCGTCTGATGGCCATGCGCACGTGCAGGTGCGTAGGCACGTGAAGAGGCGCGCACACGTAGGAGGGAGTTTGGGCGGGAGGGATCGCAACGCGTCGTGCTGCATGGTGAGGCGGGTGCGGGCGAAGGTGCTATGAGCTAAGGTAGGCAGGTGCAAACGCGAAGAAGCGGGCGCTTGAGGAGGCGCGGGGAGAGACACAGGCGTGTGCTAGCGAAGGTTGCAGTGCAGAGAGAGAGTGCCTGGTGACCAGATAAGTGAGAAACTTGCCGGTCACCGCACTGTAGCAACGTGAGATCGCGACTACAGTGCAGGGGAAAAATGTTGACCGGCTGGCGCACGCGAAACTGGCTAGGCTGCGGGCGGAACTTCGCGACAGGGAGCGTAGAGAGGGGCGAGGGCGGCCTACTGGTGTGTGTAGAGCCCGCGGAACAGGCGCATGAGGCGCGTGGTGGCCTGTGCTGCTGCTGGCTGCCGCTACTTCTGCTTGAGCTTTCGAGCTTGAAGCTCCTACGGCAATGGTGGAAATGGCTGAACGATGAAATCAGAGAAGAGAACCACCACACCCACCGGCTCTTTGATGAGCTGGGCGGTGGTGGGACTCACAGTGGTGGTTGTGTACCACTGCGAGTTGCTCCTGCCAGTAGCGTGGCTCCTCAGGAAGAAGAGAGGCTGCATATGGAGGGGAGAGGGAAGGAGATAGCCTGGAAGAAGAAGATGTCTGTGTTTGCTGTTGGGCCAGGATCTCCTCTGCAAAGAAGATAGCCGTGCCTTTTTAAAGAAGGAGGCAAGCACAGCCATGCCCTGGGCTGTGCATGGCTGGCAGGGAGTGGCTGTGCAGAGCATGGCGCGAAGAAGATCAAGCCATACTTTGCAACCGCAGAGAAGAAATTCATAGACAAATAAAAATAGAAAATAAAAATGGTGAATTTGCGAGGCAGCACTTGAGGAAAACGTTAATTTCAAGGCCATTTTATTCACTCTCCTCCCTTCTCAAATAAATGCATGCAGGCGTTTATTTTCACAAATGCGACTATGGGTACCTAATATACACCGGTAATGCTTTGAAATAGCACAAGATGGCACAATTGTTGGTACATTTTTGCTGTGCAATCACCCACGACCTCAATTGCTACTTCAATTGAAGAAAGAAGCCCTACAGTAGCTACAATCGACAAGAGATCTCAGCTGTAGCACACGTGAAGAGCAGCAGCTCAGATTGTCCCACATCGGGCGCAGCTAAAAAATTCTTGATACTTATTGAGAAACACACATTGCCTTATTGCCATAACACATGGGGTGAGGTCCCTCTCACTCCCCACATTCCTTGCCCACCACCCACACCTAGGCAGGCCTGGTCCCTGGATCCGATTGCCTAATTACCACTTTCCCGATTTTGAAGAGAGAGAAGAGGGATTTTTTGAGGGAAGGAGGGGGGTTTTGTACTATGCACATTTGCCTCGGGATTCCTACCTACACTTAGAGAAATCTCAGAGATGCTTTGGAGTAGTAACTTTAAGGCGTCTGTGCTTCATTGAGACATCTGATTATTACTTTGTTTGAAGAATCTAACTACTGTTGGCATTGAGATCTAAGTTGGGAATTGTTCTAAGTGTTAGAGGGGCTTAATTGGTGGTTTCAACCACCATTTTTGCGTTCTTTATATTTTTGTCAGTTGACTCTTCAAATACAGTTTGAATTCTAATTGAATATCTTTTTAGTTGATTGATTCATTGCATGTTATACTTGTGATTAATTATTGTGCTCATTACTTATCATTTGATTAGTTGATTGAATTGCAATATTTGCTTTCTGTGAATGACCTTGGAACTCACGACTTTTCGAGCAACTACAAATTTAAATGTCGACTTGATTTTCGTCGCTATTCTACGATGTGTTTTTCTAAACTACAACGATTTTAAACCAACACCTTGGTGCCTTGTCCTCAGGGGACGAGCTTCCCAACTGGCATGAAGACTTCGTCTCCTCCTCCCTAGGCGGTTCTCTAGGAACCTTGTCCACAACATGACCCTCAGTTTTTTGACAGTCATGCTCGGACAAGAGCTAGTGCACAGACCAATCGCGTAGCTCCTCCATAGTGGTGGGTTTGCCCTCCAGCAGGGCCTGCACTATCATCAGGGTGTGCTTCTGTTGCAGTCAAAATTTGTCGTAGTTAGGAAAATAATGCATTGTAGTATAGTGATGATGAGCATATTTTCACGAGGAAAAGTTAGGGTTTCGGAGAATCGCCGTCGTAGCTGCAAAAATCACTACCAAATAAAATTTATACCGAAACTCCAAGAAATTCTCAGATCAAACACAAGGAGGCGAATGTTTCGTTTTGAAATCCGCGCTTCAATTTTATTTGTTTTTGTTGTTTTTGTCTTGTATATTTTTTTTGTATTTTTATAAGGCAAGAGATCAGGTCAAAAATAATTTCTATCTAATCTACTTGCAGAGAGAGTGAAAGAGAAACAATCACATATATATCTAAACAAGTGTTTGCTATAGATAAGAAAACAGAAAACTACACCACAAAAGCGTTAAAGATAGAGAGAGGTGAGAAGAATCCCCCTCGACAATCACATGGAGGATGGCTCACTCTGGCGTCGCCTGGATGAATGTGGTGGGAAGCTAGAGGAAGGACAACGGTGGCGGAGGACAGGATAGGATGGCGTCGCGGTGAGGATCTCCTTGCAGAAGGTGGTGAGAGGACGACCACGGGATGCTCCACGAATGGGGGTGAGAGGAGGGAGCAAATGTTGGTTTTCTACTCTAGAGGAGCATCTTGGGCTTAGGATAATCTCTCTCTAAATCCTTGGAGGTGGTGAAGGAGAGAAAGGCAGAGATGGAGGCAAATAGGGAGGTGCAGGTGGCTTTATATAGCGGTGGAGAAGGATCTTTTCGCACGTGGATAATTAGTGACATCTGCAATTGTCGCTAAAGATTCGCTCTAGCTATCGCTGAAGATCTGTGTGGCACTGCTAGGGCACATTATGCAGTACCTTGTTGTGCGCATGTGTGCTGGTTGTGCATTGCTCTACTGCTGTTGCTGTGTTGCGTTGCCACTGCCTCGCGACCAATTTATGAATTGGGGGGTTTGTGAGTCTCAAACCTGTGCCCCTCCTTTGGGAGTGAGTGACTCAACCAATGCGCCACGCTAGTGCATGTGTCGAGAAGAAATGCTTTGGGAACGCGGTGGAGGGATGCCAGATGACCTTAGGCGATCTGGATGGTGTGACTTGGCACCATCTGTACCATCCACCTTTCCTTGCTTGCAAAGGATGTCATGGTGCTCGGATCGAGATGATTTTCAAGTTGCTAGATTGCAATTGTCATTCAGGATTCTTCCGTACGGTTGGATTTTAATTTGCATTTGAAGCTTTGAAATGTTGCACCCTGTTCCCTGTCCACAGTAATGCATGCATTACTGTACAATTTATACACATTACACTAAATGCAATATGATGAATGTTATGTAGTATTTGTGTTATGTAATGCAATGCTAAGCTTAGGGACTGTCGTAAGTAAGCATTTTATCATGAATACATTTGTGTTTATCCTGTGATGAAAATTGATACGACATTTAAATTTATAAGGCTTGAAAAATCTATGAGTTCTAAGGTTGTTCGCAGGGAGTAAGTGTAACAAATCAATTCACCAATCACAATAATAAAAAATAATAATGTAACTAGATCAAATAATTAAAATGATATTCAATTAGAAACAAGAGTGTATCTCAAGAATTAGGGACAAAAAAATATAAATAGAAGCCTAAAAATGCTGGTTGAAACCACCAATTAAGCCCTACAATTAAGCAAAATTCCCAATCAATTTCTCAATACTACTTAATATCTCAAAGCACAATCAGAGCCAAATATTTCAATAGTAACCCAAATAAGACGTTAGACCCAAGTACCAGATAGCTTAAATAACAAGCTTAGATCACCTCAAAATTCGCCCAAGTGTTGGCACGAATCCCAACGTGCTACAGGGCAAAACCAACCCCCTCCTCCCACAAAATCAGGCATAAAATTGAATGTAAAATCGCATTTCAAGGTGATTACATTATAGTATAGTGCAAAAATACATCGAAACAAATAAATATAATAGGACGGTGAGTCCTGATCGAACTCAAGGAGGCAAAAAATGACTTAATTATGATACTGATTCAGAACTAACTATAACTAAATATTAATCACAATAAATATAAAGCAAATTAGGTAATTGTTTTATCATGAGTTGCAACTAGAACTAGACAACTAGAACATGCATTACTAAAACTAGAATTAAAAATAACTATCTAAGCTACTAGAAGAAGGGCACCAGGGGTGGTCCTTGGTGGCCTTTGGAAAGGTTGGGGAGAGTGGCAGTAGTGCACCAAGGTGGTCTTGATGGATGCTTCAGAGGAAGATGGAGCTTGGAGGTGACTGGAGGTGTTTGGAAGGAGAGATGGAGGAGATGCCCTTAGATGGGAACTCTTGGGTCCTTTTTATAGCCAAACTAAGAAGCAAACTAGGTATTTGGCCCTTCAATTCGTGCAATGGCCTTGGATTAATCAGATATGTTGATAGGGAGATCAACTGCTCTGATTTCGCCTCAAAATAGCCTCCATGACTCCTTCAACATGTGCACTGCCTCTGATTGTGACACGTGGCATGCTTTGGGCCCTCGGATCCTGATCGCACAATCGTGACCATGCGCACCTCATCGCCTGCCTCTGATTATGACACATGGCATGCTTTAGGCCCTCGGACCCTGATCGCACGATCATGACCGTGCACGCTCCACCGCCTTCACCTCTTTCACTAGCAAGTGCATGCTTTCAATTTTAGCAATCCGATCTCACGATCGGATGGCTTAAACCCGCACTCGCAACCACCTCTTCAATCCTCACCAAGCCACATATATCGATGCATCTAACCACGCATCACATCACACACGTATCGCATCACCTGATCCAGCATCCCTCTATGCGCCATGCAGCCACTTCCATACCACTTGATCGCCATCGTGCGATCCAATTATGTCATGCCTCGTCGATTCCTCTATTTCCCGCTCCATGCGAGTGAAACACTCACCACCTCTTCCATTTCAAGCACGCTAACTACGACGCTATGTGTGTGGATGGTCGCACATTTGTTTTTCCTCTCGACCACCCTCAACCATTGGACGGAGATCCAACGGTCGAGATTGGTTCAACTTGATTAGGCACAGAGAGGTGAGCAATGCTCTTCTAGCCATTGGATGACGATCCAATGGCCTACAAAGTGCATGGAATTCCTTCAGTGGATGGGGCGGCGACCTTGGGCGGTTATGATGGCACCACGTGGTGCCTAATAAATGCCAGTTTGTCACCATTCTTAAGCATTAAAACAAACCTACCTCTTAGGATTTTGCCCCACAAATAGGTTTTTGGGCTGCATTTAAGCATTAATTAGGTTAGGCATGCATTGCACTTTTTATTATCTTTTTAATGTGTTTTTGTGAGTGTTAGGGAAATACAGATGGCCAGATCCCTAGAACCCTAGCACTCAGGAAGGCAACTAATGATGGAGAAGCTCTCACTAGCTAGAACACAGCTTGATCCAACTCACCATAGCTGGAATCCAGCTTACCTGAACTAGGGTTAGCTCATCCTAGCTCCATTCAGCTCATCTCAGTTGAACGGCAGCTCAAGAGAGCTAATCTTAGCTTACCCTAGCTCAGGTCAACTCAGATCTAGCTCAACTTAGTTGAGTCTAGCTCATCTCAGCTCCCATTAGTCCATAGGGAGCTCTAACAAGCTCAGCTCAGTAGACTGGAGTTCACCCCAACTCAGGACCAGCTACATCCAGCTCCACTCAACTCTAGCCAGTTGAAGATGACTTCATTTCAGCTTAGGAAGATCAAGTCCAACTCCCGAGGATTCAGCTTAGCTCAACTCAGTTCAGCTAAGCTACCTTAGCTGCCCCAACCAGCTTGATCCTCCCCTGGAGAACCTGACACAGCTCACCTCAACTCATTGTGGCAGAAGCCAGCTTAATTTAGCTTGGCTTAGCAGCTAGCAAAGAACTAGAAAGCTAGGATAGCTAAAGTCGCTCCATGCCATCCTCTTCAGCAGCTGCCAGCTCCAATTCAACTCCAGACTTCTTCTGTCCAGCTCCTCTTCACAAACTCTAGCTCCCATTGCCTCCTCCTCTACTCCATTACTAGCTAAGCTAGCTTAGCTTAGCTTAGCTTAGCTAGAATTCAACTCCCTTGGCCATCCACCACCCTAAAGTCTAACCTAACTACCTCTACCTCAAGCCCACCTAAGCTACACCTAAGCTCCACCTAGTCCACCCTAAGTTGGCACCAACCTTAGCCATCTCTTCACCCCTCACCTCCCACCAAGAGGTGCCTAGAGTTAGCACCAAAACCTAACCCTAACCACCTCCCATTTTGGCGCCAACCCTACCTCCAATATCCTCCATACACCTAACCCTACATCCACATCTAGCTACCCACATACCCCCTTCTAGAACCCTAAGATGGCGCCATGTTGAACGCTAGAATTGCTTCGCTAACGTGTTTGGTTTTGGAAAACCTGTCGTTGTAGCCTGAAAGCGAAGAATTCATGTTCAACAAATAAAATTTATACTGAAATTTGAATTCCGGGTCGAACACAGGGAGACTATGCTGATCTATATTCGCAATTATATTTTTTTTAGAATTTTTGAAAAGCAGGATGATATAATTACAATGGAGCTATCAGACTAAAGGAAAAGAGGGAGAGAGGGAGAAAGAGAGAACATGCATTTAATCATTCCAAAATGTTTATACAATCAGACCAAATAAAAGTTACACTAGAAAGCGAGGAATCAGCTACACTAGAAAGTAGGAAAATTCTACACTAGAAAAGTTGTAAAGAAGAATGGGAGAGAGAAGTTATCCTCCTCGACAATTGCTTGGAGGACGGAGCAAGAAGGAGGATGAAGCAGAAGAACGGGAACGGAGCAGCACGCCGTCGTCATCGCAGGATCCACTTCCGAAGGAGGATGAAAATTTAGACTTTATCTAGCGAGGAGCATCCCTGGTGTGGGACAAGCTTCTCTTGAGCTTTAGAGAGGTAGAGAAGAAAAGGAAGGGATGAGAATTTCGTATGGAGGGGGTCTCCTTTTATAGTTGCAAAGAGTGGGGGCAAATTGGTAATTACATCTTTAAAATAATAAATGAGGGGTCTTTAGTGGCAGATAAAATCGTCACTAAAGCTCCAACGTTGGTGTAGTGCCTGCCACCCACGCGCGCCTCCTCAGCTACCCGCGCTCAACGCATATGCACACGTTCTTTCATCCACAGCCGTCCGATCTCGTGCCTAACCCCGTTGCTGCGCGCCCGCCCAGTGCATGCATTGCTGCGTGACGCCACGCGTTAATGCTATCGGGTGCGCATGACCGTTGGATTGCGATCTGATGGTTGATAACGGCGCACCCGCTCACTTCAGAATTCGTGTGGCGAGGCTCGAACGTGCACCAGCACCTCGCGATAAGGCGCTGGACTGCTGCGCTGCCTCGCCCAAAAGGTCGCACAGATGATTTCAACGAGCCGCATCCACAACCGTTGGATCGAGATCCAACGGCAGAGAAGAGGCGGATGCGGAGCCTGCAGAGATTGTATGCGGCCGTTTGGGTGGCCAAGATGGCACCACGTGGCGCAATCTTGGCCGTCCAACTTCTAGATGTTGTAGATGGTGCCACGGGTGTCGGATTGACTCGATTTTTGCGTCGTTAGGCTGCTATCGTCGATCTGAATTCATCCATGTGGTCGGATTTGTCATTTGAAGTATGGATTTACACCATCCAGGTCCTTGATCTTCTAGGGTTCCTCGGTCACTATCTGATACTACGGATGCCTAATTAGGGCGATCATGGAGTCGTTGAACTCCAATCGTCGCCCTGATCACATCCATACGGTTGGATCTTTGATCAGAGGCCCTGATAAAATGTTTTCCCTGTCCAAGCACTTAAAAGGAGACAATTAATCTCCATTTTATTCAAACTACTCTAAATGCAAGATGATGCATGTTATGCAATATTTATATCATGAAATGCAATCCTATGCTTTAGAACATGCATAAATAGACATCTTTAAAGGTTTCACCCTACTAGGAGGGGGTGACATAATAATTGCGGAAATAAAATAAACAATCTCACAAATAAGCAATCACACAAGTACACAAGAATTTTTTGGTGGAAACCCAAACCGGGTGAAAACCACCACCTAACCCTCTCGAGTTAGGATTTTCCGATCAACCTAGTTGATCAAATCCACTAACCAAATCACTTTAAACGAGGGTGATTCAACCTTAATTACAACCACGCTACAAGTACGAGGGTAGCGTTCCTCAACCCCTTCTCTCCACGAGAAGGATTTTGTCGCACGAAGGAGACGGGAATTCACAAAGCGAATACCCAACCAAAAGACAAAGATAAAATAAAACAAGTAATCCTATAGAGCCAAC
Organism: Thalassia testudinum; assembly: GCA_037157565.1. NCBI lineage: Eukaryota > Viridiplantae > Streptophyta > Magnoliopsida > Alismatales > Hydrocharitaceae > Thalassia > Thalassia testudinum. The sequence goes on from JAZHRO010000028.1 coordinate 713,540, forward strand.
AAAGTAATTTAAACCTAGCTTCTATAGGAAATAGGAAACTCCCCTTTGCAAGGAGTGCGTCGAGTTGATGACACGGTGCGTGTGCCACGCGATGGCGCAATGTCGCTCTCGTAGACAACGGCGGGAGAGCAGGTGCGCGAAGGGAATTTAGCTCTCTAGGTGATGGAACTTAAGCTTGGAGAGCAAGATCTTTTCTTGGACATAAAAGGGTAGAAAGTATGTTGCTTAGGTGTATCCAGGTGTATGTTATGTTTCTCTTTGTGTATCATGGTGTGTAAAGGCTCCCCTCTATTTATAGAGGCCTTAGGAAGGCTTTGGAAGGCTTAGGAAAGGTTCTATAGCCGTTGGGAACAAAGCCCAAGAGAATCAGGCCGAAATCAGGACAATGATTACATTTGACAGGGTAATCAGACGTCTAACTCTTTCATCAGACGTCTGGAAGGCCACTTTAAGACGTCTGATTTAAAGGTCAGACGTCTGATTCTATGCGGGTTTCCTCCTGACTTGAATCAGATCTAAACAGGGTTTTTGCGTAAGTCCATCAGACGACATACAGGACGTCTGGCACTATGTCTGGACGTCTAGAAACCTACTTTTACTATGGGAATGGATTTCCAAACATTGCAACGGCTAGAAAATCTTTGAGAAGAGATTTTGGGTCAGCCGAGGCAAAACGGTCAATTATCAGACGTCTGGACAGTCCTATGGACGTCTGATAAGGCTCTAACGGTCATATTCTTGAGTGTTTGCTAAGCCAGCCAACGGTCCACTAATTGGACGTCTGGTAAATCCATCAGACGTCTCCTAAGACGTCTGGTCTAAGGTCTGGACGTCTGATTTCATCAGACAGAACTAGCTATGTCCAGCCTAACAGAAATCAGACGTCTGAAACAACAGTCAGACGTCTTAAAATACTTTATCAGACGTCTGATTTGGGAATTGGACGTCTGGAAGTGCTGTTTGAACCCTATATTGGTTTTCTAAGTGTTCTACAGAAAACCTACGTATCCTAGGGTTGTGCAGGTGTTCCTAGGACTACTGTTAGGGTACTTTGAGGCTCTTTAACATGAATTATCTAAGGAAATAAAGAGTAACAAAAGAAATGAAAAATACAACAAGTATAAAAGAAGGAAATCTATCCTATTCTTCATTTCCTTCCATCTTCAATATATCGCTCCTCGCGAATCTCTTCTGCTCTCCATTGAGCTCCTCCAATCCGTCCTGGATGCGAGCTCGAACTCCGTCTAATCACGTATCCATTTGCGATTGACCTGAAATCTTGGACTCAAAGCGCACATATTAAATGACACGTGTTTTGTTACCATCAAAACAAATGATCGTGGTGCTCTAGCACCAACAATCTTAAGTAGTGTAAATGTGTTTACATCATACCCCCATTCCTATCTTTTGCAAGTCCGTAGCAAAAACTATATGCTATTTATAAAAGAATTAGGTTGGATTATTTGGACCTGAGTTATTTTCAATCATTAAGAAATTACCTACTTAGGAATTGAACTTTTAAAGACACAACAGCGCCCGAGTATCTGCCAAAATGCAGACCGCCTCAAGCCCTCGCCTTATTCAAAGAAAAGTTTCTTTTTCTCTTTTTCTTTTTTTCTAATTTTTTTGGATTTTCAAATTTTAGGGTTTAAGAGTGGCTTTCTATGGCCATTCAACTCACCCAAGATTTGATGAGAACCCTAAGCTTTAAGCATCTTATTGTGATTGTGATACACTCATTCACCGGCAATTAAAATGGGCTTTGGATTTCTACGCCTCTTGGTGACCTAACAAGAATTCTGCCTAAAGGTGTATCTTTGCAACAGGTAGCTTTCTCTCGACTTTTATTTTTCTACGGGGTCAACACAAGGGTGAATCCAGTGTATATCTCCCCGGTTTATTCTACTTCTCCGCTTCTTCCTAAGTGTTTTGGGAATTTTTAGTGCATTTACTGAGCTGTGTTCTGGACAACCGGTCGATGAGCTGTTACCACCGACAACTTGCCAGCCATACTTGTGCGGTGAAGTGTGGCTTATTTCCTTTTTTCTTTTCTCCTTTTATTTTTGAATTTTTTTTTTTTTTTTTTTTAAGTAGGTGGCTTCATTGGTCTAAGATTTACCTAAGGGCAGGAAAAAGAGAAAGGTCATGTGACTAGGCTCTGGACAACCTACCTATGGGCTGTTACCCACGATAACTTGCCAGCCATATCTCCCTAAAAGGTTCATTAGCTACCCAATTTCTGTTAGAATCACTGAACAACTAGTCAGTGCAAAGAAAGTGTGTAGATGCTTAAAACTCAGAAATTCCCTCAAATCAGAGGGTGGGTTGATAAGTCGTGTACTTATCACCCAAACTTATTTATTCCAATTACAATGGAATTAAGATGGCAATGACTCAAAGGCAAATCCACATTTTAGTGGATACACGGGCTAATTAAGTCCAAAGACCTGAAGGGTCTTTGTGTTCAGATCCTAATGTAAAATTTCTTAGGATTGAAAAGTCCTAATGTCCAACTAATCCTTCCTAATTTTGATTTTTTTTTAATATAAATAAGAAGAGAAAAATAATTTATATGGATTTCACAAAGCTAACCAAATAATTCAAAAATGAATCCACCTCCCATGCCTAGCTGATGTAATATCCTCATTGAAAAAGAGACATGAAAGAAAGGGTAGAATATGAAAGATGTCACCTGAATATGAAGCTTGTATCAACCTTGTGTCATATGTACAACTGCTAAGTTTAATGCCTTCTGCTAGGCAAAGTCCAGCCAAAGAAGTCATAGAATGGCTAGAGCAATAGAGTCTGAGACGAGTTCTGGAAGAATACGATCTACAACAGGCTTCAGACATTGACTGTTGACTTTAAAGGTGTTACCCGTCTTTGGGTTAGAAATCTTAATGGCACCATTTGGAAAAATATAATCAATTATGAATGGGCCATTCCATTTAGATCTAAGTTTGCCAGGAAAGAGCTTATGTTTAGAATCGAATAACCAGACCTTCTGGTTTGGCTCAAAGCTCTTGCGGGAAATCAATTGATCATGTAGAGCTTTGGTCCGAGCCTTATAGATCTTGGCATTCTCGTAAGCATCATTTCTAAGCCCCTCCAACTTAGATAGTTGGAGTTTCCTGGTCTTCCCAGCTTGATTCAGATCTAAATTGCATTGTTTGATTGCCCAGAATGCCCTGTGTTCAATCGCTACAGGTAGATGGCACGCCTTCCATACACCAAATGAAATGGAGACATGCTGATGGGCATTTTATACGCCATACGGTAGGCCCAAAGAGCGTCCTCAATCTTTTGATTCCAATCCTTGCGATCAGGCCTAACCATTTTTTGCAAAATGTTGTTGATCTATTGATTGGAGATCTCGGCTTGTCCATTCGTCTAGGGATGGTAAGGTGTGGAAATTCAATGATTAACCCCGTATTTGGCCAATAAATTTTGGAATTTGGCATTAGTAAAATGAGTGCCACCATCACTGATGATAGCCCTCGGAATCCCGAACCTACTGACGATATTTTTCTGAGCAAAATTGATGACCACCTTGTGGTCATTGGTTCGGGTGGGAATCGCCTCAATCCATTTGGACACATAATCAACAGCAACAAGAATGTACCGATGTCCAAATGAAGGGATAAAGGTTCCCATGAAATTGATGCCCCAAACATCAAAAATTTCGACAGGAAGAATAGGGTTTAGGGGCATCATGTCTCTGCTAGTTATGCTCCTGAGTGCCTGACATGGAGAACATGACCTTGAGAAATCTTGGGCATCCTTGAATAAAGACGGCCAATAGAAGCCAAATTGCAAGATTTTTTCAGCTGTCTTTTTCCAGGAGAAATGTCCACCACACCAAGATGCATGGCAAAACTCGAGTATACTGTTGAATTCATTCTTCGATATGCATCAGCGAATAATCTGATCAGAGCTGATGCGATACAGTTCAGGGTCCTCCCAGAAGTAGTATTTGGCCTCAGATTTGAGTCTATCCCATTGTTGCTTGGCCCAATCCTGGGGGATTTGACCAATGGCCAAATAGTTAACAATGTCAGCAAACCATGGGGTGTGGACACCTAAAACTATAAGAATGGTTTTGTCCGGAAAAGTGTCAGCAATTGGAATGTCCAGACAAGAAGAATCACCTAGAAGTCTCGACAAATGATCTGTCACCACATTTTGTACCCCAGTTTTATCCTTGATTTCAAGATCAAATTCTTGAAGAAGAATCCAACGAATAAGCCGAGGTTTAGCATCCTTTTTAGCCAAGAGATGTCTCAAGGCCGAGTGGTCGGTATAAATGATAACATGAGACCCTAAGAGATAAGCCCTGAATTTTTCCAAAGCAAATACTATAGCTAATAATTCCTTTTCAGTAACAGTGTAATTCCTCTGGGCTTCATCCAGAGTTTTACTAGCGTAGTAAATGACAGAGGGCTTTCGATCAATTTTCTGACCCAGGACAGCCCCGACCGTGTAATCAGAAGCGTCGGTCATGATCTCAAAAGGGGCTATCCAAATTTGTGGTTGCAAAATTAGAGCACAGGTGACTGCCATTTTCCGAAAATCAAATGCCTTTCGGCATGATTCGTCAAAAACAAATGGCATTTCTTTGGCAAGAAGATTGCTCAAAGGACGAGCAACCTTCGAGAAATCCTTGATGAATCTTCGATAAAATCCCACATAGCCAAGAAATGATCTGATTTGTTTAATAGATGTGGGAGGAGGAAGTTTAGTGATAGCATCAACCTTAGCTTTGTCCACTTCAATTCCCCATTCAGAGATTACATGACCCAAAATGATGCCCTGTTGGGTCATGAAATGACTCTTTTCCTAGCTAAGGACCAGTCGTGTCTTGATACATCGCTTAAGAATCATTTCCAAATTAGCCAAACAAGAGTCAAATGATTCACCAAAAATAGAGAAATCATCCATGAAGACTTCCATAAACTCTCCCACCATGTCAGAAAAGATGGCTAGCATACACCTTTGAAAAGTTGTAAGTGCATTGCATAACCCGAAAGTCATCCTACGAAAAGCAAAGGTTCCATAGGGATAGGTGAAAGTAGTTTTTTCCTGATCCTCGGGATGGATAGGAACTTGGTTGTATCCCGGGTAGCCATCAAGAAAACAGAAGTACTTTCGCCCAACTAATTTTTCCAAGATTTGATCAATGAAGGGTAGGGGAAAATGATCCCTTTTAGTGGCTGTGTTCAGCTTCCTGTAATCAATACAAACTCTCCAAGAGGAAGCTGAATGAGTTGTGACAGATTCTCCTCTCTCATTCGTCACAACAGTAATCCCGGCTTTCTTTGGAACAATCTGAACGGAACTTACCCAGGCACTGTCAGAGATTGGATAAATAATTCCTACATTGAGCCAGTTGATGATTTCCTTTTTGACCACTTCTCGCATATTTGGATTCAATCTCCTCTGCATCTGGCGAGAAGGGCGGGATCCATCTTCCAAAAATATTCTATGATTACAGTAAGATGGCTCGATCCCCCTGAGGTCAAGAATGGTCCAACCAATTGCCTCCTTATGTTCCTTTAGGACCTTGATCAATTTAATCTCTTGCTCCTTTGTCAATTTAGCACTGATAATCACAGGGAGTGTATTCTGAGGTCCTAAAGATTGATATTTCAAATTCTGGAGCAATGGTTTCAATTCAAGATAGGGTGGGGTGATGATTGATGGTAGGGTAGATGCTAAAGATTCAATAAGAGGAAGAGGTTGTGAATGAACAAAATGAGTAACCTCGTCCGAAGATGTCAGGTCAGCTAAAGAGGGTTGCAAGTCAAATTCATCAACCAAAGAGGAACTTTCAATTGAAGAAACTGTCAAACAAGTTTCAATATTATCATTATCCTCATCAAGTTCCTCAATAAATCCACAATCCTCAAATTTGTTGATCGCCTTAAAAATATCCAATTTCATTCGTTGGTCCCCAAAGGCGATTTCCATGCTACCGCTTTCACAATTAATGTTGTCCTTTGTAGTAGCCAGGAACGGATGCCCCAGAATGATGGGCATGTTCCTCAGATTATCTGGTACATCCATTTCAAGGACAAGGAAATCTACAAGAAAATAGAAATCCTTGACATTAACTATAACATCTTCAATAACGCCTCGCGGGTTTGTGATCGAGCGGTCCGCTAATTGTAGCATTACTGAAGTTGGCTGAAGTTCACCTAACCCAAACTTCTCGTAAAGAGAAGTCGGAATTAAGTTGATGGATGCACCGAGATCCAAAAGTGCTCTATCAAATGTGTAATCTCCAATAATGCAAGAAATCAATGGAGCACCAGGATCTCTCTTTTTCTGAGGGAGGTAGTGCAGGATAATAGAACTAGCCTGCTCGGAGAGTACCACCTTCCTTGGAATAGATTCTCTCGACTTATGCTTTTGTGTACATAATTCCTTTAAAAATCTTGTGTAAGCCGATATGTACTTGATAGCATCAAGGAACGGGATATTGATCTCAACATTCTTAAATAAATTCAGAAGCTCCTCATTGCTATCAACAGACTTCTTCTTTGATTTGGTTAAGGCTTCAGGAAAAGGAACATGAGTCAGATCTTTGGAATCAGGTTCCTGAGCCTTGATTTCTCCTCTAGAATTCTCCTCTCTCTCCTCAGGTTCTTTAGGATTCAAAAGATTAGAATAGTGTGGTTGTGGATCTTGAGTCTTCTTACCACTCCTCAAAGTTACAGAATTTGCAGAAGCGTAAGAATTTGGGTCTTGGGGAGGGTTATGAAAGATTGGAGGGGCTTGATTGACCATGAATTGTTAATTTGCAGAGGAAGAAGTCGAGGAACCCTACTCAACCACCTGAGCATGTGCATGCGGGTCCCTCTGATTTCCGTACCCTTGGGCTTGATTACCCGAATTCATAATGTTTCGCGGGTTGGGTACGGGTTGGGATGGTAGAGATTTGGGTTGACGAGAGTTAGCAATGAGCCTAGATTGCAAGTTGTCCAGCAAGTTTTTCATTTGCTGCATGAGCTGGAGCATAGATCCTTGCATCTCTACCATTTGACAGTTCAAATTAGCCTGCCCTGCGGGTTGATGGGCATTCCAAGCTGGCTGATTGACCTAATTCAGAGGCAACTGAGTATGTACTTGACCCTGACCCATTGGTCATTGCGGAGCATAATTGCTGGGTAGGAATTTGGTCTGTTGCCCCAGATTTTTCCAAGAGAAGTTAGGGTGGTTTCTCCAACCAGGATTATAGGCATTCAAGTAGGGGTTGGATCTAACATTCTCTTATACAGCACAGACATCCTCATAGGGTAAGGATGGTGAGAAAGAAAGGGAAGGATTAGAAAAACTGGGTTCAAAGGCCCCAGTTGGGAACCTGTGGGGTTCCGAAAAATGCTGACTCATAGGTTGAGTCGCATCGAGTTGATTCACGAATTCCCGTCCAGAAGGAGCTCGTAAGGAATGGAATCTCAAATTTTGGGATTGAGTGGATCGAGAGTTGTTCATAGAATTGCTAGCCATCCACTCTTCCATTCTTTTAGCAACCAAGTCCACCTTATCAAGTTTATTACAAATCAATTCCATATCAAATGAATGAGAGTCATGGACTTCATTAACATTTGATCTAGGTTGCTGGGACCGGTTAAAAGTATCCATGGAGGCTTGATTAATTGAATTCTCACTCATTTCCTCAAATAAACAATGTGCACTATCTGCATCTTTATTGAGGAAATTGCCTCCGCAAGAAGCATCCACATGAGTTCTGAGTTGTTCAGTCAACCCATGATAGAAAATCTACATGAGTTGCCATTTCGGCACCTCGTGTTGTGGACACCTCCGTAATAAGTCCTGGAATCGCTCCCAGGCCACACAAAACTGCTCCCCCGACCGCTGGGTAAGGGTAGTGATTGCCCGTCTCAAAGCATTGGTACGACTGACAGGGAAGAATTTCTTTAGAAAGGCCGATTTCAACTCATTACAAGTTGTAATTGGTCTTCCTATTGTCCTATACCAATGCGCGGCCTTATCCCTAAGAGAGTGGGGGAAGAGCCTCATGATCATTTGCTCCTCATTTACGTTTCGTGCCTTGGTGGTCTGGACCAAAGTGGTCAAGTCCTCCAAGTGCTGAAATGGATCTTCGGAGACAAGCCCATGATAATGTTTAATCAGGCTTAACACCTGGGGCTTGATTTCTACGTCACCGGCTGGAATCTTGACGCCGGGACATTCCCCGTAATTTGAAGGATCATAAAAATCCTTCAAGGGCTGAGTGCCCTACATTCTCTGGAACCATTCCTGCATTCTCTACATTTGTTCCAGCTACCTTTGAAATTCTTCCTATGGATTTCCAAATAAAGGAGCCTGTTGTTCGGCCATGGGATCAAATTGACCAAAATCCAACTTGCGCCTCCTAGAATGTTCTAATGGTCCTTCCAATCGGGGATTCAACGACCATCTTCCCCGCATAAACTAGGAGAAGGTCGGAAGGACTAGGGATAGGGACCTTGCAGCACAACAAAACAAGGCTGTCCTTACATGGGGTAGCCTAAGGATCTACTGGCTCCCAAAACCTGCCTTAAGACTGTAAATGATTTACCTTACTTGCGTCTATTTAATCCAACCAGTTAGAAGGAGGGACTGGGGAGAAGGTTCTTCCTTCGACTTTCACCTCCGGTTCCTAGTGTACCCCCCAGCCGCGGTTGTTTGATGCTACTCCCCTGGCTAGACATCAGATTAATTAGTACAAGTAGGTTAATCAAAAACAATCTCAGACTAGGCTCGGAAGAGTGAATCAAACCTTAAGGCCAACGTCTACTCAATTTTATTAAGGCCTGGGATTGTGGTGCTTATGAAATGTGATGGGCCCTTACAATGGGTTGTGCCCTTAATGATTGATTGAGATTTGTGTAAGTGCGTGCACAACCAGGGTTTTCAATCAAGATTATTTATAATGCGTGAATTCTATTGTTCAAATCTTGCTTAAGTAGCTTTTAGGGTTTCAAATTAGGTGAATTACAATCAAGTTTCTAGGCAAACCAAGTTGTAAAACACGGGTGAAAATTATTTTCCTTTAAAATCAGAAAGAAAGTGGAGTGCCTCGAATATATCTAGATTGAAAACCCTAAGGAGGAGCTACTTGATGAGTTGGTTTTAAATAGAGTGGTGTGGCCCAAAAAATTCAAACAATTGGCCACAAATGCACCACTAAATTAAACACTCAAAAATGGTTAACCTAGAATGATTTCTACTCTATTATGTGTTGCTTTGTGTGTACCGGTTCCACAGATCAAAACTCGGTTGAGTAGAAACAAATCAAGTTGGTTAGGTACCTTGAATGTGGGTGTGTGTTGTGTGTTTGTTGAAAATTACCCCACAAGATTATCTTTTGTTCTTTTTTTTCATGAATGAGGGTGGAATGAATGTGAGTGGAAATCCAAACAACCAAACTATTCCTAGGATTTATGCAAACACCTAGGTTAATTGGAATTTGGATTTAATGTGGCTAATGAAATCTATGGAGGGGGAAAGAATGGGGAGCACTTACAGTTGTCTTCAACTGCACTTTACTCCAGTCTACCGCTTATTGATTCCTTGATGGAGGTCTCTGCAAAATAATACACAAGAGAAAGCAAGTTAGAAAACACTAAAGTGCAAGAAATGCAAAAAGAAGATCGAAAATCGTTGCCTCCCCGGCAACGACCCCAAAATGTTGAACGCTCAAATTGCTACGCTAACGTGTTTGGTTTTGGAGAACCTGTCGTTGTAGCTTGAAAGTGAAGAATTCGTGTTCCACAAATAAAATTTATATCGAAATTTGAATTTCGGGTCGAACACAGGGAGACTACGTTGATCTATATTCACAATTATATTTTTTTTAGAATTTTTGAAAAGCGAGATGATAGAATTACAATGGAGCTATCAGACTAAAAAAAAGAGTGAGAGAGAGAGAAAGAGAGAACATGCATTTATTCTTTCCAAAATGTTTATACAATCAAACCAAATAAAAGTTACACTAAAAAGTGGGAAATCAGCTACACTAGAAAGTAGGAAAATTATACACTAAAAAAGATGTAAAGAAGAATGGGAGAGAGAAGTTATCCTCCTCGACGATTGCTTGGAGGACGAGCCGGACGAGACGACGCCTGGACGAAGGAGGATGGAGTAGGGCAAAGGACGACGAAGTAGAAGAATAGGAATGGAGCAGCACGCCATCGTCATCGTGGGATCCACTTCCGAAGGAGAACGAAAATTTGGACTTTATCTCGTGAGGAGCATCCCGGGTGTGGGACAAGCTTCTCTTAAGCTTTGGAGAGGTAGAGAAGAGAAGGAAGGGATGAGAATTTCGTATAGAGGGGGTCTCCTTTTATAGTTGCAAAGAGTGGGGGCAAATTGGTCATTACATCTTTAAAATAATAAATGAGGGGTCTTTAGTGACGGATAAAACCGTCACTAAAGCCCCAATGTGGTCATAGTGCCTGCCGCCCACGCGCGCCTCCTCAGCTGCCCATGCTCAACGCATATGCACATGTTCTTTCATCCACAGTCGTCTGATCGTGAGATCGGACGGCTTAAAAATGAGCCAAACCCCGCTGCTGCGTGCCCGCCCAGTGCGTGCGATGCTGTGTGACGCCGCGTGTGCAATAGCGTGGGAATGCTATTAGGCGTGCGCGGTAGTTGGATTGCGATCTAACGGTTGATAATGGCATGCCCGCTCCCTTCAGAATTCGCGTGGCAAGGCTCGAACGCACGCTAGCACGTCGCGATAAGGCGCTGGACCGCGGTGCTGCCTCGCCCAAAAGGTCACGCGAACAATTTCAATGAGCCGCATCCACAGCTGTTGGTTCGAGATCCAATGGCATAAAAGAGACAGATGCGGAGCCTTCAGGGATTGTATGCAGCAGTTTGGGCGACTGAGATAATGCCACATGGCACCATCTTGGCTGTCCAACTTTTGGATGTTGTAGATGGTGCCACAGGTGTCGGATTGACTCAATTTTTGCATCGTTAGGCTGCAATCGTCGATCTGAATTCATCCGTGCAGTCGAATTTGTCATTTGAAGTATGGATTTACACCATCCTAGCCCTTGATCTTCTAGGGTTCCCTGATCACTATCTGATGCTACGGATGCCTAATTAGGGCGATCTTGGAGTTGTTGAACTTCAATCATCGCCCTGATCACATCCATACGGTTAGATCTTTGATCCGAGACCTCGATAAAATGTTTGCCCTGTCCAAGCACATAAAAGGAGACAATTAACCTCCATTTTATTCAAACTACTCTAAATGCAAGATGATGCATGTTATGCAATATTTATATCATGAAATGCAATCCTATGCTTAAGAACATGCATAAATAGACATCTTAAGTAGTGTAAATGTGTTTACATCATGCCACCTAATAGCCTTCTAGAAGGCCTATTTTGGCGCCAACTCTAAGGGACACCAAAGCCATAACACCCCCCCTTGTGCCCCCTCATTTGGCACCAGTTATTCTCTGCCATAGGATTTCCAACTACCTCCCAAATCATATCCTAGACATCCATTTCAAGAGCCACCTCCACCCCCCATTAAACCCTATAAATACCCTACCCTACCACCACATAATTCCCATCCTCCCATTAGATAATTTTCACCTTACTTCCACCTAAACCTACGGCCAAGAAGGAGTAGAGAAGAAGATTATGGGGGCACATCACCTGCCCCCTTAGTGCCTTGTCCCCATTCCTTCCCTTTGTGCCATGCCAAGAAGGAGGAGGATCTTCACCACCAGGAGGATGGCCAGGCAAGGAGAGAAAAGGGTGGTGCACACCCACCCTTGAAGGAGGAAAGTTATGGTGGAAGCTTCCACCTTAGAGGACACCATCTTGGAGGAGCATAGCAGGGAAGGAGAAGGAGGGGCCCTTTTCAAGCCTAGGAGCCACTAAACTTTGAGCAAGGAGCTTCACCTCTTCACCATCTTCATCAGCCAAGACTTTTGTTTCACTTGTTTTATATTTTCATTGTTGTTTTAAGCTTTCCTCTACTTGTGGAGGACAAAAGTCTGATTTTTTATAAAGTTGCGTTCCTAATCTAGTGCATTTTGTTATCTACTTTGGTTTTTTTTTAGGACTTTCACACCCTCTTCCTGATTATCCTTAGCCTTCACTTGCCTAGGATGAGCTTGGGAAGAGGTTACTTTGCCACCTACTTGCTAAAGTATGTTTCGTCTTTTCCCCCACCAATTTTATATTGCCTTGTTAAATCAAAAACCATAAAAATTATATATTTGAAAAAGAACAAAAAGAAAGGTGAATTTCATTTCCAAGCAAGAGACCTAAATTTTGCAAACTTATTGCCTCCTTGGATTAACCTAGATACCCCACTTTCTAGGTCTATAAATTTTAAAAGCGAATTCATTTTTGTGCGTTGCAACGACTTAAAATCCTAATTTAACAAATCGCGCAAAAACGTGGTCACCTTTTGGCACCGTTGCTGGGGAGGCATGGCTTTGCTTGATTAATTCTCCTACTTGAAATCGATCTCATCCCCTGTCTCTCTCTTCGCTTGTGTATGCAGGAATCAATTGCAGAAAGAAACTAGGAAATTTTGAGAAGCTTGAAGTATCTTGTCTTCCCATGGAATTTCAAGTTGGTTCTCCCTTTCTTGTCACATTTATCCTTAAAAACTACCAAAAAAAATATTAAACTTGGCTTTCAGGATCTTAAATATCTTAATTAAGTGGAGTGGTGCAATTTAAAACTCATTGTTTGCCTGTTTGCACCATTAAACACCACTCTATTTGAAGTGTGGGTGTTCTATTTCTTAGATCCAGACTTCTATCTAGAATTTAAAAATCAATTCCCGACACCACAAGCCCTCTTAAATCTTGAAATTTCACTCAAGGTTTCCAAATCAAGTATGGAACATCTGTTGCAAATTTTAGATCATTTGACTTTGTATTTAATTTTTTAAACTTCGTAGACTATGGAGGAGTCACATCCTTTATTCTTCCTATTTTGTTGTTGTCCATGAATTTTTAGATTTTTTCTACTTAGCCAATTTTAATGAATTTTAGCTTTCCGGACTCCTTGTAAAATTCCACACATCATATAAAATCACCAAAATTTTTTGAGGTCTATGGTGGTATAGAAGTCCAAAATACCCATGGGTATCATTCTGGACTTTGACACTAGTACAAAAAAAAATTCAAAACAATTATTAAACAAATTCCTAAAATCTTAAAAAAATCATTTCTGGAATCCTTGTTTGATTTTCCTCAGAGTAGTAATGTTGTTTGACTTGTTTGGACCATTGGTAGTTAAATTTTTGTCCTAGGATCAATGGGATTAGGGTTTCCTTTTCAGTTTTAGAGACAAACAACCAAAAGGAAACATATCCTCACCGATACAACTTGATTTTCTTTTGTTTGTGGAATCTCAAACTTGTTTGAAAACTTTAAAAGAAAACCCTAAAAATACACTAAGTTAAATCCAATCCTAAAAGATAGAAATACTAAAAATTGTGTAACAACTTGTTTGAAATTGGAACCATTTTCCAATTCTTGCACACACTATAAAATTTAAAATAACAAGGCAATAACCTAATTAACACCCTCCACATTTCTGTGTGCACTATAGTATTCTAGACCTAACTGAAATCCGTAGCAACTTGACCCTGAAGGTTTCATCAACTTAGGCTTGCTATATAGGTCTTAAGTTTTCTCTAGTTAATGCCAATTCTGTCATCTATATCTGGTGTTCAGGCTGAGGGGCCATGTCAAATGACCAGGTGTGGGTTTGTACAAGCACCTGGGGATTTTCCTGGGAAACACTTGGCCCCAAACCTCCCCTTAAGCAACTTAGCTAGATTTGTTGACAGAACGAGTATTCACTATTGATTACTTATTTCCTAGGTAGACTAAGTCTTAGGTTAATTTTTAGGGAGTCACAATTAAGTTAGGTTTAGAATTTGATTGCTTGTGTGCACACTTCTCTCATCTCCATCTCTTCTCCTCCCCTCCCGTTCTTCCATTTTATTCATGGGAGACGGCCTCAATATCCGCACTTGGAGGGACCATTTGATTTCGCCCCATGCGTAAAAAGATCACTTTTTCTGTCTTCTTCTTACAATATGGAAAATCAACAAAATATGTCCACTAACCCTTCCACTTCCACCTTTAATCCTACCTCTAACACCAATACTAACACTAATTCTAACCCTTCCACCCAAAACCCACCCATCTTTGACTTCCAGCACTTGGAGCTTCCCAATGCTGATTTGCTCAATCACAACATCAAGCCCCCCTCTTGGTCTGTTGACAATGATGGCTGAGCAGATTGCTCAATTGAATGGCAATCAACAAATGTTGACTAGGAATATCCAAAACTTAGCCAGCCAAAAGCCAAACCCACCACCCCGTCAGCAGCCTGTTATTCCTCTAAAAGATTTTTATGATCCTTCTTATTATGAGGAATGACCAGGGGTGGTCATACCAAAAGGGGACTTCGAAATCAAGTCGGTGGTTCTGAACTTGATTAAACATTTCCATGTCCTTCCTAGGGAAGACCCATTCAGCCACCTTGAAGGGCTAACTCTTCTTGCATAAACAGCCCATTCCCAAAATGTGCAATAAGACCTATGGCTGATGTGGCTATTTCCATTATCTCTTAAAGAGAAGGCCGCTTACATGTTCAGGACCATTGGTGGACCCATCATCATATGGCCTCAGCTCAAGAGCGCCTTCCTCAAAAAATTCTTTCCCATAGGTCGTACAAATTCCCTGCAAAGATCTATTACGACCTTTCAACAGAAATCTGGTGAGGCTTTTCATGATTCTTGGGAAAGATTTAGAGATCTCCTAAGCAGTTGCCCACACCACGAGATTCCTTTTTGGCAACTCGTGCAGATCTTCTATCATGGATTAGAAGATCAAATTCGATGTTTCATCGACGCCTCGTCTGGCGGCAACTTCTTGAATAAGGATGCTGAGAGTATCTGTGACCTTTTTGAAAAAAATGAGTGAAAACTCAATTAATCAAGCTTCCATGAAAACATTTTGTAGAACTTCAAACTCGCAGTTCAGTGTTCATGAAGTAGGCACTCAATCTATTCCTGTAACCCAAGATGATCTTCAAATGATTGCACAAAAACTCGACCAGATGCACATTAATCAAAAGAAAATTGAGGAAAGACTTGCCACATCAACCCAAGCTCCACACAATCCACATCTAACCCAACCTAACTTTCCACAACGTGAAAATTTGAACAATCTCAACACTACTCCTGCTGATTATTATCAGTATTCTGAGGTTGCCATGATTCACTGGGGAATTACAACTATCCAGATCTTAACCCCACTCAAAATATTTCTACCATCCAGGAGCCATTTAAAAATTCTTCCAATTGGAAGAACTACCCCAACTACTCCTGGAATAATCAAGTTCCTCCCCAACCAAATCAATTTAATGGGTATGGATCTAATCCGACCTTTCATCCTGGACCATCCCAACAAGACATCATTGCCTAGATGATGAGAACCTTACAGGACATGCAGATAAAGATGATGGAAGTAACCCGCACCATCACAAATCTGAATAAATAGATCGGGGTGACTCGCACTCAAAGACCAGTAGGACATCTTCCCTCCCAACCCATACCCAACACTAATCACCAAAGGAACCAATATCCAGGTAGAAATCCACACTACCCAAATCAGCCTCCTACTAATCCACCACCTCAGTCGCCTCCCAGGTTTCCACAACCACAAGCCCCCTCACCTCCTCCAAATAATAATCCAACTGCACATGCAATTACGTTGTGGAGTGGGAAAACCACCACTGATCCTGGGCCTTCACAAAAACCTGGTGACATCCCCATCCCTGTGCACATTGACTCTCCACCTCCCTATCGGGAAGAAAAAGAAACACAAAATCTCAAGACACGACTCCTATCCCTTTTCCACAAGCTCTCCACTCCACCACCAGTAGAAAAAAGAAATCTAAGCCCACCACAGAAGAACTCATGGATCTATTCGGGAAAGTTCAAATCAATATTCCACTCTTAGATGTCATCAAATATATACCTACCTACGCCAAATTTTTGAAGGAGATCTATACTCCTAAAAGGCAAGCCAAAAATCTAGGACAAGTACATCTTTCGGAGACAGTAAACTCTGCCACACAAAGCAAGCTACCTCCTAAGATGAAAGATCTGGGGTTGCCATTAATTTCAGTGATTATTGATGATACTACCTTTGATCGCGCCCTCCTTTATCTTGGTGCCTCAGTTAATATTATTCCCACAATTTTATTTGAAGAGTTTTAGATCAGTGAATTAAAACTCATCGAGGTTACCCTGCAATTAGCCGACCGATCTACAATCAAACCTCGTGGGATTGTTGTGGATGTTTTGGTCAAGGTCTGGAATTATGTCTTCCCTGCAGACTTTCTGGTCCTTGAAATTGAGGTACCCGAATCTTTATTACATGCCCCAATAATCCTTGGACGACCCTTTTTGGCCACTACAAAAGAAACTATCAATTGCCACACAGGCAAAATGGATATCACCTGCGTAGGTCAAACTATCACTCTAGATATTTTCAAATCCTCCAAGAGATTCCATGATGATAACGTTTTTGAGGACTCAGATACTGAAATTTCAAATTTGGTGGAGGAGACAATATTGATAGATACCCTTACCGACCACAATATTTTTCAGGAATCAGATTAAGAATCAATGGTCGGCAAAATCTGTGATTTGGAGACTTGTCTTGACCAAAAATCCATTCCTGATGAACCCCCTGCTCACACTGACCTGCCCACTCTTCCCTCACCCCACCTTTCCACACTAACTTCACCCAATCCTCACCATCCCTTCCCTGACCCCTTTCCTATGGACCTGCCACCAAACCCACCTAAGTTTGGCATTCAACCTGATTTAAACCTGTGGCTAGACTCAGGCTACACCTATCATTTTCCATCCAACTTTGATCCTTATATTTCCTCTCATCCATTTTCTTGGGATCCAGAAGAAGACACATTTTATGCAGGCATCCAAGTGTTCAATTATTTACATGATTTTCCATCTTCCGTGCGTACCTTCATGCCTAACTGAATGGCGTAAAAGATAGCACTGGATGGGAGGTAACCCATCATTTTTCCTACTTTCCTTTTTCCTTTCTTTCTCCAAGTTTTGACGATCCTAAACCTGACCACCCTTAACTAAGGTAATCCCATTCCCCTCTTAATGCATGAGGACATTTCATGTCGTAAGCATGGGGGGGTGGTTTTAAAATTTTGACGATCGATTTAGGATTTTCAAAACCTAAAAACATGCATTTTTCTTTAGTCATTTTTATTTTTGCATGCATGGCCAAAAAAAAATAAAAATACTGAAGAAAAAACTTTTTGAGGAAAATTTTGAAATCAGGACTAAGGTTGACAACTCACTTTTGGTACAATGGAATTTTATCTTTAACAAACTAGGGATGAGGATACGGATCTGATCATTAGAATTTCAAGGTCTTTCTTTAGACTAGATCAGATATCCTTCTCCAAAATTCCACCTGAACTCATGATAGTTCAGGTGACTTGATCTTCTTTTGTAATATGGAAAGTATCTGGCTTAGTTTCTAAATCAAAAACTTGATTTTCTTGTGGAACTACCTGTGTCAAATTTCACACACAAGCCAACACCTAAAAATCACCAAAATTTGGAGAAACCCTTTGTTTGGACTTAGTAAAAGTCTGAAGCAGATCATTGGTTTGAGTTCCCACCGCCGACAAGGAGGAAAATACCTCCTTTGAGTATGCGATGTCAACATGTTACTGCCTCGACGCTGTTCTATATCTATATTTCATATCATGACATGGTGCATTAAAGCACATTTTTGCAGCTCAAGTGTCTTGGATAGTGCTCTACCTATAGTGTCGGAGCAAGAGCTTGAGTTTTCTTGGAGCATCCCTTTACACTGCATTGTGTTTTGGGGTTGTGAGCTCCTGGGTGATGTCATGGACTGTGCTATCCCAAAGTACTGGCACCAGAGCCCCCTCGAGGATTGGCGACAGAAATGATGATCCCGACACATCTGTTGTAAGACTAAGCTAGAAATAATAAGCATTGGGGACAAAAAAAAAGTTTTAAACCACAAACATGCCCTTATAAATGTTGGCTATTGCAAGTTGCGAATCAGATTTAAGAGCCAGAACAATCCTAAAAATAGAAATTTCAAGTCATCTGAATTAACAAGGAGTTAATCTATGAATTTTTTGGAGAATATATTGATCCTGTTTTTGTCTAATTTTGGATCCGAAAACAAATCCCGATGTTTATTTGTAACAAATCCTGTACCTCCTATGTTTAAACTAACCAAGGTCCCTTAATATTTTTCTCCTCAAAAGTAAAAAAAATTAGATATCCCAAAAATTCCATTTTGTAAATATTAAAGTTTTGCAAAGAGACTAACGAAAGATAAGCATGGGGGTGTGATAAATGCCAGTTTATCATCATTCTTATGCATTAAAACAAACCTAACTCTTAGGATTTTGCTCCGCAAACAGGTTTTTGGGCTACATTTAGGAATTAGTTAGGTTAGGCATGCATTGCACCTTTTATTGTCTTTTTAATGTGTTTTTGTGAGTGTTAGGGATATACAGATTGCCAGATCCCTAGAACCCTAGCACTCAGGAAGGCAATTGGTGGAGAAGCTCTCACCAGCTGGAGCTCAGCTTGATCCAGCTCACCATAGCTAGAATCCAGCTCACCTGAACTAGAGTTAGCTCATCCTAGCTCCATTCAGCTCATCTCAGCTATATGGCAGCTCAAGAGAGTTAATATTAGCTTACCCTAGCTTAGGTCAACTTAGATCCAGCACAACTTAGCTAAGTCTAGCTCATCTCAGCTCCCATTAGTCCACAGGGAGCTCTAGGTAGCTCAGCTGAGTTGACTGGAGTTCACCCCAGCTCAAGTCCAGCAACATCTTGCTCCACTCAATTCCAGCCAACCGAAGATGACTTCGTTTCAACTCAGGAAGGTCAAGTCCAACTCCCAAGGATTCAACTTAGCTCAACTCATTTGAGCTAAGCTACCTTAGCTACCCCAACCAGCTTGATCCTCTTTGGAAGCAACTGACCCAACTCACCTTAGCTCATTGTGGTAGAAGCCAGCTTACTTTAGCTTGTCTTAGCATCTAGCATAGAATTAGCAAGCTAAGCTAGCTAAAGTAGCTCCATGCCATCCTCTTCAGTAGCTGCCAGCTCCAGTTCAGCTCCAAACTTCTTCTGTCCAGCTCCTCTACACATACCTTAGCTCCTATTGCCTCCTCCACTACTCCATTACTAGCTAAGCTAGTTTAGCTTAGCTTAGCTAGAATCCAGCTCCCTTGGCCATCCACCACCCTAAAGTCCAACCTAACTACCTCTACCTTAAGCCCACCTAAGCTACACCTAAGCTCCACCTAGTCCACCCTAAGTTGGCTCCAACCTTAGCCATCTCTTCACCCTTCACCTCCCACCAAAAGGTGCCTAGAATTGGCACAAAAGCCTAACCCTAACCACCTCCAAGTTTGGTGCCAACCCTACCTCCCATATGCACCATACACCTAACCCTACATCCACATCTAGCCACCCACATACCCCCCTTCTAGAACCCTAAGATGGTGCCACCTAATAGCCTTCTAGAAGGCCCATTTTGGCGTCAACTCTAAGGGACACCAAATCCATAACCACCCCCCCTTGTGCCCCCTCATTTGGCACCACTTATTCTTAGCCATAGGATTCCCAACTACCTCCCAAATCATATCCTAGCCATCCATTTCAAGAGCCACCTCCACCCCCCATTAAACCCTATAGATACCCTACCCTACCACCACATAATTCCCATCCTCCCATTAGATAATTTCCACCTTACTTCTACCTAAACCTACAGCCAAGAACAAGGAGTAGAGAAGAAGATCAAGGGGGCACGTGATGTGCCCCCTTGGTGCCTTCTTCTCCCCATTCCTTCCCTTTGTGCCACTCTAAGAAGGAGGAGGATCTTCACCACCAGGAGGATGGCTAGGCAAGGAGAAAAAAGGGTGGTGCACGCCCACCCTTGGAGGAGGAAAGTTAAGGTGGAAGCTTCCACCTTGGAGGACACCATCTTGGAGGAGCATTGCAAGGAAGGAGAAGGAGGGGCCCTTTTCAATCCTAGGAGCCACTAAGCTTGGAGCAAGGAGCTTCTCACCATCTTCTTCAACCCGGACTTTTGTTTCCCTTGTTTTATATTTTCATTGTTATTTTATGCTTTCCTCTACTAGTGTAGAACAAAAGTCTGATTTTTTATAAAGTTGCTTTCTTAATCTAGTGCATTTTATTATCTAATTTGGTTTTCTTTTAGGACTTTTACACCCTCTTCCCAATTATCCTGGGCCTTCACTTGACTAGGGTGAGCTTGGGAAGAGGTTACTTTGCCACCTAGTTGCTAAAGTAGGTTTCGTCTTTGCCACCACCAATTTTGTATTGCATTGTTAAATCAAAAACCCTAAAAATTATATATTTGAAAAAGAACAAAAAGAAAGGTGAGTTTCATTTCCAAGCAAGAGACCTAAATTTTGCGAACGTATTGCCTCCTTGGATGACCATAGATACCCCACTATATAGGCCTATAAATTTTAAAAGCGAATCCATTTTTATGCGTTGCAACGACTTCAAATCCTAATTTAACAACTCGCGTAAAAACACAATCATCACCATCGTGGCCACCCATATTCTTTGCAATCAAGTTGATTTTTGCGTCGCTGGACTGCAATTGTTAATTCGAATGCATCCGTGTAGTCAGATTTAGCATTTGAGGTTCGGATTTTCACCATCTTACTTGGCCTTCGCTCTTCTACAACTTCATAAGATGCGATGGGAGTCCGATCAAGACCATCTCAGAAGCATTGGACTTCCGTCGTCGTCCTAAACAAATACGTATGGTTGGATTTATCATCCATGACCTTGAATTACCTGCAATTATTATTACCTCTCAGTTAGGACATAATATAGCATTGTTATTTACAAAGCTAACAAATCGACTATGATGCAAAGTAAGATGTTTATACATGCATTATTCCTAAGTTTAGTTAAGGTCTAGCTTAATTCAGGTAGATTAGGACCTATGATTGCTGCGTAATCATGCCCCCATGCCTAAATCTTGCTAGTCCCTAGCAAATACAAGACTAAATGCATTCTATCAAGAGTTTGACTAGAGATCTATTTCTTTTGTTTTTATCCAAAAATTTAGAAATCTAGATAATCGTGAAAGTGCAGTGTTGTAGTCTATGTAATGGATCTAAGCGAAAAGCCAATCCAGATCTAAAGCTTGTACTTGACCCTTAGTAAAACTCTTATTAAGATAGGTAAACTTCTCTTGGGGATATAAAATAATCTCTAATTTTAGCCTTGGCTTTTGGCTTAGGTAGAAGATGTTTGAGTTAAGTGGGTTTGTATTTGGTGGTTCATACTCCTTTGATGGTACATAAAGACTAGTACTTCAGAATCTAGATTTTCATATTATCAAATAAATCAACTTTGAGATAGGCAGAAAAAAATGTGCTCTCTTAAGTTCCTTGTACTCATTCTCTCTCTCTCTCTCTTTTCTTCTCTTTTTTTTCTCTTCTTTTCCTTTCTTTTTCTTTTTCTTTTTGAGCTCACATCTCACCAGATTTATAAATATGTTTGGTGGTTTCTCATGGCATTACAGTTCAATTAAGTTCTAATAACCCTATAACTAAGTCAGAAATCCTCAGGCAGTATTCGAGTGATCAGAAATATAGGAAATGTAGGTTAAGGATATATTTGGTGGATAGTGAAGGTAGTAGGTATTGTTGCCTCAATGTGGTTGACTCAAACATGAAGTAAAAACAACTCAACACTTTTTTTTTCACTCTTTTTTCTTTCTTTCTTCCTTTATATATATATTTTTATATTTTATATTTTTTCTTTTTTTTCGTATATATATTTACCAACACAACGGAATGCAACATGTCATACGCACTTTTATTCACAAGGCATTATTCAGGATTAGTGATGTTCAAGAGGATATCGGATGGCTTATTTGGTGGAAGTGCCTATTTTCGGCACTGAGAAAGGATTGGATAGGACAGCATATTTCTGACCTTGACATTAACACCCTCCTTTAGCTGAGGATTCTCTAAAGGATAGTCGTGACCATCCACCTTAGTCCTAGATTTATTAGAACCCACTTTCTATGTATTTGCCTGATTTGGTGACTCTCACAAAGATTCACACAAAGAACTTCTACATAGGAACTGAGAGCAAAAGCTGTGCCTAACTCCAAGTATCATTATCCAATTATCCAAAAATTAAGATTCCTCGCACTAGACTTAAAGCACTAGTAGACTCTTTAGTCTCACCTCGCAATTGTTTGGTGAATCTACTAGAAGATGCTTTTCCTAACTCCCTAATTACTGTCCAAGGGTTCTGAAAAAGAAGCAATTCTTCTTCTCGACAAGCTAAAGATATCTATTGGTCTTCAGAGTGGATCCATTGCAAATTCTACGTGCAAGTGTGAAATTATACTGGATTCTAGTTTCAGAATCAACTAAAGAATAAATCTATAATAAAACCTCTTGATAAAAATCTATTTCCTAAGGTGTTGGCAGAAATTTTTTTCAATTTATATGTACTACCCCCATGCCTAAGTTCTTGCAAGTCCTCATGCATGAATAAGACATGGCGTAAGTGGATAGAAATCATCTGGAGTTGCTCCTGATTTGTAATTCAGTATATGCCAACACTACAATGATAATCACAATATGCAGAATAATATGCAAAAATGAAATATTTTATCTATAAAGCAAGTGCTATGTCTAAATGCTATGCCTAAATGCTGAGTTTAATGCCTCCAGTTGGGTGAAACTCCATCAGATGGATCAATGATTGCACGAGATAGAGTCAAGATGGTAAGCACTTGGGGTTCCATTGTCATCAATAGGCCAAAAATGTAGAATAACTACCCATGAATACCAAGCCCACAAGGTCGGCAAAATAAAATATTAGGGCTTGGAATTGGTTGTAGCCAGGTGCTATAAGAGGAATAAATTTGGGTCCCAGGGTGATAGGTAGCAAGTGGCAACCTTGAAGTGTGGTGTATGATTAATGCAGATGAGGTGGATAAGAAGTCACGAGTGGGAAACAAATCATACAGGTCCTGAAACTGGTGGAAAATTAAAGGAGGGACCCGAGTAGTGTAATCTGAAATGGTATAAGGAACCATTTTGTGAGTGGATCTAGGTGTTGGTGGTTGTTGAGTAGGTGTGTCGAAAAAGATTCGGTGTTCCCTCCCAACAGCTCTAGATTCGCCCAAATCATTCTTATCCATGTGTTGGTCAAAAATTTCGTATGAATCGCCTAAATTCTTTCATGGTGCGAATCCTCAAATGTAATGGGCGGCAATTCAATATGCCCAAGTTATGGAAAATCAGAATCTAGATGGAATAAAGCCTCAAATTCTTTCATTTTTCGTTATGTGGCTTCTGTGAAATCCTCAATATTGGAATCCAATTGTGAAGATGTGAAAGAAGATGTAATAGATTCATCCGATTCCAAATCCAAAAATGCCTCAAGATTTCTCAGATTTTCCTCACAATCAGAAATGAGGTTTTTATTAGATTCTTCCTCAACTTCGATTAGATTCTTTGCCAATTCAAAATCAACCCCATGGATGTATGGACTCTCATGTAAATTGATGTATTTATCATCTGAGCTTGTCATGAGGGTTTTAGGTAATTCCGCTCCAGATCTCTCGGAATCTAAATCATGTTTCTCATCAATTTCCTTTGGCTGATCAATGTTCATCACAGTGTCAGAGTCATTATAACTCCAATCAATGAGCCTGACAGAAGTTGTGTGGAGTTAATTCAAGAAGTTCTATGTTCCCACAGTGTTTAGGTTCATCATCATCTGAGTCCTCCTTGATAGAATTACAATGTGGGTCTTGTTTGCCCTAAAAATATCCAATCTGAGTTTCTCATTCCCCAGGGTGATCTCCATACACCTAGATGCACAGTTAATGTTAGCTTGGGCAGTCTCCAAAATTGGGCAACCTAAGATGATAGGTGCATCATGGAGACTAGGAGGAATGTCCATATCCAAGATGAAAAAATCCACTAGGAAGCAAAGCCCATGGATTTTTACAATGACATTCTCTACCACACCTCGGAGCACTTTAACTGATCTGTCAACCACCTGGATAGTGACCAAAGTGGGTTTTAGCTCCCTAAATTGG
This sequence comes from Thalassia testudinum, assembly GCA_037157565.1. NCBI lineage: Eukaryota > Viridiplantae > Streptophyta > Magnoliopsida > Alismatales > Hydrocharitaceae > Thalassia > Thalassia testudinum. The sequence continues at coordinate 737,772 of JAZHRO010000028.1, forward strand.
AAGAGGTTGAAAATAGTAGTGGGGACTAAATTAATGGATGAACCCAAATCAAGTAAGGCCTGGTCAAAAGGAGCATCCTGTAGCTAATAGGAAATGAGTGGGGCTCTCGGGTCTTTCTTCTTAGGTGGCTGGTCAGACAAAATGACTGCACTAGCTTCCTTTGACAATACCACCTTATTGGTCTTCCTTAGCTGCCGCTTGGATGTACAATATTCTTTGAAGAATTTAGCAATAGTAGGAATGTGATCAATGGCATCAAGGAGGGGAACCTTAATCTGAACATCTTTGAAGATTTCCTTTAAGTCCTCATTGCTTTTGATTCCCTTTATCCTTTTGTTAGGTTCACAAGTTAAGGCTCTAGGGAAGGGTAAAGGGATGTCGATGATCTCAGTGATTGGTTTCTTTTCCTTAGGCTATCCTTTGAAGGGATAGAATGGGAAGAGGAGCTAGCCTAAGAAGTATCATGACCCACCTACCTACATGGTGTGTCCTTTGTAGCTTTTCTACTCCTCAAGGTGACAGCATTTGCATCGGCATACTGTCTATGAGGTGGGCGAGAAGTAGAAGGGGTAGATTGGGCAGGATTCGATGATATGGATGACTAACTTGAAACATAGCCAAGAGGTATAGGAGGTGCTTGTAACATTGCATGTGCCTGTCCCTGTGGTTCCTAGAACCTAGGAAGGGCACCCTGGTTCTGTACATATCTTGGGTTAAGGAGAGGTTGGGAGGGAAAGTCTCCTTGCATCTATGTTCTTTTACCAATTGGTTCTAGGTATTCTAAATGCTTTGAATCTGATTTGCCATCGTTTTAATGAATTTCAAATTGTCATAATTCGATTGACGCATAGATTCCTTCAATTCTTCTCTCAATGCCTTGCCCGCTTTAGAGGTGATTGGCAGCTTGATGCAGCAGCAGATAAGTAGGATAGGATTGTTGCTGAGATGGGAATGGCTGCTACCTTTGGTATGTGTTTTTCGCATTCTGTTATTGTCTAGTCTAGTAGTGTAGATCTTGATTTGGTCTCTATGAGTTACCAAACTAGGAAAAGTTAGGATGCTGGCGCCAACCAGGATTATACATCTCTGAATACTAGTTATTACGCCTGTAACCTTGGATAGCATTGACAACTTCATAGGTCGAAGATGCCTGTGATGCATATTCATAAAAGGAATATGCACTAGAATCGTCATGGAGTATGTAACCCTGATTCTATGGTGCCAGATCCAGATTGTTCACGGGTTCCTGATATGTAGGATCCCGTGAAGATGGAGTAGATACATCCTAATGAAGACACATTTAATTAGGATAAATTTCCTATTTATGCATGTTCCTAAGCTTAGATATGCATTCCATGTTATAAATATTGCATAGCATGCATCATTATGCATTTAGAGTAGTCTATATAAATTTTAGGTTAATTGCATCCTTTTACGGCCAGGAGAGGAGGAGATTTAACTTGGAGCCTCAAATTGACAATCCGACCATACAGATTTGATCAAGAAGATGATCGGAGTCCAATGCCTCTGAAATCATCTTGATCGGAGACTCGTAACACCTTATGTAGTCCGAGGAACATCAAGGACCAAGGGACTAGGTGACGCAATTCAAAGCTTTAAATGACAAATTCAATTACACAGATGGATTCAGGTCAACAATCGCAACCTAATGCAAGAAAATCGAATCAATCAGACTTCTATAGCAGCCCCTACAAATGAAAGAAGATAGATGGCCCATATCACGTCACGTGGCACTATCCAGGTCGCCCATGGGAGAGCACGCACCACAGTGCAGCGTGCAGTGCACGGGCTCGTGCAATAGCACAGCACATAGCGCATGGGCATGCACAACAGCAGGTGCGTGGAGGCAGCAAGTGCCAGCGAGCACGCGTGACATGGGCACGCGAAGCGCACGGTTGAGTACTGCACATTGGGCACGTGAGCTGGAGCTTTAGCGACACTTGCGCCTGATCTTCAGTGACATTTATGGCTCACTAAATGTCCTATGTGCGAAATGGATCATTTCCTCCATTATAAAAGGACCCCTACCCTCCCATTTTTCTTCATCTCTTCGTCTCTCTCCCTTACCACCTCCAAGGCTCTAGAGAGAGCTTGTCCTAAGCCTGAGATGCTTCTCTAGAGTAGAAAACCAAATATGTTTTCTCGCCTCTCATCACCCTTCATGGAGCAACCTGTGGCCATCCTCTCACTACCTTTTGGGAAGTAGATCCTCACCACGACGCCGTCCAGTCCCATCCTCCTTCCTCCGCCACTGTTCTCCTTCCTCTGCTTCCCACCACCTTCATCCAGGCAACGTCAGAGTGAGCTGTTGATTGCACCGCAAAAATACACTTGCAATTGTGCCTTCTTGTGCTATTTCCTAGCATTACCTATGCATATTAGGTTTCCATAGTCACATTTGTAAATATAGATGCATGCATGCCCTTAATTAAGAGAGGAGAATGAATAAAATGGCTTCGCAATTCATGTTTTCCTCAAGTGCTTGTTCGCAATATTTCCATCTCCATTTTTTATTTCTTCTTGATTTTGACTTCCTTCCCGCGGCTGCATTGCATGGAACAACTTATTCTCTTCATGCCATGTCCTGCTTCACCTCTCCCTGCAGCCGCAGGCACCTCTCCCAGCCATAAGCCGTGCATGAGCCATGCACAGCCAGGGCATGGCTATGCATGGCTTTCTTCTTCTATAAATACAAGGCGTCTTCTTCTTTAGAGAGCCTGGTCCTCCACTTCAAAAGCCAACCCAACACTTCTTAATGGCCACCATCCTCTCCTCCCTCTCCCTCCACACGTCGGCCCTCCTCGGAGACACCCGGCAGGCAGGAGCCCTCACTGTGGTGCACACCACCACAGTGAGACCACCACCGCCCAGCTCTTCAAAGAGACGACGGGTGTGGTGGCTCTTTTCTCATTTTCCTTTTATGTTTCCAGCACCTTCAGCCATGGCCGCAAGCTTCAAGGTCTGAAGCTCGATGCTCGACGACAGCAGCAGCACGCAGCAGTAGTTGCCCTACTCCTTTCCGCATAAGCCTGCAGGCCGCCCTCGCCTTTTCGCACGCGCCTGCAGGCGTCTCCACCTCCAGCTTCTCCGCGTACCCTGTCACGCTCTCTCTTCCGCAACTGGCCATCGCGCGCCACTGCAGCGGTCGGCCACGCTTCACCGCACCCCTGCCAGCACCCGCAGGCCACCGCACGTGCTTGCAGGTGCCCTTTCTTCCCCCTCCACACGCTCTGTCGCGAGCTTCTCCACGCCCGCAACAGGCCGGTGCAGACCCTCTCCCTCGCGAGCCAGCCCGCGCGCGCCAGCCGCGAGCTGGCCTCACTCATGGCACCTGCAGCTCCCGGTCATGCGGTGCGGCCTTACACTGTAGCCACTGTTCACGTGAGTCTGCGCGACACTGTGGCTACAGTGGGGTGACCGGTGAGCTTCTCACTTATCCGGTCACCCAGCGCGCCACAACCAGCCTTCGCCTGCGCGTGCGCCCGCCCGCGCATCTGCCAGCCCGCGTAAGCCTGCCTTCGCCTGCTCCCTTCGCCCGCACCTGCCAGCGCCCATTCCAGCCACTCCACGCAGCGCTGGGCACTGCGATCCTCTCCGCATCAACTCTCCTGTGTGCACGCTCCTCTCTGCGCGAATACGCGCCTGTGCATGTGCGTAGCCTCTAGACGTCACTTGGAAGCTGCAGACGACCTAACTTAACCCTCCAGCAGTGTGGCTGCTCTCTCTCTCCCGCTCTCTCTCTCTCTCACAACACTCTCTTCACCGACGCTTACACACACATACACTCACACTTCCACACACACATACACACCTATACAATATTATATACATATATATATATACGTATACATATATATTGATATATCTATGCATATATTTTTATACATATATATATATACATACATAGATATATATATATATTTATACATATATCTGTACATATATTAGTGCTTATATAAACATGTATTAGTCCATATACATACATATATATACATACATATAAATATATATATATATATATACTTATCTACATATGTATATATATACATATATTACTATATACATACACATATATACATATACATCTTTATAGTATCATATACATACATATACATATAAATATATACATATATATATATATAGAATATATCTACCTATACATATATATATATATATATATATTTACAAACCTATATATATATACGTATACATATATACATATATAGCTACATACATATGTACATATACTTATAAATATATATATATACATATATATATATATACCTATATATTTATAACCATATATACATTTAGATATATTTACATATATACATATATATATTTTTTCACATTATTTACCATATGCTGTATCGCAGGAATATCTGCACCAGTTGCTGATATTCCCCGATACACGCGTACAAAAAGTGTGGTTACATACATCTTCCACCATCCATCCCACACTCCACGCAGCATCTAGTCTTGTTGGTTGTGTCTCTCTAGACGACGACCGACTCGACACCGTGCTACATTCCATCTCGGCCTCCACCCCCACCACTTTATACATATATAATATATACATATATATATACAATATATTTACCTTATTTCTCTTTCGCTTTCCTGTTAGTAAAAAGATGAAAAAAATATATAAAAGAGAAAAGATAATCCTTGACTTGCAGGTACTCCATCTTGCGAATAGCAAGACCAGTTTTGGAACCCTATTTTGGCTCAAAGCCAAGAATCCAATTTTGAGGGTGTACCTCAAGGACAAAGATTACCATAAAAAAATCTAAATAGAAAAACACCAAAAACACAATAAACGAATGAAAGAGACTCGTTTTAGGAAAGGCGTAGAAACTTAACTTGTAACCCCACTTCCCTGATTTCGACCCTGGGCCTAAAAAGTGACCAAGATAAAATCAAGTAGGCCAGGTTAAAAAAAAGAAATTTGTAAAGAGATGGTTAGGTCCGATTTAGGTTAACCACTATACACACTTCAATGATAAAATCATCATATTAACAACCTATTTGGGTCCGACACCACAACTTTTCTGGCGTCATTACCGAGGAAGTGCGCCTTCAAGTAAGTTTTTACTCCATTCCTGTAATTTTTTCTCTTCTCTTCTCTCTTCACTATTTTTGGTGTGCAGGTGAACCTGGTGCAAGGAGAAGGCAGGCAGATGAAGTCGAAGACGTAAGCCGATCCAAGGCAGGAACGAGAGCGTGAAGATGCCGACACCGCATTGGAGCTTCGCACATGTTGCCGAACAAGTAGGTCTTCTTTTCTTAGCAAGTTGGGTTAACTTGTCACCTTAATGAAAAAAAAAAAACTAAAAACTAAAAACTAGAAAAACTTCTTGGGATCTCTTGGGGCAAGTGGATTAAAATTCACTTGTTTGATTGATTGTCTTTACTCCAACCACCCTGGGATTTCCCACCTTACTTCGAATAGCGAAAATCCAAGAATCTTGATTCTTGAATTTTTCACCGTGTGAAGTATTCTTTGAGGCAAACACAAAAAGATTGATTGCACCCCTCTTTTGCCTCACTTATCTACAATTCGGGATCACCTTTTTGGTGGGGAGACTTGGAATTGGGTTAATTCCAACCCCACCACGACTTTTCAACTTGCCTAAGATTCGATCCCGAATACTTCAACCCCAACAATTTGATTTTCTTTATCTTTTGGTTGAAGCCTTGTGTGTGGAAATCTTTTTGGTGATTGGGAGCACTTGAATTGAAGTGCTTTGGCTCCCTTTCACATAAATCTAAAATTGATTCGTGCATCCACACATAGAAATCTCCAATTAGGGAAGCCCATTGCATTTTAGCATGCATTAACCAATTGAAATTGAAGAAGGGTTTGTTGGGCTTAGAAGAAAACCTGTATTCTTGCAAAACCCAGAGATTGGTTGAATTGGTATTTCAGCGAAATCCTAAAATCCATACTACTTAAGGCTGAACTCTACAAACCATTCACCAATTAAGAACTTCAATTCGGGGAGATTTGCCCATTGCATGCTTGGATTACACACTTTGAAAAAATCAATCACTTGGGCATTACCCGTAAACGATGCCCTTCACATTCCAAAAGCACTTGATCCTAAGACTCTAACTAAAATTGGTAGTAACTTGACCCTTACTAAGGATTGGAGGTCTAACTACCTGCGTGTAGCGTCTATGTGCTAGTGAGGGTTCCCGCGTGCTATCGAGTATCTAAGACTAGGGCAAACGGCCTTTCAATCTGGCCCAGTGGTTCCGTGGTGCTCGCATTCAGTTCTGTAGTCCGTGATAGTAGGTAACTTAGATCTTTAGGTCTAAGGGTACACTGTAGAGGTTAGGAATTTGATTGAATTGATTTGTCATCAAGTGTACCTTTGTAGCATCATTTCTCTCTCATCTCTTTTCCCTTCTTATCCCCCCAATTCTTCCTGCGGTAGTGTATGTTTGGGAGGAGGTCACAAAACCCTGAACTGATTGAATTGCCTGATAAATTTAGAAAATAAGCCAAATCATCCTCCTCCTCCACAAACATGGCTGCATGCCCACCTCCAAATCCCGAGGGAGGAAACCGCCCTCAGAACCCACCAGGTGGTGGAGCCTTAGATCCCATAATCCGCCTCCAAGCCCAAATGGAAATGTATAATGAACGAATTGAGGCCATTTGGGAAACATTGGCGGAAATGCAGAACCCGCCCCCGAACGGGAGGAGCCTAGGTCTCTTAGCTCTTATCAGAATCCCGCTGCTATAGAGACCATAGGACAAATTTGGGTCCCCATGGGCGGGGACGACTTTGAACTGAAATCGAACATAATTGGCCTAATAAATTTTCAGTTTCATGGTCTTGCAAGTGAAGATCCGTTTCTCCACTTGGAAGACCTAACCCGACTGGCTGAAACAGTTAAACCAAGAAATGTCAGGTTACCTATAGTCCTCATGAAAATGTTCCCATTTTCATTGCAGGATAAAGCGTCGCAGTGGCTACGCACCCTTGGGAGAACCATCCACTCTTGGGAAGAGATGTGAACAGCGTTTCTCAAGAAGTTCTTCCCAATCGGGCAAACCAATGTGCTTCGCCGTGCTATCACTTCATTTACGCAACAAAACGATGAACAATTTCATGAGGCATGGGAGAGGTACAATGACCTCCTCAGGAAGTGTCCGCACCATAGTCTGCCTAAGTGGCATATAGCCTAGATTTTCTACTATGGGCTAAATGAGACTTTGAAGTAGATTGCAGACGCTTCCTGCAAAGGGAACTTTATGAATAAAGACGAGAATGGAGCATTTGAATTGTTTGAAAATATGAGTGAAAACTCGATGAACAATGCTTTCTTTATCGCCTTTAATCGTACCAGCCAGCCCCGAAATGTCCATGAAGTTGACACGGGACCCTCCCATTCATCCACTGATCTAAGCCTTATTGCACAAAAACTGGATGAAGTCTTCGTCGTGCACAAGAAGCTGGACGAGCTTCTGGCCAACCCCGCCCGTTTTATGGCAAACACCACCTCTTCACCACTTCGTCACAATCCCAATTCTACTAATACCAAGCTTATCCCTAGAAAACCCATAAGACCTTCCTTACCGAGTGTCGTGCCAAGCGACTCGGTAAGTCATGTGGAACTGGCTTCTGCGAGACAGTATTTCGACACGGAGGACCAAGCCTCCGTGTGCTCGGAAGCGTACTTACGTGCGGACGCGTCTTCTGGCATAGAAGACGCTTGCGCCCTGGGGAGTAACCCGTTCTCTACCACTTATAACCCAGGGTGGCGAAATCATCCGAATTTTGCATGGTCCAACAACCCGCAGCACCAAAACTTCGCAGGTGGACCAATGCGACCGTCCGCACCCGTTATCCCAAGGGCCCAGTCTAATCCTATGGCGAATCCGCCATCAGGCCCTTGCGTAACGCAAACAGAACATGCATCAAGTCCTCTTAACAAATTGATGCAAATGATGACGGAAATGTCAAAGCGCCATGAAGAGACCATGACCTCTCTTCAGCACCAATTGGCGTAGCAGAATACTAAGATCAGTCAACTACGCATGATGACTCGATCTCAGGACACTCTTCCAGCCCAACCTGTCCCAAACCCACAAAATTTTGTACCCTGCGGTCCTTAACCACAGGGATGACCTTCTCAGGGGTAGGTTCATCAGATTATGCAAGCTCCGAGCATTCCACCAGGATTTCAGGCTAATCCCGCTACAGCACCGCACTCTTATGTCCCTATTGCGAACCCTCCTCCGTCATATGATCCCACTGGACCCGCATCATCCAATGCTATCACTACAAGGAGCGGTAAGCACACCGTCAATCCGCCTCAACCTAATCCTGGCCCGTCTTCTTCTTCATCGCCCTCTCATTCGAGATGTGCACTGCATTCACGAGAGGACGATACACCCAAATTGTTGCCAGAATCAGTCCCATTCCCTGAGGTGCTATTGAGGGAGGCAAAAGGCAAAAGGAAAGATACACAGGCCTTTGATAACCTGCGTAATTTGTTCATGGATGTAGAAATCAAGGTACCCCTGCTCGAGGCTATCGACCACATACCTATTGTTGCCCGATTTTTCAAAGACTACACAACACCCAGGCGACTGTCAAAGAAAACTAAGAATCCAGTGGTTCTCTCGCCTCATGTGAGTTGTGCTATACCGTCAAATCTACCACTGAAGCAGAAAGATCCGGGCACACCGCTTATCTCCTGTAGCATCCAAGGCTACAGTTTTAACCGTGCCCTGCTTGATCTGGGATCTTCCATAAGTCTCATACCGACCATCATGTTCGAAAATTTTTCCTTCGGAATTCTGAAACCCACCCCTGTCACGTTACAATTGGCAAATCGTTTTGTCAAAATCCCGAAGGGTGTGGTGGAAGACGTGGTGGTTAGGGTCAATAGTCTCTATTTTCCTGTTGACTTTCTTGTTTTAGATATGGAAGTTTCTAGCTCACTTTCTGATTGTCCGATCATCCTTGGTCAACCATTCTTGGCCACAGCCTGCGCCCTTATCGACTGCGAGTCAGGCTGTATTGAGATTGCTGTTGGATCTGAGAAGCTCAGGCTTAACATCTTCAAGGCAGCCAAGAACTTTGATTGCGATTGCATCGAGGATGACACGTCTGACGAGGACATGACCGTCAGTGCATGTATCGAACTTATTGGGACCTATTCAGACTGTTGCGGATTACCTGACGACTGCCTGATCAACGCATACTGTGACGTTCCCCCATCCCTCTCTTGTCTCGTACCTTCTCCTACCCAGACTTCTGATGAGGTTTTCTCCGCTTCCCATACCTCGTGGTCTGAGTCATATCCAGGATACTCACCACTGGTCCACACTCCAAAAGATCGGATTGCCCTTTCTTTCCTGCCAAATCTGGCGAATTTGCAATTCTGCACTCGGACCTTAAGCCCACATCTTACTTACTGGGGCTGCTCCATTTGGATCCATCTATCCAAGACGCCCCTCTTCTTGGCCAATCTGAGGGCCAACTTCTTCCTGACTTGTTTTCTGTTCCGCCTGGGACACTCTCGTCCCAAGAAATACTAGACCTTTCACCATCCACCATCACTTTCCACGCCACTATCACGATCACTTCACTTTTCTCTTCACCACCAACCCTACCACCCTGCTGTATACCCTGCACCTCAGCTCTCGTTACCCGATCTTTCATCCTTTCTCTACCACTCCCTGCATGCATATGAGGACATAGCATCGTTTGGCATGGGGGGTGGATAGGCATCCATAGGATCTGGGCATTTTATGGCATCATACAGTTCCCACCTATTTATAAATATGCAAGAAAAAGAAAAAGAAAAAAAATATATATATATGTAATATATTATAATAATAATAAATGGTGTTCAGTAATGATCTGAAAGTTGAAACAAAAATACAATAAGTGTTTATGGATATTCAACCTCTGTTTTGAGGACTTTCCAGGCCACAGAAGCTTGATTTGCATTAGGCTCGGCTTAATTCACTTGAGCATTGACAAGATAGATCGGAATCTCTCCTAACTAAGGACGTATTCTTGTACCTGAGACACCAGTACAAGACCTGTTGGTTTGCTTTTACTTGAGAGCTTAAGTAAACTTGGTTCACACTACACATATCAGGAAAGACCAGGTGAACATAAGATCCCACCCTAGTGTTCATTAGGGAAGGTGGAGTCCTTACCTATGCGTGTAGGTAGACTTTTTATCCCAGGCTTTAGTCTTGTGTTTAGGAGCAACTCTTTCCACCAAGAAAGAACTCTCCCACCAAAAAGAAAAGTGTGCTCCTCCAAATAATGTTGTAAGAGATATACTGACATGTGTTTCTAAAAAAAAAAAAGAAGATGCAAATAAGTCAGTATATCTCGCAAATGTCTCGCAAAGTCTCTACCCTAAAAAGTTCTTCAGGGCAAGTGGCAAATACCCTATTTTTCCTGTGAGCCACAAATGTCAAAAAATGGGAGTTGAGTTTTCCGTCATCTTCTTAAGGGTCAATCCGAAAACACAAGCTGAAACTGGGACCAACCTGTACTTAAAGATTCATGAAACCCTGGGCTTGAGTCTTAATGTTCATCTGGTTAGTTTTGATCCTTCACTGAGCACAAGCCATAATCTCTTCAGCTCTCGAGTACGGCAAAAAAACCTCCTGGGTCCTAGAAATCATACTTAAGGTTTAAATATCAAGAGTCCTGAATTAGTCGAGAGATGATCTTTATCATGTGAGACTTAAAGTACCGGTAGTCTTCCCTACAATTGGTTCTCACAATGTCCAACAATAAACACACCTATGTCACCTCAGAAGAAAATCTTCAGCTTAAAGGTCATTTCTAAATACTGTTTTGCTAGGGACTAGCAAAAGACAGGCATGGGGGTATGATTGCACCGCAAAAATACACCTGCAATTGTGCCTTCTTGTGCTATTTCCTAGCATTACCTATGCATATTAGGGTTCCATAGTCACATTTGTAAATATAGATGCATGCATGCATATTCACGTTTTCCTCAAGTGCTGCTTCACAATATTTCCATCTCCATTTTTTATTTCTTTTTGATTTTGACTTCCTTCCCATAGCTGCATTGCATGGAACAACTTCTCTTCACGCATGTCCTGCTTCACCACTCCCTGCAACCGCAGGCACCTCTCCTTGCCATAAGCCATGCATGAGCCAAGCATAGCCAGGGCATGGCTGTGCATGCCTTTCTTCTTCTACAAATACAAGGCGTCTTCTTCTTCTTCAGAGAGCCTGGTCCTCCACTTCAAAAGCCAACCCAGCACTTCTTCCATGCCACCGTCCTCTCCTCCCTCTCCCTCCACACGTCGGCCCTCCTCGGAGACACCCGGCGGACAGGAGCCCTCACTGTGGTGCACACCACCACAGTGAGACCACCACCGCCCAGCTCTCCAAAGAGCCGGCGGGTGTGGTGGCCCTTTTCTCATTTTTTTTTATGTTTCCAGCACCTTCAGCCATGGCTGCAAGCTTCAAGGTCTAAAGCTCAAAGCTCGGCAGCAGCAGTAGCATGCAGCAGCAGCCGCCCTACTTCTTTCCACTCAAGCATGCAGGCCGCCCTCGCCTTTCCGCGAGCGGATGCAAGCGCCTCCGCCTCCAGCTTCTCCGCGCACCCCGTTGCGCTCTCTCTTCCGCAACCGGCCACCGCACACCACTGTAGCAGCCGGCCACGCTTCACCGCACCCCTGCCAGCACCTGCAGGCCACCACGCGTGCCTGCAGGAGCCCTTGCTTCCCCCTCTGCGTGCTCTGTCGCGAGCTTCTCCGCGCCCACAAATGGTCGGTGCAAACCCTCTTCCTCGCACGCCAGCTCGGGTGCACCAGCCGTGAGCCGGCCGCACTCACGGTACCTGCAGCTCCCGGTCACGTGGTACGGCCTTACACTGTAGCCACTGTTCACGCGAGTCTCAACGACACTGTGGCTACAGTGGGGTGACCGGTGAGCTTCACTTAACCGGTCACCTGACATGCTGCAACCGACCTTCACCCGCGCGTCTGCCAGCTCGCGTACCCCTGCCCTCGCCCGCTCCCTTAGCCCACGCCTACAAGCACCTGTTCCAGCCACTCCGCGTAGCGCTGGGCACTGCGAACCTCTCCGCGCCAACTCTCCTGCATGAGTGCTCCTCTCTACGCGAATACACACCTGCGCACGCACGTAGCCTCCAAACGTCACTTGGAAGCTACAGACGACCTAACTTAACCCTCCAGCAGTGCGGCTGCTCTCTCTCTCCCACTCCTTCTCTCTCTCTCACTCTCTCTCACAACACTCTCTTCACCGATGCTTACACACACATACACTCACACTTCCACACACACACACACACCTATGCACTATTATATACATATATATATATATACGTATACATATACATTGATATATATATACATATATTTATATACATATATATATATGCATACATACATTTATATATATATATTTATACATATATCTATGCATATATTAGTACTTATATAAATATGTATTAGTCCATATACATACATATACATATAAATATATACATATATATATAGAATATATCTATCTATACATATACTTATATATATATATTTACAAACCTATATATATATATATACATATACATATATGCATATATAGCTACATACATATATACATATACTTATAAATATATATATATATACATATATATTTATAACTATATATACATATATATATATTTTCACATTATTTACCATACGCTATATCGCGGGAATATCTGCACCAGTTGCTAATATTCCCCGATACAAGCATACAAAAAGTGTGGTTACATACATCTTCCACCATCCATCCCACACTCCACGCGGCACCTAGTCCTGTTGGTTACGTCTCTCTAGACGATGACCGACTCGACACTGTGCTACATTCCATCTCCGCCTCCACCCCCACCCCTTTATACATATATATATACACTATATTTACTTTATTTATGTTTCGCTTTCCTGTTAGTGAAAAGATAAAAAAAATATATAAAAGAGAAAAGATAATCCTTGACTTACAGGTACTCCATCTTACCAATAGCAAGACCTGTTTTGGAACCCTATTTTGGCTCAAATCCAAGAACCCAATTTTGAGGGTGTGCCTCAAGGACAAAGATTGCCAGAAAAAAATCTAAATAGAAAAACACCAAAAACACAATAAATGAACGAAAGAAACTCATTGTAGGAAAGGCGTAGAAACTTAACTTGTAACCCCACTTCCCTGAGTTCGACCCTGGGCCTAAAAAGTGACCAAGATAAAATCAAGTAGGCCAGGTTAAAAATGAAATTTTGTAAAGAGATGGTTAGGTCCGATTTAGGTTAACCACTATACACACTTCAACGATAAAATCATCATATATATATTTTTTTGAAAGTAGTGAGGATTGCTATCATGAACCGATAGCAATCCGGAGGGTAGTATATTTCTTATCAAAAAAGTATTACAAAGTAGATTCCCAACTATGTATGAGAGACCAGCACTCCTTTACAATATTCTCACATCTCACCGGTCTCTCCTGAAAGAGTTTGTCATTACACGCCCTCCACACACACCACAAAGTAGCTGCCATAGCCCCTAATGGCCGACCAGGAGTGATGAACCTCTGCAACAGAGAGTCCCAGGAGTGGAGAGGTTCCAAACAAACCATCCTCCAGATCTTGTCGGTGACCAAACATGACGAGAAAATGTGTGCTGCCTTGTCAGAGAACAAGCCACACAGAGGGAAGGCATTCAGGGTAGTCCCCATCCTTCTGTGCCTTAGATCACCAGTGATCAAACCTTCCCATCTGCAAAGCCACAGGAATATCTGAACCTTCAAAGGGATTTTCAAGAGCCAAATCTTTCTATCAACAGGATCACAATCCACCACATTATTAGATCTAACAATTTTTCCATATGCGTGCTGCACTGAGAAGATACCCTGCCATTCGTATGTATCCGTCACATTCCTCATCAGCTGCACCTACTGTAGACCAGCCAGCAGATTCTGCTGCTCCTCCCACAGCCGAGTGCCAGCCCTGCATTGTTGCAGCTCTTCCAGCCACCAGCAGTCTTCAACATCAGACCACAAGCTACTGATTGTGGCTTCCTTGTCTGCAGCAGCCGCATAAGCTCTCGGGTAGGCCTCTTTCAGTATCCCCAAATTAGACCACCGTTCATTCCACAAGCTGAAATTTCTGCCATCTCCGAGCCTAGGCTGGAGCAGATGCCAATAACTACTAATTGCATTGATCACTGAATGCTAGAAAGGAGAAGGTTTCAATGGCTGCAACCCTTGCAGACTGCTGTTTGATCCCCCATAGCTGTCCCTGACCAAATCAGCCATCAGCCCCTCCTTGTAATCCAAGATCCTGATGGCCCATTTGATCAATAAAGCCTCATTGATATCTTTGAGTGATTTAATTCCTATACCACCAATTTCTTTTGGCTTGCAGATCTTGCTCCAGATGATGTGCTGCATGAAACCACCTTCACGACCTGCTCCTTTCCAGAAGAATCTCTTCCTCATAGCATCCAATCTCTTCCAGATACACTTTGGAGCCCTGAATATGGTAAAATAGAAGACCGGTATGGCTGTAATGACCGAATTGAGAAGGATCAATCTGCCACCCTTAGACAAAAATTTAGTACTCCATCCTTTCAGTTTTCCATCAACCTTATCAAACAAGACATTCGAATCAGATTTTTTCAGTTTTGTTGCCCTCAGTGGTAATCCTAAGTACTTCAGTGGTAGCTTAGCTCGAGGTGACCCCAGTGTACCCTCCACTTCCAGTTGCTCCTGCTCACTCATGCCAAAACAGGTCAATACAGATTTTTCCTTGTTCAAACATAAGCCTGAAATATCACCAAATATCTTCACCAATAACCCCAGAGCATGTGCCGCAGGCTTGGATCCTTCAACAAAGAAAATCGTGTCATCTGCATACTGTAAAATGGGGGCCAGAGTTCTCCTATTAGATAGTGAGTATCCTTTAATTATGCCCACCACTACCAGTTTGCAGGCATACCTTGCAAGCCCATCCACCGCATGGTTAAAAATCAATGGGGCAAGAGAACATCCTTGTCTAACCCCATGCTGAGGCTGAATCCATACTCCACAAGGCTTCCCATTAATGATAAAACAATCATATTAACAACCTATTCGGGTCCGACACCAGCTGTCCTCCAAGCAACTGTTGAGGGGGACTCTTCCCACCTATCTCTATCTTTATCGCTTTTGTAGTGTACTTTTCCACTTTCTATCTGTAGCAGACATTTGTTTAGATAAATATATTTATGTTCTCTCTCTCTCTCTCTTTTATTTTGCAAGTAGATTAGTTAGATAAACATTTATCGATTTGATCTCTTACTTTATAAAAATACAAAAAATTACAAAAGATAAAAACAACAAAAAGAAATAAAACTGAAGCGTAGATTTCAAAACCAAATGTTCACTTCCCTGTATTCGAACCGAGATTCCCTTTCGAGTTTCGATAAATTTTATCTAGTTAGTGGATTTCTATGCATTACGATGATGGGTTTCCAACTCAAATATTTTCACGTACGAAATCACGCTCATCATTTTGGCATCGTTGCCAGGGAGAGAATGCTCTTTGGTTTTTCCATCTTTTTTGCCTTAACTTTCTAGCTCACTTTGCTCCTTTATTTCTGTGATTACAGGTATTTTTCCAAGGCGAGCAAAAGCAGAATAGATTGGAGTAAAGTGCGGTTAGAAGGTTTTGTAATTGTATACCCACCACCCCCACCTTAGATTCCATTCTATCACCTAATAACTCAAACTCAAATCAACTTAGGTGCTTGCATAAACCCTAGGTTAGATCTTGATTGTCACTTCACCTCACCTCACCCATCCATATAAACTAAAAATACAAGAAAAAAAATACTCTTCTCTTCTTGTGGGATTAAGCTAAAAGTGGCACAACTTAAACACCCACAAATTTCTCAACCTAAGGCTCACAATCACATTGATTCTACCACTTAACAAGAATATGACCTGTGGATCTGGTACACCTTAACTCAACACACAAATGAGCAGAAATTTGATTAGGTTAAACATTTTTGTGTGCCCTAATCAAGTGGTGCAACAGGCCAATTGCTTGAACTGTTTGGGTAGCACCACTCAATTTAAAACTGATCCATCAAGTAGCTTGCCACCTAGGGTTGATTTTTATGGCTAAACTAGGCACCTGTTGGGATGATCCAATCTTGGGATGATTCTTAAGATGAACCCCATTCAGGAGAGCCAATGTCTGAACCTGCTCAGGAGCCGGTTGGGGGGGGACACATTTTATGAGATCGAGGATGATTAGGATGGGTTGAACAACCAATTGAGGATGAATCAATTGCCTCACCTGAGATCCCAGAGCCAGGGAATGAGGAAAAATATGTCTCCAAGGACTAGGAAATGATAGATTTCTCTGAGACATATATAAATGAGGATCTTGAATTCTTTTATTCTGAGGGTGAGGCATCATTTAGTGAAGTCTCACTTGAGCTTAAGGAAGATAAGTTTAGTGAGACAAATGGGCCTGAGGAATCTGATGAACCATTTGATAGCCCGATTATCGAATATTATGATACAATTGGGGCCAACTTGGAGGATCTGAATCCTGATTTATTAGAAGATTCAATCAGTAGCCCCATTTCTCTTCTGCACCCCGAAGAATATAGTAATGATCTTGAAATTATCAAACCCAACTCAATTCTGATTCAGCCATAATTATTGGACTTGGATATATCACATGGGGTGAATGATATGCTTGAGGTCCCAGAAATCAAGCACTTGAACTTGAAGGATAGAAATTTGGAAATGAAAATCTGGGAGGCTACTTCTGAGGGAAAGACAATTTTGGATTTAAGGGTTCCTGTTGACCTAAAATCAACTACCTTCTATCAGTACCCTTATGATATCTTTGACATGCAACCCATGCTTGAAATAATTTACTATCTTTCTAAACTAAACTCTAAGTGGACACTCGAATGTAATGAACCAAATCTACTCATTGTCCGCCACTTTAGACTTGGGTTGCACACCACCAAACCGCAGGCCCGACCCTGCAAGCACAACAATCTCTTATTTTGGGTGATTTCCATCCAAAACCTTAGAACTACTCAACCTAGGGCATGGGTTTGTACCACTACTTGGTCCACATCTGTGGACATCTTCTGCTAGCGGGATTTAGGATTAATCTTTTAATTCGGATCCTGACCTACACTTGTGAAATCCTAATTTCTTCTTTGTTTGTATATTATGCCTAGCTAAAGGCAATAAACTTAGCATGTGTGCATACTCCTTTCTCTTTACAAAGTTGACTAAATTTTCACGAAATTCAGGTGATATTCTATTTACTCTACCCTTTTCATGTCTTTATTTTTACAATGAGGACATTGCATCATTAAGGCATGGAGGGTGGATAATTAATCCTGAAATTATTTTGTTAGCTCCGTGGAATTTCTTTTATTTTCTTTACAAAAAAAGAAAAAAAATTCAAAAAGAAAAAAGGAAAAAATACAATTAGAATTACGACAAGAGAACTTAGGCATTAGGGGTTATTAACTTTAGGAGACGATACTTAAGGACTTGAACACTTAGACTCTTCAGATCTTCGGACTTAATCAGCTCGGGTGTCCACTAAAATGTGGACTTGGTTTTGAGTCCTCGCCAAGATTAATTTTACTCTAATTTGGCTAATAAATTGGGATGATAAGTACATGATTTATCACCCCACTCTCTAATTTGAGGGGACTTTATGTCTAAGCATCTACACACTATTTGCACTGACTCACTTTCCAGCATTTTTTATGAAAATTGGGTAGCTAATGAACCATCTAGGGTAGTATGGCTGGCAAGTTGTCGGTGGTAACAGCTCATCAACTAGTTGCCTAGAGCCCAGCCACACGACCATTATCTTCCTACTGCCTTTAGGTAAATCTTAGATCAGGGAAGCCACCTACTTAGAAAAAAAGAGAAAAAGAAATACCCAAAAAAAAAGAGAGAGAAAAAAATAGAAAAAAGGAGAATAAAATAAAATAAATAAATAAGCCACACTTCACTGCAAGAGTATGGTTGGCAAGTAGTCGATGGTAACAGCTCACCTATCGGTTGTCCAGAACTTAGCTTAAGAAGTGCATGTATAATTCCTAAACACTTCGAAGAAGCAAAGTAGAATAAGCTGGGGAGATAAACACTGGGTTCACCCTTGTGTTGGTCCCGTAAAAAAATAAAAAGTAGGGAGAAAGCTAGCAATTAGAAAGATAAACCTTTAGGTAGAAATTCTTAAGGTCACCTAGGGCTGTAGAAACCTGAAGTCCATTTCAACAGCTGCCTAGTGAGTCTATCACTCTTTCACAAGATGCTTAGCACTTAGAGTCCTTTTCAAGTGTTGGGCGGGTTGGGTTACTGTAAAAAGTTATCCTGAAACTCTCAACTCCAAAATTCCAAAAAATAAAAATAGAAAAGATGAAAAATAGAAAAAAAATGTTTCTTCCCTTTTTAAAATAAGCCAAGGATTTGGGTGTTTTGCATTTTGGCAGACACCCGAGCAATGCTGAGTTTTTATAATTACGTCCTTAGTTGAAATTTTCTAATGTAATAAACAAACCTTGCCTAAGTAATTAGATTCGAATTCTATTTTTATACATAGCATTTAGTTTGATTTTGCTAAGGACTAGCAAAAGATAGGCATAGGGGTATGATGAAGACACATTTAATTAGGATAAACTGCCTATTTATGCGTGCTCATAAGCTTAGATATGCATTCCATTTTATAAATACTGCATAGCATGCATCAATATGCATTTAGAGTAATTTATATACATTTAGGTTAATTACACCCTTGTATGGCCAGGAGAGAAGGAGATTTAATTCGGAGCTTCGGATTGATGTTTCGACCGACGGGATCTGATCAGAATGACGACCAGAGTCCAATGCCTCCAAAATCATCTTGATCAGAGTCTCGTAGCACCTTCTGCAGTTTGAGGAAGACCAATGATGAGAGTCTCATCATGAGCCCTAACTAGCTCATTTTGACCTAAGAAAGAGAATAAGAGCTCGTACATAACCTAGAGAAGGGCTTAATTCAAGGAATAAGCGTTCGGAGAAGAAGACATGAAATAAAGGGTAAAACTGCAATTTTACCATTGCAGTACATAAACGGAATTTCTCAGAGGCAAAACATAGGTCAAATGATCTGAATAAGATAAAAAGTGGGTTGGTTCAATTAGAAATGGGTTAATCTGCAGCCTAAGAATTAAATGACATTCTGTAACCCTAAAATAGACCTGCTTAATTCAACAAGGTTTTGATTAGGTTAAAAATCAAATAAACCCTCTAAAATTCATATAAAAATATCCCCTAGGGTTTAGAACCTTCAAATTGGCCTTTGGAACCTATTTTGACCTAGATTAGGATCCTAGCTCATAAATTAACCTAACTTGGGTTTGTGTGCAAAATGTATGGTCAAACGTGGTCAAACCTAAAATCCAACTTCACCATTGGATTCTTTAGGTCAAAATCAAGTTTTTACCAAAATTTGGACCTAAGGGGAGGTCATCTTGACCTACTTTGCAAAATAGTAAACCCAATTACATTTTGGCCCCTATCTGTTGAAAACCATTACAAAAACCCCCTAACTTCCTTGCCACTCTTACAAACAGGCCCTACATCATTAATGGGGAGAAATCCTTCTCCAACAAGGAATGGAGGGGGAGTACTCCCAGATTCCTTAGAGATCTCCCAGATTTGGAAGGGAGATTCTTTGAGGAATTCCCTTCCATCTAAGCTCAATTGCAATCTTTGATTTGCATCCAATCTCCCGTGCGAACGCACGAGAGATTTGGATGTCCAACTACCTTCCTTCTCCAGTGAGAAGTCGGTGGTAGAAGGCTTTCCCTCCATGCACCAGAAGCTCGACCAGCAACTATAAAAGGATCCCCGGTCCTCTGCAAATCTCTCAAGCTTGATTTGGCTGCAGACTCCCTCAGAATTCATCTCCCCTCTCTCCGGTCAAATAACCCGCAACCTTCGGTGACTTTTCCTCCTCCCTCTCGTCGCTCTACTGCCATACCATTGGCAGGGTTCACTTAGCCTCATTCTTCCGTAGTGCGCCGCACCCGCGCACGCCTTCCTGTCCTCCTCCTCGTCACCGTTATCTCCCCTCAGGGCCATCTTCTCCAACGACGGCACAAACACGCCATCTATCTCCTCTGCCTCCCCTTCACTCTAAGTACTCCAGATAAGCTCCTCGTCTTCTAGTCTTTCTTTTCTCTCATTCTATTTCACAAAACACCCCTCGACTACCACTGTCTGCCCGCATCTTCCCCATCTCCGGCCAACCTCCGGCGAGATGCATCCATCGCTCCACCCCTCCACACGTCTCGCCACCAACCTCAACACCTCCTCCATCAACCACTAAACACTTTCCACCCACTCACAGACCGCCACACGCACTCCAAGCTTCCATCGAACACACCCACTAACACGGTCACAGTCAGACCAAGGCACGCATGCCTAGGTCGGTCTGAGCCATGCCGAACCCCACCTCACCTTCGCCGTGACAAGGTGAAGGTTCTCCTGTGGTCTGATAGAGCCGCAAGGCCCCTTTTGTGTCGTGCATGGTCGAGCTCTCGTCTGCCATTAACAAGCACACGAGCTTGCTTGTTCTCCAGCTCCAGGCCATAAGCGTCAGGTTCCAGGCTTCTAGACTACGCAGGCTGAGTGCGAGAGTGAGTCCAACCTGATAGCAGGTGCCGCGAGACCTGCAACTGCATCGATTGTGCGAAGACACTCTCCTATAGGATAGCAGAAACTGGTGGGACTTTTAGTCCCACCTCGGTAAGTCTTGAGTTCTCTGAGAGGTTTAAATCGATTTTGTGTTCTTCCTTGTTTTCCTCGAAATCACTGGGGTGAGGTCCCTCTCCTCACCTATCATGCCTCGTCCGTGACATTTAACCCATGGACCTGGCACTTGGATCCGATTAATCCATCCGTGCACTCCTCGCACACCACACCCATGTCGGTGCACTTGGACCCGGGCGAGTGACCGACCCGATAACCCAGCTCTGGGAAAGCATACCGAAGAGCCTTACACAGAGAGAGAGAGATGCATGGGGAGCGTAGGGGAATAGGTTTTGCTGTGTGGTGCTTGTGTAGGAAGAGGATGCTAAGGGAGGAAGAAGCGCAGCAAGAGAAGGAAAGGAAGCAGGACTTAGCCCTCAGCAAGAGAAGGAGAAGAAGAGAGATGCATTGTAGCAGAGGAAGAAGAGAGAGTTCAAGGGGCAAACGAAGAGGAGAAGCAAGAAAGAGCGGCCAAGCAAACGAAGAGAAGGAAGAAAAAGAAGAAGGAAACTAAAGAAGAGACAAGGCCAGGACTTAGCTGCAGGAAGAGAATCGAGAAGAGAGAAGGCAAAGGAAGGAAAAAGAAGAGGAGCAGGAGCGGCTAAGGAAGAAAAAGAAAAGGAGAACAAGAAACCATAGCTGCAGCAGAGCAAAGCAGACAAAAGAAGAGAAGAGACTGAAGGCCAATTTTAAGACGTCTGATACAATATCAGACGTCCAATTCTTTTTGAGCATTTTCTCCATAACATTATCCTATCATTTTTTGTTGAACTAGTTATTACTTCTTATTAAAAGTTGCATTCTCAAGTTTTGGAATACCTAAATTGCTCCTTGTGTTAGGCCCCGGATACTTTGATTTTCGAATTATAAATTTTTATTTGTTTTCGTAGAGAGTTCATCTATATTACAATGAGATATCTGTTAAAACACAATCTTGCCGCGTAAACATTTTGGTGCCGTTGCCGGGGAGCAACGGGCAGTTCTAAAGCTTTTGATCACAACTTCTAATTCAATACTGACTTAATTCCTCTCCTTTATTGTGCTTGTTTTAGGGAAAGCAGAGAAAAAAAAAGCAGCCGCACAACAACCACACCAAGGAATAGGTAACTTTCATTAGCCCTCTCTCTGAATCCCCTCAAAGTCTGAAAAGGAAGAAAACAAAGAAAAATCAACCTAGGGCTACCTGTTTCATACTTAGTAATTCATCAAAGTTTCCTGTTTTTCATTTCAACACATCTTGAACTGCACATCCAACTAAGGTAACTAGGGCTAAAACTTTTTTGATTGAGCCCTAGATACCAATTTTTGAGGCAACTAAATTGTGCCAACTAGAGCCAACCTAAGGTTTGCAAAGCTAGGGTTTTTAGAGACACATCTTCTCTTAAACAAAGAAGCAAAAAAATTTCAAAAAGAGGTGTGCCTAAGCCTTGTTTGAAAAGATCTATACAAGAGAAACCCTAAGCAAATCAGGCTCTTAATCCATTTGAAGCCTAAAAGAAAGGACCTAAAAGCTCTCAAAGGAACAAGAGGTGAAGTTGATCCTTTGGGTCAACCAACCTTAAAATTAGGTCACCTTTTTTCACTCAAAAGACCTAAAAGTTCAAGTGGAACCCTAAGCACCTTGATCTTAAGTAAAAAAGGTAGACTTAAGAGGTCAAGGTCCCCATTCTGGTCTACCTGGAATCTCAGTGACAAGAGGGTTCGGGTGGGGGAAACCCTATAACCCGTGGGGACGCTTTACCGTGTAGGGGTCTTTGCGGGACTCTCCCTCTTTGGCTGCCTAGGTACTTCTCAAGTGGACGACCTTTCTGACTAAGGGATATCATCTGCCTCGAACCTCTATAGTCACCCAACAATTTTTGGGTGTCTCGATTAGGTCCAGCACCTTCTAATCTCATCACATCCATCAGTGCATGTTCGGTAGGAGGTCCTTAAGACCATCCTTAAGACCTCCTTTAGAAATTCATTCTCACCGAGGCGAAGCCTTGACGCCCTTGTTTGTGCAGCAACCTCACCACATAAACCTTTCATCTGATTCAGAGCCAAGTTCTCCTTCTTCCATAATGGCATAACCCATTGAAGAAGAGAACAACCTTGAGCACCAGCTTGAGCACCTGACTGATCTCTTCCAAAACTTTGTAAACCCACCGCAACGACCAATGATGCGAGATCACTATAATCTCGCTGCGGTGGCGATCGAGCCTCGAGTCTGTATCTCGGTTGGAGGTCATGATTCTGAACTCAAGCCCAATATGATTCATGCCATACCAAAGTTTCATGGGCTTAACTCGAAGGATCCATTCCATCACATTAAACAACTCAAGCATCTGGCCTAGACCTTTGGGTCAAATCCGCAAAATCGGGATATTCTACTCATGAAAATATTTTCTTTCTCCCTTTTGGATAAGGTTGCCCATTGGTATCAAACTCAGACTCGTCCAATCAGCACATGGGATGAACTTTAGTCTGAATTTTTGAAAAAGTTCTTTCCCGTTGGCCAGACGAATGCCTTGTGCCACCAGATCACCCATTTCACTCAACAAACGGGAGAACCTCTTCACGAAGCATGGGACCGATTCTTAGAACTCATGCGAAAGTGCCCCCATCACGGAGTTCCTAAATGGGAACAAGTCCAGTCTTTTAACCAGGGACTCCGTGAAGACATTCGATTATTCGTCAATGCAACATGCGGAGGAAACATCATGGGTCAACATGAGGACACGGTGTGGGAGATTCTCATAAACATGTGCGTGACCACCATCAATAATGACACCATGGGCTTATTCGACAGGACGAATGCTCGCACATCGACGAATCTGAGGGGGCACATGAGACGCAAGACTTGTCCACATTCGTCGACTTGGAACTGATGGCCAGTCGGTTGGACAAGGTTTCTATCATAAAGAAGAAGGTGGACGAGCTAACTCGGCATCTACAGCGAGCCACCTCTGCATAGAACTCTTTTGCACGGCCACCTCTGGCAAGGGAAACTGTGCAAAACATATATCACCAGTCTTCTTAGGGGATGGACCTGTATCCACCCCCATCTGACTCTTGGACTGGAGTGAACTCCGATCCATTCTATTCGAGTTGGGGGAACTCTGAACCCTCATATTTTGATTTTCCTGAGGTTCCTCAGACTTCCGAGGACCTCAATGCCATACAGAATCACCCATTCTCCAAGACCTACAACCCTGGATGGCGAAATCATCCCAACCTTTAGTTGATGGGAAATTCTCAGACTCAAAGACAACCTTATCAGCCCCTTCCACAAGCTCCTCATCCATACCAGCCACCTTAGCCTCAGCCCAATCCCACCTATCAATCAAATCCAAACCAGCATCAAATGTCTCTTATCCTTCAAGCACTGGCTGACATTCAAAAGACGAATGTAGTAATGCAAAAATAGCACAAGGATGAGATCACAAAGGTTCGCAATCAACTAGCCCAGATGGCAAATTCCCGGCAACCTGGCACCCTTCCTTCGCAACCTCTGCCAAACCCAAATAACATGCCGACCTAGAGGCACGTTATGAACCCAAATTCAAGCCACGCACATTTGATTTATCAAGCCCCTACTACTCCATCACCAGACGGGATGGAGGCTTCGACATCTTATGCGACATTTCAGCAGCAGCCACCCCTCTTACCAAATCCAAACCAAAACCAGCCAAGATTAAACTTCGTAACAACTCGTAGTGGTAAAGCAACCCAAGACCCATATTATCTGAACCACTCCAAGCCTGGTAGTAGCCAAAACCCTAGCATAGTTATCTAGGATACCTTTGTCCCAAATCAAAAACCTCGACCTATTCTAGAGGAACCAACTAGGATTCCATTCCCTGAGGCCTTGACTAAAGGAAAAGGGATAACCAAACCTGTGGCTTCTGAGGAGGATCTGGCCAAGTTCTTTGAACAGGTCCAGATAAACATCCCCTTGATGGATGCAATTCACCACATACCGGCTTACGTAAGATTCCTGAAAGATGTATGTACACCTAATCGTAAGCCACGAACCAAGAGTGGGAATCCAATCATACTATCAGAGCAAGCCAGCTCTGTCATCTTGAGTAAACTCCCACCCAAGGCTAAAGACATAGGAACTCCCCTGATTTCTTGTAAAATTGGTGAAACCCAATTTGATAGAGCCTTGCTAGACCTAGGTGCCTCCATAAATCTAATACCTACATCCCTCCTTGACCACCTTGAAGAATCCGAACTTAAATCGACTGAGGTGACGTTGCAGTTAGCCGATCAATCCATCAAGTCACCTAAAGGAATACTCGAGGATGTCATTGTTAGGGTACGAGATTTCTACTTCCCGGTGGATTTCATAGTTTTGGATATGGATGCACCTAAGAACCCAAGGGACACACCAATCATATTAGGGAGACCTTTTTTGGCTACTACTAGGGCCAACATAAACTGTGAAGAGGGCCAAATAGAATTAAAATTTGGGATTCAAAGTCTGAAGATTGACATCTTTAAGGCCCAACAAGGGATTAATTGCGGGGTTATAGAGCAAATAAGTGATATCAGAGCCGTGGTTGATGAATCGCATACAGAGGACAACCTGATTATCCCTGATCAACCATTACAAGATCAAAACCTGCTGTGGTCGAGCCCGGATAGGTTGTTAATATGATGATTTTATCGTTGAAATGTGTATAGTGGTTAACCTAAATCGGACCTAACCATCTCTTTACAAAATTTTTAACTTGGCCTACTTGATTTTATCTTGTCACTTTTATACCAAGGGACGAACACAAGGAACTGGGGTACAAGTCGAGTTTCTATGCCTTTCCTACCACGAGTCTCTTCCGTTCATTTAATGTGTTTTTGGTGTTTTTCTTATTTATATTTTTTTCTGGTAATCTTTGTCCTTGAGGCACACCCTCAAAATTGTGTTCTTGGCTTTGAGCCAAAATAGAGTTCCAAGATAGGTCTTGCTATTCGCAAGACGGAGTACCTGCAAGTCAAAGATTATCTTTTCTCTTTTATATATATTTTTTGCCTTTTTACTATCAGGAAAGAGAAATAGAAATAAAGTAAATATAGTATATATATATAGGTATATATATTATGTATATAAAGGGGTGGGGGCGGAGGCAGAGATGGAGTGTAGCACGGTGTCGAGTTGGTCATCGTCTAGAGAGACGCAACCAATAGGACTAGGTGCCGCGTGAAGTGTGGGATGGATGGTGATGATGTATGTAACCACGCTTTTTGTACGTGTGTATCGGGGAATATCAGCAACTGGTGCAGATATTCCCACGATACAGCATATGCTAAATAATGTGAAAAAATATATATATATGAATATATGTAAATATGTCTATATGTATATATATATATATGGTTATAAATAGATAGGTATATATATATATATGTAGATATATATGTATATATAAGTGTATATGTATATATATATGTGTGTGTGTATGTATATATAAGTGTATATGTATATATATATATATGTGTGTATGTATATATAACAATATAGAGGTGTATATATATGTATGTATAAGTATATAGTAATATATGTATATATAGATATATGTAGCTAAGTATATATATATATATATATGTATATATATGTATGTATATATAGTTATAGATATATATATGTATAGATGTATAGATATATATATATATGTATGTATGGATATAATGCTATATAGATGTATATATATATATAATAATAATATATGTATATAGGTATATGTATCTAGATATGTATATATATATATATATATATATATATATATAGTTATATAGATATATATATGTATATATGTATGTATATATAAGTAGGTGTGTATATATGTATATATATATATATATATATATATGTATCTATACTTAGTTATATACGTAATATATATATAGATATATGTATACGTATATATATATGTGTGTATAGATATCTGTATATATGTATGTATATTTATATAAGTATATGCATATATGTATATATATATATACGTATGTATACTAATACATAAGTATATAGGTACTACTATATGAATAGATATAAGTATATATATATTTATCTATATATGTATACATATATGTATATATATATCAATATATAAGTATACGTATATATATATATATATATGTTTATAATAGAGTATAGGTGTGTGTGTGTGTGTGTGGAAGTGTTAGTGTAGGTGTGTGTGTGCGTCGGTGTAAAGAGAGAGTGAGAGAGTGTGAGAGAGAGAGTGTGAGGGAGAGAGAGAGTGAGAGTGAGAGAGAGCGGGAGAGGAAGCAGCCGCTAGAGGGTTAAGGCTTCTGGGCGCGATGGGCGTCGTCTGGGGCTTCCACGCGTGTATCCTCTGGCGTGTCTGCGCAGAGAGGAGCGCGTGGGAGTGGGGAAGACCTGCACCGGCCGGTTGCGAGCATGGAGATCTCGCGACAAAGCGGCGAAGCGAGAGGCGAGGTGTCTGCAAGCACGCACGGAAGCTTACAAGTGCTGGCTGGGGGGCGGGAAGCGCTTGGCCAGCCACTGAAGTGACGTGCGGTGGCCTGTTGCGAACGACAGGGTGCGCAACAGAGCGGAGAAAGTGGAGGAGGAGAAGGACCTACAGGTGCGCACATAGGGCGAGGACGCTTGCAAGCGTGCGCGGAAGGGGCTGCTGTTGCTGGGCTTGTGAAGTTTTTGAGCTTCAGACCTTGAAGCTGCTCCAATGGCTGGAATGGCTTAACGGAAAAAAAATGAAAGAAGAGCCACCATGCCCACCGGCTCTTAGAAGAGCTAGGCGGTGGTGGTCTCACTGTGGTGGTGTGCACCACAGTGAGAGCTCCTGCCCACCGGGTGTCTCCTCGGAGGAGGGCTGGCGTATGGAGGGGAATGAAGGAGAAGGTGATGGCTTGGAGAAGAAGTGCAGGTGGTTTCTTTTGGTTGCTGGGACCAGGCCTGCTTTGAAGAGATGGAGCCATGGCTTTTATAAAAGAAGAAGGCATGGTTGCATGTTGCTACAGGGAGAGGGATGGAATGGCTTGGCAAGGAGAGGCAGTTGCAGCCGCGGGAAGCTTGGCGAGAGGAAGAAAGTTGTAGCTGCGGGAAGAGATTAAAAATCAAGTGGGAATAAAAATAGGGATGGTGGATTTTGCAAAGAGGCACTTAAGGAAAAAAGTAAAATGCAAGGTCACTTATTTATTCTCCTCTCCTCTCAATTAAATGCATGGATGCATGTATTTTTACAAAATGCAACTATGGAATCCTAATATGCATAGGTAATGCTAGGAAATAGCACAAGAAGACACTATTGCAGGTGTATTTTTGTGGTGCAATCATACCCCCATGCCTATCTTTTGCTAATCCCTAGCAAAATAGTTTTTAGAAATGATCTTGAGCTGAAGATTTTCTTCTGAGGCGCTATAGGTGTGTTTATTGTTGGATATTGTGAGAACCAATTGTAGATAAGACTACCAGTACTTTAAGTCTCATCTCTCGACTAACCAGGACTCTTGATATTTAAACCTTAACTACGATTTCTAGAACCCAGGAGGTTTTTGCTGTACTCGAGAGCTCAAGAGGTTATGGTTTGTGCATAGTGAAGGATCAAGACTGACCAGATGAACATTAAGACTCAAGCCCAGGGTTTCACGAATTTTTAAGTAAAGGTTGGTCCCAGTTTCAGCTCGTGTTTTCGGATTGACCCTTAAGAAGATGATGAAAAACTCAACTCCCATTTTATGATTTTTGTGGCTCAAAGGAAAACAAGGTATTTGTAACCTGCCCTGAAGAACTTCTTGTAGGGAGAAGACTTTACAGGCATTTGTGAGATATACTGACTTATTTGCAACCTTTTTTTTTTTTTTTTGAACACGTGTCAGTATATCTCTTACAACATTTTTTGAAGGAGCACACCTTTTTTTCTTTTTGGTGGGAGAGTTTCTTTTTTGGTGGAAAGAGTCGCTCCTAAACACAAGACTAAAGCCTGGGATAAAAAGTCTACCTGCGCGCACAGCTAAGGACTCCGCCTTCCCTAATGAACACTAGGGTTGGATCTTATGTTCACCTGGTCTTTCCTGAAATGTGTAGTGTGAACCAAGTTTACTTAAGCTCTCAAGTAGAAGCAAACCAACGAATCCTGTACTGGTGTCTCAGGTACAAGAATACGTCCTTAGTTAGGAGAGATTCTGATCTATTTTGTCAATGCTCAAGTGAATTAAGCTGAGCCTGAGCGAATCAAGCTTCTGTGGCCTGGAACGTCTTCAAAACAGAGGTTGAATATCCATAAACACTTATTGTATTTTTGTTTCAGCTTTCAGATCATTACTAAATACCATTTATTTATTTATATATATATATTTTTTTCTTTTTCTTTTTCTTCCATATTTATAAATAGTTGGGAATTGTATGATACCATAAAATACCCAGATACTATGGATGCCTATCCACCCCCCCATGTCAAACAATGCTATGTCCTCATATGCAAGCAGGGAAAGATCGAGTAACGAGAGCTGAGGTTCATGGTATACAACAGGGTGGTAGGGTGGGTGGATGGTGGGTGGTGATAGATCTGGCATTTTCTGGGATGAGAGTGTCCCAGGCGGAACAGAAAATAGGTCAGGAAGAAGAAGTTGGCCCTCAGATTGGCGAAGAAGAGGGGCTCCTTGGATAGATGGATCCAAAAGGGAATAGCCCCAGTGAGTAAGATGTGGGCTCAAGGTCCCAATGTGGAGTTGCAAATCCGCCTGATTTGGCGGGAAAGAAAGGGCAATCTGGTCTTCCAGAGTGTGGATCGGCGGTGAGCAGCCCGGCGATGACTCAGACCACGAGGTATGGGAAGCAGAGAAAACCTCGTCAGAAGTATGGTCAGGAGAAGGTACGGGAATAGGGAGGGATTGGGGAACGTCACAATTTGTGTTGGTCAGGCAGTCATCAGGTAATTCGCAGCAATCTGAATCGGTCCCAATTAGTCCGATACACGCTCTGACGGTCATGTCCTCGTCGGACGTGCCATCCTTTATGCAATCACAATCAACATAAGAGTGCGGTGCTACAGCGGGATTACCTTGAAATCCCGGTGGAATGCTCGGAGCTTGAAGAATTTGATGAACCTGTCCCTGAGAAGGTTGTACCTGTGGTTGCGGACCATAGGGTACGAAGTTTCACGGGTTTGGAATAGGTTGGGGGGGAAGAGTGCCCTGAGATCGAGTCGCCATGCGTAGTTGACTGATCTCAGCATTCTGCTGTGCCAAATGGTGCTGAAGAGAGGTCATGTTCTCTTTATGGTGCTTTGACATTTTCGTCATCATTCGCATTAGTTTATCAAGAGGCCTTGATGCGTGTTTGGTTTCTGGTACGCAAGGGCCTGATGGTGGATTCGCCATAGGATTAGACTGGGCCCTTGGGATGACGGGTGCGGACAGTCGCAATGGTCCCCCTGAGGGATTTTGGCACTGCGGGTTGTTGGACCATGCGAAGTTTGGATGATTACGCCACCCTGGGTTATAAGTGGCAGAGAACGGGTTGTTCCCCAAGGCTCAAGTGTCTTCTATGCCAGAAGACGTGTCCACATGTAAATATGCGTTTGAGCACACGGAGGCTTGGTCCTCCATGTCGAAATACTGGCTTGCAGAAGCCAGATCCACATGGCTTACCGAGTCGCTTAGCGCGACACTTGGTAAGGAAGGTCTTACAAGGTTTCTCAGGATAAGCCTGGTGTTGGAAGAATTGGAATTGTGACGAAGTGGTGAAGAGGTGTTTGCCATGTTTGTAGAGGAGGAGGACGATTCGGCTCTTTTTCTTAATTTATCAGTCAATTCAAACAGTTTAGAGTTTTATGACCTCCTCCCAAACATGCACTACCGCAGGAAGAATTGGGGAGATGAGAAGGGAAAAGAGATGAGAGAAACAACGTCGCAAAGGTACACTTGATTACAAATCAATTCAATCAAATTCCTAACCTGTATAGTGTGCCCTTAGACGTAAAGATCTAAGTTACCTACTATGTAACCGAATGCGAGCACCGCAGAACCACCGGGCCAGATTGAAAGGTCGTTTGCCCCAGTCTTAGACACCCGATAGCACGCGGGAACTCTCATCAGCACATAGCCGCTACACGCAAGTAGTTAGACCTCCAATCCTTAGTAAGGGTCAAGTTACTACCAGTTTTAGTTAGAGGCTTAGGGTCAAGTGCTTTTGGAATGTGAAGGGTGTTGTTTATGGGTAATGCCCAAGTGATTGATTTTAAGAGAGTGTGTAAAACAAGCATACAATGGGAAAATCTCCCCGAATTGAAGTTTTTATTGGTGAATGGTTTTTAGAGTTCAGCCTTAAGCAGTATGAATTTTAGGATTTTGCTGAATAACCAATTCAACCAATCTCCGGGTTTTTGTGAGAATACAAGTTTTCTTTCTAAGCCCAAGAAACCCTTCTTCAATATCAGTTAGTTAATGCATGCTAAAATGCAATGGGCTACCCTAAATGGAGATTTCTGTGTGGATGCACGAATCAGTTTTATAGTTTATGTGAAAGGGAGCCAAAGCACTTCAATTCAAGTGCTCCTAATCACCAGAAAGATGTCCACACACAAGGCTTCAACCAATAGATAAAGAAACAAAAGTTGGTGTTGAAATTTTCGGGATCGAATCTATGGCAAGTTGAAAAGTCGTGGTGGGGTTGGAAACAACTCAATTCCAAGTCTCCCCACCAAAAATGTGATCCCGAATTGTAGCTAAGTGAGGCAAAAGAGGGGTGCAATCAATCTTTTTGTATTTGCCTCAAGGAATACTTCACACGGCGAGAAATTCAAGAATCAAGATTCTTGGATTTTTGCTATGCGAAGTAAGGCGGGAAATCCTGGGGTGGTGGGAGTGAAGACAATCAATTAAACAAGTGAATTTTAATCCACTTGCCCAAAGAGATCCCAAGGAGTTTTTCTAGTTTTTAGTTTTTAATTTTTTTTTTTGTTATTAAGGTGACAAGTTAACCCTAGTTGCTAAGAAAAGAAAACCTACTTGTTCGGCAACGTGTGCGATGCTCCAATGCGGTGTCGACGACTTCACGCTCTCGTTCCCGACTTTGTCTGCCTATATTTTCCTTGCAACCAGGTTCACCTGCACACCAAAAAAAATAGAGATACCCGTGAAGAGAAAAGAGAAAAATTGAAAGGAATTAAATAGAAACTTGCTTGAAGGTTCACTTCCCTGGCAACGATGCCAGAAAAGATGTGTGGTCGAGCCCGGATAGGTTGTTAATATGATGATTTTATCGTTGAAATGTGTATAGTGGTTAACCTAAATCAAACCTAACCATCTCTTTACAAAATTTTTAACCTGGCCTACTTGATTTTATCTTGTCACTTTTAGGCCTAGGGTTGAACTCAGGGAATTGGGGTACAAGTCTAGTTTCTACGCCTTTCCTACCACGAGTCTCTTCCATTCGTTTATTGTGTTTTTGGTGTTTTTCCTATTTAGATTTTTTTTTGGTAATCTTTGTCCTTGAGGCAGACCCTCAAAATAGTGTTCTTGGCTTTGAGCCAAAATAGAGTTCCAAGACAGGTCTTGCTATTCTCAAGACAGAGTACCAGCAAGTCAAAGATTATCTTTTCTCTTTTATATATTTTTTTTGTCTTTTTACTATCAGGAAAGCGAAACAGAAATAAAGTAAATATAGTATATATATATAGGTATATATATTATGTATATAAAGGGGTAGGGGTGGAGGCAGAGATGGAGTGTAGCACGGTGTCGAGTCGGTTGTCGTCTAGAGAGATGCAACCAACAGGACTAGGTGCCACATGGAGTGTGGGATGGATGGTGGATGATGTATGTAACCACACTTTTTGTACGCGTGTATTGGGGAATATCAGCAACTGGTGCAGATATTCCCGCGATACAGCGTTTGGTAAATAATGTGAAAATGTATATATATATATATATATGTATATATGTAAATATGTCTATATGTACAAATATATATGGTTATAAATAGATAGGTATATATATATATGTAGATATATATGTATATATAAGTGTATATGTATATGTATATGTGTGTGTATGTATATATAACTACATAGAGGTGTATATATATGTATGTATAAGTAAATAGTAATATATGTATATATAGATATATGTAGCTAAGTATATATATATATATGTATGTATATATACTTATAGATATATATATGTATAGATGTATAAATATATATATATGTGTGTGTATGTATGGATATAATACTATATAGATGTATAGATATATGTAATAATAATATATGTATATAGGTATATTTATCTAGATATGTATATATATGTATATATGTATGTATATATAAGTAGGTTTGTATATATGTACATATATATATATATATATATATATGTATCTATACTTAGTTATATAGGTAATATATATATTGATATATGTATATTTATATATATATATGTGTGTGTGTGTATAGATATATGTATATATGTATGTATATTTATATAAGTATATGCATATATGTATACATATATATATATAAGTATAAATATATATATGTATGTATACTAATGCATAAGTATATAGGTACTACTATTTGTATAGATATAAGTATATATATATATATATATGTATATTTATATGTATATAAATATATGTATATATATATGTATATATATATCAATATATAGGTATACGTATATATATATATATGTTTGTAATAGAGTATAGGTGTGTGTGTGTGTGTGTGTGGAAGTGTTAGTGTAGGTGTGTGTGTGCGTCGGTGTAAAGAGAGAGTGAGAGAGAGTGAGAGAGAGAGTGGGAGAGGAAGCATACGCTGGAGGGTTAAGGCGTCTGGGCGCGATGGGCATCGTCTGGGGCTTCCACGCACATACGCGCAGGCACGTCTGCGCAGAGAGGAGCGCGCGGGAGTGGGGAAGACCTACGCTGGTCGGTTGCGAGCACGGAGATCTCGCGACAGAGCGGCGAAGCAGGAGGCGAGGTGTCTGCAGGTGCGCGTGGAAGCTTGCAGGTGCTGGCTGGGGGGTGGGAAGCGCTTGGCCAGCCGCTGCAGTGACGTGCGGTGGCCGGTTGCAGGCGACAAGGCATGCAACAGAGTGGAGAAAGCGGAGGTGGAGAAGGACCTGCAGGTGCGCGCGCAGGGCGAGGGAGCCTGCAGGCGTGCGCGGAAGGGGCTACTGCCACTGCCGCTGCTGGGCGTGTGAAGTTTTTGTGCTTCAAACCTTGAAGCTACTCCAATGGTTGGAATGGCTGAACGGAAAAAAGAATGAAAGAAGAGCCACCACTCCCACCTGCTCTTAGAAGAGCTGGGCGGTGGTGGTCTCACTATGGTGGTGTGCACCACAGTGAGAGCTCCTGCCCGCTGGGTGTCTCCTCAGAGGAGGGTCGGCGTATGGAGGGGAATGGAGGAGAAGGTGACGGCCTGGAGAAGAAGTGCAGGTGGTTTCTTTTGGCTACTGGGACCAGGCCTGCTTTGAAGAGATGGAGCTGTGGCTTTTATAAAAGAAGAAGGCATGCCTGCATGCTGCTGCAAGGAGAGGGATGGAATGGCTTGGCAGGGAGAGGCAGTTGCAACTGCGCGAAGCATGGCGCGAGGAAGAAAGTTGCAGCTGCAGGAAGAGATTAAAAATCAAGTGGGAATAAAAATAGGGATGGTGGATTTTGCAAAGAGGCACTTGAGGAAAAAAGTAAAATGCAAGGCCACCTATTTATTCTCCTCTCCTCTCAATTAAATGCATGCATGCATGTATTTTTACAAAATGTAACTATTGAATCCTAATATGCATAGGTAATGCTAGAAAATAGAATAGCACAAGAAGACACTATTGCAGGCGTATTTTTGCGGTGCAATCACCCGCAAACAGAGGAGTGTGAACCTTATCTAGACATACCCATGACTCCAACCCTTGTTCCTGATACAAACCCCGAACCACCCACTGCTGTTGATAATCCTGTTATGGAACTCAAGCCCCTTCCTGAGCATCTGAAGTATGTCTATTTGGGTTCCAATCAGATGTTTCCTGTGATTATCAACTCCCAACTCACACCTGACCAGGAATCCCGTCTGATTACTGTTCTCCAGCAACATTGTAGAGCCATTGGATGGACTCTCGATGACCTGACTGGAATAAGCCCCTCGTATTGCACACA
This sequence comes from Thalassia testudinum, assembly GCA_037157565.1. NCBI lineage: Eukaryota > Viridiplantae > Streptophyta > Magnoliopsida > Alismatales > Hydrocharitaceae > Thalassia > Thalassia testudinum. The sequence continues at coordinate 772,747 of JAZHRO010000028.1, forward strand.
TCAAATCTACACAGAAGAGGGCACATGACCTTCATGAGAGATGCAGAGACATTTAAACCCTAACCTGCAGGAGGTCATGAAAAAGGAGATCATCAAGTGGTTAGATGCAGGGATCATGTACCCGATCCCCGACAGTCGCTGGGTGAGTCCAATCCAGGTTGTGCCTAAGAAGGCCGAACTCACTGTCATCATGACTAAAATCGAAAAGGTCATTCCTACCTAAATAGCTAACTCGTGGAGAGTCTGCATTGATTATAGAAGACTCAATTCCTCCACGAAGAAGCACCATTTCCCACTATCGTTTATTGATCAAATCGTTGAGAAACTAGCGAGAAATTGGTTCTGCTTTCTCGATGGGTACTCCGGTTACAACCAGGTGGCAATCCATCCAGAATACTGATGTAAACATGTTTACACTACTTAAGATGTCTATTTATGAATGTTCTTAAGCATAAGATTGCATTGCATGCTATAAATATTGCATAACATGCATCATCTTGCATTTAGAGTAGTTTGAATAAAATGGAGGTTAATTGTCTCCTTTTATGTTCAGGGATAGGGCAAACTTTTTATCGAGGCCTCAGATCAAGGATCCAACCGTACAGATGTGATCAGGGTGACGATTGGAGTTCAACGACTCTAAGATCGCCCTAATCAGGCATCTGTAACATCAGATAGAGATCGGGGAATCCTAGAAGATCAAGGGCCAAGTTGGTGTGAATCCACACTTGAAACAAAAAAATCCGATCGCACGGATGGATTTGGATTGACGATCGCAGCCTAACAGCATGAAAATCGACTCAATTCGACAATCGTGGCACCATCTACATCATCCAGAAGATGGATGGCTCAGATGGCGTCACGTGGTGCCATCTCAGCCGCCCAACCGGCCAAAGCATCCGCCACACCTTCTCTTCTTCAATCAAAGCACTGCTTCTCCGCCGTTGGATGCGCATCCAATGGCTGTGGATGCGTGCGCCTGATTTCATCTACTCGACCATCACGCCGACGCAGCGCAGCGAGCGAGGGCACTATCGCGAGCAAGCGGCGCGTGATCGACTCCTCGCGAGCAGATGCTGGAGTGCGGGTGAGTAGGCTCCATGACCGCTCGATCACGATCGAGCGGTTGTGGGCGCCCAATCCGTCCCATGCGCTATTGCATGCCACGCCTCACACGGAATCGCACTCGGGCGGGCGCGCAAAGGAGGCGAGCGGTAGCGCGATTTAAGCTATCCGATCTCGCGATCGGACGGCAGAGAGCGGCTGGAGGTGCTCGTACATTACGCACGAGGAGGTGAGTGGGCGCACGCACGTCGCCCATGAAGGCCACGTTCGAACCTTTAGCGATGGTTTTATCCATCACTAAATGTCCTGAATTAATGTTTTTAGAGTTGTAATGACCAAATTGCCCCCACTCCTTGCAACTATAAAAGGAGACCCCCTCCATATGAAATTCTCATCCCTTCCTTCTCTTCTCTACCTCTCCAAAGCTCAAGAGAAGCTTGTCCTATACCTGGGATGCTTCTCGCAAGATAAAGTCAATTTTTCATCCCCCTTTCGGAAGCGGATCCCACGACGACGACGACGTGCTGCCCCGTTCCCGTTCTTCTGCTTCGTCCTCCTTCATCCTGCTCCATCCTCCTTCGTCCAAGCATCGTCCCGTCCGGCTCATCCTCCAGGCGATTGTCAAGGAGGATATTTCTCTCTCCATTCTTTTATTGCTTTCTAGAGTAGATTTACTACTTTCTAGAGTAGATTTATTACTTTCTAGTATAATCGTTTTCTGCTTTCTAGTCATAGTGTTTAGTGAAACAATCTTTTAATGATTAATTCCCTGTTCATTCTACATCTCGTTTTGGTTTCTATTTGTAATATTCTCTCTCTTCTATTTATTGTACATAGTTAGATTGTTCTAATCAATTAATTTACTTTGTGACAAATAAATCAAATGCGTGTTTTTAAATCAAACGTCTGCCTCCCTGTGTTTGACCCGGGATTTTCATTCCGGTATAAATTTTATTTGTTGAACACGAGTTCTTCGCTTTCAAACTACAACGACAGGTTTTCAAAACCAAACACGTTAGCGTAGCAACCCGTATGTTCAACAAAGACCAAGAAGAGACCACGTTCACCTGCTCCTTCGGGACGTACGCGTTTCAAAGGATGCCTTTCGGTCTCTGCAATGCACCCGCAACCTTTCAGCGGTGCATGCTTGCCATATTCTTAGATATGGTAGGTGATTATCTGGAAGTCTTCATGGATGACTTTTCAGTTTTCGGAGCATCATTTCATGATTGCCTCCAACACTTGGTCCAAATACTTAGGCGATGCATCAATGTGAATTTGGTTCTTTCCTGGGAAAAGAGCCATTTCATGGTGCCTGAGGGAATTGTCCTGGGACATCTAATCTCGGAGAAAGGCATCCAAGTTGATTGAGCTAAGGTTAGTCTGATTTCCAAGCTCCCTATGCCTAGCTCTATTAAGGACATCGGATCTTTTTTGGGGCACGTCGGTTTTTACCATCGATTTATCCCTGATTTTTCAAAAATCACATGCCCCCTGACTACTCTTCTCTCCAAGGATGTGCCTTTCAAAATTTCCAAGGAATGCACTCAAGCATTTGAGATCCTTCGTGACCGAGTCATGCAAGCCCCGATCCTACAGTCCCCTGATTGGTCTCAACCCTTTGAGATCATGTGCGATGCATCTGACTTCGCTGTAGGTGCGATTTTGGGGCAGAAAATTGACGGGAAACCCGTGGTCGTTTACTACGCTAGAAAAACACTAGACGAGGCTTAGCATAACTACATGGTTACTGAGAAAGAGCTACTAGCTGTAGTATTTGCCCTAGAAAAATTCAGATCATACATCCTAGGTTCTCGTGTTATCATATACTAGATCACACAGCTATGAGGCATCTCCATGCAAAGAAGGATGTGAAACCTCGATTAATCCGATGGATCTTGCTATTGCAAGAATTTAACCTCGAGATTCATGACAAAGCTAGAAAGCAAAATGTGGTAGCTGATCACTTGTCCTGCCTTCCTTCTGAAATAATTGACCCTTCCGGACCCATCATAGAACACTTTCCTGATGAGCACCTCCTAACCATCAATACAGGGCTTCCATGTTTCGCAGATATAGTAAACTACCTGGCATCACATCAGATCCCATCTGATTGACCGATGGCTAAGGACAAATTGTGTTCCGATGCCAAGTATTACCTGTGGGAAGACCCGTATCTATTCCGCATTGGTGCTGATCAAATAATTCTATGGTGTGTCGCAGAAGTAGAAATCAAAGACATACTATCCTTTTGCCATGACCAGGCATGCGGTGGACATTTCTCAGGACACAAAACCTCATCGAAAGTCCTCCAGTGTGGCTTTTACTGGCCCACAATTTTCAAGGATGCATTCAATCACTGTAAGGCATGTACCTATTGCTAGACCTTGGGCAACATGAGCCATTGAGACATGATGCCTCTGCAGTCGATCCTGGTATGCGAAAATCTTGATATTTGGGGGATCGATTTTATGGGACCCTTCCCTATCTCAAATGGCTTCGAATACATCTTACTCGTCATTGACTACGTGTCCAAGTGGATAGAAGCCATTCCGACCTGAACCAATAATCATAAGGTTGTTATCAGATTCATTCATCAAAACATCTTCTCAAGGTTCGGGATCCCACGAGCAATAATTTTCGACGGAGGGACCCATTTTACAAACGCTCAGTTCATGTCACTGATGACCAAATACGGGGTGTCACATCGAATCTCTACTCCTTACCACCCCTAACTAATGATCTAGCTTAGCTATTAAACCGAGAGATCAAGAAAATCCTCCAGGTTACTGTTTGACCTGACAGGAAGGGTTGGTCTTCTCAGCTTCCGGAAGCATTGTGGGCCTAGAGGATCACCCACAAGACCTAATTAGGTATGTCTCCCTTCAGACTGGTGTATGGGAAGGCATGTCACCTCCCTGTCAAATTAGAGCATAAAGCCTATTGGGCAGTACGGAATTGCAACTTAGATTTTTCTAAGGCTGGAACCCATAAAAGTCTTCAAATAAGCGAGATCAATGAATTATGCCACGACGCGTATGTTAACTCGCAAATTTATAAAGAACGAGTTAAAGCCTTTCATGACAAACACATTTCTAGAAAGATCTTTTATCCTGGTCAAAAGGTTTTACTCTTTGATGCCCGACTTAAATTATTCCCAGGAAAGCTACGATCTAAGTGGGTTGTACCCTACCTAGTCCGAGAAATCTTTGGAAATGGAGCCATTGAAATCTGCCCAGTCAGCCACGATTCTGAACCCTTTGTTGTGAACGGTCAAAGATTCAAACCGTTCATTGACATGACCAATACAAATTTGGCTGAGTCATCATTTACCCTCCATTCTCCTTGAGCTCATTACGCCAAACCGATGGCATAAAACTCAGCGCTTAACGGGAGGCAACCCGTCATTCCTTGAAAAACCTAAAACCTTTTCTAACATTTCTACGCTGAATTCATATTGCACTTTAGGGTTCATCCATTAGAACAGCCGACTCCACCTCAGGTACCCCTACCTGAGATTAGAAATTGTTCACAACAGTCACTTCGACCCGTTCGCCCACCCAACACTTGTCCTAATGCATGAACTAAGCTGAAATCGAACCCACCTAATTTACAATGGGGACAATGCAAATCGTAGGCATGGGGATTATGAAAGTGCAGAATGTCAGGAAAACTCATATCAAGAAAAGGTTTCAACCTAAAAAAAAAAAATCTTGAAAAAGAAAAAAACTGTGGGGGGTGAGAAAGTTTTTGGGCTATACAAAATGAGAGGAGGAAAAGAGCAAAATGTCAAAAAAGGAGTACAAAATGAAAAAGAAAAAAGTGGTTATTAGTAAAAGATTAAGGGATTAACTGAAGTTCTAGACCAGATCAAGAAAAGAGAAAAATGAAAGAAAAGTGATAAGGAGACATAAAAAGAGATTAGCAAGAACGCTGATCTTAGGCCTTTTGGGCTAGACTCAGGCTTAAAAATTCAAGTATTCACTAAAATCTGGATACTCCTCAAGAGGTTGGGGAAAATGCAAAGCTTAACTATTAGGTCTAAGGCTTAGGAAGTATTCGGCCTCATTAACTGACCTTCAAGTTGTGGGATTCGGTAACCTAAGCACCCTAATTCACATACAGTCTGGTTCAGTGTGCATAAATATTAAAATCACGCAAAAAGCATTTCAATATTCTGAAAAAAAGTCGCCAAGATTAGGAGCGGCCGATCAACACAACTTGATTTAGACGAGTCCCTAGCGTAGAGAGGAGGTAAATTCCCCTCGAAGATGCATAACAATATATCGTCTCCTCGGTGCTTGTCTCTTAGGATATTTAAATATCCTACCGAGGGAATGTAAGCACTCTGCTGGTTCAAATGCCATGGGTGGCATTATCATGAAATGTCGATTGCCAGGGTCTGAATTTGGCCACGGAACGCCATGAGTGGGATCATCTCAAAATCTCAAAATCCAGGGATCTGGGGGTTGCCATGGGCGGTGCTATCTCGAAGTATCGATTGTCAAGGATCCTTGAGGATTGATGATGGGGACGAGGAATCCGATATAGGCCATGTTGAGAAGCCAATCCAAAGCTATAAATAAAAAGAAAAGAGAGAGAAAGCTCTCCAAAGAAATAAATCCACTGTCTCTCTCTTACAAAAATGCATTGCAAACTGAACCTTGGCTAAAAATGTCTCAAGCACGAGTGCTTTAACCACGGAATCCAACAAACCCTAGGATAGTTTCTACGGGCCTTAAAAACCTTTGCGAAATACCGAGGCTAAAGAATGTCAGGTCCGGATTTTGGTTGATACTTGAGTACCTCTAGGCCTACTGTTGGCATTCTGACCTAAACACAAAAGAAAAAGAAAAGCACTTATCACAACTGGTGATAGACACTTAGGGTCTAGAACAGAAGTTAAAACCTTGAAATTTTTCTAAGGGACTAGCAAAAGCTAGGCATGGGGGTATGATGAGAGCCTCATCATGAGCCCTAACTAGCTCATTTTGACCTAAGAAAGAGAATAAGAGCTCCTACATAACCTAGAGAAGGGCTTAATTCAAGGAATAACTGTTCTGAGAAGAAGACATGAAATAAAGGGTAAAACTGCAATTTTACCATTGTAGTACATAAATGGGATTTCTCAGAGGAAAAACATAGGTTAAATGATCTGAATAAGATAAAAAGTGGGTTGTTTCAATCAGAAATGGCTTAATGTGCAGTCTAGGAATTAAATGACATTCTGTAACCCTAAAACAGACCTGCTTAATTCAACAAGGTTATGGTCAGGTTAAAAATAAACTAAACCCTCTAAAATTCATGGAAAAATATTCCCTATGGCTTAGAACCTTCAAATTGGCCTTTGGAACCTATTTTGACCTAGATTAGGGTCTTAGCTCATAAATTGACCAAACTTGGGTTTGTGTGCAAAATGTCCAGTCAAACGTAGTCAAAACTAAAATCCAACTTCACCATTGGATTCCTTAGGTCTAAATCAGGCTTGTACCAAAATTTTGACCTAAGGGGAGGTCATCTTGACCTACTTTGCTAAATAGTACACCCAATTACATTTTGGCCCCTATCTTTTGAAAACCATTACACAAACCCTCCTAACTTCCTCACCACTCTTACAAGCAGGTCCCTCCACCATTAATGGGGAGAAATCCTTCTCCGACAAGGAATGGAGGGGGAGTACTCCCTGATTCCTTAGAGATCTCCCAGATTTGGAAGGGAGATTCTTTGAGGAATTCCCTTCCATCTAAGCTCAATTTCAATCTTTGATTTGCATCCAATCTCCCATGCGAACGCACGAGAGATTTGGATCTCCAACTACCTTCCTTCTCTGGTGAGAATTCGGTGGTAGAAGGCTTGCCCTCCACGCACCAGAAGCTCTGCCAGCAACTATAAAAGGATCCACGATCCTCTGCGAATCTCTCAAGCTTGATTTAGCTGCAGACTCCATCAGAATTCATCTCCCCTCTCTCTGGCGACTTTTCCTCCTCCCTCTCGTCGCTCTATTACCATACCATCAGCAGGGTTCACTTCTCCTCGTTCTTCTGCATTGCGCCGTACCCGCATACGCCTTCCTATCCTCCTCATCGCTGTTATCTCCCCCTCAGGGCCGTCTTCTCCGACGACGGCGCAAATGTGTCGTCCGTCTCCTCTGCCTCCCCTTCACACTAAGTACTCCAGATAATATCCTCATCTTCCACTCGTTCCTTTCCCTCATTCTATTTCATAAAACACCCCTCGACTGCCACTGTCCGCCTGCATCTTCCCCATCTCCGGCCAACCTCTGGTGAGATGCATCCATCGCTCCACACATCCACACGTCTCGCCACCAACCTCATCACCTCCGCCATCGACCACTAAACACTTTCACCCACTCACAAACCGCCACACATGCTCCATGCTTCCATCGAACACACCCACTAACACAGTCACAGTCCGACCTAGGCATGCACGCCTAGGCCAATCTGAGCCACGTCGACCCCCACCTCACCATCGCTGTGACACGGAGAAGGTTCTCCTATGGTTTGATAGAGCCGCAAGGCTCCTTTTGTGTCATGCACGGCGGAGCTCTCGTCCGCCATTAACAGGAACACGGGCTTGCTTTTTCTCCAGCTCCAGGCCACAAGCATCAGGTTCCAAGCTTCCAAACTACGTGGGCTGAGTGCGAGAGTGAGTACAGCTTGATAGCGGGTGCCGCGAGACCTATAGCTATGTCGATTGTGCGAAGACACTCTCCTACAGGCCAGCAGAAATGGGTGGGACTTTTAGTCCCACCACGGTAAGTCTTGAGTTCTCTAAGAGGCTTAAATCGATTTTGTGTTCTTCCCTGTGCCTCGAAATCATTAGGGTGAGGTCCCTCGCCTCACCTATCACGCCTCGTCCATGATATTTAACCTGCGGACCTGGCACCCAGATCCGATTAACCCCTCCGTGCACTCCTCATGCACCACACCCATGTCGGTGCACTTGGACCCGAGCGTGCGACCGACCCGATAACCTGGCTCTGGGAGAGTGTACCGAAGAGACTTACACAGAGAGAGAGAGACGTGCGGGGAGGGTAGGGGAATAGGTTTTGCTATGTGGTGCTTGTGCAGGAAGAGGATGCTAAGGGAGGAAGAAGCGCAGCAAGAGAAGGATAGGAAGCAGGACTTTGCCGCAGCAAGAGAAGGCGAAGAAGAAGAGAGATGCATTGTAGCAGAGGAAGAAGAGAGAGATCAAGGGGCAGACGAAGAGGAGAAGCAAGAAAGAGCGGCCAAGCAAAGGAAGAGGAGGAAGAAAAAGAAGGAAACTAAAGAAGAGACAAGGCTAGGAATTAGTTGCAGGAAGAGAATCGAGAAGAGAGAAAGCAAAGGAAGGAAAAAGAAGAGGAGCAGGAGCGGCTAAGGAAGAAAAAGAAAAGGAGAACAAGAAACCATAGCTGCAGCAGAGCACAGCAAACAAAAGAAGAGAAGAGACTGAAGGCCAATTTTAAGACGTCTGATACAATATCAGACGTCCAATTCTTTTTTAGCATTTTCTCCATAATATTATCCTATCATTTTTGTTGAACTAGTTATTGCTTCTTATTAAAAGTTGTTTTCTCAAGTTTGGAATACCCAAATTGCTCCCTGTGTTCGACCTCGGATACTTTGATTTTCGAGTTGTAAATTTTTATTTGTTTTCGTGGAGAGTTCATCTATATCACAACAAGATATCCGTTAAAACATGATCAAGCTGTGTAAACAAACAACGACTAAGGGACTAGGTCACACAATTCAGAGCTTTAAATGAAAAATCTGACTGCATAGATGGATTCGGGTCGACGATTGACTAAAACCGTTTTCACGCATTTTGAAAGTCATCAAAAATCGTAGTATAGTCGCGCAAAAACATTCATCAAAAAATGCTTTCTAAAGATAACGAGACTTTGAGTTTCGGTCGTTCATCTCTGGGAGGCATTTGTTTACTTCTAAAATTGATCTTCTATCACTCTACTTTGTTTAGAAATGCATGCCGATTCATGATTATTACGTACTTAGGTATGACATGCTTAGTTGCAAGAATATTAGGAGTTAGAAATAGGCAACATGAACCCCGTAAATATAATAGCAATCAATAAGCTCATGGTGATTTCACAATATGGAGATATATATATATAAAAACATTTTTCATTCATTCAATGGGAGAGTTGTTTGCAACAAGAACTTTAGAGGAAAGCTTGTACACAAATGCTTGAAATTTAAACCTAGCTACCAGAAAATGACTGCATGCAAGAATCAATGGGGGGATTGCGCATGCATCATTAGGGGAGAAGTGAAGACTACGCTACTAATCAGTAATAAAAGTAGTAAAAAATATGGAGAGCATAAACTAAATCTAGTAGAATAAAGGGCATTCAAGGGTGGTCCCCGATGGCCATGGAGTGGTCAGGAGAAGAATGAGGGGCGGCCAATGTAGCTTAGGCTGACCCTTGGAGAGAGGAAGGGTTGATCCAGCATCCCGGCATGATGTCCTCCATGGTGGTGGTGATGAGCTCGTGGAGGTGGTGTGGCTAGCTAAGTGGAAGTGGGCATGAATGGCACCAATGGAGTGAATTTGCCAAAGAAGTGAATGAAGCCAAGGGATGTGAATGGGTGCAAATGGCCACTCCTTAGGTCTTTCTATAGACCTAAAGGAAGCTCTCTAGAGAATTATGGAATTCTCTAGAGAGGCCTATGGTGGGAGCTCGTGGGAGAGTGAGAGAAAGAGGATGGATGGTGGTTTTTAGATCCACCAAATGTGGATCTAAAAATTGAACGGCTCCTCGTTGCTAATTTTGGCAACCAAGGCAACCACACATGCTAGAGAGTTCTAGAGAACTCTAGCCTAGGTATTTTTGTGTGGATGGTGTGTGTGGGTGTGTGTGGGTTAAAACTTAGGTGGCTAGGTTGATTTGGTTAGGTTCTAGTGGGTTTAGGTCAAGGTATGTCTTAAGTTAGGGTCATAAACCCTAATTCACTAAGGTAAAGTGCAATTAAACTTAATACAACTTTAATTGGGTGTGTGGAAATTTAGTTGAGAGTAAAACAACTCAATTAATTTAGGTCTAGGTCAATTTAACTCTTACTGAGTCCAATTGGATAGGCTGTGCTGAGATCAAGGCTCAATTGGACTCAATGAGTCCAATTAAATAGGCTGATGGAATTGACTAAGATCCAAGTCAATTAGGTTTAGTGAGGACCTAATTAGGTCCTTAGAGAGGTCTAGAGGTGATGTACTGGGGTTAGGGCACCTTAATTTAGGTTCCTATGGGGTAGGAATTGGGTTTAGAGACCTAGAGATCCAAGATCAAGGCTTAAATCTCAAAACTGGAATTGGAGAGCAGTATCAGACATCTAAAAATAGTGCCAGACATCTTATACTCAAAAATCAGAAGTCCAAACTTGTTGTCTGGATGTCCAATCAGAGTCAGGAGGGATTTTTGGTTCTATTTTGGGTATTCTGCAGAAATTGGATGTCCGACAAAGTGTCGGGTCATCTAATAACACTACAGAAGTGGGTTTGAGGTGTGCGGGAGATCGCTAAGGGTCCTGGACATCTAGATTAGGGTTGGAACTAGGGTTTTAGGGCTTTCTAGGGTGTTGTGACCTAATCTAAGGGTTGCTAAGGCTTGGGGAAGTCTCTAGGCTATCGTAAGGTTAGGATGGACCTAAGCTCTTCACATTTTACTGCTTTATTCCTACTTAATAGAGTAGCAAACCTTTAACTCCCTTACATTATTATTCCTAGATCTAATCTAGGCCTTCTGCACCAGCTCTACTGCAACTCCTGTTATTCCTGATCCAACTTCAGATCCAGCTCCTGATCAACTTATTCCATGCAATTGACATAATATACTTAATCAGCACATTATAACATTATTTCATGCATAGCTAAAGAAGGGCAGTAAAGATGCAAATAATGCGTATATATACATGAATAACCCTAACTTATGCTAAGTCCTAGCTTAATCTAAGTCAATTAAGACTTATGATTGCTACGCATACCCCCATGCCTAAATCTTGCTAGTCCCTAGCAAATGCAAGACTAAATTATTTACAGCAAGGGTCCCTAAGGGACTGGTTATTTTATCAAGTGTATGCGTAGAGATTTTTCTTTTTTTTGTTTTCATCCTATGCTAGAAATCCAGACAATCATGAAAGTGCAACTATGTAGCTTTTGCAATCGATTCGAGTGAAAAACCGATTCACCTCTAAAGCCTATACTTGACCCCTAGTAAAAATTCTAGCGGGATAGGCGGACTTCTTCCCTCGGGGTATTCAAGATATTCTATGAATTCCACCTCGGCTTTAGGCTTAGGTAGAGAATCTTTAAGGGCTAAGATTATATATTTGGTGGCTCACTTTCACTTGATGCGACATAGAGACTAGTACTACAGAATCTTGATTCTCGGATTACTAAGTAACTCAACTCAGAGAAAGACAAGAAAAACTATGCTCCCTTTTGATTTCTTTGTATCTATTCTCTCTTACTCTTTTTCTTTTCTTTCTTTTTCTTAGAGCTCAGAACCTCACCAGATTCACATATACAATCTGTATTTGGTGGTCTCACTTGCCATTAACATTTTAATTGAGTTCTCATAACCCTAGCACTAAGTCGGAATTCCTCAGCCTTTATTCGGGCAGTCAAAAATACAGAAAAATAGGTTAAGGCCATATTTGGTGTATCTCAGATTTATTTGGTGGTATTGCCTCAATGCAACTAAAATAAACACTAACTATTCACTCTTTTTTTCTTTACTTTTTCTTCTTTTTCTAAGTTTTTTTTTTTCTCAATTTTTCTTTCTTTTCATCATTTTTTTTCATTTCACTTTTTTTTTCACAACAAAACACAACTAGCACACATCCATGAACTTTATTAATGAGGCATTATTAGGGATTGGTGGTACTCAAGAGACATTGGGTGGCATATTTGGTGGAAGTGCCTACTCACGGCATCGGGAAAGATGGAAGGGATGCTGTATTTCTGACCTTGGCATCAATACCCTCCTTTAGCCGAGGATTCCGTAAAGAATGGTCGTAACCATCCACCTTAGCCCTGGTTTTATGAAAAGTCGCTCTCCTCGTATTTGCCTTATTCGATGGCTCTCAAAATATTGCACAATGTATACGCTGGAACCGAGAGTAAAAACTATGTCTAAACTCAAAGTATCATCGCCTAATTACCTAGGATTCCAGATTCCTTGCACTAATCTTAGAGCACCAGTACACTCTATTCTCATCTCACACTATTTGGTGGATTTTTGGAAGAAAATCTACCTAACTCCCAAAACACTATCCAGGGGTTTAGGAAAAGAAGCACTGCTTCTTCTCGACAGACTGAAAACGTTTATCAGCCTTCACCTTGAATCCATTGCAAATTCTACATGTGTGTGGAAAGTTGTACTAGATTCCAGATTACAGGAATCAACTAGAGGATAAAATCCCTAATGCATTCTTTGAATAAAATAATCTTATTCATTAATGCAATATGTATATATGCTATCAACATGTAACCTCATATAATTTGTACTTCATGAATTTTCCGTATTGGGTTACAATCAGCTTGACCCTAAATTTAGAACAAAAGGTGAGCGGGTGAGTCAGAAGTGGCTGTTACAAATGATTTCTAGCTCCAATGCGATCATTGGAGGTGGAGTTGGTTGTTCATTTATTTAAGGTCCTAAAGTACATTTTACATGCAGGTCTGAGGTTTTCCAAAGTATTGGCATAAAAATTTTTTTCAGTTTTTCTGTATCTACCCCCCCATGCCTAAGTTCTTGCATGCCCTCATGCATGAATATAAAAGAAAATAAAAACTGTAGGGAGAATGGGTAGAAATCACCTGTAATTGCTCCTGAAATTATATTCAACACTGGCCAACCTCTTAATATGCATTATACAAATGGGAACTATGCTAAAACAAAAATATGCTATGCATAAAAATGGTTTTGTATAGATGATGGTGAAATGTGGGGCGAATGGTATCTATACATGCTGAGTTTAATGCCTCCAGCTGGGCGAAAACTCAATCAAATGTGTCATTTCTATCATAGGAGATGGCAAAGAATAAGAGTAAGATACGCTTGTATGCTCCCAGAATCAGTGGTCCAGAGATGTGAACCAGCTGATTGTGCACCTCTACTCCAAAAAGTCTAGCTATAAGAAATTGTGGAGTGGTGGTGGAAAATAGAGGATAATCAGAGGGGGGATCATGATGTTGATTCAACTGATTCATCATGTCCCACAATTCAGCAGGAGGTTGCTGAGGGAGTAGATCAAAATGTATCTCAGAACCAGAATCTGAGTCATAGGGATCCTCATAATGATAATTGACATCAAAGATCATGCCCTCTCCAGGCTCTTGGTCATATGGGCGTATCCGTGAATGTAGATCTGTGGGGAGGTCACTGAATCCTTGTCAGAAATTACTTCGTCCTCATCAGTACTCATCTCTGACTCATCAGAGGCTGTCTCTTCAGGCTCGAGGTCGAGCCATTGACTAGGATGGTAGGTGCATCCCCAGCTCATTATGCTCGAAGCCTCACCCTCATATGCATTGGGCTCCTCAGAAATTCCTGCCTCGGGTAGCATATTTATTTCTTCCTTCAAGTTATCCAGAGCTACTTCTGGTTTTCGGATGCCAGGATCAGGGATAGAAAGTGTCATCTCAGAATCTCTAACATCCGAATTAGGGATGTAGGTGAAAGAAGAAGAGTGCAGATCAAAAGATGTCGGCTCCAGCACACGTTCAACTACAATGGGAACTGGCTTAGGCTAATCAGTAGTGTCGCATGTAATGCTTGCCTCAAGATCCATATCCTCAATTGGATCTACTTCCCTTGTCTCGATTGGGTTATCCAACCCAAGTGGTGTCTCCAAAGATTTAAGATAATCTGATTGCAGCTCAATCCTAAAGATATCAGTCCTTTCCTCCTCAATTTCAGATGAACCCATTCGGCAAGCTTCCTGCTCCTGTCTCATATCCACGCTAGATTCTTTTTCCCCTGAGTGATCTTCCAGTACCTGCTCCTGAGAATCTTCTATGTGTCATTCCAGCATAATTGTTTCAGATTCCTGGAGGTCTTCAAGGCTATTTTCCACTTGATATCTCAAATGTAGTAGTTCTTGAGTTTCCCGATTTTGTCTCATTAGCCTCGTTATCTCTGTTGTTTCCCGAAGAAGCTCCATCATAGCTTGTTGATGCGGAATCCAACTTTGTCTTTGGTTCGGCTCAATGATTGCCTAGATTTCATGTAGATAGGATGTAGCCTTTTCTTTAGCGCTTGCTGTAGCTCTTTGTATTCTGTAATGCAGCCACATATGCACAGGTAGCTCTTCAGGGGTTCCAGGGGGTGAATCAAGTCTAACCATATTCCATGGGTAAGAAGTAGGAGTATGAAATCCATATCCTGGGTTATAAGATGCGGTCCTCTGAGGGATCGGCTGGTATGGATCATAATATCCAGGGTTAGGATATGGGTTAACCATTTCGGTAACCCGAGGAAAAGGACTAGGTGAAGCAAAAAGTCATCCTCGCGACCTTGGGTTCTAATCCCAAGGTTGAGCTAATTCAGTGACCTGGGCTCTCAGATAAGCTCATGGGTCCAGCTCTGCTGGATCTCGATTAGCTCTAGATCTAGGGTTAGCCATTGCGGCTAAGCAGATAGAAGTGACTCGTCTCCTTGGGAGCGACTCCCAAGGTCCAATCAGTTGAGGTCTAAGCGACCTCCTTCCATCTATACACCACCCAACCCCTGGGTTGGAGTAGCCACGTAGGACAAGGCTAAGGCCCTGTCAATCAAATAGTCCTTTTGGATCGGGTGGCCAGATTGTTCGTTAGAAGTTTGAATTCTAGAAGATAAGTTCGTCGTTCAACCAACTGAAAGTGATTGCCGCCACTCAAGCTAACCCAGCCAGTCTGGTTATAGGGGGACTAAGGGGAAGGTTCTTCCTTTGGCTTACGCCTCCGGTTCCGTTGGCCCCCGAGCTGCGGTCGTTTGACACTACCCCGCAGACTTAGTCACCAGGTTTGGCAAGAGAGATTAAAAACACCCAGTAGTATGACAACAAACTCGGGTTGATTTCGTGTTTTAAAATTAATTTTTAACCTGTTTTCTTTAGTGCGGTTTGTGGTGAGTGACCCACAAGGTGACTGATAAACACTAGTTTATCATCATTTTTATGCTTTAAAACTAACCTAGCTCTTAGGATTTTACTCTGCAAACGGGTTTTTGGGCTGCATTTAGGCATAAATTAGGATAGGCATGCATTGCATTTTTTATTATTGTTTTAATGTGTTTTTGTGAGTGTTAGGGATGTACAGATTCACAGATCCCTAAAACCCTAGCACTCAAGAAGGCAATTGGTGAAGGAGAGGCCCAGACTAGTTGGAACCCAGCTTGATCCAGCTCACCATAGCTGGAACCTAGCTTACTTGAACTAGGGTTAGCTCATCCCAGCTCCATTCAGCTAATCTCAGCTGGATGGCAGCTCAAGAGAGTTCACCTTAGCTCACCCTAGCTCAAGTCAGCTCAGATCCAGCTCAACTTAGCTGAGTCTAGCTCACCTCAGCTCCCACTAGTTCACAGGGAGCTCTAGCTAGCTCAGCTGAGTTGACAGGAGTTCACCCCAGCTCAGATCCAGCTACATTCAGCTCCACTCAACTCCAGCCAGCTGAAGAAGAATTCATCTCAGCTCAGGAAGCTCAAGTCCAGCTCCCGGGGATTCAGCTTAGCTCATCTCAGTTGAGCTAAGCTACCTTAGCTGCCTCAACCAGCTTGATTCTCCCCGGAAGCACCAGACCTAGCTCACCTCAGCTCATTTTGGTAGAAGCTAGCTCACTTTAGCTTGGCTTAGTAGCTAGCAAAGAACTAGCAAGCTAAGCCAGCTAGAGTAGCCCCATGCCAGCCTCTTCAGCAGCAGCCAGCTCCAGCTCCAGCTCCAGACTTCTTCTCCTCAGCTCCTTGCTCCAAACCCTAGCTCCAACACCTTCTCCTCTACTCCACCTTTAGCTAAGCTAGCTTAGCTTATCTTAGCTTAGCTTAGCTTAGCTAACAACCAGCTCCTTGGCCATTCATTACCTCCAAAATCAACCCTAGCTAGCTCCACCAACTCAAGCCTACCTAAGCTAGCTACCCTACTCAAGTTGGCACCACCTCCTAGCCATCCCTTCACCCCATTATCTCCACCAAAAGACACTTCAAGTTGGCGCCAAAAACCACCCCTAACCACCTCTATATTGGCGCCACTTTCAGCCCCTTAATCCACCCTACACCTACCCACATAAGCCATCCTAGCCATCCACCTAACCCCCCTTCTAGAATCCTTCTTGGCGCCAACTTAGACCCTCTTCTAGAAGCCATTTTGGCGCCAATATCAAGGGGTGTCAACACACATAACCACCCCTTAGGTGTCCCTTAAGGTGGCGCCAAACACCCTTGGCCATTGGATCCTTAACCACCTCCCTCCTTCCATCTTAGCCATCCATTTCAAAGGTCACCATAGCCCCCCTCCTATTCTATAAAAGGCCACCACCTACCACCATTTTGAGGCATCCTCCCTTAGTATATTTTCTACCTAAACCACCTATACCTACGGCCAAGAAGAAGGAGTAGAGAAGGAGATTAAAGGGGCACATCACCAGCCCTTTTGGTGCCTTCTTCTCCCCACTCTCTTCAACTTGAGCCACGCCAAGGAGGAGGACTCTCCCACTTCAAGGAGGACGGCCAGGAAAAGGAGAAAGGCTTAGGGTGGACGTCCACCCTTGGAGAGAAACTTAGGGCACGCCCCCTTCGGGCTTGCCTTGGAGGTCATCACTTTGGCGGAGTTCTGCAAGGAAGGAGTTGAAGGATTCTTTTCAAGCTTGGGAGCCACCAACCTTGGAGCAAGAAGCCCTCTTCTTCACCATCTAATTAGAGGATTTGTGTTTTCTTTCTTTATTTCAATTTTCTAGTAGTAGAAGCATTCCTCTACTAGGCATTTTTGTTAAACACTTTTTCAATTATCTAGTTGCCTTCTTTGCATTTTTTGTTTGCATTTCTATTAGCTTATTTTCAGCATTCTTCACTTCCTCTCCCTAATTATTCTAGGCCTCCACTTGCTTAGAGTGAGCTTAGGGAGAGGCTCTACTTGCCACTTTAGAGTAGTTTACTTAATTGGAAGTGTAAACACTTTTCCCGCCATAATTTCGCATGTTGCCTTAGTTCAAAAATAAAAAAAAATGGTATATTGAAAATTACCAAAAAGAAAGTTGAGATATATTCCAAGCAAGAGAATCAATTTTGCAACCATATTGCCTCCTTGGACGACCCTAGATACTCCCCTATCTAGGATATAAATTTTAAAAGCGAAAGCGGATTCGCGTGTTACAACGACGTTAAAAAACTGCTTTTACAAATCACGCGCGTTTCGCAATCACTTTTTGGCGCCGTTGCCGGGGAGGCATGGCTTTGCATTAACTCATTTTCTCTTGCTTGAAGTGGATCTCATCCCCTTCTCTTTCTTTCTTTTGTGTGTGCAGGAACTACAGCGGGAAAGCGGGAATCTGGAAGCGCGAGCTTAAAGATCCTTTTCTTCCCGCGAAAATTCAGGTTGGTTCCTCTTTCTAGTCACATAATTAATTAAAACTACCAAAAATATATTAAACTTGGCTTTCAGGACCCTAAACACTTAAATTAAGTGGAGTGGTGCATTTTTAAATCCATTGTTTGCTTGTATGCTTCTTTAGCACCATTCCATTGCAAGTATTGGTGTTCTGTTTTTCGGGTCTAGATTTCTTTCCAGACTTGAAAAATCGATTCCTAACACCATAGGCCTCCTAAAATCATAAAATTTCATAGAGTGATTCCCAATTAAGTTTGGAAGATCTGTTCCAAATTTCAGATCATTGGATTTGTATTTAATTTTTAAAAATTCGTGGATTACAGAGGGGTCACACCCTCTAATCTTCCTGTTTTGCTACTGTCCGCGAATTTTCAGAATTTGTATACTCATCCAATTGTTGTGAAATTTATCTTGTTGGAATCCCTGTGAAATTTTACATATCATATAAAATCATAAAAATTTTCTGAGGTCGGTGGTAATACTGAAAAGTCTATAATACCCACGGGTATTATTTCTGGACTTTGACACTAGTACAATTAAAAATTCAGAACTATTATCAAACAAATTCCTAAAATCTTAAAAAATCTTTTCTGGAATCCTTGTTTGATTTTCTTCAAAGTAGTGGTGTTGTTTGACTTGTTTGGACCACTACTTAATTCTGAAAGCTAAAAATAATTCATTGGTAGTTAAATTTCTGTCTCAGGGATAATTGGTTTAGGGTTTCTTCTTTCTCTTTAGAGACTCAATTAAAAGGAAATATACAATCACACATACAACTTGTCTTTCCTTTGATTGTGAACTTTCAAACTTGTTTGAAAACTTAAAGAGAAAAACCCTAAAAATTCATTTAATTAAATCACATCCTAAAAGACAAAAATATAAAAAAATTGTGTGACAACTTGATTTTTATTGGAGCCACTCTCCAATTCCTGCACACACACAAAAAAATCAAATAACAGGGCAACAACCCAATAAACGCCCTCCACATTCCGTGTGCACTCTAGAATCCTAGACCTAATTAAAATTTGTAGCAACTTGACCCCTAAGGCTTTATCAACTTAGGCTTGCTATTTAGGTTTTAAGTTTTCTTTAGTTAGTACCAATTCTATCATCTGTATCTGGTGTTCAGGCTGAGGGGCCGTGTCAAACGACCAGGCGCGGGTTTGTACAAGCACCTGGGGTTTTCCCTGGGAAACGTTTGGGCCCAAACCTCCCCTTAAGCAACCTGGCTAGATTTGTTGATAGAACGGGTATTCACTATTGACTACTTATTTCCTATATAGACCAAGTCTTAGGTTATTATTAGGGAGTCACAATCAAGTTAGGTCTAGTTTTTGTTTGTTTGAATTGCACACTTTCTCTCATCTCTTTCTCTTCTCCTCCCCTCCCCGTTCTTCCATTTTATGCACGGGCGACGGTCTCAAAATCCGCACTTGGAAGGACCATTTGATTTCGCCCCCCACGTAAAAAGACCACTTTTTCTGTCTTCTCCTGAAAAAATGGAAACACAACAAAATAGGTCCACTGACCCTTCCACGTCTACCTCTAACCCCACCTCTAACCCTAATTCTAACCCTTCCACCCAAAACCCAACCACCAGTAACTTTCCACACTTGGAGCTCCCCAATCTTGAGTTGCCCCACACACAACATCAAGACCCCCTACCTGATCTTTTAAAATTGATGGCCGATCAAATTAATAAATTAAATTCCAATCAACAAACATTGACTAGGAACATCCAAAACCTAGCCAATCCAAGGCCAAACCCACCACCCCGTCAGCAGCCTGTTGTTCCTCTAAAAGATTTCTATGATCCGTCTTATTATGAGGAACGACCAGGGGTGGTCATACCTGAGGGGGACTTTGAGATCAAGCCTGCCGTCCTGAACCTGATTAAACACTTTCATGGCCTTCCTAGGGAAGATCCTTTCAGCCACCTTGAAGAACTAACTCTTCTTGCACAGACAACCCGTTCCCGAAATGTGCAAGAAGACATATGGCTGATGCGGCTTTTTCCATTATCTCTCAAAGATAAGGCCGCTTATTGGTTCAGGACCATTGGCCGACCCATCACAACATGGCCTCAACTCAAGAGTGCCTTCCTCAAGAAATTCTTTCCCATAGGTCGTACCAATTCCTTACGAAGATCTATTACGACCTTTCACCAAAAATCTGGTGAAACTTTCCATGATTCTTGGGAAAGATTTCAAGACCTTTTAAGAAGTTGCCCGCACCACGAGATTCCTTTATGGCAGCTCGTGCAAATCTTCTATCATGGATTAGAAGATCAAATCCGACAGTTTGTCGACGCCTCGTGTGGCGGCAACTTTTTAAATAAAGATGCAGAAAGTGCCTATGACCTGTTCGAAGAAATGAGTGAAAACTCATTTAATCAAGCTTCCATGAACACATTTTGCAGAACCCAAAACCCGCAGTTCGGTGTTCATGAAATAGGCACTCAATCTATCCCTGTCACCCAAGACGATCTTCAATTGATTGCTCAAAAACTCGACCAGATGCATATTAATCAAAAGAAAATTGAGGAAAGACTAGCCACTTCAACTCAAGCTCCACACCCACATCTAACCCAACCTAACTTTCCACGAAGAGAAAATTTGCACAATCTCAACACCACTCCTGCTGATTATTCTGAGGTTGCCCATGATTCACTGGGGAATTTCAATTATCCAGATCTTAACCCCACCGAAAATATTTCTGCCATCCAGGAGCCCTTTAAAAATTCTTCCAATTGGAAAAATTACCCGAACTACTCCTGGAATAATCAAGTTTCCTCCCAACCATATCATTTTAATGGGTATGGGTCGAATCCAAATTTCCATCCTGGGCCATCCCAACAAGATATCAATGCCCAGATGCTACGGACCCTGCAGGATATGCAAACAAAAATGACGGAAGTAACCCGCAACATCACAAATCTGAACAATCAGATTGGGGTTGCTCCCACGCAAAGACCTGTAGGACATCTTCCGTCCCAACCCATACCCAATCCCAATCACCAAGGGAACCATTATATGGGTAGAAATCCACATTATCCAAATCAGCCTCCTCCTAATCCACCTCAGCAGCCGCCCAGGTTCCTGCAATCACAGGCCCCCCCACCTCCTCCAAATAATAATCCGACTGCACATGCAGTTACCTTGAGGAGTGGGAAAACCACCACTGACCCCGAGCCTTCGCACGAACCTGGTAAGATACATGTGCAAGTTGACTCCCCACCTCCCCATCAGGAAGAAAAAGAACAACAACAATCTCAAGACAAGATTCCTATCCCTTTCCCACAAGCTCTCTACCCTACCACCAACAAAAGAAAGAAATCTGAGCCCACTACAGAAGAACTCATGGAGCTATTTGGGCAAGTTCATATCAATATCCCTCTCCTAGATGCCATCAAATATATACCTGCCTATGCTAAATTTTTGAAGGATATTTGTACTCCTAAAAGGCAGGCTAAAAATCTAGGACAGGTGCATCTTTCAGAGACAGTAAGCTCTGTCATACAGAGTAAGCTGCCTCCTAAGATGAAAGATCCGGGGGCGCCTTTAATTTCTGTAATTATTGATGACACTACATTTAATCGCGCCCTCCTTGATCTTGGTGCCTCTGTAAATATTATTCCCACAAGTTTATTCGAAGAATTTCAGATCGGTGAATTAAAACCCGTCGAGGTTACCCTGCAATTAGCCGACCGATCTACAATCAAACCTCGTGGGATTGTTGAGGATGTATTAGTCAAGGTCCAGAATTGTGTCTTCCCTGCAGACTTTCTGGTTCTTGACATTGAGGCACCCGAATCATTACTGGACTCCCCGATAATCCTTGGACGCCCCTTTTTGGCTACTGCAAAGGCAAATATCAATTGCCACACAGGCAAAATGGATATCAACTGTGCAGGCCAAACTATCACCTTAGATATTTTTAAATCCTCCAAGAGATTCCATGATGATAACTTCTTTGAGGACTCAGATACTGAAATTTCTAATATGGTGGAGGAGACAATGTTAATAGATACCCTTACCGACCACAGTTTTTTTGAGGACTCTGATTCAAACTCAGTGGTCGGCGAGATCTGTGATCCGGAAACTTGTCTTGACTCCAAATTTGTTCCTGATACCCCCCCTGACCCACCCACTATTAACGCACCTAATTTTTCCACACTAACTCACCATTCCTTCCCCGACCCCTTTCTTACGGACCTGCCACCAACCCCGCCCGAGTTTGGCACCCAACCTGAATTAAAACCATGGCCAGACTCGGGCCACACTTATCAATTTCCATCTCACTTTGATCCCAATATTATTTCTAATCAATTTTCTAGGGATCTAGACGAAGACACCTTTTTTGCGGGCATTCAAGTGTCCAATTATTTACATGATTTTCCGTCTTCTGTGCATACCTTCACGCCCGGCTGAATGGCGTAAAAGATAGCACTGGATGGGAGGTAACCCATCATTTTCTTGCTTTCCTTTTTTCTTCTTTTTCCAGGTTTTATTCATCCTAAACCTGACCGTTCTTCACTAAGGTGATTCCTTTTCCCTCCTAATACATGAGGACATGGCATATCTTGAGCATGGGGGGGGTGTTTTTAAATTTTTACGATCGATTTAGGATGTTTAAAACCTAAAAACATGCAATTTTCTTTAATTTATTTCCTGCTTGCATACCAAAAAAAAAAAAAAAATTGTTGAAAACTTTTTGAGGAAAAATTTTGAAATCAGGACTAAGGTCGAAAAATTCACTTCTGGTACAATGGGATTTAATCCTTAACAAACTAAAGATAAGGATATGGATCTGATCATTAGAATTCCAGGGTCTATTTTAGACTAGATCAGATATCCTTCTCTAAAATTCCACCTGAACTCATGATAGTTCAGGTGACTTGATCCTATTTTGTAATATGGAAAGTATTTGACTTAGTTTTTGATTCAAAAACCTGCGATTCTTGAGAAACTTCTTGTGTCAATTTTTACACACAAGCCAACAACTAAAAATTTGAAAAAACTCCCTTGTTTGGATTTAGTAAAAGTCTGAAGCAGATCATTGGTTTGAGTTCCCACCGTCGAGAAGAAGGAAAAAACCTTCTTTGAGGACGCGATGTCAACATGTTACCGCCTCGGCGCTGCTCTATATCTATATTTCATATCTTTAGACGGAGCATTAAAGCGCATTTCAGCAGCTCAAGTGTCTTGGACGGTGCTCTACCTATAGCGTCGGAGCAAGAGCTTGAGTTTGCTTGGAGCGCCCCTTTTCACCGCATCGTGTTTTGGGGTTGTGAGCTCCTGGGTGGTGTCATGGACAGTGCTATCCCGAAGTACTGGCGCCAGAGCCCCCTCGAGGAATGGTAACGGGAATGATGATACCGACACATCTGTTGTAAGACTAAGCTAAAAATAAGCATGGGAGAGAAAAAAAAAAAAAAAAAAAAAATAATAATAATAATAATAACACGTCCTTATAAAGGTTGGCTTTTCACAAGCACAGACACAAGGTTTTAAAGGAATTTGCAAGTTGCGAATCAGATTCACGAGCCAGAAAAATCCTAAAAACAAACATTTCAAGTCATCTGAATTAACAAGGGGTTAATTTGTGAATTTTCTGAGGATATATTGATCCCGTTCTATCTAATGGTTGGATCCAAAAACAAATCCTGATGTTTATCTTCAACAAATCCCGTATCTCCTGTGTTTTAATCTACCAAGGTCCCTTAATCTCTTTTTCTCCTCAAAAGTCAAAAAAAAAAAAAAAAATTAGATTTCCCAAAAATTCCGTTTTCCAAAAAAAAAAAAAAAATTAATGTTTTGCTAAGAGACTAGCAAAAAATAAGCATGGGGGTGTGATAAACACCAGTTTATCATCATTTTTATGCTTTAAAACTAACCTAGCTCTTAGGATTTTACTCTGCAAACGGGTTTTTGGGCTGCATTTAGGCATAAATTAGGATAGGCATGCATTGCATTTTTTATTATTGTTTTAATGTGTTTTTGTGAGTGTTAGGGATGTACAGATTCACAGATCCCTAAAACCCTAGCACTCAAGAAGGCAATTGGTGAAGGAGAGGCCCAGACTAGTTGGAACCCAGCTTGATCCAGCTCACCATAGCTGGAACCTAGCTTACTTGAACTAGGGTTAGCTCATCCCAGCTCCATTCAGCTAATCTCAGCTGGATGGCAGCTCAAGAGAGTTCACCTTAGCTCACCCTAGCTCAAGTCAGCTCAGATCCAGCTCAACTTAGCTGAGTCTAGCTCACCTCAGCTCCCACTAGTTCACAGGGAGCTCTAGCTAGCTCAGCTGAGTTGACAGGAGTTCACCCCAGCTCAGATCCAGCTACATTCAGCTCCACTCAACTCCAGCCAGCTGAAGAAGAATTCATCTCAGCTCAGGAAGCTCAAGTCCAGCTCCCGGGGATTCAGCTTAGCTCATCTCAGTTGAGCTAAGCTACCTTAGCTGCCTCAACCAGCTTGATTCTCCCCGGAAGCACCAGACCTAGCTCACCTCAGCTCATTTTGGTAGAAGCTAGCTCACTTTAGCTTGGCTTAGTAGCTAGCAAAGAACTAGCAAGCTAAGCCAGCTAGAGTAGCCCCATGCCAGCCTCTTCAGCAGCAGCCAGCTCCAGCTCCAGCTCCAGACTTCTTCTCCTCAGCTCCTTGCTCCAAACCCTAGCTCCAACACCTTCTCCTCTACTCCACCTTTAGCTAAGCTAGCTTAGCTTATCTTAGCTTAGCTTAGCTTAGCTAACAACCAGCTCCTTGGCCATTCATTACCTCCAAAATCAACCCTAGCTAGCTCCACCAACTCAAGCCTACCTAAGCTAGCTACCCTACTCAAGTTGGCACCACCTCCTAGCCATCCCTTCACCCCATTATCTCCACCAAAAGACACTTCAAGTTGGCGCCAAAAACCACCCCTAACCACCTCTATATTGGCGCCACTTTCAGCCCCTTAATCCACCCTACACCTACCCACATAAGCCATCCTAGCCATCCACCTAACCCCCCTTCTAGAATCCTTCTTGGCGCCAACTTAGACCCTCTTCTAGAAGCCATTTTGGCGCCAATATCAAGGGGTGTCAACACACATAACCACCCCTTAGGTGTCCCTTAAGGTGGCGCCAAACACCCTTGGCCATTGGATCCTTAACCACCTCCCTCCTTCCATCTTAGCCATCCATTTCAAAGGTCACCATAGCCCCCCTCCTATTCTATAAAAGGCCACCACCTACCACCATTTTGAGGCATCCTCCCTTAGTATATTTTCTACCTAAACCACCTATACCTACGGCCAAGAAGAAGGAGTAGAGAAGGAGATTAAAGGGGCACATCACCAGCCCTTTTGGTGCCTTCTTCTCCCCACTCTCTTCAACTTGAGCCACGCCAAGGAGGAGGACTCTCCCACTTCAAGGAGGACGGCCAGGCAAAGGAGAAAGGCTTAGGGTGGACGTCCACCCTTGGAGAGAAACTTAGGGCACGCCCCCTTCGGGCTTGCCTTGGAGGTCATCACTTTGGCGGAGTTCTGCAAGGAAGGAGTTGAAGGATTCTTTTCAAGCTTGGGAGCCACCAACCTTGGAGCAAGAAGCCCTCTTCTTCACCATCTAATTAGAGGATTTGTGTTTTCTTTCTTTATTTCAATTTTCTAGTAGTAGAAGCATTCCTCTACTAGGCATTTTTGTTAAACACTTTTTCAATTATCTAGTTGCCTTCTTTGCATTTTTTGTTTGCATTTCTATTAGCTTATTTTCAGCATTCTTCACTTCCTCTCCCTAATTATTCTAGGCCTCCACTTGCTTAGAGTGAGCTTAGGGAGAGGCTCTACTTGCCACTTTAGAGTAGTTTACTTAATTGGAAGTGTAAACACTTTTCCCGCCATAATTTCGCATGTTGCCTTAGTTCAAAAATAAAAAAAAATGGTATATTGAAAATTACCAAAAAGAAAGTTGAGATATATTCCAAGCAAGAGAATCAATTTTGCAACCATATTGCCTCCTTGGACGACCCTAGATACTCCCCTATCTAGGATATAAATTTTAAAAGCGAAAGCGGATTCGCGTGTTACAACGACGTTAAAAAACTGCTTTTACAAATCACGCGCGTTTCGCAATCAGTGACCAAGCTCACCGACTAACTAGACTTGATTAAGTCTTTGTTAGCCCCAAGTGTGGTCTCTAGTTGTAACCCTAAAGATTCAACCTAAGTTGCATGCACTTCTAGGATTTTTCTCTATTTCAGTAGACCACAAAAGTAATGTTGTTCTCTAATAATAATTCGAATCCAATTAATTTGAAATTTTGCGAGTAGATTCTTTTTTCAATTAGCTTTTTAGAAAATATTTTTTTTGAATTTTTACAATTTCAACCAAATTTTTAGGGAATTTTTAATATCAGGGGGTCAGATTTGGAATTTTGACCCCTGGTCGGTCGTTCGCTTTGAAATAATATCAAATGACCTTCAAAAATTCAGGAAAAATATGGAAAACAAATCCAATGAAATCAGCTTTCAAACCCCACCATTTTTATGCAAAATAGATTCGTGGATTCGCTTGTTGAAATTTGAGAAATTTCGAATCAGGGTCAGTGTGACCCCCGCGCACTTAATGAAATTTCAAAAATTTTATACTTGGAATTTTTTCAAATAATGGGGCATTTGAAAGGTGATTTGAAAATGAAGGTTTGACCCAAACTTCAGAATTTTTCACATACTAATTTTTCGGAAATCGAACTTTTGAATTAGACTTGAAATCTAGCCAAAAATCACAAGATGGTAGAAAAGCTTTTTAAGAGGCTTGAACATGAAATCTAAGCTTTCCACCAAAAAGAAAATGTTTTTCTTTTCCTTTCAAAATTTTTACACATTTTTTTGTTTTCGTAAAGAATTTTTCAAAAGATTCAAAGAAAATATCTTTTTTTTCCATTTTTTTTCCAAACTAACCCAGATTAAAAAGGAAACCTAATCCAGATTTTTTTAAAAAAAAAATTTCCTTTTGATTTTTTTCACGAAAATGAGTAAAATCTTTTTTTTTCAAAGAATTTTTCAAAGGAAATTGCAGAAAGCAAATCTACTCCTAAGGTTCAGGAAAAAAAAACCTAATCTAAGGGGAGATGATTTGCAGCAGACTTTTTTCTTTCACGCTCGATGTGTCCGTAGATCCCATTTTTCTTTCGTTTTTCCTACACATCAAAAGTAAAGTAGAGAGAAATTTGTCAGTGATAATTTCAAAGATCGAAATCATAGAAAATAGCGTTGCCTCCCCGGTAATGGCACCATTTCACGGAAGCCGATTTCACTCATTTTGAAAGTCGGCAAAATCATAGTCTAGTCACGCAAAAATGTTCGTCAAAAAATGATTTCTAAAGATAACGAGACTTTGAGTCCCGGTCGTTCATCTCTGGAAGGCATTTGTTTACTTCTGAAATCAACCTTCTATTGCTCTACTTTGTTTAGAAACGCATGCCGGTTCGTGATTATTACGTATTTAGGTATGACATGCTTAGTTGCAAAAATATTAGGAGTTAGAAACAGGCAACATGAATCACACAAATATAATAGCAATCAACAAGCTCATGGTGATTTCACAATATGGAGATATATATATAAACATTTTTCACTCATTCAATGGGAGTGTTGTTTGCAACAAGAACTTTAGAGGAAAGCTTGTACATAAATGCATGAAATTTAAACCTAGCTACAACAAAATGACTGTGTACAAGAATCAATGGGGGGATTTTGCATGCACCATTTGCGGGAGAAGTGAACACTATGCTACTAAGCATTAATAAAAGCAGTAAAAATTATGGAGAGCATAAGCTAAATCTAGTAGAATAAAGGGCATTCAGGGGTGGTCCCCGATGGCCTTGGAGTGGCTGGGAGAAGAATGAGGGGCGACCAATGTAGCTTAAGTTGACCCTTGGAGAGAGGTAGGGTTGATCCAGCATCTCAGCATGATGTCCTCCATGGTGGTGGTGATGAGCTCATGGAGGTGGTGTGGCTAGCTAACTGGAAGTGGGCGTGAATGGCACCAATGGAGTGAATTTGCCAAGGAAGTGAATGAAGACAAGGGATGTGAATGGGTGCAAATGGCCACCCCTTAGGTCTTTTTATAGACCAAAGGGAAGCTCTCCAGAGTATTATGGAATTCTCTAGAGAGGCCTATGGTGGGAGCTCAAGGGAGAGTGAGAGAGAGGGGATGGATGGTGGTTTTTAGATCCACCAAATGCAGATCTAAAAATTGAATGGCTCTTGGTTGCTAATTTTGGCAACCAAGGCAACTACACAAGATAGAGAGTTCTAGAGAACTCTAAGCTAGGTATTTTCGTGTGGATGGTGTGTGTGGGTCGAAACTTAGGTGGCTAGGTTGATTTGGTTAGGTTCCAGTGGGTTTTGGTCAAGGTATGTCTCAAATTAGTGTGTTGAACGATCAAATTGCTACGCTAACGAGTTTGGTTTTAAAACCTTGTCGTTGTAGCATGAAAGCAAAGAATTCGTGTTCAACAAATAAAATTTATACCGAAATTGAAATTCCGGGTCGAACACAGGGATGCAAATGTTTGATTTAGAAACTACGCGTTTGTATTTATTTGTCACAAAGTAATTCAATTTAAAACTATATAATTATTTACAATAAATAGAAGAGAGAGAGAGAGTAAGAGAGAGAATATTACATACAGAAATCAAAATGAGATGTAGAATAAATAGAGAATTTATCATTAAGGAGATTATTCATTACAACTAGAAAGCATAAAACAATTGCACTAGAAAGCGATAAATTTACTCTTGAAAGCATTAAAAGAATGGAGGGAGAAATGTCCTCGACGAATGCTTGGAGGACGAGCAGAACTGTACTAGAAAGCAATACATCTATATTAGAAAACAGTAAAAAGAATAGGGAGAGAGATATCCTCCTCGACGGTCGCTTGGAGGACGAGCTGGACAGGACGACGCCTGGATGAAGGAAGACGAAGCAGAAGAACAGGAATAGAGTAGCACGTCGTCGTCGTCGCGGGATCCAGTTTGGAAGGGGGACGAAAATTTGGACTTTATCTCGCGAGAAACATCCTAGGTGTGGGACAAGCTTCTCTTGAGCTTTGGAGAGGTAGAGAAGAGAAGGAAGGGATGAGATTTTCGTATGGTGGGGTCTCCATTTATAGTTGCAAGGAGTGGGGGCAAATTGGTCATGACATCTTTAAAACATTAAATAAGGGGTATTTAGTGACGGATTAAACCGTCGCTAAAGCCCCAACGTGAGTGTAGTGGGCGCTCCCCACGTGTGCCTCCTCAGCTGCCCACTCTCAACACCCGCCGCACGTTCATTCACCACAGCCGTCCGATCGCGAGATCGGACGGCTTAAGATGCGCCTGACCCGCTTGCTACTCGCTCGCCCAGCGCGTATGATGCCGCGTGACCGCCTCGCGTGAAATAACGCATGGCCGCTTTTGGAAGATCTGAACTGCCTGATCACGATCCAACACACTCCTACGCTCACTCGCCCACGCCCTTCTCCACTTCGCTGCGGCTCGAACCCACGGCTTTAGCTCGCGATAGTGCCTTCGACCGCTGCGCTACGGGGCGCGGATGGTAGAGTGGTCACTTTTAGGCGTGACTGTCCACAACTATTGGATTGAGATCCAACAGCAGAGAGAGAGCGGATGCAGAGACTTCAGTGATTGCATGCGGCCGTTTGGGCAACCGAGATGGTGCCACGTGGTGCCATCCTGGCCATTCATCTTCTGGGTGTTGTAGATGGTGCCACAGATGTCGGATTGACTCGATTTTTGCGTCATTAGGCTGTGATCGTCGATCCGAATTCATCCGTGTGGTCGGATTTGTCATTTGAAGTGTGGATTTGCACCATCCTGGCCCTTGATCTTCTAGGGTTCCTCGATCACTATCTGATGCTACAAATGCCTGATTTGGGCGATCTTGGAGTCGTTGAACTCCAATCGTTGCCCTGATCACATCCATACAGTTGGATCTTCGATCCGAGGCCTCGATAAAACATTTGCCCTATCCAAGCACATAAAAGGAGACAATTAACCGCTATTTTATTTAAACTACTCTAAATGCGAGATGATGCATGCTATGCAATATTTATAGCATGCAATGCAATCCTATGCTTAAGAACATGCATAAATAGACATCTTAAGTAGTGTAAATATGTTTATTTCATACCTCCATGCCTATCTTTTGCTAGTCCCTAGCAAAAATTGTATGCTATTTATAAAAGAATTAGGTTGGATTATTTGGGCCTGAGTTATTTTCAATCATTAAGAAATTGTCTACTTAGGATCTAAACTTTCAAAGACACAACAGTGCCCGAGTATCTGCCAAAATGCAGACCGCCTCAAACCCTCGCCTTATTCAAAGAAAATTTTCTTTTTCTCTTTTTACTCTTTTCTAATTTTTTGGATTTTCAAATTTTAGGGTTTAAGAGTGGCTTTCTACGGCCATTCAACTCACCCAAGATTTGATGAGAACACTAAGTTTTAAGCATCTTATTGAGAATGTGATAGACTCGTTGATCGGTAATTAAAATGGACTTTGGATTTCTACGCCTCTAGGTGACCTAAAAAGAATTCTGCCTAAAGGTGTATCTTTACAACTGGTAGCTTTCTTCCTACTTTTATTTTTTACGAGGTTAACACAAGGGTGAATCTAGTTTATATCTCTCCGATTTATTCTACTTCTCTGCTTCTTCCTAAGTGTTTTGGGAATTTTTTTAGTGCATTTACTGAGCTGGGTTCTGGACAACCAGTCGATGAGTTGTTACCACCGATAACTTGCCAGCCATACTCATGCGGCGAAGTGTGGCTTATTATTATTATTATTTTTTTTCTTTTCTCCTTTTCTTTTTGATTTTTTTTCTTTTTTTTTTTAAGTAGGTAGCTTCCTTGGTCTAAGATTTACCTAAGGGAAGGAAAAAGAGAAAGGTCCAGTGACTAAGCTCTCGACAACCTACCTATGGGCTGTTACCCATGATAACTTGCCAGCCATATCACTCTAGAAGGTTCATTAGCTACGCAATTTCCATTAAAATCGTCGAGCAACGAGTCAGTGACAAGATAGTGTGCAGATGCTAGAAACTCAAAATTCCCTCAAATCAGAGGGTGGGTTGATAAGTCGTGTACTTATCACCCAAACTTATTTACACCAATTAAAATAAAATTCAGGTTGGCGAGAACTCGAAAAATAAATCCACATTTTAGTGGATACACGGGATGATTAAGTCCAAAGACCTGAAGGGTCTTTGCGTTCAAATCATAATGTAGTATTTCCTAAGATTGAAAATTTTCTTAAACCCAAGTTCTCTTTCCTAATTCAATTTTCTTTTTTTTTAAATAAAAGGAAATAAAATAAATTTACGGAGCTGACGAATGAATTCAGAGATGAACATCCACCCCCCCATGCCTATCTAATGCAATGTCCTCATTGTATTAAAAAGACATAAAACAGAGTGGAAAAGCCTAGAAAGCACCTGAATTGCGTGAATGTCAGGTCCGCTCCAAGATGAAAACTAAAAAGAACTGTATATGTGCTGAGTTTAGTACCTTCAGCTAGGGACGCTATATAAAGAAAAGAAATGAAGAATTCACAAGTGCATGTCAGAATCAGAATAAACAGAAGAATCCTCCGACTTGTCAATTGATGTCCACAGATGTGGACCATATTGCAGTGCAGACCCATACCCCATAATTGAGAATATCTTAGGTTCTGGATAAAAATTACCCAAAAGCTAAAATCAGAATGCAAGCGGGGTCGAGCCTACGATTTATGAGGATGCAACCCAAGACCAAAAAGTCGGGTTATAGAGAATTCAAGCTCAAAAGGATAATCATTGAATGTGTGCTTGGGTTTGACATCCTCAAAACAAATGTCGGAAGGGTCCTGGTTTGATGGTTTCAGCTTAATAGGCACCCTTCGACTCAGTCTTCTATTTCCTCCAAGGTTAACTTCCCAAATCAGAATTGACTTGGGTCTAATTATCTCAAAAACAGAATCATCGATAGGCTCAATGGGGTGTAACTGGCAATCAGGGCATTTGATTGAATCCTCCAGAAAATGCAATTCTGGATCCTTAATGTGAGCCTTAATAAAATCAGTTTCCTCGGTTATTGGGCTATCAAATGATCTATCAGATTCCTCAGGCCCAATCGTCTCACAGAAATCGTGTTCAGAAAACTCACGTGAGACTTCGCAACTTGAATCTTCACCATCAAAGAAATCAGGATCCGTATCAATGTATGTCCCAAAATCATCTGTCACTTTTTGATCCATAGAGACATACGTTTCCTCGTACCCCGGCTCAGGGATCTCAAGTGAAGAAATCAAATCAACCTTAATTGGTTGCTTTAATTCGATCTGGTCAGCCTTGTAACACGTGTCCCCCCAACAGGTACCTGAGCAGGTTCTATCATTGGCTTTCCTGAAGAGGGTTCATCCTGGGAATCATCCCATGATTGAATCAAAGCAACCACGAATCTCATCCTCAATTTCGCTAATTTCCCAAGTAGAAACTCACCCGGGTTCTTATCCTTAACATCCTGGAGCCAATCCAACAAAGACTTGTTCAAATCATCAATCATTTCAATTAGGGGCTCTAATCTCTCAATGCAAGGTATGGGCTGAACTTCTAAAGATTGTATGATATTTCTCAAGTTAGCCAGAACCTTATCTTGAACCTGGTTAACCTGAACCAAATGAGTTGGTTCAGGGTTAGGCGGGTTTGGGATCAATGCAGGGGAATTAACGAATTGAGATTCATTATATCCTTCCTGATAATAGGTCATTTCAGATTGTTCAAAAGGTGGTGATGACCTAAAGGCAGTGTAATCAGAGGATGGGTAAATATCGGTGTATCCTTCTTGATTATAGATCATATTAGGTTGTTCATGAAAGGATGATGATCTATAATCGATGTGGCTCTGAGAAGGATAGAAATCACAATCAAAGTGTTCAGGGTTAAATCCTAAACACGGAGGTTAGAAACTATATCCCCAATCCGAGTTATCCCAACTAACTGATGGTTGATTACAGTACGAGTCGGGATAATCATCATGTTGAGGATAATTCACAACAGGAGGGAAAGAGCGGGAATGCGTGAAATATGTGGAAGGATTCATGATAAGCGAGAGGAAGAAAGGTGCCCTGCAATACAAACAATCAAACATATCCTTAAGTGGGTTAGCCTTATAGACCTACAGACTCCCAAAACCCATCTTGAGATAAAGGAATGATTTGATCTACTTCTATCTGTTCAATCCAACCAGTTAGAAGGAGGGACTGGGGAGAAGGTTCTTCCTTCGGCTTGCGCCTCCGGTTCCTAGTGTACCCCCCAGCCACGAACGTTTGATTCTGCTCCCCTAGCTAGACATCAGATTGAACAGTAGAAACTGACTAATCGAAAATAATCTCGTTCTGGGTTCTGAAGAGCGAGTCCAATCCTTAAGGCCAACGTCTACTCTGTTTTATTTAGGGTTAGGTTTGAATGTGCTTTGGAATGTGATGGGCATTTTAAATGGGTTGTGCCCTTAATGATTGATTGATTTGTGTGTGCGTGCACAACCAATGGTTTTCAAGCAAGATTATTTTTGATGTGGTGAATTTTAAGGTTCGAATCGTGCTTAGTAGCTTTTAGGATTCAACTTTAGGTGTTTTCAAAAAAGTTTCATTGGCACACCAGGTTTTGAAAGCACGGGTGAAAATGTTTTCCTTTGAAGCTTAAAAAGAATGTGGAGTGCCTGGTAAATCTCTAAGAGTTGAACCTAATTTGCAGCTACTTGATGATTTGATTTTATTTGAAGTGGTACGGCCCAATCAACTCAAATAATTGGCCTATTGCACCACTTAATTAGGCACACAAATGATTACCTAATCTGATTTCTACTCAATTATATGTTTGAATGTGTGTACCAGTTCCAAAGATCAGTTTATCGATTAAGTTTGAAAATCATATGAGGTTTTGTACCTCTGTGAGATTTTTTTTAATTTTTTAGTTTTTTTTTCTTTTAATGTGGGGGTTGGGGTGAGTATGGATGTCAAACAACAAACAATCTAACCTTAAAGTTTATAAGAACACCTATGTTGATTGATGTTTGAATTATTATGTTGTGGAATGAAATCTAATGGGTGAGAGGTGGGGGATAACTCACAAAACCTTCCACAGCACTTTTCTCTGATCTACTGCTTTTGCCTGTCTCGAAAGAGTCCTGCAATTATAATAAGAAAGGGGAAAAGTGAGGTAAATGATTTGTAAGTTACAAAATATGAAGAGAAATCAAAGATCGTCGCCTCCCCAGCAACAGCACCAAAATGTTGAATGATCGAATTGCTACGCTAACGTGTTTGGCTTTAAAACCTTGTCGTTGTAGCTTGAAAGCGAAGAATTCGTGTTCAACAAATAAAATTTATACCGAAATTGAAATTCCGGGTCGAACACAGGGTGGCAAACGTTTGATTTAAAAACTACGCGTTTGTTTTTATTTGTCACAAAGTAATTCAATTTAAAATTATATAATTATTAACAATAAATAGAAGAGACAGAGAGAGTAAGAGAGAGAGAATATTATATACAAAAATCAAAATGAGATGTATAATAAACAGAGAATTTATCATTAAGGAGATTGTTCATTACAACTAGAAAGCATAAAACAATTGCACTAGAAAGCGATAAATTTACTCTAGAAAGGAATAAAAGAATGGGGGGAGAAATGTCCTCCTTGACGAATGCTTGGAGGACGAGCAAAACTATACTAGAAAGCAGAAAATCTATATTAGAAAGTAGTAAAAAGAATAGGGAGAGAGATATCCTCCTCAACAGTCGCTTGGAGGACGAGCCGGACGAGATGACGCTTGGATGAAGCAGGACAAAGCAGGACGAAGGAGGAAGAAGCAGAAGAACGGGAACGGAGCAGCACATCGTCGTAGTGGCGGGATCCACTTCCGAAGGGCGACGAAAATTTGGACTTTATCTCGCGAGAAACATCCCAGGTGTGGGACAAGCTTCTCTTGAGCTTTGGAGAGGTAGAGAAGAGAAGGAAGGTATGAGAATTTCATATGGAGGGGGTCTCCTTTTATAGTTGCAAGGAGTGGGGGCAAATTGGTCATTACATCTTTAAAACATTAAATGAGGGGTCTTTAGTGATGGATAAAACCGTCGCTAAAGCCCCAACATGGGTGTAGTGGGCGCTCCCCACGCGTGCCTCCTCAGCTGCCCACTCCCAATTCCCGCCGCACGTTCATTCAACCACAGTCGTCCGATCGCGAGATCGGACGGCTTAAGATGCACCTGACCTGCTTGCTACTCGCCCGCCCAACGCGTACGATACCGCGTGACCACCTCGTGTGAAATAGCGCGTGGCCGCTATTGGAAGATCTGAGCCACCCGATCACGATCCAACGCACGCCCGCACTCGCTCGCCCGCACCCTTCTCCCCTTCGCACCGACTCGAACCCGCGACTGCAGCTCGCGATAGCGCCTTCGACCGCTGCGCTATGGGGAGCGGATGGTTGAGCGGATGCTTTTAGGCGCGGCTATCCGGAGAGAGAGCGGATGCAGAGACTTTAGTGATTACATGCGACCGTTTGGGCAGCCGAGATGGCACCACGTGGCGCCATCTTGCCTGTCCATTTTCTAGGTGTTGTAGATGGTGCCACGGATGTCGGATTGACTCGATTTTTGCGTCGTTAGGCTGCGATCGTCAATTCAAATTCAATAGTGTAGTCAAATTTGTCATTTGAAGTGCAGATTTACACCATCCTGGCCCTTGATCTTCTAGGGTTCCTCGGTCACTATCTGATGCTATGGATGCCTGATTAGGACAATCTTGGAGTCATTGAACTCCAATCGTCACCCTGATCACATCCATATGGTTGGATCTTCGATCCGAGGCCCCGATAAAAAGTTTGCCCTGTCCAAGCACATAAAAAGAGACAATTATCCTCCATTTTATTCAAACTACTCTAAATGCGAGATGATGCATGTTATGCAATATTTATAGCTTGCAATGCAATCCTATGCTTAAGAACATGCATAAATAGACATCTTAAGTAGTGCAAATATATTTATATCATAGTGTTATAAACCCTAATTCACTAAGGTAAAGTGCAATTAAACTTAATACAAGTTTAATTGGGTGTGTGGAAACTTAATTGAGCATAAAATAACTCAATTAATTTAGGTCTAGGTCAATTGGACTCTTACAGAGTCTAATTGGACAATGTGTGCTGAGATCAGGGCTTAATCGGACTCAATGAGTCCAATTGAATAGGCTGATGGAATTAACTAAGATCCAAGTCAATTAGTTTTAGTGAGGACCGAATTAGGTCCATAGGGAGGTCTAGAGGTGATGTACTAGGGTTAGGGCACCTTAATTTAGGTTCCTATGGAGTTGGAATTGGGTTTAGGGACCTAGAGATCCAAGATGAAGGCTTAAATTTAAAAATAGGAACTAGAGAAGTACAGACGTCTAATAATAGTGTCAAACATCTTATACTCAGAAATCAGAAGTCCAGACTTGTTGTCTGGACATCTAATCAGAGTCAGGAGGGATTTTGGGATCTGTTTTGGGTATTCTGCAGAAATTGGACGTCTGACGAAGTGTCTGGACGTCCAATAACACTGTAGAAGTGGGTTTGAGGTGTGCGGGAGATGGCTAAGGGTCCTGGACGTCCTTTAACTTATCTGGACATCCATATAAGGGTTAGAACTACAATTATAGAGCTTCCTAGGGTGTTGTGACCTAATCTAAGGGTGGCTAAGGCTTGGGGAAGTCTCTAGGCTATCTTAGGGATAGGATAGACCTAAGCTCTTCGCATTTTATTGCTTTATTCCTAGTTAATAGCATAGCAAACCTTTAACTCCCTTACATTATTATTCCTACATCTAATCTAAGCCTTCTACTCCAGCTCTGCTGCAACTCCCGTTATTCCTAATCCAGCTTCAGATCCAGCTATTGATCAGCTTATTCCCTACAGTTGACATAATATACTTAATCAGCACATTATAACATTATTTCATGCATAGCCAAGGAAGAGCAGTAAAGATGTAGATAATGCGTATGTATGCATGAATAGCCCTAACTTATGCTAAGTCCTAGCTTAATCTAGGTCAATTAAGACCAATGATTGCTGCGCAATCATACCCCCATACCTAAATCTTGCTCGTCCCTAGCAAATGCAAGACTAAATTATTTACAGCAAAGGTACTTAAGGGACTGATTATTTTATCAAGTGTATGCGTATAGGTTTTTCTCCTTTTTGTTTTCATCCTATGCTCCAGAAATCTAGACAATCGTGAAAGTACAGCTATGTTGCTTTTGCAATGGATTCGAGTGAAAAACTGATTCACCTATAAAGCCTGCACTTGACCCCGAGTAAAAATTCTAGCGGGATAGGCGGACTTCTTCCCTCGAGGTATTCAAGATATTTTATGAATTCCACCCCGGAATTAGGCGTAGGTAGAGAATCTTTGAGGGCTAAGATTGTATATTTGGTGGCTCACTCTCACTTGGTGCTACATAGAGACTAGTACATAGAATCTAGATTCCCAAATTACGAAGTAAGTCAACTCAGAGGAAGACGAGAAAAACTATGCTCCATTTTGATTCCTTTGCATCTATTCTCTCTTACTCTTTTTCTTTTCTTTCTTTTTCTTAGAGCTTACAACCTCACCAGATTCACATATACGATCTGTATTTGGTGGTCTCACTTGGCGTTAACACTTTAATTGAGTTTTCATAACCCTAGCACTAAGTCAGAATTCCTCAACCTTTATTTGGGCGGTCAAAAACACAGAAAAATAAGTTAACACCATATTTAGTGGATCTTAGATTTATTAGGTGGTATTGCCTCAATGAAATTGAAATAAACACTAAATATTCACTCTTTTTTTCTTTGCTTTTTTTTCTTTTTCTAAGTTTTTTTTTCTCAATTTTTCTTTCTATTCATTTTTTTTTTCATTTCATTTTTTTTTTCACAACGTAACACAACTAGCACACATCCATGACCTTTATTGAGGAGGCATTATTAGGGATTGGCGGTACTCAAGAGACATTGGGTGGCTTACTTGGTGGAAGTGCCTACTCACGTCTCCGGGATAGACGGATAGGATGGTGTATTCTGACCTTGGCATCAATACACTCCTTCAGCTGAGGATTCCGTAAAGAATGGTTATAACCATCCACCTTGGCCTTAGTTTTATGAAAACTCTCTCTCCATGTATTTTACTTATTCGGTGGCTCTCAAAATTTCACACGGTGTATTCGCTGGAACCGATGGCGAAAACTATGTCTAAACTCATTATCATCACCTAATTATCTAGGATTCCAGATTCCTTGCACTAATCTTAGAGCACCAGAACACTCTACTCTCATCACACACTATTTGGTGGATTTTTGGAAGAAAATCTACCTGACTACCGAAACACTATCTAGGGGTTTAGGAAAAAAAGCACTGCTTCTTCTCGACAGATTGAAGACGTTTATCTGCCTTCAACATGAATCTATTGCAAATTCTACAGGTGTGTGGAAAGTTGTACTGGATTCCAGATTACAGGAATCAACTAGAGGATAAAATCTTTAATGCATTCTCTTAATAAAATAATCTTATTCATGAATGCAATATGTATATATGCTATAAACATGTAACCTCATATAATTTGTACATCGTGAGTTTCCCATATCGGGTTACAATCAGCTTGACCCTAAATTTAGAACAAAGGTGAGCGAGTGAGTCGGAAGTGGCTATGGCGAACGATTTCCAGCTCCAATGCGAACATTGCAGGTGGAGTCAATTGTTCTTTTATTTAAGGTCCTAAAGTACGTTTTACATGCAGCTCCGAGGTTTTCCTAAGTGTTGGCATAAAATTTTTTTTCAATTTTTCTATATC
Source organism: Thalassia testudinum (assembly GCA_037157565.1). NCBI lineage: Eukaryota > Viridiplantae > Streptophyta > Magnoliopsida > Alismatales > Hydrocharitaceae > Thalassia > Thalassia testudinum. The sequence goes on from JAZHRO010000028.1 coordinate 811,300, forward strand.
TACCCCCTCATGCCTATGTTCTTGCATGTCCACATGCATGAATATAAAAGAAAGTAAATACTACAAGGAGAATGGGTAGAAATCACCTGTAATTGCTCCTGAAATTATATTTAGCACTGGCCAACCTATTAATATGCAATATACAAAAGGGAAATATGCTAAAATAAAAATATGCTATGTATAAAAATGTTTGTGTATAGATGATGGTGAAATGTGGGGCGAGTGGTATCTATACGTTCTGAGTTTAACGCCTCCAGCTGGGTGAAAACTCAATCAGATGTGTCATTTCTATCTTGGGAGCCGGCTAAGATTAAGAGAAAGATATGCTCGTATGTTCCCAGAATCAGTGGTCTGGAGATGCGAACCAGCTGATTGTGCAGCCCTACTCCAAAATGTCTAGCTATAAGAAAGAGTGGAGTGGTGGTGGAAAATAGAGGATAATTAGAGGGGGAATCATGATGTTGATTCAGCTGATTTATCATGTCCCACAATTCAGCAGGAAGTTGCTGAGGGAGTAGATCAAAATGTATCTCAGAACCAGAATCTGAGTCATAGGGATCCTCACAATGATAATTGACATCAAAGATCATGCCCTCTCCAGGCTCTAGGTCATATGGGGGTATCCGTGAATGTAGAAGATCTGTGGGGAGGTCACTGAATCCTCATCACAAATTACTTCGTCCTCATAAGTACTCATCTATGACTCATTAGAGGTTGTCTCTTCAGGCTCGGGGTCAAGCCATTGACTAGGGTGGAAGGTTCATCCCCAGCTCATTCTACTCGAAGCATCACCCTCAAATGCATTGGGCTCCTCAGAAATTCCTGCCTCGAGTAGCATATTTATTTCTTTGTTCATGTTATCCAGAGCTACTTCTGGTTTTCGGATGTCAGGATCAGGGATAGAACGTGTCATCTCAGAATCTCTAACATCCAAATTAGGGATGTAGGTGAAATAAGAAGAGTGCAGATCAAAAGATGTTGGCTCCAGCACAGGTTCACCTACAACGGGAAGTGGCTTAGGCAGATCAGTAGTGTCGCATGTAATGCTTGCCTCAAGATCCATATCCTCAATTGGATCTACTTCCCTTGTATCGATTGGGTTATCCAACCCAAGAGGTGTCTCCCAGGATTCAGGATAATCTGATTGTGGCTCAATCCTAGCGATATCAGTCCATTCCTCCTCAATTTCAGATGAACCCATTCGGCATACTTCCTGCTCCTGTCTCATATCCACGCTTGATTCTTTTTCCCTTGAGTGATCTTCCAGTATCTACTCCCAAGAATCTTATGTGTGTCCTTCTGGCGTAATCGTTTCAAATTCCACGAGATCTTCAAGGCTATTTTCCACTTGATATCTCAAAAGTAGTAGTTCTTGAGTTTCCCGATTTTGACTCATTATCCTTGTTATCTCTGCTATTTCCCGAAGAAGCTCCATCACAGCTTGTTGATGCGGAATCCAGCTTTGTCGTCAGTTCGGGGTTCGGCTCAATGATTGCCTGGATTTCATGTAGATAGGATGCGACCTTTTCCTTAGCGCTTGCTATACCTCTTTGTATTTTGTAATGCGGCCACATATGCACCAGTAGCTCTTCAGGGGTTCTAGCGGGTGAATCAGGTCTACCCATATTAAATGGGTGAGAAGTAGGAGTATGAAATCCATATCCTGGGCTATGAGATGCGGTCCTTTGAGGGATCAGCTGGTATGGATCATAATATCCAGGGTTAGGATATGGGTGAACCATTTTGGTAACCCAAGGAGGACTAGGCGAAGCAAAAAGTCATCTTTGCGACCTTGGGTTATGATCCCAAGGTTGAGCTGATTCAGTGACCCAAGCTCTCAGATAAGCTCATGGGTACAGCTCTCCTGGATCTTGATTAGGTCTAGATCTAGGGTTAGCTATTGCGGCTAGGTAGATAGAAGTGACTCGCCTCCTTGGGAGCGACTCCCAAGGTCCAATCAGTTGAGGTCTAAATGACCTCCTTTCTTGCATACACCACCCAACCCCTGGGTTTGTGTAGCCCAGCAGGACAATGCTAAGGCCCTGTCAATCAAATGGTCCTTATGGATCGGGTGGCCAGATTATTCGTTAGAAGTTTGAATTCCTGAAGATAACTTCGTCGTTCAACCAACCGAAAGTGATTCCCACCTCTCATGCAAACCCAGCCAGTCTGGTTACAGGGGATTAAGGGGAAGGTTCTTCCTTTGGCTTACGCCTCTAGTTCCATTGACCCCTGAGCCGCGGTCGTCTGACACTACACTGTAGACTTAGTCACCAGGTTTGGCAAGAGAGATTAAAAACACCAGTAGTATGACAACGAACTGAGGCTGATTTCGTGTTTTGAAATTAATTTTTTACCTGTTTCTTTCAGTGGGGTTTGTGGTGAGTGGCCCACAAGGTGACCAAGCTCACCGGCTAACTAGACTTGATTAAGTCTATGTTAGGCCCAAGTGTGGTTTCTAGTTGTGACCCTAAAGATTCAACCTAAGTTGCATGCACTTCGAGGGGCTTTCTCTATTTCAGCAGACCACAAAAATAATGTTGTTCTCTGATAATAATTGGAATCCAATTAATTTTAAATTCTGCAAGTAGATTCTTTTTTCAATTAGCTTTCCAGAGAATTTTTTTTGGAATTTTTACTATTTCAACCAAATTTTTAGGGAATTTTGAATATCAGAGGGTCAGATTTGGAATTTTGACCCCTGGTCGGTCTTTCGCTTTGAAATAATATCAAATGACCTTCAAATATTCAGGAAAAATATGGAAAATAAATCCAATGAGATCAGCTTTCAAACCCCACCATTTTTAGCCAAAACAGATTCGCAGATTGCTCGAAATCGCTTTTTGAAATTAGAAAAATTTTGAATCTGGGTCACTCTGACCCCCACGTACTTTGTGAATTTTTAAAAATAGTATACTTGGAATTTTTTAAAATAATGGGGTGTTTGAAAGGTGCTTTGAAAATGAAGGTTTGGCCCAAACTTCATAATTTTTTACTTACTAATTTTTCAACAATCGAATTTTTGAATTAGACTTGAAATCTAGACGAAAATCAGAAGATGGTAGAAAAGCTTTTTAAGAGGCCTGAACTTGAAATCTAAGCTTTCCACCAAAAAGAAAATGTTTTTCTTTTTTTTCAAAATTTTGCACATTTTTTCTTTTTGCAAAGAATTTTTCAAAGGATTCAAAGAAAATATCTTTTTTTTTCTTTTCTTTCAAACTAACCTAGGTTCTAAAGGAAACCTAATCCAAATTTAAAAAAAAAAAAATAATACTTTTGATTTTCTTTCTTTTTTCATGAAAATGAGTAAAATCTTTTTTTTCAAAGAATTTTTCAAAGGAAATTACACAAAGTAAATCTACTCCTAGGGTTTAGGTAAAACAAACTAAATCTAAGGGGAGATGATGTGCACCTGACTTTTTTCTTTGTCGCGCTCGATGTGTGGATAGATCCCATTTTTCTTTTGTTTTTCCTGCACATAGAAAACAAAGTAGAGAGAAATTTGTTAGTGATAATTTCAAAGATCGAAATCATAGAAAATGGCGTTGCCTCCCAGGCAATGGCAACACTTGACGGAAGACAGTTTCACGCGTTTTGAAAGTTGTCGGAATCATAGTATAGTCATGCAAAAACGTTCGTCAAAAAATGATTTCTAAAGATAACGAGACTTTGAGTCCCAGACGTTTGTCTCTGGGAGGCATTTGTTTACATCTGAAATCGATATTCCATTGCTCTACTTTGTTTAGAAATGCATGCCGGTTCATGATTATTACGTATTTAGGTATGACATGCTTAGTTGCGACAATATTAGGAGTTAGAAACAGGCAACATGAATCACGTAAATATAATAGCAATCAATAAGCTCATGGTGATTTCACAATATGGAGATATACATATAAACATTTTTCATTAATTCAATGGGAGAGTTGTTTGCAACAAGAACTTTAGAGGAAAGCATGCACATAAATGCTTGAAATTTAAACCTAACTACCAGAAAATGACTGAGTACAAGAATCAATGGGGGGATTTTGCATGCACCATCGGGGGAGAAGTGAAGACTATGCTACTAAGTAGTAATAAAAGTAGAAAAAATTATGGAGAGCATAAACTAAATCTAGTAGAATAAAGTGCATTCAGGGGTGGTCCCCGATGGCCTTGAAGTGGTTGGGAGAATAATGAGGGGTAGCCAATGTAGCTTAAGCCGACCCTTGGAGAGAGTTAGGGTTGATCCAGCATCCCAGCATGATGTCCTCCATGGTGGTGGTGATGAGCTCGTGGAGGTGGTGTGGCTAGCTAAGTGGAGGTGGGCGTGAATGGCACCAATGGAGTGAATTTTTCAAGGAAGTGAATGAAGCCAAGGGATGTGAATGGGTGCAAATGGCCACCCCTTAGGTCTTTTTATCGACCTAAGCGAAGCTCTCTAGAGTATTATAGAATTCTCTAGAGTGGCCTATGGTGGGACTCGTGGGAGAGTGAGAGAGAGAGGATGGATGGTGGTTTTTAGATCCACCAAATGCGGATCTAAAAATTGAATGGCTCTTGCTTGCTAATTTTGGAAACCAAGGCAACCACACATGATAGAGTTCTAGAGAACTCTAAGCTAGGTATTTTCGTGTGGATGGTGTGTGTAGGTATGTGTGGGTGTGTGTGGATCAAAACTTAGGTGGTTAGGTTGACTAGGTTAGGTTCTAGTGGGTTTTGGTCAAGGTATGTCTCAAATTAGTGTGTTGAATGATCGAATTACTACGCTAACGTGTTTAGTTTTAAAACCTTGTCGTTGTAGCTTGAAAGCAAAGAATTCGTGTTTAACAAATAAAATTTATACCGAAATTGAAATTCCGGGTCGAACAAAGGGAGGCAAACGTCTGATTTAAAAACTACGCGTTTGTATTTATTTGTCAGAAAGTAATTCAATTTAAAACTATATAATTATTTACAATAAATAGAAGAGAGAGAGAGTAAGAGAGAGAGAATATTACATATAGAAATCAAAATGAGATGTAGAACAAACAGAGAATTTATCATTAAGGAGATTGTTCATTACAACTAGAAAGCATAAAACAATTGCACTAGAAAGCGATAAATTTACTCTAGAAAGTATTAAAAGAATGGAGGGAGAAATGTCCTCCTCGATGAATGCTTGGAGGATGAGTAGAACTATACTAGAAAGTAGTAAATCTATATTAGAAAGCAGTAAAAAGAATAGGGAGAGAGATATCCTCCTCGACGGTCGCTTGGAGGACGAGCCGGATGGGACGATGTCTAGACGAAGGAGGACGAAGCAGAAGAATGGGAATGGAGCAGCACGTCATCGTCGTCGCGAGATCCACTTCCGAAGGGGGATGAAATTTGGACTTTATCTCGCGAGAAGCATCCCAGGTGTGGGACAAGCTTCTCTTGAGCTTTGGAGAGATAGAGAAGAGAAGGAAGGGATGAGAATTTCGTATGGAAGGGGTCTCCTTTTATAGTTGCAAGGAGTGGGGGCAAATTGGTCATTACATCTTTAAATCATTGAATGAGGGGTCTTTAGTGAGGGATAAAACCATCGCTAAAGCCCTAACGTGGGTGTAGTGGGCGCTCCCCATGCGTGCCTCCTCAGCTGCCCACTCTCAACACCCGCCGCACATTCATTCATCCTCAGCCGTCCGATCTAGTTGCCGTTCGATCGCGAGATCGGATGGCTTAAGATGTGCCTGACCTGCTTGTTGCTTGCCCGCCCAGCGCGTACAATGCCGCGTGACCGCCTCGTGTGAAATAGCACGTGGCCACTATTGGAAGATCTGAGCCGCCCGATCATGATCCAACGCACACCCGCGCTCGCTCGCCCGCGCCCTTCTCCCCTTCGCTACGGCTCAAACCCACGGCTGCTGATCGCAATAGCGCCTTCGATTGCTGCACTACGGGGAGTGGATGGTCGAGTGGACGCCTTTAGCCGTGGCTGTCCACAGCCGTTGGATCGAGATCCAACGGCGGAGAGAGAGCAGATGTGGAGACTTCAGTGATTGCATGCAGCCGTTTGGGCGGCTGAGATGGCGCCACGTGGTACCATCTTGGCTGTCCATCTTCTGGGTGTTGTAGATGGTGCCAAGGATGTCAGATTGACTCGATTTTTGTGTCGTTAGGCTATGATCATCGATTCGAATTCATCCCTGCGGTCGGATTTGTCATTTGAAGTGTGGATTTACACCATCCTGGCCGTTGATCTTCTAGGGTTCCCCGATCACTATTTGATGCTACGGATGCCTAATTAGGACAATCTTGGAGTCATTGAACCCCAATCATCGCCTTGATCACATCCATATGGTTGGATCTTCGATCTGAGGCCCCAATAAAAAGTTTGCCCTATCCAAGTACATAAAAGGAGACAATTATCCTCCATTTTATTCAAACTACTCTAAATGAGAGATGATGCATGTTATGCAATATTTATAGCATGCAATGCAATCCTATGCTTAAGAACATGCATAAATAGACATCTTAAGTAGTGCAAATATGCTTACATCATAGTGTTATAAACCCTAATTCACTAAGGTAAAGTGAAATTAAACTTAATACAAGATTAATTGGGTGTGTGGAAACTTAATTGAGCACAAAATAACTCAATTAATTTAGGTCTAAGTCAATTGGACTCTTACAGAGTCCAATTGGACAGTGTGTGCTGAGATCAAGGCTCAATCGGACTCAATGAGTCCAATTGAATAGGCTGATGGAATTGACTAAGATCCAAGTCAATTAGGTTTAGTGAGGATCGAATTAGGTTCTTAAGGAGGTCTAGAGGTGATGCACTAGGGTTAGGGCACCTTAATTTAGGTTCCTATGGGGTTGGAATTGGGTTTAGAGTCCTAGAGATCCAAGATCAAGGCTTAAATTCAAAAGTAGGAACTAGAGAAGTACAGACGTCTAATAATAGTGTCAAACATCTTATACTCAGAAATCAGAAGTCCAAACTTGTTGTCTGGATGTCCAATCAGAGTCAGGAGCGAATTTGGGTTTTATTTTGGGTATTCTACAGAAATTGGACATTTGACGAAGTGTCTGGAGGTCCAATAACACTATAGAAGTGGGTTTGAGGTGTGCGAGAGATGGCTACGGGTCCTGGACATCCTATAACTTATCTGGACGTCCATATAAGGGTTGGACCTACAATTTTAGAGCTTCCTAGGGTGTTGTGACCTAATCTAAGGGTGGCTAAGGCTTGGGGAAGTCTCTATGCTATCCTAGGGATAGGATGGACCTAAGCTCTTCACATTTTATTGCCTTATTCCTACTTAATAGCATAGCAAACCTTTAACTCCCTTACATTATTATTCCTACGTCTAATCTAAGCCTTCTGCTCCAGCTCTGCTGCAACTCCCATTATTCCTGATCCAACTTCAGATCCAGCTATTAATCAGCTTACTCCCCACAATTGACATAATATACTTAATCAGCACATTATAACATTATTTCATGCATAGCTAAAGAAGAACAGTAAAGATGTAGATAATGCGTATGTATGCATGAATAGCCCTAACTTATGCTAAGTCCTAGCTTAATCTAGGTCAATTAAGACCAATGATTGATGCGCAATCATACCCCCATACCTAAATCTTGCTCGTCCCTAGCAAATGCAAGACTAAATTATTTACAGCAAAGGTCCTTAAGGGACTGATTATTTTATCAAGTGTATGCATATAGATTTTTCTCCTTTTTGTTTTCATCCTATGCTCCAGAAATCTAGACAATTGTGAAAGTGCAGCTATGTTGCTTTTGCAACGGATTCGAGTGAAAAACTGATTCACCTCTAAAGCCTGCACTTGACCCCGAGTAAAAATTCTAGCGGGATAGGCGGACTTCTTCCCTCGAGGTATTCAAGATATTCTATGAATTCCACCCCAGCTTTAGGCTTAGGTAGAGAATCTTTGAGGGCTAAGATTATATACTTGGTGGCTCACTCTCACTTGGTGCTACATAGAGACTAGTACAAAGAATCTAGATTCCCAAATTACTAAGTAACTCAGCTCAGAGGAAGACGAGAAAAACTATGCTCCATTTTGATTCCTTTGTATCTATTCTCTCTTACTCTTTTTCTTTTCTTTCTTTTTCTTTTCTTTCTTTTTCTTAGAGCTTACAACCTCACCAGATTCACATATACGATCTGTATTTGGTGGTCTCACTTGGCATTAACACTTTAATTGAGTTCTCATAACCCTAGCACTAAGTCGGAATTCCTCAGCCTTTATTTGGGCGGTCAGAAACATAGAAAAATAAGTTAAGGCCATATTTAGTAGACCTTAGATTTATTTGATGGTATTGCCTCAATGCAATTAAAATAAACACTAAATATTCACTCTTTTCTTCTTTGCTTTTTCTTCTTTTTCTAAGTTTTTTCTTTCTCAATTTTTATTTCCTTTCATCATTTTTTTTTTCATTTCAATTTTTTTGTTTCACAACGTAACACAACTAGCACACATCCATGAACTTTATTGAGGAGGCATTATTTGGGATTGGCGGTACTCAAGAGACATTTGGGTGGCTTATTTGGTGGAAGTGCCTACTCACGGCATCGGGATAGACGGATAGGACGGTGTATTTCTGACCTTGGCATAAATACCCTCCTTCAGCCAAGGATTCCGTAAAGAATGGTCATAACCATCCACCTTAGCCCTAGTTTTATGAAAACTCGCTCTCCGCATATTTTCCTTATTTGGTGGCTCTCAAAATTTTGCACGATGTATTCGCTGGAACCGATTGCAAAAACTATGTCTAAACTCAGTATCATCACCTAATTATCTAGGATTCCAGATTCCTTGCACTAATCTTAGAGCTCCAGTACACTCTACTCTCATCTCACACTATTTGGTGGATTTTTGGAAGAAAATCTACCTGACTCCCAAAACATTGTCCAGGGGTTCAGGAAAAGAAGCACTGCTTCTTCTTGACAGATTGAAGATGTTTATCTGCCTTCACCACGAATCTATTGCAAATTCTACATGTGTGTGGAAAGTTGTACTGGATTCTAGATTACAGGAATCAACTAGAGGATAAAATCCTTAATACATTCTCTTAATAAAATAATATTATTCATGAATCCAATATGTATATATGCAATAAACATGTAACCTCATATAATTTGTACTTCGTGAATTTCCCGTATCGGGTTACAATCAACTTGACCCTAAATTTAGAACAAAAGGTGAGCGAGTGAGTCGGAAGTGGCTATTGCGAACGATTTCCAACTCTAATGCAAGCATTGGAGGTGCAGTCGATTGTTCTTTTATTTAAGGTCCTAAAGTGCGTTTTACATGTAGCTCCGAGGTTTTCCTAAGTGTTGGCATAAAAAACTTTTTCAATTTTTCTATATCTACCCCCCCATGCCTATGTTCTTGCATGTCCACATGCATGAATATAAAAGAAAGTAAATACTACAAGGAGAATGGATAGAAATCACCTGTAATTGCTCTTGAAATTATATTTAGCACTGACCAACCTATTAATATGCAATATACAAAAGGGAAATATGCTAACACAAAAATATGCTATATATAAAAATATTTGTGTATAGATGATGGTGAAATGTGGGGCGAATGGTATCTGTACATGCTGAGTTTAATGCCTCCAGCTGGGTGAAAACTCAATCAGATGTGTCATTTTTAGCTTGGGAGCCGGCTAAGATTAAGAGAAAGATATGCTTGTATGCTCCCAGAATCAGTGGTCTGGAGATGCGAACCAGCTGATTGTGCACCCCTACTCCAAAAAGTCTAGCTATAAGAAAGAGTGGAGTGGTGGTGGAAAATAGAGGATAATCAGAGGGGGAATCATGATTTTGATTCAGCTGATTTATCATGTCCCACAATTCAGCAGGAAGTTGCCGAGGGAGTAGATCAAAGTGTATCTCAGAACCAGAATCTGAGTCAGAGGGATCCTCATAATGATAATTGACATCAAAGATGATGCCCTCTCCAGGCTCTGCATCATATGGGGGTATCCGTGAATGTAGAAGATCTGTGGGGAGGTCACTGAATCCTCGTCACAAATTACTTCGTCCTCATAAGTACTCATCTGTGACTCATTAGAGGCTGTCACTTCAGGCTCGGGGTCGAGCCATTGACTAGGATGGTAGGTGTGCCCCCAGCTCATTCTGCTCGAAGCTTCACCCTCATATGCATTGGGCTCCTCAGTAATTCCTGCCTCGAGTAGCATATTTATTTCTTTGTTCAAGTTATCCAAAGCTACTTCTGGTTTTCAGACGTCAGGATCAGGGATAGAACGTGTCTTCTCAGAATCTCTAACATCCAAATTAGGGATGTAGGTGAAAGAAGAAGAGTGCAGATCAAAAGATGTTGGCTCCAGCACAGGTTCACCTACAACGGGAAGTGGCTTAGGTTGATCAGTAGTGTCACATGTAATGCTTGCCTCAAGATCCATATCCTTAATTGGATCTACTTCCCTTGTCTCGATTGGGTTATCCAACCCAAGAGGTGTCTCCCAGGATTCAGGATAATCTGATTGCGACTCAATCCTGGCGATATCTGTCCTTTCCTCCTCAATTTCAGATGAACCCATTCGGCATACTTCCTGCTCCTGTCTCATATCCACACTAGATTCTTTTTCCCCTGAGTGATCTTCCAGTATCTGCTCTCGAGAATCTTCTGTGTTTCCTTCTGGCGTAATCATTTCAAATTCCTCGAGGTCTTCTAGGCTATTTTCCACTTGATATCTCAAAAGTAGTAGTTCTTGAGTTTCCCGATTTTGACTCATTAGCCTTGTTATCTCTGCTATTTCCCGAAGAAGCTCCATCACAGCTTGTTGATGCGGAATCCAGCTTTGTCTTTGGTTCGGGGTTCGGCTCAATGATTGCCTGGATTTCGTGTAGATAGGATGCGAGCTTTTCCTTAGCACTTGCTATAGCTCTTTGTATTTTGTAATGCGGCCACATATGCACCGGTAGCTCTTCAGGGGTTCTAGCGGGTGAATCAGGTCTACCCATATTAAATGGGTGAGAAGTAGTAGTATGAAATCCATATCCTGGGCTATGAGATGCGGTTTTTTGAGGGATCAGCTGGTATGGATCATAATATCCAGGGTTAGGATATGGGTGAACCATTTTGGTAACCCAAGGAGGACTAGGCGAAGCAAAAAGTCATCTTTGCGACCTTGGGTTCTGATCCCAAGGTTGAGCTGATTCAGTGACCCAAGCTCTCAGATAAGCTCATGGGTACAGCTCTCCTGGATCTTGATTAGGTCTAGATCTAGGGTTAGCTATTGCGGCTAAATAGATAGAAGTGACTCGCCTCCTTGGGAGCGACTCCCAAGGTCCAATCAGTTGAGGTCTAAATGACCTCCTTTCTTGCATACACCACCCAACCCCTGGGTTGGTGTAGCCCAGCAGGACAAGGCTAAGGCCCTGTCAATCAAATGTCCTTATGGATCGGGTGGCCAGATTGGTCGTTAGAAGTTTGAATTCCTAAAGATAAGTTTGTCATTCATCCAACCGAAAGTGACTCCCGCCTCTCAAGCAAACCCAGCCAGTTTGGTTAAGGGGGGATTAAGTGGAAGGTTCTTCCTTTGGCTTACGCCTACGATTCCGTTGACCCCCGAGCCGCAGTCGTTTGACACTACCCTGCAGACTTAGTCACCAGGTTTGGCAAGTGAGATTAAAAACACCAGTAGTATGACAACGAACTGAGGTTGATTTCGTGTTTTAAAATTAATTTTTTACCCGTTTCTTTCAGTGGGGTTTGTGGTGAGTGGCCCATAAGGTGACCAAGCTCACTGGCTAACTAGACTTGATTAAGTCTATGTTAGCCCCAAGTGTGGTTTCCAGCTGTAACCTCAAAGATTCAACCTAAGTTGCATGCACTTTTAGGGTCTTTCTCTATTTTAGCAGACCACAAAAATAATGTTGTTCTCTGATAATAATTGGAATCCAATTAACTTTAAATTTTGCGAGTAGATTCTTTTTTCAATTAGCTTTCCAGAGAATTTTTTTGGAATTTTTACTATTTCAACCAAATTTTTAGGGAATTTTGAATATCAGAGGGTCAGATTTGGAATTTTGACCCCTGGTCGGTCTTTCGCTCTGAAATAATATCAAATGACCTTCAAATATTTAGGAAAAATATGGAAAATAAATCCAATGAGATCACCTTTCAAACCCCACCATTTTTAGTCAAGACAGATTCGCAGATTGCTCGGAATCGCTTTTTGAAATTTGAAAAATTTTGAATCTGGGTCAGTCTGACCCCCACGCACTTTGCGAATTTTTAAAAATTGTATACATGGATTTTTTTCAAAATAATGGGGTGTTTGAAAGGTGCTTTGAAAATGAAGGTTTGGCCCAAACTTCATAAATTTTCACCTACTAATTTTTTGGCAATCGAATTTTTGATTTAGACTTGAAATCTAGCCAAAAATTAGAAGATGGTAGAAAAGCTTTTTAAGAGGCTTGAATTTGAAATCTAAGCTTTCCACCAAAAAGAAAATGTTTTTCTTTTTTTTTAAAATTTTTGTGCATTTTTTCTTTTTGCAAAGAATTTTTCAAAAGATTCAAAGAAAATAAGTTTTTTTTATTTTTTTCTTTTTAACTAACCTAGATTCTAAAGGAAACCTAATCCAAATTTTTTTTAAAAAAAATTTCTTTTTGATTTTTTTTTCTTTTTTCATGGGAGTGAGTAAAATCTTTTTTTTCAAAGAATTTTTCAAAGGAAATTGCAGAAAGTAAATCTACTCCTAGGGTTCAGGAAAAAAAAGCCTAATCTAAGGGGAGATGATGTGCACCTGACTTTTTCCTTTGTCGTGTTCAATGTGTGCATAGATCCCATTTTTTTTCGTTTTTCTTCTCCATAAAAAACAAAGTAGAGAGAAATTTGTCAGTGATAATTTCAAAGATCAAAATCATAGAAAAAGGCGTTGCCTCCCAAGCAATGGCACCATTTGACAGAAGCCAGTTTCACGCGTTTTGAAAGTCGTCGGAATCGTAGTATAGTCACGCAAAAATGTTCGTCAAAAAATGATTTCTAAAGATAACGAGACTGCTATTGCTCTACTTTGTTTACTTCTGAAATCGATCTTCTATTGCTCTACTTTGTTTAGAAATGCTTGCCGGTTCGTGATTATTACATACTTAGTTATGACATGCTTAGTTGCGAGAATATTAGGAGTTAGAAACTGGCAACATGAATCACGCAAATATAATAGCAATCAATAAGCTCATGGTGATTTGACAATATGGAGATATATATATAAACATTTTTCATTAATTCAATGGGAGAGTTGTTTGCAACAAGAACTTTAGAGGAAAGCTTGCACATAAATGCTTGAAATTTAAACCTAGCTACCAGAAAATGACAGAGTATAAGAATCAATGGGGGGATTTTGCATGCACCATCGGGGGAGAAGTGAAGACTATGCTACTAAGTAGTAATAAAAGCAGAAAAAATTAGGGAGAGCATAAACTAAATCTAGTTGAATAAAGGGCATTCAGGGGTGGTCCCCGATGGCCTTGGAGTGGTCGGGAGAAGAATGGGGGGCAGCCAATGTAGCTTAAGCCGACCCTTGGAGAGAGGTAGGGTTGATCCAGCATCCCAACATGATGTCCGCCATGGTGGTGGTGATAAACTCGTGGAGGTGGTGTGGCTAGCTAAGTGGAAGTGTGCGTGAATGGCACCAATGGAGTGAATTTGCCAAGGAAGTGAATGAAGCCAATGGATGTGAATGGGTGCAAATGGCCACCCCTTAGGTCATTTTATAGACCTAAGGGAAGCCCTCTAAAGCATTATGGAATTCTCAAGAGTGGCCTATGGTGGGAGCTCGTGGGAGAGTGAGAGAGAGAGGATGGATGGTGGTTTTTAGATCCACCAAATGTGGATTTAAAAATTGAATGGCTCTTGGTTGCTAATATTGGCAACCAAGGCAACCACACATGGTAGAGAGTTCTAGAGAACTCTAGGCTAGGTATTTTTGTGTGGATGGTGTGTGTGGGTGTGTGTGGGTCGAAACTTAGGTGGCTAGGTTGATTAGGTTAGGTTCTAGTGGGTTTAGGTCAAGGTATGTCTTAAATTAGGTTTATAAACCCTAATTCACTAAGGTAAAGTGCAATTAAACTTACTACAAGTTTAATTGGGTGTGTGGAAACTTAATTGAGAGTAAAATAACTCAATTAATTTAGGTCTAGGTCAATTGGACTCTTACTGAGTAAAATTAGACAGTGTGTGCTGAGATCAACGCTCAATTGGACTCATTGAGTCCAATTGAATAGGCTGATGGAGTTGACTAAGATCTAAGTCAATTAGGTTTAGGGAGGACCTAATTAGGTCCTTAGGGAGGTCTAGAGGTGATGTACTAGGGTTAGGGCACCTTAATTTAGGTTCCTATGGGGTTGGAATTGGGTTTAGGGAACTAGAGATCCAAGATTAAGGCTTAAATCTTAAAACAGGAACTGGAGAGCTGTATCAGACATCTAATAATAGTGTCAGACGTCTTATACTCAAAAATCAGAAGTCCATACTTGTTGTCTGGACGTCCAATTAGATTCAGGAGGGATTTTCGGATCTGTTTTGGGTATTCTGCAAAAATTGGACGTCTGACAAAGTGTATGGACGTCCAATAACACTGCAAAAGTGGGTTTGGGGTGTGTGGGAGATGGCTAAGGCTCCTAGACGTCCTATAACTTATTTGCATGTCCAGATAAAGGTTGGAACTAGGGTTTTAGGGCTTCCTAGGGTGCTGTGACCTAATCTAAGGGTGGCTAAGGCTTGGGGAAGTCTCTAGGCTGTCCTAGGGCAAGGATGGACCTAAACTCTTCACATTTTACTGCTTTATTCCTACTTAATAGCATAGAAAACCCTTAACTCCCTTACATTATTATTCCTATATCTAATCTAAGCCTTCTGCTCCAGCTTTGCTGCTACTCCCGTTATTCTTGATCTAGCTTCAAATCCAGCTTATTCCCTGCAATTGACATAATATACTTAATTAGCACATTATAACATTATTTCATGCATAGTTAAAGAAGAGCAGTAAAGATGCAGATAATGCGTATGTATGCATGAATAGCCCTAACTTATGCTAAGTCCTAGCTTAATCTAGGTCAATTAAGACCTATGATTGCAGCGTAATCATACCCCCAATGCCTAAATCTTGTTAGTCCCTAGCAAATGCAAGACTAAATTATTTATAGCAAAGGTCCTTAAGGGACTGATTATTTTATCAAGTGTATGCGTAGAGATTTTTCTCCTTTTTGTTTTCATGCTTTGCTCTAGAAATCCAGACAATCATGAAAGTGTAGCTATGTAGCTTTTGCAACGGATTCGAGTGAAAAACTGATTCACCTCTAAAGCCTGTACTTGACCCCTGGTAAAAATTCTAGTGGGATAGGCGACTTCTTCCCTCGGGGTATTCAAGATATTCTATGAATTCTACCCCAGCTTTAGGCTTAGGTAGAGAATCTTTGAAGGCTAAGATTATATATTTGGTGGCTCACTCTCACTTGGTGCTACATAGAGACTAGTATTACAGAATCTAGATTCCCAGATTACTAAGTAACTCAACTCAGAGAAAGATGAGAAAAACTATGCTCCCTTTTGATTCCTTTGTATCTATTCTCTCTTACTCTTTTTCTTTTCTTTCCTTTTCTTAGAGCTCACAACCTCACTAGATTCACATATACGATCTGTATTTGGTGGTTCACTTGGCATTAACACTTTAATTGAGTTCTCATAACCCTAGCACTAAGTTGGAATTCCTCAGCCATTATTTGGGTGGTCAGAAACACAGAAAAATAGGTTAAGGCCATGTTTGTTGGAACTCAGATGGCCAACAGTGTGAAAATCGACTCAATCCGACTTTGTAGCGGGCCCTATAAAGGAAAGAAGATAGGCAGCCTAGATCATGCCACGTGACACTATCCAACCCACCCATGGGCATGCATGCACCACAGCGAAGCACGCAGTGCACAGGCACGTGCAATAGTGGGTGTGCGGAGGCAGCATAGCATAGAGGCAGTACAACACATGGAGGCAGCGAGCACAACACGAGCGTGCGAAGCATGCATGCGAGCATCACGTGTAGGGTGTGTGAATTGGAGCCTTAGCGACGCTTGCAGTGGATCTTTAGTGATGTTTATGGCTGTCACTAACTGTCCTATGTATGAAATGGATCCTTTCCTCCTCTATAAAAGGACCCCTACCCCTCCCATTCTTCTTAATCTCTTCCTTTCTCTCCTTCACCACCTCCAAGGCTCTACAGTGAGCTTATCCCAAGCTCGGGTTGCTCCTCTAGAGTAGAAAGCCAAATATTTTTTTCTGCCTCTCATCCCCCTCATGGAGCATCCCTTGGCCATTCTCTCACCACCGTTTGGGAAGTAGATCCTTGCCGCAACACCATCCCGTCCCGTCCTCCTTCCTCCGCAGCCGTTCTACTTCCTCCAATTTCCCACCGCCTTCATCCAGGTGATGTCAGAGTGAATCGTCCTCCAAGCGACTGTCGAGGGGAACTCTTCTCACCTCTCTCTATCTTTATCACTTTTGTAGTGTTGTTTTCCGCTTTCTATCTGTAGCAAGCTTTTGTTTAGGTAAATATATTTATGTTCTCTCTCTTATTTTGCAAGTAGATTAGTCAATTTGATCTATTTTATTTTTTTAAATGAAAGGAAAGCTATCAAAGACAATAGTAATCTGGGAGAGCCTTTGTCGATTTGATCTCTGGCTTTATAAAAATCCAAAAAACTTACAAAAGATAAAAATAACAAAAAGAAATAAAACCAAAGTACGAATTTCAAAACCAAACATTCACCTCCCTGTGTTCGACCTGGGATACCTTTTCGAGTTTCGGTAAATTTTATCTGGTCAGTAAATTTCTACGCACTACGACGATGGGTTTCCAACTAAAATCTTTTCGCATATGAAATCACGCTCATCACATCCCGAGTAAGAAGATGTACTCGAGCAGGATGGGATCGGGATGCGAGAGAAGAGTGGATGCAGTAGAATTAATAGGAAATCCAAGTTGAGCTCAAATCAATTTGTCGAGCTTCTTATCAAGCAGATCCACCTTATCCAACTTCTTGGTGATAATGTCCATATATGCTCAAACAGAATCGGTGTGAGCTTCATGGACACTAACTCCATGTTGTCCAGGTTGCTGGAATTGGTTCATCGATGTAGCATTCATTGAGTTCTTCACTAAGGAATCGAACAGTTTGAATGCGTTGTTCTCCCCCCTTGCAAGGAAATTCCCACCACTAGATGCATCGACCAGGTACTAATATGTGTCATCCAGCCCATGGTAAAAGACTTGTGCTAGGTGCCATCTAGGTACACCATGGTGCGGCCATTTCTTGAGAAGGTCATGAAATCTATCCCAAGCATCATGCAATTTCTCCACTGGTCCTAGGCGTCATAATTGCATGCCTCATCTCATTTGTTCAACCAATCGGGAAGAACTTTTGGAGGAATTCGCGACGTAATTCCTCCCAGGTTCCAATCGTCCTCCCAATGGTCTTGAACCAATAAGAAGCTTTATCCTTGAGAGAATGGAAAAAGCTTCGTGAGAACAATCCCTATATTGACATTTCTAGGTCAAACTAATTCTACAATTTGACTCAGATCCTCAATGTGCTTGAAGGGATTCTCATTCAAGTTTCCATAAAAATGAGTCTGAATCAAACTTATTATGTTTAGCTTCAGCTCAAATGCATCTCTGCCTGTGGGAATCCTAATTTGAGGTGCTACGATCCTAGCCATCGGATCATAGAAGTCCCGTAGTTCTTCTCCATGTGGTGGATGCTACATCCTATCCAGTGTGGTGAGAATCCTGTCAATGCAGTTCTAAAGTTCAGAAAAATCTGGTTTTCAGTCTGTTTGACCCCTACATACTCCGTGAATTTTTCAAAAATCCACAAATCAAATTTTTTATTGGGAATGGTGGAATTATAAAGATAGTTTGAAAATCTAGTTCTTGCTTGAATTTAATGATTTTTGTACCACTAGAAAAAGGCAAATGAATTTTCAAATTCGTATTTAGTTTCTGGCTGAGTTTCTAAAAATAGTAGTAGCAATTTTTTTTTCAATCTATTTTTTTTTCAAGGCAAAACAAATCCTAATTACCTAACAAATAACACCTAAATTTTTTATTTCTTTTTCAAATAACTCCTATACTAATCAAACCCTAATCTAAAATTCTACTGAGATAATCATGTGCAGCTGATTATCTTCACCCCCACTCGATGCGTGCGTGGATGCTCATTTCATGCCTTCACACCAAAGAGAAGTACACTAAATTAGTTATTAAATCAAAAATCATCATGCCTCTCCGACAACGATGCCAATTTGTTCAAGCGTAAAAGCATGTATCAAGGTGATTACATCGTAGTATAGTGCGAAAATATGTCGAAACAAATAAATGTAATGCGATGGTGAGTCCTAGTTGAACTCAGGGAGGTAGAAAATGACTTAATTATAATACTGATTCAGAACTAACTATAACTAAATATTAATCACAATAGATATAAAGCAAACCAGGCAATTGTTTTATCATGAGTTCCAACTAGAACTAAACAACTAGAATATGCATTGCTAGAACTAGAATTAAAACTATCTAGACTACTAGAACAATGGCACCAAGGGTGATATTTGGTGGCCTTTGGAGAGGTTGGGGAGAGTAGCAGCGGTGCACCAAGGTGGTCATAATGGATGCTTCAGAGGAAGATGAAGCTTGGAGGTGTCTGGTGGTGTTTGGAAGGAGAGATGGAGGAGGAAATGCCTTTAGATGGGAACTCTAGGGTACCTTTTATAGCCAAACTGAGGGGCAAAGCAGGTATTTGGCCCTTCAATTCATGCAATGGCCTTGGATTAATCAGATCCATTTATCGGGAGATCAACTGCTCTGATTTCACCTCAAAATAGCCTCCATAATGCCTTCAACATGGGTACTGCCCCTAATTGCGACACATAACATGCTCTAGGCCCTCAGATCCCGATTGCACGGTCGTGACTGCACATGCTCCACCTCCTTTGCCTCTTTCATGCATGCACTTTCAATTTTAGCTATCCAATCGTGACACTCGCAGCCGCCTCCACGATCCACACCAAGCCGCATATATTGACGTGTCTAACCATGTGTCGCCTCACACATGTATCGCACCACCTGATCCAACATCCCTCCGAGTGCTCCACGGCTACTCCATACTGCTTGATCACCAACGTATGGTCCAATTATGTCACACCTCGCCACTTCTTCAATTTCATGCTCCAAGCGAGTCGAACGCTCACTGCCTCTTCCATTTCAAGCATGCTAACCACCGCACTACACACACAGATGGTCGTGCATTTAGTTTTCCATTAGCCTGCCCTCAACCATTGGATGGAGATTGGGTAGTTATGATGGCGCCACGTGGTGCCATCGTGGCCGTTCAGCTTCTTTGCTTTGTAGATGGTGCTGTAGAGCTCTGATCGAGTTGATTTTTGCATCGTTAGACTACAATCATGATCCGGATCCATCCGTCAGTTGGATTTAGCATCTGAGGTTTGTATTTTTGCCACCTTGCTTCTTGGCCTTTACTCTTCAGTGAACTTCATAAGATGCTACGGGTGTCCGATCAAGATGATCTCAAAAGCATTAGACTCCCATCATCATCCAGAACAAATCTATATGGTTGGATTTATCATCCACAGCTCTAAATACCTGCAATTATTATTACCTCTCAATTAGGACATAATATAGCATTATTATTTACAGAGCTTACAAGTAGACTATGATGCAAAATAAGATGCATATACATGCATTATTCCTAAGTTATGCTAGGATTTAACTTAATTCAGGTAGATTAGGAACTATGATTGTTGTGGAATCAGTGGCGAGTCATTTGGAGGCATGTGGTGGCATGGCGACCACACCAAAGGCGTGGCCAGAGTCGGGGAAGATGGAGGGCGAGAGGGTGAATCATCGGTCAAAACTAGGTCCTAGAAGCTTATTCCTAATCTAGGGAGAGAGAGGGAGAACGATACCTAGCTAATTAGTCAAATGGAGGAGGATCTCGTGTCAGTGTGTCTTGCCGGCTGTGAGGAAGATGAAAGCCCTAGCAAGGAAGACGGCGAGGAGGAAAGGAGGAAGCCTCGGTTTGGCTGGCGAGAGGCGAACGAGGGTGAGGAAGATGTTTTGTCACTCGATTTGACCATTGAGTGGCCAGAGGAAGGAGATTGAAGGAGCTCGCCAGAGTCACTATCAGAGGTGGCCGGAGAAGAGGAGGAAGGGTTATTTTGTGGCCTAACCGGACAGCTTTGAATCGTGGAACATAGGGGAGCTTCTATAAAGGTGTTCATGCCATAATTGCAAGGGATTCATGGATTTATCACCAAGAAATTGGAGGATCCTCATATGGAAGTTCTTGAGCTTGTCTAAGCTCTTGGCTTCAAATCAAGAACTGAGGTTTGTCCAATTGGAAGGGATTCTCTTCTTGATCAATCCCTCCAAATTTGGAGGGATTTGATCAAGAAATCAGTGAGCAATCCGAGATTGAAGTTGGTGGATTTGGGTTTGAAGTCTACTCATACTGTTCATGGCGACAAGGATTGAAATGTGAAGATAATGAGAAAGTTAGGGTCCTGAAAGAAATAAACTCAAAACCTAGGGGTCCAAATGTGAGAAATAGAGTTTCAAGAGCTAAAATGCAAAATAGGTCAAGATGAACTTTGATTGGGCCCAAATTTTGGTTTTAACCTAACTTAGACACAAAGAATCTAATGGTGAACTTGGATTATAGTTTTGACCACGTTTGACAGGGCAAATTACATAGGAGCCTAAATTAAGGTAGATTCTCGTTTGAAACTCTATTATAGGTCAAAATGGGTTCAGATGGTCAAAGTGAAGATACTAAACCTTTTTGAATATTTTTGATAATTTTTTGGAGGTTTATATTAATTTTATCTAGACTATAACCTTTTCAATTTAAGTGAGGTTGTTAATTAGGGTTTTCAGTATTGTTTTCACCCTCGAAATGTGTGAAACCCTGATCCAGTCAGTACGAACCCACTTTTTAGCCTTTTATGCTCATTTGACCATTAATTAACCCTTGAGTAACCTCATAGTTAATCTACATTTGTGATGTGCTGTTAAAACAACATAATTAACCATGCTTTCTTGTCTTCTCCTCAAACCAGATTAGTACGAAATTGTGACCCTCGGATGATCAAGTTGGAGAATTTATCATTTGAATCTGACTAATTATGGCTAGTTAGGGCCATGATGGTGTTACCATCATACCCTCGTGCCTAGCTTTTTCTAGTTCCTAGTAAACTCTATGGACCAAACTAGATCTATAACCTGGATGTTATCCATCAAGATGCCTTACTAAGCCACATCTCCAGAAATCAAATCAAAATACCAAAATTAGGCCTAGACGTACTCAAGTACCAACCCAGATCCAGACCTAACCAGCCTTAGCCTTAGTCCTGCCACGAAGGTTCCTAAGGCCCGCAAAAACTGCCAAGAGGTTTTTTGACCCTAGTGGTTAAAGCACCCATGTGTATACGTAGCAAGTCCAGGTTCAGTTTGCCAGTGCATTTTCGATAAGAGAGATAGAGAGATTTATTTTGAGAGTTTTCACTTTTTTCTTTTTACATTCCCCTAAATCCAACATCAGATTGGCCCTAAACACGGTCTGTATCGGATTCCTTGTCCCCACCTTCAATTCTCGAAGGGTCCCTAGTTTTCGATGCTTTATGATAGCACTGCTTATGGCAACCCCTAGAACCCTGGCTTTCGAAACTTCATGATAATGCCGCCTATGGAATTCTATAGCTAAATTCAGGCCTTAGCAATCAACATTTCGGGATAACCCTGCCCATGGCACCTGAACTAGCACAAGGTGCTTACGTGCGCTCGATAGGATATTTAGATATCCTAGGAGATAAGCACATAGGAGATGATATGTTATTATGCCTCTTCGAGGAGATTATTTTTCATTCCACCTCTCCACCACAAGAACTCATCTAATCAACTTGTCTCTTCGAGTTGCTTCTAAGCTAAATGTTGTAAACACATTTATTGAGGGTAAAATGCCTATTCATGCATGTTCCTAGGCTTAGATTTGCATTTCATGTTATAAATATTGCATAGCATGCATCATTCTGCATTTAGGGTAGTTATATATAATTTAGGTTAATTGCGTCCTTTTTCGGATTAGGAGAGAAGCATAATTATTTTAGAGCCTCGGATTGACGATCTGACCATACAGATCTGATCAAGACAACGATCGGAGTCCAACGCCTCTGAAATCGCCTCGATCGGAGTCCCTTAGCACCATATGCAGTCCAAGGAAAATCAACGGCCAAGGGACTAGGAGACATAATTTGAAGCTTCAAATGATAAATCCGACTGCATGGATGGATTCGAGTTGACGATCTTAGCCTAATGGAGCAAAAATCGACTCAATCTGACCTCTGTAGCAACCCCTACAATAAGACGAAGATGGACAGCCCAGACTGCGCCATGTGGCGTAGCCCAGGCCGCCAGCACACACACGCAGCACCGCACGCGTGCAGCAGTGCAGGTGTGCAGGCACGCATGCATGCAGCACCAGCGCGTGGGCGCGCATGCGCATGCGGCAAGGCAGGAGCGCGGTGCCAACGCATCATGAGGTGGACTACAGCGACGTATGAGCTAGACTTACAGCGATGGTTACAGCCGTCGGTAATTCATTGTATGCCAGCAAAGCCAGTTGTGGGTGCTAGTGGCCATGAGCTACCTACAGCGATGTTTCCAGCAACGGCCTGGATGTCACTAATGGTCCCATACCGATTTTTGTCTCTTCTCCACCATTATAAAAGGACCTACACCCCCTCCCTTCCGAGCCATCTCTACCTACTCTACTCCCACCTACTCCCAAGCTCTAGCAAGCCTACCAACGCTCCATTAGAGCTTGTTCTCAAGCTCCCAAGGCGCCTATTAGTGTAGCAAACCTCTGCCCCACCAAATATTCCTCCAACTTCATATCTCCCTTCATAGGTTGGCTTGGAGCCATCCTCCCACCTCCATTCCGGTAGCAGATCAACTTCGTCTTCTCACCTCCATTCCGGAGCTACGCCAAAGCTTTCCTTAACCTGACATCCTCCAGCCTCTCACCTCCATCGTCCCGCTCCTCACATCCTCCGTTCGAGCTTCCGCCAGGCACCGTCGTCTCACCGAACAGCTAATTCGGGATATTTCCTCTCACCTCCCTCTCTTTATATGCTTTCATACTTTCTTGTAATTGACATTGGAAGTAATATATATTATATTTGTTCCGCATCTCTATCTTGTGATACATTTGCTTATTTTCTTTTATTTCAAAAATATAAAAAAATAACAAAACCCCAAAATACCAAAAAGAAATAAAATGAAGCGCAATTTTCAAGTAAAGTAAATGTCACCTCCTTGTGTTCGACCCGGGACACCCTTGGAGTTTAGATATAAATTTTATCTGATCATGTGTTTTGCAACTATGATGATGGGTTACTCGTAACCTTGATTTGTAACACGCGAAACACGCCCGACCATTTTGGCGCCGTTGCCAGGGACAATACGACCATTTCGGCGTCGTTGCCGGGGAGGCAACGGAATTTACTTTATTGTTTATTGCATTTCTTTGCATTTACATAGCATTAACCCTACTTGTCTTTGATCTACTATATTGCAGGTACCCTATCATGGAGATCCAAGTGCGGTAGACCGGAGTAAAGTGCGGGGAGAGTGTTTTGTAAGTGTCCCCCACACCTCCCCTACCTTAGTTTTCATTCCATAATCGAATAACTCAAACCCAGATCAACTTAGGTGCTTTTTATGAACCCTAGGATAGATTTGGTTGTTTGTTTGCCACCTCCACTCACCTCGCCATCCACATAAATAAAAATAAAAAATAAAACAAGGTGTTATCCGATTGTGGGATTTTCTAAAAGCTACAGACTTAACACCCACAACTTCTTATCCTAAGGTGCACAATCACTTTGATTCTACCACTTAACCGAGATTTGACCTGTGGACCCGATACACTTCAACTAAATACACATAAGTGAGTAGAAATCTGAATAGGTTAAGCATTCTTGTGTGCCTTAACTAAGTAGTGCAATAGGCCAATTGATTGAACTATTTGGGCCACACCACTCAATCTAAAACTAATCCATCAAGTAGCTTGCCACTTAGGGTTGATTCTTAGGGCTGAACCAGGCACTCCACATTATTTTCGATTTTTAAAGGAACATATCATCACCCGTGCTTTCAAAACTTGGAGTGTTCTACTAAACCTTGACTGAACCAACCTAAGAATTAAACCCTAAAAGCTACTAAACAAGGTTGAACTCTAAAAGGCACATCATCAAATAACCTTGTTTGAGAACCCTGGTTATGCACACACACACATTTTAACTGATCATTATGGGCACAACCCATCTAAAAGGGCCATCACATTCCTGAAGCACCATTGTCCCAAGCCTAACTAAAATTGATTAGATGTTGGCCCTAAGAACTAGTTCGCTTGTCAGGATCCAAATTGAGATTGTTCATGATTAACCTGCTTATACTAGTCAATCTGATGTCTAGCTAGGGGAATAGCGTCAAACGACTGCGGCTGGGGTGTACATTAGGAACCGGAGGCGCAAGCCAAAGGAAGAACCTTCTCCCCAGTCCCTCCTTCTAACTGGTTGGATTGCCTAGACATAAGTAGAGTAAATCGTCTATAATCTTAGGATGAATTCTAAGAGTCTGTAGACCTTTAGGCTGCCTAAACTAAGGTTAGGCTTGTATTTTTTTATTGTAGGGCTCCTTTCTCTTCTGATTTCCCTCCTTACTTCACCATGTACCCTTCCACATCCTACACACATTTCACATCTTATCCTCCTACCACCACTTATCCCCAAGATGATTACTATCTCGACTTGACTTGTAATTACCCATCCACTAGTCGAGATGACTTTGATTGGGGATATGAATCCGAACCTCAGTGTCCAAGGCCTAACCCTGGACAAGACTATGATTATTATCCTTTCTAGAGCTATAATGATTATGGATCTCCATCCGTTGATGACCAAACCAACTCGATCTACAATCAGGAAGAATATCATGATTATAACACCTACCCTCCCTAGTATTCCACTGAATATTGGTCGCCACCATCCTTTGAACAACCTAGAACAAGCTACTTTTAGGGAAGGCCCGAGAACCTCGACATCTTGACTCCCCTAGATTCAACCCAAACCGACCCAAACCTGAATCGAACCAGTCGGTTCAGGTGAGCAAGATCCAAGATAGAGTGTTGGCTAATTTGAGGAACACCATGCAATCTTTAGAAGCCCAGCCAACACCATGCACTGAAGCACTGGAGCCTATGATCAAAATGATTGATGAACTTAATAGTTCTTTATTGGACTAGCTCCAAAGTGTTAGGGATAGGGACCTGGGTGAGTTTCTTCTTGGGAAATTATCGAGGTTGAGGATGAAATTTGTGGTTGCACTAGTTAAATCTTGGATGATTCTCAAGATGAACCCTCTTCAGGAGAGACAATGTCTGAACTTGCCCAGGCTCCTATCAAGGGGGATACATATTCGGAGATTGGAGATGACCAGATTGGTCTAGAGAAACCCTTTGAGGATGAACCAATTGATTCACCCGAGATCCCCAAGTCAGGAAATGAAGAAAATTATGTCTCCTTGGATCATGAAATGATTTATGATTTTGAGACATATATAAATGAGGATCATCAATTCTTTGACTCTGAGGGTGAAGAATCTTTAGGTGAAGTCTCACTTGAACATAAGGAAAATGATTTTAGTGAGACAAACGGGCATAAGGAATCTGATGAACCATTTGATAGCCCGTTCATTGAAGATTTGGATTTGGTTGGGGTTAACTTGGAGGATCCGAATCTTGATGATTCAATCAGTGACCCTAGTCCTCATTTGCACCCCAAAGAGCTGACTTCTGAGATCTTTGTGCCCAAGTCAATCTTGACTCAGCCACGATTTTTGGACTTGGGAGAATCATATGGGGTGAATAATATGCTAAAGGTCCCGAAGCCTGAGCCCTTGATGTTGGAGGATAGAATTGTTGAAATAAAAATTTGGGACGCTAATTCTGAGGGAAGTTTGATTTTGGATATAAGGGTACTTATTGACCTGAAGCCACCTATCTTCTTTACGGACCCTCGTGATATCTTTCACGAGCGACCCAAGCCTGGAATAATTGATTATTTTTCTGAGCTGAATGTTAAGTGGAGATCTGAAACTAGTGAACCAGATCTACCCATTGCCTGCCATTTTGGTCTTGGGTTGCACACCACTAAACCATAGGCCTGGCCCCGCAAGCACAACAACCTTCGATTCTGGGTGATTTTCATCCAGAACCTGAAAACCACTCGACCCTGGGGCATGGGTGATCGCGAAAATATGCGGTTTGTTAATTAGGCAATTTAGTGTCATAGCAATGCGTAAATCCACTTTGCTTTTAAATTTGTAAGACCTAGATAGAGGGGTATCTAGTGTCATCCAAGGAGGTAAGATTGCAAAAATTAAATCACTTTCTTGGAATATACATCTCAACTTTCTTTTTGGTCTTTTTTCAATATATCATTTTTATGTTTTTGAAATTAAAGCAACATGCGAAGTTGTTGGCGGGAAAAAAATACTACACCTACTATGCTAATCTAAGTGACAAAAATTATCCTCTTTCTAAGCTCAACCTAGGCACGTGGAGGCCTAGGTTAATTAGAAAGGAGGAGTGCAACTATACTAAAGATAAAGCAAGGTAATGCAAAAAGAAAGAGTGCAACAAGAAATTAAGGCAACTTGTTTTTTTATACTAAAGGAATTTGTCTACTAGTAGATGAATGCTGCTACAAAAAGAACAAATTGAAAACAAAATAAAGACAAATCCTTTAGATGATGATGGTGATGAAGAGGATGAAGCTCTTCTTGCTCCAAGCCTAGTAGCTCCCGAGCTTGAAAAGAAGATCTTCAGCTCCTTCTTTCTATAGCTCCGCCAAGGTGACGTCCTCCAAAGCAAGCCTTATGGGGGCATGCTCTCATCTTTTCTCCAAGGGTGGACGTCCACCCTAGGTCCTTCTCCTTTGCCTGGCCGTCTTCCTTGAAGTAGAAAAGTCCTCCTTTGCGTGGCCCAAGTTGAAGAGAGTGGGGAGAAGAAGGCACCAAAGGGGCTGGTGATGTGCCCCTTTAATCTTCTTCTCTACTCCTTCTTCTTGGCCGTAGGTGTAGGTGGGTATAGGTAGAAAAATACACTAATGGAGGATGAGGAAAATGCGAGAAGTTAGGTGGGTATATATAGTGTAGGAAGGGGGGCATAGGTGGCTCTTGGAATGGATGGCTAGGACAGAATATGGGGGGTAGTTGGGGATCCTAAGGCTAAGAATAAGTGGCACCACCTAAGGGGTGCTAAGGGGGGTAGTTAAGGCTTTGGTGCCCTTTATAATTGGAGCCAAAATGGGCCTTCTAGAAGGCCATTTGGTGGTGCCACCTTAGGGTTCTAGAAGGGGGTATGTGGATGGCTAGGATGGGTTATGTGGGTAGGTGTAGGGTGGATAAAGGGGATGAAAGTTGGCACCAAAAGGGAGGCGGTTAGGGTTAGTTTTGGCACCAACTTTTGGTGTCTTTTGGTGGTTAGTTGAGGGGTGAAAGGTGGTGAAGAGGTGGTGCCAAAATGAGTAGGATAGCAAGCTTAGGTGGGGCTTAAGTTGGTGGAGCTAGCTAGGGTTGAGTTGAAGGTGGTGGATGGCCAAGGAGCTGGTTGCTAGCTAAGCTAAGATAAGCTAAGCTAGCTTAGCTTGCTATGGAGTAGAGGAGGAGGTATTGGAGCTAGGGTTTGAAGAGAGGAGCCGAGGAGGAGAAGTCTGGAGCTGGAACTGGAGCTGGCAGCTGCTAAAGAGGTTGGCATGGAGCTACTCTAGCTGGCTTAGATTGCTAGTTCTTTGCTAGCTGCTAAGCCAAGCTAAAGTGAGCTGGCTTCTACCATAATGTGCTGAGGTGAGCTGGGTCTGGTGCTCCCGAGGAGGATCAAGCTGGTTGAGGCAGCTAAGGTATCTTAGCTCAACTGAGTTGAGCTAAGCTGAGTCCCAGGGAGCTGCACTTGAGCTTCCTGAGCTGGGATGAGTTCTTCTTCAGCTGGCTAGAGTTGAGTGGAGCTGGATATAGCTGGATCTGAAATGGGGTGAACTCCAGTCAACTCAGCTGAGCAAGCTAGAGCTCCCTGTGGACTAGTGGGAGCTGAGATGAGCTAGACTGAGCTAAGTTGAGCCGGATCTAAGTTGACCTGGGCTAGGGTGAGCTAAGATGAGCTCTCTTGAGCTGCCATTTAGTTGAGATTAGCTGAATGGAGCTGGGATGAGCTAACCCTAGTCCACGTGAGCTGGATTAAGCTGAGTTCCAGCTAATCTGAGCTCCTTCTTCACCAATTGCTTTCTTGAGTGCTAGGGTTTTAGGGATCTGTATATCTGTTCATCCCTGACAATCACAAAAACACATTAAAGCAACATAAGAAAATGCAATGCATGCCTAACCTAGTTAATGCCTAAATGCAACCCAAAAACCCATTTGCAGAGTAAAATCCTAAGAGCTAGGTTTATTTTAGGGCATAAGAATGATGATAAACTGGCATTTATCAATGGGTCTGCACAATAATCTCATCCACATCTGTTGACATCTTCTGCGGATGGGTTTCAAGATCACCCTTTTGATTTTGATTATGACCCGCACTTGTGAATTCTCAACTTCTTCTTTGTATGTATGTTATGCCAACCTAAAGGCATTAAACTTAGCATGTGTGTACACACTCTTCTCTCTGTGGAGCTGACCGGATTTTCATGACACTCAGGTGATGTTCTGTTTACTCTACCCTTTACATGTCTTTATTTTTTTACAATGAGGACATTGCATCATTTAGGCATGAGGGGGTGGATAATCAATTCCTGAAATCATTATGTTAACTCCGTACAATTTCTTTTAGCTTCTTATAAAATAAAAAAAACTAATAAATTTGAAAAGAGATAAAAAAATAAATTACGAAAAGAGAACTTATGCATTTGGAAGCTAACTTTAGGAAATGATACGAGAGGACCTAAACACCTAGACTCTTTAGGTCTTCGGGCTTAATTAGCCTGGGTGTCCACTCGAATGTGGACTTAGTCTCGAGTGCTCGCTAATTAAAATTCATTTTAATTTGGTAAATAATTTGGGATGATAAGTATGCGACTTATCAACCCACCCTCTGATTTGGGGGAACTTTAAGCCAAAGCATCTACACACCTTTTTTTTTTGGACTGACTCACTTTCCGACGGATTTTACGAAAATTGGGTAGCTAATGGACCAACTTGGGTGGTATGGCTGGCAAGTTGTCGGTAGTAACAACTCATCGGTCGGTTGTCCAGACAGAACCCAGCGACAAGACCATTTTCGTTGTACTGCCATTAGGTAAATCTTAGATCAGGAGAGCCACCTACTTAAAGAAAAGAAAAAAAAAAAGAAAAAGGAGAAAATAAAAAAACAAATAAAACCACACTTCACCGCACGAGTATGGCTGGCAAGTTGTCGGTGGTAATAGCTCATCGGTCGGTTGTCCAGAACCCAGCTCACAAAAAGAAAATGCACAATAATTCCCAAAACACTTAGGGAATAAGTAGGGAAGTAGAATAAACCAGGGAGATATACACTGGGTTTGCCCTTGTGTTGGCCCCATAAATAAAAGAAGTAGGGAGAAAGCTACCGATGTAAGATAAACCTTTAGGTAAGGTCACTTAGGGTTATAGAAACCCGAAGTCCATCTTAACGGCCATTTTGTGAGTTTATCACTTTTTCACAAAGTTGCTTAGTACTTAGAGTCCTTTTCAAGTCTTGAGCGAGTTGGGTAGCCGTAAAAAGTTATCCCGGAACTCTCAAACTCCAAAAGTATAAAAAAATTAGAAAAGAAGAAAATATATATATATATTCCCTTCTAAAATAAGGTGATAACTTGAGCGGTCAGCATTTTGGCAGACACCCAGGTACTGCTGACTTTTCGTAGTTTAGGACCTTGGTTGAAATTTTCTATTGTTAATAAACAACTTAGGCCGAAGTGAACTAATTCTAATTCTACTTTTATACAAAGCATATAGTTTAATTTTGCTAGGGACTAGCAAAAGATAGGCATGGGGGTATGATGTAAACATATTCGTTGAGGGTAAAATGCCTATTCATACATGTTCCTAGGCTTAGATTTGCGATTCGTGTTATAAATATTGCATAGCATGCATCATTCTGCATTTAGAGTAGT
This sequence comes from Thalassia testudinum, assembly GCA_037157565.1. NCBI lineage: Eukaryota > Viridiplantae > Streptophyta > Magnoliopsida > Alismatales > Hydrocharitaceae > Thalassia > Thalassia testudinum. Next base: position 841,566 of record JAZHRO010000028.1, read on the forward strand.
TATATATAATTTAGGTTAATTGCATCCTTTTCGTGGTTAGGAGAGAAGCATATTTATTCTAGAGCCTCGGATTGACGATCCAACCGTACGGATCTAATCAAGACGACGATCAGAGTCCAACACCTCTGAAATCGCCTCGATCAGAGTCCCATAGCACCATATGCAGTCCGAGGAAGATCAACAGCCAAGGGACTAGGAGACATAATTAGCAGCTCCAAATGATAAATCCGACTGCACGGATGGATTCAGGTCGACGATCGCAGCCTAACAGCATGAAAATCGACTCAATCCGACCTCTATAGCAACCCCTACAATAAGAAGATAGACGGCCCAGACTACGCCATGTGGTGCAGCCTAGGCCGCCAGCACACGCACGCGAGCAGCAGTGCAAGTACGTGCGCGGGTGTGCATGTGCGCAGTGCCAGTGCCTGGGCGCGTGTGCGCGGCAAGGCAGGAGCGCGGCACCAGTGTAGCGTGAGGTGGACTACAGCGACGTATGAGCTAGACTTACAGCGACGGTTACAGCCGTCGGTAATTCATTGTATGCCAGCAAAGCCAGTTGTGGGTGCTAGTGGCCATGAGCTACCTACAGCGATGTTTCCAGCAACGGCCTGGATGTCACTAATGGTCCCATACCGATTTTTGTCTCTTCTCCACCATTATAAAAGGACCTACACCCCCTCCCTTCCAAGCCATATCTACCTACTCTACTCCCACCTACTCCTGAGCTCTAGCAAGCCTACCAATGCTCCATTAGAGCTTGTTCTCAAGCTCCCAAGGCACCTATTAGTATAGCGAACCTCTGCCCCACCAAATATTCCTCCAACTTCCCATCTCCCTTCATAGGTCTCCTTGGAGCCGTCCTCCCACCTCCATTCCGGTAGCAGATCAACTCCGTCTTCTCACCTCCATTCCGGAGCTACGTCGAAGCTTTCCTCAACCCGACATCCTCCAACATCTCACCTTCATCATCCAGCTCCTCACCTCCTTTGTCCGAGCTTCCGCCAGGCACCGTCATCTCACCAAACAGCCAATTTGGGAGATTTCCTCTCACCTCCCTCTCTTTATATGCTTTCATAGTTTCTTATAATTGACATTGGAAGTAATATATATCATATTTGTTCCACATCTTTATCTTGTGATACATTTTCTTGTTTTCTTTTATTTCAAAAATACAAAAAAATAACAAAACCCTAAAATACCAAAAAGAAACAAAACGAAACACGATTTTCAAGTAAAGTAAACGTCGCCTCCCTGTGTTCTACCCGGGACACCCCAATATAAATTTTATCTGATCGACGTGCTTTGTAACTACGATGACGGGTTACTCGTAACCTCGATTTCTAACACACGAAACATGCCCGACCACCAGATCTTCAAGAAAACATTTTCAAAATAGAACAGTTTTGGCATTGTATTTCATTAAGCACACTGAACCAGACCAGTGTGTGAATTTTGAGTGCTTAGGTTACCAAGTCCTGCAAACCAAAGGGTAGGCAATAGGGCAAAATAATCCTTATACCTTAGACTTAGTACATCAGCTTCCCACTTTCCTCAACCTTTTGAGGATTAATCCAGATCTTAACAAATGCGTGAGTGTTTAAGCCCTATAATAGGCCTAAGAGGCCTAAGGTCGGTACTCTTCACTTATCTCCTTGTTTCTAACACTTCAGGACTTAATCCCTATTTTGATTTGTTCTAGAACTTAAGTAGGATCCATAATTAATTGCTAGGACTATCAATTTTTTCTTCGATTTTGCTCCTTTGACATTCTTTGATTCCTCCTCTTTTTCCTCCTCAAGAAAGATTTTCCATTCAGATTTGCAAAATTTTCCTCCCCTTTCTCTATTTATATATATATATATTGTGAGAACCCCTTAGAGAATTGAATTTCCCATTTGTTTTGCATTTTAATACCCCCCATGCCTAAGTTTTGCAATGTCCTCAATGTAAACCAGGTGGGTATGAATTCAACTTAGTTCAAAATTTGGAACAGGTTCAAAGGGTGGGTGAAGGGTCGGGGTGACTATTGCGGACGATTTCAAGCTTTCAAGAAAGTATCAAAGGTGGACTCGACTGTTCTAAAGTTGAACCCTAAAGTGCAATAAGAATGCAGCTCAAAAAGAATCAGAAGGGTCTCAGGTTTTTGGAATGATGGGTTGCCTCTCATTAAGCACTAAATTCAATGCCTTCAGCCGTGTAGAAGGTGGTTAAGGAGAAGGGGTGATCAAATTAGAAGAATTTTGTAGAATAAACACCTTAATGAGTAGTCTGGTTGGTCCAACCAAGTGCTTATTCAGATCAATTGACTGATGAAGCAGACCAAACCCAATCAGTCTAGTGGGTTGAGGAATGTGAATCAATAAGTGTGGGGTCCACCAAATGCTTTGTGGCTCAAATAGGTGTGGAAATATGAATCAAGGGTTTTGTTGAATTGGCTCAGCCGAATCAGAGTAGGGGTCCTCAAAAGATAATGGATATGTGGAGAATATAGGAACCCTACTAGTGGGATCAGAGAAGGATAATGTATGGTTGCCAATTTGATCAATATCTAATTCCCTGTCGAAACATGGTGGTGAATCATATGTAACTAGATCAGAAAGAGGTGAGTCAGAATAGAAATTGATTCCGATGCCAGATCAGGATTGGGATCGATTTCTGAAAGTCTCTAGCTCGAGAGTCAAAGGTAGGGCTACTTCGATTTCCAAATCATTGGCCTCAAAATCAGAATCAAAGAATGGATCATGGATACTGAGGTTGAAAACTAGCTCATAATCATCTAGAAACAATGGTTCTCCAAAATCAGAGTTTGATTTGAAATCATCAGAGAATTTGCGACAACCAGTTTCTGAACCTAATTCAAGATTGGGATTTCCACCACAAAATAAATCAAGATGCATGGAGTTATCAACTTGACATTGGTCTAACCTAGCCTCAAATTCCAAGCTCATAGGGATATCCTCATTAGGCATAAGCTTGGGTTCAGGGTATCTATGGTTGATCCAATCAAATCCCAACTCTTCCAAATTCTCTGATAATGTATCATAAATCAGTTTGACTTCTGACAAATCAATTTGTTCTTCTGAGTCTGGAGAGGTATAGTCATCAAATATAGGCCAAAGATCCTGGTTCAAGTCTGAAATCTGATTCTCATCGCATTGGGCCTCATGATCATCCCAAGTAGGCTTAGATCTAGATTCTAGGTTAGGTGTGGGAATTGGGTTACTAGAATCTGGGCTTGGTTTTGTTGAGATGTCAAAGTTACTATCAAGGAATACCTTACCTGGATAAGGTGGGGGGTTACATCCTTGAGTGATTCTGAATCAAATTCGTCACAGGTGTTTGGGAAATCTAGGCATGATGGACCAGCTTACAGCTACCTACGGCTGGCTTATAATCGGGAACACCTGTAACTGGATCTGCCCAACCTACATCTTGATCAAGTATGTCATTTTGTACAAAATCAAAATTCAATTCCATTTGGGTTTAGGGTGAAGTGCATACATCAGATTAACCTAAAATGTCTATTAATGCATGTTCTTAGTGACACATTAGCATCATACATTGTAAATAGAGCATAACATGCATAATCATGCATTTAGATCAAGTTGTATAAATTGTATAGTAATTATCTCCTTTTATGGTCAGGGACAGGGCAACCTTTTATCAAGACCTTGGTTCAAAGATCAAACTGTATGGATCTGCTTAGGGCAATGATTGGAGTTCAACGACTCCAAGATTGCCCTAATCGGACATCCGTAGCACCAGATAGAGATCGAGGAACCTTAAAGATCAAGGGCAAAGATGGTGTTAATCCACACCTCAGATGACAAATTTGACTGCACGGATGGATTCGAATCGACGATCGCATCCTAACGGTGCAAAAATTGATCCAATCCGACACCCGTGGCATCATCGACAATACTCAGAAGATGGACGGCCAAGATGGCACCATGTGGTGCCATCTCAGCTGCCCAACCGGCCCCAAGGACCCGCCTCTGTCTTTCCTCTTCATCTGATCGATGCTTCTTCACCGTTGGATGCTCATCCAATGGCTGCAAGCCCGCGTGCTCAAAACATCCACGCGACACAAAGCCACCCGCAGCGCATTGGTCGAGCGCCTTCACGAGAAGAGAAGGTCACGTGTTCGAGCCGCGATGCCTCAAATTGAAGAGCAGGCGAGTGGGTACGCGAGCGAGGGGAGCCGTGCGATGAAGATCATGCGATGCTGGGCAGCCGATAGCGCCCACACGCAATCAGACATGCAGCGCTGACATGTGATCGCACGCGAGCGTGTGGCGCAAGTGTAGGCGATCTTAAGCCGTCCGATCTCTTGATCGAACGGCTGTGAGCACGCGAACATGCGCGTGCTTTTAAGGATGCAGAGGCGAGGAGGCGTGCGGCGCGCGCACAAGAAGGCCACATCCAGGCCTTTAGTGATGGATTTATCCGTCACTAAAGGTCCCATATTAATGATTTTCAAATTAAAATGTCTGAATTGCCTCCACTCCTTGCAACTATAAAAGGTGACCCCCTGCATATGAATTTTTCATCTCTTCCTTCTCTTCTCTCCCTCTCCAAAGCTCAAGAGAAGCTTGTCCCACACCCGAGATGCTCCTCAAGAGATAAAATCAATTTTTTGCCCCCATTCCGAAAGCGGATCCCGTGACAACGACGACATGCTGCCTCATTCCTGTTCCTCCTGCTTCGATCTCCTTCTTCCCACTCCATTCCTCGTCTTCTAGGTGTTGTCTCATCCGACTCATCCTCCAAGCGATCGTCGAGGAGGATAACTTCTCTCTCCCATTCCTTTTTTCCTTCTTTCTAGAGTAGAATTTTTCATGCTTTCTAGTGTAATAATTTCTCACTTTCTAGTGTAATATTTTATCACTTTCTTAGTTGTACAAACATTTTGCAACTTCAAGTGGATGTTTTCTCTCTCTCTTTCTCTCTCGCTCTCTTATTGTCTATAGTAATTTCATTTCATTGTGATTATTCCGCTCTTTCAACAAAAGCACAAAAAAATATAATTGCGAATTTTGATTGATGTAGCCTCCTCGAGTTTGACTTGGGATTTATATTCCAGTATAAATTTTATTTGTTGAACCTAAATTATTCTCTATTCAAACTACAATGATAGGTTTTCAAAACCAACTTCGATAGCATAGTCCTCCGACGTTCAACATTTTGGTGCAGTTGCTTGGGAGGCAACGATTTTCTGGTCTTCTTTTCGCATTTCATGCACTTTACCGTCTTCTAACTTGCTTTCTCTCGTGTCTATTGTTTTGGAGAGATCTCTATCAAGGAATCATCAAGCGGTAGATCGGAGTAAAGTACAGTTGAAGATGACTATAAGTGCTTCCCATTCTTCCCCCTCCATAGATTTCATTTGTCACATTAAGTTCAAATTCCAATTAACCTAGGTGTTTACATAAATCCTTGGATTACCTTGGTTATTTGGATTTCCACTCACACTCACATTTCACCCTCACATATTTAAAAAAAAAATAAAAAGATAATTTTGTGGGGTAATTCAACATACCCACAACATACACCCACATTCAAGCCACTTAACCTAATTGGTTTTCTTCTACTCAACCAGATTCTGATATGTGGAACCGATACACATAAATCAATACGTAAAAGAGTAGAAATCATTCTAGGTTAATCATTTTTGTGTGCCTAATTAAGTAGTGCAACAGGCCGATTGTTTGAGTTAATTAGGCCACACCACTTCAACTAAAATCAACTCAATAAGTAGCTGCAACATAGGTTCAACTCTTAGGGATTTACCAGGCACTCCACATTCTTCAAGCTTCTAAGGAAAACATCTTCACCTATGCTTTCAAAAGCTATTGTGCCAATAAAACTTGATTGAAAATACCTAAAGTTGAATCCTAAAAGCTACTAAGCAAGATTTGAACCCTAAAATTCACCGCATCAAAAATTAATCTTGCTTGGAAAACACTGGTTGTGTATGCACACACACATCAATCAATCATTAAGGGCACAACCCAGATAAAGGGCCCATCACATTCCAAAGCACATTCAAACCTAGCCCTAAATAAAACAAAGTAGACGTTGGCCTTAAGGATTCGACTCGCTCTTCAGAGCCCAGAACGAGATTATTTTCGATTAGTCTGTTTCTACTATTCAATCTAATGTCTAACTAGGGGAGCAGAATCAAACAATCGCGGCTGGGGAGTACACTAGGAACTTGAGGTGCAAGCCGAAGGAAGAACCTTCTCCCCAGTCCCTCCCTCTAACTAGTTGGATTGAATGGACAGAAGTAGATCAAATCATTTCTTTATCTCAAGACGAGTTCTAGGAGTCTGTAGGTCTTTAGGCTAGCCCACATAAGAATATATTTGATTGTTTGTATTACAAGGAACCTTTCTTCCTCCCGTCTATCATGAATCCTTCCACATTTTATAAGCATTCCCGCTCTTTCCCTCATGTTATGAGTTATCCTCAACATGACGATTATCCTGACCCGTACTGTAACCAACCATCAGTTAGTCGAGACAACTCAGATTGGGGATACAGTTCTGGACCTCCGTGTTTAGGGTCTAACCTTGAACACTATGATTATGATTCCTATCCTTCTCAGAGCCACATCGATTATAGATTGCCACCCTTTCATGGACAACCTAATACAATCTACAATCAATGCGGATACGCTGATCCTTACCCATCCCTGAATACATTGCCTTGAGGTGATCACCACCTTTTGAATAATCTAAAATGACCTATTATCAGGAAGGGTATCATGAATCTCAATTCGTTAACTCCTCTGCATTGATACCAAACTCGCCCAACCCTGAACCAAGTCATTTGGTTCAGGTTAGCTAGGTTCAAGATAAGGTTTTGGCTAACTTGAGGAGTACCATACAATCTTTAGAAGTTCAACCAATACCTTGCACTGAAGAATTGGAGCCCCTGAATGAAATGATTGATGATCTGAATAATTATTTGTTGGATTGGCTCTAGGATGTTAAGGATAAGAACTCGGGTGAGTTTCTACTTGGGAAGTTATGGAAACTGAGAATGAGAATTGTGGTTGCTTTAGTTCAATCTTGGGATGATTCCCAGGATGAACCCCCTTTAGGAGAGCCAATGTCAGAACCTACTCAAGCACCTGTTGGGGGGACACGTGTTATGAGGCTGACCAAATTGAATTAGAGGAACAAATTAAGGATGATCCAATTTCTTCACCAGAGATCCTTGAGCTGAGATATGAGGAAACGTATGTCTCCTTGGATCAGAAAGTGACAGATGATTTTGGGAAAAACATTAATACGGATTTTGATTTCTTTGATTCTGATGGTGAAGATTCAATTTGCGAAGTTTCACATGAGTTTACAGAACATGATTTCTATGAGATGATTGGGCCTAAGGAATCCGATAGATCATTTGATGGCCCAATAACTGAGGAAACTGATCTTATTAGGCCTCACATGACAGATTCAGAATCGTATTTTCTGAAGGATTCAATCAAATGCCTTGATTGTCAGTTACACCCCATTGAGCTTACTGACGATTCTGTTTTTGAGATAACTAGACCCAAGTCAATTCAGATTTAGCCACATCTTTTAGACTTGAAAATTTCAGATGGGGTGATTAATATGCAGGAGGTCCCGAAATTTGACATTCTGAAGGAGGATAGGTGTTGGGAAATTTTGATTTGGGAAGCAAACTCCGAAGGAAGTAGAAGGCCGAGTCTAAGGGTTCTAATTAAGTTGAAACCATCAAACCAGGACCCTTATGACATTTATTCTGAGGACGTCTGGTCACGAAAATACGTGGTTTGTTAATTAGGCAATTTAGTGTCGTTGCAACACGTAAATCCGCTTTCGCTTTTAAATTTATATTGCTAGATAGTGGGGTATCTAGGGTCATCCAAGGAGGCAAGTTTGCAAAAATTAAATCTCTTGCTTGAAAAATAAATCTCAACTTTCTTTTTGATCTTTTCAATATATACTTTTATAGATTTTTGAAATAAAGGCAACATGCAAGTTTTTGTTGATAACTAGAAAACAACTAATACCTAATTAATAAAGCTAACCCTAGGTGACAGGTAGAGCCTCTCCCTAAGCTCACCCTAGGCATGTGGAGGCCTAGAATAATTAGGGAGAGGAGTGAAACAAATGCTAGGCAAAAATTTTAAAAAGCTATGCAACAAAAATTGAACGAAGGCAATTTGAATTAAAGCAAAATTGTTCACATAAAACCTATAGAGGAATGCTTCTACTCTACTTGAAAATACAAGAAACATAAAACACAAATCCTCTAGATAGACGGTGAAGAAGAAGGTTTCTTTCTCCAAGCCAAGTAGCTCCTTAACTTGAAAAGACAACTCCTCCTTGGCGTGAGATGCTCCTCCAAATGATGTCATCCAAGGTGGTAGATACCACCTTTAATTTTCCTCCTCCAAGGGTGGACGTCTACCCTAGGTCCTTCTCCTTTGCTTGGCCATCTTCCTTGAAGTAGAATGCTCCTCCTCCTTGGTGTGGCACAAGTTGAAGAAAGTAGGGAGAAGAAGGAACTAAAGGGGCTGGTGATGTGCCCCGTTAATCTTCTTCTCTACTCCTTCTTGGCTGTAGGTGTAGGTGGATGTAGGTGTAATTAAACACTAATGGAGGATGCTATAAAATGGTGGTAGGTGGTGGGTTTATATAGAGTAGGAAGGGGGCATAGGTAGCTCTTGGAATGGATGGCTAGGATAGGATATGGGGGGTAGTTGGGGATCCTATGGCTAAGGGTGATTGGAGCCAACCTAAGGGGTACCTAGGTGGTGGTTATGGATGGTGGAACCCCTTGAAGTTGGCGCCAAAATGGTTTCTAGAAAGGGGGCTTAGGTGGCACCAAGTAGGGTTCTAGAAGGATGGGTAGGTGGGTGGCTAGGATGGGTTGTAGGGTTATGTGTATGGTGGATATGGGGGTGGATGTTGGCACCAAAATGGCGGTAGTTAGGGTTAGGTTTTGGTGAAAAAATTGGTGCCTTTTGGTGGTGATGATGGGGTGAAGAGGTGGCTAGGTGGTGGCGCCAACTTGGAGTAGGATAGCTAGCTTAGGTGAGCTTAGGTAGGGCTTAAGTTGGTGGAGCTAGTTAGGGTTGAGTTGAAGGTGGTGGATGGCCAAGGAGTTGGTTGCTAGCTAAGCTAAGCCAGCTTAGGTAGCTATGGAGCTGAGGAGGAGGTATTGGAGCTAGGGTTTGAAGAGAGGAGCTGAGAAGGAGAAGCCTGGAGCGTGAACTGGAGTTGGCAGCTATTGAAGAGGGTGGCATGGAGCTACTCTAGTTGGCTTAGCTTGCCAGTTCTTTACTAGTTGCTAAGCCAAGCTAAAGTAAGCTGGCTTCTACCATAATGAGTTGAGGTGAGCTGGGTCTGGTGCTCCTGTGGAGGATCAAGCTGGTTGAGGTAGCTAAGGTAGCTTAGCTCAACTAATTTGAGCTAAGCTGAGTCCCCGGGAACTGGACTTGAGCTTCCTAAGTTGGAATGAAGTCATCTTCAGCTGGCTGGAGTTGAGTGGAGCTGGATGTAGCTGGACTTGAGCTGGGGTGAACTCCAGTCAACTCAGTTGAGCTAGCTAGAGCTCCCTATGGACTAATGGGAGCTAAGATGAGTTAGACTCAGCTAAGTTGAGCTGGATCTGAGTTGATCTGAGCTAGGGTGAGCTAAGATGAGCTCTCTTGAGCTGCCATTCAGTTGAGATGAGCTGAATGAAGCTAGGATGAGTTGACCCTAATCTAAGTGAGGTGGATTCCAGCTATGGTGAGCTGGATCAAGCTATGTTCTAGCTAGTTTGAGCTTCTCCTTCACTTGTTGGCTTCTTGAGTGCTAGGGTTCTAGGTATCTGGCAATCTGTTTATCCCTAACACTCACAAAAACATATTAAAAACACAATAAAAAATGCAATGCTTGCCTAACCTAATTTATACCAAAATGCAACCCAAAAACCCATTTGTGGAGCATAATCCTAAGAGCTAGGCTTTTTTTAATGCATAAGAATAATGATAAACTGGTGTTTATCAATGTCCAACCCAAGCACACATTTATTGATTATCCTTTTGATATCGAATTCTCTGTAACCCGACTTTTTTGTTCTTTGGTTGCATCCTCATAAATCGCAGACCCAACCCCGCTTCCATACTGATTTTATGTTCTGGGTAATTTTTATCCAGAACCTTAGATATTCTCAATCATGGGGCATGAGCCTACACCACAATCAGGTCCACATTTGTGGACATCTGCTGGCAGGTCCTAAAGAGAATCTTTTTATTCTAATTCTGACCTACACTTCTGAATTCTTTACTTCTCTTCTATGTATAGTGTGCCTAGATAAAGGCATTAAATTCAACATGTATATAGTTTTTGTTTATCTCAGAGTGGACCCGTCATTCACACAATTCAGGTGTTTTCTACTCCACTATGTTTTATGTCTTTCTAATACAATGAGGACATTGCATTAGATAGGCATGGGAGGTTGATATTCATCTCTAAATTATTTTGTCAGCATTGTAGAATCATTTTATTTTCTTTTATTTATATACATAAAAAAATGAATTAGAAAGGAATACTTGGACATTAAGACTTTTCGATCTTAGGAAATATTACATTAGGATCTGAACACAAAGACCCTTCAGGTCATTGGGCTTAATCAGCCCAGGTATCCACTAAAATGTGGATTTGTTTTTCGAGTCCTTGCCATCTTGAGTTCTATTTTAATTTGATTAAATAAGTTTGGGTGATAAGTACATGACTTATCAACCCACCCTCTGATTTGAGGGAACTTTAAGTCTAAAGCATCTACACACTATCTTTTCACTGACTTGTTGATCGGCAGTTTTAACTGAAATTGGGTAGCTAATGAACCTTCTAGGGTGATATGGTTGGCAAGTTATCGTGGGTAATAGCCCATAGGTAGGTTGTCTAAAGCCCAGTCACTGGACCATTCTCTTCTTACTGCCTTTAGGTAAATCTTAGACCAGGGAAGCCACCTACTTAGAAAAAAAGAAAGTCAAAAAGAAAAGAAAAAGAAAAGGAGAAAAGAAAGAAAAAAAGGAAAACAAAAGAATTAAGCCACACTTCACCGCATGAGTATGACTAGCAAGTAGCCGGTGGTAATAGCTCATCGATCGGTTGTCCAGCACCCAGCTCAAGAAATGCACTAAAAATTCCCAAAACACTTAGGAAGAAGTGGAGAAGTAGAATAAGCCGGGGAGATATGTACTGGATTCACCGTTGTGTTGACCCCATAAAAATAAAAGTAGGGAGAAAGCTACCGATTGTAAAGATACAACTTTAGGTAGAACTCGCTTTTTAAGGTCAGCTGGAGGCATAGAAACCCGAAGTCCATTCTAATTTCCAATCAATGAGTATCACATTCACAATAAGTTGCTTAGAACTTAGGGTTCTCATCAAAGCTTGAGTCGGTTAAGTGGCTGTAGAAAGCCACTCTTTAACCCTAAACTCAAAAATTAAAAAAAAACTAGAAAAGAAGAAAAAGAGAAAAAGAAATTTTTCTTTGAATAGGGTGACGGGTTGAGGTGGTCTGCATTTTGACAAATACTCGAGCGCTATTATGTCTTTGAAAGTTCAAATCCTAAGTAAAAAATTTCTTAATGTTGAAAATAACTTACGCCTAAGTAATCCAACCTAATTATTTTATAAATAGCATGTAGCTTTTGCTAAAGACTAGCAAAAGATAGGCATGGGGGAACGATGTGCATACATCTGATTAACCTAAAATGTCTATTAATGCATGTTCTTACTGTCACATTAGCTCATGCATTGTAAATAGTGCATAACATGCATAATCATGCATTTAGATCAAGTTGTATAAATTGTACAGTAATTATCTCCTTTTTATGGTCAGGGATAAGGCAACTTTTTATCAGGACCTCAGATCAAAGATCCAACCATACGGATCTGATCAGGATGACAATTGGAGTTCAACAACTCCAAGATCGCCCTAATCAAACATCCATAGCACCAGATAGAGATCGAGGAACCCTAAAGATCAAGGGCCAAGATGGTGTTAATCCACACCTCAGACGACAAATCCGATCACATGGATGGATTCGGATCGACGATTGCAGCCTAACGGAGTGAAAATCAATCCAATCCGACACCCGTGGCTCCGTCTACAATACTCAGAAGATAGATGGCCAAGATGGTGCCACGTGGTGCCATCTCAACCGCCCAACTAGCCCCAAGGACCAGCCTCTATCTTTCCTCTTCATCTGATCGATGCTTCTCCACCATTGGATGCTCATCCAACGGCTGCAGGCTCGCACGCTCAAAACATCCACGCGACGCAAAGCTGCCCGCAGTGCATTTGTCGAGCGCCTTCGCGAGAAGAGGTCACACGTTCGAGCTGCGGCACCACAAATTGAAGAGCGGGCGAGCGAGCGCACGAAAATGGGGAGCCATGCGATGAAGATCGTGCGGCACTGAGCGGCCGATAGTGCCAATGTACGATCAGTCGTGCGACGCTGACGCGTGATTGCAAGCAGGCGTGCAGCGCAAGCATAGGCAATCTTAAGCCGTTTGACCTCTTCATCAGACAGCTGTGAGCACATGGACGTGTGCGCACGTTGAAGTACGTGGTGGTGAGGAGGCGCGTGGCATGCACACATAAAGGCCACGTTCAGGCCTTTAGTGACGGATTTATCCGTCACTAAAGGTTCCATATTAATGATTTTCAAATTAAAATGTCCAAAATGCCCCCACTCCTTGTAACTATAAAAGGTGACCCCCTCCATACGAATTTCTCATCCCTTCTTTCTCTTCTCTCTCTCTCCAAAGCTCAAGAGAACCTTGTCCCACACCCGGGATGCTCCTCAAGAGATCAAATCAATTTTTTGCCCCCATTCCGAAAGCGAATCCCGCGACGACGACGACGTGCTGCCTCATTCTCGTTCCTCCTACTTCGACCTCCTTCTTCCCACTTCATTCCTCATCATCTAGGCATTGTCTCATCTGGATCGTCCTCCAGGCGATCGCCAAGGAGGATAACTTCTCTCTCCCATTGCTTTTTTCCTGCTTTCTAGAGTAGAATTTCTCTTGCTTTCTAGTGTAATAATTTCTCGCTTTCTAGTGTAATCTTTTCTCGCTTTCTTAGTTGTACAAACATTTTGCAACTTCAAGTGGATGTTTTCTCTCTCTCTCTCTCTTATTGTCTATAGTTATTTCATTTTTTTCTGATTATTCTACTCTTTAAATAAAAACACAAAAAAATATAATTTTGAATTTTGATCGACGTAGCCTCCTTGAGTTCAACCCAGGATTTCTATTCTGGTATAAATTTTATTTGTTGAACCCGAGTTCTTTGCTACTCAGACTACAACGACAGGTTTTCAAAACCAACTCCAATACCGTAGTCCTTCGACGTACAACAGGGGGTCCATAATAATGACCTCCATTTTCGTTCTTGGGCTCTAGGAAATTGCATTGATCCTCAAAATTGTTCCAAGATGTCTCATTGGCTTCTGAGTGGTGATATGGGTATTTCTGATCAATGGCTTATTGTAACATATTTAGCATATACCTATGTTTCTCAATGAGATCTTGGTGTATTTCCTAAAGTGATGGATTTGTTAAACATTGTAGATACTCAGTGTTATGTAATCTCCACAATTCACTGTATTATGATAAAAGAGTATCCTGGGTTGAACCACATATCATTTGTGTTAACATTGTCTTGGCACATGATAAACACACATGGATTCATGATAAATTGCTTATTTATGATAGCTCCTAGGCTTAGCATTGTATATCATGTAATAAATATTGCATAACATCCATTGCATGGCATTTAGCATAGTTGTATGTTTTGTATATTAATTCCTTCATTTTATAAATCTAGGAGGCAAGCAATGTCCTTAGGGACTTTTGATGGAAAATCCAACTATACGGATGGATCCGGTGTGACAATCGCAGTCCAACAACATAGAAATCACCTCGATCCGAGCACCGTGGCATCCTCTGCAAGCACTGATGGGTGGACAATCAAGATGTTGCCATGTGGCACCATCTGGAGTGCCCTAAGTCACCCGCACATCTCCAAAGCCCACCCCATCGAGTGATCTCAGCCGTTGGATGAAAATCCAATGGCTGAGAGGCCACCCTCACCACACAGGCACAATTTTTCTTCGCATCGCACCTGCCGATGTGGCGATGTTAAAAGCACAGGTGGCTATGCTAACATGTTTGGTTTTGAAAAACTTGTTGTCATAGTATGAAAGCGAAGAACTCGTGTTCAACAAATAAAATTTATACTAGAATGAAAATCCTGGGTCCAACACAGGGAGGCAGATGTTTGATTTAAAAAACACGTTTGTTTTATTTGTCACGAAGTAAATTAATTGATTGGAAACTATCTATCTATCTATTTACAATAAATAGAAGAGAGAGAGAATAAGAGAGAGAGAATATTACAAGCAAAAACCAAAAAAACAGATGTAGAATGAGCATGGAATTTCATCATTAGAAAGTTTATTCATTACACAAGAAAGCGGGAAAATGATTACACTAGAAAGCAATAAATCTACTCTAGAAAGCAATAAATCTATTCTAGAAGGTAGTAAAACGAATGGGAAGAGAGATATCCTCCTCGACGATCGCTTGGAGGATGAGCCGGATGGGACGACGCCTGGACGAAGGAGGACGGAGCAGGATGAAGGAGGACAAAGCGGAAGAACGGGAATGGGGCAGCACACCGTCGTCATCGCGGGATCCGCTTCTGAAAGGGGGACAAAAAATTGACTTTATCTCGCGAGAAGAATCCCGGGGATGGGACAAGCTTCTCTTGAGCTTTGGAGAGGTAGAGAAGAGAGGGAAGGGATGAGAATTTCGTGTGGAGGGGGTCACCTTTTATAGTTGCAAGGAGTGAGGGCAATTTCGTCATTTTAATTTGAAAATCATTAATTAGAGGGTCTTTAGTGATGGATAAAACCGTCGCTAAAGTCCCATCGTGGGCATAGTGGGTGGCGCATGCGTGCCCGCTCAGCTCCGCACGTGTAATGCGCGCACATGTTAAGCTACTTTCAGCCGTCCAATCACGAGACCGGATGGCTTAAGTCGCGCCTTCGCCCGCCTCCTCTACACCCCGCTCGCATGCGATCCCGCGTGAGGTGCGGCGTGCAATAGCAGGTGGGCTCTATCGAGCACCTGCAGCCGCTCGATCACGATCGAGCGATCACGGAGCCCGCTCGCCCGCACCCTTTCGCCCGCGCATGCAGATTCGAACCTGCACCAGCGCCTCACGATAAGACGTTCACCCACTGTGCTATGGAGGAGAGATGGTCGCGTGGGTGTTTTGAGGTGTGGCTGCCCATAGCCGTAAGATCGCGATCATGCAGTCCAGATCTAATGTGTAGTGTTCTTCAAGATCAGTTGGGCCTGTTTGGGCGACCGAGATGGCGCCACATGATGCCATCTTGGTCGTCCATCTTCTGGATGATGTAGATGGTGCCACGGTTGTCGGATTGAGTCGATTTTCACGCCGTTAGGCTGCGATCGTTGATCCAAATCCATCCGTGTGGTCGGATTTGTTGTTTGAAGTGCAGATTCACACCATCTTGGCCCTTAATCTTCTAGGATTCCCCAATCTCTATCTGATGCTACAGATGCCTGATTAGGGCGATCTTAGAGTCGTTGAACTCCAATCGTCCCCCTGGTCACATCTGTATGGTTGGATCTTCGATCCGAGGCCCTGATAAAAAGTTTGCCCTATCCATGAACATAAAAGGAGACAATTAGCCTCCATTTTATTCAAACTACTCTAAATGCAAGATGATGCTTGTTATGCAATATTTATAGTATGCAATGCAATCCTATTCTTAAGAACATGCAAAAATAGGCATCTTAAGTAGTGTAAACATGTTTACATCATACCCCCATGCCTACTTTTTGCTAGTCCCTAGCAAAAAATATATGCTATTTATAAAAGAATCAGGTTGGATTATTTGGGCTTGAGTTATTTTCAATTATTAAGAAAATGTCTACTTAGGATCTCAACTTTCAAAGATTCAACAGTGCCCGAGTATTTGCCAAATGTGGACTGCCTCAAGCCCTCGCCTTATTCAAAGAAAATTTTCTTTTTCTCTTTTTTCCTCTTTTCTAATTGTTTCAGATTTTCAAGTTTTAGGGTTTAAGAGTGGCTTTCTATGGCCATTCAACTCACCAAGATTTGATGAGAACCCTAAGTTCTAAGCATCTTATTGTGAATGTGATAGACTCGTTGATAGGTAGTAAAAACAGACTTCAGATTTCTATGCCTCTAGGTGACCCTAAAAAGACAATTATGCCTAAAGGTGTATCTTTACAACTGGTAGCTTTCTCCCTACTTTTATTATTTTTTTACGGGGTCAACATAAAGGTGAATCCAGTGTATATCTCCTCGATTTATTCTACTTCTCCGCTTCTTCCTAAGTGTTTTGAGATTTTTCAGTGCATTTATTAAGCTGGGTTCTGGATAATCGGTCGATGAGCTATTACCAGCGACAACTTGCTAGCCATACTCATGCGGCAAAGTGTGGTTTATTTCTTTTTTTCTTTTCTCCTTTTCTTTTTCTTTTTGACTCTCTTTTTCTAAGTAGGTGGCTTCCCTGGTCTAAAATTTAACTAAAGGTAGCAAAAAGAGAAAGGTCTAGTGACTGGGCTGTGGACAACCTACCTATGGGCTATTACCCACGATAACTTGCCAGTCATATTACCTTAGAAGGTTCATTAGCTACCCAATTTTCGTTCAAATCACTGAACAATGAGTCAGTGCAAAGAAAGTGTGTAGATGCTAAAAACTCAAAGTTCCCTCAAATCTGAGAGCGGGTTGATAAGTCGTGTGCTTATCACCCAAACTTATTTACTCCAATTAAAATAAAATTCAGGTTGGCAAGGACTCGAAAAATAAATCCACATTTTAGTCGATACACGGGCTGATTAAGTCTGAAGACCTGAATGGTCTTTGTGTTCAGATCATAATGTAATATTTCCTAAGATTGAAAATTTTTTTAAACCCAAGTTCTCCTTCCTAATTCCAAATTTTTTTTAATAAAAGAATATAAAACAAATCTACGGAGCTGACGAATAAATTCAGAGATGAATATCCACCCCCCATGCCTATCTAATGTAATGTCCTCATTGTATTAAAAAGACATAAAATAGAGTGGAATAGAGTAGAAAGCACCTGAATTGCATGAATGTCAAGTTCGCTCCAAGATAGAAACTAAAAAGAACTATATATGTGCTGAATTCAATGCCTTCAACTAGGCACACTATACAAAGAAGAGAAATAAAGAATTCACAAGTGTAGGCCAGAATCAGAATAAAAAGATGAAATCTCAGACCTGCTAGCAGATGTCCATAGATGTGGACCAGATTGTGGTGCTGACCCATACCCCATAATCCAGAATATCTCAGGTTCTGGATAAAAATTACCCAAAACATAAAATCAATATGCAAGCGGGGTCAAGCCTATGATTTATGAGGATGCAACCCAAGACCAAAAAGTCGGGTTACAGAGAAATCAAGCTCAAAAGGATAATCATTTAATGTGTGCTTAGGTTTGACATCCTCAGAACAAATGTCGTAAGGGTCCTGGTTTGATGGTTTCAGCTTAATAGGAACCCTTCGACTTAGTTTTCTACTTCCTCCAAAACTTGCTTCCCAAATCAAAATTTCCCAGCTCCTATCCTCCTCATTCAGAATATCAAAATTTGGAACCTCCTGCATATTAATCACCCCGTCTGAAATTTCCAAGTCTAAAAGGTGTGGTTGAATCAGAATTGACTTAGGTCTAATTATCTCAAAAATAGAATCATCGATAAGCTCAACAGGGTGTAACTGACAATCAGGGCATTGGATTGAATCCTCCAGAAAATGCGATTTTGGATCCGTAATGTGAGCCCTAATATGATCAGTTTCCTTAGTTATTGGGCTATCAATTGATCTATCAGATTCCTCAGGACCAATCGTCTCATAGAAATCATATTTTGTAAACTCGCGTGAGACTTAGCAACGTGAATCTTCACCATCAAAATCAAAGAAATCGAAATTCGTATTAATGCATGTCTCAAAATCATCCATCACTTTTTGGTCCATGGAGACATACGTTTCCTCGTACCCCGGCTCAGGGATCTCAGGTGAAGAAATCAGATCATCCTAAATTGGTTGCTTTAATTCAACCTAGTCAACCTCGTAACATGTGTCCCCCCAACAGGTGCCTGAGCGGGTCCTGACATTGGCTCTCCTTAATGGAGTTCATCCTGGGAATCATCCCACAACTGAACTAAAGCAACCACAAATCTCATCCTCAATTTCGCTAACTTCCCAAGTAGAAACTCACCCGGGTTCTTATCCTTAACATCCTGGAGCCAATCTAACAAATACTTATTCAAATCATCAATCATTTAAATCAGAGGCTCCAATCTCTCAATGCAAGGTATTGGCTAAACTTCTAAAGATTGTATGATATTCCTTAAGTTAGCCAGAACCTTATCATGAACTTGGTTACCCTGAAACAAATGAGTTGGTTCAGGGTTGGGCAGGTTTGGGGTCAATGCAGGGGAATTAACGAATTGGGATTTGCTATACCCTTCCTGATAATAGGTCATTTTAGATTGTTCAAAAGGTGGTGATGACCTAAAGACAGTGTAATCAAAGGATGGGTAAGAATCAGTGTATCCTTCTTGATTGTAGATCATATTAGGTTGTTCATGAAAGGGTGACGATCTATAATCGATGTGGCTCTAAGAAGGATAGAAATCACAATCATAGTGTTCAAGGTTAGACTATATCCCCAATCCGAGTTATCCCAAATAATTGATGGTTGATTACAGTACGAGTCGAGATAATCATCACATTGAGGATAATTCAAAACAGGAGGGAAAGAGTGGGAATGCGTGTAATATGTGGAAGGATTCATGAGAGATGGGAGGACGAAAGGCGCCCTGCAATACAAACAATCAAACCTATCCTTAAGTGGGCTAGCCTAAAGACCTACAGACTCCCAAAACCCATCTTGAGATAAAGGAACGATTTGATCTACTTCTGTCTGTTCAATCCAACTAGTTAGAAGGAGGGACTGGGGAGAAGGATCTTCCTTTGACTTGCACCTCCGGTTCATAGTGTACCCCCCAACCGTGATCATTTGATTCTGCTCCCCTAGCTAGACATCAGATTGAATAGTAGAAACAGACTAATCGAAAATAATCTTGTTCTGGGCTCTGAAGAGCGAGTCGAATCCTTAAGGCCAACGTCTACTCTATTTTATTTAGGGCTAGGTTTGAATGTGCTTTGGAATGTGGTGGGTCCTTTATCTGGGTTGTGCCCTTAATGATTGATTGATTTGTGTGTGCGTGCACAACCAGTGATTTTCAAGCAAGATTATTTTTGATGTGGTGAATTTTAGAGTTCAAATCTTGCTTAGTAGCTCTTAGGATTCAACTTTAGGTGTTTTCAAACAAGTTTTGTTGGGACACCAGGTTTTGAAAGCATAGGTGAAGATCTTTTCCTTTAAAGCTTAAAAGAATGTGGAGTGCCTGGTAAATCCCTAAGAGTTGAGCCTATGTGGCAGCTACTTGATGAGTTGATTTTAATTGAAGTGGTGCGGCCCAATCAACTCAAACAATTGGCTTGTTGCACCACTTAATTAGGCACACAAATGATTACCTAATTTGATTTCTACTCAATTATGTGTTTGGATGTGTGCACCAGCTCCAAAGGTTGGTTTACTGGTTGAGTTTGAAAATCAGATGAGGTTGTGTACCTCTGTGAGATTTTTTTCTTCCTTTTAAATGTTGAGGTTGGGGCAGGTGTGGGTGTCAAACAACAAACAATAAAACCTTAGAGTTTATAAGAACACTTAGGTTGATTGATGTTTGTGTTATTATGTTGTGAAATGAAATCTAATGGGTGGAAGGTGGGGGATAACTCACAGAACCTTTAACAGTACTTTTCTCCAATCTACCTCTTTTGCTCGTCTTGAAAGAGTACCTGCAATTACAGTAAGAAAGGAGAGAAGTGAGGTAAATGATTCCTAAGTTGTAAAAACACGAAGAAAAATCAAAGATCATCGCCTCCCCGGCAACGGCACCAAAATGTTGATTGCATGGGTGCCACGCTAACGTGTTTGGTTTTGAAAAACCTGTCGTCGTAGTATGAAAGTGAAGAACTCGTGTTCAACAAATAAAATTTATACCAGAATGAAAATCCTGGGTCGAACACAAGGAGGCGGATGTTTGATTTAGAAAACACACATTTGTTTTGTTTGTCACGAACTAAATTAATTGATTGGAAACTATCTACCTATCTATTTACAATAAATAGAAGAGAGAGAGCAAATAAGAGAGAGAGAATATTACAAACAAAAACCAAAAAAAGAGATGCAGAATGAACATAGAATTTCATCATCAGAAAGATTGTTCACTACGCTAGAAAGCGGGAAAATGATTACACTAAAAAGTAGTAAATCTACTCTAGAAAGCAGTAAATCAATTCTAGAAGGCAGTAAAAGAATGGGAAGAGAGATATCCTCCTCGATGGTCACTTGGAGGATGAGTCGAATGGGACGACACCTAGACGATGGAGGACAAAGCAGGACGAAGGAGGATGAAGCAGAAGAATGGGAACGGGGCAGCACGTCGTCGTCATCGCGGGATCCGCTTCCGAAAGGGGGATGAAAAATTGACTTTATCTTGCGAGAAGCATCTTGGGCATGGGACACGCTTCTCTTGAGCTTTGGAGAGGTAGAGAAGAGAAGGAAGGGATGAGAATTTCCTGTGGAGGGGGTCTCCTTCTATAGTTGCATGGAGTGAGGGCAATTTGGTCATTTTAATTTGAAAATCATTAAATTAGGGGTCTTTAGTGACGGATAAAACCATCGCTAAAGCCCAATCATGGGCGTAGTGAGCGGCACGCACGCGCCCGCTCACCTCCTCACGCATAATGCGCGCACGCGTTCAGCTGCTTTCAGCTGTCCGATCGTGAGATCGGATGGCTTAAGTCGCGCCTCCGCCCGCCTCCTCTGCATGCCCGCCCACGTGCGATCCCGCGTGAGGCAAGGCGTGCAATAGCGCGTGGTCTCTATCGAGCGCCCGCAATCGCTCGATCGTGATCGAGCGATCACTGAGCCCGCTCGCCCACGCCCTTTCGCCTACGCATGTGGATTCGAACCCGTGCCAGCACCTCGCGATAAGTCATTCACCCGCTGCACTGTGGACGAGAGATGGTCGTGCAGTTGTTTTGAGGTGCAGATGCCCACAGCCATTTGATCACGATCGTGCGGTCCAGATCTAACGTGCGGTGGTCTTCAAGATCAGCTGGGCCAGTTTGGGCTGTCGAGATGGCGCCACATGGTGCCATCTTGGCCGTCAATCTTCTGGATGATGTAGATGGTGCCATGGTTGTCGGATTGAGTCGATTTTCGCGTCATTAGGCTATGATCATCGATCCAAATCCATCCATGCGGTCGGATTTGTTGTTTGAAGTGTAGATTCACACCATCTTGGCCCTTGATCATGTAGGGTTCTCCGATCTCTATTAGATGCTGCAGATGCTTGATTAGGGCAATCTTGGAGTCGTTGAACTCCAATCGTCGCCCTGGTCACATCTGTATGGTTGGATCTTCGATCCGATGCCTCGATAAAATGTTTGCTCTGTCCATGAACATAAAAGGAGACAATTAACCTCCATTTTATTCAAACTACTCTAAATGCAAGATGAAGCATGTTATACAATATTTATAGTATGCAATGCAATCCTATGCTTAAGAACATGCTTAAATAGACATCTTAAGTAGTTTAAACATCTTTACATCAGGCGCAGCGATGAGGTCACATGCTCTCAAAGAGCGGGTGTGAGATCGAGCCATGATTCGCCACGCCTCGGTACAGTGTCAGATGCAATAGGGCCACCTGATCGCAATCGAGCAGTCAAGATTTCCCATGCGTGATCCAATGTCGCTCGCCGACGCGAAGGTGCACGCCAGATCACATGCATGCCATTTGGGGTGTGCATTTAAGTCGACCGCAAGCAGCACCCGTCGTCCAATCTCCATAATCGTGTGAGGTGCGCGATTCAAAATAAAGTGCACATGATCTGCAGGTGCATCTTGACCATGCGATGCAACATCCAACGGTGACCAGCACACGCGCGAGCGATGTGAAATTCAAACGCTGGCAGGTGTGCGTTCTCCTCTCGCAATCACAACTGTCCGCGCCTGATCCAACGGTTGACGATTGCCGCGCCTTTGACAGCTGTAGGCGTGAGCGTTGGGTGCAGGCTTTACAACGATAGAAGAGCGGGCCTTTAATGACACTTGCAGCTATCACTAAATGGCCTGCATAGTGCTTGCACCTGCCAAAGCAATGAGGAGGCATGGATCTTCAGCAACAGCTCAAGTGACTTTTAGTGACGATTATAGCATTAACTGAATGCTTGTGCGTGGGATTCTCTTCTTCCCTCGACTATATAAACACCCCTACACCCTCCATTGCTCTTCATCTCTACCTACTCTACTCCCACCTACTCCCAAGCTCTAGCAAGCCTACCAGCACTCTATTAGAGCTTGCTCTCAAGCTCCCAAGGCACCTATTAGTATAACGAACCTCTGTCCCACCAAATATTAATGCATCTTCCCATCCCCATTCATAGGTCACCTTGGAGCCATCCTCCCAACTCCATTCCGGTAGCAGATCATCTTTGGCTTCTCACCACCATTCTGGAGCCACACCGAAGCTTTCCTCTACTCGACGTCCTCCTGCATCTCACCCCAATCGTCCCGCTCCTCAGCTCCTTCGTCTGAGCTTCCGCCAGGCGCTGTCGTCTCACCGAACAACTAATTTGGGAGATTTCATCTCACCCCCTCTCTTTTTATGCTTTCATAGTTTATTGTTATTGATATTGGAGTGATATATATATCATATTTGTTCCATCTCTATCTTGTGATTCATTTTGTTTGTCTTCTTCTTTTAAAAATAAAAAAAATAACAAAACATTAAAATACCAAAAGCAAACAGAACGAAGCGTGGATTTTAGTTAATGTAAAACGTTTCCTACTTGTGTTCGACCCGAGACACCCTTGGAGTCTCAGTATAAATTTTATTTGACCACGAGTTTTGCAACTACAACGACGGGTTACTTGTAACCTTGATTTTAAACTCGCGAAACACGTTTAACCATTTTGGCGCCATTGCCAGGGAGGCAACAGAATTTACTTTATTGTTTATTGCATTTCTTTGCATTTACGTAGCACTAACCCAGCTTGTCTTTGATCTACTGTCTTGCAGGTACCCTAGCATGGAGATCCAAGTATGGTAGACCAGAGTAAAGTATGGGTAAAGTACTCTGTAAGTGTCCTCCACATTTCCTCCACTAGTTTATTTCACCACATTCATAACCAAGACCTAATCTACTTAGCTGCTTGCATAAACCCTAGGATAGAATTGTTTGTCTTGTTTGCCACCTTCATCCACCTCACCCTTGCATTTAAAAAAAAAAAAGATACTTTCTATGGGATGAATCAATATACACACTTCATACACCCACATTTGAGGCACATAACCAGACTTGATTTTCATCTACTCAACTAGGGTTCCGACCTGTGGATCCGATACACAAATTCAACACATAAAAGAGTAGAAATCATATTAGGTTAATCACCTTTTTGTGTGCCTTAATCGGTGGTTCATTTGAGCCGATTGATTGAATTTTTTGCGCCGTACCACCTAATCTAAAAGAGGTTCATTTTTTAGCTGCCCCATAGGATTCAATAACTAGGACAAACCAAGCACTCCATATTTTTCTTGATTTCTAAAGGAAAATAATTGAACACGTGCTTTCAAAAACAAACTTGGTTTGCCTCATAAAACTTGATTGAAAACACCTAATATTTGAATCCTAAAAGCTATTAAGCAAGATTCAAACCCTAAAACTCACCTCATCATTAATAATCTTGCTTGAAAACCTCTTAGTTGTGCACCTTCTCGCATTCTCAAACAAATCATTAAGGGCACAAACCCTTAAGGGCCCATCACATTCCAGAGCACCAATTTCCCAAGCCTAACTAAAATCAATTAGACGTTGGCCCTAAAGATTCATTCGCTCGTCGGGATCCAAATTGAGATTATTCATGTTTAACCTGCTTATACTAGTCAATCTAATGTCTAGATAGGGGAGTAGTGTCAAACGACCACGGCTAAGGGGTACACTAGGAATCGGAGGCGTAAGCCAAAGGAAGAACCTTCTCCCCAGTCCCTTCTTCTAACTGGTCGGATTGCTTGGACATAAGTAGAGTAAATCGTCTATAATCTTAGGATGAATTCTGAGAGTCAGTAGAACTTAGGCTACCCCATCTAAGGATAGGCTTGTATTCTTGTACTGCAGGGTTCCCTCTTTTCCTCGTCCTTCTGACTTCCTTCTAGTGTATGCTTGGAAGGAGGTCATTGAACCATAGATTGGAAGGACCTTTAGACCATTCTAGGAGGAAGAGGTTGAGCTATAGCCAAGCAGATCCCATGGCTGATCAACAATCACCTCCCCCGCCCCCGAACCAGCAGGAGTTGATTCAGAGGTAGTTGTAAGAATTGCAGCAGATGCAACAATGGTTCCAACGTATGCATGGTCAGGGTGGTCGACCCTTAAGGGATTTCTACGATCCTTCAAACTATGGGGAACGTCCTTGCATCATGATTCCCTTCGGAGACACAGAAATCAAGCCCCAAGTCTTAAGTTTGATTAAGCATTTCCATGGGCTTGGGTCGGAGACCCATTTTAGCACCTGGAGGATTTGACCACATTGGTTCAAACCACCAAAGCAAGGAATGTGAACGAAGACCAAATGATCATGAGGCTTTTCCCCCACTCTCTTAGGGATATGACCACACATTGGTACCAGACTATAGGAAGGTTGATTGAAACTTGGGCTGCTCTTAAGTTGGCTTTCTTGAAGAAATTCTTTCCTATCGAAAGGACCAATGCCTTGTGACAGGAGATTACCACTTTCGCCCAACGACTAGGGGAACTGTTTCATGGTGCCTGGGAGCGATTCTAGGAACTTTTGACGAAGTGTCCACACTACAAGGTGCCAAAATGGCAACTCGTGTAGATTTTCTATCACGGGTTGGTTGAGCAACTCAATAATCCTGTGGACACCTCCTGCGGAGGCAATTTCCTCAATAGGGATGCGGATAACGCATATGACCTATTTGAGGAAATGAACGAGAACTCAATTAATCACTCCTCCATGGATGCATTCAACTGATCCCAACAACCTAGGTCAAGTGCTAATGAGATCCAGGATTCTCATTCATTTGACATGGAATTAATTTGTAATAAACTAGATAAAATGGACTTGGTTGCTGTCAGGACTCGAACAGGTTGTGTTAATGTGATGAAATTATCATTGAAGTGAGTATAGTGGTTAACCTAAATCTAGCCTAACCATCTTTTTACAAAATTTTTAACCTGGCCTACTTAATTTTATCATGGTCACTTTTAAGCCCAAGGTCGATCTCAGGGAGGCGGGGATTAACGGTGAAGAAGTTTCTATGCCTTTCCTAAAACATATCTCTTCCGTGCATTTATTATGTTTTTGATTTTTTTCTATTTAAGATTTTTTTGCTGATAATTTTGTCCTTGAGGTACACCCTCAAAATTAGGTCCTTGGCTTCGAGCCAAATTGTTCTTGGCTTTGAGCCAACTTAGGGTTTCAAATAAAAACTGGTCCTACTATTCGTAAGACCGAGTACCTACAAGACAAGGATTATCTTTTCTCTTTTTCACTTTTTTTTTATCTTTTTAATAACAGGAAACAAAAAAAAAAGATAGGTTGTTTATAGAGAAATAAATATAGTAAGTTTATATATATATTATATATAGGGGTGGGGGTTGAGGTGGAAATGGCATGTAGCACAGTGTCGAGTTGGTCCACGTCTACAAAGACGCAACCAACAAGACGAAGTGCCGCGTAGAGTGTAGGATGGATGTGTGGGATTGTGTGCAGATGCGCTTTCTTTACTCTGGTATTGGGGAATATCAGCAACTGGTGCAGATATTCCTGCGATATAATGCATGGTGGGGTGATGTGTATGAAAAAATATATATATATGTATATATACAGATAAGGTTATAACTATATAGGTATTTATGTAGTTATGTATATATATAGATATGTAAATATGTATATATATTGGTATATATATGTATATATATTTGTTACTAGATATATATATAGTAATATATGTATATAGATATAAATATGTATATATGTATATAGATATATTTGTATAAGTATCTATGTATACATATATGTGTGTGTGTGTGTGTGTGTGTGTGTTTATATCTATAGATATATATGTATATATGTATGTATATATGCATAAATATATATGTATATAAAAATATATATGTATATATATATATATATATAAATATATATATGCATATATATATAAGTATGTATAGGTGTGTACAAGTGAGTGTGTCTGTGTGTACACGTGAGTGTGTACAAGTGAGTGTCTGTGTGCGTCTGAGTGTGGGAGTGGCTGTGCGAGAGAGCTAGAGAGTTAAGGCATCTGGTGGGGGTAGGCACCATCTGGATGCGCGGGCACGTGTAGGCACAGGATCGCAAGGAGCTACACGCGGGTGCTGGAGGGAGCGCGCTTGTTGCCTTTATGCGCGGGTGGGAGCGGAACTGTGGGAGAGAGCGCAACGTAGCAAGCTGCGTAGCGCAGTGCACTGCGCTGTGGGTGAGAGTGATGCGGGCGAAGACGCGGGCGCGAGCATGGGCGCAGACAGGCACGGGTGCAGACGCAGACAGGCGCAGGTGCAGACGCAGGAGCTGGTGCTGACTAGTTGGTGGCGGTAGCGGCGAGGAGAGAGAGCACGCGGTGACCGGATAAGTGAGAAACTTTCCGATCACCACACTGTAGCTACAGTGTCGCACTAAGAGGCGTGAACAGTAGCTACAGTGTCGCGCGGGATGGACAACTGGTTGCGGTCGGTTCTGCGTGCGCGGGCACACTGGAAAGAGCCTACTGATCGTGTCGTTTACTCAACTCAGTAATTAAGTTAATTTCACTTAATTAAGAGTTGGAGAAATCACTTAGGTTAACTCGAAGTTATGTCGGTTGTGTAGTATAGGGTCGAATTAACCTAACATTTTATAAATTTTTACTGGTTGAGTCCAGGTCGTTCACTGGGAGGTATAATAATTTTCTCTAAATTCACCAATTTTCTTTTATTTCTCTATAAGTTTAGAAGGTATAACTAATTTGATTTTAAAACATGAATTTGTCAAAATATTTAAACTATAAAGAATATACAAAATTCCATACGAAAAACATATTTACTCAAAATGTTGTACTTTATTAAGTAAACATGTTAGTTTTCTAATTCAAATTCATTTCAAAGAAATTAAGGCAAATAAGAGTGGTTCTTTTAAAACATGCCTTTTTACAAATAAGAACAAAAAGTAATTAAAAATGTTGCAAGAAAATATTTTCTTCAACCTCTCATCTTCTTCTTTCTTTTATTTTCTTCTCTCTCTCTCGAGCTCTCTTTTTACCTTTCTTCTTTTCTTCCTGTCTTCTCCCACCTTCTTCTCTTCCCTTAATCTTCTTTTGTTCCTTAGTAGTGCCTGTTCTTTAACACTCCATAGCCTTTAGCTTCAACACTTAGCTTAACAACCATCGACTTCTCTTTTACTTAAGTCCTTTAGCTGAACCAAGTTTTTTTACTTTTTTAACCAAAATTTATTTTATTCGCGGCGAGGTCCTTTCGAGGATACACAGTACCCTGAGACCAGGGTAGGACCAGACCCTACTCGATCCTCGCCTAATCTCAATTAGGTTTGTTTTCGATTTATTTCTTACCGGTTCACAGTCTCGAGCCAATTCGGCTCAACCCGACCTCCCAGGCCTCTCGCCCTCCCAGGGCACATATTCTCTCTCACGCCCCCAAGGGCGCACAGCCACAGGCATAAACCCGCACACACACACACATGCTCATGTTCAGATCAGTAACAAGTGCGCCGAGCACTGACGTCTGCACAACCCATGCAACGAATTCATTTTATCCCCAGGTGCGCGCTCGTGAACTAGCGATGTGGGACTAACCTACCCCTTCCAGACCTAAATTCAAATGATCATAATTTTCTACCCAGAGCTCCAAATCAAGTGATTTCAAGTTTGTTAGAAAGCTTTAAGGTTGATCTACACAATTGCAGGGTCAATTTAAGGTTTTGAATATGTTTTCCTCTTCAATTTGAAAGATGAAATCAGGGGTTCCTACGAGTTATTTAAATGCCTGGAAGTGAAATTAAATCTATGGAGTCCTCAGATGGATTTCTCTCTTTTATTTAAAGGTCTGTACATGTTGTATAAGTGATTCCACTTCTATTAGAATAGGTTTTAAGTTCTTAAGACCTTCAGAATAGCAGAGAAGCTCTTCACTTCTCTAAAAGCTTCAGAGTTCATATTTCAGACTTCATAATATGCAACAGACACTTACGAATGCTTCTAATCAATTTAAACTAATTCTAAGGGTTATAATTAACTCATCTGGGTAGGATTTAAATTCAAATTTCAACAAAATGTTTCTCTTCTTAGTTTGGGTTCGAAAGTAACCCAAATTGACAAGAACTAAATTCTCAAACATTTATTCATCTGAGCTCACTTAATTCTCTCTAAAACCATCAAACAAGATCCTAGAAATAACTTAATCTCCTCAATATCTCAATTCGAGCTCAGATCTCCATTATCAGATTCATGTTTGACTGTGGAAGAACAAAAATTGACTTTCTGTTTAGAACTTCTCCACAGGAAATCAAAGACTCAATTAGAGTCTCCTCAACATCTAGAACTTATTCAGATCTTCAAATAGGTATTCTGACCTTAATTTCTAGGGTTTTAGACTCGCCGCCTGAACTTGAAAAAATGTGTGTTCGTTAAAATCATTCAGAGATTATTACAGTGTTTTAAAGGTTTAAATAGCTTCAGTGCATTGCACTGAAGCTTCTGAGATCATTAAATGCTCTTCAGATCTTTCCTAACTGACTTCTCCAACTCCACCGGAGTTGGGGAAGATGAAGTTCATTCTATAGCTCCAGTGGCTAAATCCTCAAATAAACATCCTTAAAACAATCAGTGATCCGCATTTTATCATTCTGGAGCTTCTCAACAGATTCTAGAGGCTGAAACTCAAATTTGGCTCGCCGGAGCTCGCTGGAGCTCTGGTGAGTCTAGAAAATAAGAAAAGTGTGCACAAATTGTTAAAACTTACCATTTTTTATTCAAAAAGGATCTTGAGGTGGCAAGGAACCTCAGTATCACATTTAATTCTTCATTTGTCTCTTAAAATTAAGATTTGACAGTGCAATCATTTTCTTAAAGAATTTGATTTGAATTAAGCTCAGGACTTGTTTAACCACTCGATTGAGAGGTTAAAGCAAGTCAACAGATGTTTATATTCATAAATATATATTTAATTTAAGATTTGAACTGTTCCTGAGCCGCCATGGACAGCGAGCTTAGGGACTTAATTATATTTGGGTGTTTAATTTATATGTGGTATTAATATGTATTATAGTGTCGATTAGGGTTCATAAGTGGTGGATAGATGATGAAAGAACCCATGAAGGTGGAATTAGGTCGATTACTGTCACCATAGACAGTGATAGTAGTCGGTGGAGGTGGAATATGAATTAGGCGATTAGGTGATTCAATTAGCGATTAAGTGATTTAGAAGTGATCATGGAAGACACAAAAAGGTGTACAGTGAATTAAAAAGATGAAATTATGTCTTTGGCGAGCTCAAGGAACTCGCTGGAGTCGAAGAAGATGAAACTAAATCTAAAATTACTCTAATCTAACTACCTAAACTAACTAACTAAACTAGCCTACTCCTACTCCTACTCCTAATCTACTGTTACCTGGACAAAGGGGTCAATAGGGTTCCGCCGAAGGTCATAGCGGACGACGAAATCAGAGGGTGGAAGAAAGATCTCTGGCGGGTGAATTTGAGGTGGAGCGGAGGATTCCTTGGGTTGGTCCTATGTCAGAGCTGTGGAAGACCACGGTGGATCTCCTTAGCTGCTTAAGATGGACGGAGGAAGTTGGAAATTGGAATTGAAAGTCACCGGAGTTTTGGACGAATATCCTATCGAAGTTGGCTACAGTGTTAAAAGAGGGAAGGGAGCCAACTTGAATAAAATCAGAGGTGTGAGGGGGTATTTATAGCAGTTTGCGGTGAAGAGAGTAACGGGGTCTGGCCGAAGAAGGAGCTCGAGGAGCTTAACCTCCGTCATCGTCTCCGACAACGGTGAGGTTATCTCCCACTGAAAAATAGGATTTCCAGTTAATCCAGACCGGTGGACGAAGTGGAGGTGGTGAGCGCAAGCTGCAAGAGCTTGGACAAAGACGGATGATGTTGGCAGGGCAGTAATAGCGCGGTGGGGTGACTCTCTGCCGCCAGCCATTCATTCGGCTGAAAAAGAAGAAGAAGAAGAAGACGAAGAGGGACATAAAAGTAATAAAATTTAAGGACCTGTGTGAGAAATAAGGACCCGACTGTAATGAAAAGTAATGACTAAAATGTAAACTCAAGTTTTGAAGGTTTATTTTAACTTAAATCTTTTTCAACTTTTTATATATGCTAGTAAATAAGGTAAATATTATGTTTACACCTTGAATTTACATTTTTGACCTTTTTAGATTAATTTATTAGATTAAGTAAAATCACTTAAGTTATTATATACTTAGGTTTACATTATATTTAAGTTACTTAACTTATTAATTAAGGGAATGATTAATAGGATTTCGAGTCCAATTATTATCTAGATTATTAATAATGTTAATTGAATGATAAAATTTCATTTTTAACTTATTTTAAGGTCCTTGACTAGATATCCCTTATTCTATAATTAACCCTTATATATTCATAACCTTAGCTAATTAACTAGGAAGACTAGTTAATTAGGGGTAATTAGAGATCATGATGAGTGCCTCATCGCCTGCGTGTGCGGAAAGGGCCTGTGGAGGTCGCTAGTGTGCACGCGGGTGCTTGCACGGCTGCTGGAGGCCGCTGCTGCTGCTAGAGCTTCAGACCTTGGAGCTCCTGACAATGGCGGCGAAGGTGTTGAGCAGTGGAAACAGAGGACGAAACCACCACGCCCACCTGCTCACGAAGGAGCTGGGTGGTGCTGGAACTCACAGTGGTGGTCGTGGGACCACTGTGAGCTTGCTCCTGCCCGCAGCGTGTCTCTTCAATGCGAAGAGAGACAGTGTATGGAGGGGAGAGGGGAGGAAGATGGCCTAGAGGAAGGTGTCTGCGGATGTGTGTTCCAGGCTCTCCCTCGCAAGGAAGATGGCCAGGCTTTTTAAAGAAGCGGGAGCCTGCCACAGCCATGCTGCAGGTGTGCATGACCAATCATGCTATAGGGCAGAGGAATGGCGCAAAGAGATGCCAGCCCCATGCCCTGAGCATTCGTGAGGGAGACAATTTCAAAGTCA
The DNA here is from genome assembly GCA_037157565.1 of Thalassia testudinum. Taxonomy (NCBI): domain Eukaryota; kingdom Viridiplantae; phylum Streptophyta; class Magnoliopsida; order Alismatales; family Hydrocharitaceae; genus Thalassia; species Thalassia testudinum. The sequence goes on from JAZHRO010000028.1 coordinate 873,076, forward strand.
AAATAAAAAATGAAGAAAGTGAAATTTGCAATGCAACCCTTGATGAAGATGTTATTTACATGGCCAATTATTTGCATTATCCTCCCCTCTCAAATAAATGCATGCAAGTGTCTTTTTTTACAAATGCAACTATAGCTACCTAATATGCAATGGCAGTGCTAGGAAATAACACAAGATGGCATATTTGTTGGTGCATTTTTGCTGTGCAATCAGTTGCTAAGAAAATGGAAGAATGGATGTCTGGGAATTCAAGAAACACTTCTACACCCACTCAATCCCAGAGTTTGGGATTCCATTCCTCACAAGCTCCCACGATGCGGGAATTCGTGAACCAACTTGATGCGACTCAACTTGTGGGCTAGGATTTCTTGGAACCTTATGGGTTCCAAACTGGGGCCTTTGATCCCAATTTTTCTGATCCTTCCTTCTCTCCATCCTCGTCTTACGAGGATGCATATGTAATGCTGGAGAATGTTAGGTCCAACCCGTATTCCAACACTTATAACTCGAGATGGAGGAACCACCCTAACTTCTCCTGGAAAAATCAAGGGCAACAGACCCAAACTTGACCCAGCAATGATGCATCTCAAAAACCTATGGGTCAGGGTCAAGTTTACACATAGTTGCCCCCGAGATTGGTTACTCAGCCATCTTGGAATGAACAATAATAAGCAAGTCAGGCTGATTTAAACTGACAGATGGTGGAAATGCAAGGGTCCATGCTTCAGCTTTTGTAGCAAATGAAGACATCATTGGATAACTTGCAATCCAGGTTAATTGCTAACACCCGACAACCCAGATCTCTACCATCCCAACTCGTACCCAACCCGCGCAACATGCAAAATCAAGGCAATAGAGCCCAAGGGTACGAGAATCAAAGGGACTTGCACGCACATGCTCAGGTGGTTGAGCAAGGTCCCTCATCTTCTTCTTCTGGTTACATGACTAACCAAGGCCCTCCAATCTTCACTAACCCACCTCAAGACCCAAATCCGTATGCCTCTACAAACTCTATCACCTTGAGAAGTGGAAAGCAAACCTGGGACCCTAAATTACCTTCTAGATGCCAAAACCCTGGGGAGCTTGAGGGAGAAGAGGAGGAGATTGAAGAAGACAAAAAGGCCCAGGGACCGAAAATTGAAAATCCCACCCATATCTTGTTCCTTGAAGCCCTATTGAAAACCAAGAAGAAAACTCTAGATAGCAACAAGGAGCTCCTGGATTTATTTAAGAGCGTAGAGATCAATATTCTGATCCTCGATGCTATTAAGCACATCCCGGCTTACACTAAATTTTTGAAAGAATTATGTACCCAAAAGCATAAGCGGAGAGAACCCACTTCGAGGAAGGTGATTCTCTCTTAGAAGGCATGTTCTATGATCCTGCATCACCTTCCTCAAAAGAAGAAAGATCCAGGTGCCCCCTTGATCTCATGCATTATTGGGGAATATACTTTTGATAGGGCACTATTGGATCTAGGTGCATCCATCAACCTAATCCCAACTTCTCTTTATGAGAGGTTTGGGTTAGGTGAACTCAGGCCAACCTCAGTAACGCTACAATTAGTAGATCGATCGATCACAACACCGAGAGGCGTTATTGAGGATGTAATTGTCAAGGTCAAGGATTTCTATTTTCCTGTAGATTTCCTCATCCTTGACATGGATGTACCTAATGATTTGAGGAACACGCTCATCATTCTGAGCATCCGTTCCTAGCTACTGCCAAGGCCAACATAAACTGTGAAAGCGGTAGTATGGAGATCGCCTTTGGCGATAAGAAATTAACACTGGATATTTTTAAGGCAACAAGAGGATTTGAGGATTGTGGATTCATTGAGGAGCTCGAGGATCAGGATCTTGAGACTTGTATGACAATCAATGCATTCAAGGGCTCCATCAGCTTTAGCGAACCCAACCCACAACCCTCCGTGGTAGACCTGCCACATCCTGAAGAGGCTGCTGTTTTTGTTCATTCCCAGCCTCTTCCACTGGATCATCCTGATGAATCTTCATCAGCATCCTCCCTACCTTCTATTCTAAACCCACCCCAACTGGAATTAAAACCATTGCCCAAAAATTTGAAATATGAGTTCTTAGGACCTGAAAACATTCTCCCTGTGATTGTTAGTGTTGATTTGACTAAGGAGCAAGAATCGAGGTTAATTAAGGTCCTTAAGAACAACAAGGAGGCAATTGGTTGGACCATCCACGACCTTAGGGGGATCGAGCCATCTTATTGTAATCATCATATTTCCATGGAAGATGGATCCCGCCCTTCTCGCGAAATGCAAAGGAGACTAAACCCGAATATGTGAGAAGTGGTCAAGAAGGAGATAATCAAGTGGCTCAATGCTAGGATTATTTACCCAATCTCAGATAGTCTGTGGGTTAGCCCCGTTCAAATTATACCCAAAAAGGCAGGAATAACCATTACGACTAATGAGAAAGTGGAAACCTTCACCACTCATTTAGCTTCTGTGTGGAGAGTCTGTATTAACTATAGGAAGCTGAACATAGCCACTGAAAAGGATCACTTTCCCTTGCCATTCATAGATCAAATACTTGAAAGGTTAGCTATGAAAAAATAGTTTTGCTTCCTGGATGGTTATTTGAGAAATAACCAAGTCCCTATCCATCCTGAAGACCAGGAAAAGAAAACTTTCACATGTCCCTACAGGACCTTTGCATTCCATAGAATGCCGTTCGGGCTTTGCAATGCACCTGTGACTTTTCAAAGGTGCATGCTGGCCATCTTTTTTGACATGGTCGGAGATTGTCTTGAGGTGTTTATGGATGATTTCTCCATTTTTGGAGATTCTTTTGAGTCCTGCTTGGCTAACCTGGAGTTGATCCTCCAGAGATGCATCAAAACATGGCTGGTCCTTAGCTAGGAAAAGAGCCACTTTATGACTCAGGAAGGCATTGTCCAGGGTCATGTGGTCTCTAGTCGAGGTATTGAAGTTGATAAAGCTAAGGTGGATGCTATCTCTAGACTTCATCCACATCCGCAAAATAGATCCGCTCTTTCCTTGGGCATGTGTGTTTTTATAGAAGATTCATTAAGGATTTCTCGAAGGTTGCTCGGCCCTTGAGTAACCTTCTGTCCAAGGACATGCCATTCAAGTTTGATGAATCATGCTATAAGGCATTTGATTTATTGAAAACTGTGAACACCTGTGACCTAGTGTTGAAACCACTAGTCTAGACAACCTGATTAGCCCATAGTTGTGGGCTATTTAAGTATTTAAGTGCCTATACATTAGATTAATTCTAACATTTATTTAGTATAAATTAGGATGTAAATAGATTAATTCATAGTTTTAATCTAATTACATAATCCATACATTGCATTCATATCTTAAGTGCATTTAGAATTAGCTTAGAATAGCATTCATCTAATTAGATAACCAATTAGGTACATTATTTTTATTAACATAGAAGTTGAGGGTCTGTACATAAATAATCCTAATATTTTAACAATATTTTCTTTATTCTTCTTCTTTCAGAACGGCTGGCTGCCACTCCAACGCCCGGCTGATGCAGTGAAGAAGCCATTCAAGGGGGAGCGGATGTGGTGGATCTGGTCGGGCGGCTGATTTCAAACTTGTGCAGGACACTACAAAAGGAGGAGGGAGGCAGCCGAGCTCGGGAGGCCTCCACCACCGTGGGCGTGTGGTGTGACAGGCCACACCGCCATCCGGAGCTCGCTCGCATTACCGTGAGCACCTTAGCGTGCAACTCCCTCGCCGTCGTCACTAACCACCACCGCCACAACCACCGTCACTGTAATCACCTTCTCATTCACTTAAGACGTCCGAAAAATTTCCCGGACGACTGAAGCTACCCGCTCACCTGCGATCACCCACCTGCGTACCCATCTGAACTCCACCCGCACCTGCACAGCCACATCCGCCCATCTCACCGTTCACGCCCGCACCACCATCCCCGCGCTTGCGCCTTCATCCGTGCGCGCCCACGCCTGCAGCGTCACCCACCAGCCTCCAGCGCAACCACGCCCACCATCAGCCTTCGCCATCTCCACGCCCTCTAAACCGCGCACGCACTCCTCAGCCTGCAGCACCCACCTCCCGCGCCTGCAGCAGCAACCGCGCCTGCAGAACTCCAACAGCACCTGTAATCCACGCCGTTCACCCCCGCGCCTGCAGAACCACCAGCAGCGCCCTCTTCCCCGTGCCTGCAGAACCGCCTCCAGCAGCGCCCTCTTCCCCACGCTTGCAGTCCAGCACTCACCACGCCTGCGCTCCCGTGCCCACGCCAGCAGCAGCACCCACCCCTGCAGCAGCAACGCACGAGCAGATCTCACACCAACAGCCGCGCAAGGTCACCGGCTGCAGCACCTCTGCCGGAGCTCGTCCGGCCACCTCCGGCGGCCGCGCGACTCGCCACCACCACCGATTCGAAGCTCTTGGTCCAAGGGACCTCCTTCGAGCTTCCCGTGCCCGGTCATCGGGTCCTCGTCGCGTAGGACAACAGGGAAAAATTCCCCTGTTTTGCTACAGGAAACCTTTAATTAAAATTTACATTTTCTACCATTGCCAAATTTTAATCATATTTTATTGACTCTGCATTGCAGAAAATATCCTATAGTTTCTCATAATTGCCATTTCAGCATTGTTTCTTGCTTAAACCTTAATCTAAAGGCAATCTTGGCTTGGTTCTTGTCCAAATTGACTACGAACAAACATTTTTAAGTGGCACAAATTTTAATACGTTATTGCCTCCCTGTGGATACGACCCACTCCTCTGCGAGTGGTTATTTTTTGTTAAAAATTGATTAGTTGATTTTTCCACCACATTAAACTACAAACGACTTAAAAGCGAAAGATCGACCAGCCACAACCCCATTTGAGATTATGGCTGACACACCTGATTTTGCCATCAGGGCTATCTTGGGTCAAAAGATTGAGAAAAAGCCCTCTATGATTTACCATGCTAGCAAGACTCTAGACGAGGCCCAAAGGAACTTCACCGTTACTGAAAAAGAAGTGCTAGTCGTAGTTTTCGCTTTAGAAAAATTCAGGGCTTGTCTGTTAGGTTCTCATGTCATCATCTATACTGATCACTCGACCTTGAAACATCTCTTGGCCAAAAAGGATGCCAAACCCTGACTTATTCGCTGGATTCTGCTACTTCAAGAATTCAATTTTGAATTCAGGGATAAAGCCAGGGCACAAAATGTAGTGGCGAACCACCTCTCTGGAATCCTAATTGATTCTCCTCATCCGGATGTCTCGATCTCTAATACTTTTCTGAATGAGACTATCCTCACAGTCTCGGGTATCCGAACCCCCTGATTTGCGGATATTGCAAATTATTTGATCATTGGTCAAATCCCCTAGGAATGGACCAAACAACAATGTGATAGACTTGTGTCTGAGGCCAAATATTATTTTTGGGATGGTCCTGAGATGTACCGCATCGGCATAGACCAGATTATTCGTCAATACATCCCGGAAATTGAGTTCCATAGCATACTCAAGTTCTGCCACACATCTACGTGTGGTGGACACTTTTCTGGGAAAAAGACGGTCGCAAAAATCTTTCAATCCAGATTCTATTGGCCCTCATTATTTAAGGATGCCCAGGAATTTTCAAAGTCATGCACCAGATGCCAGACACACGGGAACATGGCTAAGAGAGATATGATGCCCCTAAACCCATTTCTGTCCGTCAAAATTTTTGATATTTGGGGCATTGACTTTATGGGACCCTACCCTCCTTCATTTGGACAATAGTATATTCTGGTTGCTTTTGATTACGTGTCCAAGTGGATTGAGGCAATTCCCACTTGGACCAATGACCACAAGGTGGTCATCGATTTTGTGAAGAAAAATATCTTTAGTCGATTCTGGGTTCCTAGGGCAATTATCAGTGATGGTGGCACACATTTCACTTATGCCTAGTTTCAAAATTTACTGGCGAAATATGGGGTGAATCATAGGATTTCCACACCTTACCACCCTCATACGAACGGACAGGCCGAGGTCTCCAATCGGGAGATCAAAAACATTTTGCAGAAAACCACTAGGCCCAATAGGAAGGATTGGACCCAAAAGCTAGATGATGCTCTTTGGGCCTACCGTACGACGTACAAAATGCCTATCTATATGTCTCTGTTCCATCTGGTGCTTGGTAAGGGGTGTCACTTACCCGTAGAACTTGAACACCGGCCATTTTGAGCCATCAGGAAATGTAATGTGGACCTTGAGTTTGCCAGGAAAACCAGGAAACTCCAACTGTCTGAGTTGGAGGAGCTTCGAAATGATGCCTATGAAAATGCCAGAATCTATAAGGCAAAGACCAAAGCTCTCCATGACCAGATGATTTCACGTAAGAGCTTTAAGTCAAGCCAGAAGGTCTGGCTTTTCGATTCTCGATTGAAGCTTTTCCCCAGAAAACTCAGGTCTAAGTGGGTTGGCTCGTTCGTTATTGAGCGCATTTTCCCTAATAGGGTCGTCAAAATCTTTGATGCAAAGACAGGTAATATTTTCAAGGTCAACAAACAGCGTCTCAAACACTTTGTCCACCACGTGCTCCCTGAACCTGTCTCGGACAGGGTTGCTCTTACCTTGCCTTAACCACCGCGAGTCGATCATCGCCCAGTTGAAGGCACTAAACTCAGCACATGTAAAGACTACTCCAAGCTGACCAAAGTCTCATGGAAACTAGGTGCTAATCTTCCACTTCTACTCTCCTGCATGCTTTCATTTTGAACAATGAGGACATTGAAATAGATAAGCATGGGGGCATGGAAATATCTTATAATCATTTTGTCAGCTGTAATAGTAATTTCCCATTTTCTTTTATTCTATAAAAAAAAATTAGAATTAAAAGATGAGAACTTAGGCATTAGGAGTTGCAAACTTTAGGAATTGATACTTTAAGACCTGAGCACTTAGACTCTTCAGGTCTTCGGGCTTAATTAGCCCAGGTGTCCACTCGAATGTGGACTTAGTCTCGAGTCCTTGCCAATTCAAATTCATTTTTAATTTGGCTAATAAAATGGGATGATAAGTATGCGACTTATCAACCCACCCTCTAATTTGGGGCGACTTTAAGCCTAAGCATCTACACACTTTTTTTGCACTGACTCACTTTTCGACAGTTTCTTCCGAAATTGGGTAGCTAATGAACTATCTAGGGTGGTATGGTTGGCAGGTTGTCAGTGATAACAGCTCATCAGCCAGTTGTTTAGTGCCCAGTCAAAAGACCATTTTCATTATATTGCCTTTAGGCAAATCTTAGATTAGGGAAGCCACCTACTTAAAGAAAAAAAAAGAAAGAAAAGAACAAACAAAAAGAAAAAGAAAAAAAATAGAAAAAGGAGAAAAAAAATTAAACAAAACCACACTTCACCGCACGAGTATGGCTGGCAAGTTGTGGTGGGTAACAGCCCATTGGCTGGTTGTCCAAAAGCAAGCTCACAAAAAATGCCCAATAATTCCCAAAACACTTGGGGAAGAAGCGAGGAAGTAGAATAAACCAGGAAGATATACACTGGGTTCGCCTTTGTGTTGACCTCATAAATAAAAGAAGTAGGGAGAAAGCTACCGTTTGGAAAGATAAACCTCTAGGTAAGGTCACCTAGGGTTGTAGAAATCCGAAGTCCATTTTAATTGCCATCTAGTGAGTCTTTCACTATTTTCACAAGATGCTTAACACTTAGAGTCCTTTTCGAGTCTTGGGTAGGTCGGGTAGTCGTAAAAAGTTATCCCAAAACTCTCAAACTCCAAAAGTACAAAAAAATTAGAAAAGAAAAAAAATAAGAAAATTTTTTTTGCATCTTCTCTTCTCAAATAAGGTGAGGGCTTAGATGATCTGCATTCTGGCAGGCACCTGGGCACTGTTGAGTTTTCGTAATTACGTCTTGGGGTTGAGATTTCGTAAAGCAATAAACGAATTTTGCCTGAATACTCAAACCTTGATTCTACTTTTATACATAGCATTTTGGTTAATTTTGCTATGGACTAGCAAAAAGTAAGCATGGGGGTATGATAAATTGCTTATTTATGATAGTTCCTAGGCTTAGCATTGCATATCATGTTATAAATATTGCATAACATCCATTGCATGCCATTTAGGATAGTTGTTTGTTTTGTATATTAATTCCTTCATTATATATGGCTAGGAGGCAATGCAACATCCTTATGGACTTCGAATGAAAAATCCGACCGTACAAATGGATCCAGAGCAACGATGATAGTCCGACAACATAGAAATCACCTCAATCAGAGAACCGTGGCATCCTCTGCAAGCACTGAAGGGTGGACGATCTAGATGTTGCCACATGGCACCATCAAGAGTGCCCTAAGCCACTAGCACATCTCCAAAGGCTACCCCATTCAGTGATCTCAGTCGTTGGATGAAAATCCAACGGTTGAGAGGTTGCCCTCATAGAGCGAGCACAATTCTTCTTCGCATCACACCCGCATGTGTGGTGCAGCGGTGAGGTCAAGCGCTCTAAAAGAGCTGGCATAAGAACAAGCCATGATTCGCCATGCCCGCTACAGTGTCAGATGCAATAGGGCCACTCGATTGCAATTGAGCGATCAAGATTCCCCACGTGTGATCTGATTGCGCAGCAACCATAGGTCTTAATTGACCTAGATTAGGCTAGAACTTAGCATAAGTTAGGGAAATTCATGAAGCATAAGCATTATCTGCATCTTTACTGCTTTCCTTTTGCTATGCAGAAAATAATGTTATAATGTGCTGATTAAGTGCATTATGTTGATTGCAAGCAATAAGCAGATCTGAAGCTGGATCTGAAATAATGGGAGTTGTAGCAGAGCTGGAGCAGAAGGATTAGTTTGGATAGAGGAACAATAATGTAAGGGAGTTAAAGGTTTGCTATTCTATTAAGTAGGAATAAAGCAGTAAAATGTGACGAGCTTAGGTCCAACCTAGCCTTAGCATAGCCTAGAGACTTCCCCAAGCCTTAGCCACCCAAAGATTAGGTCACAACACCCTAGGAAGCTCTAAAACCCTAGTTCTAGCCCTTATCTAGATGTCCAAATAAGTTATAGGACGTCCATGACCCTTAGCCATCTCCCACACACCTCAAACCCACTTCTGCAGTGTTATTGGACATCCAGACACTTTGTCAGACGTCCAATTTCTGTAGAGTACCCAAAATAGAACCCTGATTTCCCATGACTCAGATTGGACATCCAGAACTGAAGTTTGGACTCCTGATTTTTGAGTATAAGTCGTCTGATCCTATTATTGAACATCTGATACTGGTCTCCAGTCACAATTTTGAGATTCAAGTCTTAGTCTTGGATCTCTAGCTCCCTAAACCTAATCCCAACCCCATGGGAACCTAAAATAAGGTATCCTAACCCTAGTACATCACCTCTAGACCTACCTAAGGACCTAATTAGGTCCTCACCAAACCCAATTGACTTAGATCAAGTCAATTACCTTCACCTAAGTCAATTGGACTCATTGAGTCCAATTGAGCTTAGATCTCAACCCACACAAGTTTAATTGGACTTGGTGAGAGTCCAATTGACCTAAACCCAACCTAATTGAGTTATTCTATGCTCAATTAGGTTCACACTCATTCAATTAAACTTAGGTTAAGTTTAATTGCATTTTCCCCTTAGCAATTAGGGTTTGTAACCCTAATTCAAGACCTACACCTACCCAAACACCTTAGGACCTAACCTAAGCCACCTAGCCACATAGAGCACGACCACACACACACACACACATCCATTCATGCACACACTCTTCTCTAGAATTCTCTAGTGACCTCTTCAGATGGCGCCACCTCTTGGTTGCCAAATTTAGCAACCAAGAGGCATTCAAATTGAGATCCACAATTTTTGGATCTCAAAGACCACCTCCACCCACATGTGGTCGGCCACTCTCGGACTCTCTCTAGAGAGTTCTACACCTCTCTAGACAGAAGCCATTGGGTCTATAAAAAGACCCCATGGGCAGCCAAACACCCCCATTCACTTCCTTGGCATTCATTCCACTTAGTTGAGTAGTCACTTCCATCTCCACTCCACCTCCACGAGTTGAGAACCACCATGGAGGCCACCATCTCCACACCAGGAAGCTGGATCAGCTCCCCAACCTCTCTCCAAGGGCCAGCCTAAGCTCCATTGGCCGCCCCTCCTTCTTCTCTCGGCCACTCAAAGGCCATCGGGGACCACCCCTGAATGCCCTCTATTCTTCTAGCTTTAAATTATGCTCTTCATAATCATTATTACTTTCATTTACTGCTTAGTTGAGTAGTCTTACTTCTCCCCCAATGATGCATGCGAAATCCCCCCATCGATTCTTGTATGTGATCATTTTCTGGTAGCTAGGTTTAATTTTCAAGCATTTATGTATAAGCTTCCCTCTACGTTTCATGTTGCAAACAACTCTCCCGCTGAATGAATGAAAAATGCTTTTATATATATATTTGTCTCTATATGTTTGAAATCACCATGAGCTTAATAATTGTCATTCTTTTTATGTGATACAAGTTGCCTATTTCCAATTCCTAATATTCTTGCAATAAGCATGTCATACCAAAATACGTAATAATCACGAACCGGCATGCGATTCTAAACAAAGTAGAGTAAGATCGATTTCAAAAGTAAAAGCAATGCCTCCCAAAGATGAATGACCGGGACTCAAGTCTTGTTATTTTTTACAAAACAATATCTTTGTTGGATCGTACTTCGCGACTATACTACGACCCATTCCTTTTCTATCAAAAACACGATCTACAATTCCCCAACATGATCCAACGTCACTCGCCGGTGTGAACGTGCACGCCAGATCACATGCATGCCATCTGGGGGTGCATTTAAGTCGACCGCGAGCAGCGCCCGCCGTCCGATCTCCACAATCACGCAAGGCACGTGATTCAAACCAAAGTGTGCACGATCTTCAGGTGCATCTCGACCGTGCAATGTAGCATCCAACAGCGGCCAGCGCATGTGCCAGTGATGCAAAATTCAAATGCTGGCAGGCGTGCGCTCTCCTCTCGCAACCACAGTTGTCCATGTCTGATCCAACAGTTGACGATTGCCGCACCTTTGACAACTGCGGGCATGAGTGTTGGGCGTGAGCTTTACAACGACAGAAGGTAGGCCTTCAGTGACACTTGCAGCTGTCACTAAATGGCCTGCACAGTGCGTGCACCAACCAAAGCAATGAAGAGGCATGGATCTTCAATGACAACTCGAGCTGCCTTTAGTGGCGCTTATAGTTGTCACTGAATGCCTGTGCGCGGGATTCCCTTCTTCCCTCCACTATATAAACACCCCTACACCCCCCATTCCTCTTCATCTCTACCTACTGTACTCCCACCTACTCCCAAGCTCTAGCAAGCCTACCAACGCTTTGTTAGAGCTTGCTCTCAAGCTCCCAAGGCACCTATTAGTATAGCGAACCTCCGCCCCACCAAATATTCATCCATTTTCCCACCCCTATTCATAGGTCGCCTTGGAGCCATCCACCCACCTCCATTCCGATAGCAGATCATCTCCAACTTCTCACCTCCATTCTGGAGCCACGCTGAAGCTTTCCTCTACCTGATGTCCTCCTGCAGCTCACTTCCCTCGTCTCGCTCCTCACCTCCTTCTTCCAAGCTTCCACTAGGCACTGTCGTCTCGTTGAACAGCCGATTCGGGAGATTTCTTCTCACCCCCCTCTCTTTTTATGCTTTCATAGTTTATTGTAATCGACATTAGAGTGATATATATATCATATTTTTTTCATCTCTATCCTGTGATTCATTTTGCTTGTCTTCTTCTTTCAAAAATGCAAAAAAATAACAAAATCCTAAAATACCAAAAACAAACAAAACGAAGCCCAGATTTTAGTTAAAGTAAAATGTTGCCTCCCTATAATCGACCAGGGACTCCCTTGGAGTCTTGGTATGAATTTTATTTGGACACGAGTTTTGCAACTACGATGACGAGTTACTTGTAACCTTGATTTCAAACTCGCGAAACATGTTCTATCAACACGGTCCATAATGGGGTTTTTCGTCTCTGATGCATTAACCTGAATGCCACTAAAGGGATTTGAGGTTCTATCAAATTCTTGTTTAGAGAGCTTTTCAACGATTTATGAATATGCATCGTAGTATAGCCAACAAAATTGCTTTACAACATTTAAATTTATAAACTGTGCTCAAAAATAGAAAATGAGTCTGAGGTCGTTCGTAGGGAGCAAATATGGAATTCACATCACAAATCACATTCAAAAATATGAGCATAATCAATTAAGTACAAGAAAGATATTCAATGAATATTATACATAGAAATATATTCAAGATCAGTCCAAATTGTATCTCAACTTATCATGGGATAAAAAGAATAAAAGCTCAAAACAATGGCGATTTGAATCACCACTTAAATCCCCATATTAAGCACATAAGCAATTAACTTAAATTTCTTGATAGAGAACATGAATCACTTACTCAATTACCCACATCAGCCAAATACCAGAGTCAACCTCAAATATAGCCACAGTACTCACAATCAAACATCGTACATAAGTCTCAGATGCCTTAAGTGGTCACAAGGCATAGCAGGAGCAAGCATAGAAAGCAAACACCTCAACCCAAGCAGAGAAAGGCTAAGTGTTGAGTGAGGAGAGTAGAGGCACGAATCCCAAGGTCAATAGTGCAAAACCCTCCCATCTCCTCCTCACAACTTCTCCTCTTCTCTATTCCAGAACCAGGTATAGGATAATCGGGTAATCGAGTATAGGGACCAGACCTACGTGCATGCGGGTTGCGGGTGAGGTGTGAGGAGGCACGTGGGATAGCACGTGGGTGAGGAGACCTCAACCCCGTGTGATTGAAGTGATATGGCAACAACACAAATCCATTTCATATGCTATGGGCCGCTTTGTGGATATTCAATGTGGGACTAAATCCCACTTGTCTTCCTTCACACGCCAGCAGCTGAAGCTGCGACAAATTACTGCTGTTGGTGGGCTTTTTGACTATCAACTAGCCAGAGGTAGGAGATTGAAGGAGCTCGTCAGAGTCACAGTCGAAGGCAGCCGAAGAAGAGGAGGAAGGGCTTTTTTGTGGCCTAATTGGACTGCTTTGAACCGTGGAATGTAGGAGAGCTTTTATAGAGGTGTTTCAAGCCATAATTGCAAGGGATTCATGGATTTATCACTGTGAAATTGGAGGATCCTCATCTGGAAGTTCTTAAGCTCATCTGAGCTCTTGGCTTTGAATCAAGACGTAGGGTTTGGTCCAATTGGAAGGGATTCTCTTCTTGATCAATCACTTTAAATTTGGAGGGATTTAATCAAGAAATCATAGAGAAATCCGAGATTGAAGTTGGAGGATTTGGGTTTGAAGTGTGTTCACATTGTTCATGCTGTAGGGACCAAAATGTGAAGATGACAAGAAAGTTAGGGACCTGAATGCAATAAACTAAAAACCTAGGGGTCTAAATGTGAGAAATAGAGTTTCAAAGGGCTAAAATGCAAACTAGGTAAAGATGAACTCTGATTGAACCCAAATTTTGGTGTTAACCTAATTTCGACCCAAGGAATCTAATGATGAACTTGGATTTGAGTTTTGAGCATGTTTGACTAGAAAAATTGCATAGGATCCCAAATTAGGGTAGATTCTTGCCTAAAACTTTATTCTCAGTCAAAATGGGTTCAAATGGTCAAAGTGAAGGTACAAAACCTCTAATAATATTTTTCAATGATTTTAAGGAGGTTTATATTGATTTTATCCTAACTAGAACCTTTTCAATTTAAGTAGGATTGATAATTAAGGTTTTCAGTACTGTTTTCACCCTCGAAATACATGAAACCCTATGGTCAATCTACATTTGTGATATCCTGTTAAAATAAAAAAATCAACCCTACTTTCTTATTTTCTTCTCAAACCAATTTTGTGTGGAGTTATGACCCTCGGATGATCAAGTAGGAGCGTTTATCTTTTGAATCTGACTAATTGTGGCTAGTTAGGACCCAAGATAGTGTTACCATTAGCTTCCTCACCTCCCTTTACAAGGCCTCCTGGTTCTCCTCCATGCAAGGGTCTACGGGAAAGAACTCTATCACCATGTTAGGGTCAAGGCCTGGCTATCCAACCTTCTCCAACTTGCATATCGCCTTGCTTCACTCCTCTGCGAGTTGCTGAACCTTGCCAAGGTCAGCCTTCAGTGCCTCCTCATATGCCGACACCACAACAAGTTTGTCGATAGCCGTGCCAAGGTGAATGCACTCTTCCTCAAGGGTCACCTCATAGCCCTCCACCATCGAAGAGTGATCGACCCATAACACTTGCACCTCCTCCTTCAAAGAGAGGATGATGGTGTAGGAAGTCTACAGGCACTTGGATAAGCCTTGTAGAACCACAACTTCAGTCTTGTGGGCTCCAATAAGGCTGTCCTTCAGCCAATCACCCTGGACAGCAATCCCCTCAAAGCCTTCTAGGTCTTTCTCAGCTCCTCCTCCAGCTGGGAGGCTTGGTGGGCCATTTACTACTGCAACTGCAGCTGGTAAAGGATGCCCACTACTTTCTTCACCTTCTCTCGAGCAGCAGATGCCTCCTCTACATAGAGGGCAAGGTCGAGCTATCCCACCCTAGCCTTCACAGCCCACTTCGTGGCCATCTCAAGCACTCCAAAAGACCTGCCAGGCATAGTAGTGTCGACAGGAGCACCACCTCGAGGAACAAAGGTTGTCCCCAGAAGCTCCACCTACTTGAAACTAGAGGCAGACATAAGGAAAATCCTTCCAAAAGGATAAGTAGAGGGAAAAATGAAGCAAGGCTTACCACTCGTAGGTAGTAGTAGAACATGTGGTTCAGGTGCATGCCCCCCGACTGGGAGGTGGCTTAGGAGATGGCATCCTCCAAATGCTAGATGAGCTGCCTCTCCATAGTAAGCCCCCGACCCGAACCACTAGAACCCCCAAGACTACTGACTGGGATTGGGACAACCCTAGCAGGTATAGTCCTTGCACTGACGGCTTCAAAAATAGATCCCTTGGCAAATCCAACCATCCACCCTATTATCCCAGGACCTCCTTTACTTGAAGGGTCCATGTCGGGTATGCGTAAATTGCGTTTTTGATATAAAAAAGTGTCGTAGTATAGTTGCAAAGTACGATCCAACAAAGATATTATTTTACAAAAATTACAAGACTTGAGTCCTGGTCGTTCGTCTCTAGGAGGTGTTGCCTTCACTTTTAAAATCAATCTTTTTAATGTTCTACTTCATTTAAAGATCCATGCCGGTTTCCAATCTCCTAACTAAAACTTCACCACTTCTATTATTAACTCGGATCACATGCGCATGCGTCGAATAAATTACAAAGGTGAACGTGTGAGTTTCTGTGCGCACGATTCTAGTGAGGTGGTGACTATTTATGGAGAAAGCACCTATCATTAGATTTTCAATATCCTTAGGAAACGACATGCTGGTGCGTAATGGATAGATAGTTAAAGAGTAGGCACTTAAATCACGCAAATACGATAATTATTAAGCACGTGGTGATTTCAAACACATAAAGATATATATATATATATATATATATATATATATATAAATGCATTTTCATTCATTCATTGGGGAGTTGTTTGCACAAGGAATCTAGAGGAAATCTTGTACATAAATGCTTGAAAATTAAACCTACCGACCAGAAAATGATTGCATACAAGAATCAATGGGGGGATTTCACATGCATCATTGGGGAGAAGTAAGACTACGCTATTAAGCAGTAATAGAAGCAATAAAATTATGAAGAGCATGAATTAAATCTAGAAGAATAGAGGGCATTCAGGGGTGGTCCCCGATGGCCTTGGAGTGGTCGGGTGAAGAATGAGGGGCAACCAGTGTAGCTTAGGCTGACCCTTGGAGAGAGGTAGGGTTGATCCAGCATCCTGCCATTATGTCCTCCATGATGGTGGTGAGCTCGTGCAGGTGGAGTAGCTAACCTAAGTGAAGGTGGGCGTGTATGGAGCTAATGAGGTGAGTGGTGCCAATGAAGCCAAGGGATGTGAATGGGTGCACTTGGCCACCCATGGGGTCTTTTTATAGACCCAATGGCTTCTCTCTAGAGAGGTGTGGAACTCTCCAGAGAGAGTACAAGAGTGGCCAACCACATGAGGGTGGAGGTGGTCTTTGAGATCCAAAAATTGTGGATCTCAATTTGAATGCCTCTTGGTCGCTAAATTTGGCAACCATGAGGTGGCGCCATCTCAAGAGAGCTCTAGAGAACTCTAGAGAAGTGTGTGCATGAATGGGTGTGTGTGTGTGTGTGTGTGGTCGTGCTCTATGTGGCTAGGTGGCTTAGGATAGGTCTTAAGGGGTTTGTGTAGGTGTAGGTCTTGATTTTAGGGTTACAAACCCTAATTGCTAAGGTGAAAATGCAATTAAACTTAACCTAAGTTTAATCGAATGAGTGTGAGCCTAATTGAGGGTGACATAACTCATTCAGGTTGGGTTTAGGCCAATTGGACTCTCACTAAGTCCGATTGAACTTATGTGGGTTGAGATTTAAGCTCAATTGGGCTCAATGAGTCCAATTGACTTAGGTAAAGGTAATTGACTTGATCTAAGTCAATTGGGTTTGGTGAGGACCTAATTAGGTCCTTAGGTAGGTCTAGAGGTGATGTACTAAGGTTAGGACACCTTAATTTAGCTTCCTATGAGCTTGAGATTAGGTCTAGGGAGCTAGAGATCCAAGATCAAGACTTAAATCTCAAAATAGGGACTAGAGACTAGTATCAGACGTCCAATAATAGGATCAGATGACTTATACTCAAAAATCAAAAGTCCAGACTTCAGTTCTGAGCATCCAATTTGAGTCACGGGGAAATCAAGGTTCTAATTTGGGTACTCTACAGAAATTGGACGTCTGACAAAGTGTCTGGATGTCCAATAACACTGCAGAAGTGGGTTTAAGGTGTGCAGGAGATGGCTAAGGGTCCTGGACATCCTATAACTTATCTGGACATCCAGATAAGGGTTGAAACTAGGATTTTAAGGCTTCCTAGGTTGTTGTGACATAATCTAAGGGTGGCTAAGGCTTGGGGAAGTCTCTAGGCTATCCTAGGGCTAGGATGGACCTAAGCTCTTCATATTTTACTACCTTATTCCTACTTAATAGAATAGCAAACCTTTAATCCCCTTACATTATTGTTCCTATATCTAAACTAAGCCCTCTGCTCCAGCTCCGCTACAACTCCCGTTATTCTAGATCCAGCTTCAGATCCTGCTCCAGATCCAACTCCAGATCTGCTTATTGCCTACAATTGACATAATGCACTTAATCAGCACATTATAACATTATTTTGTGCATAGCTAAAGTAAAGCAGTAAATATGCAAATAATGCGTATGTATGCGTGAATAACCTTAACTTATGCTAAGTCCTAGCTTAATCTAGGTCGTTTAAGACCTACGATTACTGCGCAGTCATACCCACATGCCTAAATCTTGCTAATCCCTTGCAAATGCAAGACTAATTTATTTGCAAAAAGGGTCCCTAAGGTATTTATTATTTTATCAAGTGTATGCATAAAGAATTTTTCTCCTTTTTGTTTTCATCCTATGCTCTAGAAATCCAGACAATCGTGAAAGTGCAGCTACGTAGTTTTTGCAATGAATTCGAGTGAAAAAATGATTCACCTCTAAAGTCTATACTTGACCCCTAGTAAAAATTCTAGCAGGATAGGCGGACTTCTTCCCTCAGGTATTCAAAATATTCTATGAAATCCACCCCGACTTTAGGCTTAGGTAGAGAATCTTTGAGGGAAAGGATTATATATTTGGTGGCTCATTCTCACTTGGTGCTACATAGAGACTAGTACTACAAAATCTAGATTCCCATATTACTAAGTAACTCAACTCAGAGAAAGACAAGAAAAACCATGCTCTCTTTTGATTCCTTTGTATTCATTCTCTCTTTTTCTTTTTCTTAGAGCTCACAATCTCACCAGATTCACATGTATGATCTGTATTTGGTGGTCTCACTGGGCATCAACACTTTAATTGAGTTCTCATAACCCTAAAACTAAGTCGGAATTCCTTAGCCAGTATTTGGGCGGTCAGAGACAAAAGAAAAATAGGTTAGGGCCATATTTAGTGGATCTCAATTTTATTTGGTGGTATTGCCTCGATGAAATAAACACTGAGTATTCATTCTTTTCTTTGCTTTTTCTTCTTTTTCTAATTTTTTTTCAGTTTTTCTTTCTTTTCATCATCATTTTTTTTTCATTTCATCTCTTTCTTTTTTCTTTTTCTTTTTCTTTTTTTTAACATAACACATCCATGAACTTTATTGAGGCATTATTAGGGATTGGTGGCAATCAAGAGACATTGGGTGGCTTATTTGGTGGAAGCGCCTACTCATGACATCGGGAAAGATAGATAGGACAGTGTATTTCTGACCCTGACATCAATACCTCCTTTAGCTGAGGATTCCGTAGAGAATGGTCATAACCATCCACCTTAGCCCTAGTTTTATGAAAACTCGTTCTCCACATATTTGCCTTATTTGCTGGCTCTCAAACTTTCGCACAAAAATGTATACGTGGGAACTAAGAGCGAAAACTATGTCTAATCTCATAGTATCATCACCTAATTATCTAGGATTCCAGATTCCTTGCACTAATCTTAGAGCACCAATACACTCTACTCTTTCACATTATTTGGTGGATTTTTGGAAGAAAATCTACCTGACTCGCAAAACACTGTCCAGGGGTTCAGGAAAAGAAGCACTACTTCTTGACAGACTAAAGATGTTTATCAGCCTTCACCATGAATCCATTGCAAATTCTATGTGTGTTTGAAAAGTTGTACTGGATTCCAAATTATAGGGATCAACTAGAGGATAAAATCCCTAATGCATTCTCTAAATAAAATAATCTTATTCATGAATACAATATGTATATATGCTATAAACAAGTAACCTCATATAATTTGTACTTCGTGAATTTCCCATATCTGGTTACAATCAGCTTGACCCTAAATTTAGAACAAAAGGTGAGTGGGTGAGTTGGAAGTGGCTGTTGCGAATGATTTCTAGCTCTAATGCGAGCATTGGAGGTGGACTTGGTTGTTCTTTTATTTAGGGTCCTAAAGTACATTTAACATGTAGTTTTGAGGTTTTCCTAAATGTTGACATAAAAAATTTTTCAATTTTTGCTGTATCTACCCCCCATGCCTAAGTTCTTGCATGTCCTCATGCATGAATGTAAAAGAAAATAAATACCATAGGGGGAGAGTGGGTAGAAATCACCTGTAATTGCTCCTGAAATTATATTTAGCCCCAGCCAACCTGTTAACATGCAATATACAAAAGGGACATATGCTAAAACAAAAATATGCTATGTATAAAAGTGGTTATATATAAATGATGGTGGAATACGGAGTGAATGGTATTTATACGTGCTGAGTTTAATGCCTCCAGCTGAGCGAGCACTCAATCACACATCCTCACTAAGATGAACAGTCTCGTCAGGTGGAGGAGGTTCCTGGGCCAAAAATGGCTTGAGGCGCTGGCCATTTATTTTGAATAAATGCCCAGATTTTAGGTCCTTGATCTAGACTGCCCCATTAGGATATGGCTGTATCACATCATACGGGCCAGTCCACTTGGACTTGAGCTTCCCCGCGAACAGTTTCAGTCGTGAATCAAACAACCAGACTCGCTAGTTGGCCGTGAATACTTTCCTCCGGATGTGGCGGTCATGAAAGGTCTTGGTCTTGTCCTTTTATATTAATGCATTCTCATTGGCCTCCCGCCGGATTTCTTCTAATTCGCTGAGCTGGAGTTTCCATTCTCGACCTCCTGCATCGAGGTCAAGGTTGCATTTTCGCACTGCCCAAAAGGCACGGTGTTCCAGCTCTACAGGAAGGTGACAGGCCTTGCCATATACCATGAGATATGGTGCCATTCCAAGTGGGGCCTTGTATGTGGTCTGATATGCCCAGAGTGCATCAATTAATTTATTGGGCCAGTCCTTCCTATCTGGTCTAACCATCTTCTGGAGAATCAACTTGATTTGACGGTTAGACACTTCAACCTGCCCTTTGGTCTATGCGTGATACGGGGTGGCTATGCAGTGATGTACCATGTATTTCTTTAATAACGACCTGAAATGGGTGTGCATGAAGTGGCTTCCCCCATCGCTAATCAGAGCGTGGGGTATTCCAAGTCTCGCGAAAATATTTTGCCATACGAAAGAAATGACGATCTTGTGGTCAGCCCATCTCATCGGGATGGCCTCGACCCACTTCGAGACATAATCAACAGCTAGCAATATGTACTCGAAGCCACGCAAGCTCAGAAAAGGGCCTATAAAATTGATACCCCAGATGTCGAACACTTCTATGACTATGATGGGTTGGAGTGGCATCATGTCTCTCCTGGTCATAGAACCGACCGACTGACATCGTTTGCAGTGTTAGGCATAATCGTGTGTATCTCTGAAGATGGCTGGCTAGAAAAATCCTGACTGCAAAATTTTTGCAGCGATTTTCAATCCTGAGAAATGGCTGCCACATGCATCATTGTTGCAAAAAGAAAACACACAGGGGATCTCAGAGCCTGGGATGCATTTGCGAATAATCTGATCCGCTAGAATGTAGAAGAGTAGTGGGTCATCCCAGAGGTAATATTTGGCCTCTGCAATGAATTTGAGTTTCTGGTCCTTGGATAGGTTCATAGGAATTTTGCCTGTAGCAAGGTAGTTCGTGAAATCCGCATACCAGGGGAACTCAACAGAATGAATTGCCAAAAGAGATTCATCCGAAAATTGTTCATGGATAGGTAGGGAATAAGGAATGTGGTTTGGGTCTAATCTGGATAGGTGATACGCCACAACATTTTGTTTTCCAACTTTGTCATAGATTTCGATATCAAATTCCTGCAATAGAAGGATCCATCTAATAAGCCGTGGTTTGGCATCCTTCTTTGCCAGCAAATGCTGGAGGACGGAGTGGTCAGTGAAGATGATGACCTTGGACCCTGATAAGTATGATCTGAATTTTTCCAACCCGAATACTATTGCTAGCAGTTCTTTTTCGGTGACAGTGTAATTGTGCTGAGCCTCATTCAGCGTCTTGCTAGCATAGTATATGGCGAAGGGTTGTTTCTACTGACGCTATCCTAAAACAACACCGACGGTAAAATCAGAAGCGTCGCACATCATTTCGAAATCAAGTGACCAGTCAGGTGGTTGGAGAATAGGGGAGTCGGAAATAGCACTTCGTAAAGTCTCGAAGGCACTGAGACACGAGGTATCAAATTCAAATGGGACACCGGTAACCAAGTGATTTTTCAAAGGCCGTGCAATTTTTGAGAAATCACGTATAAATCTCCAATAGAAGCGGATGTGACCCAAGAATGATCTGATCTGTTTGACCGAGCTAGGTGGCGGTAAGTGGGAGATAATCTCTGATTTAGCCTGGTCGACCTCGAGTCCATTTTTGGAGATCCTGTGCCCTAGTACTATTCCATCCCTCACCATGAAATGGCTTTTCTCCCAAGATAGTACTAGGTTTACCTCAATACACCGTTTCAAGATCTTGGTGAGGTTACCAAGACAAGACGTGAAATCATCTCCAAAAATAGAGAAGTCATCCATGAATACCTCTACATAATCCCCAATCATGTCAGAGAAGATATCCATCATACAACACTGAAATGTCACTGGTGCATTGTAGAGGCCAAAGGGCATCCACTTGAAGGCGAATGTTCCAAAGGGGCATGTGAATGTGGTCTTGTCTTGATCTTCCATGCTAATCGCTACCTGATTATACCCAGAGTATCCATCCAGAAAGCAAAAGAAACTGCGTCCGGCTAACTGTTCCAAGATCTGGTTAATGAATGGCAAAGGAAAGTGATCCTTCTGGGTAGCCGTGTTCAGTTTCCTGTAGTCAATGCAGACTCGCCAAGATGTGGCAGTGCGGGTCGGGATGGATACGCCCTTATCATTTTCATGATGGTGAGTCCTTCTTTCTTGGGCACTATCTGAATCGAACTCACCCACTGGCTGTCTGAGATTAGATATACAATGCCTGCATCTAGCCATTTGATGATCTCCTTCTTAACAACCTCTAGCATATTCAACTTAAGTCGTCTTTGAGGTTGTCTCGAAGGTTTCACCCTCTCATCCATGTAAATGTCATGAGTGCAATACGAGGGGCGAATACCGCGGAGATCAACAATAGTCCACCCGATAGCAGCCCTATGGTCTTGAAGCGTAGAAATCAATTGATGCTCCTGTTCTTGGGTTAAGTGGGCATTGATAATGACTGGATATGTCTCACTTTCGCCCAAGAACATGTACTTGAGTGAGTTAGGTAAGGGCTTCAATTCAATCACGGGTGGGTCAGAATCAGATATGAGAGTGGGAGGAGCAGAATCGAGGGTGGGAATCTGCTAATCCATGTGCACATGAATTCCCGCTAAATCGCTCCTTGTAAAATCGGTTGTGACTGAGTTAACGGAAAGCTCGTTAGCTGTTGTCACATCTTTCTGCAATAAATGGGGCGATTCAGTAATATATGGATCAGGATAGCTAGATTCAGGGGTGCTGTGGTCAGAAGCACACCCTAAACAGTCAGATCCTTGGGGAGATATGTGTAATGCAGTGGTTTCAGTCCTGTGTGGATTGAGGTCCGAGAACCCTGATAGTGTAGTCGAATGAGACATTGGGTTGTCACAAAGGAGCCCAATGTTACCACAGTAAGCCGAATCTTCGTCTTCACCATCCTCCTCTATTCGATCACAGTCAAAGTTCTTTGCTGCCTCGAATATGTTTAGTCGAAGTCACTCATTGCCTGGGGCAATCTCCATACACCCGGATGCACAATCGCTGTTCGCTCGGGCTATCGCCAGAAATGGGCGGCCCAAAATAATTTGTGCATCTCGGAGATTAGGAGGAACTTCCATATCGAGAACGAAAAAATCTACGGGAAAGCAGAACCCATGGACTTTCACGATCACGTTCTCAACCACCCCCCTCGATGTTCTGACTGATCTATCAGCCAGCTGAATCCTAACTGAGGTGGGTTTCAACTCCCCAAATCGAAATCGATCAAATACGGCGGTGGGAGTTAAGTTGATGGAAGAATCTAAATCTAGAAGGTCCTGATCAAATGGAGAATCCTGCAAGAAGTAGGATATGAGTGGGGTACCAGGGTCTTTCTTCTTCGGCAGCAAGTCGGCTAGAATCACGACACTAGCCTCTTTCGACAATATTGCCTGTCATCCAATTCTTGGCTGTCGCTTCGGGGTACAATAGTCCTTCAAGAACCTAGTGACAGCAGGAATGTGATCGATTACTTCGAGGAGGGGGACCTAAATATGTACTTCCTTAAACATCGATTTTAGGTCCTCAAAATTCCGTGTGTCCTTTTTCCGTACTGCATTTCGTGTTAGAGCCTCAGGAAAAGGGACGGGAATCTCAGGGTTAAATGGCCTCTTAACCTTATCTACCATAGATGGCTCCTGAGATGATGGAGTCAAATCCGCCTGCAACGAGGGGTGGTAAAATCAGAACCCGCCTACCTAGGTGGTGGGTCGAATGTCTTCCTTCTGCTTCACAAAGAAACTACGTGTGCATTGGCTTGCTATCCATGTGGTGGTGGGGGAGCGGAAGGGGCAGAATACGCGGGATTCTGCAAAGGCGACTAGCCTTGCGTGTAACCGGGTGGTGCAGGAGGTGCCTGTAGTATTGCATGTGCTTGTCCCTGCGGTGTCTGAAACCTAGGTGGGGCACCCTAGTTCTGCACATATCGAGGATTAGGGATCGGTTGGGAGGGCAAGGCTCCCTGATTCCTATGCTCCTGCAACATCTGGTTCTGCGTGTTCTGTATGGTCTGAATCTGATCAGCCATCGCCTTCATAATCTGCAAGCTATCTTGTGCAGACTTCCTCATCAATTCTTACGGGTCCTCTTTCAATGCCTCCAACGGGTTAGCCCGCTTTGGAGGGTGGTTGGCAGCTTGGTGTAGCGACTGGTATAACGAGCGGGATTGCTACTACTGAGGCGGGAATGGCTACTGCCTAGGGTATGTGTTTTGCGCATTCCCGTATTGCCTAGTATAGTAGTGTGGATCTTGATGTGGTCTCTGAGAATTACCAGACCAGGAGAAGTTTGGATGCTGGCGCCAACCAGGGTTATATGTCTCTGAATATAGGATATTATGCCCGTATCCTTGGATAGCGTTGACGTCCTCATAGGCTAAAGATGTCTGAGATGTATATTCGTCAAGGGAATACGCATTATAATCTGCGGGTGGTGCATAACCCTGGTCGTAATGTGCCAGATCTGGATTGTTTACGGGATCTTGATATGCGGGATCTCGTAAATATGAAGAAGATGCATCTCGAGTGAGTAGATTAACTCGAGCAGGTGGGGCTCGGGGTGCATAGGAGGGTCGTGAGGTAGCAGAGCTCAAGTCGGATTGACCTTGACTAATCTGGTCAATCTTCTTCTTGATTAAGTTTACTCTATCCAGCTGCTTGGCGATGTCGGCTCGAATAGACTCGATGTGAGCCTCGTGGACACCAACTCTCTACTGATCAGGCCGCTGGAACTGGTTCATAGATGAGGCATTCATCGAGTTCTCCGCTAATGATTCGAACAGCTCAAATGCGTTGTTCTCATCTTTTGAGAGAAAATTCCTGCCACTAGATGAATCGGCCAGATACCGATGTGTGTCATCCATCCCATGGTAAAAAATTTGAGCTAAGTGCCATCTGGGTATACAGTGAGGCAGGCATTTTCAGAGAAGGTTGTGAAATCTGTCCCATGCTTCGTGTAATTTCTCCCCAGCTCCCTGGGAGAAAGTCGTGATTGCGTGTCGCATTGCATTTGTTCGACCGATTGGGAAGAACTTTTGCTGGAATTCACGTTGTAATTCTGGCTAGTTTCCAATTGGCTTCCCAATAGTCTTGAACCAGTATGAAGCTTTGTCCCTTAGTGAGAACGGGAAAAGCTTCATCAGAACAATCCCAAGATCAACATTCCTAGGTTGGATCATTTCAGTGAGTTGACTTAGGTCCTCAAGGTGCTAGAACGGATCTTCGCTTGAGTTCTTGTAGAAATGAGTGCTGATCAACCCAATTACATTGGGATTGATCTCAAACACGTCTCCGCCTGAGGGAATTCTGACAAGAGGTGAGACGATTTGTGAGGCTGGGTCGTAGAAATCCCGCAGTTGTTCTCCTTGCAGTGGGTGTTGCATCCTGTCAAGTGCCGTCAGAATGCGATCCATGCTCTGCTGATGCCACTCCTCAGATTTGGTGACTCGAGCTTCCAGATGAGCCATCGGGTCCAGATTCTTGATGTCCTAACACGATCTAGGTCCAGGTCTAGGATTTGCCATGGTGGCTCTTGGAGTAGAAGAAATGGGGGGAGAAGATGGTCCAGGTGAGGCGACTCACCTCCTTGGGAGTGGCTCCCAAGGTCCAACCAAGTGAGGTCGAAGTGACCTCCTTCCGTGCATACACTGCCCAACCCCTGGGTTGGTGTAGCCAGGCAAGACAAGACTAAGGCCCTATCAATCAAATGGTCCTTATAGATCAGGTGACCAGATTTTTCATTAGAAATTTGAATTCTTGAAGATAAGTTTGTCGTTCAACTGATTGAAAGTGATTCCCGCCTCTCAAGCTAACCCAGCCAGTCTGGTTATGAGGGGACTAAGGGGAAGGTTCTTCCTGTGGCTTATGCCTCCGGTTCCGTTGACCCCCGAGCCGCGGTCGTTTGACACTACCCCGCAGACTTAGTCACCAGGTTTGGCAACAGAGATTAAAAACACCCAGTAGTATGACAACGAACTCAGGTTGATTTCGTGTTTTAAAATTAATTTTTAACCCGTTTTCTTTAGTGGGTTTGTGGTGAGTGGCCCACAAGGTGACCAAGCTCACCGTCTAACTAGACTTGATTAAGTCTAGGTTAGCCCAAGTGTGGTTTCTAGTTGTAATCCTAAAGATTCAACCTAAGTTGCATGCACTTCTAGGTTCTTTTTCTGTTTCAGTAGACCACAAAAGTAATGTCGATTCTCTGATAATAATTGGATTCCAATTAATTTTTAAATTTGCGAGTAGATTCCATTTTCAATTGGTTTTTCATAGAATATTTTTTTTGGAATTTTTAATGTTTCAACCAAATTTTTAGGGAATTTTGAATATCAGGGGGTCAGATCTGGAACTTTGACCCCGGGTTGGTTTTTTGCTTTGAAACAGTACCAAATAATCTTCAAAAATTTGGAAAAAATATGGAAAATAAAGCCAATGAGATCAGATTTCAAACTCCACCATTTTTAGTCAAAATTTGATTAGCAGATTGCTTGAAATCGCTTTCTAAAATTTGAAAAGTTTTGAATCTGGGTCAGTTTGACCCCCATACACTTTGCGAATTTTTAAAATTGTATACTTGGAATTTTTTCAAAATAAAAGTGGCGTTTGAAAGATGATTTGAAAATGAAGGTTTAGCTAAAATTTTAAAATTTTTCGCTTACTAATTGTTTGGCAATCGAATTTTTAAATCCAACTTGAAATCTGGCCGAAAATCAAAAGATGGTGGAAAAGCTCTTTAGAGAGGTTTGAATTGAAATCTAAGCTTTCCACGAAAATTATTTTTTTTATTTTTTTTTCAAATCTTTTACACATTTTTTTTTTCAAAGAGAATTTTTCAAAAGGTTCAAAAGAAAATATCTTTTTTTTTCTTTTTCGAACTAACCTAAGATTAAAAAAGGAAACCTAATCTAGATTTTTTTCAAAATTTTTCTTTTTTATTTCTTTTTCATTTTCATGAAAATGAGTAAAGTCTTTTTCTTTTTTCACACAAGAGATTGCAGGAAGTAGATCTAGTCCTACGGTTCAGAAAATAAACCTAATCTAAGAGAATGTGATGTGCGCCTGATTTCTTTTCCTTGCTCGTGTGCGCAGATTCTATTCTTTTTCCATTTTTCCTGTACATCAAAAATAAAGTAGAGAGAAATTTGTCAGTGATAGTCTAAAAGATCAAAATCAAAGAAAATGACGTCGCCTCCCCGGCAACGGTGCCATTTTGTCGAGTATGCGTAAATCATATTTTTGATAGAAAAAAGTGTCGTAGTATAGTCGCGAAGTCGATCCAACAAAGATATTATTTTACAAAAATTACTAGACCAGAGTCCCAGTCGTTCGTCTCTGGGAGGCATTGCTTTCACTTTTAAAATCGATCTTTTTACTGCTCTACTTCGTTTAAAGATGCATGCCGGTTTCATATCTCCTAACTAAAACTTCACCACTTCTGTTATTAACTCGGATCACATGCGCAAGCGTCAAATAAATTACAAAGGTGAACGTGTGAGTTTCTGTGCGCACGATTCTAGTGAGGTGGTGACTATTTATGGAGAAAGCATCTATCATTAGATTTTCAATATCCTCAGGAAATGACATGCTGGCGCATAATGGATAGATAGTTAAAGAGCAGGCACTTAAATCATGCAAATACGATAATTATTAGCCACGTGGTGATTTCAAACACATAAAGAGATATATATATAAATGCATTTTCATTCATTCATTGGGGAGTTGTTTGCACACGGAATCTAGAGGAAAGCTTGTACATAAAAGCTTGAAAATTAAACCTAGCTACCAGAAAATGATTGCATACAAGAATCAATGGGGGGATTTCACATGCATCATTGGGGGAGAAGTAAGACTATGCTATTAAGCAGTAATAAAAGCAATAAAATTATGAAGAGAATGAATTAAATCTAGAAGAATAGGGGGCATTCAGGGTGGTCCCCAATGGCCTTGGAGTGGTCGGGAAAAGAAAGAGGGGCAGCCAATGTAGCTTAGTCCGACCCTTGGAGAGAGGTAGGGTTGATCCAGCATCCTGGCATGATGTCCTCCATGATGGTGGTGAGATCGTGGAGGTGGAGTAGCTAAGCTAATTGAAGGTGGGCGTGTATGGAGCTAATGAGCTGAGTGGTGCCAATGAAGCCAAGGGATGTGAATGGGTGCACTTGGCCGCCCATGGGGTCTCTTTGTAGACCCAATGGCTTCTCTCTAGAGTGGTGTGGAAATCTCTAGATAGAGTCCAAGAGTGGCTGGCCACATGAGGGTGGAGGTGGTCTTTAAGATCCAAAAATTATGGATCTCAATTTGAATGCCTCTTGGTTGCTAAATTTGGCACCAAGAGGTGGCGCCATCTCAAGAGAGCTCTAGAGAACTCCAAAGAACTGTGTGCATGAATGGGTGTGTGTGTGAGTGTGTGATCGTGCACTATGTTGCTAGGTAGCTTAGGATAGGTCCTAAGGGGTTTCTGTAGGTGTACATCTTGATTTTAAGGCTACAAACCCTAATTGCTAAGGTGAAAATGCAATTAAACTTAACCTAAGATTAATTGAATGAGTGTGAGCCTAATTGAGGGTGACATAACTCAATCCGGTTGGGCTTAGGTCAATTGGACTCTCACTTAGTCCGATTGAACTTGTGTGGGTTGAGATCTAAGCTTAATTGGGCTCAATGAGTCCAATTGACATAGGTGAAGGTAATTGACTTGATCTAAGTCAATTGGGTTTGGTGAGGACCTAATTAGGTCCTTAGGTAGGTCTAGTGGTGATGTACTAGGGTTAGGACACCTTTATTTAGGTTCCTATGGGGTTGGGATTAGGTCTAGGGAGCTAGAGATCCAAGATCAAGACTTGAATCTCAAAAAAGGAATTGGAGACTAGTATCAGACGTCCAATAATAGGATCAGATGACTTATACTCGAAAATCAGAAGTTTAGACTTCAGTTATGGACGTCCAATTTGAGTTAGGGGGAAATCAAGGTTCTATTTTGGGTACTCTGCAGAAATTGGATGTCTGACAAAGTGTCTGGATGTCCAATAACACTGCAGAAGTGGGTTTAAGGTGTGCGGGAGATGGCTAAGGGTCCTGGACATCCTATAACTTATTTGGACATCCGGATAAGGGTTGGAACTAGGGTTTTAAGGCTTCCTAGGTTGTTGTGACATAATCTAAGGGTGGCCAAGGCTTGGGGAAGTCTCTAGGCTATCCTGGGGCTAGGATGGACCTAAGCTCTTCACATTTTACTACCTTATTCCTACTTAATAGAATAGCAAACCTTTAATACTCTTACATTATTGTTCCTATATCTAAACTAAGCCCTCTGCTCCAGCTCTACTACAACTCCCGTTATTCCAGATCCAGCTTCAGATCCTGCTCCAGATCCAACTCTTATCTGCTTATTGCATGCAATTGACATAATGCATTTAATCAGCACATTATAACATTATTTTATGCATAGCTAAAGTAAAGCGGTAAAGATGCAGATAATGCATATGTATGCGTGAATAACCTTAACTTATGCTAAGTCCTAGCTTAATCTAGGTCAATTAAGACCTATGATTACTGCGCAATCAGTCCACCAGCACCTTCACCCCCATCGAGCTCCACCTATAGTGCAGCTGTGTGAAAGGGCTCCCAGAAAGGAAGCCCCTAGTCACGACCACCTCGTACGCCAACTTCGAAAAGGCACCAGCTGGCTCAGACAGGGCATTGGATGCACTCACACCACCTGAAGGAGCCTTCTCAATCACGGTAGGCGAAGAGTCAAGGATGACACACCCAGGTAGATTCAAGGGGGCAGGTGAATCCACTAGGGCATCCCCCACTTCAGCCCCGCTTAAACTCTCACAAGCGAACAACGATGGCTGGACATCCCCTAGACCCTCTTTGGGTGCTTGAGAGGGGTATCCACCTTCTTCTCGCTCCCTCCTGCCTCCTTCCTTTTGGGCTCCTTAGAGCGAGAGGATTGGCTTCCCTTGCTCCCCTACATGGGCCTCTCCTCCCCTGTTGTGGTCGATGCTGAGAGAAATTGCTGCCTCCCTACCTGGGAGTCTCCGATCGAGCAAACCAACCAAAAACTACAAACAAATAATGGAGTTATCAAGCCATTAAGTAATGAACAAAGGGGGGGTATGCATTCTACAGCTTCCACCTCCTCCCTACTTACATGGCGTGGGATTCGAATTGACAACCCACCGTAAAGCCTCCCGGACGTCTTCCCGCTTGAGTTTGAGCAGGCAATTGGCCCAAATCCAACTATCCTATCGACGTCCACCTGAGCAGCAGGGTCAAGCTCCTTTGACCTAGGTGGCAAGTCCTTATCAAATCGACCTTTCTAGGTATACAGGACGCTGTGATCCTCTACAAGGACGAATAAAAAATGGTGATCTTGCCCCTTCAAACTGTCGGGTAGGTCAACTTTACGGTATTTGGTGTGCCGGTTGTAAAGTGTATAAGTATCTGACAGGGCTTCCCCTTTCTTCACTTTTAGGGGCATGAGGCCAAAAAGCAAGAAAAACAAGCCTAGGCAGGGGACAATCCATAAATGAAATCAAATGGCAGTAAAGGCATTCAACACTAACCAACAATTCTGGCTGAGTTGAGAAGGAGCCAGGCGGTAGTAAATAAGGAACGAGCACAAGAAGCGGTTCAAGGGAATCCAGTTGCCATATTCAATGGCATATTTACAAATAATAAACGAATCCCTAGACCTGTCCAAGCATAGGCAGGTGTGCGACCCACAGTGGTGGAACAGAACTCCATCGAGTCCGTCCTCGCTCAAAAATGCCTTAATTTCGAAATGACTACGAAAGTCAAAAGAAAAGGTATAAAGCTCCCTAGTCTTAGGTGAGATGCTGGATGAAGATGAGAACTTACCCTTACCCATGAGTCCAAACATCGTCAAGCATCATCTCAGCACTCATCAAAGAAAGGAGCTCTGAGACAACACCTCCTCGCTCTTCGCCTGAACAGGAGAGCAGCATACCACCAGTAGAAAGAGCTCGCTAAGGGACAAGTGGGGCATTTACTATGCCCCACACCCCCTATTTATAACACTCGTACCGAGTAGTTCTCCTCATGCAAGGTGCAAGTTTCAAAAAATGAAATCCCGTTGTATCTACGAGGATTTCAAAAAATACCCCCTCTAAGGCAGGGATACCTCGGTAATCATTACCGACAATTAATGCCTGCGAGCATGTATCTTGTACAAGATTAATACCAGTCACATCCCTGCCAAGCATGGTATTTTAGGCCTTAAAGCCTAATCATGACAGCAATTAATGCCGGTCTAGTCAAACAACAAGACAAAATGTGAATCCTGTAGTAATTGGCCATTACTTGCGAAAGTTGAACAGGCGGATGCACCTCATGCCACCTCTTAAGGCCAACAATGCAACAGACGGGTGCGCCTCATGCCAACTCTTAAGGCAGCAATATAGTAAGCGGAAGAGCCTCATGCCACTCCTAAGGCTGGCAATACAGCAGGCGACATGCCTCATGCCGCCTCATAAGACCAGTAATGAAGTAGGCGTGTGGGCCTCCTGCTAGCTCTTAAGGCCGGTGGAAGTATAGGCAAATTCACCTTCAGCCTCGTCTTAAGGATGGCAGCACACTAGGTGAATGCCCCTAAAGCCACCTCCTATGGTCAGGCAACATAGCTGGCGAATATTTGGGGCAAATTCTTCTCCAAAACGAATGTTTCCTCGCTTAAACAAACAGCTGGAGCATTAATGTAGATACATCCAATTAGGCTAAAATGCCTATTTATGCATGTTTCTAAGCTTAGATATCTATTCCATACAATAAATATTGCATAGTATGCATCCTTCTGCATTTAGAGTAGTTTGTATAAATTATAGGCTAATTCATGTCCTTTAGTGGTTAGGAGAGAAGGAGACTTATTTTGGGGCCTCAGATTGACGATCCGATTGTACGGATCTGATCAGGACAACAATCAGAGTCCAATGCCTCCAAAATCATCATGATCGGTGTCCTATAGCACATTGTGTAATTCGAGGAAGATCAATGGCCAAGGGGCTAAGTGATGCAATTCAGAGCTTTAAATAGCAAGTCCAACCACACGGATAGACCTGGATTGATGATCACAGACCAACAACATGAAAATCGACCCAATCTAACATCTGTGGCATCATCTTCGAGCAAAAGAAGGTGAACGGTCTAGATGGCACCACATGGTGACATCTCGACCGCCATGGGCATCAGCAACATTCCCTCTTCGTCTGAGCGATCGATCTCCACCGTCGGATTTACATCCAATGGTTGAGAGCGCTTGGGGCTCAAAACAAAACTGCGACCATCCCATGCCCATAGTGCAATGGTTAAAGCTCTTGCTGTGAAACGAAGGGTGCAGGTTCGATCCTCAATTGGCCACTCCTCTCGGTGCTACTCAATTGAAATCAGAACCGTCTAATCAGCTGTAGATGGAGAGGATTGAGCCATGTCACCTTGAGGCTAGCTTAGCATGCGCGAGGGGTGCAATCAAGACCATCTGATGGTGATCAAGCCCTTACGAACGTGCCACGTGATACGTTGGACAGATGGAAGCACGAGACGCGTGATCATAGGCAAGTCTTGTGCGATCTAAAGGCATGGAGGCACGAGATCACAACCCTCCTATCTTGGATGGACAACCGAGGGAGCTCCAGAAGATACTAGCAAATGCGTGTGCAAGCGCCAGCAGTGGTGTGCACGACCTTCAGCGATGTCAATGGCGGGTCTCCAGCGGCGTTTTAAATGTCATTGTTGACTCGTATGCAGAATAGACCCTCCTCCCACCACTATATAAAGCACTACACCTCTCCTATTTCTCTTCATCCCCTCCTATGCTCTTCTCACCTACTCTAGAGCTTAAAACATACCTTGAGTTTGTGTCCCAAGTCTTTAGGATGCTCCACTAGAGAAAAGAAAATTATTTTCCACCATCTCACCACCATTCGTGGAGCTCTCATCGGCCATCTTCTCAACCCCGTTCCAGGAAGCAAATCACACCGCAATGCCGCCCGTCCTCCCGTCATCTTCTGATGTCATTCTACTTTTTCCAACTCCACATCTTCATCTAGGCCCTGTCAACACAGCATTGTCCTCCAAGCAGTCGACAAAGAGGATTTTTATCACCTCCTTTACCTTTTACTTCTATCATAGTGTAGAATCTATTGTAATAAACATTTTTGAAGCATATATCTAGAAGTAGTTTTTGATTTTCTTTCTCTTGCTTTATAATTAGCAAGTAGAATAGTTCCTTCCTACTTTCTAAAATAGCTTAGTGTAGATAATATTCCTGCCTGTTTCCCCACTATCATAAAATGTCGAAAAAAAATAGCAAATACAAAATACCAAAAAGAAACAAAGAGAAACAAGGATTTTCAAAGAAACAAATGTCGCCTCCCCATGTTCGACCCGAGGATCCCTTTTGAGTTTTGGTAAATTTATTTGGTAGTGATTTTTGAGACTACGATGATGGGTTTTCCAAAACCCTAATTTCCATCACAAAAATATGTTCATCAGGCATCATTTTGGCATCATTACCTATCATGGAGTTTTCCCCATACAGTTATTTTCTTAACAAGCATTCACTAGCTAGAGTAAAGGGCATATGTTGAGGGACAAAAAATGCCCTCGGACTCAAAACTCCATGAGAAGCCCAACAAAAAGACTTCGGTACAAGCGAGTTCGGGGATCCGACCTACCTATACCTGGAAAAAATCTAGTACAGGTGGGTCCAAGGATCTGAACTGCTGTTAGTCGCTCTGAAATGGGTTTTAAAATCGTCGAGTTGCAGTATAGATTGAATCAGTGCAAAAAATAAATAATATTTCTTACTCGAAAGAAATCTGAGGTCGAACACAGGGAGCAAATAGGAATTCACACACTAATCTCAATAATGCAAATGAGCACAAGAATTTAAACCATAAAATGATATTCAATAAATACTAATCTGTCACTTTAGATATTCAATGAATTCTCATGTATTTTGAGGAAATAAAAAGGTAGAGAAGCTATAATGATGGTGATTTAAATCACTAATTATTCTCTAAGCATATATATCAAGCATTCAATATCTCAACAGTATTAAGCCTCAAATCAGTCGTCGGGTCATTTAATCAGATGACTTAGCCATCAGATGCTATAGTGCTTCCCTAGAACTGTTCTTCTTCTTCTTCTTTCTTTCCTTGGCTTTCTTCCTTTCTTCCTCTTCTGTCTTCTTAAGCTGTTCTCTTCTTCCTCTTCCTTCATTTTTGGTTGTTCTCTTCTCTTTTCTTCCTTTCATCTTACGCACAAGGGAGGCACTTAGATTTTGGGTAAGTGTTGCACAGTGCAAAACCCTCCCCTACCCCACACTCTCTTCCTCTCTCTCTCTAGGTTTTGCCCTCCTAGGGCCATGCACATCAGGTTATTAGGTAATCGAAGGATCCGTGTACCTAGGTCCAAGGTCACCGGCGTGGTGTAGTGACCGAGGAGTGAGGCTTAGGTGGGTCGGGTGAGTGAGGGTGTAATGCGACCTCATCCCATGGTTGGAGGTGATAAGACCCAACCACAAAAACAATATAAGTAGCTTCACTCGATTGTCCACTTCTGAGGTGGGACTAAAGTCCCACCCTTCTTCGCGCGATAGCAGCGGTTGAGTCTTTCGTCCAATTGGCATGGCTATTGCTCCTATAGTCTTAAACTAAGGTCATGGATATGTTCGTGGGATGAATCAACGTAGCCTGGAGCAAATTCCTGGAGTCACTGCATCCTGGAGCGAGTTTAAAGCCTTGCTCGAAGCTTCGGTAATGACGGTAATGAGTGGAGGACGACGTCGACCTAAAAATAATAATACTGCCTTACAGCCAAGTTAAACTAGCTCAGGACCTTCGCCGAATGACATGGAGTATGTTGGTAGTGGTTTTGTGGCGGATTGGGGTTTGTGGTGACCCATTGGCATCAGGGAAGGAAGCACGTAGGTGCAATGTTTCGCGTAGCGAGTGGGTGGATGAAAAAGCAAATGGAGAGAGGGTTTTTAAAGAGTGGAGCACGACAGAGTTGATGGAGGTGATAGAAGTGCAAATCGTGTGGTGGAGCGATGGTTGGGCGTCGCCGGAGCTTCACTGGAGTGAAAGAAGACTGAGGGGGAGACGTGTGGTCGGCGGTCGTTTCAGAGATAGAAAGAGGGAAAAAGGAGGGAAGTAGGGGAAGTTAAAGAACCTAGTTTAGAGATGAAAGGAGGAGATATTCCCACACCGGTTTCATGGTCGGACATGCGGAAGACGAACCTTCGAAGGGAGAGACGGCGAGGAAGAAGGGACTACGGCACCTCTGATGTGATCGCCGAGAGGTGGAGGAAGTCAGGGGGGAAGAAGACTCTCCCAATTTGACCATTGGGAGGCCATAGGATGACAAGGAAGATGCTCACTGGAGCTAGGCTGGAGGTAGTGTTAGGAAGAGGGTTTTGTGGCCAAATCCTAGCTAAGGAGCACGTCCGTGCCCTGGAGATCCTTTTATAGGGCTTAAGAGGGGGTTTTGAGCTTGGAAGCCAAGCTTCCAAGCTCCATGATTCTCGTGCACGTTTGACATGCGTACCTTCAAAAGGTTCACATGAGGATTTTGGAAAGACATAAAGCCTAAGGAATGGCTCAAATGGAAGGTAACTTCCCAAGGAATCTTCGATTCAAATTTGGGAGAGATTAATTGAGAATTGAGCGAGAAATCCTCACTCGAAACTCAACGGTGAAGGTTTAGCCTTCCAAAAATGGTGTGAGGACCTGTTTGTAAGGAAGATGACAAAAGATAGGGACCTTTTTGAAAGGATTTTGAAAGTTGGGGGCATGTGTGTGAGAGAAGAGACTTAGACAGGGCCAAATTGCCAACTAGGTCAAGATGATCCTAGACTGGGTCCAAATTTTGGTAAAAACCTAATTTGAACCCAAGGAATTTAATGGTGAAGTTAGAATTTGGTTTTGACATCATTTGACTAGGTAATTTATGCAAAAACCCAAATTAAGGCAAATATATGTCTAGGACTCTGTTTCGGGTCAAGATGGGTTCTAATGGTCAAATTGAAGGTACCAAATCATAGAAAATATTTTTCTATGAATTTGAGAGGGTTTAGGTGAATTTTATCCTGACCATATTTTCAGTTAATTAAGCAGGTCTGTTTTTAGGGTCTCAGATGTCATTTAATTCTCAAAACACTCAAAAATCCATTTCCGTCTGTACTAACCCACTTGTTGGACATTTAAGGCCATTCGACCATTAATTACCCCCTAGGAAAATCAGTGGTTGTTTTGCATTCATGATATGATGGCAAAATTACATTTTTAACCCTATTTTATTATCTTTCCCTCAGAATGATTATGCAATGAATTATGGCCTTCTGTCAATTATGTAGAGCATTTATTCCTCGATAATGATGAATTTGAGCTAGTTTTGGCTCATGATAGTGTTCCCATCAACTGCCTACAGCCAGAAAGACTCGGGTATTGGCGGTTCCTAGGACTCAACCTGCCTACACCTGGAAAGGCCAGGATATGGTCGAATCCAAAGGACCCAACCAACCTAAGGATCCGACGCCAACAAAGAGACAACAAAAAAAGTCCAACATTGCCATTCCTGCAATAAGTGATGGCATGGTCACCGTAATTAGTAACCTGACAATGTACATACCCTAGCAACGAGTATATCCAGCAGAAGATCTCGCGAAAGGATCGACCCCAGCACTATAAATATAGAAGAAAGGACCTCAAGGCCCTCTCTTAGGAAATTTGATAGAGAAAAAGAGATTGTAAGCTTGTTTCTTGTTAGTGCATATATGGGAGCATCATTCTCCCCCTAGACATACACCTTTTACGGTGGAACAAGGTAAACAACCCCTGTCTCTATGTGACTGCTTGAGTTGTTGAGTCAAACCCTCTGATTACTTAGGAGGTTCGATCATTAGTGTACCCCAAAACCCCTCTTCTTCACGAAGAGGATTTTGTCTCACGAAGGAAACACCACACAAATACCTAACCAATAAAATAAAATAGAAGAACCTATAGAGCCCAAAAGTAAGTTTGAACCTAAGCTTCTATAAGTAAAGAGACTTCCCTAATGTTGAAGAGATTGACATGAAAAGCGCAGTAGAGTTTCAGTGCTCTCGAATTCGAAGTGTAGAACTAGGAGAGCAAGAATTGATCTTCTTCTAGATGAATTCTCTCTTTCAATCACTAAGAATGTGATGATAACGTCATCATCAGCCATATCTAGCTTTAATTAGTCATATTCCATTGATAAATGCTCCTACATAACTGCCAAAGAGCCCTAATTTATTGCATTTCCATTATGAGAAATAAACATGAAAGTAGGGGTAAAAGTGTAGTTTTAATAGAATATCCTAATTGCAGAACAATTATGGGATTTCCTAGGGGTTAATTAAATTTCAAATGGTCATAAATGTCTAATAAGAGGGTCCATTAAGAACTAAAGGAATTTTCACATGTTTTGAAAATTAAATGACATCTAAAACCCTAAAAATAGATCCACTTAAATAACTAAGGTTCTAGTCAATATAAAATTCACCTTAACCTTCTAAAAATCATATAAAAATATTTTATAAGGTTTGGTATGCTTGCTTTGACCATTGGAACCCAATTTGACCTAAAATAGAGTCTTAGACATATAGTTACCCTAATTTGGATTTCTACAAAATTTACTCAGTAAAACTAGGTCAAAACCTAAATCTGACTCCACCATCAAATTCCTTGGGTCGAAATTATGTTTGTACCAAAATTTAGTCCCAATCAGAGATCATCTTGACCAAGTTTGCATTTTGGTCCAATCTAATTCTTTTCTCTCACACACATGCCCCTAACTTTCGAATTCTTTACAAGGAGCCACCCAACTTCTTCATCTTCTTTATGAAAAGGTCCCTGCCACCATGGCCATGTGAACCCACCAAGAGCTGATCTTCAATTAAGAAGATCTCCTTGATTTCACGAAGAAACCCTTCTAAAATTGGAAAGGAGACTCTTCAGGAGATCCCCTTCTGTTGAACGACTTACGAAGCTACGCTAACGTGTTCGGTTTTGGAAAACCTGTCGTTGTAGTTCGAAAGCGAAGGATTCGTGTTCAACAAATAAAATTTATACCGAAATTAAAATTCCGGGTCGAACACAGGGAGGCGGACGTTTGATTTAAAAACTTCGCGTTTCTTTTTATTTTGTCACAAAGAAATTCAATTTAAACTATCTAAGTATCTACAACAAATAAAAGAGAGAGGGAGAGTAAGAGAGAGAGAAAGAATACTATACATGGAAATCAAAATGAGATGTAGAATAGACAAGGAATTTATCATAAAAGAGTTCTTTCGTTACAACTAGAAAACATAAAACAATTACTCTAGAAAGCATTAAAAGAATGGAGGGAGAAATGTCCTCCTCGACGATCGCTCGGAGGACGAATAGACTACTCTAGAAAGCAGTAAATCTATACTAGAAAGCAGTAAAAAGAATAGGGAGAGAGAATCCTCCTCGACGGTCGCTTGGAGGACAAGCCGGATGGGACTACGCCTGGACGAAGGAGAACGAAGCGGGACGAAGGAGGACGAAGCAGAAGAACGGGAACGAAGCAGCACGCCGTCGTCGTCGCGGGATCCACTTCCGAAGGGGGACGAAAATTTGGACTTTATCTCGCGAGAAGCATCCCGGGTGTGGGACAAGCTTCTCTTGAGCTTTGGAGAGGTAGAGAGGAGAAGGAAGGGATGAAAATTTCGTATGGAGGGGGTCTCCTTTTATAGTTGCAAGGAGTGGGGGCAAAATGGACATTACATCTTCAAAATAATAAATAAGGGGTCTTTAGTGACGGATAAAACCGTCGCTAAAGCCCCGACGTTGCCGTCGCCGCCGCGCCCACGCGCGCCCGCTCGGCTGCCCGCGCGCGTAACGCCTACGCACGTCCGCGTCGTCTCAGCCGTCCGATCGCGAGATCGGATGGCTTAGATCGCGTCCGCGCCCGCTACGTAGCGCGCCCGCCCGCGTGCGATCGCGCGTCGTCCTGATTGAGCGCGCGCAGCCGTTGGATCTTCATCTGACGCTCGTCCGCGCCCGCTCGCCCGCGCCTTCCACCCCCTCACCGCGGCTCGAACCCGCGACCTCCGCTTCGCCCGCAGCTGCGTCGCCGCTGCGCTACGCGGACGGAATGGTCGCGCGGACGCTTTTAAGCGCGAGCGACCGCAGCCGTTGGATCGAGATCCAACGGCGGAGAGGAGACGGTGTACGGTCTTCACAAGACGCATGCGGCTGATTGGGCGGCTGAGATGGCGCCACGTGGTGCCATCTTGGCCGTCCATCTTCTGGAGGTTGTGGATGGTGCCACGGATGTCGGATTGACTCGATTTTTGTGTCGTTGGGCTGCGATTGTCGATCTGAATTCATCCGTGTGGTCGGATTTGCCATCTGAAGTGCGGATTTACACCATCCTGGCCCTTGATCTTCTAGGGTTCCCCGGTCTCTATCTGATGCTACAGATGCCTGATTAGGGCGATCTTGGAGTCGTTGAACTCCAATCGTCGCCCTGATCACATCCATACGGTTGGATCTTTGATCCGAGGCCCCGATAAAATATTTGCCCTGTCCAAGCACATAAAAGGAGACAATTAACCTCCATTTTATTCAAACTACTCTAAATGCAAGATGATGCATGTAATGCAATATTTATATCATGAAATGCAATCCTATGATTAAGAACATGCATAAATAGACATTTTAAGTAGTGTAAATGTGTTTACATCATACCCCCATGCCTATCTTTTGCTAGTCCCTAGCAAAAACTATATGCTATTTATAAAAGAATTAGGTTAGATTATTTGGACCTGAGTCACTTTCAATCATTAAGAAATTGTCTACTTAGGAACTGAACTTTCAAAGACACAACAGTGCCCGGGTATCAGCCAAAATGCAGACCGCCTCAAGCCTCGCCTTATTCAAAGAAAAATTTCTTTTTCTGTTTTTACTTTTTTTTTTTTTTTTTTTTGGATTTTCAAATTTTAGGGTTTAAGAGTGGCTTTCTACGGCCATTCAACTCACCCAAGATTTGATGAGAACCCTAAGTTTTAAGCATCTTATTGTGATTGTGATAGACTCGTTGACCGGCAATTAGAACGGACTTCGGATTTCTACGCCTCTAGGTGACCTCAAAAAGAATTCTGCCTAAAGGTGTATCTTTACAACCGGTAGCTTTCTCCCTACTTTTATTTTTTAACGGGGTCAACACAAGGGTGAATCCAGTGTATATCTCCCCGGTTTATTCTACTTCTCCGCTTCTTCCTGAGTGTTTTGGGAATTTTTAGTGCATTTTCTGAGCTGGGTTCTGGACAACCGGTCGATGAGCTGTTACCACCAACAACTTGCCATCCATACTCGTGCGGTGAAGTGTGGCTTATTTCTTTTTGTTCTTTTCTCCTTTTTGATTTTTTTTTTTTTTTTTTTTTAAGTAGGTGGCTTCCCTGGTCTAAGATTTACCTAAAGGCAGCAAAAAGAGAAAGGTCAGTGACTGGGCTCTGGACAACCTACCTATGGGCTGTTACCCACGATAACTTGCCAGCCATATCACCCTAGAAGGTTCATTAGCTACCCAATTTCCATTAAAATCGCCAAATAACGAGTCAGTGCAAAGAAAGTATGTAGATGCTTAAGACTCAAAATTCCCTCACATCAGAGGGTGGGTTGATAAGTCGTGTACTTATCACCCAAACTTATTTACTCCAATTAAAATAAAATTCAAGTTGGCGAGAACTCGAAAAACAAATCCACATTTTAGTGGATATACGGGCTGATTAAGTCCAAAGACCTGAAGGGTCTTTGTGTTCAGAACATAATATAGTATTCCTTAAGATCGAAAATTTTCTTAAACCCAAATTCTCTTTCCTAATTTTGATTTTTTTTTTTTTATATAAAATAAAACAAATCTACGGAGCTGACGAATGAATTCAAAGATAAATATCCATCCCCCCATGCCTATCTAATGCATTGTCCTCATTGTATTAAAAAGACATAAAACAGAGTGGAAAAGCGTAGAAAGCACCTGAATTGCGTGGATATCGGGTCCGCTCCGAGATGAAAGTGAAAAAGAACTGTATATGTGCTGAGTTTAGTGCCTTCAGCTAGGCACACTATACAAAGAAAAGAAATGAAGAATTCACATGTGCAGGTCAGAATTAGAATGAACAGAAGAATCCTCCGACCTGTCAGCAGAGGTCCACAGTTGTGGACCAGATTGTGGTGCAGACCCACACCCCATAATCGAGAATATCTTAGGTTCTGGATAAAAATTACCCAAAACCTAAAATCAGAATGTAAGCGGGATCGGGCCTGCGATTTCTGAGGATGCAACCCAAGACCAAAAAGTCGGGTTACAGAAAATTGAAGCTCAAAAGGATAATCGTTGAATGTGTGCTTGAGTTGAACATCCTCGAAACAAATGTCGTAAGGGTTCTGATTTGATGGTTTCAGCTTAAAAGGAACCCTTCGACTCAATCTTCCATTTCCTCCAAAATTAACTTCCCAAATTAGAACTTCCCCGCTCCTATCCTCCTCATTAAGTGTATCAAATTCCAAGACCTCTTGTATATTCATCACCCCGTCTGGAATCTCCAAGTCTAAATGATGTGGCAGAATCAAAATTGACTTGGGTCTAATTATCTCAGAATTAGAATCATCAATAAGCTCAACAGGGTGTAACTGATAATCAGGGCATTGAATTAATTCCTCCAGAAAATGCGATTCTGGATCCGTATCGTGTGCCCTAATAAGATCAGCTTCCTCAGTTATTGGGCTATCAAATGATCTATCAGATTCCTCAGGCCCAATCGTCTCACAAAAATCGTGATCTGAAAACTCGTGTGAGACTTCGCAACTTGAATCTTCACCATCAGGATCCGTATCAATGTATGTCCCAAAATCATTTGTCACTTTGCGTTCCAAGGAGACATACGTTTCCTCGTAACCCGGCTCAGGGATTTCAGGTGAAGAAATCAAATCATCCTTAATTGGTTGTTTTAATTCAATCTGGTCAGCTTCGTAACACGTGCCCCCCCAACAGGTGCCTGAGCGGGTTCTGTCATTGGCTTTCCTGAAGAGAGTTCATCCTGGGAATTATTCCAAGATTGAATCAAAGCAACCACGAATCTCATCCTCAATTTCGCTAATTTCCCAAGTTGAAACTCACCCGGGTTCTTATCCTTAACATCCTGGAGCCAATCCAACAAAGACTTATTTAAATCATCAATCATTTCAATCAGGGGCTCCAATCTCTCAATGCAAGGTATTGGCTGAACTTCTAAAGATTGTATGATATTTCTCAAGTTAGCCAGAACCTTATCTTGAACCTGATTAACCTGAACCAAATGAGTTGGTTCAGGATTGGGCGGGTTTGACATCAAAGCAGAGGAATTAACGAATTGAGATTCGTTATACCCTTCCTGAAAATAGGTCATTTCAGAATGTTCAAAGGATGGTGATGACCTAAAGGCAGTGAAATCAGAGGATGGGTAAGGATTAGTGTATCCTTCTTGATTGTAGATCGCATTAGGTTGTTCATGAAAGGAGGACGATCTATAATCGATGCAACTCTGAGAAGAATAGAATTGAGAATCAAAGTGTTCAGGGTTAGACCCTAAACACGGGGGTCCGGAATTGTATCCCCAATCCGAATTATCCCAACTAACTGATGGTCGATTACAATACGAGTTGGGATAATCGTCATGTTGAGGATAATTTACAACAGGAGGGAAAGAGCGGGAATGCGTGAAATATGTGGAAGGATTCATGATACACGGGAGGAAGAAAGGTGCCCTGCAATACAAACAATCAAACCTGTCCTTAAATATGTTAGCCTAAAGACCTACAGACTCTCAAAACCCGTCTTGAGATAAAGGAACGATTTGATCTACTTCCGTCTGTTCAATCCAACCAGTTAGAAGGAGGGACTGGGGAGAAGGTTCTTCCTTCGGCTTACGCCTCCGGTTCCTAGTGTACCCCCCAGCCGCGATCGTTTGACTCTGCTCCCCTAGCTAGACATCAGATTGAACAGTAGAAACAGACTAATCGAAAATAATCTCGTTCTGAGTTCTGTAGAGCGAGTCCAATCCTCAAGGCCAACGTCTACTCTATTTTATTTAGGGCTAGGTTTGAATGTGCTTTGGAATGTGATGGGCCCTTTAAATGGGTTGTGCCCTTAATGATTGATTGCTTTGTGTGTACGTGCACAACCAATTATTTTCAAGCAAGATTATTTTGTGGTGAATTTTAAGGTTCTAATCTTGCTTAGTAGCTTTTAGGATTCAACTTTAGGTGTTTTCAATCAAGTTTCATTGGCACACCAGGTTTTGCAAGCACAGGTGAAGATATTTTCCTTTAAAGTTTAAAAAGAATGTGGAGTGCCTGGTAAATCCCCAAGAGTTGAACCTAATTGGCAGCTACTTGATGAGTTGATTTTATTTGAAGTGGTGCGGCCCAATCAACTCAAACAATTGGCCTCAAATGCACCACTAAGTTAGGCACACAAAGATGGTTAACTTAGAATGATTTCTACTCTTTTATGTGTTGCTTTATGTGTACTGGTCCCACAGATCAGAACCAAGTTGAGTAGAAACAAATCAATTCGGTTAAGTGCCTTTAAATGTGGGTGTACATTGTGTATTTATTGAAAATTACCCCACAAAATTATCTTTTTACTTTTTTTTTATATAAATGAAGGTGGAATGAATGTGAGTGAGAATCCAAACAACCAAACTATTCCTAGGATTTATGCAAACACCTAGGTTAATTGGAATTTGGATTCAATGTGGCGAATGAAATCTATGGAGGGGGAAAGAATGGGTGATAACTTACAAAACCTTTCACAGCACTTTACTCCAATCTACCGCTTTTGCTTGCCTCAAAAGAGTACCTGCAATTACAATAAGAAAGGAAAAAAAAAAGTGAGGTAAATGATTTGTAAGTTACAAAATGCGAAGAGAAATCAAAGAGCGTTGCCTCCCCGGCAACGGCGCCAAAGTGTTGGACGTGTTACGAAGCTACGCTAACGTGTTCGGTTTTGGAAAACCTGTCGTTGTAGTTCGAAAGCGAAGGATTCGTGTTCAACAAATAAAATTTATACCGAAATTAAAATTCCGGGTCGAACACAGGGAGGCGGATGTTTGATTTAAAAACTTCGCGTTTCTTTTTATTTTGTCACAAAGAAATTCAATTTAAACTATCTAAGTATCTACAACAAATAAAAGAGAGAGAGGGAGTAAGAGAGAGAGAAAGAATACTATACATGGAAATCAAAATGAGATGTAGAATAGACAAGGAATTTATCATAAAAGAGTTCTTTCGTTACAACTAGAAAACATAAAACAATTACTCTAGAAAGCATTAAAAGAATGGAGGGAGAAATGTCCTCCTCGACGATCGCTCGGAGGACGAATAGACTACTCTAGAAAGCAGTAAATCTATACTAGAAAGCAGTAAAAAGAATAGGGAGAGAGAATCCTCCTCGACGGTCGCTTGGAGGACAAGCCGGATGGGACTACGCCTGGACGAAGGAGAACGAAGCGGGACGAAGGAGGACGAAGCAGAAGAACGGGAACGAAGCAGCACGCCGTCGTCGTCGCGGGATCCACTTCCGAAGGGGGACGAAAATTTGGACTTTATCTCGCGAGAAGCATCCCGGGTGTGGGACAAGCTTCTCTTGAGCTTTGGAGAGGTAGAGAGGAGAAGGAAGGGATGAAAATTTCGTATGGAGGGGGTCTCCTTTTATAGTTGCAAGGAGTGGGGGCAAAATGGACATTACATCTTCAAAATAATAAATAAGGGGTCTTTAGTGACGGATAA
The DNA here is from genome assembly GCA_037157565.1 of Thalassia testudinum. Taxonomy (NCBI): domain Eukaryota; kingdom Viridiplantae; phylum Streptophyta; class Magnoliopsida; order Alismatales; family Hydrocharitaceae; genus Thalassia; species Thalassia testudinum. The sequence goes on from JAZHRO010000028.1 coordinate 917,751, forward strand.
AACCGTCGCTAAAGCCCCGACGTCGCCGTCGCCGCAGCGCCCACGCGCGCCCGCTCCGCTGCCCGCGCGCGTAACGCCTACGCACGTCCGTGTCGTCTCAGCCGTCCGATCGCGAGATCGGAAGACTTAGATCGCGTCCGCGCCCGCTGCGTAGCGCGCCCGCCCGCGTGCGATCGCGCGTTACGCCCGGCGTCCAATCGCGCGTCGTCCTGATTGAGCGCGCGCAGCCGTTGGATCTTCATCTGACGCTCGCCCGCGCCCGCTCGCCCGCGCCTTCCACCCCCTCACGGCGGCTCGAACCCGCGACCTCCGCTTCGCCCGCAGCTGTGTCGCTGCTGCGCTACGCGGACGGAATGGTTGCGCGGACGCTTTTAAGCGCGAGCGACCGCAGCCGTTGGATCGAGATCCAACGGCGGAGAGGAGACGGTGCGCGGTCTTCACAAGACGCATGCGGCCGATTGGGCGGCTGAGATGGCGCCACGTGGCGCCATCTCGGCCGTCCATCTTCTGGAAGTTGTAGATGGTGCCTCGGATGTCGGATTGACTCGATTTTTGTGTCGTTGGGCTGCGATTGTCGATCTGAATTCATCCGTGTGGTCGGATTTGCCATCTGAAGTGTGGATTTACACCATCCTAGCCCTTGATCTTCTAGGGTTCCCCGGTCTCTATCTGATGCTACGGATGCCTGATTAGGGCGATCTTGGAGTCGTTGAACTCCAATCGTCGCCCTGATCACATCCATACGGTTGGATCTTTGATCCGAGGCCCCGATAAAATATTTGCCCTGTCCAAGCACATAAAAGGAGACAATTAACCTCCATTTTATTCAAACTACTCTAAATGTAAGATGATGCATGTAATGCAATATTTATATCATGAAATGCAATCCTATGCTTAAGAACATGCATAAATAGACATTTTAAGTAGTGTAAATGTGTTTACATCACCTTCCATCTGAGCTCTTCCACAACCTTCCTAATTCATCCAAGAGTTAATGAGAACTCTTGGAAATCCTAAACCTATTTCCTAATTTATGAAGCACTCAAGCTTGGTTTCGAAGCTTGAAGCTCGACACAATGGCTTATAAAAAGCCCCCGTGCACAGCCCTACATCCTTAGCAAGGTTTGGGGCCAAAATCCTCTTCCTAACCCTACCTCCAGCCCCTCTCTGACTAAGCTCCGATGGCTCTCTTTGTTCTCCTTCATCCGCACCTCCAACCGTCAAATTGGAGGCACAACCATCCTCCCCTCCTTCCTCCGATGGTGGCTGGCCAAAGCCCCGTCGTCTTAGACCTCTGTCTCTACCGTCGTCCCCCTTCGGAGAATTCATCCCCTCTAGTGCTGGCCAATCAAAGCCAGTACTGATCTCCTTCCTCATTATCCCTTAGGTCCATAGCTTCCTCTTCCTCTCTACTTTATTTCTCTCTCCCTCAACTCTTGTTTCAACCATTGTCCACCTCGCTCCCCCAACATCTTCCTCTACACCAGCAAAGCTTTGACAAGCTCTCCACACTGCGCCACACCACCAAACACCCTCGCGTTACCTCCAAAACCTCTGCCATCACCTCACGACCAAAAGCCTTAACCTAATTTCATTTGTTGACCACCTAAGATCCCCACCAACCTCACCCACTTCCGCAGACCTTCTCTGATGTCGTTCTGCCACTACATGCCTCACCTCACCATGAAACCACGGCCACTACACTCGCCATGGCCCGGTGATGCTTATGATCTTTTCTCATGTGGCTGTGAGGTCGTATTTATGATTCTCAGGTTCTATCATCCTCCGTCGTCGCCACCGCTTTGCTCAACCACGTTCACAGTCCTCCAGCCATGATTCTTCCCTAATTCGTGCTCCAGGTGCTGCGTTATTGTCCAAGGAGTCTTCCTGGGCAATTGATCAAAGGACCTAACTTTTGCCTCACACCAATTGGATGAAGACCCCTCTACTATGCGTAATGAAGAGAGGATGGAACTTTTAGTTCCACATCAGTGGGAGATAAGGGAATGATGCCACATAAAGGTTTTTTGTGTTGAGGGCTTATCTCCTCAACACTTAGGGTGAGGTCCTCTTGACCCACACTTACCCAGCCTGCCTAAGCCCTTACTCCTTGCTCATCACCCACTGTCGGTGATCCTGGACCTGGGTACGCGACTCGAATACCCAATTACCCTAGTTTGAGAGAAAGGAAAGGAAGGAAAGAAGGAGAGAGTGGGGGAGGGAGGGTTTTGCTTCAGAGAAGAAAACCTGACACTTAGCTGCGTGAGAAGAAAAGAAGGAAGAAAAGCGACGGAGAGCTGAAGAGAAGAAGAGGAAGAAGAATGAAAGCTTGAGGGAAAGGCTTGTGCATGCTTTGTAGCAACGACATTTAAGTTATCTAAAATTGAAAGCTGACGTCTGATAAGGCTTTGAGGCTTGATACTGTGGGTTTATCTACCTATGTGGATAAGTGTTTAAGTGGTTGATACTATTCATTATTTAGATTATTGAGTAATTCGTATATATGTGCATCTAAGCTAATAATTGGTGATTTAAATCACCATTATTTTGCCTTAGACATCTTTTTACTTCATTAAACTCTTGATATACTCATGTTTTGCATTGAAGATCAATTTTTAGTAGATATTTTTCATTGATAATCCTTCTTGGCTTGATTCCTTGTGCTTATTTATATATTAATCAAGATTAGTGTGTGAATTCCTACTTGCTCCCTATGTTTGACCTCGGACTTTCCTAATGATCTTTTGAGCTATAAATTGTATTTGTTTTCATGTGATTTTGATTATACTGCAATGCAATGATTTTATAATATTGAGAAACCAATAGTTAGATTGGGTCTGACAGACTTGGATTTAGGTCGAACATCTCTTTATCAAATGTCTAGGAAGGCTCTTAGACGTTTAAGAATAGTATAAAAATATTCCTAGGTTGGTCTTCGAAGTTATTGGTCTAACAGATTATGAAATAGGCTAACAGTCCTATTATTTGATGTTTGTCAAGGCCGTCAGACATCTAAATGGATGTCTGGGAACTAAGTATGCAAACTAAGTGTTCCAGGTCTTAATTATTAGACATCTAACCTAGACATCAAACAACTTAAAAGTCATTATCAGATGTCTGGTCTCATTGTTGGATGTTTGATAATATCGATTGTTTCCTATTTTGGCTCTCTAATATGATTTTTGGGTTTGGCTAAGTGTCCTAATGAAGGGTAAGTGTTCCTACGGTTTAGGTACTTATATTTTGGGCTCTTTACAAAGAATCTAAAGAAGTAAAAATACAAGTATATTGAAGAAAAAACTCTATCCTATTCTTCTTTAACTCCTTTAAGTGAGTTCAAAGCTTCAAGCTAGGTCCCCAATCCATGCTCCTTGATGCTTTTGCTCATCAAGCTCCTTCATACTTCCTTCCATTTACATTATAACTTGAAATCTTAAACTCAAATAAAAACATCAAAAAATGAATGTTTTGTTATCATCAAAATCAATGATCGTGATGTAGTTGCACCAACACCTTAGTAAAGGGAGGAGTTCTGCATGGCAACCTGATGAGTTGTGACTCATCATAGCTAAAATGCCCAAGTTAAGCTAGAAACTAGGTTAAACACTATGAAATTAACACATAAAAAGGTTAAGTGTGGGAAATAACAGAAAAAACCTAAAACATCAATTTTGTGCTAAAAATGCATAATTAGGTCATTAAATGAGATATTCTATTGAAGAAGGTTAAATGGTGATTCAAGTGCAAACTTAACACACACATGAGATTAAAATTCTAAATCAAAAGTAAAATTAAATTCTAATATGTTCAATTAAGCTTCATTAGAAACCTAGTTGCATTTGGACATCATTAGGGCATTGAATTTAAGGATTTGCATTTAGGTCCTTCACACATCACATTTTGTTCACTAGAAAACCTCTAAGGACCTACTTGAAGGCCACAAGGACCTTTTTGAAAGCCCAGAAGGACTGCTCTATAATAATTCTTGACCACTTCTGGGCCTCCCTGTAGTTTTTCTACCCTTTTACGGAGGGGCCTTTCGTGCAATTATACTAATAGAAACCAGCGTCACCTACAGGTCTTCGCGCACACTGTTCATGCGAAGAACAAGGGCAATCTTGGCCATTCAATCTTTGACCCACTCGATTTTTGGCTTTGATGAGAGCCTCATCATGAGCCATAACTAGCTCATTTTGACCTAATAAAGAGAATAAAAGCTCCTACATGACTTAGAAGATGGCTTAATTGGAGGAATAAGTGTTCTGAGAAGAAAACATGAAATAAAAGTTAAAACTGTAATTTTACCATTGCAGTACATAAACAGAATTTCTCAGAGACAGAGCATAGGTCAAATGGTCTAAATAAGATAAAAAGTTGGTTGAATCAATCAGAAATGGGTTCATGTGCAATCTAGGAATTAAATGACATTTGGTAACCCTAAAGCAGACTCGCTTAATTCAACAAGGCTTCGGTCAGGATAAAAATCAAGTAAACCCCCTAAAAATCATGGAAAAATATCCCCTAAGGTTTAGAACAATCAAATTGGCCTCTAAAACCTAGTTTGACCTAGATTAGGGTCCTAGCTCATTAATTGACCTAAATTGGGTTTTTACGCAAAATGTCTAGTAAAACGTGGTCAAACCTAAAATCCAACTTTACCATTGGATTCCTTAGGTCAAAATTAGGTTTTTACCAAAATTTGGACCTAAGGGAAGGACATCTTAACCTACTTTGCAAAATAGTCCACCTAATTACATTTTGGCCCCTAACTTTTGAAAACCCTTGCGAAAACCCCCCAATTTTTGTTGTTACTTTCTGCATTCCGGTCCCTCTACCAATGCAGTAGAAGACCCATACTCCGGCGAAGTTTCGAGGAGGATTTCTCCTCGCTTCCCCAGGGAGCTGCTCCCTGATGTGAAAGGGGGGTTCCCTGAGAAGTCCCCTATCGCCTAAGCAGCTCCCCATGCCCTGATTCGCACCATACCTCTCTTGCGAACGCTCGAGAGGTATGGGTGTTGTACCTGCGACGACCTCTGGTGAGAGCTTTGCTCACCCTCCGTGCATCTGACCCGCTACTTGTGCCTATAAAAGAAACCCCAGGACCAGCCGCTTAAAGCAAGCTTGTCTTGGCGGAGAATCTCTCAACATTTCCTCCCTTCCTTCTCCAACAGGAAACCCTCAAGCTTCGGCGGCCACTCCTCCTCCTTCTCGTCGCTCTGCTGCCATACCAGTAGTAGAGTTTGCTTCGTCTAGTCTTCCCACGTCGCGCCGTACCAAGCACACGCTTCCCTACCCACTTCCTTGTCGCCGCTCTCTCCCTCTGGGTGTTTCTTCTCCGGCGACAGTCGATACGATTGCCCGCCTCTTCGGCCTCCTTCGTCCCTGCAAGTAAGTTATAATTACTCCCCATCTTCCCCTCTTTCTTTTCCCCACATTGTTTCATTCAAACCGACCCTCGACTATCCCTGACCACCGTCATCTTCCATCCCTCCGGCAACCCTATGGCGAGTCGCCCCCGTCGCTCCGCAACTCGACACGACTCGCCGACCATCGCAAAAGTTCCGCCTCACCACACTGAACACACTCTGACCCTCCACTACCACGCTACACCTCCACAACGCACCCCCGAACACACCCATCTTTCCGGCCACAGGACGACCTAGTTACGCACGCCTAGGCCGCCTGCGGCCTGCCGCATAGCTCAACACCTTCGCCATGCCACGGCGATGGTTCCCCAGTAGTTTGATTAGGCTGAGAGGCCGTATTCATGTCTGACAGGTTCTGAGGCTCGACCGCCATTAAAGCCACCTTGAAGCAGCTTCTTCCAAGCTCCAGGCTTCAGAGCTCCAGGTTTTCAGCTGCTGCGGATTTGGGAGACTCCTGCGAAGGCAGCTAGCTAGCAACCGATGAGAATCGAGGCTACAGCTGAGGAGATTGCAAAGAGGTCTTCCTGCGGGCACACACTAGGAGAGGCGCCAGTTAGTCCCACATCGTGAGTTCACAAAGCGCCGCACTTGTTTAAATTGTTTTTGTGAATTAGGCTCTTCGCCTCCAACACACCTGGGGTGAGGTCCCGCACCCCACTCCCGCCTCTTCTGCGGATTCACCACGCGGACCTGGCGGGATCCGACCTAACACTGCTGAGCACACCTCGCGCACCATAACATGCCGGTGCGCCTGGTCCCTGGGTACACATACCGACCCATTAACCTGACTCTGGTAGAGCTTCCTGTGAGCGATTTGCAGAGGGGGAGAGAGACACGCGGGTAGAGGAAAGGGGGTTTTGCTGCCTTGTGTGCAGGCAGACAGAGCACTGAAGAGAAGAAGCTCAACACTTGGTCGCAGGAAGGAGAAGAGAAGAAGCTGAAGATGAAAAGCTGAGCAGAGGGAAAGGGCTTGCCAAGGCAGAAGAAGAAGAGAAGCCTTAGCAGAAGTGAAGACTACAGAGAAAGAAAGAGGACGCAGAAGGACTCAGAAGAAGAAGAAGGCAGACAGAATCAGAAGACCCGCCAAGGAGAAGAAGAAGAAGGACTAACAGAAGACAGAATCAAAAGAAGAAGAACATCAAGATAGAAGAAGACTTACATTTAAGACGTCTGATACAAAAATCAAACGTCCAATTTTGTCCTTTTTAGCAATTCATTTTTTATAATTCTCTCATTAAAGCAATTATTTTTCATTTAAATGAAGTTGTATTCTCAGGTTTTTAAAAGTACATAGATTGCTCCCTGTGTTCGACCTCGAATACTCTGATTTTCGCGTAATAAAATCTTTATTTGTTTTGAACGTTTTGTCGGCTATACTACAACGTGACATCCTTTAAAAACCTGACAAAACGTACGCGAAACATTTTTGGCGCCGTTGCCGGGGATCGAACGAGCACTTTTAAAGCTTTTGATCAAATATTTGATCTAATTCATCTCTTTTATTGTGCTTATCAGAGGGAAAGCAGAGAAAAGAAGAGCAGCTGCACAGCAGACACTTCAAGGAACAGGTAATCTTCATTAACCCTCTCTTAACTCCCTCAAAGTCTGAAAAGGAACAAAAGAAGAATCAACTTAGGGCTACCTATTTCATACTTAGTAATTCATCAAAGTTGCCTAATTTTTGATTTCAACACATTTTTAACTAGAGCCAACTCAAGGATTGAAAAGCTAGGGATTTTAGAGACACACCTTCTCTTAAAAAAGAAAAAAGTTTTTCCAAAAAGAGGTGTGCCTAAACCTTGTTTGAAAAGATCTATACAAGAGGAACCCTAAGGAAATCAGGCTTTTAAATCCATTTGAACCTTAAAAGAAAGGACCCAAAAGCTCTCAAAGGAACAAGAGGTGAAGTTGATCCCTTGGGTCAACCAACCTTAAAATTAGGTCACTTTTTCACTCAAAATACCTAAAAGTTCAAGTGGAACCTTAAGCACCTTGATCTTAAAGAAAAATTGGTAGACTTAATAGGTCAAGATCCCCATTCTGGTCTATCTGGAATCTCAGTGACAAGAGAGGTCGGGTGGGGGAAATCCTGTAACCCGTGGGGACGCTCTACCGTGTAGGGGTCTTCGCAGGACTCACCCTCTCTGGCTACCCAGGTAATTCTCAGGTGGATGATCTTCTGATTAAGGGGTCCATCTGCCCCGAACCTCTATAGTCACCCAACATTTTGGGTGTCCTGATTGGGTCCAGCACCTGCTTATCTCATCCAATCCTTCAGTGTTTGGTAGGAGGTCCTTGAAACCTCCTTTAGAAATTCACTCTCCCTGAGCATAAGCCTCGGCTCCCTTGTTTTTGCAGAAACCTTCCACATAGCCCCTTTTCCTCTAATTCTGAACAAAGCCCCCTTCTTCCATCTTGGCACAACTTGAGTCTACATCGAACTTTTGATTCTACATCTTGATTTCACCGCCTGATTCAATTATGCAGCCTAATTACCTAGCATCACCCTTCAAGAAATGTGAATAACAAAGATCCATGAAAGATAAAATGATTGAGGATACCCTTGAATTCTATGAAATTAAATCTAAACCTTCAACACTAATAGAAAACATTCAGGTTGATGTCCCAACAACCACAGCTTTCATCATAAACTGTGCCCAAATTCTGTTGACAGAAATTAAACTGTGCCCAAATTCTGTTGACAGAAATTTCAAAAGGATCAACCCGAGATATGCTCATGACAGGATACATTGAGATAGAAAAATTACACCAATCTGAATACCTTCAATACTTAACAAATCCTGTAGTTTAGGAACAACACCAAGATGCCCTTGTAAAATGGGTAGAAATGATGAGATCACTAGAACAAATTATCAACCAGAAATACCCGTATATACCTGAAACAGAGGATGAACCATCTTGGAACAGTACTAAAGATTAATCCAATTTCCCAGATCTCGGGACTGAGGCATAGGGTGGCTGTGGATTCCCAACCCAGATAGAAGACAACAATGAATTAGGTTGGGATATTGCAGGAGAACACAATGATGAACTGACCCTAGACCATGAATTGCCAAGCTTAGAATTCCAAAACTCCTGTAATAATGAGATCAGAACTGAACCTTTTGAGGGTATAAATTCCGCCCCTTATTTTGATAAGGTGACCCTCGAAGGTTATTCGGACTTAGGTTCTAATAATTCTACCCACATCCTAAACCTAAAACCTAGATCTGAAACTTATTGGGAAGATTATGAGGCCCCATATGATAAAGATCAAATTTTTACAGAATATGATTCCGGACCTCTATTTGATGAATATCCTTCTCCAACATCCTCAGGAAATCTGATCGATTTTTCAGAAGGCATGCCATTTTATGATACAGAAACTGAGGAGTTGGATGAGTGGGGTTTCAATTGGGTCTATCCTACCAGCTTGGAGCTTAAGCCTAAACAGAACACCTTTTTAAGGCTAGAATTAACATATAGGCTAGACCCCAGTCAGGCTGTTGATTCCACATCTGATGATTTATGCTACGGTGGAATACATGATCAAGAATCTCATTTAGAACTCAATTTTCACAAACTCTCCGACAACTTCGGATCAAACTATAATTTCGGAAAGACTCTCATTCCTGAACACACCAAGCCCATCTACGACCTCAATTTACATGACTCCGACTCTGAGGTCCTGGTTCCCGAGATCACTGATAACACAGAATCATTCCTTTTTGATCCTCAGGAACCAAAAATAGAAAATGCCAAGAGTGATTACAACCCAGAATTCAAATTTTTTCTCGAATCAGATTTCCTTCATCCTACAGACACTCTTCAGGCATTTGATAGTTACCCAGAGGACTCTCTACAGAAAACCACCTGTCATTCGTTTCTAGAAGAGCCCTCATACACAGTTGCCACCTCGTCCACACACACAGAACTGATCAAAACCTCTTCCCAACCCCGACCCACAACCGGACTCAATTTCTATTTATATTCACCTATCAACAAGCCGATTGCAATTCCACATCTATATCGGGTTGCGAACACTGATCAGACAAAGGACCTTGCTCCATCATTCTCTGATCACCCCTGTAGGGCTTCTGCGTCATTCACTGATTATGATAGGGGTCCCTGCCCTGACCGGGATGATTCGACTCAGCCAAACCCCGCATTCACACTTCCACATCCATCTGAGCTTCATAGTATATGGTGGGTTCCACACCTTTTGATCTACATCAATCAACCCACCAGATTGATTGGGTTTAGGCTGCATCATCAGCCTGTTGATCTTAACAAGCACCTGGTTGGACCAACCAGGCTCTTAATCAAGGTGCTTGTTATATTAAACTCTACTGATTTAACCATACCCTCTCCATCTCATTTCCCACTTGGCTGAAGGCATTAAATTTAGTGCTCAACAGGAGGTAGCCAGTCATTCTCTTTGAAAACCTGAAACCTTTTCTGACACCTTTGTGCACTTAAAGTTCACACTTTAGGACTGCCGACTCCACCTCAGGTGCTTGCATCTGAGATTAGAAATCGTCCGCAACAGTCACCCCGACCCATTCACTCATCAAAACATTTGTCCTAATGTATGAACTAAGTTGAATAAAAACCCCCTAGGTTACAATGAGGACATTGCAAATCTTAGGCATGGGGGGGTATGAAAGTGCAAAACTTGTAATAAAAGGTTTCAAACAAAGAAATTCACATATACCAAAAACACCATAAAAATTAAAAAATTTTTGAAAAAGAAGAATAAAATGAGGGAGGAAAGAAAATTTTGTGAAGGAGAAGGAGAAAAGAAACACAAGGAAAAAAGGAGCACAAAAATGTGAGAAAAGAGTGATAGTCATTAGTAAGAAACTAAGGAATTGACCTAAGTTCTAAACCTCATTCAAGAAAAGAACTGAAAAGTGCGTAGTGAGATTAGTAAGAACGCAAACTTCAGGCATTCTTGGATAGACTCTTAGTACCCATTAAGATCTAGACATTCCTCAAGAGGTTGAGGAAAAATGAAAAGCTTAAGTATTAGGTCCAAGGCTTAGGGAGTATTTGGCCTTGTTAACTAACTTCTAGTTTACGGGACTCAATAACCTAAGCACCCTAACCCCACACACAGCCTGGTTCAGTAAGCGTAAAAATCAAAATCACACAGAAGCGTCGCAAAATTCTAAAAATCACACCTAGAGTAGGAGCGGCCGATCAACACAAGTTGATTTGGACGAGTTCCCAGCACGGAGAGGTGGGAAATTCCCCTTGAAGATGTGTAACAAAATATCATCTCCTCGGTGCTTATCTCTTAGGATATTTACATATCCTACTGGGGGCATGTAAGCACTCTGCTGGTTCAGATTCCATGGATGGCATTATCACGAAGTGTCAGTTGCCAGGGTATGGATTTGGCCACGAAACACCATGGATGGGATTATCTCAAAATCTCAATAGCTGGGGTTCCGGGGTTACCATGGGCGGTGCTATCTCGAAGCATCGACTGCCAGGAACCCTTGAGGATTGATGATGGGGATAAGGAATCTGATACAGACCATGTTGAGAAGCCAATCCTAAGCTAGAATTAAAAAGAAAAAGAGAGAGAAAACTCCCCAAACAGATAAATCTTCTATCTCTCTTTCTTACAAAATGCACTGCGAACTGAGCCAGGGCTAAAATTATTTCAAGCACGAGTGCTTTAACCACAAAGTCTAATAGACCTTAGGTTAGTTCTTGTGTGCCTTAAAAACCTTTGTTAAGGACTAAGGCTGAGGCTAGACAGATCTGGATCTTGGTCGGTACTAGAGTACCTTTTAGGCCTATGGTTAGCATTCTAACCTAATCATGGTTTCATATGAAAAAGCACTTATCTAAAATCATTAAGAACTTCATGGTCTAGAACAAGGGTTGACACCTTGAGTTTTTGCTAAGGGACTAGCAAAAGCTAGGCATGGGGGTATGATGAGAGCCTCATCATGACCCATAACTAGCTCATTTTGACCTAATAAAGAGAATAAAAGCTCCTACATGACTTAGAAGAGGGCTTAATTGGAGGAATAAGTGTTCTGAGAAGAAAACATAATATAAAGGTTAAAACTGCAATTTTACCATTGCAGTACATAAATGGAATTTCTCAGAGACATAGCATAGGTCAAATGGTCTAAATAAGACAAAAAGTGGGTTGAATCAATCAGAAATGGGTTCATGTGCAATCTAGGAATTAAATGACATTTGGTAACCCTAGAGCAGATTCGCTTAATTCAACAAGGTTTCGGTCAGGATAAAAATCAAGTAAACCCTCTAAAAATCATGGAAAAATGCCCCTATGGTTTAGAACCTTCAAATTGGTCTCTGGAACCTAGTTTGACCTAGATTAGGGTCCTAACTCATCAATTAACCTAAATTGGGTTTTTACGCAAAATGTCCAGTCAAACGTGGTCAAACATAAAATCCAACTTTACCATTGGATTCCTTAGGTCAAAATTAGGTTTGTACCAAAATTTGTACATAAGGGAAGGACATCTTGACCTACTTTGCAAAATAGTCCACCCAATTACATTCTGGCCCCTAACTTTTGAAAACCCTTGTGAAAAACCCCCAGCTTTTGTTGTCACTTTCTGCATTCCGGTCCCTCTGTCAATGCAGCAGAAGACCCATACTCTGGCGAAGTTTCGAGGAGGATTTCTCCTCGCTTCCCCAGGGAGCTGCTCCCTGATGTGAAAGGGGGGTTCCCTGAGAAGTCCCCTACGGCCTGAGCAGCTCCCCATGCCCTGATTCGCACCATACCTCTCGTGCGAACAATCGAGAGGTATGGGTGTTGTACCTGCGGCGACCTCCGGTGAGAGCTTTGCTCACCCTCCGTGAATCTGACCCGCTGCTTGCGCCTATAAAAGAAACCCCAGGACCAGCCGCTTAAAGTAAGCTTGTCTTGGTGGAGAATCTCTCAACATTTCCTCCCTTCCTTCTCCGACAGGAAACCTGCAAGCTCCGACGGCCACTCCTCCTTCTCGTCGCTCTGTTGCCATACCAGCAGCAGAGTTTGCTTCGTCTAGTCTTCCCGCGTCGTGCCGTACCAAGCGCACGCTTCCCTGCCCACTTCCTCGTCACCGCTCTCTCCCACTTGGTGTTTCTTCTCCAGCGACAGTCGATACGACTGCCCGCCTCTCTAACCCCCTTCGTCCCTACAAGTAAGTTATAATTACTACCCATCTTCCCCTCTTTCTTTTCCCCACATTATTTCATTCAAACCGACCCTCGACTGTCCCTGACCACCATAATCTTCCATCCCTCCGACAACCCTCCGGCGAGTCGCCCCCGTCGCCCCGCAACTCCACACGACTCGCCGACCGTCGCAACAGTTCTGCCTCACCACACTGAACACACTCTGCCCCTCCACTGCCACGCTACACCTCCACAACGCACCCCCGAACACACCCATCTTTCCGGCTATAGGATGACCTAGGCACGTACGCCTAGGCCGCCCCATGGCCTGTCTCACAGCTCAACACCTTCGCCGTGCCACGGCGAAGGTTCCCCAGTAGTTTGATTAGGTCGAGAGTACGTATTCGTGTCTGACAGGTTCTGAGGCTCGACCACCATTAAAGCCACCTTGAAGCAGCTTCTTCCGAGCTCCAGGCTTCAGAGCTCCAGGTTTTCAGCTGCTGCGGATTGGGGAGACACCTGCGAAGCCAGCCAGCCAGCAACCGACGAGAATCGAGGCTGCAGTTGAGGAGATTGCGAAGAGGTCTTCCTGTGGGTGCACGCGAGGGGAGGTGCCATTTAGTCCCACATCGTGAGTTCACAAGGCACTGCACTGGTTTAAATTATTTTTGTGAATTAGGCTCTTCACCTCCAACACACGTGGGGTGAGGTCCCGCGCCCCACGCCCGCCTCATCCGCGGATTCACCACACGAACCTGGCGGGATCCGACCCAACACTACTGAGCACACCTCGCGCACCATAACATCCTGGTGCGCCTGGTCCCTGGGTACGCAAACAGACCCGTTAACCCGCCTCTGGTAGAGCTTCCTATGAGCGGTTTGCAGAGGCAGAAGTGAAGACTGTAGAGAAAGAAAGAGGACGCAAAAGGGCTCAGAAGAAGAAGAAGGTAGACAGAATCAGAAGACCCGCCAAGGAGAAGAAGAAGAAGATGGACTAACAGAAGATAGAATCAAAAGAAGAAGAATAGCAAGATAGAAGAAGACTTACATTTAAGACGTTTGATACAAAAATCAAACGTCCAATTCTGTCCTTTTTAGCAATTCATTTTTTATAATTCTCTCATTAAACCAATTATTTTTCATTTAAATGAAGTTGTATTCTCAAGTTTTTAAAAGTACTTAGATTGCTCCCTGTGTTCGACCTCGAATACTCCAATTTTCGAGTAATAAAATCTTTATTTGTTTTGAACGTTTTGTCGGCTATACTACAATGTGACATCCTTTAAAAACCTGACAAAACGTATGCGAAACAAGCTTGCATTCAATAGAAGCTTCGCGTGATTCGATGCGTAGCCTCACCTCTACCCCAGATCCCATCCAATGGCCCATTTTTTATTTAAACCTCATGTGTGCTCTCTCCTCTCCATCCATCCATAGGTGCCTTAGGTGGCTAATTGCACCACTACAGTGCCTTGATTCACTTATCGTTCTATTTAAGCACGTCCATTGCCTCATGCGTAAAGGATTGACCTCCTCTCTTACTTCCTTGAGGCTGATCCCATCGTCCTCTCTAGCTCTTCTAACCATCTCACTCACCACATCAGTGACAATGGTGTGGGTTTTCACCTCCAATTCTTCCTCGTTGCTAGGGATGACATACGCCTGAGGACGACCCTGAAGCTCCTCTCATGGGCCTCTTACTCGCTGGAGATCCCCCTCCATTCCTCCTTCTTAGCCATAGGCTATGGATCCAAAGGTCCCATTCCTCTGATTAGATTAAGATTTACTATTTTCTAGAGTAGTTGTAGTGATAATTAGAGTGATTCAAGAGGAGAAATTAGATGTAGACTTGCTCTGATTTGGCTGTGTGATTGTAGATAGTTTAGGAGTAGTCATTTAACACGCTGAATCGGGGTTTTAAAATCACTTCGTTGTAATATAGTTGAAAATAGCGCATCAACAAATACAATTTATAGCTCGAAAGAAATCCGAGGTCAAACACAGAGAGCAAGTGTTGTAATAAATCTCAAAATTGCAATTCTATCACAAGATAGCAATATATGATGAAATCTCTAAACTCAAATAATATGTATATAAGAACAAATGTTGATAGAGCAAAAAGTTACGGTAAAATGGTGATTTGAATCACCAATTACCTTAATTACAATAATATCAAATATCCCAATAGTATCAATCAACTATAATCCACGTAGGATAAGTGTATAGTGCACTGCCTTCAGAGATCAGACAATGGAGCTCTCAATCAGATGGCTTAACCTTCTAACTGCTACAGTGCCAAGAGGGCACCCTTCCCCTCCCTTCCCTTTCTCTTTTCTTCTTCTGCCTCCTTAAGCTTAAGAGAAGGCACAACACAGAGCTCAACACCAACACTAACAGTGGCAAAGGCCTCCCTCAGAAATCACTAAGTGTTGGGAGGAGGTCAGTAGAGCAAAACCCCCTCCCCTCTCTCTTCTTTCCTCTTCCTTTCCCTTTCTTTCTCTTTAATAAATGGATCCGGGTATATGGGTAAATGGTTCAGAGCCCAGACCCATGTGGTATGGCTGTGAGCGAGAGCATGCATGGGCACGTACGAGGGGACCACACCACATGCTACTGAGGCAAACAGTTGAGGAGTGAAATTAAATTTATGTCATGGAAGAAGGACACCACTTCACAATGTGGGACTAAAAGTCCTTATTCTTCACGTGAGTTGCAGCTAGTGAAGATGCCTCGAATTGAGGTAGTTGCAGGCACTGGTGATCCTAGTCAGGGACCTGGGAAGGATCTTGAGACCACTCCATGTGAACTGGGGCTGAAATTTGGAGCGAATGTGGTCGAAGGACTGAAGGCATAGTTGGCGCAGCTAAGGCGGTGATGGAGCTCCGGTGGAAGACCTGCAAGCACGAGAACGGCCTCATGGCCACATCAAGTATGGTCAGGAGGATCGCTTGAGGATGGCGAAAGTGATGGTGGTCTTGGTGGTCTGCGGGAGTGAGTGAAGAGGTTAAATGACCTCAAGATGATAGTGCAGTGAGCGTGGAGTTCAGTAGGTGATTAGGGAAAACAAACCCCTCAATTTCTTGAGGGATTTTGTTCGTGTGGATGAGGCGAAGATCGTAGGCTTGTCGGCAAAGCGTTTGGATCAGTGGAGTGAGCAGAGAGCTTCGCCGAAGGAATGGGGGAGGGTGGATGAAGATGAAGACATGGAGGGTGACGTAATAATTGCGGAAATAAATATAACCAATATCACAAAATAGGCAATCACAAAATGTACACAAGTAATTTTTAGGTGGAAACCCAAACCGGGTAAAAACCACCACCTAACCCTCTCGAGTTAGGATTTTCCGATCAACCTAGTTGATCAAATCCACTAACCGAATCACTTTGAACGAGGGTGATTCAACCTCAATACAACCACGCTACAAGTACGAGGGTAGCGTTCCTCAACCCCTTCTCTCCACGAGAAGGATTTTGTCCCACGAAGGAGACGGGAATTCGCAAAGCGAATACCCAACCAAAAGACAAAGATAAAAGAAACAATAGTCCTATAGAGCCAACAAAGTAATTAAACCTAGCTTCTATAGGAAATAGGAAACTCCCCTTTGCAAGGAGTGCGTCGACGATGACGCGGTGCGTGTGCCACGCGATGGCGCTACGTCGCTCTCGTTATCAACAGTGGGAGAGCGGGCGCGCGAAGGCTTGATGCTCTCAAGAGAATGAAGCTAGAGCTTGGAGAGCAAGGGCCTCAATTGGACACAAAAGAGTGGAACTAAGTTGCTTAGGTGTGTCTCTTGTTTCTCTTAGTGTGTATCTTGTGTTTTTTGTGTTGCAAAGGCTCCCCTCTATTTATAGAGGCCTTAGGAAGGCTTTGGAAGGCTTGGAAAAGCTTCCATAGCCGTTGGGTGCAAAGCCCAAGAGAATCAGGCCGAAATCAG
Organism: Thalassia testudinum; assembly: GCA_037157565.1. Lineage (NCBI taxonomy): Eukaryota > Viridiplantae > Streptophyta > Magnoliopsida > Alismatales > Hydrocharitaceae > Thalassia > Thalassia testudinum. Next base: position 934,261 of record JAZHRO010000028.1, read on the forward strand.
GACAATGATTACACTTCACAGGGTTATCAGACGTCTAATTCTGGCATCAGACGTCTGGAAGGCCACTTTAAGACGTCTGATTCCAAGGTCAGACGTCTGATTCTATGCGGGTTTCTCCCTGACTTGAATCAGATCTAAACAGGGTTTTTGTACAAGTCCATCAGACGACATAGAGGACGTCTGGCACTAAGTCTGGACGTCTGGAAACCTACTTTTACCGTGGGAATTGATTTCCAAACGTTGCAACGGCTAGAAAATCTCTGAGAAGAGATTTTGGGTCAGCCGAGGCAAAACGGTCATTTATCAGACGTCTGTGAAGTCCTATGGACGTCTAATAAGGCTCTAACGGTCATATTCTTGAGTGTCTTCTAAGCCAGCCAACGGTCCACTAACTGGACGTCTGGCAAAGTCATCAGACGTCTCCTAAGACGTCTGGTATAAGGTCTGGACGTCTGAATTCATCAGACAGAACTAACTATGTCCAGCCTAACAGTTATCAGACGTCTGAAACAACAGTCAGACGTCTTAAAATCCTTTATCAGACGTCTGATTCGTGAATTAGACGTCTGGAAAGTCAGTTTTAACCCTATATTGGTTTTCTAAGTGTTCTACAGAAAACCTACGTATCCTAGGGTTGTGCAGGTGTTCCTAGGACTACTATTAGGGTTCTTTGAGGCTCTTTAACATAATGTCTAAGGAAAATGAAGAGCAAGAAAATAAATACAAGAGATACATGAAAGGATAAAAAAGAATCTATCCTATTCTTCTTGTCTTCCATCTCCAATCTTTCGCTCCACGCGAACCTCCTCTATTTTCCGTCAAGCTCCTCCAATCCGTCCTGGATGCGAGCTCGAGTTCCGTCTAAACACGTCTTCATTTGCAATTGACCTGAAATCTAGGACTCAAATTGCAAATGTTAAATAACACGTGTTTTGTTATCATCAAAACAAATGATCGTGGTGCTCTAGCACCAACAATCTCCCCCTTTTTGATGATGACAAAATCGTAAATAATGCATAAAAATCCTCCCCCTTTTTGACATTATCAAAAAGGTTTGATTGATTTTATATTTCCTATTACTCCCCCTTAAAACATGCTCTTCTATTTATTTTTAACAAAGGTAATGTCCTCCCCCTTTTTATAACAACAAGATAGCTATTATTTTTCTCCCCCTTACTAAAGGAAATTTAGCTAACTTGTATCTCCCCCTTAAAAATTGACAATAAGCTCATCATTTTTAACTCCCCCTATCTAAATGCTTATAAAAAGGATAGGGTTAAGAATTTTACCTCACCTACCATGGCCAATAAAATGGCCCGAATGGTGGTGGTGGATGCCACATCGGATGGGGCTCCCATCCGTAGCTTGGAGGCCCGGGCATTGGTGCCAGTCTCCAATCTGGTGGTCGACGTGAGGCGGGTCCGTCGTTTGTTCGCCGTCTCGTCGGTCTTCTTCTTCTCCTCCTTGGTCTACTCATTGGTTCTCCCAACTTAAGTTGACCAGCCTTGAGTTTGTAGGTCCAGTCCTGTGTATTGTAGTTGTCCCTGAATCCTACAAAACAAGATTCTAATTCTTTTTTTGGTATCCAAGTGGGCTTGGATCCGGATTTGTTAGAGGGTCTCCTTGATGGAGATCCTTTCTCAACCTTAGGGCTATAAAAATTATCAACTTTGTTGATTAATTTGTTAGAATTTTCCCTAAGACATGCAATTTCTTTTTCTATAATGTTCATTTTAGTCTTTAAATCTGAAATTTCTAATTTTAGACTAACATTTTCCTCAATCAATTTATTATTTTCATTGATGAGGTTATGATTATCTAATAATAGGTTATCATCCTTAGGACTAGCTTCTATGTCCTTAAGTTGTTTTTCTAACCTATCATTTTCATTTTTAAGAAAAATAAGGTTCTTCTTCATGCTTTTGTTTTCTATTTTTAGTGATTTACTAATCTCGAATAATTCATTAAAAGATTCTTGTAAATCAAAATTTACCTCGTCGTCGGAGTCGCTTCCGCTTTCACTGTCGCTTCCTCTGGCCATGAAGCCGAAGCAAGCGGTTTCTTCTTCTATGGTCTTTTCTTCTTCTTCCTCTGAGCTAGAATCGTCCCAAGTGGCTTGGAACGCCTTCTTTTTCTCCTTTTTGAGAAGAGGGCATTCTGGTCGCAGATGCCCTTTCCCGTTGCAGTGGTAGCAACGTCTCGGGCTTTCCTTCTTCTCCTTTTTCTTTTTCTTTAATTCCCTACAAAACTTGGAAAAATTTTTAAGTAAAATTCTAAAGTCTTCGTCGTCGGAACTTACCTCGCTATCCGACGCGGCTCTGAAGGCGAGAGTCTTCTTTAGTTTAGGCTCCGGTGTATCCTTCTTCTTCTGCTTCAACTTAGTCTCGTAGGCCATCAGATTGCCTAGGAGATCTTCCATGTTGAGCTCCTCCATTTCGTTCACCTCCTCGATGGCGGTGACTTTCTGTTCCCACTCCGGTCCAAGGGAACGAAGAAGCTTCCCTTGAAGCTCCCCCTTTATGAAAGTCTTTCCTAAAGCTTTCAAGTTATTTACAATGAGAGTGAACCTAGTGTTCATCTCACTTAAAGACTCGTTAGATTTCATTGAAAAAGATTCAAATTCTTGAGAAAGTAAATTAATTTTTGAGGTTTTTACCTTAGAGGTACCTTCATGAGTTACCTCGAGTGTGTGCCAAATCTCGTATGCGGTGGCGCACTGCGAGATTCTATTGAATTCTTCCGAGCTGAGCGCGCAATACAATGCGTTCATTGTTTTCGCGTTGAGAGAGAGCTCCCGGATCTGCTGCTGCGAGTATCCTCTGGCGAGTTTCTCTGGGATGTCGAAGGGGGTCTCGCACCTGGCCCAGACTGTGAAGTCGGTGGCTTGAAGCCACGTCTTCATCCGCAACTTCCAGTAGGGGTAGTTGCTCCCGTCGAAGAACGGCGGACGGGTTGTGGACTGTCCCTCGGAAATCCTGCTTGTGGAACAGCTTCCCTCCATGATCTAGATCCTCGCCGGTTTGTAACGCCGATTTCGCGAGACCTGCTCTGATACCAATTGAAAGTCCCTACTAGGAGGGGGTGACGTAATAATTGCGGAAATAAATATAAACAATATCACAAAATAGGCAATCACAAAATGTACACAAGTAATTTTTAGGTGGAAACCCAAACCGGGTAAAAATCACCACCTAACCCTCTCGAGTTAGGATTTTCCGATCAACCTAGTTGATCAAATCCACTAACCGAATCACTTTGAACGAGGGTGATTCAACCTCAATACAACCACGCTACAAGTACGAGGGTAGCGTTCCTCAACCCCTTCTCTCCACGAGAAGGATTTTGTCCCACGAAGGAGACGGGAATTCGCAAAGCGAATACCCAACCAAAAGACAAAGATAAAAGAAACAATAGTCCTATAGAGCCAACAAAGTAATTAAACCTAGCTTCTATAGGAAATAGGAAACTCCCCTTTGCAAGGAGTGCGTCGACGATGACGCGGTGCGTGTGCCACGCGATGGCGCTACGTCGCTCTCGTTATCAACAGTGGGAGAGCGGGCGCGCGAAGGCTTGATGCTCTCAAGAGAATGAAGCTAGAGCTTGGAGAGCAAGGGCCTCAATTGGACACAAAAGAGTGGAACTAAGTTGCTTAGGTGTGTCTCTTGTTTCTCTTAGTGTGTATCTTGTGTTTTTTGTGTTGAAAAGGCTCCCCTCTATTTATAGAGGCCTTAGGAAGGCTTTGGAAGGCTTGGAAAAGCTTCCATAGCCGTTGGGTGCAAAGCCCAAGAGAATCAGGCCGAAATCAGGACAATGATTACACTTCACAGGGTTATCAGACGTCTAATTCTGGCATCAGACGTCTGGAAGGCCACTTTAAGACGTCTGATTCCAAGGTCAGACGTCTGATTCTATGCGGGTTTCTCCCTGACTTGAATCAGATCTAAACGGGGTTTTTGTACAAGTCCATCAGACGACATAGAGGACGTCTGGCACTAAGTCTGGACGTCTGGAAACCTACTTTTACCGTGGGAATTGATTTCCAAACGTTGCAACGGCTAGAAAATCTCTGAGAAGAGATTTTGGGTCAGCCGAGGCAAAACGGTCATTTATCAGACGTCTGTGAAGTCCTATGGACGTCTGATAAGGCTCTAACGGTCATATTCTTGAGTGTCTTCTAAGCCAGCCAACGGTCCACTAACTGGACGTCTGGCAAAGTCATCAGACGTCTCCTAAGACATCTGGTATAAGGTCTGGACGTCTGAATTCATCAGACAGAACTAACTATGTCCAGCCTAACAGTTATCAGACGTCTGAAACAACAGTCAGACGTCTTAAAATCCTTTATCAGACGTCTGATTCGTGAATTAGACGTCTAGAAAGTCAGTTTTAACCCTATATTGGTTTTCTAAGTGTTCTACAGAAAACCTACGTATCCTAGGGTTGTGCAGGTGTTCCTAGGACTACTGTTAGGGTTCTTTGAGGCTCTTTAACATAATGTCTAAGGAAAATGAAGAGCAAGAAAATAAATACAAGAGATACATGAAAGGATAAAAAAGAATCTATCCTATTCTTCTTGTCTTCCATCTCCAATCTTTCGCTCCACGCGAACCTCCTCTATTTTCCGTCAAGCTCCTCCAATCCGTCCTGGATGCGAGCTCGAGTTCCGTCTAAACACGTCTTCATTTGCAATTGACCTGAAATCTAGGACTCAAATTGCAAATGTTAAATAACACGTGTTTTGTTATCATCAAAACAAATGATCGTGGTGCTCTAGCACCAACAGTGAGCAGAGAGCTTCGCCGAAGGAATGGCCAGAGTGGATGAAGATGAAGACATGGAGGGTGAAGCGATGGTCGAGTGTGTGTCGTGAGTGAAGGAAAGAGAAGTAGAGAGGGAGAGAAATGTTCTAAGTGGGTAGCGAATGACAGGGAGAGGAAGTGATGTCAGGTGTGGTGTGGCTGGTGTTGGAGACGAAGAGAGCTCCAGTGGGAGAGAATCGGTGATGACAAGGGTAATTAAGGTGCCCGCTGGTATGGTGTGATGCAGAAGATAGAGAGGAAGGAGAGTCCACCACTGGTATGGTGAGCGGACGACGAGAGTGGTCAAGGAGAGTCATCGGATGTCGTGGAGCTTTTTAGCCGGAGAAGAGGGAGGAAGGAGAGGTATTCCGGCCAAAAATGAGAGTGAGGAGGACGGTTTGTACTCGGGGGTCTTTAAATAGGCTCTAGAGGGTGGTTTGAAGCTTGGAAACCAAGCTTTCAATCTTGGTAAGTTCTCCGAAGTAGGACGCCCACATCTCTCATGAGTATGCATACTCATGAGAGATTGAGAAGGAATTGGAGATTTGGACATGGCCTAATAGGAAGGAGATTACCTAGAGAATCTTCCTGATAAATGCCACTTTATCATCATTCTTATGCATTAAAACAAACCTAGCTCTTAGGATTTTACTCTGCAAATGGGCTTTTGGGCTACATTTAGGCATTAACTAGGTTAGGCATGCATTGCATTTTCTTTTGTTGTTTTAATGTGTTTTTGTGAGTGTTAGGGATGAACAGATATACAGATCCCTAAAACCCTAGCACTTAAGAAGGCCAATGGTGAAGGAGGAGCTCAGACTAGCTGGAACTCAGCTTGATCCAGCTCACCACAGTTGGAACCTAGCTCACTTGAACTAGGGTTAGCTCATCCCAGCTCCATTTGGCTAATCTCAGCTGAATGGCAGCTCAAGAGAGTTCATCTTAGCTCACCCTAGCTCAAGTCAGCTCAGATCCAGCTCAACCAAGTTGAGTCTAGCTCATTTTACCTCCTACTAGCCCATAGGGAGCTCTAGCTAGCTCAGCTGAGTTGACTGGAGTTCACCCCAGCATAGATCCAGCTACATCTAGCTCCACTCAACTCCAGCCAGCTAAAGAAGAACTCATCCCAGCTCAGGAAGCTCAAGTCCAGCTCATAGGGACCCAGCTTAGCCCAAGCTAATTGAGCTAAGCTACCTTAGCTGTCTCAACCAGCTCAATCCTCCCCGGGAGCACCAGACCCAGCTCACCTTAGCTCCATTCAACAGAAGCCAGCTCACTTTAGCTTGGCTTAGTAGCTAGCAAAGAACTAGTAAGCTAAGCCAGCTGGAATAGCCCCATGTTGACCTCTTCAGCAGCTGCCAGCTCCACTTCGGCTCTGGACTCTTCAGAACCAGCTCCTCCCTCCAAACCTTAGCTCCAACACCTCCTCCTCTACTCCACCATTAGCTAAGCTAGCTTAGCTTAGCTTAGCTTAGCTATGCACCAGCTTCCTTGGCTTATACCACCCAAAAACCCTACCTAACAACTCCACCAACTAGCTCCACCTAAGCTCCACATAAGATAAACCTACTTGGAGCCAACCTAGCCTAACCACTGAAAAAGAGATTTTCACTTTGAATAATTAATATTAAGATAATAAATCGTTGTAGCATAAAAGGTGGTGGAAAATCTCTCAATCAAAGATTAAACAGATATGAATTTAAACCGCAATAATAGATGTCTTATCCACAGGGAGGAATAGACCAATAAATTCACGAGTCAAGGAATACACAGCTCGTAAACTCTTCTGCAACTTTAATACGAGGAACATGCTATTTAAATAAAATTTGCAATTTCCTTAAAAGTTTAGGGGTGTTTATGTAGTTTTCACGTTAGGAATTAAGCCCCAAAAATATGTGTAAGATGCATGTGTAATGGCTTATCATGTGAATCCAACTTTCATTATTTTCTAATTTGAAATACAAGATAGAAACATGCACATAACACAAATAAAATAATTTTAGGAAAATCTGAGTGCATCAGTGCAATGTGGCCAGAATAAAATATTAATATAAATTTGACAATGGAATTGAATGTAATTATTAATAGAGGTAAAAATAGAGGATTTCTCCTCTCTCCCCCTCGCGTGTGCGGCCGCGCATGGTTGGCCGCGGGAGTCGGCAGGGAGGTGCAGCTTTACAAGAGCTACACAATAGCAGTGACGCGGCGGCCGGAGGTGGCCGACGGCGGCTGACAGGCGAAGGAGGGCCGCTAGCCTGTTGGAGGAGGAGACTGTTGCAACTGCGCTGCTGGCTACACGCTAGAGGCATTGGCACGCGCGGGTGCGCGCCTGCAGGGCGCTTAGTGAGGGTAGAGCGGTGCCTGCAGGTGCGGCTGGAGAGGGAAGCTTGGTGTGCGGTGCCTGCGGAAGAGCGAGGCGGTGTGTATAGGCAGAGCGCCTGCGGGCACTGGTGAAGGGCCCGTTGAAGAAGGGGGGAGCACTGCAGTAGGGCGATGCCTGGTAGGGGCACACAAGGTGGAGTGGCGTGAGCGCTGGAGTGCTTGCAGGAGTTGGAGAAGGGTGAAGGAGGGCAATGCAGGAGTACGCAAGGTGGTAGCGAGCGCCTGCGGGAGCTGGAGAAGGGTGCCCGCAGGGCACTTGGTGAGGGTGCAGGCATGCAGTGCCTGCGGAGGGGTTGGGCGTGAGGCAGAGCGGTTGCTGGCAGTGGAGAAGGGCATGCATTGCCGGCGCTTGTAGGGGTGCCTGGCTGGAGGTGTGATGGCGCGGTGGAGATGGGCGCGCGCCTGAGGGTGCACAAGGTGGAGAAGGAGCGGGCACAGGCTGAAGGGCTGGAGATGGGTGCTTGGCGCTGGAACGGAGGATGCGCCTGCAGGTGTGTCCTGGCAGGGGCACTGGAGATGGGTGCTTGGCGCTAGAAGGGAGGATGCGCTTGTTGGTGCGGCCTAGCAGCGGCGCTGGAGATGGGTGCTTGGTGCACAGTGTTTGCCCTCTCCACGATGGAGAAGATGGAGCAGTTCCCCGCAGGGGGGAAGATCTCGATCCTCCAAAGAACCAACGATCCTCTCTTTTTATCTCCTCCCCGATGCAAGTTAAGGGATTTTCAAATCTCTTACTAAATATGGCCAGCGCTGTTGGTGAGGTTGTTGATGGCCAGCCGTATGTTGAGAAATTTGTGGGGGAAAATATCTTTTCTCCCCCATTCTTTTTCCATTTGATCCTCCTCCCTCTTCTTCTAGATTAATAGCCGGATGGAGAAGATGTAACGAGTGTGCTATTGCGGGACCAGCATGAAACATAAACTAATTACATACTATGTTATAGAATGCGATAAAATAGATGTAAAATTAAATAATGATGCATGCAATCATTCTACAACTTAATGTAGATATTAACAAACATACAATGTTAAAAGAGAATTACTTAGGCGTAACAATAGTCCATTAGAATGGACTCATCAAATATCCCCATGCCTAAGATTTGCTACTCCCTAGCAAAAAGAAAAAATAATAGAAGTAATCAGAAGATTTCTTCTGTTCTTATTTCAAAACTTTGGAGATCCAGACAAATGTTAAGTGATGATAGCCTAGGTAATAGATCCAAGTGAAAAAGACCAATTCACATTGGAAGTTCATACTTCACCCTTGGTAAATATTGCTGTTGGGATAGGCAACTACTTCCCTCGGGGATAAAGCAGAGGATAATCTGTAATTTGACCTCGGCGTTTGGCTTAGGTAGGAGATATCGAGTTGAATGGATTTTGGTGGCACACACTCATCTGGTGCTACATATATCTAGTACTGCAGACTCTAGATCTCAAGACTATTAGACAAGTCAACTCTAAGAGAGGCTACACAATTGTGCTCTATTGATGTTCCTGGGCTCTCCCTCTTTTCTTTCTTTCTAAGATCACAAATCTCATCAGATTTAGAAATTGTACTCACTATTTGGTGGCCTCACATGGCATCCACACTTCAATTAAAGTCCCAATAACTCTACAACTAAGTTAGAGTGCTCAACCAGTATTCGGGCGATCAGAAATACTAAAAGGTAGGTATGGGTCATATTTGGTGGAACGCGATAGGTGTTTTGTTGCCTCAGAAATAATGTTATATTCTAACTTGGACCTTTTTTTTTATAATATAAATATTTCTTCTTTTTTTGTTTCTTCTTTTTCTTCTTCTTTTCTTTTCTCTCTTTTTTTTTTTATAATATAGATCAACATAATACGACACAGACTTTTATTTATGAGGTATTATTCGGGATGATGATGGTCAAGAGGATATTGTGTGGTTTATTTGGTGGAAGTGCCTATTCTCGGCACAGAGAAGGAATGGATAGGACAGGCGTATTTCTGACCTTTGACACTATTACCCACCTTTAGCCAAGGACTCTATGAAGGACGGTCGTAACCATCCACCATAGTTATACCGTTATTAAGACTCAATCTCTATATATCTGCCTTATTTGGTGACTCTCAGAAATTCACACAAAGTACGCACACAGGAATAGAGAGTGAAAACTATGCCTAACTTTGAAGTATCATCATCTAATTATCCAAAATTTAAGATTCCTTGCACTAGACTTAGCACACCAGTAATCTCTACTTCTCACAAATATGAGGTGGTTCTACTAGAAGATAGTATGCCTGACTCCCTATGAACTGTCCAAGGGTTCAGTAGACTACAAATGCTTATTGGTTTTCCTCAAGGATCCATTACCAAGTCTACGTGTACGTGAAATAAATGTACTGGATTCTAAACTTAAGAAATAATTCGTGAAGAAAAACCTCCAATGACAAAGGTATTTTGCTAGGGACTAACCCAATTAGCTTAAGAAAAGAGAATTTTTTTTTTATATGCTAACCTAAATGCATGAATACTTCCTAAATTGCAAATGCACCCCCCCATGCCTAAATCCTACAATGTCCCCATTGTAAAATTAAAATAAGAGGAGAAAGGAAAAGCATCACCTGACACGGTGTTATTCCTACCGCTGGGTTACCTCCCAACAAGTGCTGCATTTTCTGTCAACAGCCAGACTTAGAAGGAACCTATAAGTCTGGTTCCAAATAGAAAATCCTAGGCCCTAAAAATATGTGTAACAGTGCAGGCCTAGAAAACAGGTAGCCACGGATGTTAGCGAGCTGATGATGCAATGTAATACCAAATGCTCGCCAGAAGATATGAAAGCGAATAACCGCGTTGGCTACCTTTGGAGGTCTATGAATAATAAATGGAATATGAAAAGAAACCTCCCGAAATGGAATAAGTGGAGGATAACAAGGATCCTCCAGAGCATGACGGGTTTTAAAAGATATACACATTATTAGTTCAAACCCTTGAATGGCGAGAGTAAAAGTATAAGCATCAATCCACACTCGCCATTCTACCCGAGAATGTACTGGCCTAATATGTTCTCTAGAAACAATGTACATGAGTAGAGGTATGAGCCAAGGATTGGTTAGGGAGTATAAGGGTTGTTTATAGTGTTGGAATATAATGGTTAAGTCCAACGAGGGCTTAGTGGGTGTTAGGTCTGATTCAAACAATGATTTAGATTGTGTATACTCCCTAACAATTGCAGACAACTGCATATTACCCTGCCTAACATTAATGATCGGAGTCATATTTGAATCAAGGGTAGACTCCAAATTTCAACTCGTTGATGGCAGGGTCAAAATGTTAGAATCATTATCATTCAGCTCATCCCCAGATTCGTTTGGTTCACTCAAATTTTTGTCAGGTTGTATATGTGATTCATTAGGGGTTGGATTAGTATCCTCAATTATTCCCAAAGGAGGATCAGTCTTATTATTTTGAAGCATGCCCATATCATTGAATTCGTCATTCTTCTCGAGGTATAAATCCTCAATTGACGTGTTTTGTCCTCGAGAGTCTGCCATAGACTTGTCATTATTTTGTTTGTCCTCCTTTAATATCAACTCCTGCTTTGATGGAGGATGACTCTCAAAAGAAAGGAGGAATCTGGATTTTATCATATTATTTCTATCCTCTGGATGTAAATCCTGAAATAATAAATAATTCCCCTGTGATTCACTCCAGATTTTCAGTCCAGGTTTTTCTATTGGGGCATCCCCATCCTGTGAAATAGACTCTTCATATCCCTGAGGCCAAAATTGATCTAATTCATCCTCCATTTCCTTAGGGTCACCTTCATTGGGTGCATTTAAATCCTCAGGATATTGAATGGTAGGTGTTGATTCCCTAAGTGGAGGGTCATGGGTAGGCTCACTACGGGTAGAATGGGATTCCACCAAATAATCAATAGGGGAAGTGATAGGAACAATAAAACCATGCCCGGGCTGATAGGGGTAAGGAGAATATTGTCATTGGGGTCAAGGTCTTCAAGTGGTACCATCTTCCCTTACTTTTGACTCCAATAAAGCTCGGGTGGATAATCACTATGATCATTGTCCTCTAGTGGCCATGTCTCATTGGGAGAGTGTATGTGATAGTTACATAAAATTGGATCCCTATTGTCATTAGGTTCCTCAGAATTATTTTTATGATCATGATCGAATGGGTAGGGATTAGGATTATTGGGAAGCGTGTAGCTAAGTTGTCTTATTTCTTCATTTAATTATTGACTATTCCTCAACATCTCTCCCATTGATTCCATCATTTCCTTTTGCTGTTTTTGCATTTCTATCATAAAAGATGAGAGGCTACTATTATCAGGTTGGGGAGGATAGTCAATTTCAGGCTCTGGTTGTCTAGGGGTATCAGTCCAACCTTGATAAGGAAAATCATGAAGGGTGGGAGGGTTGGGTGTTTGCATGGAAGTAGAGATTTCAGGGTTCAGAAATCCAGCTCCTAGGCTCTGCTCAAAAGTGGGAGTTATCAAGCCAATACTCCCAGGATAAGAATGATCCCATGAATTGTCAATGTACCCATCAAAGGATGGATATGCTCGGGGCATGGGATCCTGATTAAAAGATGGGAAGTATTGACTCTGATAATCTAAATGATAGGAGTAAGGGTAATCCATTTCTTTAAGCAAAACAGTTTTAACTCTCTTAGGATTTAGCAGAATTCAAAATACAAGCAAAAACTTTTTAGAGAGTTCTACTGTCAAAGCAAACGCAAATTTAGTGGGATCTTGTTTTTAGTAGATTGTAGGTCTTAGAATTAAATGTTCAATTGGTGGCCAAACAAGTTTTGCAAAAAATTATGCTTCCTAGGCTAACCTTCGCTGGTGCCTATAACCTACTCGCAAGGGATGGAAGTCTCGAATCGAGCTCACACACGAGGAACCGAAGTAACTTGGTTGATAGACTTGTTGATTTCCGACTAACTTCCCTTGTAGTGTAAAAGAGGAGAGGTAGAAATTTATCTAGTGACCTTATGTGTGAGGTGCACAATGTCTCAGGTGTGCGAATATATGATCGTGTTTTGATTTTTGAAATTTCACAAACAAGATTCATTTGCACACAATTTTCAGTCACAGATTTTAAGGTCCAACCTCTTAGCAGTACCAATTTTTAAAGTGACCACTGAATTAATTTGATTCAAGCACTTTACTGGTCTTAGATTTAGGTTCAATGCATATGCATGACAGGTAATTGATGCTCAAGAGAAGACGTACCTTACTCTAGCTTTCTTTGTGCAATGTATGAATGCAATGCAATAAAAATAAACTAGATGCTGCTCATTTAGTCCTAGATGGTCGTCCTGTAGATATGCAGCTTCTAGCAGGCAGTTCGAATATATATAATTTTTGTAATAATAAACAAACAGACCTAATCTAACTAACTAACCGAAATTCAGTTCAAATAGTTCAAATAATCCTATAATCTAAATAACTGGGAACACGCTCTCAAAAATATGCTCCTACATACAAGAGCGATAAGAAATAAAGTGGCACTGGGAACACGTTCCCAAAAATACCTGACAAGGCTCCAAAAGACAAAAATTAAATTCTAATGTCTATCTAACTAAATCTAACTAAGATCTACTGACTAAATCAGAAATAGGCTTCTCCATAAGCCTATGTGCGTGAGATCAAGGCCCACATGTTCCTACTGCCGTCCTCCAGGTGGCATCAAGGTCCACCAAAAAGATCATCTCCATCGTGCACATCATTTAGGTTCAATGTCGTCACTCTACTGTGCCTGTCACCATGTTAGATTCCTCGCACAATAACAGAAATGATCAGATGTTTATGCAACTCAGAATATTCAAAATAAAAAATAATAACGTGAATCTATTGCATCTGTTGCCTCCCCGGCAATGGCGCCAATTTGAAAAAGTGATTTTCACTTTGAATAATTAATATTAAGATAACAAATCATTGTAGCACAAAAGGTGGTGGAAAATCTCTCAATCAAAGATTAAACAGATATGAATTTAAACCACAATAACGGATGTCATATCCACAAGGAGGAATAGAGCAATAAATTCACGAGTCAAGGAATACATAGTTCGCAAACTCTTCTGCAACTTTAATACGAGGAACATGCTATTTTAAATGAAGTTTGCAATTTCCTTAAAAGTTCAGGGGTGTTTATGCAGTTTCCACATAAGGAATTAAGCCCCAAAAATATGTGTAAGATGTATGTGTAATGGCTTATCATGTGAACCCAACTTTCATGCATTTCTAATTTGAAATACAAGATAGAAACATGCACATAACACAAATAAAATAATTTTAGGAAAATCTGAGTGCACCAGTGCAACGTGTTCAGAATAAAATATTAATATAAACTTGACAATGGCATTGAATGTAATTATTAATAGAGGAAAAAATAGAGGATTTCTCCTCTCTCCTCCTCGCGTGTGCAGCCGCACACGGTTGGCCGTGGGAGTCGACGGGGAGGTGCGGCTTGACGAGAGCTACGCAACGGTGGTGACGCGATGGCTGGAGGTGGCCGACGGCGGTCGACGGGTGGAGGAGGGCCACCATCCTGTTGGAGAAGAAGGAGACTACTCCAGCCGTGAGACTGGCCGTGCACTGGAGGCATTGGCATGCGCAGGTGCGCGCCTGCAGGGTGCTTGGTGAGGGTGTAGCGGTGCCTACAGGTGCAGCTCAAGAGGGAAGCTTGGTGTGCAGTGCCTGCAGAAGAGCGGTACGGTCGTACAGGCAGAGCGCCTGCGGGCACTGGTGAAGGACGTGCGGACGAGGGGGGCGCACTGCAGTAGGGCACGGCCTAGTAAGGGCAAGCAAGGTGGAGTGGCGTGAGCGCTGTAGTGCCTACGGGCGCTGGAGAAGGGTGAAGGCGGGCGGTGCAGGAGCACGCAAGGTGGTAGCGAGCACCTGTGGGGGCTGGAGAAGGTTGCCTACAGGACACTTGGTGAGGGTGCAGGAGTGCAGCGCCTGCAGAGGGTTTGGGCGTGAGGCAGAGCGGCTGCTGGCGGTGGAGAAGGACGTGCACTGCGGGTGCTTGTAGGGGTGCCTGGCTGGAGGTGTGATGGTGCGGTGGAGATGGGTGCACACCTGCAGGCTCGTAAGGTGGAGAAGGAGCGAGCACAGGCAGAAGGGGTGGAGATGGGTGTTTGGCACTGGAAGGGAGGATGCACCTGCAGGTGCGACCTGGCAGGGGCGCTGGAGATGGGTGCTTGGCGCTGGAAGGGAGGATGCGCCTGCAGGTGCGGCCTGGCAGGGGAGCTGGAGATGGGTACTTGGTGCATAGTGTTCGCCCTCTCCACGGTGGAGAAGATGGAGCAGTTCCCTGCAGTGGGGAAGATCCCGATCCTCCGAAGAACCGACGATCCTCTCTTTTTTTCTCCTCCCCGGTGTAAGTAAGGGATTTTCAAATCCCTTACTAAATATGGTCGGCGCTGTTGGTTAGGTTGTTGATGGCCGGCCGTATGTTGATAAATTTGTGGGGGAAAATATCTTTTCTCCCCCTGTTCTTTTTCCATTTGATCCTCCTCCCTCTTCTTCTCGATTATTAGCTGGATGGAGAAGATGTAACGAGTGTGCTGTTGTAGGACCCGCATGAAACATAAACTAATTACATACTAAGTTATAGAATGCGATAAAATAGATGTAAAATTAAATAATGATGCATGCAATCATTCTACAACTTAATGTAGATATTAACAAACAAACAATGTGAAAAGAGAATTACTTAGGCATAACAATAGTCCATTAGAATGGACCCATCACCCACCACCTCCAAAAGACACCTAAAAGTGGCACCAAAACCACCCTAACTACCCCCTTGTTGGCACCACTTTTCCCTCCAAAAATCCCCTTCATCTCCACCACACATCTCCCCTTAAACCCATCTCCGCCCTCCACAAAATCCCACCTTCTAGAAGCCTCAAAGTTGGCGCCAACCCATGGCACCTCTCCATGGTTGGCGCCACTTTTAGGTGCCTCTTGACCAACCCTAACTACCCCCCTTACACCCCTTATGTGGCGCCAACCATCCTTAACCCTAGGATCATCTAACCACCTCCATCCTCCCATCATAGCCCTCCATTTCAAGAGGCACCTTAACACCTCATCCTGCCCTATAAAAAGACCACTACCCACCACCATTCAAACCACCCTTTTCTAGCAAATTCACTCTCATATTCTACCTAGAGCCCACGCCCAAGAGAGAAGAAGAAGAAGAAGATTAAGGGGATATTCTGTCCCTTTGGTGCCTTCCCCTCTTCCCTGCTCTCTTGAACCACGGCAGCCAAAGGAGAAGCCAGGCAAGGAAGATTTTTGGAGGAGATCTTGAAGGTGGTCCATGCCACCTTGGAGGAGCTTTCAAGGAAGGAGAAGAAGGAGGCCCTCTTTTCAAGCCAAGGAGCAGCTAGGCTTGGAGCAAGAAGACTCCCTTCTTCACCAAATTTTGCAAGAGGATTTGTGTTTCTTTTATTGCTTTTAAATTTTTTTATTTCTAGTAGAAGCATTCCTCTACTTGTCTTTGAAAAGAACACAAATTCTAGTTAATCAAATTTCCTTCTTTTTAATTTCATATTGCAATTGTTACTATTGTTCTAGCACTTATTCTACTTCCACTCCCTAGTTACTCTAGGCCTCCACTTGCCTAAAGTGAGCTTAGGTGGTGGACATTTTAATCTCTTAAGTTTCAGCTTAGTATTTTAGGTGTTAGCACTTTTTCGTCACAATTCGCACTTTGCCTGTATTATTTCAAAATAAAAAATATATATATATTCAAAATGCTAAAAAGAAAGTTGAGATTTATTTGTAGCAAGAGAAACGAATTGCAATTTTTTCCTCCTTGGATGGCCCTAGATACTCCCCTATCTAGGATATAAATTTAAAAGCGTATGCGAATGCACGTGTTACAACGACATTAAAAACCCGCTTTTACAAATCACGCGACTTTTCGCATCACTTTTTCACGCCGTTGCCAGGGAGGCACGGCTTTGCATTTCTCTCCTGCTTAAAGTGGATCTCATCTCCTTCTCTTTCTTTTCTTTCGTGTGTGCAGGAACTAGTGCAGCAAGAAAGCAAGAATTTGGAAGTGAGAGCTCAAAGTTCATTTTCTTCCCACGAAATTCAGGTTGGTCCCCCTTTCTGGTCACATAATTAATTAAAACTACCAAAAACATATTAAACTTGGCTTTCAGGATCCCAAACATTTTAATTAAGTGGAGTGGTTTTCATTAAAATTCATTGTTTGCTTGAAGGTTTCATTAACACCACACCATATCAAGTATTGGTGTTCTATATTTCAAGTCCAGATTTTTTTCTATACTTGAAAAATCCATTCCCTAACACCACAGGCCTCCTAAAATCTTAAAATTTCATACAATGGTTTCGAACTGAGTTAGAAACATTTCTTCCAAATTTCAGATCAATTGGCTTTGTATTTAATTTTTAAAAATTCGTAGACTGCAGAGTGGTCACACCCTCTAATCTTCCTATTTTACTACAATTCTCAAATTTTTAGAATTTTTATACTCATCCAATTTTTGTGAAATTTAGCATTCTAGAATCCCTATGAAATTTTACAGATCATATAAAATCACCAAAATTTTCTAACGTCAGTGATAATATTGAAAAGTCCAAAATTTCCGCGGGTATCATTTCTGAACTTTGACACTAGTACACATAAAAATTTAAAACAATTCCCAAACAAATTCCTAAAATCTTACAAAAATCTTTTCTGAAATCCTTGTTTGATTTTACATAAGGTAATGGTGTTGGTTGTATTTTTTAAATCACTACCTATTCAGAAAGCCTAACAAGAGTTCATTGGTAGTAATTTTCTGTATTAGGGTTTAAATCCAATTAGGATTTCTTTTCTTGCTTTTTAGTCCCACAATATAAAGGAAATATACCATCACCCATACAACTTGTTTTTCCTTTGATTGTGGAGTTTCAAACTTGTTTGAACATTTAAAAAAGAATAACCCTAAAACACATTCAATTAAATTGAATCCTAAAAAACATAAATACAAAAAAATTGTGTGACAACTTATTTTCCATTGGAACCACTTTCCAATTCTTGCACACACACAAAAAAAAATTGAAATAACAGGGCAACAACCCAATTAATGCCCTCCACATTCCGTGCACACTATAGTATCCTAGACTAACTAAAATCCGTAGCAACTTGACCCCTAAGGCTTAATCAACTTAGTCTTGCTATATAGGTCTTAAGTTTTCTTTAGTTAATACCAATTCTGTCATCTATATCTAGTGTTCAGGCTGAGGGGCCGTGTCAAACAACCAAGCGCAGGTTTGTACAAGCATCTGGGGTTTTCCTTAGAAAACGTTTGGGCCCAAACCTCCCCTTAAGCAACTTGGCTAGATTTGTTGACAGAACAGGTATTCACTATTGAATACTTATTTCCTACGTAGACCAAGTCTTAGGTTTATTGTTAGGGAGCCACACTTAAGTTAGGTCTAGCTTTGTTTGTTTGAATTGCACACTTTCTCTCATCTCTTTCTCTTCTCCTCCCCTCCAATTCTTCCCAAACCGTCCATGCACGAGCGATGGTCCCAAAAACCACACCTTGAGGGACCACCGCAGCAGAAAGTCATTGTTTTCTTCCCCTCCTCTTCTAAGAAAATGGAAAACCCAGGAAGCCGACAAAAAAATTCTGCTTCCACTTCTAACCTGTCAGCCGACCCACAAGCTGACTTCACCCTCCCTCACCTCCCTAACTTGGAGCAACCAGAAATACCAGCAAGGCCAGGTGGCCCTCCAATTATAACTCAAAATCCAAATCCCCTTGCATTAATGGTCGACCATTCGGTTCGACTACAATAAAATCAAGAAGATTTAGCTAGGACTGTCACAAACCTAGCTAACCAAGGACAAAATCCACCACCCTGCCAACAGCTTGTCATTCCTCTTAAGGATTTCTATGATCCTTCCAATTATGAAGAAAGAACAGGGGTGGTCATACCACAAGGGGATTTTGAGGTCAAAGCAGCCATTCTAAACCTTATTAAACATTTTCATGGTCTTCCAAGAGAGGACCCTTTCTGTCATCTCGAGGAATTAACTATCCTCGCTCAAACCATTCGTTCCCGCAATGTGCAGGAAGACATGTGGTTAATTAGACTTTTTCCTCTCTCTCTTAAAGACAACGCATCTCATTGGTTTAGGATGGTTGGGTGCCGTATTACCACCTCGCCCCAATAAATAAGTGCTTTACTTAAAAAAAATTTTCTGATCAGTCGAATGAATGCATTAAGAAGATCCATAACGACCTTTCAACAGAAAATTGGTGAACCCCTCCACGAAGCCTGGGAAAGATTTCAGGAACTTCTAGTAAGTTGTCCCCGCCATGAAATTCCACAATGGCAGTTAGTGCAGATCTTCTTTCATGGATTAGAAGATCAATTGAAAGGATTTATGGATGCCTCATGTGGGGGCAATTTTCTTAACAAAGACGTCGAAAGTGCCTATCTCCTCTTTGAAGAAATGAGTGAAAATTTATTTAACATGACTTCAATGGACACTTTTGGTAGATCACAAAACCCCAGACAAGGAGTCCATGAAATTGACTCCAAATCCACCTCTGTTCCAGTCACGCAAGATGATCTATATAAGTTAGCTTAACGACTGGACCAGATGCAAATTCACCAAAAGAAAATGGAAGAAAAGCTCATAAATAAACAAGCTCCACACGCTCACTCTCCACACACTAACCCCCCACATATTCTCCGAAGAGAAAATCTACACAACATTAATGCCACATCTGCTGCCAGCAATTTCCGGCTGATTTCCCGCAAGATTTGACCGGGAATTTTGATCAAAATATTTTTGATCCCACCTTGGAAAATATTTATGCTCTCCAGGAGAAATTTAGAAACCCCTCCAACACTTCCAATCAAAACTGGAGGACTAACCCGAATCACTCCTGGAAAAACCCGAACCCGATTCCTTTTCCCAAACAAAACTATTTTGGGAATTCTGGGCAGCCTATTTATCAACCTGGACCATCCCAAGATGACATTAATAATCAGGTCATGAAAACTCTGCAAGGAATGCAGACTCAAATGAAAGAAGTAACCCACATGAGTACCAACTTGCAACACCAAGTTAAGGTTACTCCAGATTATCGACCTATTGGGAATTTACCTTCCCAACCCATGCCCAACCCAAATAATCAAAGGAATCAGTTCCAAGGTGGATATCCCAGTCAACCCATTCAACCAGCACCCATCGAGTTTCAATAACAGTCAGGCTTCCCGTCCTCATCTTAGAAACAACCAGATTGCAAATGCGGTTACTTTAAGGAATAGGAAAACCACTCACAATCCCCTACCTATTAAAGAAACCCGCTTTAATGAAACACAGATTAACTCTTCCCCATCTCCCCCTCCTATTGTTCAGGAACCAATTAATGCAAAATAGGGAAATCCTACTCCATTTCCACAAGCCCTCCACTATTCAAATAAGAAAAAGAAGAAATCCGAGCCCATTGAGAAGGAATTAATGGATTTATTTGGGCAAGTAGAAATTAATATCCTTCTCCTAGATGCCATTAAATACATCCCTGCCAATTCAAAATTCCTAAAAGATTTATGTACTCTGAAAAGGCAGCCCAGAAATTTAGGAAAGGTGATCCTTCCAGAGATAGTCAGCTCAGTTGTGTAGAGCTGACTGCCTCATAAGAGAAATGATCCTGGCACCCCCCTAATTTAAGTTATCATTAATGATACCTCATTTGATCGTGCTTTGTTGGATCTTGGTGCCTCAATTAATCTTATCCCAACAGTTATTTTTGAGGAATTTAAGATCGGTGAATTAAAGCCTGTTGAGGTTACTCTCCAATTAGCCGACCGATCTACAATTAAACTAAGGGGAATTGTTGTGGATATTCTTGTCCGAGTCAAAAATTGTCTATTCGCAGTAGACTTTTTAGTCCTGGACATAGAGGTACCAGAAGCACTAAAGTTTGCCCCCATTATTCTTGGATGACCATTCTTAGCCACCGCCTGCGTAAATATTGATTATGATTTTGGAAAGATGAAGATCATGTGTGGCGGTGAATCTGTAACCCTAGACATTTTTCAAGCTTCTAGGTGATTCCAATAACCAGATTTCTTTGACGATTCGGATTTAGAAATAGAAAACAATGTGGAGGAAACTTTGCAGATTTCCCATTTAGGTTCCTATTTTGCCATCAATATGGTTCCTGAACAATCCACTTCTTCTTACTCTTCCACCCTAACCACACGTCCAGCTAACCTTCCAGCTGACCCTTTCACTCTCACCTCACCACTAACCCACAAAGAAGAAACTCTTTCGGAGTCGGGCCCACAATTGGAATTAAAACCTTTGCCCGACTCCCTTAAATATGTCTTCCTGGGTTCTAATCAGACCCTGCCCCTGATTATAAATTATGGACTTACTAAGGCACAAGAGCACAAACTCCTGCAGGTTTTGAGTAAATATCGAAAAGCTATTGGCTGGACCCTTTCTGATCTTAAGGGTATTCATCTGTCCTATTGTACACATCGTATATATTTAGAGGATGATTCTCGCCCCTCCCGCCAACCACAAAGGTGCTTGAACCCTATTATGCAGGAGGTGGTAAAAAAGGAGATTATTAAGTGGATGGATGCTGATTTCATCTACCCCATTTCTGACAGCTTCTGGGTTAGTCCAACACAAGTTGTGCCTAAAAAGGCTGGACTAACAGTTGTCACTAATGACAATGGGGAGAATGTAGCCACTCGAACCGCTTCTTCTTGGCACATGTGTATTGATTACTGAAAATTAAACACCGCCACCAAGAAGGACCATTTCCCACTCCCCTTTATTGATCAAATCTTGGAGCGGTTAGCCGGACGGGATTTTTACTATTTTCTGGATGGTTATTTCGGCTATAATCAGGTAGCGGTTCATCCTAAGGACCAGGACAAAACAACTTTCACCTACCTTCGGAACCTTTACTTTTCGAAGGATGCCCTTCGGTCTTTGCAATGCACCTGTGACTTTTCAAAGGTGCATGCTTGCAATTTTTTCAGACCTGGTAGGTGAATGTTTAGAAGTCTTTATGGATGACTTCTCTATTTTTGGAGATCCTTTTGACCATTTTCTCAAAAACCTTGAAAGAACTCTCCAAAAATGCATAGAAGGTTATCTGGTCCTCAGTTGGGAAAAAAGTCATTTCATGGTCCAAGAAGGTATTATCTTGCACCATGTTATTTCAAAACAAGGAATCGCGGTAGATAAAGCAAAAATAGATGCTATATCTAAGCTCCCACCGCCCACTACTGTCAAACAGATCAGATCCTTTTTGGGTCATGTAGGTTTCTACCGTCGATTTATACAAAATTTTTCCCAAATCTCCAAGCCCTTAAGTCAGCTTCTCACTAAAGACCAGCCATTTGATTTTATTGATAAGTGCTTGGAGAGTTTTTTGAAGTTGAAGAAAGTGGTTACTGAGGCACCAATATTGTAGGGACCTGATTGGAATAGTCCCTTTGAATTAATGACAGATGCCTCAGATTTTGCTGTAGGGGCGTTCTAGGGCAAAGAATTGGCAAGAAGCCCGTTGTGATCTATTATGCTAGCAAAACTCTTGATGATGCACAATGGAATTACACGGTTACTGAAAAGGAACTTCTTGCCATTGTATTTTCCTTAGAAAAATTTAGATCTTATCTATTGGGGTCACATGTCACTGTATATACCGACCACTCAGCAATTAAATATTTACTGACAAAGAAAGATGCGAAACCCCACCTTATCCGTTGGATTCTGCTGCTCCATAAATTTGACCTAGAAATCAAGGATAAGGTGCGATCGCACAATGTAGTGGCCAACCATCTCTCCCATCTTATAATGAATGGCATAATGCCACCACCAGATCAGTTCCCCGATGAAAACATTTTAGCTGCTACTACCCTCCCTTGGTTTGCGCCCATCGCAAACTACTTAGCAACAAAATGAATCCCCACTGATTGGCCAAAAATAAAATGAGATAAGTTCTTTGCTGATATTAAATATTACTTTTAGGAGGAGCCCGACCTTTTCAGCATTTGTGCCGATTAGGTCATTCGACAATGTGTACCCAATTCTGAAAGCCGTGATATTTTGACACATTGTCACTCAATGGCCTGTGGTGAACATTTTTCAGGAAAGAAAACTGCAGCTAAAATCCTTAATGGGGGATTTTATTGGCCCAGCTTGCACAAAGATGCTCATGACTTTATTCGATCCTGTGTGCATTGCCAGAGCATCGGCAACATGACTCAGAAGGATATGATGCCCCTTAATCTTATTTTAGAGGTTGAAATTTTTGATGTTTGGGGCACTAATTTCATGGGACCGTTCATCTACTCTGGTGGGTATTTATATATGTTAGTCGTAGTCGACTATATTTCAAAATGGATAGAAGCAATACCCACCAGCACTAGTGATCACCGTGTGGTTGTTGAATTTCTTAAGAAAAATATTTTCTGAAGATTCGGCATACCAAAAGCCATTATCAGTGACGGAGTCTCACATTTCACTCACTCACAATTCCGTCACCTTCTTTCTAAATATGGGGTTAATCATAAAATTTCCACACCTTATCACCCCCAAACAAATGGCCAGGCTAAAGTTTCTAACCGGGAAATTAAAAATATTTTACAAAAGACAGTTTGGCCCGGCTGTAAAGATTGGTCCACCAAATTGGACGACACTTTATGGGCCTACCATACCGCTTTTAAAACCCTGCTCGACATGTCTCCCTTCCGTCTGATTTTTGGGAAGGCATGCCATCTGCCGGTAGAATTAGAACATAAGGCTTTTTGGGCAATAAAACAACTCAACATGGATTTATCTGACATCGGTACCCATAGAAAATTACAATTAACTGAATTGGAAGAATTACGTAATTTTTCCTATGAAAATGCGAGGATTTATAAAGACCGAACAAAGAAATTTCACGATAAATATATTGTTCGGAAACACTTTGACGTTAATCAATGCGTTTGGCTTTTCGATGCGAGATTACATCTTTTTCCTGGCAAATTAAAATCTAAATGGACCGGCCCCTTTATTGTCCATAAAATATATCCATACGGCACTGTTAATCTTTTTGATCCAAAAACTAATTCAACCTTTCAAGTCAACGGCCAATGTTTAAAGCCCTATTTTGATCATACGCCTAATCTTCCGTATGAATCTTTTAATTTTACTGAGCCAGCCACCCTTGATCACTAATGCATACTATGCCTGGCTGAATGGAGTAAAAGATAGCACTGGATGGGAGGTAACCCATCATTTTTTTCCTGCTTTCCTTTTTTCTTCTTTTTCCAGGTTTTGATCATCCTAAACCCGACCATTCTTCACTAAGGTGATCCCTTTTCCCTCCTAATGCATGAGGACATTGCATATCTTAAGCATGGGGGGGTGTTTTTAAAATTTGACGATCGATTTTGGATTTTCAAAACCTAAAAATATGCATTTTTCTTTAGTTATTTTATTTTCCTGCTTGCATATCAAAAAAAATAAAAATGTTGAAAACTTTTTGAGGAAATATTTTCAAATTGGGACTAAGGTTGAAAAAATTCACTTTTGGGTACAATGGGATTTAATCTTTAACAAACTAGGGATGAGGATGCGAATCTGATCATTAGAATTTCAAGGTTTATTTTTAGACTAGATCAGATATCCTTTTCTAAAATTCCACCTGAACTCATGATAGTTCAGGTGACTTGATCCTATTTTGTAATGTGGAAAGTATTTGGCTTAGTTTCTGATTCAAAAACTTGCATTTCTTGAGGAACTTCTTGTGTCAATTTTCACACACAAGCCAACACTTAAAAACAACTAAAAATTTGAAAAGCTCCCTTGCTTGGACTTAGTAAAAGTCTGAAGCAGATCATTTGTTTGAGTTCCTACCGCCGAGGAGGAGGAAAATGACTCCTTTGAGGATGCGATGTCAACATGTTACCGCCTCGACGCTGCTCCATATCTATATTTCATATCTTTAGATGGAGCATTAAAGTGCATTTTAGCAACTCAAGTGTCTTGGATGGTGCTCTACCTATAGTGTCGGAGCAAGAGCTTAAGTTTGCTTGGAGCGCCCCTTTACACCGCATTGTGTTTTGGGGTTGTGAGCTCCTAGGTGGTGTCATGGACAGTGCTATCCTGAAGTACTGGCGCCAGAGCTCCCTCAAGGATTGGTAACGGGAATGATGATCCTGACACATCTGTTGTAAGACTAAGCTAAAAATAAGCATGGGGAAAAAAAAAAGTAATAATAAATAAATTAACATGCCCTTATAAATGTTGGCTTTTCACAGGCATGGACACAAGGTTTTAAAGGATTTTGCAAGTTGAGAATCAGATTCATGAGCTAGAAAAATCCTAAAAACAAAAATTTCAAGTCATCTGAATTAACAAGGGGTTAATTTATAAATTTTCTAGAGGATATATTGATCCCATTTTGTCTAATGGTTGGATTTAAAACAAATCTCGATGTTTTTCTTTAACAAATCCCATACCTCCTGTGTTTAGATCAACCAAGGTCCCTTAATCTCTTTCTCCTAAAAATTAGAAAAAAATTTGGATTTCTCAAAAATTCTGTTTTCCAAAAAATTTGAAGTTTTGCTAAGAGACTAGTAAAAAATAAGCAAGGGGGTGTGATAAATGCTAGTTTATCATCATTCTTATGCATTAAAACAAACCTAGCTCTTAGGATTTTACTCTACAAATGGGTTTTTGGACTGCATTTAGGCATTAACTAGGTTAGGCATGCATTGCATTTTCTTTTGTTGTTTTAATGTGTTTTTGTGAGTGTTAGGGATGAATAGATATACAGATCCCTGAAACCCTAGCACTCAAGAAGGCAAATGGCGAAGAAGGAGCTCAGACTAGCTAGAACTCAGCTTGATCCAGCTCACCACAGTTGGAACCTAGCTCACTTGAACTAGGGTTAGCTCATCCTAGCTCCATTCAGCTAATCTCAGTTGAATGGCAGCTCAAGAGAGTTCATCTTAGCTCACCCTAGCTCAAGTCAGCTCAGATCCAGCTCAACCTAGTTGAGTTTAGCTCATTTTAGCTCCCACTAGTCCACAGGGAGCTCTATCTAGCTCAGCTGAGTTGATTGGAGTTCACCCTAGCTCAGATCCAGCTACATCCAGCTCCACCCAACTCCAGCCAGCTAAAGAAGAACTCATCCCAGTTCAGGAAGCTCAAGTCCAGTTCCCGGGGACCTAGCTTAGCCCAAGCTAATTGAGCTAAGCTACCTTAGCTGTCTGAACCAGCTCAATCCTCCCCGGGAGCACCAGACCCAGCTCACCTCAGCTCCATTCAACAGAAGCCAGCTCACTTTAGCTTGGCTTATTATCTAGGAAAGACCTAGCAAGCCAAGCCAGCTGAAGTAGCCCCATGTTAACCTCTTCAGCAGCTGCCAGCTCTACCTCAGCTTCGTACTCTTCAGAACTAGCTCCTCCTTCCAAACCCTATCTCCAACACCTCCTCCTCTACTCCACCATTAGCTAAGATAGCTTAGCTTAGTTAAGCTAAGCTTAGCTTAGCTATGCTCTAGCTTCCTTGGCTTGTACCACCAAAAAACCCTACCTAACAACTCCACTAACTAGCTCCACCTAAGCTCCACTTAAGCTAAACCTACTTGGAGCCAACCAAGCCTACCCACCACCTACAAAGCACACCTAAATTTGGCGCCAAAACCACCCTAACTACCCCCTTGTTGGTGCCACTTTTCCCTCCAAAAATCTCCTTCATCTCCACCACACGTCTCCCCTTAAACCCATCTCCACCCTTCACATAATCCCACCTTCTAGAAACCTCAAAGTTGGTGCCAACCCATGGCACCTCTCCATGGTTGGCGCCACTTTTAGGTGCCTCTTGAACAACCCTAACTAACCCCCTTACACCCCTTAGGTGGCGCCAACCATCCTTAACCCTAGGATCATCTAACCACCTCCATCCTCCCATCTTAGCCCTCCATTTCAAGAGGCACCTTAACCCCTCATCCTACCTTATAAAAAGACCACTACCCACCACCATTCAAACCATCCTTGGCTAGCAAATTTACTCTCATATTCTACCTAGAGCACACGCCCAAGAGAGAAGAAGAAGAAGAAGAAGATTAATGGGTTATTCTGTCCCTTTGGTGCCTTCCCCTCTTCCCTTCTATCTTGACCCACGCCAGCCAAAGGAGAAGCCAGGCAAGGAAGATCTTTGAAGGAGATCTTGAAGGTGGTCCACGCCACCTTGGAGGAGCTTTCAAGGAAGGAGAAGAAGGAGGCCCTCTTTTCAAACCAAGGAGCAGCTAGGCTTGGAGCAAGAAGACTCCCTTCTTCATCAAATTTTGCAAGAGGATTTGTGTTTCTTTTATTGCTTTTAAATTTTTTTATTTCTAGTAGAAGCATTCCTCTACTTGTCTTTGAAAATAACACAAATTCTAGTTAATCAAATTTCCTTCTTTTTAATTTCCTATTGCAATTGTTACTGTTGTTCTAGCACTTATTCTACTTCCACTCCCTAATTACTCTAGGCCTCCACTTGCCTAGTGTGAGCTTAGGTAGTGGACATTTTAATCTTTTAAGTTTTAGCTTAGTATTTTAGGTGTTAGCACTTTTTCGTCACAATTCACACTTTGCTCGTATTATTTCAAAATACAAAAAAATATATATATTTAAAATACTAAAAAGAAAGTTAAGATTTATTTGTAGCAAGAGAATTGAATTGCAATTTTTGCCTCCTTGGACAACCCTAGATACTCCCCTATCTAGGATATAAATTTAAAAGCGTATGCGAATGCACGTGTTACAACGACATTAAAAACCTGCTTTTACAAATCACGCGACTTTTCGCATCACTTCCTTTCAATTTTTTTTGAAACTGAGAGGAAAGCTATCATACTACGATAGCAATCCGAGAGGATAATTTATTAATAATAAAAAGAAATGCAAAGAGACCTACAAATTAGATCCCCACCTATGTATGAGGGACCAGCACTCATTTATAATTTGTACACAACAAATTGGTCTCTCCTGAAATAGTCTCTCATTCCTCGCCCTCCACATGCACCAAAGGGTCATCGCCATTTGTAAATGTGGCTTCACAGTTATCCCAAAACCATGCCATAAAGATTCCCATGATGGAAGGGGCTTGTTACATGTTTTTCTCCAAATTGTGTCAGTGACCAAACAAGAGGAAAACAAATGATTCAAACTGTCAGTGTGCATCCCACAAAGATGGCACTCATGCAGAGCTGTCCCAATCCTCCTTTGCCTAAGGTCTCCTATTATCATACCATCCCTTCTACATAACCAGAGAAAGATTTGTACCTTGTGAGGGACCTTCAATGGCCATAGTTTCTTATCAATATAATCACCTCCCATACCACTATTGGAACTCCTAATTTTTCGATAGGCATGTTGAGTCGTATAGATGCCATCCCATGCATAAGTATCCTCCACACCAGGTCTTGGACAGATGGTTTGCAAGTCTGAAACTAGGTGCTGCTTTTCTTCCCAAAATCTGGTCCCCTCCCTGCATGCCTCTGATTCAGTCAGCCACCAACATCTGCTAGATTCAGACCAATAGTATTAACCACCCCATCCTTATCAGCAGAAGTGGAGTAGACCCTCGGATAAGCCTCCTGTAAGGTCCCAACGATGTCCACTGCTCTTACCAGAAACTGAAGTGCCTGCCATCTATAAGAACCAACTACAATAAGTGCCAATTATCTTTGATAGCTTGAGTGAAAGAATGCCAAAATGGGGAGGGTTTGGAGGGGTATAATATGTTCAGAGCACTGTTGGAGCAGCCATAGCCATCATTAATAAGTTCAGTCCATAACCTTTCCTCCCCATTTAGAATTTTGATAGCCCATTTAATCAATAAGGCTTCATTAAACTCTTTAAGTGCTTTAATCCCCAGTCCACGTTCTTCCTTGGGGTGACACAGATGTTCCCATTTCAGTGGCTGCATGAACTTACCCTCATGTCACGCACCTTTCCAAAAGAATTTCTTTCTCATCAAATCCAACCATTTCCAAATGGATTTCAGAGCTTTGAAAATGGAAAAGTAAAAAACTGGAATGGAAGTGATAATAGAATTTAACAAGATTAACCTTCCACCCTTAGATAGGAACTTACTATTCCATCCTTCTAGCTTAACAGAAATCTTGCCAAAGAGGGCATTCCAATCACTCTTCCGTAGCATTGAATATCTCAATGGCAGCCCCAAATATCTGATTGGCAGATTTGATAGAGGAGTTCCCAGCGTGGCTGACAGTGCATATTTATCCTACTCATTCATGCCAAAACATATTAGGATGGATTTCTCCCTATTTAATCTCAAGCAAGACTGATCCCCAAAGATGTTCACCATATGTCCTAATGCTTGGGCTGCAGTAGTTGTCCCCTCAACAAAAAATACTGTGTCATCTACGTATTGGATTACAGGGGCCATAGCTCTTCTATTAGACAGTGAATATCCTCTGATGACACTAGCCTCAGCTAGTTTACAGGCATACCTAGCCAGTCCATCCACAGCAAGGTTGAAGACCAGCAGGGCTAACGGGAATCCTTGCCTAACACCACATCATGACTGAATCCATGCCCCACATGGTTTGCCATTGATCAAAGGAGAGAAAGAAACGGTTGTGATACAGCTCTTCATCCATTATATCCATAAGGACGGGAACCCTCTTCTCTTAAAGACCTCCCAGAGATACGACCATGAAATAGAATCATAAGCCTTCTAGAAATCAACTTTCCACATAAAACCTTTACATTTCCTTCTGTGCCATCCACACACCATTTCCTAAGCCATAATAAACAATTCCTACAAGGATCTATTAGGGAGGAATACTGATTGGACAAAATGAATCAGATTCTGCAAGACCAACCTCAACCTATTTGCCAGTATTTTGATCAGCACCAAATAAATTGAGTTTGAGAGTGAAAAAGGCCTAAAATCAGAGAAACTCTCTGATCCTTGGACCTTCGGCAGCAAAAAAAGAAAGGACTGGTTGATCTTATTAAAGGCCAAATTCCCTCTCTCAAATTCCTTGATGGCCTCCATCACCTCACTGCTGACCAAGCTCCACAATTCCTTGTAAAAGGAAACTTGGATGCCATCAGGTCCAGGGGAGCCCTCACTGTTTAGCTCTCTTATGGCGTCCACAGTTTCTTTCTCAGTTATGGTATCTGTCAATCTGGAAGCCTGTTCCTTCGAAAGTTTAGGTGCGTCACTCACCGTCATCCTCCACATACCTCTAGCTGCAGCCCATGAAGCATCCCTGTAATATTTGATGGCTTCCAATCTAATCTCTTGCATAGAGGAGATTCTTTGACCATTCTTGACTATGGAAGAGATTATGTTCATCCCTCTATGAGAATTGGTTGCGAGATGAAAATATTTGGTGCTGGCATCGCTCTCCTCCAGCCATAGTTGTCTTGATCTCTTCCTCTAATCCATCTCCTGTTTCAAATCTTCCTCTGCCACCACTCCTTGCCACATTCTTCTATCATTAAGTTCTTGGTTAGATAAAGGTCCTGTTGCCTCTTCTATATCCAAGCCCTTGATGTTCTCCAAAGCCTCCAGACGTCCTTGTTCTCTCAACATAGATATAACAACCCCATATTCTTTAAGCATTTTGCGCAAATCAGCTAGTTTAGAAGCAAACTTGATAGTAGCTGATCCTTCCACTCATTTGGCCCTCCACCACACCTCAATCATCTCAACAAAACTCAGTTCATGCATCCATGACCTTTTAAATTTGAAATAGGAGCCAACCTGAATTTGTTCCCCACTATCCCAAACAAGGGGGGCGTGGTTTGAGAAAGGGCGTTCAAGCCCAGAAACTGTTGATAGATGGTACATTTCAAGGAGATTGGCATTTCCAAAAAATCTGTCAATCTTTGACATAAGGCCACTACCATTTCTCCAAGTAAACTCAGCACCAAAAGATGGGTATTCACTTAACCGCAGATTTTGGACCAATAATTAGAATCCAAGGGATGCACTATCCACTACACCTTTTGGCCTGTCTCTCTTTGTCAGCACATAGTTAAAATCCTCCCCCACCAACCAAGCAGCCCCTTGTATAAGTTCTACGGTTGCAACCCAATCATCCCATAATTCCTACCTCATCGATGCAAGACATGGTCCATATACACCAGTGATGAAATACACATCTTCCCCCTGACATCTTTTGAACATACATGTAACCAAATGACAAGCCTTATCCACCTCTAGCAACTAAAAAGAAGCCTTTCTCCACCATAGAGCGATCCCACCTGATCTGCCTTGAGTATTGAGACACATTCAGTCATTCCCTCATTCTTCAAGTCAGTCCAGGCCCTGTCCTCTTCGTTCTCAATGTGTGTTTCTTGAATTATGGAATAATCAATCACCCACTCTCTTAGATACCTTGAGAGGGAAGCCCTCCGGCTCTTGTCGCGCAACCCACGCACGTTCCATGTGAGGACTCTCATCATCCCCCAAGGGAATCCCCCTTATTTGCATCTTGGGTCCTACCCACCTTCATAATAGCAGCCACCGAGTTTTCATCAATTTTCACAGTTGTGGTCGGTCCTCTATATAAGTTTATAAGGAGATCTACCCACAACTCCTTTGGTATTGTCCTAGCTACAAATTTTAGACCTTCCATTGCATTTAACTTGAATTGGGGTTGCCTAGAAGTATTTGAAATCTCTTGCAGAATCCTCTCTTCCACTAAATCTGACAAAGGTTGAGTTGCTAGCACATTCTCCACCATAGTGGGTTCCATTGGCGCCAACTTCATTACTTCCTCCTTCTCCGCAAGATGGTGATGATTCATACGCTTCTTGGGCAAAGGTGCCTCATCAAGGGTCATCCTACTCTTCTGATGCACGACATCCTCCACACCAGTCACCTCCGCATAAGAGGGCTTATCTTGACAGTTCTCCCCATCAATATCGCCCATTGTGAACCTTACTACCAGAAGCTAGGAGCTCCCCCAACATCGAAGAATTATCCTTTCGGGGATAGAACCTATTTTTAAGTCGAGATCAATGTTTAATTAATGCATCATAGTATAGTTGAAATTGCTCGAAAAATAAAAGAATTTTATTACTCGAAGTTTTAAATCCGAGGTCAAACACATAAAGCAAATTGGGGTCTAAAAATCAAGAACACAATTCTAAGATTGAATGTAATATGCAATGAAAATCAAAGTATAGTGCAAAAAAAACAATGTCAATGTATAAAGGAGTAGCACAAAAAATATGGACGTCTGATTTTGAAAATCAGACGTCTTAAATGTGAAGTTGGTACAGTGCTTCTGTCTATTTCTGATCTCTATCTCTATCTCTGATCTCCTTCTTCCTTTCTTTTCTTTCTTCTATTCTCAGCCTTCTTTCCTCTTCTCTTCTTCTATTCTCTATCTCTGATGGCCTTCTTTCTTCTTGGCTTCTTCTTCCTCTTCCTTCTGTAGCTGCTCTAACCCTTGTCTTCTTCTTCTTTCCTCTGTAATTTCTTCTTTCCTTCACTTCTGCCTTCAGCTCCTCTTCAGCTTTCTTCTCTTCTACTTTTCCTTCTCTTTCCTTAGCTTCTCTGGCTGCCTCCCTTTCCTTCCTTGGCTTCCTCTTCTTCTCCTGAGAGCAAAACCTAGCCCTACCCTCCCTTGTGATCTCTCTTCTTCCTTCTCTCTTTGGCTCTCTCTCCCAAAGCCTTCTCGGGTTATCAGGTCGAGTATGCGTGCCTGGGACTAGGCCCATTGGCATGCGTGGTGGGCGAGGAGTGCAGGCTAATCAGGTATATGGGTTACGGCCAGGTCCACGGCCAGTGGAGTCACGGACGAGGTAGAGAGTGGGACCTCACCCCATGGTCAAGAGGCAACGAGCCTATTACACTTTTTCAACTTATATCATTGCACCCGCTCCTCCACTTCCGAGGTGGGACTATGTTTTCCCACCTTCTTCACGAGCACCAACAATGGATGTTTCCCTTGATTACAGCAGCTGTGTAGGGCGTCGCTGCCAATTGTTGGGCTGAGGATGTGCACGAAAGGAATCCACGTGACCTGGGACCAGGAGCTTGGTGCTTAGAGTCATGGATGAAGCTTCCAAGCAAGCTTCGTGCTTCGTCAATGGCAGCGATGGCCTCAAACCTTGCCAGTAATAAAATGACCTTGTGGCCTCGTCAGAACAGGCAGGGAGCTTCGCCTGAACACGGCAAAGGTGGTACGGTGGTTGGTGTGGCGTGGGGTGGCCTGAGCGTGCGTGCCTAGGTCACCCTGTGGGTGCGAAGGTGGGTGTGTTCGGGAGGCGTTCTAGGGGCTTGGCATGGTGAATGGAATGAGGGGTTAGGGTCAATGAGGTGTGGCGGTGCTCATGAGGTAGTTGGAGAGGTGGGTGGAGGCGTGGAGCGACGGGAACATCTTGTCGGAGGTCTGACAGGAGGTGGAGAAGGTGATGGTTATTTGCGAGCGTTGAGGCGTATTTACATAAATAAATGGCAGAAAAATGATCAGAAGAGAGAGAGGACTTAATTGAGGATGGATAGACGAAAGAGGATGCAGAGGAGGTGGATGCCTCATACTGCCATCGCCGGAGATGAAGTACCCAATGGGAGGAGGACGGTGACAATGAGAGGGTTGTAGGGACATCGGCTAGTGCGATGCGACGCGGACGACGGGGATAAAGGGAACCCTGCCACTAGTATTGTGGCAAAGCAACAAGAGAGAGAGGGAAGGGTCACCGGAGATTGCTAGGTTGTTGACCCAAGGGGGAAGAGACGAATTAGGAGGTATCTTAGGCCAAATTGAAGCTTGGAGGCTGCGGGTTGATCTTGGCAGGCTTTTATATGCCCTGAAAGGTCTTGTGCTTGGAAGCCAAGCTTCCAAGCACGGCAACCTCGCCAGAGTTGGAAGGTTGAAGATGACCCAAATCTCTCTTACATTCGCATGAGAGATTGGGTGCCAAATCAAGCCTCTGGCTATGTTCAAACTGGACGAGATTTCTTAGAGAATCTCCCTTTCAAATTTGAAGGGGATTCTCTAAGGAATCAGGGAGGTCTTTCCCTCAATACCTCGTCGGAGTAGGATTCCCTCCACTATAATGGTGGAGGGACCTAATTACAAGGAATGACGAGGAAGTTAGGGGGGTTTCTACAAAAGTTTTCAAAAGTTAGGGGTAGAAATGTAATTGGGCTGGACCTATTTGGAAAGTAGGTCAAGGTGAATTCCCCTTAGGTCCAAATTTTGGTACAAACCTAATTTGGACCTAAGGAATCCAATGTTGAAGCTGGACTTTATGTTTGACCATGTTTGACTAGGTAATTTACACAAAAACCTAATTTAGGGCAAACATTTGACTAAGACCCCTATTTTGGTCAGAATAGGTTCTAAGGACCAAATTGAAGGTTTTAAACCCTAGAGGATATTTTTCATGAATTTTAGAGGGTTTAGGTAAATTTTATCCTGACCAGAACCTTGTTAAATTAAGTTGATCTATTTTAGGGTTACAAGAGGTCATTTAATTCCCAGAATTCACATTAACCCTTTTTTGTTTAAACCAACCCACTTTTATCTTGTTAAGACCATTTGACCTGTGTTTAGCCCATGAGAAATCCCGTTGTTGCACTGTAATGGTAAAATTGTAGTTTTACCCCTTGTTTCTTATTTTTCTTTTAGAAGGGTTATTCCTCGAGTTAGGACCTCTAGTTGGTTATGTAGGAGCTTTTATTCTCATTTCTGGGTCAAAATGAGCTAGTTAGGGCTCATGATGGCATTCCCATCATACCCCCATGCTTAGCTTTTGCTAGTCCTTTAGCAAAATCTTAAGGTTTTTACTTCTATTCTGGACCATGACTTCCTTTGATGTTCACAAATTATGATGAGTGCTTTTTCTTTTTGATTAGGTTAGAATGCTGACTGCAAGCCTAGAGGTACTCAAGTACCAACCAAGATCTGGACCTGACCAGCTCTAGCCTCGATCCTCCGCAAAGGTTTTTAAGGCTGACAGGAACTATACTAAGGTTCGTTGGACTCCGTGGTTAAAGCACTAGTGATTGAAACGTATTTTAGCCTCGGTTCAGTTTGCAGTGCATTTTTTGTAACAGAGAGACAGAGGATTTTCTTTGTTTGGAGAGTTTTCTCTCTCTTTTCTTTTTATTTATAGCTTCAGATTGGCTTCTCAACACTGTCTGTATCGGATTCCTCATTCCCATCATCAATCCTTGAAGGGTCCCTGGCAATCGATGCTTCGTGATAGCATCACCCATGGCAACCCCTAGAACCCTGGCTTTCGAGATTTTGAGATAATCCTGCCCATGACATTCTGTAGCTAAATCAAACCCTAGCAATCGACATTTCTTGATAATGCCGCCCATGGCATCTGAACCAGCACAGGGTGCTTACGTGCCCCCGGTAGGATATGTAAATATCCTAGGAGACAAGCACCGAGGAGACGATATGTTATTATGCATCTTCGAGGGGAATTTCCCACCTCTCCGCATCAGGAACTCGTCCAAATCAACTTATGCTGATCAGCCACTCCTAATCTAGGTGACTTTTTCAGAACATTTAAACGCTTTTGCGTGATTTTGATAGTTATGCGCACTGAACTAGACTGTGTGTGGATCGGGGTGCTTATGTTACCGAGTCTCGCAAACCAAAGGTCGATTAACGAGGCCGAATACTCCCTAAGCCTTAGACCTAATACTTAAGCTTCACATTTTCCCCAACCTCTTAAGGATTATCTAGAGCTTAGCAGATACTTGAATTTTTAAGCCTAAGTGTCTAACCCAAGAGTCCTAAGATCAGCATTCCAACTAATCTCTTTTGTCTCATTTAGCACTTTTTTTTCATTTTTCTTTTTATTGATATGGTCTAGAACTTCAGCTAATCTCTTAATTTCTTAGTAATGACTATCTCTTTTTTTTTCTTTTTTCATTTTGTGCTCCTTTTTGACATTTTCCTCCTCATGATTTGTATGGCCTCAAAATTTTCTCTCCCCTCAGTTTTTTTTGTTCTTTTTCAAGAATTTTTTTTTCATTTTTTTGGTTTTTTTTTGTGATATGTGATTTTTTTGTTGAAACCTTTTCTTGTGAGATTAGTTTTCATGGTGTTTTGCACTTTCATACCCCCCCATGTCTATGATTTGCAATGTCCCCATTGTAAATTAGGTGGATTTGAATTCAGCTTAGATCATTCATTAGAATAGGTTTTGGGTGGGTGAACGAGTTGAGGTGACTGTTGCGAACGATTTTTGGACTCAGGTATGGGTACCTGAGGTGGGGTTGGCTATTCTAATGGATGAACCCTAAAGTGCAATATGAATTCAACATAGGAATGTCAGCAATGGTTTAAGGTTTTTCAAGAATGAGGGGTTGACTCCCGTTAAGCATTGAGTTTTACGCCATTAGCTGGGTGCAATGAGCTCATGGAGAATGGAGGGTAGAAGATATCTCAGCCAAATTTGTATTGGTCAAGTCGATGAACGGTTTGAATCTCTGACCGTTCACGACGAAAGGTTCAGAATCATGGCTGACTGGATTGATCTCAATGGCTCCATTTCCAAAG
Organism: Thalassia testudinum; assembly: GCA_037157565.1. Classification (NCBI taxonomy): domain Eukaryota; kingdom Viridiplantae; phylum Streptophyta; class Magnoliopsida; order Alismatales; family Hydrocharitaceae; genus Thalassia; species Thalassia testudinum. The sequence goes on from JAZHRO010000028.1 coordinate 969,996, forward strand.
ATTCGTCAGACAAGGTAAGGTCAAATCCAATTTGATCGTAGCTTTACTGGGAACAATTTAAAGTTGGCATCAAAGAGTAGGACTTTTTGACCAGGATGGAAGATCTTTCTTGATATGTGCTTGTCGTGAAAGGCCTTAACCCGCTCTTTGTAAATTCGCGAGTTCTCATACGCGTCATGGCGTAATTCATCGATCTCGCTCATTTGAAGCTTTCTATAGGTTCTGCCTTAAAATGATCTAGGTTGCAGTTCCGTACTGCCCAATAGGCTCTGTGCTCCAACTCGACGGGGAGGTGACATGCCTTCCCATACACCAATCTGAAGGGAGACATACCTAATTGGGTTTTGTGGGCGATCCTGTAAGCCCGCAAAGCTTCCGGAAGCTGGGATGACCAGTCCTTCCTGTCAAGTCGAATAGTAACCTAGAGGATTTTCTTAATCTCTTGATTTGATAGCTCAGCTAGACCATTAGTTTTGTGGTGGTAAGGAATAGAGATTTGGTGAGACCCTGTATTTGGTCATCAGTGACCTGAACTGAGCGTTAGTGAAATGGGTCCCTCCGTCTGAAATTATAGCATGTGGAATCTCGAACCGTGAAAAGATGTTATGATGAATGAATTTGATAACCACTTTATGATAATTGGTTCGAGTCAGAATGGCTTCGATCCATTTGGACACGTAGTCAATAGCGAGTTAAATGTACTTGAAGCAATCTAAAATAGGGAAGGGTCCCATGAAATCAATCACCCAGATGTTGAAGATTTCGCATACCAGAATCGGTTGTAAAAGCATCATATCACAATGGCTCATGTTGCCCAAGGTCTGGCAACGAGTGCATACCTTATAGTGATTGTACGCATCTTTGAAAATTGTGGGCCATTAGAAGCCGCACTGGAGGACTTTTGCTGCGATTTTAGGACCTGAAAAATGTCCACCGCATGCCTGGTCATGGCAAAAAGACAATATGTCTTGAATTTCAGCTTCTGTGATGCATCATCGAATGATTTGATCAGCACCGATGCGGAAAACATATGGGTCTTCCCAGAAGTAATACTTAGCATCGGAAAGAAATTTATCCTTCTTGGCCTTTGGCCAATTGAATGGGAACTGATGTGATGCTAGGTAGTTTATTATATCAGCAAACTATGGAAGCCCTGTATTGATAGTCAGAAAATGTTCCGTGATAGGTCCGAAAGGGTCGATGATCTCAGAAGGAAGGTGGGATAAGTAATCAGCCACCACATTCTATTTTCCTGCTTTGTCGTGAATCTCGAGGTCAAATTCTTGCAATGGCAAGATCCAACGGATTAATCGAGGCTTCTCATCCTTCTCGCAAGGAGATGCCTGATAGTTGTGTGATCAAAGTAAATGATAACACGGGAACTCAGGAATTTCTCCAGGGAAAATACTACGGCTAGTAGCTCTTTCTCAGTAATTGTGTAGTTATGCTAAGCTTCGTCCAGTGTCTTGCTAGCGTAGTAGATGACCACGGGTTTCCCGTCAATTTTCTACCCAAGTACCGCTCCTACAGTGAAATCAGATGCATTGCACATGATCTCATAGGGTTGAGACCAATCACAGGAGTGTAGGATCGGGGCTTAGGTAACTTGGTCACGGAGGATTTCAAATGCTTGAGTGCATTCCTTGGAGATTTCGAAAGGTACATCTTTAGAAAGCAGAGAGGTCAAGAGGCACGCAATCTTCGAGAAATCAGGAATAAATCGACAGTAAAAACCGACGTGTCCTAGAAAAGATTGGATGTCCTTGATCAAGCTAGGCATAGGGAGTTTGGAAATCAAGTTCACCTTGGCTCGATCGACTTGGATGCCTTTTTTTGAAATAAGATGTCCCAGGGCAATTCCTTTACGCACCATGAAATGGCTCTTTTCCCGGGAAAGAACAAGATTCACGTCAATGCACCGCCCGAGGATTTGGACCAAATGTAGGAGACAATCGTCAAATGATTCTCCGAAAACTGAAAAGTCATCCATGAAGACTTCCAGATAATCACCTGCCATATCTGAGAATATGGCAAGCATTATAGAGACCAAATGGCATCCTTCAGAATGCATAAGTCCCGAAGGGGCAAGTGAAAGTGTTCTTTTATTGGTCCTCAGGATGGATTGCCACCAAGTTATAATCGGAGTACCCATCCAAAAAGTAGAAGAACGTATTTCCCACTAGCTTCTCAAGAATGTGATCAATAAACGGGAGTGGGCAATGATCTATCTTCATGGAGGAATTGAGTCTTCTGTAATCAATGCAGACTCTCCATGAGTTCGCCACACGGGTCGGTATGACTTCTCCGATTTCATTCATGTAACGGTGAGTCCTGCCTTCTTAGGCACAACCTGGATTGGACTCACCCACCGACTGTCAAAGATCAGGTAGATGATCCCTGCATCTAACCACTTAATGATCTCCTTTTTCATGACCTCCTACAGATTAGGATTCAAACGTCTCTGCATTTCACATGAAGGTCATTTTCCCTCTTCGGTGTAGATACAGTGTGTGCAGTAAGAGGAGCTGATACCAGTCAAATTATCAAGAGTCCATCCAATGGCTCGACGATGTTGCTGGAGAACAGTAATCAGATGGGATTCCTGGTCAGGTGTGAGTCAGGAGTTGATAATCACAGGAAACGTCTGATTGGAACCCAAAAAGATGTACTTTAGATGGTCGAGAAGAGCCTTGAGTTCCAAAATAGGGTTATCAGCAGTAGTGGGCAATTCAGGGTGTGTGCAAGAAGCAAGGGAAAGAGTTATGGGTGTATCTAGATCAGGGTCAGACTCTGATTGCGGGTTTTGATATTCTTGTGGTTGACCGGGAGTAATCAGGTTGTCCTCTATATATGGTTCATCAACCATGGCCTAGACATCAAATATCTATTCTATAACACCGTAATTAATCCCTTGTTGGGCCTTAAATCTGTCAATTTTCAGTGTTTGGTTCCCGAATTTCAGTTCAATTTGACCCTCCTCACAGTTTATATTGGCCCTAGCAGTGGCCAGAAAGGGTCTCCCTAGTATAATTGGTGTATCCCTTGGGTTTTCAGGTGCAACCATGTCCAAGACTATAAAATCCATCGGGAAGTAGAAATCCCGTACCCTAATGATGACATCCTCGAGTACTCCTTTAGGTGACTTAATGGATCGGTCAGCTAACTACAATGTCACCTCTGTCGGTTTAAGCTCAGATTCCTCAAGGTGGTCAAGGAGGGATGTAGGTATTAGGTTTATGGAGGCACCTAAATCTAATAAGGCTCTGTCGAATTGGGTATCACCAATGGTACATGAAATCAGGGGAGTGCCTGGGTCTTTTGCCTTAGGTGGGAGTTTGCTCAAAATTACAGAGCTAGCTTGCTCTGACAATACGACCGGATTCCAACTTTTGGTTCGTGACTTATGCTTAGGTGTACACACGTCCTTCAAAAATCATGCGTAAGCCGGTACGTGACGGATTGCATCCATCAAGGGGATGTTTATATGGACCTGTTCAAAGAGCTTGACCAGATCCTCCTCAGGAGCCACGGGTTTGGTTATCCTCTTTCCCTTGGTCAAGGCCTTGGGAAATGGAACCTTGGTTGGTTCCTCTAAAATAGGTCTAAGTTCTTAATCTGGGATAGGGGTGTCCTAGATAACTATCCTAGGGCTTGGGTTACTACTAGGCTTAGAGTGGCTTGGATAAGGTGGGCCTTGAGTTACTTTACCACTACAAGTTTTTACAGAGTTTAGTCCTACCAGGTTTTGGTTTAGGGTTGGTAAAATAAGTGGTTGTTGTTGAAATCCCATATAAGATGTCGAAGCTTCCATCATGTTCGGTGATGGAACAGAAGGGGCCTAATAAATCATGCGGGCTTGGCCCGAATTTGGGTTCATAACATGCCTCTGGTTCGACACGTTATTTGGATTCGGCAGAGGTTGCAAAGGGAGTGTGCCAAGTTGGCGGGAATTCACCATTTGGGCAAGTTGATTGCGAACCTCTGTGACCTCGTCCTTATGCTATTTTTGTATAGCCGCATTCGTCTTCTGAATGTCAGTCAGAGTCTGAAGGATAAGAGTCATTTGATCTACTTGGTTTGGCCTAGATTGATAGGTGGGGTTGGGCCAAGGCTGAGGTGGCTGATATGGATGAGGAGCTTGTGGATGGGGTTGATATAGTGGTCTTTGATTCTGAGTATTTCCTGCCCACAGGAAGTTGGGATGATTCCGCCATCCAGGGTTATAGGTATTAGAGAATGGGTAATTTTGGATGGCGTTGAGGTCCTAGCAGGTCTATGGACCCTCAGGAAAATTAGAGTACGAGGGTTCAGAGTTCCCCTAACTAGAGTAGGTCAGATCGGAGTTTCCTCTGGACCTGGAGTCAGATGGAGGTGGATACGGGTCCATCCCCTGAGAAGATTGGTGATAGATGTTATGCACAGTTTCCCTCCCAAGAGGTGGCTATGCAGACGGGTTTTGCACAGAGGTGGCTCACTGCAGATGTCAAGTCAGCTCATCACCTTCTTCTCGATGATAGAGACCTTGTCGAACTGACTGGCCATCAGCTCCAAGTCGATAGATGCAGGCAGGCCTTGCGTCTCATGTGCTCCCCTTGGATTCATCGATGCGGAGGCATTTGTCTGGTCAAATAAGCCCATGGAGTCATTATTGATGGAGTTCTCGCACATATTCTCAAGAATCTCTCACGCAGTGTCTTCATGTTGATCCATGATATTTCCTCCGCAGGTTGCATTGACGAATAAGCATATGTCTTCATGGAGTCCCTGGTAAAAAGACTGGACTTGTTTCCATTTAGGAACTCCGTAATGGGGGCACTTTCGCATGAGATCTAAGAAATGGTCCCATGCCTCATGAAGAGGTTCTCCAGATTACTGAGTGAAGTGTGTGATCTGGTGGCGCAAAGCATTCGTCCGACCAACGGGGAAGAACTTTTTCAAGAATTCAGATTGCAGTTCAACCCACGTGTTGATTGGATTCATCTGAGTCTAATACCAATAAGTCGCCTTGTCTATGAGAGAGAAGGAAAACATCTTCATAAGAAGAATATCGTAGTTTTGTACATCTGACCCGAAGGTCTAGGCTAGATGTTTGAGTTGTTTAATGTATTGGAAGAGATCCTCGGAGTTAAGCCCATGAAATTTTGGAATAGCATGAATCATGTTGGGCTTGAGTTCAGAATCAGGACCTCCAGTTAGGATTTGGACTCGAGGTTCGATTGCCATCGCAGCGGGATTATAGTGATCTCGCATCATAGGACACTGTGGTGGGTTTACAAAGTTCTGAAATAGATCATTCAAGCACTGGAGTTGGTGTTCAAGGTTGTTCTCTTCTTCAACTGGTTGTGCCATGATGATGGAAGAAGGAGAATTCGATTCTAATGAATCAGAGGAGATGTCATGTGGTGGGGTTGCTGCACGAACATGGACGTCGAGGCTTGGCCTCGACGGGAGTGAATCGCTAAAGGAGGTCTTAAGGATGGTCTCAAGGACCTCCTACCAAACATGCACTGATGGTTTAGACAAGATTAGAATGTACTGGACCCAATCAAGACACCCAAAAATTTGGAGGACTATAGATGTTCGGGGCAGATGATACCCCTTAGTCAGAAAAGCCGTCCACCTGTGAAATACCTGGGTAGCCAAAGAGGGAGAGTCCCACAATGACCCCTACATGGTACAGCGTCCCCACGAGCTATATGGTTTCCCCCACCCGACCTCTCTTGTCACTGAGATTCCAGGTAGACAAAAATGGGGACCTTGACCTCTTAAGTCTACCACTTTTATTTAAGATCAAAGGTGCTTAGGATTCCACTTGAACTTTAGATGTTTTGAGTGCAAAAGTAACCTAATTTCAAGGTTGGTTGACCCAACAAGAGGTCAACTTCACCTATTTGTCCTGTAAGAGCTTTAGGTCCTTTCTTTTAGGGTTCAAGTGAAATTAAGAGCTTGATTTTTTTAGGGTTTCTATTGAATAAGTCTTTTTAATCAAGGCTTAGGCACACCTCTTTCTGAAAAGTTGATTCTTGCTTAGAAAGATGTGTCTTTAAAACCCTAAATTGGAATCCTTAATTTGGCTCTAATTGTGGTGCAAGTTAGTTGCCATAGATATGGTATCTAGGGCTCAATAAAGAAGGTGGTAGCCCTAGTTACCTTAAATGGTTTCATAATTCAATATTTGTTGAAATCAAAATCAGGCAACTTGGGTAAATTAGCTAAATATTGAAAGCAGGTAGCCCTAAATTGATTTTTATCTTTTTCCATTTTAGAATGAGGGGATTAAGAGAAAGGGCTAATCAGAGCTTACCTACCCTGGGTGTGATTGTTGTGCGGCTGTCTTCTTTTGAATCTTCTCCCCTAAAATAGTCATAACAAAAGAGATGTATCAAGTTAGTATTGGATCAGAAATTGTGATCAAGATTTCTAAATCGCCTGTTGCTCCCCGACAACAGCGCCAAAATGTTTTTGAGTCGAGATCAATGTTAAATTAATGCGTCGTAGTATAGTTGAAATCGCTCAAAAAACAAATGAATTTTATTACTCGAAGTTTTAAATCCAAGGTCGAACATAGGGAGCAAATTGGGGTCTAAAAATCAAGAACACAATTCTAAGATTGAATGTAATATGCAATGAAAATCAAAGTATAGTGCAAAAGAAACAATGTCAATGTATAAGGGAATAACACAAAAAATATGGACATCTGATTTTGAAAATTAGACGTCTTAAATATGAAGTTGCTACAGTGCTTCTATCTACCTCTGATCTCTATCTCTGTCTCTGATCTCCTTCTTCTTTCTTCCTTTTCTTTCTTCTATTCTTGGCCTTCTTTCTTCTTCTCTTATTCTATTCTCGGTCTCTGACGACCTTCTTTCTTCTTGGCTTCTTCTTCTTCCTTCTGTAGCTGCTCTAGCCCTTGTCTTCTTCTTTGTTCTGTAATTTCTTCTTTCCTTTGCTTCTGCCTTCAGCTCCTCTTCATCTTTCTTCTCTTTTGCTTTGCTTTCTCCTTCCTTAGCTTCTCTGGCTGCCGTCCTTTCCTTGGCTTCCTCTTCTTCTCCTAAGAGCAAAACCTACCCCTACCCTCCCCCACAATCTCTCTTCTTCCTTCACTGTATGGCTCACTCTCCCAAAGCCTTCTCGGGTTATCAGGTCAGGTATGCATGCCTGGGACTAGGCCTACCGGCATGCGTGGTGGGCGAGGAGTGTAGGCAAATTGGGCATACGGGTCAGGGCTAGGTCCGTGGGCAGTGGGGTCATGGACGAGGCAGTGAGGGTGAGTGGGACCACACCCCGTGGTCAAGAGGCAACAAGCCTATTACACCTTTTCAACTTATATCACTATGCCCACTCCTCAACTTCCGAGGTGGGATTATGTTGTCCCACCTTCGCGAGCGCCAATAGCAGATGTTTCCCTTGATTGCAGTAGCTGTGTAGGGTGTCACTGGCAATTGCTGGGTTGAGGATGTGCGCAAAAGGAATCCGTGCAACCTGGGACCTGGAGCCTGGTGCCTAGAGTCTTGGATGAGGCTTCCAAGCAAGCTTCGTGCTTTGTCAATGGCAGCAAAGGCCTCAAACCCTGTCAACAAGAAAACGACCTTGCGGCCTCGTTAGAACACGCAGGGAGCTTTGCTTGAACATGACAAAGGTGGTACGGTGGTCAGTGTGGCTTGGGCTGGCCTAAGCGTGCATGCCTAGGTCACCCTGTGGGTGAGAAGGTGGGTGTGTTTGGGGGGCATTCTGGGGGCTTGGCGCGGCGAATGCAATGAGGGGTTAGGGTAAGTGAGGTGTTGCGGTGCTCATGAGGTAGTTGGCAAGGTGGGTGGAGGTGTGGAGCGACGGGAACACCTCGTCGGAGGTCTGACTGAAGGTGGAGAAGGTGATGGTGGTTTGCGAGCATTGAGGCGTATTTGCAGAAATAAATGGCAGATAAATGATGAGAAGAGAGTGAGGACTTAACTGAGGATAGACAGACGAAGGGGGATGCAGAGGAGGCAGCCAGCTCGTACTGTCGTCACCGGAGACGAAGTACCCAGTGGGAGGAGGTCAATGACGATGAGAAGGTTGTAGGGACGTCGACTGGTGCGGCGCGACACGGGTGACAAGGACAAAGGGAACCTGGCCACTGGTATTGTGGCAGAGCGAAGGGTCGCTGGAGCTTGCTGGGTTGTTGACCTGAGGGGGAAGAGATGAATTAGGAGGTATCTCAGGCCAAATTCAAGCTTGGAGGCTGCGGGTTGATCTTGGCAGGCTTTTATAGGCCCTGGAAGAAGGTCTTGTGCTTGGAAGCCAAGCTTCCAACCACAACAACCTCGCTGGAGTTGGAAGGTCGAAGATGACCCAAATCTCTCATGCATTCGCATGAGAGATTGGGTGTCAAATCAAGCCTCTAGCTGTGTTCAAACTGGAGGAGATTTCTTAGAGAATCTCCCTTTCAAATTTGAAGGGGATTCTCTGAGGAATCAGGGAGTTCTTTCCCTCGATACCTCGCCGGAGTAGGATTCTCTATGCTATAATGGTGGAGGGACCTAATTGCAAGGAATGATGAGGAAGTTAGGGGGGTTTCTATAGAAATTTTCAAAAGTTAGGGGTAGAAATGTAATTGGGCTGGATCTATTTGTAAAGTAGGTCAAGGTGAATTCTCCTTAGGTTCAAATTTTGGTAAAAACCTAATTTGGACCTAAGGAATCCAATGGTGAAGTTGGATGTTAGGTTTGATCACGTTTGACTAAAATATTTACACAAAAACCCAATATAGGGCAAACATTTGACAAGGAACCCTATTTAGGTCAAAATAGGTTCTAAGGGCTAAATTGAAGGTTCTAAACCCTAGAGGATATTTTTCCATGAATTTTAGAGGGTTTAGGTGAATTTTACCCTAACCAGAACCTTATTAAATTAAGTGGGTATGTTTTAAGGTTACAAGAAGTCATTTAATTCCCAGAATTCACATAAACACTTTTCTGTTTGATCCAACCAACCTTTTATCTTGTTAAGACCATTTGACCTGTGTTTAGACCATGAGAAATCCTGTTGTTGCACTGCAATGGTAAAATTGTAGTTTTACCCCTTGTTTCTTGCTTTTCTATCAGAAGGGTTATTCCTTGAGTTACAACCTTCAGTTGGTTATGTAGGAGCTTTTGTTCCCTTTTCTGGGTCAAGAAGAGCTAGTTAGGGCTCATGATGGTGTTCCCATCAGAACCTACTTTGAAGACATCCACCAAGACTCTCATAACCCGACCATCTCCTTCCATTAAATCGACCTCCGCATCTTCGGCTAGAGTAGCAAAGCCTGCAATCATGGTCGCCACCACCTCTTTCGATCTCAAATTTAAAGGCAGAACACTGATCCCTAGCCTTCCCGATCTAGAACCTATCCTTTGGGGCGGTTGTTTGGGCAAGGATCCATCAAAAGGAGAGACCAATCTCCAAATCACCATCAATCCATCAGAAGGACTTGATCGAAAACGCAGATGTTCAACATCCATCAACCCCAAATCAAAAAGCACAAACTGCGTGGGGGAGAGGAACGCAACCTTCGAATCATCGGTCGACAGAGATAGTGACCTTACCAACTGATGAATATTGTCCAAGGAGGGAGTGACGGTCATCACCTCTCCTACTAGAGCCCCTCGTAGCACTAGTTCAGTAATTTTGATTTCTTCCATCATGGGTACCTCAACGTCCACCGTATGATCCCCATAGGTAGGAGGAGGCGGTGGTCGTGGCATCCTAAACTTTGTTGCCCCTGGATGCAGGTTGAACCCATCCCTCTCCTACCCTCTATTGGTCACACAAGAATCCCGCTTGTGGCCAGGTCTTCCACACGCAAGGCATATGATTGGATGATGGCAAACCATCACCATGTGCCCTCGGTGTGGACATCTGAAACACAAAACCTCCTTGTCACCCCCAATGCCTCCCCCCTGTTTGCGCTCCCCATCTTCTAGCATCCCTGGCTCCTCTTCTTTCCTTCCATCTCCAAGCCCTGGACCTTTAAGTCGTCCAACCTTCACCATCACGATTTCTCTCTCCATTCACCCTAGGATCGCCCGCCATCTCCCCCCGATAACACCACACTTTTCTTCAATGCCCTAGGACCTCACGCGTTAACCCCGATAATGCCCTAGGACCTTGCGCCTTATGTTATTGTTCATCTTCCTTTCAATTTTGAGAAGGATTCGTCAAGAAATCATTATGTTCTTGCCAAAAGAGGCTCGCTGGAGTAGGATTCCTAATCGATAATGGTGGAAGGACCTTTTTGCAAAGAGTGACGACAAAGATAGGGGCTTTTTGTAATAAATTAAAAGGTTGAGGGGTTATTTGTTATAAAAAGAGTCACACTTGGACTAAATTGCAAGCTAGGTAAAGGTAATCTCCGATTGGTCCAACTTTTGATACAAACCTAATTTGAACCTAAAAAATCTAATGGTGAAGTTGGATTTTGGGATTGACCTAGTTTGATTGGGTAATTTATGCAAAAATCCAAATTGGGATAATAGCCTATTTATGACTCTATTTTGGGTCAAAATGGGTTCTGATGGTCAATTCAAGGATGCCAAACCATAGAGAGTATTTTTCTATGAGTTTTAAAGGATTTATGTGAATTTTATCTTGACCAGAAGCTCAGTTAATTAAGTGTGTCTATTTTTAGGGTTTCAGATGTCCATTAATTCTTGAAATGAGTGAAAACTTGTTTCTATCTACCTGAACCCACTTATTAGACATTAATGACTAAATGACCTTTAATAAACCCATGGCATATCCCGTGGTTATTCTATATTTGTGATAAGATTGTAAAATTGCAGAAATAATCCTATTTCAACTTTTCTTCTTAGAATAACTCTTCCTGCTCCAGAGACCTTCTGACTAATATGTAGGAGCTTTTATTGACTTTATAAGACCAAATTGAGCTAGTTATGGCTCATGATGGTGTTCCCATCATACCCCCATATCTAACTTTTTCTAGTCCCTTAGCAAAATTTTATGATTCGAACTAGTTATCTAGATCAGATGTAACTGTCAGGATGCCCTACTAAGCTGCATCTTTAGGGATTAGATCTTCATACCAACAATAGGCCTAGAGGTACTCAGGTACCAACCTAGATCCAGACTTGACTAGCTTTCACCTCAATCTTCCATGAAGATTTCTAAGGCCTGTAGGAACTAACCTAGGGTTCGTTGTAACCAGCAGTTAAAGCACCCGTGCTTGAAACATTGTTAGTCCAGGTTTAGTTTACCAGTGCATTTTGTAAGAGAGAGATATTGGATAATTTAGTTTGTGGAGAGCTTTCTCTCTCTTTTTCTTTTCATTATATTTTTCCTTAGATCCATATTTGGATTGGCCCTAAACACGATCTGTATCGGATTCCTTGTCCCCACCATCAATCCTCATAGGGTCCCTGGCAATCAATGCATCGAGATAGCATCACCCATGGCAACCCCCAGAACCCTGGCTTTCAAGATTTCAGGATAATCCCACCCATGGCATTCTCTCGCTAAATCAAATCGTAGCAATCAACATTTTGCGATAATGTCACCCATGGCATCTGAACTAGCACAAGGTGCTTACATGCCCCCGGTAGGCTATTTAGATATCCTAGGAGACAAGCACCGAGGAGATAATATGTTATTGCATATCTTCGAGGGGAACTTCCCGCCTCTCCCTGTCGGGAACTCGTCCAAATCAACTTGTGTTTTCGAGTTGCTCCTAATCTAGATCTTAGGACCATTTTTAGAACAGATTAAATGCCTTTTGGCATGATTCATTATTTAAAGTGCACTAAACTAGAATGTGTGTGATTTAGGGTACTTAAGTTACTGAGTCTCACAAACCAGAAGTCAGTTAACGAGGCTGAATACAACCTAAGCCTTAGACCTAATACATAAGCTTTGCATTTTCCTCGACCTCTTGAGGACTAATCCGGATCTTGACAAGTATGTGAGTGTTTAAATCTAATAGATCCAAGAGGCCTAAGGTTGGTATTTGCCACTAATCCCTTACATTTTGGATTTTTGTGTCTTATTTTGTCATTCGATCCAACCTAGAAGTTAGGTAAGTTTCATATTATTTTGAAGGGACTCAATTTCTTTCTTTATCTTTTTGCTCCTTTCTTTTCTTTTCAATTTTTCTTCCCTCCTTTTCTAAAAAATGGCTCTCATTTTCCACAACCATCTTTTTTTTATGAAATATATAATTTTTTTGATGAAACCCTTTGTGTGAATTGATTTTCATTGAAGTTTGCACTTTCATACCCCCCCCATGCCTACGTTTTGCAATGTCCTCATTGTAAATTAGGTGGGTTTGAGTTTAGCTTAGATCATACATTAGAACAGGTTCAAATGGTGGGTGGATGGGTTGGGATGATTGTTGCAAATGATTTCAAGCTCTGGTACATGTACCAAAGGTGGAGTCAGTTATTCTAATGGACGACCCTAAAGTGCAATATGAGTTCAGCAAAGAGATGTGTCAAAAAGGGTTTCAGGTTTTTCAACAGATGATGGTTTGCTCCTTGTTAAGCTTTGAGTTTAACGCCATTGGCCGAGTATAATAAGCTCAGGGAGAATGGAGATCAAAAGATACCACAGCCAAGTTTGTATCGATGAGTTCAACGAACGACTTAAGTCATTGTCCATTCACAACGAAACATTCAAAATCAAGGCTAGGTTGACTGATTTTGATGACTCCATTTCCAAAGATTCGTCTCACCAAGAATGGTCCGAACCATTAAGATCTGAGTTTACCTGGGAAAAGTTTTAGCTTGGCATCAAAGAGTAGGACCTTTTGACCAAGATGGAAAGTTTTTCTAGAAATGTGTTTGTCATGAAAAGCCTTCACCCGCTCTTTGTAAATTCTTGAGTACTTATACACATCATTGCGTAGTTCCTCGATCTCACTCATTTGAAGCTGATGATGGCATCTGGCTTTAAGTAGATCTAGATTGTACTTCTGTATTACCCAATGGGCTTTGTGCTCCATCTCAACGAGGAGGTGACATGCCTTTCTATACACCAATCTGAATGGAGACATACCAATTGGGTTTTGTAGGCAGTCCTATAAGCCCAAAAAGCTTTCGGAAGTCAGGCAGACCAGTCCTTCCTGTCTGGCCAAACAGTGACCTAGAGGATTTTCTTGATCTCCCGAATAGACAGTTCAGCCAATCCATTGGTTTAGGGGTGATAAGGAGTCGAGAATTTGATGTGACACCCCATACTTTTTCATCAGGGATCTGAACTATGTATTTATAAAATGGGTCCCTCCATCAGAGATAATGGTGTGCGGGACACCGAACCAAGAAAAGATGTGCTGATGAATGAAATTGATTACCACTTTATGATCATTAGTTCAAGTCGGGATAGCTTCGATCCATTTAGACACAATGTCTACAATGAGGTGAATGTATTCGAAGCTGTCCGATTTAGGGAAGGGTCCCATAAAATCAATCCCACATATATCAAAGATTTCGCATACGAGAATCGGTTGTAAAGGCATCATATTGCAGTGGCTCATGTTGCCCAAGGTCTGACAACGAGTGCATGCCTTACAGTAGTCATATGCATTCTTGAAGATCATAGGCCAATAAAATCCGTACTGGAGGACTTTCGTTGCGGTTTTATGTCCGAAGAAGTGTCCACCATTGGCCTGGTCATGGCAAAAGGATAGAATGTCCTGAATTTTCACTTCCAGGATGCATCGTCTGATGATCTGATCAGCACCAATGCAGAAAAGGTATGGGTCTTCCCAGATGTAATGAAAGAGCGATCTTCATTTTCAATAAAAACTTTAGCATAAAATGTCATGTCATGGTATTTCATGTGTGGTAGAAAATCGCTTTTCAAAACATTTAATTATTTAAAATCTAACCACAAGAATAGTTGGTCGTCTCCATAGGGAGGAATTAGCCTATCGAATTAGTGAGTGGTGACTCGTTAATTCGAAAATCTCAGTGGGTGCGTCTATTCTTTAGTGCAACTTGTTAGCCTCATGAATCTCATTCTAAGTAATTGATTAAAATTATAGGGGTCTATATGCGAAATTACCACAATATAATATTCTATTAACTAATGATCTTGGTAGTGATAATCAACGTAACTACTAATTTCCTGTAAAAGAGACCTTGTTCATTGCAATCAACGTAGCATGCTCTTATCTAATTCATGAGATACTCAATTAGAATCAATCTATCAAGAATAGAGAGATATGCATGCAAATTCACCTTAATATATTAATTCGGTAAATAAATGAATAGGAAGTTTCAAAATGGCATGTAACGTAAATATTAATATGCCCATTGCTGTAGCAAAACAAGGGAAACGAATCCCCTGCTTGCACGTCGAAGGAGGAAACGGCGGATGGTATTGTCACCGGTGGTGGGTCTCTGAGGTGCGACCTTCGCGATGGTGGTGATGCGGCGGCCGGAGGTGGTCGAAAGCGGCCGAACGGAGAGCTTGACATCAGCAGAGCTTCTTCCTATTACTGGTTGCAGGCTGTAGGAGGGGATGCGGGCTACTGCATCTGCATGCAGACGGCTAGGCGTTGCGCGTGGGATCTGCTGGTCACGCGAGGAGGTGCGCCTCATGTAGAGAAAGGCAAGCTAGAGGTAGCACGCTATTGCTGTTGTGACGCACCTGCTGGACATGAGTGGAAGGGGAGATGCAGGCATGTGATGCACGGGAGGTGCGCTTGCACAGTGGAGGCGTGATGGACGGTGGTGGTGCGTAGAGGCGTGGTTGCGTGATGAAGCTGGTGCATGCACAGGCATGCGTAGGGCGGTGATGGGTTGCTGTTATCACCGTGCGTAGGAGGTGGAGGGCAGGTAGAGGTGGAAGGAAGAAGAGGAAGAAGAAGCTCATCAAAGGTCCCACAGTGCACGCGGAAGTCCCACGGTGCTTGCCTGTTGCATGGTGGTGGAGATGGAGGAGTCTCTGCCAGGTGGATAAGTCCCTCCCTCCAGAAGCCCAGACCTTTTCTTTTTAAAACCTCCTATTGTTGCAGCTTTCTCTCCCAATCTGTTTTCTTTCCCCGACGACTCGACTCTTCCAACAAATTGGCAGCTGTGGTGAAGTGGTGGCGGTGACGATAGACTCGGAGGGAGTTGTTGCGAGGAGGAAGGCAGTGCTCTATTTAGTTTGGGCACATCAGATGTCTAGATTCAATTCGGGACATCTTAAAAATGTAAATTGTAGTAGATCCACAACTAATGGTTATCATACGTCCAAACTGTCCTCAAGAGGTCTTATGTAATGACTTTGGATGTCTAAATGATGCCTTCTAGTTTCTTGCACCTATCCTACATCAACCATATAGATTATCATAACCATATATTATAAATTGGTGCACAAAATTATACCCAGACTATGGTGAATTATCAATTAAGTCCTAATTAATTAGAAACTAAGGACAGATAATTAAAGAGTACTTAGGCTAAATAATGGTCTACTAAAGTGGACTTATCAAATACCCCCATGCCTAAGTTTTGCTAGTCCCTAGCAAAAAGTGAAAAACAATAGAAGTTACCAAAAAGATTTCTTCTTTTTCTATTCCAAAAATTTAGAGATCCAGAAAAATGTGAAGTGATAGCAGCCTAGGTAACAGATCCAAGTGAAAGGCCAACTTATATTTGCAGTTCGTACTTATCCCTTGGTAAACATTTTATTAGGATAGACAACTACTTCCCTCGGAGATAAAGTAGAAAATAATCTGTAGTTTGACCCTGGATTTTTGGCTTAGGTAGGAGATATTGAGTTGAATGGATTTACATTTGGTGGCTCACACTCATCTGGTGCTAATTGTAGTCTAGTACTGCAGACTCTAACACTCCAGACTATCAAATGAGTCAACCCAGAGAGAGGATGAACACTGGGCTCTCTTGATGTTCCTTTGTGCTCACTCTTTTCCTTCTTTTCTTTCTGAGATTCACAAATCTCACCAAATTTCGTAAATGTACTCACTGTTTGGTGGCCTCACATGGCTTTCACAATTCAAGTAAAGTCCTAATAACCTTAGAACTAAGTTAGAGTCCTCAGCCAGTATTCGGGCGATTAGAAACACTGAAAGGTAGGTGTGAGTCATATTTGGTGGATCACGATAGGTATTTTTGTTGCCTCAGAAATAATATCATGAAGATAAAATTATAAACTTGGACACTTTCCTTTTTCTTTTCTCTCTCTCTTTTCTTTTTTTTTCTCTCTTCTTCTTCTTTTTTTTAATATAATTGTCACTCTCTCCTTTTTTCTTTTCTTTTTCTTTCTTTATAAATCAACATAACATGACACATACTTTTATTTATGAGGCATTATTAGGGATGATGATGGTCAAGAGGATATTGTGTGGCTTATTTGGTGGAAGTGCCTACTCTCGTCACCGGGAAAGAATGGATAGGACAAGCGTATTTCTGACCTTTGACACTATTACCCTCCTTTAGTTGAGGACTCTATGAAGGACGGTCATAACCATCCACCGTAGTCATAGCTATATTAAGACTCAATCTCTGTGTATCTGCCTTATTTGGTGACTCTCAAGAATTCACGTAATGTACTCACATTGGAACAGAGAGCGAAAACTATGCCTAACTCTGAAGTATCATCATCTAATTGTCCAAAACATAAGAGTCCTCGCACTAGACTTAGCACACCAGTAATCTCTCTACTTTCTTCTCACAAGTATGAGGTGGATCTACTAGAAGATAGTATTCCTGACTCCCTATTAACTGTCAAAGGGTTCAGTAGACTAAAAATGCTTATTGGTTTTCTTCAAAGATCCATTGCCCAGTCGAGGTGCAAGTGAAGTAAATATACTGGATTCTAAACTTAAGAAATAATTTAAGAAGAAAAATCTTTACTAACACCTTCATGACAAAGATGTTTTGCTAGGGACTAACCAATTCAACTCAAGAATAGAAAATATATATATTTTTTATTTATATGCTAACCTAAATGCATGAATACTTCCTAAAATGGAAAATGCACCCCAATGCCTAAATCATACAATGTCCTCATTGTAAAATGAAAACGGGGGAGAAAGGAAGGAAGTCACCTAAAGATGGTGTTATTCTGGATGCTGGGTTGCCTCCCAACAAGAGCTGCATTTTTTGTTAGCAGCCAGACTTATAGGGAACTTGTAAGTCTGGTTCCAGACAGAAAAAGCTAGGCCCTAAAAATATGTGTAACAGCGCAGGCCTAGAAAATACGTAGCCACGGATGCTGGCGAGTTGATGATGCAGCGTGATTCTAAATGCTCACCAGAAGATATGAAAATAGAGAACCTCGTAGGCTACCTGGGGAGGTCTAGGGATAACAAAAGGAATATGAAAAGGACCTCCCGAAATGGAATAAGTGGAGGATAACAAGGATCCTCCAAAACAGGATGGGTTTTAAAAGATATAAACATTATTATTTCAAACCCTTGAATGGCGAGACTAAATGTACAAGCATCAATCCAAACTCACCATTCTACCCGAGGATGTACTGGCCTGATATGTTCTCCAGAAAGAATGTACATGAGCAAAGATCTGGGCCAAGGATCGATTAGGGAGTGTAAGCATTATTTGTGGTGTTGGAAGGTAATGATTAAGTCCAATGAGGGTTTAGTCGGTGTCAGGTCCAATTCCAACAACGATTCAGATTGTGTATTCTCCCTAACAATTGGATAAAAATTCACTTCACCCTACCTGGCATTACCATTAATCTCATCCTCGAATTCTTTTAGTTCACTTGAGCTTTTGTCGGGGTGTATATGTGATTCACTAGTAAAGAGAGGATTTGCTTCAGTATCATCAATTGTTTCTGATGGAGGATCCATCTTAATGTTTTGGAGTAAACCTATATCAAGCAATTCTTTGTTCTTCTCGGGGCATAAATCAATTGACGTGTTTTGTCCCCAAGAGTCTCCCCTAGGATTCTCACTATTGTATCTATCCTCCTCTAATATCAACTCATGGTTTGGTGAAGGATGACACTCAAAAGAAGGGAGGAGTTCGGATTTCACCAGATTATTTATGTCCTCAAGGGGCAAGTCCTTGATGCGAAAAGTCGCGTGATTTATAAAAGTGGGTTTTTAATGTCGTTGTAACACGCGAATTCGCATACGCTTTTAAATTTATATCCTAAATAGGGGAGTATCTAGGGTCGTCCAAGGAGGCCAAATGTTTGCAAAAATAATTCTCTTGCTTACAAAATAGATCTCAACTTTCTTTTTCATTTTATAAATATGTAATTTTTTTTTTTGAAAAGACGAGGGCAAAATGCGAATTATGGCGGAAAGTACTAACACCTATAATTACTTAACAAAAACTTAAGAGATAGATATATCCTCTTCCTAAGCTCACTCTAGGCAAGTGGAGGCCTAGAGTAATTAGGAAGAAGAGGTGAAACAAGTGCTAGAACAAAAACAACAATTGCAATAGAAAGTAAAAAGAAGGCAATTTGATTAACTAGAATTTGTGTTCTTTTCCAAGACAAGTAGAGGAATGCTTCTACTAGAAATGAAAAAATCTAAAAGCAATAAAAGAAACACAAATCCTCTTGCAAAATTTAGTGAAGAAGGGAGTCTTCTTACTCCAAGCCTAGCTGCTCCTTGGCTTGAAAAGAGGGCCTCCTTCTTCTCCTTCCCTGAGAGCTCGTCCAAGGTGGATGCTACCACCTTCAATGCTCTCCTCCAAGGGGTGGGTGTGCACCACACTCAAATTCTCCTCCAAGGTGGCGTGGACCACCTTCAAGATCTCCTCCAAAGATCTTCCTTGCCTGGCTTCTCCTTTGACTGGCGTGGCTCAAGAGAGAAGGGAAGAGGGGAAGGCACCAAAGGGAGAAAATATCCCCTTAATCTTCTTCTTCTTCTTCTCTCTTGGGTGTGGGCTCTAGGTAGAATATGAGAGTGAATTTGCTAGCCAAGGATGGTTTGAATGGTGGTGGGTAGTGGTCTTTTTATAGGGTAGGATGAGAGGTTAAGGTGCCTCTTGAAATGGAGGGCTAAGATGGGAGGATGGAGGTGGTTAGATGATCCTAGGGTTAAGGATGGTTGGCGCCACCTAAGGGGTGTAAGGGGGGTAGTTAGGGTTGGTCAAGAGGCACCTAAAGTGGCGCCAACCATGGAGAGGTGCCATGGGTTGGCGCCAACTTTGAGGCTTCTAGAAGGTGGGATTATGTGGAGGGTGGAGATGGGTTTAAGGGGAGATGTGTGGTGGAGATGAAGGGGATTTTTGGAGGGAAAAGTGGTGCCAACAAGGGGGTAGTTGGGGTGGTTTTGGCGCCACTTTTAGGTGCCTTTTGGAGGTGGTGGGTAGGCTCGGTTGGCGCCAAGTAGGGTTAGCTTATGTGGAGCATAGGTGGAGCTAGTTGGTGGAGTTGTTAGGTAGGGTTTTTGGGCGGCACAAGCCAAGGAAGCTGGAACATAGCTAAGCTATGCTAAGCTAAGCTAAGCTAAGCTAAGCTAGCTTAGCTAATGGTGGAGTAGAGGCGGAGGTGTTGGAGCTATGGTTTGGAGGGAGGAGCTGGTTATGAAGAGTCCAGAGCTGAAGTGGAGCGGCAGCTGCTGAAGAGGTCAGCACTAGTTCTTTGCTAGCTACTAAGCCAAGCTAAAGTGCGCTGGCTTCTGTTGAATGGAGCTGAGGTGAGCTGGGTCTGGTGCTCCCGGGGAGGATTGAGCTGGTTGAGACAGCTAAGGTAGCTTAGCTCAATTAGCTTGAGCTAAGCTGGGTCCCCAGGAGCTGGACTTGAGCTTCCTGAGCTGGGTTGAGTTCTTCTTCAGCTGGCTGGAGTTGAGTGGAGCTGGATGTAGCTGGATCTGAGCTAGGGTGAACTCTAGTCAACTCAGCTGAGCTAGCTAGAGCTCCCTATGGACTAGTGGGAGCTAAAATGAGCTAGAATCAACTAGGTTGAGCTGGATCTGGGCTAACTTGAGTTAGGGTGAGCTAAGATGAACTCTCTTGAGCTGCCATTCAGTTGAGATTTGCTGAATGGAGCTGGGATGAGCTAACCCTAGTTCAAGTGAGCTAGGTTCCAACTGTGGTGAGCTAGATCAAGCTGAGTTCCAACTAGTCTAAGCTCCTCCTTCACCATTTGCCTTCTTGAGTGCTAGGGTTTTAGGGATCTGTATATCTGTTCATCCCTAACACTCACAAAAACACATTAAAACAACAAAATAAAATGCAATGCATGCCTAACCTAGTTAATGCCTAAATGTAGCCCAAAAACCCATTTGCGGAGTAAAATCCTAAGAGCTATGTTTGTTTTAATGCATAAGAATGATGATAAATTGGCATTTATCAATCCTCATATAACACATAATCCCCCTATGATTCACACCATATTTTCAGTTCGGGTTCCTTCATTGGGTCATCCTCATCCTTTGAAATACTCTTTATATCCATAAGACCAAAATTGATCTAATTCATCCTCCATTCCCTTAGAGTCACCTTCATTGGGTGCATTTAAATCCTTAGGATGCGGAATGGTAGGTGTTGATACCCTAATTGGAGGATCAGGATTAGGCTCACTAAGGGTAGAATGGGATTCTACGAGATAATTAATAGGGGAAGTGATATGAATAATACGACCTTGACCTAGGTTATCAAGGGTAAGGAAAATACTGTCATTGGGGTCAAGGTCCTCAAGAGGTACCATCTTCCCTTTCTTTTGACTCCAATATAGCTTGGGTGGATAATTACTAGGATCGTTCTCCTCTAGTGGCCATGTCTCATTGGGAGAGTCTAAGTGATGGCAACGGAAAACGAGATCCCTATTGTCATTGGTTTCCTCAGAATTATTTTCATTATCATGGTCGTATGGGTAGGGATCAGAATTACTAGGAAGAGCGTAGCTAAGCTGTCTAATTTCTTTGTTCAATTGTTGACTATTCCTCAACATCTCTCCCATAGATTCCATCATTTCCTTTTGTTGTTTTTGCATTTCTATCATAAAAAAGGAGAGGCTACTTCTATCAGATTGGGGAGGATAGTCAATCTGAGGCTCTGGTTGCCTAGGGGTATCGGTGCAAGCTCGATACGGAAAATCATGAAGGGTGGGAGGGTTGGGTGTTTGCATAGTAGTAGGGATTCTAGGGTTAGAAAATTCCTCTCCTAGTGTCTGCTCAAAAGTGGGAGCTATCAGGGCAGTACTCCCAGGATAAGAATATGAATGATCCCATGGATTATCAATATACCCATCAAAGGATGGATATGCTTGGGACATGGGATCCTGGTTAAAATGATAGGAGTAAGGATAGTCAATTTCTTTCAATTAAACAGGTTAAACTCTCTGAGGATTTAAAAGAAATCAGAAACTTCCTAGAGAGTTCTACCACTGTCAAAACAAATTCAAATACAATGGGATCTGTTTTTAGTAGATTCTAGGTCTTAGCTATTTAGTTGGTGACCAAACAAGTTTTGCAAGAATTATGCTTCCTAGGCCGACCTTCGTTGGTGCCTACAACCTACTTGCAAGGGATGGAAGTCTCGAATCGAGCCCACGCACAAGGAACCGAAGAAACTTGGTGGATAGGTTGGTTGATTTTCGACTAACTTCCCTTGTGGTGCAAAGAGGAGAGGTAGAAATTTATTTAATGACCTTATGTGTGAAGTGCATAGTGTCTCAGGTGTGCAATCATACATTCATGTTTTGAGTTTTGAAATCTCGCAAACAGGATCCTTTTGCACATAATTTTAAGTCACAGATTTAAGGTCCAACCTCTTAGCAGTCCCAATTTTTAAAGTGACCACTGAATTAATTCGGTTCAAACACTTTAGTGGTCTTAGATTTAGGTTCAATGCAGATGCCTGACAGGTAATTGATGCTCAAGAAAAAGGCATACCTTACTCCAGCTTTCTTCAATGCAGGATGCTTCCAATGCAAAAAGAAAAGCTAGATGCTGCTCATTCAATCCTAGATGGTCGCCCTATAGATATGCAGCTTCTAGCAGGTAGTTTGAATTTTTTTTTTTAATAATAATAAGCAAACAAACCAAATCTAACTAACTAACCAACATGCAGTTCAAAAAATTCAAATAATCCTATAATCTAAATAAAATGGGAACACACTCCCGAAAAGATGCTCCCACATACAAGAGCGATAAAAAAATAAAGAAACACTGAGAACACATTCCCAAGAATGCCCAATAAGGGTCCACAAGACAGAAATTAAGTTTTAATGTCTATCTAAACTAAATCTAAACCAAGATTCAATGACTAAATCAGAAAAAGGCTCCTCCGTACGCCTACGTGCGTGGGATCAAGGCCCACAAGCACCTGTTGTTGGCCTCCAGGTGGCGTCAAGGTCCACCAAAAAGATTGCCTCCGTTGTATGCACCTAGCATGTTTGTTGCGTGTTTTTGCACAGAAGAAGATCCACAGTTAGTAATTCATAAAAGCTTTCAAAATAGCATAAAAATAACATAAAATTCCTGAAAAAATTAATAGGCGTGTTTCCTCCTTGGCAATGGTGCCATTTGAAAGAGCGATCTTCATTTTCAATAAAAACTTTAGCATAAAATGACGTGTCGTATTTTGTGTGTGGTAGAAAATCGCTTCTCAAAATATTTAATTATTCAAAATCTAACCAAAAGAATAGTTCGGTCGTCTCCACAGGGAGGAATTAGCCTATCAAGTTAGTGAGTGGTGACTCATTAATTCGGGAATCTTAGTGGGTGCAACTATTCTTTAGTGCAACTTGTTAGCCACATGAATCTCATTCTAAGTAATTGATTAAAATTGTAGGGGTCTATATGCAAAATTGCCATAATATAATATTCTGTTAACTAATGATATTGGTAGTGATAATCGACATAACTACTAATTTCCCATAAAAGAGACCTTGTTCATTGCAATCAATGTGGCATGCTCTTATCTAATTCATGAGAAACTCAATCAGAATCAATTTATCAAGAATAGAGAGATAAGCATGCAAATTCACCTTAATATATTAATTTGGTAAATAAATGAATAGGAAGTTTCACAATGTCATGTAACATAAATATTAATATGCCCATTACTGCAGGGGAAACGAATCCCCTGCTTGCACACGCAGAGGAGGAAACGGCGGACGGTGTGGTCGCCGGTGGTTGGTCTCTGAGGTGCGGCCTTCGCGATGGTGGTGACGTGGCAGCTGGAGATAGTTGGAGTTGGCTGGATGGAGAGCTTGATGCCAGTGGAGCTTCTTCCTATTGCTGGCTACAGGCTGTAGGAGGGGACGCAGGCTACTGCATCTGCGTGTGCACGGCTAGGTGTCGCGCGTGGGATCTGCTGGTCACACGAGGAGGTGCGCTACACGTAGAGAAGAAGGGCAGGTTGGAGGTAATGCACTGCTGCTATTGTGATGCACCTACTAGTCGTGCGTGGAAGGGGAGATGCAGGCGTGCGATGCGCGGGAGGTGCGCTTGCACAGTGGAGGCGTGATGGACAGTGGTGGTGCGCAAAGGCGTGGTTGCGCGATGAAGCTAGTGTGTGCACGAGCGTGCGTAGGGTGGTGATGGGTCGCTTCTATCACCGTGCGTAGGAGGTCTAGGGTGGGTGGAGGTGGAAGGAAGAAGAGGAAGAAGAAGCTCGCCAAAGGTCCCACAGTGCACGTGGAGGTCCTACGATGCCTGCCTGTTGCATGGTGGTGGAGATGGAGGAGTCTCCACCAGGGGGATAAGTCCCTCCCCCTAGAATCCTGGGACTTTTCATTTCAAAACCTCCTACTATTGCGACTTTCTTTCCCAATCTTTTTCCTTTCCCTGAGGACTTATCTCTTCCAACAAATTAGCAATAGTGGTGAAGCAGTGGCGGTGTCGATAGACTCAGAGGGAGTTGTTGTGAGGAGGAAGGAGGTGCTCTATTTAGGCTAGGCACATCAGACGTCTAGATTCAGTTCGGGACGTCTTAAAAATGTAAATTGTAGCAGATCCACAACTGATGGTTATCATACGTCAAAACTATCCTCAAGATGTCTTATGTAATTACTTTGGACGTTTGAATGATGCCTTCTAATTTCTTGCACTTATCCTGCATCAACCATATAGATTATCATAACCATATATTATAAAATTGGTGCACAAAATTATATGAAGACTATGGTGAATTATCAATTAACTCCTAATTAATTAGAAACTAAGGATAGATAATTAAAGAGTACTTAGGCTAAATAATGGTCCACTAAAGTGGCCTTATCATGTAGTACCTAGCATCAAAAGCAACTTGTCCTTCTTGGCCTTCGGCCAATCAGACGGGATCTGATGTGATGCCAAGTAGTTAAAAATTAGTGCACTAGGGAAGTCCAGCACTGATAGCCAGGAGGTGCTCATCAGGAAAGTGCTCTGTGATTGGTCCGGAAGGGTTGATGATATCAAAAGGAAGGTGGGATAAGTGATCAGCTACCACGTTCTGTTTTCTTGCCTTTTCGCGAATCTTAAGTTCGAATTTTTGTAACAGCAAGATCCAGTGGATTAGTCGAGGTTTCATGTCCTTCGCGAGGAGGTGCCTCACTGCGGTGTGATCTGAATATATAATAGCATGGGAACCCAAAAGATAGGATCAAAAATTTTCAAGGCCAAATACTACGGCTAGCAGCTCTTTCTCAGTAACTATATAGTTATGCTGAGCCTCGTCAAGTGTCTTGCTAGTGTAGTAGATGACCACAGGTTTCCCATCTATTTTCTACCCAAGTACCAAACCCACTACGTAGTCAGACGCATCGCACATGATCTCGAAGGGTAGAGACCAGTCAGGGGATTGCAGGATTGGTGCTTGAGTAACTCAATGACGCAGGCCATCAAATGCATGAGTGCACTCCTCTGTGATTTCTAAGGGGACATCCTTTTACAACAAATTAGTTAGGGGGTGCACAATTTTTGAGAAATAGGGAATGAATCGATGATAAAATCCCACATGCCCCAGAAAAGAGCGAATGTCCTTGACTGAGATAGGCATGGGTGGCTTGGAAATCAAATTAACCTTAGCTCGATCAACCTGGATGCCTTTCTCATAAATGAGGTGACCCATGACAATTCCTTTAGTTACCATGAAGTGTCTCTTTTCCGAGGAAAGAACCAGATTCACGTTGATACAACACCTAAAGATTTGGACCAAGTGTAAGAGGCAATCATTAAAAGATTCCCCAAATACGTAGAAGTCATCCAAGAAGACTTCAAGGTACTCACCTACCATATCTGAGAATATGGCAAGCATGCACCACTGAAAAGTAGCATGTGCATTGCAGAGATTGAATGGCATCTTACGAAACGCATATGTCCTGAAGGGGCAGGTGAAGGTAGTCTTTTCTTGGTCCTCATGATGCATTGCCACCTGGTTATAACCTGAGTACCCGTCCAAGAAGCAAAAGAATCGATTCCCTACCAATTTCTCCAATATGTGATCAATAAATGGCAGTGGGAAATGATCCTTTTTTGTGGAGGCATTTAATCTTCAGTAATCAATATAGACTCTCCACAAGTTTACAATGCGGGTTGGTAGAGTTTCTCCGATTTTAGTTGTAATGACGGTGAGTCCTGCCTTTTTGGGCACAACTTGGATTGGACTCACCCAATGACTGTAGGAGATCAGGTAGATGATACCTGCATCTAACCACTTGATGATCTCCTTTTCCACGACATCCTGCAGGTTCGAATTCAGGCATCTCTGCATTTCACGGGATGGTCGTGAGATCTCTTTGGTGTAGATTGATGCATGTAGGAAGAGGGGCTGATGCCAGTCAGGTCATCGAGAGTCCACCCAATGGCTCTCTGATGCTGCTGGAGGACAAAAATCAAACGTGTTTCCTGATCGAAGGTGAGGCGGGAATTGATAATCACAGCAAATGTCTGGTTAGAACCCAAAAAGACATATTTGAGATGGTCAGGGAGGGGTTTCAACTCCATGACTATATTTTTAGCAGTAGCAAGTGGTTCAGGGTGAGGTTTAGGAGCAAGGGTAGGAGCTAAAGGTATCTCTAAGTCTGGTTCAGGCTCCTCTAAGTGTGGGGATTGATCCTCTTGTGGTTGATTATCAGAGATAAGCAGGTTTTCCTCGACATGCGGGTCGTCAACCACAGACTTGTTGTTGCAAATTTGTTCAATAACCCTACAATTAATTCTGTTTTGGGCCTTAAAGATGTCAATCTTTAGTGTCTTATTCCCAAATTTTAACTCAATTTAGCCCTCCTCACAATTGGTATTGGCCCTAGCTATGGCCATAAAAGGTCTTCCCAAAATGATTGATGTGTTCTTCAAATTCTCAGGAAAATCCATGTCCAAAACTATGAAGTCCACTGGGATGTAGAAATCATGTACCCTAACTATGACGTCCTTGAGAATTCCTTTAGGTGACTTAATAAATCGATCAGCCAATTGAAATGTCACCTCTGTCGGTTTAAGCTCAGATTCTTCAAGGTGGTCAAGTAGGGATGTAGGTATTAAGTTTATGCAGGCTCCTAGATCCAATAGTGCATGAACAAATTGAATATCACCGATTGTGCAAGAGATCAAAGGGGTACAGGGATCTTTTGCCTTAGGTGGGAGTTTGCTCAAAATGACGGAGCTGGCTTGTTCCGATAGTGCGATTGGGTTCCCGCCTTTGGTTCGCCGCTTACGTTTTGGTGTACATATATCTTTTAGGAATCTTGCTTAAGCCGGTACATGACAAATTGCATTCATCAATGGGATGTTTATTTGGACCTGCTCAAAGACCTTGACCAAGTCCTCCTCGAGAGCCATAGGTTTGGGTTTCTTCTTTCCCTTGGTCAAGACTTCGGGAAATGGGACTTTAGTTGGTTCCTCTAGAATTGGCTCTGGTTCTTTATTAGGGATTGGGGTGTCTTGGATGACCAATCTAAGGTTAGGGCCTACAGTCTCAGGCGATTGTGGCTAGGATAGGTGGGTCCTATGTTGCTTTACCACTACAAATGGTGATGGAGTTTATTCCTTCTTGATTCTGGTTTAGGCTAGGGAGGATAGGTGTTTGCTGTTGAAACCGAGAATATGCTATTGAAGCACCCATCCGATCAGGGGATGGAGTAGAAGGAGGCTGATAAATAAAGTGGGTTTGGCCCTGATTTGGGTTTATAATGCACCTCTGGTTTGGCATGTTATTTGGATTTGGAAGAGGCTGAGAAGGGAGTGCACCCAGCTGGCGAGCACTTGCCAGCTGGGCCAATTGATTTCGCAGCTCAGAGATCTCTTCTTTATGTTATCTTTGCATGTCAACCAAGGTCTGGAGAATCAAAGATGTCTGATCTTCCTTAGGTGGTCCAGATTCGAAATTTTTATTGGGCCTTGGTTGAGTGGGTTGATAGGGACGCGGGTTTTGTGGTCAGGGTTGGAATTGAGGTCTTGGATGTCGGTTATTTCCCGACCACGGAAAGTTTGGATGATTACGCCATCCAAGGTTGTAAGTATTTGCGAAGGGATTGTTCTGGATGGCGTGGAGATCCTCGCAGGTATGAGGATCCCCAGAATAATCAGGGTACGAGGGTTCAGAGTTCCCCCAACTGTGCTAGGCTATGCCAGAGTTTCCTCCGAAGGCATAATCAGATGGGGGTGGATATGCATCCATCCCCAGAGAGTGGTAGATATTGTGTGCAGCTTCCCTACCTGAGGGTGGTGGTGTATATGTGCGTTGTTATGCAGAGGTAGTCTTGTGTACATGTCGAGTGATGTCGTCGACCTTCTTCTCAATGATGGAGACCTTATCCAATTGACTGGCTACCAACTCCAAGTCAACAGATGTGGAAAGGCCCCAAGATTCGTGTACCCCCGATTGTTTGTCAATGCATAGGTGGACGTCTGATCATACACACCTAGTGACTCATTGTTTAGGGAGTTCTTGCGCATGTTCTCGAGAATTCCCTAAATCTCATCTTCAGGCTAACCCATGATGCTGCCACCACAGGTTGCATTGACAAATAGCTTCATATTATCATGGAGCCCATGATAAAAGGATTGGACTTGTTCCCACTTTGGGACTCCGTGATGGGGGCATTTGCACATGAGGTCTAGAAAGTGATCCCATGCATCATGTAGAGATTATCCTACCCCTTGGGAGAAGTGCGTGATATGGTGCCGCATAGCGTTTGTGCGACCAATGGGATAGAATTTTTGCACAAAGGTAGTTTGAAGTTCTTCCCATGTGTTGATCGTGTGAGGATAAGTTTGAAACCAGTAAGCGTCTTTGTCAGCCAGAGAGAAGAAGATTTTTAAGAGCAAGCCATCTCGATTCTGCATGTCTGCCCCAAAGGTATAGGCCAGATGCTTTAGATTCTTGATGTGTTGGAAAGGATCTTCAGAATTCAAGCCATCTAATTTTGGAGTCATGTGAAGCATACAAGGCTTGAGCTCCACCTTAGGTCCTCCCGCGAGGATATTGATTTGTGGTTCAATATCCACTGCCACGGGATTATAGTAATCTCGCATTTGAGGACACGATGTTGGGTTGATGAAGTCATTGATCTAATCTCTGAAATCAAAGAGTTGTTGTGGTTCAAAGTTAGGTCGTTCTGGTTGATCCATGGTTGTGATTGGAGGTTCGTGCTTAGAATCAGAGGAAATGTCAAAATGATCAGGTTGTTGCACAAACACGGAGGTCGAGACCTTGCTTCGACGAGAGTGAATAGCTAATGGAGGCTTCAAGGTTGGTCTTAAGGACCTCCTCCTAAACATAGACAATGGAGAAGATGAGAGATAGAATGTCAGACGGACCCAATCGAGAGACCCAAAGATCTTTGGATGAGTATAGAGGTTCGGGGCAGATGATACCCCTGGATTAGAAAGTCATCCACCTGAGAATTACCTAGGCAGCTAGGAAGGGAGAGTCCTACAAAGACCCCTGCACGGTAGAGCATCCCCACGAGTCATAGGGTTTCCCCAACCCGACTTTACTTGTCACTAAGGGTCCAGGTGGACTAGAATGGTGACTTGACCTCTTATGTCTACAAATTTCAAGTTAAGAGCAAGGTGCTTATGATTCCACTTGAACTTTTAAGATACTTTTGTGCAAGGTGACCTAATTTGAAGATTGGTTGACCCCACAAGGTAGGTCTTCACTTGTTTGTCCTTTGAGATTATTTGGTCCCACTTTTAGGATTCAAGTGAGATTTAGAGCCTGATTTTAGGGTTTTCTTAATTAGGTAGATTCAATCAAAGCTTAGGCACACATTGTTTGGAAAGGTTGATTCTTATTTTTAAGCAAATGTTTCTCTGAAATCCTGAGATGGAAACCCTGGTTGGCTCTAATTGGTCCAATTAATTGATTTCAAATGTGGTACCTAAGGTTCAAGCAAGAAGATGATAGCCCTAGATACCTTAAACCCTAAGTAGGTGCAAGAGTTATGGTTAGGGTTTGTCTACTCAACGAGTCAAATCAAATCAAATCAGGCAACTTGTGATGATTGATTCTAAGAATAGAATGCAAGTTGATCCTAATTGATTTTTCTTTTTCTTTTACTTGTAGCTTTTTAGAATCACAAGCTTAATGAGGATGGAAAATGAGATTACCTACCCTTGGAGTGGCTATTGTGCAGTTGATCTTACTCCTTGGCTGAATTCCTACATAGATCACAGCAAAATAGATAGAGGAAGTTAGTATCAAATCAGACATTGCAATCAAGTGGTCAAATTGCTTGTTGCTCCTCGACAACGGTGCCAAAATGTTTAACGCATTGAATCGAGGTTTCAAAATCACTTCATTGTAAAATAGTCGAAAATAGTGCGTCAACAAATACAATATATAGCTCGAAAGAAATCCAAGGTCGAACACAGGGAGTAAGTGTTGCAATAAATCTCAAAATTGCAATTCTATCACAGGATAGCAATATATGATGAAATCTCTAAACTCAAATAATATGTATATAAGAACCAATGTCGTTAAAGAAAAAACATTAGGGTAAAATTGTGATTTGAATCACCAATTACCCTAATTACAATAATATCAAATATCCCAACAGCATCAATCGACTTTAATTCACGTAGGATAAGTGCACATTGCACTCCCTTCAGAGATCAGACGATGGAGCTCTCAACCAGACAGCTTAACCATCCAACTGCTACAGTGCCAAGAGGGCACCCTTCCCCTTCCTTCCCTTTCTCTTTTCTTCTCCTACCTCCTTAAGCTCAAGAGAAAGCACAACAAAGAGCTCAGCACCAACACTAGCAGAGGCAAAGGCCTCCCTCAGAAATCACTAAGTGTCGAGAGGAGGTCAGCAGAGCAAAACCCCCCTCCCCTCTCTCTTCTTTCCTCTTCCTTTCCCTTTCTTTCTCATCTGTAAATGGATCCGAGTATACAAGTAAATGGTTCAGAGCCCAAACCTATGTGGCATGGCCGTGGGCGAGAGCGTGCGTGGGCACGTGCGAGACCTGGGAAGGATCCTGAGACCACTCCACATGAACTAGGGGTAAAATTTGGAGCAAATGTGGTCGAAGGACTGAAGGTGTAGTCAACATAGCCAGGGCGGTGGCAGAGCTCCGATGGAAGGCCTACAAGCACGAGAATGGCCTCACAGCCACATCAAGTATGTTCAGGAGGAACGCTTGAGGATGGCAAACATGATGGTGGTCTTGGTGGTGCGTGGGAGTAAGTGAAGAGGTCAGACGACCTCAAGATGGCAGTGTGGTGAGCGTGGACTTTGGCACGTGAATAGGGCAAACAAACCCCTCAATTTCTTGAGGGGTTTTGTTCGCATGGATGAGGCGAAGATCGTAGGCTTGTCAATGAAGCATTTGGATCAGTGGAGTAAGTGGAGAGCTTCACCGGAGGAATTGCCGGAGTGGAGGAAGATGAAGTTGCAGAGGGTGAAGCGGTGGTCGAGTGTGTGTCGTGAGTGCGGGGAAGAGAAATAGAGAGGGAGAGAAATGTTCTGAGTGGGTAGAGGACGACAGGGAGAAGAAGCGACATCGGGTGTGGTGTGGCCGGTGCTAGAGACGAAGAGGGCTCCAGTGGGAGAGAATCGATGACAACAAGGGGAATTAGGGTGCCTATTGGTATGGCACGATGCGAAAGATGAAAAGGAAGGAGAGTCCGCCACTGGTATGGTGAGCGGACGATGAGGTCGAGGAAAGTCGCTAGACGTTGTGGAGCTTTTTGGCTGTAGAGGAGGGAGAAAGGAGAGGTATTCCGGTCAAAAATGAGCATAAGGAGGAGGATTTGTACTCAAGGATCTTTAAATAGGCTCTAGAGGGTGGTTTGAAGCTTGGAAACCAAGCTTTCAAGATTGGTAAGTTCGCTGGAGTAGGACACCCACATCTCTTTTGCATTCGCATGAAAGATTGGGAAGGAATTGGTGATTTGGACATGGCTTAATAGGAAGGAGATTACCTGACAAATCTTCCTTTCAATTTTAAGAAGGATTCGTCAAGAAATAACTATGTTCTTGCTAAAAGAAGCTCACCAGAGTAGGATTTCTAATCGATAATGGAGGAGGAACCTTTTTGCAAAGAGCGATGATGTAGACACATTCATTTAGGTTAAAATGCCTATTTATGCATGTTCTTAGCCATAGATTTGCATTCCATATTATAAATATTGCATAGCATGCATCATTCTACATTTAGAGTAGTTGTGTATATTTTAGGTTAATTGCATCCATTTTGTGGTCAGGAGAGAAGGAGACTTATTTTGGTGCCTTGGATTGACAATCCGACCGTACGGATTTGACTAGGACGACGATCGGAGTCCCGTATCACCATATGAAGTCCGAGGAAGATCAATGGCCAAGGGACTAGGTGACGTAATTTGGAGCTTTAAATGATAAATCTGATCATGCGGATGGATTCGGGTCAGCGATCACAGCCCAACAGTGCAAAAATCTACTCAATCCAACCTCTGTAGCAACCCCTACAACAGAAAGAAGATGGAT
Source organism: Thalassia testudinum (assembly GCA_037157565.1). Taxonomy (NCBI): domain Eukaryota; kingdom Viridiplantae; phylum Streptophyta; class Magnoliopsida; order Alismatales; family Hydrocharitaceae; genus Thalassia; species Thalassia testudinum. The sequence goes on from JAZHRO010000028.1 coordinate 1,001,796, forward strand.
GGCCCAGATCGCGCCACATGGTGCAACCAAGGCCGCCCATGTGCAAGCACGCACTACCACATGCACACAATAGCGTGGGTGTGTGCGCAAAGGCATGCACGCATAGTGGCAGCGCACACCAGTGCACATGTGTCAGTAACGGGCACCTCTGCTACCGTGGAGTAACGTTCCTGAGAGTGTGCGTGGACAAGTTGCTGAGAGTGTAGTACTTAATACCCGTTACAGATGCACACATTCCTGAGAGTCACCAAATATGGCAGATACACAGAGATTGAGTCTTAATAAAGCTATGACTATGGTGGATGGTTACGACCATCCTTCATAGAGTCCTCGGCTGAAGGAGGGTAATAGTGTCAAACGTCAGAAATACACTTGTCCTATCAATTCCTTCCCAGTACCGAGAGTAGGCACTTCCACCAAATAAGCCACACAATATCCTCTTGACCATCATCATCCCTAATAATGCCTCATAAATAAAGGTTCGTGTCGTGTTATGTTGATTTATAAAGAAAGAAAAAGAAGAAAAGAAACAATTATATTAAGAAAAAAGAACAAAAAAAGGAACAAAACAAACAAAAAAAAGAGAGAAAAAAGAAAAAGAAAAGAGTCTAAGTTTATAATTTTATCTTCGTTACATTGTTTCTGAGGCAACAAAAACACCTATCGTGATCCACCAAATATGACCCATTGTTGAACAGTCGTAGAGTGCATGTTTGATAGGAAAAAGCGTCATAGTATAGTGCACAATAAGATCAGACAAAAATATTTTTAAAAGGATAACGTGACTTTGAGTCCCAGTTGTTCATCTTTGGGAGATGTTTGTTTTAATTCTGAATTGATCTTTTATCACTCTACTTTATTTAAAATCGTACGCCAGTTTCCAGTCTTCGAATTAAGATTTTACCACCTCTATTATGAACCCTAATTACATGCGCATGTGTTAAATAGATCACAAAGGTGAAAGTGTGAGTTTCTATGCGCACAATTCTAGTGAGGTGGTGGCTGTTTACAAAAAATGCATCCATAGTTAGATTTTCTATATTTTCCGGAAATGACATGCTTGTTGTGAAATATAAGTAAGTGAAAAACAGGCAACTTGAATCATGTAGAAAATATGGCAATCAATAAGTGATGAGACACTCATCATGATCTCTAATTACCCCTAATTAACTAGTCTTCCTAGTTAATTAGCTAGGGTTATGAATATATAAGGGTTAATTATAGAATAAGGGATATTTAGTTAAGGACCTTAAAATAATTTAAAAATGACATTTTTCATTCAATTAACATTATTAATAATTCAGATAATAATTGGACTCAAAATCATATTAATCAATCCTCTAATTAATAAGATAAGTAACTTAAGTATAATGTATACTTAAGTATGTAATAATTTAAGTGATTTTACTTAATCTAAAAAGGTCAAAAATGTAAATTCAAGGTGTAAACAAAATATTTACCTTATTTTCTAACATATATAAAAAGTTGAAAAAGATCGAAATTAAAATAAACCTTCAAAACCTGGGTTTACATTTTAGTCCTTAATTTCATTACAGTCGGGTCCTTATTTCTCACATAGGTCATTAGGTTTTATTACTTCTAAGTCCCTCTTTGTCTTCTTCTTCTTCTCCAGCCAAACGAACGGTTGGCGGCAGAGAGTCATCACACCGCGCGATCACCGCCCTGCTGACATCATTTCTCTTTGCCCAAACTCCTGCAGCTTGCGCTCACCACCTCCACTTGATCCATCAGTCTGGATCAACCAAAAATCCTATTTTTCAGTGGGAGTTAACCTCACTGTCATCTGAGACGACGAAGGAGGTTAAGCTCCTCGAGCTTCTTCTTCTGCCAGACCTTGCCCCTCTCTTCACCGCAAACTACTATAAATACCCCCTCACACCTCTGATTTTAGCAGGTTGGCTCCCTTCCCTCTTCTAATACCGCAGCTGACACAATAGGCTATTCTTCCAAACCTCCGGCGATTCCCCATTTCATCTTCCGACTTCCTCCGTCCATCTTAAGTAACAGAGGAAATTCGTTGTGGTCTTCTGCACCTCTGACAAAGGCACCGACCCTAGGATTCCTCCGCTCGACCTCAAATACGCCTGCCGGAGATCTTTCTTCAACCTTCTGATTTCGTCGTCCACCAGGAGACTTCGGCAGAACCCAATTGACCCCTTCGTCCAGGTAACAGTAGACTAGGAGTAGGAGTAGGAGTAGGCTAGCTTAGTTAGTTAGTTTAGTTAGTTAGGTTAGAGTAATTGTAGAATTTAGCTTCATCTCTTCCAACTCCAGTGAGTTCCTTGAGCTCGCAAGAGATCTTAATTTTATCTTTTGACTCACCATTCACCTTCTTTTATCTTCCATGTTCACTTCTAAATCACTAAATAGTTTCATTGAATCACCTAAACGCCTAATTCAAATCTCACCTTCACCGACTACTCTACTGTCCATGGTGACAGTAGTCGATTTAAATTCGCCTTCACTAGGTTCTTTCATCACTAATGAACCCTAATCGACATTATATTACCTATTATTATCATCTATAATTAAACGCCTAATTCTTAATTTAGCTCCTGAGCTTGCTATCCATGGTGGCTCAGGAACATTTCAAACTATAAATTAAGCATATATTTATGATTAATAACATCTGCTGGCTTGATTTAACTTCTCAATCGAGTAGTTAAATCAAGTCCTGAGCTTAAACCATTCAAATTCTTAAGAAACGAACTTACTGTCAAATCTTATATTTCAATTAACAAATGAAGAATTTTAAGCGATAATGAGATTCCTTGTAACCTCAGGATCATTTTTGGATTAAAAATAGTTAATTTTGTTAATCTGTAGAAACATTTTATATTTTCTGGACTCACTGGAGCTCCAGCGAGCTCTGGCGAGTCGAAGATGTGTTACAGCCTCTAGAAATTGCTAAGTGGCTCCAGAATGTTATTATAAGGATATTTGTTTGAGGTTTCAATCACTGGAGCTAAAGATGTAACTTCATCTTCCCCAACTCTGACGAGTTGGAGAAGTCTGTTATAAGGGATTTGAGAAACACTTAAGGAGCTCAGAAGCTTCAGTCCGATGCACTGAAGCTAATTTAACTCTCAAAACATTGTAACTACCATTGAACAACACTGTTGAAAACACACTTATTTTAGTCCAGGCGGCGAGCCTGAAACCTTAGAAATTAAGGTTGAAACACAAATCTGAAGATCTGATTGAGTTTCTGATGATGAAGACTCTGATTGATGCATTAATTTCTTAGGAGGAAGCTCTAAACAGAAAGTCAATTTTCGAGCTTCCACAGTCAAACCTGAGTTTGATTATGGTGTTCTGAGCTTGAATTGAGGAATTAAGATGTGCAAACTATTGCTGGAATCTTATTTGATGATCTAAAATCAATTAAAGTAAGATCAGATGATGTTTTTAGTAAAGATTTTATTTCTGTCAAGTTGGGTTACTCTCGAACCCAACTGTTCTGTTGAAATTCAAACCTAAAACCTGCCCAGATTGATTAGTTAAAACCCTTAGAATTAATCTAAATAGATTAGGAACACTTTTAAGTGTCTATTGCACAAATTGATATATAAAAATCAACCTCTGAAGTTTCAGAGAAGAGAAAAGCTTCTCTGCAAGTTGTGTAGGTCTTGAGAACTTAAAATCCACTCTAACGGAAGCGAAATTATTTATATAATATGTACAGACCTTCTAATAAATGAGAGAAGTTCATCTAAGGACTTTCCAGAGTTAAAATACTTTCCAGGCTTTTTATAAAACCCATAGAACCCCTGATTTCATCTCTTAAATTGAAGAGTTAAACATCATTAAAACATTAAATTGACCCCAAAATTGTGTAGATTACACTTAGAGCTTTCCAACGAACTTTAAATCATCCAATTTGGAGTTCTAGATAGAAAGTTATGATCGATTGAATTCGGGTTTGGAAGGGGAATGATTGTCCCACCTCGGATATCCACGAGCGTGCGCCTGGGTATAAAACTATTTTGTTCCTATGGCTATGCAATTGTCAGTGCTCGGTGCACCGGTTCCGATTCTGATCTAATTTGAGCATTGTTCTGTGTGTGTGGGCATTAGCCTGCGGGTGTGTGTGCCCTTAGGGGCGTGCGGATGTGAATGTGCCCTGGGAGGGCGAGTGTGACCTGGGAGGCTGGGTTGAGCCGATGCGGCTCGAGACTGTGAACCGATTAAGAAATAAATTGAAACGAACCTAATTAACATTAGGCGAGGACCGAGTAGGGTCTGGTCCCACCCTGGTCTCAAGGTGCTTTGTATCCTCGAAAGGACCTCGCCGCAAATAAAAAAAACTTTTGGTTTAAAAAGTAAAAGACCCGGTTCAACTGAAAGCTTAAGGAAAGAGAAGCCGCTACAGAAAGCTAAGTGCTGAAGGATGCAAAGGCTAAGGAAGAAAGGAGTGCAGACGCTAAGAAGTGTTATGGAGAAACTATGGAACAAAGGAGAAAAACTAAGGGAAGAAGAGAAGGTAGGAGAAGATTAAAAGAAGAGAAGGCAGGTGAAGGCAGAAATAACACAAGAAGGAAAAAAGAAAGAGAGCTCGACAGAAAAGAAAATAAGAGAGAAAAGGAGAAGAAGATTAGAGGCTGAGAAAATAAAAAGGCATCAATAGTTTGTTGATGAAAATAAATGAATTTTCTCTTGCATAACTACTTTTTGTTCTTAATTGTAAAAAGCATGTTTTACTTAGATAACTTTTTGCCTCAATGAAATAAATTGAAAAATTATCATGTTTACTTGTTAATAAAGTATAATATTTTGAGTAAATATGTTTGCATATGGAATTTTGTATGTTCTTTATAGTTAAATATTTTGACAAAATTCATGTTATGAAAATTAAACTAGTTTTACCTCCTAAACTTAAAGAGATAAAAGAAAAATTGGTGAATTTGGAGAAACTTATTATGCCTCCCAGTGAACGACCTGGACTCAACCAGTAAAAATTTTTAAAATGTTAGGTTAATTCGACCCTATACTACATAACTGACACAACTTCGAGTTAACCTGAGTGATTTCTTCTACTCTTAATTAAGTGAAATTAACTTAATTACTGAGTTGAGTGAAGCCACGTATCACTAAGCACATGGTGATTTCAAAACATAAAGATGTATATAAAAATGTATCTTTCATTCATTCATTTGGAGAAGTGTTTGCAACATGAAATGTAGAGGAAAGCTTGTACAGGAATGCTTAGAAATGTAAATCTAACTACCAGAAAATGATCACATACAAGAATCTACGGGGCGATTTTGCATGCATCATTGGGGGAGAATAAGGACTGCACTACTAAGCAGTAAATAGAGGCAGTAAATGTAAAGAGCTAGCTACTAATCTATCAGAAAGTGAGGGCATTCGGAGGTAGGCTCTGATGGCCTTAGAGTGGTTGGAAAGAGAATGAGGGGTGGCCAATGGAACTTAGGCTGGCCCTTGGAGAGAGGTTAGAGGAGTGATCCAGCATCCTGGCGTGGTGTCCTTCATGGTGGTGCTCAGCTCGTGGAGATGGAGTGGAGATGGTAGTGGCTAGCCTAAGTGGAGGTGGATGGAGCCAAGCATGTATGGCCAAAAGTGGATGGGTGGAAATGGCCACCCCTTAGGTCTTTTTGTAGACCTAATGGAGTCCCTCTAGAGAAGTATGGAACTCTCTAGAGAGAGTCCAAGAGTGGTCGGCCAAGTGGCTTTGAGATCCAAAAAAAGTGGATCTCAATTTGAATGCCTCTTGGTTGATAAATTTGGTAACCAAGAGTGGAGCCACTTGGAGTGAGTTCTAGAGAACTCTAGATGTGTGGGAGTGCGTGAATGTGTGTATGTGTGTGTGTGTGGTCATGCCCTATGTGGTTAGGTGGTTTAGGTTAGGTCCTAAGGGGTTTAGGTAGGTGCATGCCTTGAATTAGGGTTGCAAACCCTAATTGCTAAGGGGTAATTGCAATTAAACTTAACCTAAGTTTAATTGAATGAGTGTGAACTTAATTAAGAGTAAAATAACTCAATTAGGTTGGGTTTAGGTCAATTGGACTCTCACTAAGTCCAATTGAACTTGTGTGGGTTAAGATCCGAGCTCAATTGGACTCAATGAGTCCAATTGGCTTAGGTGATGGTAATTAACTTTGATCTAAGTCAATTGGGTTTGGTGAGGACCTAATAAGGTCCTTAGGTAGGCCTAGAGGTGATGTACTAGGGTTAAGACACCTTAATTTAGGTTCCTATGGGGTTGGGATTAGGTCTAGGGAGCTAGAGATCCAAGATGAAGACTTGAATCTCAAAACAGGGACTGGAGACCAGTTCCAGACGTCCAAAAGCATGATTAAATGACTTATACTCAAAAGCAGAAGTTCAAACTTCAGTTCTGGACATCCAATCTGAGTCAGGGGGAAATCTAGGTTCTATTTGGGTATTCAGTGGAAATTGGATGTCTGACAAAGTGTCTGGACATCCAATAACACTGCAAAAGTGGGTTAGAGGTATGCGAGAGTTGGCTAAGGGTTCTAGACATCCTATAATTCATCTGGACGTCAAGATAAAGGTTGGAACTAGGGTTTTAAGGTTCCTTAGAGTGCGGTGACCAAATCTAAGGGTGGCTAAGGCTTGGGGGAAGTCTCGAGGCTATCCTAAGGCTAGGGTGGACCTAAGCTCTTCATATTTTACTACTTTATTCCTACTTAATAGAATATCAAACCTTAACTCTCTTACATCATTATTCCTACATCTAATCTAAGTCTTCTACTCCAGCTTTGCTGTGACACCCATTATTCCTGATGCAGCTTCAAATCCTGCTCCAGGTCCAGCTCCAGCTCTAGCTTCTGATCTGCTTATTGCCTGCAATCGACATAATACACCTAATCAGCACATTATAACATTATTTTATGCATAGCTAAAGTAAAGCAATAAAGATACAGATAATGCTTATGCATGCACGAATAACCCTAACTTATGCTAAGTCCTAGCCTAATTTAAGTCAATTAAGACCTATGATTGCTTCGCAATCATAACCCCATGCCTAAATCTTGCTAGTCCCTAGCAAATGCAAAACTAAATTATTTACAGCAAGGGTCCCTAAGGGACTGATTATTTTATCAAGTGTATGCCTAGAGATTTTTCTCCTTTTTATTTTCATACTATGCTCTTGGAATCCAGACAATAGTGAAAGTGCAGCGATGTAGCTTTTGCAACGGATTCTAGTGAAAAACTGATACACCTCTAAAGCCTGTACTTGACCCCTAGTAAAAGTTATAGCAGGATAGGCAGACTTCTTCTCTTGGGGTATTCAAAATATTCTATGAATTTCACCCTGGCTTTAGGCTTAGGTAGAGAATCTCTGAGGGAAAAGATTATGTATTTGGTTCCTCACTCTCACTTGGTGCTACATAGAGACTAGTACTACAGAATCTAGATTCCTGGATTACTAAGTAACTCAACCAGAGAAAGACGAGAAAAACTATGCTCTCTTTTGATTCCTTTGCATTCATTCTCTCTTTCTCTTTTTCTTTTACTTTTCTTTTCTTTCTTTTTCTTAGAGCTCACAACCTCACCAAGTTCACACATATGATCTGTATTTGGTGCTCTCACTTGGCATTAACACTTTAATTGAGTTTCCATAACCCTAACACTAAGTTGGAATTCCTTAGCTAGTATTTGGGTGGTCAAAACCACAAGAAAGGTGGGTTAGGGCCATATTTGGTGGTTCTCAAATTTATTTGGTGATATTGCCTCAATGCAACTAAACTAAATATTCACTCTTTTTCTTTCTTTGCTTTTTCTTCTTTTTCTAATTTTTTTTTATTTTTCTTTCTTTTCATCTTTTTTTTTTCATTTCATTTTTTGTCTTTCTTTTTTTTTTTCAACATAACACAACTAGCATACATCCATGAACGTTATTGAGGAGACATTATTAGGGATTGGTGGTACTCAACAGACATTGGGTGGCTTATTTGGTGGAAGTGCCTACTCATGGCACAGAGAGAGATGGATAGGATGGTTTGTTTCTAACCTTGACATCAGTACCCTCCTTCGGCCGAGGATTCCGTAAAGAATGGTCGTAAACATCCACCTTAGCCCTAGTTTTATGAGAACTCGCTTTCCACGTATTTGCCTTATTTGGTGGCTCTCACAATTCACACAAAATGTAAACGTAGGAATTGAGAGTGAAAACTATGTCTAATCTCAGAGTATTATCACCTAATTATCTATGACTCCGGATTCCTTGTACTATTCTTAGAGCACCAGTATACTCTACTCTCATCTCACACTATTCGATGGATTTTTGGAGGAAAATCTGCCTGACTCCCAAAACACTGTCCAGGGGTTCAGGAAAAGAAGCACTGCTTCTTAACAAACTAAAGACGTTTATCAGCCTTCACCGTGAATCCATTGCAAATTCTACGTGTGTGAAAAGTTGTACTGGATTCCAGATTACAGGAATCAACTAGAGGATAAAATCCCTAATGCATTCTCTTAATAAAATAATCTTATTCATGAATGCAATATGTATATATGCTATGACCAATTAATCTCTTACATTCGTACTTCATGAAATTTCCCTTTCGGGTTACATTTAGCTTGACCCTAAATTTATAACAAGAGGTGAGCGGGTGAGTCGGAGATGGCTGTTGCGGACGATTTCTAGCTCCAATGCGAGCATTAGAGGTGAGTCGGTTCGTTTATTTAGGGTCATAAAGTACATTTGATATGCAGCTCCGAGGTTTTCCTAAATGTTGGCATAAAAATTTTCAGTTTTGTCGTATCTACCCCCCCCATGCCTAAGTTCTTGCTTGTCCTCAAGCATGAATGTAAAAGAAAATAAATACAGCAGGGAGTAAATGGGTAGAAATCACCTATAATTGCTCCTGAACTTTAATGTTTAGCACCGACCAACCTGACAGTATGCAATATGAAAGAGAAATATGATTAAAAGAAAAATATGCTATGTATAAAGCGAGTATGTATAAGGTGATGGATGAATGTAGGGTAGATACTGAGCTTAACACCTCCAGCTGGGCGAAAACTCAATCAGATGTATCAATTTTAGCATAGGAGCAGGTCAAGATTAAGAGAAAGATGTTTTCATATGCTCCTAGAATCAGTGGTCAGAGATGCAAACCAGCTGATTGTGCACCCCTACTCCAAAAAGTCTAGCTATAAGAAAGTGTGGACTAGTGGTGGAGAATAGAGGATAATCAGAGGGGGGATCATGATGTTGATTCAGCTAATTTATGATGTCCCACAATTTAGTAGGAAGTTGCTGAGGGAGTAGATCAACATGTATCTCAGATCCAGAATCCAAGTCATAGGGATCCTCATAGCGGTAATTGACCTCAAAGATCATGCCCTCTCTAGGCTCTGGGTCATATGGGGGTATCCATGAAAATAGAAGATCTGTGGGGAGGTCATCGAAATCCTCATCGGAAATTACTTCGTCCTTATAAGTACTCATCTCTAATTCACCGGAGGCTAACTCTTCAGGCTCAGGGTCGAGCCATTGACTAGGATGATAGGTGCATCCCCAACTCATTCTGCTCAAAGCTTCATCCTCATATGCATTGGGTTCCTCAGTAATTCCTGCCTCAGGTAGCATATTTATTTCTTCGTTCAAGTCATCCATAGCTACTTCTGGTCTTCAGATGTCAGGATCAGGGATAGAAAGTGTCATCTCGGAATCTCTAGCATCCGAATTAAGGATGTAGGTGAAAGAAGAAGAGTGCAAATCAGAAGATGTTGGCTCTAGCACAAGTTCACCTAAAATGGGAAGTGGCCAAGATTGATCAGTAGTGTTGCATGTAATGTTTGCCTCAAGATCCATATCCTCAATTGGATCTACTTCCCTTATCTCGATTGGGTTATCTAACCCAAAAGGTATCTCCTAGGATTTACGATAATCTGATTGTGACTCAGTTCTGGAGATATCAGTCCTTTCCTCCCCAATTTCCTGAATGGAGTTCTCAGGTGAACCCATTCGGCATACTTCCTACTCCTGTCTCATATCCAAGCTAGATTCTTCTTCCCCTGAGTGATCTTTCAGCATCTGCTCTCGAGAATCTTCCGTGAGTTCTTCCGGCATAGTCGTTTCAGATTCTTCGAGGTCTTCAAGGCTATTTTCCACTTGATATCTCAAGAGCAGTAATTCTTGAGTTTCCCGATTTTGTCCAACTAGCCTTGTTATCCCTACAATTCCCTGAAGGAGCTCCATCACAGCTTGTTGATGTAGAATCCAGCTTTGTCTTTAGTTCGGCTCAGTGATAGGTTGGATTTCGTGTAGGTAGAATGCAGCCTTCTCCTTAGCACTAGCTATAGATCTCTGTATTCTGTAATGCAGTCGCATATGCACCGGTAGTTCTTCAGGGGTTCCAAGGGGTGAATCAGGTCTACCCATATTCCATGGGTGAGAAGCAGGAGTATGAAATCCATATCCTGGTTTATAAGATGCGGTGCTTTGAGGGACCGACTGGTATGGGTCATAATATCCAGGTGATTACACAGCAATCATAGGTCTTAATTGACCTAGATTAGGCTAGGACTTAGCATAAGTTAGGGTAATTCATGCATGCATAAGCATTATCTGCATCTTTACTACTTTATTTTAGCCTTGCATAAAATAATGTTATAATGTGATGATTAAGTGCATTTTGTCGATTGCAGGCAATAAGCTGATCAGGAGTTGGATCTGGAGTAGGATCTGAAGCTGGATCAGAAATAATGGGTGTTACAGTAGAGCTGGAGTAGAAGACCTAGATTAGATGTAGGACTAATGATGTAAGGGAGTTAAGGTTTGCTATTCTATTAAGTAGGAATAAAGCAGCAAAATGTTAAGAGCTTAGGTCCATCCTAGCCCTAGGATAGACTAGAGACTTCTCCAAGCCTTAGCCACCCTTAGATTAGGTCACAGCACCCTAGGAAGGCCCAAAACCCTAGTTCCAACCCTTATTTGGATGCCCAAATAAGTTATAGGACATCCAGAACCCTTAGCCATCTCCTGCACATCTCAAACCCACTTCTGCAGTGTAATTGGACGTCTAGACACTTTGTCAGACGTCCAATTTCTGCAGAATACCCAAAACAGAACCTAGAATTCCCCCTGACTCAGATTGGACATCCAGAACTGATGTCTGGACTTCTGATTTTTGAGTATAATTCATCTGATTTTGTTTTTGGACATTTTGGACTGGTCTCCAGTCCCTGTTTTGAGATTCAAGCCTTGATCTTGGATTTCTAGCTCCCTAGACCTAATCCCAACCCCATAGGAACCTAAATTAAGGTGTCCTAACCCTAGTACATCACCTCTAGACCTACGTAAGGACCTAATTAGGTCCTCACCAAACCCAATTGACTTAGATAAAAGTCAATCACCATCACCTAAGTCAATTAGACTCATTGAGTCCAATTGAGCTCAAATCTCAACCCACACAAGTTTAATTGGACTTAGTGAGAGTTCAATTAACCTAAACCCAACCTAATTGAGTTATTTCACTCTCAATTAGATTCACACTCATTCAATTAAACTTAGGTTAAGTTTAATTGCAATTCCCTCTTTGGCTATTAGGGTTTGCAACCCTAATTCAAGGCATACACCAACCCCAACCACTTAAGACCTAACCTAGACCTCTTAGACACCTAGGGCATGACCACACATAGACACACACACCCCCATTCACTCACCCACACTTCTCTAGAGTTCTCTAGAACTCTCTTGAAGTGGCGCCAACTCTTGGTTGCCAAATTTAGCAACCAAGAGGCATTCAATTCTTAGATCCACAAATTATGGATCTAAGAACCACTTCTATCCTCTCTTTGCCGGCCACTCTTGAGCTCTCTCTATAATGTTCCACACTTCGCTAGAGAGAATCCCTTAGGTCTATAAAAAGACCTAAGGGGTGGCCATTTGTACACATCCACATTCGTCGCTCCCATCCACTTTTGGCCATACATGCTTGGCTCCATCCACCTCCACTTAGGCTAGCTACCACCCTCTCCACTCCATCTCCACGAGCTGAGCACTATCATGAAGGACACCATGATAGGATGCTGGATCACTCCTCCAACCTCTCTCCAGGGGCCAGCCTAAGCTCCATTGGCTGCCCCTCATTCTCCTCTCTACCACTCCAAGGCCATCAGAGACCACCTCCGAATGCCCTCATTTCTGATAGATTAGTAGCTAGCTCTTTACATTTACTGCTTTTATTTACTGCTTATTAGTGTAGTCCTTATTCTCCCCCAATAATGCATGCAAAATCCCCCCATAGATTCTTGTATGTGATCATTTTCTAGTAGCTAGATTTATATTTTAAGCATTTCTGTACAAGCTTTCTTCTATAGTTCTTGTTGCAACCACCTCTCCAAATGAGTGAATGAAAGATGCATTTATATATATATATATATCTTTGTGTTTTGAAATCACCAAGATCTTGTTGATTGCCATCCTTTTTGGGTGATTCAAGTTGCCTGTTTTCACTTGTTTATCTATTTCGCAACAAGTATGTCGTTTTCGAAAAATATAGAAAATCCAACTATAGACGCATTTTCTGTAAATGGTCACCACCTCACTAGAATCGTGTGCGTAGAAACTCACACTTTCACCTTTGTGATCTATTTAACACATGCGCACATAATCAGGGTTCATAATAGAAGTGGTGAAATCTTAATCAGAAGACTAGAAACCGGCGTGCGATTTTAAATAGAGTAGAATGGTAAAAGATTGAATTCAAAAGTAAAACAAACGCCTCCCAGAGACGAACGATCAGGACTCAAAGTCTCGTTATCTTTAGAAAATAATTTTTGTTTGATCGTATTGTGCACTATACTACGACACTTTTTCTTATCAAAACGTGCTATACAACTAGCAAACAAATGACGTTGTTGCCAGGGAGGCAACGTCATTTTCTTTGATTTCAATCTTTGAAACCTTCACTGACAAATTTGCCTCTACTTTGTTTCTGGATGTGTAGGAAAAATGGAAAAAGAACAGGATCTACGAACACAATGAGCACGAAAAACAAATCCAGGTTCACATCATCTCCTTGTTAGATTAGGTTTTCCTTTGAACCTTAGAAGTAGATTTACTTTCTGCAATTTATTTTGAAAAAAAAAATTTATTTATTCATTTTCATGAAAAATAAAAAAATAAAAAAAAAACTTTTCAAAAAAAATTCTAGACTAGATTTCTTTTGAATCCTAGGTTAGTTCGAAAAAAAGTAAAAAATATATAAAAATATATATTTGAAAACCCTCCGAAAGAAAAAAGTATTTGCAAAATTTTTCGAAAAAAAAAATTTGGTGGAAAGCTTGGATTTCAAACCCAAACCCTCTTTAAAAAGTCTTTCCACCATCTTATGATTTTCGACCAGATTTAAAGTCTGATTTAAAAATTCGATTGCCAAAAAATTAGTGAGCAAAAAATTTTGAAATTTGGGCCAAACCTTCATTTTCAAACCTCTTTCAAATTCCACCATTCATTTGAAAAAATTTCAAGTACAAAATTTTTAAAAATTCGCGAAGTGCACGGGGGTTAGACTAACCCAGATTTGAGATTTTTCAAATTTCAAAAAGCAATTTCAAGCAATCCACGAATCTGTTTCAACTAAAAAAGGTGGGGTTTGAAAGATGATCTCATTGGCTTTATTTTCCATATTTTTCCTAAATTTTAGAAGGTTATTTGATACTGTTTCTAAGTAGAAAATCGACCAGTGGTCAAAATTACAAATCTAGCCCCCTGACATTCAAAAATCCCTGAAAGTTCGGTTGAAATAGTAAAAATTCCAAAACAATATTCTCTAGAAAGATAATTGAAAAAGGAATCTACTTGCCAAATTTCATGTTAATTGGATTCCAATTGTTGTCAGAGAATGAATTTTACTTTTATGGTTTGCCGAAACAGAACAAAACCCTAGAAGTGAATGAACCTTAGGGTAAATCTTTAGGGTTACAGCTTAGAGACCACATTTGGGCTAACCTAGACTTAATCAAGTCTAGCACTTAGCCGGTGAGCTTGGTCACCTTCTGGGCCACTCACCAAGAGAAAACCCCATTGAAAAAAATGGGCTAAAACAAATTTTAAAACACGAAATAAAACCCAAATTCGTTGTCATACTACTGGGTGTTTTCAACCTCTTGGCTGGGTTAGCGAAAAGGTGGGACCACTTTTAGTCAGTTGTACGACGAATTTCTTCTGGAATTAAAACCTAAAATGAAAAATCCGATCATCTTATCCATAAGGACCACTTGGTTGACAAGGCCTTAGCCTTTTCTTGCTTGGCTACACCAACCCAGTGGTTGGGTGATGTATGCGAGGAAGGTGGTCACTTAGACCTAACTTGGTTGGACATTGGGAGCCACTCCCAAGGAGGCGAGTCACCTCACCAGGACCATCTTCTCCCCCCACTTCTTCTACTCCTGTAGCCACCATGGCTAATCCTGCACCTTGACCTAGACCGGGTCATGATATCAAGAATCTAGACCCAATGGCTTGTCTTGAAGCCTGGGTAGCCGAATCCGAGGAGCGGCATCGGCAAAGCATGGATCGCATCTTAACGACACTTGACAGGATGCAGCACCCACCACGAAGAGAACAACTACTGGATTTCTACGACCCAGCCGCACAAATCGTCGCACCACTAGTTAGAATTCCTGCAGGCGGAGATGCGTTTGAGCTCAAGCCCAATGTGATTGGGTTGATCAACACTCACTTCTATGGGAACTCAAGCGAAGATTCGTTCCAGCACCTTAAGGACCTGAGTCAACTCGCTGAAACCATTCCACCCAGGAATATCGATCTAAGGATTGTTCTAATGAACCTTTTCCAATTTTCTCTGAGGGACAAAGCTTCATACTAGTTCAAGACCATTGGGAAGCCAATTCGAACCAAGTCAGAATTACGATGTGAATTCTTGCAAAAGTTCTTCCCAATCGGTTGAACAAACGCGATGCGGCGTGCAATCACCACTTTCTCCCAGGGAGCTGGGGAGAAGTTACATGAAGCGTGGGACAGATTTCACAACGTTCTTCAGAAATGCCCGCACCATGGTATACCCAGATGGCACCTAACTCAGATCTTCTACCATGGGTTGGATGAGACACATCGATATCTAGCCGATGCATCTAGTGGTGGGAATTTCCTCTCAAAAGATGAGAACAGCACATTTGAGCTGTTTGAATCTTTAGCGGAGAACTCGATGAATGCTGCATCCATGAACCAGTTCCAGCGGCCTAGTTAGCGGCAAGTTGGTGTCCACGAGGCTCACACCGAGTCTATTCGAGCCGACATGGATATAATCATCAAGTAGCTAGATAGAATAAACCTAATTGAGGAGAAGATTGACCAGATTAGTCAGGGTAAATCTAACTTGAGCTCTGCCACCTTAAGAGCCTCCTATGCACCCTGAGCCCCTCCTACTCGAGTTAATCTACTCACTCAAGATGCATCTTCTCTATATTTACGAGATCCCGCATATCAGGATCTTGTAAATAATCCAGATCTGGCACCCTATGACCAGGGTTACACACCACCCACAGATTATAATGCGTATCCCCTTGACGGATATATGTCTCAGACATCTTCAGCCTATGAGGACGTTAGTGCTATCCAAGGATACGGGCGTAATAACTCGTATTCATAGATGTATAACCCTAGTTGGCGCCAGCATCCAAACTTATCCTGGTCTGGTAATTCACAGAGACCACATCAAGATCCCCACTACCAAACCAGGTAATACAGGAATGCACAAAACACGTACCCTATGTAGCAGCCATTCCCGTCTCAACAGCAACAACCCCGCTCTTTATACCAGCCGCTACACCAAGCTGCTAGCCACCCTCCAAAGCGGGCTGACCCTTTGGTGCCACTAAAAGAGGAGTTTCAAGAATCAATGAGGAAATCTGCACAAGATAGCTTGCAGATTATGAAGGCAATGGCTGACCAGATACAGACTATACAAAACACACAGAACCAGCTATTGTAGGAGCATAGAACTTAGGGAGCCTTGCCCTCCCAACCCGTCCTGAATCCTTGATATGTGTAGAACCAAGCCCCCCGCCTAGGTTTCAGGCACCGCAGGGACAGGCACATGCCATACTACAGGCGCCTCCTGCACCACCCAGTTATGCATAAGGCCAGCCGCCTTTGATGAAGAACCCCGCATATTCTGCCCCTTCTTCTCCCCCACCACCTCATGGACAGCAAGTTGATGCAAATGCTGTCTCTTTAAGGAGTAGAAGGAAGACATTCAACCCACCACTTAGGCAAGTGGGTCCTGATTTTCCCACCCTTCACCGCAAGCAGATTCGACTCCTTCATCTCTGGAGCCACCTGTAGTAGATAAGGGTAAGAGGCCACTTGACCCTGAGATTCCCGTCCCTTTTCCTAAGGCTATAACACGAAATGCAGTATGGAAAAAGGACACGTGGAATTTTGAGGATCTGAAATTGATGTTCAAGGAAGTACATATTTAAGTCCCCCTCCTAGAGGCAATCGATCACATTCCTGCTGTCACTAGGTTCTTCAAGGATTATTGTACCCCAAAGCAACAGCCAAGAATTGGATGATAGGTGGTACTGTCGAAAGAGGCTAGCACCATGATTCTAGCTGACTTATGACGAGTAGATTTTCCGCTATGCGTAGTAGTATTTAAGTGGCGGAAAAATCGACTAATCAGTAATAAAAATAACCACTCAAAGAAGAGCAGGTCATATCCACAGGGAGGCAATTATGCAATAAACTCTCGATTATTTCGTATTCTTTCGATTAAGTGTGAAATCCCTAGTCAAATCCGACATAAAATGCGATGGGAAGAAGATTCACAATAACTTAAAATATAAGGGTATATGTGCAATTTTCCCTCACTGAAATCTTCAATAAATATATGATGATTTTATATAATTTTCAATTGACATATACTAGAGAAAATTGGTGCACATGTTAATTCCAAAACTAATCTTGAAATAGGTGAATAACAATAACGTGCAATTATCAGAAAGTATGAGTGTGCATTCGCAATTTTGCCATAATAAAATAATAATAAATCAAAAATTAATTTCTGGTGGCAATGGCATTAGATGTAATTTTTAATTGAAGTGAAAACAGAGCTTTCACTCTCTCCCCCTCAAGAGAGAGAGAGCACCGGCGACGGAGCTGCTATGGGGCAAGGTTGACCGACGCATGGGGATCACAATGATGGTGGCAGAACGGCGAGAGGTGGCTGGAGGTGACTGGCAAGCGGAGGAGGGCCGCCGGCCTGTTGGAGGAAGAAGGTTACAGCCGCAGCCGCGCGCCTGCCTCCGGGGAGTGTTGGTGAAGAGAGGGCGGGTGCCTGCGCAGGTGCATGAGCGGTGCCTGCAGGGGTGGCTGCTGGCGATGGAGAAGGGTGTGGTGCGGTGCCTGTGGGCCTAGCAGGGGTGCAGGTGAGCGGTGTGGTTGTGCAATGCCTGTGGGTTGGTTGGAGGGCACTGTGGGCGGTGTACGCTTGCAGGAGGGGGTGTGCCTGCCTGCGGGGAGCGTGAGCGATGCCAGCAGGGGTACGGGTGAGCGGTAACTGTAGGCCTGGCAAGGGCACGGGTGAGGCGAGGGGGGTGGGGCAGGGCGCCTGAAGGCAGGCGCTGGTGGCAGGCAAACCGCTTGTGAGCACTGCAGAAGGGCGCCGCCTGCAGGAGCAGGTGGCAAGGGTGGAGCGGCTATTGGCGGTAGAGAGGGGTGTGCGCTTGTGGGAGCGGGCAAGGTGGAGTGAGCGCCTGCAGCGGTTGGGCGCAGGTGTAGGCTGATGCGGTGATTGGAGAGGTGGCTGGAGATGGGCGCGTGCCTACGGGCACGCAAGGTGGAGAAGGAGCGGGCACAGACTGAAGGGCAGGATGGGGTGCACATGCACGTGGTGGAGTAGTTCCCCGTAGAGGGAAAATGTCGATCCCCTCTCTCTCCTTTGCCCCCCTCCTCTTAACTACTCTCCGCCATGCCAATTAAGGGATTTTCAAATCCCTTTTCTAATTTTGGCAGGAGACTGTTGGGGAGGTGTTATTGAGGCCGACGACTGTTGAGGGTGGCCGGAGGATGGGGAGAAATGCCGCTAGTTATTTGTTGGGGAAATTTAATCCCCAACTCCTTGTTATTTCTAAATATCATTCTTGCACATAAAAACAACAAAATCATTATATATTAAGTTATAGAATGTTATAAACTTAAATCATGATACATACAAATATTCTACAACTTAATGTAGTTATTAACAAACCTAAAGGGTAAGATTAAAGTTACTTAGGCATAATACAAGTCCATTAAAATGGATTCATCAAATACCCCCATGCCTAAGATTTGCTAGTCCCTAGCAAAAATAAAAATAATCGAAGTAATCAGAAGATTTGTTCTTTTCTTATTTCAAAACTTTAGAGATCCAGACAAATGTGACGTGATAATAGCCTAAGTAACAGATCCAAGTGAAAAAGCCAATTCGCATTAGAAGTTCATACTTCACCCTTGATAAACATTGCTATCTTGATAGGCAACTACTTCCCTCGGGGATAAAGTAGAGGATAATCTGTAATTTGACCCCGGCGTTTGGCTTAGGTAGGAGATATCGAGTTGAATGGATTTGCATTTGGTAGCACACACTCATCTGGTGCTACATATAGTCTAGTACTGTAGACTCTAGATCTCTAGACTATTAGACAAGTCAACTCTGAGAGAGGCTACACAACTGCGCTCTCTTAATGTTCCTAGACACTCCCTCTTCTTCTTTCTTTCTGAGATCACAAATCTCGCTAGATTTAGAAATTGTACTCACTATTTGGTGGCCTCACATGGCATCCACACTTCAATTAAAGTCCTAATAACTCTACAACTATGTTAGAGCCCTCAACCAGTATTCGGGCGATCAGAAATACTAAAAGGTAGGTATGGGTCATATTTGGTGGAACGCGATAGGTGTTCTGTTAACTCAGAAATAATGTTACATTATAACTTGGACCCTCTTTTCTTTTTTGTAATATAAATATTTCTTCTTTTTATGTTTCTTCTTTTTCTTCTTCTTTTCTTTTCTCTTTTTTTTTTATAATATAAATCAACATAATACGACACAGACTTTTATTTATGATGCATTATTCGGGATGATGATGGTCAAGAGGATATTGTGTGGCTTATTTGGTGGAAGTGCCTATTCTCGGCACCGGGAAGGAATGGAGAGGACAAGCATATTTCTAACCTTTGACACTATTACCCTCCTTCAGCCGAGGACTCTATGAAGGATGGTCGTAACCATCCACCATAGTTATAGCTTTATTAAGACTCAATCTCTGTGTATCTGCCATATTTGGTGACTCTCAAGAATTCACACAAAGTACGCACACAGGAACAGAGAGTAAAAACTATGCCTAACTCTGAAGTACTATCATCTAATTATCCAAAACTTAAGAGTCTTGTACTAGACTTAGCGCACCAATAATCTCTACTTTCTTCTCATAAATATGAGGTGGATCTATTAGAAGATAGTATGCCTGACTCCCTATGAACTGTCCAAGGGTTCAGTGGACTACAAATGCTTATTGGTTTTCCTCAAGGATCCATTACCCAGTCTACGAGCACATGAAATAAATGTACTAGATTCTAAACTTAAGAAATAATTCCGGAAGAAAAACCTCCAATGACAAAGGTATTTTGCTAGGGCTAACCCAATCAGCTCAAGAAAAGAGGAATTTTTTTTTCATGCTAACACAAATGCATGAATACTTCCTAAAATGCAAATGCAGCCCCCCATGCCTAATCCTACAATGTCCCCATTGTAAAATTAAAATAGGAGGAGAAAGGAAAAGCATCACCTGACACGGTGTTATTCCGACCGCTGGGTTGCCTCCCAACAAGCGTTGCATTTTCTGTCAGCAGCCAGGCTTAGAAGGAGCCTATAAGTCCGATTCCAAATAGACAAAGTTAGGCCCTAAAAATATGTGTAACAGTGCAGGCCTAGAACACAGGTAGCCACGGATGTTGGCGAGCTGATGATGCAACGTAATACCAAATGCTCGCCAGAAGATATTAAAGCGAAGAACCTCGTTGGCTACCTTGGGAGGTGTAGGAATAATAAATGGAATATGAAAAGGGACCTCTCGAAAAGGAATAAGTGGAGGATAACAGGGATCCTCCAGAGCAGGATGGGTTTTAAAAGATATACACATTATTAGTTCAAACCCTTGAATGGCCAGAGTAAAAGTACAAGCATCAATCCACACTCGCCATTCTACCCGAGGATGTACTGGCCTAATATGTTCTCTAGAAACAATGTACATGAGCAGAGATCTGAGCCAAGGATTAGTTAGGGAGTACAAGGGTTGTTTGTAGTGTTAGAAGGTAATGGTTAAGTCCAATGAGGGCTTAGTCAATGTTAGGTCTAATTCCAACAATGATTCAGATTATGCATACTCCCCAACAGTTGTAGACAACTGCATATTACCCTGCCTAGCATTAATCATCGAAGTCATATTTGAATCAAGGGTAGACTCCAAATTACAACTCTTTGATGGCAGGGTCAAAATGTCAGAATCATTGTCATTCAGCTCATCCCCAGATTCGTCTGGTTCACTCAAATTTTTGTCTGGGTGTATATGTGATTCATTGGGAGTTGGATCAGTATCCTCAATTATTCCGAAAGGAGAATCAGTCTTAATGTTTTGAAGCAAGCCTATATTACTGAATTTGTTATTCTTCTCAGGGTATAAATCCTCGATTGACATGTTTTGTCCCCGAGAGTCTCCCACAGACTTCTCACTATTTTGTTTTTCCTCTTTTAATAGCAACTCCTATTTTGATGGAGGATGATTCTCAAAAGAAGGGAGGAATCTGGATTTAATCATATTATTTCTATCCCCTGGAGGTAAATCCTCAAATGATAAATAATTCCCCTGTGGTTCACTCCAGATTTTTAGTCCAGGTTCCTCTATTGGGGCATCCTCATTTTCTGAATTAGACTCTTCATATCCCTGAGACCAAAATTGATCTAATTCATCCTTCATTCCGTTAGGGTCACCTTCATTGGGTGCATTTAAATCCTCAGGATACTGAATGATATGTGTTGATTCCCTAAGTGGAGGGTCAGGAGTAGGCTCACTAAGGGTAGAATGAGATTCCACCAAATAATCAATAGGGGAAGTGAGAGGAACAATACAACCTTGACCTGGTTTGGTAGGGGTAAAGAGAATACTGTCATTGGGGTCAAGGTCCTCAAGAGGTACCATCTTCCCTTGCTTTTGACTCCAATAAAGCTCAGGTGGATAATCACTATGATCGTTCTCCTTTAATGGCCGTGTCTCATTGGGAGAGTCTAAGTGATAGCTACATAAAACTGGATCCCTATTGTCATTGGGATCCTCGGAATTATTTTCATGATCATGGTCTATGGGTAGGGATCAGGATTATTAGGAAGCGTGTAGCTAAGCTGTCTTATTTCTTCATTTAGCTGTTGACTATTCCTTAACATCTCTCCCATTGATTCCATCATTTCCTTTTGTTGTTGTTTTTGCATTTCTATCATAAAAGAGGAGAGGCTACTATTACCAGGTTGGGGAGGATAGTCAATTTCAGGCTCTGGTTGCCTAGGGGTATCGGTCCAACCTCGATATGGAAAATCATGAAGGGTGGGAGGGTTGGGTGTTTGCATGGAAGTAGGGATTTCAGGGTTGGGAAATCCCGCTCCTAGGCTCTGCTCAAAAGTGGGAGTTATGAAGTTAATACTCCCAGGATAAGAATATGAATGATCGCATGAATTGTCAATGTACCCATCAAAGGATGGATACGCTCGGGGCATGGGATCCTGATTCAAAGATGGGAAGTATTGACTCTGATAATCTAAATGATAGGAGTAAGGGTAATCCATTTCTTTAAGCAAAACAGTTTTAACTCTCTTAGGATTTAGCAGAATTTAGAATATAAGTAGAAACCTCCTGGAGAGTTCTACTGTCAAAGCAAATAAAAATTCAGTGGGATCTTATTTTTAGTAGATTGTAGGTCTTAGAATTAAATGTTCAATTGGTGGCCAAACAAGGCTTGCAAAAGATTATGATCCCTAGGCCAACCTTCGCTGGTGCTTATAACCTACTCGCAAGGGATGGAAGTCTCGAATCGAGCCCATACACGAGGAACCAAAGCAACTTAGTGGATAGGCTTGTTGATTTCCGACTAACTTCCCTTGTGGTGCAAAATAGGAGAGGTAGAAATTTATCTAGTGACCTTATGTGTGAGTGCACAGTGTCTCAGGTGTGCAAATATACGATCGTGTTTTGATTTTTGAAATTTCGCAAACAAGATTCCTTTGCACATAATTTTCGGTCACAGATTTTAAAGTCCAACCTCTTAGCAGTCCCAATTTTTAAAGTGACCACTGAATTAATTTGATTCAAGCACTTTAGTGGTCTTAGATTTAGGTTCAATGCATATGCATGACAGGTAATTGATGCTCAAGAGAAGACGTACCTTACTCTAGCTTTCTTTGTGTAATAATGAATGCAATGCAATAAAACTAAACTAGATGCTGCTCATTTAGTCCTAGATGGTTGTCCTATAGATATGCAGCTTCTAGCAAGCAGTTTGATTTTTTTTTTTTAATAATAATAGCAAATAGACCTAATCTAACTAACTAACCGAAATGCAGTTCAAATAATCCTATAATATGAATAAATGGGAACACGCTCCCGAAAATACACTCCTGCATACAAGAGAGATAAGAAATAAAGTGGCACTGGGAACACGTTCCCAAAAATACCCGACAAGGGTCCAAAACACAGAAATTAAATTCTAATGTCTATCTAAACTAAATCTAACTAATATCTACTGACTAAATCAGAAATAGGCTTCTCCGTAAGCCTATGTGCGTGAGATCAAGGCCCACGTGTTCCTGTTTCTGGCCTCCAGGTGGCGTCAATGTCCACCAAAAAGATCGTCTCCGCCGTGCGCATCGTTCAGGTTCAATGTCATTGCTCTGCTGCGCCTCTCGCCGTGTCAGATTCCTCAAATAAAAAAATGATTAGATGATTGCTCAACTCAAAATATTAAAAAAAAATAATAACGTGAATCTATTGCATCTGTTGCGTCCTCGGCAACGGCGGCAATTTGAAAGAGCGATTTTCACTTTGAATAATTAATATTAAGATAATAAATCGTTGTAGCACAAAGGGTGGTGGAAAATCTCTCGATCAAAGATTAGACAGATATGAATTTAAACCACAAGAACGGATGTCATATCCACAGGGAGGACTAGACCAATAAATTCACGAGTCAAGGAATACACAGTTCGCAAACTCATCTGCAACTTTAATGCGAGGAACATGCTATTTTAAATGAAGTTTGCAATTTCCTTAAAAGTTCAAGGGTGTTTATGCAATTTTCATGTCAATAATTAAGCCCCAAAAATATGTGTAAGATGCATGTGTACTGGCTTATCATGTGAATTCAACTTTCATGTAATTCTAATTTGAAATTCAAGATAGAAACATGCACATAACACAAATAAAATAATTTCAGGAAAATATGAGTGCATCAGTGCAATGTGGCCAGAATAAAAATATTAATATAAACTTGACAATGGCATTGAATGTAATTATTAATAGAGGTAAAAACAAAGGATTTCTCCTCTCTCCTCCTCGCGTATGTGGCCGCGCACAGTTGACCGTGAGAGTCGGCGGGGAGGTGCGGCTTGACAAGAGCTACGCAACGGCGGTGGCGCAACAACCGGAGGTGGCCGGCGAGCGGAGGAGGGCCATCGGCCTGCTGGAGGAGAAGGAGACTGCTGCAGCCAAGCAGCTGGCTGCTCGCTGGAGGCGTGGGTGCGCGCGGGTGCGCACAAGCAAGGTGCTGGTGGCGAGGGCGTGAGCGGGCGCCTACAAGGCGCTGGTGAGGGTGCGGGTGAGGCGGTGTGCCTGCAGGGCGCACTGCGGTGGGTGCTACGGGTGTGGACCTGGAAGTGGTGAAGGCGTACAGCGCCTGCAGGTGCGGCTGGAGGGAGTGCTGGACGCCTGCAGGCTTGCGGGCAGGTGCTTGCAGAAGAGCGCGTGCCTGCGAGCGCAGGTGGCGAGGGCGGAGCAAGGCGGTCCGTACAGGCCGAGCACTTGCGGGCACTGCAGAAGGGTGCACGCCTGCGGGAGTGGGTGACTACAGGGACGGTTGGCGAAGGTGCAGGCCCGGTGGCAGGTAGAGCTCCTGCGGGGGTGCGGGTGCTATGCACAATGGGGTGCTGGCTGGAGCGGCGCTGGCTGGAGGCACTGGTGTGGCGAGGCGGGTCTACAAAGGGGAGGGTGCACTGTAGGGAGGCACTGGAGGGTGGATGGGTGCTTGTGCGGTGACTGGTGCGGTGGTGCACCTGAAGGCGGTGGAGGCTGAGGCACGCACCTGTGGGAGTGGGCAAGGTGGAGCGGGCGCTTGCAGCTATTGGGCGCAGGTGCAGGCTAGTGTGGTGATTGGAGAGGCGGCTGGAGATGGGCACGTGCCTGCAGGCATGCAAGGTGGAGAAGGAGCAGGCACAGGCTAAAGGGCAGGATGGGGTGCACAGTGCATGTGGTGGAGCAGTTCCCCGCAGGGGGAAAATGTCGATCCCCTCTCTCTCCTTTGCCTCCCTCCTCTTAACTCCTCTTCCCCACTCCAATTAAGGGATTTTCAAATCCCTTTTCTAATTTTGGCAAGAGACTGTTGGGGAGGTGTTATTGAGGCCGGCAGCTGTTGAGGGTGGCCGAAGGATGGGGAAAAATGCCGCCAGTTATTTGTGGGGGAAATTTACTCCCCAACTCCTTGTTATTTCTAAATATCATTCCTGCACATAAAAACAACAAAATCATTACATATTAAGTTATAGAATGTTGTACACTTAAATCATGATGCATACAAATATTCTACAACTTAATGTAGTTATTAACAAACCTAAATGGTAAGATTAAAGTTACTTAGGTGTAATACAAGTCCATTAAAATGGATTCATCAACTTATCACCGCAGAAGAAAGACCATGGTACCCCACTCATATCCTGCTTCTTATAGGATTCTCCATTTGATCGGGCCCTTCTAGATCTGGGTTCATCCATCAACCTAACTCCTACTACCATATTTAATCAATTTTGATTTGAGGAGTTGAAGCACACCTCAGTCACGATTCAGCTGGCTGACAGATCAGTTAAAACACCTAGGGGGTGGTTGAGAATGTGATCACGAAAGTCCGTGGGTTCTACTTTCCCACAGACCTTTTCGTTCACGATATGGAAGTTCCTCCTAATCTCCGAGATGCACCGATTATTTTGGGTCACCCATTTCTAGCGACAACTCAGAGTGAACATTGATTGTGCATCTGGGTGTATGGAGATAGCCCTAGGCAATGAGCAACTTCGACTGGACATATTTAGCGCAGCAAAGAACTTTGACTGTGATCCAATAGAGGAGGATGGTGAAGACGAAGATGCGGCATACTGTGGTAACATTGGGCTCCTTTGTGACAACCCAATGTCTCATTCATCTACACTATCAGGGTTCTTGGGCCTCAATCCACACGGGACTGAGACCACTGCACTACATATATCTTTCCAAGGATCTAACTGTTTAGGGTGTGCTTCTGACCACAGCACCCCTGAATCCAGCTGTCCTGATCAACACATTACTAAATTGCCCCTGTTGTTGTAGGAAGACGTGACTACAGCTAACGGGTTTCCCATTAACACAATCATAACCGATTATTTCACAGGGAGTGACTTAGCGGGAATTCACATGCACATGGATCAGCAGATTCCCACCCTTGATTATGCTCCTCCCACTCTCATTTCTGACTCTGACCCACCCGTGATTGAATTGAAGCCCTTACCTGACTCACTCAAGTATGTGTTCTTGGGCGAAAGTGAGACATACACAGTCGTTATCAATGCCCACTTAACCCAAGAACAGGAGCACCAATTGATTTCTACGCTACAAGACCATAGGGCTACAATCTGGTGGAGTATTGCTGATCTCCGCGGTATTCGCCCCTCGTATTGACTTATCACATTTACACATTTGAGTGGGTGAAACCTTCGAGACAACCTCAAAGATGGCTTAACCCGAATATGCTAGAGGTTGTCAAGAAGGAGATCATCAAATGGTTGGATGCAGGTATTGTATACCCAATCTCAGACAGCCAATGGGTGAGTCCGATCCAAATAGTTCCCAAGAAAGCAGGACTCACCATCGTAAAAAATGATAAGGGTGAATCCATCTCTACCCACACTGCAACATCTTGGCAAGTCTGCATCGACTATAGGAAACTGAACATGGCTACCCAGAAGGATCACTTTCCTCTTCCTTTCATTGATCAGATCTTGGAACGGTTAGCCGGATGCAGTTTCTTTTGCTTTCGGGATGGATACTCCGAGTATAATCAAGTAGCGATTAGCCTGGAAGATCAAGACAAGACCACATTCACATGCCCCTTTGAAACATTTGCTTTCAAGTGGATGCCCTTTGGCCTTTGCAATGCACTAGCGGCATTTCATTGTTGTATGATGGCCATCTTCTCTGACATGATTGGGGACTATGTGGAGGTATTCATGGATGACTTCATTTTCGGAGATGATTTTGCATCTTGTCTTGATAACCTCACCAAGATCCTGAAATGGTGTATTGAGGTAAACCTAGTACTATCCTGGGAGAAAAGCCATTTCATGGTGAGGGATGGCATAGTACTAGGGCACAGGATCTCTAAAAATGGACTCGAGGTCGATCGACCTAAATCTGAGATTATTTCCCACTTACCGCCACCTAGCTCGGTTAAGCAGATCAAATCATTCTTGTGTCACGTCGGCTTCTATCGGAGATTTACATGCGATTTCTTGAAAATTGCACAACCCTTGACGAATCTCCTGGTTGCCAATGCCCCATTTCAATTTGATACCTCGTGTCTCAGTGCCTTCGAGTCTTTACGAAGTGCTGTCTCCAACTCCTCAATTCTCCAACCACTCGACTGGTCGCTCGATTTCAAGATGATGTGCGACGCTTCTGATTTTGCCGTCGGTGCTGTTTTAGGTGAGCGTTGGGAGAAACAACCCTTTGTCATATACTATGCTAGCAAGATGCTGAATGAGGCTCAGCGCAATTACACTGTCACCAAAAAAGAACTGCTAGCTGATAAGAGCCTCATCATGAGCCCTAACTAGCTTAGTTTGACCTATGAAAGAGAATAAGAGCTCCTACATAACTTAGAGGACCTAATTCAAGGAATTAATGTTCTGAGAAGAAAACATGAAACAAAGGTTAAAACTGCAATTTTACCATTACAGTACATAAATGGGATTTCTCAAAGGCAAAACATAGGTAAAATGATCTGAATAAGATAAAGAGTTGGTTGGTTTAGTCAGAAATGGGTTATTGTGCAATCCAAGAATTAAATGACATTCTATAACCCTAAAACAGACCTGCTTAATTCAACAAGGTTTTGGTTAGAATAAAAATCAACTAAACCATCTAAAATTCATGGAAAAATATCCCCTAGGGTTTAGAACCTTCAATTCGGCCTTTGGAACATCCTTTGACCTAGATTGGGGTCTCAACTCATTATTTGACCTAATTTGGGTTTTTATGTAAAATGTCCAATCAAACATAGTCAAACCTAAAATTTAACATCGCCATTGGATTCCTTAGGTCCAAATTAGGTTTTTAGCAAAATTTGGACCTAAGGGGAGGTCACCTTGACCTACTTTGAAAAATAGTCCACCCAATTACATTCTGCCCCTAACTTTTGAAAACACTTACGTAGATCCCCCTAACTTCCTTGCCACTCTTACAATCAGGTCTGGCCACCATTAATTGGGAGAAATCCTACTCCGATGAGGAATGAAGGGGGAGTACTCCTTGATACCTTAGTGATTTCCTCCCAGATTTGGAAGGGATATTCTCTGAGGAATTCCCTTCCATCTGAGCACAATCACAAGATCTGAATCGCACCAAATCTCACGTGCGAACGCTCGAGAGATTTGGGTATCCCATGGATTTCCTACTACGGTGAGGACTCTTGCACTTGGAAGATTGTCTTCCAAGCACAAGAGCCCTTGCCAGTGCATATAAAAGGATCCTCAACTCCAGCCACATCTCTTCAGCTTGACTTGGCCGGAGAATCACCCCAATTTCATCTCTTTCTCCTCCGGTCAAGAGTCCAGTGAGCTCTGGCAAGCCTCCCTCCTCTTGCTTGTCACTCTGCCACACTACAAGTGGCAGAGCTACCCTCACCATCTTCCTTTGCATCGTGCAACACCCGTGCGTGCACCTCTAGCCCTGTCGTCATCGCCGTCACCCCTCCCCTGGACACCGTCTTCTCCAACAACAACAGGTACAGCCAGTAGCCACCTCTCCTATTTCATCGACTTAGTTAGGTTAGAATTACTCCTCTTTCTTCCCTCTTCATTTGCCCTCTTTCTATTTCTACTTCTGACCCCTCGCAGCCACCATCGCCATCTTCTCCATCTCCCGCTGCCCACTGGTGAGGTGCTTCCACCACTCCGCAACTCCACACGCCTTGCCAAATACCTCACCACCTTTGCCATCGTCCACTGATCGCCTTCCACCATCCATCGACCACCATCACCTCGTTAAACATCCCCCGACCAAACCCATAAGCACGACCACAGGGTGACCTAGGCACGCACGCATAGGCCACCCTACGGCCTGCCACCTACCGTCCCACCTTTGCCTTGACATGGCAAAGCTTCCCATGTGTTTTAATGGGGCCGCTAGGCTATATCTGTGTATGTCAGATTTGAGCACCTGCCGCCATTGGAGCACGCAGCAAGAAGGTCGCAAGCTTCGCTCCAGGCTGTGCGCTCCAGGGGTCAGGATCCCAGGTGAAGCGGGTTGGTCTTGCGCATATACGCAACTAGGCAATTGACTTGGAGAAGCAACCCAGCAGTAGCAATTGGCGAAGGTCTTCTGCGGGTGTGAGCGAAGAAATAGGTGGGACATTTAGTCCCACCTCGTAAACTCACAGGTGAGTGGCAACACTTAAATTGAATTTGTGTTTTGTGCTGGTTGCCTCAAGTCACATAGGGGTGCGGTCCCTTGCCCTCGCTCGGCCATGCCCCATTCGCGACCTGCCCCCATAGACTTGGCACCCGAGCCGTTTACCTAAACCTAGCACTCCTCACGCACTACACCACACTGGTGCATCTAGACCCAGGCGCGTGATACCCGACCCAATTACCCAGCTCTGGGATAGCGTACCGAAGAGAAAAATGGAGAGAGAGAGAGAGAGACGCGGGGAGGGTAGGGGATAGGTTTTGCTTCTATGTGTGCATGCGTAGGGAAGAAGCAGAGAAGAAGGAAGAGGAAGGCGTGGCTAAGGCAAGGTGAAAGTGAAGAAGGGAAAGAAGAACACTTAGCCGTAGAAAGGAAAAAGAGGGAAGGAAGACCAAAGGGAAGAAGAGAAAGTCAAAGGAGAGCTAAGGAAAAGGCTAAAGAAGGAAGAAGAAAGAAAGAAGAAGAAAAGTAAAAGAAGAACAAGGCAGAGGAAGAAGAAGGAGAAAGGCACTGTGCAAAAGAAAGGGAAGAAGGAAGAAGAAGAGCAGCTGAAGAAGAAGAGAGGTAGAAGATAGAGGAACATAAGAAAGAGCAGAACTAAAGAGAAATAAAGACGAAGAAGAAAAATAAAGAAGAAAGGAAGCAGAAAAGAGAAGACTCAAGAAGGAGAAGGAAATAAGAGCTTAGAAAGAAATACTTTTTAATACGTCTGATTATAGAATCAGACGTCCAATTCTATTTTTTCTACAATTTGACTCTTAAATTCTTGCATTTACATTCTGAATTAAGTTTTGAGTAATTCTAAGTGTTCAATTATATTATTGAGATTAGTGAATAAATTCCATTTGCTCCCTATGTTCAACATCGAATACTTAGGTTTTCGAGTAATAAATTCTTATTTGTTATTAACGCTTGGTCACCTACACTACAATGCGATTGACTTATACTCATCTAAAGAGCCCGACAAAGCGTTATAACATTTTGGCACCATTGCCTGGGAGCAACGCGCAATTTATCACTAGTCTTTACATTCTTTTTGACTATATTGAACACTAACTTGCCCTGTTTATTTTATTGTGATCTTGCTAGGTGTTTCAAGAGAAGAAATCTCCTGCACAAGTCAACCACTCCAAGGTAGGTAACCTCTCTTCTTCTCTAAAATCCATCGCCTAACCCTTGAAAGACAAAAGGAAGAAACCAACTTAGGAATCAATTGCCTTTGTTTTATAGTAATTACCATATTTAAGGTAGAGGTTTCCTGATTTTGCAAAAATTTTTTAAAACTTATTGAAGTTGAAGCGATTTCTTAGAGATCCTATCCCACAAAATTCCTAAGCATAATAGAAATCACTCTTAATCTCTGCGTAGAACACACTTCTTGTTTTTTTTTTTTTTTGAGTCCAAAGAGAACATTTGTGAAAAAGAGGATTGGAAATAGAACCAAATTAGGGTTTCAACAGTAGGGCCTTTGGAGTACTAGGCACACAGACCTGGTTAAAAGGAAATAAACCCTCCCGCATTAGTATGCTACCCAAGCCCTTGATTGAAGAGATCTAAACAAGACAAACCCTAAAAATTGAGCGCTAAAATCACTTGAATCTTAAAATCTTGGACCTAATAAACGAGGAGTCAAATGAGGGTGGTCTCTAGGTCCCAAGCCTAGAATCATTCTGCCATCTTTAGGATAGGTCAGGTGAAGTTGACCCCTTGGGTCAACCAACCTCCAAGTTAGGTCACAACATCAAAACATCTAAAGTTCAAGTGAAAACCATAAAGCACCTTTGAAATAAAAGTAGTAGACTTAAGAGGTCAAGGTCCCCATTCTAGTCTACCTGGAATCTCAGTAACAAGAGAGGTCAAGTGGGAGAAACCTTGTAACCCGTGGGAACGCTCTACAGTGTAGGGGTCTTTGTAGGACTCTCCCTCTCTGGCTGCCTAGGTAATTCTCAGGTGGATGACCTTCTGATCCAGGTGTATCATCAGCCCCAAACCTCCATAGTCATGCAACATTTTTGGGTGCCTCGATTGGGTCAAAAACATTTCCAGTCCCTCATCTTTTCCCTTTAGAGCACACACATACATTTTCAGTGGGACTCTTTATTCAGATTTAATTGCTTCATAACTTGATTCTACATCTTAATTCAAACTACAATTCTACATCTTGATTCCACCACTTGATCCAAATACGTAGCCAAACCACTTAGGACTACCATTCAAGAAACCTGAATATCGGAGATCCATGAGAGATAGGATGATTGAAGATGCCTTGAAATTCTATGAAAAAGAAGACAAAACCTCAACACCACTAGAAAACATTCAAGTTGATGTCCCAACAACCACAACCTTCATCATAACTTGTGCCCAAGTGCTATTGGCAGAAGCCACAAAAGGATCAACCCAAGACATGCTCATCACAAGATACATTGGGATAGAAAAATTACACAATTTGGAATACCTTCAATGCATGACAAATCCTGTACTTTGGGAGCAACACCAAGATGATCTTCAAAAATGGGAGGAAATAATGAGGTTATTAAAATAAATTATCAACCAGACATACCCGTATATGCCACAAACAGAGGATGAACCATCTTGGGACAATATCGAGGATCAATCTGATCTCGAGTTTGAGGTACAAAATGGTTGTGGATTCTCAACCCAAATGGAGTACAATGTGCCCGATAGTGAAGAAGGTTGGAAAGTTCCAATTGCAGGAAAACACAATGTTGAGCCAACCCTAGACCATGAATCACCAGGCTTAGAATTCCAAAACTCCTGCAATAAGGAAAGTAGAACTGAACCTCTCAAGGGTGTAAATTCTACCCCTTATTCTGATAAGGTGACCCTCGAAGGTTATTCAGACCTAGATTCTAGTGATTCAACCCACATCTTAAGCCCAGAATCTAGATCTGAAACCTATTGGTAAGATTTTGAGGCCCCATATGAGGAAGATCAATTTTTCAATGAAGAATATGATTTTGGGCATCTATTTGATGAATATCCCATGCCAACATCCTAAGAGAAATCAATCGATTTTTCGGAAGTTATGCCAATTTACAATACAGAAACTGAGGAGTTGGACAAGTGGGGTTTCAATTGGGTCTGTCCTACTAGCTTGGAACCTGAGCCTCTACTAGATAAGGACACCTTTTTAAGCTCAGAATTGACATCTAGGCTAGACACCAGTCAGGCTACTGAATCTACAGCATATGATTTATTCTATGGTGGAACTCATGATCTTGAATCTCATTCAGATTTTGATTTTCGCAAACTCTCCGACGATTTCAAATCTGACCATAACATCGAAGAAAATCTACTTCCTGATTATAACAAGACAATCTACGACCTCAGCTCACTTGACTCATTCTCTAACTCTAATTCTGAGGTCCCGATTCTCGAGATCACTAATTTCAATTCAGGTTCCAGTAACATGGAATCATTTCTTTTCAATCCTCAGGAATCAGAGCCAGCAAATGCTGAGAGTGATTGTGACCCAAAATACGAATCTTTTCTCGACTCCGATTTCCAGTATCCCATAGACACTCTCCAGGCATTCGCTTTTGATTTTGAAAGTTACTATGAGGACTCTCTACATGAGACCACCTGTCACTCATTTTTAGAAGAGCCCTCATACAGAATTCTCATTGAAGTCACCTCTTCCACACATACAGAACCGATCAAAACCTGTTCTCAACCCTGACCTGCAATCGGACTTAATTTCTATTCTGATTCACCTCTCACTGAGCCAATTGCAGATGATTCAACTCTACACATATATCAGGCAAAGGGCATTGATCAGACTGAAAGTTATGATCCATCATTCTCTGATCACCCCCGTAAGGCTTTTGCGTCATTCACTGATCATTTTTCAGAACACTACTCTGACCAGGCTGATTCGACTCAGCCTAAACCCGAGTTTTCACTTCCATATCTATCCGAGCAACATTGCATATGGAGGGTTCTGCATCTGTTGATCTACATCTATCAACCCACCAGACTGATTGGGTTTGGGCTACATCATCAACCCACTAATCTTAAAAAGCACCTGGTTGGACCAACCATGCTCTTAATCAAGGTGCTTGTTTTACAAAAACCCACTGATTTAACCACTCCCTATCCACCCCATGTTCCGCTTGGCTGAAGGCGTTGAATTTAGCACTTAATGGGAGGCAACCCGTCAATCCAAAAACCAGAGACCCATCTAACTATCCGTCTATACTCCACATCCATTGTACCTTGAGTTCAACCTTAGACAGTTGATCCCACCTTTGATACACGTACCAGAGCTTGAAATCATCCACATCAGTCATTTCCGACCCATTCACCCACCCGATGTATCCTGTTCTAAGTCCCTGACCTCGACACTGTTTCACACCCTCCGTTTACAATGAGGACATTGCAAAACTTAGGCATGGGGGGGTGGTAAAGTGCATGCATACAAAACCAAGAAATGTTAGAAGGATTCTCACAAAAAAATTTCACATATGTCAAAAACACAAAAAAATTGAAAAATTATGAAAATGAACAAAAAATGGAGGGAGGAAATTTTGTGAGCCACATAATCATAAGGAGGAGAAAAAGAGCAAAATGACAAAAAGGAGCACAAAATGAAAAAGAAAAAAAGATAGTCATTAGTAAGAGATTAAGGAATTAACCAAAGTTCTAGACCACATAAAGAAAAGAGAAAAATGAAAGAAAAGTGCTAAGGAGACACAAAAAGATATTAGCAGGAATGCTGATCTTAGGCCTTCTGAGCTAGACTCTTAGGCTTAAAAATTCATGTACCCACTAAGATCTGGATAATCCTCAAGAGGTTGGGGAAAATGCGAAGCTTAAGTATTAGGTCTAAGGCTTAGGGAATATTCGGCCTCATTAACTGACGTTCGATTTGTGGGACTTAGTAACCTAAGCACCCCAATCCACACACAGTCTGGTTCAGTGCGCATAACTATCAAAATCACGCAAAAGCATTTTAATGCTCTGAAAAAGTTGCCTAGATTAGGAGCGGCCGATCAACACAAGTTGATTTGGACGAGTTCCCGGCACAGAGAGGCAGGAAATTCCTCTCGAAGATGCATAACAACATATTGTCTCCTCGGTGCTTGTCTCTTAGGATATTTAAAAATCCTACCGAGGGCATGAAAGCACTCTACTGGTTCAAATACCATGGGAGGCATTATCACGAAATGTCGATTGCCAGGGTTTGGATTCGATCACGGAACACCATGGGCAGGATTATCTCAAAATCTTGAAAGCCAGGGTTCTGGGGGATTGCCATGGGCGGTGCTATCACGAAGCATCGATTGCCAGGGACCTTTGAGGATTGATGATGGGAACGAGGAATCCGATAAAGACTGTGTTGAGAAGCCAATCCGAAGCTAGAAATAAAAAGAAAAGAGAGAGAAAACTCTCCAAACAAATAAATCCTCTCTCTCTCTTACAAAAATGCATGGTAATCTGAACCTAGGCTAAAAATGTCTCAAGCACGGGTGCTTTAACTGCGGAGTCCAACGAACCGTAGGATAGTTTCTACAGGCCTTAAAAAGCTTTGCGGAGGACTGAGGCCAAAGTGGGTCGGTCCAGATTTTGGTTGATACTTGAATACCTCTAAGCCTATTGTCAACATTCCTAACTGATTGCACAACAAAAATACACCAACAATTGTGTCATCTTGTGCTATTTCCTAGCATTTCCAGTGCATATTAGGTAGCCACAGTCGCATTTGTGAAAATTCACGCATGCATGCATTTATTTGAGAGGGGAGGAGAGTGAATAAAATGGCCGTGAAATTAACATTTTCCATAAGTGTTGCCTCACAAATTCACCATTTTTATTTTTATTTTTATTTGACCTCTTCTCCGCGGCTGCAAGGCATGGCTTGAACTTCTTCACGCCATTCTCTGTAGCAAGCTTGCCCTACCAGCCGCATGCACAGCCATGCACAGCCAGGGCATGGCTATGCATGCCTTCTTCCTGTTTAAAAAGGCACAGCTATCTTCTTTGCAAGAGAGCCTGGTCCACCCAACACAACAGCTTCCCTTCCAGGACGTCTCCTCCCCTCTCCCCTCCATACGCAGCCTCTCTTCTTCCTAAGGAGCCATGCTGCGAGCAAGAGCAACTCACAGTGGTACACAACCACCACTGTGAGTCCCACCACTGCCCTGCTCATCAAAGAGCCGGTGGGTGTGGTGGTTCTCTTCTCTGTTTCGTCATTCCAAGCCATTTTCGCCATTGCCGCAGAGTCAAGCTTTGAAGCTCAACCGCAGCTGTAGCAAGGCGCCGGCCACCTCTCGCCCGCACGAAGGTCTCCGCCCACGCTAGAAGTCGGTGCAGCCCTTCCGCGTGCGGGCCAACCGCTCCACTACACCCGCGCATGTTGAACCGAGCGCAGGCAGTCGCACGAGCCGAGCGCGCACTATAGCCACTGTTCACGCTAGAGAGCGTGACACTGTGGCTACAGTGCGGTGACCGATAAGTTTCTCACTTATCCGGTCACCAGGCGCTCTCTCTTCTCACCGCAACCATCACCAACCTGTTCTCACATGCCCGCGCCTGCATGTCTCCCCGCGCCCGCTCTCGCATCTGCACCCGCCTGCTTCAGTGCCCGCTTCTTCGCATCCGCACCCGCCTCAGCGTGCAACGTGGTGCGCTGCGATCCGCAGCGTGCTGCGCTACACCTTCCTCTCGCACCCACTCCCTCCTGCGTGCACATGCGTCTTCGTGCGCCTACACGCCTGCGCGTAGCCATCAGACGACGGCTGGAGGCTGCGGACTACTTAACTCACCTGCGCCTTCTTCCTCAGCAGATGCTCTCTCTCTCTCTCTCTCGCTCTCTCTCTCATAGCACTCTCTCACTCCCTCACCAGACACATACACACACACACATACACTCTCGTACACACACCCACTCACTTATACACTACTATTTACTTATATATATATACATATATATTTATGTATATATGTATATATTTATATACATATATATATATATACTTGTATCTATACATATAGTAGTACCTATATAAATAAGTATAGGTATAGGTACATATATATATATATACATATATCTATAATTATAAATACATATATATATATATATAGATACACATATATATAACTATATAAATCTATTACTATATACATATATATATATATATACATCTATATCCATATATAGTGATATATACGTACATACATATATCTAGTTATAAATATATATATATATACATATACATACATCTATCTATACATATATTTACATATCTATATATATATATACATATATAACTACATATACACCTATATAATTATAACCATATATATATATATACATATAGATATATATTTACATATATACATATATATATATTTTTTCATATCACCTACCATACGTTGTATCGTGGGAATATCCACACCAGTTGCTGATATTCCCCGATACACAAGTACAGAAAGCGTCTCTGCACACACCTTCCACCCATCCATCCTACACTCCATGTGGCACTTCGTCCTGTTGGTTGCGTCTTCTTAGACTACGATCAACTCGACACCGTGCTGCACACCATCTCCACCTCCACCCCCACCCCTATATACATATATAATATATATATATATACCATATTTATCTTATTTCTATTTCTTTCTCCTGCCATTAAAAAGATAAAAAAATATACAAAAGAGAAAAGATAATCCTTGACTTACAGGTACTCAGTCTTGCGAATAGCAAGACCCGTTTTGAAACCATAATTTGGCTCAAAGCCAAGAACCTGATTTTGACGGTGTACCTCAAGGACAAAAATTATCAGAAAAAAATATTAAATAGAAAACACCAAAAAGCATAATAAACAAATGGAAGAGATTCGTTGTAGGAAAGGCATAGAAACTTATTTATCTCTAATCCCACTTCCCTGAGTTCGACCCTGTGCCTAACAGTGACCAAGATAAAATCAAGTAGGCCAGGTAAAAAAATATTTTGTAAAGAGATGGTTAGGCTCGATTTAGGTTAACCACTATCCTCATTTCAACGATTAAATCACCATATTAACACAACCTATCCGAGCTCGACCATAGCTCTTTTCCGGCACCGTTGCAGGGGAAGTGTGCATTCATGTAAGTTTTTACTCCATTCCTTTAATTTTTCTCTTCTCACACCCTTCTCTTCACGGGTGTTTTTGTTTGTTGCTGTGTAGGTGAACCTGTTGCAAGGAGAAGACAGGCAGACGAAGTCAGAGACGTGGGCAGATCCAAGGCGGGAACGAGAGCGTGAAGACACCGGCACCGCACTGGAGCTTTGCACACGTTGCTGAATAAGTAGGTCTTTCTTTCTTAGCAACTTAGGTCAACTTGTCACCGTAATAAAAAAAAAAACTTCTTGGGATCTCTTGGGGCAAGTGGATTAAAAATCACTTGTTTGATTGTTTGTCATCACTCCCACTACCCCGGGATTTCCCACTAAATTTCGCATAGCAAAAATCCAAGAATCTTGATTCTTGAATCTTTCGCCGTGTGAAGTATTCTTTGAGGCAAAAAATAAATAGATTGATTGCCATCCCTCTTTGCCTCATTTATCACTCGAGCGACCAATTCGGGATAACCTTTTAGTGGGGAGACTTGGAATTGAGTTGATTCCAACCCCACCACGACCTTTCACATGCCTAAGATTCGATCCCGAATACTTCAACCCCAACAATTTGATTTTCTTTATCTTATGGTTGAGCCTTGTGTGTGGAAATCATTTTGGTGATTGGGAGCACTTGAATTGAAGTGCTTTGGCTCCCTTTCACACTAATCTAAAATAGACTCGTGCATCCAAACATAGAAATCTCTATCTAGGGAAGCCCATTGCATTTTAGCATGCATTAAACAATAGACATTGAAGAAGGGTTTGTTGGGCTTAGAAGAAAACTTGTATTCTCTCAAAACCCGAAGATTGGTTGAATTGGTAATTCAACGAAATCCTAAAATCCATACTACTTAAAGCTGAATTCTAAAAACCATTCACCAATTGAAACTTCAATTTGGGGAGATCTTCCCGTTGCATGCTTGGTTTACACACTCTATAAAATCAATCACTTGGGCATTACCCGTAAATAATGCCCTTCACATTCCAGAAGCACTTGACCCTAAGCCTCTAACTAAAACTGGTAGCAACTTGACCCTTATTAAGGATTGGAGATCTAACTACCTGCGTGTAGTGCCTACGTGCTGGTGAGGGTTCCCGCGTGCTATTGGGTGTCTAAGACTGGGGCAAACGGCCTTTCAATCTGGCCCGGTGGTTCCATGGTGCTCGCATTCGATTCCGTAGGTCGTGATAGTAGGGAACTTAGACCTTTAGGTCTAAGGGCACACTGTAGAGGTTAGGAATTTGATTGTATTGATTTGTCATCAAGTGTACCTTTGCGACGTCATTTCTCTCATATTTGTTCCCTTCGTATCCCCCCAATTCTTCCTGTGGTAGTGCATGTTTGGGAGGAGGTCACAAAACCATGAACTGTGTGAATTGCCTGATAATTTTAGAAAAGAAGCCGTATCGTCCTCCTCCCCCACAAACATGGCTGCACGCCCACCCCCAAATCCCAAGGGAGGAAACCGCCCTCAAAACCCACCAGGTGGTAGAGCCTTGGATCCCATAACTCTCCTCCAAGCCCAAATGGAAATGTAATGGACAAATTGAAGCCATTAGGGAAACATTGGAGGAAATGCAGGACCCTCCCGAATGGGAGGAGCTTAGGTCTCTTAGCTCCTATCAAAATCCCGCTACTATAGAGACCATAGGATAAATTCGGGTCCCCATGGGCGGGGACGACTTTGAATTGAAACCTAACATAATTGGCCTGATAAATTTTCACTTCCATGGTCTTGCAAGTGAAGATCCCTTTCTCCACTTGGAAGACCTAACTCGATTGGCTGAAATAGTTAAACCGAGAAATATCGGATTACCAATAGTTCTCATGAAAATGTTTCTATTTTCATTGTGGGATAAAGCATCGCAGTGGTTACGCACCCTTGGGAGAACCATCCACTCTTGAGAAGAGATGCGAACAGCGTTTCTCAAGAAGTTCTTCCCAATCGGGTGAACCAAAGTGCTTCGCCGTGCTATCACTTCATTTACGCAACAAAACGGCGAATAGTTTCATGAGGCATGGGATAGATATAATGACCCCCTCAGGAAATGTCCACAACACAGTCTGCCTAAGTGGCATATAGCCTAGATTTTCTACTATGGGCTAAATAAGACTTTGAAGCAGATTGCAGACGCTTCCTATGGAGGGAATTTCATGAATAAAGATGAGAATGGAGCATTCGAATTATTTGAAATTATGAGTGAAAATTCAATGAACAATGCTTCCATTGTCGCCTTTAATCGTACCAGCCTGCCCTGTAATGTCCACGAAGTTGACACAGCACCCTCCCATTCATCCACACATCTCAGCCTTATCACACATAAATTGGATGAAGTCTCTGTCATGCACAAGAAGCTAGACGAGCTTCTGGCCAACCCCACCCGTTCTATGGCAAACACACCTACCTCACCACTTCGTCACAATTCCAATTCTTCCAACACCAGGCTTATCCTGAGAAACCCCGTAAGACCTTCCTTACCGAGTGTCGCGCCAAGTGATTTGGTAAGTCATGTGGAACTGGCTTCTGCGAGCCAGTATTTCGACATGGAGGACCAAGCCTCCGTGTGCTCGGACGCATATTTACATGCGGACACATCTTCTGGCAAAGAAGATGCTTGCGCCCTGGGAAACAACCCGTTCTCTGCCACTTATAACCCAGGGTGGCGAAATCATCCGAACTTCGCATGGTCCAACAACCCGCAGTGCCAAAACCTTGTGGGTGGACCAATGCGACCTTCCGCACCCGTCATCCCAAGGGCCCAGTCTAATCCTATGGCGAATCCGCCATTGAGTCCTTGCGTACCGCAAACAGAACACACATCAAGTCCTCTTGACAAATTGATGCGAATGATGACGGAAATGTCAAAGCGCCATGAAGAGAACATGACCTCTCTTCAGCATCAATTGGCACAGCAGAATGTTGAGATCAGTCAACTACGCATGGTGAGTCGATCTCAAGGCACTCTTCCAGCCCAACTTGTTCCCAACCAGCGAAATTCCGTACCTCGTGGTCCTCAACCACAGGTACAACCTTCTCAGGGGCAGGTTCACCAAATTCTGCAGGCTCCAAGCATTCCACCGGGATTTCAGGCTAATCGCACTACAGCACCTCACTTTTATGTCCCTATTGCGAACCCTCTTCCTCCTTATGATCCCATTGGACCCGCATCGTCCAATGCAATCACTACGAGGAGCGGCAAGCAGATCGTTGATCTGCCTCGACCTGATCCTGGCCCGTTTTCTTCATCGCCCTCTCATTCGGGATGCGCACCGCATTTGCGAGAGGATGATACACCCAAAATGGTGCCAAAATCAGTCCCATTCCCTGAGGTTCTACTGAGGGAGCCAAAAGGCAAGAAGAAGGATACGCAGGCCTTTGATAACTTGCGTAATTTGTTCAGGGATGTTGAAATCAAGATACCCCTGCTAGAGGCTACCGACCACATACCTACTATCGCCTGATTTTTCAAAGACTACACAACACCCAGGCGACAGTCAAAGAAAACTAAGAATCCAGTGGTTCTTTCGCCTCATGCGAGTTGTGCTATACTGTCAAATCTACCACTGAAGCAGAAAGATCTGGGCACACCACTTATTTCCTGTAGCATCCAAGGCTACAATTTTAACCGTGCCCTGCTTGATCTAGGATCTTCCATCAATCTTATACCAACCATCATGCTTGAAAAATTTTCCTTGGGAAATCTGAAACCCACCCCTGTTATGTTACAGTTGGTAGATCGTTCTGTCAAAATTCCAAAGGGTGTGGTGGAAGACGTGGTGGTTAGGGTCAACAGTCTCTGTTTTCTTGTTGACTTTCTTGTTTTAGATATGGAAGTTCCTAGCTCACTTTCTGATCGTCCGATCATCCTTGGTCGACCTTTCTTAGCCATAGCCCGCGCCCATATCGACTGTGAGTCGAGCTATATTGAGATTGCCATTGGATCTGAGAAGCTCAAGCTTAACATCTTCAAGGTAGCCAAGAACTTTGATTGCGATTGCATCGAGAATGACATGTCTGACGAGGACATGGCCGTCAGCGTGTGTATCGGACTAATTGGGACCTGTTCTAACTGCTGCGGATTACCTGTAAACACTGACGATTGCGTGACTGACACATATTATGACGTTCCCCCATCCCTCCCTTGTCCCATACCTTCTCCTGACCAGACTTCTGACGAGGTTTTCTCCGCTTCCCATACCTCATGGTCTGAGTCATATCCGGGCTACTCACCGCCGATACACACTCTTGAAGACCAGATTGCCCTTTCTTTCCAGCCAAATCAGGCGGGCTTGCAACTCCACATTGGGATCTTGAGCCCATATACTTCTCGCTGGGGCTATTCCTTTTTGGATCCATCTATCCAAGAAGACCCTCTTCTTAGCCAATCTGAGGGCCAACTTCTTCCTCCTGACTTATCTTCTGATCCACCTAGGATACTCTCGTCCCAAGAAATGGCAGATCTTTCACCATCCACTCCTGAGCTGAAAGAGCTGCCTAGTACACTTAAGTATGTTTTCTTGGCACCAAATTAAATGCTCCCTGTAATCATCAGTTCAAAATTGACCAGGGAGCAAGAGTGCAAACTAACTGAGGTCCTTATGGAACACAAGATAGCCATTGGATGGTCTTTATCAGACTTATCTGGAATTATCCCCTACTACTGCACTCACCGTATATATACAGAGGAGGAGGCTCGACCTTCCCACGAGATGTAGCGACGTCTCAACCGTAACATGCGGGAGGT
Organism: Thalassia testudinum; assembly: GCA_037157565.1. Classification (NCBI taxonomy): domain Eukaryota; kingdom Viridiplantae; phylum Streptophyta; class Magnoliopsida; order Alismatales; family Hydrocharitaceae; genus Thalassia; species Thalassia testudinum. The sequence goes on from JAZHRO010000028.1 coordinate 1,043,662, forward strand.
CGTTAAGAAGAAAATTATTAAGTGGCTGGATGCAGGTATAATCTACCCGATCAGTGATAGCCCCTGGGTGAGTCCAATGCACGTCATGCCCAAAAAGGCGGGACTCACCATCCGTGTCAATGACAGGGGCGAATCCATCCCTACACGCACTCCTACATCCTGGAGAGTGTGTGTAGATTATAGGAAACTCAACGCTGCAACTAAGAAAGATCACTTTCCGCTACCTTTCATTGACCAAATCCTAGAGCGGTTAGCAGGAAATAAATTTTTCTGTTTCCTGGATGGATTCTCAGGATATAACCAGGTGGCAATTGACCCCCGGGACCAAGAGAAAACCACTTTTACCTGGCCCTTCGGCACCTTTGCATTTAGAAGGATGCCATTCAGACTTTGTAACATGCCAGCAACCTTCCAGAGATGTATGTTGGCAATATTTCACGACATGGTGGGTGACTTTCTCGAGGTCTTCATGGATGACTTTTTGGTCTTTGGACCATCTTTCGATGAATGTCTTGCCAACCTAACCCGTATCCTTAGGAGATGTATTGATATAAACCTCATGCTTTCTTGGGAAAAGAGTCATTTTATGGTACACGAGGGAATTGTTCTCGGACATATCATCTCCGATAGGGGTATCAAGGTTGATAGAGCTAAGGTTGATGTAATTGCTGATTTACCTGTTCCTGGCTTTATCAAACAAATCTGGTCCTTCCTAGGACACGTCAGTTTCTATAGGAGATTCATCAAAGATTTCTCCAAGATTTCCCGACCTTTAACTCATCTCCTATTGATAGACGTACCCTTCGATATGGGCCCCGACTACATACGAGCATTCACACAGCTGCGTAGTGCTGTCACCAAGGCCCTTGTTCTCCAGCCACCTGATTGGTCCCTCGACTTTGAACTCATGTGTGACGCTTCTGACCTTGCAGTCGAAGCCATCCTGGGACAAAGACACGATAGACACCCCTTCATAGTGTACTACGCCAGTAAGACGTTGGACGAGGCCCAACGTAATTATACTACCACTGAGAAAGAACTACTGGCGGTCATCTTTGGGCTGGAGAAATTCCGCTCTTACCTTCTGGGTTCACATGTTATTGCTTTCACTGATCATGCGGCCATTCGCCATCTCATGCACAAGAAGGATGCCAAGCCTAGACTGATCCGTTGGATCCTTCTGCTCCAAGAATTTGACATTGAGATCCGCGATAAGGCCGGAGCCTAGAATGTTGTGGCTGATCATCTTTCTAGACTGGACCCTGACCATATTGGACTTACTTTGCCAATTAATGAGGTTTTCCCTGATAAGCACCTATTGGCAATTAATGTGGCAAGTGGACCTTGGTATGCCGACATTGCCAATTACCTTGCTTCTGGATCCCCTCCATGTGGCTGGCCTAAAAACTAGCGCGAGCGCCTCATGGCAGAAGCAAAGTATTATTTCTGGGATAATCCACTTCTTTTCCGAATAGGTGCTGATCAAATCATCCGTTGCTATATTCCTGATAGTGAATTCCCTAGTGTGCTATCCTTTTGCCACAATCAGGCCTGCGAAGGCCATTTCTCTTGGAGGAAAACTGCAGCCAAGGTGTTGCAGTGCGATTTCTTTTGGCCCTCCCTTCACCAAGATGCACACAGTTATGCCAAACATTGCACTAGGTGCCAGTCGTTAGGGTCAATGTCACATCGTGACATGATGCCCTTACAACCCATCCTAGCTGCGGAAATCTTCGACGTTTGGGGAATTGATTTCATGGGTCCCTTTCCTCCTTCCAACGGCTTCGAATTTATCCTCGTGGTTGTTGATTATGTTTCGAAATGGATCAAGGCTATTCCCACGCGCCGTGCTAACCATATTATATCCACTCGATTTGTCAAAGAGCACATTTTTGCGCACTTTGGGATCCCTCGAGCCATTATCTCGGATGGAGGAAGCCACTTTACCCATGCTTCTTTTTGGGCACTTCTGAGGAAATACGGAGTCCATCATCGTATCGCATCCCCGTATCATCCTCAGACCAACGGCCAGGTAGAGGTGTCGAACCGGCAAATCAAGCAAATTCTCCAGAAAACGGTTCGGCCTGACCGTAAGGACTGGTCCGACAAGCTAATTGACGCACTTTGGGCATATCAGACCACCTTCAAGGCTTCCCTTACCACCCACCCTACCACCCTGCTGTATACCCTGCACTTCAGCTCTCGTTACCTGATCTTTGGTCCATCCTCTACCCTACCCTGCATGCATATGAGGACATAGCATCGTTTGGCATGGGGGGGTGGATAGGCATCCATAGGATCTGGGTATTTTATGGTATCATGCAGTCTCCATTTATCTATAAATATTTAAAAAAAAAAGGTGTTTAGTAATGATCTGAAGGCTGAAACAAAAATACAATAAGTGTTTATGGATACTCAACCACTGTTTTGAAGACTTTCGAGGCCACAGAAGCTTGATTCGCTCAGGCTCAGCTTAATTCACTTGAGCATTGACAAGATAGATCGGAATCTCTCCTAACTAAGGGCATATTCTTGTACCTAAGACACCAGTACAGGATCCGTTAGTTTGCTTCTATTCGAGAGCCTAAGTAATCTTGGTTCACACTACATATATCAAGAAAGACCAGGTGAATATAAGATCCAACCCTAGTGTTCATTAGGGAAGGTGGAGTCCTTACCTGTGCGTGCAGGTAGACTTTTTATCCCAGGCTTTAGTCTTGTGTTTAGGAGAGACTCTTTCCACCAAAAAGGAACTCTCCCACCAAAAGGAAAAGTGTGCTCCTTCAAATAATGTTGTAAGAGATGTACTGACACGTGTTTCAAAAAAAAAATGCAAATAAGTCAGTATATCTCTCAAATATCTGTAAAGTCTTCTCCCTATAAAAGTTCTTCAGGGTAAGTTACAAATACCCTATTTTCTTTAAGCCACAAGTGTTATAAAATGGGAGTTGAGTTTTCCGCCATCTTTTTAAGGGTCAATCCAAAAACACGAGCTGAAAATGAGACCAACCTGTACTTAAAAATTTGTGAAACCCAAGGCTTGAGTCTTAATGTTCATCTGGTCAGTCTTGATCCTTCACTAAGCACAAGCCATAATCTCTTGAGTTCTCGAGTACGATAGAAACCTCCTGGGTCCTGGAAATCATGCTTAAGGTTTAAATATCAAGAGTCCTGGTTAGTCGAGAGATGATCTATGTCACATAAGACATAAAGTACTGGTAGTCTTCTCTGCAATTGGTTCTCACAATATCCAACAAATAAACACACTTATGTCGCCTCAGAAGAAAATCTTCAGCTTAAGATCATTTCTAAATACAATAAAAAAAAAATGTTTTGCTAGGGACTAGCAAGAAATAGGCATGGGGGTATGATTGCCCAGCTAAAATACACCAACAATTGTGCCATCTTGTGCTATTTCCTAACATTGCTAGCGCATATTAGGTAGCCAAGTCGCATTTGTGAAAATTCACGCATGCATGCATTTATTTGAGAGGGGAGGAGAGTGAATAAAATGGCCGTGAAATTAATGTTTTCCTCAAGTGTTGCCTTGCAAATTCACCATCTTTATTTTTATTTTTATTTGACTTTTTCTCCACAGCTGTGAGGCATGGTTTGATCTTCTTCACGCCATTCCCTATAGCAAGCTTGCCCTGCCAGCCGCATGCACAGCCATGCACAGCCAGGGCATGGCTGTGCATGCCTTCCTCCTCTTTAAAAAGGCATGGCTATCTTCTTTGCAAGAGAGCCTTGTCCACCCAACACAGTAGCTTCCCTTCCAGGCCGTCTCCTCCCCTCTCCCCTCCATATGCAACCTCACTTCTTCCTGAGGAGCCACGCTGTGGGTAAGAGCAACTTACAGTGGTACACAACCACCACAGTGAGTCCCACCACCGCCCCGCTCATCAAAGAGCCAGTGGGCGTGGTGGTTCTCTTCTCTGTTTCGTCGTTCCAAGCCATTTCCGCCATTGTCGTAGAGTCAAGCTTTGAAGCTCAACCACAGCTACGGCAAGGCGCCGGCCACCTCTCGCCCGCACGTAGGTCTCCGCACACGCCAGCAGCTGGCGTAGCCCTTCCACACGTCTGCCAACCGCTCCACAGCGCCTGTGCACGCTGAAATGGACGCAGGCAGCCGCGCGAGCTGAGCGCACACTATAGCCACTATTCACGCTAGAGAGCACGACACTGTGGCTACAGTGCGGTGACCAGTAAGTTTCCCACTTATCCGGTCACCAGGCGCTCTCGCTCCGCACCGCAACCGCCGCCAGCCCGTCCGCGCACGCCCGCGCCCACGTCTCTCCCCGCGCCCACTCTCGCGTCTGCACCCGCCCGCTTCTTCGCGTCCGCACCTGCCTTAGCGTGTAGCGTGGTGCCCTGCGGTCTGCAGCGCGCTGCGCTACACCTTCCTCTCGAGCTCACTCCCTACTGCGTGCGCGCGCATCTTCGTGCTCCTACGTGCCTGCGCCTTCGCGTGGCCATCAAACGACGGCTGGAGGCTGCAGACGACTTAACTCACCCGCACCTTCTTCCTCAGCAGGCGCTCTCTCTCTCTCTCTCACTCTCTCTCTCATAGCACTCTCTCACTCCGTCAGCAGACACATACACACACACACGCACACTCTCGTACACACACCCACTCACTTATACACAACTATTTACTTATATATATATATACATACATATATATATTTTTATATATATACATATATATATATACTTATATCTATACATATAGTAGTACCTATATAACTAGGTATAAGTATAGATACATATATATATATATACATATATATACACATATACTTATACATATATATATACAAATATACATGCATATATACATATATCTATAATTATAAATACATATATATATATATATATAGATCTACATAATATACACAGATACTTATACTAATATATACATATATATATATATATATATATATATATATACAGATACACATATATATAACTATGTACATCTATTACTATATACATATATATATATATATATATATATATATATATATATATATATATATATATATATATATATATAGTGACATATACATACATACATATATCTAATTATAAATAAATATATATATACATATACATACATCTATCTATACATGTATTTACATATATATATTTATACATATATAACTACATATACACCTATATAATTATAACCATATATATATATACATATAGATATATATTTACATATATACATATATATATATTTTCATATCATCTACCATACGTTGTATCGCAGAAATATCTACACCAGTTGCTGATATTCCCCGATACACGCGTACAGAAAGTGTCTCCGCACACACCTTCCACCCATCCATCCTACACTCCACACGGCACTTCATCCTATTGGTTGCGTCTTCCTAGACGACGATCAACTCGACACCGTGCTACACGCCATCTCCACCTCCACCCCCACCCCTATATACATATATAATATATATATATACCATATTTATCTTATTTCTATTTCTTTCTCCTGCCATTAAAAAGATAAAAAAATATACAAAAGAGAAAAGATAATCCTTGACTTGCAGGTACTCAGTCTTGCGAATAGCAAGACCAGTTTTGAAACCCTAATTTGGCTCAAAGCCAAGAACCTGATTTTGAGGGTGTACCTCAAGGACAAAAATTATCAGAAAAAATATTAAATAGAAAAACACCAAAAAACATAATAAACAAATGGAAGAGATTCATTGTAGGAAAGGCGTAGAAACTTATTTATCTCTAATCCCACTTCCCTGAGTTCGACCCTGGGCCTAAAAGTGACCAAGATAAAATCAAGTAGGCCAGGTAAAAAAATATTTTGTAAAGAGATGGTTAGGCTCGATTTAGGTTAACCACTATACTCATTTCAACAATTAAATCACCATATTAACACAACCTATCCGGACTCGACCACTAACCTAATCAAAAGAAGAAGAAAAGCACTTATCATAACTGGTGACAGACACTCAAGGTCTAGAACAGTGGTTAAAACCTTGAAATTTTGCTAAGGGACTAGTAAAAGCTAAGCATGGGGGTATAATGAGAGCCTCATCATGAGTCCTAACTAGCTCATTTTGACCTATGAAAGAGAATAAGAGCTCCTACATAACCTAAAGAAGGACCTAATTCAAGGAATTAATGTTCAAGAAAACATGAAACAAAGGTTAAAACTGTAATTTTACCACTGCAGTACATAAATGGGATTTCTCAGAGGCAAAACATAGGTCATATGGTCAGAATAAGATAAAGAGTGGGTTGGCTTAGTCAGAAATGGATTATTGTGCAATCCAAGAATTAAATGATATTCTGTAACCCTAAAACAGACCTGCTTAATTCAATAAGGTTTTGGTCAGGATAAAATTCAACTAAACCCTCTAAAATTCATGGAAAAATATCCCCTAGGGTTTAGAACCTTCAATTCGGCCTTTGGAACCTCTTTTGACCTAGATTGTGGTCTCAGCTCATTATTAAACCTAATTTGGGTTTTTGTGTAAAATATCCAGTCCATCATGGTCAAAGCTAAAATTCAACTTCACCATTGAATTCATTATATCCAAATTAGGTTTGTACCAGAATTTGGATCTAAGGGGAGGTCATCTTGACCTACTTTGCAAAATAGTCCACCCAATTACATTTTGGCCCCTAACTTTTGAAAACTCTTGCACAGACCTCCCAAACTTCCTCTCCACTCTTACAATCAGGTCATTCCACCATTAATGGGGATAAATCCTACTCCGGCAAAGAATGGAGGGGGAGTACTCCTTGATTCCTCAGTGATGTCCTCCCAGATTTGGAAGAGAGATTCTCTGAAGAATTCCCTTCCATCTGAGTGAAATCACAAGATCTGAATCGCACCCAATCTCTGGTGTGAATGCTCGAGAGATTTGGGTATCCCACAGATTTCCTACTCCGGTGAGGACTCTTGTGCTTGGAATCTTGTCTTCCAAGCACAAGAGCCCCTGCCAGTGCCTATAAAAGGATCCTCAACTCCGGCTGTATCTCTTCAGCTCGACTTGGCCAGAGAATCACCGCAATTTTGTCTCTTTCTCCTCTGATCAGGAGTCCAGCGAGCTTTGGCAAGCCTCCCTCCTCTTTCTCATATTTTTTCCACACTACTAGTGGTAGAGCCGCCCTCACCATCTTCCTCCTCATTGCGCAACACCCACACACGTACCTTTAGCCCCGTCGTCATCGCCGTCACCCCTCCCCTGGACAAAATCTTCACCGATGATAGCATGTGCAGCCAGTATCCACCTCTCCCCCTTCATCCGCTTAGTTAGGTTAGAATTACTCCTCTATCTCCCCTCTTCATTTTCCCTCTTTCTATTTCTACTTCCGACCCCTCGCAGCCACTGTCCATCGCCATCTTCTCCATCTTCGACCTCCCACCGGCGAGGTGCTTCCACCGCTCCGCACCTCCACATGCCTCGCCAAACACCTCACCACCTCTGCCATCATCCACTGATCACCTTCTGCCCATCCATAGATCACCATCACCTCCTTAAACGTCCCCCGACCAAACCCATAAGCACGGCCACAGTGTGACCTAGGCACGCGCACCTAGGCCACCCTGCTGCCTGCCACCTACCGTCCCACCTTTGCCTTGACACAGTGAAGCTTCCAATGTGTTTTAATGGGGCCGCTAGGCTGTATTTGTGTATGTCAGATTTGAGCACCTGCCACCATTGGAGCACGCAGCAAGAAGGTCGCAAGCTTCGCTCCAGGCCGCGCGCTCCAGGAGTCAGGATCCCAAGTGAAGCGGGTTGGTTTTGCGCATATACGCAGCTAGGCAATTGGCTTGGCGAAGCAATCCAGTAGCAACAATTTGCGAAGGTCTCTTGTGGGCATAAGCGAAGAAATAGGTGGGACATTTAGTCCCACCTTGTAAACTCACAGGTGAGTGGAAACACTTAAATTGAATTTGTGTTTCGTGCTGGTTGCCTCAAGTCACATATGGGTGAGGTCCCTCGCCCTCACTCACCCACGCCTCGTTCGTGACCTGCCCCTGTGGACCTGGCACCCAACCCGTTTACCTAAACCTAGCACTCCTCATGCACTACACCACGCCAGTGCATCTAGACCCGGGCGTACGATACCTGACCTGATTACCCAGCTCTGGGAGAGCGTATCGAAGAGAGAAATGGGCAGAGAGAGATGTAGGGAGGGTAGGGGATAGGTTTTGCTTCTATGTGTGCATGCATAGGGAAGAAGCAAAGAAGAAGGAAGAGGAAGGTGTAGCTAAGGCAAGGTGAAAGTGAAGAAGGGAAGGAATAACACTTAGCCGCAGAAAGGAAGAAGAGGGAAGGAAGACCAAAGAGAAGAAGAGAAAGTCAAAGGAGAGCTAAGGAAAAGGTTGAAGAAGGAAGAAGAAAGAAAGAAGAAGAGAAGTAAAAGAAGAACAAGGTAGAGGAAGAAGGACAAAGTCACTGTGCAAAAGAAAAGGAAGAAGGAAGAAGAGTGGTTGAAGAAGAAGAAAGGCAGAAGACAGAACTAAAGAGAAAGAAAGATGAAGAAGAAAAGTGAAGAAGAAAGGAAGCAGAAAAGAGAAGACTCAAGAAGGAGAAGGAAATATGAACTTAGAAAGAAATATCTTTTTAAGACGTCTGATTATAGAATCAGACGTCCAATTCTATTTTTGCTAAAATTTTGACTCTTAAATTCTTGCATTTGCATTCTAAATTAAGTTTTGAGTAATTCTAAGTGTTCAATTACATTATTGAAATTAGTGAATAAATTCCATTTGCTCCCTATGTTCGACCTCGGATACTTAGGTTTTCGAGTGATAAATTTTTATTTGTTATTAATGCTTGGTCACCTATACTACAACGCAACTGACTTATACTCATCTAAAAAGCCCGACAAAGCATTATAACACTAGCAGTAGTATTCGGGTTGGAGAAATTCAGATTGTACTTATTATGGTCCATGGTCATCATTTTCACTGACCACTCCACCCTCTAGCATTTGTTGGCAAAGAAGGATGCCAAACCATGACTCATTAGATGGATCCTTCTATTGCAGGAATTTGATATCGAAATCCGTGACAAAGTTGGAAAACAGAATGTTGTGGTGGATCACTTATCCAGACTAGACCCAGGACACATTCCTTATTCCTTGCCTATCCACGAGCAATTTCCAGATGAATCCCTTTTGGCAGTTCACTTTGTTGAGTTCCCTTGGTACGCGGATATCGTGAACTACCTTGCTGCAGGAAAGATTCCCACAAATCTATCCAAGGACCAAAAACTCAAATTCACTGTAGAACCAAATACTTCCTCTGGGATGACCCACTACTCTTCTGCATTGGAGCGGACCAGATTATTCGAAGATGCATCCTAGATTCTGAGATCCCCAGTGTGTTATCTTTTTTCCACAACGATGCTTGTGGTGGTCATTTCTTGGGACGGAAAACCACTGCAAAAATTTTGCAGTCAGGATTTTTCTGGCCAACTATTTTCAGAGATACACACGAATGCGCCCAACACTGCAAACGATGTCAGTCGGTTGGTTCTATGACCAGGAGAGACATGATGCCACTCCAGCCCATCATGGTCGTGGAAGTGTTCAATGTCTGGGGCATCAATTTTATGGGCCCTTTTCCGAACTCGCATGTCTTCGAGTACATATTACTAGCTGTCGACTATGTCTTAAAGTGGGTCGAGGCCATCCCAGCGAGATGGGCTGACCATAAGACCGTCATTTCTTTCGTACGGTAGTGCATCTTTGCGAGATTCAGAATACCCCGTGCTTTGATTAGCGACGGGGGGAGCCACTCCATCCATGCCCATTTCAGGTCATTACTAAAGAAATATGGGGTACATCACTGTATAGCCACCTCGTATCACCCGTAGACCAATGGGCAGGCTAAAGTATCTAACCGTCAGATCAAGCTGATTCTCCAGAAGACGGTTAGATGAGACAGGAAGGACTGGTCCGATAAATTAGTTGATGCACTCTGGGCATATCAGACCACATACAAGGCCCCACTCGGAATGTCACCATATCTCATGGTATATGGCAAGGCCTGTCACCTTCCTGTAGAGCTAGAACACCATCCCTTTTGGGCAGTGCGAAAATGTAACCTTAACCTCGATGCAGGAGGTCAAGAACAGAAACTCCAACTCAGCAAATTAGAAGAGATCTGGCAGGAGGCCTCTGAGAACGCATTGATATACAAGGACAAGACCAAGGCCTTTCATGACCGCCACATCCGGAGAAAAGCATTCATGCCGAACCAGCAAGTCTGGTTGTTTGATCCATGATTAAAAGTTTTTGCAGGGAATCTCAAGTCCAAGTGGACTGGCCCATATGTTGTGATTCACCCATATCCTAATGAGGCAGTCCAGATCAGGGACCCAAAATCTGGGCATATATCTACGGTAAATGGCTAGCACCTCCCATTTTTGGCCCAGGAACCTCCTCCATGATAACGAAAATACGCGGTTTGTTAATTAGGTCGTTGTAACGCGTAAATCTGCTTTCGCTCTTAAATTTATAATCCTAGATAGGGAAGTATCTAGGGTCGTCCAAGGAGGCAATATGTTTGCAAAATTGATTCTCTTGCTAGGAATATAAATCTCAACTTTCTTTTTTGTATTTTTTTCAATATATCATTTTTTTGTTTTTAAGCTAAGGCAACATGCGAACTGATGGTGGGAAAAGTGATTTACACTTCAATTTAAATACTACTTCTATGTAGCAAGTAGAGCCTCTCCCTAAGCTCACTCTAGGCAAGTGGAGGCCTAGAATAATTAGGGAGAGGGAGTGAGAATGCTGAAAATAAGCTAATAGAAATGCAAACAAAAAATGCAAAGAAGGCAACTAGATAATTGATAAAGTGTTTTACAAAAGGCCTAGTAGAGGAAAGCTTGTACTACTATAAAAATGCAAATAAGAAAAGAAAACACAAATCCTCTAGATAGATGGTGAAGAAGAGGGCTTCTTGCTCCAAGGTTGGTGGCTCCCAATCTTGAAAAGAGTCCTTCAACTCCTTCCTTGCAGTGCTCCGCCAAGGTGATGTCCTTCAAGGCAAGCCCTAGGGGGGTGTGCCCTAAGTTTCTCTCCAAGGGTGGACGTCCACCCTAAGTCCTTCTCCTTTGCCTCGCCGTCCTCCTTGAAGTGGAAGAGTCCTCCTCCTTGGCGTGGCTCAAGTTGAAGAGAGTGGGGAGAAGAAGGCACCAAAGGGGCTGGTGATGTGCCCCTTTAATCTCCTTCTCTACTCCTTCTTCTTGGCCGTAGGTATAGGTGGTTTAGGTAGAAAAATATACTAAGGGAGGATGCCCCAAAATGGTGGTAGGTGGTGGCTTTTTATAGAATAGGAAGGGGCTATGGTGACCTTTGAATTGGATGGCCAAGATGAGTTGATGGAGGTGGTTGGAGATCCCATGGCCAAGGAGAGTTGGCGCCACCTTAAGGGACACCAAGTGGGTAGTTATGGGTGTTGACACCCCTTAGTGTTGGCACCAAAATGGGCTTTCTAGAAGGCTATTAGGTGGCGCCACCTTAAGGTTCTAGAAGGGGGGTATGTGGATGGCTAGGATGTGTTATATGGGTAGGTGTACGGTGGATGAAGAGGCTGAAAGTTGGCGCCAAAATGGGGGTGGTTAGGGGTGGTTTTTTGGCGCCAACTTGAAGTGTCTTTTGGTGGAGATAATGGGGTAAAGGGGTGGCTAGGTGGTGGCGCCAACTTAAGTAGGGTAGCTAGCTTAGGTAGGCTTGAGTTGGTGGAGCTAGCTAGGGTTGATTTTTAAGGTAATGGATGGCCAAGGAGCTGGTTGTTAGCTAAGCTAAGCTAAGCTAAGATAAGCTAAGATAGCTTAGCTAAAGGTGGAGTAGAGGAGAAGGTAATGGAGCTAGGGTTTGGAGGAAGGAGCTGAGGAGGAGAAGTCTGGAGCTGGAGCTGGAGCTGGCTGCTGCTGAAGAGGCTGGCATGGGCTACTCTAGCTGGCTTAGCTTGATAGTTCTTTGCTAGTTGCTAAGCCAACCTAAAGTGAGCTAGCTTCTACCAAAATAAGCTGAGGTGAGCTAGGTCTGGTGCTCCCGGGGAGAATCAAGCTGGTTGAGGCAGCTAAGGTAGCTTAGCTCAATTGAGTTGAGCTAAGCTGAGTCCCCGGGAGCTGGACTTGAGCTTCCTGAGCTGGGATGAGTTCTTCTTCAGCTGGCTGGAGCTGAGTGGAGCTGGATGTAGCTGGATCTGAGCTGGGGTGAACTCCTGTCAACTTAGCTGAGCTAGCTAGAGCTCCCTGTGGACTAGTGGGAGCTGAGATGAGCTAGACTCAGCTAAGTTGAGCTGGATCTGAGCTGACTTGAGCTAAGGTGAGCTAAGGTGAACTCTCTTGAGCTGCCATCCAGCTGAGATTAGCTGAATGGAGCTGGGATGAGCTAACCCTAGTTCAAGTAAGCTAGGATCCAGCTGCGGTGAGCTGGATCAAGCTGAGGTGAGCTGGATTAGGCTGAGTTCCAGCTATTCTGGGCTTCTCATTCACCATTTGCCTTCTTCAGTGCTAGGGTTTTAGGGATCTATATATATGTACATCCCTAACACTCAAAAAAACATATTAAAACGATAATAAAAAATGCAATGCATGCGTAACCTATTTTATGCCTAAATGCAGCCCAAAAACCCGTTTGCGGAGTAAAATCCTAAGAGCTAGGTTTGTTTTAATGCATAAGAATGATGATAAACTGGCGTTATCACTCCACCTGACAAGATTGTTCATCATATTGAGGACATGTGATTGAATTCTCACCCAGCTGGAGGCGTTAAACTCAACACGTATAGATAGCATCCACCCCACATTCATCCATTACTTTATACGTAACCATTTTTATATATAGCATATTTTTCTTTTATCATATTTTCTTGCTGAATATTACATACTGACAGGTTGGCCGGTGCTGAATATATACTTTCAGGAGCAATCACAAGTGATTTCTACCCATTCTCTCCCTGTTGTACTTATTTTCTTTTATATTCATGCATTAGGACATGCAAGAACTTAGGCATGGGGGGATAGATACAACAAAACTAAAATTTTTTATGCCAACATTTAGGAAAACCTCAGAGCTGCATGTAAAAAGTACTTTAGGACCCTAAATAAAATAATAACTGACTCCACCTCTAATGCTCGCATTGGAGCTAGAAATCGTCCGCAACAGCCATTTCCGACTTACCTGCTCACCTCTTATTCTAAATTTATGGTCAAGCTGAATGTAACCCGAAAGGGAAATTTTATGAAGTACGAATATACGAGGTTACTTGTTTATAGCATATATAAATATTGCATTCATGAATAAGGTTATTTTATTAAGAGAATGCATTAGTGATTTTATCCTCTAACTGATTCTTATAATCTGGAATCCAGTACAACTTTTCACACACACGTAGAATTTGCAATGGATTCAAGGTGAAGGCTGATAAACGTCTTTAGTTTGTTGAGAAGAAGTAGTGCTTCTTTCCTGAACCCTTAGACAGTGTTTTGGGAGTCAGGCAGATTTTCTTCCAAAAATCCACCAAATAGTATGAGATGAGAGTAGAGTGTACTAGTGCTCTAAGATTAGTGTAAGGAATTTGGAGTCCTAGATAATTAGGTGATGATACTCAGAGATTAGACATAGTTTTTGCTTTTGGTTCCTGTGTGTACATTTTTGTGTGAAATTTTGAGAGCCACCAATTAAGGCAAATACGCGGAGAGCGAGTTTTCATAAAACTAGGGCTAAGGTGGATGGTTACAACCATTCTTTACGGAATCCTCGGTCGATGGAGGGTATTGATGTCGAGGTCAGAAATACACTGTCCTATCCATCTCTCCTGGTGCCGTGAGTAGGCACTTCCACTAAATAAGCCACTCAATGTCTCTTGAGTACCACCAATCCCTAATAATGCCTCATCAATAAAGTTCATGGATGTGCGCTCGTTGTGTTATGTTAAAAAAAATAATAATAAAAATAAATAAAGAATGAAAAGGAAGAAAAAATTGAAAAAAATTAGAAAAAGGAGAAAAAGCAAAGAAAAAAAAGAGTGAATATCTGGTGCTTATTTCAGTTGCATTGAGGCAATACCACCAAATAAATTTGAGATCTACCAAATATGGCCTTAACCTATTTTTCTATGTTTCTAACCGCCCGAATACTAGCTGAGGAATTCCAACTTAGTGTTAGGGTTATGGAAACTCAATTAAAGTGTTAATGCCAAGTGAGACCACCAAATGCAGATCATATGTGTGAATCTGGTGAGGTTGTGAGCTCTAAGAAAAAGGAAGAAAAGAAAAGAAACAGAAAAAGAGAAAAAGAGAATGAATACAAAGGAACCAAAAGAGAGCATAGTTTTTCTCGTCTTTCTCTGAGTTGAGTTACGTAATAATTTGGGAATCTAGAATCTATAGTACTAATCTCTATGTAGCACCAGTCGAGAGTGAGCCACCAAATATATAATCTTTTTCCTCCAAGATTCTCTGCCTAAGCCTAAAGCTGGGGTGAAATTCATAAAATATCTTGAATACCCCAAGGGAAGAAGTCTGCCTATCCTGCTAGAATTTTTACTAGAGGTCAAGTATAGGCTTTAGAGGTGTATCAGTTTTTCACTCGAATCCATTGCAAAAGCTACATAGCTACACTTTCATGATTGTCTGGATTTCTAGAGCACAGGATGAAAACAAAAAGGAGCAAAATCTCTAGGCATACACTTGATAAAATAATCAGTCCCTTAGGGACCCTTATGTGAATAATTTAGTCTTGCATTTGCTAGGGACTAGCAAGATTTAGGCATATGGGTATGATTGCGCAGCAATCATAGGTCTTAATTGACCTAGATTAGGCTAGGACTTAGCATAAGTTAGGGTAATTCATGCCTGCATAAGCATTATTTGCATCTTTACTGCTTTACTTTATCTTTGCATAAAATAATGTTATAATGTGCTAATTAAGTGCATTATGTCGATTGAAGGCAATAAGCTAATCAGGAGCTGCATCTGGAGCAAGATCTGAAGCTGGATCAGGAATAACAGGTGTTGCAGCAGAGCTGGAGCAGAAGACTTAGATTAGATGTAGGAATAATGATGTAAGGGAGTTAAGGTTTGCTATTCTATTAAGTAGGAATAAAGCAGTAAAATGTGAAGAGCTTAGGTCCATCCTAGCCCTAGGATAGCCTAGAGACATCCCCAAGACTTAGCCACCCTTAGATTAGGTCACAGCACCCTAGGAAGGCCCAAAACCCTAGTTCCAACCCTTATCTGGAGGTCTAGATAAGTTATATGATGTCCAGAACCCTTAGCCATCTCCTACACACCTCAAACCCACATCTGTAGTGTAATTGGACGTTCAGACACTTTGTCAGACATCCAATTTCTACAGAATACACAAAACAGAACTTAGAATTCCCCCTGACTCAGATTAGACGTCTAGAACTGAAGTCTGGACTTCTGATTTTAGAGTATAAGTCATCTGATTTTGTTTTTGGTCATCTGGGACTAGTCTCCAATCCCTGTTTTGAGATTCAAGCCTTGATCTTGGATTTCTAGCTCCCTAGACCTAATCAAAACCCCATAGAAACCTAAATTAAGGTCTCATAACCCTAGCACATCACCTCTAGACCTACCTAAGGACCTAATTAGGTCCTCACCAAACCCAATTGACCATCACCTAAGTCAATTGGACTCATTGAGTCCAATTGAGCTCAAATCTCAACCCACACAAGTTCAATTGGACTTAGTGAGAGTCCAATTGACCTAAACCCAACCTAATTGAGTTATTTCACTCTCAATTAGATTTACACTCATTCAATTAAACTTAGGTTAAGCTTAATTGCAATTCCCCCATGGCAATTAGGCTTTGCAACCCTAATTCAAGGCATACACCTACCCAACCACTTAGGACCTAACCTTGACCTCTTAGACACCTAGGGCACGACCACACACACACACACACACCCATTCACGCACCCACACTTCTCTAGAGTTCTCTAGAACTCTCTTGAAGTGGCGCCAACTCTTGGTTGCCAAATTTAGCAACCAAGAGGCATTCAATTCTTAGATCCACAAATTGTGGATCTAAGAACCACTTCTATCATCTCTTGGATAGCCACACTTGGGCACTCTCTAGAGAGTTCCACACTTCTCTAGAGAGAATCCCTTAGGTAAATAAAAAGACCTAAGGGGTGGCCATTTGCACCCATCCACATTCATGGCTCCCATCCACTTTTGGCCATACATGCTTGGCTCCATCCACCTCCACTTAGGCTAGCCGCCACCCTCTCCACTCCATCTCCACGAGCTGAGCACTATCATGAAGGACACCATTCCAGGATACTAGATCACTCCTCCAACCTCTCTCCAAGGGCTGGCCTAAGCTCCATTGGCCGCCCCTCGTTCTCCTCTCTACCACTCCAAGGCCATCGGAGACCACCTCTGAATGCCCTCACTTCTGATAGATTAGTAGCTAGCTCTTTACATTTACTACTTTTATTTACTACTTAGTAGTGTATTCCTTATTCTCCCCCACTGATGCATGCAAAATCCCCCATAGATTCTTGTATGTGATCGTTTTCTAGTAGCTAGATTTACATTTTAAGCATTTCTGTACAAGCTTTCCTCTACAGTTCATGTTGCAAACACCTCTCCAAATGAATGAATGAAAGATGCAATTATATATATATATATATGTTTTGAAATCACCATGAGCTTATTGATTGCCATCCTTTTTGCGTGATTCAGGTTGCCTATTTTCACTTGTTTATCTATTTCGCAACAAGCATGTCATTTTTGGAAAATAGAGAAAATCTAACTATAGACGCATTTTCTGTAAACGATCACCACCTCACTAGAATCGTGTGCAAAGAAACTCACACTTTCACCTTTGTGATCTATTTAACACATGCGCACGTAATCAGGGTTCATAATAGAAGTGGTGAAATCTTCATCAGAAGACTGGAAACCGGCGTGTGATTTTAAACAGAGTAGAACGGTAAAAGATCGAATTCAAAAGTAAAACAAACACCTCCCAGAGATGAACGATTGGGACTCAAAGTCTCATTATCTTTAGAAAATAATTTTTGTTTGATCGTATTGTGCACTATACTACGATGCTTTTTCTTATCAAAACATGCTATACAACTAGCAAACACCAGAGTTAGGATATGGGTTAACCATTTCGGTAACCCGAGGAGAAGGATCAGGAGAAGCGAAAAGTCATCTTCGCCACCTTGGGTTCTGATCCCAAGGCTGAGCTGATTCAGTGACCCAGGCTCTCAGATAAGCTCGTGGGTCCAGCTCTTCTGGATCCTGATTTGGTCCAGATCCAGGGTTAGCCATTGCAGCTAAGCAGATAGAAGAAGTGACTCACTTCCTTGGGTGTGGCTCCCAAGGTCCAACCAGTTGAGGTCTAAGCGACCTCCTTGCTTGCATACACCACCCAATCCCTAGGTTGGTGTAGCCAAGCGAGACAAGGCTAAGGCCATGTCAATCAGATGGTCCTTATGAATCAGATGACCAGATTTTTTGTTTTAAGTTCTAATTCCTGAAAAAAATTCGTCGTACAACCGACTGAAAGTGATTCTCGCCTCTGGACTAACCCAGCTAAGAGGTTGAAAGCACCCAATAGTACGACAACAAATTCGGTTTTATTTCATGTTTGACTTGATTTTTAGCCCATTTTTCTTCAGTTGGGGTTTTTGGTGAGTGGCCCACAAGGTGACCAAACTCACTGGCTATGTACTAGACTTGACTAAGTCTAGGTTAGTACAAATGTGGTCTCTAAATTGTTACCCTAAAGGTGTAACCTAGGGTTCATGCAATTCTAGGATTTTGTTCTTTTGTTTTCTTTTTCTTCTTTAGCAGACCACAAAAAATACAATTAGTTCTCTGATAGAAATTGGTATCCAATTAACGTGAAACTTGGCGAGTAGATTCTTTTCTTAATTATCTTTTCATAGAATATTTTTTTGTAATTTTTACTATTTTAACCGAATTTATAGAGATTTTTGAATGTCAGGGGGTCAGATTTGGAATTTTGACTCTTGATCGATTTTTCACTTTGAAACAGTATCAAATGACTTTCAAAAATTCAGGAAAAATATGAAAAATAAAGCCAATGAGATCAGATTTCAAACCCCACCATTTGTAGTCAAAATAGATTCGTGAATTGCTTGAAATTGCTTTTTGAATTTTGAAAAATCTCAAATCTGGTTCAGTCGACCCCCTTGCACTTCACGAATTGTTGAAAGTCTTATACTTGGAATTTTTTCAAAAGAATGGTGTCGTTTGAAAGGTGGTTTAAAAGTGAAGGTTTAGCCCGAATTTCAGATTTTTCTGTTCATTAAAATTTCAGTAATCGAATTTTTAAAATAGACTTTGAAATCCGGCCGAAAATCAAAGAATGGTGGAGAAGCTTTTAAAAGGTGTTTGAGTTTGAAATTCAAACTTTCCACCAAAATTTTTTTTTCAAAAACTTTTGCAATTTTTTTTTCAAGAAATATTTTTTTTTAAAGGATTTTCAAAAAAAATATTTACTTTTTCGCTTTTTCAAAACTAACCTAGGATTAAAAAAGAAACCTAATTTGACTACCTAGATTTTTTTCTTTGATTTTTTTTTCTTTTTCACGAAAATGAATAAGCTTTTTTTATTTTTTATTTTAAAAGAAATTGCTAGAAGCAAATCTAACCTAGGGTTCACAAAAAAAAACCTTGCCTAAAGAAAGTGTGGTGTGCACCTGAAATTTTTCTACTCTCGTATTGTGCGTAGATCCCATTTTTCCTGTGTTGTCCTACACATCTAAAAGCAAAGTAGAGGAAGATTTGTCAGTGATAGTTTAAAAGATCGAAATAAAAAAAAATGGCGTTGCCTCCTCGGCAATAGCGCCATTTGATGAACAGTCGTAGACTGCATGTTTGATACGAAAAAGTGTCGTAGTATAGTACGTAATACGATCAAACAAAAATATTTATAAAAAGATAATGGGACTTTGAGTCCCGGTCGTTCATCTCTGGGAGCCATTTGTTTTAATTCTAAATCGATCTTTTATCGCTTTATTTTATTTAAAATTGCACTCTGATTTTCAATTTTCGGATTAAGATTTCACCACTTCTATTATGAACCCTGATTACGTGCGCATGTGTTAAATAGATCACAAAGGTGAAAGTGTAAGTTTCTGTGTGCACAATTCTAGTGAGGTGGTGGCTATTTACAGAAAATGCATCTATAGTTAGGTTTTCTATATTAAATGACATGCTTGTTGCGAAATATAAGTGAAAAACAGGCAACTTGAATCACGCAGAAAAGATGGCAATCAATAAGCTCATGGTGATTTCAAAACATAGAGATGTATATAAAAATGTATCTTTCATTCATTCATTTGGAGAAGTGTTTGCAACATGAAATGTTGAGGAAAGCTTGTACAGGATGCTTAGAAATGTAAATCTAGCTACCAGAAAATGATCGCATACAAGAATCTACGGGGGGATTTTGCATGCATCATTGGGGGAGAATAAGGACTACACTACTAAGTAGTAAATAGAGGAAGTAAATGTAAAGAGCTAGCTACTAATCTATCATAAAGTGAGGGCACTCAGAGGTGGGCTCCGTTGGCCTTGGAGTGGTTGGGAAGAGAATGAGGGGCGACCAATGGAACTTAGGCTGGCCCTTGGAGAGAGGTTGGAGGAGTGATCCAACATCCTGGCGTGGTGTCCTTCATGGTGGTGCTTAGCTCATGGAGATAGAGTGGAGATGGCAGTGGCTAGCCAAAGTGGAGGTGGATGGAGCCAAGCATGTATGGCCAAAAGTGGATGGGTGGAAATGGCCACCCCTTAGATCTTTTTATAGACCTAAGGGAGTCTCTCTAGAGAAGTGTGGAACTCTCTAGAGAGAGTCGAAGAGTGGCCGACCAAGTGGTTTTGAGATCCAAAAAAAGTGGATCTCAATTTGAATGCCTCTTGGTTGCTAAATTTGGCAACCAAGAGTGGCACCACTTGGAGAGAGTTCTAGAGAACTCTAGATGTGTGGGAGTGTGTGAATGTGTGTGTGTGTGTGTGTGGTCATGCCCTATGTGGCTAGGTGGTTTAGGTTAGGTCCTAAGGGGTTTAGGTAGGTGCATGCCTTGAATTAGGGTTGCAAACCCTAATTGCTAAGGGGTAATTGCAATTAAACTTAACCTAAGTTTAATTGAATGAGTGTGAACTTAATTGAGAGTGAAATAACTCAATTAGGTTGGGTTTAGGTCAATTGGACTCTCACTAAGTTCAATTGAACTTGAGTGGGTTGAGATCTAAGCTCAATTGGACTCAATGAGTCCAATTGGCTTAGGTGATGGTAATTGACTTTGATCTAAGTCAATTGGGTTTGGTGAGGACTTAATAAGGTCCTTAGGTAGGCCTAGAGGTAATGTACTAGGGTTAGGACACCTTAATTTAGGTTCCTATGGGGTTGGGCTTAGGTCTAGGGAGTTGAGATCCAAGATCAAGGCTTGAATCTCAAAATAGGAACTGGAGAGTAGTTCCAGACATCCAAAAACATGACCAGACGACTTATACTCAAAAATAAAAAGTCCAGACTTCAGTTCTGGATATCCAATCTGAGTCAGGGGGAAATCTAAGTTCTGTTTTGGGTATTCTACAGAAATTGGATGTCTGACAAAGTGTCTGGACGTCCAATAACACTGCAGAAGTGGGTTTGAGGTTTGCGGGTGTTGGCTAAGGGTTCTGGACATCCTATAACTTATCTGGACATCCAAATAAGGGTTGGAACTAGGGTTTTAAGGTTTCCTAGGGTGCGGTGACCTAATCTAAGGGCGGCTAAATGTTAGGGGAAGTCTCTAGGCTATCCTAGGTCTAGGATGGTCCTAAACTCTTCACATTTTACTACTTTATTCCTAGTTAATAGAATAGCAAACCTTGACTCCCTTACATCATTATTCCTACATCTAATCTAAGTCTTCTGCTCCAGCTCTGCTGCAACACCCATTATTCCTAATCCAGCTTTAGATCCTACTCTATGTCTAGCTCCAGATCTAGCTTCTGATCTGCTTATTGCCTGCAATCGACATAATGCACTTAATCAGCACATTATAACATTTTTTTATGCATAGCTAAGGTAAAGCAGTAAAGATGCAGATAATGCTTATGCATGCACGAATAACCCTAACTTATGCTAAGTCCTAGCCTAATTTAGGTCAATTAAGACCTATGATTTCTGCACAAACACCCATACCTACCTTTCAGTATTTTTGATCGCCCGAGTACTGGTTGAGGACTCTAACTTAGTTGTAGGGTTATTAGGACTTTAATTGAAGTGGGAATGCCATGTGAGGCCACCAAACAGTAAGTACACTTACTAAATCTGGCCAGATTTGTGATCTCAGAAAGAAAAGAAAGAAAATAGTGAGTGCCAAGGAACATGAAGAGAGCACAGTTGTTTAACCTCTTTCTGGGTTGACTCATTTGATAGTATGGATATCTAGAGTTTGTTGTACTAGACTACATGTAGCACCAGATAAGTGTGTACCACCAAATATAAATCTATTCAACTCAGCATCTCCTACCTAAGCTAAAAAGTCAGGGTCAATTTACAAATTATTTTCTGCTTTATCCCCGGGGGAAGTAGTTGCCTATCCTGATATAAATATTTACCAACGAATAAGTACAAACTGCAAATGTAAGTTGGTTATTTTCACTTGGAGCTGTTACCTAGGCTATTATCACTTCACATTTGTCTGGATCTCTAAATTTTTGAAATAAGAAAAGAAGAAACCTTCTGGTTACTTCTATTATTTTTAACTTTTTGCTAGGGACTAGCAAAACTTAGGCATGGGGGCATTTGATAAATCCACTTTTGTGGATTATTATTTAGCCTAAGTACTATTTAATTATTTGTTCTTAGTTGTTAATTAATTAGGAGTTATATGGCAATTCACCTTGGCCTGCATTTTATTTTATGCTTCAATTTTACACTTAATAACATATGTTATGATAATATAATTTATTTGATGAATGCAGGCTAGGTACAAGAATCAGATGCTCATTTTTACTTCTATAAGACATCTTGAACTTTGATTGGATGTTTGGAACTGCTATCACAAATTCACGGCATTACATTTTTTTTAAGACATCTGATGCTCTAGTTAGACATCTGATGAAGAACCGCCCGTGCTTATCTACCATTCCAACCACTCGCGATCATCGCGAGTAGTTGGAGACACTTGCGACCGAAGGAAAAGGAGGAGGTTTTTGTTTAAAAAGAAGCCACATCCACCAAGGGAAGGGATCGCTCCCCCTGGCAGGGACTTCTTCTCCACCTCTGCTACTGTGGAAACTGCATACACCATGAACATGGCATGCACCGTGATCTGAAGCAAACTCCTTCTTCCACCTTCACCGCAAGCTTCACTACGTGGGCCATGTGGTGACAGCACACGGCCACCACTACAACCGTGGCTATCATCTATCACCTTCTTCACCACCACCAAAACCAACCTTCCACCACATCTCTCCACTGTTCACCATCTCACCCGCCAAGCTCGCACGCAGCCACGCCCTTGTGCGCGTGCAACATCCTCGCCGAAGTGACCACCCTCGTGTGCGCACCCGTCAACCTCCGCGCGTGGCTGCACACACGCACCAACAACGCGCTGCCCGCACACAAGCTCCTATGCACGGTGACTGCAGCAACCCATCACTGCCCTATGCACCCGCTACTTATCAGATGTCGTTCGGTCTCTGCAATGCACCTGCTACTTATCAGATGTCATTTGGTCTCTGCAATGCACCCGCTACTTTTCAACAGTGCATGCTTGCCATATTCTCAGATATGGTAGGTGATTATCTGGAAGTCTTCATGAATGAGTTTTCAGTGTTTGGCGAATCATTTGATGATTGCCTCTTGCACTTGGTCTAGATCCTCAGGCGGTACATTGACATGAATCTGGTTCTTTCCTAGGAAAAGAGCCATTTCATGGTGCCTGAAGGAATTATCCTGGGACATCTCATATCTGAAAAAGGCATCCAGGATGATCGAGCCAAGGTGAATCTGATTTCCAAACTCCTTATGCCTAGCTCAATCAAGGACATCCGATCTTTCCTGGGACACGTCGATTTTTACCGTTGATTCATTCTTGATTTCTCAAAGATCGTGCACCCCTTGACCACTCTACTTTCTAAGGTTGTTCCTTTCGAAATCTCCAAGGAATGCACTCAAGCATTTGAGATCCTACGTGATTGAGTTACTTAAGCTCCAATCTTACAGTCCCCTGATTGGTCTCAACACTTTGAGATCATGTGCGATGCTTCTAATTTTGCTGTAGGAGTAGTACTTATGTAGAAAATTGACGAGAAACCCATGGTCATCTACTACGCTAGCAAGACCCTTGACGAGGCTCAGCATAACTACATAGTTACTGAGAAAGAGCTGCTAGCCATAGTATTTGCCCTGGAAAAGTTCAGATCATATCTTCTGAGTTCCCGTGTTATCATTTACTCTGATCAAACATCTATGAAGCATCTCCTTGTAAAGAAGGATGTGAAACCTCGACTAATCTGCTGGATCATGCTATTGCAAGAATTTTACCTCGAGATTCATGATAAGGCGGGAAGACAGAACGTGGTAGCTGATCACTTGTCTCGCCTTCCTTCTAATATTGTCGACCCCTCCGGACTCATTACGAAACATTTTCCGGATGAGCAGCTCCTGACTATTAGTACATTTTCCAGGCACTCCACATTATTTTTATTTTTAAAGGAACATATCATTACCCGTGTTTTCAAAACTTGGAGTGTTCTACTAAACCTTGATTGAACCAACCTAAGAATTAAACCCTAAAAGGTATTAAACAAGGTTAAACCCTAAAAGACATCATCAATTAACCTCGTTTGTAAACCCTGGTTGTGCATGCACATACATTTGAATCAATCATTAAGGGCACAATCCATCTAAAGGGCCCATCACATTCCAAGAGCACAATCATCCCAAGACTAACTAAAACTGAGTAGACGGCCTCAAGGATTGATTCACTCTTCGAAGCTCAGACTAAGATTTTTTTCAATTAATCTACTTCTGCTAGTCCATCTGATGTCAAGCTAACGGAGTAGCGTCAAATGACTACGACTGGGGGGTACACTAGGAGCCAAAGGCGTAAGCCAAAGGAAGAACCTTCTCCCCAGTCCTTCCTTCTAATTGGTTGGATTGACCAGATAAAAGTAGACCAAATCATTTATAATCTCAAGATGGGTCCTGGAAGTCTGTAGGTCTTTAGGCTAACCCACATAAGGACAGGATTGATTGATTGTACTGCAGGGCACCTTTCTCTCTTCTGTTTCCCTCCTATTCTACAATGTATCCTTCCACTTCTTACACGCATTTCCCATACTATCCTCCTACCACCACTTATCCCCAAGATGATTACTATTTCAACTTGACTTGTAATCACCCATCCAATAGCTGGGATGACTTTGATTCGGGATATGAATACGAACCTCAGTGTTAAGGGCCTAACCCTGGACAACAGGACTATGATTACTATCCTTCCCAAACCTTCAATGATTATGGATCTCCATCCTTTGATGACCAAACCAACCAGATCTACAATCAGGAAGGATATAATGATTATAACACCTACCTTCCCTAGTATTCCATTAAAAATAAGTCATCACCATTCTTTGAACAACCTGAAATGACTTACTATCAGGGAGGGACCCGAGAACCTCGACATCTTGACTCCCCTAGATTTAACCCGAACCCACCCAAACCTGAACCAAACCAGTCGGTTCAGGTGAACCAGATCCAGAATAGGGTGTTGGCCAATTTGAGGAATGCTATACAATCTTTAGAAGCTCAGCCAACACCATGCACTGAAGCACTGGAGCCTATGATCAAAATGATTGATGAACCTAATAATTCTCTATTGGATTTACTCCAAAGTGTTAAGGATAGGGACCTGGGTGAGTTTCTTCTTGGGAAATTATCAAGGTTGAGGATGAAATTTTTGGTTGCCCTAATCAAATCTTGGGATGATTCTTAAGATGAACCCCCTTCAAGAAAGCTAATGTCTAAACCCGCTCAGTCGCCTGTCGGGGGGGATACATTTTCTGAAACTAAGGATGACCAGGTTGGGCTAGAGCAACCATTGAGGATGAATCGATTGATTCACACAAGATCCCCGAGCCAGGGAGCGAGGAAAAATATGTCTCTTTGAACCAGGAAATGACAATCGATTTTGAGACATATAATGAGGATGTGGATTCTTTGATTCTGAAGGTGAGGAATCTCTTAGTGAAGTCTCACTTGAGCTTAAGGAAGATGATTTTAGTGAGACAAACGGGCTTGAGGAATCTGATGAACCATTTGGTAGCCCGATAATAGAGGAAATTGATCATGCTGGGGATAACTTTGATGATATGAATCCCGATGATTCAATTAGTAGACCCATTGCTCAATCATATCCTAAAGAATTGATTGGTGATATTTTTGAGATCACCAGACCCAAGTCAATCCTAATTCAGCCATAATTATTGGACTTAGGTACTTTAGATGGGGTGTACAACGATTTGGAGGTCCCAGAAATATTGATTTCGGAGGATAGGAAGTTGGAATTAAAAATTTGGGAAGCTAATTCTGAGGGAACTTTGATTTTGGATCTGAGGGTTCCTGTTGACCTGAAACCACCAACTTTTTCCCAAGACCCTTACGATATCTTTCACGTGCAACCCAAGCTCGAAATAACATATTATTTTGAGCTGAATGTTAAGACGACATCTGAACCTATTGAACCATCTTTACCTGTTGTCCGAAACTTCGATCTTGTGTTGCACACCACAAAATCGTAGGCTCGACCTCGCAAGTTTAACAATCTTCAGTTCTGGGTGATTTTCATCCAGAACCTTAGAACCACTCAACCCTGGGGCTTGGGTTTGCATCATAATCTGGTCCACATCTGTAGACATCTTCTGCTGGTGGGTCGAAGGATTAATCTTTTGATTTTGATTCTGACCCGCACTTGTGAATTCTCAATTTCTTCCTTGTACGTATGTCATGCCTAGCTGAAGACAATAAATTTAGTGCATGTGTATACTCTCCTCTCTACAGAGCTGATTGAATTTTCACGATACTTAGGTGATATTCTGTTTAATCCACCCTTTCCATGTCTTTGTTTCTACAATGAGGACATTGCATCATTTAGGCATGGGGGGGTGGAAACATTATACTAAAATCATTTTGTTAACTTCGTAGAATTTCTTTTAGTTTCTTTAAAAAAAAATAGAAAATTCAAAAAGATAGAAAAAACAAAAAGAATTACGAGAAGTGAACTTAGGCATTTGGAAGTTATTAACTTTAGGAAATGATACGATAGGACCTAGACACTTAGACTCTTCAGGTCTTCGGGCTTAATTAGCTTGGGTGTCCACTCGAATGCGGACTTAGTCTTGAGTCCTCGCCAATTGAAATTCATTTTAATTTGGTAAACAAATTGGGATGACAAGTATATGACTTATCAACCCTTCCTCTGATTTGAGGCGACTTTAAGCCAAAGCATCAACACACTTTTTACCTTGACTAACTTTGCGACAGTTTCTTCAGAAATTGGGTAACTAATGAACTATCTAGGGTGGTATGGCTGGCAAGTTGTTGGTGGTAATAGCTCATCGGCAAGTTGTCCAGAGCCTAGCCACAAGACCATTTTCGTCATACTGCCTTTAGGTAAATCTTAGATAAGGGAAGCCACCTACTTGAAAAAAAAAAGAAGAAAAATAAAAAATATATAGAAAAAGGAGAAAAAATAAAAAATAAAAATAAACAAATAAAACCACACTTCACTGCATGAGTATGGCTGGCAAGTTACCGTAGGTAACAGCCCATTGGCTGATTGTCTAGAGCCCAGCTCACAAAAATGTACAATAATTCCCAAAACACTTAGGGAAGAAGCAGGAAAGTAGAATAAACTGGCGAGATATACACTAGATTTGCCCTTGTGTTGACCCCATAAATAAACGAAGTAGGGAGAAAGCTACCGTTCGAAAATATAAACCTCTAGGCAAGGTCACCAAGGGTCGTAGAAACCCGAAGTCCATTTTAACGGTCGCCTAGTGAGTCTTTCACTCTTTTCACTAGATGCTTAGCACTTAGAGTCCTTTTCGAGTCTTGGGCGGGTCGGGTAGCTGTAAAAAGTTATCCCGAAACTCTCAAACTCCAAAAGTACAAAATAATTAGAAAAGAAGAAAAATAAAAAAAAATGTATCTTCCCTTTTCAAATAAGGTAAGGACTTAGGAGGTCTGCATTCTGGTAGACATTCGAGTACTATTGAGCTTTCATAGTTTAGGACCTTAATTGAAATTTTCTATTGTTAATAAATGACTTAGGCCTAAGCGATCGAGTCCTAATTCTGTTTTTATACATAGCATGTAATTTAATTTTGCTAGGGACTAACAAAAGATAGGCATGGGGGTATGATGTAGGCACATCCATTTATGTTAAAATGCCTATTTATGCATGTTCTTAGGCTTAGATTTACATTCCATATTATAAATATTGCATAACATGCATCATTCTGCATTAAAAGTAGTTGTGTATATTTTAGGTTAATTGCGTCCTTTTTGTGGTCAGGAGAGAAGGAGATTTACTTTGGATTCTCGGATTGATGATCCAACCGTACGGATCTGATCAAGACGACGATCGGAGTCCAGTAGCACCATATGCAGTCTGAGGAAGATCAACAGCCAAGGGACTAGGTGATGTAATTCAAAGCTTCAAATGACAAATCTGACTGTGCAGATGGATTCGGGTCGATGATCGCAGCCCAACAGCGTGAAAATCAACTCAATCCGACCTCTATAGTAGCCCCTACAATAGAAACAAGATGGATGGCCCAGATCGTTCCACGTGGTGCAACCTAGGCTGCCCACGCGCACGCACGCACCACCACACATGCACAACAGCGCAGGTGCACATGCGGAGAAGTGCACGCGCAGCAGCAGTGCACGTGGGTGCGCGCACAGAGGCACACGACACGGGTGTGTGGAGCACGCCCCAGCACAGCGGTAGGTGCGCTCGTGGGCTGTCTTCAGCGACGTTTGTGGTGGATCTTCAATGATGTTTATGACCACCATTAAATGTCCTGTATGGGAATTTGATTCTTTCCTCCACTATAAAAGGACCCCTACCCTCTCATTTTTCTTCATCTCTTCCTTTCTTCCTCTTACCACCTCCAAGGCTCTAGAGAGAGCTTGTTCCAAGCCCGGGATGCTCCTCTGGAGTAGAAAACCAAATAGTTTTTCCTCCCCTCATCCCCATTCATGGAGCATCCCGTAGCCATCGTCTCACCGCCCTTCGGGAGGAAGATCCTCCCCGCGACACCATCCTACCCCATCCTCCGTGCTTCGACTACGTTCTCCTTCGTCCCACTCCTCACCACCTTCCTCTAGGCAACGTCAGAGCGAGTTGCCCTCCGAGCAACCATCGAGGGGGATTTCTATCTTTTTCACTTTCATAGTGTAGTTTTCCTACTTTCATAGTTATAATAAACAGTTGTTCACAAATAGATAATTGTTTCCCTCTCTCTTATATTTTTGTAAGTTGATAAAGTTTTCATCGACCTAATCTCTTGCTTGATAAAAATACAGAAAAAATTAGAAAAGATAAAAATGACAAAAATAAATAAAAGCAAAACGAGGATTTTTCAAAACCAAACGTTCGTCTCCCAATGTTCGACTCGGGACTCACTTTTCGAGTTTTGGTTTATAAATTTTATCAGATAGACGCATTTTGCGAGCTACAACGATGGGTTCTCCAAACCCCGATTTCAATTCGTGAAACATGCCCTCATCAAGTGACAACAAAGATAGGGGGTTTTTGTAATAAATTCAAAAGTAGAGGGGTTATTTGGGATAAAAAGAGTTAGACTTGGACTAAATTGCAAATTAGGTCAAGGCAATCTCTGATTGGGTCCAAATTTTGATACAAACCTAATTTAGACCTAAGGAATCTAATGGTGAAGTTGGATTTTGGTTTTGACCTAGTTTGACTAGTTAACTTATGTAAAAACCCAAATTAGGATAATTACCTATCTGTAACTCTATTTTGGGTCAAAACGGGTTCTGATGATCAATTCGAGGATGCAAAAACCTAAAGAATATTTTTATATGAATTTTAGAGGGTTTATGTGAATTTTATCTTGGCCATAAACTCAGTTAATTAAGTGGGTCTATTTTTAGGGTTTTAGATGTCCATTAATTCATGAAATGTGAGAAAACTTGTTTCTGTATGCCTGAACCCACTTATTAGACATTAATGACCAAATGACCTTTAATAAAACCCTGACATACCCCATGGTTATTCTGTACTTGTGATAAGATGGTAAAATTGCAGAAATAACCTTATTTTCAACTTTTCTTCTCAAAACAACTCTTCCTGCTCAAGAGACCTTCTGACTGATATGTAGGATCTTTTATTGACTTTATAAGATCAAATTGAGCTAGTTATGGCTCATGATGGTGTTCCCATCAGTAGTGTAGTGTAGAATCAACACACCCACCTCCTTTAATCAATTCAGATCGGAGGAGATGAACTCATTTCAGTCCACTGATCAGTGATTTCTTGCTCTTCATATTTCCATTTTGCATTCTGATTTCCCCTCGATTTTAGTTTCACTGATCACCCCTTCATCAGGTCTAATTTCATATCTGAGGACCTTGTGTCTCAGATATGAAATTAGCACCAGAAACCACCTTGGGGGGTCTCCCACTCATTTCGCAAAGCACAAAGACCCCTATATTGTTTTATAAACCCGAATCGCTCAATCATATTTAAATTGGTTTTTAATATCCAATTCGGTGATTCAGAATGTATTTTGAACTTCATTGATTTGATTGAGCTTGGTTTTATTAGGTGTATGCAAGGATTCCAATGCTCTGGATTTGGATTTTGACATATGGATGAGCATATATCTGAATCAAGCCCTATGTTGGAGAGTTCTATCAAGGAAAATCAATTTCCCTGATTTGAGATAGAATAGGGACCCAACGAATCTTGATCTATCCACACAATTACCTTGAACACCCATCAGTGGTGTTCAAGGAGATTAAGTGGAGAAATCATTATAAGACCCAAAGTAAAAGCCTAATCAGGGTGATATTTTGTCCTCCATATTTCCACTTACATGATCCTTTATGGGAGGACTTAATTGAAATTTGAGAGGATTTTCAATCGAGAATGAAGAAGATTTGACATGGTTTAAAAAGAAGTTTGAGATCTTATTTTCACAGACACTGAATTTCAGATCTTCTTCTCTCGTTTACAAGAAATTTTAAGTGATTTTAAGATAAGATTTGAAGCATGATTCAGTATATTAAATGCCCTATATCAGACTTCACCGAGTTTGATTTTGGGTTTTTCTATCTTGAAGCATACATCAAATCAGTTGGAATTTAGAAATGGTTGAAAAGCAGCTTCCTTAATTATTTTAAGATGTCTGAATATACTGCATAAGATTTTAGATAGTGTTGCAATGTGTTTGAGCAGCATCAGAACTTTTGAGGTGCTACTGAATTCAAGCAGCAATACTGACGTTACTATCTGAAGCTGCTGTTGCTGCTATGGCTGCTTGATTTCAGCAGCTGCAGCTGTTGCTGGTAGCTGCTGTTGGACTGAATCAATAGGGCAGTGAGCTAGAACTATGATATTTTGAATAGTTGACATGTTTGTAATGTGTGCAATAATTCATGAACAATCATTCTTGTACTTAAAAATAAATTTTAATTGAGTTTGAAATGCTAGTTTAAGCTCATTGGATTCATTGTCAGCTCTTTCATACTTAAATTTGTCTAAAATAAGATTTCAATGGAATTAAAGGATAAAATCATGTTTTTATGTTCATAAATGCTGAAACATGCTTGCTAAATGCTCTCAGATGTTTGAACACCTTTTCCAGCTCTTTAACTAAATTCTTAGGCCTTAGGTTTCATATTCAAACACTGATTTAGGCCTCTTTTGTAGTTAAACTTGTATATAAATAAAAAAGCTTTAAAAAATCCAAAAAAATAAATAAGCCTGTCTTGGTGAAGATCAGGTATATTCCTAGGTGCACAATAAGTTTCAAGGTCATTTGAACCCTTGGCTTGGTATAACATACCAGCCGACGATTCAGTATACCTTTAGACTTAATAAAAGAACTTAACCTACAAAAATACGAAAAACACATTCTCTATCTCACCTATTTCTTTTTGTCTCACTTCCTACCTCTATAAAAACAATAAAACCCATAAAAAGAAGAAAAACTCCAAAAACACCCAAAAGTACCATGTATATTATGTATATACTTGTAATTATAAGCTATATAATAAGTTATACATGTACATACTGTAAAATAGGTGTATAATAGGTATAACTAACTTATATATATATTTTATAATGTAAATTAAATATTTAAGATTATTTAAACTATATATTACTTAATCATATAACTATTTATTATTTATACTAACTTATAAGCACAATAACTTAAGAAAATATATAAAACCACGTAAATAATTGTATTTACTAATGATACTATATATACATATCTATATGTGTATTATGTATATTATAAACCCTATATTATAATTTAATTATGTATATATAATAAATAATTAATTTATTAAGTTACTGGCTAAGTTATTAAGTTAAATTAAAATAAATTAGTAAATTAAGTTATAACTGAGATAATTTATACTATATCATTGTATTATAGTATTTTAAGTAAATTAAACTAATTTAATTATATTTATAATGTATTATACTATTTATACTTAAATTATATGTATAATACCCTAAATTCATTTATTAAAATGTAAATAAATTAAGATAAATCCTGTAAAATGCAATAAAAATGTGTATTAAATATTTTAATATGTATACTAACTCTGTACAAGGTCAATTAGACCATTAATTACTAATTTATACGCTAATTAAGAAATAAACCTAATAATTAGTATGTATAAATTGTAAATTTTAATTAATTTATTTATATAGTAAATGTAATTAAATTTGTAAAAAAATTATAAAATTATGTAGCCCTGTGTAAATAATTTAATACCATATAATTTAATTTTAAATTATATTAATTTACGGCCCTCAATTTGAGGGCCAAAATCAATCAATAGGAACATGCACTCTAGAGCAGCAGCGTTGAAGGGGCGCTGATATAGTGCCATATCAGTAGAAGAGAAGTGACCAGCACTACTTAAGTTGAATTTGCTCCTTTTCCTTCCTAGTCGTCGCAAGCACTGGGCACCCGAAAACCTATCCTACTTATACCCTCTGAGCACATGAACATAAAACGAGATTGGCATGAGATTAGTGTACGGTGCGGGTTGGGAGCCCGGCACTGTGCGTGGGCCTAATTGGGCCCATTAACGAGCATAAATTAGATTAAATGGGCTAATTAATCATCAGGGTGACCTTAGTAGAGGTCTGGTTCCACCCGTTGAGGGTACTGTGTATCCCTCGAAAAGGTTACCCACCAATAATAAACCTAATTTGTTATTAAGAATAGTAATCAAGCTTTAATCACTAAGGTTAAAAGAGAAGGCTGTGAGTGCTAAGTGTTGAAGAGAGCCCTCTGAGAATGGCTAAGCAGAAGAGAGAAGAACAAAAGAGGCCCTATGCCTATTGTGCTGTGTGTATGTATACAAGTATATAAGTATATAATATATATATGTTTACTGTAAATAATATGTAAATAATATAATAATATGTATACGTAGTATAGAGTGATTGAGCTCATATTTGTATATAAATGACATATGAGCTTTACTGGCAGATAAATACTGTATGCAGAATAAATGTCAGTATAGACCCTAGTTTTTACCTCAGCTTATGTATATAGTTTTTCTAAGGTTTAGCGACGCTTATATGTGTTGTTGTACATTCATTATATGTTACTGTAAGTGTTAATATGTTAACTTAAGTTAGTATAGTGTATGTTATTACTTATTATTGTACATCTATCTAAGCATTATTAATATAAGTTATAAAAAGATAGTATAGAATATTCATTTATAGTTTTTTATGCTTGTTTGTACATAGTTGTTTTCAAGCATTATAATGATTTGTAATTCATTCTTGTATATATAATTGATTCATTCTTTGATTATTACATTCATCCATTCATTATTGTACATAAAATCAATCTTTTTAGAATTAAAGAATAATATTGGACTTAGAGAGTGATGTATATTAATAACTGACTCCCAGTGAATGACCTAGAATAAACCAGTAAAAATTAAGTAAATAAATAAAATTGATGCGACAACGATTTGTATTTGTAACATATACTACAATAACGACCACTTTTTGTATGAACCGGTGGTCGAACGATTATTTTTGGTGCTGTTGCTGGGGAGGCAACTCTCTATATGCCAAAATTATTCTTGAGTTCTTTATTTGTAAATAATTTTTGCTTTTGTAAATAAACATTCATTCATTCAAATTTTTTTCATTGTATATAGATTCTTTTATTCTTTTATTCTTTTTGTATATACATTCTTTAGTTCTTACTAATCAATTGTTGTTTTTGAAGCACTTGAGAAGTAGGAGTAGCGTCTTCTTCTAGGTAGAGATCTGCTTCCTGGTGGGCTCACTGCAATTTAGACCTGACTTCCTGGTGAAGTTTTTCCGTGGAGCTACATTATAGTAGCATGGTATAGTATAGTTTAGATTTAAGTATATTACTTAGGATATATTTGTTAGGGATAAGTTGTGAGAGCTTGTTCTCACATATCTTGTAATAATTTAGACTCTCTGGACTCTCTTATTATCTCTCTCTACTCATCTCTCATTGACGTGATTTTTCCATTCGTGGGTTTTCCATATTGATTTCTTTTTCTTTAGTTTTTGTTTGTTGCATTATACAAAAATTCAAAAAAATAATTATAAAATCAAAAATTCAAAAAAATATCATCCTTATCTAGCAGCAGCATGTTCTAGGCATCCATACTTAAGTTGCATCATTACTTGCTAGATTTCAATTCCAAGTCAATTGCATCAATTGTAGAATTGCTGGAGTCAGGTACGTAATTCCTTACCTTCCTCAACTCCTACCATCCTTGCATTTGAATTAATTAATAAGACCATCTCTTATGTTGAAAAGATTAAAAAAAGTGAGACAAGCAGCATAGAAAATACACTTTTAACTACTTCAATCATATCCAAAAGGAGACATAAAAATTTATCTGAAACCATGACTGATTTTTCACCGCTACTATGTTGATTGCCATCATGCACACAGCATGATCGCATAAGTCACAAATACACGGGTTTCTACCTCATCTCCTTTAGCAACCATAGGTTCTAGATTCGCAAGATAGTCATATCCAAACTCCTGGTGGATTTTAGAGGTCTGCACGTTGCTAGGTTTATCTTAAGACACGTACAATTGCTTGAAACATTTGTTTGCATACTACTATTTTGCTTAGTAGCCTCTAGGAAAAAATTGATTTTTCTCAATTGATTGTTTGATTGGTCTTTCTGTGATTGAGATTGTTTGGGAATTCTGATTTTGTGATTGAGATTGAGATTTACCTTCCGTTTGAGTTGTGACTATTTTAAAAAGCTACGTTTTCAAAAATTGACTTAGTGGAAGGTAAGTGATCCCAAAACCCTGAACTTGTACTCCCTTTGGGTGCTGATGCCTAAGTTACTGCTTGCACTTCTATGCCTTCCACATCTGATCCTATACCTCTTAGGCCTCAAACTCCCATCCACTACTCCACACATCATTAGGATGATCATGATTCTGCACAATTGGAGGATTTGGAAGAACTTCCTCCACATCTTGCTACAAATCCTCCACCACTAGCACCACCAAACCATAGGTTCCAAGCTCCCCCATACCCAAACTTTCCTAACCAACCACCACGGAGAGAGGGCTTATGCCTCATCTTCAACACCTATTTGAAACACAACTTCAAATGAATAACCTTACACAATAGGTGCAACAGCTTGCACAAGCTGTGAATCTTTTAGCAACCCTCCAACATCAACCTCAACCTAGAAACCCTCAGGCACCACCTCAACCTCATAGACGTCAACTATGGGATTACTATAATACCACAGTTTCCCAACCTATTCCTGTGGTACATTATCCCGATGGGGGTCATGCTGTTGAACTAAAGCCAAACATCATCGCACTTATTCCTCACTTCCATGGACTTGCTTCTGAGGACCCTTTTCAGCATTTAGAGGAGCTGAAAAATCTTACTCAAACTTTGGGTCCACAAGGCCATGATTAGCACATGCTTTTAATGAAAATGTTCTCCTTTTCATTGAAAGACAAAGCCATCTTCTGGTTTAGAACCTTAGCACGAACTACACCTATAGACACATGGGCTTCTTTGGAACATGAGTTCCTAAAGAATTACTTTCCCGTAAGCCGCATTAACGCTCTAAGGCATGCTATCTCCACTTTCACCCAAAACTCAGGAGAGCAGATGCACGAAGCTTAGGAGAGATTCCATGAGCTTCTGAGAAAGTGTCCCCACCATGGTATCCCACATTGGCAATAGGTCCAGATCTTCTATCATGAGCTCCATGATGACACAAGGAACTTTGTAGATGCCACTTGTGGAGGGAACTTCTTGTAACAGGACGAGGACTCAGCCTTTGAGCTCTTCGAAGGCATGGCTAAAAACTCTATTAATAATTCTTCGATGAGCATGTTTAATAGAAAGTCCTCTCATTCCTACTCACACTTGGGGGTACACGAAGCCCAATCCAATAGCAGAGACTTAGAGATAGTGGCTAGTCAACTAGATAAGGTGGGCTTAATAGAGAAGAAAGTATATGAAGTATGGAAATTTCTCTCTAAACCTTCATCATCTCCTTCTTCCCAATCACCTACACCACAAACCTCTTCCCAGTTTTCCACAGGGAAGGAAACTGTGAATAACCTTACTGTGACACAACCTGCACTACCAAACTATTCATTCCCATATTCTTCACCGGTGGGAGGAACCTTTGTTCCTCCTTACACTGACTTCCCTGCACATTCCGGAGGTTCGGACGAGCTCCACACCATTCACAATGACACATTTACACAAACCTATAACCCTGGATGGCGTAATCATCCAAATTTCTCGTGGTTGGGAAATTCACAAGGACTTCCTTATCAACAACCTTCTACACCATCACTTCACAACCCGATCCGAGCACCACCTCCACAAACACACGGGTATCCACCGTGTGCCTACCAGTAACCCCAACCTAGGTCGGCCCAATACTCTCAACTTGGGCCTACACGAGATGACCAATTGGGGTCTATCATGAAAGCCTTTGCTGATATGCAGCAACAAAATATTGCTATGCAGTAGAGACAGGACGTGACACTAGCAAAGATGAGAGCCCAGCTATCGCACTTGATGGAATCCCATCAACCACATTCACTCCCATCTAAAGCACAACCCAATCTAAGGAACAAACCTGCCCAGAGGTATGTTCAACCTAGACCTTCAGTGCAAGGTCAAGCACATGTTATTTCACAACCCTTGCATGAAATTGAATTCCACACTGACCCAAATTCTTCCTATCGACAACCTCAACCTCCTCTGTTACCAAATTCTAAGTTACCATCTACATCTAAAGCTAAACTTAATGCCATAGTCACTAGAAGTGGTAGAAGCATTGTAGATCCACCACTTCCTACTTCTGCATCTTTTCCTGGACCTACTTCCACTCGTCCATCTAATTCACCTCTTCCTACTTCTTCTAAACCTAGGAATGACCCTCCTATCACCACTTCTATACCTTTTTCCAGAGGCCTTAAAGAAGAAGGGAAAAGGAAAGAAGAAGACTTGTGTGGCACCTGAGGAGAATTTGCTTAAGCTCTTTGAGCAAGTCCACATAAACATCCCCTTGTTGGATGTAATTCGCCACAAACCTCTTTACGCTAAGTTTTTAAATGACCTATGTACACCTAAGTGTAAAGCAAGGATTCAGAAAGGGAGTAGTCCAATCATCCTCTCGGAACAATCAAGTTCCATCATTTCCAGTACCCTCCTGATGTAAACATGTTCATATTACATAAAATGTCTATTTATGCAAGTTCTTAAGCATAAAATTGCATTACATACTATAAATATTGCATAGCATGCATCATCTTACATTTAGATTAGTCTGAATAAAATGGAGGTTAATTGTCTCCTTTTATGGTCAGGGATAGGGAGACTTTTTATCAGATCCTCGGATCAAAGATCCAACCATACAAATCTGTTCAGGGCGACGATTGGAGTTCAACGACTCCAAGATCGCCCTAATCGGACATTTGTAGCATCAGATAGAGAGCGAGGAACCCTAGAAGATCAAGGGTCAAGATGGTGTTAATCTGCACTTCAACTGACAAATCTGACTGCACAGATGGATTCGGATCGACCATCGCAGCTTAACAGTGTGAAAATCGACTCAATCCGATACTCGTGGCATCATCTACATCACCCAGAAGATGGATGACCAAGATAGTGCCACGTGGAGCCATCTCGGCCGCCCAATCGGCCGCATGCATCCGCTGAAGCATCCCACGCCAACACTTCCCTGCAGTTTGATCAAGATGCAACGGCTGCAAGGTGCCCGCACTTAAGTTAAGCGCTTGACACAAATGCACCCACAGCGCGTTGGTCGAGCACCTTAACTCAGCGTTAAGGCGCATGTTCGAGCCGCGAGAAGCGCGTGGATGAAGAGGGCGAGCGGGCGAATTCGACTGCGCAATGGAGATCGGGCAACTATGCATGCCCAATCGGATCCATGCACCATCTGACACGGCAAGGTGATGCGGCATCACACGCGATGAGGCGCGCGGTTGAAGCAGTGGGGATGTGTTCTCAGCCATTCGATCTCATGATCAAACGACCGAGATTGAGAGATCGTGGATAGGCGTTGAACACGGAGAGGTGAGCGAGCGCACGCATGCTGCCCACTACGACCATGTTTAGGCCTTTAGTGACAGATTTATACGTCACTAAAGGTCTTGAATTAATGATTTTCAACATAAAATGACAAAATTGCCCTCACTCCTTGCAACTATAAAAGGAGAACCCCTACATATGAAATTCTCATCCCTTCTTCTCTTCTCTCACCCCCTCCAAAGCTCTAAGAGCTTGTCCCAAACTCAGGATGCTCCTCTAGAGTAAAAATCTTAATTTTTCCACCTTCGTCCCCCTTCGTGGAGCATCCTGCGTTTGTCCTCTCTTTACATTCGAGAAGCGGATCCCGCGACAATGATGACGTGCTGCTTCTTTTCGATTCTTCCCGCTTCATCCTCCTTCTTGCTCTGTTCCCCGTCTTCCAGGCGTCGTTCCATCCGGCTTGTCCTCCAAGCGATCGTTGAGGAGGATATCTCTCTCTCCATTCTTTTTACTGCTTTCTAGAGTAGATTTACTTCCTTCTAGTGTAATCATTTCCCACTTTCTAGTCGTAATGAGTAGTGTAATGAATAATTTTTTATACTGAAATCCATGTTTATTCTACATCCCTTTTGCTTTTATTTGTAATATTCTCTTTCTCTCTCTTCTATTTATTATTTGTTAAATAGTTTTCAACTAGCTATTCTGTTTTGTGACAAATAAAACAAATACGTATTTTTAATAAAACATCCTCTTCCCTAAGTTCGACCTGGGATTTCTATTCCAGTATAAATTTTATTTGTGGAACCTGAGTTCTTTGCTTTCAAACTACAACGACTGGTTTTCAAAAACCAAATACAATAGCATAGTAACCCGTAGCTTCAACATTTTGGTGCCGTTGTCGGGGAGGCGATGTTCTTTGATTTTTTCGCATTTTCGAACTTATCAATCATTTACCTCACTTTTCTCCTTTCTTATTGTGATTGCTGGTACTCTTTTGAGATGAGCAAAAGCGGTAGATTGGAGCAAAGTATTGTTGAAGGTTCTATAAGTTTTCCCCCACCTCCTACCCATTAGTTTCCATTCCACCACATAATAACACAAACATAAATCAACTTAAATGTTCTTATAAACTCTAAGGTTAGTTTTGTTTGTTTGTTTGACACCTACACCCGCCTCAACCTCCACATTTAAAAAGAAAAAAATAAAAAAATCTCACAGAGGTACAAAACCTAATTTGATTTTCAAACTCAACTGGTAAACCGATCTTTGAGACCAGTACACACATCCAAACACATAATTGAGTAGAAATCAAATTAGGTAATCACTTGTGTGCTTAATTAAGTGGTGCAATAGGCCAATTGTTTGAGTTGATTGAGTCACACCACTTCAATTAAAATCAACTCATCAAGTAGCTGCCTTATAGGTTCAACTCTTAGGGATTTACCAGGCACTCCACATTCTTTTAAGTTTCAAAGGAAAACATCTTCACCTGTGCTTTCAAAACCTGATGTGCCAAAAAACTTATTTGAAAATACCTAAAGTTGAATCATAAAAGCTACTAAGCAAGATTTGAACCCTAAAATTCACTGCATCAAAAATAATCTTGCTTGAAAATCATTGGTTATGCATGCACACACACATCAATCAATCGTTAAGGGCACAACCCAGATAAAGGGTCCATCACATTCCAAAGCGCATTCAAACCTAACACTAAATAAAACAGAGTAGACATTTGCTTTAAGGATTTGACTCGCTCTTTGGAGCCTAGAATGAGATTATTTTCGATTAGTCTGTTTCTATTATTCAATCTGATGTCTAGCTAGGAGAGCAGAATCAAACGATCGTGGATGGGGGTTACATCAGGAACCGGAGGCGCAAGTCGAGGGAAGAACCTTCTCCCCAGTCCCTCCTTCTAACTTGTTGGATTGAACAGACAGAAGTAGATCAAATCATTTCTTTATCTCAAGACAGGTTCTGGGAGTCTGTAGGTCTTTAGGCTAGCCCACTTAAGGACAAGTTTGATTGCTTGTATTGCAGGGCACCTTTCTTCCTTCCGTCTTTCATGAATCCTTCCACCTTTTATACGCATTCCCGCTCTTTCCCTCCTGTTATGAGTTATCCTCAACATGATGATTATCTCGACTCGTACTGTAATCAACCATTGGTTAGTTGGGATACCTCGATTGGGGATACAATTCCGGACCACCGTGTTTAGGGTCTAACCCTAAACACCATAATTGTGATTTCTACCCTTCTTAGAGCCACATCAATTATAGATCATCACCCTTTCATGGACAACCTAATACAATCTACAATCAAGGAGGATACACTGATCATTACCCATCCTCTGATTACACTACCTTTAGGTCATCACCACCTTTTGAACAATCCAAAATGACCTATTATTAGGAGGGGTATCATGAATCTTAATTTGTTAACTCTGCATTGATCCCAAACCCGCCTGTTGCAATGCTTTGTCAGGCTTTTTAAGTTAGTCATGTTGTAGTATAGGTAACCAAGCGTTGACAACAAATAAGAATTTATTACTCGAAAACCTAAGTATCCAAGGTCGAACACAGGGAGCAAATGGAATTTATTCACTAATCTCAATAATGTAATTGAATGCTTAAAGTTACTCAAAACTTAATTCAGAATATAAATGCAAGAATGTAAGAGTCAAAATTATAACAAAATAGAATTGGATGTCTAATTCCATGATCAGATGTCTTAAAAAGATGTCTCTCATTTGGCTCTTATTTCCCTCTCCTTTCTACTTTCTCTTCTCTGACTTTCCTCTTTCCTCTTCTTATTTGACTTTGGCTGTCTACTTCTTCTTCCTTTTCCTTCCTTGGCTTCTACCTTGGCTCTCCTCTGACTTCTTCTTCTCTTTCGCCTTCCTTCCTTCTTCTTCCTTTTCCTTCCTTGGCTTTGGCCATGGCTCTCCTCTGACTTCTTCTATCTGCAGCTAAGTGTCAACTTCACCTTGCCTTTGTCTCCTTCAGCCTGAGCTCTCCTGTGACTTTCTCTTCTCTTTGGCCTTCCTTCTTCTTCCTTTTTCAGCTAAGTCTTTCCTTCCCTACTTAGCCTCACTTCACCATGCCTTAGCTTCAGCTGCACCTTCCTCTTCCTCCCTCTTCCCTACACTCACTGAAGAGCAAAACCTACCCCTACCCTTCCTTACATCTCGCTCCCTTTATTTCTCTCTTCGGTACGCTCTCCTAGAGCCGAGTAATCGTGACTGGTGCGCGCCTGGGTCGAGGAGCACTGGCGTGGGTGTGATGCGCGAGGAGTGCTCGGATAGGTAATTGGGTCAGGTGCCAGGTCCGTGGGGAAAGGTCGCGGACGAGGCACGGTGAGTGAGGGCGAGGGACCTCACCCCTGTGTTCTCAAGGCGAACAACATAAAACATAAATTCAATTTATCCTATGCGCCGCACTCTTGCATTCACGAGGTGGGACTAAATGTCCCACCCGCTTCCGCGCTCCCACCCGCAGGAACTCCTTCTTCAATTGCTGCTACTAGG
Organism: Thalassia testudinum; assembly: GCA_037157565.1. Taxonomy (NCBI): domain Eukaryota; kingdom Viridiplantae; phylum Streptophyta; class Magnoliopsida; order Alismatales; family Hydrocharitaceae; genus Thalassia; species Thalassia testudinum. The sequence continues at coordinate 1,085,048 of JAZHRO010000028.1, forward strand.
TTGCTTGCCAAACCAATTGCTTGGCTGTATGAGTTCGTGCACTCATCTGATTCCTTTGGGACTCTGACGCCTGGAGCACACAATCTGGGATGAAGCTCGTGACCTTCTCGCTATGTGCTTCAATGACAGCAGGTGGTGTGATCTGACACACACAAACATAGCCTTGCGGCCCCATTAAGACACATGGGAAGCATTGCTATGTTAAGGTGAAGGCAGGACGGTAGGTGGCAGGCCATGGGGCGACCTAGGTGTGCGTGCCTAGGTCACCCTGTGATCGTGCTTATGGGTTAGGTCGGTGGGTGTTTAGGGCGATGATGGTGGTTAGTGGATGGGTGGAAGGTGATTAGTGGACTGTGGCGGAGGTGGTGAGGTGCTTGGTGAGGCGTGTGGAAGTGTGGAGCGATGGAGGCGCCTCGTTGGTGGGTGGCCGGAGATGGAGAAGATGGCGGTGGACAGTGGCTGTGAGGGGTCGAAAAGGGAAATAGACAAAAGGGAATTGAAGAGGGGATAGAGGGGAGTAAGTCTAACCTAACTAAGTGGATGAAGTGGGAGAGTTGGCGGCTGGCTATACCTGCTGTTGCTGGAGAAGACAGTGTCCAGTGGAGGAAGACGGCTATGACGAAGGGTCTAGAGGTGCGCGCACGTGTGTTGCGCGACGCAGAGGAAGATGGTGACCGCAACTCTGCCACTAGTAGTGTGACAGAGCGATGAGAAAGAGGAGGGAGGCTCGCTGGACTTCCTAACTGAAGGAGAAGAAGATGAAATTGGGGTGGATCTCTGGCCAAGTCGAGCTGCAGAGATGTGGTCAGAGGTGGTGGTGCTTTTATAGTCTCTAGCAGAGACTCTTATGCTTGGAAGATAAGCCTCCAAGCACAAGAGACCTCACCAGAGATGGAAACTATTAGAGACCTAAATCTCTCGTGCGTTCGCACAAGAGATTGGGTGCGAATCAGAGATTAGGACCACGCTCAAATGGAAGGGAATTCCTTAGAGAATCTCCCTTCCAAATCTGGGAGGAGATCTCTGAGGAATGAGGGAGTACTCCCACTTCATTCCTCGCTGGAGTAGGATTTCTCCCCATTAATGATGGAGGGACCTATTTGTAAGAGTGGCAAGGAAGTTAGGGGGGTCTGTGCAATGGTTTTCAAAAGATAGGGTCGAAAATGTAATTGGGTGTACTATTTTGCAAAGTAGGTCAAGATGACCTCCCCTTAGGTCCAAATTTTGGTAAAAACCTAATTTGGACCTAAGGAATCCAATGGTGAAGTTGGATTTTAGGTTTGACCACGTTTGACTGACCAAATTAAGTCAATTTATGAGTTAAGACACCAATCTTGGTCAAAATAGGTTCTTAAGGCCGAATTGAAGGTTCTAAATCTTAGGGGATATTTTCAAATGAATTTTAGAGGGTTTAATTGATTTTTTTCCTGACCAAAACCTTGTTGAATTGAGCGGGTCTGTTTTAGGGTTATAGAATGTCATTTAATTCTTGGATTGAATAATAACCCATTTCTGACCGAACCAACCCACTTTTTATCTTATTCAAACCTATGTTTTGCCTATGAGAAATCCTGTTTATGTACTGCAATGGTAAAATTATAGTTTTAACCTTTATTTCATGTTTTCTTCTCAAAACACTTATTCCTTGAATTAAGCCCTTCTCTAGGTTATGCAGCTCTTATTCTCTTTCTTGGGTCAAAATGAGCTAGTTAAAGCTCATGATGAGGCTCTCATCATAACCCCATGCCTATCTTTTTCTAGTCCCTTAGCAAAATTTTAAGGTTTTAACTTCTATTCTAGATCCTGAGTGTCTATCACCAGTTATGATAAGTGTTTTTCTTCTTTTGATTAGGTTAAGAATGCTGACACTAGGCCTAGAGGTACTCAAGTATCAACTAAAATCTGGACCTGACCTGCTTTACCCTCAGTCCTCCGCAAAGGTTTTAAGGCCTACAGAAACTATCCTACGGCTTGTTGGACTCCGCGATTAAAGCACCCGTGCTTGAGACATTTTTAGCCTAGGTTCAGTTTGCAGTGTGTTCTTGTAAGAGAGAGACGGAGGATTTATTTGTTTGGAGAGTTATCTCTCTCTTTTCCTTTTATTTCTAGCTTCGGATTGGCTTCTCAACATGGTCTGTATCGGATTGCTTATTCCCATCATCAATCCTCAAAGGTCCCTAGCAATCGATGCTTCGTGATAGCACCGCCCATGGCAACCTCCAGAATCCTGGCTTTCGAGATTTTGAGATAATCCCACCCATGGCGTTCCGTGGCCGAATCCAGACCCTGGCAACCATCATTTCGTGATAATACCGCCCATGCTATCTAAACCAACATAATGCTTACATGCCCCTAGTAGTATATTTAAATATCCTAAGAGACAAGCACTGAGTAGACGATATGTTGTTACACATCTTCGAGGGGAATTTCCTGCCTCTTTGCATTGGGGACTCGTCCAAATCAAATTGTGTTGATCGGCTGCTCCTATTCTAGGCAACTTTTTCAGAACATTGAAACACTTTTTACGTGATTTTGATATTTATGCACACTGAACCGGATAGTGTGTGGATTGGGGTGCTTAGGTTACCGAATCCCGCAAACCGAAGGTCAGTTAACGAGGTCGAATACTTCCTAAGCCTTATGCCTAATACTTAAGCTTCGCATTTTCCCCAACCTCTTGAGGATTATCTAGATCTTAATAGGTATGTGAATTTTTAAGCCTAAGAGTCTAGCCCAGAAGGCCTAAGATTAGTGTTCCTGCTATTCTCTTTTTGTGTCTCCTTAGCACTTTTCTTGAGATGGTCTAGAACTTCGGTTAATTCTTTAATCTCTTACTAATGACTATCACTTTTTCATTTTATGCTCCTTTTAGTCATTTTGCTCTTTTTCTCCTCCTTATGATTATGTGGCTCACAAAATTTCCTCCCTCCATTTTTTATTCTTTTTCATAATTTTCAATTTTTGTGATTTTGACATATGTAAAATTTTTTTATGAGAATCCTTCTGACTTTTTCTTGGTTCTGTATGTATGCACTTTACCACCCCCCCATGCCTAAGATTTGCAATGTCCTCATTGTAAACGGAGGGTGTGAAATGGTGTTGAGGTCAAGGACTTAGAACAGGATACATTGGGTGGGTGGATGGGTCGAAAATGACTGATGCGAATGATTTCAAGCTCTGGTACATGTACCAGAGGTGGGATCAACTATCTAAGGCTAAACTCAAGGTGCAATGGATGTGGAGTACAGATGGATAATCAGACGGGTCTCTATTTTTGGAATGACGGATTGCCTCTTGTTAAGTGCTAAATTCAACACCTTTAGCCGAGTGGAACATGGGGTAGAGAGGGAGTGGTCAACTCAGTGGAATTTTGTAAAATAAGCACCTTGATTAAGAGCTTGGTTGGTCCAACCAGGTGCTTGTTAAGATCAGTGGGCTAATGATGCAGCCCAAACCCAATCAGTTTGGTGGGTTGATAGATGCAGATCAACAGATGCGGAACCCACCATATGCAATGTGGCTTAGATGGATATGCAAGTGAAAACTTGGGTTTAGGCTGAGTCGAATCAGCCTGGTCAGAGTAGGATTCCGAAAAATAATCAGTGCATGGTGTGGAAACCCTATAGGGGTGATCAGAGAATGATGGATCATGTTTTTCAGTCTGATTGATACCTGATGCCCGATATAGATGTGGAGTTGAATCATTTGCAAACAGCTCAGTGAGAGGTGAATCAGAATAGAAATTGAGTTCGGTTGCGGGTTGGGGTAGAGAACGGGTTTTGATCAGTTCTGTATGTGTGGAAGAGGCGGCTTCAATGCCAAGTGTGAATGAGGGCTCTTCTAGAAAGGAATGACAGGTGGTCTCATGTAGAGAGTCCTCATAGTAACTTTCAAATCAAAAGCAAAAGCCTGGAGAGTGTCTATGGGATATTGGAAATCAGAGTCGAGAAAAGATTCGTATTCTGGGTCACAACCACTCTCGGCATTTGCTGGTTCTGATTCTTGAGGATCGAAAAGAAATGATTCCATGTTACTGGAACCTGAACTGAAATCATTGATCTCGGGAACCGGGGCCTTAGAATCGGAGTTAGAGAATGAGTCATGTTAGCTGAGGTCGTAGATTGGCTTGTTATAATTAGGAAGCAGATTTTCTCCGATGTTATGGTCCGATTCAAAATCGTCAGAGAGTTTGTGAAAATCAAAATCTGAATGAGATTCAAGATCATGAGTTCCACCATAGAATAAATCATATGCTGTAGATTCAGCAGCCTGACTGGTGTCTAGCATAGATGTCAATTCTGAGCTTAAAAAGGTGTCCTTATCTGGTAGAGGCTCAGGTTCCAAGCTGGTAGGATAGACCCAATTGAAAACCCACTCATCCAACTCCTCAGTTTTTGTATCGTAAATTGGCATGACTTCCGAAAAATTGATTGGTTTCTCTGAGGATGTTGGTGAGAGATATTCATCAAATAGAGGTCCAAAATCATATTCTTTATTAAAAAATTATCTTTCTCATGTGGGACCTCGAAATCTTCCCAATAGGTTTCAGATCTAGATTCTGGGCTTAGGATGTGGGTTGAATCACTAGAATCTAGCTCCAAATAACCTTCGAGGGTCACCTTATCAGAATGAGGGGAGGAATTTACACCCTCGAGAGGCTCAGTTCTACTCTCATTATTGCAGGAGTTTTGGGATTCTAAGCCTGGTGATTCATGGCCTAAAGTTGGCTCAACATTGTGTTCTCCTACACTTGGAACTTCCCAACCTTCTTCAATATCAAGCACATTGTATTCTATCTGGGTTGGGAATCCACAACCATTTTGTGCCTCAAACTCGAGATCAGATTGATCCTCGATGTTGCCCCATGATGGTTCATCCTCTGTTTGTGGCATATACGGGTATTTCTGGTCGATAATTTATCTTAATAATCTCATTATCTCTTCCCATTTTTCAAGATCATCTTGGTGTTTCTCCCAAATTATAGGATTTGTCATGCATTGAAGGTATTCAAGATTGTGTAATTTTTCTTTCTCAATGTATCCTGTGATGAGCATGTCTCGGGTTGATCCATTTGTGGCTTCTACCAATAGCACTTGGGCACAAGTTATGATGAAGGTTGTGGTTGTTGGGACATCAACCTGATTGTTTTCTACTGGTGTTGAGGTTTTGTCTTCTTTTTCATAGAATTTCAGGGCATCCTCAATCATCCTATCTCACATAGATCTCCGATATTCAAGTCTCTTGAATGATAGTCCTAAGTGATTTGGCTGCATATTTGGATCAGTTGGTGGAATCAAGGGGTAGAATCGGAACTTGAATCAAGATGTAGAATCAAGTTAGGAAGCGATTAAATCTGAATAAAGAGCCCCACTGAAAAAGTATGTGTGTGCTCTAAAGAGAAAAGATGAGGGACTGGAGATGTTTTGGACATAATCGAGGCACCAAAAAATGTTGGATGACTATGGAGGTTCATGGCGGATGATACCCCTTGATCAAAAGGTCATCCACCTGAGAATTACATGGGTAGCCAAAGAGGGAGAGTCCCGCAAAGACCCCTACACGGTAGAGCATCCTCACGGGTTACAAGGTTTCCCCCACCCCACCTCTCTTGTCACTGAGATTCCAGGTAGACCAGAATGGTGACCTTGACCTCCTAAGTCTACCACTTTTATTTCAAAGGTGCTTTAGGGTTTTCACTTGAACTTCAGATGTTTTGATGTTGTGACCTAATTTGGAGGTTGGTTGACCCAAGGGGTCAACTTCACCTGACCTATCCTAAAGATGGCAGAATGATTCTAGGCCTGGGACCTAGAGATCACCCTGATTTGACTCCCAGTTTCTTAGGTCCAAGATTTTTTTGAGATTCAAGTGCTTTTAGAGCATAATTTTTAGTGTTTGTCTTGTTTAGATCTCTTCAATCAAGGGCTTGTGTAGCACACTGATGCAGGAGGGTTCATTTTATTTTATACAGGCATGTGTGACTAGCACTCCAGAAACCCCACTGTTGAAACCCTAATTTAGTTCTATCTCCAATCCTCTTTTTCACAAAAGTTCTCTTTGCACTCAAAAACAAGAAGTGTGTTGTCCGCGGAGTTTAAGTGTGATTTCTATTAGGCACAAGAATTTTGTGGGATAGGATCTAAGAAATTGCTTCCACTTCAGTAAGTTTTTTTTAAAAATTTTTGCAAAATCAGGAAATGTTTGCCCTAAAGATGGTGATTACTATAGAAAGAAGGCAATTGATTCCTAAATTAATTGCTTCCTTTTGTCTTTCAAGGATTAGGGGATGGTTTAAGAGATTACCTACCCTCGAGTAGTTGACTTGCGGGAGGGATCTTCTCATGAAATACCTTGCAAGATCACAACAAAGCAAAGTAGGGCAAGTTAGTGTTCAATATGATAAAAAAAGAATGCAGAGATTAGTGATAAATTACACGTTGCTACCCGACAATGGCGCCAAAATGTTCCAACGCTTTTTCGAACTTTTTAAGTCAGTTAGGTTGTAGTATAGGTGACCAAGCGTTGACAACAAATAAGAATTTATTACTCGAAAACCTAAGTATCCAAGGTCGAACACAGGTAGAAAATGGAATTTATTCACTAATCTCAATAATATAATTGAACACTTAGAGTTACTTAAAACTTAATTCAGAATATAAATGCAAGAATATAAGAGTCAAAATTATAACAAAATAGAATTGGATGTCTGATTCCATGATCAGACATCTTAAAAAGATATCTCTCATTTGGCTCTTATTTCCTTCTCCTTTCTGCTTTCTCTTCTCTGACTTTCCTCTTTCCTCTTCTTATTTGACTTTGGCTGCCTACTTCTTCTTCGTTTTCCTTCCTTGGCTTCTACCTTGGCTCTCCTCTGACTTCTTCTCTTTGGCCTTCCTTACTTCTTCTTCCTTTTCCTTCCTTGGCTTCTGCCATGGCTCTCCTCTAACTTCTTCTATCTGCAGCTAAGTGTCAACTTCACCTTGCCTTTGCCTTTGTCTCCTTCAGCCTTAGCTCTCTTGTGACTTTCTCTTCTATTTGGCCTTCCTTCTTCTTCCTTTTTCAGCTAAGTCTTTCCTTCCCTGCTTAGCCTCGCTTCACCATGCCTTAGCCTCAGCTGCGCCTTCCTCTTCCTTCCTCTTCCCTGCACTCACTGAATAGCAAAACCTATCCCTACCCTTCCCCGCATCTCTCTCTCTCTATTTCTCTCTTCGGTATGTTCTCCCAGAGCTGAGTAATTGGGTCGGGTGCGCGCTTGGGTCCAGGTGCACCAGCGTGGGTGTGATGCACGAGGAGTGCTCGGATAGGTAATCGGGTCGGGTGCCAGGTCCGCGGGGGAAGGTCGCGGACGAGGCATGGTGAGTGAGGGCGAGGGACCTCACCCCTATGTTCTCGAGGCGAACAGCATAAAACACAAATTCAATTTATCCTACGTGCTGCACTCTTGCGTTCATGAGGTGGGACTAAATGTCCCACCCGCTTCTGCACTTGCGCCCGTAGGAACTCCTTCAATTGCTGCTACTAGGTTGCTTGCCAAACCAATTCCTCAGCTGTATGAGTTCGCGCACTCATCTGCTTCCTCTGGGACTCTAATGCCTGGAGATCATAGCTTGGGATGAAGCTCGTGACCTTCTTGCTGTGTGCTTTAATGGCGGCAGGTGGTGAGATCTAACACACACAGACACAACCTTGTGGCCCCATTAAGACACATGGCAAGCTTCACCATGTCAAGGCGAAGGCGGGATGGTAGGTGGTAGGCCGCGGGGCGACCTAGGCGTGCGTGCCTAGGTCACCTTGTGGCCATGCTTATGGGTTAGGTCGGTGGGTGTTTAGGGCAGTGATGGTGGTTAGTGGATGGGCGGAAGGTGATCAGTGGACTGTGGTGGAGGTGGTGAAGTGTTTGGCGAGGCAAGTGGAGGCACCTCACTGGTGGGCGACTGGAGATGGAGAAGATGGCGGTGGACAGTGGCTACGAGGGGTCGAAAAGGGAAAATAGACAGAGGGGAATTGAAGAGGGGATAGAGGGGAGTAAGTCTAACCTAACTAAGTGGACAAAGGGAGAGAGTTGGCGGCTGGCTGTACCTGCTGTTGCTGGAGAAGACGGTGTCCAGTGGAGGAAGACAGCGACGATGAAGTGTCTAGAGGTGCACGTGTGGGTGTTGCGCAACTCGGAGGAAGATGGTGAGGGCAACTCTACCACTAGTAGTGTGACAGAGCGATGAGAAAGAGGAGGGAGGCTCACCGGAGCTCGCTGGACTTCTTGACCGGAGGAGAAGATGAAATTAGGGTGGATCTCTAGACAAGTTGAGCTGAAGAGATGCGGCCGGAGGTGGTGGTGCTTTTATAGTTGCTGGCAGGGACTCTTATGCTTGGAAGACAAGCCTCCAAGCACAAGAGACCTCACCGGAGATGGAAATTGTTGGAGACCCAAATCTCTCGTGCGTCCGCACAAGAAATTGGGTGTGAATCAGAGATTAGGACCACGCTCAGATGGAAGGGAATTCCTCAGAGAATCTCCCTTCCAAATATGGGAGGAGATCTCTAAGGAACCAGGGAGTACTCCCCCTCCATTCCTCGTCGGAGAAGGATTTCTCCCCATTAATGGCTGAGGGACCTATTTGTAAGAGTGGTGAGGAAGTTAGGGGGGTCTGTACAATTGTCTTCAAAAGATAGGGGCCAAAATGTAATTGGGTGTACTATTTTCCAAAGTAGGTCAAGATGATCTCCCCTTAGGTCCAAATTTTTGTCAAAACCTAATTTGGACCTACAGAATCCAATGGTGAAGTTGGATTTTAGGTTTGACCACGTTTGACTGGATATTTTACACAAAAACCAAAATATGAGCTAGGACCCCAATCTAGGTTAAAATTGGTTCTCAAGGCCGAATTGAAGGTTCTAAACCCTAGGGATATTTTCCATGAATTTTAGCAGGTTTAATTGATTTTTATCTTAACCAGAACCTTGTTGAATTGAGCGGGTCTGTTTTAGGGTTACAGAATGTCATTTAATTCTTGGATTGCATAATAACCAATTTCTGACTGAACCAACCCACTTTTTATCTTATTCAAACCATTTGACCTATGTTTTGCCTCTGAGAAATATCGTTTATGTACTGCAATAGTAAAATTATAGTTTTAACCTTTATTTCATGTTTTCTTCTCAGAACACTTATTCCTTGAATTAAGCCCTTCTCTAGGTTATGTAGGAGCTCTTATTCTCTTTCTTGGGTTAAAATGAGCTAGTTAGGGCTCATGATGAGGCTCTCATCATCGCCCAACCCTGAAACAAGTCATTTGGTTCAGGGTAACCAGGTTCAAGATAAGGTTCTCGCTAACTTGAGGAATATCATACAATCTTTAGAAGTTCAACCAATACCTTGCATTGGAAAATTGGAGCCCTTCATTGAGATGATTGGTGATTTGAATAAGTGTTTATTGGATTGGCTCTAGGATGTTAAGGATAAGAACCCAGGTGAGTTTCTACTTGGGAAGTTAGCAAAATTGAGAATGAGATTTGTGGTTGCTTTAATTCAATCAAGGGATGAACCCCCTTCCGGAGAGCCTATGTCAGAACACGCTCAGGCACCTGTTGAAGGGGACACGTGCTACAAGGTTGACCAGAATAAATTAGAGCAACCAATTAAGGATGATCTGATTTCTTCACCTGAGATCCTTGAACCGGGGAACGAGGAAACGTATGTCTCCATGGATCAAAAAGTGATGGATGATTTTGGGACATACATTAATACGGATTTTGATTTCTTTGATTCTGATGGTGAAGTTTCAGTTTGCGAAGTCTTACGTGAGTTTATAGAACATGATTTCTGTGAGACGATTGGGCCTGAGGAATCTGATAGATCATTTCATAGCCCAATAACTGAGAAAACTGATCTTATTGGGGCTCACCTGACGGATCCAGAATTGCATTTTCTAGAGGAAGCAATCCAATGCCCTGATTGTCAGTTACACCCCATTGAATTTACTGATAATTCTATTTTTGAGATAATTAGACCCAAGTCAATTCTGATTTAGCTACATCTTTTAGATTTGGAAATTTCCGATGGGGTGATTAATATGCAGGAGATCCCGAAATTTGACATCCTAAAAGTGGATAGGAGCTGGGAAATTTTGATTTGGGAAGTAAACTTTGGAGGAAGTAGAAGACTCAGTCTAAGGGTTCCAATGAAGCTGAAATCATCAAACCAGACCCTTACGACATTTGTTCTAAGGATGTCCAACCAAAGCACATATTCATTGATTATCCTTTGGAGCTTGATTTTTCTATAACCCAACTCTTTGGTCTTGGGTTGCATCCTTATAAATCACAGGCCCGACCCTGCTTGCATTCTGATTTTAGGTTTTGGGTAATTTCTATCCAGAACCTTAGATATTCTCGATCATGGGGTATGGGTCTGCAATACAATCTGGTCCACATTTGTGGACATTTGCTGGTAGGTCAGAGGTTTCATCTTTTTATTCTGATTCTAACCTGCACCTGCGAATTGTTTATTTCTCTTCTTTGTATAGTGTGCCCAGCTGAAGGCACTAAATTTAGCACATATACAGTTTTTCTTTATCTCGGAGCAGACCCGTCATTCACGCAATTCAGGTGCTTTCTGCTCTATTTCGCTCTATTTTATGTCTTTTCAATACAATAAGGCATTGCATTAAATAGGCACAGGGGGTGGATATTCATCTCTGAATTCATTCGTCAGCTCCATAGATTTGTTTTATTTTCTTTATATATATAAAAAAATGAAAAAAATTATGGAATTGGGAAAGAGAACTTGAGCTTAAGAAAATTTTCAATCTTAGGAAATATTACATTAGGATCTGAACAGAAAGACCCTTCAGATCTTTGGGCTTAATCAGCCTAGGTATCCACTAAAATGTGGATTTTTTTTTCAAGTCCTCGCCAAACTAAATTTTATTTTAATTTGAGTAGATAAGTTTGGGTGATAAGTATATGACTTATCAACTTGCCCTCTGATTTGAGGGAACCTTAAGTCTAAAGCATCTACACACTATCTTGTCACTGACTTGTTATTCTGCAGTTTTAACAGAAATTGGGTAGCTTTGAACCTTCTAGGGTGATATGGCTGGCAAGTTACCATGGGTAACAGCCCATAGGTAGGTTGTCCAGAGCCCAATCACTGGACCATTCTCTTTTTACTGCCTTTAGGTAAATCTTAGACCAGGGAAGCGACCTACTTTAAAAAAAAAATAGAAAAAGAAAGTCAAAAAGAAAAGAAAAAAAAAAAGAAAAGGAGAAAAGAAAAAGAAAACAAAAGAAATAAACCACACTTTGCCACACGAGTATGGCTGGCAAGTTTTCGATGGTAACAACTCATCAACCGGTTGTCCAAAACCCAGCTCATGAAATGCACTGAAAATTCCCAAAACACTTCGGAAGAAGCAGAGAAGTAGAATAAACTGGGGAGATATACACTAGATTCACCCTTTTATTGACCCCATAAAAATAAAAGTATGGAGAAAGCTACCGGTTGTAAAGATACACCTTTAGGCAGAACTCTCTTTTCAAGGTCACCTAGAGGCGTAGAAACCTGAAGTCCGTTCTAATTGCCGATCAATGAGTCTATCACATTCACAATAAGATGCTTAGAACTTAGGGTTCTCATCAAATCTTGGGTGAGTTGAATGGCCATAGAAAGCCACTCTTTAACCCTAAACATAAAAATCCAAACAACTTAGAAAAGAAGAAAAAGAGAAAGAGAAATTTTTCTTTGAATAAGGCGAGGGCTTGAGCTGGTCTGCATTTTGGTAGATACCTGGGCACTATTGTGTCTTTGAAAGTTTAGATCCTAAGTAAAAATTTTTCTTAATGATGAAAATAACTTATGCCCAAATAATCCAACCTAATTCTTTTATAAATAGCATATAGGTTTTGCTAGGGACTAGCAAAAGATAGGCATGGGGGTGTGATGTAAACATATTTATATTACATAAAATGTCTATTTATGAACGTTCTTAAACATGGAATTGCATTACATACTATAAATATTGCATAGCATGCATAATCTTGCATTTGGATTAGTCTAAATAAAATGGAGGTTAATTGTCTCCTTTTATGGTCAGGGATAGGGTGACTTTTTATCAAGGCCTCGGATCGAAGATCCAACTATATGGATCTGATCAGGGCAATGATTGGAGTTCAAATACTCCAAGGTCGTCCTGATCGGGCATCTGTAGCATCAGATAAAGATCGAGGAACCCTAGTAGATCAAGGTCCAAGATGGTGTTAATCCACACTTTAGACGATAAATCCGACCGCACAGATGGATTTGGATCAACAATCGTAGCCTAACGACGCAAAAATTGACTCAATCTGACACCCGTGGCATCATCTACATCACCTAGAAGGTGGACGGCCAAGATGGTGCCACATGACACCATCTCGGATGCCCAACTGACTGCACGCATCCGCTGAAGCATCCCACGCCAACGCTTCCCCACCATTGGATCAAGATCAAACGGCTGCGAGGCACCCGCGATTAAGTTAAGCACTCGACACAAACGCACCCACAGCGCGTTGGTCGAGCGCCTTAACTCAGCATTAAGGTCTGGGTTCGAGCCGTGTGAAGCGTGGATGGAGCGGGTGAGTAGGCGAATTCGACCACGCTATGGAGATCAGGCGGTTGTGCATGCTCAATCGGATCCACGTGCCATCTGACGCGACGAGGCGACGCAGCATCGCACGCGATGACATGTGCGATTGATGTGGCGGAGATGCGTTCTCAGCCGTTCGATCTCACAATCGAACGGGCGAGATTGAGAGATCGTGGATAGGCGTTGAATGTAGGGAGGTGAGCGGGAATGGGCATGCAACCCACTACAGCCACGTTCAAAGGTCCTGAATTAATGATTTTCAACATAAAATGACCAAATTGCCCTCACTCCTTGCAACTATAAAAAGAGACCCCCTCCATATGAAATTCTCATCCCTTCTTCTCTTCTCTTACCCCCTCCAAATCTCTAAAATCTTATCCCAAACCCAGGATGCTCCTCTAGAGTAAAAATGTTAATTTTTCCACCTTCGTCCCCCTTTGTGGAGCATCCTACGATTGTCCTCTCTCTACATTCGAGAAGCAGATCCAGCGACGACGACGACGTGCTGCTTCATTCCCATTCTTCCCACTTTATCCTCCTTCCCGCTCCGTTCCCTGTCTTCAAGGCGTCGTCCTGTCCGGCACATCCTCTAAGCAATCGTCCAGGAGGATACCTCACTCTCCATTCTTTTTACTGCTTTCTAGAGTAGATTTACTGCTTTCTAGTGTAATCATTTCCTGCTTTCTAGTGGTAATGAGTAATGTAATGAATAATTTTTGATAATGAAGTCCATGTTTATTCTACAACCCTTTTGCTTTTATTTGTAATATTCTCTTTCTGTCTCTTCTATTTATTATTTGTTAAATAGTTTTCAACTAGTTATTCTATTTTGTGACAAATAAAACAAATGCGTATTTTTCATGAAACGTCCACCTCCCTGAGTTCGACTAGGGATTTCTATTCCGGTATAAATTTTATTTGTTGAACCTGAGTTCTTTGCTTGCAAACTACAATGACATGTTTTCAAAAACCAAATACGATAGCATAGTAACCCATAGCTTCAACACCTCCCTACCAAGATGAAGGACCTAGGCCCCCTCTCCTCTCTTTCATGATAGGTAACACAACATTCAATAGAGCACTACTAGATCAAGGTGCTTCCATCAATCTTATCCCAACCTCCCTATTGACACATTTCGAGGTTAGCAATCTGAAGCCAATCGAGGTGTCCCTGCAATTAACTGACAGATCAGTTAAGATACCTTAGGGAGTGTTGGAAGATGCTATAGTGTGAGCCAAGGATTTTTACTTTCCTGTAGACTTTATAGTCCTTGACATGGAAGTACCTAAGGATATACAAAACACACCTATTGGTTATTTATGCATAAGCCCTTAACTTCTATGTTAAATTAATATAATGCATCGAATTCACCTAATTGGTTAACCAATCAAATGAATGCAATTCTAAGTTAATTCTAAATGCATTTAGTTATGAATGCAATGCATGAATTATGTAATTAAATTAGAAATAAGAATTAATCTATTTACATCCTAATGCATTCTGAATAAATGTTAGCATTAACTTAATGTCTAAGCACTTAAATACTTAAATAGCCCACAAACATGGGCTAATCAAATACCCCCATCCCTAGTGTTTGCTAGTCCCTAGCAAATCCAAGCAAAACCTAGCACTTCAAGTAAACTAGCCAACCCAATCGGTCTTCCTTTAGAAACATATTAAGTTCAGACTTTAGACCTAAGGTTCTCAAGTAGTTGTTAAGTTACAGACTAGGTCGGCTAAAGACGAGTTGCAGGGACAAGTTTCTCTGATTTCTGACTCTACCCTAAGGTTTATTGATCCCTGAGATTAAAGCATCCGTGCATGCGTATTGGCCTGAGTTATTTTAGTTAAAGGAAAAGGATTTTTTTTTCCACAAGGAGGCAATGATGCAATAAAATCTCTATTATTTCGTATCCTTTCAATCACATGCAAAATCCATAATTAAATTCGACATGAAATGCGATGGAAAGAAGATGCACAATAACTCAAAAATATAAGGGTATATGTGCAATTTTTCCTCACTAAAATATTCAATAAATATGTGATGATTTTATGTAATTTTCAATTGACATGTATTAGAGAAAATTTGTGCACATTTTAATCCCAAAACCAATGTTAAAACATGTGAATATCAATAACCACACAATTATCAGAAAGCATGAGTATGCAATCACAATTTCACCGTAAATAAATAATCATAAATTAAAATTGATTTTGGTGGCAATGGCATTCAAATGTAAATTTTAATTAAAACAAAACAGGGGATCTTACCCTTCTCGTCCTTCCACATGGGAGAGAGGTTCAATCGAGGAGAGACTCCCATAGGAGGTTGGCTGAAGCGAGGCCTTCGTGGTGGTGGCAGCGGTGCGTCGCGAGATGGTTGGAGCCGGCCTACCATAGGAGAGGAGTGGTGGCGGTGGAGGAGCTGCTGCTACCGCGCATGCTGCAAATGCGCTGGGACATGGAGGCGTGGGCACTAGGAGCTCTGCAGAGCGCGTAGGCGTGCGGGGAGGTGAGACGCTGCAGGTACTACGTGTGGAGGTGTGGCGCTGCAGTGGCGAGATGAAGTGGAGGTGGGCGCACGTTCTATAGGCTGGAGCGCACATGGTGAGCTGCACGTTCTGCAGGGAGGCACTAGAGGTGGGTGCGCGGAGGTAGGTGACGAGTCAACTTTCCACTATGTGTTGTACTATTTAAGTGGTGGAAAAATCGACTAATCAATAATAAAAAAAATAACCACTCACAGAAGAGCGGGTCGTGTCCATAGGGAGTCAATTATGCAATAAACTCTCGATTATTTCGTATTCTTTCGGTTAAGTGCGAAATCCCTAGTCAAATCTGACATAAAATGTGAAGGAAAGAAGATTCAAAATAATTCAAAAATATAAGGGTATATGTGCAATTTTCCCACACTCAAATCTTCAATAAATATATGATGATTTTATGTAATTTTTAATTAACATATACTAGAGAAAATTGGTCCACACGTTAATCCCAAAACCAATCTTGGAACAGGTGAATAACAATAAAATAATAATAAATCAAAAATTAATTTCTGGTGGCAATGACATTAGATGTAATTTTTAATTGAAAGTAAAATAGAGCATTTGCTCTCTCTCCTCCTCGCGAGAGAGAGAGAGAGCACCGGCGGGGCTGTTAACTGCAAGGGAGGTTGATCGGTGCGTGGGGATCACAATCACAGTGGCAGAACGGTGCGAGGTGGCCGACGGTGGCCGGCGAGTGGAGGAGGACCGCCGGTCTGTTGAGGAGCCTGCCTCTGCTGTGAAGGCGCATCGGCGAGGTGGATGGGTGCTGGCACCTGCAGGAGACGCAGCGCCTGCAGTTCTTGAGAGGGGCACACGGAGGTGTGCGCGGCCTGGTACGGTGAAGGTGGGCAGACGCCTGCAAGCGCTTGCAGGGGCGCGAATGAGGTGAGGCAGTGCCTGCAGGTCGCTTGGTGAAGGCGCGGGTGCTGGAGTGGCATCAGCGCTGGAGTAGGGCGCGCGCCTGTGGGTGTGGGTGGCGAGGCGGGTGTGCCTGCGGGCGCAAGTGGCGGTGCAGCTATGGAGAAGGAGCGGGCACCTGCAAGTGGCTAGGGCGATCTGCAGAGAGGGGAAGCGCTGCGGTTGCGAAGGTGGGCATTGGTGCAGTGCCTGCGGTGCTTGGTAGGGGCACAGGTGAGTGGAGCAGCAATGCAGCGCCTGCGGGTGCGGGCCTGGTAGTGGTGAAGGCACGTAGCACCTTTAGGTGTGGCTGGATGGAGCAGCTGGAGAGGCGAGGCAGGTTTGCAGAGGTGGGGGGCACGCTGCAAGGAGGCACTAGAGGGTGGATGGGCGCTTGTGCAGCTGAAGGGCAGGATGGGGTGATGGTGCTAGAAGGGAGGATGCGCCTGCGGGCACGGCCTGGCAGGGGCAGATGCAGCTCCGTGCAGGAGCTTGAAGGTGGGTGCAGGCACTTGGTGTTGCGCCTGAACGGGCCTGCAGGTGAAGGCAAACTCCTGCAGTTGTAGTGTGCTACTTGGTGCAGGCGCGGGTGGGCGGTGTGCTTGGTGCACAGTGCACGCGGTAGAGCAGTTCCCTGCAGGGGGGAAGATCCAATCCTCCTCTCCTTTCTCTGCCTCCTTTTTAACTCCTCTCTCCCCGCGTGCGTGAGTTAAGGGATTTTCCAAATCCCTTTGCTATTTTTGTCCGGCGGGCGTTGAGGGGAGAGTTGAGGCTGGCCAGAGGATGCGTTGTTTGTTAGAAAGGAAAATTTACCCTCAGCTCCTTGTTCTCTTCCCAATATTCTTCCTACACATAAAAACATAAAATCATTACTTATTAAGTTATAGAATGCTATAAAATAGATGTAAACTTAAATCATGATGCGTGCAAACATTCTATAACTTAATGTAGTTATTAACAAACCTAAAAGGTACGATTAAAGTTACTTAGGCATAAAATTAGTTCATTAAAATGGACTCATGAAATGCCCCCAAGCCTAAGATTTGCTTGTCCCTAGCAAAAGATGAAAAATAATAGAAGTAATCAGAAGATTTCTTCTTTTCTTATTTCAAAACTTTAGAGATCCAGACAAATGTGACGTGATAATAGCCTAAGTAACAGATCCAAGTGAAAAAGCCAATTCGCATTGGAAGTTCGTACTTCACCCTTGGTAAATATTGCTGTTGTGATAGGCAACTACTTCCCTCGGGGATAAAGCTGATGATAATCTATAATTTGATTTGATCCCGACATTTGGTTTAGGTAGGAGATATCGAGTTGAATGGATTTGTAATTAGTAGCACACACTCATCTGGTGCTACATGTAGTCTAGTACTACAGACTCTAGATTTCTAGATTATTAGACAAGTCAACTCAGAGAGAGGCTACACAACTGTGCTCTCTTGATGTTCTTGGGCGCTCACTCTTTTCTTTCTTTTCTTTCTGAGATCACAAATCTCACTAGATTTAGTAATTGTACTCACTGTTTGGTGGCCTCACATGGCATCCACAATTCAATTAAAGTCCTAAAAATTCTACAACTAATTTAGAGTACTCAACCAGTATTCGGGCAATCAGAAATACTAAAAGGTACGTATGGGTCATATTTGGTGGAACGCGAAAGGTATTCTGTTGCCTCAGAAACAATGTTACATTATAAACTTTGACTTTTTTTTTCTATATATATATATATAACTGTTTCTTCTTTTTCTTTTTTCCTTTTCTTTCTTTTTTTTTTTAATGAATATAATACGACACAGACTTTTATTTATAAGGCATTATTAGGGATGATGATGGTCAAGAGGATATTGTGTGGCTTATTTGGTGGAAGTGCCTATTCTCGGCACCGGGAAAGAATGGATAGGATAGGCGTATTTCTGACCTTTAGCACTATTACCCTCCTTCAACTAAGGACTCTATGAAGGACAGTCGTAACCATCCACCATAGTTATAGCTTTATTAGGACTCAATCTCTGTGTATCTACCTTATTTGGTGACTCTCCGAAATTCACTCAAAGTACGCACACAGGAACAGAGAGTGAAACTACGCCTAACTCTGAAGTATCATCATCTAATTATCCAAAACTTAAGAGTCCTTGCACTAGACTTAGCGCACCAGTAATCTCTCTACTTTCTTCTCACAACTATGAGGTGGATCTACTAGAAGATAGTATGCCTGACTCCCTATGAACTGTCCAAGGGTTCAGTAGACTACAAATGCTTATTGGTTTTCCTCAAGGATTCATTACCAAGTCTACGTGCATGTGAAATAAATGTACTGGGTTCTAAACTTAAGAAATAATTCCGGTAGAAAAACCTCCAATGACAAAGGTATTTTGCTAGGGCTAACCCAATCAGCTCAAGAAAAGATCAATTTTTTTTTTTATATGCTCTAACCTAAATGCATGAATACTTCCTAAAATGCAAATGCACCCCCCCATGCCTAAATTTTACAATGTCCCCATTGTAAAATTAAAATAGGACGAGAAAGGAAAAGCATCACCTGACACGGTGTTATTCCAACTGCTGGATTGCCTCCCAACAAGTGCTGCATTTTCTGTCAGTAGCCAGACTTAGAAGGAACCTATAAGTCTGGTTCCAAACAGACAAACTTAGGCCCTAAAATTATGCGTAACAGTGCAAGCCTAGAAAATAGGTAGCCATGGATGTTGGCGAGCTGATGATGTAACGTAATACCAAATGCTCGCCAGAAGATATGAAAGCGAATAACCACGTTGGCTACCTTGGGAGGTTTAAGAATAATAAACGGAATATGAAAAGGGACCTCCCACAACGGAATAAGTGGAAGATAATAAGGATCCTCCAGAGCAGGACTGGTTTTAAAAGATATACACATTATTAGTTCAAACCCTTGAATGGTGAGAGTAAAAGTACAAGCATCAATCCACACTCACCATTCTACCTGAGGATGTACTGGCCTGATATGTTCTCTAGAAACAATGTACATGAGCAGAGATCTGAGCCAAGGATTGGTTAGGGAGTATAAGGGTTGTTTGTAGTGTTGGAAGGTAATGATTAAGTCCAACGAGGGCTTAGTCAGTGTTAGGTCTAATTCCAACAATGATTCAGATTGTGTACACTCCCTAACAGTTGTAGACAACTTCACATTACCCTGCCTAGCATTAATGATCGGAGTCATATTTGAATCAAGGGTAGACTCCAAATTACAACTCTTTGATGGCAGGGTCAAAATGTAAGAATCATTATCATTCAGCTCATCCCCAGATTCATTTGGTTCACTCAAATATTTGTCAGGGTGTATATGTGATTCATTAGGAGTTGGATCAGTATACTCAATTATTTCTAGAGGAGAATCAGTCTTAATATTTTGAAGCAAGCCTATATCATTGAATTTGTTGTTGTTCTCAGGGTATAAATCCTCAATTGATGTGTTTTGTCCCTGAGAGTCTCCCATAGACTTCTCATTATTTTGTTTGTCCTCCTCTAATAGCAACTCCTGTTTTGATGGAGGATGATTCTCAAAACAAAGGAGGAATATGGATTTAATCATATTATTTCTATCCTCTGGAGGTAAATCCTCAAATGATAAATAATTCCCTTGTGGTTCACTTCAGATTTTCAGTCTAGGTTCCTCTATTGGGGCATCCCTATCCTTTGAAATAGACTCTTTATATCCCTGAGACCAAAATTGATCTAATTCATCCTCCATTCCGTTAGGGTCACCTTATTGAGTGCATTTAAATCCTCAGGATACTGAATGATAGGTGTTGATTCCCTAAGTGGAGGGTCAGGAGTAGGCTCACTAAGGGTAGAATGAGATTCCACCAAAGAATCAATAGGGGAAGTGATAGGAATAATACAACCTTGACCCGGATTAGTAGGGGTAAGGAGAATATTGTCATTGGGGTCAAGGTCATCAAGAGGTACCATCTTCCCTTGCTTTTGACTCCAATAAAGCTCGGGTGGATGATTACTATGATCGTTGTCCTCTAGTGGCCGTGTCTCATTAGGAGAGTCTAAGTAAGAGCTACATAAAATTGGATCCCTATTAACATTGGGTTCCTCCGAATTATTTTCATGATTAGGGTCGTATGGGTAGGGATCAGAATTACTGGGAAGCGTGTAGCTAAGCTATCTTATTTCTTCATTTAACTGTTGACTATTCCTCAACATCTCTCCCATTGATTCCATCATTTCCTTTTGTTGTTTTTACATTTCTATCATAAAAGAGGAGAGGCTAATATTATCAGGTTAGGGAGGATAGTCAATTTCAGGCTTTGGTTGCCCAGGGGTATCGGTCCAACCTCGATATGGAAAATCATGAAGGGTGGGAGGGTTGGGTGTTTGCATGGAGGTAGGGATTTCAGGGTTGGGAAATCCCGTTCCTAGGCTCTGCTTAAAAGTGGGAGTTATCAAGCCAGTACTCCCAGGATAAGAATAAGCATGATCCCATGAATTGTCAATGTACCCATCAAAGGATGGATACACTCGGGGCATGGGATCCTGATTAAAAGAATGGAAGCATTGACTCTGATAATCTAAATGATAGGAGTAAGGGTAATCCATTTCTTTAAGCAAAACAATTTTAACTCTCTTAGGATTTAGTAGAATTCAGAATACAAGCCGAAACTTCCTAGAGAGTTCTACTGTCAAAGAAAATGCAAATTCAGTGGGATCTTGTTTTTAGTAGATTGTAGGTCTTAAAATTAAATGTTGTATTGGTGGCCAAACAAGTTTTGCAAAAAATTACGCTTCCTAGGCCAACCTTCGCTGGTGCCTATAACCTACTCGCAAGGGATGGAAGTCTCGAATTGAGCCCACACACAAGGACCCGAAGTAACTTGGTGGATAGGCTTGTTGATTTCCGACTAACTTCCCTTGTGGTGCAAAAGAGGAGAGGTAGAAATTTATCTAGTGACCTTATGTGTATGGTGCACAGTGTCTTAAGTGTGCAAACATATGATCGTGTTTTGATTTTTGAAATTTTGCAAACAGGATCCTTTTGCACAATTTTCGATCACAGATTTTAAGGTCCAACCTCTTAGCAATCCCAATTTTTAAAGTGACCACTGAATTAATTTGATTCAAGCACTTTAGTGGTCTTAGATTTAGGTTCAATGCATATATATGACAGGTAATTGATGCTCAAGAAAAGACGTACCTTACTCCAGCTTTCTTCATGCAATGTATGAATGCCATACAATAAAAATAAACTAGATGTTGCTCATTCAGTCCTAGATGGTCATCCTATAGATATGCAGTTTCTAGCAGGCAGTTCGAATATATATATTTCTTTTAATAATAGACAAACAGACCTAATCTAACTAACTAACCGAAATTTAGTTCAAACAGTTCAAATAATCCTATAATCTAAATAAATGGGAACATGCTCCCGCATACAAGAGTGATAAGAAATAAAGAGGCACTAGGGACACGTTCCCAAAAATATCCAACAAGGATCCAAAAGATAGTAATTTAATTCTAACGTTTATCTAACTAAATCTAACTAAGATCTACTGACTAAATAAAAAATAGGCTTCTCCATAAGCCTATGTGCATGGGATCAAGGCCCACGTGTTCTTGTTGCCGTCCTCCAGGTGGCGTCAAGGTCCACCAAAAAGATCGTCTCCGCTGTGCACGTCGTTCAAGGTCAATGTCGTTGCTTTGCTGTGCCTGTCGCCGTGTCAGATTCCTCGCACAATAATAAAAGTGATCAGATGATTGTGCAACTCAGAATATTCAAAAAAATAATAACGTGAATCTATTGTGTTTGTTGCCTCCCCAACAACGGCGCCAATTTGACGAGTCGACTTTCTACTATGCGTTGTAGTATTTAAGTGGTGGAAAAATCGACTAATCAACAATAAAAAAAACCACTCACAAAAGAGCAGGTCATGCCCACAGGGAGGCAATTATGTAATAAACTCTCTATTATTTCATATTCTTTTGGTTAAGTGCGAAATCCCTAGTCAAATCCGACATAAAATGCGAAGGAAAGAAGATTCACAATAATTCAAAAATATAAGGGTATATGTGTAATTTTCCCTCACTCAAATATTCAATAAATATATGATGATTTTATGTAATTTTCAGTTGACATATACTAGAGAAAATTGCTGCACACGTTAATCCCAAAACCAATCTTGAAACAGGTGAATAACAATAACGTGCAATTATCAGAAAGTATGAGTGTGCATGCGCAAGTTTTGCCATAATAAAATAATAATAAATCAAAAATTAATTTCTGGTGGCAATGGCATTAGATGTAATTTTTAATTGAATGTAAAACAGAGCTGGGCTGTTAACCGCAAGGGAGGTTGACCGACATGTGGGGATCACGATGACGGTGGCAGAATGTCGCGAGGTGGCTGGCGCCAGCCGGCGAGCGGAGGAGGATTGTCGGTCTGTTGGAGGAGCCAGCCTCTGCTGTGAAGGTGCTGCGGCGAGGTGGATGGGTGCTGGCACCTACAGGAGACGCAGCGCCTGCGGTGCTTGAGAGGGGCGCGCGGAGGAGTGCGTAGCTTGGTAGGGTGAGGGCGGGCGGATGCTTGTAGGCGCTTGTAGGGGTGCGGGTGAGGCGAGGTAATGCCTGCAGGTCGCTTGGTGAGGGTGTGGGTGTTGGAGTGGCGTCAGCGCAGTAGTTGGGTGCATGCCTGCGGGTGCAGGTGGCAAGGCGGGTGTGCCTGCGGACGCGGGTGGCGGTGCGGCTATGGAGAAGGAGCGGGTGCCTGCAGGTGGCTAGGGCGGTCTGCAAAGAGGGGAAGCATTGCAGTTGTGAAGGCGAGTGCAGGTGTGGTGCCTGTGGTGCTTGGCAAGGGCTCGGGTGAGCGGAGCGGCAATGCAGCGTTTGCGGGTGCGAGCCTAGTGTTGGTGCTAGAGCACCACGATCATTTGTTTTGATGATAACAAAACACGTGTTATTTAACATTTACAATTTGAGTCCTACATTTCAGGTCAATTGCAAATGTGGACGTGTTTAGACGGAGTTCGAGCTCGCATCCAGGACGGATTGGAGGAGCTTGACGGAAAACAGAGGAGGTTCGCGTGGAGCGACAGATTGAAGATAGAAGACAAGAAGAATAGGATAGATTCTTTTTAATCCTTTCTTGTATCTCTTGTCTTTATTTTCTTGCTCTTATTTTCCTTAGAATATTATGTTAAAGAGCCTCAAAGTACCCTAACAGTAGTCCTAGGAACACCGGCACAACCCTAGGATACTTAGGTTTTCTGTAGAATACTTAGAAAACCAATATAGGGTTCAAACAGCACTTCCAGACGTCTAATTCCCAAATCAGACGTCTGATAAAGTATTTTAAGACGTCTGACTGTTGTTTCAGACGTCTGATAACTGTTAGGCTGGACATGGGTAGTTCTGTCTGATGAAATCAGACGTCCATACCTTAGACCAGACGTCTTAGCAGACGTCTGATGGATTTGACAGACGTCCAATTAGTGGACCGTTGGCTGGCTTAGCAACCACTCAAGATTATGACCGTTAGAGCCTTATCAGACGTCCTTAGGCCTTTCCAGACGTCTGATAAATGACCGTTTGGCCTCGGCTGACCCAAAATCTCTTCTCAGAGATTTTCTAGCCGTTGCAACGTTTGGAAAATCCATTCCCACAGTAAAAGTAGGTTTCCAGACGTCCAGACATAGTGCCACACGTCCTATATGTCGTCTGATGGACTTGAACAAGAACCCTGTTTAGATCTGATTCAAGGCAGGAGGAAACCCGCATAGAATCAGACGTCTGACCTGGAAATCAGACGTCTTAAAGTGGCCTTCCAGACGTCTGATGCCATAGTTAGACGTCTGATAACCCTGTCAAATGTAATCATTGCCCTGATTTCGGCCTGATTCTCTTGGGCTTTGTTCCCAACGGCTATAGAACCTTTCCTAAGCCTTCCAAAGCCTTCCTAAGGCCTCTATAAATAGAGGGGAGCCTTTGATACACCTAGACACACTAAGAGAAACACAAGACACACTTAAGCAACATAGTTCCACTCTCTTGTGTCCTAGCTAGCTCTTGCTCTCCAAGCTCAAGCTCCATTCCCTTGAGAGCATCAAGCTTCGCGCACCCGCTCTCCCGCCGTTGTCTACGAGAGCGACGTTGCGCCGTCGCGTGGCACACGTACCGCGTCATCAACTCGACGCACTCCTTGCAAAGGGAAGTTTACTATTTCCTATAGAAGTTAGGTTTAAATTACTTTGTTGGCTCTATAGGATTACTTGTTTTATTTTATCTTTGTCTTTTGGTTGGGTATTTGCTTTGCAAATTCCTGTCTCCTTCGTGGGACAAAATCCATCTCGTGGAGAGAAGGGGTTGAGGAACGCTACCCTCGTACTTGTAGCGTGGTTGTAATTGAGGTTGAATCACCCTCGTTTAAAGTGATTCGGTTAGTGGTTTTGATCAACTAGGTTGATCAGAAAATCCTAACTCGAGAAGGTTAGGTGGTGGTTTTCACCCGATTTGGGTTTCCACCTAAAAATACTTGTGTACTTGTGTGATTGATTTTTTTGTGAGATTGTTTATTTTATTTCCGCAATTATTACGTCACCCCCTCCTAGTAGGGCCCGGAAAAACTTTCATTTGGTATCAGAGCAGGTCTCGCAAAATCAGCGTTACAAACCGGCGAGGATCTAGATATGGAGGGAAAAGCATTCGTGTGCACCGAAGGACACGATACCTCGTGACCACCATACTTTGCAGGTATAGATTTCATTTATTGGAAAAATCGTATGACTATGTGGTTGCAGGCCTACGACTTCTGGGTGTGGGAAAAATGCGAATTCGCATTTTTGATTCCCAAGAAACCCGCAAAAGGTTACTCAGAAGATCAGGTTTGGAATCTCAACCTCAACGCAAAGGCAATGAATGCCTTGTATTGCGCATTGAGTCTGAAGGAATTCGAACGAATCCAAGAGTGCACCACCGCCCACGAGATATGGAGGAGGTTGGAAGGCACTCATGAGGAGACGAGCTCGGAAGAAGATCTCGGGGAGAAGGAAACCGCGTGCCTTGGTTTCATGGCAATTGGAGAAAGTAACAGCGACAGCGAAACTGGAAGCGACTCCGACAACGAGGTAAATTTCGATTTACAAGAAGCTTTTAATGAACTATTTGAGATTAGTAAATCACTTAAGATAGAAAATAAAAGCATTAAAAAGAACCTTAGTTTTCTTAAAAATGAAAATGATAGGTTAGAAAAACAACTTAAGGACATAGAAGCTAGTCCTAAAACTGATAACCTATTATTAGAAAATCATAACCTCATCAATGAAAATAATAAATTGATTGAGGAAAATGTTAGTCTAAAAATAGAAATTTCTGATTTAAAGACTAAGATGAGTATTATAGAAAAAGAAATTACATGTCCTAGGGAAAACTCTAACAAATTAATTAACAAAGTAGATGATTTATATAGCCCTAAGATTGAGAAAGGATCTCCGTCAAGGAGACCTGCTAACAAATCCGGATCCAAGCTCACTTGGATATCGAAGGAAAAATTAGAATCTTATTTTGTAGGGTTCAGGGATAATTACAACACAAAGGACTTGACCTACAAACTCAAGGCTGGTCAACTCAAGTTGGGAGAACCAAGGAATAGACCAAGGAGAAGAACAAGAAGACCGACGAGACGGCGAACAAATGACGGACCCGCCGCACGTCGACCACCAGATTGGAGACCGGCACCAATGCTCGGGCCTCCAAGCTACGGATGGGAGCCCCATCCAATGTGGCATCCACCACCACCATTCGGGCCATTTTATTGGCCATGGTAGGTGAGGTAAAAATTCTTGACCCTATCTTTGTTTATCAGTAGCATTTAGATAGGGGGAGTTAAAATTTATGAGCTAATTGTCAATTTTTAAGGGGGAGATAAAAGGTAGCTAAATTTCCTTTAGTAAGGGGGAGAAAAATAATAGCTATCTTGTTGTTACAAAAAGGGGGAGGCATTACCTTTGTCAAAAGAAATTTATAGAAGAGCATGTCTTAAGGGGGAGTTATAGGAGAGGTAAAACCAATTAAACCTTTTTGATAATGTCAAAAAGGGGGAGGATTTTTATGCATTATTATTTACGGTTTTGTCATCATCAAAAAGGGGGAGATTGTTGGTGCTAGAGCACCACGATCATTTGTTTTGATAATAACAAAACACGTGTTATTTAACATTTGCAATTTAAGTCCTAGATTTCAGGTCAATTGCAAATGTGGACGTGTTTAGACGGAGTTCGAGCTTGCATACAGGATGGATTGGAGGAGCTTGACGGAAAATAGAGGAGGTTCGCGTGGAGCGACAGATTGAAGATAGAAGACAAGAAGAATAGGATAGATTCTTTTTAATCCTTTCTTGTATCTCTTGTCTTTATTTTCTTGCTCTTATTTTCCTTAGAATATTATGTTAAAGAGCCTCAAAGTACCCTAACAGTAGTCCTAGGAACACCGGCACAACCCTAGGATACTTAGGTTTTCTGTAGAATACTTAGAAAACCAATATAGGGTTCAAACAGCACTTCCAGACGTCTAATTCCCAAATCAGACGTCTGATAAAGTATTTTAAGACGTCTGACTGTTGTTTCAGACGTCTGATAACTGTTAGGCTGGACATGGGTAGTTCTGTCTGATGAAATCAGACGTCCATACCTTAGACCAGACGTCTTAGCAGACGTCTGATGGATTTGACAGACGTCCAATTAGTGGACCGTTGGCTGGCTTAGCAACCACTCAAGATTATGACCGTTAGAGCCTTATCAGACGTCCTTAGGCCTTTCCAGACGTCTGATAAATGACCGTTTGGCCTCGGCTGACCCAAAATCTCTTCTCAGAGATTTTCTAGCCGTTGCAACGTTTGGAAAATCCATTCCCACAGTAAAAGTAGGTTTCCAGACGTCCAGACATAGTGCCAGATGTCCCATATGTCGTCTGATGGACTTGAACAAGAACCCTGTTTAGATCTGATTCAAGGCAGGAGGAAACCCGCATAGAATTAGACGTCTGACCTTGAAATCAGACATCTTAAAGTGGCCTTCCAGACGTCTGATGCCATAGTTAGACATCTGATAACCTTGTCAAATGTAATCATTGTCCAGATTTCGGCCTGATTCTCTTGGGCTTTGTTCCCAACGGCTATAGAACCTTTCCTAAGCCTTCCAAAGCCTTCCTAAGGCCTCTATAAATAGAGGGGAGCCTTTGATACACATAGACACACTAAGAGAAACACAAGACACACTTAAGCAACATAGTTCCACTCTCTTGTGTCCTAGCTAGCTCTTGCTCCCTAAGCTCAAGCTCCATTCTCTTGAGAGCATCAAGCTTCGCGCACCCGCTCTCCCACCGTTGTCTACGAGAGCGACATTGCGCCGTCGCGTGGCACACGCACCGCGTCATCAACTCGACGCACTCCTTGCAAAGGGGAGTTTCCTATTTCCTATAGAAGCTAGGTTTAAATTACTTTGTTGGCTCTTTAGGATTACTTGTTTTATTTTATCTTTGTCTTTTAGTTGGGTATTCGCTTTGCGAATTCCCGTATCCTTCGTGGGACAAAATCCTTCTCTTGGAGAGAAGGGGTTGAGGAATGCTACCCTCGTACTTGTAGCGTGGTTGTAATTGAGGTTGAATCACCCTCGTTTAAAGTGATTCGATTAGTGGTTTTGATCAACTAGGTTGATCAGAAAATCCTAACTCGAGAAGGTTAGGTGGTGGTTTTCACCCGATTTGGGTTTCCACCTAAAAATACTTGTGTACTTGTGTGATTGATTTTTTTGTGAGATTGTTTATTTTATTTCCGCAATTATTACGTCACCCCCTCCTAGTAGGGCCCGGAAAAACTTTCACCTGGCAGTGGTGAAGGCACGCAGCGCCTTCAGGAGCGGCTGGAGGGAGCGTTGGATGGAGCAGCTGGTGAGGCAAGGTGGGTATGCAGAGGTGGGGGGGCACGCTGCAAGGAGGCGCTGGAGGGTGGATGGGCGCTTGTGCGGTTGAAGGGCGGGATGGGGTGATGGCCCTGGAAGGGTGGGTGCGCCTGCAGGTGCAGCCTGGCAGGGGTGCTGCAAATGGGTGCTTGGTGCACAGTGTTCGCCCTCTCCACGGTGGAGAAGATGGAGCAGTTCCCTGCAAGGGGAAGATCTCGATCCTCCGAAGAACCGACGATCCTCTCTTTTTATCTCCTCCCCGGCGCAAGTTAAGGGATTTTCAAATCCCTTACTAAATATGGCCGGCGCTGTTGGTGAGGTTGTTGATGGCCGACCGTATGTTGAGAAATTTGTGGGGGAAAATATGTTTTCTCCCCCTGTTCTTTTTCCATTCGATCCTGCTCCCACTTCTTCTCGATTATTAGCCGGATGGAGAAGATGTAACGAGTGCGCTGTTGCGGGACCTGCATGAAACATAAACTAATTACATACTATGTTATAGAATGCGATAAAATAGATGTAAAATTAAATAATGATGCATGAAATCATTCTACAAATTAATGTAGATATTAACAAACATACAATGTTAAAAGAGAATTACTTAGGCGTAACAATAGTCTTTTAGAATGGACTCATCACCCACCACCTCCAAAAGACACCCACCACCCATCCTAACTATCCCCTTGTTGGCGCCACTTTTCCCTCCAAAAATCCCCTTCATCTCCACCACACATCTCCCCTTAAACCCATCTCCACCCTCCACATAATCCCACCTTCTAGAAGCCTCAAAGTTGGTGCCAACCCATGGCAACTCTCCATGGTTGGCGCCACTTTTAGGTGCCTCTTGACAAACCCTAACTAACCACCTTACACCCCTTAGGTGGCGCCAACCATCCTTAACCATAGGATCAT
Organism: Thalassia testudinum; assembly: GCA_037157565.1. NCBI lineage: Eukaryota > Viridiplantae > Streptophyta > Magnoliopsida > Alismatales > Hydrocharitaceae > Thalassia > Thalassia testudinum. The sequence goes on from JAZHRO010000028.1 coordinate 1,113,961, forward strand.
CTAACCACCTCCATCCTCCCATCTTAGCCCTCCATTTCAAGAGGCACCTTAACCCCTCATCCAACCCTATAAAAAGACCACTACCCACCACCATTCAAACCATCCTTGGCTAGCAAATTCACTCTCATATTCTACCTAGAGCCCACTCCCAAGAGAGAAGAAGAAGAAGAAGATTAAGGGGATATTCTGTCCCTTTGGTGCCTTCCCCTCTTCCCTTCTCTCTTGAGCCATGCCAGGCAAAGGAGAAGCCAAGCAAGGGAGATCTTTGGAGGAGATGTTCAAGGTGGTCCATGCCACCTTGGAGGAGCTTTCAAGGAAGGAGAAGAAGGAGGCCCTCTTTTCAAGCCAAGGAGCAGCTACGCTTGGAGCAAGAAGACTCCCTTCTTCACCAAATTTTGCAAGAGGATTTGTGTTTCTTTTATTGCTTTTAAATTTTTTTATTTCTAGTAGAAGCATTCCTCTACTTGTCTTTGAAAAGAACACAAATTCTAGTTAATCAAATTGCCTTCTTTTCAATTTCCTATTGCAATTGTTGATGTTGTTCTAGCACTTATTCTACTTTCACTCCCAAATTACTCTAGGCCTCCACTTGCCTATAGTGAGCTTAGGTAGTGGACATTTTAATCTCTTAAGTTTTAGCTTAGTATTTTAGGTGTTAGCACTTTTTCGTCATAATTCACACTTTGCCCATATTATTTCAAAACACAAAAAAATATATATATTTAAAATACCAAAATGAAAGTTGAGATTTATTTGTAGCAAGAGAATTGAATTGCAATTTTTGCCTCCTTGGATGACCCTAGATACTCCCCTATCTAGGATATAAATTTAAAAGCGTATGTGAATACACGTGTTACAACGACATTCAAAACCTGTTTTTACAAATCACGCGACTTTTCGCATCACATTTTGGCGCTGTTGCCAGGGAGGCACGGCTTTGCATTTCTCTCTTGCTTAAAGTGGATCTCATCCCCTTCTCTTTCTTTTCTTTCGTGTGTGCAGGAACTAGTGTAGGAAGAAAGCAGGAATCTGGAAGCAAGAGCTCAAAGTTCGTTTTCTTCCCACAAAATTCAGGTTGGTCCCCCTTTCTGGTCACATAATTAATTAAAACTACCAAAAACATATTAAGCTTGGATTTCAGGATCCCAAACATATTAATTAAGTGGAGTGGTTTTCATTAAAATTCATTGTTTGCTTGAATGTTTCATTAACACCACACCATTTCAAGTATTGGTGTTCTATTTTTTGAGTCCCATTCCTAACACCACAGGCCTTCTAAAATCTTAAAATTTCATACAGTGGTTTCAAATTGAGTTAGAAACATCTTTTCCATATTTCAGATCAATTGGCTTTGTATTTAATTTTAAAAAATTTGTGGACTGCACAGTGGTCACACCCTCTAATCTTCCTTTTTTGCTACTATCCACAAATTTTTAGAATTTTTATACTCATCCAATTTTTGTGAAATTTATCTTTCTGGAATCCTTGTGAAATTTTACAGATCATATAAAATCACCAAAATTTTCTGAGGTCAGTGGTAATAGTGAAAGGTCTAAAATAGCCACAGGTATCATTTCTGGACTTTGACACTGGACACATAAAAAATTAAAACAATTATCAAACAAATTCTTAAAATCTTACAAAAATCTTTTCTAGAATCCTTGTTTGATTTTACATAAGGTAGTGGTGTTGGTTTGCATTTTTTGGATCACTACCTATTTCGAAAGCCTAAAAAGAATTCATTGGTAATAATTTTCTGTATTAGGGTTCAAATCCAATTAGGGTTTCTTTTCTTGCTTTTTAGTCCCACAATATAAAGGAAATATAGCATCACCCATACAACTTGTTTTTCCTTTGATTGTGGAGTTTCAAACTTGTTTGAACATTTAAAAAAGAATAACCCTAAAACACATTCAATTAAATTGAATCGTAAAAAACATAAATACAAAAAAATTGTGTGACAACTTGTTTTCCATTGGAACAACTTTCCAATTCTTGCACACACACAAAAAAAAAATTAAAATAACAGGGCAACAACCCAGTTAACACCCTCCACATTCCGTGTGCACTATAATATCCTAGACCTAACTAAAATCCGTAGCAACTTGACCCCTAAGAATTAATCAACTTAGGCATGCTATATAGGTCTTAAGTTTTCTTTAGTTAATACCAATTCTGTCATCTATAACTGGTGTTCAGGCTGAGGGGTCGTGTCAAACGTCTAGGCGTGGGTTTGTACAAGCACCTAGGGTTTTCCCTGGGAAACGTTTGGGCCCAAACCTCCCCTTAAGCAACTTGGCTAGATTTGTTGACAGAATAGGTATTCGCTATTGAATACTTATTTCCTACGTAGACCAAGTCTTAGGTTTATTGTTAGGGAGTCGCACTTAAGTTAGGTCTAGCTTTGTTTGTTTGAATTGCACACTTTCTCTCATCTCTTTCTCTTCTCCTCCCCTCCAATTCTTCCCAAACAGTGCATGCACGGGCGACGGTCCCAAAAATCACACCTTGAGGGACCATCTGATTTTGCCCCCTGCAGTAGAAAGTCATTGTTTTCTTCCCCCTCCTCTTCTAAAAATATGGAAAACCCAGGAAGCTGACAAAAAAATTCTGCTTCCACTTCTAACCCGACAATCGACCCACAAGCTGACTTCACCCTCCCTCACCTCTCTAACTTGGAGCAACCATAAATAGCAGCAGGGCCACGTGGCCCTCCAATTATAACACAAAATCCAAATCCCTTTGCATTAATGGTCGACCATTTGGTTCGATTACAACAAAATCAAGAAGATTTAGCTAGGACTATCACAAACCTAGCTAACCAAGGACAAAATCCACCACCCCGCCAACAGCCTATCGTTCCTCTTAAGGATTTCTGTGATCCTTCTAATTATGAAGAAAGACCAGGGGTGGTCATACCACATGGGGATTTTGAGATCAGACCAGCCATTCTAAACCTTATTAAACATTTTCATGGTCTTCCAAGAGCGGACCCTTTTTGTCATCTCGAGGAATTAACTGTCCTCACTCAAACCACTCATTCTCGCAATGTGCAGGAAGACATGTGGTTAATGAGACTTTTTCCTCTCTCTCTTAAAGACAAAGCATCTCATTGGTTTAGAACGGTTGGGCACCCTATTACCACCTAGTCCCAATTAAAAAGCACTTTTCTTAAAAAAATTGTTCCGATCGGTCGAACGAATGCATTAAGAAGATCCATAACGACCTTTCAATAGAAAATTGGTGAACCCCTCCGCGAAGCCTGGGAAAGATTTCAAGAACTTCCAGGAAGTTGGCCCCACCATGAAATTCCACAATGGTAGTTAGTGCAGATCTTCTATCATGGATTAGAAGATCAATTGAAACAATTTGTGGATGCCTCATGTGGGGGCAATTTTCTTAACAAAGATGCCAAAAGTGCCTATCTCCTCTTTGAAGAAATGAGTGAAAATTCATTTAACATGACTTCAATGGACACTTTTGGCAGATCACAAAACCCCAGACACGGAGTCCATGAAATTGACTCCAAATCCACCTCTGTTCCAGTCACGTAAGATGGTCTATATATGTTAGCTCAATGACTGGACCAGATGCAAATTCACCAAAAGAAAATGGAAGAAAAGCTCATAAATAAACAAGCTCCACACACTAACTCCCCACATATTCTACGAAGAGAAAATCTACACAACATTGATGCCACATCTACTGGCCAGCAATTTCCGGCTGATTTCCCGCAAGATTTGACCGGGAATTTTGATCAAAATATTTTTGATCCCATCTCGGAAAATATTTATTCTCTCTAGGAGAAATTTAGAAACCCCTCCAACACTTCTAATCAAAACTGGAGGACTAACCAGAATCACTCCTGGAAAAACCCGAACCTGATTCCTTTTCCCAAACAAAACTATTTTGGGAATTCTGGGCAACCTATGTATCAACCTGGACCATCCCAGGACAACATTAATAATCAGGTCATGAAATCTCTGCAAGGAATGCAGACTCAAATGACAGAAGTAACCCGCATGATTACCAACTTGCAACACCAAGTTAAGGCTACTCCTGATCATCGACCTATTGGGAATTTACCTTCCCAACCCAAGCCCAACCCAAATAATCAAAGGAATCAGTTCCAAGGTAGCTATCCCAGTCAACCCATTCAACCAGCACCTCAGCATCCACCGGGTTTCAATAACAGTCAGGCTTCCCGTCCTCATCCTAGAAACAACCAGATTGCAAATGTAGTTACTTTGAGGAATGGGAAAACCACTCACAATCCCCTACTTGTTGAAGAGACCCGCTTTAATGAAACATAGATTAACTCTTCCCCATCTCCCCCTCCTATTGTTTAGGAACCAATTAATGCAAAATAGGGAATCCTACTCCATTTCCACAAGCCCTCCACTCTTCAAATAAGAAAAAGAAGAAATCCGAGCCCACTGAAAAGGAATTAATGGATTTATTTAGGCAAATGGAAATTAATATCCCTCTCCTAGATGCCATTAAATACATCCCTGCCTGTGCAAAATTCCTAAAAGATTTATGTACATCGAAAAGGCAGCCCAGAAATTTAAGAAAGGTGATCCTTCCAGAGATAGTTAGCTCAGTTGTGAAGAGCCGACTGCCTCTTAAGAGAAAAGATCCTGGCGCCCCCTATTTCATTATCATTAATGATACCTCATTTGAGCACACTTTGTTGGATCTTGGTGCCTCAATTAATCTTATCCCCACAGTTGTTTTTGAGGAATTTAAGATCAGTGAATTAAAGCCTTTTGAGGTTAGTCTCCAATTAGCCGACCGATCTACAATTAAACTAAGGGGAATTGTTGAGGATGTTCTTCTCGAGTCAAAAATACTCTATTCGCAGTAGACTTTTTAGTCCTGGACATAGAGGTAGCAGAAGCACTAAAGTTTGCCCCCATTATTCTTGGAAGACCATTCTAGGCCACCGCCCGCGCAAATATTGAATATGATTCTGGAAAGATGAAGATCATGTGTGGCGATGTATCTGTAACCCTAGACATTTTTCAAGCTTCTAGGAGATTCCAAGAACTAGATTTCTTTGATGATTCAGATTTAGAAATAGAAAACATTGTGGAGGAAACTTTGCAGATTTCCCATTTATGTTCCTGTTTTGCCATCAATATGGTTCCTGAACAATCCACTTCTTCTCACTCTTCCACCCTAACCACGCGTCCAGCTAACCTTCTAGCTGACCCTTTCACTCTCACCTCACCACTAACCCACAAAGCAGAAACTTTTTTGGAGCTGGGCCCACAATTCGAATTAAAACCTTTGCCCGACTCCCTTAAATATGTCTTCCTGGGTCCTAATCAGACCCTGCCTCTGATTATAAATTCTGGACTTAATGGGGCACAAGAGCACAAACTCCTCCAGGTTTTGAGTAAATATCGAAAAGCTATTGGCTGGACCCTTTCTGATCTTAAGGGTATTCATCCGTCCTATTATACGCATCGTATATATTTAGAGGACGATTCTCGCCCCTCCCGCCAACCACAAAGGTGCTTGAACCCTATTATGTAGGAGGTGGTAAAAAAGCAGATTATTAAGTGGCTGGATGCTGATATCATCTACCCCATTTCTGACAGCTCCTGGGTTAGTCCAACACAAGTTGTGCCTAAAAAGGCTGGACTAACAGTTGTCACTAATGATAATGGGGAGAATATTGCCACTCGAATCGCTTCTTATTAGCACATGTGTATTGATTAACGAAAATTAAACACCGCCACCAAGAAGGACCATTTCCCGTTCCCCTTTATTGATCAAATCTTGGAGCGGTTAGCCGGACGGGATTTTTACTGTTTTCTGGATGGTTATTCCGACTATAATCAGGTAGCAGTTCATCCTAAGGACTAGGACAAAACAACTTTCACCTGCCCCTTCGGAACCTTTGCTTTCTGAAGGATGCCCTTCGATCTTTGCAATGCACCTGCAACTTTTCAAAGGTGCATGCTTGCAATTTTTTCAGACCTGGTAGGTGAATGTTTAGAAGTCTTTATGGATGACTTCTTTGTTTTTGGAGATTCTTTTGACCATTGTCTCAAAAGTCTTGAAAGAACTCTCGAAAAATGCATAGAAGTTAATCTGGTCATCAGTTGGGAAAAAAGTCATTTCATGGTCCCAGAAGGTATTGTCTCGGGCCATGTTATTTCAAAATAAGGAATCGCGGTAGATAAAGCAAAAATAGATGCTATATCTAAGCACCCACCTCCCACTACTGTCAAACAGATCAGATCCTTTTTGGGTCATGTGGGTTTCTACCATCGATTTATACAAAATTTTTCCCAAATCTCCAAGCCCTTAAGTCAGCTTCTCACTAAAGACCAGCCATTTGATTTTATTGATAAGTGCCTGGAGAGTTTTTTGAGGTTGAAGAGGTTACTGAGGCACCAATATTACAGGGACCTAATTGGAATAGTCCCTTTGAATTAATGACAGATGCCTCAGATTTTGCTGTAGGGGCCGTTCTAGGGCAAAGAACTGGCAAGAAGCCCGTTGTGATCTATTATGCTAGCAAAACTCTTGATGATGCACAACAGAATTACACGGTTACTGAAAAGGAACTTCTTGCCATTGTATTTGCCTTAGAAAAATTTTGATCTTATCTATTGGGGTCACATGACACTGTATATACCGACCACTCAGCAATTAAATATTTGCTGACAAAGAAAGATGCGAAACCTCACCTTATCCATTGGATTCTGCTGCTCCAGGAATTTGACCTGGAAATCAAGGATAAGGCGGGATCGCACAATGTAGTGGCTGACCATCTTTCCCGTCTTATGACGAATGACATAATGCGCCCACCAGATCAGTTCCCCGATGAAAGCATTTTAGCTACTACTACCCTCCCTTGGTTTCGCCCATAGAAAACTACTTAGCAACAGAACGAATCCCCGCTGATTGGCCAAAAGCAAAATGAGATAAGTTCTTTGCTAATATTAAATATTATTTTTGGGAGGAGCCCAACCTTTTCCGCATTTGTGTCGATCAGGTCATTCGACGATGTGTACCCGATTCTGAATCCATGATATTTTGACACATTGTCACTCAATGGCCTGTGGCGGCCATTTTTCGCGCAAGAAAACTACAGCTAAAATCCTTAATGTGAGATTTTATTGGCCCAGCTTGCACAAAGATGCTGATGACTTTGTTTGGTCCTGTGTGCATTGCCAGAGCATCGGCAACATGACTCGAAAGGATATGATGCCCCTTAATCCTATTTTAGAAGTTGAAATTTTTGATGTTTGGGGCATCAACTTCATGGGACCGTTCATTAACTCTGGTGGGTATTTATATATATTAGTCATAGTCGACTATATTTCAAAATGGATAGAAGCAATATCCACCTGCACTAGTGATCATCGTGTGGTTGTCGAATTTCTTAAGAAAAATATTTTCTCAAGATTCGACATACCAAAAGCCATTATCAGTGACGGAGGCTCACATTTCACCCACTCACAATTCCATCACATTCTTTCTAATTATGGGGTTAATCATAAAATTTTCACACCTTATCACCCCCAAACAAATGGCTAGGCTAAAGTTTCTAACCGGGAAATTAAAAATATTTTGCAAAAGACGGTTAGGCCCGATCATAAAGATTGGTCCACCAAATTGGATGATGCTTTATGAGCCTACCGTACCGCTTTTAAAACCCTGCTCGACATGCCTCCCTTCTGTTTGATTTTTGGGAAGGCATGCCATCTCCCGGTAGAATTAGAACATAGGGCTTTTTGGGCAATAAAACAACTCAACATGGATTTATCTGACGTCGGTACCCATAGAAAATTACAATTAACTGAATTGGAAGAATTACATAATTTTTCCTATGAAAATGCGAGGATTTATAAAGATCGAACAAAGAAATTTCATGATAAATATCTTATTCGGAAACACTTCGACGTTAATCAACCTGTTTGGCTTTTCGATGGGAGATTACGTCTTTTTCCTGGCAAATTAAAATCTAAATGGACCGGCCCCCTTATTGTCCATAAAATATATCCATATGGTGCTATTAATCCTTTTGATCCAAAAACTAATTCTACCTTTCAAGTCAACAGCCAATGTTTAAAGCCCTATTTTGATCATACGACTAATCTTCCGTATGAATCTTTTAATTTTATTGAGACAGCCACCCTTGATCACTAATGCACACTACGCCCGGCTAAATGGAGTAAAAGATAGCACTGGATGGGAGGTAACCCATCATTTTTTTCCTACTTTTCTTTTTTCTTCTTTTTCTAGGTTTTGATCATCCTAAACCCGACCGTTCTTTACTAAGGTGATCCCTTTTCCCTCCTAATGCATGAGGACATTGCATATCTTAAGCATGGGGGGGTGTTTTTAAAATTTGACGATCGATTTCGGATTTTCAATACCTAAAAATATGCATTTTTCTTTAATTATTTTACTTTCCTGCTTGCATACCCAAAAAAATAAAAATGTTGAAAACTTTTTAAGGAAATTTTTTTGAAATCGAGACTAAGGTTGAAAAAATTCACTTTTGAGTATAATGGGATTTAATCTTTAACAAACTAGGGATGAGGATGCGAATCTGATCATTAGAATTTCAGGGTCTATTTTTAGACTAGATCAGATATCCTTTTCTAAAATTCCACCTAAACTCATGATTGTTCAGGTGACTTTATCCTATTTTGTAATGTTGAAAGTATTTGGCTTAGTTTCTAATTCAAAAACTTGTATTTCTTGAGGAACTTCTTGTGTCAATTTTCACACACAAGCCAGCACTTAAAAACAACTAAAAATTTGGAAAACTTCTTTGTTTGGACCTAGTAAAAGTCTGAAGCAGATCATTTGTTTGAGTTCCTACCGCTGAGAAGGAGGAAAATGCCTCCTTTGAGGACGCGATGTCAACATGTTACCACCTTGGCACTGCTCCATATCTATATTTCATATCTTTAGATGGAGCACTAAAGTGCATTTTAGCAGCTCAAGTGTCTTGGACGGTGCTCTACCTATAGTGTCGGAGCAAGAGCTTAAGTTTGCTTGGAGCGCCCCTTTACATCGCATTGTGTTTTGGGGTTGTGAGCTCCTGGGTGGTGTCATGGACAGTGCTATCCCGAAGTACTGGCACCAGAGCTCCCTCGAGGATTGGTAACGGGAATGATGATCCTGACACATCTGTTGCAAGACTAAGTTAAAAATAACCATGGGAAAAAAAAAGTAATAATAAATAAATTAACATGCCCTTATAAATGTTGGCTTTTCATAGGCATGGACACAAGGTTTTGAAGGATTTTGCAAGTTTCGAATCAGATTCATGAGCTAGAAAAATCCTAAAAACAAAAATTTCAAGTCATCTGAATTAACAAGGGGTTAATTTGTGAATTTTCTGGAGGATATATTGATCCCATTTTGTCTAATGGTTGGATTTGAAATAAATCCCAATGTTTTTCTTTAACAAATCCCGTACCTCCTGTATTTAGATCAACCAAGGTCCCTTAATCTCTTTCTCCTCAAAAGTAGAAAAAAATTAGATTTCCCAAAAATTCTATTTTCCAAAAAATTTGAAGTTTTGCTAAGAGACTAGCAAAAAATAAGCATGGGGGTGTGATAAACACCAGTTTATCATCATTCTTATGCATTAAAACAAACTTAGCTCTTAGGATTTTACTCTGCAAATGGGTTGTTGGGCTGCATTTAGGCATTAACTAGGTTAGGCATGCATTGCATTTTATTTTGTTGTTTTAATGTGTTTTTCTGAGTGTTAGGGATGAATAGATATACAGATCCCTAAAACACTAGCACTCAAGAAGGCAAATGGTGAAGGAGGAGCTTAGACTAGCTGGAACTCTGCTTGATCCAACTCACCACAGCTGGAACCTAGCTCACTTGAACTAGGGTTAGCTCATCCCAGCTCTATTCAGCTAATCTCAGCTAAATGGCAGCACAAGAGAGTTCATCTTAGCTCACCCTAGCTCAAGCCAGCTCAGATCCAGCTCAGCCTAGTTTAGTTTAGCTCATTTTAGCTCCCACTAGTCCACAAGGAGCTCTAGCTAGCTCAGCTGAGTTGACTGGAGTTCACCCCAGCTCAAATCCAACTACATCCAGCTCCACTCAACTCCAGCCAACTAAAGAAGAACTCATCCCTACTCAGGAAGTTCAAGTCCTGCTCCTGGGGACCCAGCTTAGCCCAAGCTAATTGAGCTAAGCTACCTTAGCTATCTCAACCAGCTCAATCCTCCCCGGGAGCACCAGACCTAGCTTACCTCAGCTCCATTCAATATAAGCCAGCTCACTTTAGCTTGGTTTAGTAGCTAGCAAAGAACTAGCAAGCTAAGCCAACTGGAGTAGGCCCATGTTGACCTCTTCAGCAGTTGCCAGCTCTACCTTAGCTCCGGACTCTTCAGAACTAGCTCCTCCCTCCAAACCATAGCTCCAACACCTCCTCCTCTACTCCACCATTAGCTAAGCTAGCTTAGCTTAGCTTAGCTTAGCTATGCTCTAGCTTCTTTGGCTTGTACCACCCAAAAACCCTACCTAACAACTCCACCAACTAGCTCCACCTAAGCTCCACTTAAGCTAAACCTACTTGGAGCCAACCTAGCCTACCCACCACCTCCAAAAGATATCTAAAAGTGGCACCAAAACCACCCTAACTACCGCCTTGTTGGCGCCACTTTTCCCTCCAAAAATCCCCTTCATCTCCACCACACATCTCCCCTTAAACCCATCTCCACCCACCACATAATCCCACCTTCCAGAAACCTCAAAGTTGGAGCAACCCATGGCAACTCTCCATGGTTTGCACCACTTTTAGGTGCCTCTTGACCAACCCTAACTACCCCACTTACACCCCTTAGGTGGCGTCAACCATCCTTAACCCTAGGATCATCTAACCACCTCCATCCTCCCATCTTAGCCCTCCATTTCAAGAGGCACCTTAACCCCTCATCCTACCCTATAAAAATACCACTACCCACCACCATTCAAACCATCCTTGGCTAGAAAATTCACTCTCATATTCTACTTAGAGCCCACGCCCAAGAGAGAAGAAGAAGAAGAAGATTAAGGGGATATTTTGTCCCTTTGGTGCCTTCCCCTCTTCCCTTCTCTCTTGAGCCATGCTAGCCAAAGGAGAAGCTAGGCAAGGAAGATCTTTGGAGGAGATCTTGAAGGTGGTCCACGCCGCCTTGGAGGAGCTTTCAAGGAAGGAGAAGAAGGAGGCCCTCTTTTCAAGCCAAGGAGCAGCTACGCTTGGAGCAAGAAGACTCCCTTCTTCACCAAATTTTGCAAGAGGATTTGTGTTTCTTTTATTGCTTTTAAATTTTTTTATTTCTAGTAGAATCATTCCTCTACTTGTCTTTGAAAAGAACACAAATTCTAGTTAATCAAATTGCCTTCTTTTCAATTTCCTATTGCAATTGTTGCTGTTGTTCTAGCACTTATTCTACTTCCACTCCCTAATTACTCTAGGCCTCCACTTGCCTAGAGTGAGCTTAGGTAGTGGACATTTTAATCTCTTAAGTTTCAGCTTAGTATTTTAGGTGTTAGCACTTTTTCGTCACAATTCGCACTTTGCCCGTATTATTTCAAAATACAAAAAAAAATATATATTTAAAATACCAAAAAGAAAGTTGAGATTTATTTGTAGCAAGAGAATTGAATTACAATTTTTGCCTCCTTGGACAACCCTAGATACTCCCCTATCTAGGATATAAATTTAAAAGCGTATGCGAATGCACGTGTTACAATGACATTAAAAACCTGCTTTTACAAATCACATGACTTTTTGCATCACTTCCTTTCAATATTTTTTTTGAAACTGAAAGGAAAGCTATCGTACTACGATAGCAATCTGGGAGGGCAATTTATTAATAATGAAAAGAAATGCAAAGAGACCTACAAATTAGATCCTCATCTATGTATGAGGGACCAACACTCATTTATAATTTGTACACAACAAATTGGTCTCTCCTGAAATAGTCTCTCAGTCCTCGCCCTCCACATGCACCAAAGGGTCACCGCCATGTGTAAATGTGGCTTCCCTATTATCCCAAAACCATGCCATAAAGATTCCCATGATGGAAGGGGCTCGTTACATGTTTTTCTCCAAATCGTGTCAGTGACCAAATAAGAGGAAAACAAATGATTCAAACTGTCAGTGTGCATCCCACAAAGATGGCACTCATGCAGAGCTGTCCCCATCCTATTATTCCTAAGGTCTCCTATTATCATACCATCCCTTCTACATAACCAGAGAAAGATTTGTACCTTGAGAGGGACCTTCAATGGTCATAGTTTCTTATCAATATAATCATCCCCCATACCCCTGTTGGAACTCCTAATTTTTCAATAGGCATGTTGAGTCGTATAGATGCCATCCCATGCATAAGTATCCTCCACACCAGGTCTTGGACAGATGGTTTGCAAGTCTGAAACTAGGTGCTAGTTTTCTTCCAAAAATCTGGTCCCCTCCTTGCATGCCTCCGATTCAGTTAGCCGCCAACATCTGCTAGATTCAGACCAATAGTTATTAACCACCCCATCCTTATCAGTAGAAGCTGAGTAGACCCTCAGATAAGCCTCCTGTAAGGTGCCCAACAATGTCCACTGCTCTTACCAGAAACTAAAGTGCCTGCCAACTCTAAGAATCGACTACAATAAGTGCCAATTATCTCTGATAACTTGAGTGACAAAATGCCAAAATGGGGAGGGTTTGGAGGGGTATAATCTCTTCAGAGCACTGTTGGAGTAGCCATAGCCATCATTAATAAGTTCAGTGCATAACCTTTCCTCCCCATTTAGAATTTTGATAGCCCATTTAATCAATAAGGCTTCATTAAACTCTTTAAGTGCATTAATCCCCAGTCCACCTTCTTCCTTGGGGCAACACAGATGTTCCCATTTCAGTGGCTGCATAAACTTACCCTCATGTCGTGCACCTTTCCAAAAGAATTTCTTTCGCATCAAATGCAACCATTTCCAATTGGATTTTGGAGCTTTGAAAATGGAAAAGTAAAAAACTAGAATGGAAGTGATAACAGAATTTAGCAAGATTAACCTTCCACCCTTAGATGGGAACTTACTATTCCATCCTTCCAGCTTAATAGAAATCTTGTCAAAGAGGGCATTCCAATCACTCTTTCGTAGCATTGAATATCTCAATGGCAGCCCCAAATATCTGATTGGAAGATTTGATAGAGGAGTTCTCAGCGTGGCTGACAGTGCATATTTCTCCTACTCATTCATGCCAAAACATATTAGGATGGATTTCTCCTTATTCACCGTATGTCCTAATGCTTGGGCTGCAGTAGTTGTCCCCTCAACAAAAAATACTGTGTCATCTGCGTATTGGATTATAGGGGCCATAGCTCTTCTATTAGACAGTGAATATCCTCTGATGACACCAGCCTCAGCTAGTTTACAGGCATACCAAGCCAGTCCATCCACAGCAAGGTTGAAGACCAACAGGGCTAATAGGAATCCTTGCCTAACACCACATCATGGCTGAATCCATGCCCCACATGGTTTGCCATTGATCAAAGGAGAGAAAGAAGAGGTTGTGATCTAGCCCTTCATCCATTATATCCATAAGGATGGGAACCCTCTTCTCTTAAAGACCTCCCAGAGATACGGCCATGAAATAGAATCATAAGCCTTCTAGAAATCAACTTTCCACATAAAAGCTTTACATTTCCTTCTATGCCATCCACACACCATTTCCTGAGCCATAATAAACGATTCCTGCAAGGATCTATTAGGGAGGAATGCGGATTGGACAAAATGAATCAGATTCTGCAAGACCAACCTCAACCTATTTGCCAGTATTTTGCTCACCACCAAATAAATTGAGTTTGAGAGTGAAATAGGTCTAAAATCAGAGAAACTCTCTGCTCCTTGGACCTTCGGTAGGAAAAAAAGAAAGGACTGGTTGATCTTATTAAAGCCAAAATTCCCTCTCTCAAATTCCTTGATGACCTCCATCACCTCACTACCGACCAAGCTCCACAGTTCCCTGTAAAAGAAAACTTGGATGCCATCAGGTCCAGGGGAGCCCTCACTGTTTAGCTCTCTTATGGCATCCACAGTTTCTTTCTCAGTTATGGTATCCGTCAATCTGGAAGCCTGTTCCTCAGAAAGTTTTAGGTGCGTCACTCACCGTCATCCTCCACATACCTCTAGCTGCAGCCCATGAAGCGTCCTTGTACTATTTGATGGCTTCCAATCTAATCTCTTGCACAGAGGAGATTCTTTGACCATTCTTGACTATGGAAGAGATTATGTTCATCCCTCTATGAGAATTGGTTGCGAGATGAAAATATTTGGTGCTAGCATCACTCTCCTTCAGCCATAGTTGTCTTCTTCTCTTCCTCTAATCCATCTCCTGTTTCAAATCTTCCTCTGCCACCACTCCTTGCCACATTCTTCTATCATTAAGTTCTTGGTCAGACAGAGGTCCTGCTGCCTCTTTTATATCCAAACCCTTAATGTTCTCCAAAGCCTCCAGACGTCTTTGTTGTCTCAACGTAGATATCACAGCCCCATATTCTTTAAGCATTTTGTGCAAATCAGCTAGTTTAGAAGCAAACTTGACAGTAGCTGATCCTTCCACTCATTTGGCCCTCCACCACACCTCAATCATCTCAACAAAACTCAGTTCATGCATCCATGACCTTTTAAATTTGAAATAGGAGCCAACCTAAATTTGTTCCCCACTATACCAAACAAGGGGGGTGTGGTTTGAGAAAGGGCGTTCTAGCCCAGAAACTATTGATAGATGGTACATTTCGAGGAGATTGGCATTTCCAAAAAATCTGTCAATCTTTGACATAAGGCCACTACCATTTCTCCAAGTAAACTCAGCACCAAAAGATGGGTATTCACTTAACCCCAGATTTTGGACCAACAATTGGAATCCAAGGGATGCACTATCCACTACACCATTTGGCCTGTCTCTCTTTGTCAGCACATAGTTAAAATCCTCCCCCACCAACCAAGCAACCCCTTGTATAAGTTTTGCGGTTGCAACCCAATCATCCCATAATTCCTACCTCATTGATGCAAGACATGGTCCATATACACCAGTGATGAAATACACATCTTCCCCCTGACATCTTTTGAACATACATGTAACCAAATGCCGAGCTTTATCCACTTCTAGCAACTAAAAAGAAGCCTTTCTCCACCATAGAGCGATCCCACCTGATCTGCCTTGAGCATTGAGAGACACACATTCAGTCATTCCCTCATTCTTCAAGTCAGTCTAGGCCCTGTCCTCTTCATTCTCAATGTGTGTTTCTTGAATTATGGAACAATCAATCACCCACTCTCTTAGATACCTTGAGAGGGAAGCCCTTCGGCTCTTGTCGTGCAACCCATGCACGTTCCATGTGAGGACTCTCATCATCCTCCAAGGGAATCCCCCTTACTTGCATCTTGGGCCCTGCCCACCTTCATAATAGCAGCCATCGAGTTTTCATCAATTTTAACAGTCATGGTCGGTCCTCTATATAAGTTAATAAGGAGATCTACCCACAACTCCTTTGGTATTATCCCAGCTCCAAATTTTAGACCTTCCATTGCATTTTACTTGAATTGGGGTTGCCTAGAAGTATTTGAATCTCTTGCAGGATCCTCTCTTACCGCTAAATCTGACAAAGGTTGAGTTGCTAGCACATTCTCCACCATAGTGGGTTCCATTGGCGCCAACTCCATTACTTCCTCCTTCTCCCCAAGATGGTGATGATTCTTACACTTCTTAGGCAAAGGTGCCTCATCAGGGGTCATCCTACTCTTCTAATGCATGACATCCTCCACACCACTCACCTCTGGATAAGACGGCTTATCTTGATAGTTCTCCCCATCATATCGCCCATTGTGAACCTTACTGCCAGAAGCTAGGAGCTCTCCCCACATTGAAGAATTATCCTTTCTGGGATAGAACCTATTTTTAAGTCAAGATCAATGTTAAATTAATGCATCGTAGTATAGTTGAAATCGCTCGAAAAACAAATGAATTTTATTACTCGAAGTTTTAAATCCAAGGTAAAACACATGGAGCAAATTGGGGTCTAAAAATCAAGAACACAATTCTAAGATTGAATGTAATATGCTATGAAAATCAAAGTATAGTGCACAAAAAATAATGTAGTAGCACAAAAAACATGGACGTCTAATTTTGAAAATCAGACATCTTAAATACGAAGTTGGTACAATGCTTCTATCTGTTTCTGATCTCTATCTCTATCTCTGATCTCCTTCTTCTTCCTTTCTTTTCTTTCTTCTATTCTCGGCCTTCTTTCTTCTTCTTCTCTTCTTTTATTCTCTGTCTCTGATGGCCTTCTTTCTTCTTGGCTTCTTCTTCCTCTTCCTTCTGTAGCTACTCTAACCCTTGTCTTCTTCTTTCTTTTGTAATTTCTTCTTTCCTTCACTTCTGCCTTCATCTCCTCTTCAACTTTCTTCTCTTCTGCTTTGCCTTCTCTTTCCTTAGCTTCTCTGGCTGCCACCCTTTCCTTCCTTGGCTTCCTCTTCTTCTCCTGAGAGCAAAACCTACCCCTAGCCTCCCTCGCAATCTCTCCCAAAGCCTTCTCGGGTTATTGGTTCGAGTATGCGCACCCGGGACTAGGCCCACCGGCGTGCGTGGTGGGCGAGTGCAGGCTCAATGAGGGCGAGTGGGACCTCACCCCGTGGTCAAGAGGCAACGAGCCTATTACACCTTCTCAACTTATATCACTACGCCCACTCCACTTTCAAGGTGGGACTATGTTGTCCTACCTTGTTCGCGATCACCAATAACGGATGTTTCCCTTGATTGCAGCAGCTGCATAGGGCGTCACTACCAATTAGTGGGCTGAGGATGTGCGCAAAAGGAATCCACACAACCTGGGACCTGGAGCCTGGTGCCTAGAGTCCTAGATGAGACTTCCAAGCAAGCTTCGTGCTTCGTCAATGGCAGCGAAGGCCTCAAACCCTGTCAACAAGAAAACATCCTTGTGGCCTCATTAGAACATGCAGGGAGCTTCGCTTGAACATGACAAAGGTGGTAGGTTGGTCAGCATGGCTTGGGGTGGCCTGAGCGTGCATGACTAGGTCACCCTGTGGGTGCGAAGGTGGGGGTGTTCGAGGGGCGTTTTCGGGGCTTGGCATGGTGAATGCAACTGATATAAGTTCTGACCGTTTCGGGTCAGCATGCCTAAGTAACTTTAATCGTACCGTTTAGGTGTGTTAATAACTGCAATTAAGTTCTACAATATTTGTATGCATCATGATATAAGTTTATAACATTCTATAACTTAATATGTAATGATTTTGTTATTTTTATGTGTAGGAATTATATTTAGAAAGAACAGGGGTTGGGGAGTAAATTTTCACAACAACCGGCAGCATCTTTTCCCTGATCTTCGGCCAGCCGCAACTCCTCCCAACATTTATCTAATCTCTCACCGCCCTCCCTCAACAAACGTATCCAAAAATAGCTAAGGGATTCGAAAATCCCTTGATTGGCACATGTAGGGAGAGAGAGGAGTTAAAAAGCACGCAGAGAAAGGAGAGGAGGCATCTCCCCCACTGCGGGAAATGCCATCAAGCGTGCTCTGTGAAGAACTTTAACTATCTTCCCCTGCATGCACTGTGGACCAAGATCACCTACCCTTCAACCCTGCAGGCGCCCTTCTCCAGCGCCTCCCCGCAGGCGCGCACCCCTGCAAGCGTCTGCAGCCACACCTTAGTGCTCTCTGTAGACCGCCTCGCCACCTATGCCCGCAAGCACGCTCGCCTTCATCCTCCAACAGCACCAAGCACCCTGCAGGCGCCCCGCACCACCAGCGTTTCCCCTCCCATGCTACAGGCACTCGCGCCATCATCTCTGCCTACTCCCGCACACACTGCCTGCACCCGCCTTCAAGCATCGCCCTCACCTCATCGCACACCTGCCGCAGCACCCGTGCCTCTGCAAGTGCCTGTAGTTATCCTCTCGCACCCCACTCCAGGCCGCAACATCTGCAGCACCTCCCCGTAGGCATGTGCCCCTACAAGCACCTGCAAGTGTCCACCCACCATCACCGCAGGCCTATGCAGCCACTGCACCCGCTTCAGCGCCTAGCACTCCCTGCAGGCTCCCGCACAATGCCTCCCTCTAGCTGCGCCTAAAGGCGCTGCGCACCTTCACCACCGCCAGCAGCCACTTGCAGGCATCGCCCACGCTCCCTGCAGGTAGGCGCGCAGCTACAGCAGACAACCTCCTCTGGCCACTTCTCCTCTGCCGGCCGGCCACCTCTGGCCATCTTTGTCTTTGCCGCGACCTCCATCGGATAGCCCTCATCCTTACCGACCTCCCTAGTGCGCCCACCATCCGCCGGTGCTCTCTCTCCCACGAGGAGGAGAGAGAGCAAATGCTCTATTTTGAACTCAATTAAAATTTACATTCACTGCCATTTCCACCAGAATTTAATTGTTATTTATTATTATTATATTATGGCAAAATTGTGCATGCACACTCATATTTTCTGATAATTGCATGTTATTGATATTCACTTGTTTTAAGATTGATTTTGGGATCACACATGCCCCGATTCTCTCAAGTATATGACACGTGAAAATTACACAAAATCATCATATAATTATTGAAGATTTCAGTGAGGGAAAACTGCATATATACCCTTATCTTTTTAAGTTATTGTGAATCTACTTTCCTTCGCATTTTATGCCAGATTTGAATAGGGATTTCACACTTATCCGAAAGAATATAAAATAATCAAGAGTTTATTGCATAATTACCTCCCAGTGGATACGACCCGCTCTTCTGTGAGTGGTTATTTTTAATTTTTTTTTATTAGTCAATTTTTTCCACCACTTAAATACTACAATGCAAAGCGGAAAGTCAACTCGTCAAGGGGTTAGGGTAAGTGAGGTGTGGCGGTGCTCATGAGGTAGTTGGCGAGGTAGGTGGAGGTGTGGAGCGACGGGAACACCTCACCGGAGGTCTGATCGGAGGTGGAGAAGGTGATGGTTGTTTGCGAGCATCGAGGCGTATTTGCAGAAATAAATGGCAAAAAAATGATGAGAAGAGAGTGAGGACTTAACTGAGGATGGACAGACGAAGGAGGATGCAGAGGAGGCGGCCAGCCCATACTGCCGTCACTGGAGATGAAGTACCCAGTGGGAGGAGGTCGGTGACGATGAGAGGGTTGTAGGGACGTCGACTGGTGCGGCGTGACACGGATGACAAGGATAAAGGGAACCCAGCCACTGGTATTGTGGTAAAGAAAAGGGTCGCCGGAGCTTGCTGGGTTGTTGACCTGAAGGGGAAGAGATGAATTAGGAGGTATCTCAAGCCAAATTCAAGCTTGGAGGCTACGGGTTGATCTTGGCATGCTTTTATAGGCCCTGGAAGAAGGTCTTGTGCATGGAAGCCAAGCTTCCAAGCACAACAACCTCGCTGGAGTTGTAAGGTCGAAGATGACCCAAATCTCTCATGCATTCGCATGAGAGATTCGGTGTCAAATCAAACCTCTAGCTGTGTTCAAACTGGTGGAGATTTCTTAGAGAATCTCCCTTTCAAATTTGAAGGGGATTCTCTAAGGAATCAGGGAGTTCTTCCCTCGATACCTCACCGGAGTAGGATTCCCTATGCTATAATGGTGGAGGGACCTAATTGCAAAGAATGATGAGGAAGTTAGGGGGTTTTTGCTGAAGTTTTCAAAAGTTAGGGGTAGAAATGCAATTAGGCTGAACCTGTTTGTAAAGTAAGTCAAGGTGAATTCTCCTTAGGTCCAAATTTTGGTACAAACCTAATTTGGATCTAAGGAATCCAATGGTGAAGTTGGATTTTAGGTTTGATCACGTTTGATTGGGAAATTTACACAAAAGCCCAATTTAGGGCAAACATTTGATTAGGAGCACTATTTAGGTCAAAATAGGTTCTAAGGGCCAAATTGAAGGTTCTAAATCCTAGAGGATATTTTTTCATGAATTTTAGAGGGTTTAGGTGAATTTTACCTGTTGAATGTATACGAATTGCTACGCTAACATGTTCGATTTTGGAAAACCTATCGTTGTAGTTCGAAAGCGAAGAATTTGTGTTCAACAAATAAAATTTATACTGAAATAAAAATTCCAAGTCGAACACAGGGAGGCAGACGTTTGATTTAAAAACTAAGTGTTTCTTTTTATTTGTTACAGAATAATTCAATTTAAAACTATCTAATTATTTACAATAAATAGAAGAGAGAGAGAAAGTAAGAGAGAAAGAGAATATTACATAGAGAAATCAAAATGAGATGTAGAATAAACAAGGAATTTTTTTCATTGAGGAGATTGTTCATTACAACTAGAAAGCATAAAACAATTACTCTAGAAAGTGATAAATTTACTCTAGAAAATATTAAAAGAATGGAGGGAGAAATGTCCTCCTCGACGATTGCTTGGAGGACGAACAAAACAACACTAGAAAGCATTAAATTTATACTAGAAAGCAGTAAAAAGAATAGGGAGAGAGAAATCCTCCTCGACGGTTGCTTGGAGGACGAGCCGGACGGGACGACACCTGGACGAAGGAGAACGAAGCAGGACGAAGGAGGACGAAGCAGAAGAACGGGAATGAAGCAGCACGCCGTCGTCGTCGCGGGATCCACTTCCTAAGGGGAATGAAAATTGGACTTTATCTCGCGAGAAGCATCCCGGGTGTGGGACAAGCTTCTCTTGAGCTTTGGAGGGGTAGAGAGGAGAAGCAAGGGATGAGAATTTCGTATGGAGGGGGTCTCCTTTTATAGTTGCAAGGAGTGGGGGCAAAATGGACATTACAAGTTCAAAATAATAAATTAGGGGTCTTTAGTGACGGATAAATCCGTCACTAAAGGCCTAACGTGGGCGTAGCTTCCGCGCCCACGCGCGCCTGCTCAGCTTCTCGCGCGTGCAACGGCTTCCCACGTTCATCGATTCTTAGCCGTCCGATCGCGAGATCGGACGGCTCAAGACGCATCTCCGCCTGTTGCTGCGCCCGCCTGGTGCGTGCTATCGCGTGTGACGCCGCGCGTGAACGCTATTGGGCGTGTGCGGCCGTCCGATCGCGATCCAACGCCCGCCTGTACCCAATCGCTTGCGCCTGATTTGAGGCTCGCGGGACTCGATCCCGCGACCTCTGCTTCACCCGCCGCTTCATCTCCGCTGCGCTACGCAGTCGAGAAGGTCGTGAGGATGATTTTAAAGCGTCGCGTCCACAGCTGTTGGATCAAGATCCAACGGCAGAGAGGGGCGGGTGCGCGGTCTTCATTGAATGTAGGTGGCCGTTTGGGCGGCCGAGATGGCACCACGTGGTGCCATCTTGGCCGTCCATCTTCTGGAAGTTGTAGATGGTGCCACGGATGTCGGATTGACTCGATTTTTGTGTCGTTGAGCTACGATCGTCGATCCGAATTCATCTGTGCGGTCGGATTTGTCATCTGAAGTGTGGATTTTCACCATCCTGGCCATTGATCTTCTAGGGTTCCTTAGTCACTATCTGATGCTACGGATGTCAGATTAGGGCGATCTTGGAGTCGTTGAACTCCAATCGTCGCCCTGATCACATCCATATGGTTGGATCTTTGATCCGAGGCCCCGACCAAATTTTTGCCCTGTCCAAGTACATAAAAGGAGACAATTAACCTCCATTTTATTCAAACTACTCTAAATGCAAGATGATGCATGTTATGCAATATTTATATCTTGAAATGCAATCCTATGCTTAAGAACATGCATAAATAGACATTTTAAGTAGTGTAAATGTGTTTACATCATACCCCCATGCCTATCTTTTGCTAGTCCCTAGCAAAAACTATATGCTATTTATAAAAGAATTAGGTTGGATTATTTGGACTTGAGTTATTTTCAATCATTAAGAAATTGTCTACTTAGGAACTGAACTTTCAAAGACACAACAGTGCCCAGGTATCAGCCAAAATGCAGACCGCCTCAAGCCCTCGCCTTATTAAAAGAAAATTTTCTTTTTCTCTTTTTCTCTTTTCTAATTTTTTTGGATTTTCAAATTTTAGGGTTTAAGAGTGGCTTTCTACGGCCATTCAACTCACCCAAGATTTGATGAAAACCCTAAGCTTTAAGCATCTTATTGTGATTGTGATAGATTCGTTGACCGGCAGTTAGAACAGACTTCGGATTTCTACGCCTCTAGGTGACCTAACAAGAATTCTGCCTAAAAGTGTATCTTTACAACCGGTACCTTTCTCCCTACTTTTATTTTTTTTTATGGGGTCAACACAAGGGTGAATCCAGTGTATATCTCCCCGGTTTATTCTACTTCTTCGCTTCTTCCTAAGTGTTTTGGGAATTTTTAGTGCATTTTCTGAGCTGGGTTCTGGACAACCGGTCGATGAGCTGTTACCACCGACAACTTGCCAGCCATACTCATGTGGCGAAGTGTGGCTTATTTCTTTTTGTTCTTTTCTCCTTTTCTTTTTGATTTTTTTTTTTTAAGTAGGTGGCTTCCCTGGTCTAAGATTTACCTAAAGGCAGCAAACAGAGAAAGGTCCAGTGATTGGGCTCTGGACAACCTACCTTTGGGCTGTTACCCACGATAACTTCCCAGCCATATCACCCTAGAAGGTTCATTTGCTACCCAATTTCCGTTAGAATCGCTGAACAACAAGTCAGTGCAAAGAAAGTGTGTAGATGCTTAAAACTCAAAATTCCCTCAAATCAGGGGGTGGGTTGATAAGTCGTGTACTTATCACCCAAACTTATTTATTCCAATTATAATAGAGTTAAGATGGCGAGGACTCAAAAACAAATCCACATTTTAGTGGATACACAGGCTAATTAAGTCCAAAGACCTGAGGGGACTTTGTGTTCAGATCCTAATGTAAAATTTCTTAGGATTGAAAAGTCCTAATGTCCAACTAATCCTTCCTAATTTTTTTTTTTAAATAAGAAGAGAGACAATTTATATGGATTTCACAAATCTGACCAAAAAATTCAAGAATGAATCCACCCCCCCATGCTTAGCTGATGCAATGTCCTCATTGAAAAAGAGACATGAAAGAAAGGGTAGAATATGAAAGATGTCACCTGGATATGAAGCTCATATCAGCCTTGTGTCATATGTACAACTGCTGAGTTTAATGCCGTTAGCTAGGCGAAGTCCAGCCAATGAAGTCACAGAATGGCTAGAGCAACAGAGTCTGAGACGGGTTCTGGAAGATTACGGTCAACAACAGGCTTCACATATTGACCGTTGACTTTAAAGGTGTTACCCGTCTTTGGGTCAGAAATCTAAACGGCACCATTAGGAAAAATCTGATCAATTATGAATGGGCCATTCCATTTAGATCTAAGTTTACCAAGAAAGAGCTTAAGTTTAGAATCAAATAACCAGACCTTCTGGTTTGGCTCAAAGCTCTTGCGGGAAATCAATTGATCATGTAGAGCTTTGGTCCGAGCCTTGTAGATCTTGGCATTCTCATAAGCATCATTTCTAAGCTCCTCCAACTCAGATAGTTGGAGTTTCCTGGTCTTTCCAGCTAGATTCAGATCTAAATTGCATTGTTTGATTGCCCAGAATGCCCTGTGTTCAATCTCTACGGGTAGATGGCACGCCTTTCCATACACCAAATGGAATGGAGACATGCCGATGGGCATTTTATACGCCGTATGGTAGGCCGAAAGACCATCCTCAAGCTTTTGAGTCCAATCCTTGCGATCAGGCCTAACTGTTTTTTGCAGAATGTTCTTGATCTCTCGATTGGAGATCTTGGCTTGTCCATTCGTTTGGGGATGGTAAGGTATGGAAATTCGATGATTAACCCCATATTTTGCCCATAAATTTTGGAATTGGGCATTAGTAAAATGAGTGCCACCATCACTGATGATAGCCCTCGGAATCCCGAACCTAGTGAAGATATTTTTTTTGACAAAATTGATGACCACCTTGTGGTCATTGGTTCGGGTGGGAATTGCCTCAATCCATTTGGACACATAATCAACAACAACAAGAATGTACTGATGTCCAAATGAAGGGATAAAGGGTCCCATGAAATAGATGCCCCAAACATCGAAAATTTCTACAGGAAGAATAGAGTTTAGGAGCATCATGTCTCTCTTAGTTATGTTCCCGAGTGACTGACATCGAGAACATGACCTTGAGAAGTCCTGGGCATCCTTGAATTAAGACGGCCAATAGAAGCCAGATTGCAAGATTTTTGCAGCCGTCTTTCTCCCAGAGAAATGTCCACCACACCCAGATGCATGGCAGAACTCGAGTATACTGTTGAATTCATTCTCCAGTATGCATCGGCGAATAATCTGATCAGAGCCGATGCGATACAGTTCAGGATGCTCCCAAAAGTAGTATTTGGCCTCAGATTTGAGTCTATCCCGTTGTTGCTTGGTCCAATCCTGGGGGATTTGACCAACGGCCAAATAGTTAACAATGTCAGCAAACCATGGGGTGTGGACACCTAAAACAGTAAGAATGGTTTCATCCAAAAAAGTGTCAGCAATCGGAATGTTTGGACAAGAAGAATCACCTAGGAGTCTCGACAAATGATCCGCTACCACATTTTGCACCCCGACTTTATCCTTGATTTCAAGATCAAATTCTTGAAGAAGAAGAATCCAAAGAATAAGCTGGGGTTTAGCATCCTTTTTAACCAAGAGATGTCTCAAGGTCGAGTGGTCGGTATAAACAATAACATGAGACCCCAAGAGATTAGCCCTGAATTTTTCCAACGCAAATACTACAGCTAATAATTCCTTTTCAGTAACAGTGTAATTCCTCTAGGCTTCATCCAGAGTTTTACTAGCGTAGTAGATGACAGAGGGCTTTCGGTCAATTTTCTGACCCAGGACAGCCCCGACCGCGTAATCACAAGCGTCGGTCATGATCTCAAATAGGGCTGTCCAAATTGGTGGTTGCAAAATTGGAGCACAGGTGACTGCTGTTTTCAGAAAATCAAATGCCTTTCGGCATGATTCGTCAAAAATAAACGGCGTTTCTTTGGTAAGAAGATTGCTCAAAGGACGAGAAACCTTCGAGAAATCCTTGATGAATCTTTGATAAAATCCCACATGGCCAAGAAATGATCTGATTTGTTTAACAGATGTGGGAGGAGGAAGTTTAGCGATAGCATCAACCTTAGCTTTGTCTACTTCAATTCCCCATTCAGAGATTACATGACCCAAAACGATGCCCTCTTGGGTCATGAAATGACTCTTTTCCCAGCTAAGGACCAGTCGTGTCTTGATACATCGCTTAAGAATAATTTCTAAATTAGCCAAACAAGAGTCAAATGATTCTCCGAAAATAGAGAAATCATCCATGAAGACTTCCATAAACTCTCCCACCATGTCGGAAAATATGGCTAGCATACACCTTTGAAAAGTCACAGGTGCATTGCATAACCCAAAAGGCATCCTACGAAAAGCAAAGGTTCCGTAGGGATAGGTGAAAGTAGTTTTTTCCTGATCCTCGAGATGGATAGGAACTTGGTTGTATCCCAAGTAGCCACCAAGAAAACAGAAGTACTTCTACCCGACTAATTTTTCCAAAATTTGCTCAATGAAGGGTAGGGGAAAATGATCCTTTTTAGTGGTTGTGTTTAGCTTCCTGTAATCAATACAAACTCTCTAAGAGGAAACTGAACGAGTTGTGACAGATTAACCTCTCTCATTAGTCACAACAGTAATCCCAGCTTTCTTTGGAACAATCTGAACGGGACTTACCCAAGGACTGTCAGAGATTGGATAAATAATTCCTGCATCGAGCCACTTGACGATTTCCTTTTTGACCACTTCTCGCATATTTGGATTCAATCTCCTCTGCATCTGGCGAGAAGGGCGGGATCCATCTTCCAAAAATATTCTATGATTACAGTAAGACGGCTCGATCCCCGTGAGGTCATGAATGGTCCAACCAATTGCCTCCTTATATTCCTTTAGGACCTTAAGCAATTTAATTTCTTGCTCCTTTGTCAATTTAGCACTAATAATCACAGGGAGCATATTCTGTGGTCCTAAAAATTGATATTTTAAATTCTCGGGCAATGGTTTCAATTCAAGCTGGGGTGGGGTAATGATTGATGGTAGGGTAGATGCTAAAGATTCAACAAGAGGAAGAGGTTTTGAGTGAACAAAATCAGTAACCTCTTCCGAAGATGTCAGGTCAGAGGGTTGCGGGTCAAATTCATCAACCAAAGAGGAACTTTCAATTGAAGAAACTGTCAAACAAGTTTCAATATTAACATTATCCTCATCAAGTTCCTCAATAAATCCACAATCCTTAAATTTGTTGATCGCCTTAAAAATATCCAATTTCATTCGTTGGTCCCCAAAGGCAATTTCCATGCTACCGTTTTCACAATTAATGTTGGCCTTTGCGGTAGCCAGGAACGGACGCCCCAGAATGATGGGCGTGTTCCTCAGATTATCTGGTACATCCATGTCAAGGACAAGGAAATCTACAGGAAAATAGAAATCCTTGACCTTAACTATAACATCTTCAATAATGCCTCGCGGGTTTGTGACCGAACAATCTGCTAACTGTAGCGTTACTGAAGTTGGCTGAAGTTCACCTAACCCAAACTTCTCGTAGAGAGAAGTCAGAATTAGGTTGATGGATGCACCAAGATCCAAAAGTGCTCTATCAAATGTGTAATCTCCGATAACGCAAGAAATCAAAGGAGCACCAGGATCTCTCTTTTTCTGAGGGAGGTAGTGCAGGATAACAGAACTAGCCTGCTTGGAGAGTACCACCTTCCTCGGAACAGATTCTCTCGACTTACGCTTTTGTGTACATAATTCCTTTAAAAATCTTGCGTATGCCGGTGTGTGCTTGATAGCATCAAGGAGCGGGATATTGATCTCAACATTCTTAAATAAATTCAGAAGCTCCTCATTACTATCAACAGACTTCTTCTTTGCTTTGGTTAAGGCTTCAGGAAAAGGAACATGAGTCAGATCTTTGGAATCAGGTTCCTGAGCCTTGATTTCTCCTCTAGAATTCTCCTCTCTCTCCTCAGATTTGTCAGGATTCAAAAGATCAGAATAGTGTGGTTGTGGATCCTAAGTCTTCTTACCACTCCTTAAAGTTACAGAATTTGCAGAAGCGTAAGAATTTGAGTCTTGGGGAGGGTTAGGAAAGATTGGAGGGGCTTGATTGACCATGAATTGTTGATTAGCAGAAGAAGAAGATGAGGAACCCTGCTCAACCACCTGAGCATGTGCGTGCGGGTCCCTCTGATTTCCGTACCCTTGGGCTTGATTGCCTGAATTCATAATGTTTCGCTGGGTGGGTACGGGTTGGGATGGTAGAGATCCGGGTTGACGAGAGTTAGCAATGAGCCCAGATTGCAAGTTGTCCAGCGAGTTTTTCGTTTGCTGCATGAGCTGGAGCATAGATCCCTGCACCTCTACCATTTGACGGTTCAAATCAGCCTGCCCTGCAGGTTGACGGGCATTCCAAGTTGGCTGATTGACCTGATTCGGAGGCAACTGAGTATATACTTGACCCCGACCCATTGGTCGTTGCGGAGCATAATTGCCAGGTCAGAATTGGGTTTGTTGCCCCAGATTTTCCAAGAGAAATTAGGGTGGTTTCTCCAACCTGGATTATAGGCATTCGAGTAGGGGTTGGATCTAACATTCTCTTGTACAGCACAGACATCCTCATAGGGTGAGGATGGAGAGAAAGAAAGGGAAGGATCAGAAAAACTGGGATCAAAGGCCCCAGTTGGGAACCCATGGGGTTCTGAAAAATGCTGACTCATAGGTTGAGTCGCATCGAGTTGATTCACGAACTCCCGTCCAGAAGGAGCTCGTGAGGAATGGAATCCCGAATTTTGGGATTGAGTGGATTGAGAGTTGTTCATAGAATTGCCAGCCATCCACTCTTCCATTCTTTTAGCAACCAAGTCCACCTTATCAAGTTTATTACAAATCAATTCCATATCAAATGAATGAGAGTCATGGACTTCATTGACATTTGATTTGGGTTGCTGGGATCGGTTAAAAGTATCCATGGAGGCATGATTAATTGAATTCTCACTCATTTCCTCAAATAAATCATGTGCACTATCAGCATCTTTATTGAGGAAATTGCCTCCGCAAGAAGCATCCACATGGTTTCTGAGTTGCTCATTCAACCCATGATAGAAGATCTGCACGAGTTGCCATTTCGGCACCTCGTGGTGTGGACACCTCCACAATAAGTCCTGGAATCGCTCCCAGGCTACATGAAACTACTCCCCCGGCTGCTGGGTAAAGGTAGTGATTGCCTGTCTCAAAGCATTGGTACGACCGACTGGGAAGAATTTCTTCAGAAAGGCTGATTTCAACTCATTCCAAGTTGTAATTGGTCTTCGTATTGTCCTATACCAATGCGCGGCTTTATCCCTAAGAGAGTGGGGGAAGAGCCTCATGATCATTTGCTCCTCGTTAACGTTTCGAGCCTTGGTGGTCTGGACCAAAGTGGTCAAATCTTCCAAGTGCTGAAACGGATCTTCGGAGCCAAGCCCAT
Organism: Thalassia testudinum; assembly: GCA_037157565.1. Taxonomy (NCBI): domain Eukaryota; kingdom Viridiplantae; phylum Streptophyta; class Magnoliopsida; order Alismatales; family Hydrocharitaceae; genus Thalassia; species Thalassia testudinum. The sequence continues at coordinate 1,142,447 of JAZHRO010000028.1, forward strand.
GATAATGTTTAATCAGGCTTAACACCTAGGGCTTGATTTCTACGTCACTGGTTGGAATCTGGACGCCGGGACGTTCCCCGTAATTTGAAGGATCATAAAAATCCTTCAAGGGCTGAGCGCCCTGCATTCTCTGGAACCATTCCTGCATTCTCTACATTTGTTCCAGCTGCCTTCGAAATTCTTCCTGTGGATTTTCAAGTAGAGGAGGCTATTGTTCGGCCATGGGATCAAATTTACCAAAATCTAACTTGCGCCTCCAAGAATGTTCTAACGGTCCTTCTAATCGGGGATTCAATGACCGTCTTCCCAGCATAAACTAGGAGAAGGTCGAAAGGACTGGGGATAGGGACCTTGCAGCACAACAAAACAAGGCTGTCCTTAAGTGGGGTAGCCTAAGGATCTACTGACTCCCAAAACTAGCCTTAAGACTGTAAGTGATTTACTCTACTTAAGTCTGTTTAATCCAACCAGTTAGAAGGAGGTACTGGGGAGAAGGTTCTTCCTTTGGCTTTCGCCTCCGATTCCTAGTGTACCCCCCAGCCGCGGTCATTTGACGCTACTCCCCTAGTTAGACATCAGATTAATCAGTATAAGTAGGTTAATCAAAAATAATCTCAGATTAGGCCCTGAAGAGGGAATCAAACCTTAAGGCCAACGTCTACTCAATTTTATTAAGGCTTGGGAATGTGGTGCTTATGGAATGTGATGGGCCCTTACAATGGGTTGTGCCCTTAATGATTGATTGAGATTTGTGTAAGTGCGTGCACAACCAGGGTTTTCAAGCAAGATTATTGATAATGTGTGAATTTTAGTGTTCAAATCTTGCTTAAGTAGCTTTTAGGGTTTCAAATTAGGTGAATTGCAATCAAGTTTCTAGGCAAACCAAGTTGTAAAACACGGGTGAAGATTGTTTTCCTTTAAACTTAGAAAGAAAGTGGAGTGCCTGGAATATACCTAGATTGAAAACCCTAAGGAGGAGCTACTTGATGAGTTGGTTTTAAAATAAAGTGGTGCAGCCTAAATAACTCAAACAATTGGCCACAAATGCACCACTAAGTTAGGCACCCAAAAAATGGTTAACCTAGAATAATTTCTACTCTGTTATGTGTTGCTTTGTGTGTACCGGTTCCACAGATCAGAACCTGGTTGAGTAGAAAACAAATCGAGTTGATCAAGTGCCTTGAATGTTGGTATTTGTTGTGTGTTTGTTGGAAATTACCCTACAAGATTATCTTTTTGTTATTTTTTTTATGAATGAGGGTGGAATGAGTGTGAGTGGAAATTCAAATAACCAAACTATTCCTAGTATTTATGCAAACACCTAGGTTAATTGGGATTTGGATTTTATGTGGCGAATGAAATCTATGGAGGATTTATCGGTGATTCAATAGCACTCCTTTCTTTCTCAAAAAAAAAAGAAATCTATGGAGGGGGAAAGAATGGGGGAGCACTTACAGTTGTACTCAACTGCACTTTACACCAGTCTACCGCTTGTTGATTCCTTGATGGAGGTCTCTGCAAAATAATAGACACAAGAGAAAGCTAGTTAGAAAACAAATAAAGTGTAAGAAATGCGAAGAAAAGATCGAAAATCGTTGCCTCCTCGGCAACGGTGCCAAAATGTTGGATGTATACGAATTGCTACTCTAACGTGTTCGGTTTTGAAAAACCTGTCGTTGTAGTTCGAAAGCGAAGAATTCGTGTTCAACAAATAAAATTTATACCGAAATGAAAATTCCAGGTCGAACACAGGGAGGCGGACGTTTGATTTAAAAACTACACGTTTCTTTTTATTTGTCACAGAATAATTCAATTTAAAACTATCTAATTATTTACAATAAATAGAAGAGAGAGAGAGAAAGAGAATATTACACAGATAAATCAAAATGAGATGTAGAATAAACAAGGAATTTTTTTCATTGAGGCGATTGTTCATTACAACTAGAAAGCATAAAACAATTACTCTAGAAAATGATAAATTTACTCTAGAAAGTATTAAAAGAATGGAGGGAGAAATGTCCTCCTCGACGATTGCTTGGAGGACGAACAAAACTACACTAGAAAGTAGTAAATTTATACTAGAAAGCAGTAAAAAGAATAGGGAGAGAGAAATCCTCCTCGACGGTTGCTTGGAGGACGAGCCGGATGGGACGACGCCTGGACGAAGGAGAATGAAGCAGGACGAAGGAGGACGAAGCAGAAGAATGGGAATGAAGCAGCATGCCATCGTCGTTGCGGGATCCACTTCCGAAGGGGAACGAAAATTGGACTTTATCTCGCGAGAAGCATCCCGGGTGTGGGACAAGCTTCTCTTGAGCTTTGGAGGGGTAGAGAGGAGAAGGAAGGGATGAGAATTTCGTATGGAGGGGGTCTCCTTTTATAGTTGCAAGGAGTGGAGGCAAAATGGACATTACAAGTTCAAAATAATAAATGAGGGGTCTTTAGTGACGGATAAATCCGTCACTAAAGCCCCAACGTGGGCGTAGCTTCCTCTCCCATGTGCGCCTGCTCAGCTTCTCGCGCGCGCAATGGCTTCCTACGTTCGTCGATTCTCAGTCGTCTGATCTAAGATGCATCTCCACCCGCTGCTGCGCCCTCCTGGCGCGTGCAATCGCGCGTGATGCCGCGCGTGAACGCTATTAGGTGTGCACGGCTGTCCGATCACGATGCAACGCCCGCCCGCGCCCAATCGCTTGCACCTGATTTGAGGCTCACGGGACTCGATCCCGCGACCTCTGCTTCGCCCGCCGCTTCATCTCCGCTGCACTCGCCGTCGAGAAGGTCGCGAGGATGATTTTAAAGCGCCGCGTCCATAGTCGTTGGATCGAGATCCAACGGCGGAGAGGGGGCGGGTACGTGATCTTCATGGAATGTAGGCGACCGAGATGGCACCACGTGGCGCCATCTTGGCCGTCCATCTTCTGGAAGTTGTAGATGGTGCCACGGATGTCGGATTGACTCGATTTTTGTGTCGTTGAGCTGCGATTGTCGATCCGAATTCATTCATGTGATTGTATTTGTCATCTGAGGTGCGGATTTTCACCATCCTGGCCCTTGATCTTCTAGGGTTCCTCAGTCACTATCTGATGCTACGGATGTCTGATTAGGGCGATCTTGGAGTCGTTGAACTCCAATCATCGCCCTGATCACATCCATATGGTTGGATCTTTGATTCGAGGCCCCGAAAAAATGTTTGCCCTATCCAAGCACATAAAAGGAGATAATTAACCTCCATTTTATTCAAATTACTCTAAATGCAAGATGATGCATGTTATGCAATATTTATATCATGAAATGCAATCCTATGCTTAAGAACATGCATAAATAGACATTTTAAGTAGTGTAAATGTGTTTACATCATTACCCTAACCAAAACCTTGTTAAATTAAGTGGGTATGTTTTAGGGTTACAAGAAGTCATTTAATTCCCAGAATTCACATGAACCCTTTTCTGTTTGAACCAACCCACTTTTTATCTTGTTAAGACCATTTGACCTGTGTTTAGCCCATGAGAAATCCTGTTGTTGCACAGCAATGGTAAAATTACAGTTCTACCCCTTGTTTCTTGCTTTTCTTTCAGAAGGGTTATTCCTTGAGTTACAACCTCCAGTTGGTTATGTAGGAGCTTTTGTTCTCTTTTCTGGGTCAAGAAGAGCTAGTTAGGGCTCATGATGGTGTTCCCATCAGAACCTGCTTTGAAGACATCCACCAAGACTCTCATAACCCGACCATCTCCTTCCATTAAACCGACCTCCGCATCTTCTGGTAGAGTAGCAAAGCCTGCAATCATGGTCACCACCACCTCTTTCAATCTCAAATGTAAAGGCAGACCCTTGATCCCTAGCCTTCCTGATCTAGAACCTATCCTTTGGGGTGGTTGTTTGGGCAAGGATCCATCAAAAGGAGAGACCAATCTCCAAATCACGATCAATCCATCAAAAGAACTTGATCGAAAATGCAGACGTTCAACATCCATCATCCCTAAATCAAAAAGCACAAACTGTGTGGGGGAGAGGAATGCAACCTTCGAATCATCGGTCAACAGAGATAGTGACCTTACCAACTGATGGATATTGTCCAAGGAGGGAGTGCCAGTCATCACCTCTCCTACTAGAGCCCCTTGTAGCACCAGTTCAGTAGTTTTGATTTCTTCCATCATGGGTACCTCAACATCCACCGTATGATCCCCAAAGGTAGGAGGAGGCGGTGGTCGTGGCATCCTAAACTTTGTTGCCGATAGATGCAGGTTGAACCCATCCCTCTCCTGCCCTCTATTGGTCACAAAAGAATCCCGCTTGTGGCCAGGTCCTCCACACCTAAGGCATATGATTGGATGACAGTAAACCATCTCCATGTGCCCTCGGTGCCGACATCTGAAACACAAAACCTCCTTGTCACCCCAATGCCTCCCCCTGTTTGCGCTCCCCATCTTCTAGCATCCCTAGCTCCTCTTCTTTCCTTCCGTCTCCAAGCCCTAGCCTCTAAGTCGTCCAACCTTCATCATCATGATTTCTCTCTCCATTCGCCCTAGGATCGCCCGCCATCTCCCCCCCGATAACACCACCCTTTTCATCAATGCCATAGGACCTCGCACATTAACCCCAATAATGCTCTAGGACCTTGTGCCTTATGTTATTATTCATCTTCCTTTCAATTTTGAGAAGGATTCGTCAAGAAATCATTGTGTTCTTGCCAAAAGAGGCTCGCTGGAGTAGGATTCCTAATCGATAACTGTGGAGGGACCTTTTTGCAAAGAGTGACGACAAAGATAAGGGCTTTTTGTAATAAATTCAAAGGTTGAGGGGTTATTTGTTATAAAAAGAGTCAGACTTGGACTAAATTGCAAGCTAGGTAAAGGCAATCTTCGATTGGTCCAAATTTTGATACAAACCTAATTTGGACCTAAAAAATCCAATGGTGAAGTTGGATTTTGGGTTTGACCTAGTTTGACTGGGTAATTTATGCAAAAACCCAAATTAGGATAATAGCCTATTTGTGACTCTATTTTGGGTCAAAATGGGTTCTGATGGTCAATTCAAGGATGCCAAATCTTAGAGAATATTTTTCTATGTGTTTTAAAGGGTTTATGTGAATTTTATCTTGACCAGAAGCTCAGTTAATTAAGTAGGTCTATTTTTAGGGTTTCAGATGTCCATTAATTCTTGAAATGCGTGAAACCTATTTCTATCTGCCTAAACCCACTTATTAGACATTAATGACCAAGTGACCTTTAATAAACCCCTGGCATATCCCATGGTTATTCTGTATTTGTGATAAGATTGTAAAATTGCATAAATAATCCTATTTCAACTTTTCTTCTCAAAATAACTCTTCCTGCTCTAGAGACCTTCTGACAGATATGTAAGAGCTTTTATTGACTTTATAAGACTAAATTGAGCTAGTTATGGCTCATGATGGTGTTCCCATCATACCCCCATGCCTAGCTTTTTCTAGTCCCTTAGCAAAATTTTATGAATCGAACTAGTTATCTAGGTCGGATGTAACCGTTAGGATGCCCTACTAAGCTGCATCTTTAGGGATTAGATCTTCATACCAACAATAGGCCTAGAGGTACTCAGGTACCAACCCAGATCCAGACGTGACTAGCTTTCACCTCAATTTGCCACGAAGGTTTCTAAGGCCTGGAGGAACTAACCTAGGGTTCGTTGTACCCAGCGGTTAAAGCACCCTTGCTTGAAACATGGCTAGTCCAGGTTCAGTTTACCAATGCATTTTGTAAGAGAGAGATATAGGAGAATTTAGTTTGTGGAGAGCTTTCTCTCTCTTTTTCTTTTCATTATATTTTTCCTTAGATCCATATTTGGATTGGCCATAAACACGATCTGTATCAGATTCCTTGTCCCCACCATCAATCCTCACAGGGTCTCTGGCAATTGATGCTTCGAGATAGCATCACCCATGGCAACCCCCAGAACCTTGGCTTTCAAGATTTCAGGATAATCCCACCCATGGCATTCTCTAGCTAAATTAGACCCTAGCAATCGACATTTTGTGATAATGTCACCCATGGCATCTGAACAAGCACAAGGTGCTTACATGCCCCCGGTAGGATATTTAAATATCCTAGGAGACAAGCACCGAGGAGACAATATGTTATTGTGTATCTTTGAGGGGAACTTCCTGCCTCTCCCCATCGGGAACTCGTCCAAATCAACTTGTGTTTTCGAGCCGCTCCTAATCTAGATCTTAGGACCATTTCTAGAACAGATTAAATGCCTTTTGGCATGATTTCATTATTTAAAGTGCACTAAACTAGACTGTGTGTGATTTAAGGTACTTAAGTTACCGAGTCTCGCAAACCCGAAGTCAGTTAACGAGGCTGAATACAACCTAAGCCTTAGACCTAATACATAAGCTTTGCATTTTCCCTGACCTCTTGAGGACTAATCCGAATCTTGACAAGTACGTGAGTGTTTAAATCTAATTAGATCCAAGAGGCCTAAGGTCAGTATTTGCCACTAATCCCTTACATTTTAGCTTTTCGGGTCTTATTTCATCATTCGATCCAACCTAGAAGTTAGGTAAGTTTCATATTATTTTGATGGGACTCAATTTCTTTCTTTATCTTTTTGCTCCTTTCTTTACTTTTCAATTTTTCTTCCCTCCTCTTCTAAAAAATGGCTCTCATTTTTCCTCAATCGTCTTTTTTTATGAAATATATAATTTTTTTGATGAAACCCTTTTGTGAATTGATTTTCACTGCGTTTTGCACTTTCATACCCCTCCATGCCTACTTTTTGCAATGTCATTGTAAATTAGGTGGGTTTGAGTTCAGCTTAGATCATACATTAGAATAGGTTCAAAGGGTGGGTGGACGGGTTGGGATGATTGTTGCAAATGATTTCAAGCTCTGGTACAAGTACCAAAGGTGGAGTCGGTTATTCTAATGGACGAACCCTAAAGTGCAATATGAGTTCAGCAAAGAGATGTGTCAAAAAGGGTTTTAAGTTTTTCAACAGATGATGGGTTGCCTCTTGTTAAGCTCTGAGTTTAACGCCATTGGCCGAGCGTAATAAGCTCAGGGAGAATGGAGATCAAAAGATACCACATCAAGTTTGTACCGATGAGTTCGACGAACGACTTAAGTCGTTGGCCATTCACGATGAAAGGCTCGAAATCAAGGCTAGGTTGACTGATTTCGATGACTCCATTTCCAAAGATTCGTCTCACCAAGAATGGTCCGAACCATTTAGATCTGAGTTTACCTGGGAAAAGTTTTAGCTTGGCATCAAAGAGTAGGACCTTCTGACCAAGATGGAAAGTTTTTCTAGAAATGTGTTTGTCAAGAAAAGCCTTCGCCCACTCTTTGTAAATTCGTGAGTACTTATACGCGTCATTGCGTAGTTCCTCGATCTCACTCATTTGAAGCTGACGATGGGTTCTGGCTTTAAGTAGATCCAGATTGTACTTATGTATTACCCAATAGGCTTTGTGCTCCATCTCGACGAGGAGGTGACATGCCTTCCTGTACACCAATCTGAATGCAGACATACCAATTGGGTTTTGTAGGCACTCCTATAAGCCCAAAAAGCTTTCAGAAGTCAGGCAGACCAGTCCTTCCTATCAGGCCGAACAGTGACCTAGAGGATTTTCTTGATATCCTGATTAGACAGTTCAGCCAATCCATTGGTTTAGGGGTGATAAGGAGTTGAGATTCGATGTGACACCCCATACTTTGTCATCAGGGATCTGAACTATGTATTTATAAAATGGGTCCCTCCATCAGAGATAATGGTGTGCGGGACACCGAACCAAGAAAAAATGTGCTGATGAATGAAATTGATTACCACTTTATGATCATTAGTTCAAGTCGGGATAGCTTCGATCCATTTAGACACATAGTCTACAATGAGGAGAATGTATTTGAAGCTGTCCGATTTAGGGAAGGGTCCCATAAAATCAATCCCCCATATATCAAAGATTTCGCATATGAGAATCGGTTGTAAAGGCATCATATTACAGTGGCTCATGTTGCCCAAGGTCTGACAACGAGTGCATGCCTTACAGTAGTCATATGCATCCATGAAGATTGTGGGCCAATAAAATCCGTACTGGAGGACTTTAGTTGCGGTTTTATGTTCAGAGAAGTGTCCACCGTTGACCTGGTCGTGGCAAAAGGACAGAATGTCGTGAATTTTCGCTTCCGAGATGCATCGTCTGATGATCTGATCAGCACTAATGCAGAAAAGGTATGAGTCTTCCCAGATGTAATGAAAGAGTGATCTTCATTTTCAATAAAAACTTTAGCATAAAATGTCATCTCATGGTATTTCATGTGTGGTAGAAAATCGCTTTTCAAAACATTTAATTATTTAAAATCTAACCATGAGAATAGTTTGGTCGTCTCCACAGGGAGGAATTAGCCTATTGAATTAGTGAGTGGTGACTCGTTAATTCGGGAATCTCAGTGGGTGCATCTATTCTTTAGTGCAACTTGTTAGCCTCATGAATCTCATTCTAACTAATTGATTAAAATTATAGGGGTCTATATGCAAAATTACCATAATATAATATTCTATTAACTAATGATCTTGGTAGTGATAATCAACGTAACTACTAATTTCCTATAAAAGAGACCTTGTTCATTGCAATCAGTGTGGCATGCTCTTAACTAATTCATGAGATACTTAATTAGAATCAATTTATCAAGAATAGAGAGATATGCAAGCAAATTCACCTTAATATATTAATTTGGTAAATAAATGAATAAGAAGTTTCACAATGGCATGTAATGTAAATATTAATATGCCCATTACTATAGCAAAATAGGGGAAACGAATCCTCTGCTTGCACGTCGGAGGAGGAAATGGCGGATGGTATGGTCACCGGTGGTGGGTCTCTGAGGTACAGCCTTCGCATTGGTGGCGACGCGGCAGCCGGAGGTGGTCGAAAGCGGCTGGACAGAGAGCTTGATGCTGGCGGAGCTTCTTCCTATTACTGGCTGCAGGCTGCAGGAGGGGATGCAGGCTACTGCATCTGCACGCACACGGCTAGGCGTCGCGCGTGGGATCTACTGGTCGTGCGAGGAGGTGCGCCGCACGTAGAGAAGAAGGGCAAGCTAAAGGTAGCACGTTGTTGCTGTTGTGATGTGATAGCGAAATACGCGTGATTTGTAAAAGCGGGTTTTTAACGTCATTGCAACACACGAATCCGCTTTCGCTTTTAAATTTATATCCTAGATAGGGGAAGTATCTAGGGCCGTCCAAGGAGGCCAAATGGTTGCAAAATTAACCCTGTTTCCTACAAATAGATCTCAACTTTCTTTTTGGTATTTTAAATATGTAAATTTTTTTTTTTTGTTTTGGAAAGATGAGGGCAAAATGCAAATTGTAACTAAAAGTACTAACACCTACAATTGCTTAACTAAAACTTAAAAGATAGAAATATCTTCTTCCTAAGCTCACTCTAGGCAAGTGGAGGCCTAGAGTAATTAGGAAGAAGAGGTGAAACAAGTGCTAGAACCAAAAGTAACAATTGCAATAAAAAGCTAAAAGAATGCAATTTAATTAACTAGAATTAGTGTTCTTTTCAAGGACAATTACAGGAATGCTTCTACTAGAACTAAAAAAATTTAAAAGCAAATAAAGAAACACTAATCCTCTTGCAAAATTTGGTGAAGAAGGGAGTCTCCTTGCTCCAAGCCTAGCTACTCCTTGGCTTGAAAAGAGGGCCTCCTTCTTCTCCTTCCTTGAGAGCTCCTCCAAGGTGGAAGCTACCACCTTCAATGCTTTCTCCAAGGGGTGGGCGTGCACCACCCTCAATGCTCTTCCAAGGTGGCGTGGACCACCTTCAAGATCTCCTCCAAAGATCTTCCTTGCCTGGCTTCTCCTTTGGCTGGCGTGACTCAAGAGAGAAGGGAAGAGGGGAAGGCACCAAGGGGACAGAATATCCCCTTAATCTTCTTCTTCTTCTTCTCTCTTGGATGTGGGCTTCTAGGTGGAATATGAGAGTGAATTTTCTAGCCAAGGATGCCTTGAATGGTGGTGGGTAGTGGTTCTTTTATAGGGTAGGATGGGGGGTTAAGGTGCCCCTTGTAATGGAGGGCTAGGATGGAAGGATGGAGGTGGTTGGTGATCCTATGGCCAAGGGTATTTGGTGCCAACCCAACGGGTGTTAAAGGGGGTGGTTATGGTGGTGTTGGTGGCTTTTGGTGGTGGGAGACACCACCATTTTGGCGCCAACCTAGGGTCTTCTAGAAGGGGGGTTAGGTGGATGGTGGAGATGGATTTAAGGAGAGGTGTATGGTGGAGATGAAGGGGATTTTTGGAGGGAAAAGTGGCGCCAACAAGGGGTTAGTTAGGGTGGTTTCTGGTGCCACTTTTAGGTGTCTTTTGGAGGTGGTGGGTAGGCTAGGTTGGCGCTAAGTAGGTTAGCTTATGTGGAGCTTAGGTGGAGCTAGTTGAGTGGAGTTGTTAGGTGGGTTTTTGGGGTGGTACAAGCCAAGGAAGTTGGAGCATAGCTAAGCTAAGCTAAGATAATCTAGCTTAGCTAATGGAGGAGTAGAGGAGAAGGTGTTGGAGTTAGGATTTGGAGAGAGGAGCTGAGGAGAAGTCTGGAACTGGAACTGGAGCTGGCAGCTGCTGAAGAGGCTGGCATGGAGCTACTCTAGCTAGCTGCTAAGCCAAGCTAAAGTGAACTGGCTTCTACCATAATGAGCTGAGGTGAGCTGGGTCTGGTGCTCCCGGGGAGGATCAAGCTGGTTGAGGCAGTTAAGGTAGCTTAGCTCAACTGAGCTGAGCTAAGCTAAATCCTCAGGAGCTGGACTTGAGCTTCCTGAGCTGAGATGAGTTCTTCTTCAGCTAGCCAGAGTTGAGTGGAGCTGGATGTAGCTGGATTTGAGATGGGGTGAACTCCTGTCAATTCAGCTGAGCTAGCTAGAGCTCCCTGTGGACTAGTGGGAGCTTAGATGAGCTAGACTCAGCTAAGTTGAGCTGGATCTGAGCTGACTTGAGCTAGGGTGAGCTAAGATGAACTCTCTTGAGCTGCCATTCAGCTGAGATTAGCTGAATGGAGCTAGGATGAGCTAACCCTAGTTCAAGTGAGCTAGGTTCCAGCTGTGGTGAGTCGGATCAAGCTGTGTTCCAGCTAGTCTGAGCTTCTCCTTCACCATTTGCATTCTTAAGTGCTAGGGTTTTAGGGATCTGTATATCTGTTCATCCCTAACACTCACAAAAACATTTCAAAAAGACAATAAAAAATGTAATGCAAGACTAACCTAATTTATGCCTAAATGCAGCCCAAAAACCCATTTGCAGAGTAAAATCCTAAGAGCTAGGTTTGTTTTAATGCATAAGAATGATGATAAACTGGCATTTATCACACCCCCATGCTTATCTTTTGCTAGTGTCTTAGCAAAACATCAATTTTTTGGAAAACAAAATTTTTGGGAAATCTAATTTTTTCGACTTTTGAGGAGAAAAAGTGATTAAGGGACCTTGGTAGATTAAAACACAGGAAGTACGGGATTTGTTTAAGATAAACATTGAGATTTATTTTTGGATCCAACCATTAGACATAATGGGATCAATATATCCTCGAGAAAATTCACAAATTAACCCCTTGTTAATTCAGATGACTTGAAATTTTTGTTTTTAGGATTTTTCTGGCTCATGAATCTGATTCGCAACTTGAAGAATCCTTTAAAATCTTATGTCTATGCTTGTGAAAAGCCATGTTCTTAAAATTACTTGTTCATGCTCTCGTTCCCGCCTTGGATCTGCCCTCGTTCCCGACTTCATCTGCCTATCTTCTCCTTGCAACCAGGTTCACCTGCACACCAAAAACAAAAATACCCATGAAGAGAGAAGAGAAAAATTGAAAGGAATTGAATAGAAACTTACTTGAAGTTGCACTTCCCCGGCAACGGTGCCAGAAAATGATGATTGGTCGGTCCGGATAGGTTGTTAATATGATGATTTTATCATTGAAATGTGTATAGTGGTTAACCTAATTTGGACCTAACCATCTCTTTACAAAAAATTTTAACCTGGCCTACTTGATTTTATCTTGTCAGTTTTAGGCCCAGGGTCGAACTCAGGGAAGTGGGGTTACAAGTCGAGTTCCTACGCTTTTCCTACAACGGGTCTCTTCCGTTCGTTTATTGTGTTTTTGGTGTTTTTCTCATTTATATTTCTTTTTTGGTAACCTTTGTCCTTGAGGCACACCCTCAAAATTGAGTTCTTGGCTTCGAGCCAAAACAGAATCAAAAATGGGCCTTGCTATTCGCAAGACGAGGTACCTGCAAGTCAAAGATTATCTTTTCTCTTTTATATATTTTTTTTATCTTTTTAATAACAGAAAAGCGAAACAGAAATAGAGTAAATACAGTATATATATATATGTAAATATTATGTATATAAAGGGGTGGGGGTGGAGGCGACGATGGAGTGTAGCACAATGTCGAGTCAATCGTCGTCTAGAGAGACGCAACCAACACGACTAGGTGCCACGTGGAATGTGGGATGGATGGTGGAAGATGTATGTAACCACACTTTTTGTACGCATGTATCAGGGAATATCAGCAACTGGTGCAGATATTCCCGCGATACAGCGTATGGTAAATAATGTGAAAATATGTATATATATGTATATAAATAAATATATCTATATGTATATATTTATAGTTATAAATGTATAGGTATATATATATATGTATATATATATAGGTGTATGTGTATACATATATATGTATGTATATATGTATATGTATATATGTATATGTATGTATATATGTATATGTATATATATGTATGTATATATATAGTTATAGATATATATATGTATATATATATATATTTATATATGTATATAATACTATATAGACGTCTATATATATATATGTATAATAATAATATATATATATAGGTATATGTATCTAGATATGTAGATATATGTCTATATGTATATATATAAGTATATATATAAGTATATATGTATAAGTATATAGACATATATGTATCTATATATATATATATGTATACTAATACATAAGTATATAGATACTACTATATGTATAAATATAAGTATATATATATCTATATATGTATATATATGTAGATAAATCTATATATATATATATATGTATATATGTATCAATATATAAGTATACGTATATATATATTTATAGTATAGGTGTGTGTGTGTGTGTGTGAAAGTGTGAGTGTAGGTGTTGGTGTGCGTCGGTGTAGAGTGTGAGAAAGTGTTGTGAGAGAGAGTGAGAGAGAGAGCGGGAGAGAGAGGGTAGGAGAGCGGGAGAGAAGAGAGCACAGCCGCTACTGGAGAGAGTTAAGTCGTCTGTAGATGGTGGGCATTGTCTAGAGGACGCGCGCGCACGGGCGCGTACTCGCGCTGAGGAGATGTCCTGCGTCTGCCGGCTGCGAGCGCGGAGGGCTCGCGACAGAGCGCTCGGAGAGGGAGGCGGGGTGTCTGCAGGCTCGCGCGGATGCTTTCAGAGGCTGGCAGGGAGGTAGGAGGCGCTTGGCCGGCCGCTGCAGAGGCACGCAGCAGCCGGTTGCGAGCGCGGAGGGTGCACATCAGAGAGGAGGAACGGAAGCGGGGAAGGTCTGCAGGCATGCCCGGAGGGGCTGGGGCGCCTGCAGACGATTGCAGAAGCTGCTACTGCTGTCGCCGCTTAGCTGCTGCTGCTGCTGCTTCAAGGTCTGCAGGCGGTGGTGGTCTCACTGTGGTGGTGTGCACCACAGTGAGAGCTCCTGCCCGCCGGGTATCTCCTCGGAGGAGGGCCGGCATATGGAGGGGAATCGAGGAGAGGACGGTGGTGGCCTACTGGTTGATTTTTTTTTCTTACTGCAGCCAGGCTCCCCTTGCAAAGGTAGGAGTTGCGGTCTTTAAATAGAAGAGGAAGGCATGGCCGCATGCACCTGCAGGGAGATGGATGGGATGGCTTGACAGGGAATGGCAAGGGTAGCTGCGGTAGGGAATGGTGCGAGAAGTTGCATGCAGCCGTACGGAAAAAATAGAAATCAAGTGGAAAAATGAAAAGATGTGGATTTTTCAAGGAGGCACTTGAGGAAAATGTGAATTATGAAGCCATTTATTTCAATCTTCTCTCCTCTTAATTAAATGCATGAATGCAAGTATTTTTACAAAATGCAATTATGGAATCTTAATATGCATAGTTAATGCTAGGAAATAGCACAAGAAGGCATTATTGCAGGCGTATTTTGAGTTGCAATCAGTAGTGGTCTTTTTATAGGGTGGGATGGGGGGTTAAGGTGCCCCTTGAAATGGAGGGCTAGGATGGAAGGATGGAGGTGGTTGGTGATCCTATGGCCAAGGGTATTTGGCAACAACCCAAGGGGTGTTAAAGGGGGTGGTTATGGTGGTGTTGGTGGCTTTTGGTGGTGGAGAGACACCACCATTTTGGCGCCAACCTAGGGTCTTCTAGAAGGGGGGTTAGGTTGATGGTGGAGATGGATTTAAGGAGAGGTGTATGGTGGAGATGAAGGGGATTTTTGGAGGGAAAAGTGGCACCAACAAGGGGGTAGTTAGGGTGGTTTCTGGTGCCACTTTTAGGTGTCTTTTGGAGGTGGTGGGTAGGCTAGGTTGGCGCCAAGTAGGTTAGCTTATGTGGAGCTTAGGTGGAGCTAGTTGGGTGGAGTTGTTAGGTGGGCTTTTGGTGTGATACAAGCAAAGGAAGTTGGAGCATCGCTAAGCTAAGCTAAGCTAGATTAGCTAATGGAGGAGTAGAGGAGAAGGTGTTGGAGCTAGCATTTGGAGAGAGGAGCTGAGGAGAAGTCTGGAGCTGGAACTAGAGCTAGCAGCAACTGAAGAGGCTGGCATGGAGCTACTCTAGCTGGCTTGGGTTGCTAGTTCTTTGCTAGCTGCTAAGCCAAGCTAAAGTGATCTGGCTTCTCCCATAATGAGCTTAGGTGAGCTGGGTCTGGTGCTCCCGGGGAGGATCAAGCTGGTTGAGGTAGTTAAGGTAGCTTAGCTCAACTGAGTTGAGCTAAGCTGAATCCTCGGGAGCTGGACTTGAGCTTCCTGAGCTGAGATGAGTTCTTCTTCAACTGGCTAGAGTTGAGTGAAGCTGGATGTAGCTGGGTCTGAGCTGGGGTGAACTCCTGTCAACTCAGCTGAGCTAGATAGAGCTCCCTATGGACTAGTGGGAGCTGAGATGAGCTAGACTCAGCTAAGTTGAGCTGGATCTGAGCTGACTTGAGCAAGGGTGAGCTAAGATGAACTCTCTTGAGCTGCCATTCAGTTGAGATTAGCTAAATGGAGCTGGGATGAGCTAACCTTAGTTCAAGTAAGCTAGGTTACAGCTGTGGTGAGCTGGATCAAGCTGAGTTCCAACTAGTCTGAGCTTCTCCTTCACCATTTGCCTTCTTGAGTGCTAGGGTTTTGGGGATCAGTATATCTGTTCATCCCTAACACTCACAAAAACATATAAAAAAGATAATAAAAAATGCAATGCATGCCTAACCTAATTTATGCCTAAATGCAGCCCAAAAACTCGTTTCCGGAGTAAAATCCTAAGAGCTTGGTTTGTTTTAATGCATAAGAATGATGATAAACTGACATTTATCATGACGCACCTGCTAGCCGTGCGTGGAAGGGGAGATGCAAGCGTGTGATGCATGGGAGGTGTTGAACTCTCGAATTGCTACGCTAACATGTTCAATTTTGGAAAACCTGTCGTTGTAGCTTGAAAGCGAAGAATTCGGGTTCAACAAATAAAATTTATACCGAAATGAAAATTCCGGGTCGAACACAGGGAGGCGGACATTTGATTTAAAAACTACGTGTTTCTTTTTATTTGTCACGAATTAATTCAATTTGAAACT
Organism: Thalassia testudinum; assembly: GCA_037157565.1. Lineage (NCBI taxonomy): Eukaryota > Viridiplantae > Streptophyta > Magnoliopsida > Alismatales > Hydrocharitaceae > Thalassia > Thalassia testudinum. Next base: position 1,158,270 of record JAZHRO010000028.1, read on the forward strand.
ATCTAATTATTTACAATAAATAAAAGAGAGAGAGAGGGTAAGAGAGAGAGAGAGAATATTACACATAGAAATAAAAAATGAGATGTAGAATAAACAGAGAATTTATCATTAAGGAGATTGTTCATTACAACTAGAAAGCGATAAATTTACTCTAGAAAGCATTAAAAGAATAGAGGGAGAAATGTCCTCATCGACGATCGCTTGGAGGATGAGCAGAATTACTCTAGAAAATAGTAAATCTATACTAAAAAGCACTAAAAAGAATAGGGAGAGAGATATCCTCCTTGACGGCTGCTTGGAGGATGAGCCGGACGGGACGATACTTGGAAGGAGGGTGAAGCAAGACGAAGGAGGACAAAGCAGAAGAACGAGAATGAAGCAGCACGCCATCGTCATCGCGGGATCCACTTCTGAAATGGGATGAAAATTTCGAGTTTATCTCGCGAGAAGCATCCTGGTTGTGGGACAAGCTTCTCTTGAGCTTTGGAGAGGTAGAGAAGAGAAGGAAGGGATGACAATTTCGTGTGGAGGGGGTCTCCTTTTATAGTTGCAAGGAGTGGGGGCAAATTGGTCATTACATCTTTACATCGATAAATAAGGGGTCTTTAGTAACGGATAAAACCGTCACTAAAGCCCCAACGTGGGCTAGCACCCACGCCCACGCGCGCCTCCTCAGCTATTCTCTTTCTCAACGCCCGCCCACATTCTTTCATCCACAGCCGTCCGCTCGTGAGATCGGACGGCTTAAGATGTGTCCTCGCTCGTTGCTGCACGCCCGCCCGGCGCGTGCGATGCCACGTGATGCCGCGCATGCAATAGCGTGTGAACGCTATCGGTGGATCTGAGCCGCTCGATGACGATCCAACACCCGCCAGTGCTTGCCCACGCCTGTCTCCCCTTCACTGCGGCTCGAACCCGCTGCTACAGCTCGCGAAAGCGCTCTCAACTGCTACGCTACGAGGCGCAGATGGTCGAGCGGACGCTTTTAGGCGCGGCTGTCCAAAGCCGTTGGATCGAGATCCAATGGCGGAGAGGGAGCGGGTGCGGGGACTTCAGAGATTGTATGCGGCTGAGATGGTGCCATGTGGCGCCATCTTGGCCATCCATCTTCTGGATGTTGTAGATGGTGCCACGGATGTCGGATTGACTTGATTTTTGTGTTGTTAGGCTGCGATCGTCGATCCGAATTCATCTGCGTGATCGGATTTGTCATTTGAAGAACAGATTTACACCATCCTGGCCCTTGATCTTCTAGGGTTTCCCGATCACTATCTAATGCTACGGATGCCTGATTAGGGCGATCTTGGAGTCGTTGAACTCCAATCGTCACCCTGATCACATCCATACGGTTGGATCTTCAATCCGAGGCCTTGATAAAATGTTTGCCCTATCCAAGCACATAAAAGGAGACAATTAACCTCCATTTTATTCAAACTACTTTAAATGCAAGATGATGCATGTTATGCAGTATTTATATCATGAAATGCAATCCTATGCTTAAGAACATGCATAAATAGACATCTTAAGTAGTCTAAATGTGTTTACATCAGGAGGTGCGCTTGCACAGTGGATGCATGATGGACGGTGGTGGTGCATAGAGGCATGGTTGTGTAATGAAGCTGGTGCACGCACGGGCATGCTTAGGGCGGTGATGGGTTGCTGCTATCACCATGCGTAGGAGGTCGAGGGTAGGCAAAGGTGGAAGGAAGAAGAGGAAGAAGAAGCTCACCAAAGGTCCCACAGTGCACGTGGAAGTCCCACAGTGCTTGCCTGTTGAACGGTGGTGGAGATGGAGGAGTCTCTGCCAGGTGGATAAGTCCCTCCATCCAGAAGCCTAGACCTTTTCTTTTTAAAACCTCCTATTGTTGCAGCTTTCTCTCCCAATCTATTTTCTTTCCCTGAAGACTCGGCTCTTCCAACAAATTGGCAGCAGTGGTGAAGTGGTGGCGGTGTAGAAAGACTCAGAGGGAGTTGTTGCGAGGAGGAAGGCAGTGCTCTATTTAGGTTGGGCACATCAGATGTCTAGATTCAATTCGGGACATCGTAAAAATGTAAATTGTAGCAGATCCACAACTAATGGTTATCATACGTCCAAACTATCCTCAAGAGGTCTTATGTAATCACTTTGGACATCTAAATGTTGCCTTCTAGTTTCTTGCACCTATCCTACATCAACCATATACATTATCATAACCATATATTATAAAATTGGTGCACAAAATTATACCCAGACTATGGTGAATTATCAATTAACTCCTAATTAATTAGAAACTAAGGATAGATAATTAAAGAGTACTTAGGCTAAATAATGGTCTACTAAAGTGGACTTATCAAATACCCCAATGCCTAAATTTTGCTAGTCCCTAGCAAAAAGTGAAAAACAATAGAAGTCACCAAAAAGATTTCTTCTTTTTCTATTCCAAAAATTTAGAGATCCAGAAAAATGTGAAGTGATAGAGCCTAGGTAACAAATCCAAGTGAAAGGCCAACTTATATTTACAGTTCATACTTATCCCTTGGTAAACATTTTATTAGGATAGACAACTACTTCCCTTGGAGATAAGTAGAAAATAATATGTAGTTTGACCCTGGCTTTTTCGCTTAGGTAGGAGATATTGAGTTGAATGGATTTATATTTGGTGGCTCACACTCATCTGGTGCTATCTGTAGTGTAGTACTGCAGACTCTGACACTCCAGACTATCAAATGAGTCAACCCAGAGAGAGGCTGAACACTGGGCTCTCTTGATGTTCCTTTGTGCTCACTCTTTTCCTTCTTTTCTTTCTGAGATTCACAAATCTCACTAAATTTCATAAATGTACTCACTGTTTGGTGGCCTCACATGGCTTTCACACTTCAAGTAAAGTCCTAATAACCCTACAACTAAGTTAGAGTCCTCAGCTAGTATTCGGGTGATCAGAAATACTAAAAGGTAGGTATGGGTCATATTTGGTGGATCACGATAGGTGTTTTTGTTGCCTCAGAAATAATATCATGAAGATAAAATTATAAACTTGGACTCTTTCCTTTTTCTTTTCTCTCTCTCTTTTCTTCTTTTTTTCTCTCTTCTTCTTCTTCTTTTTAATATAATTGTCTCTCTCTCTTTTTTTCTTTTCTTTTTCTTTATTTATAAATCAACGTAACATGATGCAGACTTTTATTTATGAGGCATTATTAGGGATGATGATGGTCAAGAGGATATTGTGTGGCTTATTTGGTGTAAGTGCCCACTCTCGGCACCAGGAAGGAATGGATAGGACAAGCGTATTTCTGACCTTTGACACTATTACACTCCTTCAGTTGAGGACTCTATGAAGGACGGTCATAACCATCCACCATAGTCATAGCTCTATTAAGACTCAATCTCTGTGTATCTGCCTTATTTGGTGACTCAAGAATTCACACAATGTACTCACATAGGAATAGAGAGCGAAAACTATGCCTAACTCTGAAGTATCATCATCTAATTGTCCAAAACTTAAGAGTCCTTGCACTAGACTTAGCACACCAGTAATCTCTCTACTTTCTTCTCACAAATATGAGGTGGATCTACTAGAAGATAGTATGCCTGACTCCCTATTAGCTGTCAAAGGGTTCAGTAGACTAAAAATGCTTATTGGTTTTCTTCAAAGATCCATTACCCAGTCGAGGTGCAAGTGAAGTAAATATACTGGATTCTAAACTTAAGAAATAATTTAAGAAGAAAAATCTCTAATGACACCTTCATGACAAAGATGTTTTGCTAGGGACTAACCAATTCAGCTCAAGAAAAGAAAAAATATATATATATATTATTTATATGCTAACCTAAATGCATGAATACTTCCTAAAATGGAAAATGCACCCCCATGCCTAAATCCGACAATGTCCTCATTGTAAAATGAAAACAGGGGGAGAAAGGATGGAAATCACCTGAAGATGGTGTTATTTTGGATGCTGGGTTGCCTCCCAACAAGCGCTGCACTTTTTGCTAGCAGCCAGACTTATAGGGAACTTGTAATTCTGGTTCCAGACAGAAAAAGCTAGGCCCTAAAAATATGCGTAACAATGCAGGCCTAGAAAGCAGGTAGCCACGGATGCTGGAGAGCTGATGATGTAGCGTGATTCCAAATGCTCGCCAGAAGATATTAAAATAGAGAACCTCGTAGGCTACTTGGGGAGGTCTAGGGATAACAAAAGGAATATGAAAAGGGACCTCCCGAAATGGAATAAGTGGAGGATAGCAAGGATCCTCCAAAACAGGATGGGTTTTAAAAGATATAAACATTATTATTTCAAACCCTTGAATGGCAAGACTAAATGTACAAGCATCAATCCAAACTCACCATTCTACTCGAGGATGTACTGGCCTGATATGTTCTCCAAAAAGAATGTACATGAGTAGAGATCTAAGCCAAGGATCGATTAGGGAGTGTAAGGATTATTTATGGTGTTGGAAGGTAATGATTAAGTCCAATGAGGGCTTAGTCAGTGTCAGGTCCAATTCCAACAACGATTCATATTGTGTATTCTCCCTAACAATTGCAGAAAAATTCACTTCACCCTACCTGGCATTATCATTAATCCATCCCCGAATTCTTTTAGTTCACTTGAGTTTTTGTCGGGGTGTATATGTGATTCACTAGTAAAGAAAGGAGTTGCTTCTGTATCATTAATTATTTCTGATGGAGGATCCATCTTAATTTTTTGGAGTAAGCCTATATCAGGCAATTCTTTGTTCTTCTCGGGGCATAAATCAATTGATGTGTTTTGTCCCCAAGAGTCTCCCTTAGGATTCTCACTATTGTGTCTGTCCTCCTCTAATATCAACTCCTGGTTTGGTGAAGGATGACACTCAAAAGAAGGGAGGAGTCTGGATTTCACCAGATTATTTATGTCCTTAGGGGGCAAGTCCTTGATGCAAGAACTCGGGTGATTTATAAAAGTTGGTTTTTAATGTTGTTGTAACACGCGAATTCGCATACGCTTTTAAGTTTATATCCTAGATAGGGGAGTATCTAGGGTCGTCCAAGGTGGCCAAATGTTTGCAAAATTAATTCTCTTGCTTACAAAATAGATCTCAACTTTCTTTTTGGTTTTATAAATATGTAATTTTTTTTTGTTTTGAAAAGATGAGGGCAAAATGCGAATTGTGGCGGAAAGTACTAACACCTTTAATTACTTAACAAAAACTTAAGAGATAGATATATCCTCTTCCTAAGCTCACTCTAGGCAAGTGGAGGCCTAGAGTAATTAGGAAGAAGAGGTGAAACAAGTGCTAGAACAAAAACAACAATTGCAATAGAAAGTAAAAAGAAGGCAATTTGATTAACTAGAATTTGTGTTCTTTTCCAAGACAAGTAGAGGAATGCTTCTACTAGAAATGAAAAAATCTAAAAGCAATAAAAGATTTTTTAATTTGGTGAAGAAGGGAGTCTTCTTGCTCCAAGCCTAGCTGCTCCTTGGCTTGAAAAGAGGGCCTCCTTCTCCTTCCTTGAGAGCTCCTCCAAGGTGGATGCTACACCTTCAATGCTCTCCTCCAAGGGGTGGGCATGCACCACCCTCAAATTCTCCTCCAAGATGGCATGGACCACCTTCAAGATCTCCTCCAAAGATCTTCCTTTCCTGGCTTCTCCTTTGGCTGGTGTGGCTCAAGAGATAAGGGAAGAGGGGAAGGCACCAAAGGGACAAAATATCCCCTTAATCTTCTTCTTCTTCTTCTCTCTTGGGCATGGGCTCTAGGTAGAATATGAGAGTGAATTTGCTAGCCAAGGATGTTTTGAATGGTGGTGGGTAGAGGTCTTTTTATAGGGTAGGATGAGGGGTTAAGGTGCCTCTTGAAATGGAGGGCTACAATGGGAGGATGGAGGTGGTTAGATGATCCTAGGGTTAAGGATGGTTGGCGCCACCTAAGTGGTGTAAGGGGGGTAGTTAGGGTTGGTCAAGAGGCACCTAAAAGTGGCACCAGCCATGGAGAGGTGCCATGGGTTGGCGCCAACTTTGAGGCTTCTAGAAGGTGGGATTAGGTGGAGGGTGGAGATGGGTTTAAGGGGAGATGTGTGGTGGAGATGAAGGGGATTTTTGGAGGGAAAAGTGGTTCCAACAAGGGGGTAGTTAGGGTGGTTTTGGTACCACTTTTAGGTGTCTTTTGGAGGTGGTGGGTAGGCTAGGTTGGCGCCAAGTAGGGTTAGCTTATGTGGAGCTTAGGTGGAGCAAGTTGGTGGAGTTGTTAGGTAGGGTTTTTGGGTGGTACAAGCCAAGGAAGCTGGAACATAGATAAGCTAAGCTAAGCTAGCTTAGCTAATGGTGGAGTACAGGAGGAGGTGTTGGAGCTAGGGTTTGGAGGGAGGAGCTGGTTGTGAAGAGTCCGGAGCTGAAGTGGAGCTGGCAGCTGCTGAAGAGGTCAACATGAGGCTACTCCAGCTGGCTTAGCTTGCTAATTCTTTGCTAGCTACTAAGCCAAGCTAAAGTGAGCTGGCTTCTGTTGAATGGAGCTGAGGTGAGCTGGGTCTGGTGCTCCCGGCGAAGATTGAGCTGGTTGAGACAGCTAAGGTAGCTTAGCTCAATTAGCTTGAGCTAAGCTGGGTCCCTGGGAGCTGAACTTGAGCTTCCTGAGATGGGTTGAGTTCTTCTTTAGCTGGCTGGAGTTGAGTGGAGCTGGATGTAGCTGGATCTGAGCTAGGGTGAACTCCAATCAACTCAGCTGAGCTAGCTAGAGCTCCCTGTGGACTAGTGGGAGCTAAAATGAGCTAGAATCAACTAGGTTGAGTTGGATCTGGGCTGACTTTAGCTAGGGTGAGCTAAGATGAACTCTCTTGAGCTGCCATTCAACTGAGATTAGCTGAATGGAGCTGGGATGAGCTAACCCTAGTTTAAGTGAGCTAGGTTCCAACTGTGGTAAGTTGGATCAAGCTGAGTTCCAGCTAGCCTGAGCTCCTCCTTCACCATTTGCCTTCTTTAGTGCTAGGGTTTTAGGGATATGTATATCTGTTCATCCCTAACACTCTCAAAAACACATTAAAACAACAAAAGAAAATGTAATGCATGCCTAACCTAGTTAATGCCTAAATGCAGCCCAAAAACCCATTTGCGGAGTAAAATCCTAAGAGCTAGGTTTGTTTTAATGCATAAGAATGATGATAAACTGGCGTTTATCAATCCTCAAATAACACATAATCCCCCTATGATTCACTCCACATTTTCAGTCCGGGTTCCTTCATTGGGTCATCCTCATCCTTTGAAATAGACTCTTTATATCCCTAAGACCAAAATTGATCTAATTCATCCTCCATTCCCTTAAGGTCACCTTCATTGGGTGCATTTAAATCCTCAGGATGCTGAATGGTAGGTGTTGGTTTCCTAAGTGGAGGATCATGATTAGGCTCACTATGGGTAGAATGGGATTCTACCAGATAATTAATAGGGGAAGTGATATGAATAATACGACCTTGACCCAGGTTATCAGGGGTAAGGAAAATACTGTCATTAGGGTCGTGGTCCTCAAGAGGTACCATCTTCCCTTTCTTTTGACTCCAATATAGCTCGGGTGGATAATTATTAGGATCGTTCTACTCTAGTGGCCATGTCTCATTGGGAGAGTCTAAGTGATGGCTACAGAAAACGGGATCCCTATTGTCATTGGTTTTCTCAGAATTATTTTCATTATCACGGTTGTATGGGTAGGGATCAGAATTACTAGGAAGAGCATAGAAAAGCTGTCTAATTTCTTTGTTCAATTGTTGACTATTCCTCAACATCTCTCCCATAGATTCCATCATTTCCTTTTGTTGATTTTGCATTTCTATCATAAAAAATGAGAGGCTACTTCTATCAGATTAGGGAGGATAGTCAATCTGAGGCTCTGGTTGCCTAGGGGTATCGGTCCAACCTCGATATGGAAAATCATGAAGGGTGGGAGGGTTGGATGTTTGCATAGTAGTAGGGATTCTAGGGCAAGAAAATTCTACTCCTAATGTCTGCTCAAAAGTGGGAGCTATCGGGACAATACTTTCAGGATAAGAATATGAATGATCCCATGGATTATCAATATACCCATCAAAGGATGGATATGGTTGGGACATGGGATCCTGGTTAAAATGAAAGGAGTAAGGATAGTCCATTTCTTTCAATTAAATAGGTTAAACTCTCTTAGGATTTAAAAGAAATCAGAAACATCCTAGAGAGTTCTACCACTGTCAAAACAAATGCAAATACAATGGGATCTGTTTTTAGTAGATTCTAGGTCTTAGCTGTTTAGTTGGTGACCAAACAAGTTTTGCAAGAATTATGCTTCCTAGGCGAACCTTCGTTGGTGCCTACAACCTACTCGCAAGGGATGGAAGTCTCGATCGAGCCCACGCACGAGGAACCGAAGAAACTTGGTGGATATGCTTGTTGATTTTCGACTAACTTCCCTTGTGGTGCAAAGCGGAGAGGTAGAAATTTATCTAGTGACCTTATGTGTGAAGTGCATAGTGTCTCAGGTGTGCAATCATACATTCGTGTTTTGAGTTTTGAAATCTAACAAACAAGATCCCTTTGCACATAATTTTAAGTCACAGATTTAAGGTCCAACCTCTTAGCAGTCCCAATTTTTAAAGTGACCACTGAATTAATTTGATTCAAACACTTTAGTGGTCTTAGATTTAGGTTCAATGCAGATGCATGATAGGTAATTGATGCTGAAGAAAAAGGCATACCTTACTCCAGCTTTCTTCAATGCCGGATGCTTTCAATGCAAAAAGAAAAGCTAGATGCTACTCATTCAATCCTAGATGGTCGCCCTATAGATATGTAGCTTCTAGCAGGCAGTTTGAATTTTTTTTTTAATAATAATAAGCAAACAAACCTAATCTAACTAACTAACCAACATGCAGTTCAATCAATTCAAATAATCCTATAATCTAAATAAAATGGGAACACACTCCCGAAAAGACACTCCTGCATACAAAAGCGATAAAAAAATAAAAAAACACTGAGAACACATGCCCAAAAATGCCCAACAAGAGTCCACAAAATAGAAATTAAGTTCTAATGTCTATCTAAACTAAATCTAAACCAAGATCTAATGACTAAATCAGAAAAAGGTTTCTTCGTACGCCTATGTGCGTGGGATCAAGGCCCACAAGCACCCGTTGTTGGCCTCCATGTGGTGTTAAGGTCCACCAAAAAGATCGCCTCCATCGTACGCACCCACCACGTTCGTTGCGTGTTTTAGCACAGAAGATCCATAGTTAGTAATTCATAAAAGCTTTCAAAATAGCAAAAAAATAACATAAAATTCCTAAAAAAATTAATAGGCGTGTTTCCTCCCCTGCAATGGCGCCTTTTAAAAGAGCGATCTTCGTTTTCAATAAAAACTTTAGCATAAAATGACGTGTCGTATTTTGTGTGTGGTAGAAAATCGCTTTTCAAAACATTTAATTATTCAAAATCTAACCACAATAATAGTTAGGTCATCTCCACAGGGAGGAATTAGCCTATCAAATTAGTGAGTGGTGACTTGTTAATTCGGGAATCTTAGTGGGTGCGTTTATTCCTTAGTGCAACTTGTTAGCCTCATGAATCTCATTCTAAGTAATTGATTAAAATTGTAGGGGTCTATATGCAAAATTACCATAATATAGTATTCTATTAACTAATGATCTTGGTAGTGATAATCAACGTAACTACTAATTTCCCATAAAAGAGACCTTGTTCATTGCAATCAATGTGGCATGCTCTTATCTAATTCATGAGATACTCAATCAGAATCAATTTATCAAGAATAGAGAGATATGCATGCAAATTCACCTTAATATATTAATTTGGTAAATAAATGAATAGGAAGTTTCACAATGGCATGTAACGTAAATATTAATATGCCCATTACTGTAGCAAAACAGGGGAAATGAATCCCCTACTTGCACGTGCGGAGGAGGAAACGGCGGATGGTGTGGTCGCCGGTGGTGGGTATCTAAGGTGAGGCCTTCACGATGGTGGTGACGCGGCAGCCGGAGGTAGTTGGAATCGACTAGACGGAGAGCTTGACACCGGCGGAGCTTCTTCCTATTGCTGGCTGCAGGCTGTAGGAGGGGACGCGGGCTACTACATCTGCGTGTGCACAGCTAAGCGTCGCACGTGGGATTTGCTGGTCGCGTGAGGAGGTGCGCTGCACGTAGAGAAGAAGGACAGGCTGGAGGTAGCGCACTGCTGCTATTGTGATGCACCTACTAGTCATGCGTGGAAGGGGAGATGCAGGCATGCGATGCGCGGGAGGTGCGCTTAAGCAGTGGAGGCATGATGGACGGTGGTGGTGCGCAGAGGCATGGTTGCGCGATGAAGCTAGTGCGTGCACAGGCGTGCGTAGGGCGGTGATGGGTCGCTGCTATAACCGTGCGAGGTCTAGGGTGGGCGGAGGTGGAAGGAAGAAGAGGAAGAAGATGCCCACTAAAGGTCCCACAGTGCACGCGGAGGTCCCACGAAGCCTGCCTGTTGCACGGTGGTGGAGATGGAGGAGTCTCCACCAGGGGGATAAGTCCCTCCCTCTAGAAGCCTGGGCCTTTTCTTTTCTAAACCTCCTACTGTTGCGACTTTCTTTCCCAATCTTTTTCCTTTCCCGAGGACTTGGCTCTTCCAACGAATTAGCAGCAGTGGTGAAGCGGTGGCGGTGTTGATAGACTCGGAGGGAGTTGTTGCAAGGAGGAAGGAGGTGCTCTATTTAAGCTGGGCACATCAGACCTCTAGATTTAGTACGGGACATCTTAAAAATGTAAATTGTAGCAGATCCACAACTGATGGTTATCATACGTCAAAACTGTCCTCAAGATGTCTTATGTAATGACTTTGGACGTCTGAATGATGCCTTCTAGTTTATTGCACTTATCCTACATCAACCATAAAGATTATCATAACCATATATTATAAAATTGGTGCACAAAATTATACGCAGACTATGGTGAATTATCAATTAACCCCTAATTAATTAAAAACTAAGGATAGATAATTAAAGAGTACTTAGGCTAAATAATTGTCCACTAAAGTGGACTTATCATGTAGTACTTAGCATCAGAAAGCAACTTGTCCTTCTTGGCCTTCGGCCAATCAAATGGGATCTGATGTGACGCCAAGTAGTTAACCAAATTAGTGCAACAGGGAAGTCCAGCACTGATAGTCAGGAGGTGCTCATCAGGAAATTGCTCTGTGATTGGTCAGGAAGGTTTGATGATATCAAAAGGAAGGTGGGATAAATGATCAGCTACCACATTCTGTTTTCCTACCTTTTCATGAATCTTAAGTTCGAATTCCTATAACAGCAAGATCCAGTGGATTAGTCGAGGTTTCATGTCCTTCTTCGCGAGGAGGTGCCTCACTGCAGTGTGATTTGAGTATATAATAACATGGGAACCCAAAACATAGGATCGAAATTTTTCAAGGCTAAATACTACGGCTAGCAGCTCTTTCTCAGTAACTATATAGTTATGCTAAGCCTTGTCAAGTGTCTTGCGAGCGTAGTAGATGACCATGGGTTTCCCATCTATTTTCTGCCCAAGTACCAAACCTACTGTGTAGTTAGATGCATTGCACATGATCTCGAAGGGTAGAGACCAGTCAGGGGATTGCAGGATTGGTGCTTGAGTAACTCAATCACGCAGGCCATCAAATGCATGAGTGCACTCCTCTGTGATTTCTAAGGGGACATCCTTTTACAACAAATTAGTTAGGGGGTGCACAATTTTTGAGAAATAGGGAATGAATCGACGGTAAAATCCCACATTCCCCAGAAAAGAGCGGATGTCCTTGACTGAGATAGGCATGGGTGGCTTGGAAATCAAATTAACCTTATCTTGATCAACCTGGATGCCTTTCTCAGAAATGAGGTGACCCAGGACAATTCCCTTAGGTACCATGAAGTGGCTCTTCCCAGGAAAGAACCAGATTCACGTCGATACAACACCTAAGGATTTGGACCAAGTGCAAGAGGCAATCATCAAAAGATTCCCCAAATATGTAGAAGTCATCCATGAAGACTTCAAGGTACTCACCTACCATATCTAAGAATATGGCAAGCATGCACCACTAAAAAGTAGCATGTGCATTGCAGAGACCGAACGGCATCTTACGGAATGCATATGTCCTGAAGGGGTAGATGAAGGTAGTCTTTTCTTGGTCCTCAGGATGGATTTCCACCTGGTTATAACTTGAGTACCCATCCAAGAAGAAAAAGAATTGATTCCCTACCAATTTCTCCAATATTTGATCAATAAATGGCAGTGGAAAATGATCCTCTTTTGTGGAGGCATTTAATCTTCAGTAATCAATATAGACTCCACAAGTTTGCAATGCGGGTTGGTAGAGTTTCTCTGATTTTAGTCGTAATGATGGTGTGTCCTACTTTTTTGGGCACAACTTGGATTGGGCTCACCCAATGATTGTCGGAGATCGGATGATGATACCTGCATCTAACCAGTTGATGATCTCCTTTTTCACGACATCCTGCAGGTTCGGATTCAGGCATCTTTGCATTTCATGGGATGGTCGTGAGACCTCTTCGGTGTATATTGATGCATGTAGGAAGAGGGGCTGATGCCGGTCAGGTCATCGAGAGTCCACCCAATGGCTCTCCAATGCTGCTGGAGGACAAAAATTAGATGTGTTTCCTGATCGGAGGTGAGGCGGGAATTGATAATCATAGGAAATGTCTGGTTAGAACCCAAAAAGACATATTTGAGATGGTCAGGGAGGGGTTTCAACTCCATGACTGGATTTTCAGTAGCAGCAACTGGTTCAGGGTGAGGTTCAGGAGCAAGGGCAGGAGCTAAAGGTATCTCTAAGTTTGGTTCAGGCTCCTCTAAGTGTGGGGATTGATCCTCTTATGGTTGATTATCAGAGATAAGCAGGTTTTCCTCGACACACGGGTCGTCAACCATGGACTTGATGTCGCAAATTTGTTCAATAACCCCACAATTAATTCTGTTTTGGGCCTTAAAGATGTCAATCTTTAGTGTCTTATTCCCAAATTTTAACTCAATTTAGCCCTCCTCACAATTGATATTGGCCCTAGATATGGCCATAAAAGGTCTCCCCAAAATGATTGATGTGTTCTTCAAATTCTCAGGAGCATCCATGTACAAAACTATAAAGTCCACCGGGAAGTAGAAATCATGTACCCTAACTATGACATCCTCAAGAATTCCTTTAGGTGACTTAATAAATCGATCAGCCAACTGTAATGTCACCTCTGTCGATTTAAGCTCAGATTCTTCAAGGTGGTCAAGTAGGGATGTAGGTATTAGGTTTATGCAAGCTCCTAGATCCAATAGTGAATGATCAAATTGAATATCACTGATTGTACAAGAGATCAAAGGGGTATCGAGATCTTTTCCTTAGGTGGGAGTTTGCTCAAAATGACGGAGCTGGCTTGTTTCGATAGTGCGATTGGGTTCCCACCTTTGGTTCGCGGCTTACGTTTTGGTGTAAATATATCTTTTAGGAATCTTGCTTAAGCCGGTACGTGACAAATTGCATTCATCAATGGGATGTTTATTTGGACTTGCTCAAAGACCTTGACCAAGTCCTCCTCGAGAGCCATAGGTTTGGGTTTCTTCTTTCCCTTGGTCAAGACCTCGGGAAATGGGACTTTAGTTCGTTCCTCTAGAAGTGGCTCTGGTTCTTTATCAGGGATTGGGTTGTCTTGGATGACCAATCTAGGGTTAGGGCCTACAGTCTTAGGCAAATTGTGGCTAGGAGAAGGTGGGTCCTATGTTGCTTTACAACTACAGGTGGTGACGGAGTTTATTCCTTCTTGATTCTGGTTTAGGCTCGGGAGGATAGGTGTTTGCTGCTGAAACCGAGAATATGCTATTGAAGCACTCGTCCCATCAGGGGATGGAGCAGAAGGGGGCTGATAAATAAAGTGGGCTTGGCCCTGATTTGGGTTTATAATGCACCTCTGGTTTGACACGTTATTTAGATTTGGAAGAGGCTGAGAAGGGAGTGCACCCGACTGGTGAGCACTTGCCAGCTGGGCCAATTGATTTCGTAGCTCAAAGATCTCTTCTTTATGTTGTCCTTGCATGTCAACCAAGGTCTAGAGAATCAAAGATGTCTGATCTTCCTTAGGTGGTCCAGATTGGAAATTTTTATTGGACCTTGGTTGAGTGGGTTGATAGCAATGTGGGTTTTGTGGTCGGGGCTAGAATTGAGGTCTTAGATGTCGGTTATTTCTTGACCACGCAAAGTTTGGATGATTGCGCCATCCAAGGTTGTAAGTATTTGAGAAGGGATTGTTCTGGATGGCGTGGAGATCCTCGCAGGTATGAGGATCCCTAGAATAATCAGGGTACGAGGGTTCAGAGTTCCCCCAACTATGCTAGGCTGGCCTAGAGTTTCCTCCGAAGGCATAATCAGATGGGGGTGGATATGCATCCATCCCTAGAGAGTGGTAGATATTGTGTGCAGCTTCCCTACCTGAGGGTGGTGGTGTATATGTGTGTTGTGATGCAGAGGTAGTCTTGTGTACATGTCAAGTGATGTCGTCCACCTTCTTCTCAATGATGGAGACCTTATCCAATTGATTGGCTACCAACTCCAAGTCAACAGATGTGGAAAGGCCCCAAGATTCGTGTACCCCTGATTGTTTGTCAATGCACAGGTGGACGTATGATCGTATGCACCTAGTGACTCATTGATTAGGGAGTTCTCGCACATGTTCTCGAGAATTCCCTAAATCTCATCTTCATGCTAACCCATGATGCTGCCACCACAGGTTGCATTGACAAATAGCTTCATATCATCATGGAGCCCATGGTAAAAGGATTGGACTTGTTCCCACTTCGGGACTCTATGATGGGGGCATTTGCACATGAGGTCCAGAAAGTGATCCCATGCCTCGTGTAGAGATTATCCTACTCCTTGGGAGAAGTGCGTGATATGGTGCCGCATAGCATGTGTGCGACCAATGGGATAGAATTTTTGCAGAAAGGCAGTTTGAAGTTCTTCCCATGTGTTGATCGCGTGTGGATAAGTTTGAAACCAGTAAGCGGCTTTGTCGGCCAGAGAGAAGAAGATTTTTAAGAGCAAGCTATCTTGATTCTGCATGTCTGCCCCAAAGGTATAGGCTAGATGCTTTAGATTCTTGATGTGTTGGAAAGGATCTTCAGAATTCAATCCATCTAATTTTGGAGTCATGTGAAGCATACTAGGCTTGAGCTCCACCTCGGTTCCTCTCGCAGGGATATTGATTTTGTGGTTCGATCTCCACTGCCACAAGATTGTAGTAATCTCGCATTTGAGAACACGATGATCGGTTGATGAAGGCATTGATCTGATCTCAGTAATCAAAGAGTTGTTGTGGTTCAAAGTTAGGTCATTCTGGTTGATCCATGGTTGTGATTGGAGGTTCGGGCTTCGAATAAGAGGAAATGTCAAAATGATCAGGTTGTTTCACAAACACGAAGGTCGAGACCTTGCCTCGATGAGAGTGAATAGCTAATGGAGGCTTCAACGTTGGTCTTAAGGACCTCCTCCTAAACATACACAATGGAGAACATGAGAGATAGAATGTCAGACGGACCCAATCGAGACACCCAAAGATCTTTGGACGAGTATAGAGGTTCGAGGCAGATGATACCCCCGGATTAGAAAGTCATCCACCTGAGAATTACCTAGGCAGCTATGAAGGGAGAGTCCCGCAAAGACCCCTACACGGTAGAGCATCCCCACTAGTTACAAGGTTTCCCCAACCCGACTTTCCTTGTCACTAAGGGTCCAGGTGGACTAGAATGGTGACTTGACCTCTTAAGTCTACAAATTTTAAGTTAAGAGCAAGGCGCTTATGATTCCACTTGAACTTTTAAGATACTTTTGTGCAAGGTGACCTAATTTGAAGATTGGTTGACCCCACAAGGTAGGTCTTCACTTGTTTGTCCTTTGAGATTATTAGGTCCCGCTTTTAGGATTCAAGTGAGATTTAGAGCCTGATTTTAGGGTTTGCTTAATTAGGTAGATTCAATCAAAGCTTAGGCAAACATTGTTTGGAAAGGTTGATTCCTATTTTTAAGCAAATGTGTCTCTGAAATCCTGAGATGGAAACCCTGGTTGGCTCTAATTGGTCCAATTAATTGATTTCAAATGTGGTACCTAAGGCTCAAGCAAGAAGATGATAGCCCTAGATACCTTAAACCCTAAGTAGGTGCAAGAGTAATGGTTAGGGTTTGTCTACTCAAAGAGTCAAATCAAATCAAATCAGGCAACTTGTGATGATTGATTCTAAGAATAGAATGCAACTTGATCCTAATTGATTTTTCTTTTTCTTTTACTTGTAGCTTTTCAGAATCACAGGCTTAATGAGGATGGAAAATGAGATTACCTACCCCTGGAGTGGCTATTGTGCGGTTGATCTTACTCCTTGGGTGAATTCCTACATAGATCATAGCAAAATAGATAGAGGAAGTTAGTATCAAATCAGACATTGCAATCAAGTGATCAAATTGCTTGTTGCTCTACGGCAATGGTGCCAAAATGTTTAACGCATCGAATCGAGGTTTTAAAATCACTTCATTGTAAAATAGCCGAAAATAGCGCGTCAACAAATACAATATATAGCTCGAAAGAAATCCAAGGTCGAACATAGGGAGCAAGTGTTGCAATAAATCTCAAAATTGCAATTCTGTCATAGGATAGCAATATATGATGAAATCTCTAAACTCAAATAATATGTATATAAGAACCAATGTTGTTAAAGAAAAAACATTAGGGTAAAATGGTGATTTGAATCACCAATTACCCTAATTACAATAATATCAAATATCCCAACAGCATCAATCAACTTTAATTCACGTAGGATAAGTGCACATTGCACTCCCCTCAGAGATCAGATGATGGAGCTCTCAACCAGACAGCTTAACTGTCCAACTGCTACAGTGCCAAGAGGGCACCCTTCCTCTTCCTTCCCTTTCTCTTTTCTTCTCCTGCCTCCTTAAGCTCAAGAGAAAGCACAACACAGAGCTCAGCACCAACACCAGCAGAGGCAAAGGCCTCCCTCAGAAATCACTAAGTGTCGAGAGGAGGTCAGCAGAGCAAAACCCCCCTCCCCTCTCTCTTCTTTCCTCTTCCTTTCCCTTTCTTTCTCATCTGTAAATGGATCCGAGTATATAGGTAAATAGTTCAGAGCCCAAACCTACAAGGCGTGGCCGCGGGCGAGTGCGTGCATGGGCACGTGCGAGACCTGGGAAGGATCCTAAGACCACTCCACATGAACTAGGGCTGAAATTTGGAGCGAATGTGGTTGAAGGACTGAAGGTGTAGTGGCACAGCCAGGGCTGTGGCAGAGCTCCGATGGAAGACCTGCAAGCACAAGAATGGCGTCACAGCCACATCAAGTATGCTCAGGAGGATCGCTTGAGGATGGCAAACGTGATGGTGGTCTTGGTGGTGTGTGGGAGTGAGTGAAGAGGTCAGACGACCTCAAGATGGAAGTGCGGTGAGCATGGAGTTTGGCACGTGAATAAGGCAAACAAACCCCTCAATTTCTTGAGGGGTTTTGTTCGTGTGGATGAGGCAAAGATCGTAGGCTTGTCAATGAAGTGTTTGGATCAGTGGAGTAAGTGGAGAGCTTCACCGGAGGAATTGCCGGAGTGGAGGAAGATGAAGTCGCAGAGCGTGAAGCGATGGTCGAGTGTGTGTCGTGAGTGCGGGGAAGAGAAATAGAGAGGGAGAGAAATGTTCTAAGTGGGTAGAGGACGACAGGGAGAAGAAGTGACGTCGGGTGTGGTGTGGTTGGTGCCAGAGACGAAGAGAGCTCCAGTGGGAGAGAATCGATGACAACAAGGGGAATTAGCGTGCCTGCTGGTATGGCGTGATGCGAAAGATGAAAAGGAAGGAGAGTCTGCCACTGGTATTGTGAGCGAACGATGAGGTCGGGGAAAGTCGCCAGACGTTGTGGAGCTTTTTGGCCATAGAGGAGGGAGAAAGGAGAGGTATTCCAGCCAAAAATGAGCGTAAGGAGGTTAGTTTGTACTCAAGGATCTTTAAATAGGCTCTAGAGGGTGGTTTGAAGCTTGGAAACCAAGCTTTCAAGCTTGGTAAGTTCGTTGGAGTAGGACACCCACATCTCTTTTGTGTTCGCATGAAAGATTAGGAAGGAATTGGTGATTTGGACATGGCTCAATAGGAAGGAGATTACCTGACGAATCATCCTTTCAATTTTGAGAAGGATTCGTCAAGAAATCACTATGTTCTTGCTAAAAGAAGCTCACCAGAGTAGGATTCGTAATTGATAATGGAGGAGGGACCTTTTCGCAAAGAGTGATGATGTAGACACATTCATTTAGGTTAAAATGCCTATTTATGCATGTTCTTAGCCTTAGATTTGCATTCCATATTATAAATATTGCATAGCATGCATCATTCTACATTTAGAGTAGTTGTGTATATTTTAGGTTAATTGCATCCTTTTTGTGGTCAGGAGAGAAGGATATTTATTTTGGTGCCTCGGATTGACAATCCGACCGTACGGATCTGATCAGGACAACGATCGGAGTCCCGTAGCACCATACGAAGTCCAAGGAAGATCAATGGCCAAGGGACTAGGTGATGTAATTTGGAGCTTCAAATGACAAATCTGATCGTGCGGATGGATTCAGGTCGATGATCGCAGCCCAACAGTGTAAAATCGACTCAATCCAACCTCTGCAGCAACCCCTACAACAAAAAGAAGATGGATGGCCCAGATAGTGCCACGTGGTGCAACCAAGGCTGCCCACGTGCAAGAATGAACTACCACACTCACACAGTAGCGTGGGTGTGTGCGCGGAGGCATGCACGCATAGTGGCAGTGCACACCGGTGCGCATGCGTCAGTAACGGGCACCTCTGCTACCGCGGAGTAACGTTCTTGAGAGTGTGCGTGGACAAGTTGCTGAGAGTGTAGTACTTAATACCCGTTACAGATGCACACGTTCCTGAGAGTCACCAAATATGACAGATACACAGAGATTGAGTCTTAATAAAGCTATGACTACGGTGGATGGTTACAACCATCCTTCATAGAGTCCTCAGCTGAAGGAGGGAAATAGTGTCAAAGGTCAGAAATATGCTTGTCCTATCCATTCCTTCCCGATGCCGAGAGTAGGCACTTCCACCAAATAAGCCACACAATATCCTCTTGACCATCATCATCCTTAATAATGGCTCATAAATAAAAGTCTGTGCCATGTTATGTTGATTTATAAAGAAAGAAAAAGAAGAAAAAAAACAATTATATTAAAAAAAAAAGACCAAAAAAAAAGCAAAACAAACAAAAAAAAAGAGAGAAAAAAGAAAAGAGAGAAAAAAGAAAAAGAAAAGAGTCCAAGTTTATAATTTTATCTTCGTGACATTATTTTTGAGGCAACAAAAACACCTATTGCGATCCACCAAATATGAGCCATTGTTGAACAGTCGTAGAGTGCATGTTTGATAGGAGAAAGCATCGTAGTATAGTACGCAATACGATCAAACAAAAATATTTTTAAAAAGATAACGAGACTTTGAGGCCCGGTTGTTCGTCTTTGGGAGGCGTTTGTTTTAATTCTGAATCGATCTTTTATCACTCTACTTTGTTTAAAATCGTACGCCTGCTTTCAGTCTTCTAATTAAGATTTCACCACTTCTATTATGAACCCTAATTACATGCACATGTGTTAAATAGATTACAAAGGTGAAAGTGTGAGTTTCTGTGCGCACAATTCTAGTGAGGTGGTGGCTGTTTACAGAAAATGCATCTATAGTTCGATTTTCTATATTTTCTGGAAACAACATGCTTGTTGCGAAATATAAGTAAGTGAAAAACAGGCAACTTGAATCACGCAGAAAAGATGGCAATCAATAAGCACATGGTGATTTCAAAACATAGCGATGTATATAAAAATGTATCTTTCATTCATTCATTTGGAGAAGTGTTTGCAACATGAAATGTAGAGGAAAGCTTGTACAGGAATGCTTAGAAATGTAAATCTAACTACCAAAAAATGATCGCATACAAGAATCTACGGGGGGATTTTGCATGCATCATTAGGGGAGAATAGGGACTACACTACTAAGCAGTAAATGTAAAGAGCTAGCTACTAATCTATCAGAAAGTGAGGGCATTCGGAGGTGGCTTTGATGGCCTTGGAGTGGTTGGGAAGAGAATGAGGGGCGGCCAATGGAACTTAGGTCGATCCTTGGAGAGAGGTTAGAGGAGTGATCCAACATCCTAGCATGGTGTCCTTCATGGTGGTGCTCAGCTCGTGGAGATGGAGTGGAGATGGTAGTGGCTAGCCTAAGTGGAGGTGGATGGAGACAAGCATGTATGGCCAAAATGGATGGGTGGAAATGGCCACCCCTTAGCTCTTTTTATAGACCTAAGGGAGTCTCTCTAGAGAAGTGTGGAACTCTCTAGAGAGAGTCCAAGAGTGGTCGGCCAAGTGGTTTTGAGATCCAAAAAAAGTGGATCTCAATTTGAATGCCTCTTGGTTGCTAAATTTGGCAACCAAGAGTGGAGCCACTTGGGGAGAGTTCTAGAGAACTCTAGATGTGTGGGAGTGCGTGAATGTGTGTGTGTGTGTGTGTGTGTGTGTGTGTGGTCGTGCCCTATGTGGCTAGGTGGTTTAGGTTAGGTCCTAAGGGGTTTAGGTAGGTGCATGCCTTGAATTAGGGTTGCAAACCCTAATTGGTAAGGGGTAATTGCAATTAAACTTAACCTAAGTTTAATTGAATGAGTGTGAACTTAATTAAGAGTGAAATAACTGAATTAGGTTGGGTTTAGGTCAATTGGACTCTCACTAAGTCCAATTGAACTTGTGTGGGTTGAGATCCGAGCTCAATTGGACTCAATGAGTCCAATTGGCTTAGGTGATGGTAATTGACTTTGATCTAAGTCAATTGGGTTTGGTGAGGACCTAATAAGGTCCTTAGGTAGGCCTAGAGGTGATGTACTAGGGTTAAGACACCTTAATTTAGGTTCCTATGGGGTTGGGATTAGGTCTAGGGAGCTAGAGATCCAAGATGAAGACTTGAATCTCAAACCAGGGACTGGAGACCAGTTCCAGACGTCCAAAAACATGATCAGATGACTTATACTCAAAAATCAGAAGTTCGAAATTCAGTTCTGGACATCCAATCTGAGTCAGGGGGAAATCTGGGTTCCGTTTTGGGTATTCAGCAGAAATTGGACATCTGACAAAGTGTCTGGATGTCCAATAACACTGCAGAAGTGGGTTTGAGGTGTGCGAGAGTTGGCTAAGGATTCTGGACATCCTATAATTCATCTGAACGTCCAGATAAAGGTTGGAACTAGGGTTTTAAGGTTTCCTAGGGTGCAGTGACCAAATCTAAGGGTGGCTAAGGCTTGGGCGAAGTCTCTAGGCTATCCTAAGGCTAGGGTGGACCTAAGCTCTTCATATTTTACTGCTTTATTTCTACTTAATAGAATAACAAACCTTAACTCCCTTGCATCATTATTCCTACATCTAATCTAAGTCTTCTGCTCCAGCTCTGCTGCAACACCCATTATTCCTGATCCAGCTTCGAATCCTGCTCCAGGTCCAGCTCCAAATCTAGCTTCTGATCAGCTTATTGCCTGCAATCGACATAATGTACTTAATCTGCACATTATAACATTATTTTATGCATAGCTAAAGTAAAGCAATAAAGAGATAGATAATGCTTATGCATGCACGAATAACCCTAACTTATGCTAAGTCCTAGCCTAATTTAAGTCAATTAAGACCTATGATTGCTACGCAATCATACCCCCATGCCTAAATCTTGCTAGTCCCTAGAAAATGCAAAACTAAATTATTTACAGCAAGGGTCCCTGTTTATCACGCTTGATCGGGTTTAAAGAATGTCATGTTGTAGTATAGCCGAAAAAGCGTTCAAAACAAATAAAGATTTTTATTACTTGAAAACCAGAGTATCCGAGGTCGAACACAGGGAGCAATCGGAATTTACTACTAATCTCAAAAGTAATAGAACACTCTAATTTACTCAAAACTTGAATTCAAATATGAATGTATGCGGTTAAAAAGTAATTATAACAAAAGAGTGAAATTGGACGTCTGCTTATAAGATCAGACGTCTTAAAAGTGTTTTCCCTTTTTCTTTTGCTTTCTTCTTTCTCTGCAGTCTCTCTTCCTTTCTTCTTCTTTCTCTCTTCTGCGAAGACTTCTTCTTCTTCCTTGCCTTTGCTTCTTCTCTCTTCTATCTTCTTAGCAGTCTCTACTTCTTCCTTCAGATCTATAGGTCTTCTTCCTGCCTTTGCTCCTTTTCTTGTAGTCCTTTCTCTCTACAGTCTCTCTTTCTTCCTTCTCTTCTCTTCTTCAACGATCAGCCTCTTCTTTTGCTTTTTCTCTTTACGGCTAAGTCTCTCTTCTTCAACCAGCCTGCCTGCACAGAGAGGTGGAAGGAAAACCTACCCTACCCCTCTACCCGCACGTCGCTCTCTTTTTGAAGTTCACTCAAGGACTCTTTCCAGATCCACAAGTAATCGGGTCGGATTTCGCACCCGGGACCAGGCGCACTGGTGTGAGGGTGATGCGCGAGGTGTGCTCAGAATGGGTTGGGTCGGATCCCACTAGATCCGCGAGGTGAAACCGCGGACGAGGCGAGCGTGGGTCAGGTGAGGGACCTCACCCCTGTGCATTCGGAGGTGAAGAGCGTATAACACAAAAACAATTTATACCGCACCTGCGCTTGTAACTTCACGATGTGGGACTATTAGTCCCGCCTTGCTCTCGCACGCGCCCACAGAAGATTCTTCTTCGATTGTCAAGGCTGCGGACGTCGCTGCTCTCCTTGCTGGGCCAGATCACTTCACACTGCTCGCCCGAGTCTGCTGCACCTGAAGCCTGGAGGTCCTGACGCCTGAAGCTGTTGAAGCCTGGAGCTGCTCTAACCGTCAATGGCGGCAGGGGCTGGAATCCTGTCAAACACAAATACGGCCTATTGGCCTAATCAAACTAGCTGGGTACCTTCGCCGTGGCACGGCGAAGGTGGTGAGCCATGCGGCAGGCCGTGGGATGGCCTAGGCATGCGTGCCTAGGTCAACCTGTGGCTGGGGGTGTGGGTGTGTTCGGGGAACTGTGGTGGAGGCGTAGAGGGATGGCGGATGGGTGGAGGTTGTTCCTTGTGGTGAGGCGGAGCTTATGAGACGGTTGGCGAGCCGTGTGGAGGGGCGGAATGGTGGGGGCGGCTCGCCGGAGGTCGGTCGAAGGCGAGGAAGATGGAGGTGGTCAGCGACGGTCGAGGGGCAATTAAATGAAATAAAAGGGGGAAAAGAGAGAGGGGAAGATGGAGAATGTATTAAGCCTAACTACAGGGATGAAGGGGAATGGAGAGGCGGACAGCTGTACCTACTGTCGCCGGAGAAGAAGCTGCCCAGTGGAGGAAGACGTCGGCGACGACGGGGCTGAGGCGACGTGCGCGGGTATTGCATGACGCGGAGGAGAATCAGGAAGATGTCTCTGCCACTGGTTTTGTGGCAGAGCGAAGAGGGAAGGAAAGGAAGCTCGCCAAAGCTCGCTGGACCCTTGGTCGGAGAAGAAAAAGAAGAATTTGAGGTGGAAGTCCGCCCAAGTCAAGCTAAAAAATGAGCAGCTGGGTTTGGGGGTTCTTTTATAGGCACTGGGCCGTGCTTTCAGAGCGTGGAGGGCACGCCATTACCTCTGCCGGCTCGTCGGAGAAGGAAAGAGGGTGGATACCCAAATCCCTCGTGCGTTCGCACGAGAGATTGGGTTCACACCAGGGATCAAGATTGGCCTTAGATGGAAGGGAATTCCTCAGAGAATCTCCCTTCCATTTCTGGGAGGGGATCTCTGAGGAATCAGAGAGTATTCCCTCTCTAATCCACGTCGGAGTGGGATTCTGCCCCAACAATGGCGGAAGGACTTGATTGTAAGGGTGGAGGGGAAGTTAGGGGGCTCTCTGCGATGATTTTCAAAAGATAGGGACCAAATTGTGATTTGGGTGTACTAAATTGCAAAGTAGGTCAAGATGACCTCCCCTTAGGTCCAAATTTTGGTAAAAACCTAATTTGGACCTAAGGAATCCAATGGTGAATTTGGATTTTAGGTTTGACTATGTTTGACTGAATATTTTGCATAAAAACCCAAATTAGGTTAATTGATGAACTAGGACCCTAATCTAGGTTAAACTAGGTTCCAAAGGCCAAATTGAATGTTCTAAGCCCTAGAGGATATTTTTCCATGATTTTTAGAGGGTTTACTTGATTTTTATCCTGATCGGAACCTTGTTAAATTAAGCGGGTCTGTTTTAGAGTTACCAAATGTCATTTAATTCCTAGATTGCACATGAACCCATTTCTGATTGATTCAACCCACTTTTTATTTCAATTAGACCTTTTGACCTGTGTTTTGCCTTTGAGAAATCCCGTTTATGTACTGCAATGGTAAAATTGCAACTTTAAACTTTATTTCATGTTTTCTTCTCAGAACACTTATTCCTTCATTTAGGCCTTCTACTAGGTTATGTAGGAGCTTTTATCTTCTTTATTGGGTCAAAATGAGCTAGTTATGGCTCATGATGAGGCTCTCATCATACCCCCATGCCTAGCTTTTGCTAGTCCGTTAGCAAAATTTCAAGGTTTTAACTTCTGTTCTAGACCCTGAGTGTAAGTGCTTTTCTTTTTCTTTTGTGATTCGGTAGGAATGCCGACAATAGGCCTAGAGGTATTCAAGTACCAACCAAAATCTGGACCTGTTCCACTTTAGCCTCAGTCCTCCGCAAAGGTTTCTAAGGCCCACAGAAACTAACCTAGGGTTTGTTTGACTCCGCGGTTAAAGCACCTGTGCTTGAGACATTTTTAGCCTAGGTTTAGTTTGCAGTGCGTTTTTGTAAGAAAGAGATAGAAGATTTATTTGTTTGGAGAGCTTTCTCTCTCGTTTCCTTTTATTTCTAGCTTCAGATTAGCTTCTCAACACGGTCTGTATCATATTCCTCGTCCCCATCATCAATCCTCAATGGTCCCTGGCTTTCGAGATTTCGAGATAATCCTGCCCATGGCAACCCCCAGAACCCTGGCTTTAGAGATTTCGAGATAATCCCACCCATGGCGTTCCGTGGCCGAATTCAGACCCTGGCGATTGACATTTCGTGATAATGCCGCCCATGGTATCTGAACCAGCAGAGTGCTTACATGCCCCCAGTAGGATATTTAAATATCCTAAGAGACAAGCATCGAGGAGACGATATGTTGTTACGCATCTTCGAGGGGAATTTCCTGCCTCTCCGCACTGGGAACTCATCCAAATCAACTTGTGTTGATTGGCCGCTCCTAATCTAGGTGACTTTTTCATAACATTAAATGCTTTTGTGTGCTTTGGATGTTTATGCACACTGAACCAGACTGTGTGTGAATTTGGGGTGCTTAGGTTACCGAATCCCACAAACTGGAGGTCAGTTAATGAGGCCGAATACTTCCTAAGTCTTAGACCTAATACTTAAGCTTCGCATTTTCCTCAACCTCTTGAGGATTATCCAGATTTTAGCAGATACATGAATTTTTAAGCTAAAGAATCTTGCCCAAGAGGCCTAAGACCAGCGTTCCCGCTAATCTCTTGTTATGTCTCCTTAGCACTTTTTCTTTTATTTCTTTTCTTGATCTGGTCTAGAACTTCAGTTAATTCCTTAATCTTTTACTAATGACTATTTTTTTCATTTTGTGCTCCTTTTTGTCCTTTTTGCTCTTTTTTTCTCCTTATGTTTATGTGGCTCACAAAATTTCCTCCCTCCCCCATTTTTTGTTCTTTTTCATAATTTTTCTTTTTTTTTGTGTTTTTGACATATGCAAAAAATTTTGTGTGTGAGAATCCTTCTGACTTTTTCTTGGTTCTATATGTATGCACTTTATCACCCCCCATGCCTAAGTTTTGCAATGTCCTCATTGTAAACGAAGGGTGTGAAATAGTGTTGAGGTCAGGGGCTTAGAATAGGATACATCGGGTGGGTGAATGGGTCAAAATGAATGATGCGGATGATTTCAAGCTCTGATAAGTGTACCAGAGGTGGGATCAACTGTCTAAAGCTGAACTCAAGGTGCAATGGAAGTGGAGTACAGACGGATCATCAGACGGGTCTCTGTTTTTGGGATGACGGGTTGCCTCCCATTAAGCGCTAAATTCAATGCCTTCAGCCGAGCGGAAAATAGGGTGGAGAGGGAGTGGTCAAATCAGCGAAATTTTGTAAAACAAGCACCTTGATTAAGAGCCTGGTTGGTCCAACCAGGTGCTTGTTGAGATCAGTAGGCTGATGATGCAGCCCAAACCCAATAAGTCTGGTGGGTTGATAGATGTAGATCAACAGATGCGGAACCCACCATATGCAGTGAAGTTCTGATGGATATGGAAGTGAAAACTCGGGTTTAGGCTGAGTCGAATCAGCCTGGTCAGAGTAGGGCTCCGAAAAATAATCAATGTAAGGTGTGGAATCCCTACAGGGGTGATCAAAGAATGATGGCTCCTGACTTTCGGTCTGATCAATGCCCGATACCTGGTATAGATATGGAGTTGAATCATCTGCAAACGGCTCAGTGAGAGGTGAATCGGAATAGAAATTGAGTCTGGTTGCAGGTCGGGGTAGGGAACAGGTTTTGATTGGTTCTGTATATGTGGAGCAGGTGGCTTGAAAGAAAATTGGCTTATTATAATCAGGAAGCAGATTTTCTCCGATGTGATGGTCAGATTCGAAATCGTCAGAGAGTTTGCGAAAATCAAAGTCTGAATGAGATTCAAGATCGTGAGTTTCACCATAGAATAAATCATATGTTGCAGATTCAGCAGCCTGACTAGGGTCTAGCCTAAATGTGAATTCTGAGCTTAAAAAGGTATCCTTATCTGGTAAAGGCTCAGGTTCTAAGTTAGTAGGGTAGACCCAATCGAAACCCCACTCGTCCAACTCCTCGGTTTCTGTGTCGTAGATTGGCATGACTTCCGAAAAATCGATTAGTTCCTCTGAGGATGTTGGCGAGGGATATTCATCAAATCGAGGCCCAAAGTCATATACTTCATTGAAAGATTGATCTTCTTCATATGGGGCCTTGAAATCTTCCAAATAGGTTTCAGATCTAGATTCTAGGCTTAGGATGTGGGTTGCATTACTAGAATCTAGGTCTGAATAACCTTCGAGGGTCACCTTATCAGAATAAGGGACGGAATTTATACCCTCGAGAGGTTCAGTTCTACTCTCATTATTGCAGGAGTCTTGGGATTCTAAAATGGGCTCAACATTGTATTTTCCTGCATTTAGAGCTTCCCAACATTCTTCAATATCCGGCACATTATACTCCATCTGGGTTGGGAATCCACAACCATTTTGTACCTCAAACCCAAAATCAGATTGATCCTCGATGTTGTCCCAAGATAGTTCCTCCTCTGTTTATGGTATATACGGGTATTGTTGGTCAATAACTTGTTTTACTAATCTCAGTATCTCTTCCCATTTTTCAAGACTATCTTGGTGTTGCTTCCAAAGTCGAGGATTTGTCATACATTGAAGGTATTCAATATTGTGCAGTTTTTCTATCTCAATGTATGCAGTAATGAGCAAGTCACGGGTTGATCCTTTTGTGGCTTCTACTAATAATACTTGGGCACAAGTTATGATAAAGGTTGTGGTTGTTGGGACATCAACCTGAATGTTTCCTACTGGTGTTGAGGTTTCTTCACTTTCATATAATTTTAGGGCATCCTCAATCATTTTATTTCTCATGGATCTCTAATATTCAGGCTTCTTGAATGGTGGTCCTAAGTGGTTTGGCTGCATATTTGGATCAGGTGGTGGAGTCAAGATGTAGAATCAGAGTTTGAATCAAGATGTAGAATCAAGTTATGAAGCGATCAGATCAGAGTAACGAGTCCCACTGAAAATGTGTATGTGTGCTCTAAAGAGAAAAGATGAGGGACTGGAGATGTTTTTGACCCAATCAAGACGCCCAAAGACGTTTGGAAGACTATGGAGGTTCGGGGTGGATGGACCCCTGGATTAGAAGATCGTCCACCTGAGAATTACCTGGGCAGCCAGAGAGGGAGAGTCCCGCAAAGACCCCTACATGGTAGAGCGTCCCCACGGGTTACAGGGTTTCCCCCACCCGACCTCTCTTGTCACTGAGATTCCAGGTAGACCAGAATGGGGACCTTGACCTCTTAAGTCTACCACTTTTATTTCAAAGGTGCTTTAGGGTTCTCACTTGAACTTTAGATGTTTTGATATTGTGACGTAATTTAGAGGTTGGTTGACCCAAGGGCTCAACTTCACCTGACCTGTCCTATAGATGGCAGAATGATTCTAGGTTTGGAGCCTAGTGATCACCCTGATTTGACTCCTAGGTTATTAGGTCCAAAAATTTTAAGATTCAAGTGATTTTAGAGATTTTTTTTTTCTTTAGGGTTTGTCTTGTTTAGATCTCTTCAATTAAGGTCTTGGGTGACACACTGATGCGGGAAAGTTTATTTCCTTTTATGCAGGCATGTGTGACTAACACTCCAACATCCTACTGTAGAAGCCCTAATTTGGTTCTATTTCCAATCCTTTTTTCTTTTTCACAAAAATTCTCTTTGGACTTGAAAGCAAGAAGTGTGTTGTCCACAGAGATTAAGTGTTATTTCTATTAGGCACCTGAATTTGTGAGATAGAATCTAAAAAATCGCTCCAACTTCAAGAACATTTGAAAAAATTTTTGCAAAATTAGGAAACGTTTGCCTTAAAGATGGTGATTACTATATAAAGAAGGCAATTCATTCCTAAATTGATTTTCTTCCTTTTGTCTTTTCAGGATTAGGGGATGGTTTAAGGAAGAAAAGAAATTACCTACCCTGGAGTGGTTGACTTGCGGGAGGGATTTTCTCGTGAAATACCTGCAATATCAAAACAAAGCAAAGTAGGGAAAGTTAGTGCTCAATACGATAAAAAGAATGTAGAGACTAGTGATAAATTGCGCGTTGCTCCCCGACAACGGTGCCATTTGTTTATAACGCTTGATCGGGTTTAAAGAATGTCACATTGTAGTATAGCCGAAAAAGCGTTCAAAACAAATAAAGATTTTTATTACTCGAAAACCAAAGTATCCGAGGTCTAACACAAGGAACAATCGGAATTTACTACTAATCTCAAAAGTAATTGAACACTCTAATTTACTCAAAACTTGAATTCAAATATGAATGTATGCGGTTAAAAAGTAATTATGACAAAAGAGTCAAATTGGACATCTGATCATAAGATCAGACGTCTTAAAAGTGTTTTCCCTTTTTCTTTTGCTTTCTTCTTCTTTCTCTGCAGTCTCTCTTCCTTTCTTCTTCTTTCTCTCTTCTGCGATGACTTCTTCTTCTTCCTTGCCTTTGCTTCTTCTCTCTTCTGTCTTCTTCTCAGCAGTCTCTACTTCTTCCTTCAGATCTACAGGTCTTCTTCCTGCCTTTGCTCCTTTTCTTGCAGTCCTTTCTCTCTGCAGTCTCTCTTTCTTCCTTCTCTTCTCTTCTTCAATGCTCAGCTTCTTCTGCTTCTTCTCTTTGCAGCTAAGTCTCTCTTCTTCAACCAGCCTGCCTGCATAGAGAGGTGGAAGCAAAACCTACCCTTCCCCTCTACCCGCATGTCGCTCTCTTTTTGAAGTTCACTCAAGGACTCTTTCCAGAGCCACAAGTAATCGGGTCGGATTTCGCACCCGGGACCAGGCGCACCAGCGTGGGGGTGATGCGTGAGGTGTGCTCAGAATGGGTCGGGTCGGATCCCGCCAGATCTGCGAGGTGAAATCGCGGACGAGGCGAGCATGGGTCAGGTGAGGGACCTCACCCTCGTGCGTTCGCACGAGAGATTGGGTTCACACCAGGGATCAAGATTGGCCTTAGATGGAAGGGAATTCCTCAGAGAATCTCCCTTCCATTTCTGGGAGGGGATCTCTGAGGAATCAGTGAGTATTCCCTCTCTAATCCTTGCCGGAGTGGGATTCTGCCCCAACAATGGCGGAAGGACTTGATTGTAAGGGTGGAGGGGAAGTTAGGGGGCTCTCTGCGATGATTTTCAAAAGATAGGGACCAAATTGTGATTTGGGTGTACTAAATTGCAAAGTAGGTCAAGATGACCTCCCCTTAGGTCCAAATTTTGGTACAAACCTAATTTGGACCTAAGGAATCTAATGGTGAAGTTGGATTTTAGGTTTGACTACGTTTGACTGAACATATTGCATAAAAACCTAAATTAGGATAATTGATGAACTAGGACCCTAATCTAGGTCAAACTGGGTTCCAAAGGACAAATTGAATGTTCTAAACCCTAGAGGATATTTTTCCATGCTTTTTAGAGGGTTTACTTGATTTTTATCCTGACCAGAACCTTGTTAAATTAAGCGGGCCTGTTTTAGGGTTACCAAATGTCATTTAATTCCTAGATTGCACATGAACCCATTTCTGATTGATTCAACCCACTTTTTATTTCAATTGGACCTTTTGACCTATGTTTTGCCTCTGAGAAATCCCATTTATGTACTGCAATGGTAAAAATTACAGTTTTAGCCTTTATTTCTTATTTTCTTCTCATAACACTTATTCCTTCATTTAGGCCTTCTACTAGGTTATGTAGGAGCTTTTATCTTCTTTATTGGGTCAAAATGAGCTAGTTATGACTCATGATGAGGCTCTCATCAATCCCTATGGGACTAATTATTTTATCTAGTGTATGCCTAGATATTTTTCTCCTTTTTATTTTCATCCTATGCTTTAGGAATCCAAACAATCGTGAAAGTGCAGCTATGTAGCTTTTGCAACGGATTCGAGTGAAAAATCGATACACCTCTAAAGCCTGTACTTGACCCCTAGTAAAAATTCTAGCAAGATAGGTGGACTGCTTCTCTCGGGGTATTCAAAATATTCTATGAATTTCACCCTGGCTTTAGGCTTAGGTAGAGAATCTCTGAGGGAAAAGATTATATATTTGGTGGCTCACTCTCACTTGGTGCTACATAGAGACTAGTACTACAGAATCTAAATTCCCAGATTACTAAGTAACTCAACCTAGAGAAAGACGAGAAAAACTATGCTCTCTTTTGATTTTTTTGTATTCATTCTCTCTTTCTCTTTTTCTTTTACTTTACTTTTCTTTCTTTTTCTTAGAGCTCACAACCTCACTAGATTCACACATTTGATCTGTATTTGGTGGTCTCACTTGGCATTAACACTTTAATTGAGTTTCCATAACCCTAACACTAAGTCGGAATTCCTCAGCCATTATTTGGGCGATCTGAAACACAAGAAAGGTGGGTTAAGGCCATATTTGGTGGTTCTCAAATTTATTTGGTGATATTGCCTCAATGCAACTGAACTAAATATTCACTCTTTTTTTTCTTCACTTTTTCTTCTTTTTCTAATTTTTTTCGATTTTTCTTTCTTTTCATCATTTTTTTTTCATTTCATTTTTTTTCTTTCTTTTTTTTTTCTTTTTCGACATAACACAACTAGCATACATCCATGAACTTTATTAAGGAGACATTATTAGGGATTGGTGGTACTCAACAGATATTGGGTGGCTTATTTGGTGGAAGTGCTTACTCATGGCACTGAGAGAGATGGATAGGACGGTGTGTTTCTGACCTTGACATCAATACCCTCCTTCGGCCGAGGATTCCGTAAAGAATGGTCGTAACCATCCACCTTAGCCCTAGTTTTATGAGAACTCACTTTCCACGTATTTGCCTTATTTGGTGGCTCTCACAATTCACACAAAATGTAAACGTAGGAACTGAGAGTGAAAGCTATGTCTACTCTCAGAGTATTATCACCTAATT
Organism: Thalassia testudinum; assembly: GCA_037157565.1. Classification (NCBI taxonomy): domain Eukaryota; kingdom Viridiplantae; phylum Streptophyta; class Magnoliopsida; order Alismatales; family Hydrocharitaceae; genus Thalassia; species Thalassia testudinum. The sequence continues at coordinate 1,190,034 of JAZHRO010000028.1, forward strand.
ATCTAGGACTCCGGATTCCTTGTATTCTTAGAGCACCAGTACACTCTACTCTCATCTCACACTATTTGATGGATTTTTGGAGGAAAATCTACCTGACTCCCAAAACACTGTCCAGGGGTTCAGGAAAAGAAGCACTGCTTCTTCTCAACAAACTAAAGACGTTTATCAGCCTTCACCATGAATCCATTGCAAATTCTACGTGTGTGTAAAAAGTTGTACTGGATTCCAGATTACAGGAATCAACTAGAGGATAAAATCCCTAATGCATCCTCTTAATAAAATAATCTTATTCATGAATGCAATATGTATATATGCTATGACCAATTAACCTCTTACATTCGTACTTCATGAAATTTTCCTTTCGGGTTACATTTAGCTTGACCCTAAATTTAGAACAAGAGGTGAGCGGGTGAGTCGGAGATGGCTGTTGCGGGTGATTTCTAACTCCAATGTGAGCATTGGAAGTGGAGTCAGTTGTTCATTTATTTAGGGTCATAAAGTATGTTTGACATGCAGCTCCGAGGTTTTCCTAAATGTTGGCATAAAAACTTTCATTTTTGTCATATCTACCCCCCCATGCCTAAGTTCTTGCATGTCCTCATGCATGAATATAAAAGAAAATAAATACAGCAGGGAGTAAATGGGTAGAAATCACCTTTAATTGCTCCTGAACTTTAACGTTTAGCACCGACCAACCTGACAGTATGCAATATGAAAGAGAAATATGCTTAAAAGAAAAATATGCTATGTATAAAGAGAGTATGTATAAGGTGATGGATGAACGTAGGGTAGATGCTGAGCTTAACGCCTCCAGCTGGGCGAAAACTCAATCAGATGTATCAATTTTAGCATAGGAGCCGGTCAAGATTAAGAGAAAGATGTTTTCGTATGCTCCTAGAATTAGTGGTCCAGAGATGCAAACCAGCTGATTGTGCACCCCTACTCCAAAAAGTCTAGCTATAAGAAAGTGTGGACTAGTAGTGGAGAATAGAAGATAATCAGAGGGGGGATCGTGATGTTGATTCAGCTGATTTATCATGTCCCACAATTCAACAGGAAGTTGCTGAGGGAGTAGATCAACATGTATCTTAGAACCAGAATCTGAGTCATAGGGATCCTTATAGCGATAATTGACATCAAAGATCATGCCCTCTCCAGGCTTTGGGTCATATGGGGGTATTCGTGAAAATAGAAGATCTGTGGGGAGGTCATTGAAATCCTCATCGGAAATTACTTCGTCCTTATCAATACTCATCTCTAATTCATCGGAGGCAAACTCTTCAGGCTCAGGGTCGAGCCATTGACTAGGATGATAGGTGCATCCCCAACTCATTCTGCTCAAAGCTTCAACCTCATATTGATCGCGATTTTTACGCGGTTTGTAAAATTACATCATTCTAACGTGCAAAATCGATCAACTCTTAAATTTGTAAGACCTAGATAGTGGGGTATCTAGGGTCGTCCAAGGAGGCAAGTTTGTAAAAATTAAATCTCTTGCTTGGAATATAAATCTCACCTTTCTTTTGGTCTTTTTCAATATATCATTTTTATGTGTTTGAAATTAAGGCAACATGCGAAATTGTTGACGAGAAAGTAACTTACACTCAACTTAATATACTACTTCTAAAGTGGCAAGTAGAGCCTCTCCCTAAGCTCACTCTAGGCAAGTGGAGGCCTAGAATAATTAGGGAGAGGGAGTGAAGAATGCTTAAAACAAAGCAATTAAAAATGGAACTAAAGAAATTACAAAGAAGGCAACTAGATTAATGAAAAAGTGTTTTACAGAAAAGCCTAGTAGATGACTACTTCTACTACTAGAAAATTGCAATAAATAAAAGAAAACACAAATCTTCTAGATAGATGGTGAAGAAGAGGGCTTCTTGCTCCAAGCTTGGTAGCTCCCGAGCTTGAAAAGAGTCCTCCAACTCCTTGATATGCTCCGCCAAGGTGATGTCCTCCAAAGCAAGCCCTAAGGGGGCGTGCCCTAAGCTTCTCTCCAAGGGTGGACATGCACCCGAGGTCCTTCTCCTTTGCCTGGCCATCCTCCTTGAAGTAGAGAAGTCCTCTTCCTTGGCGTGGCCCAAGTTGAAGAGAGTGGAGAGAAGAAGGCACCAAAGGGGCTGGTGATGTGCACCCTTAATCTTCTTCTCTACTCCTTCTCCTTGGCCGTAGGTATAGGTGGATGTAGGTGGAATAATACACTAATGGAGGATGGGAATTATGTGGTGGTAGGGTAGGGTATTTATAGGATGGGAACAGGGGTGGTTATGGTGTTTTTTTGGAGGGAAATGAAGGGGTGCTTCGATATTTTTGGAGGGAAAAATGGGAGGGAAATGAAGAGGTGCCTTGGTTTTCCCTCCAAAAATACCTTCTAGAAGGCAATTTTGGAGCGAAAAAATGGAGGGTGGAGAAGGGTTTTGATGGTGGATGTAGGGTGGTGATGGAAGGGATAGTTGGCACCAAAATAAAGTAGGAGTAGGTGGTCTTTTTGCTGGAGCTTAGGTAGTAGGGTAGTAGGTTTTGGTGCCATGGAGGTGGACTAGCTAAGTTAAGTAGCTTAGCTAGCTTAGCTAGTAGGGAGTAGAGTTGGAGGCATTTGGAGCTAGGGTTTTCAGGGAGAAGAGCTGGAGGTAATCATCTTGAGTTGCACTAGAGCTGGTGGCTGCTAAAGAAAGCTACAAGGAGCTACCTTAGTTGGCTTGGCTTGCTAGTTCTTTGCTAGCTACTAAGCCAAGCTAAAGCAAGCTGGCTTCTGCTGAAAGGAGCTAAGGTGAGCTGGGTCTAATGCTCCCGGGGAGGATCAAGCTGGGTGAGGCAGCTAAGCTGAGTCCCCAGGAGCTGGACTTGAGCTTCGTAAGCTGGAATGAAGTCATCTTCAGTTGGCCGAAGTTGAGTGGAGCTGGATGTAGCTGGACCTGAGCTGGGGTGAACTCCAGTCAACTTAGCTGAGCTAGCTAGACTCCCTGTGGACTAATGGGAGCTGAGATGAGCTAGACTCAGCTAAGTTGAGCTGGATCTGAGCTGACCTGAGCTAGGGTGAGCTAAGATGAGCTCTCTTGAGCTGCCATTCAGCTGAGATGAGCTAAATGGAGCTAAGATGAGCTAACCCTAGTTCAAGTGAGTTGGAATCCAACTATGGTGAGCTGGATCAATTTAAGTTCCAGTTAGTCTGAGCTTCTTCTTCACCAGTTGCCTTCCTGAGTGCTAGGGTTTTGTAGTTCTGACAATCTGCATATCCCTAACACTCACAAAAACACATTAAGAAGACAATAAAAAGTGCAATGCATGCCTAACCTAATTGATGCCTCAATGTAGCCCAAAAATCCATTTGCGGAGCAAAATCCTAAGAGCTAAGTTTGTTTTAATGCATAACAATGATGATAAACTGGCGTTTATCACATCCCCATGCTTATATTTTGCTAGTCTCTTAGCAAAACTTAAATTTTTACAAAATAAAATTTTTGGGAAATCTAATTTTTTTTCTACTTTTGAGGAGAAATAGATTAAGGGACCTTGGTTGATCTAAACACAAGAGGTACAGGATTTGTTAAAGATAAACATCGAGATTTGTTTTGGATCCAACCATTAGATGAAATGGGATCAATATATCCTCCAGAAACTTCACAAATTAACCCGTTGTTATTTTAGATGACTTGAAATTTTTGTTTTTTGGATTTTTCTGGCTCATGAATCTGATTTGCAACTTACAAAATCCTTTAAAACCTTGTGTTCGTGCCTGTGAAAAGCCAACATTTATAAGGGCGTGTTAATTAGTTAATTTATTTATTTTTACTTTTTTCTCCCCTATGCTTATTTTTAGTTTAGTCTTACAACAGATGTGTCGGGATCATCATTCCCGTTACCAATCCTCGAGGGGGCTCTGGCACCAGTACTTCAGGATAACGCTGTCCATGACACCACCCAGGAGCTCACAACCCCAAAACACAATGCGGTGTAAAGGGGCGCTCCAAGCAAACTCAAGCTCTTGCTCCGACACTAAAGGTAGAGCACTGTCCAAGACACTTGAGCTGCCAAAATGCGCTTTAATGCTCCATCTAACGATATGAAATATAGATATGGAGCAGCGTCGAGGCGGTAACATGTTGACATTGCGTCCTCAAAGGAGGTATTTTCCTCCTCGGCAGTGGGAACTCAAACTAATGATCTGCTTCAGACTTTTACTAAGTCTAAACAAGGGAGTTTTTCTAATTTTTAGTTATTTTTAAGTGTTGGCTTGTGTGTGAAAATTGACACAAGAAGTTCCTCAAGAAATGCAAGTTTTTGAAGCAGAGACTGAGACAAATACTTTCCACATTACAAAATAGGATCAAGTCACCTGAACTATCATGAGTTCAGGTGGAATTTTAGAGAAGGATATCTGATCTAGTCTAAAAATAGACCCTGAAATTCTAATGATCAGATCCACATCCTCATCCCTAGTTTGTTAAAGATTAAATCCCATTGTACCAAAAGTGAGCTTTTCGACCTTAGTCATGATTTCAAAATTTTTCCTCAAAAAGTTTTCAACATTTTTATTTTTTTGGGTATGCAAGCAGAAAAATAAAATAACTAAAGAAAAATGCAAGTTTTTAGGTTTTGAAAATCCTAAATCGATCGTCAAAATTTAAAAACACCCCCCCATGCATAAGATATGCAATGTCCTCATGCATTAGGAGGGAAAAGGGATCACCTTAGTGAAGAACGGTCGGGTTTTGGATGATTAAAACCTGGAAAAAGAAGAAAAAAGGAAAGCAGGAAAAAATGATGGGTTACGTCCCATCCAGTGCTATCTTTTACACCATTCAGCCGGGCGTGAAGGTATGCACGAAAGACGGAAAATCATGTAAAAAGTTGGACACTTGAATGTATTTAATAAAAGTTTCTTCCTCAAGATCCCTAAAAAGATGAGTGGTAAAGATAAAGGGATCAAAATAAAATAGAGAAATGGAAAAATGACCCAGATCTGGCCATGGTTTAAGTGCTTGTAAAATGACAGACTCTGGTGGGTCAGGTGATAGGTCCAATGGAAAGGGATGGGGAATGGAGTCAACGAGATGTAGGGTGGGTGAAGTTAGTGTGGATGTTTTTGGTGAAAAATCAGGAAGATGAAAAGGGGGAAAGTCAAACCCTAGTTGATTTGGAAAGTCTTGGACCACATAATTATCCTTAGAATAAGAATCAATAAAATCTAGATCAATAGTGGTCAAAGGTGAATGAGATTTGATTAACATAGATTTCTCAAATACTGCTTCCATTTTATTATCAGTGTCCTAAAAAATTTTGTGATCAATGGACCTCTTGGAAGCTTGAAATAAATCTAATGAGAAGGTTTGGTTGCTGCAACTTATATTCATTTTCCCAGAATGAGAATTGATATTAGCTATTGCCATAATCAGAAAAGGTCTTCCAAGGATGGCATTAATGAGAGCCTTACGTACCTCTATGTCAAGGACCAGAAAATTTACCAAAAATAGACAATTCTGGACCTTGATGATACTATCCTCAACAACTCCCCACGGTTGAATGGTAGATCGATCTTCCAATTGAAATTGAACCTTAGTAGGTTTTAAATCACTGAATCAAAATTCCTCAAATAAGATCGGGGGAATGAGATTACTAGAGGTACCTAAGTCGAGAGGGGCGTGAAAAAAAATGGTGTCAGTTATGACAACTGAGATGAGTGATGTGACTAGGTCCTTTTTTGTGAAAGGTAGCGTTCTCTGAAAAACTGAGCTAGCTGTCTTTGAAAGGACCAACCTTTCTAGATTCTGATCATGCCCTTTTGAAGTAAATTTTTTAAAGGCATGGGAAGAATCTAGGAAGGGAAATTCCTTTCGACTTGCTCAAATAAGTCCAAAGGATTGTGGTCAGAGGACTCTAGTTTTGGATTGTTGGATTGCAGTTTTTTAGAGTGGGAAATAGGGTTTGAATCAGGTGTCTTTGGGATTTCTTTTTCTTCTTCCTTATTGAGGTTAGGGGAGTCAATATGCATTGGTTGAGAATCAGTTTCATCATTTGAATGTGAAGGCCTTAAATCCATGGTGGTTTCCTCACTTCTCAAAGTCTCTACATATGCAGCTTGGTGATCACTGGGAGGAGGTGGGGGGGGGCTGATTTTGATAGAAACTGGGTTGGTGCTGCGATATTGGGTTAATAGGAAGCTGAACCATGTGATTTTGATGTTGGTATCCACCTGGGTGTTGGTTCCTGGGATTAATAAAGTTTGGTGTGGGTTGGGATGGTGAGTGTCCTGCAGGTCTTTGAGTCGGAATATCCCCAATTTGATCATTGAGAATGTTAATAAGACGGGTTGTTTCCTTTGTTTTTCTTTGTAACTCCTGCAGGGTTGTCATCATCTGGGCATTAATGTCTTCTTGAGATTGCCCAGATTGATAAGTCTGATTTGAGCCATACCCTCCAAACAGGTTCTGTTGTTGGTGTGGAACCGGATTGGTCCAGGAGTGAGCTGGATAATTCCCCCTATTAGAGGAATTTTTCAATTTCTCCTGGAAAGTAGGGACATTTTGGGTGGGGTGATGATTGGGATAAACATAATTCCCTGTTGAACCAAAGAAAGCCTCAGAATAATAATTATACTCAGCACGGGATTTATGCAGATTTTCTCTCTTGCAGGTATTAAAAGGGGTGAGATGTGAAATGTGTGGAGCTTGGGCAGGTGTGGCAGGACTCCCTTGGTTGGCTAGGTTTGTTAAATCCTTATGCAACTGTTGTTGCTTAACTTGTAGCTGAGCCATGAAAGAGTAGAGATTAGGTGGAGGGGCCTGATTAAGTAGCTCTTGGGTGGAAAAATAGGGGAAAGAAAAATTAGCATGTGGGTTAGAGGACCAATTTTGATTTTCCATTTTTAAAGAAGAGGAAGAATGTAGAAAAAGTCCTTTTTTGGGGAGGCAAAATCAAGTGGTCCCTCCAAGTGTGGAGTTTTGGACCACCGCCCATGCAAAATGGAAGAAATGGTAGGGGAGAGAAGAGATGGGGATGAGAGAAGTGTGCACACAAGCAATCAAATTCTAGACCTAACTTAATTGTGACTCCCTAGAATTTAACCTAAGACTTGGTGTACCTAGGAAATAAGTAACCAACACTGAATACCCATTCTGTCAACAAATCTAGCCAAGTTGCTTAAGGGGAGGTTTGGGCCCAAGCGTTTCCCAGGAAAATCCCCAGGTGCTTGTACAAACCCATGCCTGGTCATTTGACATGGCCCCTCAGCCTGAACACCAGATATAGATGACAGAATTGGTATTAACTAGAGAAAACTTAAGTCCTATATAGCAAGCCTAAATTGATGAAACCTTAGGGGTCAAATTGCTACAAATTTTAGTTAGGGTTAGGATATTATAGTGCACACGGAATGTGGAGGGCGTTAATTGGGTTGTTGCCCTGTTATTTCAATTTTTTTAGTATGTGTGCAGGAATTGGAAAGTGGTTCCAATGGAAAGCAAGTTGTCACACAATTATTGTATTTCTGTCTTTTAGGATTGGATTTAACTTAGTGTACTTTTAGGGTTTTCTTTTTAAGTTTTCAAACAAGTTTGAGATTCCACAAACAAGAGGAAATCAAGCTGTATGGGTGAAGATATGTTTCCTTTTGTTGTTTGTTTCTAAAAATGAAAAAAAGAAACCCTAATCAAATTGGTCCTAGGACAGAAATTTACTACCAATGATTTGTTTTTAGGCTTTCTGTATTGAGTAGTGGTCCAAGAAATTCAAACAACACCACTACTTTGAAGAGAATCAAAAAAGGATTCTAGAAGAGATTTTTTTAAGATTTTAGGAATTTGTTTGATAATTGTTTTTAGTTTTTCCTTTTACTAGTGTCAAAGTTTAGAAATGGTACCCGTGGGTATTTTGGACTTTTCAGTATTACCACCGACCTCAGAAAATTTTAGTGATTTTATATGATGTGTAAAATTTTACAAGAATTCCAGAAAGCTAAATTTCATAAAAATTAGATGATTATAAAAATTCTAAAAATTCACGGACAGTAGCAAAATAGGAAGATTAGAGGGTGTGACCCCTCTACAATCCACGAATTTTTAAAAATTAAATACAAAGCCAATTGATCTTAAATTTGGAACATATGTTCCTGACTCAATTATGAAATTTTATGATTTTAGGAGGCCTGTGGTGTTAGGAATTGATTTTTCAAGTCTGGAGAGAAATCTGGCCGTGAAAAACAAAACACCAATACTTGCAATGGAGTGGTGTTAATGAAACATTCAAGCAAACAATGAATTTTTATGGGCACCACTCCACTTAATTAAAGTGTTTAGGGTCCTGAAAGCCAAGTTTAATATTCTTTTGGTTGTCTTTTAGCCTAAATGTGACAAGAAAGGGGAACCAACCCAAATTTCACGGGAAGAAACGGATCTTTAAGCTCTCGCTTCCAGATTCCCGCTTTCTTCCTGCAATAGTTCCTACACACACAAAAGAAAAGAAAGAGAAGGGGATGAGATCCACATCAAACAAGAGAAAATTGACTAATGCAAAGCTGTGCCTCCCCGGCAACGGCACCAAAAAGTGATCGCGATTTTTATGCGGTTTGTAAAATTACGTCGTTGTAACATGCAAAATCGATCAACTCTTAAATTTTTAAGACCTAGATGGTGGGGTATCTAGGGTCGTCGAAAGAGGAAAGTTTGCAGAAATTAAATCTCCTGCTTCGAATATAAATCTCAACTTTCTTTTTGGTCTTTTTCAATATATCATTTTTATGTTTTTGAAATTAAGGCAACATGCGAAATTGTTGGCGAGAAAGTGACTTACACTCGACTCAATATACCACTTCAAAAGTGGCAAGTAGAGCCTCTCCCTAAGCTCACTCTAGGCAAGTGGAGGCATAGAATAATTAGGGAGAGGGAGTGAAGAATGCTAAAAACAAAGCAATTAAAAATGGAACTAAAGAAATTGCAATGAAGGCAGCTAGATTAATGAGAAAGTGTTTTACAGAAAAGCCTAGTAGATGAATGCTTCTACTACTAGAAAATTGCCATAAATAAAAGAAAACACAAATCCTCTAGATAGATGGTGAAGAAGAGGGCTTCTTGCTCCAAGCTTGGTAGCTCCCGAGCTTGAAAAGAGTCCTCCAACTCCTTCCTTGATATGCTCGGCCAAGGTGATGTCCTCTGATGAGAACCTCATCATGAGCCATAACTAGCTCATTTTGACCCAATACAAAGGATAAAAGCTCCTACATACCTCAAGGAAAGGCTTAACTCAGAGAATTCTGAGTTTGAGAAGAAAACAAGTCATAAGGGGTAAAAATGCAATTTTACCAGTATAATCTGCATACAGGGCAATTCAGGGCCCAAAACATAGGTCAAAGCAGCTTAATAAGAATAAAAGTGGGATAAGATGATCTAGCAAGGGCTACAGCACTTCCAAGAAACTAAATGATAATCTGTAACCCTAAAAACAACCCACTTCAATTCACGAGGTTCGAGGCAAATTAAAAATAGAATAAACCCTCTAAAATTCATAGAAAAATAATCTCTAGGGTTTAGAACCTTCAATTTGGCCTTTAGAACCCATTTTGACCTACATTGAGAACCACGCCCAATTAATAACTTGATTTGGGTTTTTGCGCAAATTGATCGGTCAAACAAGGTTTAATATGAAAATGAAATTCACCATCAGATTCCTTAGGTCCTAATTAGTCATGTATAAAAACTTGAGCCTAAGAAGAAACCTCCTTGACCGACTTTACACTTTGGTCCTCATATATTTACTCTTTGGCCCTCAACTTTTGAACCCTCGCATTTTGGCCCCTAACTCTCCTTCGTTCTTTGCAATCAGGTCCCTCCTGCAAAACCCTGCCAGCGCCATGCTCCGGCGACCTTGCGCGGAGCATGGCGCCGCGCAGGGTGAGGTGGGAGGCCTAGCAAGTAAACCGGGGGTGCCCTGCGTCGTCAGCCGTCGCAGGGGCACCCCCCTGGTCATTGTAGCCCACCATACCGGCCGTGCGAACGCACGGACGGTATGGGTTCGTGTTTCCGACCATTCTCCGGCGAGGGAGACATGTCGTCTCCCTCCGCCTTCCTCCCTGTTTCATCCCTATAAATACCCCCCGCTGCTCCACCGACCAGGGCAGCTCGGGTCTGACGGAGAAAACCCCCAACTTTCTTCTCCTCTCCCTCCGGCAGATGCCCACCAGCTCCGGCGGTTCCTCCTCCTCCTCCTCTTCGCTCTGCCGCAATACCAGCAGCAGAGACCTCCTCCCCTGCTCTTCCTGCGCCACGCCGTACCCAGCTGGCGCCTCTCCAGCCCTCTGCTCGCCGCCGCCCCTTCCCCTGGGCATCTTCTTCTCCGGCGACAGTCGATACGACTGTCGCCCTGCCCCGGCCCCTTTCGTCTCCGTAGCTAGGTCAGAACTCCTCCCCATCTCCCCCTCTTTCTTTTCCTCACTGTCTTTTATTTGATTAAACCCTCGACCGCTCCTGTTCACCCTCACCCTCTCCGCCTCCGACCACCCTCCGGCGAGCCGCTCCCATCACCTCAGCGACCCACACGGCTCGCCGACCACCGCAGAACCTCCGCCTCCTCACCCTGATCCTCTTCCGCCCCTCCACTTCCCACCAAACGCCCTCTGCAGATCCACCGAACACACCCACTTCTTCGCTCACAGTTTGACCTAGGACGACCTGTTGGCTCCATCACGCCCCCTGCAGACCCCCTGACCACCTTCGCCGTGCCACGGCGAAGGTCCCCCGCCTGTCTGATTTGGCCGAGAGGCCGTTCTTCTGTGACCAGGTGACTCGCCCGCCGTCGCCATTACTGAGCAGGCAGAGCTCCTTCACCTGCAGGTGCAGGCACGCCTTCGCCCAGGTTCGACTCCCAGGTTGCGCGGGGAGTCTCCGCGAAACGTCCCAGGCTCGCAGATGGGGCGAAGGCCGCGCGTGAAGCCACGATCGCCCACTGCTCCCTCCGCGACGGGCGCTCAATTGGGGTGGGACATTTAGTCCCACCTCGGAACTTCTCGGAGGCGCGCGGACGCATAAAGGCAAAAAGTGCCTTATGCTGTCTGCCTCCTGACCACGGGGTGAGGTCCCTCTCACCCGACCCGGCCTCGTCCGTGACCACGCTCCGCGGACCTGGCCCGACCCGATTAAACCGACCTGCACTCCTCGCCCACCACCGCACGCCGGTGGGCCTGGACCCGGGCGTGACCCGAACCCGATTACCCGGTAGCTCTGGGAGAGCTTTCCCAAGAGTGGTTTCAGAGAGGAAGAGAGACGCGGGGGGAGGGGGGTAGAGTAGGTTTTGCCTCTGACGAAAAAAAAAAAAAAAAAAAAACTCTGAAGTGTGCAGGCACAGGCGAAGAAGAAGACCCGCGGAAGAAGAAGGAGCTGCATTGTAGCAAATGCGTAGTTAAGTCGTCTAAGTACCGGGTCAGACGACGGAAGGTCAGCAGCCAGAGCAGGAAAGAAGGCAGGCTGAAGAAGAAGGAAGAGCAACGGCCAAAGCAGAAGAAGAAGAAAGGAAGACTTAGTAGCTGAAGGCAGAAGCTCTGCAGCCATAAAGGGAAAAAGGGAACAGAGAAAGGGTCACCACAATTGCAGAAAAAGAAGAAGAGAGGTCAAGACAGAAACCAAGGAAGAAGAAGAAAGAGATCTGAAGAGGAGCATCACCTCTGCAGAACGAAGAAGAAGAACAAGGAGCTCTGAAGAACGAAGAAGAAGAACAAGGAGCTCTGAAGAAAGAAGATAACCACCAAAGCAGGAACAGCAGGAAGAAGCACCTCTGCAGAACAAAAAGAAAGAAAGAGATCTAAAGAAAGAGAGAAAGAAGAGCATCCCCTCTGCAGAACAAAGAGAAAACACCAAATTCTTTCCCTCTCTCTGTCTTTATTTTGTAAAAGAAACATGTATATCTCTAGAATACAACTTGCTCCCTGAGTTCGACCTCGGGAACTCTTTTATTTTCCGAGTAAAAAAATTTATATTTGAAATGTTGGTAATAACCGGCTTTACTACAACGTTATAACAAATACAAAACCGACGTTTCATCCTCCAAAGCAAGCCCTAAGGGGGCGTGCCCTAAGCTTCTCTCCAAGGGTGGACATCCACCCTAGGTCCTTCTCCTTTGCCTGGCCGTCCTCCTTGAAGTAGAAAAGTCCTCCTCCTTAGCGTGGCCCAAGTTGAAGAGAGTGGAGAGAAGAAGGCACCAAAGGGGCTGGTGATGTGCCCCCTTTATCTTCTTCTCTACTCCTCCTTGGCCTTAGGCATAGGTGGATGTAGGTAGAATAATACACTAATGGAGGATGGGAATTATGTGGTGGTAGGGTAGGGTATTTATAGGATGGGAAGGGGGGTGGTTATGGTGTTTTTTTGGAGGGAAATGAAGGGGTGCTTGGATATTTTTGGAGGGAAAAATGGGAGGGAAATGAAGAGGTGCCTTGGTTTTCCCTCCAAAAATACCTTCTAGATGGCAATTTTGGTGGGAAAAAATGGAGGGTGGAGATGGGTTTTGATGGTGGATGTATGGTGGTGATGGAAGGGATAGTTGGCACCAAAATAAAGTAGGAGTAGGTGGTCTTTTTTCTGGAGCTTAGGTAGTAGGGTAGTAGGTTTTGGTGCCATGGAGGTGGACTAGCTAAGTTAAGCAGCTTAGATAGCTTACCTAGTAGGGAGTAGAGTTGGAGGCATTTGGAGCTAGGGATTTCAGGGCGAAGAGCTGGAGGTAATCATCTTGAGTTGCACTAGAGCTGGTGGCTGCTGAAGAGAGCTGCAAGGAGCTACCTTAGTTGGCTTGGCTTGCTAGTTCTTTATTAGCTACTAAGCCAAGCTAAAGCAAGCTGGCTTCTGCTGAAAGGAGCTAAGGTGAGCTGGGTCTAATGCTCCTGGGGAGGATCAAGCTGGGTGAGGCAACTAAGGTAGCTTAGCTCAACTGAGTTGAGCTAAGTTGAGTCCCGAAGAGCTGGACTTGAGCTTCCTAGGCTGGAATGAAGTCATCTTCAGCTGGCTGGAGTTGAGTGGAGCTGGATGTAGCTGGATCTGAGCTGGGGTGAACTCCAGTCAACTTAGCTGAGCTAGCTAGCGCTCCCTGTGGACTAATGGGAGCTGAGATGAGCTAGACTCAGCTAGGTTGAGCTGGATCTGAGCTGACCTCAGCTAGGGTGAGCTAAGATGGGCTCTCTTGAGCTGCCATTCAGCTGAGATGAGTTGAATGGAGCTAAGATGAGCTAACCCTAGTTCAAGTGAGCTGGAATCCAATTATGGTGAGCTGGATCAAGCTGAGTTCCAGTTAGTCTGAGCTTCTTCTTCACTAGTTGCCTTCCTGAGTGTTAGGGTTTTGGAGTTCTGACAATCTACATATCCCTAACACTCACAAGAACACATTAAAAAGATAATAAAAAGTGCAATGCATGCCTAACCTAATTGATGCCTAAATGCAGCCCAGAAACCCATTTGAGGAGCAAAATCCTTTGAGCTAAATTTGTTTTAATGCATAAAAATGATAATAAACTGATGTTTATTACATATGCATTGGGTTCCTTAGTAATTCCTGCCTCAGGTAGCATATTTATTTCTTCGTTCAAGTCATCCATAGCTACTTTTGGTCTTCAGATGTCAGGATCAGGGATAGAAATTGTTGTCTCAGAATCTCTAGCATCCAAATTAGGGATGTAGGTGAAAGAAGAAGAGTGCAGATCAGAAGATGTTGGCTCTAGCATAATTTCACCTAAAATGGGAAGTGGCCTAGATTGATCAGTAGTGTCGCATGTAATGTTTGCCTCAAGATCCATATCCTCAATTGGATCTACTTTCCTTATCTCGATTGGGTTATCTAACCCAAAAGGTATCTCCCAGGATATAGGATAATCTGATTGTGGCTCAGTTCTAGAGATATCAGTCCTTTCCTCCCTAATTTCCTGAATGGAGTTCTCAGATGAACCCATTCGGCATACTTCCTGCTCCTGTCTCATATCCAAGCTAGATTCTTCTTCCCCTGAGTGATCTTTCAGCATCTGCTCCCGAGAATCTTCTATGCGCTCTTCCAGCGTAGTCGTTTCAGATTCTTCGAGGTCTTCAAGGCTATTTTCCACTTGATATCTCAAGAGCAGTAATTCTTGAGTTTCCCGATTTTGTCCAATTAGCCTTGTTATCCCTACTATTCCCTGAAGGAGCTCCATCACAGCTTGTTGATGTGGAATCCAACTTTGTCTTTGGTTCGGCTCAGTGATAGCTTGGATTTCGTGTAGGTAGAATGCAACCTTCTCCTTAGCGCTAGCTATAGCTCTCTGTATTCTGTAATGCAGTCGCATATGCACCGGTAGTTCTTCAGGGGTTCCAAGGGGTGAATCAGGTCTACCCATATTCCATGGGTGAGAAGCAGGAGTATGAAATCCATATCTTGGGTTATAAGATGCGGTCCTTTGAGGGACCGACTGGTATGGGCCATAATATCCAAGTGATTGCACAGCAATCATAGGTCTTAATTGACCTAGATTAAGCTAGGACTTAGCATAAGTTAGGGTAATTCATGCATGCATAAGCATTATCTGCATCTTTACTGCTTTACTTTAGCTTTGCATAAAATAATGTTATAATGTGATGATTAAGTGCATTATGTCGATTGTAGGCAATAAGCTGATCAGGAGCTGGATCTGGAGCAGGATCTGAAGCTAGATCAGAAATAACGGGTGTTACAGTAGAGCTGGAGTAGAAGACTTAGATTAGATGCAGGAATAATGATGTAAGGGAGTTAAGGTTTGCTATTCTATTAAGTAGGAATAAAGTAGTAAAATATTAAGAGCTTAGGGCCATCCTAGCCCTAGGATAGCCTAGAGACTTCTCTAAGCCTTAGCCACCCTTAGATTAGGTCACAACACCCTAGGAAGGCCCAAAACCCTAGTTCCAACCCTTATCTGGACGTTTAGATAAGGTACAGGACATCCAGAACCCTTAGCCATCTCCTGCACACCTCAAACCCACTTCTGCAGTGTAATTGGACGTCCAGACACTTTGTCAGATGTCCAATTTCTGTAGAATACCCAAAACAGAACCTAGAATTCCCCCTGACTCAGATTGGACGTCCAGAACTGATGTCTGGACTTCTGATTTTTGAGTATAAGTCATCTGATTTTGTTTTTGGATGTCTGGGACTGGTCTCCAGTCCCTGTTTTGAGATTCAAGCCTTGATCTTGGATTTCTAGCTCCCTAGACCTAATCCCAACCCCATAGGAACCTAAATTAAGGTGTCCTAACTCTAGTACATCACCTCTAGACCAACCTAAGGACCTAATTAGGTCCTCACCAAACCCAATTGACTTAGATAAAAGTCAATCACCATCACCTAAGTCAATTAGACTCATTGAGTCCAATTGAGCTCAAATCTCAACCCACACAAGTTTAATTGGACTTAGTGAGAGTCCAATTGACCTAAACACAACCTAATTGAGTTATTTCACTCTCAATTAGATTCACACTCATTCAATTAAACTTAGGTTAAGTTTAATTGCAATTCCCTCTTTGGTTATTAGGGTTTGCAACCCTAACTCAAGGCATACACCTACCCTAACCACTTAGGACCTAACCTAGACCTATTAGACAACTAGGGCATGACCACACACAGAGACACACACACACACACACCCATTCACGCACCCACACTTCTCTAGAGTTCTCTAGAACTCTCTTGAAGTGGCACCAACTCTTGGTTGCCAAATTTAGCAACCAAGAGGCATTCAATTCTTAGATCCACAAATTATGGATCTACGAACCACTTCTATCCTTTCTTTGCCGGCCACTCTTGGGCTCTCTCTATAGAGTCCCACACTTCTCTAGAGATAATCCCTTAGGTCTATAAAAAGACCTAAGGGGTGGCCATTTGCACCCATCCGCATTCATGGCTCCCATCCACTTTTGGCCATACATGCTTGGCTCCATCCACCTCCACTTAGGCTAGCTGCCACCCTCTCCACTCCATCTCCACGAGCTGATCACTATCATGAAGGATACCATGCCAGGATGCTGGATCACTCCTCCAACCTCTCTCTAGGGGCCGGCCTAAGCTCCATTGGCTGCCCCTCATTCTCCTCTCTACCACTCCAAGGCCATCGGAGACCACCTCCGAATGCCCTCACTTCTGATAGATTAGTAGCTAGCTCTTTACATTTACTACTTTTATTTACTACTTAGTAGTGTAGTCCTTATTCTCCAACAATGGTGCATGCAAAATCCCCCCGTAGATTCTTGTATGTGATCGTTTTCTAGTAGCTAGATTTATATTTTAAGCATTTCTGTACAAGGTTTCCTCTACAATTCTTGTTGCAACCACCTCTCCAAATGAATGAATGAAAGATGCATTTATATATATATCTCTATGTTTTGAAATCACCCTGATCTTATCGATTGCCATCCATTTTGCGTGATTCAAGTTGCCTGTTTTCACTTGTTTATCTATTTCGCAACAAGCATGTCATTTTCGGAAAATATAGAAAATCTAACTATAGATGCATTTTCTGTAAACGGTCACCACCTTACTAGAATCGTGTGCGTAGAAACTCACACTTTCATCTTTGTGATCTATGTAACACGTGCGCACGTAATCGGGGTTCATAATAGAAGTGGTGAAATCTTAATCAGAAGACTGGAAATCGACGTGCAATTTTAAACAGAGTAGAACGGTAAAAGATCGAATTCAAAAGTAAAACAAATGCCTCCCAGAGATGAACGACCAGGACTCAAAGTCTCGCTATCTTTAGAAAATAATTTTTGTTTGATCGTATTGTGCACTATACTACGACGCTTTTTCTTATCAAAACGTGCTATACGACTAGCAAACAAATGACGTCGTTGCCAGAGAGGCAACATCATTTTCTTTGATTTTGATCTTTGAAACCATCACTGACAAATTTGCCTCTACTTTATTTCTGGATGTGTAGGAAAAATGAAAAAGAACAGGATCTGCCATACAAGGAGCGCGAAAAACAAATCCAGGTTCACATCATCTCCTTTTTAGATTAGGTTTTCCTTTGAACCTTAGGAGTAGATTTACTTTCTGCAATTTCTTTTGAAAAAAAAATGTATTTATTCATTTTCATGAAAAATAAAAAAAATTAAAAAAAACTTTTCAAAAAAAAATCTAAACTAGGTTTCTTTTGAATCCTAGGTTAGTTTGAAAAAAAGTAAAAAATATATAAATATATATTTGAAAACCCTCCGAAAGAAAAAAATATTTGCAAAAGTTTTCAAGAAAAAGAAATTTGGTGGAAAGCTTCGATTTCAAACCCAAACCCTCTTTAAAAAGTCTTTCCACCATCTTCTGATTTCCGGCCAGATTTCAAAGCCTGATTTAAAAATTCGATTGCCAAAAAATTAGTGAGCAAAAAATTCTGAAATTTGGGCCAAACCTTCATTTTCAAACCATCTTTCAAATGCCACCAATCATTTGAGGGTTAGACTAACCCAGATTTGAGATTTTTCAAATTTCAAAAAGTAATTTCGAGCAATCCGTGTGTCTATTTTGACTAAAATAGGTGGGGTTTGAAAGCTGATCTCATTGGCTTTATTTCTATATTTTTCCTAAATTTTAGAAGGTTAATTGATACAATTTCAAAGTAGAAAAACAACCGGTGGTCAAGATTTCAAATCTGACCCCCTGACATTCAAAAATCCCTGAAAGTTGGGTTGAAATAGTAAAAATTCCAAAACAATATTCTCTGGAAAGATAATTGAAAAAGGAATCTACTCGCCAAATTTCAAGTTAATTAGATTCCAATTGTTGTCAGAGAACGAATTTTACTTTTATGGTCTACTGAAACAGAACAAAACCCTAGAAGTGCATGAACCTTAGGGTAAATCTTTAGGGTTACAACTTAGAGACCACACTTGGGCTAACCTAGACTTAATCAAGTCTAGCACTTAGCCGGTGAGCTTGGTCACCTTCTGGGCCACTCACCAAGAGAAAACCCCACTGAAGAAAACAGGCTAAAACAAATTTTAAAACACGAAATAAAACCCGAATTCGTTGTTGTACTACTGGGTGTTTTCAACCTCTTTGCTGGGTTAGAGAAGAGGCGAGACTGCTTTCAGTTAGTTGTATGACGAATTTCTTCAGGAATTAAAACCTAAAACGAAAAATCCAGTCATCTTATCCACAAGGACCACTTGATTGACAAGGCCTTAGCCTTGTCTTGCTTGGCTACACCAACCCAGAGGTTGGGTGGTGTATGCGAGGAAGGTGGTCACTTAGACCTCACTTGGTTGGACCTTGGGAGCCACTCCCAAGGAGGCGAGTCACCTCACCAGGACCATCTTCTCCCCCCACTTCTTCTACTCCTATAGCCACCATGGCTAATCCTGGACCTGGACCTAGACTGGGTTAGGATATCGAGAATCTGGACTTGATGGCTCGTCTAGAAGCCTGGGTAGTCGAATCCGAGGAGCGGCATCAGCAGAGCATGGATCGCATCTTAACAGTGCTTGATAGGATGCAGTACCCATCGCGAGGAGAATAACTACAGGATTTCTACGACCCAGCCGCACAAATCGTCGCACCACTATTTAGAATTCCCGCAGGAAGAGATGTGTTTGAGCTCAAGCCCAATGTGATTAGGTTGATCAGCACTCACTTCTATGGGAACTCAAGCGAAGATCCGTTCCAGCACCTTGAGGACCTGAGTCGACTCGCTGAAACGATTCGACCCAGGAATATCGATATGAGGATTGTTCTAATGAAGCTTTTCCCATTTTCTCTGAGGGACAAAGCTTCATACTAGTTCTAGACCATTGGGAGGCCAATTCGAACCTAGTCAGAATTACGACATGAATTCCTGCAAAAGTTCTTCCCAATCGGTCAAACAAACGCGATGCGGCACGCAATCACTACTTTCTCCCAGGGAGCTGGGGAGAAGTTACATGAAGCATGGGACAGATTTCACAACCTTCTCTAGAAATGCCCTCACCATGGTATACCTAGATGGCACCTAGCTCAGATCTTCTACCATGGGCTGGATGACACACATCGGTATCTAGCCGATGCATCTAGTGGTGGGAATTTCCTCACAAAAGATGAGAATAGCACATTTAAGCTGTTTGAATCTTTAGCGGACAACTCGATGAATGCCGCATCCAAAAACTAGTTCCAGCAGCCTGATCAGTAACAAGTTGGTGTCCATGAGGCTCACACCGAGTCTATTCGAGCCGACATGGATATCATCGTCAAGCAGCTGGATAGAATAAACCTAATTGAGCAGAAGATTGACCAGATTAGTCAAGGTAAATCTGACTTGAGCTCTGCTGCCTCAAGACCCTCCTATGCACGCCGAGCTCCTCTTACTCGAGTTAATCTACTCACTTGGGATGCATCTTCTCTGTATTTACGAGATCCCGCATATCAGGATCTTGTAAATAATCCAGATCTGGCACCCTACGACCAGGGTTACGCATCACCCACAGATTATAATGCGTATCTCCTTGACAGATATACGTCTCAGACATCTTCGGCCTATGAGGACGTCAGTGCTATCCAAGGATACGGGCGTAATAACTCGTATTCAGAGATGTATAACCCTATTTGGTGCCAGCATCCGAACTTATCTTGGTCTGGTAATTAACAGAGACCACATCAAGATCCCTACTACCAAACTAGGCAATACAGGAATGTGCAAAACACGTACCCTAGGTAGCAGCCATTCCCGTCTCAACAGTAACAACCCCGCTCTTTATACCAATCGCTGCACCAAGCTGCCAGCCACCCTCCAAAGCAGGCTGACCCTTTGGTGGCACTAAAAGAGGAGCTGCAAGAATCAATGAGGAAATCTACACAAGATAGCTTACAGATTATGAAGGCAATGGCTGACCAGATACAGACTATACAAAACACACAGAACCAGTTGTTGTAGGAGCATAGAACTCAGGGAGCCTTACCCTCCCAACCTGTCCCAAATCCTCGATATGTGCAAAACCAAGGCACCCCACCTAGGTTTCAGGCACCGCAGGGACAGGCACATGCCATACTACAGGCACCTCCTTCACCACCCGGTTATGCGCAAGGCCAGCCGCCTTTGATGTAGAACCCCGCATATTCTACCCCTTCCTCTCCCCCACCACCTCATGGACAACAAGCCGATGCAAGTGCTATCTCTTTAAGGAGTAGAAGGAAGACATTCGACCCACCACTTAGGTAGGTAGGTCCTGATTTTTCCCACCCTTCGCCGCAAGCGGGTTCGACTCCTTAATCTCAGGAGCCACCTGCGGTAGATAAGGGTAAGAGGCCACTTGACCCTGAGATTCCCATCCCTTTTCCTAAGGCTCTGACACGAAATGCAGTATGGAAAAAGGACAAGCGAAATTTTGAGGATCTAAAATCGATGTTCAAGGAAGTACATATTCAGGTCCCCCTCCTCGATGCAATCGATCACATTCCTGTTGTCGCTAGGTTCTTCAAGGATTATTGTACCCCAAAGCAACAGCTGAGAATTAGATGATAGGCAATACTGTCGAAAGAGGCTAGCACCGTGATTCTAGCTGACTTATGATGAGTCGATTTTCCGCCATGCGTTGTAGTATTTAAGTGGTGGAAAAATCGACTAATCAGTAATAAAAATAACCACTCACAGAAGATCGAGTCGTGTCCACTGGGAGGCAATTATGCAATAAGCTCTTGATTATTTCGTATTCTTTTGGTTAAGTGCGAAATCCTTAGTCAAATCCGACATAAAATGCGATGGAAAGAAGATTCACAATAACTCAAAAATATAAGGGTATATGTGCAATTTTCCCTCACTGAAATCTTCAATAAATATATGATGATTTTATGTAATTTTCAATTGACCTATACTAGAGAAAATTGGTGCACATGTTAATCCCAAAACCAATGTTGAAACAGGTGAATAATAATAACGTGCAATTATCAAAAAGTATGAGTGTGCATTAGCAATTTTGCTGCAATAAAATAATAATAAATTAAAAATTAATTTCTGGTGGCAATGGCATTAGATGTAATTTTTAATTGAAGTGAAAACAGAGCTTTCACTCTCTCTCCTCCTCGCGAGAGAGAGAGCACCGGCGACGGAGCTGCTATGGGGGAAGGTTGACCGACGCGTGGGGATCACGATGATGGTGGAAGAATGGCGAGAGGTGGCCGGAGGGAGAAGGAGGGCCGCTGGCCTGTTGGAGGAGAAGGCTACAGCTGCAGCTGCGTACCTGCCTGCAGGGAGCGCTGGTGAAGCGAGGGCGCATGCTTGCACGGGTGAGTGAGCGGTGCCTGCAGGGGTGGCTGCTAGCAATGGAGAGGGGTGCGGTGCGGTGCTTGCAGGCCTAGTAAGGGCGTGGGTGAGCGGTGTGGCTGTGCAGCACCTGTGGGCTGGTTGGAGGGCGCAATGGGTGGTGTGCGCCTGCAGGAGGGGGCACGCCTGCCTGCGGGGACCGTGATGGAGCAATGCCTACTGGCCTGGCAGGGGCGTAGGTGAGGCGAGGCGGGTGGGGCGCTGTGCTTGAAAGCAGGCACTGGTGGCAGGTAAAACGCCTGCGGGTGCTGCAGAACGGCGCGTGCCTGCGGGCACAGGTGGCGAGGGTGGAGCGGCTACTAGCACTGGAGAGGGGTGCGCGCTTGCGGAGCGGGCAAGGTGGAGCAGGCGCCTGCAGCGGTTGGGCACAGGTGCAGGTTGGTGCGGTGATTGGAGAGGCGGCTGGAGATGGGCGCGCAAGGTGGAGAAGGAGCGGGCACAGGCTGAAGGGTAGGATGGGGTGCACAGTGCACGCGATGGAGTAGTTCCCCGCAGGGGGGAAAATGCCGATCCCCTCTCTCTCCTTTGCCCCCCTCCTCTTAACTCCTCTCCCCCATGCCAATTAAGGGATTTTCAAATCCCTTTTCTAATTTTGGCATGAAACTGTTGGGGAGGTGTTATTGAGGCCAACGACTATTGAGGGTGGCCGGAGGATTGGGAAACATGCCGTCGGTTGTTTGTTGGGGAAATTTACTCCCCAACTCCTTGTTATTTCTAAATATCATTCCTGCACATAAAAACAACAAAATGATTACATATTATGCTATAGAATGTTATAAACTTAAATCATGATGCATACAAATATTCTACAACTTAATGTAGTTATTAATAAACCTAAAAGGTAAGATTAAAGTTACTTAGGCGTAATACAAGTCCATTAAAATGGATTCATGTTCTCAACATTTTGTGCGGGTTTAAAGGATGTCACGTTGTAGTATAACCGACAAAATGTTTAAACAAATATAAAGAATTTTATTACTCGAACAACTAGAGTATCTGAGGTCGAACATGGAGAGCAATCTCAGTACTTTGTAAAACCAAAGAATACAACTGTTTAAATGCAAATATAATTCATTCAAAGAGAGAATTTTAAAAAAAGGATTTGGGAAAAAAAAGTAGAATTGGACGTCTGATTTATGTATCAGACGTCTTAAATGTGATCTCTCTCTCTCTTCTTCTTCGTGGCTCTTCTCCTTTCTTTGCTTCTGGTATCTTTCCTTCTTCTCCTGCCTTGCCTTTCTTCTTTCTTCTTCTTCTTCTTTTTCTTCTGATCTCTTTGCAGTCTTCCCTTGTCTTCTTCTTCGTTCTTCTCTCTCTTCTGCCTTGTCTTCCTTCTTCTTCTTCTCTACGAAGACTTCTCCTTTCACTGCTACACAGCCTCTTCTTTCTTCTCTTCCTGTTCTGCAGCCGCTAAGTGTTCGCTGCCTGGGTCAGGTCTTCCTTCCTGTACACACCACACAGTAGCAAAAACCTACCCCCATCCCTCTACCCAAGCGTCTCCCTCTCTCAAGCAATACACTCACGGACGCTCTCCCAGAGCCACACGGGTAGTCGGGTCGGGTTCGCGCCCGGGACCAGGCGCACCGGCAAGTGGTGATGCGCGAGGAGTGCGTAGGTCTAGGTCAGGTCGGATCCGCCAGATCCGCGAGGTCAAGCCACGGACGAGGCGTGTGTGAGGGCAGTGAGGGACCTCACCCCTGTGCTTACGGAGGCACTAAGATGATAACACAAAAAAAACTTATATGGTACCTGAGTGTTGCAATCCCATGATGTGGCACTATCTGGTCTCACCTTCACGCGCGCCCGCAGAGTTTTGTCACTCGATTGCCCAAGCTGTTGACTCCTCTACGCTACTGGCTAGCCTCAGTTGCTTCGCGACACTTGCGAGAGTCTGCTGCACCTACCGCCTGGGAAGCCTGACGCCTGCTGCTGCTCCAAGCTCCCTACTGCTTCGGCTGGGGCTTACACCTGACATCCAACAGAATGGCCTATTGGCCCAATCAGAATAGTTGGAAACCTTCGCCGTAGCACGGCGAAGGCGGTGGGTGATGCTGCAGGTTGCCGGTCGGCCTAGGCATGCGTGCCTAGGTCAACCTGTGGCCGGAGATGGTGGGTTGGTCGGGGGGTGCTTGTGGAGGTCTGGAGTGGCAGTGATGGGGTGGAATGGGTTTCTGGTGGTGAGGCGAAGCTCACGAGGTGGTTGGCGAGCCGTGTGGAGTGGCGGAGTGGTGTGGGCGACTCGCCGGAGTGCGGTCGGAAGCGAGGAAGATGGAGGCGGTTAGGTACTGTCAAGGGGTAATCAAGTAAAATAGTTGGGGAAAAAGAGAGAGGAGAGGATGGAGAACATATCTGGGGTTGTCTGGAAGGAAGGGAGGAGGCGGAGAGGATGCTTCGTAACTACAGTCATCGGGGAAGAAAGACCCTGTGGGAGGAAGCGGCGACGAAGATGAGGTCAGAAGCGCGCACGCGGGGTACAGCGCGACGCGGGAGGAAGCGGCGGAGAGGACTCTGCTGCTGGTATGGTAGCAGAGCGACGAGAAGGAGGGGAGGAGGTCACCGGAGCTTGTGGGTCGTTTGGCCGGAGATGGGAGAGGGAGGAATTTGGAAGGGATCTCCGTCAAAATCAAGCTTGCCTTCTGCGGCAGGGTCTGGGGTGCCTTTTATAGGTGCTGGCCGCACCTACCAGCGCGTGGAGACCGTGCAATCAACGCTGTCGGCTCACCGGATATGGAAGGAAGGTGGATACCCAAATCTCTCATGCGTTCGCACGAGAGATTGGGTTCACACCAGCGATTGTAATTGGCTTTAGAAGGAAGGGAATTCCTCAGAGAATCCCCCTTCCATTTTTGGGAGAGAATCTCCGAGGAATTAGAGAGAAATCTCTCTCGAAACTTCGCCGGAGCTCGGTTCTGCCCTAGCAATGGCGGCAGGACCGGTTTGCAAAGGAGGCGAAGAACCTAGGGGGCTCTCTGCAAAGGTATTCAAAAGATAGGGACCAATTTGTGATTTGGGTGTACTAAATTGCAAAGTAGGTCAAGATGACCTCTCCTTAGGTCCAAATTTTGTTACAAACCTAATTTGGACCTAAGGAATCCAATGGTGAATTTGATTTTAGTTTTGACCTCGTTTGACTGGATATTTTGCGTAAAAACCCAAATTAGGTTAATTGAAGATCTAGGACCCTAATCTAGGTCAAACTAGGTTCCAAAGGCCAAATTAAGTGTTCTAAACCCTAGAGGATGTTTTTCTATGATTTTTAGAGGGTTTACTTGATTTTTATTCTGACCGGAACCTTGTTAATTTAAGCGGGTCAGTTTTAGGATTACCAAGTGTCATTTAGTTCTTAGATTGCACATAAACTCATTTCTGATTAACTCAACCCACTTTTTATCTTATTTGGACCATTTGACCTATGTTTTGCTTCTGAGAAATCCTGTTTATGTACTGCAATGGTAAAATTACAGTTTTAACCTTTATTTCATGTTTTCTTCTCAAAACACTTGTTCCTTCAGTTAAGCCTTCTTCTAGGTTATGTAGGAGATTTTATCTTCTTTATTGGGTCAAAATGATTTAGTTATGGCTTATGATGAGGCTCTCATCATACCCCCATGCCTAGCTTTTGCTAGTCCCTTAGCAAAATTTCAAAGTTTTAACTTCCGTTCTAGACCCTGAATGTTTGTCAATAATGATAAGTGCTTCTCCTTTTCTTTTGTGATTAGGTGGGAATGCCGACAATAGGCCTAGAGGTACTCAAGTACCAACCAAAATCCGGACCTATTCTGCTTTAGCCTCAGTCTTCCGCAAAGGTTTCTACGGCCCACAGAAACTAACCTAGGGTTTGTTGGACTCCGCGGTTAAAGCACCCGTGCTTGAGACATTTTTAGCCTAAGTTCAGTTTGCAGTGCGTTTTTTTGAAAGAGAGAGATAGAAGAATTATTTGTTTGGAGAGCTTTTCTCTCTCTTTTCTTTTTATTTCTAGCTTCGGATTAGCTTCTCAACACGGTCTGTATCGGATTCCTCGTCCCCATCATTAATCCTCAAGGGTCCCTGGCTTTCGAGATTTCGAGATAATCCCGCCCATGGCAACCCCTGGAACCCTGGCTTTCGAGATTTCGAGATAATCCCGCCCATGGCGTTCCGTGGCCGAATCCAGACCCTGGCGATCGACATTTCGTGATAATGCCGCCCATGGTATCTGAACCAGCAGAGTGCTTACATGCCCCCGGTAGGATATTTAAATATCCTAAGAGACAAGCACCGAGGAGACGATATGTTGTTACGCATCTTCGAGGGGAATTTCCCGCCTCTTTGCGCTGGGAACTTGTCCAAATCAATTTGTGCTGATTGGCCGCTCCTAATCTAGGTGACTTTTTCAGAACATTAAACGCTTTTCGCGTGATTTGGATGTTTATGTGCACTGAACCAGACTGTGTGTGAATTTGGGTGCTTAGGTTACCGAATCCCGCAAATCGGAGGTCAGTTAACGAGGCCGAATACTTCCTAAGCCTTAGACCTAATACTTAAGCTTCGCATTTTCCTCAACCTCTTGAGGATTATCCAGATTTTAACGGATACGTGGATTTTTAAGCTAACAAATCTAGCCCAAAAGGCCTAAGACCAGCATTCCCGCTAATCTCTTGTTATATCTCCGTAGCACTTTTCTTTTCTTTTTCTTGATTCGGTCTAGAACTTCAGTTAACCCCTTAACCTTTTACTAATGACTATTTCTTTTCATTTTCATTTTGTGCTCCTTTTTGTCATTTTTCTTTCTTTTCCTCCTCTCATTTGTATGACCCTGAATTGTTCCTCCCCTCTATCAAGTCTCTCTTTTTTTCTTTTTTTATGTGAAACCCTTTCTTGATATGAATTTTCTGACATTTTGCACATTTTGCACTTTCATACCCCCCCATGCCTAAGATTTGCAATGTCGCCATTGTAAATTAGGTGGGTTCGAATTCAGCTTAGTTCATGTATAAGGACAGGTGTGTGGTGAGTGAATGGGTCGAAGTGACTTGTTGCGAACGATTTCTAATCTCGAGTAGGTATACCTGAGGTGAAGTCGGCTGTTCTAATAGATGAACCCTAAAGTGCAATATGAGTTCCGCATAGAGATGTCAGAAACGGTTTCGGGTTTTTCAAAGAATGACGGATTGCCTCCCGTTAAGCGCTGAGTTTTACGCCATCAGCTGGGCGCAATGAGCTCAAGAGGAATGGAGGGTAAAGGATGACTCAGCCAAATCTATATCGGTCATGTCAATGAACGGCTTGAGTTGCTGACCGTTCACGACAAAGGGTTCAGAATTGTGGCTGAGTGGGCTGATTTCAATGGCTCCATTTCCGAAGATTTGTCTGACTAGGTAGGGTCTGATCCACTTGGATCTTAGCTTTCCTGGGAATAATTTGAGTCGGGCATCAAAGAGTAAAACTTTTTGACCAGGATGAAAGACCTTTCTAGAAATGTGTTTGTCGTGAAAAGCTTTAACCCGTTCTTTGTAAATTCGCGAGTTCTCGTACGCGTCGTGGAGTAATTCATCGATCTCGCTCATTTGAAGTCTTCTGTGGGTTCCAGCCTTAGAAAGGTCGAGATTACAGGTCCGTACTGCCCAGTAGGCTTTATGCTCCAATTCGACGGGGAGGTGACATGCCTTCCCGTACACTAGTCTGAAGGGAGACATTCGTAATTGGGTCTTGTGCGTGGTCCTATAGGCCCACAATGCTTCCGGAAGTCGAGAAGACCAATCTTTTCTATCAGGTCGAACAGTAACCTGAAGGATCTTCTTGATCTCTCGGTTAGATAGCTCAGCTAGACCATTAGTTTGGGGGTGGTAAGGAGTAGAGATTCGGTGTGACACCCCGTATTTGGTCATCAGTGACCTGAACTGAGCGTTCGTAAAATGGGTCCCTCTGTCGGAAATTATAGCACGCGAAATCTCGAACCTTGAGAAAATGTTTTGATGGAGGAATTTTATAACGACTTTATGATTCTTGGTTCGGGTCAGAATGGCTTCTATCCACTTGGAAACATAGTCAACTTCGAGTAAGATGTATTCGAAGCCATCCGAGGTCGAAAAGGGTCCCATGAAATCAATCCCCCAAATATCAAAAATTTTCCATACCAAGATCGGCTGTAGAGGCATCATGCCTCTATGGCTCACGTTGCCCAGAGTATGGCAACAGGAACATGCCTTACAGTGATCGTATGCATCATTGAAAATTGTGGGCCAGTAGAAGCCACACTGGAGGACTTTCGATGCGGTTTTATGTCCAGAAAAATGTCCACCGCATGCCTGGTCATGGCAGAATGAAAGTATGTCTTTGATTTCCACTTCCGTGACGCACCGTCGGATTATCTGATCAGCACCAATGCGGAAAAGATACGGGTCTTCCCATAAGTAATACTTGGCATCGGAATGCAATTTGTCCTTTTTGGCCTTCGACCAATTGGGCGGAATCTGATGTGATGCCAGGTAATTAACTATATCGGGGAACCATGGAAGACTTGTACTGATAGTCAGGAGGTGCTCATCAGGGAAATGTTCTGTAATAGGTCCGGAAGGATCAGTAATTTCAGAAGGAAGGCGAAACAAGTGATCAGCTACCACATTGTGCTTTCCTGCCTTGTCGCGAATCTCGAGGTCAAATTCTTGCAACAGCAAGATCCAGCGGATTAGTCGAGGTTTCGCGTCCTTCTTGGCAAGGAGATGCCTTACAACTGTGTGATCCGAGTATATGATAATACGGGAACCCAGAAGGTATGATCTGAATTTTTCCAGGGCAAATACTACGGCCAACAGCTCTTTCTCAGTAACCGTATAGTTACGCTGAGACTCATCCAGTGTTTTGCTGGCATAGTAAATGACCACAGGTTTCCCGTTAATTTTCTGCCCCAAAATCGCTCCTACAGCGAAGTCAGATGCATCGCACATGATCTCAAAGGGTTGAGACCAATCAGGGGACTGTAGGATTGGGGCTTGGGTGACTCAGTCACGTAGGATCTCAAATGCTTGAGTACATTCCTTGGAAATTTTGAAAGGCACATCCTTGGAGAGAAGATTGGTCAGGGAGCGCACGATTTTGGAGAAATCAGGGATGAATCGACGGTAGAAACCGACGTGCCCCAAAAAAGATCGGATGTCCTTAATCGAGCTAGGCATAGGGAGCTTGGAAATCAGGTTAACCTTAGCTCGATCCACTTGGATGCCTTTCTATGAGATTAAATGTCCCAGGACAATTCCCTCAGGCACCATGAAATGGCTCTTTTCCCAGGAAAGAACCAAATTCACCTCGATGCACCGCCTGAGTATATGGACCAAGTGTTGGAGACAAT
Organism: Thalassia testudinum; assembly: GCA_037157565.1. Lineage (NCBI taxonomy): Eukaryota > Viridiplantae > Streptophyta > Magnoliopsida > Alismatales > Hydrocharitaceae > Thalassia > Thalassia testudinum. Next base: position 1,218,614 of record JAZHRO010000028.1, read on the forward strand.
CGTCAAATGATTGTCCAAAAACTGAAAAGTCATCCATGAAGACTTCCAGATAATCACCTACCATATCTGAGAATATGGCAAGCATGCACCACTGAAAAGTTGCAGGTGCATTGCAGAGACCGAACGGCATCCTTCGGAACACGTACGTCCCGAAGGGGCAGGTGAATGTGGTCTTTTCTTGGTCCTCTGGATGGATTGCCACCTGATTGTAACCGGAGTACCCGTCAAGAAAGCAGAAGAATCTATTTCCCGCTAGTTTCTCGAGGATCTGATCAATAAACGGTAGTGGGAAATGATCCTTCTTCGTGGAGGAATTTAGTCTTCTGTAATCAATGCAGACTCTCCATGAATTAGCTATTCGGGTAGGAATGACTTCTCCGATTTCAGTCGTGATGATGGTAAGTCCTGCCTTCTTAGGCACCACTTGTATTGGACTCACCCAACGACTGTCGGAGATCGGGTAGATGATCCCTGCATCTAACCACTTAATGATCTCCTTTTTCACGACCTCCTGTAGGTTAGGGTTTAGGCGTCTTTGCATTTCTCTTGAAGGTCGTGAGCCTTCTTCTGTGTAGATTCGATGTGTGCAGTATGAAGGGCTTATACCAGTCAAATCATCTAGAGTCCATCCAATGGCTCTACGATGTTGCTGGAGAACAGAAATCAAATGGAGTTCCTGGTCAGGTGTGAGTCAAGAATTGATAATCACAGGAAATGTCTGATTAGATGTAGGAATGATGATGTAAGGGAGTTAAGGTTTGCTATTTTATTAAGTAGGAATAAAGCAGTAAAATGTGAAGTGCTTAGGTCTATCCTAGCCCTAGGATAGCCTAGAGACTTCCCCAAGACTTAGCCACCCCTAGAGTAGGTCACAGCACCCTAGGAAGGCCCAAAACCCTAGTTTCAACCCTTATCTGGAGGTTTAGATAAGTTACATGATGTCCAGAACCCTTAGCCATCTCCCGCACACCTCAAACCCACATCTGCAGTGTAATTGGACGTTTAGACACTTTGTTAGACATCCAACTTCAGCAGAATACCCAAAATAGAACCTAGAATTCCCCCTGACTCAGATTAGACATCCAGAACTGAAGTTTGGACTTCTCATTTTTGAGTATAAGTCATCTGATTTTGTTTTTGGTCGTCTGGGACTGGTCTCCAGTCCCCGTTTTGAAATTCAAGCCTTGATCTTGGATTTCTAGCTACCTAGATCTAATCAAAACCCCATAGAGACCTAAATTAAGGTGTCCTAACCCTAGCACATCACCTTTAGACCTACCTAAGGACCTAATTGGGTCCTCACCAAACCCAATTGACTTAGATCAAAGTCAATCACCATCACCTAAGTCAAATGGACTCATTGAGTCCAATTGAGCTCAAATCTCAACCCACACAAGTTCAATTGGACTTAGTGAGAGTCCAATTGACCTAAACCCAACCTAATTGAGTTATTTCACTCTCAATTAGATTCACACTCATTCAATTAAACTTAGGTTAAGTTTAATTGCAATTCCCCCATGGCAATTAGGTTTTGCAACCCTAATTCAAGGCATACACCTACCCAACCACTTAGGACCTAACCTAGACCTCTTAGACACCTAGGGAACGACCACACACACACCCATTCACGCACCCACACTTCTCTAGAGTTCTCTAGAACTCTCTTGAAGTGGTGCCAACTCTTGGTTGCCAAATTTAGCAACCAAGAGGCATTCAATTCTTAGATCCACAAATTGTGGATCTAAGAACCACTTCTATCATCTCTTGGCTGGCCACACTTGGTAACTCTCTAGAGAGTTCCACACTTCTCTAGAGAGAATCCCTTAGGTCTATAAAAAGACCTAAGGGGTGGCCATTTGCACCCATCCACATTCATGGCTCCCATCCACTTTTGGCCATACATGCTTGGCTCCATTCACCTCCACTTAGGCTAGCCGCCACCATCTCCACTCCATCTCCATGAGCTCATCACTATCATGAAGGACACCATTCCAGGATACTAGATCACTCCTCCAACCTCTCTCCAAGAGCCAGCCTAAGCTCCATTGGCTACCCCTCATTCTCCTCTCTACCACTCTAAGGCCATCGGAGACCACCTCCGAATGCCCTCACTTCTAATAGATTAGTAGCAAGCTCTTTACATTTACTGCTTTTATTTACTGCTTAGTAGTGTAGTCCTTATTCTCCCCCAATGATGCATGCAAAATCCCCCGTATATTCTTGTATGCGATCATTTTCTGGTAGCTAGATTTACATTTTAAGCATTTCTGTACAAGCTTTCCTCTGTAGTTCTTATTGCAAACACCTCTCCAAATGAATGAATGAAAGATGCAATTATATGTATATCTCTATGTTTTGAAATCACCTTGAGCTTATTGATTTCCATCCTTTTTGCATGATTCAAGTTGCTTATTTTCACTTGTTTATCTATTTCGCAACAAGCATGTCATTTCTAGAAAATATAGAAAATCTAGCTACAAATGCATTTTCTGTAAACAGTCACCACCTCACTAGAATCGTGCGCACAGAAACTCACACTTTCACCTTTGTGATCTATTTAACACATGCACAAGTAATCAGGGTTCATAATAGAAGTGGTGAAATCTTAATCAGAAGACTGGAAACCAGCGAGCGATTTTAAACAGAGTAGAACAGTAAAAGATCGAATTCAAAAGTAAAAAAAACACCTCCCAGAGATGAACAACTGGGACTCAAAGTCTCATTATCTTTAGAAAATAATTTTTGTTTGATCGTATTGCGCACTATACTATGACACTTTTTCTTATCAAAGCATGCTATACAACTAGCAAACACCAGAGTTAGGATATGGGTTAACTGATGAGAGCCTCATCATGAGCCATAACTAGCTCATTTTGACCCAATAAAGAAGATAAAAGCTCCTACATAACATAGAAGAAGGCCTAAATAAAGGAATAAGTGCTCTGAGAAGAAAACATGAATTAAAGGGTAAAACTGCAATTTTACCATTGCAATACATAAATGGGATTTTTCAGAGGCAAAACATAGGTCAAATGGTTTAAATGAGATAAAAAGTGGGTTGAATCAAGCAGAAATAGGTTTATGTGCAATCTAAGAATTAAATGACATTTGGTAACCCTAAAATAAACTCGCTTAAATTAACAAGGTTCCGGTCAGGATAAAAATCAAGAAAACCCTCTAAAAATCATGGAAAATATCCTCTAGGGTTTAGAACACTTAATTTGGCCTTTGGAACCCAGTTTGACCTAGATTAGGGTACTAGCACATTAATTGACCTAATTTGGGTTTTTACGCAAAATGTCCAGTCAAACGAGATCAAACCTAAAATTCAACTTCACCATTGGATTCCTTAGGTCCAAATTAGGTTTATAGCAAAATTTGGACCTAAGGGGAGGTCATCATGACCTACTTTGCAATTTAGTACACCCAAATCACAACTTGGTCCCTATCTTTTGAAAATCATTGCAGAGAGCTGCCTAAGTTCCTCGCCACCTTTGCAATCAGGTCCTGCCGCCATTGTTATGGCTGAACCGATCTCCGACGAGGTTTAGAGAGGGATTCCTCTCTAATCCCTCAGAGATTCCCTCCCAGAAATAGAAGGGAGATTCTCTGAGGAATTCCCTTCCTTCTAAAGCTAATCACAATCTCTGGTGTGAACCCAATCTCTCGTGAGAACGCACGAAAGATTTGGGTATCCACCCTCTTTCCATCTCCGGCGAGCCGGCGGAGGTGATTGCGCGATCTCCACGTGCTAGAAGGTTCAGCCAACACCTTTAAAAGGATCCCCAGACCCGGCCGCAGAGGCTCAGACTTGAATTGACGGAGATTCCCCCAAACTTTCCTCTCTTCCACCTCCGGCCAAGTGACCCGCAAGCTCCAGCGACCTCCTCCCCTCCTTCTTGTCACTCTGCTACCATACCTGCAGCAGAGTCAACTCCGCCACTTTCTCCCGCGTCGCACAGTACCAGGCGCACGTTCTCCTGACCTCGTCCTCGTCGCCGCTTCCTCCCTCAGGGTGCTTCTTCCCCGACGACGGCAGTTACGCACCGTCCACTCCGCTGCCTCCCTTCGTTCCAGACCACTCCAGATACCATCTCCATTCTCCTCTCTTTTTTCCCCCTGTTATTTTAGTTAATCGCCGCCCGACAGTACCTGACCACCTCCATCCTCCTCGACTCTGACCGACCTCCGGCGAGCCATTCCCACCACTCCACCCCTCCACATGGCTCGCCAACCATCTCGTAAGCTCCGCCTCAACACAAGGAACACTTTCCGCCCCTCAACTGTCACTCCACACCTCCGCAGTAGCCCCTCGAACAACCCCACACCTCTGGCCACAGGTTGACCTAGGCACGCACGCCTAGGCCGGCCTGCGACCTACAGCACCGTGCGCTATCTTCGCCATGCCACGGCGAAGGTTTCCAGCTGGTCTGGTTAGGCCAATAGGCCGTGCTCGTGTTTGATAGGTTTCAGCTCCTGCCGCCATTGACGGTCGAAGCAGCTCTAGGTGCAGCAGCTCCAGGCGGAGCAGCTCCAGGCTCCAGGCGCAGCAGACTCGCGCGGGTGTTGTGAAGCGATCAGGGCCGGCATTGATGCTACGAATTTCCCAACCTTGGCAATTGCACGAGGAATCCTCTACGGGCACGCGCGAAATTGGGGTGGGCCAGATAGTCCCACATCGGCTACACACAACGCACAGGTACGCTTTAAGTTGAATTTGTGTTCTCTGCTTACTGCCCCCGAAAGCACAGGGGTGAGGCCCCTCACATGACCCACGCCTGCCTCATCCACGGTTTCACCTCGCGAATCTGGCGGGATCCAACCCGACCCTATCCTAAGCACTCCTCGCGCATCACCCACCTGCTGGTGCGCCTGGTCCCGGGTGCGAAATCCGACCCGATTACCCGTGTGGCTCTGGGAGAGCGTCCTTGAGCGAATTGCAGAGAAAGAGAGAGACATTTGGGTAGAGGGAAGGGGGTAGGTTTTGCATTGGCTGTGGTGTGCGCAGGAAAGAAGGAAGAGAGGAAGAAGCGAACACTTAGCCGCTGCAGCAAGGGAAAAGAAAAGAAGGAAGAGGAGAAGGAAAGCAAAAAAAAGAACTGAAGAAATAGAAGAGCAGGAGCAAAAGAAGAAGGAACTCTGAAGAAAGGAAGCTGAGCAAGGTAGAGATCTGAGGCAGGAAGAAGAAGTCTTCGCAAGAAAGGAAAGAAGAAGTGCCAACAAAGAAAAAGAAGGCAGAAGAGAGAAAGAATACTACTTTTAAGACTTCTGATAAAGAAATCAGACATCCAATTCTGTTTTCTTTATGGAATTCTTTCTATAACTTTCTCTCTTTGAATCAATTGTTTTCATTTAAAAGTTGAACTCTTTGGTTTTAAAAGTACTGAGTTTGCTCCCTGTGATCGACCTCGGAGACTCTAGTTTTTCGAGTAATAAAATTCTTTATTTGTTTGAACGTTTTGTCGGTTATACTACAACGTTTTGTGCGGGTTTTAAAGAGAATATCACGTTGTAGTATAACCGACAAAACGTTCAAATAAATATAGAGAATTTTATTACTCGAAAAACTAGAGTCTCCGAGGTCGATCACAGGGAGAAAATTCAGTACTTTTAAAACCAAAGAGTATAACTTTTAAATGAAAACAATTGATTCAAAGAGAGAAAGTTATAAAAAGAATTGCTAAAAGAAAATAGAATTGGACGTCTGATTTCTTTATCTGACGTCTTAAAAGTAGTATTCTTTCTCTCTTCTGCCTTCTTCTTCGTTGGCTCTTCTTCTCTCCTTTCCTGCGAAGACTTCTTCTTGCTGCCTCAGATCTCTGCCTTGCTCAGCTTCCTTTCTTCAGAGTTCCTTCTTCTTTCGCTCCTGCTCTTCTATTTCTTCAGTTCTTCTTTTTGCTTTCCTTCTCCTCTTCCTTCTCTTCTTTTCCCTTGCTGCAGCGGCTAAGTGTTCGCTTCTTCCTCTCTTCCTTCTTTCCTGTGCACACCACAGCAAATGCAAAACCTACCCCCTTCCCTCTACCCAAACGACTCTCTCTTTCTCTGCAATTCGCTCAAGGATGCTCTCCCAGAGCCACACGGGTAATCGGGTCGGATTTCTCACCCGGGACCAGGCGCACCGGCAGGTGGGTGATGTGCGAGGAGTGCTTAGGATAGGGTCGGGTCGGATCCCGCCAGATCCACGAGGTGAAACTGCAGATGAGGCAGGCGTGGGTCAGGTGAGGGACCTCACCCCTGTGCTTTCAGAGGCAGTAAGCGGAGAACACAAATTCAACTTAAAGCGTAATTGTGCGTTGTGTGTAGCCGATGTGGGACTATCTGGCCCGCCCCAATTTCGCGCGCACTCGCAGAGGATTCCTCTTGCAATCGCCAAGGCTGGGAACTTCGCAGCGTCAATGCTGGCCCTGATCGCTTCGCAACACCAGCGCGAGTCTGCTGCACCTGGAGCCTGGAGTTGCTGTGCCTGGAGCTGCTACACCTGGAGCTGCTTCGACCGTCAATGGCGGCAGGAGTTGAAACCTGTCAAACACGAGCACGGCCTATTGGCCTAATCAGACCAGCTGGGCACCTTCGCCGTGGCACGGCGAAGATGGTGCACGGTGCTACAGGCCACAGGAGGGCCTAGGCATGCGTGCCTAGGTCAACCTGTGGTCGGAGGTGTGGGGTTGTTCGAGGGGCTACTGTGGAGGTGTGGAATGACAGTGGAGGGGCGGAAGGTGTTCCTTGTGGTGAGGCAGAGCTTACGAGATGGTTGGAGAGCCATGTGGAGGGGCAGAGTGGTGGGAGCGGCTCGCCAGAGGTCGGTCGGAGGTGAGGAGGATGGAGGTGGTCAGGTACTGTCGGGGGGCGATTAACTAAAATAACAGGGGGAAAAAAGAGAGGAGAATGGAGAAGGTATCTGGAGTGGTCTGGAAGGAAGGGAGGCAGCGGAGTGGACGACGCGTAACTGCCGTCGTCGCGGAAGAAGCACCCTGAGGGAGGAAGCGGCGACGAGGACGAGGTCAGGAGAATGCGTGCCTGGTACTGCTCGACGCGGGAGAAAGAGGCGGAGTTGACTCTGCTGCAGGTATGGCAGCAGAGCGACGAGAAGGAGGGGAGGAGGTCGCCGGAGCTTGCGGGTCTCTTGGCCAGAGATGGAAGAGAGGAAAGTTTGGGGGAATCTCCGTCAATTCAAGTCTGAGCCTCTGTGGTCGGGTTTGGGGATCCTTTTAAAGGTGTTGGCCGAACCTTCTAGCACGTGGAGATCGCGCAATCACCTCCGCTGACTCATCGGAGATGGAAAGAGGGTGGATACCCAAATCTCTCGTGCGTTCGCACGAGAGATTGGGTTCACACTAGAGATTGTGATTGGCTTTAGAAGGAAGGGAATTCCTCAGAGAATCTCCCTTCCATTTCTGGGAGGGAATCTCTAAGGGATTAGAGAGGAATCCCTCTCTAAATCTCGCCAGAGATAGGTTCTGCCCTAAAAATGGTGGCAGGACCTGATTGCAAAGGTGGCGAGGAACTTAGGGGCCTCTCTGCAATGATTTTCAAAAGATAGGGACCAAGTTGTGATTTAGATGTACTAAATTGCAAAGTAGGTCAAGATGACCTCCCCTTAGGTCCAAATTTTGGTATAAACCTAATTTGGACCCAAGGAATCCAATGGTGAAGTTGGATTTTAGGTTTGACCTCGTTTGACTGGACATTTTGCGTAAAAACCCAAATTAGGTCAGTTAATGTGCTAGGACCCTAATCTAGGTCAAACTGGGTTCCAAAGGCCAAATTAAGTGTTCTAAACACTAGAGGATATTTTCATGATTTTTAGAGGATTTACTTGATTGTTATCCTGACCGAAACCTTGTTACTTTAAGCAGGTCTATTTTAGGGTTAACAAATGTCATTTAATTCCTAGATTGCACATAAACCCATTTTTGATTTACTCAACCCACTTTCTATTTCATTTAGACCATTTGAACTATGTTTTGCCTCTAAGAAATCCCGTTTATGTACTGCAATGGTAAAATTGCAGTTTTACCCTTTAATTCATGTTTTCTTCTCAGAGCACTTATTCCTTTATTTAGGCCCTCTTCTAGGTTATGTAGGAGCTTTTATCTTCTTTATTGGGTCAAAATGAGCTAGTTATGGCTCATGATGAGGCTCTCATCATACCCCCATGCCTAGCTTTTGCTAGTCCCTTAGCAAAATTTCAAGGTTTTACTTCCGTTCTAGACCCAGAGTGTCTGTCAACAATCATGATAAGTGCTTCTCCTTTTCTTTTGTGATTAGGTAGGAATGCCGACAATAGGCCTAGTGGTACTCAAGTACCAACCAAAATCCGAACCTGACCCGCTTTAGCCTCAATCCTCCGCAAAGGTTTCTACGGCCCACAGAAACTAACCTAGGGTTTGTTGGACTCTGCGGTTAAAGCACCCGCGCTTGAGACATTTTTAGCCTAAGTTCAGTTTGCAGTGCGTTTTTGTAAGAGAGAGATAGAAGATTTATTTGTTTGGAGAGCTTTTCTCTCTCTTTTCTTTTTATTTCTAGCTTCGGACTAGCTTCTCAACACAGTCTGTATCGGATTCCTTGTCCCCATCATCAATCCTCCAGGGTCCCTGGCTTTCGAGATTTCGAGATAATCCCGCCCATGGCAACCCCCAGAACCCTAGCTTTCGAGATTTCGAGATAATCCCGCCCATGGTGTTCCGTGGCCGAATTCAGATCCTGGCGATCGACATTTCGTGATAATGCCGCCCATGGTATCTGAACCAGAAGAGACCTTACATGCCCCCAGTAGGATATTTAAATATCCTAAGAGACAAGCACCAAGGAGACGATATGTTGTTACGCATCTTCGAGGGGAATTTCCTGCCTCTCCGCGCCGGGAACTCGTCCAGATCAATTTGTGTTGATTGGCCGCTCCTAATCTAGGTGACTTTTTCAGAACATTAAACGCTTTTTGCGTGATTTGGATGTTTATGCACACTGAACCAGACTGTGTGTGAATGTGGGGTGCTTAGGTTGCCGAATCCCGCAAATCGGAAGTCAGTTAACGAGGCCGAATACTTCCTAAGCCTTAGACCTAATACTCAAGCTTCGCATTTTCCTCAACCTCTTGAGGATTATCCAGATTTTAACGGATACGTGAATTTTTAAGCTAAAGATTCTAGCCCAAGAGACCTAAGACCAGCATTCCCGCTAATCACTTATTGTATCTTCGTAGCACTTTTCTTTCCTTTTTCTTGATTTGGTCTAGAACTTCAGTTCACCCCTTAATCTTTTACTAATGACTATTTCTTTTCATTTTCATTTTGTGCTCCTTTTTGTCATTTTACTCTTTTCCTTCTCTCATTTGTATGACCCTGAATTGTTCCTCCCCTCTATCAAGTCTCTCTTTTTTTCTTTTTTTAAATGAAACCCTTTCTTGATATGAATTTTCCTGATATTTTGCACTTTCATACCCCCCCATGCCTACGATTTGCAATGTCCCCATTGTAAATTAGGTGGGTTCGATTTCAGCTTAGTTCATGCATTAGGACAGGTGTGTGGTGAGTGAATGGGTCGAAGTGACTTGTTGCGAACGGTTTCTAATCTCGGGTAGGGATACCTGAGATGAAGTCGGCTGTTCTAATGGATGAACCCTAAAGTGCAATATGAATTCCGCATATAGATGTCATAAAAGGTTTCGGCTTTTTCAAAGAATAACGGGTTGCCTCCCGTTAAGCGCTGAGTTTTACGCCATCGGCTGGGCACAATGAGCTCAAGAGCAATGGAGGGTAAAGGATGACTCAGCCAAATCTATATTGGTCATGTCAATGAACGGCTTGAGTCTCTGACCATTCACGACAAAGGGTTCAGAATCGTGGCTGAGTGGGCTGATTTCAATGGCTCCATTTCTGAAGATTTGTCGGACTAGGTAGGGTCCGACCCACTTGGATCTTAGCTTTCCTGGGAATAATTTGAGTCGGGCATCAAAGAGTAAAACTTTCCGACCAGGATCAAAGATCTTTCTAGAGATGTGTTTGTCATGAAAAACTTTTTGGCGCCGTTGCCGGGGAGCAACGGGCACTTTTAAAGCTGTTGATTACAACTTCTTGATCCAATATGTGATCTAACTCCTCTCTTTTGTTGTGTTCAAAATAGGGAAAGCAAAAAGGAAAGAAGAGCTGCTGCACAACAGACACTCCAAGGAACAGGTAAGTTCCATAAGCCCTCTCTCTTAACCCTCTCAAAATCTAAAATGGAAAAAAAAAAAAGAAAAATCAACTTAGGGCTACCTGTTTCATATTTAGTAACTCATCAAGTTGCCTAATTTTCATTTCAACACATTTTTTTTGTCTGTTCATCCAACTAAGGCAACTAGGGTTAGAACTTTCTTAATTGAGCCCTAGGTGCTAATTTCTGAGGCAACTAAATTGGACCCACTAGAGCCAATTTAAGGATTACAAAGCTAGGGTTTTTAGAGACACATCTTCTCTTAAACAAGGAAACAAATTATCCAAAAAGAGGTGTGCCTAAACCTTGTTTGAAAAGATCTATACAAAAGGAACCCTAAGTAAATCAGGTTTTTAATCCATTTGAACCATAAAAGAAAAGGACCTAAAAACTCTCAAAGGAACAAAAGGTGAAGTTGATCCCTTGGGTCAACCAACCTTAAAGTTAGGTCACTTTTTCACCGAAAATACCTAAAAGTTCAAGTGGAACATTAAGCACCTTGATCTTAAAGTAAAAAAAGGTAGACTTAAGAGGTCAAGGTCCCCATTCTGGTCTACCTGGAACCGCAGTGACAAGAGAGGTCGGGTGGGGGAAACCCTGTAACTCGTGGGGACGCTCTACCGTGTAGGGGTCTTTGCGGGACTCTCCCTCTCTGGCTGCCCAGGTATTTCTCAAGTGGACGACCTTTCTGACTAAGGGGTCCAGCCGCCCCGAACCTCTATAGTCACCCAACAATTTTTTTGGGTGTCTTGATTGGGTCCAGCACCTTATAAATCTCATCACATCCTTCGGTGCATGTTCGGTAGGAGGACCTTAAGGCCACCCTTAAGACCTCCTTTAGAAATTCACTCTCGTCGAGGCCAAGCCTCGACGTCCTTATTTGTGCAGCAACCCCACTACATAAATCTTTCATCTGATTCAGACCCTAGTTCTCCTTCTTCTTCCATCATGGCACAACCCACTGAAGAGGAGAATAACCTTGAACACCAACTTCAACGCCTTAATGATCTCTTTCAGAACTTTGTAAACCCACTGCAACGACCTATGATGCGGGATCACTATAATCCTGCTGCGGTGGCAATCGAACCTCGAGTACGAATCCCGCTTGGAGGACCTGATTCTGAACTGAAGCCCAATATGATTCATGCAATACCAAAGTTTCATGGGCTTAACTCTGAGGATCCATTCCAACACATTAAACAACTCGAGCATCTAGCCCAGACCTTCGGGTCAGATGTACAAAACCGGGATATCCTACTCATGAAAATGTTTTCGTTCTCCCTCATGGACAAGGCCGCACACTGGTATCAAACTCAGACCCGTCTGATCAACACATGGGAGGAACGGCAGTCCAAATTTTTGAAAAAATTCTTCCCTGTTGGCCGGACGAATGCCTTGCGCCACCAGATCACTCATTTCACTCAACAACCGGGAGAACCTCTTCACAAAGCATGGGATCGATTCTTAGATCTCATGCGAAAGTGCCCTCATCACGGAGTTCCTAAGTGGGAACAAGTCCAGTCTTTTTACCAGGGACTCCGTGAAGACATTCGATTATTCGTCAATGCAACGTGCGGAGGAAACATCATAGGTCAACACGAGGACACGGTGTGGGAGATTCTCGAAAACATGTGCGAGAACTCCATAAATAATGACTCCATGGGCTTATTCGACAGGACGAATGCCCGTGCATCGACGAATCTAAGAGGGACACATGAGATGCAGGACCTATCCAATTCTATCGACTTGGAACTGATGGCCAGTCGATTGGACAAGGCTTCTATCATAGAAAAGAAGGTGGACGAGCTAACTCGGCATTTGCAGCAAGCCACCTTTGCGCAAAACTCTTTTGCATGACCTCCTCTAGCAAGGGAAACTGTGCAAAACATCTATCACCAATCTGCCAAGGGGATGGACCCAAATCCACCCCCGTCTACCTCTCGAAACAGAGTGACCTCCGATCCATTCTACTTGAGTTGGGGGAACTCTGAACCCTCGTATTCTGACTTTCCTGAGGTTCCGCAGAACTGCGAGGACCTCAACGCCATCCAGAATGACCCATTCTCCAATACCTACAACCCTGGATGGCGAAATCATCCTAACTTTCAGTGGGCGGGAAATTCTCAAAGACCACCATATCAACCCCGTCCACAAGCCTCTCGTCCATATCAGCTGCCTCAGCCTCGGCCCAATCCCACCTACCAATCCGGGCAAAACCAGGATCAAATGACTCTTATCCTTCAAGCACTGGCTGACATTCAAAAGACGAATGCGGCAATGCAAAAATAGCACAAGGATGAGATCACAGAGGTTCGCAACCAACTGGCCCAGATGGCAAATTCCCGCCAACCTGGCACCCTTCCTTCGCAACCTCTACCCAACCCAAATAACGTGCTAACCCGGAAGTGCGTTATGCATCCAAATTCAGGCCAAACACATGTCATTTATCAGGCCCCTACTGCTCCATCGCCAAACGGGATGGAAGCTTCAACATCGTATGCTGGATTTCAGCAGCAGCCACCCCTCCTACCTAACCCAAATCAGGCCGGATTGAACTCTGTAACAACACGTAGTGGTAAAACAACCCAAGACCCACACTATCCGAACCATTCCAAGCCTGATAATAGCCAAGACCCTAGGGTAGTTATCCAAGATACCACTATCCCAGATCAAGAACCTGGACCTATCCTAGAGGAACCAACTAGGATCCCATTTCCTGAGGCCTTGACCAAAGGAAAATGGATAACTAAACCCGTGGCTCCCGAGGAGGATCTGATCAAGCTCTTTGAACAGGTCCAGATACACATCCCATTGATGGATGCAATTCGCCACATACCGGCTTACGCAAGATTTTTGAAAGACATATGTACCCCTAAACGTAAGCTGCGAACCAAGGATGGGAATCCAATCGTACTGTCAGAGCAACCCAGCTCTGTCATCTTGAGCAAACTCCCACCTAAGGCTAAAGACCCAGGAACTCCCTTGATTTCCTGTAAAATTGGTGAAACCCAATTTGATAGAGCCCTACAAGACCTAGGTGCTTCCATAAATTTAATACCTACAGCCCTCCTTGACCACCTTGAAGAATCTGAACTTAAACCCACTGAGGTGACATTGCAGTTAGCCGATCGATCCATCAAGTCACCTAGAGGAATACTTGAGGATGTCATTGTTAAGGTACGAGATTTCTATTTTCCGATGGACTTCATAGTACTAGACATGGATGCACCTAAGAACCCAAGGGACACACCAATCATATTAGGGAGACCCTTTTTGGCCACTGCTAAGGCCAACATAAACTGCGAAGAGGGCCAGATAGAATTAAAATTTGGGAACCAAAACCTGAAAATTGACATTTTTAAGGCCCAACAAGGGATTAATTGTGGGGTTATAGAGGAAATATGTGATGTCAGAGCCGTGGTTGATGAATTGCATATAGAAGACAACCTGATTATCCCTGATCAACCACTAGAGAATCAAAACCCGCTAACAGAGGAGTGCGAACATAATCTAGACACACCTATGACTACTACCATTGCTCCTGATACAAACCCCAAACCACCCGCTGCTGCTGAAAATTCGGTCCTGGAACTCAAGCCCCTTCCCGAACATCTGAAGTACATCTTTTTGGATTCAAATCAGACGTTTCCTGTGATTATCAACTCTCGACTCACACCTGACCAGGAACTCCATTTGATTTCTATTCTCCAGTAACATCGAAGGGCCATTGGATGGACTCTCGATGATTTGACTGGTATAAGCCCTTCATACTGCACACATCGAATATACATAGAAGAAGGCGCATGACCTTCAAGAGAAATGCAAAGATGCCTAAACCCTAATCTACAAGAGGTCGTGAAAAAGAAGATCATAAAGTGGTTAGATGCAGGGATCATCTACCCGATCTCCGACAGTCGTTGGGTGAGTCCAATACAAGTGGTGCCTAAAAAGGCAGGACATACCATTATCACGACTGAAACCAGAGAAGTCATTCCAACCCGAATAGCTAACCCGTGGAGAGTCCGCATTGATTACAGAAGACTCAATTCCTCCACGAAGAATGATCATTTCCCACTACCGTTTATTGATCAGATCCTCAAAAAACTAACGGGAAATAGGTTCTTCTACTTTCTTGACGGGTACTCCGGTTACAATCAGGTGGCAATCCATCCAGAGGACCAAGAAAAGACCACTTTCACCTGCCCCTTCGGGATGTACGCATTTCGAAGGATGCCATTCGGTCTCTGCAATGCACCTGCAACTTTTCAGCGGTGCATGCTGAAATTGCACTAGAGGGGGGGTGAATAGTGAAATTATAGAGTATTGTAATACAACAAATTCAATCACACAATATACTCAATTATTTTTAGGTGGAAACCCAAGATGGGTGAAAACCACCACCTAAGCCAATCTCTTGACTTAGGATTTTCGATCACAAGGTGATCAATCCACTAACCACACTACTTAAACGAGGGTAGTGTACCTCAATTACAATTCCCACCTCCAATCCCTAAACGGAGGTTTCTCTCTTCAAAATGAAGAGACGGGGACCCGACAAGCCGGATACCCAAAATACAGAAATTAAGAAGTAAAAATAACACCTATAGAGCACCCCAATAATTTAGTTGCTTTCTTATCTACTATGCATGAAAAGAACTCCCTGATGATTTGCAGAACGGAGCGAGCTGGGAGTATGGATTTGCCCTTTGATCAGAGTATTAGCGCAGCACAAGGGCAAGATGGAGCTTAGAGTAGTGAGCAAGAGATTTTTCTAATGGAATTGTATCTCAAGAGGTGTGTGTCTTGCCTAAGAGGAGTTGTAGTCTATTTATAGGCAAGTTTGGAACCTTCAAGAACACTTGGGAGAGCTCTTCTAGCCGTTGGAAACAAATCCCAAGAGTTTAGGACGAAATCCACACAAAATCAAGGTAATGATGAGTCTGACAGCAACATCAGACGTCTAATTATAGTATCAGACGTCTTATAGGACATCTGATTTTTCCTATGGTCGTCTAATATTGCAGGACATCCTTAACTGAGTCTATTGGATCAAAAGAAGGACGTCTGATATTATCTCATAAGACGTCTGATTATTTCATTGGACGTCTAATGAATGGTGCATTCGTTCCTGTTATCATCAGATCCAAACAGGGTTCTATGTTTAGAGGATCGGACGTCGTTATCGACGTCTGATAATATTACCAGACGTCTGTAAACCTAAATACTCTTCCTTCCTCCTTCTGCCAGAAGATTATGTGGCCGTAGAGAGATACGCACAGAAAATCATGGCCAACGGTTCAAAGGCAGACGTCTATAAGTGTTTCCTGACGTCTGGAAATTCTTTTTCCTACACATGCTCTAACGGTTACTATGAGGACGTCTGGGTAAAGAATCAGGCGTCTGTGAAAGGTTATCGTCGTCTGAAAGTGAAGTCCTTCGACTGATGTCTATGAGGAGATACAAAGGCAGAAATCTTTGAAATTAGACGTCTGATACATATGCCAGACATCTTAAAGTGGAAAATCAGACGTCTGGCATTTGTCATGGACGTCTGATAAAAGTATAAGTGTTGGGTTTTTGTTTCTAATTTATCCTAAGTGTAGAGAGCCTAAGTTAGCTATTTATAGGTTTTGTTCGGGGGCTCTTTACAATATTTCTAGACTCAAATAAAATGAAAATTACAACCTTTGAAAGTTTACATGAAAAATCCTAAGACCTAATACTTATGCTACTCGTCTTTACGCTTTTAATCTCCCATCTTGGAAAGCTTTTTGAAATCCTGCAAATATGTTATTACAGAGAGAAAATAATATGCTACGCTTTATTTTTTATTTCATTTTCTTCATTTTGTAAAATCATCAAAATATTATATCGAGTGGTTGAACTAACAATCTCCCCCTTTTTGATGATTTTCAAAATATAGCTGTAGGTTCCTATTTCCTCCCCCTAAAGGTTGTACTTGGTAGTCTTTATCTATTTAGGAAGTTTTTATATTATTCCTTAAGTTCTTACCTACATTCTTCTCCCCCTTTTTGAATATCATCATGAAGGGTTGTTAAAGGGAGTTGAAATCCAAGCTACAAGAGTGATATCTACAAAGTAGAGTGCATGAGTAAAATTGCATGTTTAAAAGATGACAAGGCATTAAGGAAAATTTATTAGGAATAGAAATATTTAAGCATGGACTAGCCATTTGTTCCCAAAAGTATTAAGTACGGGGTCAAGGCCCCTTAATACAAACTTAGAATAAAAGACAGAAAAATAGAAGCACTAAAACTATTCTTCTTGATCTTGGCGGCGGCGGCGACGAGCGGGTCCTTGTCCTATCTGCAAATTTTGAACATCTGATCTAAGTTCATCGATGTCGCGGCCCATGCTTCCCATATAGGTGTACATCTCGCCGGTTCGACGCAGCAGGAGGGAGATGCCGGAGGAGAGGGAATCTGTGGCTGGATCCCATGCTTCATCAAAGCTCGAGAGGGGAGCTTCTATTTGAAGAGGCCGTGGTTCATGGAAGTCTGGAAAGGGTGGAAGGGGCTCTTCTTCCATGGGTTCGTCGGCGGGCTCAAGATGTTCTCTAAGTATATGCATCTTGGCGGCTGTGGCTCGGTTGTAAGGCTCAATTTTCTTGTCAACTGCTTGGTCAGTTATGGAAATCCGATGGGATGAAAAGATTTTGGATAGAATAGACCCAAACGGAAGTGATGCCCCATGGTCCTCATTCATGACGCGAACAATGAGGTGGCAATAATTGAAAGGAATATGACCAACGGCCGCAAAAAGGAGCGCCTTGTGTTGGCGTGAGATGTAATCAAAACCTCCCGATTTGTTTAGGAGGTCCCACCCAAAAATGCGAGAGAGTAGACGTGGAAGGGGTTTGAGATTTTTGCACGGTAGAGTGCCAAGGTTTTCAACATATTTTTCCGGGAGAACTAACTCTTGATTGATGATTTCTGGGTCGTATTACCTCAGAATGTCATTGAAATCATTTCCCTCATTGGGGATGGCTAGAAGGTCAGAGATAGTTTTGGATGTGATGTGTATTTCACGACCAAATAGGTGGGTATGGAGTTCAAGTTCATCGTTGCTGTAGTCCTCAACGATGTTGGCATAAAAGAGACGGCAAAGATCAGGGAACACACCAAGAGTTCCAATGCCGGAGTGGAATTGACGGTCAAAATATTGGAAAAGATGGAGAGTTTGGAAGTGTTCCCGAAGGTTCAAATGGGCAAAATCATTCCAAACAATAAAACGAGGGCATTTAACTTTGGCATTTGCGAAACGACGAAATCGCTGCCTAGCGATGTCACCCCGCAATTGATCTGCCAAATAAGTGGAAGGGGAACTGGAAGATCCCTCAACTTGCTTCCTACGGGGAGGCATATTTGGTGGAATGGGTGGTTAGGTTTAGGAAAAAATGAGTGGTGTTTTCAGGATAGAATACCTGCAAAAAAGAAACAACCATTCAACCAAACAACATTCACCCAAAACATAGTTTCAAACACTGCAATCATCATTGAAAAAATATGTGGCAGTATGCCTTGAGGCAATACAACCTGCCATGTAGTTGTGGCAATATACCTTTGGATGTAAGCCACTAAAATGTCGGCTTGATCCTCATGAGGTAATACCCTTGCCATGGAAGATGCAGCTAGGGCTAACAGGGTTTTCTTGACCGAGGGTTAGGGTTCTAAGGCTGATAATGATATGAAATGCACATGTAGGTCAAGTGAATCAAGAAGGAGAACTAGATGCTACAAGATGCTACAAGGTCGTGGGTAAAAGATCATGGAGACGCCCTAGGAGTGGAGAGGATATACCCACGGGAGGAGGGAAGCCTCCAAATGCGTGGTCGAGAGGCAGGGAGGACGCGCGCAGAGGAGCAGCAGTTCCGTCAGTCGTCGAAGAGGCGCGACGGTCGTCTGGCGGCGAGCAGAACTTCGCCAACTGCTGCTGTGGGCCATCGGGTGTGAGGGAGAGCGGCGCACAGATTTTGTGTGGGGTAGGGATTTTGGAAAGGAGAGTGGGACCTTTGCGAAGGGGATCTTATATCCCAAGGTCACGTAGCAAGTCTCCCCCTGAAGTTGGGGAGATTTGCATTTCAAACCATCCAGAGAAAAACCGCGACGCGCAGATTTTTCCCAGATCAGACGTCTGGAAAAGGAGTCAGACGTCGGGATTTGCCAGAGGGATTTTAGCCCATTTTAGGGAGACGTCTGTTTTATTCATCAGACGACTAATTATATAAATAGACGTTTGATTTCTGCAGGAATCCTCCCCAGCAAAAAGATTTATTCTCCAGGTTGTCGTCTGATTTATTACTCAGACGACAAAGAAGACGTCTAAATATAATATTAGACGTCCGATTTCTGCAGACAGACCTTCCTGGATTTTCGTCTAAAGTTACAGGGTCGTCCGCTTTTCCTGTCAGACGACCTCTACGATGTCTAACCACATATTCAGACGTCCGACAGGCAGTACATGTTCTGTCTCCGAGATAGACGTCTGTCAACACATTTGGACGACACTTCAGACGTCTGTGTGGTGTACCAGACATCTGATATGACTGTTTTGTTATATAAAATCATCGTCTGTCCCAGATGTTTAGATGACGAATTTTAATGTATAAGACGTCTGATGATTTAATCAGACGTCTGCTATTGGACAGAATGTGCATTTAGATGTTTAAACTGAGAATGAAGTCTTCTAACTTTGTGAAATCAAGGTTCTATCTATGCTCATGACAAAAGATGTTCCATTAAATCACTAAATTCTTCAAATATCACTTAGCTTACATATGCCTAGTTTCCTACGTATATAATTAAAGCGATCATAATTCAAAGGTTTAGTGAAAATATCTGCTAATTGCAGTTCAGTACAAATAAATTCAACTTCGATTTCTCCCTTAAGTACATTATCTCTCAAGAAGTGATGTCGAACATCAATATGTTTTGTGCGAGAGTGATGTACGGGGTTTTTCGAGAGGTTGATAGCACTAGTATTGTCACATAATATTTTTATCTTTTTAAATATCAAGTTAAAATCCTTCAAAGTATTTTTCATCCAAAGCACTTGGGAACATGCTAGTGCAGTGGCTATGTATTTAGCTTCTGTAGTTGATAAAGCTACACTAGATTGTTTCTTTGAGAACCAAGAGACTAGTGATTCACCTAAGAATTGGCACGTCCCACTAGTACTCTTCCTATCGGTGCGGCTACCTACGTAGTCCGCATCGCTATATGTAACTAAGTTGAATTGTGGACTCCTAGGGTAGAATAAGCCATAATCAGATGTGTCAACTAGATATCTAAATATTCGTTTTACAGCATTTAGGTGTGATTGTTTAGGGTTTGATTGAAACCTAGCGCATAAGCAGGTACTAAACAAAATATCAGGTCTACTGGAAGTTAAATACAGTAAAGATCTAATCATGCTACGATAGAGCTTTTGATCTATGGGCGTACCTGATTCGTCCAAGTCTAAGGAAGTTGTGACACTCATAGGAGTGTTCTTCCCTTTACTTTTGTTCATATCAAATCTCTTCAGCATCTCCTTTGTGTATTTTGATTGACACACAAAGGTTCCAATTTCGAGCTGAGTGATTTGCAAGCCCAAGAAAAACTTGAGCTCACCCATCAAACTCATTTCGAATTCTTCCTGCATAATTTCTGAAAACTTTCTACACATAGATTCATTAGTAGCACCAAATATAATATCATCTACATATATTTGAACTAATAAAATGTCTTTTCCTTTTCTTTTAATGAATAATGTGGAATCAGCTTCCCCTATTGAGAATTTTGCATTTAACAAGTAGTCTTTGAGCCTTTCATACCAAGCTCTAGGAGCTTGCTTTAGACCATATAGTGCCTTGTTTAATTTGTAGACAAAATGAGGCTTATCATGAGACTCAAAACCAGGAGGTTGTTTTACAAAAACTTCCTCCTTAATGAATCCATTAAGAAATGCGCTCTTAACGTCCATTTGAAAGAGTTTAAAGCCAAGAAAGGCGGCATAAGCAAGAAACATGCGAATTGATTCGAATCGAGCTACGGGAGTGTAGGTCTCATCAAAATCAATTCCTTCTTCTTGGTTGTACCCTTGTGCTACCAACCGAGCCTTGTTTCGAATAACTATACCGGATTCATTCAACTTGTTCCGGAATACCCATTTGGTACCTATTACCGTTTGCCCTTCAGGCTTGGGTACTAGATCCCAAACTTCATTCCTTTGGAATTGGTTGAGTTCCTCCTGCATGGCCATCATCCAAGTTTCTTCGGAGCACGCTTCCTCGACACACTTCGGTTCAACTTGAGATACAAAGGCGGAGAGACCAAAGGAGCAACTAAAGCAAGATCGGGTTTTAACGCCATCAGAAACACTTCCAATAACTTGACTTTCGGGATGATCCCTTTGATATATCCAATCTTTTGGAAGATTATGGATATTGGAGTTTGGAATGTTAGACACATCAATAGTAGAATCATCTTCATCATCCATATTGACTCGGTCAATGGAGGAATGAGGAGATTCATCGAAGGAGACATGAAGGGTTTCCTCCACTATTAATGTGGTCTTGTTAAAAACCCGATATGCCTTACTACGTGAGGAATAACCAATAAAGATGGCTTCTTCACCTTTGGCATCAAATTTATCTAAATTAGAGTGGGTATTCAAGACAAAACATCGACATCCAAAAACTTTAAAATAACTAATTTTGGGTATTTTCCCATAGTATAGTTCAAAACAAGTTTTTCGCAATCCGGATCGAATTAAGGTGCGATTTAACACGTAACAAGCCGTGTTAACCGCCTCAGCCCAAAAGTACTTCGGTAACCCCGAGTCTATGAGCAATGTTCGAGCACACTCTTGAAGAGTACGGTTCTTTCTCTCAACCACCCCATTTTGTTGAGGTGTTCGAGGAAAAAAGAACTCATGAGCAATACCATGCTCTTGACAAAAATCATCAAACAAGGAATTTTCAAACTCACCCCCATGATCACTACGGATACGAGTGATTTGGTAGCCTTTTTCAGTTTGAATTTTCCTACAAAAAATAGAAAAGACGGAAAACACTCCTTCTTTAGATCTCAAGAAGGAGACCCATGAAAACCTCGAAAAATCATCTACAATTACAAGGCAATATTTGCATCCACTGAGGCTCTCATATTTTGTTGGTCCAAACAGATCTAGGTGAAGTAGTTCTAAAGGTCTTGATGTGGATATTACTTCTTTGCTTTTAAAACTAGATTTTATAATCTTACCTAATTTACATGAATCACAAATAAGCTCATTTAAAAATTTTCTTTTAGGAAGACCTCGGACTAGTTCATGTTTAGCTAATTTTTGAACCAGCTTCATATGAACATGTCCTAGTCTTTTATGCCATATACTTAACTCATCATTTGCTACAAGACATTCATAAGTGCCATTTTTATCAAATTCTACGACATAAATGTCTTTAAATCTAGTTCCCTTAAGAAGGGTTTCATTGGTTAATGCATGCATAATTTCAAACATTTTAGAAGTAAACACTACTTTAAAACCCTTATCACATATTTGACTTACACTTAAAAGATTATGTTTTAGTCCTTTAACTAGAGAAACATTTGAGATGGGAGAGAGAGGGTTACCTATTTTACCAAGGCCAATAATATGGCCCTTATGGTTGTTGCCAAATGTAACTGTTCCTCCATCCGTAGGTTGGAGGTCCAAAAATAGGCGCTTGTCTCCTGTCATATGTTTGGAGCATCCGGAGTCCATCACCCATCGGCCTCCTTGGTGGTGGTGGTCTCCTTGTCTTCCTCCTTGTAGACCTTCTTCCTCCTACAAAAGATCTTCAATGGTGACTTGGTGTTTCTATAGGTCTTTCTAATTTGAGTCATCCACCTTCATTTTGTATATCCAATTTTTGACATTATGATGTCCTTTCATCCCTACAAAACAAAGTGAGAGTTGTCTTTTCGGTATCCATTGTAAAGTGGATCCGTATTTGTTAGTGGTCTCCTTTAGAGGAGGGTCCTTTTTCAGCTCACTTTGACTAGGCTCATAAAAGCCTAATCCAAATTTACTTCAGGAAGGTTTTTGATGGGCAATGAGTTTGTCCAAGTTATCTTTCCCCTTTGTAAATTTGGCTAGGTCCTCAAGAAGTTGGTTTGACTTTTCTTTGAGATGATTTATCTCTATTTTCATTATATCTAGTTTATCTTCTAGTGCCCTAATCTTTACTCTAAGTAAGCCATTTTCATCCTTTTTAAAAGAGTTTGATTTTTCAAGCACATGGATTTTGTCGAGTAATTCTTCTCTATCTAAAAATTTTTGTTCACTCATTGCTGTATACAAATCATTTGTTAATGACTCTTTCTCAATCATTAGATTTCTTATTTGCATATTTAAAGCAGTGGTTTCTTTTGTAAGAATTAGATTCTTTTCTTCAAGATCATTGATTAATCTCTTATTTCCTAACTTTTCTTCTTTTAAAGCCTTGCTTTGGGTTTTAGTTTTCTTAAGATCTATATATAATGAATCAAAGGCATCTTGTAATTCATCTAAAGAGTAGGGGTTTACCTCAGGTTCCTCATATTCAGACTCGGAACCATCATTTGTTGCCATTAGTCCCAAGCATGCCGTTTCTTCATTTGTTTCCTCCTCCTCTTCTTCTTCGGAGGAGTCATCCCACGTTGCTTGAAACGCCTTCTTCTTGAATCCTTTCGATTTGGAGATCTTCTTGTAGTCAGAAGGCTTCTTGGGTTTCTTCTCATCATCCCTTTTGAGTAAGGGACAATCTTTCCTTATGTGACCTCTCTTTTTGCAATTATAGCAAATTAGAGGATCTTCTTCTCTTTTCCTTCCCTTGATCTCTCTTCTATTTCTGAGAAACTTTTTAAACTTTTTAGCTAATAAAACAAATTCTTCGTCATCGGTACTTACCTCATCATCCGAAGTAGCTTTGAAGGCTAAGGTCTTCTTCTTTGGCTCCGATGAGATTGATTTCTTCTTTTGCTCCATTTTTGATTCGTAAGCCATGAGATTCCCAAGTAGATTTTCCATGTCTAGATCCTCTACTTGGTTGGCTTCTTCTATTGCCGTTACCTTTTGCTCCCACTTAGGTCCAAGGGAGCGAAGGAGTTTCCCTTGAAGCTCCCCCTTTATAAATGTCTTTCCCAAAGACTTGAGGTTATTCACGATTAACGTGAATCGAGTGTACATGTCCCCAAGTTTTTCATTCTCCTTCATAGAGAAAGTTTCGAATTCCTGCGATAACAAGTTTATCTTTGAGGATTTAACTTTAGATGTACCTTCGTGAGTTACCTCCAAGGTTCTCCAGATCTCGTGGGCGATTTCGCATTGGCTGATGCGGTTGAATTCCTCCGAGCTGAGAGCGCAGTAGAGTGAGTTCATTGCCTTGGCATTCAGTCCAAGGTGATGGATTTGCTCCACTGTGTAACCTGTTTCTGGTTTCTCAGGAATGATGTATGCGGATTCGCATTTCTCCCAAATGGAGAAATCGTTGGCTTGAAGCCACATCTTCATTCTCAGCTTCTAGTAAGTGTAGTTGGTTCCTTCGAAGAGTGGTGGTCGAGTGGTGGATTGCCCCTCCAATCTGCTTGTGGAAATGGCCTTCCCCTCCATGTGATCTTTCCGCGGATGTTACTCCTGTAGGCGGAAAACCTGCTCTGATACCAAATGAAATTGTACTAGAGGGGGGGTGAATAGTGAAATTATAGAGTATTGTAATACAACAAATTCAATCACACAATATACTCAATTATTTTTAGGCGGAAACCCAAGATGGGTGAAAACCACCACCTAAGCCAATCTCTTGACTTAGGATTTTCGATCACAAGGTGATCAATCCACTAACCACACTACTTAAACGAGGGTAGTGTACCTCAATTACAATTCCCACCTCCAATCCCTAAACGGAGGTTTCTCTCTTCAAAATGAAGAGACGGGGACCCGACAGGCCGGATACCCAAAATACAGAAATTAAGAAGTAAAAATAACACCTATAGAGCACCCCAATAATTTAGTTGCTTTCTTATCTACTAAGCATGAAAAGAACTCCCTGATGATTTGCAGAACGGAGCGAGCCGGGAGTATGGATTTGCCCTTTGATCAGAGTATTAGCACAGCACAAGGGCAAGATGGAGCTTAGAGTAGTGAGCAAGAGATTTTTCTAATGGAATTGTATCTCAAGAGGTGTGTGTCTTGCCTAAGAGGAGTTGTAGTCTATTTATAGGCAAGTTTGGAACCTTCAAGAACACTTGGGAGAGCTCTTCTAGCCGTTGGAAACAAATCCCAAGAGTTTAGGACGAAATCCACACAAAATCAAGGTAATGATGAGTCTGACAGCAACATCAGACGTCTAATTGTAGTATCAGACGTCCTATAGGACGTCTGATTTTTCCTATGGTCGTCTAATATTGCAGGACATCCTTAACTGACTCTATTGGATCAAAAGAAGGACGTCTGATATTATCTCATAAGACGTCTGATTATTTCATTGTACGTCTAATGAATGGTGCATTCGTTCCTGTTATCATCAGATCCAAACAGGGTTCTAGGTTTAGAGGATCGAACGTCGTTATGGACGTCTGATAATATTACCAGACGTCAGTAAACCTAAATACTCTTCCTTCCTCCTTCTGCCAAAAGATTATGTGGCCGTAGAGAGATACGCACAGAAAATCATGGCCAACGGTTCAAAGGCAGACGTCTGTAAGTGTTTCCAGACGTCTGGAAATTCTTTTTCCTACACATGCTCCAACGGTTAGTATGAGGACGTCTGGGTAAAGAATCAGACGTCTGTGAAAGGTTATCGTCGTCTAAAAGTGAAGTCCTTCGACTGATGTCTATGAGGAGATAACAAAGGCAGAAATCTTTGAAATTAGACGTCTGATACACATGCCAGACATCTTAAAGTGGAAAATCAGACGTCTGGCATTTGTCATGGACGTCTGATAAAAGTATAAGTGTTGGGCTTTTGTTTCTAATTTATCCTAAGTGTAGAGAGCCTAAGTTAGCTATTTATAGGTTTTGTTCGGGGGCTCTTTACAATATTTCTAGACTCAAATAAAATGAAAATTACAACCTTTGAAAGTTTACATGAAAAATCCTAAGACCTAATACTTATGCTACTCGTCTTTACGCTTTTAATCTCCCGTCTTGGAAAGCTTTTTGAAATCCTGCAAATATGTTATTACAGAGAGAAAATAATATGCTACGCTTTATTTTTTATTTCATTTTCTTCATTTTGTAAAATCATCAAAATATTATATCGAGTGGTTGAACTAACACATGCTTGCCATATTCTCAGATATGGTAGGTGATTATCTGGAAGTCTTCATGGATGACTTTTTCATTTTCGGAGAATCATTTGACGATTGCCTCCAACACTTGGTCCAAATACTCAGGCGGTGCATTGAGGTGAATTTGGTTCTTTCCTGGGAAAAGAGGCATTTCATGGTGCCTGAGGGAATTGTCCTGGGACATTTAATCTCGGAGAAAGGCATCCAAGTGGATCGAGCTAAGGTTAACCTGATTTCCAAGCTCCCTATGCCTAGCTCGATTAAGGACATCCGATCTTTTTTGGGGTACGTCAGTTTTTACCATCGATTTATCCCTGATTTCTCCAAAATCGCGCGCCCCCTCACCAATCTTCTCTCCAAGGATGTGCCTTTCAAAATTTCCAAGGAATGCACTCAAACATTTGAGATCTTACGTGACCGAGTCACCCAAGCCCTGATCCTATAGTCCCCTGATTGGTCTCAACCCTTTGAGATCATGTGTGATGCATCTGACTTCGCTGTAGGAGCGATTCTGGGGCAGAAATTTGACGAGAAACCTGTGGTCATTTACTACGCCAGCAAAACGTTGGATGAGGCTCAGCGTAACTATACGGTTACTGGGAAAGAGCTGCTGGCCGTAGTATTTGCCCTGGAAAAATTCAGATCATACCTTCTGGGTTCCCATGTTATCATATATTCGGATCACACAGCTGTGAGGCATCTCCTTGCAAAGAAGGACACGAAACCTCGATTAATCTAATGGATCTTGCTGTTGCAAGAATTTAACATCGAGATTCGCGACAAGGCGGGAAAGCAGAATGTGGTTGCTGATCACTTTTCCCGCCTTCCTTCTGAAATAATCGACCCTTCCGGACCTATTACAGAACATTTCCCTGATGAGCACCTCCTGACTATCAGTACAAGTCTTCCATGGTTCGCTAATATAGTTAATTACCTGGCATCACATCAGGTTCCGCCCGATTGGCCGAAGGCCAAAAAGGACAAATTGCATTCCGATGCCAAGTATTACCTATGGGAAGACCCGTATCTATTCCGCATTGGTGCTGATCAGATAATTCGACGGTGCATCGCGGAAGTGGAAATCAAAGACATACTCTCATTCTGCCATGACCAGGCATGCGGTGGACATTTTTCAGGACAAAATCTCATCGAAAGTCCTCTAGTGCAGCTTTTACTGGCCCACAATTTTCAAGGATGCATACGATCACTGTAAGGCATGTTCCCATTGCCAAACTCTGGGCAACATGAGCCATAGAGACATGATGCCTCTACAGCCGATCTTGGTATGCAAAATTTTTGATATTTGGGGGATTGATTTCATGGGACCCTTCCCAATCTCGGATGGCTTCGAATACATCTTACTCGCAGTTAACTATGTTTCCAAGTGGATAGAAGCCATTCCGACCCGAACCAACAATCATAAATTCATTATAAAATTCCTTCATCAAAACATTTTCTCAAGGTTCGGGATTCCACGTGCTATAATTTCCGACGGAGGGACCCATTTTACAAACGCTCAGTTCAGATCAATGATGACCAAATACGGGGTGTCACACCGAATCTCTACTCCTTACCACCCCCAAACTAATGGTCTAGCTGAGCTATCTAACCGACAGATCAAGAAGATCCTTCAGGCTACTGTTCGACCTGATAGAAAAGATTGGTCTTCTCAGCTTCCGGAAGCATTGTGGGCCTATCGGACAGCCCACAAGACCCAATTAGGAATGTCTCCCTTCAGACTAGTGTACGGGAAGGCATGTCACCTCCCCGTCGAGTTGGAGCATAAAGCCTATTGGGCAGTACGGACCTGTAATCTGGATCTTTCTAAGGCTGGAACCCACAGAAGACTTCAAATGAGCGAGATCGATGAATTACGCCACGATGCGTATGAGAACTCACGAATTTACAAAGAACAGGTTAAAGCTTTTCATGACAAACACATCTCTAGAAAGATCTTTCATCCTGGTCAGAAAGTTTTACTCTTTGATGCCCGACTCAAATTATTCCTAGGAAAGCTAAGATCCAAGTGGGTTGGACCCTACCTAGTCTGACAAATCTTCAGAAATGGAGCCATTGAAATCAGCCCACTCAGCCACGATTCTGAACCCTTTGTCGTGAACGGTCAAAGACTCAAGCCGTTCATTGACATGACCAATATAGATTTGGCTGAGTCATCCTTTACCCTCCATTGCTCTTGAGCTCATTGCGCCCAGCCGATGGAGTAAAACTCAGCGCTTAACGGGAGGCAACCCGTTATTCTTTGAAAAACCTGAAACCTTTTCTGACATCTCTATGCGGAATTCGTATTGCACTTTAGGGTTCATCCATTAGAACAGCCGACTTCACCTCAGGTATCCCTACCCGAGATTAGAAATCATTCACAACAAGTTACTTCGACCCATTCACTCACCACACACCTATCCTAATGCATGAACTAAGCTGAAATCGAACCTACCTAATTTACAATGGGGACATTGCAAATCGTAGGCATGGGGGGGTATGAAAGTGCAAAATATCAGGAAAATTCATATGTAGAAAGGGTTTCATTTAAAAAAAAAAAAAAGAGACTTGATAGAGGGGAGGAATAATTCAGGGTCATACAAATGAGAGAAGGAAAAGAGTAAAATGACAAAAAGGAGCATAAAATGAAAATGAAAAGAAATAGTCATTAGTAAAAGATTAAGGGGTGAACTGAAGTTCTAGACCGAATCAAGAAAAAGGAAAGAAAAGTGCTACGAAGATACAACAAGAGATTAGCGGGAACGTTGGTCTTAGGTCTCTTGGGATAGAATCTTTAGCTTAAAAATTTACGTATCCGTTAAAATCTGGATAATCCTCAAGCGGTTGAGGAAAATGCGAAGCTTGAGTATTAGGTCTAAGTCTTAGGAAGTATTCAGCCTCGTTAACTGACTTCTGGTTTGCGGGATTTGGTAACATAAGCACCGCACATTCACACACAGTCTGGTTCAGTGCGCATAAACATCCAAATCACACAAAAAGCGTTTAATGTTTTGAAAAAGTCACCTAGATTAGGAGCGGCCAATCAACACAAATTGATTTGGACGAGTTCCCAGTGCGGAGAGGTGGGAAATTCCCCTCGAAGATGCGTAACAACATATCGTCTCCTCGGTGCTTGTATCTTACGATATTTAAATATCCTACTGGGGGCATGTAAGCACTCTGCTGGTTTAGATACCATCGGCGGCATTATCATGAAATGTCAATCGCCAGGGTCTGAATTCGGCCACAGAACACCATGGGTGGGATTATCTCGAAATCTCGAAAGCCAGGGTTTTGGGGGTTGCCATGGGCGGGATTATCTCGAAATCTCGAAAGCCAGGGACCCTGGAGGATTGATGATGGGGACGAGGAATCCATTACAGACCGTGTTGAGAAGCTAGTCCGAAGCTAGAAATAAAAAGAAAAGAGAGAGAAAAGCTTTGCAAACAAATAAATCTTCTATCTCTCTCTTACAAAAAAGCACTGCAAACTAAACTTAGGCTAAAAATGTGTCAAGCACGGGTGCTTTAACCGCGGAGTCCAACAAACCCTAGGTTAGTTTGTGTGGGCCGTAGAAACCTTTGCAGAGGACTGAAAGCGGGTCAGGTCCGGATTTTGGTTGGTACTTGAGTACCTCTAGGCCTATTGTCGGCATTCCTACCTAATCACAAAAGAAAAGGAGAAGCACTTATCATGATTGTTGACAGACACTCTGGGTCTAGAACGAAAGTAAAACCTTGAAATTTTGCTAAGGGATTAGCAAAAGCTAGGCATGGGGGTATGATGAGAGCCACATCATGAGCCTTAACTAGCTCATTTCAACCCAATAAAGAAGATAAAAGCTCCTACATAACCTAGAAGAGGGCCTAAATAAAGGAATAAGTGCTCTGAGAAGAAAACATGAATTAAAGGGTAAAATTGCAATTTTACCATTGCAGTACATAAACGGGATTTCTCAGAGGCAAAACATAGGTCAAATGGTCTAAATGAGATAAAAATTGGGTTGAGTCAATCAGAAATGGGTTTATGTCCAATCTAGGAATTAAATGACATTTAGTAACCCTAAAACAGACCCGCTTAAATTAACAAGGTTCCGGTCAGGATAAATATCAATTAAACCCTCTAAAAATCATGGAAAATATCCTCTAGGGTTTAGAACACTTAATTTGGCCTTTGAAACCAGTTTGACCTATATTAGGGTCCTAGCACATTAATTGACCTAATTTGGATTTTTACGCAAAATATCCAGTCAAACGAGGTCAAACCTAAAATCCAACTTCACCATTGGATTCTTTAGGTCCAAATTAGGTTTATACCAAAATTTGGACATAAGGGGAGGTTGTCTTGACCTACTTTGCAATTTAGTACACCCAAATCACAACTTGGTCCCTATCTTTTGAAAATCATTGCAGAGAGCCCCCTAATTTCCTCACCACCTTCGCAATCAGGTCCTGCCGCCATTGTTAGGGCAGAACCGATCTCTGACGAGGTTTAGAGAGGGATTCCTCTCTAATCCCTCAGCGATTCCCTCCCAGAAATGGAAGGGAGATTCTCTGAGGAATTCCCTTCCTTCTAAAGCTAATCACAATCTCTCGTGCGAATGCATGAGAGATTTGGGTATCCACCCTCTTTCCATCTCTGGCGAGCCGGCAGAGGTGATTGCACGATCTCCACGCGCTAGAAGGTTCGGCCAACACCTTTAAAAGGATCCCCAGACCTGGCCGCATAGGCTCAGACTTGAATTGGCGAAGATTCCCCCAAACTTTCGTCTCTTTCATCTCCAGCCAAGAGACCCGCAAGCTCCGGTGACCTCCTCCCCTCCTTCTCGTCGCTCTGCTGCCATACCTGCAGCAGAGTCAACTCTGCCACTTTCTCCCGCGTCGCACAGTACCAGGCGCGCGTTCTCCTGACCTCGTCCTCGTCGCCACTCCTCCCTCAGGGTGCTTCTTCCCCGACGATGGCAGTTACGCGCCGTCCACTCCGCTGCCTCCCTTCCTTCCAGACCACTCCAGATACCTTCTCCATTCTCCTCTCTTTTTTCCCCCTATTATTTTAGTTAATCGCCCCCCGACAGTACCTGACCACCTCCATCCTCCTCGCCTCCGACTGACCTTCGGCGAGCCGCTCCCACCACTCCGCCCCTCCACACGGCTCGCCAACCATCTCGTAAGCTCCGCCTCACCACAATGAACACTTTCCGCCCCTCCACTGTCACTCCACACCTCCGCAGTAGCCCCCCGAACAACCCCACACCTCCAGCCACAAGTTGACCTAGGCACGCATGCCAAGGCCATCCTGCGGCCTGCAGCACCGTGCACCATCTTTGCCGTGCCACGGCGAAGGTGCCCAGCTGGTCTAATTAGACCAATAGGTTGTGCTCGTGTTTGACAGGTTTCAGCTCCTGTCGCCATTGACGGTCGAAGCAGCTCCAGGTGCAGTAGCTCTAGGCTCCAGGCGCAGCAGACTCGCGCGGGTGTTGCGAAGCGATCAGGGCCAGCATTGACGCTGCGAAGTTCCCAGCCTTGGCGATTGCACGAGGAATCCTCTGCGGGCACACGTGAAATTGGTGCGGGATAGATAGTCCCACATCGGCTACACACAACGCACAGGTACGCTTTAAGTTGAATTTATGTTCTCTACTTACTGCCTCCGAAAGCACAGGGGTGAGGTCCCTCACCTGACCCACGCCTTCCTCGTCCGCGGTTTCACCTCGCGGATCTGGCAGGATCCGACCCGACCCTATCCTAAGCACTCCTCGCACATTACCCACCTGCCGGTGCGCCTGGTCCCGGGTGCGAAATCCGACCCGATTACCCGTGTGGCTTTGGGAGAGCGTCCTTGAGCGAATTGCAGAGAAAGAGAGAGACGTTTGGGTAGAGGGAAGGGGGTAGGTTTTGCATTGGCTGTGGTGTGCGTAGGAAAGAAGGAAGAGAGGAAGAAGCAAACACTTAGCCGCTGCAGCAAGGGAAAAGAAGAGAAGGAAGAGAAGGAAAGCAAAAAGAACTGAAGAAATAGAAGAGCAGGAGAAAAAGAAGAAGGAACTCTGAAGAAAGGAAGCTGAGCAAGGCAGAGATCTGAGGCAGGAAGAAGAAGTCTTCGCAGGAAAGGAAAGAAGAAGAGCCAACGAAGAAGAAGAAGGCAGAAGAGAGAAAGAATACTACTTTTAAGACGTCAGATAGTGAAATCAGATGTCCAATTCTGTTTTCTTTTAGCAATTCTTTTTATAACTTTCTCTCTTTGAATCAATTATTTTCATTTAAAAGTTGCACTCTTTGGTTTTAAAAGTACTGAGTTTGCTCCCTGTGGCCGACCTCGGAGACTCTAGTTTTTCGAGTAATAAAATTCTCTATATTTGTTTTAACGTTTTGTTGGTTATACTACAACGTGATATTCTCTTTAAAACCCGCACAAAAGCGTACGAACATTAACCATTTTGGTAACTCGAGGAGAAGGATCAGGCGAAGCAAAAAGTCATCTTCGCCACCTTGGGTTCTGATCCCAAGGCTGAGTTGATTCAGTGACCCGGGCTCTTAGATAAGCTCATGGGTCCAGCACTTCTGGATCTTGATTTGGTCCAGATCCAGGGTTAGCCATTACGGCTAAGCAGATAGAAGAAGTGACTTGCTTCCTCAGGTGTGGCTCCCAAGGTCCAACCAGTTGAGGTCTAAGAGACCTCCTTCCTTGCATACACCACCCAACCCCTGGGTTGGTGTAGCCAAGCCAGACAAGGCTAAGGCCCTGTCAATCAGATGGTCCCTATGAATCAGATGACCAGATTTTTCATTTTAAGTTCTAATTCCTGAAGAAAATTCATCATACAACCGACTGAAAGTGATTCCCACCTCTCAGCTAACCCAGCCAAGTGGTTGAAAGCACCCAATAGTACGACAACGAATTCGGGTTTATTTCATGTTTGACTTGATTTTTAGCCCACTTTTCTTTAGTTGGGGTTTTTGGTGAGTGGCCCACAAGGTGACCAAGCTCACCAACTAATTACTAGACTTGACTAAGTCTAGGTTACCCAAATGTGGTCTCTAAATTGTTACCCTAAAGGTGTAACCTAGGGTTCATGCAATTCTAGGATTTTTTCTTTTGTTTTCTTTTTCTTCTTTAGCAGACCACAAAAAATACAATTAGTTCTATGACAAAAATTGGTATCCAATTAACTTGAAACTTGGCGAGTAGATTCGTTTTTCAATTATCTTTTCATAGAATATTTTTTTGTAATTTTTACTATTTTAACCAAATTTATAGAGATTTTTGAATGTCAGGGGGTTAGATTTGGAATTTTGACCCCTGATTGATTTTTCGCTTTGAAATAGTATCAAATGACTTTAAAAAATTTAGAAAAAATATGAAAAATAAAGCCAATGAGATCAGCTTTCAAACCCCACCATTTGTAGTCAAAACAGATTCGTGAATTGCTAGGAATTACTTTTTGAATTTTGAAAAATCTCAAATCTGGGTCGGTCGACCCTCTTGCACTTCACGAATTTTTGAAAATCTTATACTTGGAATTTTTTCAAAATAATGGTGTCGTTTGAAATATGGTTTAAAAATGAAGGTTTTGCCCGAATTTCATATTTTTATGTTCATTAGATTTTCAACAATCGAATTTTTAAAACAAACTTTGAAATCTGGCCGAAAATCAAAGAATGGTGAAGCTTTTAAAAGGTGTTTGAGTTTGAAATTCAAACTTTCCACCAAATTTTTTTTTTCAAAAACTTTTGCAATTTCCTTTTTCAAGAAAGATTTTTTTAAAAGGATTTTCAAAAAAAATATTTATTTTTTTGCTTTTTCAAAACTAACCTAGGATTAAAAAAGAAACCTAATCTAACTACCTAGATTTTTTTTTCTTTGATTTTTTTTTCTTTTTCATTAAAATGAATAAGCTTTTTTCTTTTTTTTCAAAAGAAATTGCTAGAAGCAAATCTAACCTAGGGTTCACAAAAGAAAACCTTGCCTAAAGAAAGTGTGGTGTGCACTTGAAATTTTTCTGTGCTCGTATTGTGCGTAGATCCCATTTTTCCTGTGTTGTCCTACACATCAAAAGCAAAGTGGAGGAAGATTTGTCAATGATAGTTGAAAAGATCAAAATAAAAAAAATGGCGTTGCCTCCCTGGCAATAACGCCATTTGATGAACAGTCGTAGAGCACATGTTTGATAGGAAAAAGCATCGTAGTATAGTACGCAATACGATCAAACAAAAATATTTATAAAAAGATAATGGGACTTTGAGTCCCGGTCGTTCGTCTCTGGGAGGCATTTGTTTTAATTCTGATTCGATCTTTTATCGCTCTACTTTATCTAAAATTGCACGCTGGTTTCCAATTTTTGGATTAAGATTTCACCACTTCTATTATGAACCTTGATTACGTGCGCATGTGTTAAATAGATCACAAAGGTGAAAGTGTGAGTTTCAGTGTGCACAATTCTAGTGAGGTGATTGCTATTTACAGAAAATGCATCCATAGTTAGATTTTCTATATTTTCCAGAAATGACATGCTTGTTGTGAAATTAAGTGAAAAACAGGCAACTTGAATCACGCAGAAAAGATGGCAATCAATAAGCTCATGGTGATTTCAAAACATAGAGATGTATATAAAAATGTATCTTTCATTCATTCATTTGGAGAAGTGTTTCCAACATGAAATGCAGAGGAAAGCTTATACAGGAATGCTTAGATATGTAAATCTAGCTACCAGAAAATGATCGCATACAAGAATCTACGGGGGGATTTTGCATGCATCATTGGGGGAGAATAAGGACTACATTACTAAGCAGTAAATAGAGGTAGCAAATGTAAAGATCTAGCTACTAATCTATCAGAAAGTGAGGGCACTTGGAGGTGGGCTCCGATGGGCTTGGAGTGGTTGGGAAGAGAATGAGGGGTGGCCAATGGAACTTAGGTTGGCCCTTGGAGAGAGGTTGGAGGAGTGATCCAGCATCCTGGCGTGTTGTCCTTCATGGTGGTGCTCAGCTCATGGAGATGGAGTGGAGATGGTAGTGGCTAGCCTAAGTGGATGTGGATGGAGCCAAGCATGTATGGCCAAAAGTGGATGGGTGGAAATGGCCACCCCTTAGATATTTTTATAGACCTAAGGGAGTCACTCTAGAGAAGTGTGGAACTCTCTAGAGAGAGTCCAAGAGTGGCTGGCCAAGTGGTTTTGAGATCCAAAAAAAGTGAATCTCAATTTCAATGCCTCTTGGTTGCTAAATTTGGCAACCAAGAGTGGCACCACTTGGAGAGAGTTCTAGAGAACTCTAGATGTGTGGGAGTGCATGAATGTGTGTGTGTGTGTGTGTGTGTGTGTGTGTGTGTGTGGTCATGCCCTATGTGGCTAGGTGGTTTAGGTTAGGTCCTAAGGGGTTTAGGTAGGTGCATGCCTTGAATTAGGGTTGCAAACCCTAATTGCTAAGGGGTAATTGCAATTAAACTTAACCTAAGTTTAATTGAATGAGTGTGAACTTAATTGAGAGTGAAGTAACTCAATCAGGTTGGGTTTAGGTCAATTGGACTCTCACTAAGTTCAATTGAACTTGAGTGGGTTGAGATTTGAGCTCAATTGGACTCAATGAGTCCAATTGGCTTAGGTGATGGTAATTGACTTTGATCTAAGTCAATTGGAGAGTAGAGGGGCTACTAATTTAGGTTCCTAGGGAGCTGAGATCCAAGATCAAGGCTTGAATCTCAAAATAGGAACTGGAGAGCAGTTCCAGACATCCAAAAACATGATCAGATGACTTATACTCAAAAATCAGAAGTCTAGACTTCAGTTCTAGACATCCAATCTGAGTCAAGGGGAAATCTTGGTTTTGTTTTAGGTATTCTATAGAAATTGGACATCTGACAAAGTGTCTAGACGTCCAATAACACTGCAGAAGTGGGTTTGAGGTTTGTGGGTATTGGATAAGGGTTATGGACATCCTATAACTTATCTGGACATCCAGATAAGGGTTGGAACTAGCGTTTTAAGGTTTCCTAGGGTGCGGTGACCTAATCTAAGGGCGGCTAAGGGTTAGGGGAAGTCTCTAGGATATCCTAGGGCTAGGATGGACCTAAACTCTTCACATTTTATTGCTTTATTCCTACCTAATAGAATAACAAATCTTGACTCCCTTACATCATTATTCCAACATCTAATCTAAGTCTTCTGCTCCAGCTCTGCTGCAACACCCATTATTCCTAATCCAGCTTTAGATCCTACTCTAGGTCTAGCTCCAGATCTAGCTTCTGATCTGCTTATTGCTTGCAATCGACATAATGCACTTAATCAGCACATTATAACATTTTTTATGCATAGCTAAGGTAAAGTAGTAAAGATACAGATAATGCTTATGCATGCACGGATAACCCTAACTTATGCTAAGTCCTAGCATAATTTAGGTCAATTAAGACCTATGATTTCTGCACAATCACCCATACCTACCTTTCAGTATTTCTGATCGCCCGAGTACTGGTTGAGGACCCTAACGTAGTTGTAGGGTTATTAGGACTTTAATTGAAGTGTGAATGCCATGTGAGGGCACCAAACAATGAGTACACTTACTAAATCTGGCGAGATTTGTGATCTTAGAAAGAAAAGAAAGAAAAGAGTGAGCGCCAAGGAACATGATGAGAGCACAGTTGTTTAGCCTCTCTCTGGGTTGACTCATTTGATAGTCTGGATATCTAGAGTTTGTTGTACTAGACTATATGTAGCACCAGATAAGTTTGTACCACCAAATATAAATCTATTCAACTCAGCATCTCCTACCTAAGCTAAAAAGCCGGGGTCAATTTATAGATTATTTTCTGCTTTATCCCTGAGGGAAGTAGTTGCCTATCTCGATAGAAATATTTACCAAGGAATAAGTAAGAATTGCAAATGTAAGTTGGTTATTTTCACTTGGAGTCGTTACCTAGGCTATTATCACTTCACATTTGTCTGGATCTCTAAATTTTTGAAATAAGAAAAGAAGAAACCTTCTGGTTACTTCTATTGTTTTTAACTTTTTGCTAGGGACTAGTAAAACTTAGGCATGGGGGCATTTGATAAATCAACTTTTATGGATTATTATTTAGCCTAAGTACTATTTAATTATTTGTTATTAGTTGTTAATTAATTAGGAGTTATATGGCAATTCACCTTGGCCTGTATTTAATTTTATGCTTCAATTTTACACTTAATAACATATGTTATGATAATATAATTTATTTGATGAATGCAGGCTAGGTACAAGAATCAGACAATCATTTTTACTTCTATAAGACATCTTGAACTTTGATTGGACGTTTGGAACTGCTATCACAAATACACAACATTACATTTTTTTTAAGACGTCTGATGCTCTAGTTAGACGTCTGATGAAGAACCGCCCGTGCTTATCTGCCATTCCAACCACATGCGATCGTCGTGAGTAGTTGGAGACACTTGCGGCTGAAGGAAAAGGAGGAGGTTTTTGTTTAAAAAGAAGCTGCATCCACCAAGGGAAGGGATCGCTCCCCCTGGCAAGGACTTCTTCTCCACCTCTGCTACCATGGAAACTGCATACACCAAGAACATGGCATGCACCATGATCTGAAGCAGACTCCTTCTTCCACCTTCACCGCAAGCTTCCCTGCGTGGGCCGTGTGGTGATAGCACACGGCCACCACTACAACCGCGACTATCACCTATCACCTTCTTCACCACCGCCAAAACCAACCTTCCACCACATCTCTCCACTGTTCACCATCTCACCAGCCACGCTCACGCGCAGCCATACCCTTGTGCACGTGCAACATCCTCACCGAAGCGACCACCCACGTGTACTCACCCGTCAACCTCCACACGTGGCTACACACACGCACCAACAACGTGCTTCCTGCGTGCAAGCTCCTATGCATGGTGACAGCAGCAATCCATCACTGCCCTACGCATTCCCGTGTGCACACCAGCTTCATCGCACAACCACGCCTCTACGCACCACCACCGTCCATCACGCCTCCACTGCGCAAGCGCACCTCCCGTGCATCGCACGCCTACATCTCCCCTTCCACGCACAGCAGCAAGTGCATCAGAACAGCAGCAACACGCTACCTCCAGCCTGCCCTTTTTCTCTACGCATGGTGCACCTCCTCGCACGACCAGCAGATCCCACGCGCGACTCCTAGCAGTGCGCACGTAGATGTAGCAGCTCGCGTCCCCTCCTGCAGCCTGCAGCCAGCAATAGGAAGAAGCTCCACTGGCATCAAGCTCTCCATCCGACCGATTTCGACCACCTCCAGCCACTGCGTCACGACCATCGCGAAGGCCGCACCTCAAAGACCCACCACCAGCGACCACACCATCCGCCGTCTCCTCCGCACACGCAAGTAGGGGATTCCTTTCCCATGTTTTGCTACAGTAACAGACATATTAATATTTACATTACATGCCATTATGAAACTTCCTATTCATTTATTTACCAAATTAATATATTAAGGTGAATTTGCATGCATATCTCTCTATTATTGATAAATTGATTCTGATTGAGTATCTCATGAATTAGATAAGAGCATGCCACATTGATTGCAATGAACAAGGTCTCTCTTATGGGAAATTAGTAGTTACGTTGATTATCATTACCAAGATCATTAGTTAACAGAATATTATATTATAGCACTTTTACATATAGACCCCTACAATTTTAATAAATTGCTTAGAATGAGATTCATGAGGCTAACAAGTTGCACTAAAGAATAGATGCACCCATTGAGATTCCCAAATTAATGAGTCACCACTCACTAATTTGATAGGCTAATTCCTCCCTGTGGAGACGACCTAACTCTTCGTGGTTAGTTTTGAATTATTAAATATTTTTGAAAAGCTATTTTCTGCCACACACGACATACGACACGTCATTTTATGCTAAAGTTTCTATTGAAAATGAAGATCACTCTTTCAGATGTCATTCGTTCTCTTCAATGCACCCGCTACTTTTCAGTAGTGTATGCTTGCCATATTCTCAGATATGGTAGGTGATTATCTGGAAGTCTTCATCAATGACTTTTTAGTGTTTGGCGAATCATTTGATGATTGCCTCCTGCACTTGGTCCAGATTCTCAAGCAGTGCATTGACATGAATCTGGTTCTTTCCTGGGAAAAGAGCCATTTCATGGTGCCTGAAGGAATTGTCCAGGGACATCACATATTTGAAAAAGGCATCCAGGTTGATTGAGCCAAGGTGAATCTGATTTCCAAACTCCCTATGCCTAGCTCGATCAAGGACATCCGATCTTTCCTGGGGCACGTCGATTTTTATCATTGATTCATTCTTGATTTCTAAAAGATCGTGCACCCCTTGATCACTCTACTTTCTAAGGATGTTCCTTTCGAAATCTCCAAGGAATGCACTCAAGCATTTGAGATCCTATGTGATTGAGTTACTCAAGCTCCAATCCTACAGTCCCCTGATTGGTCTCAATGCTTTGAAATCATATGCGATGCTTCTGATTTTGCTGTAGGAGCAGTACTTATGTAGAAAATTGACGAGAAACCCGTGGTCATCTACTACGCTAGCAAGACCCTTGATGAGGCTCAGCGTAGCTACATAATTACTGAGAAAGAGCTACTAGCCGTAGTATTTGCCCTGGAAAAGTTCAGATCATATCTTCTGGGTTCCCGTGTTATCATTTACTCTGATCAAACAGCTGTGAAGCATCTCCTTGCAAAGAAGGACGTGAAACCTCGACTAATCCGCTAGATCATGCTATTGCAAGAATTTGACCTCGAGATTCAAGATAAGGTGGGAAAACAGAACGTGGTAGCTGATCACTTGTCTCGCCTTCCTAATATTATCGACCCTTCCGGACCCATTACAAAACATTTTCCGGATGAGCACCTCCTGACTATTAGTACATTTTCCAGGCACTCCACATTATTTTTTATTTTTAAAGGAACATATCATCACTCGTGTTTTCAAAACTTGGAGTGTTCTACTAAACCTTGATTGAACCAACCTAAGAATTAAACCATAAAAGGTATTAAACAAGGTTAAACCCTAAAGGACACATTATCAAATAACCTTATTTGTGAACCCTGGTTGTGCATGAACACACATTTGAATCAATCATTAAGGGCACAACCCATCTAAAGGGCCCATCACATTCCAAGAGCACAATCATCCCAAGCTAAGTAAAACTGAGTAGACGGCCTCAAGGATTGATTCACTCTTCGAAGGTCAGACTGAGATTTTTTTCGGTTAATCTACTTCTACTAGTCCATCTGATGTCAAGCTAAGGGAGTAGTGCCAAATGACTGCAGCTGGGGGGTATACTAGGAGCCGGAGGCGTAAGACAAAGGAAGAACCTTCTTGATGAGAGCCTCATCATGAGCCATAACTAGCTCATTTTGACCCAATAAAGAAGATAAAAGCTCCTACATAACCTAGAAGAAGGCTTAACTGAAGGAACAAGTGCTCTGAGAAGAAAACATGAAATAAAGGTTAAAGCTACAATTTTATCATTGCAGTACATAAACGGGATTTCTCAGAAGCAAAACATAGGTCAAATGGTCCAAATAAGATAAAAAAGAGGGTTGAGTCAATCAGAAATGGGTTTATGTGCAATCTAAGAATTAAATGACACTTGGTAACCCTAAAATAGACCCGCTTAAATTAACAAGGTTCCGGTCAGGATAAAAATCAAGTAAACCCTCTAAAAATCATGGAAAATCATCCTCTAGGGTTTAGAACACTTAATTTGGCCTTTGGAACCTAGTTTGACCTAGATTAGGGTCCTAGCTCCTCAATTAACCAAATTTGGGTTTTTACGCAAAATGTCTAGTCAAACGAGGTCAAACCTGAAATCCAACTTCGTCATTGGATTCCTTAGGTCCAAATTAGATTTATACCAAAATTTGGACCTAAGGGGAGGTCATCTTGACCTACTTTGCAATTTAGTACACCCAAATCACAAATAGGTCCCTATCTTTTGAATATCCTTGCAAAGAGCCCCCCAAGTTCTTCGCCCCCTTTGCAATCTGGTCCTGCCGCCATTGTTAGGGCAGAACCGAGCTCCGGTGAGGTTCAGAGAGGGATTGCTCTCTAATCCCTCAGAGATTCCCTCCTAGAAATGGAAGGGGGATTCTCTGAGGAATTCCCTTCCTTCTAAAGCCAATTATAATCGCTGGTGTGAACCCAATCTCTCGTGCAAATGCACGAGAGATTTGGGTATCCACCTTCCTTCCAACTCCGGCGAGCCGGCAGACCTAATTGCGCGCTCTCCACGCGCTGATAGGAGCGGCCAGCACCTATAAAACACCCCCCAGACCCTGCCGCAGGACCCAAGCTTGATTTTGACGGAGATCCCCTCCAAATTCCCTCTCTCCCATCTCCGGCCAAACGACCCGCAAGCTCCGGCGACCTCCTCCCCTCCTTCTCGTCGCTCTGCTTCCATACCAGCAGCAGAGTCCTCTCCGCCTCTTCCTCCCGCGTCGCGCTATACCCCGCGCGCGTGCTCCTGACCTCATCTTCGTCGCCGCTTCCTCCCTCAGGGTCTTTCTTCCCCGATGACGGCAGTTACGAGCCGTCCTCTCCACCGCCTCCCTTCCTTCCAGACAACCCCAGATACATTCTCCATCCTCTCCTCTCTCTTTTCCCCCTACTATTTTACTTGAGTACCCCTCGACAGTACCTTACCACCTCCATCGTTCTCGCCTCCGACCGCCCTCCGCTGAGCTGCCCACTCCACTCCGCCCCTCCACATGGCTCGCCAACCCCCTCGTGAGCTTCGCCTCACCACCAGGAACCCATTCCACCCCATCATTGCCACTCCAGACCTCCACAAGCACCCCCCGACCAACCCACCATCTTCGGCCACAGGTTGACCTAGGCACGCATTCCTAGGCCTACCTGCAACCTGCAGCATCGCCCACCGCCTTCACCGTGCTACGACGAAGGTTTCCAGCTATTTTGATTGGGCCAATAGGTTGTTCTGTTGGATGTCAGGTGTATGCTCCGGCTGCCATTAACAGCCGAAGCAGCAGGGAGCTTGGAGCAGCTTCGGGCATCAGGCTTCCCAGGCTGCAGGTGCAGCAGACTCTCGCGATGGTCACGAAACGAACGAGGCCAGCCAGTCGCACAGAGGAGCCATCAGCTTGGGCAATCGAGTGATGAAAGCTCTGCGGGCGCGCGTGAAGGTAAGATCGACCAGATAGTCCCACATCGTGGGATTGCAAAACTCAGGTATCATATAAATTGTTTTTGTTTTTTCTTCTTACTGCCTCCGTAAGCACAGGGGTGAGGTCCCTCACTGCCCCCACATGCCTCGTCCGCAGCTTGACGTCACGGATCTGGCAGATCTGACCCAACCTAAACCTACGCACTCCTCGTGCATCACCACTTGCCGGTGCACCTGGTCCTGGGTGCGAATCCGACCCGATTACCAGTGTGGCTCTGGGAGAGCGTGCTTGAGAAAAAGAGAGACGCTTGGGTAGAGGGACGGGGGTAGGTTTTTGCTACTGTGTGGTGTGTGCAGGAAGGAAGAAGTGATCGAGACAGCGAACACTTAGCAGCTGAAGAACAGGAAGAGAAGAAAGAAGAGGCTGTGTAGCAGTGAAAGGAGAAGTCTTCGCCGAGAAGAAGAAGAAGAAGGAAGACAAGGCAAAAGAGAGAGAAGAACAAAGAAGAGGCCAAGTGAAGACTGCAAAGAGATCAGAAGAAAAAGAAGATGGAAGAAAGGCAAGGCAGGAGAAGAAGGAAGATACAGAAGCAGAAAGGAGAAGAAGAGAGAAAGAGAGATCACATTTAAGATGTCTGATACAGAAATCAGACGTCCAATTCTACTTTTTTTTTCACAAATCCTTTTTAAAATTCTCTCTTTGAATCAATTATATTTGCATTTAACAGTTGTATTCTTTGGTTTTACAAAGTACTGAGATTGCTCGCCGTGTTCGACCTCGAATACTCTAGTTGTTCGAGTAATAAAATTCTTTATATTTGTTTAAACGTTTTGTCGGTTATACTACAACGTAATACGCTTTAAATCCGCACAAAATCGTTGAGAACACTTCTCCCCAGTCCTTCCTTCTAACTAGTTGGATTGACCAGATAAAAATACACCAAATCATTTATAATCCCAAGATGGGTCCTGGAAGTCTGTAGGTCTTTAGGCTAACCCACCTAAGGATAGGATTGATTGATTATACTGTAGGGCACCTTTCTCTCTTTTGTTTCCCTCCTATTCTACAATGTATCCTTTCACTTCTTACACGCATTTCCCATCCTATCCTCCTACCACCACTTATCCCCAAGATGATTACTATTTCAACTTGATTTGTAATCACCCATCCACTAGCCGCGATGACTTTGATTAGGGATATGAATACGAACCTCAGTGTCCAGGGCCTAACCCTAGACAACAGGACTATGATTACTATCCTTCCTAAACATACAATGATTATCGATCTCCATCCTTTGATGACCAAACCAACCCGATCTACAATCAAGAAGGATATAATGATTATAACACCTACCTTCCCTAGTATTCCATTGAAAATAAGTCATCACCATTCTTTGAACAACCTGAAATGACTTACTATCAGGGAGGGACCCGAGAACCTCAACATCTTGACTCCCCTAGATTTAACTCGAACCCACCCAAACTTGAATCGAACCAGTCGGTTAAGGTGAACCAGATCTACAATAGCGTGTTGGCTAATTTGAGGAGCACTATACAATCTTTAGAAGCTCAACCAACACCATGCACTGAAGCACTGGAGCCTATGATCAAAATGATTGATGAAATTAATAATTCTCTATTGGATTTACTCCAAAGTGTTAAGGATAGGGACCTGGGTGAGTTTCTTCTTGGGAAATTATCGAGGTTGAGGATGAAATTTCTGGTTGCCCTAATCAAATCTTGAGATGATTCTTAAGATGAACCCCCTTCAAGAAAGCCAATGTTTGAACCCGCTCAATCGCCTGTCGGGGGGGATACATCTTCAGAAACTAAGGATGACCAGGTTGGGCTAGAGCAACCATTGAGGATGAATCGATTGATTCACCCAAGATCCCTGAGCCAGGGAGCGAGGAAAAATGTCTCTTTGAACCAGGAAATGACAATCGATTTTGGAACATATATAATGAGGATCATGGATTCTTTGATTCTGAAGGTGAGGAATCTCTTATTGAAGTCTCACTTGAGCTTAAGGAAGATGATTTTAGTGAGACAAACGGGCCTGAGGAATTTGATGAACCATTTGATAACTTCGATGATATGAATCCTGATGATTCAATTAGTAGCCCCATTGCTCAATCATATCCTAAAGAATTGAATGATGATATTTTTGAGATCACCAGACCCAAATCAATCCTAATTCAGCCACAATTATTGGACTTAAGTACTTTAGATGGGGTGTACAACAATTTGGAGGTCCCAGAAATATTGATTTCGAAGGATAGGAAGTTGGAATTAAAAATCTGGGAAGCTAAATCTGAGGGAACTTTGATTTTGAATCTAAGGGTTCCTGTTGACCTGAAACCACCAACTTTTTACCAAGACCCTTACGATATCTTTCACGTGCAACCCAAGCTCGAAATAATTGATTATTTTTCTGAGCTGAATGTTAAGACGACATCTGAACCTATTGAACCATCTTTACCCGTTGTCCGAAACTTCGATCTTGGGTTACACACCACAAAATCGCAGGCTCGACCTCACAAGTTTAACAATCTTTGGTTCTGGGTGATTTTCATCCAGAACCTTAGAACCACTCAACCGTGGGGCTTGGGTTTGCATCATAATCTAGTCCACATCTGTGGACATCTTCTGCTGGTGGGTCGAAGGA
Source organism: Thalassia testudinum (assembly GCA_037157565.1). Taxonomy (NCBI): domain Eukaryota; kingdom Viridiplantae; phylum Streptophyta; class Magnoliopsida; order Alismatales; family Hydrocharitaceae; genus Thalassia; species Thalassia testudinum. Next base: position 1,262,912 of record JAZHRO010000028.1, read on the forward strand.
TTAATCTTTTGATTTTGATTCTGACTCGCACTTGTGAATTCTCAATTTCTTCCTTGTACGTTTGTTATGCCTAGCTAAAGGCAATAAATTTAATGCGTGTGTATACTCTCTTCTCTCTGCAGAGTTGACCGAATTTTCACGATACTTAGGTGATATTCTATTTACTCCACCCTTTCCATGTCTTTGTTTTTACAATGAGGACATTGCATCATTTAGGCATGGGGGGATTGAAACATTATCCTAAAATTATTTTGTTAACTTCATAGAATTTCTTTTAGTTTCTTTAAAAAAATAAATAGAAAATTCAAAAAGATAAAAAAAATAAAAAGAATGAGGAGAAGTGAACTTAGGCATTTGGAAGTTATTAACTTTAGGAAATGATACGATAGGACCTAGACAATTAGACTCTTCAGGTCTTCGGGCTTAATTAGCCAGGTGTCCACTCGAATGTGGACTTAGTGTCGAGTCCTCGCCAATTCAAATTCATTTTAATTTGGTAAACAAATTGGAATGACAAGTATGTGACTTATCAACCCTTCATCTGATTTGAGGGGACTTTAAGCCAAAGCATCTACACACTATTTACCCTTGACTAACTTTGCGACAATTTCTTCAGATATTGGGTAGCTAATGAACTATCTAGGGTGGTATGGCTGGCAAGTTGTTGGTGGTAATAGCTCATCGGCGGTTGTCCAGAGCCCAGCCACAAGACCATTTTCGTCATACTGCCTTTAGGTAAATCTTAGATAAGGGAAGCCACCTACTTGAAAAAAAAAAAGAAGAAAAAGAAAAAATATATAGAAAAAGGAGAAAAAATAAAAAATAAAAATAAACAAATAAAATCACACTTCAATGCACAAGTATGGCTGGCAAGTTACCGTGGGTAACAGCCCATTGGCCGATTATCAGAGCCCAGCTCACAAAAATGTACAATAATTCCCAAAACACTTAGGGAAGAAGCGGAGAAGTAGAATAAACTGGGGAGATATACACTGGATTCGCCCTTGTGTTGACCCCATAAATAAACGAAGTAGGGAGAAAGCTACCGTTCGAAAATATAAACCTCTAAACAAGGTCACCTAGGGTCGTAGAAACCCGAAGTCCATTTTAACGGTCGCCTAGTGAGTCTTTCACTCTTTTCACTAGATGCTTAGCACTTAGAGTCCTTCTCGAGTCTTGGACGGGCCGGGTAGATGTAAAAAGTTATCTCGAAACTCTCAAATTCCAAAAGTACAAAATAATTAGAAAAGAAGAAAAATAAAAAAAAAATGTATCTTCCCTTTTCAAATAAGGTAAGGATTTAAGAGGTCTGCATTCTGGCAGACACTTGGGTACTATTGAGCTTTCATAGTTTAGGACCTTAATTGAAATTTTCTATTGTTAATAAACGACTTAGGCCTAAGCGATCGAGTCCTAATTCTATTTTTATACATAGCATGTAATTTAATTTTGCTAGGGACTAACAAAAGATAGGCATGGGGGTATGATGTAGGCACATCCATTTAGGTTAAAATGCCTATTTATGCATGTTCCTAGGCTTAGATTTACATTCCATATTATAAATATTGCATAACATGCATCATTCTGCATTTAAAGTAGTTGTGTATATTTTAGGTTAATTGTGTCCTTTTTGTGGTCAGGAGAGAAGGAGATTTACTTCGGAGCCTCGGATTGATGATCCGACCATACGGATTTGATCAGGATAACGATCGGAGTTCAGTAGCACCATATGCAGTCCAAGGAAGATCAACAGCCAAGGGACTAGGTGACGTAATTCAGAGCTTCAAATGATAAATCCGACTGTGTAGATGGATTCAGGTCGATGATCGCAACCCAACAGCATGAAAATCAACTCAATCCGACCTCTGTAGCTGCCCCTACAATAGAAACAAGATGGATGGCCCAGATCGCGCCACGTGGTGCAACCTTGGCCGCCCACACACACGCACGCACCACCACACTCGCAAAGCAGCGTGGCTGCACATGCGGAGAAGTGCATGCGCAGCGGTAGCGCATGTGGGTGCGTGCACAGAGGCACACAACACGGGTGAGTGGAGCACGCACCAGCGCAGCGGTAGGTGGGCTCGTGGGCTGTCTTCAATGATGTTTGTGGCGGATCTTCAGCGACGTTTATGACCACCACTAAATGTCCTGTATACGAATTTGATTCTTTCCTCCACTATAAAAGGACCCCTACCCTCCCATTTTTCTTCATCTCTTCCTTTCTTCCTCTCACTACCTCCAAGGCTCTAGAGAGAGCTTGTCCCAAGCCCGGGATGCTCCTCTAAAGTAGAAAACCAAATAGTTTTCCCTCCCCTCATGGCCATTCGTGGAGCATCCCGTAGCCATCCTCTCACCGCCCTTCGGGAAGAAGATCCTCCCTGCGACGCCGTCCTGCCCCATCCTCTATGCTCCGGCTATGTTCTCCTTCGTCCCACTCCTCACCACCTTCCTCCAGGCGACGTCAGAGAGAGTCATCCTCCGAGCAACCATCGAGGGGGATTTCCATCTTTTTCACTTTCGTAGTGTAGTTTTCCTGCTTTCATAGTTATAATAAAAGTTGTTCATAAATAGATAATTATTTCTCTCTCTCTTATATTTTTGCAAGTAGATAAAGTTTTCATCGACTTAATCTCTTGCTTGATAAAAATACCAAAAAAATTAGAAAAGATAAAAATGACAAAAATAAATAAAAGCAAAATGAGGATTTTTCAAAACCAAGCGTTCGCCTCCCCGTGTTCGACCCAGGACTCACTTTTCGAGTTTTGGTTATAAATTTTATCAAATGGACGCATTTTGCGAGCTACGATGACGGGTTCTCCAAACCCCGATTTCAATTCATGAAACATGCCCTCGTCAAGTGACAACAAAGATAGGGGGATTTTTGTAATAAATTCAAAAGTTGAGGGGTTATTTGGGATAAAAAGAGTTAGACTTGGACTAAATTGCAAACTAGGTCAAGGTAATCTATGATTGGGTCTAAATTTTAATACAAACCTAATTTAGACTTAAGGAATCCAATGGTGAAGTTTGATTTTGGTTTTGACCTAATTTGACTGGGTAATTTATGTAAAAACCCAAATTAGGATAATAGCCTGTCTGTAACTCTATTTTGGATTAAAACGGGTTCTGATGATCAATTCGAGGTTGCCAAAACCTAAAGAATATTTTTATATGAATTTTAGATGTTTTATGTGAATTTTATCTTGACCAGAACCTCAGTTAATTAAGTAGATCTATTTTTAGGATTTTAGATGTCCATTAATTCATGAAATGTGCAAAAACTTGTTTCTGTATGCCTGAACCCACTTATTAGACATTAACGACCAAATGACCTTTAATAAACCCCTAACATACCCCATGGTTATTCTGTACTTGTGATAAGATGGTAAAATTATAGAAATAACCTTATTTTCAACTTTTCTTCTCAAAACAACTCTTCCTGCTCAAGGGACCTTCTGACTGATATGTAAGAGCTTTTATTGACTTTATAAGATCAAATTGAGCTAGTTATGACTCATGATGATGTTCCCATCAGTAGTGTAGTGTAGAATCAACACACCCACCTCCTTTGATCAATTCAGATCGGAGGAGATGAACTCATTTCAGTCCACTGATCATTGATTTCTTCCTCTTCATATTTCCATTTTGTAGTCTGATATCCCCTTGATTTTAATTTCACTGATCACCCCTTCATCAGGTCTAATTTCAGATCTGAGGATCTTGTGTCTCAGATATGAAATTAGCGTCATAAACCACCTTGGGGGGTCTCCCACTCATTTCGCAAAGCCATAAAGACCCCCTATATTGTTTTATAAACCCGAATCGCTCGATCATGTCTAAATTTGTTTTTAATATCCAATTCTGTGATTCGGAATGTATTTTGAACTTCATTGATTTGATTGAGCTTGGTTTGATTAGGTGTATGCAAGAATTCCAATGCTTTGGATTTGGATTTTGACATGTGGATGAGCATATATCTGAATCAAGCCCTACGTTGGAGAGTTCTATCAAGGAAAATCAATTTCACTTATTTGAGATAAAACAGGGACCCAACGAATCTTGATCTATCCACACAATTACCTTGAACACCCATCAATGGTGTTCAAGGAGATTAAGTGGAGAAATCATTATAAGACCCAAAGTAAAAGCCCAATCAGGGTGATATTTTATCCTCCATATTTCCACTTACATGATCCTTTATGGGAGGACTTAATTGAAATTTGAGAGGATTTTCAATCGAGAATGAGGAAGATTTGACATGGTTTAAAAAGAAGTTCGAGATCTTATTTTCATAGACACTGAATTTCAGATCTTCTTCTCTCATTTACAAGAAATTTTAAGTGATTTTAAGATAAGATTTGAAGCATGATTCAGTATATTAAATGCCCTATATCAGACTTTACCAAGTTTGATTTTGGGTTTTTCTATCTTGAAGCATACATCAAATCAGTTGGAATTTAGAAATGGTTGAACAGCAGCTTCCTTAATTATTTTAAGATGTCTGAATTTACTACATAAGATTTTAGATAGTGTTGCAATGTGTTTGAGCAACATCAGAACTTTTGAGGTGCTGCTAAAGTCAAGCAGCAATACTGCTGTTACTGTTTGAAGCTGCTGTTGCTGCTATGGCTGCTTGATTTCAGCAGCTGTAGATGTTGCTGGTAGCTACTGTTAGGCTGAATCAATAGGGCAGTGAGCTAGAATTAGGATATTTTGAATAGTTGACATGTTTGTAATGTGTGTAATAATTCATGAACAATCATTCTTGTACTTAAAAATAAATTTTAATTGAGTTTGAAATGCTAGTTTAAGCTCATTGGATTCATTTCAGCTCTTTCATACTTAAATCTATCCAAAATAAGATTTCAGTGGAATTAAAAGAGAAAATCATGTTTTTATGTTCATAAATGCTGAAACATGCTTGTTGGATGTTCTCAGATGTTTGAACACCTTTTCCAACTCTTTAACTAAATTCTTAGGCCATAGGTTTCATATTCAAACACCGATTTAGGCCTCTTTTAGAGTTAACTTGTATATAAATAAAAAAGCTTTAGAAAATCCAAAAAAATAAGTAAGCCTGTCTTGGTGAGGATCAGGTATATTTCTAGGTGTACACTAAGTTTCAAGGTCATCTGAACCCTTGGCTTGGTAGAACATACCAGCTGACGATTCAGTATACCTTTAGACATAATAAAAGAACTTAACCTACAAAAATACGAAAAATACATTCTCTATCTCATCTATTTCTTTCTGTCTCACCTCCTACCTCTATAAAACACATAAAACCCATAAAAAGAAGAAAAACTCCAAAAACACTCAAAAATACCATGTATATTATGTATATACTTGTAATTATAAGCTATATAATAAGTTATACATGTACATATTGTAAAATAGGTGTATAATAGGTATAACTAACTTATATATATATTGTATAATGTAAATTAAATGTTTAAGATTATTTAAACTATATATTACTTAATCATATAACTATTTATTATTTATACTAACTTATAAGCACTATAACTTAAGTAAATATATAAAACCACGTAAATAACTGTATTTACTAATGATACTATATATACATATCTATATGTGTATTATGTATATTATAAACCCTATATTATAATTTAATTATGTATATATAATAAATAATTAATTTATTAAGTTATTAGCTAAGTTATTAAGTTAAATTAAAATAAATTAGTAAATTAAGTTATAACTGAGATAATTTATACTATATCATTGTATTATAGTATTTTAAGTAAATTAAACTAGTTTAATTATATTTATAATGTATTATGCTATTTATACTTAAATTATATGTATAATACACTAAATTCATTTATTTAAATGTAAATAAATTAAAATAAATCCTGTAAAAAATAATAAAAATGTGTATTAAATACTTTAATATGTATACTAACTCTGTACAAGGTCAATTAGACCATTAATTAACTAATTTATATGTTAATTAAGAAATAAACCTAATAATTAGTATGTATAAATTGTAAATTTTAATTAATTTATTATATAGTAAATGTAATTAAATTTGTAAATAAATTATACAATTATGTAGCCCTATGTAAATACTTTCATACCATATAATTTAATTTTAAATTATATTAATTTTTGGCCCTCAATTTGAGGGCCAAAATCAATCAATAGGAACATGCGTGCTAGAGCAGTAGCGTTGAAGCGGCGCTGATATAGTGCCATATCAGTAGAAGAGAAGTGACCGATGCTACTTAAGTTGAATTTGCTCCTTTTCCTTCCTAGTCGTCGCAAGCATGAGCACATGAGCATGAAACGAGATTGGCATGAGATTAGTGTACGGTGCAGGCTGGGAGCCCAGCACTATGCGTGGGCCTAATTGGGCCCATTAACGAGCATAAATCAGATCAAATGGACTAATTAATCATCAGGGTGACCTTAGTAGAGTTCTGGTTCCACCCATTGAGGGTGCTGTGTATCCCTCGAAAAGGTTACCCACCAATAATAAACCTAATTTGTCATTAAGAACAGTAATCAAGCTTTAATCAGTAAGGGTAAAAGAGAAGGCTGTGAGTGCTAAGTGTTGAAGAGAGACCTCTGAGAACGGCTAAGCAGAAGAGAGAAGAACAAAAGAGGCCCTGTGCCTATTGTGCTGTGTGTATGTATACAAGTATATAAGTATATAATATATATATGTTTACTGTAAATAATATGTAAATAATATAATAATATGTATACGTAATATAGAATGATTGAGCTCATATTTGTATATAAATGACATATGAGCTTTACTGGCAGATAAATACTGTATGCAGAATAAATGTCAGTATAGACCCTAGTTTTTACCTCAGCTTATGTATATAGTTTTTCTAAGGTTTAGCGACGCTTATATTTGTTGTTGTATATTCATTATATGTTACTGTAAGTGTTAATATGTTAACTTAAGTTAGTATAGTGTATGTTATTACTTATTATTGTACATCTATCTACGCATTATTAATATAAGTTATAAAAAGATAGTATAGAATATTCATTTATAGTTTTTTATGCTTGTTTGTACATAGTTGTTATGAAGCATTATAATGATTTGTAATTCATTCTTGTATATATAATTGATTCATTCTTTGATTATTAAATTCATCCATTCATTATTGTACATAAAATCAATCTTTTTGGAATTAAAGAATAATATTGGACTTAAAGAGTGATGTATATTAATAACTGCCTCCCAGTGAACGACCTAGAATAAACCAATAAAAATTAAGTAAATAAATAAAATTGACGCGACAATGATTTGTATTTGTCACATATACTACAATAACGACCACTTTTTGTACGAACTGATGGTCGGACAATTATTTTTGGCGTTGTTGCTGGGGAGGCAACTCTCTATACGCCAAAATTATTCTTGAGTTCTTTATTTGTAAATAATTTTTACTTTTGTAAATAAACATTCATTCATTCAAATTTTTTTCATTGTATATAGATTCTTTTATTCTTTTTGTATATACATTCTTTAGTTCTTACTAATCAATTGTTGTTTTTGCAGCACTTGAGGAGTAGGAGTAGCATCTTCTTCTTGGCAAAGATCTTCTTCCTAGTGGGCTCGCTGCAATTCAGACCCGACTTCCCGGTGAAGCTTTTCCAAGGAGCTGCATTATAGTAGCATGGTATAGTATAGTTTAGATTTAAGTATATTACTTAGGATATATTTGTTAACCATAAGTTGTGAGAGCTTGTTCTCACATATCTTGTAATAATTTGGACTCTCTAGACTCTTTTATTATCTCTCTCTACTCATCTCTCATTGACGCGATTTTTCCATTCGTGGGTTTTCCATATCGATTTCTTTTTCTTTAGTTTTTGTTTGTTGCATTATACAAAAATTCAAAAAATCTCATCCTTATCTAGCAGCAGCAAGTTCTAGGCATCCATACTTAAGTTGCATCATTACCTGCTAGATTTCAATTCCAAGTCAATTGCATCAATTGTAGAATTGCTGGAGTCAGGTATGTAATTCCTTACCTTCCTCAACTCCTGCCATCCTTGCATTTGACTTAATTAATAAGACCATCTCTTGTGTTGAAAATATTAGAAAAAGTGAGACAAGTAGCATAGAAAATACACTTTTAAATACTTGAATCAAATCCAAAAGGAGACATAAAAATTTGTCTGAAGCCATGACTGGTTTTTCACCGCTACTGTGTTGATTGCCATCGTGCACACAGCACGATCACATAAGTCACAAATACACGGGTTTCTACCACATCTCCTTGAGCAACCATAGGATCTAGATTCTCAAGATAGTCTTATCCAAACTCCTGGTGGATTTTAGAGGTCTGCACGTTGCTAGGTTTATCTTAAGACGCGTACAATTGCTTGAAACATTTGTTTGCATACTGCTATTTTGCATAGTAGCCTCTAGGAAAAATTTGATTTTTCTCACTTGATTGTTTGATTGGTCTTTCTGTGATTGAGATTGTTTGGGAATTCTGATTTTGTGATTGAGATTGAGATTTACCTTTCTTTTGAGTTGTGACTGTTTTAAAAAACTACGTTTTCAAAAATTGACTCAGTGGAAGGTAAGTGATCCCAAAACCCTGAACTTGTGCTCCCTTTGGGTGCTGATGCCTAAGTTACTGCTTCCACTTCTATGCCTTCCACATCTGATCCTATACCTCTTAGGCCTCAAACTCCCATCCACAACTCCACCCATCATGAGGATGATCATGATTCTGCACAATTGGAGGATTTCGAAGAACTTCCTCCACATCTTGCTACACATCCTCCACCACCAGCACCACCAAACGATAGGTTCCAACCTCCCCCATACCCAAACTTTCCTAACCAACCACCATGGAGAGAGGGCTTATGCCTCATCTTCAACACCTGTTTGCACAACTTCAAATGAATAACCTTACACAATAGGTGCAACAGCTTGTACAAGCTGTGAATCTTTTAGCAAACCTCCAACATCAACCTCAACCTAGAAACCCTTAGTCACCACCTCAACCTCATAGACGTCAACTATGGGATTACTATAATCCCACAGTTTCCCAACCTATTCCTGTGGTACATTATCCTGATGGGGGTCATGCTGTTGAACTGAAGCCAAACATCATTGCACTTATTCCTCACTTCCATGAACTTGCTTCTGAGGACCCTTTTCAGCATTTAGAGGAGCTGAAAAGTCTTACTCAAACTTTGGGTCCGCAAGGCCATGATTAACACATGCTTTTAATGAAAATGTTCTCCTTTTCATTGAATGACAAAGACACCTTCTAGTTTAGAACCTTAGCATGGGCTACACCTATAGACACATGGGCTTCTTTGGAACATGAGTTTCTAAAGAGTTACATTCCCGTAGGCCGCACTAACGCTCTAAGGCATGCTATCACCACTTTCACCTGAAACTAAGGAGAGCAGATGCACGAGGCTTAGGAGAGATTCCACGAGCTTTTGAGAAAGTGTCCCCACCATGGTATCCCACACTAGCAATAGGTCCAGATCTTCTATCATGAGCTCCATGATGACGCAAAGAACTTTGTAGATGCCACTTGTGGAGGGAACTTCTTGTATCGGGACGAGGACTCAGCCTTTGAGCTCTTCGAAGGCATGGCTGAAAACTCTATTAATAATGCTTCGATGAGCATGCTTAATAGAAAGTCCTCTCATTCCCACTCACACTTGGGGGTACACGAAGCCCAATCCAACAGCAGAGACTTAGAGATAGTGGCTAGTCAACTGGATAAGGTGGGCTTAATAGAGAAGAAAGTAGATGAAGTATGGAAATTTCTCTCTAAACCTTCATCATCTCCTTCTTCCCAATCACATGCACCACACACCTCTTCCTAGTTTTCCACAGGAAGGGAAACTGTGAATAACCTTATTGTAACACAACCTGCACTACCAGACTATTCATTCCCATATTCTTCACCGGTGGGAGGAACCTTTGTTCCTCCTTACACTGACTTCCTTGCACATTCTGGAGGTTCAGAGGAGCTCCACACCATTCACAATGACCCATTTACACAAACCTATAACCCTGGATGGCGTAATCATCCAAATTTCTCGTGATCGGGAAATTCACAAAGACCTCCTTATCAACAACCTTCTGCACCATCACTTCACAACCCGATCCGAGCACCACCTCCACAAACACACGGGTATCCACCGTGTGCCTACCAACAACCCCAACCTAGGCCCGCCCAATACTCTCAACTTGGGCCTACACGAGATGACCAATTGGGGTCTATCATGAAAGCTCTTGCTGATATGCAGCAACAAAATATTGCTATGCAGTAGAGACAGGATGCGGCACTAGCCGAGATGATAGCCCAGCTATCGCACTTGATGGAATCCCGTCAACTACATTCACTCCCATCTCAAGTAAAACCCAATCCAAGGAACATACTTGCCTAGAGGTATGTTCAACCTAGACCTTCAGTGCAAGGTCAAGCACATGTTATTTCAAAACCCTTGCATGAAACTGAATTCCACACTGACCAAAATTCTTCCTATCCACAACCTCAACCCCCTCTGTTACCAAATTCTAAGTTATCATCTACATCTAAAGCTAAAATTAATGCCATAGTCACTAGAAGTGGTAGAAGCATTGTAGATCCACCACTTTTTGCTTCTGCATCTTTTCCTGGACCTTCTACTTCCACTCCATCTAATTCACCTCTTCCTACTTCTTCTAAACCTAGGAATGACCCTCCTATCACCACTTCTGTACCTTTTCCAGGGGCCTTAAAGAAGAAGGGAAAAGGAAAGAAGAAGACTTGTTTGGCACCAGAGGAGAATTTGCTTAAGCTCTTTGAGCAAGTTCACATAAACATCCCCTTGTTGGACGTAATTTGCCACAAACCTCTTTATGCTAAGTTTTTAAAAGACCTATGTACACCTAAGCATAAAGCAAGGATTCAGAAAGGGAGTAGTCCAATCATCCTCTCGGAACAAGCAAGTTCCATCATTTCCAGTACCCTCCTGATGTAAACATGCTTATATTACATAAAATGTCTATTTATGCAAGTTCTTAAGAATAAAATTGCATTACATACTATAAATATTGTATAGCATGCATCATCTTGCATTTAGATTAGTCTGAATAAAATGGAGGTTAATTGTCTCCTTTCATGGTCAGGGACAGGGTGACTTTTTATCAAGGCCTTGGATCAAAGATCCAACCATACAGATCTGTTCAGGGCGACGATTGGAGTTCAACGACTCCAAGATCACCCTAATCGGACATCTGTAGCATCAGATAGAGAGCGAGGAACCCTAGAAGATCAAGGGCCAAGACGGTGTTAATCTACATATCAAATGAAAAATCCAACTACATGGATGGATTCGGATCGACGATCGTAGCCTAACAACACGAAAATCGACTCAATCCGATACTCGTGGCATCATCTACATCACCCAGAAGATGGACGGCTAAGGTAGTGCCACGTGGAGCCATCTCAGCCTCCCAACCAGCCGTATGCATCCACTGAAGCATCCCACACCAACACTTCCCTGCAGTTTGATCAAGATGCAACGGCTGTGATGCGCCCGCACTTAAGTTAAGCGCTCGACACAAATGCACCTATAGCGCGTTGGTCAAGCACCTTAACTCAGCGTTAAGGTGAGGGTTTGAGCCACGAGAAGCGCGCGGATGGAGAGGGAGAGCAGGTGAATTCGACAGCGCGATGGAGATTGGGCAACTATGCGTGCCCAATCGGATCCACACGCCATCTGACACGACAAGGCGACATGGCATCACACGCGATGAGGCATGCGGTTGAAGCAGTGGGGATGCGTTCTCATTGAGAGATCGTGGATAGGCGTTGAACATGGGGAGGTGAGCGAGTGCGCGTGCGCCGCCCACTATGGCCACGTTCAGGCCTTTAGTGACAGATTTATCCGTCACTAAAGGTCTTGAATTAATGATTTTCAACATAAAATGACCAAATTGCCCTCACTCCTTGCAACTATAAAAGGAGACCCCCTCCATATGAAATTCTCATCCCTTCTCTTTTCTCACCCCCTCCAAAGCTCTAAGAGCTTGTCCCAAACCCAGGATGCTCCTCTAGAGTAAAAATCTTAATTTTTCCACCTTCGTCCCCCTTCGAGGAGCATCCTGCGCTTGTCCTCTCTCTACATTCAAGAAGCGGATCCCGCGACAATGATGACATGCTGCTTCTTTTCCATTCTTCCCGCTTAGTCCTCCTTCTTCTTTCTCCGTTCCCCGTCTTCCAGGTGTCGTTCCATCCGGCTCGTCCTCCAAGCGATCGTTGAGGAGGATATCTCTCTCTCCATTCTTTTTACTGCTTTCTAGAGTAGATTTATTGCCTTCTAGTGTAATCATTTCCCACTTTTTAGTCGTAATGAGTAGTGTAATGAATAATTTTTGATACTGAAATCCATGTTTTTTCTACATCCCTTTTGCTTTTATTTGTAATATTCTCTTTCTCTCTTCTATTTATTATTTGTTAAATAGTTTTCAACTAGCTATTCTATTTTGTGACAAATAAAACAAACGTATATTTTTAATCAAACGTCCTCTTCCCTGAGTTCGACCTGGGATTTTTATTCCGGCATAAATTTTATTTGTTGAACCCGAGTTCTTTGCTTTCAAACTACAACAAGTTTTCAAAAACCAAATACGATAGTGTAGTAACCCATAGCTTCAACATTTTGGCGCCTTTGCTTGGGAGGTGACGTTCTTTGATTTTTTTCGCATTTTCCAACTTATGAATCATTTACCTCACTTTTCTCCTTTCTTATTGTGATTGCAGGTACTCTTTTGAGATGAGCAAAAGCGGTAGATTGGAGCAAAGTGCTGTTGAAGGTTCTGTAAGTTTTCTGCCACCTCCCACCCATTAGTTTTCATTCCACCACGTAATAACACAAACATAAATCAACTTAAATGTTCCTATAAACTCTAAGGTTAGTTTTATTTGTTTGTTTGACACCTACACCTGCCTCAACGTCCACATTTAAAAATAAAAAAATAAAAAAATCTCACAGAGGTACAAAACCTCATTTGATTTTCAAACTCAACTTGTAAACCGATCTTTGGAACCGGTATACACATCCAAACACATAATTGAGTAGAAATCAGATTAGGTAATCACTTGTGTGCTTAATTAAGTGGTGCAATAGGCCAATTGTTTGAGTTGATTGAGCTGCACCACTTCAATTAAAATCAACTTATCAAGTAGCTGCCGCATAGGTTCAACTCTTAGGGATTTACCAGGCACTCCACATTCTTTTAAGTTTCAAAGGAAAACATCTTCACCTGTGCTTTCAAAACCTGATGTGCCAACAAACTTTTTTGAAAATACTTAAAGTTGAATCCTAAAAGCTACTAAGCAAGATTTGAACCCTAAAATTCACTGCATCAAAAATAATCTTGCTTGAAAACCACTGGTTGTGCACGGACACACACATCAATCAATTGTTAAGGGCACAGCCCAGATAAAGGGCCCATCACATTCCACAGCACATTCAAACCTAGCACTAAATAAAACAGAGTAGACGTTGGCCTTAAGGATTGGACTTGCTCTTTGGAGCACAAAACGAGATTATTTTCGATTAATGTGTTTCTATTGTTCAATCAGATGTCTAGCTAGGGGAGTGGAATCAAACGATCATGGCTAGGGGTTACACTAGGAACCGGAGGCGCAAGTCGAAAGAACCTTCTCCTCAATCCCTCCTTCTAACTTGTTGGATTGAATAGACAGAAGTAGATCAAATCATTTCTTTATCTCAAGACGGGTTCTGGGAGTCTGTAGGTCTTTAGGGTAGCCCACTTAAGGACAAGTTTGATTGCTTGTATTGCAGGACACCTTTCTTCCTTCCATCTATCATGAATCCTTCCACATTTTATACGCATTCCCGCTCTTTCCCTCCTGTTATGAGTTATCCTCAACATGATGATTATCCCAACTCGTACTGTAATCAACCATTGGTTAGTTGGGATAACTAGATTGGGGATACAATTCCGGACCACCGTGTTTAGGGTCTAACCCTGAACACCATAATTGTGATTTCTACCCTTCTTAGAGGCACATCGATTATAGATTATCATCCTTTCATGGACAACCTAATACGATCTACAATCAAGGAGGATACACTGATCCTTACCCATCCTCTGATTACATTGCCTTTAGGTCATCACCACCTTTTGAACAATCCAAAATAACCTATTATTAGGAGGGGTATCATGAATCTCAATTTGGAAACTATTGGAGACCAAAATCTCTCGTGCGCTCGCACGAGAGATTGGGTGCGAATCAGAGATTAGGACCATGCTCAAATGGAAGGGAATTCCTTAGAGAATCTCCCTTCCAAATCTGGGAGGAGATCTCTGAGGAATCAGGGAGTACTCCCACTCCATTTCTTGTCGGAGTAGGATTTCTCCCGATTAATGATGGAGGGACCTGTTTGTAAGAGTGGTGAGGAAGTTAGGGGGTCTGTGCAATGGTTTTCAAAAGATAGGGGCCAAAATGTAATTAGGTGTACTATTTTGCAAAGTTGGTCAAGATGACCTCCTCTTAGGTCCAAATTTTGGTACAAACCTAATTTGGACCTAAGGAATCCAATGGTGAAGTTGGATTTTAGTTTTGATCATGTTTGACTAAATATTTTGCACAAAAGCCCAAATTAAGTCAATTTATGAGTTAGGACCCCAATCTAGGTGAAAATAGGTTCCCAAGGCCGAATTGAAGGTTCTAAACCCTAGGGGATATTTTTAAATGAATTTTAGAGGGTTTACTTGATTTTTATCCTAACCAGAACCTTGTTGAATTGAGCAGGTCTGTTTTAGGGTTACAGAATGTCATTTAATTCTTGGATTGCATGATAACCCATTTCTGACCGAACTAACCCACTTTTTATCTTATTCAAACCATTTGACTTATGTTGTGCCTTTGAGAAATCCCATTTATGCACTGCAATGGTAAAATTATACTTTTAACCTTTATTTCATGTTTTCTTCTCAAAACACTTATTCCTTGAATTAAGCTCTTCTCTAGGTTATGTAGGAGCTCTTATTCTCTTTCTTGGGTCAAAATGAGCTAGTTAGGGCTCATGATGAGGCTCTCATCATACCCCCATGCCTATCTGTTGCTAGTCCCTTAGTAAAATTTTAAGGTTTTAACTTCTATTCTAGACCCTGAGTGTCTATCACCAGTAATGATTCGTGCTTTTCTTCTTCTTTTGATTAGGTTAAGAGTGCTGACAATAGGCCTAGAGGTACTCAAGTATCAACCAAAGTCTGGACCTGACCCACTTTAGCCTCAGTCCTCTGCAAAGGCTTTAAGGCCCGCAGAAGCCATCCTATGGTTTGTTGGACTCTGCGATTAAAGCACCAGTGCTTGAGACATTTTTAGCCTAGGTTCAGTTTGCAGTGAGTTCTTGTAAGAGAGAGATGGAGGATTTATTTGTTTGGAGAGTTTTCTCTCTCTTTCTTTTTATTTCTAGCTTCGAATTGGCTTCTCAACACGGTCTGTATCGGATTGCTTATTCCCATCATCAATCCTCAAAGATCCCTAGCAATCGATGCTTCATGATAGCATCGCCCATGGCAACCCCCAGAATCCTGACTTTCGAGATTTCGAGATAATCCAACCCATGGCATTCCATGGCCGAATCCAGACCCTGGCAATTGTCATTTCGTGATAATGCCACCCATGGTATCTAAACCAGCAGAGTGCTTACATGCCCCCAGTAGGATATTTAAATATCCTAAGAGACAAGCACTAAGGAGATGATATGTTGTTACATGTCTTCAAGGGGAATTTCTTGCCTCTCTACGATGGGGACTCGTCCAAATCAAATTTTGTTGATCGGCCACTCCTATTCTAAGCGACTTTTTCATAACATTGAAACACTTTTTGCGTGATTTTGATATTTATGCGCACTGAACTAGACTGTGTGTGGATTGGGGTGCTTAGGTTACCAAATCCCGCAAATCGAAGGTCAGTTAACGAGGTCGAATACTTCCTAAGCCTTAGACCTAATACTTAAGCTTCTCATTTTCCCCAACCTCTTGAGGATTATCCAGATCTTAGTAGGTATGTGAATTTTTAAGCCTAAGATCTAGCCTAGAAGGCCTAAGATCAACGTTCCTGCTAATCTCTTTTTGTGTCTCCGTAGCACTTTTCTTTCATTTTTCTCTTTTCTTGATGTGGTCTAGAACTTCGATTAATTCTTTAATCTCTTACTAATGACTATCACTTTTTCATTTTATTTTCCTTTTAGTCATTTTGCTCTTTTTCTCCTCCTTATGATTATGTGGCTCACAAAATTTCCTCCGTCTATTTTTTGTTCTTTTTCATAATTTTTCAATTTTTTTGTGTTTTTGACATATGTAAAATTTTTTTGTGAGAATCCTTCTGACTTTTTCTTGGTTCTGTATGTATGCACTTTACCAGCCCCCCATGCCTAAGTTTTGCAATGTCCTCATTGTAAACGGAGGGTGTGAAATGGTGTTGAGGTCAAGGACTTAGAACAGGATACATCGGGTGGGTGGATGGGTCGAAAATGACTGATGCGGATGATTTCATGCTCTGGTACGTGTACCAGAGGTGGGATCAACTGTCCAAGGCTAAACTCAAGGTGTAATGGATGTGGAGTACAGATGGATAATCAGACGGGTCTCTATTTTTGGAATGGCGGATTGCCTCCTGTTAAGTGCTAAATTCAACACCTTCAGTCGAGCAGAACATGGGGTAGAGAGGGATTGGTCAACTCAGTGGAATTTTGTAAAACAAGCACCTTGATTAAGAGCCTGGTTGGTCCAACCAGGTGCTTGTTAAGATCAGTGGGCTGATGATGCAGCCCAAACCCAACCAGTCTGGTGGGTTGAAAGATGTAGATCAGCAGATGCGGAACCCACCATATGCAATGTGGCTCGGATGGATATGGAAGTGAAAACTCGGGTTTAGGCTGAGTCGAATCAGCCTGGTCAGAGTAGGATTCCGAAAAATAATCAGTGCATGGTGTGGAAACCCTTTGGGGTGATTAGAGAATGATGGATCATGTTTTTCAGTCTGATCGATACCCGATGCTCAGTATAGATGTGGAGTTGAATCAGAATAGAAATTGAGTTCGATTGCGGGTCGAGGTAGAGAATGGGTTTTGATCAGTTCTGTATGTGTGGAAGAGGCAGCTTCAATGCCAAGTGTGAATGAGGGCTCTTCTAGAAAGGAATGACAAGTGGTCTCATGTTGAGAGTCATCATAGTAGCTTTCAAAATCAAAAGCGAATGCCTGGAGAGTGTCTATGGGATACTGGAAATCGGAGTCGAGAAAAGATTCGTATTCTGAGTCGCAATCACTCTCAGCATTTGCTAGTTCTGATTCTTGAGAATCGAAAAAAAATGATTCCATGTTACTGGAACCTGAACTGAAATCATTGATCTCGAGAACTGGGGCCTCAGAATCGGAGTTAGAGAATGAGTCATGTGAGCTGAGCTCATAGATTGGCTTGTTATAATCAGGAAGTAGATTTTCTCCGATGTTATGGTCTGATTCAGAATCGTCGGAGAGTTTGTGATAATCAAAATCTGAATGAGATTCAAGATCATGAGTTCCACCATAGAATAAATCATATGCTGTAGATTCAGCAGCCTGACTGGTGTTTAGCCTAGATGTCAATTCTGAGCTTAAAAAGGTGTCCTTATCTGGTAGAGGCTCAAGTTCCAAGCTGGCAGGACAGACCCAATTGAAACCCCACTCATCCAACTCCTCAGTTTTTGTATCGTAAATTGGCATGACTTCTGAAA
Source organism: Thalassia testudinum (assembly GCA_037157565.1). NCBI lineage: Eukaryota > Viridiplantae > Streptophyta > Magnoliopsida > Alismatales > Hydrocharitaceae > Thalassia > Thalassia testudinum. The sequence goes on from JAZHRO010000028.1 coordinate 1,280,685, forward strand.
AATTGATTGGTTTCTCCGAGGATGTTGGCGAGGGATATTCATCAAATAGAGGCCCAAAATCATAGTCTTTATTGAAAAATTGATCTTTCTCATGTGGGACATCGAAATCTTCCAAATAGGTTTAAGATCTAGATTCTAGGCTTAGGGTGTGGGTTGAATCACTACAATCTAGGTCCGAATAACCTTCGAGGGTCACCTTATCAAAATGAGGGGTAGAATTTACACCCTCAAGAGGTTCAGTTCTACTCTCATTATTGCAGGATTTTTGGGATTTTAAGCCTGGTGATTCATGGTCTAGAGTTGGCTCAACATTGTGTTCTCTTGCACTTGGAACTTCCCAACCTTCTTCAATATCAAGCACATTGTATTCTATCTGGGTTGGGAATCCACAACCATTTTGTGCCTCAAACTCGAGATCAGATTGATCCTCGATGTTGCCCCATGATGGTTCATCCTCTATTTGTGGCATATACGGGTATTTCTGGTCGATAATTTGTTTTAATAATCTCATTATCTCTTCCCATTTTTCAAGATCATCTTGGTGTTGCTTTCAAAGTATTGGATTTTTCATGCATTGAAGGTATTCAAGATTGTGCAATTTTTCTATCTCAATGTATCCTGTGATGAGCATGTCTCAGATTGATCCTTTTGTGGCTTCTACCAATAGCACTTGGGCACTTAGGCACAAGTTATGATGAAGGTTGTGGTTGTTGGGACATCAACCTGAATGTTTTCTACTAGTGTTAAGGTTTTGTCTTCTTTTTCATAGAATTTCAAGGCATCCTCAATCATCCTATCTCTCATGGATCTCCGATATTCAAGTTTCTTGAATGGTAGTCCTAAGTGATTTGGCTGCATATTTGGATCAGTTGGTGGAATCAAGGGGTAGAATTGGAATTTGAATCAAGATGTAGAATCAAGTTAGGAAGCGATTAAATCTGAATAAAGAGCCCCACTGAAAATGTACGTGTGTGCTCTAAAGAGAAAAGATGAGAGACTGGAGATGCTTTTGACCCAATTGAGGCACCCAAAAATGTTGGATGACTATGGAGGTTGATGGCGGATGATACCCCTGGATCAAAAGGTCGTCCACCTGAGAATTACATGGGTAGCTAAAGAGGGAGAGTCCCGCAAAGACCCCTACATGGTAGAGCATCCTCAAGGGTTACAAGGTTTCCCCCACCCCACCTCTCTTGTCACTGAGATTCCAGATAGACCAGAATGGGGACCTTGACCTCCTAAGTCTACCACTTTTATTTCAAAGGTGCTTTAGGGTTTTCACTTGAACTTTAGATGTTTTGATGTTGTGACCTAATTTGGAGGTTGGTCGACCCAAGGGGTCAACTTCACCTGACCTGTCCTAAAGATGGCAGAATGATTCTAGGCCTGGGACCTAGAGATCACCATGATTTGACTCCCAGTTTATTAGGTCCAAGATTTTTTTGAGATTCAAGTGCTTTTAGAGCACAATTTTTAGGGTTTGTCTTGTTTAGATCTATTCAATCAAGGGCTTGGATAGCACACTGATGCGGGAGGGTTCATTTCCTTTTATACAGGCATGTGTGACTAGCACTCCAGAAACCCCACTATTGAAACCCTAATTTAGTTCTATTTCCAATCATCTTTTTCATAAAAGTTCTCTTTGGACTCAAAAACAAGAAGTGTGTTGTCCGCAGAGATTAAGCGTGATTTCAATTAGGCACAAGAATTTTGTGGGATAGGATCTAAGAAATTGCTTCCACTTCAATAAGTTTTTTTTCTAATTTTCGCAAAATCAGGAAATGTTTGCCTTAAAGATGGTGATTACTATAGAAAGAAGGCAATTGATTCCTAAATTAATTGCTTCCTTTTGTCTTTCAAGGATTAGGGGATGGTTTAAGAGATTACCTACCCTGGAGTAGTTGATTTGCGGGAGGGATCTTCTCATGAAATACCTTGCAAGATCACAACAAAGCAAAGTAGGGCAAGTTAGTATTCAATATGATAAAAAAGAATGCAGAGATTAGTGATAAATTGCACGTTGCTCCCCAGCAACAATGCCAAAATGTTCCAATGCTTTGTCAGGCTTTTTAAGTCAGTCGCGTTTTAGTATAGGTGACCAAGCGTTGACAACAAATAAGAATTTATTACTCGAAAACCTAAGTATCCGAGGTCGAACACAGGGAGCAAATGGAATTTATTCACTAATCTCAATAACGAAATTGAACACAGAGTTAATCAAAACTTAATTCAGAATATAAATGCAAGAATGTAGGAGTCAAAATTATAACAAAATAGAATTGGATGTCTGATTCCATGATCAGACATCTTAAAAAGATATCTCTCATTTGGCTCTTATTTCCTTCTCCTTTCTACTTTCTCTTCTCTGACTTTCCTCTTTCCTCTTCTTCTTTGACTTTGGTCATCTGCTTCTTCTTCCTTTTCCTTCCTTAGCTTCTGCCTTGGCTCTCCTCTGACTTCTTCTTCTCTTTGGCCTTTCTTCCTTCTTCTTCCTTTTCCTTCCTTGGCTTCTGCCTTGGCTCTCCTCTAACTTCTTCTGTCTGCGGCAAAGTGTCAACTTCACCTTGCCTTTGTCTCCTTCAGCCTTAGCTCTCCTGTGACTTTCTCTTCTTTTTGACCTTCCTTCTTCTTCCTTTTCCAACTAAGTCTTTCCTTCCCTGCTTAGCCTTGCTTCGCCATGCCTTAGCCTCAGCTGTGCCTTCCTCTTCCTTCCTCTTCCCTGCACTCACTGAAGAGCAAAACCTATCCATACCCTTCCCCACATATCTCTCTCTCTATTTCTCTCTTTGGTATGCTCTCCTAGAGCCGAGTAATCGAGTTAGGTGCACACTCGGGTCCAGGCGCACCGGCGTGGGTGTGATGCGCGAGGAGTGCTCAGATAGGTAATCGGGTCGGGTGCCAAGTCCGCGGGGGAAGGTCGCGGACGAGGCGTGGCGAGTGAGGGTGAGGGACCTCACCCCTATGTTCTCAAGGCGAACAGCATAAAGCACAAATTCAATTTATCCTACACGCCGCACTCTTGCGTTCATGAGGTGGGACTAAATGTCCCACTCGCTTCTGTACTCGCGCTCGCAGGAACTCCTTCTTCAATTGCTGCTACTAGGTTGCTTGCCAAACCAATTCCTCAGCTGTATGAGTTCGCACACTCATCTGCTTCCTCTAGGACTCTGACGCCTATAGCGTGCAGCCTGAGATGAAGCTTGCGACCTTCTTGCTGTGTGCTTCAATGGCGGTAGGTGGTGAGATCTGACACACACAGAAAAAACCTTGTGGCCCCATTAAGACACATGGCAAGCTTCACCATGTCAAGGCAAAGGTGGGACGGTAGGTGGTAGGCCACGGGGTGGCCTAAGTGTGCGTGCCTAGGTCACCCTATGGCCATGCTTATGGGTTAGGTGGGTGGGTGTTTAAGGCAGTGATGGTGGTCAGTGGATGGGCAGAAGGTGATCACTGGATTGTGGTGGAGGTGGTGAGGTGTTTGGCGAGGCATGTGGAGGCACCTCACCAGTGGGTGGCCGGAGATGGAGAAGATGGCGGTGGATAGTGGCTGCGAGGGGTTGAAAAGGGAAAATAGACAGAGGGGAATTGAAGAGGGGATAGAGGGGAGTAAGTCTAACCTAACTAAGTGGATGAAGGGGGAGAGTTGGCAGCTGGCTGTACCTGCTGTCGCCGAAGAAGATGGTGTCCAGTGGAGGAAGACGACGATGACGAAGTGTCTAGAGGTGCACGCACGGGTGTTGCGCAACGCAGAGGAAGATGGTGAGGGCAACTCTGCCACTAGTAGTGTGACAAAGCAACAAGAAAGAGGAGGGAGGCTGATTAGCCCATAGTTGTAGGTTAATTAAGTATTTAAGTGCCTAGACATTAGGTTAATTCTAACATTTATTTAGCATAAATTAGGATGTAAATAGATTAATTCATATTTCTAATTTAATTACATAATTCATGCATTGCATTCATATTTTACATGCATTTAGAATTAACTTAGAATGGCATTCATTTAATTAGTTAACCAATTAGGTACATTGTTTAAGTTAACATAAAAGTTGAGGGTTTATATATAAATAACCATAATATTTTAATAATATCCTTTATTCTTCTTCTTTTCAGCAACGGCTTGGCTGCCATTGCAACGCCTCCTGCCACACTAAAGCTACATTCATGGATCAGTGGAGAAGGTGGATTTGCTCCTGCCTCTCCATTCAAATTTGTGCAGGCAGCTACAGAAAGAGGAGAGAGGCTGCCGAGTGGAGCAGGCCTCCACCCTTAACCCACACTGTGCAGAGTCCATCTCTTCCATTCCACACCATCAGCCTCAACCGTGGCGACGACCCTCCACCACCGTGGGCGTGTGGTGTGACAGGCCACACCGCCATCTAGAGGTCGTCTGCATTACCGTGAGCAACTCGCCGTGCACCTCTATCTCCGTCGTCACCAACAACCACCATCGTAGCTCCTGCAATCACCCCTCAGTCAGTTAAGACGTCCGAGAAGTTTCCCAGACGTCTGAAGCTTCGACCTCCCCACTCCAGCAACAACCACACTCGCCCACTTCACCGCCAACCGCTTGCCCTCGTCTGCACACCTGAAGCGCCAGCCCTCATCCGCACGCCCTCCAGCCTTCGTGCGCACCCGAACCCACCGCCAACAGTGCGCGCACCCGCCTGTAGCCTTCCGCCTGTGCGCCTTTCGCCTGCATCCTTCCCACGCCTGCAGCCTCCTCGTCGCTACTTGCAGTGCTGCACCAGTGCGTGCGCGCACCCGCACCTTCCGCCAACAGCAGCGCACCCACGCCTCCCATGCCTCCCACCAGCATGCAGCAACAGTTGCAGCGCTCACCCGCATGCCTGCAGCAGAGCCACCCTCCTCCAACGCACCTCCAGCGCACTGCAGAATGCTCTCCACCTCCGTGTGCACCCTGCAGTAGCAGCAGCTGCATACGCCAACAACACCACCTCCACGTGCGCGTAGTCCCGTGCGCACACCTCCTCACCAGGACACCAGCCGTGCCTGCCCATGCCGCACGCCCTGCGGCACTTCAGCACTGTTGGCAGCCACCTTCTCTAGAGCTCCGTCCGGCTGGCTCCGGCCACCGTGCGACTCACCGCCACCACCGCTACGAAGCCCTCGGTCCAAAGAACTTCCTCCGAGCTTCCCGCCTCCGGCCGTCAACTCCTCTTCGCGCACGGCCAAGGGGAATAAATCCCCCATTTTGCTACAGCATCCATGACATTAATAATTACATTTTCTGCCATTGTCATCTTTTAATGATATTTTATTGAATCTGCATTACAACAAATATCCTCTAGTTATTAAGAATTGCTATTTCAGCATGATTTCTTGATTCAACCTTAATCTGAAGGCAATTTTGGCTTGATTCTTGTCTAAAATAACTACGAACAAACATTTTTAACCGATGTGAATTTAAATATGTCATTGCCTCCCTGTGGATACGACCCGCTCTTCTGCGAGTGGTTATTTCTTTTTAAATATTGATTAGTCGATTTTTCCACCACATAAACCTACAAACGATTTTAAAGCGAACAATCGAATCATCAGAGGCTCATCGGAGCTTGCTAGACTTCTTGACTAGAGGAGAAGAAGATGAAATTAGGGTGGATCTCTAGCCAAGTCGAGATGAAGAGATGCGGCCGGAGGTGATGGTGCTTTTATAGTCGCTGCCAGGGACTCTTATGCTGGGAAGACATGCCTCAAAGCACAAGAGACCTCACCGGAGATGGAAACTGTTGGAGACCCAAATCTCTCGTGTGTTCATACGAGAAATTGTGTGTGAATCAGAGATTAGGACCATGCTCAGATGGAAGGGAATTCCTCAGAGAATCTCCCTTCCAAATCTGGGAGGAGATCTCTAAGGAATCAGGGAGTACTCCCCCTCCATTCCTCGTCGGTGTAGGATTTCTCCCCATTAATGACTAAGGGACCTATTTGTAAGAGTGGCGAGGAAGTTAGGGGGGTCTATGCAATGGTTTTCAAAAGATAGGGGCCAAAATGTAATTGGGTGTACTATTTTGCAAAGTAGGTCAAGATGACCTCCCCTTAGATCCAAATTTTGGTACAAACCTAATTTGGACCTAAGGAATCTAATGGTGAAGTTGGATTTTAGGTTTGACCACGTTTGACTGGATATTTTGCACAAAAACCCAAATATGAGCTTGGACCCCAATCTAGGTCAAAATAGGTTCTCAAGGTCGAATTGAAGGATCTAAACCCTAGGGGATATTTTTCCATGAATTTTAGTGGATTTACTTGATTTTTATCCTGACCAGAACCTTGTTGAATTGAGCGGGTCTGTTTTAGGGTTACAGAATGTCATTTAATTCTTGGATTGCATAAACTAACCCACTTTTTATCTTATTCAAAGCATTTGACCTATGTTTTGCCTCTGAGAAATCTCATTTATGTACTATAATGGTAAAATTACAGTTTTAACCCTTATTTCATGTTTTCTTCTCAGAACACTTATTCCTTGAATTAAGCCCTTCTCTAGGTTATGTAGGAGCTCTTATTCTCTTTCTTAGGTTAAAATGAGCTAGTTAGGGCTCATGATGAGACTCTCATCACCGTCCAACCCTGAAACAGGTCATTTGGTTCAGGGTAACCAGGTTCAAGATAAGGTTCTGGCTAACTTTAGGAATATCATACAATCTTTAGAAGTTCAGCCAATACCTTGCATTGGAAAATTAGAGCCCTTCATTGAGATGATTGGTGATTTGAATAAGTATTTGTTGGATTGGCTCTAGGATGTTAAGGATAAGAACCCAGGTGAGTTTCTACTTGGGAAGTTAGCAAAATTGAGAATGAGATTTGTGGTTGCTTTAATTCAATCATGGGATGAACCCCCTTCAGGAGAGCCTATGTCAGAACACGCTCAAGCACCTGTTGAAGGGGACACACATTACGAGGCTGACCAGATTAAATTAGAGCAACCAATTAAGGATGATCTGATTTCTTCACCTGAGATCCTTGAACCGGGGTACGAGGAAACATATGTCTCCATGGATCAGAAAGTGATGGATGATTTTGGGACATACATTAATACAGGTTTTGATTTCTTTGATTCTGATGGTGAAGATTCAGTTTGCGAAGTCTCACGTGAGTTTATAGAACACGATTTCTGTGAGACGATTGGGCCTGAGGAATCTGATAGATCATTTGATAGCCGAATAACTGAGGAAACTGATCTTATTGGGGCTCACATGACGGATCCAGAATCACATTTTCTGGAGGAAGCAATCCAATGCCCTGATTGTCAGTTACGCCCCATTGAATTTACTGATAATTCTATTTTTGAGATAATTAGACCCAAGTCAATTCTGATTCAGCCACATCTTTTAGAATTTGAAATTTTCGATGGGGTGATTAGTATGCAGGAGATCTCGAAATTTGACATCCTAAAAGAGGGTAGGAGCTGGGAAATTTTGATTTGGGAAGTAAACTCTGAAGGAAGTAGAAGACTAAGTCTAAGGGTTCCAATGAAGCTGAAATCATCAAACCTGACCCTTACGACATTTGTTCTGAGGATGTCCAACCCAAGCACACATTCATTGATTATCCTTTGGAGCTTGATTTTTCTGTAACCCAACTCTTTGGTCTTGGGTTGCATCCTCATAAATTGCGGGCCCGACCCCGCTTGCATTCTGATTTTAGGTTTTGGGTAATTTTTATCCAAAACCTTAGATATTCTCGATCGTGGGGTATGGGTCTGCAACACAATCTGGTCCACAATTGTGGACATCTGCTGGTAGGTCAAAGGTTTCATCTTTTTATTCTGATTCTGACCTGCACCTGCGAATTGTTTATTTCTCTTCTTTGTATAGTGTGCCTAGCTGAAGGCACTAAATTCAGCACATATACAGTTTTTCTTTATCTCGGAGTAAACCCGTCATTCACGCAATTCAGGTGCTTTCTACTCTATTCCACTCTGTTTTATGTCTTTTCAATACAATGAGGACATTGCATTAGATAGGCATGGGGGTAGATATTCATCTCTGAATTAATTCGTCAGCTCCGTAGATTTATTTTATTTTATTTATATATAAAAAAAATGAAAAAAAAATGAAAAAAATTGTGGAATTGGGAAAGAGAACTTGGGCTTAAGAAAATTTTCAATCTTAGGAAATAGTACATTAGGATCTGAACACAAAGACCCTTCAGGTCTTTGGGCTTAATCAGCTCGGGTATCCACTAAAATTTGGATTTATTTTTCAAGTCCTCGCCAACCTGAATTCTATTTTAATTTGAGTAGATGAGTTTGGGTGATAAGTACACGACTTATCAACCTGCTCTCTGATTTGAGGAAACCTTAAGTCCAAAGCATCTACACACTATCTTGTCACTGACTTGTTATTCGGCAGTTTTAACGAAAATTGGGTAGTTATTAAACCTTCTAGGGTGATATGGTTGGCAAGTTACCATGGGTAACAACCCATAGGTAAGTTTTCCAGAGCTCAATCACTGGACCATTCTCTTTTTACTACCTTTAGGTAAATCTTAGACCAAGGAAGCCACCTACTTAAAAAAAAAAATAGAAAAAGAAAGTCAAAAAGAAAAGAAAAAAAAGAAAAGGAGAAAAGAAAAAGAAAACAAAAGAAACAAACCACACTTCGCCGCACGTGTATGGCTGGCAAGTTGTCGGTGGTAACAGCTCATCGACCGGTTGTCCAAAACCCATCTCATGAAATGCACTGAAAATTCCCAAAACACTTAGGAAGAAGCAGAGAAGTAGAATAAACCAGGGAGATATACACTGGATTCACCCTTGTATTGACACCATAAAAATAAAAGTAGGGAGAAAGCTACAAGTTGTAAAGATATACCTTTAGGCATAACTCTCTTTTTAAGGTCACCTAGAGGCGTAGAAACCCGAAGTCTGTTCTAATTGCCGATCAATGAATCTATCACATTCACAATAAGATGCTTAGAACTTATGGTTCTCATCAAATCTTGGGTGAGTTGAATGGCCATAGAAAGCCACTCTTTAACCCTAAACTCAAAAATCCAAAAAACTTAAAAAAGAAGAAAAAGAGAAAGAGAAATTTTTCTTTGAATAAGGCTAGGGCTTGAGGCTGTCTACATTTTGGCAGATACCCGGGCGATATTGTGTCTTTGAAAGTTCAGATCCTAAGTAAAAATTTTTCTTAATGATGAAAATAACTTATGCCCAAATAATCCAACCTAATTCTTTTATAAATAGCATATAGTTTTTTCTAAGGACTAGCAAAAGATAGGCATGGGGGTGTGATGTAAACATGTTTATATTGCATAAAATGTCTATTTATGCATGTTCTTAAGCACGGAATTGCATTACATACTATAAATATTGCATAGCATGCAAATCTTGCATTTAGATTAGTCTGAATAAAATGGAGGTTAATTGTCTCCTTTTATGGTCAGGGACAGGGTGACTTTTTATCAGGGCCTCAGATCGAAGATCCAACTACATGGATCTGATCAGGGCAACGATTGGAGTTCAACGACTCCAAGATCGTCCTAATCGGACATTTGTAGCATTAGATAGAGATCGAGGAACCCTAGTAGATCAAGGTCAAAGATGGTGTTAATACACACTTTAGACGACAAATCTGATCGCACGAATGGATTTGGATCAACGATTGTAGCCTAACGGCACAAAAATTGACTCAATCTAACACCCGTGGCATCATCTACATCACCTAGAAGGTGGATAGCCAAGATGGTGCCATGTGGCCCCATCTCGGATGCCCAACCGGCCGCACGCATCCACTGAAGCATCCCATGCCAACGCTTCCCCACCATTGGATTAAGATCCAACGGCTGCGAGGCACCCGCGCTTAAGTTAAGCACTCGACACAAACGCACCCACAGCATGTTGGTCGAGTGCCTTAACTCAGCATTAAGGCGTAGGTTCGAGCTGTGAGAAGCGCGGATGGAGCGGGCGAGTGGGTGGATTCGACCGTGCTATGGAGATCGGGCGGCTGTGCATGCCCAATCGGATCCACGCGCCATTTGACACAACGAGGCAACGCGGCATCGCACGCGATGATGGGCATGATTGAAGTGGCAGGGATGCGTTCTCAGCCGTTCGATCTCACAATTGAACGGTCGAGATTGAGAGATCGTGGATAGGCATTGAACGTAGGGAGGTGAGCGGGAATGGGCACGCCACCCACTACGGCCACGTTCAGGCCTTTAGTGATAGATTTATCCTTCACTAAAGGTCTTGAATTAATGATTTTCAACATAAAATGACCAAATTGCCCTCACTCCTTGCAACTATAAAAGGAGACCCCCTCCATACGAAATTCTCATCCGTTCTTCTCTTCTCTCACCCCTTCCAAAGCTCTAAGAGCTTGTCCCAAACCCGGGATGCTCCTCTAGAGTAAAAATGTTAATTTTTCCACCTTCGTCCCCCTTCATGGAGCATCCTATAGTTGTCCTCTCTCTACATTCGAGAAGCGGATCTAGCGACGACGACGACGTGCTGCTTCGTTCCCATTCTTTCCGCTTTGTCCTTCCCACTCCGTTCCCTGTCTTCAAGGCGTCGTCCTGTCCAGTATGTCCTCCAAGCAATCGTCGAGGATGATATCTCTCTCTCCATTCTTTTTACTGCTTTCTAGAGTAGATTTACTGCTTTCTAGTATAATCATTTCCCGCTTTCTAGTCATAATGAGTAATGTAATGAACAATTTTTGATAATGAAGTCCATGTTTATTTCACATCCCTTTTGCTTTTATTTGTAATATTCTCTTTCTCTCTCTTCTATTTATTATTTGTTAAATAGTTTTCAACTAGTTATTCTATTTTGTGACAAATAAAACAAACGCGCATTTTTCATGAAACGTCTGCCTCCCTGAGTTTGACCAGGGATTTCTATTCCGGTATAAATTTTATTTGTTGAACCCGAGTTCTTTACTTTCAAACTACAACGACAGGTTTTCAAAGACCAAATACAATAGCATAGTAACTTGTAGCTTCAACACCTCCCTACCAAGATGAAAGACCCAGACACCCCTCTCCTCTCTTTCATGATAGGTAACACAATATTCAATAGAGCACTACTAGATCTAGGTGCCTCCATCAATCTTATCCCAACCTCCCTATTGGCACATTTCGAGGTTGGCAATCTGAAGGCAACCAAGGTGTCCCTGCAATTAGCTGACAGATCAGTTAAAACACCTTAGGGAGTGTTGGAAGATGTTATATTGCGAGCCAAGGATTTTTACTTTCCTGTAGACTTTATAGTCCTTGACATGGAGGTACCTGAGGATATACAAAACACACCTATTGGTTATTTATGCATAAGCCCTTAACTTCTATGTTAAATTAAAATAATGCATGCAATTCACCTAATTGGTTAACTAATTAAATGAATGCAATTCTAAGTTAATTCTAAATGCATTTAGTTATGAATGCAATGCATGAATTATGTAATTAAATCAGAAATATGAATTAATCTATTTACATCCTAATGCATGCTAAATAAATGTTAGAATTAACTTAATGTCTAGGCACTTAAATACTTAAAAAGCCCACAAACATGGGCTAATCAAATACCCCCATGCCTAGTTTTTGCTAGTCCCTAGCAAATCCAAGCAAAACCTAGCACTCCAAGTAGACTAGCCAACCCAATTGGTCTTCCTTTAGAAACATATTAAGTTCAGACTTTAGACCTAAGGTTCTCAAGTAGTTGTTAAGTTACAGAGTAGGTCGGCAAAAGATGAGTTGCAGGCACAAGTTTCTCTGATTTCTGACTCTACCCTAAGGTTTATTGATCCCTGAGATTAAAGCATCCGTGCATGTGTATTGGTCTGAGTTATTTATGTTAAAGGAAAAGGATTTTTTTTTTCCACAAGGAGGCAATGATGCAATAAAATCTCGATTATTTCGTATCCTTTCAATCACATGTGAAATCCATAATCAAATCCGACATGAAATGCGATGGAAAGAAGATGCACAATAACTAAAAAATATAAGGGTATGTGTGCAATTTTTCCTCACTGAAATATTCAATAAATATGTGATGATTTTATGTAATTTTCAATTGACATGTATTAGAGAAACTTTGTGCACATTTTAATCCCAAAACCAATGTTAAAACATGTGAATATCAATAACCACACAATTATCAGAAAGCATGAGTATGTAATCACAATTTCACTGCAAATAAATAATCATAAATTAAAATTGATTTTTGTGGCAATGGCATTCAAATGTAAATTTTAATTAAAACAAAAACAAGGGATCTCACCTCTCTCGTCCTTCCACATGGGAGAGACTCGAGGAGAGACTCCCACAAGAGGTTGGCTGAAGTGAGGCCATCGCGGTGGTGGCAATGGTGCATCACGAGATGGTTGGAGCTGACCTGTCGGAGGAGAGGAGTGGTGGCGGTGGAGGAGTTGCTGCTGCCGCACGTTCTGCAGACGCGTGGAGACGTGGAGGCGTGGGCGCTAGGAGCTCTATAGAGCGCGTAGGCACGCGCGGAGGTGTGACGCTGCAGTGGCGAGATAAAGCGAAGGTGGGCGCACATTCTGTAGGCTGGAGCGCACATGGTGAGGTGTGCGTTCTGCAGGGAGGCACTGGAGGTGGGCACATGGAGGTAGGTGACGAGTCAAATTTCCACTATACGTTGTAGTATTTAAGTGGTGGAAAAATTGACTAATCAACAATAAAAAAAAAACCACTCATAGAAGAGCAGGTCGTGTCCACAGGGAGGCAATTATGCAATAAACTCTCGATTATTTCGTATTCTTTCAGTTAAGTGCGAAATCCCTAGTCAAATCCGACATAAAATGCGAAGGAAAGAAGATTCACAATAATTAAAAAATATAAGGGCATATGTGAATTTTCCCTCACTCAAATCTTCATTCAATATATGATGATTTTATGTAATTTTCAATTGACATATACTAGAGAAAATTGGTGCACACGTTAATCCCAAAACCAATCTTGAAACAGGTGAATAACAATAACGTGCAATTATCAGAAAATATGAGTGTGCATGCGCAAGTTTTGCCATAATAAAATAATAATAAATCAAAAATTAATTTCTGGTGGCAATAGCATTAGATGTAATTTAGCATTTGCTCTCTCTCCTCCTCGCGAGAGAGAGAGAGCACCGGAAGGGCTGTTAACCGCAAGGGAAGTTGACCGACGCGTGGGGATCACGATGATAGTGGCAGAACGGTGCAAGGTGGCCGGAGGTGGCCTACGAGAGGAGGATGACCACCGATCTGTTGGAGGAGCCTGCCTCTACTGTAAAGGAGCTGCGACGAGGTGGACGGGTGCTGGCTCCTGCAGGAGATGCAGCGCCTGCGGTGCTTGAGAGGGGTGTGTGGAGGTGTGCACAGCCTGGTAGGGTGAAGGCTGGCGGATGCCTGCAGGCACTTGCAGGGGTGCGGGTGAGGCGAGGCAGTGGCTGTAGGTCACTTGGTGAGGGCGCGGGTGCTGGAGTGGTGTCAGCGTTGGAGTAGGGCGCGCGCCTGCGGCGGAGGTGGCGAGGCGGGTGTGCCTGCGGGCACGAGTGGCGGTGCGGCTGTGGAGAAGGAGCGGGTGCCTGCAGGTGGCTAGGGCGGTCTGCAGAGAGGGGAAGCACTGCGGTTGCGAAGGCGGGTGCTGGTGCGATGCCTGCGGTGCTTGGCAAGGGCGTAGTTGTGCAGAGTGGCAATGCAGCGCCTACGGGTGCGGGCCTGGCAGTGGTGAAGGCGCGCAGCGCCTTCAGGTGCGGCTAAAGGGAGTGCTAGATGGAGCGGCTGGTGAGGCGAGGTGGGTCTGTAGAGGTCGGGGGGTGCACTGCAAGGAGGTGCTAGAGGGTGGATGGGCACTTATGCGGCTGAAGGGTAGGATGGGGTGATGGCGCTGGAAGGGAGGATGCGCCTCCAGGCGCGGCCTGGAAGGGGCAGACACACTGCCTACGAGTGCTTGAAGGCGGGTGCAGGCACTTGGTGTTGCTCCTGAACGGGTCTGCAGGTGAAGGCAAACTCCTGCAGAGGTAGCGTGCTGCTTGGTGCAGGCACGGGTGGCCGGTGTGCTTGGTGCACAGTGCACACGGTAGAGCAGTTCCCCGTAGGGGGGAAGATCTGATCCTCCTCTCCTTTCTCCGCCTCCTTTTTAACTCCTCTCTCCCCACGTGCGTGAGTTAACGGATTTTCCAAATCCCTTTGCTATTTTTTGCCGGCAGGCATTGAGGGGAGAGTTGTGGCTGGCCGGAGGATGCGCCGTTTGTTAGAAAGGAAAATTTACCCTCACCTCCTTGTTCTTTTCCCAATATTCTTCCTGCACATAAAAACATAAAATCATTACTTGTTAAGTTATTGAATGCTATAAAATATATGTAAACTTAAATCATGATGCATGCAAACATTCTATAACTTAATATAGTTTTTAACAAACCTAAAAGGTACGATTAAAGTTACTTAGGCATAATATTAGTCCATTAAAATGGACTAATATTATGCCTAAGTAACTTTAATCGTAGGCGCAGGTGGTGGGCATGCATTCTGTAGGCTGGAGCACGCGTGGTGAGGCACACGTTCTGCAGGGAGGTGCTGGAAACTGTGGTGTGTGGTGGTGGTTGCAACTGCTAAGGTGTGCTAGTCGCGCGGGTGCGTGGTGGGCTCGATCGCAAGTGGCAGCTGCTGCTGGTGTGCTGGTGAGGGGTTTTGTTGAAGTGGAGGGGAAACAGAACATAAGAAATAAAAAGAAGACGAAAGAAGATGTGGTAGTTTAGACGTCTTAGGTCTTTCCTAGATGTCTTAACTGGCGCGGGGCGAGGAACTGAAGGTGATTGATGGCCGTGGTTGCTGGCAGTGGTTGCATGGCTCTCAGGCGCACGCTCACAGTGATGCACAAGCCACAGATGGCGCGGCGGTCTATCACCCCACCTGCCGCGGTGGAGTGGTCTTGTGCTCGCGGAAGAAGGCCAGTGGTGTGGAATGAAGAGGCTCTAAGCTCTACGTAGTAGTGGGTCGGAATGGTGGTGGCCTCCTCCACATGGCAGCTCTCCCTCCTGTTTTTGTAGCCACATCATTCATTACAAATTCAAAATGCCGTAGTGTAAATGTGATGCGCAGGAGGAGGCGAAGCCGAAGCCAGAGGAGTTACCTGTGCAAAGGAGAAAAAAAATAAAAGAATAAAATATTATGGTTATTTATGCATAAGCCCTTAACTTCTATGTTAAATTAAAATAATGCATGCAATTCACCTAATTGGTTAACTAATTAAATGAATGCAATTCTAAGTTAATTCTAAATGCATTTAGTTATGAATGCAATGCATGAATTATGTAATTAAATCAGAAATATGAATTAATCTATTTACATCCTAATGCATGCTAAATAAATGTTAGAATTAACTTAATGTCTAGGCACTTAAATACTTAAAAAGCCCACAAACATGGGCTAATCAAATACCCCCATGCCTAGTTTTTGCTAGTCCCTAGCAAATCCAAGCAAAACCTAGCACTCCAAGTAGACTAGCCGAACCAATTGGTCTTCCTTCAGAAACATATTAAGTTCAGACTTTAGACCTAAGGTTCTCAAGTAGTTGTTAAGTTACAGACTAGGTCGGCGAAAGATGAGTTGCAGGCACAAGTTTCTCTGATTTCTAACTCTACCCTAAGGTTTATTGATCCCTGAGATTAAAGCATCCGTGCATGTGTATTGGTCTGAGTTATTTATGTTAAGGGAAAAGGATTTTTTTTTTTTGAATAATATATATATATTCTTCTTCTTTTTTTATTCCTCTAAGTCTAACCTCGAATCAGTTATCAACAAGGTTTCGGATTCATTGTCCCCATTACTGTATCTCGAAGGGTGCCTGGCTTTCGATGCTTCGAGATAGCACTGCCCATAGCGACCCCAAGAACTCTTGGTAATCGACACTTCGAGATAGTATCACCCATGGATTTCTAAAGCGAATTCAAGCCTGTGGCAATCGGTACTTCGAGATAGGGCTGCCCATGGTACCTGAACCGCACAATGCGCTTACATGCCCCTAGTAGGATGGATATCCTAAGAGACAAGTGCTGAGGAGGTAATATGTTATCATCGCATCCTCAAGGTGAGTATATACTCCACCTCTCCTGCTGCGGGAACTCTTCCAATCAAATTGTGCTTTCAATCCTCTCCTAAGTCAAAACTAAGAGAACCAAATCTCTTTTAAGAAAGGAATTAAGTTGATTACTTACTTACACCAGACCAAGTGTGTGAAATTTGGATGCTTGGGTTACAAGGACCCGTAAACCAAACGGTAGAACAAGACTCCAGGTACTACCCCACCTTTTAACTCAAACCCTAGCTTTCCTTCCTCAACCTCTTGAGGAATGCTCCGCACCTTAATTCCTACTTAAGTTTTTAAGTCCACAAAGGACCTTAAAGGTCTAAAGCTAGTAGCTCATTGAGCTTCTAAAGTTTGACCCTAGAACCAACTTAGTCTCACCTAGAGTTCTGATTTGCTTAAGAATGCAGGACCTAGCCAGTTAAGCTCAAAACTTTATTATTATTATTTTTATTATTATTTTATTTTTATTTATTCAGATTTTTTTTTAATGCAAATGTATGCAATGTGGAATGCTTTAATTAAATGCATAAATGCACTATGCTATGTATATCCCCAAGCACACCCCCCCATGCCTAAAGTCTGCAATGTCCTCATTGCATAGAAGGATATTACCTGGGTCAGAGATGGACTGCCGTTCTTTTGTTAGCAGCCGAGTAGCCAAAGAACCTGCAAATTAGGTTCAAGGATTGCAGAAATAGGCCCTAAAAATGAGCAAAGTAATGTCGGCCTAGAAAATAGGTAACCTAGGATGTTGACGAGGCTAATGATGAATCCCAATAGCAAATGCTTGTCCAACTGAGATGGGAATGAAATCTTCCCATGTCACTAGAAGAGGTTCTAAAGGATAAACTGGCATAACAACCTCCAAAGAGGTAGGGGGAGGATGACAAGGATCCTCCAAAAGGAATGGGGAAGGAATGGTGTAGAGATAAACCCCCAGGGCAATGGACTGATTAAAGAAATCATCAATCCATACCTGATACTCCATTACAAGAAATATTGGTTTGTTAAGCCCCCCAGTCAGAACAAAAATGAGCAAATCGCTAAGGCAAGGATCGTCTAGGGTGTCCAAGTTTCGAGGTTGTGGGATGGCCATAAGATCTTGGTTGGGTTTAATCAGCTCGGTGTCCATCCCTAACACTCTTTCCAAATCCTCAATTGCATCACTAGCATTCCTTGCACCATCACATGTATCTTCTTGCACTTCATCAGGAGTCACAATTTCGCCTTCAGACATAAGCGAATCAGAGGGTGACTTCGAATCAAATGAAGGTAGGTTGGAAGAAACAAATCCGGGGATTATCCTATCAATGTCATCCCCAGGTTCTTGTTCTTTACTCAAATCTTCCCTAGAGTCTAGATGTGAATTCACATAAATCTTAGAAGTTGCTTCCAAATTTTCCATCATCTCATCATGAGGAGATATATCATCAATGGATGTGCTAAGGAAACCTAATTTGGTCAAATTTGTGACATCCTCAGGGGCTAACTATTCAAATAATACATAATCACCCTTAGTGTCACTCCAAATCTTGAGTGTAGGTTCCTCATATAATTCATCTTTCTCCTCATCATATGATTCATCATATACCCGAGGTCTAGAATCATTTAATATCTCAGCAGATCCCCTAGGGTACTCTATTTGAGGTAAATGGTTTACACTGGTAACATCGGACTCCTCAGATAGGTCAATTTCTTCAGGGTTAAGTTCCCTAAGGGTGGGCTTGAGTTCCATCTCGTGATCAGAAGGGAGGGTAGGATTAACAACTTGACTTTGACCCACTTCATCAAATGTCACGAAAATGCTATCATTTGGGTCGAGGTCTTCCAATGATACCATCATTCCTTCTTTTGACTCCAATATAATCAACCTTATCATCATCTTCCTCGGGTTACCACCTTTCTTCATCCAATGAATAGCTACTTTCATATGTATCTTCCTCCCACTTAAGGCATGGATCTCTCAAGGAAGTGTCATCTAATGGGGAGGTTTCAAAATCGAACCTCGAAAAATAGCTATTCTCCCATACATAATCCGCAAAATTTCCCTCCAACTTAAAGTGTAGCTCTCCTACGAGAGATGCATCTATTGTAGAGGGGTGTACGTCATCCTCAATGGGGTAGATTGGGTAGCTAATTTCATCTCTTTCTTGTTGGCCTGCTCTCGAAGATTCTCCTAACAATTCAATCATTTCGTTTTGCATTTTCTGTATTTCCATCTTCAAGGAGGAGAGGTCATTTCTATCATGAGAGAAGTCAGGCTCAGGCTTATAGTACCCAGTAGTGTCTATCCAACCATTATAATTATTCAGGGAGGGTGGGTTGGGTATTTCTGTGGTGTGTGGGATATTGAGCAAAGCAAATCTCTCTCCTAGGTTCTGCTCACTGATTTGGGGCTTAACCAGGCCAATACTCCTATAATAGGAGTAAAACGGATCCCAATGATTGTCATTATGTCCATCAAGGGATGGACCATCTCAGCATATGGGATCAAAGAGTGTAGAGTGGGGGTGAGGGTGTGGGAAAGATGTGAAAGGATGAAAATCCATGTGGTCCATTCTAACTCACACCTCAATCAGAATTCCCAAAGCAAAACATAATTCAAAAAGGACTTTTTAGGTCTTTCCCAATTTAGGCTTTTGATTTTAAGTCAGATTGTAGGTGAGAATACAATTTGTTCAATCAATTTACGCGCTTATTGTCAACCTACGGCTCACCTAAGAAGACCTAGTTGGAGCTTAGGTGTTCTTCCCTAAATCTCAAATGGTAGAGCAACTCCAAAGACGGAAGATTGAGGGATGCAAGTAGGCCTAAGCCTTCCTTTGAAGCTGTGCTTTCGCGGTGCTTCTCAACTACCCCCAATAATCCGTGACAGGGTATCCCCCTCTTTGGAGTTACAAAACCTTTGATCTCAAGTTCTAAACACTTCAGAATCCAACGATAGGAGGGCTCTTGTCCTAGTATTTCCAAACCTAAGGAGTGTCTAAAAGCGTGCCATGGTGCAAGAGATATAAGTGTGTATACACCACAAAAGATTTTGAATTTTGAATCGCACGCCAAGTTTGAAAATCAAATCCTTGGTTTTTAAAATGTCCTTCCTTTAATTAGTCCTTTTTCTGGAAAATATGTGACCACTTGTTAGATTTATTCAATACAGATTAGGTGATCTTTGAATTAAGTCCAAATGCAATGCGTGACCAAGAATAGGATGCAAAGTAAGAGAATGCGTACCTTGCTTCCAGCAATCAATGATGCGAGAATGCACACAATGCAGAGAAATAAATCTAGAGGCTGCTCATACAGATCTAAATGGTTCGTCCTAGGGGCAGGCAGCTCATTTTTTTTTTTTAGCTACTTGTGCACAAACAAGTAAAAGATAAACAACCCACAAAAGAAAACCTAGATCTAAAGAAAAGAGGGAACAGACTCCCAAAAACTACCCAACACGGGCCTAAAACAAAATCGGGGAACAAACCCCTAAAAATATACCCCAGAACAAGGGTCTCAAACCAAATGTGCAATGAAAAATTAAGTCTAAAGTCTTAATCCTACTCTAATCAAATCAGCGACTAAATGTACAGAGATGATCATCGCGTCCTCTTCCTTCCCCTCCCTTGCAAGGTAGCTCGATCAATTTCTCCTCTAGTGACGTCAAGGGTCGTCTCTCACGATGGCTGGTGTGATTGCGAGTCATAGAATATGTGTCGCAGATCGTTGCACTCACCTCTCTCTAATTCCTCGTACAAATCTCTCTCACATAAAAGATAATAAATGGTCAGATCACTGTGCAATGAGAAATAATCAGAAATGAAATCAGGTGAAATTATTGCGTCTATTGCCTCCACAGCAACGACGCCATTTGACGAGTCGATTCTTCGCTTTTAAAAGTCATTTGTCACATAAAATGACACGTCGTTTGTAGTTCTATTTGGTGGAAAAATCGACTAATCAACAATTAAAATAACCACTCGCAGAAGAGCGAGTCATGTCCACAGGGAGGCAATGATGCAATAAAATCTCAATTATTTTGTATCCTTTCAATCACATGCGAAATCCATAATCAAATCTGACATGAAATGCGATGGAAAGAAGATGCACAATAACTCAAAAATATAAGGGTATATGTGTAATTTTTCCTCACTGAAATATTCAATAAATATGTGATGATTTTATGTAATTTTCAATTGACATGCATTAGAGAAAATTTGTTCACATTTTAATCCCAAAATCAATGTTAAAACATGTGAATATCAATAACCATGCAATTATCAAAAAGCATGAGTATGCAATCACAATTTCACCGCAAATAAATAATCATAAATTAAAATTGATTATGGTGTCACTGGCATTCAAATGTAAATTTTAATTAAAACAACAACAGGGGATCTTACCTCTCTCCTCCTTGCGCATGGGAGAGAGGTTCAATCGAGGAGAGACTCCCACAAGAGGTTGGCTGAAGCGAGGCCATCGCGGTGGTGGCAGCGGTGCATCGTGAGATGGTCAGAGCCGGCCTGCCGGAGGAGAGGAGTAGCGGCGATGGAGGAGCTACTGCTGTCGCGCGTGCTGCAGACGCACAAAGATGTGGAGGCGTGGGCGCTAAGAGCTCTGCAGAGCGCATAGGCGCGCGCGAATGTGCGGCGTTGCAGGTGCTGCGCGTGGAGGTGCGGCGCTGCAGTGGCGAGATGAAGCGGAGGTGGGCGCACGTTCTACAGGCTGGAGCGCGCGTGGTGAGGCACGCGTTCTGCAGGGAGGCGCTGGAGGTGGGCACTGCAGGCCTGCAGGGTGGTGGGTGCGCGGAGGTAGGCGCAGGCGTGGGGCTCTGCAGTAGCGCTGGAGGTGGGCGCAAGTTCTGCAGGCTGGAGAGCACGTGGTGAGGCACACATTCTGTAGGGAGGTGCTGGAAACTGTGGTGTGTGGTGGTGGTTCCAGCTGCTGGAGGTGTGCTGGCCGCAAGTGGCAGCTGCTACTGGAGGTGTGCCAGTGAGGGGTTTTGTTGAAGTGGAGGGGAAATAGAACATAAGAAATAAAAAGAAGACAAAAGAAGATATGGCAGTTCAGACGTCTAGGATCATTCCCAGATGTCTTAACTGGCGCGGGGACGAGGAACTGAAGGTGGTTGATCGCGGTGGTTGCTAGTAGTGGTTGCGTGGCCCTCAAGCGCACGCTCGCAGTGATGCACAAGCCACAGATGGCACGACGGTTTGTCACCCCTCCTGCCCGCGATGGAGTGGTCTTGTGCTCGCGGAAGGAGGCCGGTGGTGTGGAATGAAGAGGCTTTAGGCTCTGCGTAGTGGTGGGTCGGAATGGTGGTGGCCTCCTCCACATGGCAGCTCTCCCTCCTCCTTTTGTAGCCACAGCCTTCGTTTCAAATTCAAAATGCCGTAGCGTAAATGTGATGCGTAGGAGGAGGTGGAGCCGAAGCCGGAGGAGTTACTTGTGCAAAGGAGAAAAAAAATAAAAGAATAAAATATTATGGTTATTTATGCATAAGAACTTAACTTCTATGTTAAATTAAAACAATGCATGTAATGCACCTAATTGGTTAACTAATTAAATGAATGCAATTCTAAGTTAATTCCAAATGCATTTAGGTATGAATGCAATGCATGAATTATGTAATTAAATCAGAAATATGAATTAGTCTATTTACATCCTAATGCATGCTAAATAAATGTTAGAATTAACTTAACGTCTAGGCACTTAAATACTTAAATAGCCCACAAACATGGGCTAATCACCTATCATACTAGGAAGACCTTTATTAGCTATGGCCAAAGTGAACATCAATTGTGAGGAGGGCCTAATCGAGTTGAAATTTGGAGATCAAAAGATGAGATTAGTATTTTTCAGGCCAAAAGCAGACTATCCTGTAGTTTAATTGAGGAAATTTGTTCCTTGGATTCTTTTGATAAGTTGGTTGAGGATACTTTAATTGATTCATTGAATTTAGAACCTCAACACCCTTTGGATTATGACTTGACTTCCCATGAGACACCAGCTGTAGAAACTGAAGACTCACCTCCAATTCCTTTAGTGTCTCTATGATCTTCTGAGATCTCCACACTTGCTACTTCACCAGATCCTATTCCTGTTGAACTCAAACCACTTCCTGACTCTTTGAAGTATGTCTTCTTGGGAACTGATCAGACTTATCCTGTGATTGTCCACTCTCATCTTTCTTCTGATGAAGAACCACAACTCTTATCTATTCTTAGAGCACATAGACAGCCGATAGGATGGAACCTCTCTGACTTGACTGGCATTAGTCCTTACTGTACACGTGGGATTTTCACTGAAGAAGGATCTAGACCTACTAGGTGATTAGCCCATAGTTGTGGGCTATTTAAGTATTTAAGTGCCTACACATTAGGTTAATTCTAACATTTATTTAGTATAAATTAGGATGTAAATAGATTAATTCATAGTTTTAATCTAATTACATAATCCATACATTGCATTCATATCTTAAGTGCATTTAGAATTAGCTTAGAATAGCATTCATCTAATTAGATAACCAATTAGGTATACTATTTTCATTAACATAGAAGTTGAGGGTCTATACATAAATAACCCTAATATTTTAACATTATTTTCTTTATTCTTCTTCTTTCAGAACGGCTGGGTGCCGCTCCAACGCCCGGCTGCTACAGTGATGAAGCCATTCAAGGGGGAGCGGATGTGGTGGATCTAGTCGGCAGCTGATTTCAAACTTGTTCAGGCCACTACAAAAGGAGCAGGGAGGCAGCCGAGCTAGGGAGGCCTCCGCCACCGACCCACCACTATGCAGAGAAAACCTCTCTCTTCCACTCCACACTGCCGGCCTCTACTGTGGCGACGAGTCTCCAGCACCGTGGGCATGTGGTGTGACTGGCCACACCGCCAGCCGGAGCTCGCCGCATCACCGTGAGCACCTTAGCGTGCATCTTCCTCGCTGTTGTCGCAGACCACCACCACCGAGCTACTGATCAGCCACCCTCTCAGTAACTTAAGACATCTGGGAGATTTCCCAGACGTCTGAAGTTACCCGCTCACCTCCACTTCCTCAGCCTGCACTCTCCAACCGGCCACCAGACCACCTGCACCCTCCACCGCTCACCGGCTGCAGACCTGCGCACTCCTGCAGACCAGCCCACGCCACCTTCCCCGCGCCCATCAGCCTGTAGCACACCCGTGCCCACCATCAACCGCGCCTGCAGACCACCGCAGCCATCTCCACGCGCCTGCAGACCACCGCCCACGCCAATCGCGCCAGCGCCCTCCGCAGACCCTCCGCAGCGCATGCCATCCTCCAACCGCGCTGCAGCACCCTCCGCCGCGCTTATAGAACCGCCTGCAGCGCCCTCTTCCCCGCTCCTGCAGACGAACGCCTGCCACGCCAGCCGCAGCAGTGCCCACGGCAGCGGCAGCAGCCACCCCCGCAGCAGCAGCAGGCGGCAGACTTCACGCCAACAGGCAGCGCAAGCTACCGGCTGCAGCACCTCCGCTGGAGCTCGTCCGGCCACCTCCGGCCACCGCGTGACTCGCCGCCACCACCGATTCGAAGCCCTTGATCCAAGGGACCTCCTCCGAGCTTCTCGCGCCCGGCCATCGGCTCCTCGTCGCGCAAGACAACGGGGAAAAATTCCCCTGTTTTGCTACAGTAAAACGTTAATTAAAATTTACATTTTCTGCCATTGCCACATTTTAATCATATTCTATTGACTCTGCATTTTGGAAAATATCCTGTAGTTTCTCATAATTGCCATTTCAGCATTGTTTCTTGCTTAAACCTTAATCTAAAGGCAATCTTGGCTTGGTTCTTGTCCAAATTGACTATGAACAAACATTTTTAAGTGGCGCGAATTTTAATACGTTATTGCCTCCCTGTGGATACGACCCGCTCCTCTGCGAGTGGTTATTTCTTGTTAAAAATTGATTAGTCGATTTTTCCACCACATTAAACTACAAACGACTTTAAAAGCGAAAGATCGACAAGTCAAATGGCGTCGTTGCCGGGGAGGCAACAGACGCAATAATTTTGCCTAATTTTATTTTGATTATTTGTCAATTGCACAGAGATTTGACCATTCATTATTTTCTTTTCTGTGCGAGAAAATTTGTGCAAGAATCAGCCACTATGAGAGGCGACCCTTGACGTCGCCAGACGAGAAGTGGACAAGCAATTTTGAAAGGAGGAGAAGGACGAGGACGCGACGGACACCATTGTATTTAATCGCTAATTTAATTAGAATAGAATTAAGACTGAAGACTTAATTTTTCATTACAGTTAGTTTGAAACCCTTGTTCTGGGGCATATTTTGAGGGTTTGTTCCCCGATTTTGTTTTGGACCCGTGTTGGGTAATTTTTGGGAGCCTGTTCCCTTTTCTTTAGATTTAGGTTTATTTTTTTTTTATTATTATTATTACTTTTATTTGCTTGTGCATAAGTAGTTCTAAAAAAAATAGAAAAAGAAAAAAAAATGAGCTGCCTGCTAGAAGCTGCCTGCCCTAGGATGAACCATTTAGGTCTATATGAGCAGCCTCTAGATTTACTTTTCTGCATTGCGTGCATTTTTGCATTGAAGATCGCTGGAGGCAAGGTACGTATTCTCTTACTTTGCATCCTATTTTTGATCACGCATTGCATTTGGGATTTAATGCGAAGACCACCTAATTTGTACTCAATAAATCTAACAAGTGGTCACATATTTTTTTAGAAAAAGGACTAATTAAAGGAAGGACATTTTAAAAACCAAGGATTTGATTTTCAAACTTGGCGTGCGATTCAAAGTTCAAAATCTTTGACGGTGTATGCACACTTATTTCACTTGCACCACGGCACGCTTCTAGACACTCCTTAGGTTTGGAAATACTAGGACAAGAGCCCTCCTTTCGTTGGATTTTGAAGTGTTCGGAACTTGAGATCAAAGGTTTTGTAAATCCAAAGAGGGGGATACCCTGTCACGGATTTTTGGGGGTAGTTGAGGAGCACCGCGAAAGCACAGCTTCAAAGGAAGGCTTAGGCCTACTTGCATCCCTCGATCTTCCGTCTTTGGATTTACTTGACCATTTGAGATTTAGGGAAGAACACCTAAGCTCCAACTAGGTCTTTTTAGGCGAGCCGTAGGTCGACAATAGGCGCGTAAATTGATTGAACAAATTGTATTGTCACCTGCAATCTGACTTAAAATCAAAAGCCTAAATTGGGAAAGACCTAAAAGGTCCTTTTTGAATTGTGTCTTGCTTGGGGAATTCTGATTGAAGTGTGAGTTAGAATGGACCACATTGATTTTCATCCTTTCACATCTTGCCCACACCCTCACCCCCACTCTGCATCCTTCGATCCCAGACGCCGAGATGGTCCATTCCTTGATGGACATAATGACAATCATTGGGATCCGTTTTACTCCTATTATAGGAGTATTGGCCTAGTTAAGCCCCAAATTAGTGAGCAGAACTCAGGAGCGGGATTTGCTTTACCCAATATCCCACATACCAAAGAAATACCCAACCCACCCTCCCTGAAAACTTATAATGGTTGGACAAACACTCCTGGGTACTATAAGCCTGAGCCTGACTTCTCTTATGATAGAAATGACCTCTCCTCTTTGAAGATGGAAATACAAAAAATGCAAAATGAAATGAGTGAATTGTTAGGAGAATCTTTGAGAGCAGGCCAACAAGAAAGAGATGAAATTAGCCACCCAATCTGCCCCATTGACGATGACGTGCACCCCTCTACAATAGATGCATCTCCCGTGGGAAAGCTACACTTTAAGTTGAAGGGAAATTCTGGGGAGAATAGCTACTTTTCGAGGATCGATTTTGAAACCTCCCCATTAGATGACACTTCCTTGAGAGATCTACACTTTAGGTGGGAGGAAAATACACATGAAAGTAGCTATGCATTGGATGAAGAAAGGTGGCAACCCGAGGAAGATGATGATAAGGTTGAGTATCCACCTGAATTATATTGGAGTCAAAAGAAGGGAATGATGGTACCATTGGAAGACCTCGACCCAGATGATAGTATTTTCGTGACATTTGATGAAGTGGGTCAAAGTCAAGTTGTTAATCCTACCCTCCCTTCTGATCACGATATGGAACTCAAACCCACCCTTAGGGAACCTAACCCTAAAGAAATTGACCTATCTGAGGAGTCTGATGTAACCAATGTAAATAATTTACCTCAGATAGAGCACCCTAGGGGATCTGCTGAGATATTAAATGATTCTAGACCTCGGGTACATGATGAATTGTGTGATGAGGACGAAGACGAATTATATGAGGAACCTACATTCAAGATTTGGAGTGACACTAAGGGTGATTATGTCTTATTTGAAGAGTTAGCCCCTGAGGATGTCACAAATTTGACCAAATTAGGTTTCCTTGGCACACCCATTGATGATATTTCTCCTCATGATAAAATGATAGAAAATTTGGACGCAATTTCTAAGATTTATGTGGATTCACATATAGACTCCGGGGAAGATTTGAGTAAAGAACAAAAACCCGGGGATGACATTGATAGGATAATCCCTAGATCTGTTGCTTCCAACCTGCCTTCATTCACTTAGAAGTCACCCTCTGATTCGCTTATATCTGAAAGCGAAATTGTGACTCCTGATGAAGAGCAGGAAGATCCACATGATGGTGCAAGGAATGCTAGGGATGAAATTGAGGATTTAGAACGAGTGTTTGGGATGGACACCAAGCTGATTAAACCCAACCTAGATCTTATGGCCATCCCACAACCTCGTAACTTGGACACCCTAGACGATCCTTACCTTAGAGAATTGCTCATTTTTGTTCTGACTAGGGGGCTTAACAGACCAATATTTTCTGTATTGGAGTATCGGGTATGGATTGATGATTTCTTTAGTCAGTCCATTACCCTGGGGGTTTATCTCTATACCATTCCTTCCCCATTCTTTTTGGAGGATCCTTGTCATCCTACCCCCACCCCTTTGGAGGTTATTTTAACTGTTTATCCTTTAGAACCTCTTCTGGTGACCTGGGAAGATTTCATTCCCATTTTAGTTGGGCGAGCATTTGCTATCGGGATTCATCATCAGCTCGCCAACATCCTAGGTTACCTATTTTCTAGGCCAACTTTGCTTTGCTCATTGTTAGGGCCTATTTCTGCAATTCTTGAACCTGATTTGCAGGTTCTTCGGCTATTCAGCCCAGCTTTGACCCAGGTAATATCCTTCTATGCAATGAGGACATTGTAGATTTTAGGCATGGGGGGGTGTACTTGGGGATATACATAGCATAATTGCATACATTTGTACATATAAAAAAAAAAAAAAGTTTTGAGCTTAACTGGCTAAGTCCTGCATTCTTAAGCAAATCGGAACTCTAGCGTAGACTAAATTAATTCTAGGGTCAAACTTTAGAAGCTAAATAAGCTACTAGCTTTAGACCTTTAGGGTCATTTGTGGACTTAAAAACTTAAGTAGGAGTTAAGTTGCAGACCATTCTTCAAGAGGTTGAGGAAGGGAAGCTAGGGTTTGAGTTAAAAGGTGGGGTAGTACCTGGAGTCTTATTCTACCTTATGGTTTACGGGTCCTTGTAACCCAAGCATCCAAATTTCACACACTTGGTCTGGTAATTAACTTAATTTCTGAAAAGAGATTTGGTTCTCTTAGTTTTGACTTAAGAAAGGCTTGAAAACACATTTTGATTGGAAGAGTTCCCGCCGCAGGAGAGGTGGAGTATATACTCACCTTGAGGATGCGATGGTAACATATTACCTCCTCGGCGCTTGTCTCTTAGGATATCCATCCTACTGGGGGCATGTAAGCGCATTGCGCGGTTCAGGTACCATGGGCGGCCCTATCTCGAAGTGCCGATTGCCATAGGCCTGAATTTGCTTAAGAAATCCATGGGCGATACTATCTCGAAGTGTCGATTGCCAGGAGTTCTTGGGGTCGTTATGGGTAGTGCTATCTCGAAGCATCGAAAGCCAGGCACCCTTCGAGGTATGGTAATGGGGACAATGAATCTGACACAGACCGTGTTGATAACTGATCTGAGGTTAGACTTAGAAGAATCAAGCAAAAAAAAAAAAGTATATATATTAAAAAAAAAAAAAATCCTTTAACTCAAATAACTCGGACCAATGCACAAGCACGGATGCTTTAATCTCAGGGATTAATAAACTTTAGGGTAGAGTCAGAAATCAGGGAAACTTGTGCCTGCAACTCGTCTTTAGCCGACCTAGTCTGTAACTTAGCAACTACTTAGGAACCTTGGGTCTAGAGCCTGAACTTAATATGCTTCTGAAGGAAGACTAACTGAGTTGACTAGTCTACTTGGAGTGCTAGGTTTCGCTTAATTTTGCTAGGGACTAGAAAAAACTAGGCATGGGGGTATTTGATTAGCCCATAGTTGTGGGCTATTTAAGTATTTAAGTGCCTACACATTAGGTTAATTCTAACATTTATTTAGTATAAATTAGGATGTAAATAGATTAATTCATAGTTTTAATCTAATTACATATTCCATACATTGCATTCATATCTTAAGTGCATTTAGAATTAGCTTAGAATAGCATTCATCTAATTAGATAACCAATTAGGTATATTGTTTTCATTAACATAGAAGTTGAGGGTCTATACATAAATAACCCTAATATTTTAAAATTATTTTCTTTATTGTTCTTCTTTCAGAACGGCTGGGTGCCGCTCCAACGCCCGGCTGCTGCAGTGATGAAGCCATTCAAGGGGGAGCGGATGTGGTGGATCTGGTCGGCGGCTGATTTCAAACTTGTTCAGGCCACTACAAAAGGAGCAGGGATGCAGTCGAGCTAGGGAGGCCTCCGCCACCGACCCACCACTGTGCAGAGAGAACCTCACTCTTCCACTCCACACTGCCGGCCTCTACTGTGGCGACGAGTCTCCAGCACCATGGGCGTGTGGTGTGATAGGCCACACCGCCATCCGGAGCTCGCCGCATCACCGTGAGCACCTTAGCGTGCATCTTCCTCGCTGTCGTCGCAGACCACCACCACCGAGCTACTGATCAGCCACCCTCTTAGTAACTTAAGACATCTGGGAGATTTCCCAGACGTCTGAAGTTACCCGCTCACCTCCACTTCCTCAGCCTGCACTCTCCAACCGGCCACCAGACCGCCTGCACCCTCCACCGCTCACCGGCTGTAGACCTGCGCACTCCTGCAGATCAGCCCACGCCACCTTCCCCGCGCCCATCAGCCTACAGCACACCCGCGCCCACCATCAACCGCGCCTGCAGACCACCGCAGCCATCTCCACTCGCCTGCAGACCACCGCCCACGCCAATCGCGCCAGCGCCCTCCGCAGACCCTCCGCAGCGCACGCCATCCTCCAACTGCGCTGCAGCACCCTCCGCCGCGCTTGTAGAACCGCCTGCAGCGCCCTCTTCCCCGCTCCTGCAGACGAACGCCTACCACGCCAGTCGCAGCAGTGCCCACAGCAGCGGCAGCAGCCACCCCCGCAGCAGCAGCAGGCGGCGGACTTCACGCCAATAGGCTGCGCAAGCTGCCGGCTGCAGCACCTCCACCGGAGCTCGTCCGGCCACCTCCGGCCATCGCGCGACTCGCCGCCACCACCGATTCGAAGCCCTTGATCCAAGGGACCTCCTCCGAGCTTCCCACGCCCGGCCATCGGCTCCTCGTCATGCAAGACAACGGGGAAAAATTCCCCTGTTTTGCTACAGTAAAACGTTAATTAAAATTTACATTTTCTGCCATTGCCACATTTTAATCATATTCTATTGACTCTGCATTGCGGAAAATATCCTGTAGTTTCTCATAATTGCCATTTCTGCATTGTTTCTTGCTTAAACCTTAATCTAAAGGCAATCTTGGCTTGGTTCTTGTCCAAATTGACTACGAACAAACATTTTTAAGTGGCGCGAATTTTAATACGTTATTGCCTCCCTATGGATACGACCCGCTCCTCTGCGAGTGGTTATTTCTTGTTAAAAATTGATTAGTCGATTTTTCCACCACTTTAAACTACAAACGACTTTAAAAGCGAAAGATCAACAAGTCACTAGGCAACCACAGATTAGACTGAATCCTACACTTCAAGAGGTGGTTAAAAATGAGATGATCAAGTGGTTAGACAATGGAATCATTTTTCCCATATCAGATAGCCAATGGGTAAGTCTTGTTCAAGTTGTGCCTAAGAAGGCTGGACTTACCATCATAACCACTGAGTCTGGAGAAGTCATCCCTACATGAATTGCTAGTTCATGGAGAGTATGTATTGACTACCATAAACTCAACCAAGCCACGAAGAAAGATCATTTTCCATTGCCCTTCATTGATCCAATACTGGAAATATTGGTAGGGAATAGATTTTTCTACTTTTTTAATGGCTATTCAAGTTATAATTAGGTGGCAATTCACCCTGATGACCAGGAGAAAATGACCTTCACCTGCCCCTATGGAACCTTTACATTCCGTAGGATGTCATTTGGGTTGTGTAACGCACCCGCTACATTTTAGCGATGTATTTTTGCATTCTCCAATTTAGTAGGTGATTGTTTAGAAGCCTTCATGGATGACTTCTCAGCCTTTGGGAGCACATTTGATGCATGCTTAGACCACCTAACTAAGGTCCTGTAAAGATGCATAAATGTTATTCTAGTACTTTCCTGGGAGAAATCACATTTCATGGTACCAGAAGGACTAGTTTTAGGTCACCATATTTTTGAGAGAGGAATAGAGATTGACCGTGCAAAGGTAAAATTGATTTCTAAACTACCACTACCTTCGTCGGTTAAGCAAATTAGATATTTTCTTGGGCATGCTGGTTTTTATCGCCACTTTATAGCAGATTTCTCAAAGATAGCTCGACCTCTCACAAATCTCCTCTCTAAGGATGTAGACTTCTAGATTTTAATGATTGTGTTCATGCTTATACGACACTTCGTGATCTGGTTACCAAGGCACCAATACTGCAACCCCCGGATTGATCACACCCTTTTGAGATCATATGTGATGCCTCTGATTATGCAGTAGGAGCTGTCCTTGGTCAAAAACTAGATGGGAAACCTACAATCATCTATTATGCTAGTAAGACCTTAGAGAAAGCACAGAGGAATTACACCGTCACTGAAAAGGAATTGCTAGTTGTAGTATTTACACTGGAAAAACTTAGACCCTATCTTTTAGGTTCCCATATTATAGTCTACACTGACCACACTGCAGCTCAACATCTTCTTAACAAGGATGAAAAATCTCATTTGATTAGATGGATCCTGCTGTTGTAGTAATTTTGGTGTAGTCATGCAGAACAAGGCTAAGGCCTTGTTAATCAGAGTGGTCCTTTAGATCAGATGACCTGATTTTTTGTTTAAGTTTGTGTTATTGAAAATTTGATGAGAAACCAACTGTAAGGAATTCTCGCCTCTCAGGCTAACCTAGCTAGTTTGATTATGAGGGGACTACAAGAAAGGTTCTTCCTTCAGCTTTCACCTCCGGTTCCATTACCCCACAGTCGCGATCGTTTGACACTACCCTGCAATCTTAGTCACCAGGTTTTGCAAGAGAGGTTGGAACTACCGAGTAGTTCCAAGCCAAATGTTGGTTATTTGATGCATTTTCGTGAATTCTTAACCTATTTCTCTAATGTAGTATATGGTGGGTGGTCCACAAGGTGACTTGCCTCGCTGACTAACTTTTGGACTCGATGGAGTCCAAGTTAGTCAATGTGGTCCTAGTGGCTCATGCACATCTAAGTTCTTTCTTAAATTGAAGACCACAATTCAAAAGTATACACTATGGTAAGAAGAAAACTAAACAATTTGAAACTTGGTAAGAAGATTCCTTTTTCAATAAGCTTTCCAAAGAGTATTTTTCCAAAATTTTTTCTATTTCAAACAATTAGTGATGAATTTTTAGCTACCCAGGGGTCAAACCTAGGATTTAGACCCCGTGTTGGTTTTTCCATTGGAAACTATATCAAATATGCACCGAAAATTTTTTAAAAATATGATATTGAAAGCTAATTTGATTATCTTTCACACCTCACAAATTTTTTAGTCAAGCTGATTTGTATGTTAGCCAGAAATGAGTTCTAAAGTTTGTAAAAGTTCTGCTTTCAATCAATCTAACTAGTATATACTCCACAAATTTTTTAAAATTCTACAAAAGGAATTTCTTTTTTGAAATGGTGGCGTTGGAAAGATAATTTTAAGATCTAGTTCCACACCAAATTTCAGTATTTTTGGAGCATTAGAAGCATGCCTATTGAATTTTAAAGATGACACTTACTTTCTGACTGAATTTCTAATAGGAATGTGTGCGCCTGATTTTCGCAGCGCCTTTCCTCATTTGCCGCTTTGTGTCACCATTCCTGCACACAAAAATACTATATTAGAGATAAAATCAAAAGTTGCCTTGCCTTCCCAGCAATGGCGCCAATTTGTTCGCGACGTAGATCGCGTAGAAAATCAACACGTTGTAGTATAGAGTGAAATACGTCATGTGTAAATAAATTAACGGAACTTGGTGAGTCCTGATCAATCATAAGGAGGCAGAAAACACTTTTGATTTAATACACATGTTCTCAAGATGATTACTAAAGATAGAAACAATCAATAACATTCACATTACAAAGAGATTGAATCTGATATATATGTAATTGAATGAAAGTAAACTACTACTAATCTAATAGAATGAGGGCACCACGGGTAGTTCGTGGTGGCATTTTGGAGAGGTTGAGAAGAGCAGCAACAATCCATCAGGGTGGCCCAATGGATGCTTCAAATGGAGGTGCAGAGACGGATGTAGAGAAGATGGGAAGAAGAAGAAAGAAAGGTTGAATAAGGAGGAAGAAGAAGAGAATTATGAGAAGTACCTTCAAAGGGGGACCCTTTGGCCTCTTTTTATAGCATTGGTGGGGTTCAAAGAAAGCATTTGGCCCCGTAAATCCATGCAAATGCCTTGGATTAATCAAATACGTTGATCGGGAAATCAACGACTCTGATTAAGCCTTCCAAATCCTTCTTTTATCCTAGTTGAATCTAGTGCTGGCACATGGTGGCCTGTGAAGCATTTATCCTCCATCGCAAGACCACAGATCACTCGCACATGCACCTTCGTTTCTTCTCCTTCGCCACTCGCCTCTTCTGAGCGCCCAATCATTATGATTGGATGGCTTAAACACATGCTCCATCGCACCTTTGAATCCTAAAGTGCTTGCACGTGTGTCTCCATATTCGTAATCGCACGCATTCTTGATCCAGTGCCATCGCGTCCACCACGCATCTACTGCAGAGCCACCCGATGAAGATCCGGCGGTCAAATTTCATCTACGGGCACGCATCTCCTAATCGTGCTTCGATCCCGCATCACCCGCAGTCGGTTAAGCGCCCTCTCCGCTGTTCTACGTGCATAGATGGTTGTGCTTTCCATTTCCTGTGTGGCTGCCCTTGGCCATTGGATGGGAATCCAACGGTCGAGATCTCTCCTGTGCATGATGAGGTGGCTGGAGGCGGCAACGTGGCTGCATTGCGGCCATTGGATGACGATCCAATGGGCCACGGTTCTCCTTTCCAGATTGGGACCTCAATGAGGGGCGGCTGTGATGGCGCCACATGGCACCATCGTGGCCGTCCATCTTCTTCTCCTTGTATCTGATGACGTGGGCATCTGATTAAGTTGATTTCTATGTTGTTGGATTGCAAACGTTGATCCAGATCCATCCGTGCAGTTGGATTTATCATCTGAGGTCTGGATATTCTCCACTTTCCCCTTGGCTCTTGCTTCTTCTGTAGACTCCCTAGGGTGCTACGGGAGTTTGATTGATGTGCTCTTGGAAGCGTTGGACTCCCATCATTATTCTGAACAGATCCATAAGGTTGGATCGATCATCTGCAACCCTGGATTACCTGTAATTAATAATACCTCTCAAATAGCACATTATTATGTATAAAACATGTAAATCATCTAAGATGCAAAGTACGATGTGTATGCATGCAAAATCCCCATGTTAAGGTAGGTTCTACCTTAATTCAAGCAAATTAGGGTTTATGATTGCTGTGCAATCACTCACAAAACGCCATTAGGAATGTCTCCATTTTGACTTGTGTGTGGGAAACATTGTCATCTTCCCGAAGAACTTGAGCACAAAGCCTATTGGGCCATCAGAAAGTGTAACCTGGACTTAAAGAAGGCTGGTGATCATAGAAGATTACAAATTTCCGAGCTAGATGAATTAAGATATGAATCTTATGAAAGCTCAAGGATCTAGAAGGACAAACCAATGGCCTTTCATCACCATCACATTCATAGGAAGTCATTTCACCCTGGTCAAAAACTCCTTCTATTTGGCTCTAGACTTAAACTTTTCCCAGGGAAACTAAGATCCAAGTGGACTTGGCCTTTCAAAATCTTGAGAATCTTTGATAATGGAGCCATTAAGATCACTGAGATTGGCAATTTTGAACCTTTCATTGTTAATGGACAAAGATTAAAACCTTTCATTAAGCCACATGATCTCAGACTTGTCAATTCTACCATTTTGCTCCAACTTCTTGAACCTACTTTTATCGATACATC
The DNA here is from genome assembly GCA_037157565.1 of Thalassia testudinum. Taxonomy (NCBI): domain Eukaryota; kingdom Viridiplantae; phylum Streptophyta; class Magnoliopsida; order Alismatales; family Hydrocharitaceae; genus Thalassia; species Thalassia testudinum. The sequence goes on from JAZHRO010000028.1 coordinate 1,315,276, forward strand.
TACTGGGTTTACGCCTAGCTGAAGGTGTTAAACTTAGAAAGCCTATCCTTGTATATAGTTATTTTCATCTTTCTTATTTTCACCTTTCTTGATTAGGTGTATGCCTATGCATTTTTAGCATACATTCATTGCCACATATGTCATGCATTTCACTTCTTAGCCCGACTTTCCACTCTGAGCTTGTATCAGACTTGAAATCATCCGCATAGAGATTTTTATCTCCTCATTCTGACTTCCTTTCGTCACCCAGTCCAGGATAGTGAAAAGCAGAGCATGCATTTGCATCCACCCTATTCATTCAATGAGGACATTGCATCATTAAGCATGGGGGTGTAAATAGTGAATCATTTAGTAGAATGTAATTGTAGACACACCTATAGTGTATATAGTATAGTATTATCAAAAATACAAAAAAAATTGAAAAAAATTACAAAGTCAAAAATACAAAAAAAATGAAAAATCGAAAACTCCAAAAATTCAATAAGGGACTTGATCTTTATTGTTAAGGGAGAACTTCACAACAAACATTGAGGAGAGAAAAGTATTGAAAAGAATTTAAGTGTTTAATTATGATCTTATTGCTAAAAATAAAAATAGAATAAGTGTTTATGGACATTCAACCTTTGCTGGTTAGACTTTCTGGGCCATTATAGCTTGATTCGCTCAGGCTTTGGCTTAATACACTTTAAGCTTTGACAAGATAGACCAAGATCTCTCCTAACTTTAGGACGTATTCTTGTACCTGAGTCACCAGTACAAGATTCGCTGGTTTGGTTTGACTTAGGAGTCTAAGTAACCTTGGTTTACACGACACAGTGTCGGGAAAGACCATGTGAATTTGAAATTCAACCCTAGTGTTTATTAGGGAAGGTGGAGTCCTTACTTGCGTGTGCAGGTAGACTCCTTGTCCTAGTCTTTAGTCTTGTATCTAAGAGAAGCTCTTTCCACCAAAGAACTCACCCACCAAATTAGTGTGCTCTACCAAATAAAGTTGTCAGAGACATACCGACAATTATTTGTGAAAAAAAAATAGAGAGAGAGAGAGAAATTCTTTGGAATAAATCAAGTATGTTCTCCAAGTCCTGTAAATACAAAATTCCACCAAAAATGTTTTCAGGGTGTAGTACAAATACCCTGTTCCACCAAAAAAATTCTTTGAGCCACAAATGCAATAAGAGTTGGGCTTGAGTCTTCCTCATTTTTGAGAGTCAATCTAAAAACATGAGCTGAAGCTAGGTGATGAGCGTGGAAATCGCGTATTTTGAAATCGTCGAAAATTGTAGTATAGTCGCAAAAACCACTCGTCAAAGGTATTTGTGATAACGAAACTCATGTAGATTTTATTCTTTTTAGAACTTGAGTTCCGGTCGTTCGTCTCTGGGAGGCGTGAAAACAAATTGAGATTTGAATCAACTTTTATAACCTAAATCTAACCTAATATTTTTTGTCCTTTTGTCTTTTGCACTTTCTTTTGTGTTTTTGATCTTTATTTGAAAAGCAAAATGAAACCTAGACCTAAATAAACTAGCAAAAACCTAAGTGACTATGTGCATCTAAATGAGGCCATGGTGGCCGTGCATGGTGTGATCAAACCTAAGTATCACATAAGCAAGCAAACATGAGGACAATATCAATTATAGAAACATCATGAAATTATTTATGCATAAAAGATTATCACATATCATCTACACTAGAAAGCAAATAAATAGAAGAAATCCCTCATGCCAGAAAGTTGCCACTAGGGCCATCGACCTTGTGTGAGGGTGTAGGGTAGACCTTGGGTATGCAAACTCATCTACACGCCTACCAAAAGAGATGGCCGGCCACAAGAGGCTATGGGTGAGCCTTCATGGTTGTCCAAGAAGAGAAGAAGATGGGGGTGAGTGCACCCAAGTGGAGAGAGGAGGGTGTTGCACCCTTTCTCTACCAATGGCCGTCCCTGAAGCTTTGGAGAGAAGCTTCTCTAGCTAGCCGTGCATGGAGCCTTAGAGGAGGATGAGGAGGACAGCCTTAAGGTTTTGGAGGGTGGAAGCAAGTTTAGAGTGGAGAGTATGGATGGGAGAGTGTATGGAGATAGTCCAATTTCGTGGCTCTCCCTTTGCCCTTATGGAAGGTTCCATTTGGTTACCAATTTTGGTGGCTCCTAAAATAGCCAATGCCACATTTTTTGGATCTAGGTTTGACACAAGTTTTTAGAGTTTCCAAGAGAGTGTGCATGGGTTTGGTGGGAGTAAAATGGGAAGGTGTGCGTGTGTGTGTGGGTGTGTATTTTTCGTAGGGCTAGGTTATGGGTTTTGGTAGGATTAAGTGTTAAATAGGTTGGGTCAATCTAGATTAAGTGGGTGTGGACCTAATTAGGCTTAGGAAAGTCTAATTTGGTAGGAGTGAACCGAATTAGGACTAGGTCAAGTCTAATTAGATGTGTGCATGTGATTAGACTAGGGTAACCCTAATAGGTATTTGTTAATTAGATCTTGGGTGGATCTAATTGGGCTTGGGTGCACCCAATCAACTGTAGATGTACCCAATTAGGTATGGGATGGTTCAATTGGGTTAGGGGTGGGACAAGTAGGGCTATGGATAGTGGATTAGGCTTAGGAGGTCTCTACTTAGGTTTCCTAGGGTGTCCGGTGGGGTTCCTTGGTCAAAATAGGCAAGCTAGGGCATCCAACACCAAAATCAGGAACCAGAGAGCAGTATCAGACATCCAGGATAGTGGTCAGATGTCTTATACTACAAAATTGGACATCTGGACACTAAATTAGACATCCAATTCTATGTCAATATGAGTTTTGGCTTCCTGGATTGTGATTCTGCAGAAATCAGACATCTAGCCAGATGTCTGGACGTCCTAAAATGTGCTGGAGAGTGGGTTTTAGGTTTTCTAAGGTTGGTTTTGGTTCCTAATTGTTTGGGAGAGGGATAGGGTGGATAAGAACAAGAATAGTTCTATCCATGTTTGGGTTTTGAGGCTAAGGTGCCCTAATGGAGGTTGTTTTGGGCTTGAGAAGGCTGTCCTAAGGATTCTAAGGGTAGGGATAAGACTGTCCTCGTCACTCCTCTTATCTGAATCAGTCTTCTTCTTCGTTTATTGCTTTATTCCACTGTCTCCATCCTGGATCACTTTATTATCTGCAAATAGCAATAAAAATCATTAACTAGTAGGATATCTCATCTTATTCTAAATAGACTGATGTAATGCATGATATGCAAGATATGTGTGCAATATCCACAATTTAAGCTAGGTTCAGACATTATTTAGGTTGATTAGGGCCCATGATTGCTGTGCAATCATACCCCCATGCCTAAACTTTGCTAGTCCCTAGCAAATGCAAGACTAAATTATTCACATAAGGGTACCTAAGGGGTTGATTATTTTATCAAGTGTATGCGTAGAGATTTCTCTCCTTTTTGTTTTCATCCTATGTTCTAGAAATCTAGACAAATGTGAAAGTGCAGCTACGTAGCTTTGGCAACGGATTCGAGTGAAAAGCCTGATTCACCTCTAAAGCCTGTACTTGACCCCTAGTAAAAATTCTAGTAGGATAGGCGGATTTCTTCCCTCGAGGTATTCAAGATATTCTATGAATTCCACCCTAGCTTTAAGCTTAGGTAGAGAATCTTATAGGGAAAAAATTATATATTTGGTGGCTCACTCCCAAATAGTGCTACATAGAAATTAGTACTAAAGAATCTAGATTCCCAAATTATTAAGTAACTCCACTCAGAGAAAGATGCGAAAAACTATGCTCTCTTTTGGTTCCTTTATATTCATTCTCTCTTTTCCTCTCACTTTTTTTTTATTTTTAGAGCTCACAATCTTACCAGATTCTCACGTATGATCTGTATTTAGCAGTCGTACTTAGCATTAACACTTTAAGTGAGTTCTCATAACCTTAACACTAAGTCGGAATTCCTCAACCAATATTCGAGCGGTCAGAAACACAGAAAGATGGTTAAGACCATATTTGGTGGATTTCATTTTTATTTGGTGTATTGCCTCAATGTAACAGAAATAAACACTAAATACTACTAACTCTATTTCTGCATTTTTCTTTTTCTAAAATTTTTTTCTATTTTCTTTTTCTAATTTTTCTACTTTTTTTATATATATCTCTCCTTTTTTATTCATCATTTTTTTTTATACAAATCAGTACTACGTAAAATAGCACATGACATGCGTGACTTTTTATTCAAGAGGCATTATTAAAGATTGGTGGTACTCAAGAGACATTGGGTGGCTTATTTGGTGGAAGTGCCTACTCACGGCACCGGGAGAGATGGATAGGATGGTGTATTTCTGACCTTGACTTCAATACCCTCCTTCAGGTGAGGATTCCGTAAAGAATGGTCCTAACCATCCACCTTAGCCCTAGTTTTATGCAAACTCGCTCCCTATGTATTTGCCTTATTTAGTGGCTCTCAAAATTTCTCACAAAATGTATACGCAGGATCTGAGAGCGAAAATTATGCCTAATCTCTGAGTATCATTACCTAATTATATATAGTTCCATATTCCTTACACTAATCTTAGAGCACTAGTACACTCTACTTTCATCTCACACTATTTGGTGGATTTTTGGAAGAAAATCTACCTGACTCCCAAAACACTATCCAGGGGTTCAAGAAAAGAAGCATTGCTTCTTCTTTACAGACTAAAGACGTTTATCGGCCTTCACTGTGAATCCACTGCAAATTCTACGTGTGTGTGAAAATTGTTCTGCATTCCAAATTACTGGAATCAACTGAGGATAAAATCCTTAATACATTCTCTTGATAAAAATCTTATTCATGAATGCAATATATACACATGCTATGTATAACCTTTCAAAAGTTGCACTTTGAAAATTTCCCTAATTTGGGTTATATTCAGCTTGACCCTAAATTTAGAATGAAAAGGTGAGTGGATGAGTTGAAAGTGGTTGTTGTGGATAATTTTTAGCTCCAATGCGAGCATTGGAGGTGGAGTCGGTTGTTTTTAATTTAAGGACCCTAAAGTGCAATTAGCATGATGTACAAAAGGTTTTTCCTAGGTGTTGGCAGAAAATTTTTAGTTTACAATTACTACCCCCCCATGCCTACTTTCTTGCATGTCCTCATGCATGTATATACTGAGAAATAAAATAAGACAGGGAGTAAATGGGTAGAATTCACCTGGAATGGCTCCTGAAATTTGACGTTCCACTTATTCCAACACCTGAAACTGAATATGTAGGAAAAATATGACAAATAAAATATGCTATATATAAGTGCTGAGATTAACACCTCCAGCTGGGCGTACACTCAAAAAGGATATACCAATATATTATTGAGAATGGCGAGTAAAATGATATGAATTTTAGTCTCATTTGCCAACAGCGGATCGCAAATGCAAACTAGCTGTCCATGAATTCTAAGTCCAAATAATCGGAAAAAATGTAGATGGGGCTTAGGATTATCTGCAGCCAAATGCTACAAAAGAAAGACAAACAAATACGGGTGCTTGGAAGAAATGAATATGAAGGCATCCTGAAGAGGTGATGGAGAATATGGGTGGTAGGGGTATGGGTGGAGTCGTGTGGGGTGAAATCATATGGGTCCTGATAATGGTGATGAATGGAAGGCATGACCCAAGTAGTGTGGTCAGATCTGGAAATCAAGGTCTAGTGATCAGTCTCTGTCTCTACCAAAGATGTTTGGGTCTCATCTTCTTTTATCTCTTCCAAATTTTCCAATGCCAATTCCCAATTATCACATGATTCCCCAAAATTTTTAGCTTCCTTTCATAACTCATCATATGTTATCCCCAATAGTATTTCAATCTCTTGAATTTCTTTTTCATAAGGGGATATTTCCTTCTCACTTAGATGAAATTGGTCATTAGATTTAGTAGTGAGTCCCTGCATGAAAGTGGAATGGGCTGAATCATTGATTGAGGAGTTGTTACACTCCTTTTGATTTTGTTGCTCCGTGTATGAGATCATTTGAATTAATTCATCAATGTCTCCATGGGCATTCTTAAATACAACAAAGTCATATTTAGGGCCCTTAATACTTGGTTCCTCAAAATGAAATGATTGGTACTCAGGCCCTAAATCAAGATCAAGATTCTCAAATAAATCTCCATTCTTGACTTTAATAAGATTATCAATATCATCCACCTCAGGTGTTTGATCAACATAATCTTGCATGACCACCATCGACTCACAAATCGATTGCGACACACCTGACCCAAATTCAAACTTTTTTTATTTTTTTTGCTTGTCCCGGATTTTATGAAGCTCTTTCTTTGTATCATCATATTCTCTTGCACTAGCTTCTTTTATTTCATGAATCATTTTGATCAATTGAGTAATCCAGGATTCATTGCAAAGGGCAGGGGTTTGAATTGGGCTAGGTCGATCAAGATAGTCAACCATACTATCAATGATTTGATCTAGTATTGAGGGTGACTTATGTGATCTAGTGGATTTATCGATTCAGGTCAAGTGGTTCTACCCAGGTGTCAATTGCCATAGTTTCTTCCGAATTACCCTCCGACTCACATTCCATGTCATCCAGAAAATACCCTGACTTTGTTTTCTTAGCGGCTGCATAAATATCAAAGTGAATCTTCTCATTGCCGCTACTCATCTCCATACATCCTGAGTAGCAGTCAATCTGTGCATTGGCCGTAGCTAAGAAAGGTTGACCCAGAATGATAGGTGAATTACTTAGTTTTTCTGGTATATCTATGTCCAAAACAATAAAATCGATCAGAAAGCTAAGACCTTGCACTTTAATAATCACATCCTGAACTACCCCCTTAGGTAGTTTGATGGAGCCATCTGCCATTCTAATGGTGATAGGTGTGTGGTGCAAATCTCCAAGTCTGGTGCGGTCAAAAAGGGCGGTAGGAATCAAGCTAATGGAAGACCTTAGATCCACAAGGGCTTTGTTGAAGGTGAATTCCTTTATGGCACAAGATATGAAGGGTTTTCCAAGGTCAATCATTTTGGGTGGTAGAGTGCCAGAAACAAATGCACTTATGTTAGCTGATAAAACCACCTCTTTAGGTGTGCAAGTCTTTTTCTTCTTTTGTGACTCTTTCTTTAAGGCCTCAGGAAAGGGTAAATAGGTCAAATCAACTTCAGAAGCCTTTTTCTTCTTTTTGTCCCTTGAGTCTAAGTCAGAGTTGGATGTGGGTTTGGTTTTATGATTTTTGGTTGAGCCCGAATCAGGTCGTTTGGGTGGGCTCTTAGCTTTTCTCTTCCTTTTAGAGGCCACAGATTTGGCCCCCGCACAATGGCATGTATGATAGATTTGAGGAGTCGGAAGAATAGGTGGAGAATTGGAGTGAAAAGGCATTTGCATCTAGGGATAAAGTGATTCTTGAAGTCTCTTGGTTTGATCCCTTTGAGATTTCACTTTATTTTCCAACTTAGTAAGCCTTTCTTCATTTTTCTTGTCAAAGTCCAACAAAATATTCATGATATCTTCAAGGGTGGTTGCAGGTTGGGCTGGACTACATGGTTGCCCTAAAGTGGTTTGAGTGGAATATTGGGATGGCCTAGATTGATGTTCAGTCTAAGTCAATCTCTGTGGTGGCCATGAAAGATCAGGATTGTTTCTCCACTCTGGGTTATACGAATCTAGATATGAATCAATGGGTGTATCAGCCTGAGTGGGGCTGACTATAGAGGGAGTTGATTGAGAACCTATTATGTGGTCCTGTACTTGTGATCCATTATTCTAATTCTCTTAGAGATATCTCATCAGGTATAGGTGTATCAGAAATAGTGCATTCCTCAATTGATCTACCCAAATCACAGATTAGGTCCAAAGGTGCCTTTTGGGTTGGCTGAGTCCAGGATGCCTCCCCATGGTAGCAAGAATCAGTAGAGTAGCTAGTGGATCCAAAATATGGGTCACTAGACCCACTAGGCTGGTTTTTCCAAGTCTCTTGTTCCTGAGAGGAGTGGTAAGATTGAGATTGTGCCCGAGATCATCTAATTTTCTCTAGAAGTTTGGCACATTGATCTGTATAGTCCTTGCTATATTCCTGAAATTCAGCAACTATGGCTTTCAATTGGTTCTAATCTAGATAAGGGTTAGATCCATGAGGTTCAGGTTCTAAATAAGCTAGGGGATAAGGATGATCATACCCACACTGGTTAGGATGAGTCTCCCAACTAAGAGGAGTCGAAATCATGGTTGGTTTGGGAGATGGAGGACCCTGATGGTCAAAAGAATGATATGGGTTCATGGATATTTGAGAGAAGATGCGAATAGAGATAAGAGATAGTCTTCCTTAGGAAGACACAACAAGCTACAAGGGGCTGGTGGAATTAAGGTAAAGGCCTAGGAAGAAAGATGAGAGAGCCCCAAATCAAACAAACAAGCTAGCCTTAAATTGTATACCCTAATTGGATCTAAACCTGGTATCCTGAGATGGAACTGAGTTAAACCAACCCTTGAATTACTTGGCTGGCCAGATTGGTACGACCCCTAGGACACCCCACTCGGCAGGACACCACTAAAGGTTAACGCAGTTACTGGATCGACTTTTCTTGTCACCAGTTGGTCCAAATAGACAAGTCCTTGATTTTTACCCAATTAAATTTCAGTTACCAAGTAATTTAGTCCTGCCTAGGGCTTGTCTACTTAGTTTTAGGCTTGGGCCTAGAGTGCTCTTGGAATGTGATTGAGCAATTGGGGGTGTTCCCTTAAAATTGGATTTAGAGTGTGAAGTGCGCAAACAAAGGGTTTGTAATACAAGCTTTAATTGATGTAGTGGCTTTTATGGTTCAAGTGCTTGTATTAATTTTTTTCTTTTAAGGTTTCCTTGTTTAGGTCAATTCAAACAAGGTTGTAGTGAAGCACACAATAGGTTTTGCAAGTCCCAATTGTTATATGAATTTCCTTTAAGTATGACATGCAAATGTGCTCTACCCTAGTGTGGAAAAACTAATATCAGATAGGTCTATTTGATCTTTTAAGTCCAATAAGGTAGAAATGGTGCGACCCAATCAAGGAAAACAATGGTACTAATGCACCACTACTAAGTGAAATAGACCTAATTGGTTGGCAAAGTTGAAATGTAGATCAATTTCAATTCAAGTGGGTGAGGGGAAGACAACCAATCACAGCAAATCCATTCTCATGCAATCACACCCAAATCAGGCTCAAACAGGTTTGTTTTAGGTCTCTAAATTTAAACCCTAATGTCAATTACCTAGGGTTTGTGCTTCTAAAATCTACAGTCAGACCTTAATCTAACTTAAAATCACTCCCCAAATTCGTAACCGAAGAAAAATAATATAAAATTTGGTAGAGATCTTCCTTTTTCAATAATTTTTTCGAGGAATATTTTTTAAAGATTTTTACTATTTCGTACAATTTTTCATGAATTTCTATGTTTTAGAGGGTCAAATAGACCAGATGGACTCCCTACAAGAAGTGTAGATTGAAATAGTACTAAAGAAATCCAAAAATTCTTGAAAATTTATAGAAAAGTGTTGAACGCTCGAATTGCTATGCTAATGTGTTTGGTTTTGGAAAACCTGTCGTTGTAGCTTGAAAGCGAAGAATTCATATTCAACAAATAAAATTTATACCGAAATGAAAATTCTGGGTCGAACACAGGAAGGCGGACGTTTGATTTAAAACCTACGCGTTTCTTTTTATTTGTCACAAAGTAATTCAATTTAAAACTATCTAATTATTTACAATAAATAGAAGAGAGAGAGGGTAAGAGAGAGAGAATATTACACATAGAAATAAAAAATGAGATGTAGAATAAACAGAGAATTTATCATTAAGGTGATTGTTCATTACAACTAGAAAGCATAACACAATTGCACTAGAAAGCGATAAATTACTCTAGAAAGAATTAAAAGAATGGAGGGAGAAATGTCCTCTTCGACGAATGCTTGGAGGACGAGCAGAACTACATTAGAAAGCAATAAATCTATATTAGAAAGTAGTAAAAAGAATAGGGAGAGAGATATCCTCCTCGACGGTCACTTGGAGGACAAGCCGGACGGGACGACGCCTGGACGAAGGATGACGAAGCAAGACGACGGAGGACAAAGCAGAAGAACGGGAACGGAGCAGCACGCTGTCGTCGTCGTGGGATCCACTTCTGAAGGGGGACAAAAATTTGGACTTTATCTCGCGAGAAGCATCCCGAGTGTGGGACAAGCTTCTCTTGAGCTTTGGAGAGGTAGAGAAGAGAAGGAAGGTATGAAAATTTTGTGTGGAGGGGGTCTCTTTTATAGTTGCAAGGAGTGGGGGCAAATTGGTCATTACATCTTTAAAATAATAAATGAGGGGTCTTTAGTGATGGATAAAACCGTCACTAAAGCCCCAACGTGGGCGTAGTACCCGCCGCCCATGTGTGTCTCCTCAACTGCCCGCGCTCAACGCCCCTGCACACGTTCATCAAATCTCAGCCATTCGATCGCGAGATCGGACGACTTAGGATGCTCCTTTGCCCGCTACTGTATGCCTGCCTCAACGCGTATGATGGCGCATACTCGCCGCGCGTGCAATAGCGCGTGAAAGCCATCGAGCGCAGACGACTGTCCGATCAATATCCGACTCACGCTCGCACTTGCTCGCCCACGCCCTTCGCCTCCTCGCTGCAGCTCGAACACGTGTCCACTAATCGCGATAACGCCTTCGACCGCTGCGCTACGAGGCGTGGATGGTCGAGAGGACGCTTTTAGGCGCGGCCGTCCACAGTCGTTGGATCGAGATCCAACGGGGGAGAGGGAGTGGGTGCGGAAGCTTCACTGGATGCATGCAGCCGTTTGGGTGGCCGAGATGGCACCACGTGGCACCATCTTGGCCGTCCATCTTCTGAATGTTGTAGATGGTGCGACGGATGTCGGATTGACTTGATTTTTGTATTGTTGGGCTGCGATCATTGGTCTGAATTCATCCATGTGGTCGAATTTGTCATTTGAAGTGCGGATTTACACCATCCTGGCCCTTGATCTTCTAGGGTTCCCCGGTCACTATCTGATGCTACGGATGCCTGATTACGGCAATCTTGGAGTCGTTGAACTCCAATCGTCACCTTGATCACATCCATACGGTTGGATCTTTGATTCGAGGCGCCGATAAAATGTTTGCCCTGTCCAAGCACATAAAAGGAGACAATTAACCTCCATTTTATTCAAACTATTCTAAATGCAAGATGATGCATGTTATGCAATATTTATATCATGAAATGCAATCCTATGCTTAAGAACATGCATAAATAGACATTTAAGTAGTGTAAATGTGTTTACATCATACCCCCATGCTTATCTTTTACTAGTCCCTAGCAAAAACTATATGTTATTTATAAAAGAATTAGGTTGGATTATTTGGGCATGAGTTATTTTCAATCATTAAGAAATTGTCTACTTAGGAACTGAACTTTCAATGACACAACAGTGCCCGAGTATCAGCCAAAATGCAGACCACCTCAAGCCCTCGCCTTATTCAAAGAAAAATTTCTTTTTCTCTTTTTACTCTTTTCTAATTTTTTTGGATTTTCAAATTTTAGGGTTTAAGAGTGGCTTTCTACGGCCATTCAACTCACCCAAGATTTGATGAGAACCCTACGTTTTAAGCATCTTATTGTGATTGTGATAGACTCGTTGACCAACAATTAAAATGGACTTTGGATTTCTACGCCTCTAGGTGACCTAAAAAGAATTCTACCTAAAGGTGTATCTTTACAACCGGTAGCTTTCTCCCTACTTTTATTTTTCTTACGGGGTCAACACAAGGGTGAATCCAATCTATATCTCCCTGGTTTATTCTACTTCTCCGCTTCTTCCTAAGTGTTTTGGGAATTTTTTAGTGCATTTACTGAGCTGGGTTCTGGACAACCGATCGATGAGCTGTTACCACCGACAACTTGCCAGCCATACTCGTGCGGGAAGTGTGGTTTATTTCTTTTTTTTCTTTTCTCCTTTTCTTTTTGATTTTTTTTTCTTATTTTTTTTTTTAAGTAGGTGGCTTCCCTGGTCTAAGATTTACCTAAGGGCAGGAAAAAAAAAAGAAAGGTCCAGTGACTGGGCTCTGGCCAACCTACCTATGGGTTGTTACCCACGATAACTTGCCAGCCATATCACCCTAGAAGGTTCATTAGCTACCCAATTTCCGTTAAAATCGCCGAACAACGAGTCAGTGACAATATAGTGTGTAGATGCTTAAGACTCAAAATTTCCTCAAATCAGAGGGCGGGTTGATAAGTCGTGTACTTATCACCAAAACTTATTTACTCTAATTACGATAGAATTAAGATGGCGAGGACTCGAAAGACAAATCTACATTTTAGTGGATACACGGGCTGATTAAGTCCAAAGACCTGAAAGGTCATTATGTTCAAATCATAATATAGTATTTCCTAAGATTGAAAATTTTCTTAAACCCAAATTCTCTTCCTAATTTCGATTTTTTTTTTTATAAAAGAAAAGAAAACAAATCTACAGAGCTGATGAATGAATTCAGAGATGAATATCCACCCCCCAGGCCTATCTAATGCAATGTCCTCATTGTATTAAAAAGACATAAAACAGAGTGGAAAAGCGTAGAAAGCACCTGAATTGCGTGAATGTCAGGTCTACTCCGAGATGAAAACTAAAAAGAACTGTATATGTGCTGAGTTTAGTGCCTTCAGCTAGGCGCACTATACAAAGAAAAGAATTGAAGAATTCACAAGTGCAGGTCAGAATCAGAATAAACAAAAGAATCCTCTGACCTATCAATAGAGTTCCACAGATGTGTACCAGATTGTGGTGCAGACCCATCCCCCATAATCGAGAATATCTTAGGTTCTGGATAAAAATTATCCAAAACCTAAAATCAAAATGCAAGCGGGGTCGGGACTGCAATTTATGAGGATGCAGCCCAAGACCAAAAGTCGGGTTACAGAGAATTGAAGCTCAAAAGGATAATTGTTGAATGTGTGCTTGAGTTTGACATCCTCGAAATAAATGTCGTAAGGGTTCTGATTTGATGGTTTCAGCTTAAAAGTAACCCTTCGACTCAATCTTCCATTTCCTCCAAAATTAACTTCCCAAATCAGAACTTCCCAGCTCCTATGCTCCTCATTCAGCATATCAAATTCCAGGACCTCTTGTATATTAATCACCCTGTCTGAAATCTCTAAGTCTAAATGATGTGGCAGAATCAGAATTGACTTGGGTCTAATTATCTCAGAAATAGAACTATCAATAAGCTCGACGGGGTGTAATTGACAATCAGGGCATTGAATTGAACCCTCCAGAAAATGCAATTCTGGATCTGTAATGTGTGCCCTAATAGGATCAGTTTCCTCAGTTATTGGGTATCAAATGATCTATCAGATTCCTCAGGCCCAATCGTCTTACAGAAATCGTGCTTAGAAAACTCGCGTGAGACTTCGCAACTTGAATCTTTACCATCAAAGAAATCAAGATCCGTATCAATGTATGTCCCAAAATCATTTGTCACTTTCTGTTCCAAGGAGATATACATTTCCTCGTAACCAGGCTCAGGGATCTCAGGTGAAGAAATCAGATCTTCCTTAATTGGTTGCTTTAATTCAATCTGGTCAGCCTCGTAACACGTGTCCCCCCAACAGGTGCCTGAGCAGGTTCTGTCATTGGCTTTCCTGCAGAAGGTTCATCTTGGGAATCATCCCAAGATTGAATCAAAGCAACCACGAATCTCATCCTCAATTTCGCTAATTTCCAAAGTAGAAACTCACCTGGGTTCTTATCCTTAACATCCTGGAGCCAATCCAACAAAGACTTGTTTAAATCATCAATCATCTGAATCAGGGGCTCCAATCTTTCAATGGAAGGTGTTGGCTAAACTTCGAAAGATTGTATAATATTCCTCAAGTTAGCCAGAACCTTATCTTGAACCTGGTTAACCTGAACCAAATGAGTTGGTTCAGGGTTGGGTGGGTTTGGGCTCCATGTAGGGGAATTAACGAATTGAGATTAGTTATATGACTCGTCGATCTTTCACTTTTAAGTCGGTTGTAGTTTAATGTGGTGGAAAAATCGACTGATCAATATTTAAGAAGAAATAACCACTCGCAGAGGAGCGGGTTGTATCCACAGGGAGGCAATGACGTATTAAAATTTACACCAATTAAAAATGTTCGTTCGTAGTTAGTTTGGACAAGAATCAAGCCAAGATTGCCTTTAGATTAAGGTTTAAGCAAGAAATAATGCTGAAATGGCAATTATGAGAAACCAGAGGATATTTTCCGCAATGCAGAATCAATAAAATATCATTAAAAAGTGACAATGGCAGAAAATGTAATTTCTAATTGACGGTTTACTGTAGCAAAACAGGGGAATTTTTCCCCTTTGTCTTGCACGACGAGGAGCGAGATGGCCGGGCGCAGGAAGCTCGGAGGAAGTCCCTTGGACCAAGAGCTTCGAATCGGTGGTGGCGGCGAGTCGTGTGGCGGCCGGAGGTGGTCGGACGAGCTCCGGCGGAGGTGCTGCAGCCGGTGAGCGTGCGCGGCCTGTTGGCGTGAAGTCTGCCGCGCGCTGCTGCTGCGGGGGTGGCTGCTGCTGCTGGAGTGGGCGCTGCTGCGGCTGGCGTGGGCACGGGAGCGCAGGCGTGGTAAGCGCTGGTCTGTAGGCGCGGGGAAGAGGGCGCTGCAGGTGATTCTGCAAGCACGGGCATGGTTGGACGGGTCTGCAGCTGTGCGCGGGTCTGCAGGCGCGTGGAGAGCGCTGCAGCCGGTGAGTGCGTGGAGATGGGCGCGGTTGGAGGGTGCAGGCGCGGTTGAGGTGGGCATGCGTGGTTGGAGGGTGCAGGCACGGTTGGAAGAGTCTGTAGGCGCGGTTAAGGACGGTTGTGGTGGTCTGCAGGCGCGGGGAAGGGCGTGGGCTGCAGGCGCGTGGAGAGCATGGGCTGTTGGAGGTGAGCGGGTGGCCCTGTAGGCACGGGAAGATTGGAGGTGGACTTCAGACGTCCGGGAAATTTCCCGGACGTCTTAAGTTACTGAAAGGGGGTGGTTGACGGTTGTTGCGGCGGTGGTGGTTGGCAACGACGGCGAGGGAGATGCACGCTAAGGTGCTCAGGGTGATGCGGATGAGCTCCGGATGGCGGTGTGGCCTGTCACACCACACGCCCATGATGGTGGAGACTCGCCGCCACAGTAGAGGCCGGCAGTATGGAGTGGAAGAGAGAAGGTCTCTCTGCACAGTGGTGGGTCGGTGGTGGAGGCCTCCCGAGCTCGGCTGCCTCCCTCCTCCTTTTGTAGTGGCCTGCATACATTTGAAATCATCCGCCCGACCAGATCCACCACATCCGCTCTCCCTTGAATGGGTTCTTCACTGCGGCCGTTCGACGTTGGAGCGGAAGCCATCCGTTCCTGCAAGAAGAAGAATAAAGAAAATAATGTTAAAATATTAGGGTCATTTATATACAGACCCTTAACTTTTATGTTAATAAAAACAATGTACCTAATTGGTTATCTAATTAGATAAATGTGATTCTAAGCTAATTCTAAATGCACTTAAAATATGAATGCAATGCATGGATTATGTAATTAAATTAAAACTATGAATTAATCTCTTTACATCCTAATTTATACTAAATAAATATTAGAATTAGCCTAATGTGTAGGCACTTAAATACTTAAATAGCACACAACTATGGGCTAATCATTATACCTGATAAACGACAGTTTATCATCATTCTTATGCATTAAAACAAACCTAGCTCTTAGGATTTTACTCCGCAAATGGCTTTTTGGGCTGCATTTAGGCATAAAATAGGTTAGGCATGCATTGCATTTTTTATTGTCTTTTTAATACGTTTTTGTGAGTGTTAGGGATGTACAGATATACAGATCCCTAAAACCCTAGCACTCAAGAAGGAAAATGGTGAAGGAGAAGCCTAGACTAGCTGGAACTCAACTTGATCCAGCTCACCACAGCTGGAACCTAGCTCACTTGAACTAGGGTTAGCTCATCCCAGCTCCATTCAGCTAATCTCAGCTGAATGGCAGCTCAAGAGAGTTCATCTTAGCTCACCCTCGCTCAAGTCAGCTTAGATCCAACTCAACTTAGCTGAGTCTAGCTCATCTCAACTCCCACTAGTCCATAGGGAGCTCTAGCTAGCTCAGCTGAGTTGACAGGAGTTCACCCCAGCTCAGATCCAGCTACATCCAGCTCCACTCAACTCCAGCCAGCTGAAGAAGAACTCATCCCAGCTCAGGAAGCTCAAGTCCAGCTCCCGGGGACTTAGCTTAGCTCAACTCAGTTGAGCTAAGCTACCTTAGCTGCCTCAACCAGCTTGATTCTCCCCGGGAGCACCAGACATAACTCACCTCAGCTCATCATGGTAGAAGGTAGCTCACTTTAGCTTAGCTTAGCAACTAGCAAAGAACTAGCAAGCTAAGCCAGCTAGAGTAGCCCCATGCCATCATCTTCAGCAGCAGCCAGCTCCAGTTCCAGCTCCAGACTTCTCCTCCTTAGCTCCTCTCTTCAAACCCTAGCTCCAATACCTCCTCCTCTACTCTATAGCTAGCTAAGCTAGCTTAGCTTAGCTTAGCTAGCACTTAGCTCCTTGGCCATCCACCACCTTCAACTCAACCCTAGCTAGCTCCATCAACTAAGCTCACCTAAGCTAGCTATCCTACTCCAAGTTGGCGCCACCACCATCACACCCCTTCACCACATCACCACTACCAAAATCCACCTATTTTCCCTCCAAACTAACCTTCTAGAACCTTTCCCTTTTGGCGCCAACTTTCCCTCCAAAATTCCCTTCATCTCCACCATACACCTCTCCTTAAATCCATCTCCACCATCCACCTAACCCCCCTTCTAGAAGACCCTAGGATGGCGCCAAAATGGTGGTGTCTCTCCACCACCAAAAGCCACCAACACCACCATAACCACCCCCTTAACACCCCATGAGTTGGCGCCAATTGCCCTTAGCCTTAGGATCCCCAACCACCTCCATCTCTCCATCTTAGCCCTCCATTCCAACAGTCACCTTAGCCCCCTTCCTACTCTACATAAACCCACCACCTACCACCATTTTAGATCATCCTCCATTAGTGTAGTTTGCTACCTATACAACCTATACCTACGGCCAAGAAGAAGGAGTAGAGAAGGAGATTAAAGGGGCACATCACCAGCCCTTTTGGTGCCTTCTTCTCCCCTCTCTCTTCAACTTGGGCCATGCCAAGGAGGAGGACTCTTCCACTTCAAGGAGGATGGCCAGGCAAGGGAGAAGGACCTATGGTGGACGTCCACCCTTGGAGAGAAGCTTAGGGCACTCCCCCTTAAGTCTTGGAGGACATCACCTTGGCGGAGCACAGCAAGGAAGGAGTTGGAGGATTCTTTTCAAGATTGGGAGCTACCAACCTTGGAGCAAGAAGCCCTCTTCTTCACCATCTATCTAGAGGATTTGTGTTTGCTTTTCTTTATTTTAATTTTTCTAGTAGTAGAAGAATTCCTCTACTAGGATTTTTTGTAAAACACTTTTCATTAATTTAGATTACCTTCTTTGCAATTTCTTATTTGCATTTCTACTTGCTTTGTTTTTAGCATTCTTCACTCCCTCTCCCTAATTATTCTAGGCCCCCACTTGCCTAGAGTGAGCTTAGGGAGAGGCTCTACTTGCCACTTAGAAGTAGTATTTAAATTTGAAGTGTAAATCACCTTCCCGCCACCATTTCTCATGTTGTCTTAATTCAAAAACAAAAAAAATGATATATTGAAAAATGCCAAAAAGAAAGTTGAGATTTGTATTCCAAGCAAGAGAATCAATTTTGCAAACATTTGGCCTCCTTGGACGACCTTCGATACTCCCCCTATCTAGGAATATAAATTTAAGAGTTGATCGGTTTTGCACGTTACAACGACGTATTTAACAAACCGCGTAAAATCTGCTCAATACCCTTCCTGATAATAGGTCATTTCAGATTGTTCACAAGGTGGTGATGACCTAAAGGCAGTGTAATCAGAGGATGGGTAAAGATTGGTGTATCCCTCTTGATTATAGATCGTATTAGGTTGTTCATGAAAGGAAGACGATCTATAATCGATGTAGCTCTGAGAAGGATAGTAATTAGAATCAAAGTGTTCAGGGTTAGACCCTAAACACGGAGTTCCAGAGCTGTATCCCCAATCCGAATTATCCCAACTAAATGATGGTCGATTATAGTACGAGTCGGGATAATCGTCATGTTGAGGATAATTCACAACAGAAGGGAAAGATCGGGAATTCATGAAATATGTGGAAGGATTCATGAGACACGGGAGGAAGAAAGGAGCCCTACAATACAAACAATCAAACCTGTCCTTAAGTGGGTTAACCTACAGACCTACAAACTCTCAAAACCCATCTTGAGATAAAGGAACGATTTGATCTACTTCTGTCTGTTCAATCCAACCAGTTAGAAGGAGGGATTGGGGAGAAGGTTCTTCCTTTGACTTGCGCCTCCGGTTCCTAGTGTACCCCCCAACCACGATTGTTTGATTCTACTCCCCTAGCTAGACATTAGATTGAACAGTAGAAACAGTCTAATTGAAAATAATCTCGTTCTGGGTTCTGAAGAGCGAGTCCAATCCTTAAGGCCAACGTCTACTCTATTTTATTTAGGGCTAGGTTTGAATGTGCTTTGGAATGTGATGGGCCCTTTAAATGAATTGTGCCCTTAATGATTGATTGATTTGTGTGTGCGTGCACAACCAGTGGTTTTCAAGCAAGATTGTTTTTGATGTGGTGAATTTTAAGGTTCAAATCTTGCTTGGTAGCTTTTAGGATTCAACTTTAGGCATTTTCAGACAAGTTTCATTGGCACACCAGGTTTTGCAAGCACAGGTGAAGATGTTTTCCTTTAAAGCTTAAAAAGAATGTGGAGTGCCTGGTAAATCCTTAAGAGTTGAACATAATTGACAGCTACTTGATGAGTTGATTTTAATTGAAGTGGTGCGGCCCAATCAACTCAAACAATTGGCCTAGTACACCACTTAATTAGGCACACAAATGATTACCTAATCTAATTTCTACTCAATTATGTGTTTGAATGTGTGTACCGGCTCCAAAGATCGGTTTACCGGTTGAGTTTGAAAATCAGATGAAGTTGTGTACCTCTGTGAGATTTTTTAATTTTTATTTTTTTTAATGTGGGGGTTGGGATGAGTATTGGTGTCAAACAACAAACAATCTAGCCTTATAGTTTATAAAAACACCTAGGATGATTGATGTTTGAATTATTATGTTGTGGAATGAAATCTAATCGGTGGGAGGTGGGGCATAACTCACAGAACCTTCCACAGCACTTTTCTCCGATCTACCGCTTTTGCCTGTCTCGAAAGAGTACCTGCAATTACAATAAGAAAAGAGAAAAGTGAGGTAAATGATTCGCAAGTTACAAAACGCGAAGAGAAATCAAAGAGCGTCGCCTCCCCGGCAACAGCGCCAAAATGTTGAATGCTTGAATTGCTACGCTAACGTGTTTGGTTTTGGAAAACCTGTCGTTGTAGCTTGAAAGCGAAGAATTCGTGTTCAATAAATAAAATTTATACTGAAATGAAACTTTCAGGTCGAACACAGGGAGGCGGATGTTTGATTTAAAAACTACGTGTTTCTTTTTATTTGTCACAAAGTAATTCAATTTAAAACTATCTAATTATTTACAATAAATAGAAGAGAGAGAGAGGGTAAGAGAGAGAGAGAATATTACACATAGAAATAAAAAATGAGATGTAGAATAAATAGAGAATTTATCATTAAGGTTGTTGTTCATTACAACTAGAAAGCATAACACAATTGCACTAGAAAGCGATAAATTTACTCTAGAAAGCATTAAAAGAATGGAGGGAGAAATGTCCTCCTCGACGAATGATTGGAGGACTAGCAGAACTACACTAGAAAGCAGTAAATCTATATTAGAAAGCAGTAAAAATAATAGGGAGAGAGATATCCTCCTCGACGGTCGCTTGGAGGATGAGCTGGACGGGACGACGCCTGGATGAAGGAGGACGAAGCAGGATGAAGGAGGACGAAGCAGAAGAATGGGAACAGAGCAGCACGCCGTCGTCGTCGCGGGATCCACTTCCGAAGGGGGACGAAAATTTGGACTTTATCTCGCGAGAAGCATCCCAGGTGTGGGACAAGCTTCTCTTGAGCTTTGGAGAGGTAGAGAAGAGAAGGAAGGGATGAGAATTTTGTGTGGAGGGGGTCTCCTTTTATAGTTGCAAGGAGTGGGGGCAAATTGGTCATTACATCTTTAAAATAATAAATGAGGGGTCTTTAGTGATGGATAAAACCGTCACTAAAGCCCCAACGTGGGCGTAGTACCCGCCGCCCACGCATGCCTCCTCAACTGCCTGCGCTCAACGCCCCTGCACACGTTCATCAAATCTCAGCGATTCGATCGCGAGATCGGACGGCTTAGGATGCTCCTTCACCCACTGCTGTGCACCCGCCTCAACGCGTACGATGGCGCATCCTCACCGCACGTGCAATAGCACGTGAATGCTATCGAGCGCGGACGACTGCCCAATCAAGATTCGACACATGCCCGTGCCCGCTCGCTCATGCCCGCTCTCCCGTGCCCTTCACCTCCTCGCTGCAGCTCGAACAGGCGTTCGCTGCTCGCGATAGTGCCTTCGACCGTTGCGCTACGAGGCGCAGATGGTCGAGCGGACGCTTTTAGGCGCGGATGTCCACAGCTATTGGATCGAGATCCAACGGCAGAGAGGGAGTGGGTGCGGAAGCTTCGCTGGACCAAGATGGCACCATCTTGGCCCTCCATCTTCTGAATGTTGTAGATGGTGCCATGGATGTCGGATTGACTCGATTTTTGCATCGTTCGGCTACGATCGTCGATCCAAATTCATCCGTGCGATCGAATTTGTCATTTGAAGTGCGGATTTACACCATCCTGGCCCTTGATCTTCTAGGGTTCCCCAGTCACTATCTGATGCTACGGATGCCTGATTAGGGCGATCTTGGAGTCGTTGAACTCCAATCATTGCCCTGATCACATCCATACGGTTGGATCTTCGATCCGAGGCCCCGATAAAATGTTTACCCTGTCCAAGCACATAAAAGGAGACAATTAACCTCCATTTTATTCAAACTATTCTAAATGCAAGATGATGCATGTTATGCAATATTTATATCATGAAATGCAATCCTATGCTTAAGAACATGCATAAGTAGACATCTTAAGTAGTGTAAATGTGTTTACATCAAAAAGACTAGGTTTCAGTGGCATTCCAACCCCACAAATTTCAAAGAGATCTAATTTATGTAGAGGTCAAGATTAATGTTTAAAGTTATAAAAAATCAGAGTGGAGACTATTCTGAACCCCTTCCACTGTGAGAATTTTTAAAATTCGTACAAAGCGAATTTTTCCAAATAAAAGGTGGTGCTAGAAAGCTGGTTTGAAAACTTAATATCAAACTGAATCCCAAGATTTTTGGACTCCTAATTCCAGGGCAATAAATTTTTGAAAACCGTCAATATTTGCTGGCTGAATTTCCAAATCTGATTTTGGTGTGTTTAAATAGTTTCCAAGTTAAAACACATACCAAAGAAAGAATTTTTTCTTCCTTTTTTTTTCAGATCCAAAAATTTGAATTTGAATTTTTATATATATTTTTTTCTTTTTTTTCTTTTATAACCTAAGGAAGCAATAAACTAGAGGACGAAGAAAATACCTGCGGTCTTCACCACGGGTTGATGTGTGTGCCGATCCTCATCTTGACACCCAACAATCAAAACAAATAGAAGTTAAGCAAATCCATATCTAAACTCGCACATTGCTTCCCTAGCAACGGCTCCATTTGACGAGCATGGAAATTGCGTATTTTGAAATCGTTGGAAATCGTAGTATAGTCGCAAAAACCACTCGTCCAAGGTATTTGTGATAATGAAACTCGTGTAGATTTGATTCCTTTTAGAACTTAAGTCTCAATCGTTCGTCTCTGGGAAGTGTGAAAAAGAATCAAGATTTGAATCAACTTTTATAACCTAAATATAACCTAATATTTTTTATCTTTTTGTCTTTTGCACTTTTTTTTTGTGTTTTTTATCTTATTTTGAAAAGCAAAATGAAACCAAGATCTAGATAAACTAGCAGAAACCTAAGTGACTATGTGCATCTAAATGAGGCCATGGTGGCCGTGCATGGTGTGATCAAACCTAAGTATCATATAGGCAAGCAAACATGAGGACAATATCAATCACAGAAACATCATTAAATTATTTATGCATAAAAGATTATCACATATCATCTACACTAGAAAGCAAATAAATAGAAGAAATCCCACACGCCGAAAAGTTGCCACTAGGGCCATCAGCCTTGTGTGAGGGTGTAGGCTAGACCTTGGGCATGCAAACCCGTTTACATGCCTACCAAAAGTGATGGCTAGCCACAAGAGGCTATGGGTGAGCCTTCATGGTCATCCAAGAAGAGAAGAAGATGGGGGTGAGTCCACCAAAGTGGAGAGAGGAGGGTGTTGCACCCTTTCTCCACAAATGGCTGTCCTTGAAGCTTTGGAGAGAAGCTCTCTAGCTAGCCGTCCATGGAGCCTTGGAGGAGGATGAGGAGGATGACCTTAAGGTTTTGTATGGTGGAAGCAAGTTTAGAGTGGAGAGTATGGATGGGAAAGTGTATGGAGATAGTCCAATTTCGTGGCTATCCCTTTTCCCTTATGGAAGGCTCCATTTGGTTGCCACTTTTGGTGGCTCCAAAAATAGCCAATGCCACATTTTTTTGATCTAGGTTTGACACAAGTTTTTAGGGTTTCCAAGAGAGTGTGCATGGGTTTGGTGGGAGTAAAATGGGAAGGTGTGAGTGTGTGTGTGTGTGTATTTTTCGTAGGGCTAGGTTGTGGGTTTTGGTAGGATTAGGTGCTAAATAGGTTGGGTCAATCTTGATTAAGTGGGTGTGGACCTAATTAGGCTTCGGAAAGTCTAATTGGGTAGGAGTCGACCTAATTAGGTCTAGGTCAAGTCTAATTAGATGTGTGCATGTGATTAGGCTAGGGTAACCCTAATAGGTATGAGTTAATTAGATCCTGGGTGGATCTAATTGGGCTCGGGTGCACCCAATCAACTGTAGATGCACCCAATTAGGTATGGGATGGTTCAATTGGGTTAG
This sequence comes from Thalassia testudinum, assembly GCA_037157565.1. Taxonomy (NCBI): domain Eukaryota; kingdom Viridiplantae; phylum Streptophyta; class Magnoliopsida; order Alismatales; family Hydrocharitaceae; genus Thalassia; species Thalassia testudinum. The sequence continues at coordinate 1,338,378 of JAZHRO010000028.1, forward strand.
GGATAGGACAAGTAGGGCAATGGATAGTGATTAGGCTTAGGAGGTCACTACCTAGGTTTCCAATGGTGCCTGGTGGGGTTCCTAGGTCAAAGTAGGCAAGCTAGGGCTTCCAACACCAAAATCAGGAACCAGACAACAGTATCAGACGTCCAGGATAGTGATCAAACGTCTTATGCTACAAAATTGGATGTCTGGACATTAAATTAGACGTCCGATTCTGTGTCAGAATGAGTTTTGGCTTCCTGGATTGTTATTCCGCAGAAATCAGACGTCGAGACAAATGTCTAGACGTCTTAAAATGTGTTGGAGAGTGGGTTTTAGGTTTTCTAAGGTTGGTTTTTGTTCGTAAGTGTTTGGGAGAGGGATAGGGTGGATAAGAACATGGATAGTGCTATCCATGTTTGGGTTTTGAGGCTAAGGTTCCCTAATGGAGGTTGTTTTGGGTTTGGGAAGGTTGTCCTATGGTTTCTAAGGATAGGGATAAGGCTATCCTCCTCACTCCTCTTATCTGAATCAGTCTTCTTCTTCATTTATTACTTTATTCCACTATCTCCATCCTGGATCACTTTATTATCTGCAAATAGCAATAAAAACCATTAACTAGTAGGATATCTCATCTTATTCTAAATTGACTGATGTAATGCATGATATGCAAGATATGAGTGCAATTCCACAATTTAAGCTAGGTTCAAACATTAGTTAGGTTGATTAGGACCCATGATTGCTGTGCAATCACTAGGACCAACCTAGACTTAAAAAGAAGTGAAACCCCAGTATTGAGTTTTAAAATTTACTTGGTTAGTCCTTACCCATCACTAAGCACTTCCATAACCTCGTAGCGTCTGAGTCTCTGTAAAACCCCTCGAGTCCTAGAATTCGACTGAAAGGATTAAATATCAAGAGTCCTTGTTAGTCAAGGGATGGTCTATGTCATATCAGTCTTGAGTTCTGGTCAATCTTCCTAAGCAACAAGTTCTCACAATGTCTAGACAAAAACACTATTGCTTTATCAGAAAAATCTTTTAGCTTAAAGATCATTTCTAAACACTTAACTTATTGAGAAAAAGAAAAGAAGAAAAAGATATCTCATCACACTTACCTTGCTGATACTTAAATTGCTTTGTACTTTAATAAGTTGTTTGCTAAGGGACTAGAAAAACCTAAGCATGGGGGTATGATGAGTTGTGACTCATCATAGCTAAAATGCCAAAGTTAAGCTAGAATCTAGGTTAAACACTATGGAATTAACACATAAAAAGGGCTAAGTGTGGGAAATAATAGAAAAGACCTAAAACATCAATTTTGTGCTAAAAATGCATAATTAGGTCATTAAATGAGACATTCTATTAAAGAAGGTTAAATGGTGATCCAAGTGCAAATTGAACACAAATGAGCTCAAAATTCCAAATCAAAAGTAAAATTAACCTCTAATATGTTCAATTAAGCTTCATTAAAGACCTGATTAAATTTGGACATCATTAGGGCCTTGCATTTAAGGATTTGCATTTAGGTCCTTCACACATCACATTTTGTTCCCTAGAAAACCTCTAAGGACCTACTTGAAGCCCGCAAGGACCTTTTTGAAAGCCCAGAAGGACTGCTCTGTAACTAATCTTGACCATTTTTGAGCCTCCCTGCAGTTTTTCTACCCCTTCATTGAGGGGCCTTTCACGCAATTATACCAATAGAACCTAGTGTCACCTGCAAGTCTTCACGTGCACAGCTCATGCGAAGAACAAGGGCAATCTTGGTCGTTCAATCTTTGATCCACTTGATCTATGGCGCACATTCAATCGAATCTTCAGGCGATTTGGCACGTAGCCTCACCCTTACCCCTAGATCCCATCCAACGGCCCATTTTTTATTTAAACCTCGCGTGCGCTCTCTCCTCTCCATCCAACCGTTGGTGCCCTAGGTGGCTAATCGCACCACTACGGTGCCCTGATTCACTGATCGTTCTATTTAAGGACCTCCACTGCCTCACGCGCAAAGGATCGACCTCCTTTCCTACTTCCTTAAGGTAGATCCCTTCGTCCTCTCCAGCTCTTCTAACCATCTCACTCGCCACATCAATGACAGTGGTATGGTTTTTCACCTCCAATTCTTCCTCGCTGCTAGGGATGACATATGCCAAAGGGTGACCATGAAGCTCCTCTCATGGGCTTTTCACTCGCTGGAGATCCCCCTCCATTCCTACTCCATAGCCATCGGCTCTGGATCCCAAGGTCCCATTCCTCTGATTAGATTAGGATTTACTATTTTCTAGAGTAGTTGTAGTGGTAATTAGAGTAATTTAGGAGTAGAAATTAGATATAGACATGCTCTGATCTAGCTATGTGATTGTAGATAGTTTAGGAGTAGTGTAGTGTAGAATCCACACACCCACCTCCTCTAATCAATTCATATCAGAGTAGATGAACTCATTTCAGTCCATTGATCATTGATTTCTTCCTCTTCATATTTCCATCTCACATTCTGATTTCCCCTCGATTTCAAATTCGCTGATCACCCCTTCATCAGGTCTAATTTCAAATCTGAGGACCTTCTGTCTCAGATCTGAAATTAACTCTATAAACCACCTTGGGGGGTCTCCTACTCATTTTGCAAAGCCACAAAGACCCCCTGATGTAAACATGTTTATATTACATAAAATGTCTATTTATGCATGTTCTTAAGCATAGAATTGCATTACATACTATAAATATTGCATAGCATGCATCATTTTACATTTAGATTAGTTTGAATAAAATGGAGGTTAATTGTCTCCTTTTATGTTCAGGGATAGGGCAAATTTTTATCGGGGCCTCGAATCGAAGATCCAACCATAAAGATGAGATCAGGGGAATGATTGGAGCTCAACGACTCTAAGATCGCCCTAATCAGACATCTGTAGCATCAGATAGAGATCGAGGAACCCTAGAAGATCAAGGGCCAAGATGGTGTGAATCTGCACTTCAGATGACAAATCCAACCACACAAATGGATTCAGATAGATGATCATAGACTAACGGCATGAAAATCGACTCAATCTGACAACCGTGGCACCATCTACATCATCCAGAAGATGGACGGCCAAGATGGCGCCACATGGCACCATCTTGTCCACCCAACCAACCACACGCATCAGTTGAAGGCCCCTGCATCAATGCTTCCCCCCGTTGGATCAAGATCCAACGGCTGTGGCTTACCTACGCTTAAGTTGAGCGCTCGACACAAACGCACCCACAGTGCGTTGGTCGAGCGCTCTAACGTGAAGTGCAGGCGTGCATTCGAGACCGCTTGACGCCTCAATTGGAGTGGGTGCGCACGTGCATTCGACCGCATGAAGAAGATCGGGCGGCTGTGCACACCCAATCAGATGAATGCGCAATTGGACGCACGGCATGAACGCAAGATCAAACACGGGTGTTGCGGCTTAAGGAGGCACGGGGAGGATGCATCTCAGCCGTTCGATCTCGTAATCGAACCGTCAAGATTTCAAGATCGTGGGAGAGCATTGAGCCTTGAGGAGATGAGCAGGTGCGCGCACCACCCCCACTACGCCCACGTTCGGACCTTTAGCGATGGTTTTATTCATCACTAAAGGTCCTGAATTAATGTTTTTCAAATTAAAAAGACCAAATTTCCCTCACTCCTTGCAACTATAAAAGGAGACCCCCTCCATACGAAATTTTCATCCCTTCCTTCTCTTCTCTCCCTCTCCAAAGCTCAAGAGAAGCTTGTCCCACACCCGGGATGCTCTTCGAGAGATAAAGTCAAAATTTCACCCTCATTTCGGAAGTGGATCCCGCGACGACGACGATGTGCTGCCCTATTCTCGTTCCTCTTACCTCGACCTCCTTCTTCCTACTCCGTCCTCCGTCTTTCAGGCAGCGTCTCGTCTGACTCATCCTCCAAGTAATCGTCAAGGAGGATAACTTCTCTCTCTCATTCTTCTTTACAGCTTTCTAGAGTAGAATTTTCCTACTTTCTAGTGTAGTTGATTTCCCGCTTTCTAGTGTAATTCTTCTCTGGTTTTATTGTATAAACATTTTGAAATATTGAGTGCATGATTTCTCTCTCTCTCTCATTTATTTTAATTGTTAATATTGCTTCATTGTAATTACGTCGCTTCGCTTTTCAATAAAAACTCTAAAAAAATATAATTGCGAATATAGATCAACGTAGCCTCTCTGAGTTTGACCAGGGATTTCTTTTCCGGCACAAATTTTATTTGTTGAACACGAATTCTTCGCTTTCAAACTACGACAATAGGTTTTTTTCAAAACCAAATACGTTAGCGTAGTAACTCGTAGTTTCAACATTTTGGCATCGTTGCTGGCGAGGCAACGATTTTCGATCTTCTTTTCGCATTTCATGCACTTTATTGTCTTCTAACTTGCTTTCTCTTGTGTCTATTGTTTTGCAGAAACCTCCATCAGGGAATCATCAAGCGGTAGACCGGAGTAAAGTGCAGTTGAAGTCAACTGTAAGTGCTCCCCATTCTTCCCCCCTCCATAGATTTCTGTCATGTTAAATCCAAATTCCAATTAACCTAGGTGTTTGCATAAATCCGAGGAATAGTTTAGCTGTTTGGATTCTCACTCACATTCATTCCACCCCTGTTTATAAAAAAAAAACAAAAAGATAATCTTGTGGGAAATTTTCATTAGACACACAATGTACACCCACATTTGAGGCACTTAACCTAATTGATTTGTTTCTACTCAACTGGGTTCTGATCTATGGAATTGGTACACACGAAGCAACACATAAAAGAGTAGAAATCATTCTAGGTTAACCATCTTTGTGTGCCTAACTTAGTGGTGCATTTGTGGCCAGTTGTTTGAGTTGTTTGAGCCACATCACTCTACTTAAAATCAACTCATCAATTAGCTCCTCCTTAGGAACTGGAGGCAAAAGCCGAAGGAAGAACCTTCTCCCCAGTCCCTCCTTCTAACTGGTTGGATTGAGCAGACGGAAGTAGAGTAAATCATTTACAATCTTAAGGCGAGTTTTGGGAGTCTGTAGATCCTTAGGCTACCCCACTTAAGGACAACCTTGTTTTGTTGTGCTACAGGGTCCCTATCCCCAGTCCTTCCGACCTTCTCCTAGTTCATGCTTGGAAGACGGTCATTGAATCCCCGATTGGAAGGACCACTAGAGTATCCTAGGAGGCGCAAATTGGATTTTGGTCAAATTGATCTCATGGTCGACCAATAGCCTCCTCTGCCTAGAGATCCATAGGAGGAATTCCTAAGGCAACTGGAACAAATGCAGAAAACGCAGGAATGGTTCTAGAGAATGCAGAGCGCTCAACCCTTGAAGGATTTTTATGATCCTTCAAATTATGGGGAACGTCCTGGCGTCCAGATTCCAGCCGATGACGTAGAAATCAATCCCCAGGTGTTAAGCCTGATCAAACATTATCATGGGCTTGGCTCCAAAGATCCGTTTCAGCACTTGGAGGACTTGACCACTTTGGTCCAGACCACCAAGGCACGAAACGTGAATGACGAGCAAATGATCATGAGGCTCTTCCCCCATTCTCTTAAGGATAAGGCCGCTCATTGGTACAGGACAATAGGAAGACCAATTGCAACTTGGAATGAGTTGAAATTGGCCTTTCTGAAGAAATTCTTCCTAGTCGGACGTACCAATGCCTTGAGACGGGCAATCACTACCTTTACCCAGCGGTCGGGGGAGTAGTTTCATGTGGCTTGGGAGTGATTCCAAGACCTATTGCGGAGGTGTCCACACCACGAGGCACCAAAATGGCAACTCGTGCAGATCTTCTATCATGGGTTGACTGAGCAACTCAGAAATCATGTGGATGCTTCTTGCGGAGGTAATTTCCTCAATAAAGATGCAGATAGTGCACACGATTTATTTGAGGAAATGAGCGAGAATTCAATCAATCATGCCTCCATAGATACATTTAACCGGTCCCAGCAGCCCAGATCAAATGTCAATGAAGTCCATAACTCTCATTCATTTGATATGGAATTGATTTGTAACAAACTTGAAAAGGTGGACTTGGTTGCTAAGAGAATGGAAGAGTGGATGGCTGGAAATTCTATGAACAACTCTCGATCCACTCAATTCCAAAATTTGGGATTCCATTCTTCACGAGCTCCTTCTGGACGGGAGTTCGTGAATCAACTCGATGCGGCTCAACCTGTGAGTCAGCATTTTTCGGAACCTCACGGGTTTCAAACTAGGGCCTTTGATCCTAGTTTTTCTGATCCTTCCCTTTCTTTCTCTCCATCCTCACCTTATAAGGATGTCTGTGCTGTACAAGAGAATGTTAGATCCAACCCCTACTCTAATGCTTATAATCCAAGTCGGAGAAACCACCCTAACTTCTCTTGGAAAAACCCAGGGCAACAGACCCAATTCTGGCCCAGAAACTATGCTCCGCAATGGCCAATGGGTCAGGGTCATGTATATACTCAGTTGCCTCCAAATTAGGTCAATCAGCCAGCTTGGAATGCCCATCAACCTGTAGGGCAGACTAATTTGAACCGACAAATGGTAGAGATGCAAGGATCCATGCTCCAGATCATGCAACAAATGAAAACCTTGTTGGACAACTTGCAGACTAGGCTCATTGCTAACTCTCGTCAACCTGGATCTCTACCATCCCAACCTGTACCCAACCCGCGAAATATTTTGAATCCGAGCAACCAAGCCCATGGGTACAGAAATCAGAGGAACCCACACGCACATGCTCAGGTGGTTGAGCAAGGTCCCTCCTCCTCTTCTTCTTCTGCAAATCAACAATTCCTGGCTAATAAAACCCATCCAATCTTTCCTAACCCTCCCCAAGACCCAAACTCTTATGCATCTGCAAATTCTATCACCTTGAGGAGTGGTAACCAGACTTAGGATCCACAACCACACTGTTCTGATCTATTGAATCCTGAAGAACCTGAGGGAGAGGAGAATTCTAGAGAAGAAATCATGGCTCAGGAACCTGATTTCAAAGATCTGACTCATGTTCCTTTTCTTGAAGCCTTGATCAAATCAAAGAAGAAGTCTATTGATAGCAATGAGGATCTTCTGAATATATTTAAGAATATTGAGATCAATATCCCGCTCCTCGATGATATCAAGCATATACCAGCTTACGTGAGATTTTTAAAGGATTTATGTACTCAAAAGCATAAGTCGAGAGAATCTGTTCCGAGGAAGGTGGTACTCTCCAAGTAGGCTAGTTATATTATCCTGCACCACCTCCCTCAGAAAAAGAGAGATCTAGGTGCTCCATTGATTTCTTGTGTCATTGGAGATTACACATTTAATAGAACACTTTTGGATCTGGGTGCATCCATCAACCTAATTTTGACTTTTCTTTACAAGAAGTTTGGATTAGGGGAACTTCGGCCAACTTCAGTAACGCTATAGTTAGCGGACCGTTCGATCACAAATCCGCGAGGTGTTATTGAAGATGTTATAGTTAAAGTCAAGGATTTCTATTTTCCTGTAGATATCCTTGTCCTTGACATGGATGTACCTGAAAATCTAAGGAACACACCCATCATTCTAGGGCATCCATTCCTGGCTACCGCTAAGGCCAACATTAATTGTGAAAGTGGTAGTATGGAAATCGCCTTTGGGGATCAACGAATGAAATTGGATATTTTTAAGGCGATTAATAAATTTGAGGATTATGGATTTATTAAGGAACTTGAGGAGGATAATGAAAACATTGAAACTTGTTTGATGGTTTCTTCAATTGAAAGTTCCTCCTTTGATGACGAATTGGACCCACAACCCTCTTTGGCAGACCTGCTATCTTCTGAAGAGGTTATTGGTTTTGTTCACTCACAACCTCTTCCTCTTGTTGAGTCTTCAGCATCTTCCTTACCGTCAATCATCAACCCACCCCAGCTTGAACTGAAACCATTGCCTGAGAATTTGAAATATCAATTTTTAGGACCTTAGAAGATGCTCCCCGTGATTATCAGTGCTAAATTAACAAAGGAGAAAGAGAATAAATTGATCAAGGTCCTGAAGGAATGCAAGGAGGCAATTGGTTGGACCATTCATGACCTCAGGGGGATCAAGCCATCTTACTGCAATCATAGAATATTCTTGGAAGATGGATCCCGCCCTTCTTGCTAGATGAAGAGGAGATTAAATCCAAATATGAGAGAAATGGTCAAAAAGGAAATCATTAAGTGGCTCAATGCAGGAATTATTTATCCAATCTCTGATAGTCCCTAGGTAAGTCCCATGTAGATTATTTCGAAGAAAGCCGGGATTACCGTTGTGACTAACGAGAGAGGAGAATCTGTCACAACTCGTTCAACTTCCTCTTGGAGGGTTTGTATTGATTACAAGAAGCTGAACATAGCCACTAAAAAGGATCATTTTCCCCTGCCTTTCATTGATCAAATCTTGGAAAGACTAGCTGGGCAGAAGTACTTCTATTTTCTTGATGGTTACTCGGGATACAACCAAGTTCCTATCCATCCCGAGGATCAGGAAAAAGCTAGTTTCACCTATCCCTACGGAACCTTTGCTTTCCATAGGATACCTTTCAGTTTATGCAATGCACCTGCGACTTTTCAAAGGTGTATGTTAGCCATATTCTCTGACATGGTGGGAGAGTTTATGGAAGTTTTCATGGATAATTTCTCTATTTTTGGAGAATCATTTGACTCTTGTTTAGCTAATCTGGAAATGATTCTTAAGCGATGTATCAAAACACGATTGGTCCTTAGCTTGGAAAAGAGTCATTTCATGACCCCAGAAGGCATCATCTTGGGTCATGTAATCTCTAAATAGGGAATCGAAGTGGATAAAGCTAAGGTTGATGCTATCGCTAAACTTCCTCCTCCCACATCTGTTAAACAAATCCAATCATTTCTTCGTCATGTGGGATTCTATAAAAGATTCATCAAGGATTTCTCAAAGGTTGCTCATCCCCTGAGCAATCTTCTTGCCAAAGAAACACCATTTGTTTTCGACGAATCATGCCGAAAGGCATTTGATTTCCTAAAAATGGCAGTCATCTGTGCTCCAGTGTTGCAACCACCAATTTGGACAACCCCTTTTGAGATCATGACTGACGCTTCTGATTAAGCGGTCGGGGCTGTCTTGGGTTAGAAAATTGATAGAAAGCCCTTTGTCATCTACTATGCTAGTAAAACTCTGGATGAAGTCCAAAGGAATTACACTATTACTGAAAAGGAATTACTAACTGTAGTGTTCGCTTTGGAAAAATTCAGGGCTTATCTCGTAGGGTCTCATGTTATCATCTATACCGACCACTCAGCCTTGAGGCATCTCTTGGCCAAAAAAGATGCCAAACCCCGGTTTATTCGTTGGATTCTTCTGCTTCAAGAATTTGATCTTGAAACCAAGGATAAAATCGGGGTACAAAATGTGGTGGCAGATCATTTGTCGAGACTCCTAGGTGATTCTTCTTGTCTAGACATCCCGATTGTTGATACTTTTCCGGACGAAGCTATCCTTACAGTTTCAGGTGTCCAAACCCTGTGGTTTGCTGCCATTGTTAACTATTTAGCTGTTGGTCAAATCCCCCAGGATTTGACCAAGCAACAATGGGATAGACTCAAATATGAGGCCAAATACTACTTCTGGGAGGACCCTGAATTGTACTGCATTAGCTCTAATCAGATTATTCATCGATGTGTTCCAGAGAATGAATTCAACAGTATTCTCGAGTTCTGCCATGCATCTGCGTGTGGTGGACATTTTTTTGGGAAAAAGATGGCTGCAAAAATTTTGCAATTTGGCTTCTATTGGCCGTCTTTATTTATGGATGCCCAGGATTTCTCAAGGTCATGTTCTCGATGTCAGGCACTCAGGAGCATAACTAAGAGAGATATGATGCCCCTAAACCCAATTCTTCCCGTTGAAATTTTTGATGTTTGGGGCATCGATTTCATGGGACCCTTTCTCCCATAATTTAGACATCAGTACATTCTGGTTGCTGTTGATTATGTGTCCAAATGGATTGAGGCGATTCCCACCCGAGCCAATGACCACAAGGTGGTCATTGATTTTGTTAAGAAAAATATCTTCAGTAGGTTCAGGATTCCGAGGGCCATTATCAGTGACGGTGGCACTCATTTTACTAATGCCCAATTCCAGAATTTGTTGGCCAAATACGGGGTTAATCACCGAATTTCCACACCTTACCATCCTCAGGCGAATGGACAAGTTGAGATCTCCAATCGGGAGATCAAGAACATTCTGCAAAAAATGGTTAGGCCTAATCACAAGGACTGGACTCAAAAGCTTGAGGACGCTCTTTGGGCCTACCGTATGGCATATAAAATGCCCATCGGCATATCTCTGTTTCGTTTGGTGTATGGAAAGGCATGCCATCTACCTATAGAGATTAAACAGAGGGCATTCTGGGCGATCAAACAATGCAATTTAGATCTAAATTTAGTTGGGAAGACCAGGAAACTCCAACTATCTGAGTTGGAAGAGCTTAGAAATGATGCATATGAGAATGCCTGACACGGATTTTATGCGGTTTGTAAAATATGTCGTTGTAACGCGCAAAACCGATCAACTCTTAAATTTATAAACCTAGAAAGTGGGGTATCTAGGGTCATCCAAGGAGGCAAGTTTGCAAAAATTAAATCTCTTGCTTTGAAAATAAATCTCAACTTTCTTTTTGGTCTTTTTGAATATATAGTTTTTATGATTTTTGAAATAAAGGCAACATGCAGGTTTTTGTTGAAAGCTATAAAACAACTAATACCTAATTCAAGAACCTACCATAAGGTGATAGGTAGAGCCTCTCCCTAAGCTCACCCTAGGCATGTGGAGGCCTAGAATAATTAGGGAGAGGGAGTGAAATAATTGCTAGGCAAAATTTGTAATAAGCTATGCAACAGAAATTGAAAGAAGGCAATTTGAATTAAATCAAAATTGTGCACACAAAACCTATAGAGGAATGCTTCTACTCTATTTGAAAATACAAGAAAAATAAAACACAAATCCTCTAGATAGATGGTAAAGAAGAGGGCTTCTTGCTCTAAGCTTGGTAGCTCCCGAGATTGAAAAGAGTCCTCCAACTTCTTCCTTGCTATGCTCCGCCAAGGTGATGTCCTCCAAAGAAAGCCCTAAGGGGGCATGCCCTAAGCTTTTCTCCAAGGGTGGACGTCCACCCTAGGTCCTTCTCCTTTGCCTGGCCGTCCTCCTTGAAGTAGAAAAGTCCTCCTCCTTGGCGTGGCCCAAGTTGAAGAGAGTGGGGAGAAGGCACCAAAGGGGCTGGTGATGTGCCCCTTTAATCTCCTTCTCTACTCCTTCTTGACCGTAGGTGTAGGTGGGTATAGGTAGAAAAATGCACTAATGGACGATGGGAATTATATGGTGGTAGGGTAGGGTATTTATAGGATGGGAAGGGGGGTGGTTATGGTGTTTTTTTGGAGGGAAATGAATGGGTGCTTGGATAATTTTGGAGGGAAAGATGGGAGGGAAATGAGGAGGTGCCTTGGTTTTCCCTCCAAAAATACTTCTAGAAGGGAATTTTGGAGGGAAAAAATGGAGGGTGGAGATGGGTTTTGATGGTGGATGTAGGGTGGTGATGGAAGGGATAGTTGGCACCAAAATAAAGTAGGAGTAGGTGGTCTTTGTGCTGGAGCTTAGGTAGTAGGGTAGTAGGGTAGTAGTTTATGGTGCCATGGAGGTGGACTAGCTAAGTTAAGCAGCTTAGCTAGCTTAGCTAGTAGGGAGTAGAGTTGGAGGCATTTGGAGCTAGGGTTTTCAGGGAGAAGAGTTGGAGGTAGTGATCTTGAGCTGCACTAGAGCTGGTGGCTGCTGAAGAGAGCTGCAAGGAGCTACCTTAGCTGTCTTGGCTTGCTAGTTCTTTGCTAGCTACTAAGCCAAGCTAAAGCAAGCTGGCTTCTGTTGAAAGGAGCTGAGGTGAGCTAGGTCTAATGCTCCCAGGGAGGATCAAGCTCGGTGAGGCAGCTAAGGTAGCTTAGCTCAATTGAGTTGAGCTAAGCTAAGTCCCCGAGAGCTGGACTTGAGCTTCCTAAGCTGGAATGAAGTCATCTTCAGCTAGCCGAAGTTGAGTGGAGCTGGATGTAGCTGGACCTCAACTGGGGTGAACTCCAGTCAACTCAGCTGAGCTAGCTAGAGCTCCTTGTAGACTAATGGGAGCTGAGATGAGCTAGACTCAGCTAAGTTGGGCTGGATTTGAGCTGACCTAAGCTAGGGTGAGCTAAGATGAGCTCTCTTGAGTTGCTATTCAGCTGAGGTGAGCTGAATGGAGCTAAGATGAGCTAACCCTAGTTCAAGTGAGTTGGAATGCAGCTATGGTGAGCTGGATCAAGCTGAGTTCCAGTTAGTCTGAGCTTCTTCTTCACCAGTTGCCTTCCTGAGTGCTAGGGTTTTGGAGTTCTGACAATCTAAATATCCCTAACACTCACAAAAACACATTAAAAAGACAATAAAAAGTGCAACGCATGCCTAACCTAATTGATGCCTAAATGCAGCCCAAAAACCCATTTGCGAAGCAAAATCCTAAGAGCTAGGTTTGTTTTAATGCATAAAAATGATGATAAACTGGCATTTATCAATGCCAAGATCTACAAGGCTCGGATCGAAGCTCTACATGGTCAATTGATTTCCCGCAAGAGCTTTCAGCCGAACCAAAAGGTCTGGTTATTTGATTCCCGACTTAAGCTCTTTCGTTGAAAACTTAGATCTAAATGGAATGGCCCATTCATTATTGACCAGATTTTTCCGAATGGAGACATTCAGATTTCTAACCCAAAGACGGGTAACACTTTTAAAGTCAACGGTCGACATCTGAAGCCTGTTATTGACCGTACTCTTCCAGAACCCGTTTCAGACATGGTTGCTCTAGCCATTTTGCGACTTCTTTAGCTGGACTTCGCCTAGCTGATGGCATTAAACTCAGCAGTTGTACATATGACACAAAGTTGACACGAGCTTCATATTTAGGTGACATCTTTCATACTCTACCCTTTCTATCATGTCTCTTTCTCAATGTGGACATTGCATCAGCTAGTCATGGGGGGGTGGATTCATTTTTGAATCATTTGGTCAGCTTTGTGAAATTCATGTAAATTGTTTTTCTCTTCTTATTTATACATAATAAAAAAATTGAATTAGGAAGGAATAGTTGGACATTAGGACTTTTCAACCTTAGGAAATATTACATTAGGATCTGAACATAAAGATCCTTCAAGTCTTTGGAGTTAATCGGCCCGTGTATCCACTAAAATGTGGATTTATTTTTCTAGTCCTCGCCATCTTAATTCCATTGTAATTTGAGTAAATAAGTTTGGGTGATAAGTACATGACTTATCAATCCACCCTTTGATTTGAGGAAACTTTGAGTTTTAAGCATCTACACACTTTCTTTTCACTCACTCATTGTTCGGCGATTTTAACAGAAATTGGGTAGCTAATGAACCTTCTAGGGTGATATGGCTGACAAGTTATCATGGGTAATAGCCCATAGGTAGATTGTCCAGAGCCTAGTCACTGGACCATTCTCTTCTTGCTGCCTTTAGGTAAATCTTAGACCAAGGAAGCCACCTACTTAAAAAAAAAGAGAGAAAAAGAAAGTCAAAAAGAAAAAAAGAAAATAAAAGAAATAAACCACACTTTGCCGCACGAGTATGACTGGTAAGTTGTCGGTGGTAATAGCTCATCGACCGGTTGTCCAAAACCCTGCTCAATAAATGCATTGAAAATTCCCAAAACACTTAGGAAGAAGCGGAGAAGTAGAATAAATTGGGGAGATATACATTTGATTCACCCTTGTGTTGACCCCATAAAAATAAAAGTAGGGAGAAAGCAACCGGTTGTAAAGATACACCTTTAGGCAGAATTCTTTTTAAGGTCACCTAGAGGCGTAGAAATCCGAAGTCTGTTTTAACTGCCGATCAATGAGTCTATCACATTCACAATAAGATGCTTAGAACTTAGGGTTCTCATCAAATCTTGGGTGAGTTGAATGGCCGTAGAAAGCCACTCTTAAGCCCTAAAACTCAAAATTCCAAAAAAAAAAAAAATAGAAAAGAAGAAAAAGAGAAAATGAAAATTTTCTTTGAATAAGGCGAGGGCTTGAGGCAGTCAGCATTTTAGCAGATACTCGGGCACTATTATGTCTTTGAAAGTTTAGATCCTAAGTAAACATTTTCTTAATGATTGAAAATAACTCATGCCCAAATAATCCAACCTAATTCAATTATTAATAGCATATAGTTTTTGCGAGAGATTAGCAAAAGATAGGCATGGGGGTGTGATGTAAAAATGTTTGTATTACATAAAATGTCAATTTATGCATGTTCTTAAGCATAGAATTGCATTACATACTATAAATATTGCATAGCTTGCATCATCTTGCATTTAAATTAGTTTGAATAAAATGGAGGCTAATTGTCTACTTTTATGTTCAGGGATAGGGCAAATTTTTATCGGGGCATCGAATTGAAGATCCAACCATACAGATGAGATCAAGGCAACGATTGGAGCTCAACAACTCCAAGATCGCCCTAATCAGACATCTGTAGCATCAGATAGAGATCGAGGAACCCTAGAAGATCAAGGGCCAAGATGGTGTAAATCCACACTTCAGACAACAAATCCAACCGCACGGATGGATTTGGATCGACGATCGCAGCCTAACGGCGTAAAAATCGACTCAATCCGACAACTGTGACACCATCTACATCATCCAGAAGATGGATGACCAAGATGGTGCCATCTTGGCGGCCCAACCAACCATACGCATCAGCTGAAGGCCCCCACATCAACGCTTCCCTGCCGTTGGATCAAGATCCAACCGCTACGACGCACCCACACTTAAGTTGAGTGCTCGACACAAATGTGCCCACAGCGCGTTGGTCGAGTGCTCTAACACAAAGCATAGGCACGCGTTTGAGACCGCTAGATGCCTCAATTGGAGCAGGTGCGCACATGCTTTCGACCGCACGATGAAGATCAGGCGGCTGTGTGTGCCCAATTAGATGAACGCATGATCGGATGCACGACATGAACGCAAGATCAAACACAGGCGTTGTGGCTTGAGGAGGCGCAACAAGGAAGCATCTCAGCCATTCGATCTCATGATCGAACGGTCGACATTTCAAGATCATGGGAGAGCATCGAGCCTTGAGGAGATGAGCGGCCGCGCGCGCCACCCCCACTACGCCCATGTTCGGACCTTTGGCAACGATTTTATCTGTCACTAAAGGTCCTGAATTAACGTTTTTCAAATTAGAAAGACCAAATTGCCCTCACTCCTTGCAACTATAAAAGGAGACCCCCTCCATACAAAATTTTCACCCCTTCTCTTCTCTCCCTCTCCAAAGCTCAAGAGAAGCTTGTCCTACACCCAGGATGCTCCTCGAGAGATAAAGTCAAATTTTCTCCCTCATTTCGGAAGCAGATCCCATGACAACTGACGGGAACCGTTCTTGAGCATTTGAAAGTCGTCGAAATAGTAGTATAGTCGGGCAAAAACTGTTTGTCAAAAAAATTATTTTCTAAAGATAACGAGACTTGAGTCCCGGTCGTTCGTCTCTGGGAGGTGTTGCTTTCACTTTTGAAATCGATCTTTTTACTACTCTACTTCGTTTAAAGACGCACGCCAGTTGCCAATCTCCTAACTAAAACTTCACCACTTCTGTTATTAACTCGGATCACATGCGCATGTGTTAAGTAAATTACGAAAGTGAACATGTCAGTTTCTATGCGCACGATTCTAGTGAGGTGGTGACTAGTTATGGAGAAAGCATCTATTGTTAGATTTTTAATATCCTCAGGAAAAGACCTGCTGGTGCGTAATAGATAGATAGTTAAAGAGCAGGCACTTAAATCATGCAAATACAATAATTATTAAGCTCGTGGTAATTTCAAAAACATAAAGAGATATATATATATAAATGCATTTTCATTCATTGATTGGGGAGTTGTTTACACAAGGAATCTAGAGGAAAGCTTGTACATAAATGCTTGGAAATTAAACCTAGCTACTAGAAAATGATCACATACAAGAATCGATGGAGGGATTTCGCATGCATCATTGGGGGAGAAGTAAGACTACACTACTAAGCAGTAAATAAAAGCAATCAAATTATGAAGAGCATGAATTAAATCTTGAAGAATAAAAGGGCATTCAGGGGTGGTCCTCGATGGCCATGAAGTGGTCGGAAGGAGAATGAGGGGCGGCCAATGTAGCTTAGGCCGACCCTTGGAGAGAGGTAGGGTTGATCCAGCATCCCAACATGATGTCCTCCATGATGGTGGTGAGCTCATGGAGGTGGAGTAGCTAGCTAAGTGAAGGTGGGCGTGTATGGAGCTAATGAGGTGAGTGGTGCCAATGGAAGCCAAGGATGTGAATGGGTGTGTTTGGCTGCCCATGGGGTCTTTTTAAAGACCCAATGGCTTCTCTCTAGAGAGGTGTGGAACTCTCTAGAGAGAGTCCAAGAGTGGCTGGCCACATGGGGTTGGAGGTGGTCTTTGAGATCCAAAAATTGTGGACCTCAATTTGAATGCCTCTTGGTTGCTAAATTTGGCAACCAAGAGGTGGCTCCATCTCAAGAGAACTCTAGAGAATTCTAGAGAAGTGTGTGCGTGAATGGGTGTGTGTGTGTGTGTGTGTGTGTGTGGTCGTGCTCTATGTGGCTAGGTGGCTTAGGATAGGTCCTAAGGGGTTTGTGTAGGTGTAGGTCTTGATTTTAGGGTTACAAACCCTAATTGCTAAGGTGAAAATGCAATTAAACTTAACCTAAGTTTAATTGAATGAGTGTGAGCCTAATTGAGGGTGACATAACTCAATCAGGTTGGGTTTAGGTCAATTGGACTCTCACAAAGTCCAATTGAACTTGTGTGATTTGAGATCTAAGCTCAATTGGACTCAATGAGTCCAATTGACTTAGGTGAAGGTAATTGACTTTGATATAAGTCAATTGGGTTTGGTGAGGACCTAATTAGGTCCTTAGGTAGGTCTAGAGGTGATGTACTAGGGTTAGGACACCTTAGTTTAGGTTCCTATGGGGTTGGGATTAGGTCTAGGGAGCTAGAGATCTAAGATCAAGGCTTGAATCTCAAAACAGGGACTGGAGACCAGCATCAGACGTCCAATAATAGGATCAGACGACTTATACTCAAAAATCAGAAGTCCAGACTTTAGTTCTGGACGTCCAATTTGAGTCAGGGGGACATTAAGGTTCTGTTTTGGGTACTGTGCAGAAATTAGACATCTGACAAAGTATCTGGACGTCCAATAACACTGCAAAAGTGGGTTTAAGGTGTGCGGGAGATGGCTAAGGGTCCTGGACATCCTATAACTTATCTGAACATCCAAATAAGGGCTGGAACTAGGGTTTTAAGGCTTCCTAGGGTGTTGTGGCCTAATCTAAGGGTGGTTAAGGCTTGGGAAAGTCTCTAGGCTATCCTAAGGCTAGGATGGACCTATGCTCTTCACATTTTACTTCTTTATTTCTACCTAATAGAATAGCAAACTTTTAACCCCCTTACATTATTATTCCTACATCTAATCTAAGTCTTTTGCTCCAGCTCTACTGCAACACCCGTTATTCTTGATCCAGCTTCAGATCCTGCTCCAGATCTAACTCTTGATCAGCTTATTGCCTGCAATCAACATAATGCACTTAATCAGCACATTATAACATTATTTTATGCATAGCTAAAGTAAAGCAGTAAAGATGCAGATAATGCTTATGCGTGCATGAATTTCCCTAACTTATGCTAAGTTCTAGCCTAATCTAGGTCAATAAAGACCTATGATTGCTATGCAATCAACGACGATGACGTGCTACCCCATTCTCGTTCCTCCTGCTTCAACCTCCTTTTTCCTGCTCCATCCTCCGCCTTCCAGGTGACGTCTCGTTCGGCTCGTCCTCCAAGCAATCGTCGAGGAGAATAACATCTCTCTCCCATTCTTCTTTATAGCTTTCTAGAGTAGAATTTTCCTGCTTTCTAGTGTAGTTGATTTCCCACTTTCTATTGTAATTCTTCTCTGGTTTTATTGTATAAACATTTTGAAATATTGAGTGCATGATTTCTCTCTCACTCTCTCTCTCATTTATTTTTATTGTTAATATTGCTTCGTTGTAATTACATCGCTTCACTTTTCAACAAAAACTCTAAAAAAAATAATTGCGGATATAGATCGACGTATGATTGTGCAGCAATCATAGGTCTTAATTGACCTAGATTAAGCTAGGACTTAGCATAAGTTAGGGAAATTCATGCATGCATAAGCATTATCTGCATCTTTACTGCTTTACTTTAGCTATGCATAAAGTAATGTTATAATGTGCTGATTAAGTGCATTATGTCAATTGCAGGCAATAAACTGATCTGGAGCAGGATCTGAAGCTGGATCTGGAATAACAGGAGTTGTAGCAGAGCTGGAGCAGAAGGCTTAGTGGAACAATAATGTAAGGGGATTAAAGGTTTTCTATTTTATTAAGTAGGAATAAAGCAGTAAAATGTGAAGAGCTTAGGTCCATCCTAGCCCTAGGATTGCCTAGAGACTTCCGTAAGCCTTAACCACCCTTAGATTAGGTCACAACACCCTAGGAAGCCCTAAAACCCTAGTTCCAACCCTTATCTGGACATCCAGATAAGTTATAGATGTCCAGGACCCTTAGCCATCTCCCGCACACCTCAAACCCACTTCTGCAGTGTTATTGGATGTCCAGACACTTTGTCAGACGTCCAATTTCTGCAGAATACCCAAAATAGAACCTTGATTTCCCCCTGACTCAGATTGGACATTCAAAACTGAAGTCTAGACTTCTGTTTTTTGAGTATAAGTTGTCTGATCACATTATTGGATGTCTGGTACAGGTCTCCAATCCCTGTTTTGAGATTCAAGTCTTGTTCTTGGATCTCTAGCTCCCTAGACCTAATCCCAACCCCATAAGAACCTAAATTAAGGTGTCCTAACCCTAGTACATCACCTCTAGACCTACCTAAGTTCCTAATTAGGTCCTCACCAAACCCAATTGACTTAGATCAAAGTCAATTACCTTCACCTAAGTCAATTGGACTCATTGAGTCCAATTGAGCTTAGATCTCAACCCACACAAGTTCAATTGGACTTAGTGAGAGTCCAATTGATCTAAACCCAACCCAATTGAGTTATTTCAATCTCAATTAGGTTTACACTCATTCAATTAAACTTAGGTTAAGTTTAATTGCATTTTCCCCTTAGCAATTAGGGTTTGTAACCTTAATTCAAGATCTACACCTACCCAAACCCCTTAGGACCTAGCCTAAGCCACCTAGCCACATAGAGCACGACCACACACACACACACACACCTATTCATGTGCACACACTTCTCTAGAGTTCTCTAGAACTCTCTTTGAAGTGGCACCACCTCTTGGTTGCCAAAATTAGCAACCAAGAGGCTTTCAAAATGAGATCCATAATTTTTGGATCTCATAACCTCTTGGCCGTCCACTCTTGGACTCTCTCTAGAGAGTTCCATACCTCTCTAGAGAGAAGCCATTGGGTCTATAAAAAGGCCCCATGGGCGACCAAGTGACCCCATTCACATCCCTTGGTTTCATTAGCACCACTCACCTCATTAGCTCCATACACGCCCACCTTCACTTAGGTTAGCTACTCCACCTCCATGAGCTCACCACAATCATGGAGGACATCATGCCGGGATGCTGGATCAATCCTCCCTCTCTCCAAGGGTCGGCCTAAGCTATATTGGCCGCCCCTCATTCTCCTCCCGACCACTCCAAGGCCATCGGGGACCACCCCTGAATGTCCTTTAGTCTGCTAGATTTAGTTTATGCTCTCCATAATTTTTATTGCTTTTATTATTGCTTAGTAGTGTAGTCTTAACTTCTCCCACAATGATGCATGCGAAATCCCCCCTTGATTCTTGTATGCAGTCATTTTCTGGTAGCTAGATTTCTATTTCAAGCATTTATGTACAAGCTTTCCTCTAAATTTCTTGTGCAAACAACTCTCCAATGGAATGAATGAAAATGCATTTATATAAATATATATATATATATGTTTGAAATCACCATGAGCTTAATAATTGTCATTCTTTTCACGTGATTCAAGTTGCCTATTTTTCAATTGTTTATCTATTCGCAACAAGCATGTCGTTTCCCGAGGATATTGAAAATCTAACGAAAGATGCTTTCTCCATAAAGTCACCACCTCACCAGAATCATGCGCACAGAAACTCACACGTTCACCTTCGTAATTTATTTAACGCATGCGCACGTAATTCGAGTTAATAACAGAAGTGGTGAAGTTTTAGTTAGGAGATTGGAAACTGGCATACGTTTTTAAATGAAGTAGAGCATCAAAAAGATTGATTTCAAAAGTAAAAGCAAATGCCTCCCAGAGATGAACGACCGGGACTCAAATCTCGTAATTTTTACAAACTTAATCTTTGACGAACATTTTTGCGTGACTATACTACGATTTCCGACGACTTTCAAATGTGCAAAAATGGCTTTCTGTCAACGTAGCGTCCCTAAGTTTGACCCGGGATTTCTATTCCAGTACAAATTTTATTTTTTGAACACGAGTTCTTCACTTTCAAACTACGACGACAGGTTTTTTTCAAAACCAAATACGTTAGCGTAGTAACTCATAGTTTCAACACCCCCTATCTTGTTTTATAAACCCGAATTGCTCGATCATGTTTAAATTGGTTTTTAATATCCAATTCGGTGATTAGGTATGTATTTTGAACTTCAATGATTTGATTAAGCTTTTTGAGGTTTAATGGGTTTGATTGGGTGTATGCAAGGATTCCAATGCTTTGGATTTGGTTTTTAACATGTGGATGAGCATATATCTAAATCAAGCCCTATGTTAGAGAGTTCTATCAAGGAAAATCAATTTCCCTGATTTGAGATAGAACAAGGACCCAACAGGTCATGATCTATCCACACAATTACCTTGAACACCCATCAATGGTGTTTAAGGAGATTAAGTGGAGAAATCATTATAAGACCCAAAGTAAAAGACCAATCAGGGTGATATTTTATCCTCCATATTTCCACTTGCATGATCATTTATGGGAGGTCTTAATTGAAATTTGAGAGGATTTTGAATCGAGAATGAAGAAGATTTAACATGGTTTAAAAAGAAATTTGAGATCTTATTTGCATAGGCACTGAATTTCATATCTTATTCTCTTGTTTACAAGAAATTTTAAGTTATTTTAAGATGAGATTTGAAGCATGATTTAGTATATTAAACGCCCCTGTTCAGACTTCACCAAGTCTAATTTTGGGTTTTTTTATCTTGAAGCATGCATCAGATCTGTTGGAATTTAGAAATGGTTGAATAGCAGCTTCCTTAACTGTTTTAAGACGTCTGAATTTATTTCATGAGATTTCAGATATGTTATAATGTGTTTGAGCAACATCAGAACTTTTGAGCTGCTGCTTAATTCAAGCAGCAGTACTGCTGTTACTATCTGAAGCTGTTGTTATTGTTGTGGCTGCTTGATTTCAGCAGCTACAACTGTTGTTGGTAGATACTGTTAGGCTGAATCAATAGGGTAGTGATATAGACACATCTATTTCGGTTAAAATGCCTAATCATGCTTGTTCCTAGGCTTAGATTTGCATTTCATGTTATAAATATTGCATAGCATGCATCATTCTGCATTGAGAGTAGTTGTATATATTTTAAGTTAATTAGGTCCCTTTTATGGTCAGAAGAGAAGAGAATTTATTTCAGAGCCTCGGATGGATGATTAGACCATACGGATCTAATCAGGATGATAATCGAAGTCTAACACCTCCAAAATTGTTTGGATCGGAGTCCTGTATCATCATATGAAGTTCGAGGAAGATCAACGGCCAGGAGGGCAATGCGACATCCTTACGAGCTTCAGATAAAAATCTAACCATACGAATGGATCCGGAGCGATGATCACAATCCAACAACACGGGAATCATCGTGATCTAAGCACCGTGTCACCCTCTGCAACAGAGAGAAGGTGGACGACCTAGATAGCCCCATGTGGCACCATCCAGGCCACCCAACACTTGCCAGCAGCAACTGGAAGGCACCCTCATCATCTTCATCATCAATTCTTAGTCGTTGGATCTTCATCCAACGGCTGAGAACACTCCTCCACCGCTCGTGCCAAGTCGTCCCCTTGACCTTTTGAATGTCTTCGCACAGTGGTTAAGCACACGACCTTCAAGGGAGGGGCGTGGGATCGAATCCCCGCATCCCCCCAATTAGTCAATTGAGCACACATAGTGCAAGGACAGCGTAGCACGCGGAGGCACGCAAGTGCAAACCCAGCACAGCGCAGTGCCAACACGCGAGTGTGCGTGTGCCAGCGAGGCGTAAGCGGTAAGGGCGCAATCTTCAGGGACAATTGGGCGGGCCTTTAGTGACGCTTGTAGCTATCACTAATGCCCTACATTATGCACA
Source organism: Thalassia testudinum (assembly GCA_037157565.1). Classification (NCBI taxonomy): domain Eukaryota; kingdom Viridiplantae; phylum Streptophyta; class Magnoliopsida; order Alismatales; family Hydrocharitaceae; genus Thalassia; species Thalassia testudinum. The sequence continues at coordinate 1,360,797 of JAZHRO010000028.1, forward strand.
TGCTAGTAAAGGAATTGAAAGGCGAGGATCTTCAACGACAGTTGGGTGGATCTTCAACGATAGTTGGGTGGATCTTCAACGACGATTACAACCGTCACTAATTGCCCATGGACGACTTTGTCTCTCCTCCTCCACTATAAAAGGACCTACCCCCCTCCATTCCAAACCATCTCTTCGTTTCTTTCTCTCACCACCTCCAAGGCTCTAGAGAGAACTTCTCCCAAGCCTGGGATGCTCCTCTAGAGTAGAAAACCAAATAGTTTTCCCTCCCCTCATCCCCATTCGTGGAGCATCCCATGGCCGTCCTCTCACCACCCTTCGAGAAGATCCTCGCCACGACGCCATCCTGCCCCATCCTCCATCCTCCCACTCCATCCTCGTTCGTCTCGCTCCTCACCACTTTCCTCCAGGTGACATCAGAGCGAGTTGTTCTCCAAGCGACTATCGAGGGGGATTCTCTCACCTCTTTCTATCTTTTTAACTTTCATAGTGTAGTTTTTCCGCTTTCGTTGTTGCATCAAACATTTATCCATAAATAGATGACTGTTCCTCTCTCTCTCTTTCCTTTATATTTTGCAAGTAGATTAGCTAGAATTCATCAACCTGATCTATTACCCTATTAAAATACCAAAAAAAATTATAAAAGATAAAAACGACAAAGACAAATAAAAAGTGAAATGCGGATTTCATAAAACCAAATGTTCGCCTCCCCGTGTTCAACATGGGACTCACTTTTTGAGTTTCGGTTATAAATTTTATCTGATAGATGCGTTTTGCGATCTACAATGACGAGTCCTCCGAAGCCTAATTTTAATTAGCGAAATGCGCCTCCATCAGGCAGTGAGCTAGAATTAGGATATTTTGAATAGCTGACATGTTTGTAATGTGTGCAATAATTCATGAACAAGCATTCCTGTACTTAAAAATGAATTTTAATTTAGTCTGAAATGCTAGTTTAAGCTCAGTGGATTCATTGTCAACTCTTTCATACTTAATTCTGTCCAAAATGAGATTTCGATGGAATTAAAAGAGAAAATCATGTTTTTATGTTCATAAATGTTGAAACATGCTTGCTGGATGTTCTTAAATGTTTGAACACCTTTTCGAGCTCTTTAACTAAATTCTTAGGCCTTAGGTTTCATATTCAAACACCCATTTAGCCTCTTTTGGAGTTAACTTGTATATAAATAAAAATACTTTAAAAAATTCAAAAAAATAAAATAAACCTGTCTTGGTGAAGATCAGGTATATTTCTAGGTGTACACTGAGTTTCAAGATCATCTGAGCCCTTAGCTTGGTAAAACATACCAGCCGACGATTCAGTATACCTTTAGACTTAATAAAAGAACTTAACCTACAAAAATACCAAAAACACATTCTATATCTCATCTATTTCTTTCTCTCTCACCTTGTACCTTTCTAAAACCCATAAAAAGAAGAAAAACTCCGAAAACACTTAAAAATACCATGTATATTATGTATATACTTGTATTTATAAGTAATATACTAAGTTATACATGTACATATTGTAAAATAGGTGTATAATAGGTATAACTAACTTATATATATATTGTATAATGTAAATTAAATATTTAAGATTATTTAAACTGTATATAACTTAATCATATAACTATTTATTATTTATACTAACTTATAACCACTATAACTTAGGTAAATATATAAACCCCGTAAATAACTCTATTTACTAATGATATTGTATAAACATATCTATATATATATTATGTATATTTTAAACCCTGTATTATAATTTAATTATGCATATATAATAAATAATTTATTTATTAATTTACTAGCTAAGTTATTAAGTTAAATTAAAATAAATTAGTAAATTAAGTTATAACTAAGATAATTTATACTATATAGTTGTATTATAGTATTTTAAGTAAATTAAACTAATTTAATTATATTTATAATGTATTATACTATTTATATTTAAATTATATGTATAATACCATGAATTCATTTATTTAAATGTAAATAAATTAAAATAAACCATATAAAATACAATAAAAATGTGTATTAAATACTTTAATATGTACACTAACTCTATACAGGGTCAATTAGACCATCAATTAACTAATTTATATGTTAATTAAGAAATAAACCTAAAAATTAGTATGTATAAATTGTAAACTTTAACTAATTTATTTATATAGTAAATGCAATTAATTTTGTAAATAAATTGTACAATTATGTATCCGTATGTAAATACTTTAATACCATATAATTTAAGTTTTAATTAGATTAATTTATGGCCCTCAATTCGAGGGCCAAAATCAGGCAATCAGAACATGCGTGCTGGAGCAGCTGTGTTGAAGGGGCACTGATATAGTGCCATATTGATAGAAGAGAAGCAACCGGTGCCACTTAAGTTGAATTTGACCCATCTCCGTCCCAGTTGTCACGGGCACCGGGAGGCCAAAAACCAATCCTACTTATACCCTTTAAGCACATGAGCATGAAACGAGATTGTCATAGGATTGGTGTATGGTGTGGGCTAGGAGCCTAGCACTGTGCGTGGGCCTAATTGGGCCCATTAATGAGCATAAATCTGATTAAATGGGTTAACTAATCATTAGGGTGACCTTAGTAGAGGTCTGGTCCCACCCATTGAGGGTGCTGTGTATCCCTCGAAAAAGTCACCCGACAATAATAAACCTAATTTTGTCATTAAGAACAGTAATCAAGCTTTAATCACTAAGAGTAAAAGAGAAGGTTGTGAACGCTAAGTGTTGAAGAGAGCCCTCTGAGAAGGCTAAGCAGAAGAGAGAAGAACAAAAGAGGCCCTGTGCCTGCTGTGTTGTGTGTATGTATACAAGTATATAAGTATATAATATATATATATGTATACTGTAAATAATATGTAAATAATATAATAATATGTATACGTAGTATAGAGTGATAGAGCTCATATATGTATATAAATGACATATGAGGCTTACTGGCAGATAAATATGTCATTGTATATATAATAAATGTCAGTATATGCCCTAGTTTTTACCTTAGCTTATGTATATAGTTTTTCTAAGGTTTAGCGACGCTTATATATTTCATTGTACATTCATTATATGTTATTGTAAGCGTTAATATGTTAACTTAAGTTAGTATAGTGTATGTTATTACTTATTATTGTACATCTATCTACGTATTATTAATATAAGTTATAAAAAGATCGTATAGAATATTCATTTATAGTTTTTGATGCTTATTTGTACATAGTTGTTTTAAAGTATTGTAATGATTTGTAATTCATTCTTGTATAGACAATTGATTCATTCTTTGATTATTACATTCATCCATTTATTCATTATTGTACATAGAATCAATCTTTTTGGAATTAAAGAATAATATTGGACTTAGAGAGTGATGCATATCAATAACTGCCTCACAGTGAATGACCTGGAATAAACCAGAAAAAATTAAGTAAATAAATAAAATTGATGTGATAACGGTTTGTATTTGTAGCATATACTACAATAACGACCCCTTTTTGTACGAACCAGTAGTCGGACAATTACAACCGACGTAGGTGGTGGGGGAATTAACTACCACATTGTCAAGTGGTCCACCACCACCCGTTGCAAGTTCATCAGCACCATGCCCTCAGGCTGATGAGACCTGGGCTAGCGAGGACCCACCCTTTGCTGATCTAGAGTGTTAGGTGTTAAGACACTTACAAGATGCCCTTACTTGGGCCCCTCCCACTCAAGGGAGGGTGAACTTCAAGCATGTCCACTTATACTATCTCCATGTGGTAAGTCTCATTATTTTGGACTGAACTTGCCTTAGTTTTTTGTTAATAAGCTATAGTAGTTTTTTTTTGTCTAGGTGGAGACTATTAGGAACAAGTTTATTCTCAAGACCATTTCGTGTAACATGAGTTTGGGAAGAGGCTCTGCTATCCCCAGCAAGGCAGCTTCTATGGCGGCGAGATGGGCATTAACCGCTAGGGCTGAGCAAAGGAACTTCATCCATCAACTGGAGGATGCCAATGCTACTCGGCAGAGGGCAAAGAAAGAGGCTGAGGAGGCGAAGTGGAAGCTAAGCTCTCAGCGGTGAGTAGTTAGGCTAATAGCCCACATTCAGAGGGAGTTATGGAAAGCATAATTGGGGCTGAGGGCAACTGGGAAGGTTGCCCAGAAACTTGTGACTCCCTTGGTGAAATCCACAGAAATGACCTCATGAAAATGGGTGATGTCGATGAGAGGCTAGAGTCCGCCTACACAAATATCGCATGGTTAAAGGAAGAGGTGCAGGTTCTAAGGATGATGCATTCCTCTACTATGGAGGATTATGAGAAGGCCTTAGAAGAAAAGTGTCTTCGTCTAAGTGCTACTGTGGACGAGCTCACAAAATTTAAGGCAACACGGGAGATGCCAGAGATGGAAGCAAAAAGCTTAAAGAAAGAATTTGTTGCTACCAAAAAACTAGTGGAAATGCCTAGCATGTGTTAGTGCTTAAAGGCCTACCCCAGTAGAACCCTTGTCTCCAACGAGGTGGGGAAATTTACTCTGGCAGCAACTCAACCTATACTCGAAGGTGGGCACATTGTTGTGAGGGAGTTTTTCATCTGGTCAATTAATAAGTTAAATGCCGAATACGTCCGATAGGCGCAAGGGGACCTTATCAAGGAAAAGGTCCAAGTCTTTCCAGCTGAGGGTGAACATGTGGAACCCCCTCCAGAGGATACAGAGAAGGTTGGATGTTGTTGCAAGATGAGGAGATTTTAATATGCATTCATTGTAATACACTCCTAAATCACACAACAGATACATTTATAAACTCAAATTCTAATTGGAGTCTGAGGTCATTCGCAATGAGCAAATATGAAATTGACTCATTAATCTTCATAAATGAGCATAATAACATATATGCAATGAATGAAACTTGAAAAATTGATATTCAAATATAATCCAATGTATCTCAGAAAATGTAGAGACAAAAGAATAGAGAAAATCTAAAAAGTGGTGATTTACATCACCATTTAGATCCCTCTAATTAAGCATGCATCTCATTTTCAATTTATTCAAATAATCCAACAGTGCCTCAATTAGGTAACTTAGGTACTTAAATAATCCAACAGTACCAGTAGAATCAACTTCAATATTACGTCACCAAACATAACCATACGACTTAACTTTCACAACACAGAGCCTCATAGAAGGCACAAGGGTGCCAAACCTTTCTTCAAGGCCTTTCAAGCATAAGGCAAACTCTCCTCAGAGTACACACAAAAACCTTCTCTTCATAGCATAGAGGCTAAGTGTAAAGCCTCTCTCTCTTCAGCACATGCTCAAGGCACTTTAAAGTAAACCCCCCCCCCTCCTCACAGATCTCTTCTCCTTCTCTCTTAGATAATCGAGTACATATTCTGGTAAGAGGTCGGGTGTTGAACGACGGAGGACTACGCTATCGAAGTTGGTTTTAAAATTTATACCGGAATAGAAATCCCAAGTCAAACTCATGGAAGCTACGTCGATAAAATTCACAATTATATGCTTTTTGTGTTTTTGTTTAAAAAGCGAAGTAATTACAATAAATGGAATCAATCTAAATAATAAGAAAGAGAGAGAGAACATTCACTTGATGTTGTAAAATATTTGTACAACTAAGAAAGTAAGAAATTACACTAGAAAGCAGGAAAACTATTACAACTAGAAAGCAAGAAAATTCTACTCTAGAAAGTAAGAAAAAGGAATGGGAAAGAGAAGTTATCCTCCTCGATGATCGCTTGGAGGATGAGCCAGACGAGACAACGCTTGGAAGACGAGGAACGAAGCGGGAAGAAGGAGGTCAAAGCAGGAGGAACAGGGATGAGGCAACACATCATCATCATCATGGGATCCGCTTCCGAAATGGGGGCGAAAAATTGATTTTAGCTCTTGAGGAGCATCCCAGGTGTGGGACAAGCTTCTCTTGAGCTTTGGAGAGGGAGAGAAGAGAAGGAAGGGATGAAAAATTCATATGGAGGGGGTCACCTTTTATAATTGCAAGGAGTGGGGGCATTTTGGACATTATAATTTGAAAAACATTAATTCAGGAGCTTTAGTGACGAATAAATCCGTCACTAAATGCCTGAACGTGGTCTTCATGCCCGCTGCTCGCGTGCCTCCATGTCCTTCAACACATGTGCACTTCCGCGTGCTCATAGCTATCCGATCAAGAGATCGGACGGCTTAAGACTACCTACGCTTGTGCCGCGCGCCCGCTTATTTTGTGTCCATACGAGCAGGCGTCATAAGTGGGTGGCTTTGTGTCGCGCGGTTGTTTTGTGCGTGAGTTTGCAGCCATTGGATGGGCATCCAATGATGGACAAGCATTAATCGGATGAAGAGGAAAGGTACAGGCAGGTCCTAAGGGTAGGTTGGGCTGCTGAGATGGTGCCATGTGGCGCCATCTTAGCCGTCCAACTTCTGAGTATTGTAGACGGTGCCACGGGTGTCGGATTGGATCGATTTTCGTGCCGTTAGGCTGTGATCGTTGATCCAAATCCATCTGTGCTGTCGGATTTGTCATCTGAGGTGGCGATTAACACCATCTTGGCCCTTGATCTTCAGGGTTTCTCAATCTTTATCTGGTGCTATGAATGTTCGATTAGGGTGATCCTGGAGTCGTTGAACTCCAATCGTCGCCTTGATCAGATCCATACGATTGGATCTTCGATCTGAGGCCTCGATAAAAAGTCACCCTATCCCTAACCATAAAAAGGAGACAATTACTGTACAATTTATACAACTTGATATAAATGCATGATTATGCATGTTATGCACTATTTACAATGTATGATGCTAATGTGACACTAAGAACATGCATTAATAGACATTTTAGGTTAATCAGATGTATGCACATCACACCCCCATGCTTATCTTTTGCTAGTCCCTAGCAAAAACTACATGCTATTTATAAAAGAATTAGGTTGGATTACTTGGCCATAAGTTATTTTCAACATTAAGAAATTTTTACTCAGGATCTAAACTTTCAAAGGCACAACAACACCCGGGCATCTACCAAAATGCAGACCGCCTCAAGTTCTCGCCTTATTCAAAGAGAAATTTCTTTTTCTCTTTTTCTTCTTTTCTAATTTTTTTGGATTTTTGAGTTTAGGGTTAAAGAGTGGCTTTCTACGGCCACTCAACCCACCCAAGATTTGATGAGAACCCTAAGTTCTAAGCATCTTATTGTGAATGTGATAGACTCATTGATCGACAATTAGAATGGACTTCAGGTTTCTACGCCTCTAGGTGACCTTAAAAAGAGAGTTCTACCTAAAGGTGTATCTTTACGACCGGTAGCTTTCTCCCTACTTTTATTTTTATGGGATCAACACAAGGGTGAATCCAATGTATATCTCCCTAGCTTATTCTACTTCTCAGCTTCTTACTAAGTTTTTTGGGAATTTTTTGTGCATTTCTTGAGCTGGGTTCTGGACAACCGGTCGATGAGTCGTTACCACCGACAACTTGCCAGCCATACTCGTGCGGCGAATTGTGGCTTATTTCTTTTGTTTTCATTTTTTTCTTTCTTTTCTACCTTTCTTTTTCTTTTCTTTTTGACTTTCTTTTTTTTCTTTTTTCAAGTAGGTGGCTTCCCTAGTCTAAGATTTACCTAAAGGTAGTAAGAACAGAATGGTCCAGTGACTGGATTATGGACAACCTACCTATGGGCTGTTACCCACGATAACTTGCCAACCATGCCACCCTAGAAGGTTCATTAGCTACCCAATTTCTGTTAAAATCGTCGATCAACAAGTCAGTGAAAAGATAGTGTGTAGATGCTTTAGACTTAAAGTTCCCTTAAATCAACGGCCAGGTTGATAAGTCGTGTACTTATCACCCAAACTTATTTAATCAAATTACAATAAAATTCAAGATTGGCGAGGACTAAAAAAATAAATCCACATTTTAGTGGATACCCAGGCTGATTAAGCCCAAAGACCTGAAGTGTGTTAGTGTTCAGATCCTAATGTAATATTTCCTAAGATTTAAAAGTCCTAATGTCCAAGTATTCCTTCCTAATTCATTATATAAATATATATAAATAAAAGAAAATAAAATGAATCTATGGAGTTGATGAAATAATTCAGAGATGAATATCCACCCCCCATGCCTATCTAATGCAATGTCCTCATTGTATTAGAAAGACATAAAATAGAGTGGAATAGAGCAGAAAGCACCTAAATTACGTGAATGATGGGTCCGCTCTGAGATAAACAAAAACTGTATACATGTTGAATTTAGTACCTTCAACTAGGCACACTATACACAGAAGAGAAGTAAAGAATTCAGAAGTGCAGGTTAGAATTAGAATAAAAAGATTCACTTTAGGACCTGCCAGCAAATGTCCACAGGTGTGGACCAGATTGTGGTGAAGATCCATACCCCATGATCGAGAATATCTAAGGTTTTGGATAAAACTTACCTAGAACCTAAAATCAGTATGCAAGTGGGGTTGGGTTTGTGATTTATGAGGATGCAACCCAAGACCAAAAAGTCGGGTTACAGAGAATTCGATATCGAAAGGACAATCAATGAATGTGTGCTTGGGTTGGACATCCTCAGAACAAATGTCGTAAGGGTCCTGGTTTGATGATTTTAGATTAATTGGAACCCTTAGACACGGTCTTCTACTCCTCCGAAGTTTGCTTCCCAAATCATAATTTCCCATCTTCTATTCTCCTCATTCAGAATGTCAAATTCCAGGACCTCCTGCATATTAAGCACCCCGTCTGAAATTTCTAAGTCTAAAAAATGTGGATGAATCAGAATTGACTTGGGTCTAATTATCTCAAAAATAAAATCGCCAGTAAGCTTAATGGGGTATAACTGACAATTGGGACACTGGATTGAATCCTCTAGAAAATGCGATTCTAGATCCGTCATGTGAGCCCCAATAAAATCAGTTTCCTCCGTTATTGGTCTATCAAATGATTTAACCAATTCCGCAGGCCCAATCGTCTTACATAAATCATGTTCTGTAAACTCACGTGAGACTTCGCAAATTGAATCTTCACCTTCAAAATCAAAGAAATCAAATTCCGAATTAACGTACGTCCCAAAATCATCCATCACTTTCTGATCCATAGAGACATACGTTTCCTCATACCCTGCCTCAGGGATCTCAGGTGAAGAAATTGGATCATCCTTAATTGGTTGCTCTAATTCAATCTGGTTAGCCTCGTAACACATGTCCCCCCAAACAAGTGCCTGAGCGGGTTCTGACATTGGTTCTCTTGAGGGGGGTTCATCCTGGGAATCATCCCATGATTGAACTAAAGAAACCACAAATCTCATTCTCAATTTTGCTAACTTCCCAAGTAGAAACTCACCTAGGTTCCTATCCTTAACATCCTGGAGCCAATCCAACAAATACTTGTTCAGATCATCAATCATTTCAATCAGAGACTCCAATTCTTCATTGCAAGGTATTGGCTGAACTTCTAAAGATTGTATAGTATTCCTCAAGTCAGCCAAAACCATATCTTGAACCTGGTTAACCCAAACCAAATGACTTGGTTCAGGTGTTTGTACGCTTTTGTGATCGGATTTTAAAAGATAATACGTTGTAATATAGCCGACAAAGCGTTCAAACAAATAGAGAATTTTATTACTCGAAAAACTAGAGTATCCGAGGTCGAACACAGGGAGCAATCTCAGTACTTTTAAAACTAAGGAATACAACTTTTAAATGAAGAACAATTGATTCAAAGGGAGAGAGTTATAAAAAAAATTGCTAAAAGATAACAGGATTAGACATTTGATTTCTATATCAGACGTCTTAAATGTGACTATTCTTCTTCCTGTTTTGATTCTGCCTTGGCCTTCTCTGATTTTTGCTTGCTCTTCTCTCTGCTGCCTTCTTCTTCTTCGTAGGTTCTTCTTCTTCTTTTCTTCTGTTCTACAGGTCTTCTTCTTCCTTGAACTTCTTTCTCTTCTTTTCTCTTTCCTGCGAAGTCTTCTCCTTCCTTGGTCTTCTTCCTTGGCCTTTCTGCGAAGGCTTCTTCTTGCGGCTAAATATCTCAATGCTCAGCCTGCCTGCACAGAGAGGTGGAAGCAAAACCTACCCTGTCCCTCTACCCGCGCATCTCTCACTCTCTCTGCAATTCACTCAAGGACGCTCTCCCAGAGCCACGGGTAATCGGGTAGGATTTTGCACCCGGGACCAGGCGCACCGGCAGGTGGGTGATGCTCGAGGAGTGCTCAGGTTGGGTCGGGTCGGAGCCCACCAGATCCGCGAGGTGAAACCGCAAATGAGGCGATCGTGGGATAAGGTGAGGGACCTCACCCCTGTCCATTCGGAGGCAACGAGGCAATATCACGAAAATAATTTAAAGTATACCTGCGCTTCGCGTTTCGCCGATGTGGGACTATTAGTTCGGCCCCGCTCCCGCGCGCGCCCGCAGAGCCTTCGTGCAATCGCCATAGCTGCGGACGTTGCTGTGCTCCCTGCTGGACTTAGATGCTTCGCACTACTTTCCCGAATATGCCGCACCTGAAGATTGGAGAACCTGACGCCTGGAGTTGCTGAAGCCTGGAGCTGCTCCAACCGTCAATGGCGGCAGGGGCTGAAATCCTGTCAACCACAAAACAAGCCTCTCGGCTTAATCAGACCAGCTGGGGACCTTCGCCGTGGCACGGCGAAGGTGGTGCATGGTGCTGCAGGTCGTGGGACGGCCTAGGCGTGCGTGCCTAGGTCGACCTGTGACCAGAAGTGTGGGGGTGTTCGGGGGGCTGTGGTGGAGGCGTAGAGGGATGGTGGATGGGTGGAGGTTGTTCCTTGTGGTGAGGCGGAGCTTATGAGATAGTTGGCGAGCTGTGTGGAGGGGCGGAATGGTGGGGGCAGCTCGTCGGAGGTCGATCGGTGACGTGGAAGATGAGGGTGGTCAGGCAATGTCGGGGGGCAATTAAATGAAATAAAAGGGGGAAAAGAGAGAGGGGAAGATGGAGAAGGTATCTGGAGTGTTCTAGAAGGGAGGGAGGCAGGGGAGTAGACGACGCGTAGCTGCCGTCGTCGGAGAAGAAGAACCCTGAGGGTTGGAGCGACGACGAGGACGAGGTCAGGGGCACGCGCGCTTGATATGGCGCAATGCGGGAGGAAGAGGCGGAGTTGACTCTGCTACTGGTATGGCAGCAGAGCGACGAGAAGGAGGGGAGGAGGTCGTCGGAGCTTGCGGGTTTCTTGGCCGGAGATGGAAGAGAGGAAAATTTGGGGGAATCTCCGCCAAAGCAAGTCTGAAGATCAGCGGTCGGGTTTGGGGATCCTTTTATAGGTGCTGGCCGAACTTTCTAGTGTGCGGGGGACTGCGCAATTATCTCCGACGGCTCACCGGAGAAGGAAAGAGGGTGGATACCCAAATCCCTCGTGCGTTCGCACGAGAGATTTGGTTCACACCAGAGATCGTGATTGGCCTTAGATGGAAGGGAATTCCTCAGTGAATCTCCCTTCCATTTCTGGGAGGGGATCTCTGAGGAATCAGAGAGTATTCCCTCTCTAAACCCCGTTGGAGGTCGATTCTGCCCTACAATGGCGGCAAGACTTGATTGCAAAGGTGGCGAGGAAATTAGGGGTCTCTCTGCAATGATTTTCAAAAGATAGGGGCCAAATTGTGATTTGGGTGTACTACATTGCAAAGTAGGTCAAGATGACCTCCCCTTAGGTCCAAATTTTTGTATAAACCTAATTTGGACCTAAGGAATCCGATGGTGAAGTTGGATTTTAGGTTTAACCTTGTTTGACTGGACATTTTGTGTAAAAACCCAAATTAGGTCAATTAATGAGCTAGGACCCTATTCTAGGTCAAACTAGGTTCCAAAGGCCAAATTAAGTGTTCTAAATCCTAGAGGATATTTTTCCATGATTTTTAGAGGGTTTACTTGATTTTTATCCTGATCGGAACCTTGTTGATTTAAGCAAGGGTTACCAAATGTCATTTAATTCCTAAATTACACATGAACCCATTTCTGATTGACTCAACCAAATTTTTATCTTATTTAGACCATTTTACCTATGTTTTGCTTCTGAGAAATCCCATTTATGCACTGCAATGGTAAAATTGTAGTTTTAACCTTTAATTCATGTTTTCTTCTCAGAGCACTCATTCCTTCATTTAGGCCTTCTTTTAGGTTATGTAGGAGCTTTTATCTTCTTTATTGTGTCAAAATGAGCTAGTTATGGCTCATGATGAGGCTCTCATCATACCCCCATGCCTATCTTTTGCTAGTCCCTTAGCAAAATTTCAAGGTTTTAACTTCCGTTCTAGACCCTGAGTGTCTGTCAACAATCATGATAAGTGCTTCTTCTTTTCTTTTGTGCTTAGGTAGGAATGCCGACAATAGGCTTAAAGGTACTCAAGTACAACCAAAATCCGGACCTGACCCGCTTTAGCCTCAGTCCACCGCAAAGGTTTCTACGACCCACAAAAACTAACGTAGGGTTTGTTGGACTCCGCGGTTAAAGCACCCGTGCTTGAGACATTTTTAGCCTAAGTTCAGTTTGCAGTGCATTTTTTGTAAGAGAGAGATAGAAGATTTATTTGTTTGGAGAGCTTTTCTCTCTCTTTTCTTTTTATATCTAGCTTCAGATTAGCTTCTCAACACGATCTATATCAGATTCCTCGTCCCCATCATCAATCCTCAAGGGTCCCTGGCTTTCAAGATTTTGAGATAATCCCACCCATGGCAACCCCCAGAACCCTGGCTTTCGAGATTTCGAGATAATCCCGCCCATGGCGTTCCTTGGCCGAATTCAGACCCTGGCGATCGACATGTCGTGATAATGCCACCCATGGTATCTGAACCAGCAGAGTGCTTACATGCCCCCAGTAGGATATTTAAATATCCTAAGAGACAAGCACCGAGGAGATGATATGTTGTTACGCATCTTCGAGGGGAATTTCCCGCCTCTCCACGTCGGGAACTCGTCCAAATCAACTTGTGTTGATTGGCTGCTCCTAATCTAGGTGACTTTTTCATAACATTAAACGCTCTTGAGTGATTTGAATATTTATGCGCACTGAACCAGACTGTGTGTGAATTTGGGGTGCTTAGGTTACCGAATCCCGCAAATCGGAGGTCAGTTAACGAGGCTAAATACTTCCTAAGCCTTAGACCTAATACTCAACCTTCGCATTTTCCTCAACCTCTTGAGGATTATCCAGATTTTAACCGACGTGAATTTTTAAGCTAACAAATCTAGCCCAAGAGGCCTAAGACCAGCGTTCCCGCTAATCTCTTGTTATGTCTCCTTAGCACTTTTTTTCTTTTTCTTGATTTGGTCTAGAACTTCAGTTAACCCCTTAATCTTTTACTAATGACTATTTCTTTTCATTTTCATTTTGTGCTCCTTTTTGTCATTTTACTTTTTTCCTCTTCTCATTCGTATGACCCTGAATTGTTCCTCCCCTCCATCAAGTCTTTTTTTTTTTTTATTGAAACCCTTTCTTGATATGAATTTTCCTGACATTTTGCACTTTCATACCCCCCATGCCTAAGATTTGCAATGTCCCCATTGTAAATTAGGTGGGTTCGATTTCAGCTTAGTTCATGCATTAGGACAGGTGTGTGGTGAGTGAATGGGTCGAAGTGACTTGTTGTGAATGATTTTTAATCTCGGGTAGGGATACTTGAGGTGAAGTCGGCTGTTCTAATGGATGAACCCTAAAGTACAATATGAATTCCACGTAGAGATGTCAGAAAAGGTTTCGGGTTTTTCAAAGAATGACGGGTTGCCTCCCGTTAAGCTCTGAGTTTTACGCCATCGGCTGGGCGCAATGAGCTCAAGAGAAATGGAGGGTAAAGGATGACTTAGCCAAATCTATATCGGTCATGTCAATGAATGGCTTGAGTCTTTGACCGTTCACAACAAAGGGTTCAGAATCATGGCTGAATGGGCTGATTTCAATGGCTCCATTTCCGAAGATTTGTCGGACTAGGTAGGGTCCGACCCACTCAGATCTTAGCTTTCCTGGGAATAATTTGAGTCAGGCATCAAAGAGTAAAACCTTTTGACCAGGATGAAAGACCATTCTAGAAATGTGTTTGTCGTGAAAAGCTTTAACCCGTTCTTTATAAATTCTCGAGTTCTTATACGCGTCGTGGCGTAATTCATCGATCTCGCTCATTTGAAGTCTTCTGTGGGTTCCAACCTTAGAAAGATCCAGATTACAGGTCCGTATTGCCCAATAGGCTTTATGCTCCAACTCGACGGGGAGGTGACATGCCTTCCCGTACACTAGTCTGAAGGGAGACATTCCTAATTGGGTCTTGTGGGAGGTCCTATAGTCCCACAATGCTTCCGAAAGCCGAGAAGACCAATCTTTTCTATCAGGTCAAATAGTAACCTGAAGGATCTTCTTGATCTCTCGGTTAGATAGCTCAGCTAGACCATTAGTTTGGGGGTGGTAAGGAGTAGAGATTCGGTGTGACACCCCGTATTTGGTCATCAGTGACCTGAACTGAGCATTTGTAAAATGGGTCCCCCCGTCGGAAATTATAGCACACGGAATCCCGAACCTTGAGAAAATATTCTGATGAAGGAATTTTATGACAACTTTGTGATTGTTAGTTTGGGTCGGAATGGCTTCTATCCACTTGGAAACATAGTCAACTGCGAGTAAGATGTATTCGAAGCCATCCGAGATCGGGAAGGGTCCCATGAAATCAATCCCCCAAATATCAAAAATTTCGCATACCAAGATCGACTGTAGAGGCATCATGTCTCGATGGCTTATGTTGCCCAGAGTCTAGCAACAGGAACATGCCTTACAGTGATCGTATGCATCCTTGAAAATTGTGGGCCAGTAAAAGCCACACTGGAGGACCTTTGATGCGGTTTTATGTCCTGAGAAATGTCCACCACATGCCTGGTCATGGCAAAATGAGAGTATATCTTTGATTTCCACTTCCGCGACGCATCGTCGAATTATCTGATCAGCACCAATGCAGAATAGATATGGGTCTTCCCATAGGTAATACTTGGCATCGGAATGCAATTTTTCCTTTTTGGCCTTCGACCAATCGGACGGAATCTGATATGATGCCAGGTAATTAACTATATCAGTGAACCATGGAAGACTTGTATTGATAGTCAGGAGGTGCTCATCAGGAAAATGTTTTGTGATAGGTCTGGAAGGGTCAATTATTTCAGAAGGAAGGTGGGACAAGTGATCAGCTACCACATTTTGCTTTCCCGCCTTGTCGCGAATCTCAAGGTCAAATTCTTGCAACAACAAGATCCATCGGATTAATAAGGTTTTGCATCCTTCTTTGCAAGGAGATGCCTCACAGCTGTGTGATCCGAGTATATGATAACATGGGAACCCAGAAGGTATGATCTGAATTTTTCTAGGGCAAATACTACGGCCAGCGGCTCTTTCTCAGTAACCGTATAGTTACGCTAAGTCTCATCCAGTGTTTTGCTGGCGTAGTAAATGACCACAGGTTTCCCGTCAATTTTCTGCCCCAAAACCGCTCCTACAGCGAAGTCAGATGCATCGCACATGATCTCAAAGGGTTGAGACCAATCATGGGACTGTAGGATTGGGGCTTGGGTAACTCGATCACGTAGGACCACAAATGCTTGAGTGCATTCCTTGGAAATTTCGAAAGGCACATCCTTGGAGAGAAGATTGGTCAGGGGGCGTGCAATTTTGGAGAAATCAGGGATAAATCGACGGTAGAAATCGATGTGCCCCAAAAAAGATCGGATGTCCTTAATCGAGCTAGGCATAGGGAGCTTGGAAATCAGGTTAACCTTAGCTCGATCCATTTGGATGCCTTTCTCCGAGATTAAATGTCCCAGGACAATTTCCTCAGGCACAATGAAATGGCTCTTTTCCCAGGAAAGAACCAAATTCACCTCGATGCACCGCCTGAGTATTTGGACCAAGTGTTGGAGGCAATCGTCAAATGATTCTCCAAAAACTGAAAAGTCATCCATGAAGACTTCCAGATAATCACCTACCATATCTGAGAATATGGCAAGCATGCACCGCTGAAAAGTTGCAGGTGCATTGCAGAGACCGAATGGCATCCTTCGAAACGCATACGTCCCGAAGGGGCTAGTGAATGTGGTCTTTTCTTGGTCCTCTGGATGGATTGCCACCTGGTTGTAACCGGAGTACCCGTCAAGAAAGCAGAAGAACCTATTTCCCGCTAGTTTCTAGAGGATCTGATCAATAAACAGTAGTGGGAAATGATCCTTCTTTGTGGAGGAATTGAGTCTTCTGTAATCAATGTAGACTCTCCACGAGTTAGCTATTTGGGTAGGAATGACTTCTTCGATTTCAGTCGTGATGATGGTAAGTCCTGCCTTTTTAGGCACCACTTGTATTGGACTCACCCAACGACTGCCGGAGATCGGGTAGATGATCCCTGCATCTAACCACTTTATGATCTCCTTTTTCACGACCTCTTGTAGGTTAGGGTTTAGGCGTCTTTGCATTTCTCTTGAAAGTCGTGCGCCTTCTTCTATGTAGATTCGATGTGTGTAGTATGAAGGGCTTATGCTAGTCAAATCATCGAGAGTCCATCCAATGGCTCTACGATGTTGCTGGAGAATAGAAATCAAATGGACTTCCTGGTCAGGTGTGAGTCGAGAGTTGATAATCACAGGAAACGTCTGATTTGAATCCAAAAACACGTACTTCTGATGTTCGGGAAGGGGCTTGAGTTCCATGATGGGATTTTCAGCAGCAGCGGGCGGTTCGGGGTTTGTATCAGGAATAAGGGTAGGAGTCACAGGTGTGTCTAGATCATGTTCGCACTCCTCTATTAGCGGGTTTTGATTCTCTAGTGGTTGATCAGGGATAATCAGGTTGTCCTCTATATGCAATTCATCAACCACGGCTCTGATATCACATATTTCCTCTATAACCCCACAATTAATCCCTTCTTGGGCCTTAAAAATGTCAATCTTCAGGTTTTGATTCCCAAATTTTAATTCTATCTGGCCCTCTTCGCAGTTTATGTTGGCCCTAGCAGTGGCCAAAAAGGGTTTCCCTATTATGATTGGTGTGTCCCTTGGGTTCTTAGGTGCATCCATGTCCAGTACTATGAAGTCCACCAGGAAATAGAAATCTCGTACCCTAACAATGACATCCTCGAGTATTCCTCTAGGTGACTTGATGGATCGATCGGCTAACTGCAATGTCACCTCAGTGGGTTTAAGTTCAGATTCTTCAAGGTGGTCAAGGAGGGATGTAGGTACTAAATTTATGGAGGCACCTAGGTCTAGTAAGGCTCTATCAAATTGGGTTTCACCAATTTTACAAGAAATCAAGGGAGTTCCTGGGTCTTTAGCCTTGGGTGGGAGTTTGCTCAAGATGACAGAGTTGGCTTGCTCTGACAGTACAATTGGATTCCCATTGTTGGTTCGCGGCTTACGTTTAGGGGTACATATGTCTTTCAAGAATCTTGCGTAAGCCAGTATGTGGCGAATTGCATCCATCATTGGGATGTTTATCTTGACTTGTTCAAAGAGCTTGACCAGATCCTCCTCGGGGGCCACGGGTTTAGTTATCCTTTTTCCTTTGGTCAAGGCCTCAGGAAATGGGATCCTAGTTGGTTCCTCTAAGATAGGTCCAGGTTCTTGATCTGGGACAGTAGTATCTTGGATGACTATCCTAGGGTCTTGGCTATTATCAGGCTTGAAATGGTTCAGATAATGTGGGTCTTGGGTTGTTTTGCCACTACGTGTTACAGAGTTCAATCCGGCCTGATTTTGGCTTGGGTTAGGTAGGAGGGGTGGCTGCTGCTGAAATCCCGCATAAGATGTCGAAGCTTCCATCCCGTCTGGCGATGGAGCAGCAGGGGCCTGATAAATCAAATCTGCTTGGCCTGAATTTGGATTCATAACGCGCTTCTGGGTTAGCACGTTATTTGGGTTGGGCAGAGGTTGCGAGGGAAGGGTGCCAGGTTGGCGGGAATTTGCCATCTGGGCCAGTTGGTTGCGAACCTCTGTGATCTCGTCCTTGTGCTGTTTTTGCATTGCCGCATTTGTCTTTTGAATGTCAGCCAGTGTTTGAAGGATAAGAGTCAGTTGATCCTGGTTTTGCCTAGATTGGTAGGTGGGATTGGGCCGAGGCTGAGGCAGCTGATATGGACGAGGGGCTTGTGGACGGGGTTGATATGGTGGTCTTTGAGAATTTCCCGCCCACTGAAAGTTAGGATGATTTCGCCATCCAGGGTTGTAGGTATTGGAGAATGGGTCATTCTGGATGGCGTTGAGGTCCTCGCAGTTCTGAGGAACCTCAGGAAAGTCAGAATACGAGGGTTCAGAGTTCCCCCAACTCGAGTAGAATGGATCGGAGGTCACTCCGGTCTGAGAGGCAAATGGGAGTGGATATGGGTCCATCCCCTTGGCAGATTGGTGATAGATGTTTTGCACAGTTTCCCTTGCCAGAGGTAGTCATGCAAAAGAGTTTTGCGCAAAGGTGGCTTGCTGCAAATGCTGAGTTAGCTCGTCCACCTTCTTTTCTATGATAGAAACCTTGTCCAACCGACTGGCCATCAGTTCCAAGTCGACGGAATTGGACAGGTCCTACATCTCATGTGTCCCTCTCAGATTCGTCGATGCGCGGGCATTCGTCCTGTCGAATAAGCCCATGGAGTCATTATTTATGGAGTTCTCGCACATGTTTTCGAGAATCTCCCACACCGTGTCCTCATGTTGACCCATGATGTTTCCTCCGCACGTTGCATTGATGAATAAACAAATATCTTCACGAAGTCCCTGGTAAAAAGACTGGACTTGTTCCCACTTAGGAACTCCGTGATGGGGGCACTTTCGCATGAGATCTAAGAATCGATCCCATGCTTCATGAAGAGGTTCTCCCGGTTGTTGAGTGAAATGAGTGATCTGGTGGCGCAAGGCATTCGTCCTGCCAACGGGGAAGAATTTTTTCAAAAATTCGGACTGCAGTTCCTCCCATGTGTTGATAGGACGGGTCTGAGTTTGATACCAATGTGTGGCCTTGTCCAAGAGGGAGAACGAAAACATTTTCATGAGTAGGATATCCCGGTTTTGTACATCTGACCCAAAGGTCTAGGCAAGATGCTTGAGTTGTTTAATGTGTTGGAATGGATCCTCAGAGTTAAGCCCATGGAACTTTGGTATGGCATGAATCATATTGGGCTGTAGTTCAGAATCAGGTCCTCCAATCGGGATTCGTACTCGAGGTTCGATCGCCACCGTAGCGGGATTATAGTGATCTCGCATCATAGGTCGCTGCGGTGGGTTTACAAAGTTCTGAAAGAGATCATTAAGTCGTTGAAGTTGGTGTTCAAGGTTATTCTCCTCTTCAATGGGTTGTGCCATGATGGAAGAAGAAGGAGAACCAGGGTCTGAATCAGATGAAAGATTTATGTGGTGGGGTTGCTGCACAAACAAGGGCGTCGAGGCTTGGCCTCGACGAGAATGAATTTCTAAAGGAGGTCTTAAGGGTGGTCTTAAAGACCTCCTACCGAACATACACCGGAGGATGTGATGAGATTAGAAGGTGATGGACCCAATCAAGACACCCAAAAATTGTTGGGTGACTATAGAGGTTCGGGGCGGATGGACCCCTTAGTTAGAAAGGTCGTCCACTTGAGAAATACCTGGGCAGCCAGAGAGGGAGAGTCTTGCAAAGACCCCTACACGGTAGAGCGTCCCTACGAGTTACAGGGTTTCCCCCACCCGACCTCTCTTGTCACTGCGGTTCCAGGTAGACTAGAATGGGGACCTTGACCTCTTAAGTCTACCTTTTTTACTTTAGGATCAAGGTGCTTAATGTTCCACTTGAACTTTTATGTATTTTGAGTGAAAAAGTGACCTAATTTTAAGGTTGGTTGACCCAAGGGATCAACTTCACCTTTTGTTCCTTTAAGAGCTTTTAGGTCCTTTTCTTTTTATGGTTCAAATGGATTAAAAGCCTGATTTGCTTAGGGTTTTTCTTGTGTAGATCTTTTCAAACAAGGTTTAGGCACACCTCTTTTGGGAAAATTTGTTTCTTTGTTTAAGATAAAGTGTGTCTCTAAAAACCCTAGCTTTGTAATCCTTAAATTGGCTCTAGTGGGTCCAATTTAGTTGCCTCAGAGTTTAGTACCTAGGGCTCAATCAAGAAAGTTTTAGCCCTAGTTACATTAGTTGGATGAGCAGATAAAAATGTGTTGAAATGAAAATCAGGCAACTTGATGAGTTACTAAATATGAAACAGGTAGCCCTAAGTTGATTGTTCTCTCTTTTTTTTTTCAGATTTTGGGAGAGTTAAGAGGGAGGGCTTATGGAAATTACCTGTTCCTTGGAGAGTCTATTGTGCAGCTATTGTTCTTTCCTTTCTGTTTCGCTTTCCCTGTTTGAACACAACAAAAGAGAGAAGTTAGGTCAAATATTGAATAGAAAAGTTGTAATCAAAAGCTTTAAAAGTGCCCGTTGCTCCCCGGCAACAGCACCAAAATGTTTGTATGCTTTTGTGATCGAATTTTAAAAGATAATACGTTGTAATATAGCCAACAAAGCATTCAAACAAATAGAGAATTTTATTACTCGAAAAACTAGAGTATCCGAGGTCGAACACAGGGAGCAATCTCAGTACTTTTAAAACTAAGGAATACAACTTTTAAATGAAGAACAATTGAGTCAAAGGGAGAGAGTTATAAAAAGAATTGCTAAAAGATAACAGGATTAGACGTCTGATTTCTATATCAGACGTCTTAAATGCGACTATTCTTCTTCCTGTTTTGATTCTGCCTTGGCCTTCTCTGATTTTTGCTTGCTCTTCTCTCTGCTGCCTTCTTCTTCTTCGTAGGTTCTTCTTCTTTTCTTCTGGTCTACAGGTCTTCTTCTTCCTTGAACTTCTTTCTCTTCTTTTCTCTTTCCTGTGAAGTCTTCTCCTTCCTTGGTCTTCTTCCTTGGCCTTTCTGCGAAGGCTTCTTCTTGTGGCTAAGTCTCTCAATGCTCAACCTTCCTGCACAGAGAGGTGGAAGCAAAACCTACCCTGTCCCTCTACCCGCGCGTCTCCCACTCTCTCTGCAATTCACTCAAGGACGCTCTCCCAGAGCCACGGGTAATCGGGTCGGATTTCGCACCCGGGACCAGGCACACCGGCAGGTGGGTGATGCTCGAGGAGTGCTCAGGTTGCGTCGGGTCGGAGCCCACCAGATCCTCGAGGTGAAACCGCGGATGAGGCGAGCGTGGGATAAGGTGAGGGATCTCACACCTGTGAATTCGAGGCAACGAGGCAATATCACAAAAATAATTTAAAGTATACCTGCGCTTCGCGTTTCGCCGATGTGGGACTATTAGTTCTGCCCCGCTCCCGCACGCGCCCGCAGAGCCTTCGTGCAATCGCCACAGCTGCGGACGTTGCTGTGCGCCTTGCTAGACTTAGATGCTTCGCACTACTTTCCCGAATATGCTGCACCTGAAGATTGGAGAACCTGACGCCTGGAGCTGCTCCAACCGTCAATGGCGGCAGGGGCTGAAATCCTGTCAAACACAAAACAAGCCTCTCAGCTTAATCAGACCAGCTGGGGACCTTCGCCGTGGCACGGGGAAGGTGGTGCACGGTGCTGCAGGTCGTGGGACGGCCTAGGCGTGCGTGCCTAGGTCGACCTGTGATCGGAAGTGTGGGGGTGTTCGGGGGGCTGTGGGGGAGGCGTAGAGGGATGGTGGATGGGTGGAGATTGTTCCTTGTGGTAAGGCGGAGCTTATGAGACGGTTGGCGAGCCGTGTGGAGGGGCGGAATGGTGGGGGCGGCTCGCCAGAGGTCGGTCGGTGACGTGGAAGATGAGGGTGGTCAGGCAATGTCGGGGGGCAATTAAATGAAATAAAAGGGGGAAAAGAGAGAGGGGAAGATGGAGAAGGTATCTGGAGTGTTCTGGAAGGGAGGGAGGCAGGGGAGTAGATGGCGCGTAGCTGCCATCGTTGAAGAAGAAGAACCCTGAGGGAGGGAGCGGCGACGAGGACGAGGTCAGGGGCACGCGCGCTTGGTATGGCGCAACGTGGGAGGAAGAGGCAGAGTTGACTCTGCTGCTGGTATGGCAGCAGAGCGATGAGAAGGAGGGGAGGAGGTCGCCGGAGCTTGCGGGTTTCTTGGCCGGAGATGGAAAAGAGAAAAATTTGGGGGAATCTCTGCCAAAACAACTCTGAAGATCAACAGCCGGGTTTGGGGATCCTTTTATAAGTGCTGGCCAAACTTTCTAGTGTGCGGAGGACTGCGCAATTATCTCCGACGGCTCACCGGAGAAGGAAAGAGGGTGGATACCCAAATCCCTCGTGCGTTCGCACTAGAGATTGGGTTCACACCAGAGATCGTGATTGGCCTTAGATGGAAGGGAATTCCTCAGAGAATCTCCCTTCCATTTCTGGGAGGCGATCTCTGAGGAATCAGAGAGTATTCCCTCTCTAAACCTCACCGGAGGTCGATTCTGCCCTAACAATGGCGGCAGGACTTGATTGCAAAGGTGGCGAGGAAATTAGGGGGCTCTCTGCAATGAATTTCAAAAGATAGGGGCCAAATTGTGATTTGGGTGTACTACATTGCAAAGTAGGTCAAGATGACCTCCCTTAGGTCCAAATTTTTGTATAAACCTAATTTGGACCTAAGGAATCTGATGGTGAAGTTGGATTTTGGGTTTGACCTCGTTTGACTGGATATTTTACATAAAAACCCAAATTAGGTCAATTAATGAGCTAGGACCCTATTTTAGGTCAAACTAGGTTCCAAAGGCCAAATTAAGTGTTCTAAACCCTAGAGGATATTTTTCCATGATTTTTAAAGGGTTTACTTGATTTTTATCCTGACTGAAACCTTGTTGATTTAAGCAGGTCTTTTTTAGGGTTACCAAATGTCATTTAATTCCTAAATTGCACATGAACCCATTTCTGATTGACTCAACCCACTTTTTATCTTATTTAGATCATTTGACCTATGTTTTGCTTCTGAGAAATGCTGTTTATGTACTGCAATGGTAAAATTGCAGTTTTAACCTTTAATTCATGTTTTCTTCTCAAAGCATTTATTCCTTCATTTAGGCCTTTTTCTAGGTTATGTAGGAGCTTTTATCTTCTTTATTAGGTCAAAATGAGCTAGTTATGGCTCATGATGAGGCTCTCATCATCAGGGTTGGGTGGGTTTGGGATTAGTGCAGAGAAATTAACAAATTGAGATTCATGATACCCTTCCTGATAAAAGGTCATTTCGAATTGTTCAAAAGGTGGTGATGACCTAAAGGCAATGTATTCAGGGAATGGGTAAGGATTAGTGTATCCTCCTTTATTGTAGATCGTATTAGGTTGTCCATGAAATGGTGGCGATCTATAATCGATGTGGCTCTAAGAAGGATAGAAATCATAATTATGGTGTTTAGAGTTTGGCCCCGAACACGAAGGTCTGGAACTGTATCCCCAATCTGAGTTATCCCAACTAACTGATGGTTGATTACAGTACGGGTCAGGATAATCGTCATGTTGAGGATAAGACGTAACAGGAGGATAAGAGCGGTAATTTGTATAAAATGTTGAAGGATTCATGATAGACGAGAGGAAGAAAGGTGCCCTGCAATACAAACAATCAAACCTGTCCTTAGATTCATGATAGACGAGAGGAAGAAAGGTGCCCTGCAATATAAACAATCAAACCTGTCCTTAAGTGGGCTAGCCTAAAGGCCTACAGACCCCCAGAACCCATCTTGAGATAAAGAAATGATTTGATCTACTTCTGTCCGTTCAATCCAACCAGTTAGAGGGAGGGACTGGGGAGAAGGTTCTTCCTTCGGCTTGTGCCTCCGGCTCCTAGTGTATCCCCCAGCCATGATCGTTTGATTCTGCTCCCCTAGCTAGACATCAGATTGAATAGTAGAAATAGACTAATTGAAAATAATCTCGTTCTGGGCTCTGAAGAGCGAGGTGAATCCTTAAGGCCAATGTCTACTTCATTTTATTTAGGGCTAGGTTTGAATGTGCTTTGGAATGTGATGGGCCCTTTATCTGGGTTGTGCCCTTAATGATTGATTGATGTGTGTGTGCGTGCACAACCAGTGGTTTTCAAGCAAGATTATTTTTTTGATGCAGTGAATTTTAGGGTTCAAATCTTACTTAGTAGCTTTTAGGATTCAACTTTAGGTATTTTCAATCAAGTTTTGTTGGCACACTAGGTTTTGAAAGCACAGTTGGAGATGTTTTCCATGGAAGCTTAAAGAATGTGGAGTCCTTGGTAAATCCCTAAGAGTTGAACCTATGTGACAGCTACTTAATGAGTTGATTTTAGTTGAAGTGGTGCGGCCCAATCAACTCAAACAATCGGCCTGTTGCACCACTCAATTAGGCACACAAAAATGATTAACCTATAATGGTTCTACTCTTTTATGTGTTGATTTATGTGTACCGGTTCCGCAGATCAGAATCTGGTTGAGTAGAAGAAAATCAATTAGGTTAAGTGCCTTGAATGTGGGTGTATGTTGAGTGCATGTTGAATTACCCCACAAATTTATCTTTTTGTTTTTTTTGTATGCGAGGGAGAAATGTGAGTGTGAGTGGAAATTCAAACAACCAAACTAATCCTAGGATTTATGCAAACACCTAGTTTAATTGGAATTTGAATTTAATGTGATGAAATGAAATCTATGGAGGGAGAAGAATGGGGAGCACTTACAATCGTCTTCAACTGCACTTTACTCCGATCTACCGCTTGACGATTCCCTGATAGAGGTATCTGCAAAACAATAGACAAGAGAGAAAGCAAGTTAGAAGACAGTAAAGTGTGTGAAATGCGAAAAGAAGATTGGATAATCGTTGCCTCCTCGGCAACGGTGCCAAAATGTTGAAACGTCGGAGGACTATGCTATTGGAGTTGGTTTTAAAAACCTGTTGTTGTAGTTTAAATAGCGAAGAACTCAGATTCAACAAATAAAATTTATACCGGAATAGAAATCCTAGGTCGAACTCAGGGAGGCTACGTCGATCAAAATTCGCAATTATATTCTTTTTTTGTTTTTGTTTAAAAAGTAGAGTAATTACAATGAAATGGAATCAATATAAACAATAAGAGAGAGAGAAAACATTCACTTGATGTTGTAAATGTTTATACAACTAAGAAAGAGAGAAATTACACTAGAAAGCAGGAAAACTATTATAACTAGAAAGCATGAATATTCTACTCTAGAAAGTAGGAAAATGGAATGGGTGAGAGAAGTTATCCTCCTCAACGATCGCTTGGAGGATGAGCTGGATGAGATAACACCTGGAAGATGAGGAACAGAGCGGGAAGAAGGAGGTTGAAGCAGGAGGAACTGGAATGTGGCAGCATGTCGTCATCATCGCGGGATCCGATTCCGGAATGGGGTCGAAAAATTGATTTTAGCTCTTGAGGAGTTATCCCGGGTGTGGGACAAGCTTCTCTTGAAATTTGGAGAGGGAGAGAAGAGAAGGAAGGGATGAGAATTTCATATGGAGGAGGTCTCCTTTTATAGTTGCAAGGAGTAGAGGCATTTTGGACATTACAAATTGAAAAACATTAATTCAGGAGCTTTAGTGATGGATAAATCCATCACTCAAGGCCTGAACGTGGCCTCCGTGCCCACCGCTCTTGCTCCTCCGCATCCTTCAACGCACATGCATGTCCGCGCACTTACAGCCGTCCGATCAAGAGATTGGACGGCTTAAGGCTGCCTATGCTTGCATTGTGCGCCCATGTGAGATCACGTGTAAGCGCCACGCGTTTGATTGTGTGTGGGCGCTATCGCTCTCTCAGCGCCGTCCGAACCTCATCGCACGGTCCGACTCACTCGCCCACCCACGCTCGCTTACGCTGATTTGGCGACCGAGCGGTGATTGTACAGCAATCATAGGCCTTAATTGACCTAAATTAGGCTAGGACTTAGCATAAGTTAGGGTTATTCATGCATGCATACGCATTATTTGCATCTTTAATGCTTTCCTTTAGCTATGCATAAAATAATGTTATAATGTGCTGATTAAGTGCATTATGTCGATTGCAGGGAATAAGCTGATTAGGAGCTAAATCTGAAGCTAGATCAGGAATAACAGGAGTTGTAGCAGAGCTGGAGCAGAAGGCCTAGTTTAGATGTAGGAATAATAATGCAAGGGGCTTAAAAGTTTGCTATTCTATTAAGTAGAAATAAAGCAGTAAAATGTGAAGAGCTTAGGTCCATCCTAACCCTAGGATAGCCTAGAGACTTCCCCAAGCCTTAGCCACCCTTAGATTAGGTCACAACACCCTAGGAAGCCCTAAAACCCTAGTTCCAACCCTTCTCTGGACGTCCAGATAAGTTTTAAGACGTCCAGGACCCTTAGACAACTCCCGCACACTTCAAACCCACTTCACAGTGTTATTGGACGTCCAGACACTTTGTCAGACGTCTAATTTCTACAGAATACCCAAAACAGAACTCGAAATCCTTCCTGACTCTGATTGTTCGTCCAGACAACAAGTCTGGACTTCTGATTTCTGAGTATAAGATGTCTGATTCTATTATTAGACGTCTGATACTGCTCCCCAATTCCTGTTTTGAGATTTAAGCCTTGATCTTGGATCTCTAGGTCCCTAAACCCAATTCCAACCCCATAGGAACATAAATTAAGGTACCCTAACCCTAGTACACCACCTCTAAACCTCCCTAAGGACCTAATTAGGTCCTCACTAAACCTAATTGACTTGGATCTTAGTCAATTCCATCAACCTATTCAATTGGACCCATTGAGTCCAATTGAGCCCTAATCTCAGCACACACTGTCCAATTGGACTCAGTGAGAGTCCAATTGACCTAAACCTGACTTAATTGAGTTGTTTTACTCTCAATTAAGTTTCCACACACCCAATTAAACTTTTATTAAGTTTAATTGCACTTTACCTTAGTGAATTAGGGTTTATAACCCTAGTTTGAGACCTACCTTGACCTAAACCCACTAGAACCCAACCTAATCAACCTAGCCACCTAAGTTTTGACCCACACACACCATCCACGTGAAAATATCTAGCCTAGAGTTCTCTAGAACTCTCTACCATGTGTGGTTGCCTTGGTTGCCAAAAATAGCAACCAAGAGCCATTCAATTTTTAGATCCACATTTGGTGGATCTAAAAACCACTATCCACCCTCTCTCTCTCACTCTCCCACGAGCTCCCACCATAGGCCTCTCTAGAGAATTCCATAATTCTCTAGAGAGCTTCCCTTAGGTCCATAAAAAGACCCCTTGGGTGGCCATTTGTACCCATTCACTTCCTTGGCATCCATTCCACTTAGAATAGCCACTTCCATCACTCCACCTCCACGAGTTGAGCACCACCATGGAGGCCACCATCTCCATGCCAGGAAGCTGGATCAGCTCCTCAACCTCTCTCCAAGGGTCAGCCTAAGTTCCATTGGCCGCCCCTCCTTCTCTCAACCATTCAAAGGCCATCGGGGACCACCCCTGAATGCCCTTCCATTCTGCTAGATTTAGATTATTCTCTTCGTATATTTACTAAGTTTATTTACTGCTTAGTAGTGTAGTCTTACTTCGCCCCCAATGATGCATGCGAAATCCCCCCATCGATTCTTGTATGCGATCATTTTCTGGTAGCTAGATTTAATTTTCAAGCATTTATGTACAAGCTTTCCTCTAGATTCCTTGTGCAACAACTCCCAAATGAATGAATGAAAATACATTTTTATATATATATATCTCTATCTGTTTGAAATCACCATGAGCTTAATGATTGCTATTATCTTTTGTGTGATTAATGTTGATTGTTTCTAACTCTTAATATTCTTGCAACTAATCATGTCGTACATAAATATGTAATAATCACGAACTGGCATGCGATTCTAAACAAAGTAGAGAGGCAAAAAGATCGATTTCAAAAGTAAAAGCAACGCCTCCTAGAGACGAACAACCGGGACTCAAGTCTCATTATCTTTAGAAATCAATTTTTGACAAACGTTTTTGCATGACTATACTACGATTTCCGATGACTTCCAAATGCGCGAAAATGGCTTTTTGCCAAGCAGATTCGAACACGCGCCCGCCCTTCTCGCGAAGGACGCTGGACCAATGCGTTGAGAGTGGCTTTGTGTCCCGCGGTTATTTTGTGCACACTGGTCGCAGCCGTTGGATGGGCATCCAATGGTGGAGAAGCATCAATCGGATGATGAGGAAAGGCAGAGGTAGGTCCTTAGGGCCATTTGGGTAGCTGAAACGGTGCCACATGGCACCATCTTCGCCATCAACTTCTGAGTATTGTAGACAGTTCCACGGGTGTCGGATTAGACCGATTTTCGCGTCGTTAGGTAGTGATTATCAATCCGAATCCATCCATGCGTCGGATTTGCCGTCTAAGGTAAGATTAATACCATCTTGGCCCTTGATCTTCAAGGTTCCTCGGTCTCTATCTGGTGCTACCGATGTTCGATTAAGGCAATCTTGGAGTCATTGAACTCCAATCGTCGCCCTGATCAGATCCGTACGGTTGGATCTTTGATCTGAGGCTCTGATAAAAAGTCGCCCTATCCTTGACCATAAAAAGGAGACAATTACTGCACAATTTATACAACTTGATCTAAATGCATGATTATGCATGTTATGCACTATTTACAATGTATGATGCTAATGTGACACTAAGAACATGCATTGATAGACATTTTAGGTTAATCAAATGTATGCACATCATCGGGTAATCGGATCCTAAATAGTGGCCAGACCCACGTGCCGTTTGCACAGGTGAGGCGTGAAGGCACGAGGACCTGACCCCCGGTGACTTGGGCATCACAAAATCAACTTAAGCTGCATCGCCCACTTGTCAGCTAACGATGTGGGACTAAACGTCCCACTCTTCCTTCATGTGCATCTGCACCTGTATGGTGCTTGAATTGAAGATGAAGAAGGCTCTGACAATAGCAATTGGAGACCCGTGGAGACTCCTGGAACTGAGCTGCAGCACCTCGAGATGATATCGTGGATGAATGTCGTCGAAGAGCTGCAGTTGCCATCGAAGAAGATGGTAGCAGTGGCGAAGCACAGCAAAAACCTGAAATGCACGAAGATGGGCACTAGGCCCCAATCCGTAGGTCCAAGAGGATCGCTGGAGGACGGTGAAGGTGGTGGCAGTGTCCATGTGGCATGGGAGTGTGAGTGATGGCCTAGCGAAGTCAAGGAAGAGGTGAGGTGGTGGGTTTGTTCAGTGGGCAGTTTGGGTGATCAATCCCCTCAATTTCTTGAGGGGTTTTGGTCATGGAGGTTTAGTGGAGGTTATGGGACCGGTACCATGGAGTTTGGTGGATTATGGAGGGAGTAAGGCCTCACCGTAGTTCAGCCGAAGCGGAGGAAGATGAAGAGGGAATGGTTGATTGGTCAGTCGAAATAGAAGAGGAAGGAGTTAGAGAGGTTCAGGAGAGGGAGAGGAAGGATTATACCTAGCTAGTAGACGAAGGGGATGAAGAGAAACGTCGGCTGTGATTGGTCGACACTGGTGTTGGGAGATCATAGCTCACATTTTTGATAAAAGCATCATAGTATAGTTGCGAAATATGATCCAACAAAGATATTGTTTTGTAAAAAAAATAATGAGACTTTGAGTCTCGGTCGTTCGTCTCTGGGAGGCGTTGTTTTTGCTTTTGAAATTGATCTTAAAGCCACTCTACTTTATTTAAACAACATGCTGGTGCGTAATATATAGGCAATTAAAGAACAGGCAATTAAATCACGCAAATATGATAATCATTCAGCTCATGGTGATTTCGAACACATAAGAGATATATATATATAAAGTGAAATTTTATTCATCATTGGAGAGTTGTTGCACAAGGAAATCTAGAGGAAAGCTTATACAAGAATGCTTAAAAATTAAACCAAACTACCAGAAAATGATTGCAGACAAGAATCAACGGGGGGATTTCGCATGCATCATTGGGGGAGAAGTAAGACTACACTACTAAGCAGTAAATGAAAGCAATAAAGATTATGAAGAGCATGATTTAAAGCTAGAAGAATAGAGGGCATTCAGGGGTGGTCCCCGATGGCCTTGGAGTGGTCGAGAGGAGGGGTGGCCAATGGAACTTAGGCCGACCCTTGGAGAGAGGTAGGGTTGATCTAGCATCCCGGCATGGTGTCCTCCATGGTGGTGGTAATGAGCTCGTGGAGGTGGCGTGAATGGCACCAATGGAGTGCAATTGCCAAAGAAGTGAATGGGTGCAAATGGCCACCCAAGGGGTCTTTTTATAGACCTAAGGGAAGCTTGACGTGGTCTCGTGCGTGTGTGTTAAGAGGTGTCGTTATAGTTGCACTTGATACGTCGGTTTTAAAAGAAGTAAACGGAGGTGAGTCCGAGTGTCGATCTCAGGGAGGCGTGGAAATCGGATTTTGTTTACCACTTGTTGTCACGAAAAAGGCAGAGTTTTGCTTGCGAAAGAGATGATTTTGAAAAGCGAGAGATAGAGAGAGTTTAGGGTTAGAAAGCTCTTGGTTTTGATCATGCACTTTAAGCAGTAATTAAAATGGCGACTACATGGAAAATAATTTCATTAAACATGCATTCATAGTTCATGGTTTACAACATTAAATGCATGCTTCAACAAAAGTAAATGAAAGCTTAAAAGAGAGAGAGAGAGAGGTAGAGAGAGAGTGGAGAGCGACGAGGCAGCCATGGCGGTGGAGGAGGCTCCGTCGGTGGCTCGTCGTCTCCGACGATTACAAGAGTGCCTAAAACTAGCTAGGAGAGGAGTGGAGTAGTTGCAAGTGGGAGAGCATGCCTTGAATGGTGGTAGAAGGGGGTTTAAATAGAGTTAAGGGCTTCCTAAAAGAAGAATGTGCTTTAGCGACATCCAGAATGTCGCTAAAATCGCTTCCAGATACGTCGGTGAAGCCCTCCTGCCGCCGGCAGCTGCCCGCCCCGCTCTCTCTCCATGCGCGATCCGTGGATGTTGAACGAGAGCCGTCCGATCAAAGATCGGACGGCTGAGATCCTCCTGCGCCCACGCTGAGATCGTACCTCGAGCGCGCTTGCGCGCGCGTGTTTCCACCCGGCGTGCACGCGCGCGTGGGTGCTCGGGAGCTGTCATCGCGCCGTGTGGCGCGATCCTGGCCACCCGCTGCTGATCGGGCGGTCCAATTTTGCCGCACCCTTCGCTCTCGCTTGATTTCCGCTCCGCGCGATTCGAACGCGCGTCACTGCGATGAGGGCGTGCGCGCTAGCCGTTGCGCCACGCCCGCGCTTTGTCGCGGCGATCGCGGGCAAGCACGCGGATCTCGGCCGTTCGATCGAAGATCAACGGCCGAGATTCGTCCTTGGCTGGCTTGAGGGCGTGCGAGCGGTGGGGGTGGGGCGATGTGGCACTTTCTGGGCCGTTGATCTCCAGATCAACGGTCAGAATTTCTTGGGCCCATTGTGGGAGCTCCGGATGTCGGATTTGGCCGATCTTGAGTCCGTTGGACTCCGTTCGTCGTTCTGAATCCATCCGTGCGGTCCGATTGCTCATCTGAGGCCTGCTTTGACACATGCTTTACACAAATGGCCATTAATGCAGTTTATAAGCAATCTTGGTACTTGATGCATGCAATGCTCCTATTCTACTTTATGTTGTGCCTTTTATTCTAAAGATGGGCCATATTCAACCTAATTACTACCCCCTTGCGTGGTGTTATCATACCCCCATGCTTACTCCTTGATAGTCCCTAGCAAGGTTTATTCTAGCCTTTATTTCTTTGGAGAATTCAAGAAGTAATTGCTTAGGCACTTCGTTACTTATCAATAAGAGGAAATATACGAAGATCTTAATCTACAAAGACTAAGCAGTGCCCGGGTGTCTTCCAAAATACGAATCGCCTGAATCCTTGCTTTGTATATATAACTATACATATGTATACGTATATATCTATATATGTCTTTTTAGAATTTTCGGAATTCAGTGTGGGTTGGTAACTTTTTATGGCTACCCAACCCACCCAAAACTCGGTCAAAACCCTAAGTGCTAAGCATCTTGGTGTGAATGTTGTGATAGACTCACTTAACGGTAATTGAGATAGACTTCGAGTTTCTACGCCTCTAGGTGACCGGAAAAGAAAATAAATTTTTGCCTGAAGGTGTATTTATTCGATTGGTAGCTTTCTCCCTACGTTCATTTTACTTCGGGTCAACACAAGGATTTTCCAGTGTATATCTCCCTGGCTTGTACTACTTCCCCGCTTCGTCCTTAGGTGTTTTGGCCTTTTTTGTGCAATTATTGAGCTGGGCTCTGGACAGCCGACCAATGGGCTGTTACCCACGATCACTTGCCAGCCATACTTGTGCAGTGAAGTGTGGTTTATTTTCTTTTCTTCTTCTTTTTTTTTTTCATAGGTGGCTTCCCTAATCTCAAATGTACCTAGAGGCAGCGAAAAAGAAATGGCCTATGGCTGGGTTCTGGACAACCTGCCAATGGGCTGTTACCCACGACAACTTGCCAGCCATACCACCCTAGAGAGTTCATTAGCTACCCAATTTCTGTCAAAATCTCCGAGAAGTGAGTCTGTGCAAAAATGTGTTTAGATGCTTAGACTCAAAGTTTTCCTGAGTTAGAGGGTGAGTTGATAAGTCGTATACTTATTACCTTATTTATTAGGTGGATTAGAATAGCTTAAAGTTGCAAGGATTCACCGCTAAATCCATATTTTAATGGGCACCAGGGCTGATTAAGCCTGAAGGTCTGAAAAGTCTAAGTGTTTAAGTTCTTTTTGTATTATTTCCCACTATTGACAAGTTTCTAATGCCTAAGTTTTTCTTCCTAAATTTAATTTTTTTTTTAATCAATTAATTTATTCATTCAGACTGATTAATTAAGCTCAGGATTATGCAATTTACCATCCCCCTATGCTTAAGTTGGACAATGTCCTCATTGGCAGATGCATGGATGCAGAAGCGTTCAAAAAGATAGTACCTGAGTGACGTAAACTACCAGATCAGTCTAAATCCGCTGGGTTGCCTCCCAGGAAGCGCTGAGTTTAATGCCTCCAGCTGGGTGGTGCACAAGCAGGAATGGCTTGGGTCAAGAAGATATGTTCAAAATTAACCAGACCCAAAATCAGAAGTCCACAGATGCGAATAAGGTTGTGGTGGAGCCCCGTTCCTAAGGGGCGGGAATTCTGTAACAGATATATCATGCATGCCCGTGTCAGATCCTCTCTTAGTTTGTGGGCATGCAAACAAGTTGCTGTGGACGAACGCACCCCAAATATGACATGCCAAACACTAACGATGTAGGTCTTATATTCAGCTTGTGTCCCCATAAAACTGTAATCCATCGAAAGTGTATCAATTCCAGTGCATTCGGGTTGCGGGATTCTTATTCTGGTAGGGCAGGTAACAAAGTCCAGAGTTTCATACTGAGCCCTACAACCAAGCATGAGGCCTCTCTCCAAAGACGAATCCATCTCTTCCGCAACTATGGTTTCATCGCTCATTCCTTCCAAGCCCTTGATCTCAAGAATATTTTCTGCCACCTTCTCTGTATCAGATTCACTGTTTCGGGTTACATTAGAGGTACGGTCAATTTCATCCTCTAGATCATATTCTTTCTCTTGGCCCTCCTCCAAATTTGTGATGGGGATTCCAACCGATTCATAATCAATTTCTTTGAGATTGTAACTCCATTCTCCATCTATGATGGTGGCTGCTGCTCCCACCGGATTGCTTCTCTTAGGCCAATTGGATTCAGATTCCAAGGCCTCTCCCCTCACATTCTCAGTTTGCTCCTGATGTTTCCCCAAATTGTGTTCCAAGGAATCCTTACTGTCCTTATCCACTAAGCTGTCCAACTCCTGAGGGGTATCAATGGTGGACTGAACCAAATCAGGACGACTGGGTGTAGTCCAAGTGATCATGGTAGGTCCTTGCTTTATGAGTGGCGTTGTGTGCAACATCTTTCTCTGGCCTTCTTTCCCCAATTGTTGGAACAAATCAATCATGGCCTGTTGCCCTTTAACCAATTCTTGATTCTGTCTGTGTAGTTCTAATTTGAGGTTATCAAGAATTGACATGGTGTCATTTGGTGTCCTTTGGATTTCCTCCTTGAGATCCTGGTTAAGAGAGTATGGTTGAGGTTGTGGATCAGAACCCACACTGGTGTTTAGGTTCTTGGGTGGGTCCTCTATTCTATCATGTTCAGGGTCCAGTTCTTCAAGAGGAACCATTCTCTGTTTGGTCCTACTCCAGAATAGTTGAGGTTCTAAGTCCTCCTCCCAGTCAGATTCTTCATCAGGGGACCAAATCAAAGGTTGATGATCCTGGGCTTGCCTAGATTTCTGATCATTTTCTGATTTCCATTTGTCTAGAACTCCTTCTAATCCAAAGGTCAAGTAGGCAAGGTTGTTGAATTCAGATGACCTTTCTTGGTTATTATCCTGAGATGGGTAGGGTTCTTGGTGTTCTCCTAAAGTGTAGGTCCTATCACAGTAGAGCGGGTCGGACCTAAATGAGGAGGCATCGTGAGGACAATCGAGATATGGAGCCCCATGATTTGAATCGTACCCTTGGGTGGCTATGTTGGTTGTATTCCAATAAGAGGTTGGTGCGGGTTGGTCATAGTTGGGCCAAGAGGGATATTCAAGGTTGTAACCCCAACTTGGTGGTTGGTTAGCCCAAGTAGGTTGTGGGTATGGTCCACTTGGGTTAGCATACAAATCCTGTTGGGGGTAGTTTGGGTAAGATGGATAGGCATTGAAATCCATGGTTTGGAAGAAATGGAGGGATGTGGGAAGAACAGATGCGAGAGAGTTATGTCCTCAACCAAGCAAACAAGCCTAGTCCTTATGGTGTATTCCTTAGAAGGTCTAGAATCTCACAAAGGTTGATTAAGTCCGTAAGCACTAGACTCCCCTTCCCGAGGTTAATATGGCCAGGTTGATTACGAGGGGATTGCAGGGAAGGTTCTTCCTTTCGCTTGCGCCTCCGATTCCATAGACCCCACAATCACGGTCGTTTGACACTGCCCCGCAGCCTAGTTACCAGATTCTACCAAGGGAATGAAAGCCAAGTGCCTAGCAAACAAAACCTCACCTTTTGAGACTTAACTCAGTCCTGCCTAGGGCATGTCTACTCAATTTTAAAGGGCTAAGATAGTGCTTGTGCTTAGGGTGATGTGATGAGGCATTGATTGGGGTGGTGCCTCTTAATTTTCCACTTTCAAAGTGTGTGCTTCTAGCAAAATATGGTTTTCAAGCAAGGATTTGTTAGGATGTGGTGTCTTTTAGTGTTTCATCCTTACTTTAGTACTTTTTAGGGTTGACGTGTCTTAATGTTTTCAAACAAGTTTCAGTGGGCACGTCAAGTTCTGCACACAATTTGATGAAAGTAGATTTCCTTTTTCTTCTGTAGAGGCTCTAAAACCCTAGTGTACTCATCCTAATGATCATGCAGCTTCTATTAGATGAGTCAATTTTAGGGTTGAGTGGTGCGGCCCAGGTCAACTCATGGTGGCTTCACAAACACCACTCAAGAAAGAAAAGAACACTCCAAGAATTTATTCAGCATATTAGAGTGTACATTTTTTTGTAGGGTGATGTGTTAAGAATGTGGGTCAAGCAATCATTCACCACGCCAATTTTTTTAGTTTTTTTTACAATTTTTTTTTTTAGCTTTTTCACACAAGCAAACAATGAGAGACAGGTTACTCACTATCGGTCCTTAAGCCGCCAACCCTTGCTACAGTCGTGGAATGTGTCGCTTCGCCGTCCATGCATCGAATTCCCGCAACCGTCAAGTAAAAAGTAAAATAGGGCATTAGACGATGTGAGAATGAGTGTGGAATGGAGGTGATAAAACAAATCCATTGCCTCCCCGGCAACGGCGCCAAAAATTGACGTGGTCTCGTGCGCGTGTGTTAAGAGGTGTCGTTATAGTTGCACTTGATACGTCGGTTTTAAAAGAAGTAAACGGAGGTGAGTCCGAATGTCGATCTCAGGGAGGCGTGGAAATCGGATTTTGTTTACCACTTGTTGTCACGAAAAAGGTGGAGTTTTGCTTGCGAAAGAGACGATTTTGAAAAGCGAGAGATAGAGAGAGTTTAGGGTTAGAAAGCTCTTGGTTTTGATCATGCACTTTAAGCAGTAATTAAAATGGTGACTACATGGAAAATAATTTCATTAAACATGCATTCATAGTTCATGGTTTACAACATTAAATACATGCTTCAACAAAAGTAAATGAAAGCATAAAAGAGAGAGAGAGAGGTAGAGAGAGAGTGGAGAGCGACGAGGTAGCCACGGCAGTGGAGGAGGCTCCGTCAGCGGCTCGTCGTCTCCGGCGATTACAAGAGTGCCTAAAACTAGCTAGGAGAGGAGTGGAGTAGTTGCAAGTGGGAGAGCATGCCTTGAATGGTGGTAGAAGGGGGTTTAAATAGAGTTAAGGGCTTCCTAAAAGAAGAATGTGCTTTAGCGACATCCAGAACGTCGCTAAAATCGCTTCCATATACGTCGGTGAAGCCCTCCTGCCTCCGGGCAGCTGCCCGCCCCGCTCTCTCTCCATGCGCGATCCGTGGATGTTGAACGAGAGCCGTCCGATCGAAGATCGGACGGCTTAGATCCCCCTGTGCCCGTGATGAGATCGCACCTCGGGCGCGCATGCGCGCGCGTGTTTCCGCCAGGCGTGCGCGCGCGCGTGGGTGCTCGGGAGCTGTCATCGCGCCGCGTGGAGCGATCCTGGCCGCCCGTTGCTGATCGGGCGGTCCAATTTTGCCGTGCCCTTCGCTCTCGCTTGATTTCCGCTCCGCGCGATTCGAACGCGCGTCGCTGCGATGAGGACGTGCGCGCTAGCCGTTGCGCCACGCCCGCGCTTTGTCGCGACGACCGCGGGCGAGCAAGCGGATCTCGGCCGTTCGATCGATGATCAACAGCCGAGATTCGTCCTTGGCTGGCTTGAGGGCGTGCGAGCGGTGGGGGCAGGGCGACGTGGTGCTTTCTGGGCTGTTGATCTCCAGATCAACGGTCAGAATTTCTTGGGCCCATTGTGGGAGCTCCGGATGTCGGATTTGGCCGATCTTGAGTCCGTTGGACTCCGTTCGTCGTTCTGAATCCATCCGTGCGGTCCGATTGCTCATCTGAGGCCTGCTTTGACACATGCTTTACACAAATGGCCATTAATGCAGTTTATAAGCAATCTTGGTACTTGATGCATGCAATGCTCCTATTCTACTTTATGTTGTGCCTTTTATTCTAAAGATGGGCCATATTCAACCTAATTACTACCCCCTTGCGTGGTGTTATCAAAGCTCTCTAGAGAATTATGGAATTCTCTAAAGAGGCCTATGGTGGGAGCTCGTGGGAGAGTGAGAGAGAGAGGGTGGATGGTGGTTTTTAGATCCACCAAATGCGGATCTAAAAATTGAATGGCTCTTGGTTGCTATTTTTGGCAACCA
Organism: Thalassia testudinum; assembly: GCA_037157565.1. Classification (NCBI taxonomy): domain Eukaryota; kingdom Viridiplantae; phylum Streptophyta; class Magnoliopsida; order Alismatales; family Hydrocharitaceae; genus Thalassia; species Thalassia testudinum. The sequence goes on from JAZHRO010000028.1 coordinate 1,398,174, forward strand.
AGGCAACCACACAGGGTAGAGAGTTCTAGAGAACTCTAGGCTAGATATTTTCGTGTGGATGGTGTGTGTGGGTGTGTGTGGGTCGAAACTTAGGTGGCTAGGTTGATTAGGTTGGGTTCTAATGGGTTTAGGTCAAGGTAGGTCTCAAATTAGGGTTATAAACCCTAATTCACTAAGGTAAAGTGCAATTAAACTTAATAAAAGTTTATTTGGGTATGTGGAAACTTAATTGAGAGTAAAAAAACTCAATTAATTAAGGTCTAGGTCAATTGGACTCTCACTGAGTCCAATTGGACAGTGTGTGCTGAGATCAGGGCTAAATTGGACTCAATGAGTTCAATTGAATAGGCTGATGGAATTGACTAAGATCCAAGTCAATTAGGTTTAGTGAGGACCTAATTAGGTCCTTAGGGAGGTCTAGAGGTGATGTACTAGGGTTAGGGCACCTTAATTTAGGTTCCTATGGGGTTGGAATTGGGTTTAGGGACCTAGAGATCCAAGATCAAGGCTTAATCTCAAAACAGGAATTGGAGAGCAGTATCAGACGTCTAATTATAGAATAAGATGTCTTATACTCAAAAATCAGAAGTCCAGACTTGTTGTCTGGACGTCCAATCAGAGTCAGGAAGGATTTCGGGTTCTATTTTGGGTATTCTGCAGAAATTGGATGTCTGACAAAGTGTCTGGACGTCCAATAACACTGCAAAAGTGGGTTTGAAGTGTGCGGGAGTTGGCTAAGGGTCCTGGAAGTCTTAAAACTTATCTGGACATCCAGAGAAGGGTTGGAACTAGGGTTTTAGGGCTTCCTAGGGTGTTGTGACCTAATCTAAGGGTGGCTAAGGCTTGGGGAAGTCTCTAGGCTATCCTAGGGCTAGGATGGACCTAAGCTCTTCACATTTTACTGCTTTATTCCTACTTAATAGAATAGCAAACTTTTAACCCCCTTACATTATTATTCCTACATCTAAAATAGGCCTTCTGCTCCAACTCTGCTACAACTCCTGTTATTCCTGATCCAGCTTTAGATCTAGCTCCTGATCAGCTTATTCCCTGCAATCGACATAATGCACTTAACCAGCACATTATAACAATATTTTATGCATAGCTAAATTAAAGGAGTAAAGATGCAGATAATTTATATGCACGCATGAATAACCCTAACTTATGTTAAATCCTAGCTTAATCTAGGCCAATTAAGACCTATGGTTGCTGCGCAATCATACCCCCATGCCTAAATCTTGCTAGTCCCTAGCAAATGCAAGACTAAATTATTTACAGCAAGGGTCCCTAAGGGACTGGTTATTTTACCGAGTGTTTGCATAGAGATTTTTCTCCTTTTTGTTTTCATCCTATGCTCTAGAAATCCAGACAATCGTGAAGGTGCAGCTATGTAGCTTTTGCAACGGATTTGAGTGAAAACTAATACACCTCTAAATCCTATACTTGTCCCCTAATAAAAATTCTAGCGGGATAGGCGGATTTCTTCCCTCGGGGTATTCAAGATATTCTATGAATTTCACCCCGGCTTTGGGCTTAGGTAGAGAATCTTTGAGGGAAAGGATTATATATTTGGTGGCTCATTCTCACTTGGTGCTACATAGAGACTAGTACTACAAAATCCAGATTCCTGAATTACTAAGTAACTTAACTTAGAGAAAGACGAGAAAAACTATGCTCTCTTTGATTCCTTTGTATTCATTCTCTCTTGCTCTTTTTCTTTCTTTTTCTTAGAGCTCACAACCTCACCAGATTCACACATTTGTTCTATATTTGGTGGTCTCACTAGGCATTAACACTTTAATTGAGTTCTCATAACCCTAGCACTAAGTCGAAATTCCTCGGCCATTATTTAGGCAGTCAGAAACACAAGAAAAATAGGTTAAGGCCATATTTGGTGGAGCTCAATTTTATTTGGTGGTATTGCCTCGATGAAATAAACACTAAATATTCATTCTTTTCTTTGCTTTTTCTTCTTTTTCTTTCTTTTCATCATTCTTTTTATTTTTCTTCTTCTCTTTTTTTTTTTTTTTAGCATAACACAACTGGCATACATCAATGAACTTTATTAAGGAGGCATTATTGGGGATTGGTGGTACTCAAGAGACATTGGGTGGCTTATTTGGTGGAAGTGCCTACTCACAGCACCGGGAGAGACGGATAGGACGGTGTATTTCTGACCTTGACATCAATACCCTCCTTTAGCCGAGGATTCCATAAAGAATGGTCGTAACCATCCACCTTAGCCCTAGTTTTATGAAAACTCGCTCTCCGCGTATTTGCCTTATTCGGTGGCTCTCAAAATTTTGCACAAAAATATATACACGGGAATCGAGAGCAAAAACTATGTCTAATCTCAGAGTATCATTACCTAATTATCTAGGATTCCAGATTCCTTGCACTAATCTTAGAGCACCAGTACACTCTACTCTCATCTCACACTATTTGGTGGATTTTTGGAGGAAAATCTACCTCACTCCCAAAACATTGTCCAAGGGTTCAGGAAAAGAAGCATTGCTTCTTCTAGACAAACTAAAGACGTTTATCAGCCTTCACCGTGAATCCATTGCAAATTCTACGTGTGTGTGAAAAGTTGTACTGGATTCCAGATTACAGGAATCAACTAAAGGATAAAATCCCTAATGCATTCTCTTAATAAAATAATCTTATTCATGAATGCAATATCTATATATGCTATAAACATGTAACCTCATATAATTTGTACTTCGTGAATTTCCCGTATCGGGTTACAATCAGCTTGACCCTAAATTTAGAACAAAAGGTGAGCAGGTGAGTCGGAATTGGTTGTTGCGAACGATTTCTAGCTCCAATGAGAGCACTGGAGCTGGAGTCGGTTGTTCTTTTATTTAAGGTCCTAGAGTACGTTTTGCATGCAACTCTGAGGTTTTCCTAGTGTTGGCATAAAATTTTTTCAGTTTTTCTGTATCTACCCCCCAATGCCTAAGTTCTTGCATGTCCTCATGCATGAATGTAAAAGAAAATAAATGCTGCAGGGAGAGAATGGGTAGAAATCACCTGTAATTGCTCCTGAAATTATATTCAGCACCGGCCAACCTGTTAACATGCAATATAGAAAAGGGAAATATGATAGAACAAAAATATGCTATGTATAAAAATGGTTATGTATAGATGATGGTGAAATGGTATTTATACGTGCTGAGTTTAACGCCTCCAGCTGGGCGAAAACTCAATCAGATGTGTCATTTCTAGCATAGGAGCCGGCTAAGATTAAGAGAAAGATATGCTCGTATGCTCCCAGAATCAGTGGTTCGGAGATGTGAACCAACTGATTTTGCACCCCTACTCCAAAAAGTCTAGCTATAAGAAAGTGTGGAGTGGGTACAGGCTTCAATTTGATCATGGGTGGGTCAGAGTCAAAAATGGCAGTGGGAGGAGCAAACTCGAAGGTGGGAATCTGCTGATCCGTGTGCACGTGAATTCCCGCTGAGTCGCTCCCTGTGAAATCGGTTATGACTGCGTTAACGGGAAACCCGTTAGCTATAGTCACGTCTTCCTGCAATAACAGGGGCGATTCAGTAATATATGGATCAAGATAGCTGGATTCAAGGGTGCTGTGGTCAGAAGCGCACTCCAAACAATCAGATCCTTGGGGAGATTGTGTAATGCAGTGGATTTAGTCCCGTGTGGATCGAGGTCTGAGAACCCTGATAGTGTAGACGAATGAGACATTGGGTCGTCACAAAGGAGCCCAATGTTACCACAGTAAGCCGAATCTTCATCTTCACCATCCTCCTCTATTCGATCACAGTCGAAGTTCTTTGCTGCCCTGAATATGTCTAGCCGAAGTCGCTCATTGCCTAGGGCAATCTCCATACACCCGGATGCACAATCGATGTTCGCTTGGGCTGTCGCCAGAAATGGGCGACCCAAAATAATTGGTGCATCCCAGAGATTAGGAGGAACTTCCATATCGAGAATGAAAAAATCTGTGGGAAAGCAGAACCCACAGACTTTTATGATTACGTTCTCAACCACCCCCTCGGTGTTTTGACTGATCTGTCAGCCAGCTGAATCATAATCGAGGTGGGTTTCAACTCCCCAAATCGAAATTGATCAAATACGGCGGTGGGAGTTAAGTTGATGGACGAACCCAAATCTAAAAGGGCCCGATCAAATGGAGAATCCTGCAAAAAGCAAGATTTGAGTGGGGTGCCAGGGTCTTTCTTCTTTGGTGGTAGGTCAGCTAGAATCACGGCGCTAGCTTCTTTCGACAGTACCTCCTGTCGTCCAATTCTCAGTTGTCGCTTCGAGGTACAGTAGTCCTTGAAGAACCTAGCGACAGTGGGAATGTGATCAATAGCCTCGATGAGGGGACCTGAATATGTACTTCTTTAAACATCGATTTCAGGTCCTCAAAATTCCGCGTGTCCTTTTTCCGTACTACATTTCGTGTCAGATCCTCAGGAAAAGGGACGGGAATCTCACGGTTAAGTGGCCTCTTACCCTTATCTACCACAGGTGGTTCCTGTGATGCTGAAGGAATCGAATCTGCCTACGACGAAGGGTGGGAAAAATTAGAACCCGCCTGCCTAGGTGGTGGGTCGAATGTCTTCCTTCCGCTCTGCAATAAGACAGCATGTGCATCGGCTTGCTGTCCACGAGGTGGTGGGGGAGCGGATGGGGCAGAATATGCGGGATTCTGCAAAGGCGGCTGGCCTTGCGCGTAACCTGGTGGTGCAGGAGGCGCCTATAGTATGGCGTGTGCCTGTCCCTGCGGTGCCTAAAACCTAGGTAGGGCACCCTGGTTCTGCACATATCGAGGATTCGGGATGGGTTGGGAGGGCAAGGCTCCCTAAGTCCTATGCTCCTGCAATAGCTGGTTCTACGTATTTTGTATGGTGTGAATCTGATCAGCCATCGCCTTCATTATCTGCAAGCTATCTTGTGTAGACTTCCTCATCGATTCTTGCAACTCCTCTTTCAGCGCCTCCAAAGGGTCGGCCCGCTTTGGAGGGTGGTTGGCAGCTTGGTGCAACGGTTGGTATAACGAGCGGGGTTGCAGATACTGAGGCGGGAATGGCTGCTGCCTAGGATATGTGTTTTGCGCATTCCCGTATTGCCTGGTCTGCTAGTGTGGATCTTGATGTGGTCTCTGTGAATTACCAGACCAAGAGAAATTCGGATGCTGGCGCCAACCAGGGTTATACATCTCCAAGTACGGGTTGTTACGACCATATCCTTGGATAGCGCTGACGTCCTCGTAGACCGAAGATGTCTGAGATGTATATCCGTCAAGGGGATATGCATTATAATCTGCGGGTGGTGCGTAACCCTGGTCGTAGGGTGCCAGATCTGGATTATTCACAGGATCCTGATATGCGGGATCTCGTAAATACAGAAAAGATGCATCCCGAGTGAGTAGATTAACTCGAGCAGGTAGGGCTCGGGGTGCATAGGAGGATCTTGCGGCAACAGAGCTCGATTCGGATTGACCTTGATTGATCTGGTCAATCTTCTTCTCAATCAGGTTCATTCTATCCAGCTGCTTGACGATGATATCCATGTCGGCTCGAATAGAATCGGTGTGAGCCTCGTGGACACCAACCCGCTGCTGACCAGGCCACTGGAACTGGTTCATAGATGCGGCATTCATCAAGTTCTCCGCTAATGATTCGAACAGCTCAAATGCGTTGTTCTCGTCTTTTGAGAGAAAATTCCCGCCGCTAGATGCATCGGCCAGATACCGATGTGTGTCATCTAGCCCATGGTAAAAAATCTGAGCTAAGTGCCATCTGGGTATACCATGATGCAGGCATTTTCGGAGAAGGACGTGAAATCTATCCCATGCCTCATGTAATTTCTCCCCAGCTCCCTGGGAGAAAGTCGTGATTGCACGTCGCATTGCATTTGTTCGACCGATTGGGAAGAACTTTTGCAGGAATTCACGACGTAATTCCGGCCAGGTTCCAATTGGCTTCCCAATAGTCTTGAACCAGTATGAAGCTTTGTCCCTTAGAGAGAATGGGAAAAGCTTCATCAGAATGATCCTGAGATCAATATTCCTGGGTCGGATCGTTTCAGCGAGTCGACTCAGGTCCTCAAGGTGCTGGAACAGATCTTCGCTTGAGTTCCCGTAGAAATGAGTGCTAATCAACCCAATTACATTGGGCTTGAGCTCAAATGCATCTCCGCCTGCGGGAATTCTGACTAGCTGTGCGACGATAGATGTGGCCGGGTCGTAAAAATCCCGTAGTTGTTCTCCTCGTGGCGGGTGCTGCATCCTGCCAAGCGCCGTTAGAATACGATCCATGCTCTGCTGATGCCACTCCTCAGATTCAGCGACCCGGGCTTCCAGACGAGCCATCGGGTCCAGATTATCAATGTCCTGACCCGGTCTAGGTCCAGGTCCAGGATTTGCCATGGTGGCTCTTGGAGTAGAAGAAATGTGGGGAGAAGATGGTCCGAGCGAGGTGACTCGCCTCGTTGGGAGTGGCTCCCAAGGTCCAACCAAGTGAGGTCGAAGTGACCTCCTTCCGTGCATACACCGCCCAACCCCTGGGTTGCTGTAGCCACGCAGAACAAGGCTAAGGCCCTATCAATCAAATGGTCCTTATAAATCAGGTGACCAGATTTTTCGTTAGGGATTTGAATTCCTGAAGATAAGTTCGTCGTACAATCGACTGAACATGAATCCCGCCACTCAAGCTAACCCAGCCAGTCTGGTTACGAGGGGACTAAGGGGAAGGTTGTTCCTTTAGCTTACGCCTCCGGTTTCGTTGACCCCTGAGCCGCGGTCATTTGACACTACCCCACAGACTTAGTCACCAGGTTTGGCAAGAGAGATTAAACTCATCCAGTAGTACGACAACGAACTCGGGTTGATTTTGTATTTTAAAATCAGTTTTTAACCCGTTTTCTTCAGTTAAGTTTGTGGTGAGTGGCCCACAAGGTGACTAAGCTCACCGGCTAACTAGACTTGATTAAGTCTAGGTTAGCCAAAAGTGTGGTCTCTATTAGTGACCCTAAAGGTTCAACCTAAGTTGCATGCACTTCTAGGGTTTTTCTCTATTTCAGCAAACCACAAAAATAATGTTGATTCTCTAATAATAATTGGAATCCAATTAATTTGAAATTTTCCGAGTAGATTCCTTTTTCAATTATTTTCTCATAGAATTTTTTTTTTGAATTTTTACTGTTTCAACCAAATTTTTAGGAAATTTTAAATATCAGGGGGTTAGATTTGGAACTTTGACCCCTGAACGGTTTTTCGCTTTGAAACAGTATCAACTGATCTTCAAAAATTCGGGAAAAATATGGAAAATAAAGCCAATTAGATCAGCTTTCAAACCCCACCATTTTTAGTCAAAACAGATTCACGGATTGCTCGGAATCGCTTTTGGAACTTTGAAATTTTTGAATCTGGGTCTATCTGACCCCCGTGCACTTCGCGAATTTTTAAAAATTTTATACTTGGAGTTTTCTCAAAGTAACGGTGACATTTGAAAGATGGTTTGATGATGAAGGTTTTTCTCGAATTTCAATATTTTTCACTAACGGATTTTTCGGCAATCGAATTTTTAGGTGAGATTTGAAATCTGGCCGAAAATCAAAAGTTGGTGGAAAAGCTTTTAAACATGTTTGAATTTGAAATTCAAGCCTTCCACCAAAAAATGCTTTTTTTTTTCTTTTTAATCTTTTGCACTTTTCTTTTTTTTTTCAAAAAGAATTTTTCGAAAGATTCAACGAAAATCTCTTTTTTTTTCTCTTTTTTTTTTCTAACCTAGATTCAAAAGAAAACCTAATCTAGATTTTTTTCAAAATTTTTTCTTTTTGATTTTTTTTTCTTTTTCACGAAAATGAGAAAAAAAAATTTTTTTTTTTCACAAAGAATTTTTCAAAGGAAATTGCAACATGTAAATCTACTCCTACAGTTCAGAAAGAGAAACCTAATCTAAGATAGATGATGTGCACCTGATTTTTCTTCGCCGCACTCGGTGTGTGCGCAGATCCCGTTTTTCTTCCGTGTTATCCTGCACATAAAAAAAAAATGAAGTAGAGGCAGATTTGTCAATGATAAGTAAATGATCGAAATCAAGAAAAATGACGTTGCCTCCCCAGTAACGGCGCCATTTCGTTGGAAGATCATAGCTCACATTTTTTATAAAAGCATCGTAGTATAGTTGCAAAATACGATCCAACAAAGATATTGTTTTGTAAAAAAAATAACGAGACTTTGAGTCCCGGTCATTTGTCTCTCGGAGGTGTTGTTTTTGCTTTTGAAATCGATCTTAAAGCCACTCTCTTTATTTAAACGACATGCTGGTGCGTAATATATAGGCAATTAAAGAACAAGCACTTAAATCACGCAAATATGATAATCATTCAGCTCGTGGTGATTTCGAACACAAAAGATATATATATATATAAAGTGAAATTTCATTCATCATTGGAGAGTTGTTGCACAAGGAAATCTAGAGGAAAGCTTATACATGAATGCTTAAAAATTAAATCTAACTACAAGAAAACGATTGCATACAAGAATCAACGAGGGGATTTCGCATGCATCATTGCGGGAGAAGTAAGACTACACTACTAAGCAGTAAATGAAAGCAATAAGGATTATGAAGAGCATGATTTAAAGCGAGAAGAATAGAGGGCATTTAGGGGTGATCCCCGAAGGCCTTGCAGTGGTCGAGAGAAGGAGGGGTGGCCAATGGAACTTAGGCAGGCCCTTGGAGAGAGGTAGGTTTGATCCAGCATCCCGGCATGGTGTCGTCCATGGTGGTGGTAGTGAGCTCGTGGAGGTGGCATGAATGGCACCAATGGAGTGCAATTGCCAAAGAAGTGAATGGGTGCAAATGGCCACCCATGGGGTCTTTTTATAGACCTAAGGGAAGCTCTCTAGAGAATTATGAAGTTCTCTAGAGAGGCCTGTGGTGGGAGCTCGTGGGAGAGTGAGAGAGAGAGGGTGGATGGTGGTTTTTAGATCCACCAAATGTGGATCTAAAAATTGAATGGCTCTTAGTTGCTATTTTTGGCAACCAAGGCAACCACACATGGTAGAGAGTTCTAGAGAACTCTAGGCTAGATATTTTAGTGTGGATGGTGTGTGTGGGTGTGTGTGGGTCGAAACTTAGGTGGCTAGGTTGATTAGGTTGGGTTCTAGTGGGTTTAGGTCAAGGTAGGTCTCAAATTAGGGTTATAAGCCCTAATTCACTAAGGTAAAGTGCAATTAAACTTAATAAAAGTTTAATTGGGTGTGTGGAAACTTAATTGAGAGTAAAAAAACTCAATTAATTAAGGTCTAGGTCAATTGGACTCTCACTGAGTCCAATTGGACAGTGTGTGCTGAGATCAGGGCTCAATTGGACTCAATGAGTCCAATTGAATAGGCTGATGGAATTTACTAAGATCCAAGTCAATTAGGTTTAGTGAGGACCTAATTAGGTCCTTAGGGAGGTCTAGAGATGATGTACTAGGGTTAGGGCACCTTAATTTAGGTTCCTATGGGGTTGGAATTGGGTTTAGGGACCTAGAGATCCAAGATCAAGGCTTAAATCTCAAAACAGGAATTGGAGAGCAGTATCAAACGTCTAATTATAGAATAAGACGTCTTATACTGAAAAATCAGAAGTCCAGACTTGTTGTCTGGATGTCGAATCAGTGTCAGGAAGGATTTCGGGTTCTGTTTTGGGTATTCTGCAAAAATTGGACGTCTGACAAAGTGTCTGGACGTCCAATAACACTGCAGAAGTGGGTTTGAAGTGTGCGGGAGTTGGCTAAGGGTCCTGGACGTCTTAAAACTTATTTGGACATCCAGAGAAAAGTTGGAACTAGGGTTTTAGGGCTTCCTAGGGTTTTGTGACCTAATCTAAGGGTGGCTAAGGCTTGGGGAAGTCTCTAGGCTATCCTAGGGCTAGGATGGACCTAAGCTCTTCACATTTTACTGCTTTATTCCTACTTAATAGAATAGCAAACTTTTAACCCCCATACATTATTATTCCTACATCTAAACTAGGCCTTCTGCTCCAACTCTGCTACAACTCCTGCTATTCCTGATCCAGCTTCAGATCCAACTCCTGATCAGCTTATTCCCTGCAATCGACATAATGCACTTAACCAGCACATTATAACAATATTTTATGCATAGCTAAATTAAAGCAGTAAAGATGCAGATAATTTATATGCATGCATGAATAACCCTAACTTATGTTAAGTCCTAGCTTAATCTAGGCCAATTAAGACCTATGATTGCTGCGCAATCAACTGGAGAAGAAGTCTCCAGTGGTGGAGCGGCAATGACAAATAGGTTGTAGTCAACGGCTTTGGCCAGCCACCATCGGTAGAAGGCAAGGAATATGGTGGTGCTTCCAATTTGATGGTTGGAGGCATGGACGAGGGGGAATGAGGAGGCCGCCAGAGTCACGGTCGGAGTTGGTCGGAGGAAGAAAGGAAGAAGGTTTTAGGGCCAAACTGGACTAGTTTTGGATGGTGGGAGATGCTAGAGCTTATATAGAGCTCCTGGGCAAGCACTAGATCAGGAAACAATTATGATTGCTTGAGGATTAAGCGAAAGAAACCCACAAATTTTCATGGATTCGCGCAAGCTTTACACACAAGTTTTGATTCCAAGAACATGTCCAAATGTTCATCGTGTGAACACCAATCTCACCAATTTTGGTGAGATTTGGTGGCGATTCGTGTGGGATTTGCTTCGGTCAAACACTGCCTAGAGGTCAGTTGACCTTCAATGGTAGCAGGGCCTTTGCGTGAAGACGAAAACAAACCTGGGGGCTAATCACAAATAATTCAAAAGCTGGGGTCTTAATTGAGAGGAATAGAGTTTAAAAGGACTAAAATGCAAACTAGGTTAAGATGGACTCTGATTGGACCCAAATTTTGGTACAAACCTAATTTAGACACAAGAAATTTGATGGTGAAGTCGGATTTCAGTTTTTACCAAGTTTGACTGAGCAATTTACACAGAAATCTAAATTAGGGTAGAAATCTATTTGAGATCTATTCAAGGTCAAAATAGGTTCAGATGGTCAAATCAAGGATACCAAACCTCATAGAATATTTTTCTATGAATTTTAGGAGGTTTAGATGAATTTTATTTTGACCATAACCTCTGTAATTCAAGCTGGTCTGAAATTAGGGTTTTGGGTGCTGTATTGGTTCTCGAAATGCATGAAACTCTATTTCTGTCTGCATGGACCCTCTTGTTAGTCTTTAATGCTCATTTGACCTTATATTAACCCCTAGAAAATTCCATGGTTACTTTTATTTCATGATGTGTTAAAACTACAGAATTAACTCTAATTTAATGTTCTCTCAAATTGGCTTTGCGTGGAATTATGTCTCTCAGCCAATTATGTAGGAGCTTTTGTCACTTGATTATGACTAATTAAAGCTATCTATGGCTCATCATGATGTTATCATCATTGATCCATCCCAGATTCTCTCAGAGACAGAAGTAGGCAAAGGGTCTCCCAGCCAACACAGCCTAGCCTATGAAGCATGAACCTTACCAACCCCTAAGGTTGACATCCCAAAGGATGTGGAATAGCCATCTCCTCAAGAGTGGAGTGGCAATTGTGGGTATTTTTCCCACTTTTTTTTTACTAGTTATTAATAGGAATGATCTTTGCAACTAATACAATAAAGGAAATGCTAATGTAATCCATGACAATGAATGAGCAAAAAGAAAACTTTTGTTGCATTATTTCTCATGTATGATACAGTCTCAAATTGATGGCATGCTAAGTACGAGGGACTAGCTTGCCACCAAATGTTTGCAATTTGTAATAAGCATTATCGCTATCCTTACAAACTTTATAAGGACCTTCCCAAGGGGGGACAAGTTTGTTGCCTGATTCTGTCAAATGTGATGCTTCACTTCACCTCAAAACCAAGTCTCCCTCAGATAATTTTCTCTTTCGAACTCATCTGTTATAGGAAGCAACTATCTTTTCTTTATAATGGGGTGTTGATACCGATGTCTTCTCTCTAATCTCATCCACCAAGTCCAACACTAGGCAAACTTGATCATCATTAGTATGACGATCATATAACTGAGATCGATAAGTAGGGAGGATAGTCTCAAATGGTAGGCAGGCTTCCATTCCATACACTAGACTGAAGGGCGTATGGCCAATTGATGTCTTTTTGCTAGTTCGATAGCCCCATAACACATCTGACAGCTCCTTCACCCACTTGCCTTTGGAAGAATCTAGCCAGCATTTTAATGCGATGATGATGGTGCGATTGGTCACCTCTGCTTGCCCATTTTCCTGAGGATGGGCAATAGATGTGAATTACAAATGGATGTCCCAACTGGTACAAAATTCTTCAAATTTTCTAAAGGCAAATTGAGTGCCATTATCAGTGACAATGGTTCGAGAAATCCCATAGCGAGAAATAATATTATTCCTCATAAAGGCTATTAACCTGTCAACTGTAGGGCTAGCTATATTCTCAGCTTCAACCCATTTAGATAAATAATCCACTACTATCAAAATGAAATGGTTCTGAGAGGGAGCAAATGGAAATGGATCAACAAAATCCATTCCCCATTTAGCAAAGGGGGTTGAGGACAATCTCAAATCAGGGATTTCCTATACCTATTAGGGACTATGCTTAATTTCTAATCATCTTGGGCTAACACACTTCCTGTTTAAAGCTCAAAGTGTACATCTTGAGATCAAATTGGACTCAAAAAAAGAGTCAATTAGGGTTTCCAACATTAGGGTTTGAAGTGTTAGTACACATGTGCTTGCATTAAAGAGAATAAACCCTCTGGCATTTGTGTGCTACCCATACCCTTGTTTGAAAAGATTTAATCAAGAAAAACCCTAACCAAGCTCTAATTTCACTTGAAACCTAAAACTCTTGGACCTAATAACCTGAGAGTCAAATTAGGGTGATTTATAGGTCTTGACCTAGATTTCATTCTACTTCTTTTAGGGTAGGTCAGGCGAAGTTGGTCTACATTGTAGGCCAATCAACCTCCAAATTAGCTCACAAGTCAAATCAATTTGTAAATCAAGTGAAATTCAAAGTAATAATTAGGCTAAAATTGGTAGACTTAAGGTCTTAAGTTTGTACATTCCGGTCTACTTGGAACTGCATTGACAAGGAAGGTCGGGTGTGGGAAACCCTGTAACCCGTGGGGATGATCTACTACGTAGGGGTCTTTGCGAGGCCCTCCCTTCCTAGCTGCCCAAGTAATTCTCGAGTGTGCGAATTTCTGATTCAGAGGTATCATCTACCTCAAAACAGCCTTAGTCATCTAAAAATCTTTGGGTGCCTTGATTGGGTCCAATTCATATCAATCCCTCATCTTTTCTCTAGATCACACACAGGAAGGTCCTTAGGTTTTTTTCTTTTACTTAAGAGGCCTCATTAGATCATCTTAGGGATCTCTTTCTGATCTGACCAACTCTAATCTGATCCTGAGTTTGATTCGACATCTTGATTCCACCACTAGATTCAAAAATGCAACTTGACATTTTAGGCAAAGTAATTAGAAAACCTGTGGATGTAGACATAATTGTTGAGGGTAAAATGCCTATTCATGCATGTTCCTAGGCTTAGATTTGCATTTCATGTTATAAATATTGCATAGCATGCATCATTCTGCATTTAGAGTAGTTGTATATAATTTAGATTAATTGCATCCTTTTTGTGGTTAGGAGAGAAGGATATTTATTTCAGAGCCTTGGATTGACAATCCGACCGTACGGATCTGATCAAGGCGACGATTGGAGTTCAACACCTCCAAAATTGCCTCGATCGAAGTCCCGTAGCACCATATGTAGTCCGAGGAAGATCAACGGCCAAGGGACTAGGTGACATAATTTGGAGTGTCAAATGGCAAATCCGACCGCACGAATGGATTCAAGTTGACGATTGAAATGCAATAGCATGAAAATTGACTCAATTCGACCTCTGTAGAATCCCCTACAAAGGAAAGAAGATGGACGACCCAGATTGCACCACATGGAGCAGCCCAGGTCATCCATGCGCACGCACACACCACTGCACACGCACAATAGTTTGGGTGCACGCATGCACGTGGAGGCAGCAGCATGTATCACGTGTGCGAGCGCGACACGAGTGCGCGAAGCATGCGCCAACACAGCAGCGGGTGGGTGCGTGGGCTGCCTTCAGCGATGTTTGCAATGGATCTTCAGCAACATTTATGACTGTCACTAAATGTCCTGTATACGAATTTGATTCTTTCCTCCACTATAAAAGGACCCCTACCCCTCCCATTTTTCTTCATCTCTTCCTTTCTTCCTCTCACCACCTCCAAGGCTCTAGAGAGATCTTGTCCCAAGCCCAGGATGCTCCTCTAGAGTAAAACCAAATAGTTTTCCCTCCCCACATCCCATTCGTGGAGCATCCCGTGGCCGTCCTCTCACCTCCCTTTGGGAAGAAGATCCTTGCCGTGACGCCATCCTACCCCATCCTTCATCCTCTGGCTCCGTCCTCCTTCAGCCCGCTCCTCACCACCTTCCGCCGGGCGACGTTAGAGCAAGTCGTCCTCCGAGCAACTGTCGAGGGGGATTTCTCTCATCCCATTCTATCTTTTTATGCTTTCGCAGTGTAACAAACAATTCTTCATGAATAGATGATTGTTTCTCTCTCTCTTTTTCTCCCTCTCTTGCATTTTTGCAGGTAGATAAAGTTTTCATTGACCAAACTCTTGCTTGTTAAAAATACCAAAAAAGTTAAAAAAGACAAAAATGAAATAAACAAATAAAAAGAGAAACATGGATTTTCAAAACCAAACGTTCGCCTCCCCGTGTTCGACCCAGGACTCCCTTGGAGTTTCGATATAAATTTTATTTGTCCATGAGTTTTGCAACTATGACGACGGGTTACTTATGACCCTGATTTCAAACTCACGAAACACGTGCAATCACCTGTGTCCCAAATGACTATCAAAGACAAGATGATTGAGGATGCTTATAGACACCATGAGAAATATTTTAATAGGGACATTCAGGATGAATTTAAGAAAACAACAAGCCACATTCTGAACCATGTCGACATAATATGGACACAAATGAAACATGGTTCCACCTAGGGTGTTCTCTTAGTAGAACGCATTCAAATGGTGAAATTACATAACAACGAGTGTCTGTAACGTTGGTCAAATCCTGCATTTCTGGAAAAACACCAAATTCTCATGGAGAATCGGGGAAAATTGCTAAATGTGTTATATAAAAACATTAATCACAAATACCCATCAGATAATGAGACATCTTGGAGTAATTCTAGTGATCAACATAATTTCCTCAATCTTGGGTTCGAGAATCGAGGTTATTGTGGGTCCCCAACCCAGATGTAAGTCAATTCAAATTATGTATAGATTGATATGCCTGATCTTGAGATAGGTTGGGAGGATCCGATTATAGGTGTTCAAGAATTCAAACCATCCTTAGGAAACTATGAAGCTGGTCCATCGAGCTTAGATTTCCCAGACACCTATGACAAAGAAATCAAGCCAAAACCTCTCAAGGGTGTAAACCCTGCCCCTTATTCTGATAAGGTGATTCTCGAGAGTGATTCTGACATCCCTGTAGAGCCCAGCCTAGATCCTAGTGTCCCAATACTTACATTTGACGTAGAATCTAGATCTAAGTCTAATTGGGATGATTATGAGGTCCCATGTGATGAAATATAGATTTTGAGAAAGGGCCTGTATTTGATGAATACACCTCTCTAGACTCCTCTGAGACATTGTTTTTTTGAAAGTCATGCCAATCCATGATACAGAAATTGAGGGGTTGGAAGATCTGGGACTCGATTAGGTCTATCCTCGGAACCAAGAACATGAGCCCATGCCCATTAAGGACACCTCTCCAAGCTCAAAATTGGAAATTAGGTTAGATCCAAGTCAGGTTGCTGATTCTACACATCTTGATTCATTCTATGGTAGAACTCCCAATCTAGAATCAGATTCAGAACACGATCTTCAAAAATTCTCTGATGATTTCGAATCTTACTCTGATTTCGGAGAACCTTTGTTTCCTGACATCTATGAACTAGTTTACGACCTCAGCATCCATAACTTATGCTTCAACTCTGACTCTGAAGTCCCTGATCCCAAGATCATTGATTCAAAATCAAGTTCCATTGAGATGGAATTATCCTTTTTATCTTCAGGAATCAAAAATGGTAAGTGCCGAGAGTGCCTGCAATCTAGAATTCGAATCTTTTATTGACTCAGATTACCATGAACCTATAAGCACTCTCCAAGTATTTACATTTGATTTTGATGGGCATTATGAGGACTCTCTAGATGAATCTACCTTTGAATCCTTTCTAGAGGAGCCCTCAACACAGATAGTTCTCAAAGAAGCCACACCTTCTGATCCACATACTGAGCCTTCCAAAACCCGTTCTCAACCCCGACACGCCACCGGAATCAATTTCTACTCTGATTCTCCTCTTTATGATCCAGTCGCACATGATTCTTCTCCACATTTTGATCAGGTTTTAGACATCGATTAGAATGCAAATCATGTCCTACCCTTCTCTAATTACTCTCGTAGGGATCTTGCATCCTCCATAGATCCATTTGCATTTGTGGATCGCTACTTTGACCAATCTGATTGGAATCATCCAAACCCATGATTCACATTGCCACATCTTTTGAGTCACAGAATATATGGTGGGCTCCGCATCTACTGATCCACACCGATCAACCCACTAGATTGATTGGGTTTGGGCTACATCATTAGCTTGTAGATCTGAACAAGCACCTGGTTGGATCAACTAGGCTTTCGATCAAGGTGCTTGTTTTACAAAACTCTTCTGATTTGACCACCTCTTATCCTTGACCACATTCTGCTCGGCTAAAGGCATTGAATTTAGCGCTTAATGGGAGGCAACCTGTCATTTCAAAAATCTAAGACCCTTCTAATTATCCTTTTGAGCTTCACGTCTACTACACTTAGAGTTCAGAGTTAGAACAGTTGATCTCACCTTTGGTATTCTTATCAAATCTTGAAATCATTCACAACAGTCATCCCAACCCTTTTACCCTATTCTAATCCATGAACCAAGCTGACTTCATACCGTCCGATTTACAATGACATTGCAAAACTTAGGCATGGGGGGGTGTTAAAGTGCAAACACATAAAAATTAAAGTCTTTGAGGGGTTATCACAAAAAAATACATATCCAGAAAACCAAAAAAATAAAAAAATTTTAGAAGCAAAAAATGGAGAAATGGGAGGAAATTTTGAGAGATAATTGCATATCATTTTGAGGTGGAAAAGAGGAGGTAATTTAAATGCCAAAAAGGAGCAACATTCAAGAACAAAAATGATAGCGCACTTGATCATGGAAATTACTTAAGTTCTAGACCAAATCAAAAGAAAAAAATTAAGTCTTGAAATAACAGAGAGACATGGAGATTAGTATGAGTGCTGATCTTAGGCCTCTTGGGCTTGTTTTAGGGCTTAAACATTCAAGCATTTGTTAAGATCTGGATAATCCTCAAGAGGTTGAGGAAAATGTGAAGCTTATGTATTAGGTCTAAGGCTTAGGGATTATTCAGCCCTATTAACTGACCTCTGGTTTGTGAGACTCGGTAACCTAAGCACCCAAATCCACACACTAGTCTAGTGCAGTGTGCTTAATAATAAAAATCATGCAAAAGTGGTTATTCTGTTCTAAAAAAGCTACCTAGATTAGGAGCGGCTTAAAAACACAAGTTGATTTGGACGAGTTCCCACTGCAGAGAGGTAGGAAATTCCCTTTGAAGATACGCAATAACATATCATCTTCTTGGTGCTTATCTCCTAGGATATCTAAATATCCTACTGGGGGCAAGTAAGCACCTTGTGCTGATTTAGGTGCCATGGGTGAGATTATCCCAAAATGTCGATTGCCAAGGCCTGAATTTAGCTACAGAATGCCATGGGCAGCACTATCTCGAAGTGTCGAAAGCTAGGGTTCTGGGGGTTGCCATGGGCGGTGCTATCTCAAAGCATCGATTGCTAGGAACCCTGTGAGGATTGATGGTGGGAACTAGGAATCTGATACAGACCATGTTTTTGAGCCAATCCAAAGCTAGAAATAAAGAAAAGGAAAAGAGAGAGAAAGCTCTCCAAAAATGCAAAGAAATTCTTCTATCTCTCTTTCTTACAAAAATGCATTGCAAAGTGAACCTGGACTAACCATGTTACACACATGGGTGCTTTAACTGCTAGGTTCAATGAACCTTAGGATAGTTTTTGTAGGCCTTAGAAACCTTCACAGTAGATTGAGGCAAAAGCTGGTCAGGTTTGGATCTTGATTGGTACTTGTATACCTCTAAGCCTAATATTAGCATTATGACCTAATTTCTAAAGAGAAGAATAAATCAGGACTTTGAACTTCAAAGCATGGTCTAGAACTATAGTTCTTTTCATAAGATTTTGCTAAGGGACTAGTAAAAGTTAGGGATGAGGGTATGATGATAATGTCACCATTAGCCATAACTAGCTTTAATTAGTTAGAATCAATAGACAAATGCTTCTACATAATAGCCAAAGAGCCATAACTCACTGCATATCCTTTCTGAGAGTTAAACATTAAATCAAAGGTAAATATGCAGTTTTAACATAATATCCCAAATGCAGAACAATCATGGATCTTCCCAGGGGTTAACTAAAGGTCAAATGATCATAAATGTCTAATAAGATGGTCCGTGCAGAAAGAAATGAGTTTTCACACGTTTCAAGAATTAATGGACAACTAAAACCCTAAAATAGACCTGTTGAATTAATTGAGGTTTTGATCAAGATAAAATGCACCTAAACCTTCTAAAAATCATATAAAAATATTCTATAAAGTTAGGTACCTTTGATTTGACCATTAGAACCCATTTTGACCTAAAATAGAGTCTTAGATGGACAGTTGCCCTAATTTAGGCTTCTATGCAAATTACCTAATCAAAGTTGGTCAGAACCAAAATCCGACTTCTCCATCAGATTCCTTGGATCCAAATTAGGTTTGTACCAAAATTTGGTCCTAATCAGAGATCATCTTAACCTAGTTTGCATTTCAGTCCAGTCAGACTCTTCTTTTAATCTCACACCAGCTCCTAGCTT
The DNA here is from genome assembly GCA_037157565.1 of Thalassia testudinum. Taxonomy (NCBI): domain Eukaryota; kingdom Viridiplantae; phylum Streptophyta; class Magnoliopsida; order Alismatales; family Hydrocharitaceae; genus Thalassia; species Thalassia testudinum. The sequence continues at coordinate 1,417,265 of JAZHRO010000028.1, forward strand.
TTGAAATTAATTGCAAATAGGTCCCTACTTTTGTCATTGTTATTTGCATATTGGTCCCCCTACCATTATCGCGGAGGAACTCCTGCTCCAGTGACCTTCAATTAGAGATTTCTCTATGATTTCTTGATGAATCCCTTCCAAAATTGGAAGGGAGATTCTTGAGAAAATTCCTTTCAATCTGAGTTGCATCTTGAGCTCGGAATCCTACTCAAAACCTCATGAGAACCTTTCAAAGGTTCGGGTTTCCTTCTTTGTCGAGTTTCCATGGTTTCAAGCTTGAATTCCAAGCTTGGAACAGCTATCTAACACCTATAAAAGCATGCCCATGGCATTCCTCACCTCCTTAGCTTGGTTTGGAGGCCGAATACCCCCTCATCCCTTCTCCCCGACCTCCTTCTCTACCAACTCCAGTGAGCCCTTCGACCACCTTCTTCGTCCACCCTCATAGACAATAGTGGGTGGATCCTTCTTCCCCGTATTCTTCCACATCTCGTAATACCGACAGACACCATTTCTCTCGTCTTCCTTGCCGCTCCATCACCGGAGACTTCATCTTCTTCGTCGTCGACCTGAGAAAACCAGCACGGATCCTCCCCTTTCATCCATTTAGATTAGGTTAATTAGGCTTATCTCCTCCCCCACTTCCTATTTATCCCTTTTAATCTTGGTTTCAACCCTCAACGCCACTGCCATCCACCTTCGTTTCCATCTCCGACCGCACCTTCGGTGAGGTTTTCCCGCCACTCCACCACACCACAACCTTGCCAACACCCTCACAAGCTCCACCTCACCTCCATGAACGAAACCCCTCTACCTATTCATCATTCCACCTATCCAAACACTCCACCGAACACACCACCTTCGCACGGTCTCCTCCACCTTTGCCAGCCACCTACAACCACCCCTGCAGCACACCACCACCGTCACCTTCGACGTGCTATGGAAAAGCTAAGGATCTATTTAACTGGGGCTTTCAAGCCCGTATGCTTGTTTCAGGTGTCCGTTGCTATTCGCCATCACCGCCACCATCTCTGACCACGATCGAGCTCCTCTGGTGTCGAAACAACCTAGTGTTGCTCTCAGTTGGCGCAGCTAAGTCCCAAGATCCACTCCAGGTCCTCAATTGAAGACCCCATCCACTCCTGCTACCTCAATTGGAGGCATCTTAACAGAAGCCGCACGCGAAGAGGAAGAGTGGGATTTAGTCCTACATCGGTGCCAAAAGAGCACCCGTGCACACATAAATTGGATTTGTGTTTCTATCTTCTTGCCCAGTAACATGAGGTTTGGGTCCCCATTACACCTGCTCACCCATACCCGCTTAAGCTTGCACTCCTCAACTACTACCCACATCGGTAGCCCTGGACCCATTACTACTTATACCCGAATACCCGATTGGTTGACCGGTTGTCTGAGAGAGGAGAGGAAGGAAAGAGAGAGAGAGAGCAAGGGAGGGGGGGTTTTGCTCTGACTTGGTTCCCCTATGCGACACTTGGTCACTAAAAGCCTTGGCTCCCCATGTGTTGTGAAGGAAAGAAGGACTTAGAAGAGGAGAAGAAGCTAACGAAGGAAATAAGGATGAAAAAGAGAACAAGGCCAATGCAGAGAAAGAAGAAGAGGAGAAAGGAAGAAGGCTCTCTAAGGAGTACTGTAGCAGGCAACATTTAAGTCGTCTGCCTTGAGGAGCTGACATCTGATTTCTCTAACATTGTGCACTATGGCAATATTGAAACTTAAGCTGGCGAGAAATTCTGATTGAGTGTACTGTGGCATTATTTGAGTAATTTGATGAAGTGAGATGTATGGTTAATAATCTAAATAATTGGTGATTTAAATCACCATTATTTTGCTTTCTTTTTGCTTCATAATTCTATAAGCTACAATTACTTCTCATTAATAACTAATTCATTGAATATCATTATTGGCTTGATTTCCTGTGCTCATTTATATATTTTGCTTAAGATTAGCACGGGAATTGCAATACTTGCTCCCTGTGTTCAACCTTAGACTTCATTTCTTGATTCTAAGTTATAAATGTATTTGTTGATTGAGCTATTTAGGAGATTTTGCTACAAGGAAACACTAAAAACTCCTGAAAACTTGATTAACATCAGGCATGTTCCTTGTTCCAACAACCCCCTAGCAGATGAACTAGCTCATTTGACATATGTAATCCCTCTAGGTCAAGATGATGACATATTTCTTCAACCATTGAATGAGCCCATGGGGTTGCCTCCCCAAGTGCTTGTGATACAACAAGCCACCTCTTGGATGATGACTATAATACAATTTTTTAATACAGGTGAACTACCTCCAAGGGAGCCACACCCTAAAGCTTTCTAGCTAAAAGCCTTGAGGTACATGATGAGTCGATTGTTCGCTTTAAAGTCGTTTGTAGTTTTATGTGGTGGAAAAATCAACTAATCAATATTTAAAAAGAAATAACCACTCGCAGAAGAGTGGGTCGTATCCACAGGGAGGCAATGACATATTTAAATTCGCACCGGTTAAAAACGTTTGTTCACAGTTAGTTTAGACAAGAATCAAGCCAAAATTGCCTTCAGATTAAGGTTGAATCAAGAAATAATGCTGAAATAGCAATTCTTAATAATGAGAGGATATTTGTTGCAATGCAGAATCAATAAAATATCATTAAAAGTTGACAATAGTAGAAAATGTAATTATTAATGGAATGGATATTGTAGCAAAATAAGGGATTTATTCCCCTTGGCCGTGCGCGAAGAAGAGTGGACGACCGGACGCGGGCAGCTCGGAGGAAGTTCTTTGGAACGAGGGCTTCGCAGCGGTGGTGGCGGCGAGTCACGTGGTGGCCAAAGCCAGCCGGACAGAGCTCCGGCGAAGGTGTCTGCCAACGGTGCTGCAACTGCTGTTGGCAGGAAGCGCTGCAGGCGGCAGGCATGGGTGCGCTGCTGTTGGCGGAAGGCACTGCAGGCGGGTGCGTGCACTAGAGTGGTGGACACGGGTGCGCACGAAGGCTGGAGGGCGTGCGGATGAGGGCTGGCGGTTGGCGGTGAAGTGGGCGAGTGTGGTTGTTGCTAGAGTGGGGAGGTCGAAGCTTCAGACATCCGGGAAACTTCCCGGACGTCTTAACTGGCTGAGGGGTGATTGCAGTAGCTGCGATGGTGGTTGTTGGTGACGACGGTGAGGGAGGTGCACAACGAGGTGCTCACGGTAATGCGGACGACCTCCGGATGGCGGTGTGGCCTATCACACCACACGCCCACGGTGGTGGAGGGTCGTCACCGCGGTTGAGGCCGGCTGTGTGGAATGGAAGAGATGGACTCGTCACCGCGGCAGCCTCTCTCCTCTTTTTGTAGTTGCCTGCACGAATTTGAATGGAGAGGCGGGAACAGATCCACCTTCTCCGCTGATCCATGAATGTGCTTTAGTGCGGCAGGAGGCGTTGCAGTGGTAACCGAGTCGTTGCTAAAAAGAAGAAGAATAAAGGATATTATTAAAATATTATGGTTATTTATATACAAACCCTCAACTTTTATATTAACTTAAACAATGTACCTAATTGGTTAACTAATTAAATGAATGCCATTCTAAGTTAATTCTAGATGCATTTAAAATATGAATGCAATGCATGAATTATGTAATTAAATTAGAAATATGATTTAATCTATTTACATCCTAATTTATGCTAAATAAATGTTAGAATTAACCTAATGTCTAGGCACTTAAATACTTAAATAGCCCACAACATGGGCTAATCAAATACCCACATGCCTAGTTTTTGCTAGTCCCTAGCAAAATTAAGCGAAACCTAGCACTCCAAGTAGACTAGTTAACTCACTTGGTCCTCCTTCAGAAGCATATTAAGTTCAGACTCTATACCCAAGGTTCCTAAGTAGTTGCTAAGTTACAGACTAGGTCAGTTAAAGACGAGTTGTAGGCACAAGTTTCCCTGATTTCTGACTCTAACCTAAAGTTTATTGATCCTTGAGATTAAAGCATCCATGCCTGTGCATTGGTCTGAGTTATTTGAGTTAAAGGAAAAAGTTATATATATATATATATATATATTTTTTTTTTTTGTTTGATTCTTCTAAGTCTAACCTCAGATCAACTATCAACATGGTCTGTGTCAGATTCATTGTCCCCATTACCATACCTCAAAGGGTGCCTAGCTTTCAATGCTTCGAGATAGCATCGCCCATAACGACCCCAAGAACTCCTGGCAATTGATAGCGATTTCACACGGTTTGTTAAATACGTCGTTGTAACACGCAAAACCGATCAACTCTTAAATTTATATCCTAGATAGGGGAGTATCTAGGGTCGTCCAAGGAGGCCAAATGTTTGCAAAATTAATTCTCTTGCTTGGAATACAAATCTCAACTTTTTTTTGGTATTTTTAATATATCATTTTTTTTATTTTTGAATTAAAACAACATGCGAAATGGTGGCGGGAAGGTGATTTACACTTCAAATTTAATAAACTACTTCTAAAGTGGCAAGTAGAACCTCTCCCTAAGCTCACTCTAGGCAAGTGGAGGCCTAGAATAATTAGGGAGAGGGAGGGAAGAATGCTAAAAACAAAGCAAGTAGAAATGAAAATAAGAAATTGCAAAGAAGGCAACTAGATAAATCAAAAAGTGTTTTACAAAAAGGCCTAGTAGAGGAATGCTTCTACTATTAGAAAATTGCAAATAAGAAAAGCAAACACAAATCCTCTAGATAGATGGTGAAGAAGAGGGCTTCTTGCTCCAAGGTTGGTAGATCCCAATCTTGAAAAGAATCCTCCAACTCCTTCCTTGCTGTGCTCCGCCAAGGTGATGTCCTCCAAGGCAAGCCCTAAGGGGGCGTGCCCTAAGCTTCTCTCCAAGGGTGGACGTCCACCCTAGGTCCTTCTCCCTTGCCTGGCCATCCTCCTTGAAGTGGAAGAGTCCTCCTCCTTGGCGTGGCCAAAGTTGAAGAGAGTGGGGAGAAGAAGGCACCAAAAGGGCTGGTGATGTGCCCCTTTAATCTCCTCTACTCCTTCTTCTTGGCCGTAGGTATAGGTGGTATAGGTAGCAAAATACACTAATGGAGGATGGGAATTATGTGGTGGTAGGGTAGGGTATTTATAGGATGGGAAGGGGGTGGTTATGGTGTTTTTTTGGAGGGAAATGAAGGGGTGCTTGGATATTTTTGGAGGGAAAAATGGGAGGGAAATGAAGAGGTGCCTTGGTTTTCCCTCCAAAAATGCCTTCTAGAAGGCAATATTGGAGGGAAAAAATGGAGGGTGGAGATGGGTTTTGATGGTGGATGTAGGGTGGTGATGGAAGGGATAGTTGGCACCAAAATAAAGTAGGAGTAAGTGGTCTTTTTGCTGGAGCTTAGGTAGTAGGGTAGTAGGTTTTAGTGCCATGGAGGTGGACTAGCTAAGTTAAGCAGCTTAGCTAGCTTAGCTAGTAGGGAGTAGAGTTGGAGGCATTTGGAGCTAGGGTTTTCAGGGAGAAGAGCTGGAGGTAGTCATCTTGAGCTGCACTAGAGGTGGTGGTTGCTGAAGAGAGCTGCAAGGAGCTATCTTAGCTGGCTTGGCTTGCTAGTTCTTTGCTAGCTACTAAGCCAAGCTAAAGCAAGCTGGCTTTTGCTGAAAGGAGCTGAGGTGAGCTGGGTCTAATGCTCCCGGGGAGGATCAAGCTGGGTGAGGCAGCTAAGGTAGCTTAGCTCAACTGAGTTGAGCTAAGCTGAGTCCCCAGGAGCTAGACTTGAGCTTCCTAAGCTGGAATGAAGTCATCTTCAGCTGGCTGGAGTTGAGTGGAGCTGGATGTAGCTGGACCTGAGCTGGGGTGAACTCCAGTCAACTCAGCTAGAGCTCCCTGTGGACTAATGGGAGCTGAGATGAGCTAGACTCAGCTAAGTTGAGCTGGATCTGAGCTGACCTGAGCTAGGGTGAGCTAAGATGAGCTCTCTTGAGCTACCATTCAGTTGAGATGAGCTGAATGGAGCTAAGATGAGCTAACCCTAGTTCAAGTGAGCTGGAATCCAGCTATGGTGAGCTGGATCAAGCTGAGTTCTAGTTAGTATGAGCTTCCTCTTAACCAGTTGCCTTCTTGAGTGCTAGGGTTTTGGAGTTCTGACAATTTGCATATCCCTAACACTCACAAAAACACATTAAAAAGACAATAAAAAGTGCAATGCATGCCTAACCTAATTGATGCCTAAATACAGCCCAAAAACCCATTTGCGGAGCAAAATTCTAAGAGCTAAGTTTATTTTAATGCATAAAAATGATGATAAACTGGCATTTATCAGCAATCAACACTTCGAGATAGTATCGCCCATGGATTTCTTAAGCGAATTCAGGCCTATGGCAATCGGCACTTCGAGATAGGGCTGCCTATGGTACCTGAACCGCACAATGCACTTACATGCCCCCAGTAGGATGGATATCCTAAGAAACAAGCACCGAGGAGGTAATATGTTATCATCACATCCTCAAGGTGAGTATATACTCCACCTCTCCTGCGGCGGAAACTCTTCCAATCAAAATGTGTTTTCAAGCCTTTCCTAAGTCAAAACTAAGAGAACCAAATCTCTTTTCAGAAAGAAAGAAATTAAGTTAATTACCAGACCAAGTGTGTGAAATTTGGACTCTTGGGTTACAAGGACCCGTAAACCAAAAGGTAGAATAAGACTCCAGGTACTACCCCACCTTTTAACTCAAACCTTAGCTTCCCTTCCTCAACCACTTGAGGAATGGTCCGCAACTTAACTCCTACTTAAGTTTTTAAGTCCACAAAAGACCCTAAAGGTCTAAAGCTAGCAGCTCATTTAGCTTCTAAACTTTGACCCTAGAATTAATTTAGTCTACCCTAGAGTTCTGATTTGCTTAAGAATGCAGGACTTAGCCAGATAAGCTAAAAGCTTTTTTTTTTTTTTTGTCATTTTCATTTTTTTATATGCATGCTATAAACAAAATGCCTCAGGTTCTCTCCCCCATGCCTAGTTCAAACAATGTCCTCATTGAAAACAAAAATAGCTAAAGGAAGATATTACCTGAGGCGGAGAATGGTAGGAGCTAAGACTCCTTAAGATTGACTTCGTCAACCAGATGGCCATCTAAAGTTATGTACGATTTTAACCGTTGACCGTTGACGATAAAGGGAGTTGCTGAAGAGGAAGGATTTTTGTTCTCCACAGCTCCATGCAGAAATACTTTGGTGATTATTTAAGGCCCATCCCAACGAGATTTTAACTTCCCAGGAAAAAGCTTAAGTCTAGAATTGAAAAGCCAGGCTTGTTGGTTGGGCTCAAAGGTCTTTCGAAGAATAAACTTATCATGTAAGACCTTGTTATTTCTTTATAAGCTTGAGAGGTGTCATAAGCATCATTCCTCAGCTCCTCAAGCTCACTTAATTCTAGAAGTCGTGCCTTACCTGCCTTCTCTAAATCCATGTTAACACTTAGAATAGCCCAAAGTGCTTTATGTTCCAACTCAACAGGTAAATGGCATGCTTTTCCATACACAATCCGAAAGGGAGAAGTACCCAAAGGGGTCTTATAGGCCGTTCGATAAGCCCACAAAGCATCATCGAGCTTTTGGGACCAGTCTTTCCTATCAGGTCTGATGGTCATTTCCAAAATATTTTTTATCTCCCTATTTGACACTTCAACCTGGCCACTTGTTTGAGGATGGTAATGGGTAGCAACCTTGTGAGTCACTCCCAAACTTCTGATTAACCGATTGAAGTGGTGGTTTCGGAAATGAGGTCCCCCATCACTTATAATAGTCTTAGGGTAGCCGAAACGGGATATGATATTTGCCTTCACAAATTTCAAAACCACAGACTGGTCATTTGTGCACGTAGGAATGGCCTCTATCCATTTAGAGACATAATCAACTGCCACCAAGATATATTCAAAACCATGGGACGACGGGAAGGGGCTCATGAAGTCAATTCCCCACACATCAAAAATTTCAACAGATTGAATAGGATGTTGAGGCATTTCATTCTTCTTCCCAATCGTTCCAGTCCGTTGACATCCAATACATGCCTTAACAAAATTATGAGAATCCTTAAATAAAGAAGGCCACCAAAAACCAGACTGGAGAACCTTAAAAGCAGTTTTCTTAGCACCAAAGTGTCCTCCACAATGAAGTTCATGGCAAAAACTCAGCACACTTTGTTGTTCCTCTTCAGGCACACAACATCTCAATACTTGGTCTTATCCAATTCTAAATAATTCTGGCTCTTCCCAATGAAAATATCTTGCTTGAGAAATGAATCTCTTTCTTTTCTACTCATCCCAAGAGCCAGGAGTTTGTCCAATGACCAAGTAATTTACAGTGTCTGCATACCAAGGTAAAGTTGGTGTTACCGCCTTCAGAGTTGCATCAGGAAATGTCTCGCGAATGTCTCCAGAAAGAGAGTCCTTAAGAGGAAGGCGAGATAGGTGGTCAGCCACAACATTTTCTACTCCTTTCTTTTCACGTATTTCCAAGTCAAATTCTTGGAGTAGGATCCACCTAATTAAACGTGACTTAGAATCTTTCTTAGCAATGAGATGTTTCACTGCTGCATGATCAGTAAAAATAACCACCTTAGACCCAAATAGATAAGACCTAAACTTCTCCAGAGCAAAAACTACAGCGAGTAATTCTTTTTCAGTGACGGTGTAGTTTTGCTAAGGTTCGGTTAAAGTCTTGCTTGCATAATGCAGCACATGAGGTCTTCCCTCAACCCTTTGTCCAAGGACTGCTCCCACTGCATAATCCAAAGCATCACACATAAGCTCAAATGGGAGTGTCCAATCAGGAGCTTAGAGAATAGGCACAGAGATCAAGGCCTCCTTTAGAGTTTGAAAGGCCTCGGCACACTTTGAATCAAAACTGAAGGAAGATTCCTTTGTCAACAAGTCACAAAGTGGCCTAGAAATCTTACTAAAACTTTTAATAAAGCACCTATAAAAGCTAGCATGGCCCAAAAAGGATCTAATCTGTTTAACATTCGTAGGCAATGGAAGTTTGGAAATAGAATCAATCTTGGCTTTATCTACTTCCAAACCTTGCTCGGATACAACATGCCCAAGTACAATTCCTTTCTATACCATGAAGTGACTTTTCTCCCAGCTGAAAACTAAACCAGTCTCCTTACATCGTTTCAACACATTCTCCAGGTGTAGGAGACACTGGTGGAAAGACAAGCCATAAATGGAGAAGTCATCCATAAACACTTCAACACACTCGTCAATCATGTCCGAAAAGATAGACATCATACACCGCTGGAAAGTTGCAGGGGCATTACATAATCCAAACGGCATACGCCTGAATGCAAAAGTACCGTAAGGACTCGTGAATGTCGTCTTTTCCTGGTCATCAGGAAAGACTGCCACCTGATTGTACCCATAATATCCATCGAGGAAGCAATAGTACTTATTACCTGCCATTTTTTTGAGAATTTGATCAATAAAAGGAAAAGGAAAGTGATCCTTCTGGGTAGCGGTGTTCAGCTTGTGGTAATCAATACAGACCCTCCATCCAGTTGAGTGTCTAGTGACAACTTGTTCACCTTGGTCGTTGGGTTCCACAGTAAAGCCTGCCTTCTTTGGCACCACATGAATGGGACTAACCCATTTATTATCAGCAATGGGATATATGATCCCGGCATCCAACCACTTCAGGATTTCCTTTTTAACCACCTCCCTCATATTAGGGTTCAGACGTCTCTACATGTCCCTAAAAGGCTTGATGGAATCATCAGTATAGATATGGTGCATGCAGAGTGTAGGGTCTATACCCTTAATGTCAGCAATGCTCCAAGTAATAGCTTCCTTGTGCCTAGACAGGCATTCAATCAAGGCTCCCTCCTGTGCCTCAGATAGCACAGCTGAAATGATAACGGGGAGCATATCATTGGCACCTAGGAAAACATACTTGAGAGTGTCAAGGAGGGGTTTCAACTCAAGGTTGGGGGCTTGTATGGTTGAGGGTTTCATAATAGATGTCCCCATCACAGGTAGCAAATCTACCTTCGGCTGAAATGATGGGGGAAGAGACTCAGTAGAAACTCCTAGCAATTCCTCAAGTTCTAGTATATCCCCTTCACATTCCTCCAAGAGATGGGAATGCTCATTTAGCATGACATGCTGAAGGGGGTCATCACATAACATTGCAGGAGTTGCCTCTTCAATCAGGTCATCTATCACCTCAACTTGAGAACAATCCTCAAGTTCGACTTGTTTGTAAGCATCAAACACATTAAGCCGGATTTTCCTGTTCCCAAAGCCCATTTTCAATGCCCCAGTATTGCAATTGATTGAAGCATGAGAAGTTGCAAGGAAGGGACGGTCCAAAATGATGGAGGGTTTGGTTGGCTTGTTGGTAGGGTCAGTGTCCAAAACTAAGAAGTCAACGGGAAAGAAGAAATCCTCCACTCTTATGAGGACATCTTCTAAAATTCCCCGTGGTGTCTTAAGTGATCGATCAGCAACTTGAAGGATTACAAGGCTAGGCTTCATATTGCCTCCCCCAAGTTGTTCATACACGTAGCTCGAAAGGATGCTCACCCCCGCACCCAGATCAAGTAGAGCCTCATCAATTTGTAAGTCACCAATAACTACAGAAATGTATGGGGCTCCTGGGTCCTTTAATTTCGGGGGTGTGCCATGTTGAACAATTGAGCTAACAGAATCAGGTAGGACAACATTTGATTGTGTAGGTTTGGCCCTTCGAAGGAGGGGGTGACGTAATAATTGCGGAAATAAAATAAACAATCTCAAAAAATCAATCGCACAAGTACACAAGTAATTTTAGGTGGAAACCCAAACCGGGTGAAAACCACCACCTAACCCTCTCGAGTTAGGATTTTCCGATCAACCTAGTTGATCAAATCCACTAACCGTATCACTTTAAAATGAGGGTGATTCAACCTCAGTACCACGCTACAAGTACGAGGGTAGCGTTCCTCAACCCCTTCTCTCCATGAGAAGGATTTTGTCCCACGAAGGAGACGGGAATTCGCAAAGCTAATACCCAACAAAATAACAAAGATAAAAGAAACAACAAGTCCTATAGAGCCAACAAAGTAATAAACCTAAGCTTCTATAGGAATTAGGAAACTCCCCTTTGCAAGGAGTGCGTCGACGATGACGCGGGGGCGTGAGCCACGCAACGGCGCAATGTCGCTCTCGTGAACAACGGCGGGAGAGCGGGTGCGCGAAGGTTTGATGCTCTCAAGATGTAGAACTTGAGCCTAGAGAGCAAGAGCTTCTTAGACACAAGAGTGTGAGAGTGTATTACAAGGTGTCTCTTGGTATGTATCTTGTGTCTCTAAGTGTCTATCTTGTGTTGAAAAGGTTCCCCTCTATTTATGGAGGCCTTAGGAAGGCTTTGGAAGGCTTAGGAAAGGTTCTATAGCCATTGGGAACAAAGCCCAAGAGAATCAGGCCGAAATCAGGACAATGATTACATTTGACAAGGTTATCAGACGTCTAACTCTTGCATCAGACGTCTGGAAGGCCACTTTAAGACGTCTAATTCCAAGGTCAGTCGTTTGATTCTATGCGGGTCTCTCCCTGACTTGGATCAGATCTAAACAGGATTTTTGCGCAAGTCCATCAGATGACATATAGGACGTCTGGCACTACGTCTGGATGTCTGGAAACCTACTTACACTGTGGGAATTGATTTCCAAACGTTGCAACGGCTAGAAAATCTCTGAGAAGAGATTTTGGGTCAGCCGAGGCAAAACGGTCATTTATCAGACGTCTGGAAAGGCCTAGGGACGTCTGATAAGGCTCTAACGGTCATAACTTGAGTGGCTGCTAAGCTAGCCAACGGTCCACTATCTGGACGTCTGGCAAGTCCATCAGACGTCTCCTAAGACGTCTGGTATAATGTCTGGACGTCTGATTTCATCAGACAGAACTAGCTATCCCAGCCTAACAGATATCAGACGTCTGAAACAACAGTCAGACGACTTAAAATACTTTATCAGACGTCTGATTTGGGAATTAGACGTCTGGAAGTGTTGTTTGAACCTTATATTGGTTTTCTAAGTATTCTACAGAAAACCTAAGTATCCTATGGTTGTGCCGGTGTTCCTAGGACTACTGTTAGGGTTCTTTGAGGCTCTTTAACATAATTTTCTAAGGAAAATAAAAAGAGCAAGAAAATAAAGACAAGAGATACAAGAAAGGATTAAAAAGAATCTATCCTATTCTTCTTGTCTTCTATCTTCAATCTGTCGCTCCACGCGAACCTCCTCTGTTTTCCGTCAAGCTCCTCCAATCCGTCCTGGATGCGAGCTCGAACTCCGTCTAAACACGTCCACATTTGCAATTGACCTGAAATCTAGGACTCAAATTGCAAATGTTAAATAACACGTGTTTTGTTATCATCAAAACAAATGATCGTGGTGCTCTAGCACGAACAGATTGGACCTGTTTTCTAGATTGCCGCTTTTTCATGCACAGGTCCTTTAAGAAGTGGGCATAAGACGGAATTTACCTGATAGCTTCAAGCAAAGGCAGGTTAATCTGCACTTGCTTGAAAGTTTCCATAATCTCATCCATCTTATCTTTGGCTCCAGATGAGCCAGCAGAAGTTTGCCCAGACGTGGATAAGTGATCTGGGAAAGGCACTCTCGATCTCTAGGTGGAAGGGTTGTCATGTCGAGTAACGGGTGGAATGGGGGCAACTTCTTCCAGTGAGGTGATTTCAAGCGGAGAAGATTTAGGCAAGTCTTCTCCTGTGGGAGTGAAAGTCGGGATGGATGGTTTTTTAGGGGGTGAGACTATAGGAGCATCGGGTTTGGAAATTTCTCTCCCACTCCTCAGAATAGTCACCGCCTGAGCATGCTCCCTAAAGACAATCCCTTTTCCTTTAGGATTTTCCTCAGCAGCACTGGGGAGCTTCCCAGTCTCCCTCTGTCTAACGGCCTCAACAAGGTATCCAATTTGTGATTTCATCTCATGTATAGCCTTGTCATGAGATTGGATGATGGCACTTTAACTTTCTTGCATAGCTTTCAACATCGCCTTCAATTCATCCATCTCAGAGGTTTTAGGTTGGGCAAAGGTTTTAGGTTGGTTCATTTGATGGTTTTGAAAGGATTGTGGTTTATAATTCCCTGAATTTGAGACATTTCCTTGTCTCCATGAAAATTTTGGGTGGTTCCTCCATCCCTCATTATAAGTGTTGGAGAAAGGGTCATTACGAGGTCTTGGACGGAACCCTTGAGCGGCATTCAAATCCGCTTGTACAAGCTCAGGGAATTGGGAGGCCAAGTGGCAATCCACAGTGGCGTGTGTATTGCCTTGACAAATTAAGCATTCGAAAGCTTGGGATGTGGAGGTGTTAGGTACGTATGAACTCGGGTTTGACATAAGTCTTTCCATGTTTTGATTCAATAATTGAATCTGATAGGCTAAATTCTGGGTGTCCCTTGCCTCATTCGCCTCCAACTTTCTTTGCATGAGAGTGGACTTTCTATCCATGTAGGCAGAATTCAAGTGAATAGAATTCTCATTCAAAGTATCAAATAAGCTCCAAGCTTCATCCTCAGTCTTAGATAGAAAGGTTCCTGCACAGGCACCATCCACAGTTTGCCTATGCGAATCATTAAGTCCGGTGTAGAACCTTTGAACCAGTTGCCATTTAGGCACCTGGTGATGTGGGCAAAGTCTCAGCAAGTCGTTAAAGCGCTCCCACGCATCATGGAATGCTTCCCCATCCTTTTGAACAAAACTCATAATTTCCCTCCTAAAGTGATTTGCTTTGCTCATGGGGAAGTACTTCTTCAAAAACTCCTTCTTTAGGGCATCCCAAGTATTTATATTATCAAGGGTGTGATACCAATACTTGGCTTTGTCCTTAAGGGAGAAGGGAAAGAGAGTCTGCATTTGAGCGTCATCAGTAACGCCCTACAGCTTCACCGTGGAACAGACCTCGGTGAATTCCTCAATATGCTTGTAAGGGTCTTCCCTAGTAGTACCATAAAAGGAGGGTAGCAAGGATATGGTACTACTTTTGATCTCATACAGATTGTCCCCTCCAGGTCTACGTAGTGCAGGGCCAGCTTGATTGGTTGGGATGAAATATTCCTTAAGGCTCCTTTGACCAGCCATTTCTACCCTTGGAAGGTCTCTTCTTAGGATTCTTTCAGGTTCAGGATCAAACACAAGTTGTCTCCTAAGAGAACGCCTACCAAGCATGCACTACAAACACAATTAAAAACAACTTGTTTGGTCTTTACAAATTTAGGCTTTTGACTTTAGTTCAAATTGTAGGTGACAAAACAAGTTGCCCAATCAATTACGCGCCTTTTTTCAACCTTCGAAATGCCTAAAAAGACCTAGTTGGAGCTTAGGTATTCTTCACTAAATCTCAAATGGTCAAGTAAATCCAAAGATGGAAGATCGAGGGATGCAAGTAGGCCTAAGCCTTCCTTTGAAGCTGTGCTTTCGCGATGCATCTCAACTACCCCCAAAAATCCGTGACAGGGTATCCCCCTCTTTGGATTTACAAAACCTTTGATCTCAAGTTCCGAACACTTCAGAATCCAATAATAGGAGGGCTCTTGTCCTAGTCGTTTCAAGACTTAGGAGTGTCTAAATGAGTGCTGTGGTGCAAAAGATATAAGTGTCCATTCACCGCAAAAGGATTTTGAATTTTGAATCGCACACCATGTTTTACAATCAAGTCCTTGATTTTTAGATGTCCCTCCTTTAATTAGTCCTTTTTCTCAAATATATGTGACCACTTGTTAGATCACTTCAAGATAAATTTTGTGGTCTTTGAATTAAATCCAAATGCAATGCGTGATCAAGAATAGGATGCAAAGTAAGAGAATGCGTACCTTGCTTCCAGCAATCAATGATGCAAGAATGCACGCAATGTAGAGAAATAAATCTAGAGGCTGCTCATACATACCAAAATGGTTCGTCCTACGGGCAGGCAGCTTCTAGCAGGTAGCTCATTTTTTTTTATTTTTTATTTTTTAAACTACTTATGCACAAGAAAATAAAAGTAATCAACAAACTAAAAACCTAAATCTAAAGAAAAGGGAACAGGCTCCCAAAAATTACCCAACATGGGCCCAAAACAAAATCGAGGAACAATCCCCTCAAAATATACCCCAGAACAAGGGTTTCAAACAAAATGCAATGAAAAATTAAATCTAAAGTCTTAATTCTATTCTAATCAAATTAGCGACTAAATATACAATGATGTCCATCGCGTCCTCGTCCTTCTCCTCCTTTTCAAAATAGCTCGTCCAATTCTCTTCTGGAGACGTCAAGGGTCACCTCTCACAATGGCTGATTCTTACACAAATTTCTCACATAGAAAAGAAAATAATAAATGGTCAAATCACTGTGCAATTAACAAATAATCAAAATAAAATTAGGTGAAATTATTGCGTCTGTTGCCTCCCCAGCAACGGCGCCATTTGACAAGTCGATTGTTCACTTTAAAGTCGTTTGTAGTTTTATGTGATGGAAAAATCGACTAATCAATATTTAAAAAGAAATAACCACTCGCAGAAGAGTGGGTTGTATCCACAGGGAGGTAATGACGTATTTAAATTTGCACCGGTTAAAAACATTTGTTCATAGTTAGTTTAGACAAGAATCAAGCCAAAATTGCCTTCAGATTAAGGTTGAATCAAGAAATCATGCTGAAATAGCAATTCTTAATAACTAAAGGATATTTGTTGCAATGTAGAATCAATAAAATATCATTAAAAGTTGACAAAGGCAGAAAATGTAATTATTAATGGCATGGATACTGTAGCAAAATAGGGGATTTATTCCCCTTGGCCGTGCGCGAAGAAGAGTGGACGGCCGGACGCGGGTAGCTCGGAGGAAGTTCTTTGGACTGAGGGCTTCGCAGCGATGGTGGCGGCGAGTCGCCCGGTGGCTGGAGCCGACCGGATGAAGCTCCGACGAAGGTGGCTGCCAACGATGTTGCAGCTGCTATTGGCGAGAAGCACTGCAGGCGGGAGGCGCGGGTGCACTACTGTTGGCGGAAGGCGCTACAGGCGGGTGCACGCACTGGAGCGGTGGGCACGGGTGCACACGAAGGCTGGAGGGTGTGCGGATGAGGGCTGGCGGTTGGCGATGAAGTGAACGAGTGTGGTTGTTGCTGGAGTGGGGAGGTCAAAGCTTCAGACGTCCGGGAAACTTCCCAGACGTCTTAACTGGCTGAGGGGTGATTGCAGTAGCTGCGACGGTGGTTGTTGGTGACGACGGCGAGGGAGGTGCACGGCGAGGTGCTCACGGTAATGTGGACGACCTCCGGATGGCGGTGTGGCCTGTCACACCACACGCCCACGGTGGTGGAGGGTTGTCACCGGGGTTGAGGCCGGCGGTGTGGAATGGAAGAGATGGACTCTACACAGTGTGGGTTGGGGGTGGAGGACTTCTCCACTTGGCAGCCTCTCTCCTCTTTTTGTAGCTGCCTGCACGAATTTGAATGGAGAGGCGGGAGTAGATCCACCTTCTCCGCTGATCCATGAATGTGCTCTAGTGCGGCAGGAGGCGTTGCAGCGGCAGCCGAGTTGTTGCTGAAAAGAAGAATAAAGGATATTATTAAAATATTATGGTTATTTATATACAAACCCTCAACTTTTATATTAACTTAAACAAGGTACCTAATTGGTTAACTAATTAAATGAATGCCATTCTAAGTTAATTCTAAATGCATTTAAAATATGAATGCAATGCATGAATTGTGTAATTAAATTAGAAATATGAATTAATCTATTTACATCCTAATTTATGCTAAATAAATGTTAGAATTAACCTAATGTCTAGGCACTTAAATACTTAAATAGCCCACAACTATGGGCTAATCAGTACACACTAATAAGTGGACAACTATACAAGTAGGGTTATTCAACCCCCTTATGTTGTATTGTCCCTAAGGAGGCTTTACAAGCCCTTTAAAAAACCCATGGGGTGGCATTTGCGGCAGCCACGAGGGTTACAAAGCCCTTATTGCCCAACTATTCCAGTCAGGGTATTTCTGGCCATAGATGAAGCAGCACTTCAAATCCTTTGTGTGCAAATGTAAAAAATGCCAGAAGTTTTCTTCCTTGATAGAACTCTCAAGACCCCCTTGATCAAATCCTTTGTGTGATAAACACCAGTTTATCATCATTCTTATGCATTAAAACAAAGCTAGCCTTACGATTTTGCTCCGCAAATCAGTTTTTTGGACTACATTTAGGCATTAATTAGGTTAGGCATGCATTGCACTTTTTGTTATCTTTTTAATGTGTTTTTGTGAGTGTTAGGGATATATAGTTTGCCAGATCCCTAGAACCCTAGCACTCAGGAAGGCAACTGGTGAAGGAGAAGCTCTCACCAGCTGGAACTCAACTTGATCCAGCTCACCATAGCTGGACTTTAGCTCACCTGAACTAGGGTTAGCTCATCCTAGCTCCATTCAGCTCATCTCAGCTAAATGGTAGCTCAAGAGAGCTCATCTTAGCTTACCATGGCTCAGGTCAGCTCAGATCCAGCTCAACTTAGCTGGGTCTAGCTCATCTCAGCTCCCATTAGTCCACAAGGAGCTCTAGCTAGCTCAACTGAGTTGACTGGAGTTCACCCCAACTTAGGTCCAGCTACATCCAGCTCCACTCAACTCCAACCAGCTAAAGATGACTTCATTTCAACTCAGGAAACTCAAGTTCAGCTCCCAGGGATTCAGAGTTGAGCTAAGCTACCTTAGCTACCCCAACCAGCTTGACCCCCCCAGGAGCACTAGATGCAGCTCACCTCAGGTCATAATGGTAGAAGCTATCTCACTTTAGCTTGGCTTAGTAGCTAGCAAAGAACTAGCAAGCTAAGCCAGCTAGAGTATCTCCATGCCACCCTCTTCAGCTACTGCAAGCTCTAGTTCAAGCTCCATACTTCTCCTCCTCAGCTCCTCTCTTCAAACCTTAGCTCACATTACCTACTCCTCTACCCTATTACTAGCTAAGCTAGCCTAGATTAGCTTAGCTTAGCTTAGCTTAGCTAAACTCCAGCTCCCTTGGCCATCCACCACCTACAACTTAACCCTAACTAGCTCCACCAAGTAAGCCTACCTAAGCTTCCACCTAAGCTACCCTACTCCACCTCAACTTGGCGCCAACAAGACGCACCTCTTCAACCCACACCATCACCAAAAGACACCATGAAAATGGTGCCAAAAACCACCTCCCACCACCTTAGTTTTTGGCACCAACTCTCCCTTCATCCCAACCATCCAATTAACACCTAAACCCATCCTAACCCTTCTGAACTTGGTGCCAAAAATAACCTTCTAGAAGACACCCAAGTTGGCACCAATTTGTGGTGTCTCTCCACCACCAAAAGCCACCAATATCACCATAACTACCCCCCTCCCAACCCTTCATTTGGCACCAACTAACCTTAGCCCTAGGATCAACTTAACTACCCATAACCACCACCTAAACACATCCTAGCCATCCACCTAACCCACGCCTACTACCCCCCTCTCCACCTCTATAAATACCCATCATATTCCACCAAAAAAATTCACCCTTGGCTACAATTTTTCTACCCATATTTCCACCTACATAGAAGGTCAATAGAAGAAGAAGAAGAAGATTAAGGGGATACTCTGTCCCCTTGGTGCCTTCCCCTCTTCTCTTCTCTCTTGTGCCCACGCTAGCCAAGGAAGGAAACCAGGCATTGGAGGACAACCTAGGTTAAACGCCTACAGTAGGAAGTGGAAGATTTGAGGGTCGTACACTACCACCCTTGGAGGAGGAATCAAAGGTGGTCCACACCACCTTAGGAGAAGCCCTTGAAGGTGGAATTCCATCCACCTTGGAGGAGTCAAGCACGCCCCCTTAGGCTTGCTAGGAGTTCATCAACTTGGAGAAGCTTTGTAAGAAGAAGGAGCTCTTTTTGATTACGGGAGCAGCCGCAATTGGAGCAAGAGCCTTGCCATCTTCACCATCATTTTAGAGGATAACTATTTTTATTTTATTTTTGCACTTTTTATTCTAGTAGTTGAAGCATTCCTTTACTAGGTTTTTGTGCAAAACAATTCCTCATTTTTATTAAAGTTGCCTTCTTTGCAATTTTGTGGCATTTGATTGCTTTTGTTCTAGCACTTTTCACTCCCTCTCCCTAATCACCCTAGGCCTCCACGTGCCTAGAGTGAGCTTAGGGAGAGGCTCTACTTGTCTCCTTAGTAGTAGTATAGTGGATTAGGTTTTAGTTGTCTCGAAATCTCTCCAAAATTCATATTGCCGTTATTTCAAAAATCCATAAAAGTTAATAAGAACAAAAAGAAAGTTGAGATTCATTTCCGAGCAAGAGACTTGAATTTCACAAAATATTGCCTCCTTGGATGATCCTAGATACTCCCCTGTCTAGGTTACAAATTTTAAAAGCGAACATATTTACACGTTGCAGCAACTTAAAATCCTAATCTTAAAAATCGCGTGATTTTCCGCATCAACTTTACTGGACAACTAGGCAGCATAGAGGGACTTCTCAGTGAATCTGGCTTCCAGTAGTTTATCGACTTCTAAGGCAGTCGCCTGCCACTATGCTACAGATTTGTGTTGGTGATCTTGCTTAATTGCTCGAGAGCCCACTGAATGTTGAGGCAGTGCTCAATCAGCATTGGGTCTACTCCCAGCAAATTGTTGGTGGACTAGGCAAAGACATCCGAGTTAGCTCTCAGTAGGAGGAGCAGTTCACGAAGTTTAGAGGGAGGAAGATCTGCCCCAACCTAAACTAGCCTGTCAGCTACATCCTAATACAACTATATTGCCATGGTTAAGGAACCAGGTTGTACTTCTAGAGTAGGCAACAAGATGGTAGGGTCTTCTCGTTGAACCGTCTGAACCTTATTTCTTTTCTTCCCCCAATTTTGTGGTTTGGGGGTCTTCTTTCCATTGAGCATTCTAGCTCAATGCGCAAGAGTTCTCGGTCAGTAGATTGATCCCCATGAACAATTCCTACTCCTCGTGAAGGGTGGAAAAGTAAGACCTAAAAGTATGAAGAAGGGATTATTCAGAAAGCATGAGTGGTAGGAAGGCCTATGATACCATTGAAGGCTGCCGCCAAGCCTGCTACAATAAATGTGGCAACCAGATTGAGGTGTTTGTCCCTGCCGCATGTTGACAAAAGAAGGTTGATCTCACCTTTGGGCATCACCTTGTGATTCCCAAAGCCGACCACCAGATGGGTTGAAGGGGAAAGATGTTCCTCCTAAAATCCTAACTTAGCAAGGGTTTTAAGAAAAGGAACATCCACCACACTACCCTCATCAACGAGGAGCCGTTACTGAAGTTGCCTTGCTAGCAAGAGGGTCACTAGAAACAGATCTGTATGAAGAGAGATGAGAAGAGCCTCGAGGCGGCTTTCCTAATGGTGCTTCTCCCAACCCACTAAAGGGTGGGGTACACCTCTTGAGAAGGTCCACCTTCTGAAGAGATGGCTTGTGTGAGAGGAATGGCGTTAACTCCAAAGATAACATCCACTTGTTTTCAACTAATGTCCCATGGGGGAGCATTGACTGAAGTGATGACAACTCCTCCCCTTGGTCTTTCTAGCGCCTCGTCACCAAAGTCACCAGCACTTAGTGATGGTATTCAAGAGGTAGGAGTTCTAATGATATCCCTTGTTCAACCATTGTGACCGTAGGATCCATCGACGCCTACTCTTGTAGGAATACCACGTTTACTGCGTGGAGCAGCTGGAGTTTCTCTCTATGGTACTCCTCCGGCAGCTCCATGGGTCGCTTGCCCTTGTCTTGGCCCTCATTCCACTTGACGAAATGGGCCAAGTTACCATACTGAATTTAAGACTCAATTTGATCACGCAAATCCCAGCAATCTTCCATGACGTGGCCCCAGGCCTGATGATACTTACAATAAGGCCTTGAGTTTGCCTTCTTCAGGGGTTTAGGTGGCAAAAGGAGGTCTTTATTGGTTGACCAAACTTCCATCAACACATCCACCTGATTCACGACCATGGGAGTGTATTCTTCAAAAAAGTCCCGCCTGGGCTGGTGGGCGTTGTTAGGTCAACCTTTGTTTTTTCAATCTCTATGGTCCAGGAAGTTCCCCTTCCACTTGTTAAAGCGGTTGCCACCGCAAATCGACATAGGAGCAGCCTCCACGGGTCTCTTCTTATCATCTGGGGAGTAATTCCTAGTATCCATCTGCCAGGCAACTACAAAAGTGAAAGGAGTCATCTTCATCCACTAACTTCATGGCTCGGTCCCATAATTTCGTCATGTCTCTAGGTGGGAAGTCATCAATTTCATACCAAAACCTCTAAGTCAATAGACCCGACTTGAAGTACTAGATGGCAATGACGTCATGAGGACTCTTACACTTGAAATACTAGATCTTCAACAGGTCAAGATAGGACTAAAAAGACTCCTACCTTCACTGCTGGATCTCCTACAGTCTTTCCAGGTTGTCTCTAACCTACTGCTAGCCAGCTAATTACTGGCAAAACTTGTCAGCTAGCTCTTGCAAGCATGAGATCTACCCTATCAACAATTCATTGAACCACTCATGAGCCATACCAAATAAATATGATGTGAATACCCAGTAGAGTACCCCATTAGAATAGCCATGAACAAGCATCATCTGGCGATAACTCTCAACAAAACTATTAGGATCTGACGTCCTATCATAATAAGCCAAGACAAGTTGCTTAAACTTCTCTGGAAGAGGGGCGGTCATCACCTCCATTGTGAAGGGGTACATAGTTGCGTACACCCGTGGGGGTATGCCCCTTATCACCCAAGTAACCTGACGAACAATCTCGGAGATAGAACCTCCTCCAATGGTCACCATGGGATGGACTCATGACTACTCGTCTAACTCCCGCAAAGGCGAGAGAGGAGTTTTCGATGGACCAAGGGGAACTTCACCCTTCTGGCTACTAAGCTTGCATTTTAACTTTTCAAGTTGTTTGCGCAGGCAAGCATTCTCTTCTTTTACCACACGACATGATGTAAACACCTTCATATCACATAGACCATCTATTTATGCATGTTCATAGGCGTATAGTTGCATCATACATTATAAATATTGCTAACATGCATCATCTTGCATTTAGTTTAGATTGTATAAAGTTTAGGTTAATTTTCTCTTTTTTTGGTCAGAGAATAGGGTGATATTTAATCGGGCCCTCAGATTGAAGATTCAACCATACGGATCTGATCAGGGAGATGATCGGAGTTCAATGACTCCAAGATTTCCATGATCGGACTTCCGTAGCCTCAGATGCAGTCTTAGAAAGATCAAAGGTCAAGGAGCCAGGTGATGCGTGGTTTTCAACTCAACTCGGTAATTAAGTTAAATTCACTTAATTAAGAGTAGAAGAAATCACTTAGGTTAACTCGAAGTTGTGTTGGTTGTGTAGTATAGGGTCGAATTAACCTAACATTTTAGAAATTTTTACTGGTTGAGTCAAGGTCATTCACTGGGAGGTATAATAATTTTTCTCCAAATTCACCAATTTTCTTTTATCTCTTTAAGTTTAGGAGGTATAACTAGTTTGATTTTCAAAACATGAATTTTGTCAAAATATTTAAACTATAAATGATATACAAAATTCCATATGCAAAACATATTTACTCAAAATGTTGTACTTTATTAACAAGTAAACATGTTAGTTTTTCAATTCAATTTCATTCTAAGAAATTAAGGCAATTAAAAGTTATTCTATAAAAACATGCCTTTTTACAATTAAGAACAAAAAGATAATGATGCAAGAAAAATTCATTTATTTTCATTTATCTCTTCAGCCTCTCATCTCCTTCTCTCTTATTTTTTATTTTCTTCTCTATCTTTCGAACTCTTGTCTTACCTTTCTTCTTTTCTTCCTGTCTCTTATTCTTTTTCCCTTAGTCTCCTACCTTCTCTTCTTCCCTTAGTTTTCTCCTTTGTTCCTTAGTCTCTTTTCCTTAACACTCCTTAGCGCCCGTGCCCCTTCTTTAGCTTTCAGCTTTAACACTTGACATCCTTCAACGGCTTGTCTTTTCCTTAAACTTTCAGCTGAACTAGGTTTTTTTTACTTTTCTAACCAAAAGTTATTTTATTTGCGGCGAGGTCCTTTCAAGGATACACAGCACCCTGAGACCAGGGTGGGACCAGACCCTACTCGGTCCTCGCCTAATCTCAATTAGGTTCGTTTCGGTTCATTTGTTTATCGGTTCACAATCTAAAGCCATTTCGGCTCAACCTGGCCTCCCAGGTCACTCTCGCCCTCCCAGGGTACAATCTCATTCACATGGCCCCAAGGGCGCACACCCGCAGGCATAAGCCCGCACACATAGACACATGCAATGCTCAGATCAGATGGAATCAGTAACCGGTGCGCCGAGCGCTAACGACTGCATAGCCAAAGAAACGAATTACTTTTATCCCTAGGCGCGTGCTCGTGAACAACCGAGGTGGGACTATCCTACCCCTTCCAGACCCAAATTCAAATGTTCATAACTTTCTACCCAGAGCTCCAAATTCAATGATTTCAAGTTTGTTGGAAAGCTCTAAGGGTAATCTATACAATTACAGGGTCAATTTAATGTTTTAATGATGTTTTTCTTTTCAATTTAAAAGATGAAATCAGGGGTTCCTATGGGGTTTTCACTAGCCTGGAAGTAAAATTAAGTCAGGAGAGTCCTCAGATGGACTTCTCTCTTTTATTTAAAGATCTGTACATGTTATATAAGTGATTCTGCATCTGTTAGAATAGGTTTTAAGTTCTTAAGACCTTCAGGACCTGCAGAGAAGCTTTTCACTTCTCTGAAAGCTTCAGAGTTCATATTTTCAAATTTCAATAAGTGCAACAAACACTTAAAAGTGTTTCTAATCAATTTAGATTAATTCTAAGGGTTATAATAGACCAATCTGGGTAGGTTTTAAGTTTAAATTTCATCAGAATAGTACTCCTGTTGGTTTAGGTTTGAAAGTAACCCAAATTGGCAGAAACTAAATCTTCACTAAGTAAATCATCTGAGCATACTTTAATCACTTTCAGATCATCAAACAAGTTTCCAGAAATAGTTTTCACTCCTCAAAATCTCAATTCGAGCTCAGAACTCCATTAACAGACTCATGTTTGATTGTGGAAGCTCAAAAATTGACTTTCTGTTCAAAATCTTCTCTCAAGAAATTAATGCCTCAAATAGAGTCTCTTCAACCTCAGAAACTCTTTCAGATCTTCAGAAAGTTGTTTTAACCTTGATTCCTAGGGTTACAGGCTTGCCGCCTGAACTTAAAAACATGTTTGTTCGACAGAGTCATGGGAAGATTGCTATAGTGTTTTGAAGACTTAAACAGCTTCAGTGCATCGCACTAAAGCTTCTGAGCTCATTAAATGCTCTTCAAATCTTTTCTAACAGACTTCTCCAACTCGTCGGAGTTGGGGATGATGAAGTCAAATCTATAGCTCCAGTGGCTAAATCCTCAAACAAATATCTTCAAAACAATCAGTGATCCTTATTATACTATTCTGGAGCTACTTAGCAAGTTCTAGAGGCTGAAACTCAAGAATGGCTCGTCGAAGCTCGCTGAAGCTCCGGTGAGTCCAGAAAATATAAAATTGTATGTACAGATTGATAAAACTAGCCATTTTTTATTCAAAAAGGATCCTGAGGTTGCAAGGAACCACATTATTACTTTTAATTCTTCATTTATCTATTAGAATTAAGATTTGATAGTGAAATTATTTTCTTAAAAGATTTGAGTGGTTAAAGCTCAGGACTTATTTAACTGCTTGGTTGAGAGGTTAAAACAAGTCAACAGATGTTTATATTCATAAATATATATTTAATTTATAGTTTGAACTATTCCTGAGCCGCCATGGACAGCGAGCTCAGGAACTTAATTAAAATTTGCGCGTTTAATTATAGATGATAATAATAGGTATTATAATGTCGATTAGGGTTCATAAGTGGTGATAAGTGATGAAAGAACCCAATGAAGGTGGAATTAAATCGACTACTGTCACCATGGACAGTGATACTAGTCGGTGAAGGTGAGATTTGAATTAGGCATTAAGGTGATTTAATTAATGATTAAGTGATTTAGAAATGAACATGGAAGATACAGGAAGGTGTACAATGAATTAAAAGACAAGATTGAAGCTCTGGCGAGCTCAAGGAACTCACCAGAGTCGGAGGAGATGAAACTAAATTCTAAAATTACTCTAATCTAACTAACTAAACTAACTAACTAAGATAGCCTACTCCTACTACTACTCCTAATCTACTGTTTCCTGGACGAAGGGATCAATAGGGTGGAAGAAAGATCTCTGACGGGCAGATTTGAGGTGGAGCGGAGCAATCCTAGGGTCGGTGCCTTTGTCAGAGGTGCGGAAGACCACGGCGAATCTCAGCTACTTAAGATGGACGGAGGAAGTCGGAAAATGGAATGGGAAGTCGCCGGAGTTTTGGACGAATATCCTATCGAAGTCAGCTACAGTGTTAGAAGAGGGAAGGGAGCCAACTTGAATAAAATCAGAGGTGTGAGGGGGTATTTATAGCAGCTTGTGGCAAAGAGAGTGGCAGGGTCTGGCTGAAGAAGGAGCTCGAGGAGCTTAACCTCTGTCGTCATCTCCGATGACGGTGAGGTTATCTCCCACTGAAAAATAGGATTCTTGGTTAATCCAGACCGATGGATCAAGTGGAGGTGGTGAGCGTAAGCTGCAAGAGCTTGGACAAAGAGGAATGATGTCGGCAGGGCGGTGATCACGCGGTGGGGTGACTCTCTGCCACCAGCCGTTCGTTCGACTGAAGAAGAAGAAGAAGAAGACGAAGAGGGACATAAAAGTAATAAAACTTATGGACTTGTGTGGGAAATAAGGACCCGACTGTAATGAATATTAAGGACTAAAATGTAAACCCAGGTTTTGATGGTTTATTTTAACTTAAATCTTTTTTCAACTTTTTATATATGTTAGTAAATAAGGTAAATATTATGTTTATACCTTGAATTTACATTTTTGACCTTTTAAGGTTAATTTATTAGATTAAGTAAAATTACTTAAGTTATTTCATACTTAGGTATACATTATATTTAAGTTACTTAACTTATTATTTAAGGAAATGATTAATAGGATTTTGAGTCCAATTATTATCTAAATTATTAATAATGTTAATTGAATGATAAAATGTCATTTTTAACTTATTTTAAGGTCCTTAACTAAATATCCCTTATTCTATAATTAACCCTTATATGTTCATAACCTTAGCTAATTAATTAGGAAGACTAGTTAAATAGGGGTAATTAAAGATCATGACGAGTGTCTCATCACCAGGTGGTATAAATTCATACTTTAGATGGTGAATCTGACTGCACGGATAGGTTTGGATCGATGATCGCAGCCTAACAACGCAAAAATCGATCCAATCCAACATCTGTGGCACAACCTACAAGCATATGAAGATGGACGACCAGGATGGTGCCACGTGGCACCATCCTAACCACCCAAACTGACCCAAGAACACCTGGCCACTTTCCTCAGCTGCTTGATCAACTTCAGCCATTGGATCTTGATCCAACGACCTAGGGCACTTGGGCCTTAAATCATAAACAAGACACAAAGTCGAGTGCAGCACAGCGGATGAGCGACTAAACAAAAAGAAGAGTCATGGATTTGAGTCCCCTGTGTGCCTCAATTCACTGCAAGCGCAAGGCGCAGCCGAATTCGATCGTTAGATCTTGATCGAGAGGTGGCGAAGGTGTCAACGTGGCATGCCCAGATGTGCGAGCGGGCGTACGCGCAATCAGACACGAATGTGAATGCTCGATCGCATGCGGGTAGGTGCGATGATGAGGTGCCGGTGCGATCAATCCTAAGTTGTCCAATCTCACGATTGGACAGCTGAGGATCAATGTTCGTGCGTGAGCGTTGAGTGCAAGGGAGAGAGGCAGGGGCGAGCGCACGTACTCCCACGTTTGGGCTTTAGTGACAAATAAATTCATCACTAAATACCTGTGCATTTAATGTTTTAAGATGAAATGACCTTTTGCCCCTTCAAACCTCACCTATAAATAACCCTACGACCCCCACATATCTTCATCCCTTCCTCTCTTCTCTCACCCCCTCCAAAGCTCTAAGAGCTTGCCCCAAACCCGGGATGCTCCATTAGAGTTTAAATTAGAATTTTTCCACCTTCGTGGAGCACCCGTGGTTGTCTTCTCACTGTTGTTCGGGAAGCGAATCCTGCTACGACGTCGCCCTGCCCCATCCTCCATCGTCCATCTTCATTCTCCTTCGTCCAGCATCTCACCACCTTCTTCCGAGCACTCTGTCAACGCGGCTCATCCTCCAAGCAACTGTCGAGGAGGATAACCTTTCTCCACCTTCTCTTTTATTGCTTTCTAGTACAGATTTCCTGCTTTCGAGAGTAGTCATTAGATGTAATGAACTTGATTCAATGATTATGAAATACCTGTTCATTCTCTCTCTATTTTTTCTTTATTTGTATTATTCTTTCTCTCTCTTCTATTCTTTATTCTTTAAGTAGATAGCTAGTGTAGATTCAATTCAACTAGCTAATCTACTTCGTGACAACAAATCAAACGTGGTTTCTGATCAAACGTCTGCCTCCCTGTGGTCGTCTCGGAATTCCATTTGAGTTTTGGTTAAATTACCTGTTGATGGATTTTTCTCGCAAATTACGCTACGAAGATGGGTTTTCAAAACTCAAATCTTTTTGCGGTGATTTTTTGCCACAACATTTTGGCGTCGTTGCCGGGGAGGCAATGCACTTTGATTTTTCATGTTTTCCGACTTACTTATCATTTATCTCGCTTCTCTCCTTATTGTAATTGCAAGTACTCTCACGAGGCAGATAAAAGTGGTAGATTGGAGTAAAGTGTTGTTGAAGGGTCTATAAGTAACCCCACCTCCCCCACCCACTAGATTTCATTCCACCGCCTAATAACACAAACCATAATTAACCTAGGAGCTTACATAAACTCTAAGGTTAGTTTGATTATTTGTTTGACACTCCACTTGCCTCACCCTCCGCATATAAAAGACAAATTTTTTAAAAATCTCATAGAGGTACACAACCTCTTCTGATTCTTCATACTCAAGTGGTAACCCAATCTTTAGGACAGGTATACTCATCAGCACATAATTGAGTAGAAATTAGAATAGGTAATCACTTGTGTGCTTAATTAAGTGGTGCATCAGGCCAAATGTTTGAGTTGTTTAGGTCACACCACCTCAACTAAAAATAACTCATCAAGTAGCTACCAAATAGGTTCAACTTTTAGGACTAAACCAGGCACTCCACATTTTTAGTTTGATTTCAAAGGAAAACATCTTCACCTGTGCTTTTAAAACCTGGTATGCCAATTGAACTTGATTGAATATACCTAATGTTGAATCCTAAAAGCCACTACGCAAGATTTAAACCCTAAAATTCACCACATCCAAAAATAATCTTGCTTGAAAACCATTAGTTGAGCACGTACACACATCGAAACTAATCATTAAGGGCACAACCCAGATAAAGGGCCCATCTCATTACAAAGCACATTCAAACCTAACCCTAATTAAAATAGAGTAGATGTTGGCCTTAAGGATTGGACTCGCTCTTCAGAGCCCAGATTGATATTTTTTTCGATTAATATGTTTCTATCATTCAATCTGATGTCTAGCTAAGGGAGTAGAATCAAACGATTGCGGTTGGAGGGTATCAGAGGAACCTAAGGAAAAAGCCAAGGGAAGAACCTTCTCCCCAGCCCCTCCCTCTAACTGGTTGGATTGACCGGAAAGAAGTAGATCAAATCGTTTCTTCTTCTCAAGATAGGTTCTGAGAGTCTGTAGGTCTTTAGGCTAGCCCACTTAAGAACAGGTTTGATTGTTTGTATTGTAGGGCACCTTTCTTCCTCCCATTCTGTCATGGATCCTTCCACATCCTATTTGCATTTCCACTCCTACCAGTACATATTCCCAAAAATGATTATTATTCCAACCAGACTTATTCTCATCCATCTTCTAGTTGGGATAATCCTGATTGGGGATACATTTTTGAACTTCCATGTTTAGGGTCTAACCCTAGATACCATGATCTTGATTCTTATCCTTCTCTAAGCTACATCGATTATAGATCACTGCCCTAATATGGATAACCTAATACAATCTACAATCAAGAAGGATATGCTAATTGATGTAAACATGTTTATATCACATAAACCATCTATTTTTGCATGTTCTTAGACATATAGTTGCATCATACATTATAAATATTGCATAACATGCATCATCATGCATTTAGGATAGGTTGTATAAATTTTATGTTAATTTCTCCTTTTTAAGGTCAAGTGATAGGGCGACATTTAATTGGGGCCTCGAATTGAAGATCCAACCATACGAATCTAACCAGGGCGATGATTGGAGTTCAATGACTCCAAGATTGCCTCGATCGGACTTCCGTAGCATTAAATGCAGTCTAAGATCAGAGGTCAAGGAGCCAAGATGGTGTAAATCCGTACATCAGATGACAAATACAACCACATGGATGGGTTCGAATCGACGATCGTAGCCCAATGGCATGAAAATTGGTCCAATCCGACATCCGTGGCACCATCTACAACACATAGAAGATGGATGGCCAAGATGGCATCATGTGGCGCCATCCCAACCGCCCAATCGGCCAAAGGAGTGTTGCACAATGCCCTCCTCGATTGCTTGATCAATCTCAGCCATTGGATCTTCATCCAACGGCCAAGCACGCTTGAGCCCAAATTGAAACCGCGACCATCCGTAAGGATGGTGTAGCAGTCTCGAAGCCATGAACGATGCGGAGGTCGCACGTTTAAGCCCCCACAAGCCCCTCAAATTAATTGAACGCAGGGCGCAATTGATTTCAGCCAAGTGATGCACATCGGGCAACGGCAAGAGCGCCACGTGGCATGCCCAGATGCAAGGAGCATTGCACGTGCGATCAGACGCACTACTGCATGTGTGATCGCACGGGGGGGGGCATTATGACGACTCAATACGATGCAATCTCAGCCGTTGATCGCAAGATCGTACTGCTGAGGTGGTTTAGACGTGCTTAGGCATTGAAACAAAGGAAGAGGAGGGGGCGGCATGTGCGAGCGACCTACGCCTACGTTCAGGGGCTTTAGTGATGCTTAAATTCATCCCTAAAGACTCTGAATTAATGATTTTAATCATGAAATGACCAAATTACCCTCAATCCCTACAACTATAATAGGAGACCCTTATAACTCAAATTTCTCATCCCTTCCTCTCTTCTCTCACCCGCTCCAAAGCTCTAAGATCTTGTCCCAAACCCAGGATGCTCCTCTAGAGTTAAAAATATAATTTTTCCACCTTCTCATCCCATTCGTGGAGTATTCTACAATGGTCCTCTCAACATCATTTGGGAAGCGGATCTCGCTATGTCATTGCCCTGTCCTGTTCTCTGTCATCTGTCATTGTTCTCCTTCGTCCTACATCTCACCACCTTTGTCCAAGCACTCCGTCAACCCGACTCGTCCTCCAAGCAACCGTCAAGGAGGATAACTTTTCTCCGCCTTCTTTTTACTGCTTTCTAAAGTAGATTTATCGCTTTCTAGTTATAAGATTTCCTGCTTTCTACTGTAGTGGTTAGTTGTAATAGACATCATTCTATGATTATGAATTCCATGTTTATTCTATCTCTATTTTGTCTTTATTTGTAATACTCTCTCTCTTCTATTCATTATTATTTAAGTAGATAGCTAGTTTAGATTCAATTCGACCAGTTAATCTGCTTTGTGACAATAAAATAAACACAGTTTTTAATCAAATGTTTTCCTCCCTATGTTCAACCTGGAATTCCTTTTGAGTTTCGGTAAAATTTATCTGTTGATGGTTTTTCTCGCAAATCTCACTACAACGACGAGTTTTCAAAACTTAAATCCATTTGCGACGATTTTCTGCACTAACATTTTGGCATCGTTGACGGGGAGGCGACGCTCTTTGATTTTTCGTGTTTTCCCACCTTACTTATCTTTTACTTCACTTCTCTCCTTTCTTATTATGATTGCAGGTACTCTCTCGAGACGGGCAAAAGACGTAAATTGGAGTAAAGTGCTGTTGAACGATCTATAAGTTTACCCCCACCTCCCCACCCATTAGATTTCATTCCATCACTTAATAACACAAACCCTAATTAACCTAGGAGTTCTCATAAATCCTAAGGTTAGTTTTGATTGTTTGGTTGTCACCTCCACACACCTTACCCTCCACATATAAAGAAAAATTTTAAAAAATCTCATAGAGGTACACAACCTCTTCTAATTCTTCATACTCAACCAGTAACCCGATCTTCAAAACTGGTACACTCACCAACACATAATTGAATAGAAATTAGATTCGATAATCACTTGTGTGCCTAATTAAGTTGTGTATCAGGCCAATTGTTTGAGTTGTTTGGGCCATACCACTTCAACTAAAAATAACACATCAAGTAGCTGCCACATAGGTTCAACTTTTAGGGATTTACCAGGCACTCTACATTCCTTTAAGCTTTAAAGGAAAACATCTTCACCTGTGCTTTCAAAACCTAGTGTGCCAACTGAACTTGATTGAGTACACCTAAAGTCGAATCCTAAATGCTACTAAGTAAGATTTAAACCCTAAAATTCACCACATCCAAAAATAATCTTGTTTGAAAACCATTGGTTGTGCATGCACACACATATCAATTAATCATTAAGGGCACAACCCAGATAAAGGGCCCATCACATTCCAAAGTTCATTCAAACCTAACTTAATTAAAACAGAGTAGACGTTAGCTTTAAGGATTAGACTCGCTCTTCAAAGCCCAGATCAAGATTATTTTTGATTAACCTATTTCTACCGTTCAATCCGATGTCTAGCCAGGGGAGTAGAATCAAACGATCATGGCTAAGGGGTACACTAGGAACTAGAGAAGTAAGCCAAAGGAAGAACCTTCTCCCCAGCCCCTCCCTCTAACTAGTTGGATTGACTGGAAAGAAGTAGTTCAAATCATTTCTTTATCTCAAGATGGGTTCTGGGAGTCTATAGGCCTTTAGGCTATCCCACTCAAGGATAGGTTTGTTTGTTTGCATTGCTGGGCACCTTTCTTCCTCTCGTCTATCATGGATCCTTCCACATCCTATTCACACTTCCACTCCTACCCTCCTACCACTACTTATTCCCAAAATGATTATTATTTCAACCAGACTTATTCTCATCAATTCACTAGTTGGGATAATCCTAATTGGGGATACAGTTCTGGACCTCTATGTTCAAGGTCTAACCCTGACACCATAATCTTGATTCTTATCCTTCTCCGAACTACATTGATTATAGATCACCGGCCTCATTTGGACAACATAATATGATCTACAATCAAGGAGGATATGCTAATCCTTACCCTTCCTCAGATACACTGCTTATAGGTCATCACCTCCTTATGGACAACCTGAAATGACCTATTATCAGGGAGGGTATCAAGAACCTCAATTCATTGACTCCCTTGCACTGAACCCAAACCTGCCCAACCCTGAACCAAACCATTTGGTTCAGGTTAACTAGCTCCAAGATAAGGTGTTGGCTAACTTAAGGAATACCATACAATCTTTAGAAGTTTAGCCAATACCTTGCACTGAAGAATTGGAGCCCCTAATTAAAATGATTGACGATCTTAATAAGTATTTATTGGATTGGCTCCAAGATGTTAATGTAGATATTTACGGGAGGGGGTGAGATTTGTGAGATAGAAAATAAAGTGCAGAAATATAAAACCAATCTCACAAAAAGAACAATCACACAATATTCACAAGTATTTTTAGGTGGAAACCCAAATCGAGTGAAAACCACCACCTAACCCTCTTAAGTTAGGACTTTTTGATCGACTGAGTAGATCAAAATCCACTAACGAACTACTTCAATGAGGGTAGTTCAACCTCTATTACAACCACGCTACAAGTACGAGGGTAGAGTTCCTCAAACCCCTTCTCTTCACGAGAAGGATTTTGTCCGTCAATGGAGACAGGAATTCGCAAAGTGAAAACCCAACCAATTAACAAAGATAAAATGCAACAATCCTATAAAGCCAACAAAGTGGTATTGAAATCTAGCTCTATAGGTAAAGGATCTTCCCTTTGGTGGAAGTGCGTTGATTTGATGGCACAGGTGCGTGAATCACTCGATGGCACTTCATCGCTGATTGATGTGTTTCGCGTGTTTGAAATCAGGGTTAAGAATAACCCGTCGTCATAGTTGTAAAATTCATAATCAAATATAATTTATACCAAAACTCCAAGGGAGTCTCAGGTCGAACACAGGGAGGCGACGTTTACTTTGTATGAAAACCACACTTCGATTTGTTTCTTTTTTGTATTTTAGGGTTTTGTTTTTTTTTTTTTGTTTTTAAAATAAAATGACAAGAAATCACAAGAGAGAGATGGAATCAAATATGATGTATTGCATGAATGTCAACTACAATAAACTATGAAAGCATAAAAAAGAAAGGGGTGAGAAGAAATCTGCCGAAGCGGTTGTTCGGTGAGACGACAGCGCCTAGCGAAAGCTTGGATAAAGGAGTTGGGAAGCAGGACGACGGAGGTGAGATGCGGGAGGATGTCGGGTAGAGGAAACCTTCAGCGTGGCTTCAAAATGGAGGTGAGAAGATGGAGATGATCTGCTATCAGAATGGAGGTGGGAGGATGGGTCTAAGGTGACCTATGAATGGGGATGGGAAGATGGAGGAATATCTAGTGGGGCAGAGTTTCATTACACTAATTGGCACCTTGGGAGCTTGAGAGTAAGCTCTAACGGAGCATTAGTAGGCTTGCTAGAGCTTAGGAGTAAGTGGGAGTAGAGTAGGTAGAGATGGCTTGGAAGGGAGGGGGTGTAGGTCCTTATATAGTGGATGAGAGGAGGCTATAATAGGCATAAGACCAATAGTGACCTCCAGGACATCATTGTAAGTTCGCTGTAGCCAGCTCACGCCCACTCACGCATGTAGTTGGCCTTGCGCCTACGAGCAATTAGTGATAGCTGTAAGCATCACTAAATGTCGGCCAAGTTGTCACTGAAGGTTAGCACCAACCAAGCACATGCTCGTACACACGTGGGTTCGCGCATTTTCGAGGTGCGTCGATGGCCACGTGCACCAGCAGCGCCCATTAAGTGCTACCACGTGGAGATGCCTCCGCATCTAGATGTCATCCAATGGGTGCAATTCAATTGCACCGGCTCTTCGTGCGATTGCCTCCCCACGCTGTGACTCGAACTCACGTCTTGCATCTATGGAGAGAGCGCCACACCTTTCGGCTAAGGTGCTCTTTTGGTCAAGTGCAAGACACTACTGTCGTGCAGTTCGGGCGCCCCTCAGCCATTGGATTAGGATCCAACGGCTGAGATCTCTCCATGCGGTGGGCTTGGGGATGTACCAGCTCAAGTGGAGTGGTCGGAAGGATTTTCACTTTTCAAATATGTTGTCAAAAAAATACTACATCGTTGTAGATAATGTGGTGGAAAACCTTTGATCAAAGTTACTGAAATAATACCACACTTCAGATAGTATCACAGGGAGACATAGAACCAATAAGATCACCAATATCAATTCCATGTAAAATCATGTTCAAGAAAAATAAATTGCCATTGATATCAACTCATCATGGGAGGAAAGAAAACAAAATGCATTAACTAGTAATTCCAATCCTTTAATATTGTCACAAATAACGAAGAATAGAAGGGCCTCCCACAAATTTACTATAATACAATAATTAATACCAAAATCCCATTCTTTGGCAAGGGCAAGCAATGTAAATTTTAATTAAGCCAAGAATAGCATATTTGCTACCAGCGCACGCATGTGGAGGAGGAGAGGATGGTCAGCCTTGCCGTGCTCGGAGTAGGTTGAGGATGCGAAGGGCATTCCAATGGTCTGGTCCCACATCGAGAGGTGGCTGGAGTTCACCGGACGGCGAGACGGAGGTCGTCGACGGTGGGTTTCTCCGCGCATGCACATGGACTGCCGTCGGTGTTTCTGATGATGTGGCGGAGCTCGTGGAGCCGAGGTGAGTGCGGTGAAGTCAACGGCACGTCGAAAGGATGGCTGTGGTGACGGCTGCATGGAGGTGTTCACGGTGGTCAATGGGTTCTCTGTTGGTGAAGCTTGAAGAAGGAGGAGAGGAGAGGGTGCGACTGGCCACTTGCTGGAGACGGAGGAAGGTCGCAGGGAGGTCGTGTGGCCGTTCTCTTCGCACGGTTGATGTGCATACATCTGATCAACCTAAAATGTCTATTAATGCATGTTCTTAGTGTCACGTTAGCATCATACATTGTAAATAGTGCATAACATGCATAATCATGCATTTAGATTAAGTTGTATAAATTGTATAGTAATTATCTCATTTTTATGGTTAGGGACAGGACGACTTTTCATCGGGGCCTCGGATCGAAGATCCAACCGTACAAATCTGATCAGGGCGACGATTGGAATTCAACAACTTCAAGATCGCCTTAATCGGACATCTGTAGCACCAGATAGAGATCGAGGAACCCTAAAGATCAAGGGCCAAGATGGTGTTAATGCGCACCTCAAACAACAAATCTGACCACATGGATGGATTCAAATTGATGATCGTAGCCTAACAGCGTGAAAATCGGTCCAATCCGACACCCGTGGCACCATCTACAATAATCAGAAGATGGACAGCTAAGATGGCACTATGTGGCACCACCTCAGCCGCTGAACCAGCCCCAAGGACTTGCCTCACCCTTTCCTCTTCATCTGATTGACACTTCTTCGCCATTGGATGCTCATCCAATAGCTGTAGGCCCACGCGCATAAAACAAGCGCGCGACACAAAGCCGCCCACAGCACATTTTTCGAGCACCTTCGTGAGAAGTGAAGAGGTGTGTTCGAGCTGCAGGCGCCTCGAATTGGAGAGCAGAAGAGTGGGGGAGCGAGTGAGGCCACATGATGAGGATCGAACGGCATTGCGTGAGCGATAGTGCCCACACGCAATCAGACGTGCTATGCTAACGCGAGATCACACGCGGGCACGTAGCGCAAGCATAGGCGATCTTAAGCCGTCTGATCTCTTGATCGGATGGCTGTGAGCGTGCAGACGTGTGCGTGCATTGCGCAACGCGGAGGCAAGGAAGCGTGTGGGATTTCTCATCCCTTCCTTGCAACTCAAAAGATCGGACGGCTAGGATGGCACCACGTTCAGGCCTTTAGTGACGGATTTATCCGTCACTAAAGGTTTCATATTAATGATTTTCAAATTAAAATGTCCAAAATGCCCCCACTCCTTGCTACTATAAAAGGAGACCCCCTCAATGTGAATTTCTCATCCCTTCCTTCTCTTCTTTCCCTCTCCAAAGCTCAAGAGAAGCTTGTCCCACACTCGGGATGCTCCTCGAGAGATAAAATCAATTTTTTGCCCCCATTCTGGAAGCGAATTCCGCAATGACGACGACGTGCTGCCTCATTCCCGTTCCTCTTGCTTCGACCTCCTTCTTTCCGCTCTGTTCCTCATCTTCCAAGCGTCGTCTCGTCCGACTCGACCTCCAAGCGATCGTCGAGGAGAATAATTTCTCTCTCCCATTCCTTTTTTCTGCTTTCTAGAGTAGAATTTTCCTGCTTTCTAGTTGTAATAGTTTTCATGCTTTCTAGTGTAATTTCTCACTTTCTTAAATGTACAAACATTTTGCAACTTCAAGTGGATGTTTTCTCTCTCTCTCTCTCTCTCTCTCTCTCCCTAATTGTTTATACTGATTCCATTGCATTGTAATTACTCCGCTCTTTAAACAAAAAAATAAAAAATATATATAATTGTGAATTTTAATTGACATAGCCTCCCTGAGTTCGACCCAAGATTTCTATTCCGGTGTAAATTTTATTTATTGAACCCGAGTTCTTCGCTATTCAAACTACAGCGACAGGTTTTCAAAATCAACTATGATAGCGTAGTCCTCGGACGTTCAACATTTTGGTGCCGTTGCAGGGGAGGCAATGATTTTCTGATCTTCTTTTCGCATTTCATGCACTTTACTATTTTCTAACTTACTTTCTCTTGTGTCTATTATCTGCAGAGACCTTTATCAGGGAATCATCAAGCGGTAGATTAGAGTAAAGTGCAGTTGAAGACGACTGTAAGTGCCCCCCATTCTTCCCTCCTCCATAGATTTCATTTCATCACATTAAATTCAAATTCCAATTAACCGAGGTGTTTGCATAAATCCTAGGATTAGTTTGGTTGTTTGGATTTCCACTCACACTCACATTTCACCCTCGCATATAAAAAAACAAAAAGATATTTTTGTGGGGTAATTCAACATACACACTACATACACCACATTCAAGACACTTAACCTAATTGATTTTCTTCTAATCAATCGGATTCTTATCTGTGGAACCAGTACACAATTCAACACATGAAAGAGTAGAAATCATTCTAGGTTAATCATTTTTGTGTACCTAATAAGTGGTGCAACAGGTCGATTGTTTGAGTTGATTGGGCCCCACCACTTCAACTAAAATCAACTCATTAAGTATCCGCCACATACTTTCAACTCTTAGGGATTTACTAGGCACTCCACATTCTTTAAGCTTCCAAGGAAAACATCTTCACTTGTGCTTTCAAAACATGGTGTGCCAACAAAACTTGTTTGAAAATGCCTAAAGTTGAATCCTAAAAGCTACTAAGAAAGATTTGAATCCTAAAATTCACCGCATCAAAAATAATCATGCTTGAAAACCATTACTTGTGCACGCACACACACATTAATCAATCATTAAGGGCATAACCCAGATAAAGGGCCCATCACATTCCAAGGCACATTCAAACCTAGCCCTAAATAAAACAGAGTAGACGTTGGCCTTAGGATTCAACTCACTCTTTGGAGCCCAGAATGAGATTATTTTCGATTAGTCTGTTTCTACTATTCAATCTAATGTCTAACTAGGGGAGTAGAATCAAACGATCGTGACTAAGGGGTACACTAGAAATCGGAGGTGCAAGCCGAAGGAAGAACCTTCTCCCCAGTCCCTCCCTCTAACTGGTTGGATTAAACAGATAGAAGTAGATCAAATTGTTTCTTTATCTCAAGATGGGTTCTGGGAGTCTATAAGTCTTTAGGCTAGCCCACTTAAGGATAGGTTTGATTATTTGTATAGTAGGGCACCTTTCTTCCTCCGATCTATCATGAATCCTTCCACATTTTATATGCACTCCCTCTCTTTCCCTCTTGTTTTGAGTTATCCTCAACATGACGATTATCCCAACTCATACTGTAACCAACCATCAGATAGTCGGGACAACTCAGATTGGGGATACAGTTTCGGACCTCTGTGTTTAGGGTCTAATCCTGAACACTATGATTTTGATTTCTATCCTTCTCAGAGCCATATCGATTATAGATCGCCACCCTTTCATGGACAACCTAATACGATCTACAATCAAGGAGGATACACTGATCCTTACCCATTCCCTGAATACACTGCCTTTAGGTCATCACCACCTTTTGAACAATCCAAAATGACCTATTATCAGGAAGGGTATCACGAATATCAATTTGTTAACTCCTCTGCACTGATCCCAAACTCGCCCAACCCTGAAACAAGTCATTTAGTTTAGGGTAACCAGGTTCAAGATAAGGTTTTGGCTAACTTGAGGAATACCATACAATCTTTAGAAGTTCAGCCAATACCTTGCATTGAAGAATTGGAGCCCCTGATTGAAATGATTGATGATCTGAACAAGTATTTGTTGGATTGGCTCCAGGATGTTAAAGATAAGAACCCGGGTGATTTTCTACATGGGAAGTTAGTGAAATTGAGAATGAGATTTGTGGTTGCTTTAGTTCAATTGTGGGATGATTCCCAGGATGAACCCCCTTCAGGAGAGCCAATGTCAGAACCCACTCAGGCACCTGTTGGGGGGAACATGTGTTACAAGGCTGACCAAATTGAATTAGAGCAACCAGTTAAGGATGATCCGATTTCTTCAACTGAAATCCTTGAGCTAAGGTACGAAGAAACGTATGTCTCCATGGATTAGAAAGTGATAAATGATTTTGGGACGTACATTAATACAAATTTTCATTTCTTTGATTCTGATGGTGAAGATTTAATTTGTGAAGTCTCATGTGAGTTTACAGAACATGATTTCTGTAAGACAATTGGGCCTGCAGAATCGATTAAATCATTTGATAGCCCAATATCTGAGGAAACTGATCTTATTGGGGCTCACATGACGGATCCAGAATCGCATTTTCTAGAGGATTCACTCCAATGCCCTAATTGTCAGTTACACCCCATTGAGCTTACTGACGATTCTGTTCTTGAGATAACTAGACCCAAGTCAATTCTAATTCAGCCACATCTTTTAGACTTGGAAATTTTAGACGGGGTGATTAATATGCAGGAGGTCCCAGAATTTGACATTCTAAAGGAGGATAGCAGCTGGGAAATTTCGATTTGGGAAGCAAACTCCGGAGGAAGTAGAAGACCAAGTCTAAGGGTTCCAATTAAGCTGAATCCATCAAACCAGGACCTTTACGACATTTGTTCTAAGGATGTCCAACCCAAGCACACATTCACTAATTATCCTTTTGATATCAAATTCTCTGTAACCCAACTTTTTGGTCTTGGGTTGCATCCTCATAAATCGCAGGCCCA
The DNA here is from genome assembly GCA_037157565.1 of Thalassia testudinum. Lineage (NCBI taxonomy): Eukaryota > Viridiplantae > Streptophyta > Magnoliopsida > Alismatales > Hydrocharitaceae > Thalassia > Thalassia testudinum. Next base: position 1,456,890 of record JAZHRO010000028.1, read on the forward strand.
ACCCCGCTTGCACTAATTTTAGGTTTTGGATAATTTTTATCTAGAACCTAAGATATTTTCAATCATGGGGTATGGGTCTGCACCACAGTCTAGTCCACATTTGTGGACATCTGCTGGTAGGTCAGAGGTTTCATCTTTTTATTCTGATTCTGACCTACACCTGTGAATTCTTTATTTCTCTTCTTTGTATAGTGTGCCTAGCTAGAGGCACCAAATTTAGCACTTATACAGTTTTTGTTTATCTCAGAGTGGACCCGTCATTCATGTAATTCAGGTGCTTTCTACTCTATTCCACTCTGTTTTATGTCTTTTTAATACAATGAAAACATTGCATTAGATAGGCATGGGGGGGTGGATATTCATCTCTGAATTATTTCATTAGCTCCATCGATTCATTTTTTTGCTTTTATTTATATACATTAAAAAAAAATGAAAAAAATGAATTAGGAAGGAATACTTGGACATTAGGACTTTTCAATCTTAGAAAATATTACATTAGGTTCTGAACACAAAGACCCTTCAGGTCTTTGGGCTTAATTAGCCTAGGTATCCACTAAAATATGGATTTGTTTCTCGAGTCCTCGTCATCTTAAATTCTATTGTAATTTGATTAAATAAGTTTGGGTGATAAGTACACGACTTATCAACCCACCCTATGATTTGAAGGAACTTTAAGTCTAAGCATCTACACACTACCTTTTCACTGACTTGTTGATCGGCGATTTTAATGGAAATTAGGTAGCTAATGAACCTTCTAGGGTGATATGGCTGGCAAGTTATCGTGGGTAACAGCCCATAGGTAGGTTGTCCAAAGCCCAGTCACTGGACAATTCTTTTCTTACTGCCTTTAGGAAAATCTTAGACCAGGGAAGCCACCTACTTAAAAAGAAATAAAAATAAAAATAAAGCCCAAAAAGAAAAGAAATAGAAAAAAGAAAAGGAGAAAAGAAAGAAAATAAAAGAAATAAGCCACACTTCACCGCACGAGTATGGTTGGCAAGTTGTCGGTGGTAACAGCTCATCGACCGGTTGTCCAGAACTGTGTACAATAGTCAGAAGATGAACGGCTAAGATGGCACCACGTGGCGCCATCTCAGCTGCCCAACCGGCTTCAAGGACCCACCTTAGCCTTTCCTCTTCATCTGATCAACACTTCTCCATCGTTGGATGCTCATCCAACGACTGCAGGCCCATGCACACAAAACAAGCGTGCGACACAAAGCAGCCCGCATCACGTTGGTCGAGCACCTTCACGAGAAGTGAAGACGCACGTTCGAGCCACAGGCGCCTCAAATTGGAGAGCGGAAAAGCAGGTGCACGAGCGAGTAGGGCCATGCCATGAGGATCGGACGGCGCTGAGCGAGCGATAGCGCCCATGCACGATCAGACGTGCGGCGCTAAGGCAAGATCACACGCGGGTGCGCAGTGCAAGCATAGGCGATCTTAAGTCGTCCGATCTCTTGATCGGACGGTTGTGAGCACGTGGACGTGCGCGTGCATTGCGCAACACGGAGGCAAGGAGGCACGTGGCGCGTGCACACGAAGCCCACGTTCAGGCCTTTAGTGACGGATTTATCCATCACTAAAGGTCCCATATTAATGATTTTCAAATTAAAATGTCCAAAATGCCCCCACTCCTTGCAAGTATAAAAAAAGACCCCCTCCATATGAATTTCTCATCCCTTCCTTCTCTTCTTTCCCTCTCCAAAGCTCAAGAGAAGCTTGTCCCACACTCGGGATGCTCCTTAAGAGATAAAATCAATTTTTCACCCCCACTCTAGAAGCGGATCCCGTGATGGTGACGATGTGGTGCCTCATTCCCATTCCTCCTGCTTCGACCTCCTTCGCACTCTGTTCCTCATCTTCCAGGCGTTGTCTCATGTAGCTCGTCCTCCAAGCAATCCTCGAGGAGGATACCTTCTCTCTCCCATTCCTTTTTTCTGCTTTCTAGAGTAGAATTTTCCTGGTTTCTAGTTGTAATAGTTTTCCTACTTCCTAATGTAATTTCTCGCTTTCTTAGATGTACAAACATTTTGCAACTTTAAGTTGATGTTTTTTTTCTCTCTCTCTCTCGAATTGTTTATATTGATTCCATTGCATTGTAATTACTTCGCTCTTTAAAAAAAAGAACAAAAAAAAAATATAATTGCGAAGTTTGATCGACATAGCCTCCCTGAGTTCGACCCGGGATTTCTATTCTGGTATAAATTTTATTTGTTGAACCCGAGTTCTTCGCTATTCAAAATAAAACAACAGGTTTTCAAGACCAACTCTGATAGTGTAGTCCTCCGACGTTCAACAACAGTTCTGCTGCTGCGAGGAGCGGCTGCCTCTCACATGGGCATGGCTGCACACAGTGAGTGGGCACACGTGCGGTCTGGCTGTGGTGAGAGCAGTGAGAGGGTGCGTAGCTGGCTGTGGTGCATGCTCTCTTCACGGTGGAGAGGGCTAGAGCCTCATGTCTTAAACCCCCGAAGTGATAAAGTTCCAGATGCACAATGCCTACCTCCTCTTTCGCATGCACAACCACTGGATTTGAAGGCTGGTGGAGGGAGCGGCGGTGAGGGACAATTTTGGGCATACCCTCCTTCAAATGCAAATTCATGTCTAGCCACCTATTATACTTTTATTTTTTTCTCTCTGCATGCACATATCAAATAAGAAGTATAAATGTATGTATTATAATGCAAAGCAGATACAAAAATATTTCTAAGCTAAGATTAATTACCACTTAGCTTAGGTCATTAAACTATAAGGAAATGTATTCCATATGTACTTAAGCCAAATAAATGTCCAATAAATTGGACTTATCAAATGCCCCCATGCCTAAGTTTTGCTAGTCCTGAGCAAAAAGCAAAAAATAATGGAAGCAACCAAAAAGATTTCTCCTTTTCTTATTCTAAAAACTTAGAGATCCGGACAAATGTGAAGTGATTGCATTCTAGTAACGAATCCAAATGAAAAGCCAACTTACATTTGAAGTTCGTACTTAACCCTTGGTAAATATTTCTATCAGAATAGGCAACTACTTCCTCGAGGATATGGCAGAAAATAATCTATTGTTTGACCCTGGTTTTTTGGCTTAGGTAGGAGAAACTGAGTTGAATGGATTCATATTTGGTGGCACACACTCATCTGGTGCTACATGTAATCTAATACTACAGACTCTAGATCTCTAGACTACCAAACAAGTCAACTTAAAGAGAAGCTAAACAACTGTGCTCTCTTGATGTTCCTTTGTGCTCACTCTTTTTCTTCTTTCTGAGATCACAAATCTCACTAGATTTTGCAAATATACTCACTTTTCGGTGGCCTCACATGGCATTCACATTTCATTTAAAGTCCTAATAACCCTACAACTAAGTTAGAGGACCTCAGCGCATATTCGAGCAGTCAGAAATACTAAAAAGTAGGTAAGGTCATATTTGGTGGATCACAATGGGTGTTTTTATGGTTGCCTCAAAAATATCGACATATAATGAAAAAAATTACATGAAGATAAAACCCCAAACTTGGAGTCTTTTCTTTTTCTTCTTTCTTTTCTCTTTATTTTCATAGTTTTCTAAATATAACTATTTCTTTTTTTTTGTTGCTTTTTTTTTATCACTAACACAAAACGATGCATACTATATTATTCATGAGGCATTATTAGGGATGTTGATAGTCAAGAGAATATTGTGTGGCTTATTTGGTGGAAGTGCCTATTCTCAGCACCAGGAAGAAATGGATAGGACAAGTATATTTATGACCTTTGACATTACTACCCTCCTTCAGCTGAGGACTCTAAGATGGACAGTCATAACCATCGACCATAGTCATAGTTTGATTACGACTCAATCTCTGTGTATCCGCCTTATTTGGTGACTCTCAGGAATTCACACAATGTACTCACACAGGAATAGAGAGTGAAAACTATGCCTAACTCTGAGGTATCATCATCTAATTGTCTAGAACTTAAGAGTCCTTACACTAGACTTAGGGCACCAGCAATCTCTCTACTTTCTTCTCACAAATAAGAGGTGGATCTAATAGAAGATAGTATGCCTAACTCCCTTTTAACTGTCCAAGGGTTCACTAGACTAAAAATGCTTATTGATTTTCTTTAAAGATCCATTACCAAGTCTACATGCAAGTGAAGTAAATGTACTGGATTCTAAACTTAAGAAACAATTTAAAAAGAAAATCTTAAATGACACCTCCTTGATAAATTTTCTGCTAGGGACTAACCAATTCAGTTCAAGAAAATAAAAGTTTTTTTTATAAATCACTATCCTAAATGTATGCAAATATTTATAAATGCTATAAACATCCTCATGTTATACCCCTCCATGCCTAAGATTGACAATGTCCTCGTTGGAAAAATGTAGACATAGAAGAATATCACTTGAGGAGGAGAGTGGGAGGAGCTAAGGCTCCTCAAGCCAAAGTGCATCCAAAATCTGGCCATCTGAAAGAGTAATATAAGGTTTATGTCGCTGGCCATTTACCTTAAAGCTCGCATCAGAAGTAGGGTTCCGAATTTCTATAGCTCCATGAGGGAAAGTATTGATAACAATGTACGGCCCATCCCAGCAGAACTTGAGTTTTCCTGGAAATAATTTAAGTCTGGAATTGAAAAGCCAAACCCACTGGTTGGGCTCAAAAGTCTTCCTAATTATGTGCTTATCATGGAAGACCTTTGTACGTTGCTGATAACACTACATATGGGGGTGATAACTCTGTTAAATAGGACCCATCTTAAGAATAAAAGACACAACACAACATAAGTAAAATGGGAGCATTGCATGCATCATACACAAAGATTGCTTATAAAACTGTATTAATGGCCATTTGTGTAAGCACTTGTCAAAAGAGGCCTCAGATGACCAATCGGATCACACGGATGGATTCAGAACGATGAACGGAGTCCAACGGACTCAAGATCGGCCAAATCCAACATCCGGAGCTCCTACAATGGGCCCAAGAAGTTCTGACCACTGATCTGATGATCAACGGCCCTCGTTGCGCCATGTCGCCCCCGCTCACCGCACGCCACTTCATCCATCAGCTGAGAACCGCGCAGTCGACGCGACAAAGCGTGGGCGTGGCGCAACGATTAGCGCACACGCCCACACACACGCGATGCGAGTTCAAGCCGCGCGGTGCGAAGAATTGAAGACGAAGGAGTGCGTGACAAAATTGGGCCGCCCGATCAGCAGCGGGCGGCCGAGATCGCACCACGCGGCGCACCCTCAGATCACGAGTGCCCACGCACGCGCGCACACTAGGCGACAACGCCTGCACACATGCGCGCCTGAGGCGCGATCCAAGCGCATCCAAGGGAAGATCTCAGCCGTCCGATCTTTGATCGGACGACTCTCACGCAACGGCCGCTTATCGAGCCCGAAGAAGAACGGTGCAAGTAGTTGACCGGTAGGCTGGAGGGCTTCACCGATGCTTTTGGAATGGTTTTAGCGACGTTCCAGACGTCGCTAAAGCCCCTTCTTCTTTTAGAAAGCCCTTCTCCCTATTTAAACCCCCTCCAACCACTGATTCAAGGCATTCACTTCCCTTACAACTACTCTCCCCCTCTCTTAGCTAGCTTTAGGCCCTCTTGTAATCGCCAGAGATGACGAGCCACCGACGGAGCCTTCTTCCACCGCCGTGGCTACCTCACCGCCCTCCCCCCTCTCTCTCTCTCTCTCTTCCTTTCTTTTAAGCTTTCCTTTACTTAAGTTTAAGCATGTATCTAATGTTGTAATTTGTGAACTAAAGCTGCATGATTAATGAAGTTACTTTCTGTTCAGTTGTTTACTTTAATTTCTGTTTAAGTTGCATGATCAAGCAAGAAACAACTCTAACCCTAATCTCTCTCTCTCTGTCTCTCTCTCGCTTTTCAAACTGCACCTTTTGCAAGCAAAACTTCGCACTTTCCATGACAACAAGTGATAAGAAAAATCCAATTTTCATGCCTCCCTGAGACCGACACTCGAACTCACCTCCGTTTCTTTACTTTAAAACGGGCATTGTAAGTGCAACTATAACGACACTTCTTAACACACACGCACAAGCGCACGTCAGTTTTTGGTACCGTTGTTGGGGAGGCAACGGATTTATTTTGTCACCTCCATTCCACATCCATTCTCACATCGTCTAATGCCCTATTTTCCCTTTTACTTGATGGTTGCAGGAATTCGACGATTAGACAGCGAAGCAATGCATCCCACGACGGTAACAAGGGAGTAGGTGCAACGAGGACCGATGGTGAGTAATTCTTCACTTATGATTGTTTGCTTGCGTGAAAAACTAAAAAAAGTGTAAAAATTGAAAAAAATTGGCGTGGTGTATGATTGCTTGACTCACATCCTTAACACATCACCCAACAAAAAAATGTACACTCTAATATTTTGAATAAATTCTTGGAGTGTTCTTTTCTCCTTTTGGAGTGGTGTTTGCGAAGCCACCGTGAGTTGACCTGGGCTGCACCACTCAACCCTAAAATCGACTCATCTAATAGAAGCTGCATGATCATTAGGATGAGTACATTAGGGTTTTAGAGCCTCTACATAATAAAAGGAAATCTACTTTCACTGAATTGTGTGCAGAACTTGACGTGCCCACTGAAACTTGTCTGAAAACATTAAGACACGTCAACCATAAAAAGCACTAAAGTAATGATGAAACACTAAAAGACACCACATCATAAAAATCCTTGCTTGAAAACCTTGTTTTGATAGAAGCACACACTTTGAAAGTGGAAAATTAAGAGGCACCACCCCAATCAACGCCTCATCACGTAACCCTAGCACAAGCACTATCCTAGCCCTTTAAAACTGAGTAGACGTGCCCTAGGCAGGACTGAGTTAAGTCTCGAAAGGTGAGGTTTGTTCGCTGGGCACTTGGCTTTTATTCCCTTGATAGAATCTGGTGACTAGGCTGCGGGGCAATGTCAAACGACCGCGGTTGTGGGGTCTACGGAATCGGAGGCACAAGCCAAAGTAAGAACCTTCCCTGCAATCCCCTCGTAGTCAACCTGGCCAGATTAGCCTTGGGAAGGGGAGTCCAGTGCTTATGAACTTAATCACCCTTTGTGAGATTTCTAGGTCTCCTAAGGAATACACCATAAGGACTAGGCTTGTGTGCTTGATTGAAACACATTTCTCACATCTGTTGCCCTCCGCATCCCCTCCTGTTCTTCTCTAGTGTATGCACGGGAGATGCTCACTGCATCCCGAGTTGTGTGTTTTGGGGCAAGAATCTAGGCTACGTAATTCTGTTAGGAACATGGTGGAACCTAGGGTAGATGAGGCTGAGGATCAACCCCCACCAGATGCAATGGCCATCATCCAAGCCTAAATTAATGCAAACCACCGACTTCAACAACAAAAAATCCACACCATCATGCAGGCCATACAATGGTTACAGAACCCATAAGAACAACCACCACCACCTTTCCAAGGCATACAAGAGCAACCACCACTCGATATGCCACCATTTCAGGATCAGCTGAGGCCCCTCCACGATTTCTATAATCCCTCCGCTATTAGAGTCGAGCCGCACCTTAGGATCCCCGAAGGGGGAGATGATTTTGAGTTGAAACCAAATGTCTTAAGTCTGATCCAGAACCACTTTCATGGAAGCTCAAATGAGGACCCCTTCCAGCATATAGAGGATCTCGAGCTCATAGCACGAACTGTGAAACCTAGGAACATTAGCCTTGACATTGTTCTAATCAAGATGTTTCCCTTCTCATTAAGAGACAAGGCGTCTCGTTGGCTTAGAACCCTAGGTAGACCCATCACCACCTGGGAAGAACAGAGGCAAGCATTTTTAAAGAAATTCTTCCCAATAGGAAAGGCCAATGCCCTCAAAAGAGCTATCACTACCTTTACACTCCAGGGTGGGGAACAATTTCATGAGGTGTGGGAAAGATTTAATGAACTCTTGAGGAAATGCCCACACCATGAAGTACCAAGGTGGCAATTAGCCCAGATCTTCTACCACGGTCTGGACAGCAACCTACGGAACTTCGTCGATGACTCATGCGGGGGGAACTTCCTGAACAAGGATGAGGAGAGCGCATTTGAGCTCTTTGAGTCTATGAGCGAGAATTCGCTCAACAATGCCTCCATGACCCAGTTCAACAGGTCCAGTCAACCCCGTGGTGGGATTTATGAGGTACAAGAAAATTCTGGAATGGTTGACATGGACATCACTGCCAAGAAACTAGATCGAGTGGAATTGGTGAACAAAAAGATTGATGAGCTACTGAACCAGACCAGGAATCCCTTACAGACTTTCTCCCTAGCAAAGGGAGCGCATAATGTTGACCTGGTCCATCCCTTAACCCAACTGAACCTGGAACAACCCCTGACCATGTTCTAGGGAGGGTCCTTTGCTCCCTCAACCCTTGATTACTCTCTTCCTTCTCCATCGACATCGGCTATCCTTGAAGATGTGCAAGCCGTCCAAGGTTATGCGAAACCTGACCCTTTCTCCAACACTTACAACACTGGCTGGCGTAACCACCCCAACTTTGGTTGGACAAACCAGAAACCACCACAATTCGAAAACCAGCCCAGGCCAAACCAACAGCCACACTTGCCCCCCTATCAGCAAGGACCATCAGTTAGACCCCAATATAATCAGAATAAGGTGGCCCCTCCCCCACAAACCCAAATGGACACCCTATAAAGATGATGGCTAACATGAACCAGAAACATCAGGAGGAAATGGCCTTGGTAAAGGGACAATTAAGCCAACTCTTGGACTGTAAACAACAAGGATCTCTACCTTCCCAGCCACAACCGAACCTGCGAAACATAATTAATAGAGGCCCCAATTTGCAAGGGTTCCAAGTTAACCCCGGGCAGGCTCACATGGTCTAGTCAGCCCCGCAAACACACCCTGGGTTTGGTGTTTCTTCATCCTCGACTTCTTAAGGATCAACCCATGGCCCAAATGCCTCTGCGAATGCGATGACCTTGAGAAGCGGCACCAAAACCTAGGACCCCAAATGGCCGACTCTCCCTGAGACTTCACCCGCTGAAATACCCGACTCAGAAGAGGCACCAACCAAGGACCCAAAAGTAGACCCGATCCACATTCAAACACCCTACCCTGAGGCCTTGGAAACAATCAACAAAAAGAAGAATGTTGTGGAAACTGAGGAGCTTTTGGAGATCTTTAAGCAAGTACAGATTAATATTCCTCTCCTCGAAGCTGTCAAACACATCCCGGCTTACGCCAAGTTTTTAAAGGATGCCTATACACCCAAACGTAAGCCAAGACCTCAAGCACCTAGGAAGGTTGTGCTCTCCGAACAAGCAAGTTTCGTAATATCAAGCAACCTTCTACTCAAGCGAACTAACCCAGGAGCCCCCCTGATTTCCTGCAATATCGGGGACATGACATTTGATAAAGCGCTCCTGGACTTAGGTGCTTCTATCAATCTGATTCCAACAACCCTGTACCACCAATTTGGTTTCGGAGAGTTGACACCAACCCCTGTCACCATCCAACTGGCCGACAGATCAGTGAAAACCCCGAAGGGGGTTGTCGAGGACGTGATTGTATGGGTCAAGGACTTCTATTTCCTGGTCGACTTTTTGGTGCTCAACATGGAAGTCCCTGAAAAATTATAGAATGCACCCATAATCTTAGGCAGACCTTTCTTAGCTACAGCTAAGGCAAACATTGATTGTGACATGGAATGTATGGAAATCACCTTCGGGGATAGGAAAATGCAATTAGATATCTTCCGAGCGACAAAGCCTTTTGATTGCGATTGCGTTGAGGAACATGATCCCGTGGAAACTCTAATCGAGGAATGCCTCACCCTTAGTTCTATATCAGAACACCAAACCCGTAATGACTGTTCTGATCGATGGACCTCTGTAAGGCTAAGTACCATCACACAACACCATTTGACGAGATCGATGTTGATCAACTCCCGCCCTTTCCCTATCCATCAATTGTGGTTCCACCCGCACTTGAACTTAACCCATTGCCCGAGAATCTCAAGTATGTCTTCCTAGGGCCTGACCAGACCTTCCCAATGATTATTAATTCTCATCTAACCAAGGATCAGGAACTCAGGTTAACTGCGACCCTTTCAGAACATCGGGCCGCCATTGGTTGAACCATTTCTGACTTAAGAGGAATTAGCCCCACCTATTGCACCCATAAGATTTACCTGGACAACGGGGCACGACCTTCCCGCCAGATGTAGAGACGATTAAACCCAAACATGCGAGAGGTCATTAAGAAAGAAATTATCAAGTAGCTTGACGCTGACATCATCTATCCTATCTCCGATGGCCCCTAGGTGGGCCCCACTCAAGTGCTTCCAAAGAAAGCTGGGCTCACCGTTGTCACCAACGATCATGGTGAATCCATCCCCACCCGCATCACCACCGCATGGCGGGTGTGTATTGATTATAGGAAGCTCAATGAAGCCACTAAGAAGGATCATTTCCCCTTGCCATTCATTGACCAAATCCTTGAAAGATTGGCAGGGCAGAAGTATTTTTGCTTCCTGGATGGATATTCAGGATATAAGCAAGTCTCAATTGCTCCGAAGGATCAAGAAAAGACCACATTCACTTGCCCGTATGACACGTTTGCATTCCGTCGAATGTCGTTCGGCTTATGCAACGCACCTGCGACCTTCCAGCATTCCATGCTAGCCATTTTTTCGGAAATGGTGGGTGAATACGTAGAGGACTTTATGGATGATTTCTCTGTATTCGGGAATTCATTCGACCATTGTCTGAGCAACTTGGAGAAAATCCTGAAATGATGTATCGAGGTTAATCTGGTGTTAAGTTGGGAAAAGAGCATTTTATGATTCAGGAAGGAATTATCCTCGGTCACATCGTATCGCATAGGGGCATCGAGGTAGATCGGGCTAAGGTTGATTTAATTTCCAAACTTCCTCCACCTACCTCGGTCCGACAGATTCGCTCATTCCTAGGACATGTTGGCTTCTACCGAAGGTTAATTAAAGACTTTTCCAAGCTTTCCAAACCCTTGACCGACCTTCTAGCCAACGACGCCATATTCCACATGTCTTCTGATTGCATCCAGGCTTATCACACCCTCCAGGACTTAGTCCCCACCGCACCTGTACTTCAACCCCCAGACTGGTCCCAGGACTTTGAGATTATGTGTGATGCATCGGATTTCGCCATAGGCGTTGTCCTGGGACAAAGGCAAGACAAGAAGCCCGTGGTGATCTACTACACGAGCAAAACGTTGGACGAGACCCAACGAAATTATACGGTCACCGAGAAAGAGTTGCTCGCTGTAGTCTTTGGACTTGAAAAGTTCCGATCGTACTTGCTGGAATCCTACGTGACTATTTACACTGACCATTCAGCCATCTGGCATCTGTTGGCCAAGAAGGATGCAAAGCCTAGGCTCATCAGATGGATCCTGCTTTTGTAGGAATTTGACCTGGAAATCCGAGACAAGGCCGGATTGAAGAATGTGGTGGCTGACCACTTGTCTAGACTTCATCCAGACCACATTGGACCCTCCCTACCTCTATCTGATGCCTTCCCTAATGAACACATTCTGGCTGTGCAAGACAAGAGAATGCCATGGTATGCTGACTACATCGACTACCTAGTTATAGGACAAACCCCGCATAGCTGTTCCAGACAGTAACAGGACAAGTTCGCCTCTGTGCTGACCAGATCATCAGGAGGTGTATCCCCAAGAACGAAGTTCAGAGTGTGCTTTCCTTCTATCATGACCAGGCTTATGGTGGCCACTTCTCTGGAAAGAAAACGGCTGCAAAGGTTCTGCAGTCTGGATTTTACTAGCCGTCCCAATTTAAGGATGCATATAACTTTGCCAAGACTTGCTCACGCTGCCAAATGTTGGGGACCATGACCAAGAAAGATATGATGCCCCTCCAACCCATTTTGATTGTCGAAATCTTCGACGTTTGGGGTATCGATTTTATGGGCCCCTTTCCACCATCCAACAGCTTCGAGTACATCCTAGTCTCAGTAGACTATGTTTCCAAATGGATTGAAGCCATCGCCACCCGCCGATGCCATCACAAGACTATCATGGACTTTGTTAAGCAGAACATCTTTTCCTGATTTGGAATACCCAAGGCCATGATCAGTGATGGTGGAAGCCATTTTATCCATTCCCAATTTCGTGCCCTACTTAGAAAATATGGGGTGAAACACCGCATTGCTACCCCGTATCATCCACAAACAAATGGGCAGACCGAGGTCTCAAAAAGATAAATCAAGAACATTTTACAGAAGACTGTGAGACCTGACTGGAAAGACTGGTCCACACGACTTGATGATGCCCTGTGGGCATACAGGACCGCCTTCAAGACCCCGATAGGCATGTCACCTTATTTCCTGGTCTTTAGCAAAGCCTTCCATCTCCTGTCGAATTGGAACACCAGGCTTACTGGGCTGTCGAGCAGTGTAACATGGATTCCCAATTAGCTGGTGCACAGAGGATGCTCCAATTATCTGAGCTCGAAGAAATTCGTCGAGGCGCCTTTGACAATAGTCGACTGTACGAGGAGAAAATGAAAGCCGTCCACGACCGACTCATTCATAGAAAAACCTTTGAGCCTAACCAGCAAGTCAGGTTGTTTGACGCCCGCCTAAAACTCTTCCCGAGGAGACTCAGGTCCAAATGGACAGGACCATTTCAGGTGGTTAACCCTTACTCTAATGGGGCGGTTGAAATCACTAATCCTAACACTGGGCACACTTTTACAGTTAATGGTCAAAGATTGAAACACTTCCTTGCTCAGGTTCCCCCAAACGAGAGTGTCACCCTCGTTGAGGGATGACTCGAAGCACTGCCCAGCTGGAGGCATTAAACTTAGCGCTTCCTGGGAGGCAACCCAGAGGATTCAGACTGATCCGGTATTTTACGACACTCAGGTACTATCTTTTTGAATCCTTATGCATCCATGTACTTGCCAATGAGGACATTGTCCAACTTAAGCATGGGGGGTGGTAAATTGCATAATCCTAAGCTCATTTAATCAGTCTGAATAAAATAAAAATAAAAAAATAAAAAAAACAAAAATAAAAATAAATTGAATTTAGGAAGAAAACTTAAGCATTAGAAACTTGTCAATAGTGGGAAATAATACAAAAAAAGAACTTAAACACTTAGACTTTTCAGGCCTTCAGGCTTAATCAGCCCTGGTGTCCGTTAAAATATAGATTTAGCTTCGAATCCTTGCAACCTTAAGCTATTCTAATCCACCTACTAAATAAGGTGATAAGTATACGACTTATCAACTCACACTCTAACTCAGAAAAACATTGAGTCTAAGCATCTGCACACATTTTTGCACAGACTCACTCCTCGGAGATTTTGACAGAAATTGGGTAGCTAATGAACTCTCTAGGGTGGTATGGTTGGCAAGTTGTCATGGGTAACAGTCCATTGGCAGGTTGTCCAGAACCCAGCCACAGACTATTTCTTCTTCATTGCCTCTAGGTACATTTGAGATCAGGGAAGCCACCTACGAAAAAAAAGGGGAGAAGAAAAGAAAATAAACCACACTTCACCGCACGAGTATGGCTGGCAAGTGATCGTGGGTAATAACCCATTGGTCGATTGTCTAGAGCCCAGCTCAATAACTGCACAAAAAGAACCAAAACACTTAAGGAAGAAGTGGGGAAGTAGTACAAGCCGGGGAGATATACACTGGAAAGATCCTTGTGTTAACCCTAATTAAAACAAACGTAGGGAGAAAGCTACCAATCGAACAAATACACCTTCAGGAAAATATATTTCCTCTTCCGGTCACCTAGGAGCGTAGAAACCCGAAGTCTGTCTGAATTACCGTTAAGTGAGTCTATCACAATCTTCACACCAAGATGCTTAGTACTTAGGGTTTTGACTGAGTTTTGGGTGGGTTCGGTAGCCGTAAAAAGTTACCAACCCACGCTGAATTCCGAAAAAAATTCTAAAAGTATATATATATACATATACATATGTATAGTTATATACATTAAAGCAAGGATTCGAGCGATTCGTATTTTGGCAAACACCCGGGCATTGCTTAGTCTTTGTAGATTAAGATCTTGGTATATTTCCTCCTATTGACAAGTGACGAAGTGTCTAAGCAATTACTTCTTAAATTCTGAAAGGAAATAAAGGCCAGAATAAACCTTGCTAGGGACTAGCAAGGAGTAAGCATGGGGGTATGATAACACTACATATGGGGGTGATAACTCTGTTAAATAGGGCCCATCTTAAGAATAAAAGACACAACATAAGTAAAATGGGAGCATTGCATGCATATATACCAAGATTGCTTATAAAACTGTATTAATGGCCATTTGTGTAAGCACTTATCAAAGCAAGCCTCAGATGACCAATAGGACTGCACGGATGGATTCGGAACGACGAACAGAGTCCAACAAACTCAAGATCAGCCAAATTCGACATCCGAAACTCCTACAATGGGCACAAGAAGTTCTGACCATTGATCTGATGATCAACGACCCTCGTTGCGCCACGTCGCCCCCGCTGACCGCATGCCACTTCATCCATTAGCTGAGATCAAATCTCGACTGTCGATCTTCGATCGGACGGTCGAGAACCTCACAGTCGATGCGACAAAGCGCGGGCGTGGCGCAACGGTTAGCACGGTGCGAAGAATTGAAGATGAAGGAGATCGGCCGCGTGATCTCCTATAGACGAAGAATTGAGACGGTTAGCTAATCCAATAGGTGCAATCTTGCCAGCACCTATAAAGAGACCCCCTGATCCGGCCGCTCCCATTCAGCTTGGCTTGGACAGAGAACCACCTCCAATTTCTTCCCTTCTCCTCCGACCAAGTGTCCAGCAGACTCTGGCGATTCCTCCTCCTCCTTCTCGTTGCCCTACCACAATACCAGTGGTAGAGACATCTTCACCTCCTTCTTCCGCGTCATGACATACTTGCGCATGCGCCCAATACCCCTTCGTCGTCACTGTTCTCCCTCCATTGGAAGCTTTCTTCTCCGACGGTGGCAGGTACGGCTACCAGCCCTCCTATCCCCTTCGTCCATTAAATTAGGTTAAAACTTCTTCCCCTCTCTCTCCTCTTTATTTCCGCCTCCTTTATTTCTACTTTTATCCCCTCGACGCTGCAGACCGCCACCATCGTTCCCATCTCCGGCCGACCACCGGCGAAGGTGCAACCGTCGCTCCACCCATCCACATGCCTCGCCACCTACCTCATAAGCACCGCCATCATCCACTGAGCATTTTCCCCATCTTCACTGACTGCTATACCCTTCACAAGCGCCTCCCAACCAAACCCACCTTCACGACCATAGAGCGACCTAGGCACACACACCTAGCCTACCCTACAGCCAGCCACCAATCGCAGCACCTTTGTCGTGCCAAGCTGAAGCTCCCCACCTAGTTTAATGAGGTTGTAAGGTTGTATTTGTGAGTTTCAGATTCACCCCCCTACCGCCATTGAAGCACGAAGCAAGGAGCTCTCAAGCTTGCTCCAAGCCGAAGCGCTCCAGGTTCCTAGGTCGAAGAGGCGTGGGTTGGTCTTGCGCACTCATCCAGCCAAGTGAGTGGCTTTGCGAGGCACCCAGCTGCAGCAATTAAGCAAAGAACCTCCTACGGGTGCGCGAGTGAAAGTCCCACCTCCGAAAGGTTGAAGCGCGGTGCGTGATATAAGTTGATTTTGTGTTTCTTGTTGGTCACCTCAGAACACGGGGTGAGGTCCCCTTGCCGACATCACCCGCCTCATCCGCAACCCACGCCTCCGTGGATCCAGCTGACCGACCCGTTTACCTTGCACTCCTTGCGCACCACCCACTCTGGTGCACCTAGACCTGGGTGCACGTAACCCAACCTGATTACCCGGCTGGCTCTAGGAGAGTGAACCCAAGAGAGAAATAGAGAGAGAGTGTAAGCGAGGGAGGGTAGGGGTAGGTTTTGCACTCTCGTGTGTGTAGGGAGAGGAAGAAGCTGAGAAGCTAAGGCAAGAAAGGAGAAGAAAAGCAAGGGCTGAAGCTAAGGAAGCTGAAGGAAGGAGGAGGCGCAGCTGAAGAAGAAAGAGAAGAGCAGGAGAAGGCAGCAAGGAAGAAGAAGCCAAGAGCCAAGCCAGAGAAAAAAGGAGAAGGAGCTGAGGCCAAAGAGGAAGCTTAAGAAGATTTAAGGAAGAAGAAGGTGCAGCCAAGCTAGAGAAAGAAAGGAAGAAGGCATTGTAGCAAAGGTAGAAGCTGAGAAATCAAGGAAGAAGAAGAAGCCAAAGTCAGAGAGGAAAAGGCAAGCCCACAGAGGAAAGAAAGAAAAGAGAAGAACCAAAGGAAGAAGAAGGCCAAAGTCAGAAGGCAAGCATGCAGAAAGGAAGAAAAAGAAGAACGAGGAAAGATAAGGAAAGAAGTAAAGAAGAACCAAAGAAAGGAAGAAGAGAAAGAGAAGAGAAGATCCAAAGAAGAATAAAATATTTTTACATCTGATTCAATCTCTCTATTTCATTGCTACATTTTATAATTCATAAACTCTTGCATTATACTCTGAATTAGATTTTGAGTAGATTTAAGTGTTAAAATTACATTTATTGAGATTAGTGAATAAATTCCATTTGCTCCTTGTGTTCGACCTCGGACTCAACATTCGAGTAATAAAAACTTCTTATTTGTTTACAACGCTTGATCGACTATACTACAACGCGACTTACTTAAAAACCCTGATCAAGTGCTGTAAACATTTTGGCATCATTGCAGGGGAGCAACATACAATTTATCACTAGTCTCTGCATTCCTTTTGATTATATTTGAACACTAACTTGCCCTATTTATTTTGTTGTGATCTTTCAAGGTATTTTACGTGGAAATATACCGCACAAGTTAACCACTCCAGGGTAGGTAATCTCTCTTCTTCCCTAAATCCACCTCCTAATCCTGGGAAGACAAAAGGAAGTAATCAATTAGGAATCACTTGCCCTCTGTTGATAGTAATTACCATCTTTAAGGCAAAAGTTTCCTTATTTTGCAAAATTCTTTTAAAACCTATTGAAGTTGAGGCGATTTTTAAAGAGCCAACCTCACAAATTTCTATGCCTAGTAGAAATCACGCTTAATTTCTAAATCTCTGCAGACTACACTCTTCTTGTTTTTAAGTCCAAAGAGAACTTTTGTGAAAGATTGGAAATAGAACCAAATTAGGGTTTCAACAGTAGGGTTTTTTGGAGTACTAGTTCACACGTGCCTATTAAAAAGAAAATAAACCCAACCCGCATTTGTGTGCTACCCAAGCCCTTGATTGAAGAGATCTAAGCAAGACAAACCCTAAAATTGAGCTCTAAGATCACTTGAATCTTAAAAACATTGGACCTAATAACCTAGGAGTCAAATTAGGGTGATTTCTAGGTCTTGACCTAGAATCATTCTGCCATCTTTAGGGCAGGTCAAGTGAAGGTGACCCCTTGGATCAACCAACCTACAAATTAGGTCACAACACCAAAAACATCTAAAGTTCAAGTGAAAATCCTAAAGCACCTTTGATCTAAAATAAAAGTGGTAGACTTAAGAGGTCAAGGTCTCCATTCTAGTCTACCTGGAATCCCAGTGACAAGAGAGGTCAGGTGGGGGAAACCTTGTAACCCGTGGGGATGCTCTACTGTGTAGGGGTCTTTGCGAGACTCTCCCTCTCTGGCTACCCAGGTAATTCTCAAGTGGATGACTTTCTGATCTAGGGGTATCATTCGCCCCGAACCTCCATAGTCATCTAAGCATCTTTGGGTGCCTCGATTGGGTCAAAAACACCTCCAGTCCCTCATCCCTTCTCTTTAGAGCACACAAATAAAATTTTCAGTGGGACTCTCTATTCAGATCTATTCACTTCACAACTTGATCTTGATCCAAATTTTGATTCTACATCTTGATTCCACCATTTGATTCAAATATGCAGCCAAATCACTTAGGACTACCATTCAAGAAACCTGAATCACAGAGATCCATGAGAGATAGGATGATTGAGGTTGCCCTTGAATTCTATGAAATTGAATACAAAACCTCAACACCAATAGAAGACATTCAGGTTGATGTACCAACAACCACAACCTTCATCATAAACTATGCCCAAGTATTATTGACTGAAGCCACAAAAGGGTCAACCTAAGAATTCTCATAACAGGATACATTGAGATAGAAAAATTACACAATTTGGAATACCTTCAATGCATGACAAATCCTATACTATGGGAACAACACCAAATGATCTTGAAAAATGGGAGGAAATGATGAGATTATTGAAACAAGTCATCGATCAGAAATACCCGTACATACCCTAGACAAATGATGAACCATCTTGGAATAGTATCGAGGATCAATCTAATTTTTCACGTCTTGAGTTTGAGGCACATAGTGGTTGTGGATTCCCAACCCATATAGAATACAACATTTCTGATATTGAAGAAGGTTGGGAAGTTCAAATTGCAAGAAAACATAATGTTGGACAAAGCATAGACCATGGAGAACCAAGCTTAGAATTGCAACACTCCTGCAATAGTGAGATTAGAACTGAACCTCTCGAGGGTGTAAATCCCACCCTTATTCTGATAAGGTGACTCTCGAAGGTTATTCAGACCTAGATTCTAGTGATTCAACCCACATCCTAAGCCTAGAATCTAGATCTGAAACCTATGGGAAAGATTCTGAGGCCCTGTATGAAGAAGATCAATTTTTCAATGAAGAGTATGATTTTGGGCCTCTATTTAATGAATATCCCTAGCCAACATCCTCAAATAATCAAATCAATTTTTCGGAAGTCACGCCAATTTATGATACAAAAACCGAGGAGTTGGAGGAGTGGGGTTTCAATTGGGTTTTTCCCACAAGCTTAGAACTTGAGCCTAGACTAGATAAGGACACCTTTTTGAGCTTAGAATTGACAATAGGCTAAACCCCAGTCAAACTGCTGAATCCACATCAGGTGATTTATTCTATGGTGGAACTCATGATCTTGAATCTCATTCATAATGTGATTTTGGCAATATCTCCAATGATTTTGACTCTGACCATGAGTACGGAGAAAATCTGCTTCCTGATTACAACGAACCAATCTACGACCTCAGCTCACATGATTCATTCTCCGACAACAACTCTGAGGTCCTGGTTCCCGAGATCACTAATTTAAATTCAGGTTCCAGTGACATGGAATCATTTCTTTTCAATCCTCAGGAATCAAAACCAGATAATGCTGAGAGTGACTACAACCCAGAGTACGAATCTTTTCTCGACTCGGATTTCCATTATCCTATCGACACTCTTCAGGCATTCACTTTTGATTTCGAAAGCTACTATGAGGACTCTCTACATGAAACTACCTGTAACTCCTTCTTAGAAGAGCCCTCATACACAATTCTCATAGAAGCCACCTCTTCCAAATATACAGAATCGATCAAAACCCATTTTCAACCCTGACCCGCAACCAGACTCAATTTCTATTCTGATTCCCCTCTCACCGAGCCGTTTGCAGATGATTCAACTCCACACATACATTGGGTATCAAATATTGATCAGACTGAAAAACATGCTCCATCTAATTACCCCTGTAGGGTTTCCGCATCATTCATTGATTACTCCATGGAGCCCTACTCTGACTAGGTTGATTCGACTGAGCCAAAACCTGAATTTACACTTCCATATCCATCAGTGCTCCATAGCATATGGTGGGATTCACATCTTTCGATCTATATTTATCAACCCACCAGATTAATAGGGTTTGGGCTGCATCATCAACCTGTTGATCTCAACAAGCAGCTGGTTGGACCAACCAGGCTCTTAATCAAGGTACTTATTTTACAAAACTCTGCTAATTTGACCACTCCCTCTCTATACCATTTCCTGCTCGACTGAAGGCATTGAATTTATGCTTAACGGGAGGCAACCCATCATTCCAAAAACCTGAGATCCGTCTGATTATCCGTTGTACTCACGTCTATTGCACCTTGAGTTCATCCTTAGACCAGTCGATCCCACCTCTTATACACATACCAGAGCTTGAAATTGTCTGCAACAATCATTCCCGACCCATTCACCCGCCTAATAAAATCCTGCTCTAAGTCCTTGAACCTAATACTGTTTCACACCCTCCATTTACAATGAGGACATTGCAAAACTTAGGCATGGGGGGTGGTAAAGGGCATACATACAGAAACCAAGAAAAAGTCAGAAGGATTCTCACAAAAAATTCACATATGTCAAAAATACCAAAAAAATAGAAAATTATTGAAAAAGAACAAAAAATATAGGAGGGAGGAAAATTTTGAAGTCACATAAACATGAGGAGGAAAAGAGCAAAATGACAAAAAGGAGCACAAAATAAAAAAGAAAAAAAAGAGAGTCATTAGTAAGAGATTAACCAAAGTTCTAGACCACATCAAGAAAAAAAAATAAAAATGAGAAAAAAAGTGCTAATGAGACACAAAAAGAGATTAGTAGGAACACTGATCTTAGGCCTTTTGGGCTAGACTCTTAGGCTGAAAAATTCAAGTATCTGCTAAGATCTGGATAATCCTCAAGAGGTTGGGGAAAATGCGAAGCTTAAGTATTAGGTCTAAGGCTTGCGGAGTATTCAGTTTGCGGGACTCGGTAACCTAAGCACCCCAACCCACACACAGTCTGGTTCAATACACATAACTATCAAAATCATGCAAAAGCGTTTAAGTATTCTAAAAAAAGTTGCCTAGATTAGGAGCGGCCGATCAACATAAGTTGATTTGGACGAGTTCCTAGTGCAAAGTGGCGGGAAATTTCCCTCGAAGATGCTTAACAACATATCGTCTCCTCAGTGCTTGCCTCCTAGGATATTTACATATCCTACTAGGGGCACGTAAGCACTCTACTGGTTAAGATACCATAGGCGGCATTATGACGAAATGTTGACTGCCAGGGTCTGGATTCGGCCACGGAATGCCATGGGCAGGATTATCTCAAAATCTTGAAAGGCAGGGTTCTGCGAATTGCCATGGGCAGTACTATCACGAAGCATCGATTTCCAGGGACCTTTGAGGATTGATGATAAGGACGAGGAATCTAATACAGACCGTGTTGAGAAGCCAATCTGAAGCTAGAAATAAAAAGAAAAGAGAGAGAAAACTCTCCAAACAAATAAATCATCCATCTCTCTTACAAAACACACTGCAAACTGAACCAAGGCTAAAATATGTCTCAAGCATGGGTACTTTAACCGTGGAGTCCAACAAACCTTAGGATAGTTCCTGCGAGCCTTAAAAACCTTCACGGAGGACTAAGGCTAAGGCTGGTCAGGTCCGGATCTTGGATGGTACTTGAGTACCTCTAGGCCTATTGTCAGCATTCTGACCTAATCAAAAGAAAAAGAAAGCACTTATCATAAATTTTGAAAGAAACTCATGGTCTAGAATAGAAGTTAAAACCTTAAAATTTTGCTGGGGGACTAGCAAAAGCTAGGCATGGGGGTATGATGAGAACATCATCATGAGCCCTAACTAGCTCTTTTTGACCTAGGAAAGAGAATAAAAGCTCCTGCATAACCTAGAGAAGGGCCTAATTCAAGGAATAAATGTTCTGAGAAGAAAACATGAAACAAAGGTTAAAACTGTAATTTTACCATTACAGTACATCAACAGGATTTATCAAGGTCTAAACATAGGTCAAATGGCCTTAATAAGATAAAAAGTGAGTTGGTTCGCTTAGAAATGGGTTCATGTGCAATCTAAGAATTAAATGACATCTTGTAACCCTAAAACAGACTCACTCAATTCAACAAGGTTTTGGTTAGGATAAAAATCAACTAAACCATCTAAAATTCATGGAAAATATCCTTTAGGATTTAGAACCTTCAAATTGGCCTTTCGGACCTATTTTGACCTAAGTAGGGGTCCTAGCTAATTATTTGACCTAATTTGGGTTTTTGTGTAAAATGTCCAGTCAAACGTGGTCAAACCTAAAATCCAACTTCACCATTGGATTCCTTAGGTCAAAATTAGGTTTTTACCAAAATTTGGGTCTAAGGGAAGGTCACCTTTGCCTACTTTGCAAAATAGTTCACCCAATTACATTTTGACCCCCAGCTTTTGAAAACCTTTGCGCAGACCCCCTATCTTCCTCGCCACTCTTTGCATTTAGGAACCTCTACCATTAAAGCGAAGGAGTCCTACTTCAGTGAGGAATTGCGGGGGATTTCTCTTTGATTCCTCAGAGATCTCTTAGATTGGAAAGGGAGATTCTCTAAGGAATTCCCTTTCATCTGAACGTAATCAACTACCGTGATTCGCACCCAATCTCTCGTGCAAAAGCTCAAGAGATTTGGGTATCTCCCTGAACCCTTCTCCGATGAGGACTCTTGCTCTTGGAAGCTTGTCTTCCAAGAACAAGAGCCTCTGCCAGCACCTATAAAGAAACCCCCTGATCTGGCCGCTCCCATTCAGCTTGGCTTGGCCAGAGAACCACCTCCAATTTCCTCCCTTCTCCAGCCAAGTGTCCAGCAGGCTCTGAAGATTCCTCCTCCTCCTTCTCGTCTCTCTGCCACAATACCAGTGGCAGAGACATCTTCACCTCCTTCCTTCGCATCACGCCATACCTACGCATGTGCCCAATACCCCTTCGTCGTCGCCGTTCTACCTCCACTGGAAGCTTTCTTCTCCAGTGGCGGTAGGTACCAGCCGCCCTTCTATCCCCTTCGTCCATTAAATTAGGTTAAAACTTCTTCCCTTCTCCTCTTTATTTCCTCCTCCTTTATTTCTACTTTTATCCCCTTGACACCACAGACCACCACCATCGTTCCCATCTCCGGCCAACCACCGGTGAAGGCGCAACTATTGCTCCACCCATTCACACACCTCGCCATCTACCTCATAACCTCCGCCATCATCCACTGTGCATTTTCCCCACCTTCCCTGACTTCCACGCCCTTCGGAAGCGCCTCCCAACAAAACCCACCTTCATGGCCACAGAGTGACCTAGGCACGCATGCGTAGGCCGCCTCGCGGCTGTCCACCAACCATAGCACCTTCGCCGTGCCACGGCGAAGCTCCCCATCTATTTTAATGAGGCCACAAGGCCGTATTTGTGAGTTCAGATTCACCCCTGCAACCATTGAAGCACGAAGCAAGGAGCTTGCAAGCTCGCTCCAGGTTCCCAGGCTCAGGAGGCACGGGTTGGTCTCATGCTCGCATCTAGCCAAGTGAGTGGCTTTGCGAGGCACCCAGCCACGGCAATTGAGCGAAGAACCTCCTGCAGTTGCGTGAGTGAAGCAGGTGGGACTTTTAGTCCCACCTCTGAAAGGTTGAAGCATGGTGCATGATATAAATTGATTTTGTGTTTCTTGTTGGTCGCCTCAGAACACGGGGTGAGGTCTCCTCGCCTACGTCACCCGCCTCGTCCGTGACCCACGCTTTCGCAAACCTGGCTGACCGACCCACTTACCATGCACTCCTCGTGCACCACCCACGCCGATGCACCTGGACCCGGGTGCGCGTAACCCAACCCGATTACCCAGCTGCCTCTAGGAGAGCAAACCCAAGAGAGAAATAGAGAGAGTGTACGCGGGGGAGGGTACGGGTATGTTTTGCACTCTCGTGTGTTCAAGGAGAGGAAGAAGTTGAGAAGTTAAGGCAAGAAAGGAGAAGAAAAGCAAGGGCTGAAGCTGAGGAAGCTGAAAGAAGGAGGAGGCACAGCTGAAGAAGAAAGAGAAGGGTAGGAAAAGGCAGCAAGGAAGAAGCCAAGAGCCAAGCCAGAGAAACAAGGAGAAGGAGCTGAGGCCAAAGAGGAAGCTTAGGAAGATCTAAGGAAGAAGAAGGCACGGCCAAGCCAGAGAAAGAAAGGAAGAAGGCATTGTAGCAAAGGCAAGAGCTGAGAAATCAATGCAGAAGAAGAAGCCAAAGTTAGAGAGGAAAAGGCAAGCCCGCAGAGGAAAGAAAGAAAAGAGAACCAAAGGAAGAAGAAGACCAAAGTCAGAAAGCAAGCACGTAGAAAAGAAAGAAAAAAAAGAAAGAGGAAAGCTAAGGAAAGAAGAAGAAGGAAAGAAGAACCAAAGAAAGGAAGAAGAGAAAGAGAAGAGAAGTTCCAAAGAATAATCAACTATTTTTACATATGATTCAATCTCTCTATTTTAGTGCTACATTTTATAATTCATAAACTCCTGCATTATACTCTAAATTAAATTTTGAGTAGATTTAAGTGTTCAAATTACATTTATTGAGATTAGTAAATAAATTCCATTTGCTCTCTGTGTTCGACCTCGGACTCAACATTCGAGTAATAAAAACTTCTTATTTGTTTACAATGCTTGATCGATTGTACTACAACACGACTTACTTAAAAACCCTGATCAAGTGCTGTTAACACAGCCAGAGATAGAGATCAGAGAAGAGAAAAAGAGAAATAGAAGCACTGTAGCACCCATAAGTTTAAGACATCTGATTCACAAAAACAGATGTCCATTTTTCTTATGCTTGTCTGCATACATTGACTTCTTTTTTGCTTACATTTTTTATATTACAACTCCAGTTTTCAATGCATATTATATTCAATTTCTCAAAAGTTGTGCTCTTGATTTTTAAACCCCAATTTGCTCCCTGTGTTCGACCTCGGACTTAAAACTTCAAGTAATAAAATCTATTTGTTTTCGAGCGATTTCGACTATGCTACAACGCATCGATTGGTGACGTTGCCGGAGAGTAACAGGCGATTTATAATCTTGGTCACAATTTCTAATTTGGTACTAACTTGATATATCTCTTTTGTTGTGATTGTTTCAGGGGAGAAGATTCGAAGGAAGACGGCCACACAGCAAGCACCTTCGAGGCAGGTAATCTCTTATTAGTCCTTTCTCTTAAGCCCCTCATTCTGAAAAGGAAAAACAAGATAAAATCAATTAGGGCTACCTGCTTTCCATCTTTAGCTAATTCACCAAAGTTGCCTGATTTTGATTTCAACAACAAATATTGATTTGTGCATCCAGTTAAGGTAACTAGGGCTACCACCTTCTTGATTGAGCCCTAGATACCATATTGTTGGCAACTAAATTGGAGCAAAATTTGAGCCAAATTAAGGATTCCAATTTAGGGTCTTAGCGACACATCTTTCTAAGCAAGAATCAACTACTCCAAAAAGAGGTGTGCCTAAGCCATGCTTGAAAAGACTTATTCAAGAGAAACCCTAAAACTTAGGCTCTTAATTTCATTTGAATCCTAAAAGAAAGGACTTAAAGCTTCTCAAAGGACAAATAGGTGAAGTTGACCTCTTGTTGGGTCAACCAACCTTGAAATTAGGTCACTTTTGCACTCAATAATTCTAAAGTTCAAGTAGAATCCCAAGAACATTTGCTCTTAAATAAAAGTGATAGACTTAAGAGGTCGAAGTCTCCATTCTGGTCTACCTAGAATCTCAGTGAAAAGAGAGGTCAAGTGGGGGAACCCTGTAACCCGTGGGGGCACTCTACCATGTAGGGGTCTCTATGGGACTCTCCCTCTCTAGCTGCCCAGGTAATTCTTAGGTGGATGACTTTCTGATCCAGGGGTATCATCCGCCTCGAACCTCCATAATCATCCAAACATCTTTGGGTGCCTTGATTGGGTCAACATTGATGAGTCCATTTAAATGGACTAATGTTACGCCTAAGTAATTTTCTTTTAACATTTTAGGTTTGTTAATAACTACACTAAGTTATAGAATATTTGTATGCATCATGATTTAATTTTATAACATTCTATAACTTAATGTGTAATGATTATGTTATTTTTATGTGCAGGAAGAATATTTGGCAAAATAATAAGGAGCTGAGGGGAAATTTTCCTTTCTAACAAACGGCGCACCCTCCGGCCAACCGCAACTCTCCCCTCAACACCCGCCGGTCAAAAATAGCTAAGGGATTTGAAAATCCCTTAAATGACGCACGCGGGGAGACAGGAGTTAAAAAGGAGGCGGAGAAAGGAGCGGAGAAGATCCATCTCCCCCTTGTGGGGAACTACCCAGTGTGCATTGTGGACTAGGATCTACATCTTCTCCGCGCGCACTTCTCTAGCCACTTCTCCAATCCAAGCACACCACCCACCTCTATAGACCCGCACCACCAGCGTTTCCCCTCCCACGCTACAGGCACTCGTACCATCATCTCTGCCTACACCAGCGTACACCACCTGCACCTGCCCTCAAGCACCGACCTCACTGCACCGCGTGCCTACTACAGGTGCACCACCGGCGCTCTCAACCGCGCACCTCGCTACAGGCACTCACGACGCTTCTCCCGCGTCGCAACCTCCAGTAGCGCCTAAGGGCGCTGTGCACCTCAGCACACCATCTTCCAGCGTGCCCTCCTTCCTGCAAGCATAGTGCTTGCCTTCCTCCGGTCGCTCCAGCTCCACGCAGAACGCCATCCTGCCTTTGCAACCACCTGCAGGAGCTCCCAATCGCGTGCCTCACTACAGGCGCACCTCCCACACGCAGCACGCTGCCTGCCCTGCAACGCTCACTCCAGCCTCTGCAAGCGCCTGCCCGCGTGACTCTCCACCCTGCACGCACGCGTGCAAGCCCCATCGCTCACCCGCTCCATCTGCCGGCGCACTGACTTCCCGCACCTGCAGACCGCACGCCTGCAGCCAACCGCCCGCGCTCCAGCCTCTACCTCATCGCCTGCACGAGCGCGCACCAGCGCGCGTACTCTCGCACGCCACCAGCCGCAGGTGTTGCGTGCACCTCCGCCTTCTTGTTCAAAAGGCCGGTGGTGGCAACGACGACGACAGAGGTGGCTAGAGGTCCGGCCACCTCCGTCGCCTCTGGCCATCTTCGTCGGCCACCTCCAGCCACCTCCGTCGTCGTCGCTGCCACCACCGGAGAGCCCTCATCCTCGCCGTCCTCCAGACCTTGCGACAGCCCCACAGTGCTCTCTCTCTCTCGCGAGGAGGAGAGAGGAAAAAAGCTCTATTTTCCCATCAATTACTATTTACATTCAATGCCATTGTCAAGTTTATATTAATATTTTATTCTGGCCACATTGCACTGATGCACTCAGATTTTCTTGAAATTATTTTATTTGTGTTATGTGCATGTTTCTATCTTGAATTCCAAATTAGAATTGCATGAAAGTTGAATTCACATGATAAGCAAGTACACATGCATCTTACACATATTTTTGGGGCTTAATTTCTGACATGAAAATTGCATACACACCCCTAAACTTTTAAAGAAATTGCAAAGTTCATTTAAAATAGCATTTTCCTCGCATTAAAGTTGCAGAAGAGTTTGCGAACTGTGCATTCCGTGACTCATGAATTTATTAGGCTAATTCCTCCCTGTGGAGACGACCTAGCTCTTCGTGGTTAGTTTTGAAAATTTAAATATTTTGAAAAGTGATTTTCTACCATGTGATTAAATACAACGACACATCATTTTATGATAAAGTTTTCAACGAAAATGAAGATCGCTCTTTCAAATGGCATCGTTGCCAGGGGGAAAAATGCCTATTAATTTTTTGGGAATTTTATGTTATTTTTTATGCTATTTTGAAAACTTTTCTAAATTATCAACTGTGTATTTTCTTCTGTGCAAAAACATGTGGCAAATGCGACAGGCACGTACGGCGGAGACGATCTTCTTGGTGGACCTTGACGCCACCTAGAGGACAACAACAGGAACACGTGGGCCTTGATCCCACGCACATAGGCTTACGGAGAAGCCTAGTTCTGATTTAGGCAGTAGATCTTAGTGAGATTTAGTTAGATAGACATTAGAATTTAATTTCTGCCTTTTGGACCCTTGTTGGGTATTTTTGGGAATGTGTCCCCAGTGCCACTTTATTTCTTATTGCTCTTGTATGCGGGAGCGTATTTTCGGGAGTGTGTTCCCATTTATTTAGATTACAGGATTATTTGAGCTATTTTGAACTACATTTCAGTTAGTTAGTTAAATTAGGTCTGTTTGCTATTATTATAAAAAAAAAAATTTGAACTACCGGCTAGAAGCTGCATATCTATAGGAAGGCCATCTAGGACTGAATGAGCAGCATCTAGTTTATTTTTATTGCATTGCATTCATTACTGCAGGAAGAAAGCTGGAGTAAGGTACGTCTTCTCTTGAGCATTAATTACTTGTCATGCATATGCATTGAACCTAAATCTAAGACCACTAAAGTGCTTGAATCAAATTAATTCAGTGGTCGCTTTAAACTAATGGGGACTGTTAAGAGGTTGGACTTTAAAATCTGACTAAAAATTGTGTGCAAAAGGATCCTATTTGCGGAATTTCAAAAAATCAAAACACGATCGTATGCTTGCACACTTGAAACACTGTGCACCTCACATAAGGTCACTAGATAAATTTATACCTCTCCTCTTTTGCACCACAAGGGAAGTTAGTCGGAAATCAACAAGCCTATCCACCAAGTTACTTCGGTTCCTCGTGTGTGGGCTCGATTCGAGACTTCCATCCCTTGCCAGTAGGTTATAGACACCAGCGAAGGTTGGCCTAGGAAGCGTAATTTTTGCAAAACTTACTTAGCCACCAACTAAACATATAACTCTAAGACCTGCAATCTACTAAAAACAGATCCCGTTGAATTTGCATTTGCTTTGACAATAGAACTCTCTAGGAAGTTTTCTGCTTATATTCTGATTTTTGCTAAATCCTAAGAGAGTTAAAATTATTTTGCTTAAAGAAATGGATTACTCTTACTCCTATCATTCAGATTATCAGAGTCAATACTTCCCATCTTTCAATCAGGATCCCATGCTCTGAGTGTATCCATCCTTTGATGGGTACATTGACAATTCATGGGATCATTCTCATTCCTACCCTGGGAGTACTGGCTTGATAACTCCCACTTTTGAGCAGAGCCTAGGAGCGGGATTTTCCAGCCCTGAAATCCCTACTTCCATGCAAGCACCCAACCCTCCCACCCTTCATGATTTTCCATATCGAGATTGGACTGATACCCCTAGGCAACCAGAGCCTAAAATTGACTATCCTCCCCAACCTGATAATAGTAGCCTTTCCTCTTGTATGATAGAAACGCAAAAACAACAAAAGGAAATAAAGGAATCAATGGGAGAGATGTTGAGGAATAGTCAACAGTTACATGAAGAAATAAGACAACTTAGCTACACGCTTCCCAATAGTCCTGATCCCTACCAATAAGATCATGATCATGAAAATAATTCTGAAGAACCTAATGATAATAGGGATCCAATTTTATGTAGCTATCACTTAGACTCTCCTAATGAGACATGGCCACTAGAGCACAATGATCATAGTGATTATCCACCTGAACTACATTAGAGTCAAAAGCAAGGGAAGATGGTATCTCTTGAGGACCTTGACCCTAATGACAGTATTCTCCTTACCCCTACCAACCCAGGTCAAGGTTATATTGTTCCTATCACTTCCCCTCTTCATTATTTGGTGGAATCCCATTCTACTCTTAGTGAGCCTACTCCTGACCCTCCACTTAGGGAATCAACACCTACCATTCAATATTTTGAGGATTCAAATACACCTAATGAAGGTGACCCTAAGGGAATAGAGGATGATCAATTCTGGTCTCAGGGATATGAAGAGTCTAATTCAGAGGATGAGGATGCCCCAACAGAGGAGCCTGGACTGAAAATCTGGAGTGAATCGCAGGAGAATTATTTATCATTTGAGGATTTATCTCCAGAGGATAGAAGTAATATGATTAAATCCAGATTCCTCCTTTCTTTTGAGAGTCATCCTCCATCAAAATAGGAGTTGATATTAGATAAGGACAAACAAAATAATGAGAACTCTATGGGAGACTCTCGGGGACAAAACACATCAATTAAGGATTTATACCCTGAGAACAATAACAAATTCAATGAGATAGGCTTCCTCCAAAATATTAAGATTGATCCTCCTTTAGAAATAATTGAGGATACTGATCCAACTCCTAATGAATCACATATACACCCCGACAAATATTTCAGTGAACCAAATGAATCTGGGGATGAGCTGAATGATAATGATTCTTACATTTTGACCCTACCATCAAAAAGTTGTAATTTGGAGCCAACCCTTGATTCAAATATGACTCCGATCATTAATGCTAGGCAGGATAACTTGAAGTTGTCTACTACTGTTAGGGAGTGTACACAATCTGAATCATTGTTGGAATTGGACCTAACACCAGCTAAGCCCTCATTGGACTTAACCATTACCTTCCAACACTACAAACAACCCTTATACTCCCTAACCGATCCTTGGCTCAGATCTCTGCTCATGTACATTCATTCTGGAGAATATATCAGGCCAATACATCCTAGGGTAGAATGGCGAGTATGGATTGATGCTTGTACTTTTACTCTCGCAATTCAAGGGTTTGAACTAATAATGATTATATCTTTTAAAACCTATCTTGCTTTGTAGGATCCTTGTTATCCTCCACTTATTCCGTTTCGAGAGGCCTCTTTTCATATTCCGTTTCTTATTCCTAGACCTCCCCAGGTAGCCAACAAGATTTTCTGTTTTCATTTCTTCTGGCGAGCATTTGGAATTACATTGCATCATCAGCTCGCCAACATCCATGGTTACCTATTTGGAACCTGACTTATAGGTTCCTTGTAAGTCTGGCTGCTGACAGAAAATGCAGCACTTGTTGGGAGGCAACCCAGCAAACTGTGTCAGGTGATATTTTTCCTTTCTCCTCCTATTTTAATTTTACAATGGGGACATTGTAGGATTTAGGCATGGGGGAGTGCATTTGCATTTTAGGAAGTATTCATGCATTTAGATTAGCATAAAAAAGAAATTCTTTTTTTGAGCTGAATGGGTTAGTCCCTAGCAAAATACCTTTGTTATTGGAGGTTCTTCTCCTGGAATTATTTCATAAGTTTAGAATCGAGTATATTTATTTCACGTGTACGTAGATTTGGTAATGGATCCTTGAGGAAAACCAATGAGCATTTGTAAGTCTATTGAACCCTTGGACAGTTCATAGGGAGTCAGGCATACTATCGTCCTATAGATCCACCTCATATTTGTGAGAGGAAAGTAGAGAGATTATTAGTGTGCTAAGTCTAGTGCAAGGACTCTTAAGTTTTGGATAATTAGATGATGATACTTCAGAGTTAGGCGTAGTTTTCACTCTCTGTTCCTGTGTACGTACTTTGAGTGAATTCCTGAGAGTCACCAAATAAGGCAGATACACAGAAATTGAGTCTTAATAAACCTATAACTATGGTGGATTGTTACGACCGTCCTTCATAGAGTCCTCAGTTGAAGGAGGGTAATAGTGTAAAAGGTCAGAAATACACCTGTCCTATCCATTCCTTCCCGGTGCCGAGAATAGGCACTTCCACCAAATAAGCCACACAACTTCCTCTTGACCATCAACATCCCTAATAATGCCTCATAAATAAAAGTCCGTATTGTGTTGTGTTGATTGAAAAAGAAACAAAAACAAGAAGAAAAAAATAAAAAAAAGAAAAGAAAAAAAGAAGTAGGAAAAGAAGAAATAGAAAGAAGAAAAAGAAGAAAAAGTTATATTACAAAAAAAAAAGTCCAAGTGTATGATGTAACACTGTTTCTGAGGCAGCAAAACACCCATCACGTTCCACCAAATATGACCCATACCTACCTTCTAGTATTTCTGATCGCCTAAATACTGGTTGAGAACTCTAACTTAGTTGTAGAGTTATTAGGACTTTAATTGAAGTGTGGATGCCATGTGAGGCCACCAAATAATGAGTACAATTTATAAATCTGGTGAGATTCGTGATCTCAGAAAGAAAGAAAAGAGAGAGTGCCCAGGAACATCAAGAGAGCACAATTGTGTAGCCTTTCTCAGAGTTGACTTGTCTAATAGTCTAGAGAGCTAGAGTCTGCAGTACTAGACTATATGTAGCACCAGATGAGTGTGTGCCACCAAATACAAATCCATTCAACTCGATATCTCCTACCTATGCCAAACACCGGGGTCAAATTACAGATTATCGTCTGCTTTATCCCTAAGGGAAGTAGTTGCCTATCTTGTCAGAAATTTTTGCCAAGGGTGATGTACGGACTCCTAATGCGAATTGACTTTTTCACTTGGATCTATTATTTAGGCCATTATCACATCACATTTGTCTAGATCTCTAAAGTTTTGAAATAAGAAAAGAAGAAATCTTCTGATTACTTCAATTACTTTTTATTTTTGCTAGGGACTAGCAAATCTTAGGCATGGGGGTATTTGATGAGTCTATTTTAATGGACTAATGTTACGCCTAAGTAATTCTCTTTTAACACTTTAGGTTTGTTAATAACTACACTAAGTTATAGAATATTTGTATGCATCATGATTTAATTTTATAACATTCTATAACTTAATGTGTAATGATTATGTTATTTTTATGTGCAGGAAGAATATTTGGCAAAATAACAAGGAGGTGAGGGAAAATTTTCCTTTCTAACAAACGGCGCACCCTCCGGCCAGCCGCAACTCTCCCCTCAACACCCACTGGACAAAAATAGCTAAGGGATTTGAAAATCCCTTAAATGACGCACGTGGGGAGAGAGGAGTTAAAAAGGAGGCGGAGAAAGGAGCGGAGAAGATCCATCTTCCCCCTTGTGGGGAACTACCCAGCGTGCACTGTGGACCAGGATCTACATCTTCTCTGCACGCACATCTCTAGCCGCTTGTCCAATCCAAGCACACCGCCCACCTCTGCAGACCCACACCACCAGCGTTTCCCCTCCCACGCTGTAGGCAGTCGCGCCATCATCTCTACCTACTCCAACGCATACCACCTGCACCCGCCTTCAAGCACCACGTGCCTACTGTAGGTGCACCCACAGGCGCTCTCAACCGCGCGCCTCGCTGCAGGCGCTCACGACACCTCTCCCGTGCCGCAACCTCCACCATCGCCTAAGGGTGCTGTGCACCTCAGCACACCATCTTCCAGCGCGCCCTCCTCCTTCCTGCAAGCACAGCGCTCGCCTTCCTTCTGCCGCTCCAACTCCCTGCAGAGCGCCATCCCACCTTCGCAACCACCTACAAGAGCTCCCAATCGCGTACCTCACTACAGACGCACCTCCCGCACGTAGCATGTCGCCTGCCCTGCAGCACCCGCTCCAGCCTCTGCAAGCGCCTGCCCACTTGCCTCTCCACCTTTCACGCGCGCGCGCAAGCCCCACCGCTCACCTGCTCCGTCTTCTGGCGCACTGACTTCCCGCACCTGCAGACCGCATGCCTGCAGCCAACCACCCATGCTCTAGCCTCTGCCTCATCGCCTGCACGGGTGCACACCAGCGTGCGCACGCTCGCACACCACCAGCTGCAGGCATTGCGTGCACCTCCGCCTTCTTGTTCAATAGGACGGAGCTCCGGCCACCTCCACCGGCAACCTCCGGCCACCTTCATCGTCGCTGCTGCCACCACCGGAGAGCCCTCGTCCTCGCCGTCCTCTTGAGCCTTGCGACAGCCCCGCAGTGCTCTCTCTCTCTCGCAAGGAGGAGAGAGGAAAAAATCTCTATTTTCCCATCAATTACTATTTACATTCAATGCCATTATCAAGTTTATATTAATATTTTATTCTGGCCACATTACACTGATGCACTCAGATTTTCTTGAAATTATTTTATTTGTGTTATGTGCATGTTTCTATCTTGAATTTCAAATTAGAATTGCATGAAAGTTGAATTCACATGATGAGCCAGTACACATGCATCTTACACATATTTTTGGGGCTTAATTTATAACGTGAAAATTGCATACACACCCCTGAACTTTTAAAGAAATTGCAAAGTTCATTTTAAACAGCATTTTCCTCGCATTAAAGTTGCAGAAGAGTTTGCGAACTGTGCATTCCTTGACTCATGAATTTATTAGGCTAATTACTCCCTGTGGAGATGACTTAGCTCTTCGTGGTTAGTTTTGAAATTTTAAATGTTTTGAAAAGCGATTTCCTTTATGCGATTAAATACGACACATCATTTTATTCTGATTCTACATCTTGATTCCACCATCTAATTTAAATATGCAGCCTGGTTACTTAGGAATAAAATTCAAGAAACCTAAATCACAAAGATCCATGAGAGATAGAATGATTGAAGATGCCCTTGAATTTTATGAAATTGAATACAAAACCTCAAAACCAGTAGAGGACATTCAGGTTAGTGCACCAACAACAACAACCTTCATCATAAATTGTGCCCAATTGTTATTAACAGAAGCAACAAAGGGATCAATCTGAGACATTCTCATAACAAGATACATTGACATAGAAAAATTGCATAACTTTGAATATCTCCAATGTATAACAAATCTTGTACTTTGGGAACAACACCACGATGATGTTGAAAAATGGGAAGAGATGATGAGATTATTGAAACAAGTTATCAATCAAAATACCTGTACATGCCCCAAACAGATAATGAACCATCTTGAAATAGTATTGAGGACCAATATGATTTCCCAAATCCCAGGTTTGAGGCACAAGGTTGTTGTGGATTCCCAACCCAA
Organism: Thalassia testudinum; assembly: GCA_037157565.1. Lineage (NCBI taxonomy): Eukaryota > Viridiplantae > Streptophyta > Magnoliopsida > Alismatales > Hydrocharitaceae > Thalassia > Thalassia testudinum. The sequence goes on from JAZHRO010000028.1 coordinate 1,491,324, forward strand.
ATGGAATATAACATGCCTGATCTTGAATTTGGTTGGGAAGACCTAATTGCAGGAGAACATGATTTTCAGCCAGTCCTAGAAAACCAAAATCCTGGGTCATCAAGCACAAAATTCTAAGACTCCTGTAATGATGAGATTAAAACCAAACCTCTCGAGGGTGTAAATCCCACCCCTTATTCTGATAAGGTGACCCTCAAAGGCAATCCTTACCTAGATTCTAGTAATTCAACCCACATCCTCAGCCTAGAATCTGGATCTGAATCTTATTGGGAAGATTACAAGGCCCCGTATGACGAAGATCAATGTCTAAATGAACAGTATGATTCTGGGGCTTTATTTGATGAATATCCCTCTCCAACATTCTCAGAGATACAGATTGATTTCACGGACGTCACGCCAATCTATGATACAGAAACTGAGGAGTTGGAAGAGTAGGGTTTTGATTGGGTCGTCCCTACAAGCCAAAAACCTGAGCCCAGACCCTATAAGGACACCTTTTTAAGCTCAGAATCTACATATAGGCTAGACCCAAGTCAGGCTACTGAGTCTACATCATATGATTTATTCTTTGGTGGAACCCATGATCTCAAATCAAACTCAGAACTTGATTTTCGCAATTTCTCCGACAATTTCAAATCTTACCATGATTTCGGAGAACCATTGTTTCCTGACTACGATGAGCCAATCTACGACCTCAGCTCACATAATTCATTCTCCGACTCTGACTCTGAGATCCTGAATCCTAAGATCACTGATTTAAATTCAGGTTCCAGTGAGATGGAATCATTTCTTTTCAATCCTCAAGAATCAAAATCATAAAATGCCGAGAGTGACTGCAACCCAGAGTTCGAATCTTTTCTTGACTCAGATTTCCCTCATCCTATAAACACTCTTCAGGAATTCACTTTTGAATTTGATAGCAACTATGAGTACTCTCTAAATGAAACCACCTGTAACTACTTTCTAGAAGAGCCCTCATACATAATTCTTATTGAAGCCACCTCCTCCGCATATACAGAACCTATCCAAACCCGTTTTCAACCTCGACCCACAACCGGACTCAATTTCTATTCTGATTCCCCTCTTACTGAGCTGATTGCAGATGATTCGCCTCCACATCTTTATCGGGTCTCAAACATTGATTAGATCATAAATCATGCTCCATCATTCTCTGATCACTCCTGTAGGGTTTCCATGTTATCCACTAATTACTTTACGGGTCCCTACTCTAACCAGGCTGATTCGACTTAGCCAAACCCTGAATTCACACTTCCACATCATTGCGAGCTTCATAGTATATGGTGTTTTCCACATGTCTTGATCTACACTTATCAAACCACCAGATTGATTGGGTTTGGGCTACATCATCAACCCGTTGATCTGAACAAGCACCTGGTTGGACCAACCAGGCTCTTGATCAAAGTGCTTGTTGTACAATACTCAGCTGATTTAACCACTCCCTCTCCATACCATTTCCTGCTCGGCTGAAGGCGTTGAATTTAACGCTTAATGGGAGGCAACCCATCATTCTAAAAACCTGAGATCCTTCTGATTATCCATCTATACTTCACGTCTATTGCACCCTGAGTTCATTTTTAGAACAATTGATCCCACCTCTGGTACACGTGCTAGAGCTTAAAATCATCTGCAACAGTCATTTTCGACCTGTTCACCCATCCGATAAATCCTGTTCTGAATCCCTAAACCCAACACTATTTCACACCCTCTGTTTGCAATGAGGACATTGCAAAACTTAGGCATGCGGGGGTGGTAAAGTGCAAACATACAGAAATCAAAATTCATAAGGGTTCTCACAAAAAAAATTCTCATATGCCAAAAATACCAAAAAAAAAAGAAAATGGTGAAAAAGAACAAAAAAATTGGAGGAGAAAAGAAAATTTTGAGGCCATACAAAACTTGAGGAGGAAAAGTGAAAAATGTTAAAAAGGAGCACAAAATAAAAAGAAAAAAAGAAGAGATAGTCATTAGTAAGAAATTAAGGGATTAACTAAGTTCTAGACCACATCAAGAAAAAGAAAATGAAAGAAAAAAGTGCTAATGAGACACAAAAGAGATTAGTAGGAACGTTGATCTTAGACCTCTTGGGCTAGACTCTTAGGCTTAAAAATTCAAGTATCCGCTAAGATCTGGATAGTCCTCAAGAGGTTGGGGAAAATGTGAAGCTTAAGTATTAGGTCTAAGGCTTAGGGAGTATTCGACCTCATTAACTGACCTCTGGTTTGCGGGACTCGGTAACCTAAGCACCCCAATCCACACACAGTCTAGTTCAGTGTGCATGATTATCAAAATCACGCAAAAGTGTTTAAGTGTTCTGAAAAAGTCGCCTAGATTAGGAGCGGCCGATCAACACAAGTTGATTTGGACGAGTTCCCGACGTGGAGAGGCGGGGAATTCCCCATGAAGATGCGCAATAACATATCATCTCCTCGGTGCTTGTCTCCTAGGATATCTACATACCCTACCGGGAGCATGTAAGCACCCTGTGCTAGTTTAGATGCCATGGGTGGCATTATCAAAAAATGTCGATTGCCAGGGTCACGATTTAGCTGCAGAACACCATGGGCGGGATTATCTCGAAATCTCGAAAGCCAGGGTTATGGGGTTGCAATGGGCAGTGCTATCATGAAGCATCGATTTCCAGGGACCCTTCGAGGATTGATGATGGGGACAAGGAATCCGATATAGACCACATTGAGAAGCCAATCCGAAGCTAGAAATAAAAAGAAAAGAGAGAGAGAAAACTCTTCAAACAAATCCTTTACCTTTCTCTTACAAAAATGCACTCAAACTGAACCGAGGCTAAAAAATGTTATGAGCACGAGTGCTTTAACCGTAGAGTCCAACGAACCTTAGGATAGTACCTGTGGGCCTTAAAAGCCTTCGCGGCAGACTAAGGCTAGAGCTGGTCAGATCCGGATCTTGGTTGGTACTTGAGTACCTCTAGGCCTACTGTCGGCATTCTAACTTAATCAAAAAGAAAGAAAAAGCACTCATCATAATTTGTGAACATCAAGGAACCCATGGTCTAGAAGAGAAGTTAAAACCTTAAAATTTTGCTAAGGGACTAGCAAAATCTAGGTTGGTTCAAACAAAAAAGGGTTCATGTGAATTCTGGGAATTAAATGACTTCTTGTAACCCTAAAACAGATCCACTTGATTTAACAAGGCTCTGGTCAAGATAAAATTCACCTAAACCCTTTAAAAATCATGAAAAAATATTCTCTAGGGTTTAGAACCTTCAATTTGGCCCTTGGAACCTTTTTATACCTAAATTGGGGTCTTAGTCAAATATTGGCCCAAAACTAGGGTTTTAAGTAAATTACCCAGTCAAACGTGGTCGAACCCAAAATGCAACTTCACCAATGGATTCCTTAAAATCAAATTAGGTTTGTACCAAAATTTTGACCTAAGAGGAATTCATCTTGACCCACTTTACAAACAGGTCCAACCTAATTACATTTCTACCCTTATCTTTCGAAAACCTCTGCAGATATCCCCCTAGCTTCCTCGTCGTTCTTTGCAATTAGGTCCCTCCACCATTAGAGCGGAGAGAATCCTACTCCGACGAGGTTTCAAAGGCAAGAACTCTCTGATCTTTTAAAGAATCCCCTTCAAAATTGAAAGGGAGATTCTCTGAGAAATCTCCTCCAATGTGAACCCATTGATGAGCCCTAATTCCTACCCAATCTCTCATGCGAATGCATGAGAGACTTGGGTCTCTCTAAGTTTCCATCTATGGCGAGATTGCCGTGCTTGGAAGCTTGGCTTCAAAGTACAAACCCAACCTCCAAGACTTATTTAAGAAACCCTAATTCATTCCGCACCTCCTCAGCTTGGAATTAGGCTGGTCCACCCCACTTTCCTCTCTCCTCGCTGGCCACAACCTCTCCGCAAGCTCTGGCGGCTCCATCCCCTCTCTCTCGTCGCCCAACCACAATACCAGTGGTTGGGTTTCCTTCCTCTCGTTCATTCGCGTCAGCCATACCAGCTTGACACCGCCTCTGCCCAAATCCAACCACACAGATGGATTTGGATCGATGATCGCAGCCTAACGGCATGAAAATTGACTCAATCCGACAATCGTGGCACCATCTACATCATCCAGAAGATGGACGGCTCAGATGGCACCACATGGCGCCATCTTAGCCACCCATCCTACCAAAGCACCCGCCACACCTTCTCTTCTTCAATCAGAGCGCCGCTTCTCTGCTATTGGATGCTCATCCAATGGCTGTGGATGCACGCGCCTGATTGAATCCGCACAACCATCAAGATTGCGTAACACAACGGAGACAACACTACGAGCGAAGCAGAGGTCGCGGGGTCGAGCCCCCGCGAGCGTCAAATCAGGCGCGGGCATGGAGCAGGCTCAATTGAGCCGTCTAATGGTGAGTAGACGGTTCAGATGCGGAGATGTGGCGTGATCTGGGTGCACGAATCACTTACGCGTAATCAAACGCGTGTTTCAATGCTCGATCTGACGTAGGCACAGTTAAGTCGCGGCAAGGAATGCATCTCAGTCGTTCGATCTCATGATCGAATGGCTGAGATTCAGCGAACGTGAGCGTGCATTGAGCACGCGATAGGTGAAGAGGCGCAAGCGCGCCACCCACGTCGGTCACGTTCAGACCTTTAGCGACGGTTTTATCCATCACTAAAGGTCCTGAATTAATGTTTTTAGAGTTGTAATGACCAAATTGCCCCCACTCCTTGAAACTATAAAAGGAGACCCCCTCCATACGAAATTCTCATTCCTTCCTTCTCTTCTCTCCCTCTCCAAAGCTCAAGACAAGCTTGTCCCACACCCGGGATGTTTCTCGCGAGATAAAGTCAATTTTTCGTCCCCTTTCAGAAGCAGATCCGGCGACGATGACGACGTGCTGCCCCATTCCTGTTCTTCCGCTTAGTCCTCCTTCGTCCTGCTCCGTCCTCCTTCGTCCAAGCATCGTCCCGTCCGGCTCGTCGTCCAAGAAACCGTCGAGGAGGATATCTCTCTCCCCATTCTTTTTACTGCTTTCTAGAATAGATTTACTGCTTTCTAGAGTAGATTTACTGCTTTCTAGTATAATCATTTTCCCGCTTTCTAGTCATAATATTTAGTGTAATGAACAATCCTTTCAATAATGAATTCCATGTGCATTCTATATCTCTTTTGATTTTTATTTGTATTATTCTCTCTCTTACTCTATGATAGCGAAATACGCATGATTAGTAAAAGCGGGTTTTTAACGTTGTTGTAACACGCGAATCCACTTTCGCTTTTAAATTTATATCCTAGATAGGGGAGTATCTAGGGTCGTCCAAGGAGGCCAAATGTTTGCAATAGTGATTCTCTTGCTTGGAATAAATCTCAACTTTCTTTTTGGTATTTTTCAATATATCATTTTTTTCGTTTTTCAATTAAGACAACAAGCGAAATGGTGGCGGGAAGGTAATTTACACTTCAATTTAACTACTACTTTCTAAGTGGCAAGTAATCCTCTCCCTAAGCTCACTCTAGGTAAGTGGAGACCTAGAATAATTTGGGAGAGGGAGTGGAAAATGCTAAACAAAGCAAGTAGAAATGCAAAATAGAAAATTGCAAAGAAGGCAACTTAGATTGATGAAAAGTGTTTTACAAAAAAAGCCTAGTAGAGGAATGCTTCTACTACTAGAAAAATTAAAATAAAGAAAAGCAAACACAAATCCTCTAGATAGATGGTGAAGAAGAGGGCTTCTTGCTCCAAGGTTGGTGGCTCCCAATCTTGAAAAGACTCCTTCAACTCCTTCCTTGCAGTGCTATGCCATGGTGATGTCCTCCAAGGCAAGCCCAAAGGGGGCGTGCCCTAAGCTTCTTTCCAAGGGTGGATGTCCACCCTAGGTCCTTCTCCCTTTCCTGGCCATCCTCCTTAAAGTGGAAGAGTCCTCCTCCTTGGCGTGGCTCAAGTTGAAGAGAGTGGGGAGAAGAAGGCACCAAAAGGGCTGGTGATGTGCCCCTTTAATCTCCTTCTCTACTCCTTCTTCTTGGCCGTAGGTATAGGTGGTTTAGGTAGCAAATTACACTAATGGAGGATGCCCCAAAATGGTGGTAGGTGGTGGGTTTTTATAGAATAGCAAGGGGGCTAAGGTGTCCCTTGAAATGGAGGGCCAAGATGGAATGATGGAGGTGGTTAAGGATCCAATGGCCAAGGGTGTTTGGCGCCACCTTAAGAGACACCAAGGGGGTAGTTATGGGGGTTGACACCCCTTGATGTTGGCGCCAAAAAGGGTTCTAGAAGGTGGTCTAAGTTGGCGCCAAGAGGGATTCTAGAAGGAGGGGTAGGTGGATGGCTAGGATGGCTTATGTGGGTAGGTGTAGGGTGGATTAAGGGCTGAAAGTTGGTGCCAATATAGAGGTGGTTAGGGGTAGTTTTTGGCACCAACTTAAGGTGTCTTTTGGTGGTGATAATGGGGTGAAGGGATGGCTAGGAGGTGGCGCCAACTTGAGTAGGGTAGCTAGCTTAGGTAGGCTTAAGTTGGTGGAGCTAGCTAGGGTTGACTTTGAAGGTGTTGGATGGCCAAGGAGCTGGTTGCTAGCTAAGCTAAGCTAATCTAAGCTAAGCTAGCTTAGCTAATGGAGCAGTAGAGGAGAAGGTGTTGGAGCTAGGGTTTGGAGAGAGGAGCTGAGGAGAAGTCTAGCGCCGAAATTGGAGCTGGCTACTGCTGAAGAGGCTGGCATGGAGCTACTCTAGCTGTCTTAGCTTGCTAGTTCTTTGCTAGTTGCTAAGCCAAGCTAAAGTAAGCTAGCTTCTACCATGATAAGCTGAGGTGAGCTAGGTCTGGTGCTCCAAGGGAGACTCAAGCTGGTTGAGGCAGCTAAGGTAGCTTAGCTCAACTAAGTTGAGCTAAGCTAAGTCCCCGGGAGCTGGACTTGAGGTTCCTGAGCTGGGATGAGTTCTACTTCAGCTGGCTGGAGTTGAGTGGAGCTGCATGTAGCTGGATCTGATCTGGGGTGAACTCCTGTCAACTCAGTTGAGCTAGCTAGAGCTCCCTGTGGACTAGTGGGAGTTGAGATGAGCTAGACTCAGCTAAGTTGAGCTAGATCTGAGCTGACTTGAGCTAGGGTGAGTTAAGATGAACTCTCTTGAGCTGCCACTCAGCTGAGATTAGCTGAATGGAGCTGGGATGAGCTAACCCTAGTTCAAGTGAGCTAGGTTCCAGCTGCGGTGAGCTGAATCAAGCTGAGGTGAGCTGGATCAAGCTGAGGTGAGCTGGATCAGGCTGAGTTCTAGCTAGTCTGGGCTTCTCCTTCACCATTTGCCTTCTTGAGTGCTAGGGTTTTTAGGGATCTATATATCTGTACATCCCTAACACTCACAAAAACATATTAAAAAGACAATAAAAAATGCAATGCATGCCTAACCTATTTTATGCCTAAATGCAGCCCAAAAACCCGTTTGCGGAGTAAAATCCTAAGAGCTAGGTTTGTTTTAATGCATAAGAATGATGATAAACTGGCGTTTATCATACCCCCATGCTTATCTTTTGCTAGTCTCTTAGCAAAAGTTAAAACGGAATTTTTGGGAAATCTAATTTTTTCGACTTTTAAGGAGAAAAAGAGATTAATGGACCTTGGTAGATTAAAACACTGGAGGTACGGGATTTGTTAAAGATAAACATCAGGATTTATTTTTGGATTCAACCATTAGACAGAACGGGATCAATATATCCTCCAAAAAATTCTCAAATTAACCCCTTGTTAATTCAGATGACTTGAAATGTTTGTTTTTAGGATTTTTTTGGCTCATGAATCTGATTCTCAACTTGCAAAATCTTTTAAAACCTTGTGGCTGTGCTTGTGAAAAGCCAACATTTATAAGAGCGTGTTAGTTTATTTATTATTACTTTTTTTTTCCCCATGCTTATTTTTAGCTTAGTCTTACAATAGATGTGTCGGGATCATCATTCCCGTTACCATTCCTCGAGGGGGCTCTGGCGCCAGTACTTCGGGATAGCACTGTCTATGACACCACCCCGGAGCTCACAACCCCAAAACACGATGCGGTGAAAAGGGGCGCTCCAAGCAAACTCAAGCTCTTGCTCCGACACTATAGGTAGAGCACCGCCCAAGACACTTGAACTGCTAAAATGCGCTTTAATGCTCCATCTAAAGATACGAAATATAGATATGGAGCAGCGCCGAGGCAGTAACATGTTGACATCGCGTCCTCAAAGGAGGCATTTTCCTCCTTCTCGGCTGTGGGAACCCAAACCAATGATCTACTTCAAACTTTTACTAAATCCAAACAAGGGAGTTTTTCAAAATTTATAATTTTTTTTTTTAAGTGTTGGCTTGTGTGTGAAAATAGACACAAAAAGTTTCTCAAGACACGTAAGTTTTTGAATGAGAAACTAAGTCAAATACTTTCCGTATTACAAAATAGGATCAAGTCACCTGAACTATCATGAGTTCAGGTGAAATTTTATAGAAGGATATCTGATCTAGTCTAAAATTTTATAGACCCTGGAATTCTAATGATCAAATCCATATCCTCATCCTTACTTTGTTAAAGATTAAATCCCATTGTACCAAAAGTGACTTTTTCGACCTTAGTCCCGATTTCAAAATTTTTCCTCAAAAGGTTTTGAACATTTTTATTTTTTTTGGCTATGCAAGCAGGAAATAAATTAAACAAAAATGCATGTTTTTAGGTTTTGAAAATCCTAAATCGATCGTAAAATTTAAAAACACCCCCCCATGCTTAAGATATGCCATGTCCTCATGCATTAGGAGGGAAAAGGGATCACCTTAGTGAAGAACTGTCGGGTTTAGGAGGAAAAAAACTGGAAAAAGAAGAAAAAAGGGAAAGCAAGAAAAAATGATGGGTTACCTCCCATCCAGTGCTATCTTTTACGCCATTCAGCTGGACGTGAAGGTATGCATGGAAGACGCAAAATCATGTAGATAATTGGACACTTGGATGCCTGCAAAAAAGGTGTCTTCTTCTAGATCCCTAGAAAATTGATTAGAAATAATATTGGGATCAAAGTTGGATGGAAAATGATAAGTGTAGCCCGAGTCTGGCCATAGTTTTAAATTAGGTTGGGTGCCAAACTCAGGCGGGGTTGGTGGCAGGTCCGTAAGAAAGGGGTCGGGGAAGGAATGGTGAGGATTGGGGGAAGTTAGTGTGCAAAAATTAGGTGCGTGAATAGTTGGTGGGTTAGGGGTGTATCAGGAATAAATTTGGGGTCAAGACAAGTTTCCGGATCACAGATTTCGCCGACCACCGATTCTGAATCAGAGTCCTCAAAAAAATTATGGTCGGTAAGGGTATCTATTAACATTGTCTCCTCCACCATATTGGAAATTTCAGTATCTGAGTCCTCAAAGAAGTTATCATCATGGAATCTCCTGGAGGATTTAAAAATATCTAAAGTGATAGTTTGGCCTGCACAGTTGATATCCATTTTGCCTGTGTGGCAATTGATATTTGCCTTTGCAGTGGCCAAAAAGGGGCGTCCAAGGATTATTGGGGAGTCCAGTAATGATTCGGGTGCCTCAATGTCAAGAACCAGAAAGTCTGCAGGGAAGACACAATTCTGGACCTTGACTAAAACATCCTCGACAATCCCACGAGGTTTGATTGTAGATCGGTCAGCTAATTGCTGGGTAACCTCGACGGGTTTTAATTCACCGATCTGAAATTCTTCGAATAAACTCATGGGAATAATATTAACTGAGGCACCAAGATCAAGGAGGGTGCGATTAAATGTAGTGTCGTCAATAATTAAAGAAATTAAAGGTGCCCCCAGATCTTTGATCTTAGGAGGCAGCTTACTCTGTATGACAGAGTTTACTGTCTCTGAAAGATGCACCTATCCTAGATTTTTGGCCTGCCTTTTAGGAGTACAAATCTCCTTCAAAAATTTAGCATAGGCAGGTATATACTTAATAGCATCTAGGAGAGGAATATTGATATGAACTTGCCCAAATATCTCCATGAGTTCTTCTGTAGTGGGCTCAAATTTCTTTTTTTTATTGGTGGTGGGGTAGAGAGCTTGTGGGAAAGGGACAGGAATCTTGTCTTGAGATTTTTGTTTTTCTTTTTCTTCCTGATGGGGAGGTGGGGAGTCAATTTGCACAGGTATCTTACCAGGTTCATGTGAAGGCTCGGGGTCAGTGGTGGTTTTTCCACTCCTTAAGGTAACTGCATGTGCGGTCGGATTATTATTTGGAGGAGGAAGGGGGCCTGTGATTGCAGAAACCTGGGCGACTACTGAGGTGGTGGATTAGGAGGAGGCTGATTTGGATAATGTGGATTTCTGCCCATATAATGGTTCCCTTGGTGATTAGGGTTGGGTATGGGTTGGGACGGAAGATGTCCTACAGGTCTTTGCATGGGAGTAACCCCAATCTGATTGTTCAGATTTGTGATGTTGTAGGTTACTTCTGTCATTTTTGTTTGCATATCTTGCAGGGTTTGCAGCATCTGGGCATTGATATCTTGTTGGGATGGCCCAGGATTGAAGTTTGGATTCGACCCATACCCATTAAAATGATATGGTTGGGAGGAAACTTGATTATTCCAGGAGTAGTTCGTGTAATTTTTCCAATTGGAAGAATTTTTAAAGGGCTCCTGGATGGCAGAAATATTTTGGGTGGGGTTAAGATCTGGATAGTTGTAATTCCCCAGTGAATCATGGGCAACCTCAGAATAATCAGCAGGAGTAGTGTTGAGATTGTGCAAATTTTCTTTTCGTGGAAAGTTAGGTTGGGTTAGATGTGGGTATGGAGCTTGAGTTGATGTGGCGAGTCTTTCCTCAATTTTCTTCTGATTAATATGCATCTGGTCGAGTTTCTGAGCGATCAATTGAAGATCGTCTTGGGTGACTGGGATAGCTTGAGTGCCTATTTCATGAACACCGAACTGCAGGTTTTGGGTTCTGCAAAATGTGTTCATGGAAGCTTGATTAAATGAGTTTTCACTCATTTCTTCAAACAGATCATAGGCACTTTCAGCATCTTTATTTAAGAAGTTGTCACCACACGAGGCATCGACAAAATGTCGAATTTGATCTTCTAATCCAAGATAGAAGATTTGCACGAGCTTCCATAAAGGAATCTCGTGGTGCGGGCAACTTCTTACAAGGTCTGGAAATCTTTCCCAAGAATCATGGAAAGTTTCACCAGATTTTTGGTGAAAGGTCGTAATAGATCTTCGTAAGGAATTGGTACGACCTATGGGAAAGAATTTCTTGAGGAAGGCACTCTTAAGTTGAGGCCATGTTGTGATGGGTCGGCCAATGGTCCAGGGGAGACTCAAGCTGGTTGAGGCAGCTAAGGTAGCTTAGATCAACTGAGTTGAGCTCAGCTAAGTCCCCGGGAGCTGGACTTGAGCTTCCTGAGCTGGGATGAGTTCTACTTCAGCTGGATGGAGTTGAGTGGAGCTGGATGTAGCTGGATCTGAGCTGGGGTGAACTCCTGTCAACTCAGCTGAGCTAGCTAGAGCTCCCTGTGGACTAGTAGGAGCTGAGATGAGCTAGACTCAGCTAAGTTGAGCTGGATCTGAGCTGACTTGAGCTAGGGTGAGCTAAGATGAACTCTCTTGAGCTGCCATTCAGCTGAGAATAGCTGAATGGAGCTGGGATGAGCTAACCCTAGTTCAAGTGAGCGAGGTTCCAGCTGTGGTGAGCTGGATCAAGCTAAGGTGAGCTGGATCAAGCTGAGGTGAGCTAGATCAGGCTGAGTTCCAGCTAGTCTGGGCTTCTCCTTCACCATTTGCCTTCTTGAGTGCTAGGGTTTTTAGGGATCTATATATCTGTACATCCCTAACACTCACAAAAACATATTAAAAAGATAATAAAAAATGCAATGCATGCTTAACCTATTTTATGCCTAAATGCAGCCCAAAAACCCATTTGCGGAGTAAAATCCTAAGAGCTAGGTTTGTTTTAATGCATAAGAATGATGATAAACTGGCGTTTATCACTCTCTCTCTCTTCTATTTATTTTAAATAGTTAGATAGTTCTAATCAATTAATTTACTTCCTGACAAATAAATCAAATGCATGTTTTTAAATCAAACATCCGCCTCCCTGTGTTCGACCCGAGATTTCCATTTGGTATAAATTTTATTTGTTGAACACGAGTTCTTCACTTTCAAACTACAACAACAGGTTTTTCAAAACCAAACACGTTAGCGTAGCAACCCGACGTTCAACATTTTGGTGCCGTTGCCGAGGAGGCGACGATCTTTGATTTTTTCTTCGCATTTTCTAACTTACAAATCGTTTACCTCACTTCTCTCCTTTCTTATTGTGATTGCAAGTACTCTTTTGAGACGAGCAAAAGTAGTAGATTGGAGTAAAGTGCTGTGGAAGGTTTTGTAAGTTATCCCCCACCTCCCAACCATTAGATTTCATTTCACTACATAATAACACAAACATCAATCAACCTAGGTGTTCTTATAAACTCTAAGGTTAGATTGTTTGTTGTTTGACACCCACCCCAACCTCCACATTAAAAAAAATAAAAATAAAAAAAAATCTCACAAAGGTACACAACCTCATCTGATTTTCAAACTCAACCGGTAAATCGATCTTTGGAGCTGATACACACATTCAAACACATAATTGAGTAGAAATCAGATTAGGTAATCACTTGTGTGCCTAATTATGTGGTGCAACAGGCCAATTGTTTGAGTTGATTGGGCCACACCACTTCAATCAAAATCAACTCATCAAGTAGCTGCCAATTAGGTTCAACTCTTAGGGATTTACCAAGCACTCCACATTCTTTTAAGTTTTAAAGGAAAATATCTTCACCTGTGCTTTCAAAACCTGGTGTGCCAACAAAAACTTGTTTGACAACACCCAAAGTTGAATCCTAAAGGCTACTAAGCAAGATTTGAACCCTAAAATTCACCGCATCAAAAGTAATCCTGCTTGAAAACCACTGGTTGTGCACGCACGCACAAATCAATCAATCATTAAGGGCACAACCCATATAAAGAGCCCGTCACATTCCAAAGCACATTCAAACCTAGCCCTAAATAAAACAAAGTAGGCGTTGGCCTTAAGGATTCGACTCACTCTTCAAATCCCAGAACGAGATTATTTTTGATTAGTCTGCTCCTACTGTTCAATCTGATGTCTAGCTAGGGGAGTAGAATCAAACGATCGTGGCTGGGGGGTACACTAGGAACCGAAGGCGCAAGCTGAAGGAAGAACCTTCTCCCCCGTCCCTCCTAACTGGTTGGATTGAATAGACAGAAGTAGATCAAATCATTCCTTTAACTCAAGGAGGGTTTTGGGAGTCTATAGGTCTGTAGGCTAGCCCACTTAAGGATAGGTTTGATTGTTTGTATTGCAGGATGCCTTTCTTCCTCCCATCTCTATGAATCCTTCCATATATTACACGCATTGCCCCTCTTTCCCTCCTGATTTGAATTATCCTCAACATGACGATTATCCAGACTAGTACTGTAATCAACCATCAGTTAGTTGGGATAACTCGGATTTGGGATACAGTTCCGGACCTCCGTGTTTATGGTCTAACCCTGAACACTATGATTGTGATTTCTATCCTTCTCAGAGCCATATCAATTATAGATCGTCATCCTTTCATGAACAACCTAATACGATCTACAATCAAGAAGGATACATTGATCCTTACCCATCCTCTGATTACACTGCCTTTAGGTCATCACCATCTTTTGAACAATCTGAAATGACCAATTATCAGGAAGGGTATAATGAATCTCAATTCATTAATTCCCCTACATTGATCCCAAACCCACCCAACCCTAAACCAACTCATTTGGTTCAGGGTAACCAGGTTCAAGATAAGGTTCTGGATAACTTAAGGGATATCATACAATCTTTAGAAGTTCAACCAATACCTTGCATTGAGAGATTAGAGCCTCTGATTCAGATGATTGATGATTTGAATAAGTATTTGTTGGAATGGCTCCAAGATGTTAAGGATAAGAACCCAGGTGAGTTTCTAATTAGGAAGTTAGCAAAATTGAGGATGAGATTTGTGGTTGCTTTGATTCAATCATGGGATGATTCCCAGGATGAACCCTCTTCAAGAGAACCAATTTCAAAACCCGTTCAGGCACCTGTTGGGGGGGACATGTGTTATGAGGCTGACCAGATTGAATTAGAGCAACCAATTAAGAAAGATTTGATTTCTTCACCCGAGATCCCTGAGCCGGGGTACAAGGAAACGTATGCCTCCATGGACCAGAAAGTGATTGATGATTTTGAGACATACATTAATACAGATTTCGATTCTGATGGTGAAGATTCACATTGCGAAGTCTCACATGAGTTTACAAAACACGATTTCGGTGAGACGATTGGGCCTGAGGAATCTGATAAATCAATTGATAGCCCAATAATTGAGGGAACTGATTTTATTAGGGCTCACATTACAGATCCAGAATCGCATTTTCTGGAGGATTCAATTCAATGGCCTGATTGTCAGTTACACCCCATTGAGCTTATTGATGATTATGTTTCTGAGATAATTAAACCCAAGTCAATTCTGATTCAGCCACATCTTTTAGACTTGGAAATTTCAGATGGGGTGATTAATATGCAAGAGGTCCTAGAATTTAACATTCTAAATGAGGATAGAAGCTGGAAATTCTGATCTGGGAAGCTAACTCCAAAGGAAGTAGAAGACTGAGTCTAAGGGTTCCAATTCATCTGAAACCATCAAATCAAAACCCTTATGACATCTGTTCTGAGGATGTTCAACCCAAGCACACATTCAATGATTATCCTTTTGAGCTTGAATTCTCTGTAACCCGACTTTTTGGTCTTGGGTTGCATCCTCATAAATCGCAAGCTCGACCCCACTTGCATACAGATTTTAGGTTTTGGGTAATTTTTATCCAGAACCTGAGATATTCTCGATTATGGGGTATGGGTCTGCATCACAATCTGGTCCACATTTGTGGACATCTACTGACAGGTCAGAGGATTCTTATGTTTATTCTGATTTTGACCTACAACCGTGAATTCTTTATTTCTCTTCTTTGTATAGTGTGCCTAGCTGAAGGCACTAAATTCAGCACGTATACAGTTCTTTTTAGTTTCTATCTCGGAGCGGACCTGACATTCACGCAATTCAGGTACCTTCCACTCTATTCCACTCTGTTTTATGTCTTTTTAATACAATGAGGACATTACATTACATAGGCATGGGGGGTGGATATTCATCTCTGAAGTTATTCGTCAACTCCATAGATTTGTTTTATTTTCTTTTATTATTAAAAAAAAATGAAATTAGGAAATAGAACTTGGGTTTAAGAAAATTTTCAATCTTAGGAAATACTACATTATGATTTGAACACAAAGACCCTTCAGGCCTTTGGACTTAATCAGCCTGTGTATCCACTAAAATGTGGATTTATTTTTCAAGTCCTCGCCAACCTTAATTCTATTGTAATTTGAGTAAATAAGTTTAGGTGATAAGTACACGACCTATCAACCCACCCTCTGATTTGAGGGAATTTTGAGTTTTAAGCATCTACACACTATCTTGTCACTGACTCATTGTTCGGAGATTCTAACGGAAATTGGGTGGCTAATGAATCTTCTAGGGTGATATGGCTGGCAAGTTATCATGGGTAACAGCGAATAGGTAGGTTGATCAGAGCCCAGTCACTGGACCTTTCTCTTTTTGCTGCCTTTAGGTAAATCTTAGATCAGGGAAGCCACCTACTTAAAAAAAAAAAGTCAAAAAGAAAAGGAGAAAAGAAAAAAAGAAATAAGCCACACTTCACCACACAAGTATGGCTGGCAAGTTGCCAGTGGTAACAGCTCATCGACCTGTTGTCCAGAACCCAACTCAATAAATGCACTGAGAATTCTCAAAACACTAGGAAGAAGTGGAGAAGTAGAATAAATCGGGGAGATATACACTAGATTCACCCTTGTGTTGATCCCGTAAAAAAATAAAAGTAGGGAGAACGCTACCGGTTGTAAAAATACACCTTTAGGCAGAATTCTTTTTTAGGTCACCTAGAGGTGTAAAAATCCGAAGTCCATTTTAACTGCCGGTCAACGAGTCTATCACATTCACAATAAGATGCTTAGAACTTAGGGTTCTCATCAAATCTTGGGTGAGTTGAATGGCCGTAGAAACCCACTCTTAAACCCTAAAACCTGAAAATCCAAAAAAATATTAGAAAAGAGGAAAAAGAGAAAAATAAAATTTTCTTTGAATAAGGCAAGGGCTTGAGGAGGTCTGCATTTTGGCAGATACTCAGGCACTATTGTGTCTTTGAAAGTTCAGATCCTAAGTAGACATTTTCTTAGTGATTGAAAATAACTCAAGCTCAAATAATCCAACCTGATTCTTTTATAAATAGCATATAGTTTTTGCTAGGGACTAGCAAAAGATAGGCATGGGGGTATGATGTAAATATGTTAACACTACTTAAGATGTCTATTTATGCATGTTCTTAAGCATAGGATTGCATTGCATACTATAAATATTGCATAACATGCATCATCTTGCATTTAGAGTAATTTGAATAAAATGGAGGTTAATTATCTTCTTTTATGTTCATGGACAGGGCAAACTTTTTATCGGGGCCTCGGATCAAGGATCCAACCATACAAATGTGATCAGGGCAACGATTGGAGTTCAACAACTCCAAGATCACCCTAATCAGGCATCTACAGCATCAGATAGAGATCGGGGAACCCTAGAAGATCAAGGGCCAAGATGGTGTGAATCTGCACTTCAAATGACAAATTCGACCGCACGGATGGATTCGGATCGACAATCACAGCCTAACGGTGTGAAAATCGACTCAATCCTACAATCAACCAAGATGGATGGCTTAGATGGCGCCACGTGGCACCATCTCAACTGCCCAACCGGCCAAAGCACCTGCCGCACCTCTCTTCTTCAATCAGGGCGTCGCTTCTCCGCCGTTGGATGCGCATCCAATGGCTGTGGATGCACGTGCCTGATTGA
The DNA here is from genome assembly GCA_037157565.1 of Thalassia testudinum. Taxonomy (NCBI): domain Eukaryota; kingdom Viridiplantae; phylum Streptophyta; class Magnoliopsida; order Alismatales; family Hydrocharitaceae; genus Thalassia; species Thalassia testudinum. The sequence continues at coordinate 1,508,302 of JAZHRO010000028.1, forward strand.
ATCTGCGCGACCACCTCGACTGCGTAGCGCAGCGGAGACGACGCTGCAGGCGAAGCAGAGGTCGCAGGGTCGTGCCCCAGCGAGCCTCAAATCAGGCGTGGGCATGGAGCAGGCTCAATTGAGCCGTCGGATGGTGAGCAGACGGTTCAGATGTGGAGACATGGCGTGATCTGGGCGCACGAATCACGCACGCACAATCAAACTTGCATTTCAACGCTCGATCTAGCGCGGGCACAGTTAAGGCGCGGTAAGAAATGCATCTCAGCCGTTTGATCTCACGATTGAATAGCTGAGATTCAGCAAACATGAGCATGCGTTGAGCGCACGATAGGAGAAGAGATTCGAGCGAGCCGCCCACGTCAGCAACTTTCGGACCTTTAGCGACGGTTTTATCCGTCACTAAAGGTTCTGAATTAATGCTTTTAGAGTTGTAATGACCAAATTGCCCCCACTCCTTGCAACTATAAAAGGAGACCCTCTCCATACGAAATTCTCATCCCTTCCTTCTCTTCTCTCCCTCTCCAAAGCTCAAGAGAAGCTTGTCCCACACCCAGGATGCTTCTCGCAAAATAAAGTCAATTTTTCGTCCCCTTTTGGAAGCTGATCCCGGGACGACAATGACGTGCTACCCTGTTCCCATTCTTCCGCTTCGTCCTCCTTCGTCCTGCTTCATCCTCCTTCGTCCAGGTGTCGTCTCGTCCGGCTCATCCTCCAAGCGACCGTCGAGGAGGATATCTCTCTCCCCATTCTTTTTACTACTTTCTAGAATAGATTTACTACTTTCTAAAGTAGATTTACTGCTTTCTAGTGTAATCATTTTCCCGCTTTCTACTCGTAATATTTAGTGTAATGAACAATCCTTTCGATAGTGAATTCCATGTGCATTCTATATCTCTTTTGATTTTTGTTTGTATTATTCTCTCTCTCTTACTCTCTCTCTCTCCCTCTTCTATTTATTGTAAATAGTTAGATACTTCTAATCAATTAATTTACTTCGTGACAAATAAATCAAACACGTGTTTTTAAATCAAATGTTCGCCTCCCTATGTTTGACCCGGGATTTCCATTCCGGAATAAAGAAGAAGAAGGAAGCAGCTAGAGACAGAGATCAAAGAAGAGAAAAAGAGAAATAGAAGCATTGTAGCACCCATAAGTTTAAGACGTCTGATTCACAAAATCTAACGTCCATTTTTTTTATGCTTGTCTGCATACATTGACTTCTTTTGTGCTTACATTTTTTGCATTACAACTTCAGTTTTCATTGCATATTATATTCAATTTCTCAAAAGTTGTGCTCATGATTTTTAAACCCCAATTTGCTCCCTATCTTCAACCTCAGACTTAAAACTTCAAGTAATAAAATCTATTTATTTTCGAGCGATTTCAACTATCCTACGACGCATCGATTTTAAAACCTAATTTCACCTTATTAAACAAGTGTCTTAGGGATGGTTGGGAAAAATAGGAGGCTTCTGGTTGATTATGGTAGGAACATGGTTCACTCCGGGAGGGGCTAGGGTAGCCTGGTTGATAGCAGCGAGCTTGAGCATATGACTCCCCATTATTACCAAACCCTTAAGGCCCAGCACCTCAGTTCTGTACATTCCTTGGGTTTGGTATAGGTTGTGATGGTAGAAATCCAGGCTGTCGATTGTTTACACCAAGTCCGGATTGCAAGGTATCCAGTGAAGTTTTCATTTGTTGCATGAGCTGGAGCATTGACCCTTGCATTTCTACCATTTTCAAGTTTAAATCAGCCTGCTCGATGGGTTGTTGAGCATTAGACATGGACTGATTAACCTGATTCAAGGGCAACTGAGTATATACATGACCCTGACCCATTGGTTTTCGCGGTACATAGTTGTTGAGTCGATATTGGGTTCGCTACCCCTGATCTTTCCAACATAATTTAGGATGATTTTTCCAACCAGAATTGTTGGAATTCGAGTAAGGGTTGGACCTAACATTCTCTTGCACAGCCTGAACATCCTCATAAAATGAGAATGAAGAAGGATTAGAAAAACTGGGATCAAAGGCCCTAGTTTGAAACCATAACATTCCAAGAAGTGTTGGCCTGAAGGTTGAGCCGACTCCATATGGTTCACAAACTCCCATCCCGTAGGAGCTTGCGAAGAATGGAATTCTGATCCCTGGGATTGTGTGGATCTAGAAAAATTAGAGTTTCTGGACATCCACTCTTCCATTCGTTTAGCAACCAGATCCATCTTATCTAATCTATTGCAGATCAATTCCATATCAGATGTATGAGAATCTTGGACCTCATTGGCATTTGATCTAGTTTGTTGGGATCAGTTGAAAGTTTCCATGGAGGCATGGTTTAAAGAATTTTCACTCATTTCCTCAAACAAATCATACGCATGCGTGGGTTCCACTCAACTCAGTAATTAAGTTAATTTCACTTAATTAAGAGTAGAAGAAATCACTTAGGTTAACTCGAAGTTGTGTCGATTGTGTAGTATAGGGTCGAATTGACCAAATATTTTAGAAATTTTTACTGGTTGAGTCCAGGTCGTTCACTGGGAGGCATAATAATTTTCTCCAAATTCACCAATTTTCTTTTATCTCTTTAAGTTTAAGAGGTATAACTAATTTGATTTTCAAAACATGAATTTTGTCAAAATATTTAAACTATAATGAATATACAAAATTCCATATGAAACATATTTACTCAAAATGTTGTACTTTATTAACAAGTAAACATGCTAGTTTTTCAATTTTATTTCATTCTAAGAAAGTAGGGCAATTAAAAAGTTATCAAATTAAAGCATGCCTTTTACAATTAAGAACAAAAAGTAATTATGCAAGAGAAAATTCATTTATTTTCATCTCTCTTCAGCCTCTAATCTTCTTCTTTCTTTCTTTCTTCTTTCTCTCTTATATTTCCTTCTCTGTCTCTCAAACTCTCTTTCTTCTATTTTCTTGTGTTGTTCCTGCCTTCTTATCCTCCTCTTCTTTTTCCCTTTAATCTTCTCCTGCCTTCTCTTCTTCCCTTAGTTTTTCTCCTTTGTTCCTTAGTCTTTTTCCTTAACACTTCTTAGTGCCTGTGCCTTCTCCTTTAGCACTTAGCATCCTTCAGCACCTTCTCTTTTCCTTAAGCTTTCAGCTGAACTAGGTTTTTTTTTACTTTTTTAACCAAAAGTTTTTTTATTTGCGGTGAGGTCCTTTCAAGGATACACGACACCCTGAGACCAGGGTGGGACCAGACCCTACTCGGTCCTCGCCTAATCTCAGTTAGGTTTATTTCGGTTCATTTATTAATTGGTTCACAGTCTCGAGCCGCATCGGCTCAACCCAGCCTCCCAGGCCACACTCGCCCTCCTAGGGCACAATCACTTCCGCACGCCCCCAAGGGTGCACACCCACAAGCATAATCCCACACACACAGACATGTAATGCTCAAATCAGATTAGAAGGAATCAGAACTGGTGCGCCAAGCGCTGACGACTGCATAGCCAAGGAAACAAATTGGTTTTATTCCCAGGCATGCGCTCGTGAATAACCGAGGTGGGACTAACATACCCCTTTCAGACCCGAATTCAAATGATCATAACTTTCTACCCAGAGCTCCAAATTGAATGATTTCAAGTTTGTTGGAAAGCTCTAAGGGTAATCTACACAATTTCAAGGTCAATTTAATGTTTTAATGATGTTTTCCTCTTCAATTTAAAAGATGAAATCAGGGGTTCCTACGATTTTTTTTTTAAGCCTGGAAGTAGTTTTAAATCAGGAGAGTCCTCAGGTGGACTTCTCTCTTCTATTAAAAAGTCTGTACATATTATATAAGCAATTCCACTTCTGTTAGAGTAGGTTTTAAACTCTTAAGACCTTCAGAACATGCAGAGAAGCTTTTCACTTCTCTGAAAACTTCAGAGTTTGATTTTCAGACATCAATAAGTGCAACAGACACTTAAAAGTGTTCCTAATCTATTTAGATTAATTCTAAGGGTTATAACTAATCAATCTGAATAGGTTTTAAGTTTGAATTTCATCAGAACAGTACTCCTGTTGATTTAGGTTCGAAAGTAACCCAAATTGGCAGAAACTAAATCCTCAAACATTCCTTCATCTGATCTTACTTTAATTAATTTCAGATCATCAAATAAGATTCCAGAAATAGTTTTCACATCTCAAAATCTCAATTCAAGCTCAGAACTCCATTATCAGACTCATGTTTGACTATGGAAGCTCGAAAATTGACTTTCTATTCTAACCTTCCTTCTAAGAAGTTAATGCCTCAATCAGAGTCTCCTCAACATCAGAAACTCAATCAGATCTTTAGATTTGTGTTCTAACCTTAATTCCTAGGGTTTCAGGCTCACTGCCTGGACTGAAATAGGTGTTTGTTCGACAGAGTATTGGAAAGATTGCTACAATGTTTTAAAAGTTTAAATAGCTTCAGTGCATCACACTGAAGCTTCAGAGCTCCTTAAATGTTTCTCAAATCCTTCCTAACAGACTTCTCCAACTCACCGGAGTTGGGGAAGATGAAGCTCAAATCTATAGCTCCAGTGGTTAAAACCTCAAACAAATTTCTTTAGAACAGTTATTAATCCTTATTATACTATTTTGGAGCTACTTAGCAAGTTTAAGAGGCTGCAACACAAAAATGGCTCGCCGGAGCTCGCTGGAGATCCGGTGAGTCCAGAAAATGTAAATTGTATGTACAGATTGATAAAACTAAACATTTTTAATCCAAAAATGATCTTGAGGTTACAAGGAACCTCATTATCACTTTAAATTCTTCATTTGTTCACTAAAATTAAGATTTGACAGTAAGTTTGTTTTCCTAAAGATTTAAGTGGTTAAAGCTCAGGACTTGAAATTACCACTCAATTGAGAGGTTAAATCAAGTCAACAGATGTTATTATTCATAAATATGTATTTAATTTATAGTTTGAACTGTTCCTGAGCTGCCATGGACAGCGAACTCAGGAACTAAATTAAGATTGGGCATTTAATTATAGATGATAATAATAGGTATTATAATGTCGATTAGGATGCATTAGTGGTGATAGGTGATGAAAGAACCCAGTGAAGGTGGAATTAGGTCGATTACTGTCACCATAGATAGTGTCAGTAGTCGGTGAAGGTGAGATATGAATTAGACGTTTAGGTGATTTAATTAATGATTAAGTGAATTAGAAGTGAACATGGAAGATACAGGAAGGTGTGCAGTGAGTAAAAAGACAAGATTGAAGCTCTGGCGAGCTCAAGGAACTCACTGGAGTCGGAGGAGATGAAACTAAATTCTAACATTACTCTAACATAACTAACTAAACTAACTAACTAAGCTAGCCTACTCCTACTCCTAGTCTACTGTTACCTGGACGAAGGGGTCAATAGGGTTCCGTTGAAGTCTCATAGCAGACGACAAAATCAGAGGGTGAAAGAAAGATCTCCAGCAGGTGGATTTGAGATGGAGCGGAGGAATCCTTAGGTCGACACCTTTGTCAGAGGTGAGGAAGACCACAGCGGATCTCCTTGGCTACTTAAGATGGACGGAGGAAGTCGGAAGATGGAATGGGGAATCGTCAGAGGTTTGGACGAAAAGCCTATCGAAGTCGGCTACAGTGTTAGAAGAGGGAAGGGAGCCAACTTGCCTAAAATCAGAGGTGTGAGGGGGTATTTATAGCAATTTGTGGCAAAGAGAGAGGTGGGGTCTGGCTGAAGAAGGAGCTCGAGGAGCTTAACCTCCGTCGTTGTCTCCGATGATGGTGAGGTTGAGCTTAACCTCCGTCGTTGTCTCCGATGATGGTGAGGTTATCTCCCACTGAAAAATAGGATTCTCGGTTAATCCAAACTGATGGATCAAGTGGAGGTGGTGAGCGCAAGCTGCAAGAGCTTGGACAAAGAGGAATGATGTCGGCAGGGCAGTGATCGCGCAGTGGGGTGACTCTCTGCCGCTAGCCATTCATTCGGCTGGAGAAAAAGAAGAAGAAGAAGAAGAAGAAGAAGACGAAGAGGGACTTAGAAGTAATAAAACTTAAGGACCTATGTGAGAAATAAGGACCCGACTATAATGAATATTAAGGACTAAAATGTAAACCTAGGTTTTGAAGGTTTATTTTAACTTAAATCTTTTTCAACTTTTTATATATGTTATTAAATAAGGTAAATATTATGTTTACACCTTGAATTTACATTTTTGACCTTTTTAGATTAATTTATTAGATTAAGCAAAATTACTTAAGTTATTACATACTTAAGTATACATTATATTTAAGTTACTTATCTAATTAATTAAGGGAATGATTAATAGGATTTCGGGTCAAATTATTATCTAAATTATTAATAATGTTAATTGAATGATAAAATTCCATTTTTAACTTATTTTAAGGTCCTTAACTAAATATCCCTTATTGTATAATTAACCCTCATATATTCATAACCCTAGCTAATTAACTAGGAAGACTAGTTAATTAGGGGTAATTAAAGATCATGATGAGCGTCTCATCAGTTATCTGTGTCTTTATTGAGGAAATTGCCTCCACAAGAAGCATCCACATGATTATTGAGTTGATCATTCAACTTGTGATAAAAAATCTACACAAGTTGCCATTTAGTTACCTCGTGGTGTGGACACTTCCACAACAGATCCAGGAATCTCTCCCGAGCCCCATGAAACGGTTCCCCCTGTCGCTGGGCAAAAGTGGTAATTGCCCGTCGCAATGCATTAGTTCGCCCAATTAGAAAGAATTTCTTCAGGAAGGCCGATTTCAAACCTGTCTAGGTAGAAATCGATCTTCCAATGGTACGATACCAATGTGAGGCCTTATCCCTAAGTGAATGGGGGAAAATCCTCATGAACATCTATTCTTCATCCACACTCCACGATTTGGTGGTCTAAACCAGAGTGATCAGGTCCTCCAAATGTTGGAATGGGTCCTCTGAGCCAAGCCTGTGAAAGTGTTTAATTAGACTCAAAACCTGGGGCATGATCTCAACATCACCGGCAGGGATCACAATGTCGGGTCAATCCTCATAATTTAAAGTATCATAAAAATCCTTCAAGGGTCGAGTTCCCTGACCATTGACTCTTTCGAACCATTACTGCATCTGTTGCAATTCTTCCAACTGCCTCTGAATCAACTCCTACTGGTTCAAGGGCAGGGGAGGTGCTTGTTGATCAGTTGTTGGCACAGCTTGATCGTGTTTTAACAGTTAGTTGCGTCGTAGTATAGGTGACCAAGCATTGTCAACAAATAAAAATTTATTACTCAAAAACCTAAGTATCCGAGGTCGAACAAGGGGAGCAATTGGAATTTATTACTAATCTCAAGAATGTAATTGAACACTTAAATACTTCAAAATTTAATTCAAAATATATATATGAATGAGTTTAAAAGTTAATTGTGGCAAAAATAGAGAAATTGGGCGTCTGATCATGAGATCAGACGTCTTAAAAAGATGTTTTCTCCTGTCTGCTTCTTGTTCATATTCTTCTGATTTCTAGTTTTCCTCTGTTCTTCTTTTCTTCTTTGGCCATGTGCTTCATCTGCCTTGTTTCTTCTCCGCAGCTCCTTTCTCTGCTCTTGCCTTTCTTATTCTTTCCTCTATCTTTTGCCTTGCCTCTCTACCTGCAGTTTCTTTCTCCTTCTTTTCTCTGCGGGTCTTCTTCTTCTTTCTTCCTTGGCTTCAACTTCCCTTCTTCTTATGCTTGTCTTTCCCTTTCTTTGTTTCTTCTTCCTTCTTCAGTTCCTCTTTTCTTTGGCTTCACCTCTTCCCTCTACCTTGCCTTTCTTTCTCTTTTTCCTCTGCGAAGCTTCATTCTTTAGCCTTCCTTCCTTCTTCTTCTCCCTTGCCTGCAGCGGCTAAGTCCCTGCTTCCTTCTCTTGCTGCTTCTTCCTTAGCATCCCTTTCCTGCATAAGCACCACGCAACAAAACCTATTCCCCTACCCTTCCCACACGTCTCTCTCTCTCTCTAAATCTCTCTTCGATACGCTCTCCCAAAGCCGGGTAATCAGGTCGGGTTACTCGCCTGGGTCCATGCGCACCGGAGTGGGTGTGGTGCGCGAGGAGTGCTCAGAAGGATAGTTAGGTCGGGTTACCAGGTCCGCGGGATGAAATCGCAGATGAGGCATGGATAGGTGAGGAGGGACCTCACTCCAGTGATTTGGAGGCGAAGAGACAATATCACAAAATCAGTTTATTCCGTGCACCTCACTCACAAGTTCACGAGGTGGGACTAATGTTCCACCCGCTGTTGCTCGCACGCCGACAAGAGATCTTCCGTCTAATTGCAGCAGCTATAGGCCTCGCAGCGCCAATTGTATGGACAGCTGGATGCGCGAGACTTCCCCGAACCTGCTGAACCTGGAATCCTGAAGCACTTTAGCCTAGAGCGACCTTGCAACCTCCTCGAGCCGTCGCTAATGGCGGCTAGAGCTTAGACCCTGCAAAACACAAAAAGGGCCTTGCGGCTCTATCAGACCACAGGAGGACCTTCGTCGTGTCACGGCAAAGGTGAGGTTGTAGGTGGCAGGCCGCAAGGTGACCTAGGCATGTGTGCCTAGGTCACTCTGTGGCCGGATTGATGGGTTAGGTCGGGGGGCAGCTGTGGTGGTGTAGGCGACCTGTGGATGAGTGGAGGATGCTCAGTGGAGTGTGGCGGAGGTTGTAAGGTGGGTGGCGAGACATGTGGGGGTGCAGAGTGACGGATGCGTCTTGCTAGAGAGTGGCCGGAGATGGGGAAGATGGCGGTGGACCATGGCTGTCGAGGGGCATTTTGTGAAATAGGTTGAGGGGAATTAAAGAGGGGATAAAGAAGAACAGTTCTAACCTAGTTAAGTGGACGAAGGGGGAGAAAGGGTGGCTGGCAGTACCTGCTGTCACCGAAGAAGAAGGCATACGGTGGAGGAACACGGCGGCGACGACAGGGCTTGGGCTGCTCACGGAGGAGGATGGGGAGGACAGCTCTGCCATTGGTATTGTAGTAGAGCAACGAGAAAGAGCAGGGAGGCTCGTCGGAGCTCAATGGAGCACTTGACCGAAGGAGAAGAAGAGGAAATTGAGGTGGAATTCCGACCAAGTCGAGCTAAGAAGGTGCAGTCGGAGTTGGGGGTCAATTTATAGGCACTGGTAGGGACTCCTGTGCTTGGAACACAAGCTTCCAAGTGCGGGAATCCTCACCGGAGATGGAAGTCTGTTAGGTACCCAAATCTCTCATGCATTCGCATCAGAGATTGAGTGCAAATCATAGATCAGGACCACGCTCAGAAGGAAAGGAATTCCTCAGAGAATCTCCCTTCCAAATCTGGGAGATCTCTGAGGAATCAGGGAGTATTCCCCCTCTATTCGTCGCCGGAGTAGGATTTCTCCACATTAATGGCGGAGGGACCTTCTTGTAAGAGTGGCAAGGAAGTTACGGGGGTCTGTGCAATGGTTTTCAAAAGATAGGGACCAAAATGTAATTAGGTGTACTAATTTGTAAAGTAGCTCAAGATGACCTCCCCTTAGGTCTAAATTTTGGTACAAACCTAATTTTGACCTAAGGAATCCAATGGTGAAGTTGGATTTTAGGTTTTACCACGTTTAACTAGACATTTTGCATAAAAACCCAAATAAGGTCAATTAAAGAGCTAGGACCCCAATCTAGGTCAAACTAGGTTTCAAAAGCCAAATTGAATGTTCTAAACCCTAGGGGATATTTTCCATGAATTTTAGAGGGTTTACTTGATTTTTATCCTGACCAGAACCTTGTTGAATTAAGCGGGTCTGTTTTAAGGTTACAAGATGTCATTTAATTCCTGGTTTGCACATAAACCCATTTCTGATTAAACCAACTCACTGTTTATCTTATTTAGACCATTTGACCTTTGTTCTGCCTCTAAGAAATCCCATTTATGTACTGCAATGGTAAAATTGCAGTTTTAACCTTTATTTCATGTTTTCTTCTCAGAACACTTGTTCCTTCAATTAAGCCCTCCTCTAAGTTATGTAGGAGCTTTTATTCTCTTTATTAGGTCAAAATGAGCTAGTTATGGCTCGTGATGAGGCTCTCATCATACCCCCATGCCTAGCTTTTGCTAGTCCCTTAGCAAAATTTCAAGGTTTTAACTTCTGCTCTAGACCCTGAGTGTCTGTCATTAGTTATGATAAGTGCTTTTCTTTTTATTTTGTGATTAGGTTAGAATGCCGACAATAGGCCTAGAGGTACTCAAGTATCAATCAAAATTCGCACCTGACCCACTTTACCTCAGTCTTCCGCAAAAGTTTTTAAGGCCCGCAGAAACTATCCTAGGGTTTATTGGACTCCGTGGTTAAAGCACCCATGCTTGAGACATTTTTAGCCTAGGTTCAGTTTGCAGTGCATTTTTGTAAGAGAGAGACAAAAGATTTATTTGTTTGGAGAGTTTTCTCTCTCTTTTCCTTTTATTTCTAACTTCGGATTGGCTTCTCAACACGGTCTGTATCGGATTCCTCGTTCCCATCATCAATCCTCAAGGGTCCCTAACAATCGATGCTTCGAGATAGCACCACCCATGGCAACCCCCAGAACCCTGGCTTTCGAGAATTTGAGGTAATCCCGCCCATGGCATTCCGTGGCCAAATTCAGACCCTGGCAATCGACATTTCGTGATAATGCCACCCAAGGTATCTGAACCAGCAAAGTTTTTACATGCCCCCGGTAGGATATTTAAATATCCTAAGAGACAAGCACCGAGGAGATGATATGTTGTTATGCATCTTCGTAGGGACTTTCCCGCCTCTCTACGATGGGAACTCATCCAAATCAACTTGTATTGATCTGCCGCTCCTAATCTAGGTGACTTTTTCAGAACATTGAAATGCTTTTTGCATGATTTTGATATTTATGCGCACTGAACCAGACTGTGTGTGGATTGGGGTGCTTAGGTTACCGAATCCCGCAAACCGAAGGTCAGTTAACAAGGTTGAATACTTCCTAAGCCTTAGACCTAATACTTAAGCTTTGCATTTTCCCCAACCTCTTGAGGATTATCCAGATTTTAGCGGATACGTGAATTTTTAAGCCTAAGAATCTAGCCCAAGAGGCCTAAGATCAGCATTCCTGCTAATCTCTTTTTATGTCTCCTTAGCACTTTTCTTTTATTTTTCTCTTTTCTTGATCTGGTCTAGAACTTCAGTTAATTCCTTAATCTCTTACTAATGACTATTTCTTTTTCTTTTTCATTTTGTGCTCCTTTTTGTCATTTTTGCTCTTTTCTCTCGTCCTTACAATTATGTGGCTCACAAAATTTCCTCCCTCCAATTTTTTGTTCTTGTTCATAATGTTTCCATTTTTTTGTGAGAACCCTTTTGTCTTTTTCTTGGTTTTATATGTATGCACTTTATCACCCCCCATGCCTAATTTTTGCAATGTCCTCATTGTAAACGAAGGGTGTGAAATAGTGTTGAGGTCAGGGACTTAGAACAGAATATATCGGGTGGGTGAACGGATCGAAAATGACTGATGCGGATGATTTCAAGCTCTAGTATGTGTACCAGAGGTGGAATCAACTGTCTAAGGCTGAACTCAAGGTGCAATGGACGTGGAGTACAGACAGATAATCAAACGGCTCTTTATTTTTGGAACAACGGGTTGCCTCCTATTAAGTGCTAAATTCAATGCCTTTAGCCGAGTAGAAAATGGGGTGGAGAGGGAGTGGTCAAATCAGTGGAATTTTGTAGAACAAGCACCTTGATTAAGATCTTGGTTGGTCCAACCAGGTGCTTGTTAAGATCAGTGGGCTGATGATGCATCCCAAACCCAATAAGTCCAGTGGGTTGATAGATGTAGATCAACAGATGCACCCACTATATGCAATGTGGCTTGGATGGATATGGAAGTGAAAACTCGGGTTCAGGTTGAGTCGAATCAGCCTGGTCAGAGTAGGGCTCCGAAAAATAATCAGTGCATGGTGTGGAAACCTACAAGGGTGATCAGAGAATGATGGCTCCTGTTTTTCAGTCTGATCGATACCCGATACCTGGTATAGATCTGGAGTTGAATCATCTGCAAACGGCTCAGTGAGAGGTAAATCAAAAAAGAAATTGAGTCCGGTTGCTAGTCAGGGTAGAGAACGGGTTTTGATTAGTTCTGTATATGTGGAGGAGGTGGCTTTAATGAGAATTGGCTTATTATAATCAGGAAGCAGATTTTCTCCTATGTTTTGGTTAGATTCGAAATCGTCGGAGAGTTTGCAAAAATCAAAATCTGAATGAGATTCAAGATCATGAGTTCCACCACAAAATAAATCATATGCTGTAGATTCAGTAACCTGACTGGGGTCTAGCCTAGATGCCAATTCTGAGCTTAAAAAGGTGTCATTATCTAGTAGAAGCTCAGGTTCTAAGCTGGTAGGGCAGACCCAATTGAAACCCCACTCGTCCAACTCCTCAGTTTCTATATCGTAATTGGCATGACTTCCAAAAAATCGATTAGTTCCTCTGAGGATGTTGGCGAGGGATATTCATCAAATAGAGGCCCAAAATCATATTCATTGAAAAATTGATCCTCCTCATATGGGGCCTCGAAATCTTCCCAGTAGGTTTCAGCTCTAGATTCTGGGCTTAGGATGTGGGTTGAATCACTAAAATCTAGGTCTGAATAACCTTCAAGGGTCACCTTATCAGAATAAGGGATGGAATTTACGCCCTCGAGAGGTTCAGTTCTACTCTCATTATTGCAGGAGTTTTGGGATTCTAAGCCTGGTGATTCATGGTCTAGAGTGGGCTCAACATTGTGTTTTCCTGCATTTGGAGCTTCCCAACCTTCTTCAATATCAGGCACATTGTACTCCATCTGGGTTGGGAATCCACAACCATTTTGTGCCTCAATCCCGAGATTAGATTGATCCTCGATGTTGTCCCAAGATGGTTCATCCTCTGTTTGTGGTATATACGAGTACTTCTGGTCGATAATTTGTTTTACTAATCTCATTATCTCTTCCCATTTTTCAAGATCATCTTGGTGTTGCTTCCAAAGTTGAGGATTTTTCATACATTGAAGGTATTCAAGATTGTGCAATTTTTCTATCTCAATGTACCCAGTGATGAGCAAGTCACGGGTTGATCCTTTTGTGGCTTCTTCCAATAGTACTTGGGCACAAGTTATGATAAAGGTTGTGGTTGTTGGGACATCAACCTGAATGTTTTCTACTGGTGTTGAGGTTTTGTTTTCTTTGTCATAAAATTTCATGGCATCCTCAATCATCCTATCTCTCATGGATCTCCGATATTCAGGTTTCTTGAATGGTAGTCCTAAGTGGTTTGGGTGCATATTTGGATCAGGTGGTGGAATCAAGATGTAGAATCAGAGTTTGAATCAAGGTGTAGAATCAAGTTATGAAGCAATTAAATATGAATAAAGAGTCCCACTGAAAATGTATGTGTGTGCTTAAAGAGAAGAGATGAGGGACTGGAGATGTTTTCGACCCAATCAAGACACCCAAAGATGTTTGGATGACTATGGAGGTGTGGGGCGGATGATACCCCTGGATCAAAAGGTCGTCCACCTGAGAATTACCAGGGCAGCCAGAGAGGGAGAGTCCAGCAAAGACCCCTACACGATAGAGTGTCCCCACGGGTTACAGGGTTTCCCCTACCTGACCTCTCTCGTCACTGAGATTCCAAGTAGACCAGAATGGCGACCTTGACCACTTAAGTCTACCACTTTTATTTCAAAGGTGCTTTAGGGTTCTCACTTGAACTTTAGATGTTTTTATGTTGTGACCTAATATAGAGGTTGGTTGACCCAAGGGGTCAACTTCACCTGACCTGTCCTATAGATGGCAGAATGATTCTAGGCTTGGAACGTAGAGATCACGCTGATTTGACTCCCAGTTTATTAGGTCCAAGATTTTAAGATTCAAGTGATTTTAGAGCTCAATTTTTCTTAGGGTTTTTCTTGTTTAGATCTCTTCAATCAAGGGCTTGGGTAGCACACTGATGCGGGAGGGTTCATTTCCTTTTATACAGGCATGTGTGACTAGCACTCCAAGGCCCTACTGTAGAAACCCTAATTTGGTTCTATTTCCAATCCCTTTTTTTTCACAAAAATTCTCTTTAGACTTAAAAGAAAGAAGTGTGTTATCCACAGAGATTAAGCGTGATTTCTATTAGGCACAGGAATTTTGTGGGATCGAATCTAAAAAAAAAAAAAATCGCTCCAACTTCAAGAAGATTTGAAAATTTTTTGCAAAATCAAGAAATGTTTGCCTTAAAGATGGTGATTACTATAGAAAGAAGGCAATTGATTCCTAAATTAATTTCTTCCTTTTGTCTTTCCAAGATTAGGGATTGGTTTAAGGAAGAAAAGAAATTACCTGCCCTGGAGTGGTTGACATGCGAGAGGGATCTTCTCATGAAATACCTGCAAGATCACAACAAAGCAAAGTAGGGCAAGTTAGTGTTCAATATGATAAAAAAGAATGTAGAAATTAGTAATAAATTGCGCGTTGCTCCCCGGCAACGGCGCCAAAATGTTGGCGCAGCATGATCGTGTTTTAACAGTTAGTTGCATCGTGGTATAGGTGACCAAACGTTGTTAACAAATAAAAATTTATTACTCGAAAACCTAAGTATCCGAGGTCGAACACAAGGAGTAATCGGAATTTATTACTAATCTCAAGAATGTAATTGAACACTTAAATACTTCAAAATTTAATTCAAAATATATATAAGCATGAGTTTAAAAGTTAATTGTGGCAAAATAGAGAAATTGGACGTTTGATCTCATCATCAGACGTCTTAAAAAGATGTTTTCTCCTGTCTGCTTCTTGTTCTTCTTCTGACTTCTGGTTTTCCTCTGTTCTTCTTTTCTACTTTGGCCATGTGCTTCTTCTGCCTTATTTCATCTCTGCAGCTCCTTTCTCAGCTCTTGGCTTTCTTCTTTCCACTATCTCCTACCTTGCCTCTCTTCCTGTAGTTTCTTTCTCCTTCTTTTCTCTGCGGGTCTTCTTCTTCTTCCTTCCTTGGCTCTACTTCCCTTGGCTTCAACTTCCCTTCTTCTTCTGCTTGTCTTTCCCTTTCTTTATTTCTTCTTCCTTCTTCAGTTCCTCTTTTCTCTGGCTTCACCTCTTCCCTCTGCCTTGCCTTTCCTTCTCTTTTTCCTCTGCGAAGCTTCCTTCTTTAGCCTTCCTTTCTTCTTCTTCTTCTCCCTCACTTGTAGCGGCTAAGTCCCTGCTTCCTTCTCTTGATGCTTCTTCCTTAGCATCCCCTTTCTGCACAAGCAGCACGCAACAAAAGTTATTCCCCTACCCTTCCCGCACATCTCTCTCTCTCTCTCTGAATATCTCTTCGATACGCACTCCCAGAGCTGGGTAATCGGGTCAGGTCACACTCCCGGGTCCATGCGCACCGACGTGGGTGTGGTGCGTAAGGAGTGCTCAGGAGGATAGTCGGGTCGGGTTACCAGGTCCATGAGATGAAATCATAGATGAGGCGTGGATAGGTGAGGAGGGACCTCACCCCAGTGATTTGGAGGCGAAGAGACAATATCACAAAATCAATTTATTTCGCGCACCTCACTCACAGGTTCACGAGGTGGGACTAATGTTCCATCCGCTGTTGCTCGCAAGCCCGCAGGAGATCTTCCGTGCAATTGCAGCAGCTAAAGGCCTTGCAGCGCCAATTGCATGGACAGCTGGATGCGCGAGACTTCCCCGAACCTGCTGGACCTGGAATCCTGAAGCGCTTCAGCCTGGAGTGAGCTTGCAACCTCCTCAAGCCGTCGCTAATGGCGGCTGGAGCTCAGACTCTACACGACACAAAAAGGGCCTTGCGGCTCTATCATACCATAGGAGGACCTTCGCCGTGTCACGGAGAAGGTGAGACGGTAGGTGGCAGGCCGCAGGGTGGCCTAGGCATGCGTGCCTAGGTCGCGCTGTGGCCGGATTGATGGGTTAGGTCGAGGGGCAGTTGTGGTGGTGTAGGAAACCTGTGGATGAGTGGAGGATGTTCAGTGGAGTGTGGCGGAGGTTGTGAGGTGGGTGGTGAGATGTGTGGGGGTGCGGAGTGACAAATGCGTCTTGCCGGAGAGTGGCCGAAGATGGGGAAGACGGCGGTGGACCATGGCTGTCGAGGGGCATTTTGTGAAATATGTTGAGGGGAATAGAAGAGGGGATAAAGACAAGTAGTTCTAACCTAATTAAGTGGACGAAGGGGGAGAAATGGTGGCTAGCAGTACCTGCTGTCACCGGAGAGGAAGGCATCAAGTGGAGGAAGACGGCGACAGCAACGGGGCTAGGGTTGCTCGCGCGGATGTTGCGCGATGTGTAGGAGGACGGGGAGGATAGCTCTACCACTGGTATTGTGGCAGAGCAACGAGAAAGAGGAGGGAGGCTCACCGGAGCTCACTGGAGCACTTGGCCGGAGGAGAAGAGGAAATCGAGGTGGAATTCTGGCCAAGTCGAGCTAAGGAGGTGCGGCTGGAGTTGGGGATCAATTTATAGGCACTGGCAGGGACTCCTGTGCTTAGAACACAAGCTTCCAAGTGTGGGAATCCTCGCCGAAGATGGAAGTCTGTTAGGTACCCAAATCTCTCGTGCGTTCGCATGAGAGATTGGGTGCAAATCATATATCAGGACCATGCTCAGATGGAAAGGAATTCCTCAGAGAATCTCCCTTCCAAATCTGGGAGATCTCTGAGGAATCAAGGAGTATTCCCCCTCTATTCCTCACCGGAGTAGGATTTCTCCCCATTAATGGTGGAGGGACCTGCTTGTAAGAGTGGCGAGGAAGTTAGGGGGGTCTGTGCAATGATTTTCAAAAGATAGGGACCAAAATGTAATTGGGTGTACTAATTTGCAAAGTAGGTCAAGATGACCTCCCCTTAGGTCCAAATTTTGGTACAAACCTAATTTGGACCTAAGAAATCCAATGGTGAAGTTGGATTTTAGGTTTTACCACGTTTGACTAGACATTTTGCATAAAAATCCAAATTAGGTCAATTGATGAGCTAGGACCCCAATCTAGGTCAAACTAGGTTCCAAAGGCCAAATTGAATGTTCTAAACCCTAGGGGATATTTTTCCATGAATTTTACAGGGTTTACTTGATTTTTATCTTGACCAGAGCCTTGTTGAATTAAGCGGGTCTGTTTTAGGGTTACAAGATGTCATTTAATTCCTGGTTCGCACATAAACCCATTTCTAATTAAACCAACCCACTTTTTATCTTATTCAGATCATTTGACCTATGTTCTGCCTATGAGAAATCCCGTTTATGTACTGCAATGGTAAAATTGCAGTCTTAACCTTTTTTTCATGTTTTCTTCTCAGAACACTTATTCCTTCAATTAAGCCCTCCTCTAAGTTATGTAGGAGCTTTTATTCTCTTTATTAGGTCAAAATGAGCTAGTTATGGCTCATGATGAGGCTCTCTCTCTCTCTCTTTCGTCCCTTAGGAGTAGGTTTTTTGACTCTATCTCTCTCACTTTCTTTCCCTCTATTTCCCTAAACCGTCCACCGATGCCACTGACCACCGTCACCTTCTCCACCTCCGATGATACATCCGGCGAGGTGCTCCCGTCGCTCCACACCTCCATCCACCTCGCCGACCACCCTACAACCTCCACCTCGACTCCCTGATCACATCCCCTCACTCCAACCTCTCCATAGATCACTCAAACACCCCACCGAACACACCCACACATTCGCACATAGTGTACCCTAGGCATGCCACCACAGCCACCTACACACCACGAAATCACTCCCATCACATCCGTCGTGCTCCGACGATGCTCCTTGAGCGATTTGACGTGGCCGCAAGGCTATGCTATTGATTTCAGGTAGCAGGACGACGGCCGCCATTACAGCCGAGCTTGAAGCTCGCTTGCTGCACTCCAGGCCTTACGCTACTCTAAGTGAGAACCCCAGGCTGTGCGAACTTAAGGCACGCACGCATCCAAGCCCTCATGCGAAGACTCCAACAGCTACAGCCCTTCAATTTTGCCAAGCACTCTCTGCGACAGACGTGCAGAAGAAGGTGGGACATTTAGTCCCACCTCGGAAGTGGAAAGACGCCTGCACCAACATAAATTGATTTTGTGTTAGAGCCTCTTCGCCTCCTACACTGAGGGTGAGGTCCTCCTTCCCCCTCTCACCGAACTCGTTCACGACATAACCCGCGGGCCTGGTTGAACCCGACTACTCGATTACCCTTCACTCCTCTCTCACCACACACGCTGGTGAGCCTGGACCCGAGTTTGCGTTAGATTTGATTCCCCGACCGGTTAAAGGCTCTCGGAGAGCGGTTATGAAATATAAAAGAGAGAAAGAGAGGAGAGCTACGCAGGGGAAGGGGGGTTTTGCTCTAAGGAGTTTGCCTTCAACACTTAGTCAAATTCAGAGGGTACAGCAGGGCTGAAGGAAGAAGAGAAGAAGAAGAAGAGAAGGCAGACGGCAAAGAAAGAGAAGAAGGAAGAAGTTGAAGAAGAAGAGAAGGTCAGGCCAAAGAAGACAGAGAAAGAAGAGAGAAGGCCAATGGTAGAAGAAAGAAAAGAAGAAAGTCAAAGGCAGAAGGTAGAGAAGAAAGAGAAGAAGAGAGGGCTCGCAAAGGCAAAAGAAGAAGAAAAGAGAAATCAGAGAAAGAGATCAAAAGAAGAAAAGAAGGAAAAGTACTTTAGCATAAATCATTTAAAACATCTGATTTTGCAATCAGACGTCTGAATTCATATTTTCTTCCCTAAGTACATTTGAGTAATTCTTATTTTTCCTAAAACTCTTCATATACTCATGCTCTACATTCCTAATTAATTTTTGAGTAATATTATATGTTCAAATTGCATTTATTGTTGAGCTTAGTGTGTGAATTCCATTTGCTCCCTGCGTTCGACCTCCGAATATATTCGAGTAATAAAATTGTATTTATTTTGAATGCTATTTCGGTTGTACTACAACACAACACTCTTAAGCACGGATTCAGCGCTCTCAACATTTTGGTGCCGTTGCCGGCGAGCAATGCGTAATTCACCACTATTCTCTACATTATTTGATTATATTTGAGCACTTACTTGCCTACTTGCTTTATTGTGATTTTACAAGGTACTTCACGAGGAGATCTTCAGTGCAAATCAACCACTCCAAGGTAGGTAATTTCTCTATTCTTCCCTAATCAACCTCCTAATCTTGGGAAGACAAAAAGGAAATAATCAATTAGGAATCACCTACCATATTTTTCAAAGTAATTATCATTTAAAAGGCAAGTTTCCTAATTTGCATTTTTTTTTTCAAATCTTATTGAAGTTCAAGCGATTTTGTTTAGAGATCTTACCCAAATTTCCTGTGCCTATTGACAAAGAGAGTTTCACCTATTTGTGGTAGCAATAGCGGATATGTCGTAGTAACTAATGTGGTGGAAATCTCTCAATCAAATGATTAATATAGATATGAATTTAAACCACAATAAAGGATGTCATATCCACAGGGAGGAATAGATTAACAAGTTCACAAAATTTTTTTTTCTTTGTACTTATTCAATCACATGCGCAATCCGTGTTCAAATCTGATGCGAAACAAGGTGAAAAGAAGGAACACGTAAGTATTTAGAAATGCAGGGATATGGATATAATTTTCCTTTCATGAAATAACTTGTAACGGCATGTAAAATAGTTGTATTTCAAAACATGGGGCTTTCTCTTTTAGGTCATGTGAGTGTATGGATTAGGTCTTATGCATTTATCACATCACCATTTAAAAGTTAAGTGCATAAAAGAAATACTACAACATGTAAGGACATGCGTGCAATTTCACTCAAATAAATTAATCCACTAAATAATGCAATAGTTTTTGGTAATGGCACAAATGGTAATTTTTAATTTCACCCAAAACAGAGGAAAATTCCTCTCTCCTCCTTGCACGTGTGAAGAGGCTCGGCTGGCTGCGAGGTCCTTGGGGAAGGTGCATCAGAGTGGTGCCTTCACGACGGTGTTCTCGACGTGGGTCAAGGTGGCCAGAGGTGGAGGTTGGCCGGCGGTGGAGCTTACTGCAGCCCGCTGTCGTCGCTACTGGACAGGCACTGGAGAGTGCTGTGGGGTCTGCAGGATGCGGTGCGGGCAGCTGCTACTTGCTGAGGGTTGGCGCACAAGGGTGCTTGGCGAGGGCTCGTTGCTGGAGAGAGCACGGGTGCAGGAAGGTCTGCGCCTGCAGAGGACGCGGTGAGGCACTTTCATGGGCACTTGCGATGGAAGGCAATGGCGCAGGCGTGCGAGGATGCTAAACAACCGCTAAAGAGCGCTGTAGGGGGTAGTAAAGAGCGCTGGTGCGGCACGCGGTGGAAGCGCAGGTACAGGCGAGGGCGCGGTGCTTGCTGCTGTGGAGGCACTGATGGGGGTGCGCGTGAACGGTGGATGCAGGGTGCAGCGCCTACAGAGGGCACGCAAGGGCAGGCGGAGGGTGATGGCATGGCATAGTGCATGGGTGGGGCAGGTGGCCGCTGGTGTTGCACATGCAGTGTTGGCTGGAGGAGTGAGTGTGCTTGCAGAGGGCGTGCAAGGCACTAGAGGTGGAAGGCGGGTGCGGGGTGTGCACAGTGCATGCTGTGGATGATGGATCGCCTCCAATCCCCTCTGCCTCTCCTCTACATCTCTTCTTTTCTACCTCCCAAGGGATTTTCAAAATGCTTTTTCTAATTTTGTCCTACGATTGTTTGCATTTGTTGAGGGATGTGTTGAGCCTGGCCGGAGGATGAGGAAGAGATTGAGCTGGCTGTTTGTTGGGGAAATTTACCCCCCCTCCTTGTTCTTGTCCAATATCATTCCTACAACAAAACATAAAATAATTACATACTATAAAATGCAATAAAATAGATAAAAACTCAAGTAATGATGCATGCACTTATTTAATGACTTAATTTGATTATTAACAAACATACTATGTTAGAATTGAAGTACTTAGGAATAATAATAGTCCATTAAAATGGACTCATCAAATACCCCCATGCCTAAGATTTGCTAGTCCCTAGCAAAAATAATAGAAAGCAAAAATAATAGAAATAATCAGAAGATTTCTTCTTTTCTTATTTCAAACTTTAGAGATCCAAACAAATGTGAAGTGATGATAGCCTAGGTAACAGATCCACGTGAAAAAGCCAATTCACATTGGGAGTTTGCACTTTACCCTTGGTAAATATTCTGTCGGGATAGGCAACTACTTCCCTCAGGGATAAAGCAGAAGATAACCTGTAATTTGACCCCATCTTTTGGCTTAGGTAGGAGATATCAAGTTGAATGGATTTGTATTTGGTGGCACACACTCACCTGGTGCTACATGTAGTCTAGTGCTACAGATTCTAGAACTCCAGACTATTAGACAAGTCGACTCAGAGAGAAGCTAAACAACTGTGCTCTCTTGATGTTCCTGGGTGCTCACTCTTTTCTTTCTTTCTGAGATCATAAATCTCACCAAATTTAGTAATTGTACTCACTGTTTGGTGGCTTCACATGGCATCCACACTTCAATTAAAGTTCTAATAACTCTACAACTAAGTTAGAGTCCTTAGCAAGTATTCAGGCAATCAGAAATACTGAAAGGTAGGTATGGGTCATATTTGGTGGATCGTGATAGGTGTTCTGTTGCCTCAGAAACAATATTACATTATAAACTTAGACTTTTTTTTCTTTTTTTTCCTTTTTTTAATATAACTGTTTCTTCTTTTTCTTCTTTCTATTTCTTTTCTCTCTTTTTTTTTTTTATAAATCAACATAACACGACACAGACTTTTGTTTATGAGCCAATATTAGGGATGATGATGGTCAAGAGGATATTGTGTGACTTATTTGGTGGAAGTGCCTATTCTCGACACCGGGAAGGAATGGATAGGACAGGCATATTTCTGACCTTTGGCACTATTACCCTCCTTCAGCCGAGGACTCTATGAAGGACAGTCCTAACCATCCACCATAGTCATAGCTTTATTAAAACTCAATCTCTGTGTATCTGCCTTATTTGGTGACTCTCAGGAATTCACACAAAGTACGCACACAGGAATAGAGAGCTAAAACTATGCCTAACTCTGAAGTATCATCATCTAATTGTCCAAAACTTAAGAGTCCTTGCCCTAGACTTAGTGCACCAGTAATCTCTCTACTTTCATCTCACAAATATGAGGTGGATCTACTAGAAGATACTATGCCTGACTCCCTATTAACTGTCCAAGGGTTCAGTAGACTACAAATGCATATTAGTTTTCTTCAAGGATCCATTACCCAGTCTACATGCATGTGAAATAAATGTACTGGATTCTAGACTTAAGAAATAATTCAAGAAGAAAAACCTCCAATGACAAAGGTATTCTGCTAGGGACTAACCCATCCAGCTCAAGAAAAGAATTTTTTTTTTATTTATATAAATATATATGTATGCAAATATTTATAAATGCTATAAACATTCTCAGGTTATACCCCCCATGCCTAAGACTGACAATGTCCTCATTGGAAAAGAACAAACATAGAAGAATATCACCTGAGGAGGAGGGTGGGAGGAGCTAAGGCTCCTTAAGCCGAAGTGCGTCCAAAACTTGGCCATCTGAAAGAGTAATATAAGGTTTAAGTCGCTGCCCATTTACCTTAAGGCTCGCACCTGAAATAGGGTTCCAAATTTCTACAGCTCCATGAGGGAAAGTATTGATAACAACGTATGGCCCATCCCAGTAGGACTTGAGCTTTCCAGGAAATAATTTAAGTCTAGAATTGAAAAGCCAGACCCACTGGTTGGGCTCAAAAGTCTTTCTAATGATATGCTTGTCATGGAAGACTTTTGTATGTTGCTTGTAAGCATGAGAAATTTCATAAGCTTCATTACGAAGCTCCTCAAGCTCACTTAATTCTAACATACGTGCCTTTCCCCTTTATCCAGATTTAAGTTAATGTTTTTAATAGCCCAATAAGCTTTATGTTGGATTTCAACGGGAAGGTGGCACGCTTTTTCATAGACAAGACGGAAAGGAGACATGCCCAAGGGAGTCTTATACACAGTTCTATAAGCCCAAAGTGAATCATTTAGTTTTTTAGACCAATCCTTCCGATCAGGCCTAACAGTTTTTTCTAAAATTCGCTTAATCTCCCTATTAGACACTTCAACTTGCCCACTCATTTGGGGATGATAAGGTGTGGCTATCATGTGGTTGACTCCCAAATTTTGGAGTAGTCTTATGAAGTGTATGTTCTTAAAGTGAGGTCCTCCATCACTTATGATTGTCCTTGGGCACCCATACCGAGAAATGATATTAGCCTTAACAAAGTCCAAGACCACGGAATGGTCATTGGTTCGCGTGGGTATGGCTTCTATCCATTTCGATACATAGTCTACAGCCACAAGGGTGTATTCATATCCGAAGGACAGAGGAAAGGGACCCATGAAGTCAATGTCCCAAATATCAAAGATTTCAACAGGGAGGATAGGTTGTTGGGGCATCTCATCCCTTTTTCCAATGGTTCCCGTCTGCTGGCAACGTAGACATGCACCCACATACGTATGTGCATCTCGAAATAAGGTGGGCCACCAAAAGCCAGACTGAAGAACCTTATGGGAAGTCTTCTTCCCACTAAAATGTCCCCCACAATGGAGGTCATGGCAGAAACTCAGACCACTTTTTTGTTCTTCATCAGGGATGCAACGGCGAAAAAGCTGGTCAGGGCCTACTCTAAAAAGCTCAGGTTCCTCCCAGTGATAAAATTTAGCATTGCCGAGAAACCTGTCTCGCTTCTGCTTGTCCCAAGTACTGGGGGTAATGTCCGTGACCAGATAGTTCACTATGTCAGCGAACCAAGGAGTTTTAGCTTCCACGGCCATCAGAGACTCATCAGGGAAAGTCTCTTGAATACCGCCAGCAGGGCTTGATGCCTCAATAGGGATCCTAGACAAATGGTCTACTACCACATTCTCAATTCCTTTCTTGTCTTTAATTTCTAGGTCAAATTCTTGGAGTAGCAGAATCCAACGAATTAGGCGAGGTTTGGTGTCCTTTTTAGCCAAAAGATTCTTTAGGGCAGAATGATCAGTGAACACCACAACCTTGGATCCCAAAAGATAAGACCAAAACTTTTCCAAAGCAAATACTACAACAAGTAGTTCCTTTTCAGTGACCGTGTAATTTTGCTGAGGATCCGTAAGGGTCTTGCTGGCATAATGCAACACATGAGGTTTGCCATAACCCTTTGACCTAAGACCGCTCCCACTGCAAAATCAGAAGCATCGCACATAAGCTCAAATGGGAGGGTCCAATCTGGTGCTTGGAGAATCGGCGCGGTAATGAGGGCTTTCTTCAAAACTTGGAAAGCCTCGCCACATCTGTCATCAAAATTAAAGGAGACATCCTTCGCTAACAGGTCGTAGAGTGGCTTAGAGATTTTACTGAAATCTCTAATGAAGCACCTATAAAATCCAGCATGGCCAAGGAAAGATCTAACCTGACGAACATTGGCAGGCAACGGAAGCTCAGAGATGGAATCGATTTTTGCGGTATCCACCTCTTGTCCTCTCTCAGAAACTATATGCCCTAACAAAATGCCCTGCTGGACCATAAAGTGGCTTTTCTCCCAGCTAAGCACCAGCTTTGCCTCTTCGCAACAGGTTAAGACTTTATCAAGGTGTGAAAGGCATAGATCAAATGACGAGCCATAAATGGAGAAGTCATCCATGAAAATTTCAACAAACTCGTCAATCATACCAGAAAAGATAGCCATCATACAACGTTGGAAAGTGGCAAGAGCATTACATAAGCCGAATGGCATTCGGTGGAATGCAAATGTGCCATACGGACTCGTGAAGGTGGTACGCTCCTGATCGTCAGGAAAAATGGCTATCTGATTATACCCAGAGTATCCGTCAAGAAAACAAAAGTACTTGTTCCCCACCAATCGTTCTAGAATTTGATCGATAAATGGTAAGGAGAAATGATCTTTCTAGGTAGTCGTGTTTAAACGGCGATAATCAATGCAAACCCTCCAACTAGTTGAGGGTCTAGTGGTTACCAGTTCTCCTTGGTCATTCTCCTCCACAGTGATTCCTGCCTTTTTGGGAACTACATGAATAGCACTGACCCATTTACTATCTGAAATGGGATAGATAATCCCTACATCCAGCCATTTCAGGATCTCCTTTTTAACAACCTCCCGCATATTTGGATTGAGCCTTCTCTGCATGTCTCGAAAAGGTTTCACAGACTCGTCCATGTATATATGATGCATGCAAAGAGAGGGATCAAGACCCTTAATATCAGCAATTGACCAGGCAATTGCTTCCTTGTGCCTTTGTAAACACTCAAGTAGAGCTCCCTCCTGCAATTCAGATAATGCAGATGAGATAATAACGGGGAGCGTGTTATTAGGGCCAAGGAAAGCATATTTCAATGTGCTCGAGAGGGGTTTCAACTCCAACTCAGGAGCCTTTTGGATTGAGGGTTTTAGTTGAGATGTCCCTGCCTCAGGTAGCAGATCTACCTTCACAGTCTAGGGTGGGGACAGAGACTCAGTGTGTATCCTAGCAACTCTTCTAATTTGGGCATTTCCCTTTTAGTTTCTTTAATAATCGAGGGATGGTCCTTAGATATGACCTTTTGAAGGGGATCTCTACATAAGAGTGCTGGAGTAGTCTCTTCAATTATTTCATCAATGACCTCAATCTGAGAATAATCTTCAAATTTGGATTGCTTGTAAGTATCAAAAACATTCAACCGGATCTTCTTATTCCCAAAGCCCATTTTTAGTGCCCCAGATCTACAATTTATAGAGGCATTGGCTGTGGCCAAGAAGGGGCATCCCAGAATAATGGACGGCTTTGTGAGCTTATTAGATGGGTCAGTATCAAGCACCAGAAAGTCAATAGGGAAGAAGAAATCCTCCACTCTCATAAGGACATCATCTAACAATCCTCGTGCTGTCTTAAGTGATCTGTCTACAACCTGGAGGATTTCTGGACTAGGCTTTAGCTTGCCTCCTCCCAAAAGGTCATAGACAAAGCTCGGTAAAATGTTCACCCCCGCACCCAGATCGTGTAGAGCCTCGTCAATGTGTTGGTTACTTATAACCACTGAAATATACGGGGCCCCTGGGTCTTTCATTTTGGGGGGTGTTCCATGCTAGAGAACCAAGCTAACATGGTCAGGTAGGATGACCTTGGTTTGGATTCATTTCTTAGATCGGCGCTTCTGGGTGCATAGGTCCTTCAGAAACTTGGCATAGGACGGGATCTGTTTAATAGCTTCCAACAGAGGCAAGTTAATCTGGACTTTCCTAAAAGTATCCATAATCTCTTCCATCCTATCCTTAGCTCCGGACGAGCCAACAGAAGATTCCCCAGGAGCAGATAGGCGCTCTGGATAGGGCACCCTCAGCTTATGGGTAGAGGGGTCGTCATGGCAGGAAAGGGGTGGTGGAAGGATGACATCCTCATTGTGGGTGATTTTGTGAGAGGGAGAGCAGTGTGGCTCTTCCTCAGTGGAGATGGAAGTCAGGTCAAGTGTGGAAGGGGAATTCTAAGATGTAACCGTAGGAGTGTTATTAGGCTTGTCAATCTTTTTTCCACTCCTCAACACGGTCACTACTTGGGCGTGCTCCCTGAATACAACCCCTTGCCCTTAGGGTTCTCCTCAGAAGAGCTAGGCAACATCCCCAGATCACATTGCCTAATTGCCTCAGTAAGATGACCAATTTGGGATTGCATATCAGTAATCATCTTATTCTGAGATTGGATGACCATATTCTGATGCTCTTGCATTGCTTTCATCATGGCCTTCAGTTCATCCATCTCAGAGGGCTTATTCTGAGGAGGGTTTTCATAAGATGGTTGGTATATGGGCTGGGGAGGTAAGGTTCTTGTATTCCCTGAGTTAGAAGCATCACCTTGCCTCCAAGAGAAGTTTGGATGGTTCTGCCACCCTGGATTATAGGTATTGGAATAAGGGTTATTGCGAGGGGGGCGAAAACCTTGGGCCGTGTTCAAGTCGGCCTGAATCAACTCAAGGAATTGATTTGCCTGATGGCACTCCGCAGTGGCATGGGTTGTGCTTTGGAAAATGGAGCATTCTCTTGAAGCCTGAAAGATAGAGGCTGCTTGCAGGTTCATGCCGAGGTTTGCTAAAAGCCTATCAAAGTTTTTATTCAATAGTTGAATCTGATAAGCCAAATCCTGAGAAGCCCCAGCTTCATGGGCCTCTATCTTCCTCTGCAAGATTGATGGTTTTCTTTCTTGATAGGCAGAGGACAAATGTATGGAGTTGTCACTTAACGTTTCAAATAATGCCCAGGCTTCATCCTCAGTTCTAGTCATGAAGGTTCCTACACAGGCTGCATCGATGGTTTGCCTATGCCTTTCAGATAATCCGTTATAGAACCTTTCGACCAACTGCCATCTTGGCACTTGATGGTGGGGGCATAACCTAAGAAGGTCATTAAAGCGCTCCCAAGTCTCATGAAATTGCTCCCCTTCCTGTTGAGTAAAACCCATAATCTCTCTTCTGTAATGGTTGGTTTTACTCATAGGAAAATACTTTTTCAAAAATTCTCCCTTAAGGGTGGCCCAATCATTTACCCTTGCATCGAGGGTATGATACCAGTGCTTGGCCTTATCCTTTAGGGAGAAAGGAAATAGAGTCCTCATCAGGGCTTCATTAGTAAAGCCCTGGAGCTTCACCGTGGAACAAACCTCGGTGAATTCCTCCAAATGTCGATAGGGTTCCTCCCTAGTAGTACCATAAAAGGAGGGCAATAAGGATATGGTACTGCTCTTGATCTCATACGAATTATCCCTTGCCAGTCATCTTAGTGCTTGTGCGGGTTGGTTAGTTGGAATCAAATAGTCCCTTAGGGTTCTTTGTTAATTTGCTCCTTGAACAGCCATTCCTTCTCTTTTCTCTCCTAGGTGAGCTCTCCTAAGAATTCTCTCTGGCTCAGGATCAAACACTAGACTACCCTCAAGAGAGCATCTACCAAGCATACAAAACACAATTCAGGTTCTTATTGAGTAGGTGAAGCCTCCACTCCAAAGATAAGTCAAAGGATCAAGACTTATCCCTCCGTTCCTACGTAAGTGGTATAAGAGGGGTGTGGACTTGAAATCATAACCTTCCTTATTGCGGAGGTCCAATTAGTTAATATAAATGGCCAAACAAGTTTTTCACTACAATTATATGCCTTAATTCAACCTTCGAGTGCCCTAGGACCTATACATTACTTGGATGATACTCCCAGGTGATCAAGTGAGAAGTTACTCCAAGGACGAACAAAGGGATGCAAGTAGGGCGAACCCTTCCTTTGAGGCGATGCGTATGCGGTGCCCCTTAACTACCCTTTTGTTCCTTTAAGGGGTGTCCCCCTTTGTGGAGTATCAAAACACTTGGTCAAATGATAGTATCATCACCACCACAAAGCACAATAGGAGGGTTTGCACTGATAAAGAGATCGGTGCCTATAGCCTTAAGGGATCGAGCCTTAGTGTGGTGCCTAATGTGCGTGCTCAGTGTCAGAAGTGTGCAACACACCGCAAATCTTTGTAATTTCTTTTGAAATCACAGACAAGTCCCTTAGAATCAGATCAAATGTGAATTGATTTTAGGGTTGAATCTGATTATTAGTCCCACTTTTAGTTATGCGACCACTGAATTAGTAAATTAAAACAACTTGGTGATCTTGAATTGTAACTTGAATGCAAATGCATGAATAAGAGCTGGATGCAAAGGTTAGAAAGGTGTACCTGTCTCTAGCAATCTTGGTACTAATATGCTTGCAATGCAATAATAAGATCTAATGTGCTACTCAATCACCCCTAAATGCGGGCACCTAAGGGCATGCAACTTCTAAACAGGAAACTTGATATTTTCTTTTGTTGGTTTTAAAGGCAAGCAAGAAGAAAATAGAATCACGCATGCAAAAAAAAGTAAACCCTAGTAGCTAAAGAATGTGGGGACAAACCCCAAAAAATTCAACCCTAATTACTACAAGGGAGAAAAGATAGAAATAAATTTTGTGACGACGAAGAATCCTTTGTGAAAGCGGGATCTTGGTCTCCTACGTCTTTTCCTCATGTGGCTTAGCTCGTGGTTGCTGTCGCCACTCTATTGCGCTTCGTCGCCTCATCAGATTCCTCGCACAATAAAAGAAATTGATCAGATAACTGTGCAACGTAGAATATTCAACAAAAATGAGTGAATCTATTGTGTTTATTGCCTCCCCGGCAACGACGCCAATTTGACGGAGAGAGTTTTGCTTATTTGTGATAGCAATAGCGGATATGTCGTAGTAATTAATGTGGTGGAAATATCTCAATCAAATATTAATATAGATATGAATTTAAACCACAATAAAGGATGTCGTATCCACAAGGAGGAATAAATTAACAAGTTCACAAAATTTTTTTTTCTTTTGTACTTATTCAATCACGTGCGCAATCCGTGTTCAAATCTGATGCAAAACAAGGCAAAAAGAAGGAACACGTAATTATTTAGAAATGTAGGGATATGGATATAATTTTTCTTTCATGAAATAACTTGTAATGGCATGTAAAATAGTTGTATTTCAAAACATGGGGCTTTCTCTTTTAGGTCATGTGAGTGTATGGATTAGGTCTTATGCATTTATCACATCACCATTTAAAAGTTAACTGCATAAAAGAAATACTATAACATGTAAGGACATGCGTGCAATTTCACTCAAATAAATTAATCCACTAAATAATGCAATAGTGTTTTGCAATGGCAAAAATGGTAATTTTTTATTTCACCCAAAACAGAGGAAAATTCCTATCTCCTTGCATGCGTGAAGAGGCTCAGCTTGCTGCAAGTTCCTTGGGGAAGGTGCGTCAGAGTGGTGGCTTCACATCAGTGTTGTCGACGTGGGTCGAGGTGGCCAGAGGCGGAGGTTGGCCGACGACGGAGCTTGCTGCTGCTCGATGTTGCTGCTACTGGACAGGCACTGGAGAGCACTGTGGGGTCTGCAGGATGCGGTGCGGGCAGCTTCTACCTGCTAAGGGTTGGTGAGCAAGGGCGCATGGCGAGGGTGCGCTGCTGATGTAAACACGTTTACACTACTTAAGATGTCTATTTATGCATGTTCTTAAGCATAGGATTGCATTGCATGCTATAAATATTGCATAACATGTATCATCTTCCATTTAGAGTAGTTTGAATAAAATGGAGGTTAACTGTCTCCTTTTATGTGCTTGGACAGGGAAAACTTTTCATCGGGGCCTCGGATCGAAGATCCAACCGTACAGATGTGATCAGGGCAACGATTGGAGTTTAACGACTCCAAGATCGCCCTAATCAGGCATCTGTAGCATCAGATAGTGATCGGGGAACCCTAGAAGATCAAGGGCCAAAATGGTGTAAATCCGCACTTCAAATGACAAATCCGACCGCACAGATGGATTTGGATCGACAATCGCAGCCTAACGGCACAAAAATTGAGTCAATCCGACATCCGTGGAACCATCTACATCATCCAGAAGATGGACGGACAAGATGGTGCCATGTGGCACCATCTCAGCCGTCCAACCAGCCATCAGGTCCACCGCTGCCTTTCCAAAGAGAATCCAACACATGATCTGGGCCGTTGGATCTTGATCCAACGGTCCTGAACGCGCATTCAAAACTTCAATCGCCCGCCCCATCCACTCGCGCAGCGTAGTGGATAAGGCACTCATCCTCCAAGCGACCGCTGAGGAGGATATTTCTCTCTCCATTCTTTTTACTGCTTTCTAGAGTAGTTGGGCTCGTCCTCCAAGCGACCATCAAGGAGGATATTTCACTCTCCATTCTTTTAATGCTTTCAAGAGTAAATTTACTGCTTTCTAGTGTAATTGTTTTCTGCTTTCTAGTTGTAACGTTTAGTGAAACAAACAATCTCTTTAATGATGAATTCCCTGTTCATTCTACATCTCATTTTGATTTCTGTTTGTAATATTCTCTCTCTCTTACTCTCTCTCTCTTCTATTTATTGTAAATAGTTAGATAGTTTTAATGAATTACTTCATGACAAATAAAATCAAACGCATAGTTTTTAAATCAAACATCTGCCTCCCTGTGTTCGACCCGGAATTTCAATTTCGGTATAAATTTTATTTGTTGAACATGAGTTCTTCGCTTTCAAACTACAACGACAGGTTTTTCAAAACCAAACACGTTAGCATAGCAACTCCTAGGTCCAACTGCTTGGAGAGGGTGCAGGTGCAGGAAAGTTGATTGCACTGCAAAAATACACCTGCAATTGTGCCGTCTTGTGCTATTTCCTAGCATTACCAGTGCACATTAGGGCTCCATAGTCGCTTTTGTAAAAAGACATGCATGCATGCATTTAATTGAGAGGGGAGGAGAGTGAATAAATTGGCCTTGCAATTCACGTTTTCCTTAAGTGCTGCCTTGCAAAAATTCCATCTTCATTTTTTATTTTCTTTTTGATTTTCTTCCCGCGGCTGCATGGCAACTTCTTCTCCTTGCACCATTCCCAACTCAGGCCCTTCCCTGCGGCTGCCTCTCCCTGCCAAGCCATGCATGAGCCATGCACAGCCAGGGCATGGCCGTGCATGCTCTCCTCTTCTTTAAAAAGAGCGCATGGCTTCTTCTTGCAGGTAACCTGGTCCACAGCCAACAAAACCCAACACAGCTCACTTCCAGGCCACCATCTCCTCCCTCTCCCTCCATACGCAGGACCTCCTCCTCAAAGGAGACACCCTGCGGGTAGGAGTCCTCACTGTGGTGCACACCCACCACAGTAAGACCACCACCGCCCAGCTCTTCAAAGAGCCGGGGGGCGTGGTGGCCTTCTTTTCCCTGTTTGAATGACCACGCCACTTCAGCCATTGGAGTGGGAGCTTCAAGCTTGAAGCTCAAAGCTCCAGCAGCGGCGGCAAGGCAACAGCACGCAGCAAGGCAGCAGCAGCCGCCCCAGCCCTTTCCGCACACGCCTGCAAGCCGCCCCAGCCCTTCCAGCGTGCGCCTGCAGGCACCATCGCCTCCCGCTTCTTCGCCCTGTCGCGCTCTCTCTTCTGCCCGCAACCGGCCACTGTGCACCTCTGCCGCGGCCAGCCAAGCTTCCCACGCACCCTAGCCAACACCCGCAGGCCACGCGTGCCCTATCGCGCCCCTTCGCCCGCAACCCAGCCCTCACCGTGCGCTCTGTCGCGACCTTCCGCCCGCGAACCACCAGCCGACGCAACCCTTCCACCCGTGCGCCAGCTCGTGCGTGCCAGCCGCAAGCTGCCGACACTCACAGCACCAGCAGCAGGTGGTTGCGCGGCTCACCCGGCCATTGTAGCCACTGTTCACACGTTTCTGCGGAACACTATGGCTACAGTGGGGTGACCGGAAAGCTTCTCACCTATCCAGTCACTCGGTGCGCCACTATTGGCCACTGGCCACGCATGCGTTCAGCCCCGCGCCCGCTCCAACGCCCGCCCGTGCATCTGCGTGCATCAGCATCGCCCGCACCCGCCCGCTCCCTTCGCCCGTGTGTGCCTGCGAGCGCCCGCTCCAGCCTCTCCTTTCCCTGTGCTCTCTCCCTTCCAACGCGACCCTCTCCACGCGCATACGCGCTTGCGCTTACGCATGAAGCTCCAGACGGTGCGTAGAACCTTCAGACGACGCCGGGCTGCCTCCGACGACTTAACTGCAGCTTCCTTCACTCCAGCAGGAAGCGCATGGCTGCTCTCTCTCTCTCTCTCTCACTCTCTCTCACAACACTCTCTCACTCTCTTTACCAACTCTTACACACACATACACTCACACTTCCATACACACACACACCTATACTCTATTATATACATATATATATATATACGTATACATATATATATTGATATATATACATATATTTGTATACATATATATAAATATATACTTATATCTATATATATATAGTATTTATATAACTAAGTATTAGTATACACATATATATATATATATATTAGTACTTATATAACTATGTATTAGTCTGTATACATACATATATATATATATATACATCTATATACTTATATATATATACATATATATACACATATACTTATACATACATACATATATACATATCTATCTATTTAACTATATATATATATATTTATTTATCTACATATATCTATATACATATATATATATATATATATATATATATATATATCTATACATATACTTATATATATATATATACATGTATATATACCTATATATATATACATATACATATATTCATATATATATATATATATATATAATTACATATAGACCTATATATTTATAACCATATATACATATAGATATATTTACATATATACATATATATTTATTTTCACATTATTTACCATACGTGGTATCGCGAGAATATCTGCACCAGTTGCTGTTATTCCCCAATAAACACGTACAAAAAAAGCATGTTCACATTCATCTTCCACCAATCCACCTTACACGCGACTCCTCATCCTGTTGGTTGTGTCTTTCTAGACGACGACCGACTCGACACCGTGCTACACTCCATCTCCGCCTCCACCCCCACCCCTTTATACATTTATAGTATATACATATATAGGTATATATATACTATATTTACTTTATTTCTATTTCACTTTCCTGCCAATAAAAAGATTAAAAAATATATATAAAAGGGAAAAGATAATCTTTTACTTGCAGGTAATCTGTCTTGAGAATAGCAAGACCCGTTTTGGAACCCTGATTTAGCTCAAAGCCAAGAACCTAATTTTGAGGGTGTGCCTCAAGGAAAAAGATTACCAGAAAAAAAAATCTAAATAGAAAAACACCAAAAACACAATAAACGAACTGAAGAGATTCATTGTAGGAAAGGCGTAGAAACTTGACTTGTAACCCCACTTCCCTGAGTTTGACCGTGGGCCTAAAAGTGACCAAGATAAAATCAAATAGGCCAGGTTAAAAATTTTTTTAAAGAGATGGTTAGGTCCAATTTAGGTTAACCACTATACACACTTCAACGATAAAATCACCATATTAACAACCTAACCGGGTCCGACACCATACCTTTTCTGGCACCGTTGCCGAGGAAGTGCACCTTCAAGTAAGTTTTTACTCCATTAATTTTTCTCTTCTCACA
Source organism: Thalassia testudinum (assembly GCA_037157565.1). Lineage (NCBI taxonomy): Eukaryota > Viridiplantae > Streptophyta > Magnoliopsida > Alismatales > Hydrocharitaceae > Thalassia > Thalassia testudinum. The sequence goes on from JAZHRO010000028.1 coordinate 1,542,332, forward strand.
CCCTTCTCTTCACGGGTGTCTCTGTTTTTGGTGTGCAGGTGAACCTGTTGCAAGGAGAAGGCAGGAAAATGAAGTCGGAGATCTGAGCAGATTCAAGGCGGGAACGAGAGTGCGAAGACGTCGACACCGCATTGGAGCTTCGCACACGTTGCCGAACAAGTAGGTTTTCTTTTCTTAGCAACCTAGGTTAACTTGTAACCCTAATAATAAAAAAAAAAACTAAAACTTAAAAGCTAGAAAAACTTCTTGGGATCTCTTGGGGCAAGTGGATTAAAATTCACTTGTTTGATTGATTGTCTTTACTCCCACCGCCCCAGGATTTCCCGCCTTACTTCGCATAGCGAAAATCCAAGAATCTTGATTCTTGAATTTTTCACCGTGGGAAGTATCTTTGAGGCAAACTTAAAAAGATTGATTGCACCCCTCTTTGCCTCATTTACCTCCAAATTCGGGATCACATTTTTTGTGGGGAGACTTGGAATTGAGTTGATTCCAACCTCACCACGACTTTTCAACTTGCCTACGATTCGATCCCGAACATTTCAACCCCAACAATTTAATTTTCTTTATCTTTTGGTTGAGCTTTGTGTGTGGACATCTTTTTGGTGATTGGGAGCACTTGAATTGAAGTGCTTTGGCTCCCTTTCACACTAATCTAAAATTGATTCGTGCATCCACACATAGAAATCTCCATTTAGGGTAGCCCATTGCATTTTAGCATGCATTAACTAATTGACATTGAAGAAGGGTTTGTTGGGCTTTGAAGAAAACCTGTATTCTCTCAAAAACCTGGAGATTGGTTGAATTGGTAATTCAGAGAAATCCTAAAATCCATACTACTTGAGGCTGAACTCTAAAAATAATTCACCAATAAAAACTTCAATTCAGGGAGATTTCCCCGATGCATGCTTGTCTTACACACTCTGAAAATCAATCACTTGGGCAATACCCGTAAACAATGCCCTTCACATTCCAAAAGCACTTGATCCCAAGCCTCTAACTAAAATTGGTAGTAACTTGACCCTTACTAAGGATTGGAGGTCTAACTACTTGCGTGTAGTGCCTACGTGCTGGTGAGGGTCCCCGTGTGCTATCGGGTGTCTAAGATTGGGGCAAAGGCCTTTCAATCTGGCCTAGTGGTTCCGCGGTGCTCGCATTTGGTTCCGTAGTTCGTGATAGTAGGTAAATTAGATCTTTAGGTCTAAGGGCACACTGTAGAGGTTAGGAATTTGATTGAATTGATTTGTCATCAAGTGTACCTTTGCGGCATCATTTCTCTCATCTCTTTTCCCTTCTCATCTCCCCAATTCTTCCTGCGGTAGTGCATGTTTGGGAGGAGGTCACAAAACCCTGAACTAATTGAATTGCCTGATAAATCTAGAAAAGAAGCCGAATCGTCCTCCTCCTCCACAAACATGGCTACACGCCCACCCCCAAATCCCGAGGGAGGAAACCGCCCTCAAAACCCACCAGGTGGTGGAGCCTCAGATCCCATAACCCGCCTCCAAGCCCAAATGGAAATGTATAATGAGAAAATGGAAGCCATTTGGGAAACATTGGAGGAAATGCAGAACCCTCCCGAATGGGAGGAGCCTAGGTCTCTTAGCTCCTATCAGAATCCCGCAACTACAGAGACCATAGGACAAATTCGGGTCCCCATGGGCGGGGACGACTTTGAACTAAAATCGAACATAATTGGCCTAATAAATTTTCACTTCCATGGTCTTGCAAGTGAAGATCCTTTTCTCCACTTGGAAGACCTAACCCGATTAGCTGAAACTGTTAAACCTAGAAATATCAGGTTACCATAGTCCTCATGAAAATGTTCCCATTTTCATTGTGGGATAAAGCATCATAGTGGTTACTCACCCTCGGGAGAACCATCCACTCTTGGGAAGAGATGCGAACAGCGTTTCTCAAGAAGTTCTTCCCAATCGGGTAAACCAATGCACTTCGCCGTGCTATCACTTCATTTACGCAACAAAACAGCGAACAATTTCATGAGGCATGGGAGAGGTATAATGACCTCCTCAGGAAGTGTCCACACAATGGTCTACCTAAGTGGCATATAGCCCAGATTTTCTACTATGGGCTAAATGAGACTTTGAAGCAGATTGCAGACGCTTCCTGCGGAGGGAATTTTATGAATAAAGACGAGAATGGAACATTCGAATTGTTTGAAAATATAAGTGAAAACTCAATGAACAATGCCTCCATTGTCGCCTTTAATCGTACCAGCCAGCCCCGAAATGTCCACGAAGTCGACACGGGACCCTCCCATTCATCCACTGATCTCAGCCTTGTAGCAGAAAAACTGGATGAAGTCTCCGTCGTGCACAAGCTGGACGAGCTTCTGGCCAACTCTGCCCGTTCTATGGCAAACACCCCCACTTCACCACTTCATCACAATCCAAATTCTTCCAACACTAGGCTTATCCCGAGAAACCCCGTAAGACCTTCCTTACCGAGTGTCACGCCAAGCGACTCGGTAAGTCATGTGGATCTGGCTTCTGCGAGCCAATATTTCGACACGGAGGACCAAGCCTCCATGTGCTCAGAAGCATATTTATATGCGGACACGTCTTCTGGCATAGAAGACGCTTGCGCCCTGGGGAACAACCCATTCTCTACCACTTATAACCCAGGGTGGGGAAATCATCCAAACTTCACATGGTCCAACAACCCGCAACGCCAAAACCCTGCAGGTGGACCAATGCGACCGTCCGCACCCGTCATCCCAAGGGCCCAGTCTAATCCTATGGCGAATCTACCATCAGGCCCTTACGTACCGCAAGCAGAACACGCATCAAGTCCTCTTGATAAATTGATGCGAATGATGACGGAAATGTCAAAGCGCATGAAGAGAACATGACCTCTCTTCAGCACCAATTGGCGCAGTAGAATGCTGAGATCAGTCAACTACGCATGACGACTTGATCTCAGGGCACTCTTCCCACACAACCTATCCTAAACCCGCGAAATTTCATACCCTGTGGTCCTCAGCCACAGGTATGACCTTCTCAGGGGCAGGTTAATCAGATTCTGTTGGCTCCGAGCATTCCACCGGGATTTCAGGCTAATCCCGCTGCAGCACCGCACTCTTATGTCCCTATTGCAAACCCTCCTTCGTCGTATCATCCCACTGGACCTACATCGTCCAATGCTATCACTACGAGGAGCGATAAGCAGACCGTCGATCCGCCTCGACCTGATCCTGGCCCGTCTTCTTCATCACCCTCTCATTCGGGATGCGCATCGCATTCGCGAGAGGACGATACATCCAAATTGGTGCTAGAATTAGTTCCATTCCCTGAGGCTCTTCTGAGGGAGCCAAAAGGCAAGAAGAAAGACATGCAGGCCTTTGATAACCTGCGTAATTTATTCAGGGACGTAGAAATCAAGGTACCCTTGCTCGAGGCTATCGACCACATACCTACCATCGCCCGATTTTTCAAAGACTACACAACACCCAGGCGATAGTCGAAGAAAACTAAGAATCCGGTGGTCCTCTCGCCTCATGCGAGTTGTGCTATACTGTCAAATCTACCACCGAAGCAGAAAGATCCGGGCACACCACTTATCTCCTGTAGCATCCAAGGCTGCAATTTTAGTCGTGCCCTGCTTGATCTAGGATCTTCCATAAATCTTATACCGACCATCATGCTCGAAAAATTTTCCTTGGGAAATCTGAAACCCACCCCTGTCACGTTATAATTGGCAGATCGTTCTGTCAAGATCCCAAAGGGTGTGGTGGAATATGTGGTGGTTAGGGTCAACAGTCTCTATTTTCCTGTTGACTTTCTTGCTTTAGATATGGAAGTTCCTAGTTCACTTTCTGATTGTCCGATCATCCTCGGTCGACCTTTCTTGGCCACAACCCGCGCCCATATCGACTGCGAGTCGGGCTGCATTGAGATTGCCGTTGGATCTGAAAAGCTCAAGCTTAACATCTTCAAGGCAGCCAAGAACTTTGATTGAGATTACATCAGGGATGACACGTCTGACGAGGACATGGCCGTCAGCGCGTGTATCGAACTAATTGGGACCTATTTAGATTGCTGCGGATTACCTGACGACTACCTAATCTACACATACTGTGAAGTTCCCCCACCCCTCCCTATCCCCGTACCTTCTCCTGACCAGACTTCTAACGAGGTTTTCTCCGCTTCCCATACCTCATGGTCTAAGTCATATCCGGGCTACTCACCATCAATCCACACTCTTGAAGACCGGATTGCCCTTTCTTTCCTGCCAAATCAGGTGGATTTGCAATTCCACACTGGGACCTTGAGCCCACATCTTACTCACTGGGGTTGTTCCTTTTTGGATCCATCTATCCAAGAAGCCCCTCTTCTTGGCCAATCTGAGGGCCAACTTCTTCCTCCTGACTTATTTTCTGTTCCGCCTGGGACACTCTCGTCCCATGAAATGCCAGACCTTTCACCATCCACCATCACTTTTCACACCACTATCACGATCACTTCACTTTTCACTTCACCACCCACCATCCACCCACCCTACCACCCTGCTGTATACCCTGCACCTCAGCTCTCATTACCCAACCTTTCGTCCTTTCTCTACCTTTCCCTGCATGCATATGAGGACATAGCATTGTTTGGCATGGGGGTGTGGATAGGCATCCATAGGATCTGGGTATTTTATGGTATCATGCAGTTTCCACCTATTTATAAATATGCAAGAAAAAGAAAATATATATATATATATGGTGTTTAGTAATGATCTGAAGGCTGAAACAAAAATACAATAAGTGTTTATGGATATTCAACCTCTGTTTTGAAGGCTTTCCAGGCCACAGAAGCTTGATTCACTCAGGCTCAGCTTAATTCACTTGTGCATTGAAAAAATAGATCAGAATCTCTCCTAACTATGGACGTATTCTTGTACCTGAGACACCAGTACAGGATTCGTTGGTTTGCTTCTACTCGAGAGCTTAAAGCAAACTTGGTTCACACTACACATATCAAGAAAGACCAAGCGAACATAAGATCCAACCCTAGTGTTCATTAGGAAAGGTGGAGTCCTTACCTGTGCACGCAGGTAGACTTTTTATCCCAGGCTTTAGTCTTGTGTTTAGGAGAGACTCTTTCCACCAAGAAAGAACTCTCCCACCAAAAAGAAAAGTGTGCTCCTCCAAATAATGTTGTAAGAGATATACTGACATGTGTTTCAAAAAAGAAAGGATACAAATAAGTTAGTATATCTCATAAATGTCTCTAAAGCCTCTACCCTAAAAAAGTTCTTCAGGGCAAGTCGCAAATACCCTATTTTCCTGTGAGCCACAAATGTAAGAAAATGGGAGTTGAGTTTCCATCATCTTTTTAAGGGTCAATCCGAAGACACGAGCTGAAACTGGGACCAACCTTTACTTAAAAAATCATGAAACCCTGGGCTTGAGTCTTAATGTTCATCTGGTCAGTCGTGATCCTTCACTATGCACAAGCCATAACCTCTTGAGCTCTTGAGTACGGCAAAAACCTCCTAGGTACTGGAAATCGTATGTAAGGTTTAAATATCAAGAGTCCTGGTTAGTCGAGAGATGATCTTTGTCATGTGAGACTTAAAGTACTGGTAGTCTTCTCTACAATTGGTTCTCACAATATCCAACAATAAACACACCTATATCGCCTCAGAAGAAAATCTTCAGCCTAAGATCATTTCTAAATACAACAAAAAAATGTTCTGCTAGGGACAAGCAAAAGATAGGCATGGGGGCATGATTGCACCGCAAAAATACACCTACAATTGTGTCCTCTAGTGCTATTTCCTAGCATTACCAATGCACATTACGGTTCCATAGTCGCATTTGTAAAAATACATACATGCATGCTTTAATTGAGAGGGAAGGAGAGTGAATAAATTGGCCTCGCAATTCACGTTTTCCTTAAGTGCTGCCTTGCAAAAATTCCACCTTCATTTATTATTTTTTTTTTTATTTTGTTCCCGCGGCTGCATGGCAACTTCTTTTACTCGCACCATTCCCAGCTCAGGCCCTTCCCTACGGCTGCCTCTCCCTGCGAAGCCATGCATGAGAGATGCACAGCCAGGGCATGGCCGTGCATGCTCTCCTCTTCTTTAAAAAGAGGGCACGGCTTCTTCTTGCAGGTAGCCTGGTCCACAACCAATAAAACCCAACGCAGCTCACTTCCAGGCCACCACCTCCTCCCTCTCCCTCCATACGTAGGACCTCCTCCTCAGAGGAGACACCCTGCAGGTAGGAGTCCTCACAATGGTGCACACCCACCACAGTGAGACCACCACCGCCCAGCTCTTCAAAGAGCCGACGGGCGTGGTGGCCTTCTTTTCCCTGTTTGAACGACCACGCCACTTCAGCCATTGGAGCGGGAGCTTCAAGCTTGAAGCTCAAAGCTCCACCAGCGGCAGCAAGGCGGCAGCAGCAGCTGCCCCAGCCCTTTCTGCGCAAGCCTGCAGGCCACCCCAGCCCTTCCAGCGTGCACCTGCAGGCACCATCGCCTCCCGCTTCTTCGCCCTGTCACGCTCTCTCTTCCGCCCGCAACTGGCCACTGCGTGCTTCTGCAACGACCGGCCAAGCTTCCCGCGCACCCCAGCCAACACCCGCAGGCCACCGCGTGCCCTGTCTCTCCCCTTCGCCCGCAACCCAACCCTCACCGCGTGCTCTATCGTGACCTTCCGCCCGCAAGCCACCGGCCGATGCAACCCTTCCACGTGCGCGCCAGCCACAAGCTGCATGCACTCACAGCACCTGCAGCAGGCGGTTGCACTGCTCGCCCGGCCACTGTAGCCACTGTTCACGTGTTTCTGTGGAACACTGTGGCTATTGTGGGGTGACCGAAAAGCTTCTCACTTATCCGGTCACCTGGCACGCCACTACCGGCCACTGCCCACGCACGCGTTCAGCTCCGCTCCCGCTCCAGCGCCCGCCCACGCGTCTGCATGCGTCCACATCGCCCGCACCTGCCCGGTCCTTCGCCCGCTCCCTTCGCCCACGTGTGCCTGCGAGCGCCCGCTCCAGCCTCTCCTTTCCCCACGCTCTCTCCCTTCCAGCATGACCCTATCCGCGTGCATACGCGCTTGCACGCGCGCGTGAAGCTCCAGACGGCGCATAGAACCTTCAGATGATGCCAGGCTACCTCAGATGACTTAACTGCAACTTCCTTCACTCAAGCAGGAAGCGCGCGGCTGCTCTCTCTCTCTCTCCCTCTCTCTCACTCTCTCTCACAACACTCTCTCACTCTCTTTACCAACGCTTACACACACATACACTCACACTTCCATACACACACACACCTATACTCTATTATATACATATATATATATGTATACATATATATATTGATATATATACATATATTTATATACATATATATATATACTTATATCTATATATATATAGTATTTATATAACTAAGTATTAGTATGCATATATCTATATACTTATACATATACATATATACATATATATTTACATATATGCATATACTTATATATATATATATATATATTAGTACTTACATAACTATGTATTAGTCTATATACATACATACATATATATATATATACACATCTATATACTTATATATATATATATATACATATATATACACATATACTTATACATACATTCATACAAACATACATACATACATACATACATACATATATATATATATATATATATATATATATATATACATACATACATACATATATACATATCTATCTATATAACTATATATATATATTTATGTCTATATAGTTATATATACATACTTATATACATACATATACATATATATATATATATCTATCTATACATATACTTATATATATATATATATATATATATACATGTATATATACCTATATATATATACATATACATAAATTCATATATACATATATATATATATAATTACATATAGACCTATATATTTATAACCATATATACATATAGATATATTTACATATATACATATATATTTATTTTCACATTATTTACCATACGTGGTATAGCGAGAATATCTGCACCAGTTGCTGATATTCCCCGATAAACGCGTACAAAAAAAGCGTGTTCACATTCATCCTCCACCAATCCACCTTACAAGCGGCACCTCGTCCTGTTGGTTGCGTCTTTCTAGAAGACGACCGACTCGACAGCGTGCTACACTCCATCTCCGCCTCCACCCCCACCCCTTTATACATTTATAGTATATACATATATAGGTATATATATACTATATTTACTTTATTTCTGTTTCGATTTCCTGCTAGTAAAAAGATTAAAAAATATATATAAAAGAGAAAAGATAATCTTTGACTTGCAAGTAATCCGTCTTGCGAATAGCAAGACCTATTTTGGAACCCTGATTTGGCTCAAAGCCAAGAACCTAATTTTGAGGGTGTGCCTCAAGGACAAAGATTACCAGAAAAAAAAAATCTAAATAGAAAAGCACCAAAAACACAATAAACGAATGGAAGAGATTCGTTGTAGGAAAGGCGTAGAAACCTGACTTGTAACCCCACTTCCCTGAGTTCGACCCTAGGCCTAAAAGTGACCAAGATAAAATAAAATAGGCCAAGTTAAAAATTTTTGTAAAGTGATGGTCAGGTCTGATTTAGGTTAACCACTATACACACTTCAACGATAAACTCACCATACTAACAACCTAACCGAGTCTGACACCATACCTCTGCGCCTACAAAGGGCACGGTGAGGCGTTGTCGTGGGTGCTTGCGATAGAAGGCGATGGTGCGGGCGCGCGAGGATGCTGAATAGGCACTAGAGAGAGCTGTAGGGGGTGGTGAAGAGCGCTGGTGCGACGCGCGGTGGAAGCGCAGGTACAGGCGAAGGCGCAGCACTTGCTACTGTGGAGGCACTAATGGGGGCGCACATGAATGGTGGATGCAGGGCGCAGCGCCTGCAGAGGGCACGCAAGGGCAGGCGGAGGGTGATGGCGTGGTGCCGTGCGTGGGTGGGCAGGTGGCTGCTGGTGTTGCGCCTGCAGTGTTGGCTGGAGGCGTGAGTGTGCTTGCAGAGGGCACGTAAGGCGCTGGAGGTGGAAGGCAGGTGCGCGATGTGCACAGTGCACACTATGGATGCTGGATCGCCTCCAATCCCCTCCGCCTCTCCTCTATATCTCTTCTTTTCCGCCTCCCAAGGGAACTGTTTGCATTTGTTGAGGGATGTGTTGAGCTTGGCTGGAGGATGAGGAAGAGATTGAGCCAGCTGTTTGTTGGGGAAATTTACCCCCCCCCTCCTTGTTCTTTTCCAATATCATTCCTGCAATAAAACATAAAATAATTACATACTATAAAATGCAATAAAATAGATAAAAACTCAAGTAATGATGCATGCATTTATTTAATTACTTAATTTGATTATTAACAAACATACTATGTTAGCATTAAAGTACTTAGGCGTAATAATAGTCCATTAAAATGGACTCATCACCTACTAGGGACTATGCTTAATTTCTAATCTTCTTGTACTACACACTTCTTGTTTGAAGTCCAAGGAGAACATTTTTGAAGATCAAAGAGGACTTGGAAATAGAACCAATTAAGGTTTCAATTGTTAGGGTTTTGGAGTGCTAGTTCACACTTGCCTGCATAGAAGGAAACAAACCCACCCGCATTTGTGTAATACCCAAACCCTTGATTGAAGAGATCTAATCAAGAAAAACCCTAAAATCAAGCTCTAAATTCACTTGAACTCTACAATCCTTAGACCTAATAACCTGAGAGTCAAATCAGGGTGATTTCTAGGTCTAGACCTGGAGTCATTCTGCCATCTTTAGGGCAGGTTAGGTAAAATTGGTCTACATTGTAGGCCAACCAACCTCCAAATTAGGTCACAAGTCAAATCAACTGCTAATTCAAGTGAAAAGAAACGCACAAAATAGAACATAAAACCGGTAGACTTAAGAGGTCAAGTTATCCATTCTGGTCTGCCTGGACCCTCAGTGCCAAGGAAGGTCGGGTGGGGGAAACCTTGTAACCCGTAGGGGTGCTCTACCATGTAGGGGTCTTTGCGGGACTCTCCCTTCCTGGCTGCCCAGGTAATTCTCATGTGGACGACTTTTTGATCCAGAGGTATCATCTGTCCCGAACCTCTATGGTCATCCAAAATCTTTGGGTGCCTAGATTGGGTCAATATCGCATCCAGTCCCTCATCCCTTCTATTTAGAGCACACACACATATTTTCTTGGGAATCTCTTTTAGATCTAATCAATTTCGATCCAAACTTGAATTTTGATTCTACACCTTAATTCCACCATCTGATTCAAAAATGCAGCCTGGTTACTTAGGAATACCATTCAAGAAACCTGAATCACAACGATCCATGAGAGATAGAATGGTTGACGATGCCCTTAGATTTTATGACATTGATTACAAAACCCCTAAACCAATTGAAGACATTCAGGTTAGTGTATCAACAACAACAACCTTCATCATAAATTGTGCACAATTATTATTAACAGAAGCAACAAAGGGATCAACCCAGAATATTCTCATAACAGGATACATTGAGATAGAAAAATTGCATAACTTTGAATATCTCCAAAGCATGACAAAATCTATACTTTGAGAAAAACAACAAGATGATGTTGAAAAATGGGAAGAGATGATGAAATTGTTGAAACAAGTTATCAATCAAAAATACCCGTACATGCCCCAAATAGTTAATGAAACATCTTGGAATAATATTAAGGATCAACATGATTTCCCAAATCCCAAGTTTAAGACACAAGGTTGTTGTGGATTCCCAACCCAGATGGAATATAATATACATGGAATAGGTTGGGAGGTCCCAATTGCTGGAGAACATGATTTTGAGCCAACCCTAGAAAACCAACACCCTGGTTCACCAAGCATAGAATTCCTAGACTCCTATAGTGATGAGGTTAAAATAGAACCTCTCGAGGGTGTAAATCCCACCCCTTATTCTAATAAGGTGACCCTCAAAGACAATTCTGACCTAGATTCTAGTAAGTCAACCCACATCCTTAACCTAGAATTTGGATCTGAATCTTCTTGGGACAATTACAAGGCCCCATGTGACGAAGATCAAAGTTTGAATTGGGATTATGATTCTGGGTCTTTATTTGATGAATATCCCTCTCCAACATCCTCAGAGATACAAATTGATTTTTCGGAAGTCATGCCAATCTATGATACAGAAATCGAGGAGTTGGATGAGTGGAGTTTTGATTGGGTCTTCCCTACAAGCCAAGAACCCAAGCCCAAACCCAATAGGGACACCTTTTTAAGCTAGAAATCTACAAACAGGCTAGACCCAAGTCAGGTTGCTGAATCTACATCTTGTGATTTATTCCATGGTGGAACCTTTAATCAAATTCAGAACTTGATTCTCACAAATTCTCCAACGATTTCGAATCTTACCATGATTTCGGAGAACCATTGTTTCCTGACAACTACGAGCCAATCTACGACCTCAGCTCACATGATTCATTCTTTGACTCTGACTCTGAGGTCCCTAATCCCGAGATCACTGATGCAAAATCAGGTTCCATTGAGATGGAATCATTTCTTTGCGATCCTCAGGAATCAAAACCAAAAAGTACCGAGAGTGACTACAACCCAGAATTTGGATCTTTTCTTGACCCAAACTTTCTTCATCCTATAAAGACTCTTCAAGCATTTACCTTTGAGTTTGCTGGCTACTACAAGGACTCTCTAAATAAACCCACCTTTAATTCCTTTTTAGATGAGCCCTCATACACAATTCTTATTGATGCCACCTCCTCTACAAATACAGAACTTATTTGAACCCGTTTTCAACCCCGACCCGCAATCGAATTCAATTTCTATTCTGATTCCCTTCTTACTGAGCCGATTGCAGATGATTCGCCTCTATATCTTTATCGGGTTTTGGACATCGATCAAACTACAAAACATGCCCCATCCTTCTCTGATCACTCTAGTAGGGTTCCTACATCCTCTACTGATTCTTTTTCATTTAAGGATCCCTACTCTGATTAGGCTGATTCGACTCAGCCAAACCCTGAATTCACACTTCCGCATCATTCTGACCTCCACAGTATATGGTGGGTCCCACATCTCTTGATCTATCTTATCAACCCACCAGATTGATTGGGTTTGGGCTACATTATCAGCCCGTTGATCTGAACAAGCACCTGGTTGGACCAACCAGGATTTTAATCAAGGTGCTTGTTCTACAAAACTTAGCTGATTTGACCACTCCTTCTCCACACCATTTTTCGCTCGGCTGAAGGTGATGAATTTAGCACTTAACGAGAGGCAACCTGTCATTCCAAAAATGCGAGATCCTTCTGATTATCCTTCTATACTTCACGTCTATTGCACCTTCAGTTCAATTTTTGGAACAGTCAATCCCACCTCTAGTACACATGGCAGAGCTTGAAATTGTTCGCAACAGTCCTCCCGACCCATTCGCCCACCCGATAATCTTGTTCTAATTCATGAACCCAAAACTATTTCACACCCTCCATTTACAATGAGGACATTGTAAAACTTAGCATGGAGGGTGGTAAAGTGCAAACATATAAAAATCAAAGTACGGAAGGGTTCTCACAAAAAAATCACGTATTCCAAAAATACCAAAAAAAATGAAAAAATTCTTGAAAAAGAACAAAAAATGAGAGGAGAGAAAATTTTGATGGCATATAAGTTTTGAAAAGAAAAGAAAAGAGAGTCATTAGTAAGAAATTAATGAATTAACTTAGTTCCAGACCATACCAAAAGAAAGAAAATGAAAAGCAAAAAGTGCTAATGAAACACAGAAGAGATTAGTAGGAACACTGATCTTAGGCCTCTTGGGCTATGACCATAGGCTTAAAAATTCAAGTATCTGCTAAGATCTAGATAGTCCTCAAGAGGTTGAGGAAAATGCAAAGCTTAAGTATTAGGTCTAAGGCTTAGGGAGTATTCAGCCTCGTTAACTGACCTCTAGTTTGCGGGACTCGGTAACCTAAGCACCCCAAACCACACACAGTCTGGTTCAGTGCGCTTAAGTATCAAAATCACACAAATGCATTTAAGTTATTCTAAAAAAGTCACCTAGATTAGGAGCGGCTAATCAACACAAGTTGATTTGGATGAGTTCCTGGTGCGAAGAGATGGGAAATTCCACTCGAAGATGTGCAGTAACATATCGTCTCATCGGTGCCTATCTCCTAGGATATTTACATATCCTACCAGGGGCATGTAAGCACCTTATGCTGGTTCAGATGCCATGGGCGGCATTATCCCAAAATGTTGATTGCCAGGGTCTGGATTTAGCCATAGAACGCCATGGGTAGGATTATCTCGAAATCTTGAAAGCTAGGGTTCTGGGGCTTGCCATGGGTGGTTCTATCCCGAAGTATCGATTGCCAGGGACCCTTCGAGGATTGATGATGGGGACTAGGAATCTAATACAGACCGTATTGAGAAGCCAATCCGAAGTAAGATATAAAAAGAAAAGAGAGAGAAAACTCTCCAAATAAAGAAAATTTCTCTGTCTCTCTCTTACTAAAGCACACTGCAAACTGAACCAAGGCTTAAATATATTACAAGCATGGGTGCTTTAACCACGAAGTTCAACGAACCTTAGGATAGTTCCTGTGGGCCTTAAAAACCTTCATCGCAGACTGAGGCTAGAGCTGGTCAGGTCCGGATCTTGGTTGGTACTTGAGTACCTCTAGGCCTACTATCGGCATTCTAACCTAATCGACAAAAGAAAGCACACATCACAATTTTGAGCATCAAAAAGATTACATGGTCTAGAATCAAAGTTAAAACCTCAAAATTTTGCAAAGGGACTAGAAAAAGCTAGGCATGGGGGTATGATGGGAACACCATCATGAGCCATAACTAGCTCATTTTGATCCAATTGAGAGAATAAATGGTCCTACATAACCGCTTGAAGGTCATAATTCACTGCATAACCTTTCTAAGAGTAAAATAAGAAACTTGGGTTAAAACTGTAATTTTACCATTGCAGTGCAAGCACGGGTTTTCTCAAGGGGTAAACAAAGGTCAAATGGTCTTAATAAGATAACAAGTGGGTTGGATTTGACAAAAAAGGGTTTGTGCAAGTTCTATGAATTAAATGACTTATAGAAACCCTAAAATAGACCCACTTGATTAACCAAGGCTCTGGGTAAGATAAAATTCACCAAAATCCTCTAAAAATCTTATAAAAATATCCTCTAGGGTTTAGCACTTTCAATTTGTCCATTGAAACCCATCTTGACCTAGAATGGGGTCTTAGACAGATATTTACCCTAAATTAGGTTTTTGCATAAATTACTCAGTCAAATGTAGTCAAACCCAAAATCCAACTTCACCATTGGATTCCTTAGGTCCAAATTAGGTTTGTACCAAAATTTGGACCTAGGGGGAACTCATCTTGACCTAGTCTGCAAAAAGGTCCAGTCTGATTACATTTCTACCCCTAACTTTCAAAAACCCTTGCATTTAGCCTCCTAACTTCTTCACCATCTTTGCAAGTAGATCCCTCCACCATTATAGCGGAGGAATCCTACTCCGACAAGCTTTGAAAGGAGGTTTCTCCTTGATTGCTTAGAGAATCCCCTCCAAAATTAGAAGGGAGATTCTCTGAGAAAATCCCTCCAATATGAACCCAATTTGATGCCCTAATTCCTTCCCAATCTCTCATGCGAATGCATGAGAGATTTGGGTCTCTTTTGAAGTTTCCATCTCCGGCGAGTTTTCCATGCTTGGACGCTTGGCTTCCAAGCACAAATCCCTCTCTAGAGACCAATTTAAAAGACTCCCCAGATCCAACCGAGTCTCCTCAGCTTGAAATTGGGCAGTTCTCCTTACATTCCTCTCTCCCTCACCGGCCACAACCCTCCACAAGCTCCGACGGCTTCTCCCTCACTCACTCGTCGCCCAACCACAATACCAGTGGTTGGGATGTCTTCCTCTCCATCCTCCGTGTCGCGCAATACCGGCCGACGTCACATCTACCCTATCTTCTCCGTCGCCTCATCTACGGAGGTATTCGTCTTCCCCACGTCCGACAACCATACCGGCGTGGGATTCCGTCCCCTTTCGTCCCTTAGAAGTAGGTTTTTAGACTCTCTCTCTCTCTCACTTTCTCTCCCTCTCTTTATTTCCCTAAATAGTCCACCGACGCCACTGACCGCCGTCACCTTCTCCACCTCCGATGATACATCCGACGAGGTGCTCCCGTCTATCCACACCTCCATCCACCTTGCTGACCCCCCTACAACCTCCACCTCAACTCCCTAATCACATCCCATCACTCCAATCTCTCCATCGATCACTCAAACACCCCACTGAACACACCCGCACATCCGCACACAGTGTGCCCTAGGCATGCCACCACAGCCACCCACATGCCATGAAACCACTCCCATCACATCCACCGTGCTCCAGCAATGCTCCCTGAGCGATTTGACGTCGCTGCGAGGCTGTGCTATTGATTTCAGGTAGCTGGACGATGGTTGCCATTACTACCGAGCTTGAAGCTCGCTTGCTACGCTACAGGCTTTGCGCTACTCCAGGTGAGACCCCCAGGCTGTGCAGACTTAAGGCACACACGCGTCGAAGCCCTGACGCGAGGACTCCAGCTGCTACTTCCCTTCAATTTGGCCAAGCACTCTCTATGGTAGATGCGTGGAAGAAGGTGGGACATTTAATCCCACCTCAGAAGTGGAAAGACGCCTGCACCAACATAAATTGATTTTGTGTTAGTGGCTCTTTGCCTCCTACACTGAGGGTGAGGTCCTCTTCTCCCCTCTCACCGAACTCGTCTACGACATAACCCACGGACCTGGCTGAATCGGACTACATGATTACCCCTCACTCCTCGCTCACCACACACGCCAGTGACCCTGGACCCGGGTCTGCATTAGGTCCGATTACCAGACTAGTTAAAGGCTATGGGAGAGCGGTTCTGAAATAGAAAAGAGAGAAAGAGAGGAGAGCTACGTAGGGGAAGGGGGGTTTTTCTCTGAGGAGTTTGCCTTTGACACTTAGTCGAATTCAGAGGGTACAGCAGGGCTAAAGGAAGAAGACAAGAAGAAGAAGAGAAGGTAGACGGCAGAGAAAGAGAAGAAGGAAGAAGCTGAAGAAGAAGAGAAGGTCAGGACAAAGAAGACAGAGAAAGAAGAGAGAAGGCCAAAGGCAGAAGAAAGAAAAGAACAAAGTCAAAGGTAGAAGGCAGAGAAGAAAGAGAAGAAGAGAGGGCTCGCAAAGGCAAAAGAAGAAGAAGAAGAAAAGAGAAATCAGAGAAAGAGATCAGAAGAAGAAAAGAAGGAAAAGTACTGTAGCATAAATCATTTAAAACGTATGATTTTGCAATCTGACGTTTGAATTCATATTTTCTTCTCTAAGTACATTTTAGTAATTCTTATTTTTCCTAAAACTCTTCATATACTCATGCTCTACTTTCCTAATTAATTTTTGAGTAATATTATATGTTCAAATTGCATTTATTGTTGAGCTTAGTGTGTGAATTCTATTTACTCCCTGTGTTCGACCTCGAAATATATTCGAGTAATAAAATTGTATTTGTTTTGAATGCTATTTCGGCTATAATACAACGCAACACTCTTAAACACTGATTCAGCGCTCTCAACAATGGGGCAGCTACAAAATGAATTTCTTTAAATTAGGTGGTGCGGCCCAAACAATTCAATCAATTGGCCCAAATGCACCACCAATTAAGGCACACATAAAGGTGATTAACCTAATATGATTTCTACTCTTTTATGTGTTGAATTGGTGTACCAGGTCAAAAAGTCAGAATCCCGATTGAGTAGAAAAATCAAGTTAGGTTATGTGACTCAAATGTGGGTGTATAAAGTGTGTATATTGATTCGTCCCACAGCAAGTATCTTTTTGCTTTTTTTTATAAAATGCGGGGGTGAAATGAGTGGAGGTGGCAAACAAGACAAACAATTCTATCCTAGGGTTTATGCAAGCACTTAAGTAGATTTGGTCTTGGTTATGAGTGTGGCGAAATGAAACTAGTGGGGGGAGATGTGAGGAAAAACTTTCAGAATTCTCTACCCACACTTTACTCCAATCTACCGCCCTCAGCTCCACGATTGGGTTCCTGCAAGATAATAAATCAAAGAAGAAAGATAGGTTAGAGAAATATGTAAGTAATGCGGGAAAACGTGATAGAAACCAATGAGCGTTGCCTCCCTGGCAAGAGTGCCAAAATGATCGATGTCCTTGGCGTAGATTGTGTAGAAAATTAGCATGTTGTAGTATAGTGCGAAATACATCTCGAGCAAATAAATTAACGGAACTTTGTGAGTCTCTGTCAATCATAGGAAGGCAGAAAACACTTTTGATTTCATACGTTTGTTCTCAATATGATTACTAAATAATAGAAACAATCAATCACAATATCCACATTACAAAGAGATTGAATTTAATATACATGCAATAGATTAAAAACATGAATGTAAATAGCTACTACTATAACATAATAAGGGCACCACGGGTGGTTCATGGTGCCCTTTTGGAGAGGTTTGGGAAGAGCAGCAACAATCCGTCTGGGTGGCCCAACGAATGCTTCAGACGGAGGTGCAGAGACGGATGCAGAGAAGATGGGAAGAAGAAGAAGAAAGAGAGGTTGAAGGAGTTAGAAGAAGAATTAAGAGAATTTCCTTTCAAAGGGGGCCCTTAGGCCTCCTTTTATAGCTTTAGTGAAGAGAAATTAAGGTATTTGGCCCCTTAAATCCATGCAAAGGCTTCAGATTAATTAGATTCATTGATCAGAAGATCAACGACCCTGATTAAGCCTTCCAAATCCTTCTTTTATCCTTGGTTTCATCTGGTGCTACCACATTGCAGCCTGTGTGCCCTTGGATCACGATCAGAAGGTTCACCTCACCCACGTGCCCACTGCTTCATTTCTTGCTTCGCCGCTAGCCTCTTCTGAGCGCCCGAACGTCAGTCGTTCGATCTTACGATCAAACGGCTTAAACACATGCTCCATTACGCCTTTGAATCCTAAAGCTCTTGCACGCATGTCTATGCATGCGTCATATCATGCGTTCTTGATCCAATGCCTCCGCACCCACCACGCATCAGCTGGCAAGCTGCCTAATGAAGATCCAACGGTTGATTGCGCCCACGCTCGTCGCTTCTCCTAATTTCACGTCCAGTGCACTTCGATCCCACGTCACCCACTGTTTGTTAGGCTCCCTCTACTCTACGCTACATGCATGGATTGTCAAGCCTTCCATTTCTTGTGCGACTGTTCTCGGCCATTGGATGGGAATCCAACTGTCAAGAACTCTCTTGTGCATGATGAGGCGACTGGAGGCGGCAACGTGGCTGCATCGCGACCGTTGAATGATGATCCAACGACCCGTGGTTCTCCTTTCCAAATTGGGGTGCAGTGAGGGGTGGCTACGATGGCGCCACATGGCGCCATCATGGCCATCCATCTTCTTCTCCTTATATCTGATGATGTAGGCCTTTGATTAAGTTGATTTCTATGTCATTGGATTGTGAATGTTGATCCGGATCCATCTGTACGGTTGGATTTGTCATCTGAGGTCCAAATATTCCTTAATTTCCCCTTGGCTCCTGCTTCTTCTGTGGTCTCCCTAGGGTGCTACGGGAGTTTGATTGATGCGCTCTTAGAAGCATTGGACTCCCGTCGTTATTCCGAACAGATCCATAAGGTTAGATCGATCATCCACAACCCTGTATTACCTGCAATTAATAATACCTCTCAAATAGCACATTATTATGTATAAAACATATAAATCATCTAAGATGCAAAGTACGAGTGTATGCATGCAGAATGCCCATGTTAAGCTAGGTTCTATCTTAATTCAGGCGATTTAGGGTTTATGATTGCTGCGTAATCAATCGACGTGTTTCACGTGTTTGAAATCGAGGTTAAGAATAACCCGTCGTCGTAGTTGCAAAACTAATAATCAAATATAATTTCTACCGAAACTCCAAGGGAGTTCGAAGTCGAACAGAGGGAGGTGACATTTACTTTGTCTGAAAATCGGGCTTCAATTTGTTTCTTTTTGGTGTTCTAGGGTTTTTTTTTTTTGAACTAAAATGACATGTAATCATAAGAGAGAGATGGAATCAAATATCATGTATTGCATGAATGTCAATTACAATAAACTATGAAAGCATAAAAGAGAATGGGGTGAGAAGAAATCTCCTGAAGTGGCTATTCAGTGAGACGACAGTGCCTAGCGGAAGCTCAGACGAAGGAGTTGGGAAGCAGGACGACAGAGGTGAGATGCAAGAGGACATTGGGTAGAGGAAAGCTTCAGCATGGCTCCGGAATGGAGGTAAGAAGGCAATGATGATCTGCTACTGGAATGGAGGTAGGAGGACTGCTCCAAGGTGACCTATGAATGGGAATGGGAAGATGGAGGAATATTTGGTGGGGCAGAGTTTCATTACACTAATAGGTGCCTTGGGAGCTTGAGAGTAAGCTCTAACGGAGCGTTGGTAGGCTTGCTAGAGCTTAGGAGTAGGTGGGAGTAGAGTAGGTAGAGATGGCTTGGAAGGGAAGGGGTGTAGGTCCTTATATAGTTGATGAGAGGAGGCTAGAATAGGCATAAGACCAATAGCAACCTCCAGGACGTCGCTGTAAGTGTCACTGTAGCCAGCTCACGCCTGCTCACGCACGTAGCTGGCCTTGCACCTACAAGCAATTAATGACAGTTGTAAGCATCACTAAATGTCCACCAGGCTGTCGCTGAAGGTTGGAGCCAACCAAGTACACGCCCGCGCGCATGTAGGCTTACACATTCTCGAGGTGCGTCAGCTGCCGCATGCACCATCAGCGTCCATCGAGTGATGCCACATGGCGATGCCTTCGTCGCTAGATGTCATCCAACGGGTGCAATTCGATTACACCTACTCTTCGCGCGATTGCCACCCCACGCCATGGCTCAAACTCGCGTCGTGCATCTGCAGAGAGAGTGCCTCACCATTTGGCCAAGGCACTCTTTTGATCAAGTGCAAGACACTGCTGTCTTACGTTTCAGGTGCCCCTCAGCCATTTGATTGAGATCCAACAGCTAAGATCTTTCCATGCGGTGGGCTTGGGGATGTACCAGCTCAGGTGGGGTGGCCTGGATGGTGCCACGTGGTGTCATCTGGGCTAGCCGCCTTCTTCTTCTTGTGGAGGGTACAACAGAGCTCTAATCGGGGTGATTCTCGCGTTGATGGATTGCGATCGTCACTCTGAATCCATCAGTACGGTCAGATTCTTCATCTGAAGCCCGTAAAGATGTCGCAATACCTCCTGGTCATGTAAAATGACAGAATTAATGTACATAATATACAACTATCCTAAATGTAATGCAATGGATGTTTGAAAAATATTTATATCATGATATGCAATGCTAGGCCTAGGAACTATCATAAATAAGCATTTTACGTGAATTTACGCATGTTTATTAGTCGCTCTCGTAACTGAGGAGGGGGAGTAGGTGCTTAACAACGATGAAGCTCTCTTGAAGTAGAACTAAGGCTTGAAGAGCTAGAGCTTCTTCTAAAGTGTTTTGGACACAAATAGTTGTGGAAATTATATTGCTTAGTGTGTATTTGCAAGGCAAGGGTACTCCTCTATTTATAGAGGGTTTAAGAAGGCTTTAGAAGGCCTTGGAAGGCTTCCATAGCAGTTAAGGTTCATCCCAAGGCAGACTAGGTCGAAATCATAATCATTAATGATTCTGACAGGGTCATCAAACGTCTGGGAAACAAATCAAACTTCTAGAAGTCACTCTTAAGACGTCTGGGAACTAAGTCAAACGTCTAATTCTAGACGGGTTCTCTTACTGACTGACGGGAACACCATCATGAGCCCTAACTAGCTCATTTTGACCCAAAGAAGAGAATAAAAGTTCCTACATAACCAACTAGAGGTCACAATTCACTAAATAACTTTTCTAAGAGAAAAGCAAGAAACAATTGTAAAATTGTAATTTTACAATTGCAATACAACAACAGGTTTTCTCAAGGGCTAAACATAGGTCAAAAGGTCTTAATAAGATAAAAAGTGGGTTGGATTTGACAAAAAAGGTTCATCTGAGTTCTGAGAATTAAATGACTTCTTGTAACCCTAAAACAGACCCACTTGATTAAAAAAGGTTCTAGTCAAAATAAAATTCACCTAAACCCTCTAAAAATCATACAAAAATATTCTCTAGGGTTTAGAACTTTCAATTTGGCCATTGGAACTCATTTTGACCTAGAATGGGGTCTCAGACATATATTTACCCTAAATTGGGTTTTTGCATAAATTACCTAGTAAAATGTGGTCAAACCCAAAACCCAACTTCACCATTGGATTCCTTAGGTCCAAATTAGGTTTGTACCAAAATTTAAACCTAAGGGGAACTCATCTTGACTCACATTGCAAATAGTCCTGATTACATTTGTACCCCTATCTTTCAAAAACCCATACATTTGGCCCCCTAGCTTCTTCATCGTTCTTTGCAATTAGGTCCCTCTAGCATTATAGCGGAGGAATCATACTCTGGCGAGATTTAGAAGGTGATTTCTCCCTGATTTCTCATAGAATCCCATTCAAAATTGGAAGGGAGATTCTCTGAGAAATTCCCTCCAATGTGAACCCAATTTGAGGCCCTACTTAGTACCCAATCTCTCATGCGAACGCATGAGAGATTTGGGTCTCTTTCAAGTTGCCATTGCCAGCAAGCCTATCTTGCTTGGAAGCTTGGCTTCCAAGCATAAAATCGACTTCCAGGGCTCTATTTAAAGGAGCCCAGTTCGCCCCGACTCTTCGAAGCTTGAAATCGGCCGGAATTCCCCTCAATTGCTACCCTCCACTGGCTAACTCACACATCAAGCTTCGACGACCTTCCTTGATCTTCTCCGTCGCCTGACCACAATACCAGTGGCAGGTTCCTCTTCCTCACGTTCGTCCGCGTCGCACAGCATCCGCCGATGCCCCTGCCTCCCCTTCGTCCTCGCCGACAATCCTCTGAGCATCTTCGTCTCCGACGTCGGCAATACGCGCTAGATGCCATCTCCATCTCCCTTTTGTCTCTTCACCTCCTAGAAAAGTTCCTCTCACCCTTTACTTCCTTTCCCCCTCTTTATTTCCTAAATCAACTACTGCCGCACTCCACAACCATCATCTCCTTCACCTCCAACCACCAACTCCGGCAAGATCAATCCACCACCACAGATCACCCCCCTCACTGATCCATAAGCTCCGCCACAACTCCCTGATCACAACCCCTCACTCATATCACTTAAACACACCCACACATCCGCACACAGTGTGCCCTAGGCACACTCAGGCATTCCCACGCCATGCTAACCACCACAGCACACTCGCCGTGCCTCGGTGAAGCTTCCTGAACATTCTGATGTGACCGCAAGGCTGTTTTGGTGCTTTCAGGTACAAACGGTCATCCGCCATTGAAGCGAAGCTTGAAGCTTGCTTGCAGTCGCTCCAAGCTTCACCAGCCCCAGGTCATTGCCCCAGGCTACGCGGAAGATACTCGTGCACAACTCTAGGCTGCCAATTGGTGTCAAGAGCAGTGGTGTTGAACGATTACGAACCTACGCTAACGTGTTTGGTTTTGGAAAACCTGTCATTGTAGTTCGAAAGCGAAGAATTCGTGTTCAACAAATAAAATTTATACCGAAAATAATTCCGGGTCGAACATAGGGAGGCTACGTTGATCTATTCCGTAATTATATTTTTTTTAAGATTTTCTTTAAGCAAGGCGTTATAATTACAATGGGGCTATCAAACTATGAGAGAGAGAGAGAGAGAGAGAGAGAAAGATAACATGCATTCAATATTTCAATAGTTTATAAAAGTTACACTAGAATGCGGAAAATCAATTACACTATAAAGCAGAAAATTCTACACTAGAAAAGTTGTAAATAAGAATGGGGAGAGAAATGTTATCCTCCTCGACGATTGCTTGGAGGACGAGCAGGACGGGACGACGCCTGGACGAAGGAGAACGAAGCGGGACGAAGGAGGACGAATCAGAAGAACGGGAACGAAGCAGCACGTCGTCGTCGTCGCGGGATCCACTTCCGAAGGGGAACGAAAATTGGACTTTATCTCGCGAGAAGCATCCCGGTGTGGGACAAGCTTCTCTTGAGCTTTGGAGGGGTAGAGAGGAGAAAGAAGGGATGAGAATTTCGTATGGAGGGGTCTCCTTTTATAGTTGCAAGGAGTGGGGGCAAAATGGACATTACAACTTCAAAACAATAAATGAGGGGTCTTTAGTGACGGATGAAACCGTCGCTAAAGCCCCCAGCGCGCGCATCGCTTCCGCGCCCACGCGCGCCCGCTCAGCCACCCGCGCGTGTAACGCCTACGTGCTTCTATTGATTTTCAGCCGTCCGATCGCGAGATCGGACGGCTTAAAATCGTGCCTTCACTGCTGCCGCCCGCCCGCCTGCACGTGCGATCGCGCGTCCACGCGGGCGTCCAATCGCGCGTCGTCCTGATTGAGCGCGCACGGCCGTTGGATCCCCATCTAACGCTCATCTGCGCCCGCTCAATCGTGCCTTCCGCTCCCTCGCCGCGGCTCGAACTCGTGCCCCGCGCTCGCGTCAGCGCGCTCGACCGCTGCGCTGCGGGGCGCGGATGGTCGAGCGCATGTTTTAAGCGCCGGGCGGCCACAGCCGTTGGATCGAGATCCAACGGCTGAGAGGAGACGGGTGCGCGGTCTTCACAAGATGCATGTGGCCATTTTGGCGGCTGAGATGGCGCCACGTGGCGCCATCTTGGCTTTCCATCTTCTGGAAGTTGTAGATGGTGCCACGGATGTCAGATTGACTCGATTTTTGTGTCGTTGGGCTGCGATCGTCGATCCGAATTCATCCGTGCGGTCGGATTTGTCATCTGAAGTGTGGATTTACACCATCCTGGCCCTTGATCTTCTAGGGTTCCCCGGTCTCTATCTGATGCTGCGGATGCCTAATTAGGGCGATCTTGGAGTCGTTGAACTCCAATCGTCGCCCTGATCACATCCATACGATTGGATCTTTGATCCAAGGCCCCGATAAAATGTTTGCCCTGTCTAAGCACATAAAAGGAGACAATTAACCTCCATTTTATTCAAACTACTCTAAATGCAAGATGATGCATGTTATGCAATATTTATATTATGAAATGCAATCCTATGCTTAAGAACATACATATATAGACATTTTAAGTAGTGTAAATGTGTTTACATCATACCCCCATGCCTACCTTTTGCTAGTCCCTAGCAAAACTATATGCTATTTATAAAAGAATTAAGTTAGATTATTTGGACCTGAGTTATTTTCAATCATTAAGAAATTGTCTACTTAGGAACTGAACTTTCAAAGACACAACAGTGCCCGGGTATCAGCCAAAATGCAGACCGCCTCAAGCCTCGCCTTATTCAAAGAAACATTTCTTTTTCTCTTTTTACTCTTTTCTAATTCTTTTTTTTTTTTTTTTTGGATTTTCAACTTTTAGGGTTTAAGAGTGGCTTCTTACGGCCATTCAACTCACCCAAGATTTGATGAGAACCCTAAGTTTTAAGCATCTTATTGTGATTGTGATAGACTCGTTGACCGGCAGTTAGAACGGACTTCGGATTTCTACGCCTCTAGGTGACCTAACCAGAATTCTGCCTAAAGGTGTATCTTTACAACCGGTAGCTTTCTCCCTACTTTTATTTTTTTTACGGGGTCAACACAAGGGTGAATCCAGTGTATATCTCCCTGGTTTATTTTACTTCTCCGCTTCTTCCTGAGTGTTTTGGGAATTTTAGTGCATTTTCTGAGCTGGGTTCTGGACAACCGGTCGATGAGCTGTTACCACCGACAACTTGCCAGCCATACTCGTGCGGCGAAGTGTGGCTTATTTCTTTTTGTTCTTTTCTCCTGTTCTCAGTTTTTTTTTTTTTTTTTTTTTTGTAAGTAGGTGGCTTCCCTGGTCTAAGATTTACCTAAAGGTGGCAAAAAGAGAAAAGTCCAGTGACTGGGCTCTAGACAACCTACCTATGGGCTGTTACCCACGATAACTTGCCAGCCATATCACCCTAGAAGGTTCATTAGCTACCCAATTTTCGTTAGAATCGCCGAGCAACGAGTCAGTGCAAAGAAAGTGTGTAGATGCTTAAAACTCAAAATTCCCTTAAATCAGAGGGTGGGTTGACAAGTCGTGTACTTATCACCCAAACTTATTTATTCCAATTATAATAGAATTAAGATGGCGAGAACTCAAAGACAAATCCACATTTTAGTACATACACAGGCTAATTAAGTCCAAAGACCTGAGGGTCTTTGTGTTCAGATCCTAATGTAAAATTTCTTAGGATTGAAAAGTCCTAATGTCCAACTAATCCTTCCTAATTTTTTTTTTTTTTTTTTTTTAGAAAGAGAGCAATTTATATGGATTTCACAAAGCTGACCAACTAATTCAAAAATGAATCCACCCCCCATGCCTAGCTGATGCAATGTCCTCATTGAAAAAGAGACATGAAAGAAAGGGTAGAATATGAAAGATGTCACCTGGATATGAAGCTCGTATCAGCCTTGTGTTATATGTACAACTGCTGAGTTTAATGCCGTCAGCTAGGCGAAGTCCAGCCAAAGAAGTCACAGAATGGCTAGAGCAACAGAGTCTGAAACGGGTTCTGGAAGATTACGGTCAACAACAGGCTTCAGACGTTGACCGTTGACTTTAAAGGTGTTACCCGTCTTTGGGTCAGAAATCTGAACGGCACCATTTAGAAAAATCTGATCAATTATGAATGGGCCATTCCATTTAGATCTAAGTTTACCAGGAAAGAGCTTAAGTTTAGAATCGAATAACCAGACCTTCTGGTTTGGCTCAAAGCTCTTGCGGGAAATCATTTGATCATGTAGAGCTTTGGTCCGAGCCTTGTAGATCTTGGCATTCTCATAAGCATCATTTATAAGCTCCTCCAACTCAGATAGTTGGAGTTTCCTGGTCTTCCCAGCTAGATTTAGATCTAGATTGCATTGTTTGATTGCCCAGAATGCCCTGTGTTCAATCTCTACAGGTAGATGACACGCCTTTCCATACACCAGACGGAATGGAGACATGCCGATGGGCGTTTTATACGCCGTACGGTAGGCCCAAAGAGCGTCCTCAAGCTTTTGAGTCCAATCCTTGCGATCGAGCCTAACCGTTTTTTGCAGAATGTTCTTGATCTCTCGATTAGAGATCTCGGCTTGTCCATTCGTTTGGGGATGGTAAGGTGTGGAAATTCGATGATTAACCCCGTATTTGGCCAATAAACTCCGGAATTGGGCATTAGTAAAATGGGTGCCACCATCACTGATGATAGCCCTCGGAATCCCGAATCTACTGAAGATATTTTTCTTGACAAAGTTGATGACCACCTTGTGGTCATTGGTTCGGGTAGGAATTGCCTCAATCCATTTAGACACATAATCAACAACGACAAGAATGTATTGATGTCCAAATGAAGGGATAAAGGGTCCCATGAAATCAATGCCCCAAACATCAAAAATTTCGACAGGAAGAATAGGGTTTAAGGGCATCATGTCTCTCTTAGTTATGCTCCCGAGTGCCTGGCATCGAGGGCATGACCGTGAGAAATCCTGGGCATCCTTGAATAAAGACAGCCAATAGAAGCCAGATTACAAAATTTTTGCAGCCGTCTTTTTCCCGGAGAAATGTCCACCACACCCAGATGCATGGCAGAACTCAAGTATACTGTTGAATTCATTCTCCGGTATGCATCGGCGAATAATATGATCAGAGCCGATGCGATACAGTTCAGGGTCCTCCCAAAAGTAGTATTTGGCCTCAGATTTGAGTCTATCCCGTTGTTGCTTGGTCCAATCCTGGGGGATTTGACCAACGGCCAAATAGTTAACAATGTCAGCAAACCATGGGGTGTGGACACCTAAAACTATAAGAATGGTTTCATCCGGAAAAGTGTCAGCAATCGGAATGTCCGGACAAGAAGAATCACCTAGGAGTCTCGACAAATGATCCGCCACCACATTTTTTACCCCGGTTTTATCCTTGATTTCAAGATCAAATTCTTGAAGAAGAAGAATCCAACGAATAAGCCGGGGTTTAGCATCCTTTTTAGCCAAGAGATGTCTCAAGGCCGAGTGGTCGGTATAAACAATAACATGAGACCCCAAGAGATAAGCCCTGAATTTTTCCAACGTAAATACTACAGGTAGTAATTCCTTTTCAGTAACAGTGTAATTCCTCTGGGCTTCATCCAAAGTTTTACTAGCGTAGTAAATGACAAAGGGCTTTCGGTCAATTTTCTAACCCAGGACAGCCCCTACCGCGTAATCAGAAGCATCGGTCATGATCTCAAATGGGGCTATCCAAATAGGTGGTTGCAAAATTGGAGCACAGGTGACTGCCGTTTTTAGGAAATCAAATGCCTTTCGGCATGATTCGTCAAAAACAAACGGCGTTTCTTTGGCAAGAAGATTGCTCAAAGGGCGGGCAACCTTCGAGAAGTCCTTGATGAATCTTCGATAAAATCCCACATGGCCAAGAAATGATCTGATTTGTTTAACTGATGTGGGAGGAGGAAGTTTAGCGATAGCATCAACCTTAGCTTTGTCCACTTCAATTCCCCATTCAGAGATTACATGACCCAAAACGATGCCCTCTTGGGTCATGAAATGACTCTTTTCCCAGCTAAGGACCAATCGTGTCTTGATACATCGCTTAAGAATCATTTCCAAATTAGCCAAACAAGAGTCAAATGATTCTCCGAAAATGGAGAAATCATCCATGAAGACTTCCATAAACTCTCCCACCGTGTCGGAAAATATGGCTAGCATACACCTTTGAAAAGTCGCAGGTGCATTGCATAACCCGAAAGGCATCCTACGAAAAGCAAAGGTTCTGTAGGGACAGGTGAAAGTAGTTTTTTCCCGATCCTCGGGATGGATAGGAACTTGGTTGTATCCCGAGTAGCCATCAAGAAAACAGAAGTACTTCTGCCCGGTTAATTTTTCCAAGATTTGATCAATGAAGGGTAGGGGAAAATGATCCTTTTTAGTGGCAGTGTTCAGCTTCCTGTAATCAATACAAACTCTCCAAGAAGAAGCTGAACGAGTTGTGATAGATTCTCCTCTCTCATTAGTCACAACAGTAATCCCGGCTTTCTTTGGAACAATCTGAACGAGACTTACCCAGGGACTGTCAGAGATTGGATAAATAATTCCTGCATCGAGCCACTTGATGATTTCCTTTTTGACCACTTCTCGCATATTTGGATTCAATCTCCTCTGCATCTGGCGAGAAGGGCGGGATCCATCTTCCAAGAATATTCTATGATTACAGTAAGATGGCTCGATCCCCCTAAGGTCATGAATGGTCCAACCAATTGCCTCCTTATGTTCCTTTAGGACCTTAATCAACTTAATCTCTTGCTCCTTTGTCAATTTAGCACTGATAATCATAGGGAGCGTATTCTGAGGTCCTAAAAATTGATATTTCAAATTCTCGGGCAATGGTTTCAATTCGAGCTGGGGTGGGGTGATGATTGATGGTCGGGTAGATGCTGAAGATTCAACAAGAGGGAGAGGTTGTGAGTGAACAAAATCAGTAACCTCTTCCGAAGATGTTAAGTCAGAGGGTTGCGGGTCAAATTCATCAACCAAAGAGGAACTTTCAATTGAAGAAACTGTCAAACAAGTTTCAATATTAACATTATCCTCATCAAGTTCCTCAATAAATCCACAATCCTCAAATTTGTTGATCGCCTTAAAAATATCTAATTTCATACGTTGCTCCCCAAAGGCGATTTCCATGCTACCGCTTTCACAATTAATGTTGGCCTTTGCGGTAGCCAGGAACGGACGCCCTAGAATGATGGGCATGTTCCTTAGATTATCTGGTACATCCATGTCAAGGACAAGAAATCTACAGGAAAATAGAAATCCTTGACCTTAACTATAACATCTTCAATAACGCCTCGCGGGTTTGTGACCGAACGATCCGCTAACTGTAGCGTTACTAAAGTTGGCCGAAGTTCGCCTAACCAAAACTTCTCGTAAAGAGAAGTCGGAATTAGGTTGATGGATGCACCGAGATCCAAAAGTGCTCTATCAAATGTGTAATCTCCGATAACGCAAGAAATCAAAGGAGCACCAGGATCTCTCTTTTTCTGAGGGAGGTAGTGCAGGATAACAGAACTAGCCTGCTCAGAGAGTACCACCTTCCTCGGAACAGATTCTCTCGACTTACGCTTTTGTGTACATAATTCCTTTAAAAATCTTGCGTAAGTCGGTATGTGCTTGATAGCATCAAGGAGCGGGATATTGATCTCAACATTCTTAAATAAATTCAGAAGCTCCTCATTGCTATCAACAGACTTCTTCTTCTTTGCTTTGGTTAAGGCTTCAAGAAAAGGAACACGAGTCAGATCTTTGGAATCGGATTCCTGAGCCTTGATTTCTCCTTTAGAATTCTCCTCTCTCTCCTCAGATTCTTCAGGATTCAAAAGATTAGAATAATGTGGTTGTGGATCCTGAGTCTTCTTACCACTTCTCGAAGTGACAGAATTTGCAGAAGCGTAAGAATTTGGGTCTTGGGGAGGGTTAGGAAAGATTGGAGGGGCTTGATTGACCATGAATTGTTGATTTACAGAAGAAGAAGATGAGGAACCCTGCTCAACCACCTGAGCATGCGCGTGTGGGTCCCTCTGATTTCCGTACCCTTGGGCTTGATTGCCCGAATTCGTAATGTTTCGTGGGTTGGGTACGGGTTGGGATGGTAGAGATCCGGGTTGATGAGAGTTAGCAATGAGCCCGGATTGCAAGTTGTCCAGTGAGTTTTTCATTTGCTGCATGAGCTGGAGCATAGATCCTTGCATCTCTACCATTTGACGGTTCAAATCAGCCTGCCCTGCGGGTTGACAGGCATTCCAAGCTGGCTGATTGACCTGATTCGGAGGCAACTGAGTATATACTTGACCCTGACCCATTGGTCGTTGCGGAGCATAATTGCTGGGTCGGAATTGGGTCTGTTGCCCCGGATTTTTCCAAGAGAAGTTAGGGTGGTTTCTCCAACCTGGAGTATAGGCATTCGAGTAGGGGTTGGATCTAACATTCTCTTGTACAGCACAGACATCCTCATAGGGTGAGGATGGAGAGAAAGAAAAATAAGGATTAGAAAAACTGGGATCAAAGGCCCCAGTTGGGAACCCATGGGGTTCCGAGAAATGCTGACTCATAGGTTGAGTCGCATCGAGTTGATTCACGAACTCCCGTCCAGAAAGAGCTCGTGAAGAATGGAATCCCGAATTTTGGGATTGAGTGGATTGAGAGTTGTTCATAGAATTGCCAGCCATCCACTCTTCCATTCTTTTAGCAACCAAGTCCACTTTGTCAAGTTTATTACAAATCAATTCCATATCAAATGAATGAGAGTCATGGACTTCATTGACATTTGATCTGGGTTGTTGGGACCGGTTAAAAGTATCCATGGAGGCATGATTAATTGAATTATCACTCATTTCCTCAAATAAATCATATGCACTATCTGCATCTTTATTGAGGAAATTGCCTCCGCAAGAAGCATCCACATGGTTTCTGAGTTGCTCAGTCAACCCATGATAGAAAATCTGCACGAGTTGCCATTTCGGCACCTCGTGGTGTGGACACCTCCGCAATAAGTCCTGGAATCGCTCCCAGGCCACATGAAACTGCTCCCCCGGCCGCTGGGTAAAAGTAGTGATTGCCCGTCTCAAAGCATTGGTACGACCGACTGGGAAAAATTTCTTCAGAAAGGCCGATTTCAACTCATTCCAAGTTGTAATTGGTCTTCCTATTGTCCTATACCAATGCGCGGCCTTATCCCTAAGAGAGTGGGGGAAAAGCCTCATGATCATTTGCTCCTCGTTTACGTTTCGAGACTTGGTGGTCTGGACCAAAGTGGTCAAGTCCTCCAAGTGTTGAAACGGATCTTCGAAGCCAAGCCCATGATAATGTTTAATCAGGCTTAACACCTGGGGCATGATTTCTACGTCACCGGCTGGAATCTGGACACTGGGACATTCCCCGTAATTTGAAGGATCATAAAAATCCTTCAAGGGCTGAGCGCCCTGCATTCTCTGGAACCATTCTTGCATTCTCTGCATTTGTTCCAGCTGCCTTCGAAATTCTTCCTGTGGATTTCCAGGCAGAGGAGGCTGTTGTTCGGCCATGGGATCAAATTGACCAAAATCTAACTTGCGCCTCCTAGAATGTTCTAATGGTCCTTCCAATCGGGGATTCAATGACCATCTTCCCAGCATAAACTAGGAGTAGGTCGGAAGGACCGGGGATAGGGACCCTGCAGCACAACAAAACAAGGCTGTCCTTAAGTGGGGTAGCCTAAGGATCTACTGAATCCCAACACCAGCCTTAAGACTGTAACTGATTTACTCTACTTGCGTCTGTATAATCCAACCAGTTAGAAGGAGGGACTGGGGAGAAGGTTCTTCCTTTGGCTTTCGCCTTCGGTTCCTAGTGTACCCCCCAGCCACGGTCGTTTGACGCTACTCCCCTAGCTAGACATCAGATTAATCAGTACAAGTAGGTTAATCAAAAACAATCTTAGACTAAGCCTTGAAGAGCGAATCAAACCTTAGGGCCAACGTCTACTCAATTTTATTATGGCCTGGGATTGTGGTGCTTATGGAATGTGATGGGCCCTTACAATGGGTTGTGCCCTTAATGATTGATTGAAATTTGTGTAAGTGCGTGCACAACCAGGGTTTTCAAGCAAGATTATTTATAATGCGTGAATTTTAATGTTCAAATCCTGCTTAAGTAGCTTTTAGGGTTTCAAATTAGGTGAATTGCAATCAAATTTCTAAGCAAACCAAGTTGTAAAACACGGGTGAAGATAGTTTTCCTTTAAAATCAGAAAGAAAGCGGAGTGCCTGGAATATACCTAGATTGAAAACCCTAAGGAGGAGCTACTTGATGAGTTGGTTTTAAATAAAGTGGTGCGGCCCAAACAACTCAAACAATTGGCCACAATTGCACCACTAAGTTAGGCACTCAAAGATGGTTAACCTAGAATGATTTCTACTCTGTTATGTGTTGCTCTGTGTGTACCGGTTCCACAGATCAGAACCCGGTTGAGTAGAAAACAAATCAAGTTAATCAAGTGCCTTGAATGTGGGTGTGTGTTGTGTGTTTGTTGAAAGTTACCCCACAAAATTATCTTTTTGTTATTATTTTTTTTTTTATGAATGAGGGTGAAATGAGTGTGAGTAGAAATCCAAACAACCAAACTATTCCTAGGATTTATGCAAACACCTAGGTTAATTGGAATTTGGATTTAATGTGGCGAATGAAATCTATGGAGGGGGAAAGAATGGGGGAGCACTTACAGTTGTCTTCAACTGCACTTTACTCTAGTCTACTGCTTGTTGATTCCTTGATGGAGGTCTCTGCAAAACAATAGACACAAGAGAAAACTAGTTAGAAAACAAATAAAGTGCAAGAAATGCGAAGAAAAGATCGGAAATCGTTGCCTCCCCGGCAACGGCGCCAAAATGTTGAACGATTACGAACCTACGCTAACGTGTTTGGTTTTGGAAAACCTGTCGTTGTAGTTTGAAAGCGAAGAATTCGTGTTCAACAAATAAAATTTATACCGAAAATAATTCCGGGTCGAACACAGGGAGGCTACGTTGATCTATTCCGCAATTATATTTTTTTTAAGATTTTCTTTAAGCAAGGCGTTATAATTACAATGGGGCTATCAAACTATGAGAGAGAGAGAGAGAGAGAAAGAGAGAGAGAGAGAGAGAGAAAGAGAACATGCATTCAATATTTCAATAGTTTATAAAAGTTACACTAGAAAGCGGAAAATCAATTACACTATAAAGCAGAAAATTCTACACTAGAAAAGTTGTAAATAAGAATGGGGAGAGAAATGTTATCCTCCTCGACGATTGCTTGGAGGACGAGCAGGACGGGACGACGCCTGGACGAAGGAGAACGAAGCGGGACGAAGGAGGATGAATCAGAAGAACGGGAACGAAGCAGCACATCGTCGTCGTCGCGGGATCCACTTCCGAAGGGGAACGAAAATTGGACTTTATCTCGCGAGAAGCATCCCGGGTGTGGGACAAGCTTCTCTTGAGCTTTG
This sequence comes from Thalassia testudinum, assembly GCA_037157565.1. Classification (NCBI taxonomy): domain Eukaryota; kingdom Viridiplantae; phylum Streptophyta; class Magnoliopsida; order Alismatales; family Hydrocharitaceae; genus Thalassia; species Thalassia testudinum. The sequence goes on from JAZHRO010000028.1 coordinate 1,575,463, forward strand.
GAGGGGTAGAGAGGAGAAAGGAGGGATGAGAATTTCGTATGGAGGGGTCTCCTTTTATAGATGCAAGGAGTGGGGGCAAAATGGATATTACAACTTCAAAACAATAAATGAGGGGTCTTTAGTGACGGATGAAACCGTCGCTAAAGCCCCCAGCGCGTGCGTCGCTTCCGCGCCCACGCGCGCCCGCTCAGCCACCCGCGCTGTAACGCCTATGCGCTTCTATTGATTTTCACCGCTGCCGCCCCCCCTCCTGCACGTGCGATCGCGCGTCCACGCGGGCGTCCAATCGCGCGTCGTCCTGATTGAGCGCGCACGGCCGTTGGATCTCCATCTGACGCTCATCCGCGCCCGCTCAATCGCGCCTTCCGCTCCCTCGCCGCGGCTCAAACTCGCGCCCCGCACTCGCGTAAGCGCGCTCGACCGCTACGCTGCGGGGCGCGGATGGTCGAGCGCATGTTTTAAGCGCCGGGCGGCCACAGCCATTGGATCGAGTCCAACGGCGGAGAGGAGACGGGTGCGCGGTCTTCACAAGATGCATGCGGCCGTTTGGGCGGCTGAGATGGCGCCACGTGGTGCCATCTTGGCCGTCCATCTTCTGGAAGTTTTAGATGGTGCCACGGATGTCGGATTGACTCGATTTTTGTGTCATTGGGCTGCGATCGTCGATCCAAATTCATCTGTGCGGTCGGATTTGTCATCTGAAGTGTGGATTTACACCATCCTGGCCCTTGATCTTCTAGGGTTCCCCGGTCTCTATCTGATGCTACGGATGCCTGATTAGGGCGATCTTGGAGTCGTTGAACTCCAATCGTCGCCTTGATCACATCCATACGGTTGGATCTTTGATCCGAGGCCCCGATAAAATATTTTCCCTATCCAAGCACATAAAAGGAGACAATTAACCTCCATTTTATTCAAACTACTCTAAATGTAAGATGATGCATGTTATGCAATATTTATATTATGAAATGCAATCCTATGCTTAAGAACATGCATATATGGACATTTTAAGTAGTGTAAATGTGTTTACATCAAGTGGCAACTGCTGCAATTGAAGAGAGCACCTCTGCTGCAAGCACACGCAAAGAAGGTGGGAAGATAGTCCCACCTTGGAACTGGAAGAGGCACAACACCCGCATAAATTGATTTTCTATCAGAGGCTTATCGCCTCCAACTCACGAGGTGAGGTCCCTCTCTCCCCATCTCACGGCCTCGTCCGCGACCACGCTCTGTGGACCTAATCTTGACCCGACCCGACTAGCACGCCTCACCCATCACGGCACGCTGGTGGGCCTGGTCCCAGGCACTTACCCAACCCGATTACCCGGGAAACGCGTGGCTCTGGGAGAGCGGAACCTAAGAGAGAAAGGAGAGGAGAGTTCGCATGGGTATGGGGTAGGTTTTGCTCTGCAGGCTAAGAGGAGGAGAAGCGAAGCTAAAGAAGTCAGGAAGGAGAAGGCTAAGGGCTACAGTAGAGAAGTAAAGGAAGAGAAAGGAAGAGAAGGAAGAAGCTGAAAGAAGGAGAAGCTTAAGGCAGCAAGGCAAAGGAAGAAGAGAAGGCAGCCGGCAGAGAGAGGGAAAGAAGAAAAGGAAAGCCAAAGGAAGAGAAGAAGGCAGAGGAAGCTCAAGGAAAGGCTAAGGCAAGAAAGCTGAAGAAGAGAGAAGCCAAAATCAGAAGAAGAAGGAAGGAAGAAGAATTCGCAAAGGAAAAATCAGAAAGAAGAAGAGAAGAGAATCAAAGAAAGAAGAAAAGCACTGTAGCATCATCATTTTAAGACGTCCGATTTACAAATCAGACATACAATTTTGAGTTTAATTCATATACATTGAGTTCTCTTGCATTTTGTGCTATAAATTTACTCCTACATTTTTGCACTGTGACATTGATATTATTGCTTATTCTAAATTGTGATCTTGATTTCTAAAATCCAATTTGCTCCCTGTGTTCGACCTCGAACTTTAAACTTTGAGCAATAAAATTATATTTGTTTTGAATGCTTTTTCAATTGTACTACAACTCGATATTCTTAAAACCAGATTCAGGGATCATTAAACACTGACTTTCATCAGACCTAAGAAAGGTTCTAGTGTAAAACCATCAGACGACATACAGGACGTCTAGCACTAGGTCTGGACATCTGGAAACCTAATTAAGTGTAGGAATGGATTCCCAAGAACCTAAACGGCTATAATCCTCAAGATAAGTGATTTCGACTCAATCGAGGCTCAACGATCACATATCAGACGTCTAGGGTCCTCTACGGACATTTGATATAAGCCTAAAGTTTATTGTCCTCAACAGTAATTTTGTTAGCCAATGTTCCACTAATTTGGCATCTAACACAACCATCAGACGTCTTCTGAGACATCTGGACTAAGGTCTGGATGTCTGATTTCAACAAACAGAAGGTTCTAAGTCTAGCCTATGTTATTGGACATCTGAGTCAACAGTCAGACGTCTTAAAAGTCAAGATCAGACGTCTGATTTTCAGATTGGACGTCTGATTAAGCTTTCTGAAACGTATTTTGGTTTTCTAAGTTCTCTAAGAAAACCTAAGTATCCTAGGGTCTGGCAAGTGTTCCTAGGAATACTTTGAGGGTACTTTGAGGCTCTTTAACAAGCTACTAAGAAAGAAAATAAATAGAAACAAAAGAACAAATAACAAAGTACAATGAACAAGAAAGGAAATCTATCCTATTCTTTATCTCTTTCCTTCTTCAAGCTTTCGCTCCTCGCGAAGCTCCTCCTCCGTCAAGCTCTTCCAATCCACCATGGACGCGAGCTCGAACTTCGTCTCTACACTTGTCTCCATTTGCAATTTGGCCTGAAAGTTAGGACTCAAAAGTAAATGTTAAATAACAAGTATTTTGTTATCATCAAAATAAACGATCGTAGTGCTCTAGCACCAATAATTAAGGATAAGGACCCAGGAGAGTTTTTACTTGGGAAGTTATCGTAATTGAGGATGAGATTTGTGATTGCTCTAGTCCAATCTTGGGAGGATTCCCAGGTTGAACCTCTGATAGGAGTGCCGATGTCAAAATCCACTTAGGCACCTATAAGGGTGATACGTTTTATGAGACCAAGGTTGACCAGGATGTTCTAGAGAAATCAAATAAGGATGAACTGATTTCTTCACCTAGATCCCTAAGCCGGGGTACGAGAAAACATATGTCTCTATGGAACAAAAAGTGATTGATGATTTCGAGACATACATTAATGTAGATTTAGAATTCTTTGATTCTGAAGGTGAAGAATGATTATGCAAAGTCTCACAAGAGTTTACAAAACACGATTTTAATGAGATGACTAGGCTTGAGGAATTTGATAAATCATTTGATGGCCCTAAAATTGAGGAACTTGATCCTCTTAGGGCTCACAAGGTGGATTCAGATCCTCATTTCATGGAGGATTCAATTCAAAGCCCCGATCCTCAATCACACCCCATTGAGCTTACTGATGAATTCGATTTTGAGATCACTAGACCCAAGTCAATTCTGATTCTACAACAAATCCTGGACTTGGACATTTTAGATGGGGTGATTAATATCCAGGAGGTCCCAAAATTCGAAATGCTGAATGTGGAGGATAGGAATTGGGAAATGATGATTTGGTAAGCCAATTTTAGAGGAAGTAAACGACCGAGTCTAAGGGTTCCTATTTGTCTGAAACAACCAACCTTCTACCACGACCTTTATGACATCTTTGATTCAAAGGATGTCCAACCCAAGCACACATTCATAGATTATCCTTTTGAGCTTGATTTCTCTGTAAATTGACTTTTTGACCATGGGTTGCATCCTCACAAATTGCAGGCCCGACCCCGCTTGCATACTGGTCTCAAGTTTTGGATAATTTTTATCCAGAACCTTAGATATACTCAACCATGGGGTATGGGTCTGCATCACAATCTGGTCCATCTGTGGACATCTTCTCCTGGCAGGTCTAAAGCTAAATTTTCTTATTCTGATTCTAACATGCACTTGTGAATTCTTTGTTTCTTCTTCTTTGTACAGTGTGCCTAGCTAAAGGCACTAAATTCATCACGTATAAAATTTCTTTTCATCTCGGAGTCGACCTGTTATTCACGCAATTCAGGTGCTTTCTACTCTACTCCACTCAGTTTCATGTCTTTTTAATACAATAAGGGCATTGCATTAGATAGGCATGGGGAGTGGATATTCATCTCTGAATTATTTCGTCAGCTCTGCAGATTCTTTTTGTTTTCTTTTTATTATTAAAAAAGTTATGGAATTAGGAAAGAAAACTTGGGCTTTAGAAAATTTTCAATCTTAGAGAATAAAACTATATAATTTGAATACTAAGACCCTTCAGGTCTTCGAGCTTAATCAGCCCGGGTGTCCACTAAAATGTGGACTTGTTTCTCGAGTCCTCACCATTCTAAATTCAAATTTTAATTGGTTAAATAAGTTGAGGTGATAAATACACATCTCACCAACCTGCCCTCTGATTTGAGGGGATTTTAAGTCTAAGCATCTACACACTATTTGCACTGACTCGCTTTTCAGGGACTTTAATGGAAATTGGGTAGCTAATGAACCTTCTAGGGTGATATGGTTGGCAAGTTATCATGGGTAACAGTCCATTGGTAGGTTGTCCAGAGCCCAGTCACACGACCATTCTTTTCCTACTGCCTTTAGGTAAATCTTAGATTAAGGAAGCCACCTACGTAGAAAAATATAAAAAAAATAAAAAAATTCCCAAAAAGAAAAGAAAAAGAAATAGAAAAGGAGAAAAAAAATAAAAGAAAAGAAATAACCCACATTTCACCGCACAAGTATGGCTGGTAAGTTATCATGGGTAATAGCCCATTGGAAGGTTGTCCAGAACCCAGCTCAAGAAATGCACATATAATTCCAAAACACTTAGAAAGAACCGGAGAAGTAGAATAAGCCAGGGAGATATACACTGGGTTCGCCCTTATGTTGACCCCATAAAAATAAAAGTAGGGAGAAAGCTACCGGTCGAATAGATACACCCTTAGGCAAAATTTCTTTTCAAGGTCACCTAGGGGCGTAGAAACCCGAAGTCCGTTCTAACTGTCGATCAGTGAGTCTATGACATTCCACATATAAAGATGCTTAGAACTTAGGGTTCTCTTCGAGTCTTGGGTGGGTTGAGTGGCTATAGAAAGCTGCTCCGAAACCCTAAACTCAAAAATCCAAAAAAATTAGAAAAGAAGAAAACGATCCTTCTTTGAATAAGGCAAAGGCTTGAGGCGATCTCCATTTTGGCAAACACCCGGGTGCTATTATGTCTCTATAGTTCAGGTCGTAGTTGAAATTCATAAGTGTTAAAAAAAACTATTGCCCATGAAATCCGACCTAATTCTCTTATAAATAGCATGTAGTTTTGCTATGAACTAGCAAAAGATAGGTGTTGAAGTAGAAAATCTGCGCAAATGGAGCTGAGTTTTGAAAACACATTGTTGTAGTGTTATTTGCGAGAAAAACCATCAACAAATAAATTTAACTGAAACTCGAAAAGAATTCTAGGTCGAACACAGGGAGGCGGACACTTGATTAAAAATCATGTTTATTTTATTGTCACAAAGTAGATTAGCTGGTCAAATTGAATCTAAACTAGCTATCTACTTAAAGAATAAATAATAGAAGAAAGAGAAAGAATATTACAAATAAAGAGAAAACAGAGATAAAATAAACATGGATTTCATTATCATAGAGCAATGTTCATTACAACTACTTGCTACACTAGAAAGCAGGAAATATACACTAGAAAGCGGGAAATCTACACTAGAAAGCAATAAAAGAAGGTGGAGAGAAGTTATCCTCCTCGTCGGCTACTTGGAGGACGAGCCGCGTTGACGGAGCGCCCGAACAAAGGTGGTGATATGTGAGACGAAAGAGAACAACGATGGATGAAAGAGAACGGAGCAGGGCGACATCGCAGTGGGATCCGCTTCCCGAATGGCATTGAGAGGACCACCGCGGGATGCTCCACGAAGGAGGTGAGAAGGTGGAAAAATTGTATTTTTAACTCTAATGGAGCATCCCGGGTTTGGGACAAGCTCCTAGAGCTTTGGAGGGGGTAAGAGAAGAGAGGAAGGGATGAAGAAAGTGTGGGGATCGTACGGCTATATATAGGTGTAGATTGGAGGGGGAAAATAGGTCATAACACTTTAAAACATTAAATCAGGGTTCTTTAGTGACGCATAAAACCGTCACTAAAGCCTAGATCGTGGGCGGCGTGCACGCGCACCCATGCCTTCTCTCCTTCCTTGCGCCTCAACGCATAAGCCACGATCTCGCGATCTCAGCTGCCCGATCGCAAGATCAAACGGGTTAAATGCACCGCGCCCGCACTTCATCACATGCCTGTGCATGCGATGGCACGTGTAGAAGCACGTCATCACGCGCGTACGTGATCCAAAGCACCTTCACACTCCACGTCTCCGCTCCTTGCCCGTACGATCTTCATCTGACGGCTGAATTGAATCCTCCCATGAACCACTCTCGAAGTTGAGGCTCGCAAGGGCTCGACCCCATGCCTCTTCTTCGCGTGAAGCGCTTGTGTCCACTACGCTACATCGGTGGATGGTCGCAGTTTTAATCTTAGGCTCAAACGTGCTCGACCGTTGGATGAAGATCCAACGGTTGAGAGCGCTCGAGTGTTGAATCTTCATCAGTGTGCGAGTACTCCTTTGGCCAGTTGGGCGGCTGGGATGGCGCCACATGGCGCCATCTTGGTCATCCACCTTCTATGTGTTGTAGATGGTGCCACGGATGTCAGATTGAATCAATTTTCATGTAGTTAGGCTGCGATTTGCGATCATCGATCCAAACCCATCCATGCGGTTGGATTTGTCATCTGAAGTGTGGATTGACACCATCATGGCCCTTTATCTCTGATTTTCCTTGGGTTGTATCTGATGCTACGGAAGTCCGATCAAGGCAATCTTGGAGTCGTTGAACTCTGATCGTTGCCCTGATCAGATCTGTACGGTTGGATCTTCAATCTGAGGCCCTGATTGAATATCGCCTATTACATGACAACAAAAAGAGAAAATTAACCCAAACTTTATACAATCTAACATAAATGCAAGATGATGCATGTTATGCAATATTTATAGTGTATGATGCAACTTTACTCCTAAGAACACACATAAATAGATAGTTTATGTGATATAAATGTGTTTACATCAATAGGCATGGGGGTGTGACTAATTGCGCAGCAATCATAGGTCTTAATTGACCTAAATTAGGCTAGGACTAAGCATAAGTTAGGGTAATTCATGCATGCATAAGCATTATTTGCATCCTTACTGCTTTCTTTTAGCTATGCATAAAATAATGCTATAATGTGCTAATTAGGTGCATTATGTAAATTACAGGTAATAAGTTTATTAGAAGGTAGATCTGAAGCTGGATCAGAAGACCAAAGGAATAATTAGTGTTGCAGCAAAGCTGGAGTAGAAGACCTAGATTAGATGTAGTAGATAATAATGTAAGGGAGTTAAGGTATGCTATTCTATTTAAGTGGGAATAAAGCAGTAAAATATAAAGAACTTAGGACCATCCTAGCCCTAGGATAGCCTAGAAGCCTTGATGAGAACCTCATCATGAGCCATAACTAGCTCATTTTGACCCAATACAAAGGATAAAAGCTCCTACATATCTCAAGGAAAAGCTTAACTCAGAGAATTCTGAGTTTGAGAAGAAAACCAGTCATAAGGGGTAAAAGTGCAATTTTACCAGTATAAACTGCATACAGGGTAATTCAGGGACCAAACACAGGTCAAAACAGCTTAATAAGAATAAAAGTGAGATGAGATGATCTAGCAAGGGCTACAGCACTTCCAAGGAACCAAATGATAATCTGTAACCCTAAAACAACCCACTTCAATTCACAAGGTTCGAGGCAAAGTAAAAATAGAATAAACCCTCTAAAATTCATAGAAAAATAATATCTAGGGTTTAGAACCTTCAATTTGGCCTTTAGAACCCATTTTGACCTACATTGAGAACCATGCCCAATTAATAACTTAATTTGGGTTTTTGCGCAAATTGACCGGTCAAACAAGGTTTAATATGAAAATAAAATTCACCATCAGATTCCTTAGGTCCTAATTAGTCATGTATAAAAACTTGAGCCTAAGAAGAAACCTCCTTGACCGACTTTACACTTTGGTCCTCATATATTTACTCTTTGGCCCTCAACTTTTGAACCCTCGCATTTTGGCCCCTAACTCTCCTTCGTTCTTTGCAATCAGGTCCCTCCTGCAAAACCCTGCCAGCACCATGCTCCGGCGACCTTGCGCGGAGCATGGCGCCGCGCAGGGTGAGGTGGGGGACCTGGCAAGTATACCGGGGGTGCCCTGCGTCGTCAGCCGTCGCAGGAGCACCCCCATGGTCATTGTAGCCCCCCATACCGGCCGTGCGAACGCACGGACGGTATGGGTTCATGTTCCGACCATTCTCCGGCGAGGGAGACACGTCGTCTCCCTCCGCCTTCCTCCCTGTTTCATCCCTATAAATACCCCCCGCTGCTCCACCGACCAGGGTAGCCTGGATCTGACGGAGAAAACCCCCAGCTTTCTTCTCTTCTTTCTCCAGCAGACGCTCACCAGCTCCGGCGACTTCCTCCCCCTCCACCTCTTCGCTCTGGCGCAATACCAGCAGCAGAGACTTCCTCCCCTGTTCTTCCCGCGCCACGCCGCACCCAGCTGGCGCCTCTCCAGCCCTCTGCTCGCCGCCGCCCCTCTCCCTGAGCATCGTCTTCTCCGGCGACAGTCGATACGACTGTCGCCCTGTTCCTCCTCCTTCGTCCCTGCAAGTAAGTTAGACCTACTCCCCTTCTTCTCCTCTTTCTTTCCCCGCTTTCAATTTAGTCAATTAAACCCTCGACCGCTCCTGTTCACCCTCATCCTCTCCGCCTCCGACCACCCTCCGGCGAGCCGCTCCCATCACCTCAGCGACCCACACGGCTCGCCGACCACCGCAGAACCTCCGCCTCCTCACCCTGATCCTCTTCCGCCCCTCCACTTCCCACCAAACACCCTCTGCAGATCCACCGAACACACCCACTTCCTCGCTCACAGTTTGACCTAGGACGACCTGTTAGCTCCACCTCGCCCCCTGCACACCCCCTGACCACCTTCGCCGTGCCACGGCGAAGGTCTCCCGCCTGTCTGATTTGGCCGTGAGGCCGTTCTTCTGTGACCAGGTGACTCGCCCGCCGTCGCCATTACTACGCAGGCAGAGCTGCTTCACCTGCAGGTGCAGGCACGCCTTCGCCCAGGGTTGACTCCCAGGTTGCGCAGGGACTCTCCGCGAAACGTCCCTGGTTCACAGACGGGGCGAAGGCCGCGCGGGAAGCCACGATCGCCCACAGCTCCATCCGCGACGCGCGCTCAATTGGGGTGGGACATTTAGTCCCACCTCGGAACCTCTCGGAGGCGCGCAGACGCATAAAGGCAAAAAGTGCCTTATGCTGTCTGCCTCCTGACCACGGGGTGAGGTCCCTCTCACCCGACCCGACCCGACCCGGCCTCGTCCGTGACCACGCTCCGCGGACCTGGCCTGACCCGATTAGACTGACCTGCACTCCTCGCCCACCAAGCACGCCGGTGGGCCTGGACCCGGGCCTGACCCGAACCCGATTACCCGGTAGCGCTCTGGGAGAGCTTCCGAAGAGTGATTTCAGAGAGAGAGATACGCGGGGGAGGAGGGTAGAGTAGGTTTTTGCCTCTTGACGAAAAAACTCTGAAGTGTGCAGGCCAAAGAAGAAGAAGCAGACCCGCTGAAGAAGAAGGAGCTGCTGCACTGTAGCGAAGGCATCGTTAAGTCGTCTCAGCACCGGGGCAGACGACGGAAGGTCAGCAGCCAGAGCAGGAAAGAAGACAGGCTGAAGAAGAAGGAAGAGCAACGGCCAACGCGAAAGAAGAAGAAGAGAGGTCAAGGCAGGTGAAGACAAAGAAGAAGAAGAAATGAAGAGAAGCAAGAAGCAAGAAAAGAAGAAGAAGATCTGAAGAAAAAGAAAGAAAGAAAACAAGGAAGAACAGAAGACAGAAGAAGAAGAGCACGAGGGGAAGATCGGAAGAAAGCAGAAGAAGAAGAAGAAGAACAGGAAGAACAAAAGCCAAAGAGGAGATAAGACAAAGAGGAAGAAAGAAGAGAAGAAGAAGAAGCCAAATTTTCATCTCTCTCTCTCTCTCTCTCTCTCTTTATTTTTGTAATAGAACTTGTATATCTCTAGAATACAACTTGCTCCCTGAGTTCGACCTCGGGAACTCTTTTATTTTTCCGAGTAAAAAATTTTTATATGAAACGTTGGTAACAACCGGCTTTACTACAACGTTATAACAGACCCGGTTGCCGCGATACGTCTTTCTTAGCCACCCTTAGATTAGGTCACCACACCCTAGGAAACCTTAAAACCCTAATTCCAACCTCTATCTGGATGTCTAGATGAGTTATAGGATGTCCAGAACCCTTAGCCAACTCCCGCATACCTTAAACCAACTTCTGCAGTGTTATTGGACGTCCAGACACTTGGTCAAACATCCAATTTATGTAGAATACCTAAGACAAAACCTAGAATCCTTCCTGACTTTGATTAGACATCCAGACAACAAGTCTGGACTTCTAATTTTTGAGTATAAGTCATCTGATGCTATTTTTGGAAGTCTGGAACTACTCTCCAGTTCCTGTTTAGAGATTCAAGACTTGATCTTCGATCTCTAGCTCCCTAAACCCAATTCCAACCCCATAGGACCCTAAATTAAGGTACCCTAACCCTAGTACATCATCTCTAGACCTCCCTAAGAACCTAATTAGGTCCTCACTAAACCTAATTGACTTAGATCATAGTCAATTACCATTTCCTAGTCAATTGTGTTGGTGCTAGAGCACCACGATCATTTGTTTTGATGATAAAAAAACACGTGTTATTTAACATTTGCACTTGGAGTCTTAGATTTCAGGTCAATTGCAAATGTAGACGTGTTTAGACGGAATTCGAGCTCGCATCCAGGGCGGATTGGAGGAGCTTGACGGAGAACAGAGAAGATTCGCGAGGAGCGATAGATTGAAGATGGAAGGACAAGAAGAATAGGATAGAATTCCATTTTATTCCTTTCATGTACATTTGTCGTTATTTTCTTGCTCTTTATTTCCTTAGAAAATTATGTTAAAGAGCCTCAAAGTATCCTAACAGTAGTCCTAGGAACACCGGCACAACCCTAGGATACTTAGGTTTTCTGTAGAGATCTTAGAAAACCAATATAGGGTTCAAACAGCATTTCCAGACGTCTAATTCCAAAATCAGACATCTGATAATGTGTTTTAAGACGTCTGACTGTTGATTCAGACGTCTGATAACATTTAGGCTGGACATAGGTAGTTCTGTTTGATGAAATCAGACGTCCAGACCTTAAACCAGACGTCTTAGGAGACGTCTGATGACTTTCCCAGACGTCCAAATAGTGGACCATTGGCTGGCTTTATAAACACTCAAGAATGTGACCGTTAGAGCCTTATCAGACGTCCATAGGACTTTCCAGACATCTGATAATTGACCGTTTTGCCTCGGTTGACCCAAAATCTCTTCTCAGAGATTTTCTAGCCGTTGCAACGTTTGGAAATCCATTCCCACAGAAAAAGTAGGTTTCCAGACGTCCAGACATAGTGCCAGACATCCTATATGTCATCTGATGGACTTGCACAAAACCCTGTTTAGATCTGATTCAAGTCAGGAAGGAACCCACCCAAAATCAGACGTCTGACCTTGAAATCAGACGTCTTAAAGTGGTCTTCCAGACGTATGATGCCAGAATTAGACGTCTGATAAGTCTGTCAGTGCAATGATTGTTCCTGATTTCGGGCTGATTCTCTTGGGCTTTATACCCAACGGCTATGGAACCTTTCCTAATCCTTCCAAAGCCTTCCTAAGGCCTTTATAAATAGAGGGGAACCTCTTGCACACAAACACACACCTAAAAACACCAAGACACACCTTGCAATACACTTTCAAACCATTTTGTGTCTCTCTTGCTCTCTAAGTTCAAGTTCTACATCTTGAGAGCATCAAGCCTTCGCGCACCCGCTCTCCCGCCGTAGTTCACGAGAGCGAAGTTGCGACGTCGCGTGGCTCACACATCTACGTCGTTGACTCACTCCTTTCAAAGGGAAGCATCCTATTTCCTATAGAAGCTTAGGTTAAATATTACTTTGTTGGCTCTATAGGATTACTTGTTTTATCTTTGTTATTTGGTTGGATATTCGCTTTGCGAATTCCCGTCTCCTTCGCGAGACAAAATCCTTCTCATGAAGAGAAGGGGTTGAGGTACGCTACCCTCGTCTAAGTAGCGTGGTTGTAATTGAGGTTGAATCACCCTCGTTTAAAGTGATTCGTTTAGTGGATTTTGATCAACTTGGTTGATCGGAAAATCCTAACTCGAGAGGGTTAGGTGGTGGTTTTCACCCGGTTTGGGTTTCCACCTAAAAATACTTTGTGTACTTTGTGTGATTGCATCTTGTGAGATTGTTTATATTTTATTTCCGCAATTATTACGTCACCCCCTCCTGGTAGGGAATCTTCAAATTGGACTCATAGGGTCCAATTTAGCTCAGATCTCAACCCACACAAGTCCAATTGGACTCAGGGAGAGTCCAATTGACCTAAGCCCAACATAATTGAGTCATTTCACTCTCAATTAGGTTCACACCCATTCAATTAAACTTGTGTTAAGATTAATTGCAATTCCCCCTTAGCAATTAGGATTTGCAACCCTAATTTAAGGACTACACCAACATAAACCCCTTAGGACCTAACCTATATCACTTAGACACCTAGGGCACGACCACACACACACACACACCCATTCATGCACTCCCACACAACCTAGAGTATTCTAGGCTCTTCCAAAGGTGGCGCCACTCTTGGTTGCCAAAATTAGCAACCAAGAGCCATTCAAATTGAGATCCACTTTTTATGGATCTAAGAACCACCTCTCTCTCTCACCATGGCCGGCCACTCTTGGGGCTCTCTCTAGAGAGTTTCACACTTCTCTAAAGAGTCTCCCTTAGGTCTATAAAAAGACCTAACGAGTGACCATTTGCCCCCATCCCATTCTTGGCACTCATTCACACTTAGGTTAGCTACATTCACCTCCATTCCACCTCCACGAGTTGTTCACCATGGCTGCCACCATCTCCACGCCAGGATGCAGGATCACCTCTCCAACCTCTCTCCAAGGGCCAGCCTAGGCACCATTGGCCGCCCCTCCCCTCAACCATTCAAAGGCCATCGGAGCCCACCTCCGAATGCCCTTATTTTCTGATAGATTAGTAGCTAGTTCTTCATAATTTACATGCTTTTATTTACTACCTAGTAGTGTAGCTCTTTACTCTCCCCCAATGATGCATGCAAAATCCCCCCATAGATTCCTGTATGCGATCATTTTCTGTTAGCCAAATTTATATTTTCAAGCTTTCCTCTATAAGCTTTCCTCTAATTCCTAGTTGCAAACACCCTCCTAAATGAATGAAAGAAATTTTTCTATATATATATGTCTATGTGTTGAGAACCACCATGAGCTTGTTGCAATATATTTTGTGTGATTAAAGTTGCCTGCCTTTACTTTCTGATATTCTTGCAACTAAGCATGTCGTGCTTAAATATGTAATAACCATAAACCGCCATGCAATTTTAAGCAAGTAGATCTAGAAAAGATCGATTTCAGATTTGCACAAACGCCTCCCAGAGATGAACGACCGGGACTCAAGTCTCGTTATCTTTACAAAAATCATCATTTTTGACGAATGTTTTTGCGCAACTATACTATGATTTCTGACAACTATAAAACACGTGAAAACATCTTCTGCCAGTGATGTAAACACGTTTATATCACATAAACTGTCTATTTTTGCATGTTCTTAGACATATAGTTGCATCATACATTATAGATATTACATAACATGCATCATCATGCATTTAGGATAGGTTGTATAAATTTTAGGTTAATTTCTCCTTTTTATGGTCAGGTGATAGGGAGACATTTAATCAGGACCTCAGATTAAAGATCCAACCGTACGGATCTAATCAGGGTGATGATTAGAGTTCAACGACTCCAAGATCACCTCGATCAGACTTCCGTAGCATCAATGCAATCCTAGAAAGATTAGAGGTCAAGGGGCCAAGATGGTGTAAATCCGTACATTAGAAGACAAATCTGACCACACGGATGGGTTTGGATCGACCATCATAGCCCAACGATGTGAAAATCAGTCCAATCTGACATCCGTGGCACTATCTACAACACATAGAAGATGGACGGCCAAGATGACGTCACGTGGTGCCATCCTAGCTACCCAACCGGCCAAAGGAGTGCTACATGATGCCCTCCTCGATCACTTTATCGATCTCAACCATTGGATCTCAAATCCAATGGCAGAGATCGGATCAAGGAATGCCCACACGCTGATGAAGATTCAATGCTCGAGCACCTGCAGCCGTTGGATCTTCATCCAACGGTCAAGCACACTTCAGCCAAAATTGAAACCGCGACCATCAGCGGTCTTGAAGCCACGGGAGACGCAAAGGTCACACATTCGAGTCCCCACAAGCGCCTCAAATCAACTGAATGCGAGGCGCGGTTGATTTCAGCCATGCAATGCACATCGGGCTATGGCAGGAGCGCCACGTGGCATGCCCAGATGCGAGGAGCGCCATACACGATCAGACGTGCCTCTACACGCATGATTGCATGCGGGGGGCGTCATGAAGGTGTGGCACGATGCAATCTCTGCCGTTGATCGCAAGATCGGACGACTGAGGTTGTCTGGACATGCTTAGGCTTTGAAATAAAGGAAGAGGAGGGGGTGGCACATGCGCATGACCTACGCCCACATTCAAGGGCTTTAGTGATGCTTAAATCCGTCACTAAAGACCCTGAATTAATGTTTTTAAGCATGAAATGACCAAATTGCCCTTAATCTCTACAACTATAAAAGGAGACCCCTACCACTCAAATTTCTCATCCCTTCCTCTCTTCTCTCATCCCCTCCAAAGCTATAAGAGCTTGTCCCAAATTCGGGATGCTCCTCTAGAGTTAAACATATAATTTTTCCACCTTCTCATCCTATTCGTGGAGCATTCCGCGGTGGTCATCTCATCGCCATTCAAGAAGCGGATCCCACTACAACGTTGCCCTATCCCGTTCTTTGTTGTCTATCGTCATTCTCCTTCATCCCACATGTCACCACCTTCGTCCAGGCACTCCATCAATGCAACTCGTCCTCCAAGCAGCCATTGAGGAGGATAACTTCTCTCCACCTTCTTTTTACTACATTCTAGAGTAGATTTACCACTTTCTAGTTGTAAGATTTTCCACTTTCTACTGTAGTGGTTAATTGTAATAGACATCATTCTATGATTATGAAATCCATGTTTATTCTAACTCTATTTTGTCTTTATTTGTAATACTCTCTCTCTCTTCTATTCATTATTATTTAAGTAGATAGCTAGTTTAGATTAAATTCGACCACTTAATCTGCTTTGTGACAATAAAACAAATGCGATTTTTAATCAAACGTCTGCCTCCCTGTGTTCAACCTAGAATTCCTTTTGAGTTTCAGTAAAATTTATCTGTTGACAGTTTTTCTCGCAAATCACACTACAACAACGAATTTTCAAAACTCAAGTCCATTTGCGACGATTTTCTACATCAACACCGATCCTTCCCTGGATTACTCTGCATATGGGTCACCACCTCCGTTTGAACAACCCAAAGTTACCTATTATCAGGGAGGGTATCAAGAACCTCAATTTGTTGACTCCTCTGGATTGAACCCAAACCCACCCAGCCCAACACCAAACCATTTGGTTCAAGTTAACCAGGTCCAAGATAAGGTGTTGGATAACTTATGGAATACCATACAATATTTAGTAGCTCAGCCAACACCTTACACTGAAGAATTAGAGCCTCTTATTGAAATGATTGACGATCTTAACAAGTATTTGTTGGATTGGCTCCAAGATGTTAAGGATAAGGACCCAAGTGAGTTTTTGCTTAGGAAGTTATCGAAATTGAGGATGAGATTTGTGATTGCTCTAGTCCAATCTTGGGATGATTCCCACGATGAACCCCTATCAGGAGAGCAATTGTCAAAATCTACTATGGCACCTGTAGGGGGGACACGTTTTATGAGACCAAGGTTGGCCAAGTTGTTCTAGAGCAATCAAATAAGGATAAATTGATTTCTTCACCTAAGATCCCTGATCCAGGGTACGAGGAAACGTATGTCACCATGGAACAAAAGGTGATTGACATTTTTGAGACATACATTAATGCGGATTCAGAATTCTTTAATTCTAAAGGTGAGGAGTCATTATATGAAGTCTCGCCTGAGTTTACAGTACACGATTTCTATGAGACGACTGGGCTTGAGGAATTCGATGAATCCTTTGATGGCCCTAAAATTAAGGAACTTGATCCTGTTGGGGCTCACATGGCGAATTCAGATCCTTTTATTAAGGATTCAATTCAAAGCCCCGATCCTCAATCACACCCCGTTGAGCGTAATGATGATTCTATTCTTGAGATCATTCTACCCAAGCCAATACTGATTCTATCACAACTCTTTGACTTGGAAATTATAGATGGGGTGATTAACATGCAGGAGGCCCCGAAATTTGAAATCTTGATTGTGGAGGATAGGAAGTGGAAAATTATTTTAGGCACTAATTCAGTGTTTAAGATTGTCGTGTTGTAGTATAGCCAAAATAGCGCTCAAACAAATAAATTTTATTACTCGAAAAAGTTCCAAGGTCGAACACATGGAGCAATATGGAATTTAAAGCTCAAAATCACAATTTATAATGTACATGAGCACAATATATAAGTAAAAGCTTAATGTAGAATGATATAAGAAATCAATGATCAATGTGCAAAATGAGGAGGGTAAAATGGTGATTTAAATCACCAATTACCCTTATACAGTAATAGCAAGTAGAAGCACAATATCAATCGAGTTAATTATAGCTTTAGAAACTCAAATCAGATCTCTGAAGGTGTGATCATATGACTTAAACGTCTGATGATACAGTGCTCTTCTCTTCCCTTCTCTTCTGATGCTTTTCTTCTTTCTTTCTCTGTTGCAGCTCCCTCTTCTCTTCTTCTGCTGCCTTCTCTTTCTTCACAGGGGGGAGGGGCTTCTCGAATTGGCTAAGTGTTAGCCAATTTCCCCTGCAGCAAAACCCCTTGCCCCCACGCAAGCTCTCTTTCGCTCTCTAGGTCACGCTCTCCCAGAGCCTTCCACAGTACTGGGTATACAGGTAATCGGAACTAGAGCATACCCGGGACCAGGGCTGCGAGCGTGGGTTGCAGCCGAGGAGTGCTTAGGGTTAGGCGAGTTATCGAGCGCATCAGGTCAGCGGGGGAGATGTCGCGGACGAGGCGCGTAAGGGGGGTGTGCAGTGATGGAAGGTGAAGTGCGAAAGTGCAGTGTTCAGCCAAGCAGTGGGGAGGCTAATAGCCTCGAAGACCAAAGGGATTTTGCTCTCTAGAACACAGCAGAGGTGTAAGGATGAACGGCAGTTGGATTGGTGGAGTGTAGTGGCCGTGCGAGCTCGCCGAAGGTACGCTGGCGAGGTAGAAGATAGAGGATGGTGAGGTGAGTCGACGGTAAAAATGGAGCGGCAAGTGTCTGAAAATGAAGAGTGGAAGTCGAGGAGTTGTTTAGGGGGGGAGGCAGACAAAGGGGAGCGGAGTTGGCACCGGGTGAGGTGTGGCCGGCGTCGGAGATGAAGTTACTCTGAGAGGTGGACGGTGAGGATGAAGGGGGTAGGAGCATCAACGGGTGCTGCACGACATGGAAGAAGGAAAGGAGGAAGAGTCTACCACTGGTATTGCAATTAGATGACGAGGGAAGGCAGGGAGAGTCACCGGAGCTTGAAGAGCAAATCGGCCAAAGGAGGAGAGAGAGGAATTTGAGGGTTTCTCTAGTCGAATTCAAGCTTGGAGGATCGGGTAGGCCTGGGGAGTCCTTATATAGGTGTCAGGGGGTCGATTAGAGCTTGGAAGGTTACCAAAGTTGGAAGCCCAAATTTCTCATGCGTTCGCATGAGAAATTGGGAAAGAGTTGAAGCGCAAAAATCGGTCTGATTGAAAGAGGATTTCAAGAGAAATCTCCGATTCAATTTTGAGGAAGTTTCATCAACCAATCAAGGAGAAATCCTCTATTGATTGTCGTCGGAGTTGTAGGAGTAGGAGTTCTGTATGGTGGGGACCTTTTTGTGAGAACAAAGAAAAAGTTGGGGACCAGTTTGAAAGAGTTTTGAAAGTTAAGGGTAGAAATGAAATTAGACAATGCCAATTTGCAAACTAGGTCAAGACAAACTCATCTTGGGTCCAAATTTTGGTACCAACCTAACTTGGACCTAAGGAATCCAATGGTGAAGTTGGATTTTGGTTTTGACCATGTTTGATTGGGTAATTTATGCAAAAATTCAAATTAGGGCAAATATCTGTCTGTGATTCTGTTTTGGGTCTAAACGGGATCTGATGGTCAAATTGAAGGTTCCAAATCCTAGAGAGTTCCAAATCCTAGAGAATATTTTTTATGAATTTCAGAGGATTTAGGTGGATTTTATCCTGATCAGAACCTCAGTTAATTAAGCAAGTCCATTTTTAGAGTTTCAAAAGTCATTTAATTCTCAGAACACGTGAAAACCCTTTTCTGATTGTTCTAACCCACCTGTTATCTTTTTAAGACCAATTGTCCTTCATTCAACCCCTGAGAAAACCCATGGTTGTACAGCATTCATGATATGTTGGTAAACTTGCAATTTTAACTCTAGTTTCTAATTTTTCCTTCAGAATGATTATGCAATGACTTAAGACTCTCTGGTGGTTATGTAGGAGCATTTACTGACTTAATTGGATAAAAATGAGCTAGTTATGGCTCATGATGGTGTTCCCATCATACCCCCATGCCTACCTTTTGCTAGACCCTTAGCAAAATTTTAGGGTATTAACTTTGATTCTAGACCATAAAACTTTTGATGCTTAAAGACTTCAATGTGTGCTTCCTTTTGTAGATTAGGTTAGAATGCCAATAGTAGGCCTAGAGGTACTCAAGTACCAACCAAGATCCGGACCTGACTAGCTCTAGCCTCAGTCTGCTGCGAAGGTTTCTAAGGCCCACAGGAACTAACCCAAGGTTCGTTGAACTCTGCGGTTAAAGCACCCGTGCTTGTCACATGTTTTAGCCCAAGTTCAATTTGCAGTGTCCTTTTGTCAGAGAGAGATAGAGGAATTTTTCTTTATTTTTGGAGAGTTTTCTCTCTCTTTTCTTTTTATTTCTAGCTTTGGATTAGCTTTACGACACGATCTGTATCTGATTCCTAGTCCCCACCATCAATCCTTGTAGGGTCCCAGGCAATCGATGCTTCGAGATAGCACCGCCCATGGCAACCCCCAGAACCTTAGCTTTCGAGATTTCGAGATAATCCCGCCCATTGCATTCTGTAGCTAAATCCAGACCCTAGCAATTGACATTTCAAGATAATGCCACACGTGCCATCTAAACCAGCACAGGGTGCTTACATGCCCCCGGTAGGATATATAGATATCCTATGAGACAAGCATTGAGGAGACGATATGTTATTGCGCATCTTCAAGGGAAATTTCCTGCCGCTCCGTGCCAGGAACTTATCCAAATCAACTTATGTTGATCAGCCGCTCCTAATCTAGGTAGCTTTTTTCAGAACAAGTTTAACGCAATTGCGTGATTTTGATACTTAGGCACATTGAACCAGACTGTGTGTGGATTTGGGTGCTTAGGTTACTGAGTCCCGCAAATCAAAGGTCAGTTAACGAGGCTGAATAATCCCTAAGCCTTAGACCTACTACTTAAGCTTCGCATTTTCCCCAACCTCTTGAGGATTATCCAGATCTTAGCGGGTACTTGAATTTTTAAGCCTAGGATTAAAGCCCAAGAGGCCTAAAATCAGTGTTCCTACTAATCTCTTCTTAGCACCTTTTTTTTATTTTCTTTCTTTTGATTTGGTCTAGAACTAAGTCGATTCGTTAATCTTTTACTAATGACTATCTCTCTTGCTTTTCAAATTGTGCTCCTTTTTGACATTTTTATCTCCTCCCTTTTTCTCCTTAAAATCTAATATGCCATCAAAATTTCCTCTCCTCTCATATTTTTATTCTTTTTCAAAAAAAAATTATTTTTTTAGTAGTTTTGGAATATGTGATTTTTTTTATGAGACCCTTTCTTGTGAAGTAATTTTTACAGTGTTTTGCACTTGAATACCCCCCATGCCTACGATTTGTAATGTCCTCATTGTAAATTAGGTGGGTTCGAGTTCAGCTTAGAACATTCTTTAGAACATGTGTTGGGCAGGTGAATGGGTCAGGGTGACTATTGCGGATGATTTCAAGCTCAGGTACGGATACCAGAGGTGGAGTCGGCTGTTCTAATGGATAAACCCTAAAGTGCAATATGAGTTCAGCATAAGATGTGTTAGGAATGGTTTCGGGTTTCTCGAAATGACGGGTTGCCACCTGTTAAGCGCTGAGTTTAATGCCATTAGCCAGGTGCAGTGAGCTCAGGGAGAATGGAGGGTAAAAGATATCTCAGCCAAATTTGTATCAGTGAGTTTAATAAACGGTTTGAGTCACTGACCGTTCACAACAAAAGGGTCTGAATCATGGCTGAGTTGACTGATTTCGACAGCTCCATTTCCAAAGATTCGTCGGACAAGGTATGGTCCAATCGATTTTGATCTGAGTTTTCCTAGGAACAATTTGAATTTGGCGTCAAAGAGTAGAACTTTCTGACCAGGGAAAAAGATCTTTCTGGATATGTGCTTGTCGTGAAAGGCCTTAACCCGCTCTTTGTAAATTCGCGAGTTCTTATATGCATCATGGCGTAATTCATCTATCTCGCTCACTTGAAGCTTTCTGTGGGTTCCTGCCTTAGAAAGATCTAGATTGCAGTTTCATACTACCCAATAGGCTTTGTGCTCCAATTTGACGGGGAGTTGACATGCCTTCCCATAGACTAATCTGAAGGGAGACATGCCTAATTGGGTTTTGTGGGCAGTCCTATAAGCCCACAAAGCTTCCGGAAGTTGGGATGACCAATCATTCCTGTCAGGTCGAACAGTGACCTAGAGGATTTTCTTGATCTCCCAATTTGATAGCTCAATTAGACCATTGGTTTGGGGGTGATAAGGAGTAGAGATTCGGTGCGACACCCCGTATTTGTTCATTAGTGATCTTAACTGAGCATTCGTGAAATGGGTCCCTCCATCAGAGATTATGGCACGTGGAATACTGAACCGAGAAAAGATGTTCAGATGAATGAATCTGATGACTACCTTATGATCGTTGATTCGGGTTGGAATGGCTTCGATCCATTTGGACACATAGTCAACAGCGAGAAGAATGTATTCGAAGCAATCCAAAACAAGGAAGGGTCCCATAAAATTAATCCCCCAGATATCAAAGATTTCGCATACGAGAATTGACTATAAGGGCATCATATCATGGTGGCTCATGTTGCCTATGGTTTGGCAACGAGTGCATGCTTTGCAGTGATTGTATGCGTCTTTGAAAACCATGGGCCAATACAAGATGCACTGAAGGACTTTTGCTGCGGTTTTATGACCAGAGAAGTATCCATCTCATGCCTGGTCATGGCAGAAGGAAAAAATGTCCTGAATCTCCGCTTCCAGAACACATTGTCGGATGATTTGATCAACACCAATGTGGAAGAGATGTGGGTCTTCCCAAAAGTAGTACTTGGCATCGGAAAGTAATTTGTCCTTCTTGGCTTTTGGCCAATTAGACGGTATCTATTGTGATGCCAAGTAGTTTATTATATCAACAAACCATGGAATTCCTGTACTGATAGTTAGGAGATGCTCATTGGGAAAAATGTTCAGTAATGGGTCCGTAAGGGTTGATAATATCAGAAGGAACGTGAGATAAGTGATCAACTACCACATTTTGTTTCCCTACCTTATTGCGAATCTCAAGATCAAATTCTTGCAATAGCAAGATCCAGTGGATTAGTCGAGGTTTCATGTTCTTCTTCACAAGGAGATGCCTCACAGCAGTGTAATCTGAGTAAATGATAATACGGGAACCCAAAAGATACAATCTGAACTTTCCCAGGGCAAATACTACGGCTAGCAGCTCTTTCTCAGTAACTGTACAGTTACGCTAAGCCTCGTCAAGTGTCTTACTAGTGTAGTAAATGACCATGGGTTTCCCGTCTATTTTCTACCCAAGTACTAGACCTACAGCATAATCAGATGCATCGTACATGATCTCAAAGGGTTGAGACCAATCAGGGGGCAGCAAAATAGGTGCTTGGGTAACTCGATCATGCAGGATCTCAAATGGCTGAGTGCATTCCTTGGTGATTTCAAAAGGGACATCCTTAGATAGAAGATTAGTCAGGGGGCACACGATTTTCGAAAAATCGGGAATGAATCGACGGTAAAAATCAACATGCCTCAAGAAGGATCGGATGTCTTTGACTGAGCTAGGCATAGGGAATTTGGAAATCAAATTCACCTTGGCTCGATCAACCTAGATGCCCTTTTTAGAGATAAGATGTCCCAGGACTATTCCCTCATGTACCATGAAGCGGCTCTTTTCCCAGGAAAGAACCAAGTTCACCTAGATGCACCGCCTGAGTATCTGAACCAAGTGAAGGAGGCAATCGTCAAATGATTCACCAAATACCGAGAAGTCATCCATGAAGACTTCAAGGTATTCACCTACCATATCTAACAATATGGCAAGCATGCATCGCTGAAAAGTAGCAGGTGCATTGCAAAGACCAAATGGCATCCATCAGAATGCATAAGTTCCTAAGGGATAGGTGAAGGTGGTCTATTCTTAGTCCTCGGGATGGATTGTGACCTGGTCGTAATCGAAGTACCCATCCAGAAAGCAGAAGAATCGATTTCCTGCTAATTTCTCGAGAATCTGATCAATGAATGGTAGTGGGAAATTATCCTTCTTCAAGGAGGAATTGAGTCTTCTGTAATCAATGCAAACTCTCAATGAGTTTGTTATACTGGTCGGTATGTGTTGAACGTTTACGAATCGCTACTCTAACGTGTTTGGTTTTGGAAAACCTATCGTTGTAGGTCGAAAGCGAAGAATTCATGTTCAACAAATAAAATTTATACCGAAATGAAAATTCCGGGTCGAACACAGGGAGGCGAACATTTGATTTAAAAACTACACGTTTCTTTTTATTTGTCACGGAATAATTCAATTTAAAACTATCTAATTATTTACAATAAATAGAAGAGAGAGAGAGAGAGTAAGTGAGAAAGAGAATATTACACAGAGAAATCAAAATGAGATGTGGAATAAACAAGGAATTTATCATTAAGGAGATTGTTCATTACAACTAGAAAGCATAAAAGAATTACACTAGAAAGCAATAAATTTACTCTAGAAATCATTAAAAGAATGGAGGGAGAAATATCCTCCTCGACGATTGCTTGGAGGACGAGAAAAACTACACTAGAAAGCAGTAAATCTATACTAGAAAGCAGTAAAAAGAATAGGGAGAGAGAAATCCTCCTCGACGGTTGCTTGGAGGACGAGCCGGATGGGACGACGCCTGGACGAAGGAGAAAGAAGTAGGACGAAGGAGGACGAAGCAGAAGAATGGGAACGAAGCAGCACGCCGTCGTCGTCGCGAGATCCACTTCCGAAGGGGAATGAAAATTTGGACTTTATCTCGCGAGAAGCATCCCGGGTGTGGGACAAGCTTCTCTTGAGCTTTGGAGGGGTAGAGAGGAGAAGGAAGGGATGGGAATTTCGTATGGAGGGGGTCTCCTTTTATAGTTGCAAGGAGTAGGGGAAAAATGGGCATTACAACTTCAAAATAATAAATGAGGGATCTTTAGTGACGGATAAATCTGTCACTAAAGCCCCCAACGTGGGCGTAGCTTCCGCGCCCACGCACGCCGCTTCAGCTATCCGCGAGCTCAACGCCATCACACGTTCATTGATTCTCAGCCGTCCGATCGCGAGATTGAACGACTTAAGATGCATCTGAGCCCGTTGCGCTGCGCGCCCATCCGCGTGCGATCGCACGTCCATGCCGCACGTGTAATAGCGCGTCGGCTCTATCGGGCGCGCGCAGCCGTTGGATCTCCATATGATGCTCCACGCGCCTCAATTGCCCGTGCCTCCAGTCCTCTGCTGCGGCTCGAACCCGCGCCCGCCGGTCGCATAAGCGCGCTCGACCGCTGCGCTACGAGGCGCGGATGGTCAAGCGGACGCTTTTAAGCGCGGCCGACCACAGCCGATAGATCAAGATCCAACGGCGAAGAGCGAGCGGGTGCGGGATCTTCAGAGGTTGCATACGGCCGTTTGGGCGGTCGAGATGGTGCCACGTGGCACCATCTTGGCCGTCCATCTTCTGGAAGTTGTAGATGGTACCACGGATGTCGGATTGACTCGTTTTTGCGTCGTTGGGCTGCGATCGTCGATCCAAATTCATCCGTGCGATCGGATTTGTCATCTGAAGTGTGGATTTTCACCATCTTGGCACTTGATCTTCTAGGGTTCCCCGATCACTATCTGATGCTACGGATGCCTGATTAGGGCGATCTTGGAGTCTTTGAACTCCAATCGTCGCCTTGATCACATCCATATGATTAGATCTTTGATCCGAGGCCCCGATTAAATGTTTTCCCTGTCCAAGCACATAAAAGGAGACAATTAACCTCCATTTTATTCAAACTACTCTAAATGCAAGATGATGCATGTTATGCAATATTTATATCATGAAATGCAATCCTATGCTTAAGAACATGCAAAAGTAGACATTTTAAGTAGTGTAAATGTGCTTACATCATACCCCTATGCCTATCTTTTGCTATTCCCTAGCAAAAACTATATACTATTTATAAAAGAACTAGGTTGGATTATTTGGATCTGAGTTATTTTCAATCATTAAGAAATTGTCTACTTAGGAACTGAACTTTCAAAGACACAACAGCACCCAGGTATCAGCCAAAATGCAGACCGCCTCGAGCCCTCGCCTTATTCAAAGAAAAATTTCTTTTTCTTTTTACTCTTTTCTAATTTTTTGGATTTTCAAATTTTAGCGTTTAAGAGTGGCTTTCTACGGCCATTCAACTCACCCAAGATTTGATGAGAACCCTAAGTTTTAAGCATCTTATTGTGATTGTGATAGACTCGTTGACCGGTAATTAAAACGGACTTCGGATTTCTACGCCTCTAGGTGACCTCAAAAAGACTTCTGCCTAAAGGTGTATCTTTACAACCGGTAGCTTTCTCCCTACTTTTATTTTTTACGGGGTCAACACATGGGTAAATCCAGTGTATATCTCCCCGGTTTATTCTACTTCTTCGCTTCTTCCTAAGTGTTTTGGAAATTTTTAGTGCATTTACTGAGCTGGGTTCTGGACAACTGGTCGATGAGCTGTTACCACTGATAACTTGCCAGCTGTACTCGTGCGGCGAAGTGTGGCTTATTTCTTTTTGTTCTTTTCTCCTTTTCTTTTTGATTTTTTTTTTTTTTTTTAAGTAGGTGGCTTCCCTGGGCTAAGATTTACCTAAAGGCAGGAAAAAGAGAAAGGTCCAGTGACTAGGCTCTGGACAACCTACATATGGGTTGTTACCCACGATAACTTCCCAGCCATATCACCCAAGAAGGTTCATTAGCTACCCAATTTCCGTTAAAATCGCCGAACAACGAGTCAGTGCAAAGAAGGTGTGTAGATGATTAAGATTCAAAATTCCCTCAAATTAGAGGGTGGGTTAATAAGTCGTGTACTTATCACCCAAACTTATTTATTCCAATTATAATAGAATTAAGATGGTGATGATTCGAAAGACAAATCCACATTTTAGTGGATACACGGGCTGATTAAGTCCAAAGACCTGAAGGGTCTTTGTGTTCAGATCTTAATATAGTATTTCTTAAGATTGAAAATTTTCTTAAACCCAAATTCTCTTTCCTAATTTCTTTTTTTTATTTTTTAAATAAAAGAAAATAAAATAAATCTACGGAGCTGACGAATGAATTCAGAGATAAATATCCACCCCCATGCCTATCTAATTCAATGTCCTCATTGTATTAAAAAGGCAAAACAGAGTGGAAAAGCGTAGAAAGCACCTGAATTGCGTGAATGTCAAGTCCGCTCTGAGATGAAAACGAAAAAGAACTGTATATGTGCTGAGTTTAGTGTCGTCAGCTAGGCACACAATACAAGGAAAAGAAATGAAGAATTCACAAGTGCAGGTCAAAATTAGAATAAATAGAAGAATCCTCCGACCTATCAACAGAGGTCCACAGATGTGGACCAGATTGTGGTGCAGACCCACACCTCGTAATCGAGAATATCTTAGGTTCTGGATAAAAATTACCCAAAACCTAAAATCAGAATGCAAGCGGGGTCGGGCCTGCGATTTATGAGGATGCAACCCAAGACCAAAAAGTTGGGTTACAGAGAATTGAAGCTCAAAAGGATAATCATTGAATGTGTGCTTGAGTTTGACATCCTCGAAACAAATGTCATAAGGGTTCTGATTTGATGGTTTCAGCTTAAAAGGAACCCTTCGACTCAATCTTCTATTTCCTCCAAAATTAACTTCCCAAATCAGAACTTCCCATCTCCTATCCTCCTCATTCAGCATATCAAATTCCAGGACCTCTTGTAAATTCATCACCCCGTCTGAAATCTCCAAGTCTAAATGATGTGGCAGAATCGAAATTGACTTGGGTCTAATTATCTCATAATTAGAATCATCAATAAGCTTAACAGGGTGTAACTGATAATCAAGGCATTGAATTGATTCCTCCAGAAAATGTGATTCTGGATCCGTAATGTGTGCCCTAATAAGATCAGTTTCCTCAGTTATTGGGATATCAAATGATCTATCAGATTCCTCAGGCCTAATCGTCTCACAGAAATCGTGTTCAAAAAACTCGCGTGAGACTTCGCAACTTGAATCTTCACCATCATGATCCGTATCAATGTATGTCCCAAAATCAGTTGTCACTTTATGTTCCCCAGAGACATACGTTTCCTCGTAACCCGACTCAGGGATCTCAGGTGAAGAAATCAGATCAACCTTAATTGATTGCTTTAATTCAATCTGGTCAGCCTCATAACACGTGTCCCCCCCAACAGGTGCTTGAGCGGGTTCTGTCATTGGCTTTCCGGAAGAGGGTTCATCCTGGGAATTATTCCAAGATAGAATCAAAGCAACCATGAATCTCATCCTCAATTTTGCTAATTTTCCAAGTAGAACCTCACTCGGGTTCTTATCCTTAACATCTTGGAACCAATCCAACAAAGACTTATTCAAATCAATAATCATTTCAATCAGGGGCTCCAATCTCTCAATGTAAGGTATTCGTTGAACTTCTAAAGATTGAATGATATTCCTCAAGTTAGCCAGAACCTTATCTTGAACCTGGTTAACCTGAACCAAATGAGTTGGTTCAGGGTTGGGCGGGTTTGGACTCAATGCAGGGGAATTAACGAATTGAGATTCGTTATACCCTTCCTGATAATAGGTCATTCCAGATTGTTGAAAAGATGGTTATGACCTAAAGGCAGTGAAATCAGAGGATGGGTAAGGATCGGTGTATCCTTCTTGATTGTACATCGTATTAGGTTGTTCAGGAAAGGAAGACGATCTATAATCGATGTAGCTCTGAGAAGGATAGAAATTAGAATCAAAGTGTTCAGGGTTAGACCCTAAACACGGGGGTCCGGAATTGTATCCCCAATCTGAATTATCCCAACTAACTGATGATTGATTACAATATGAGTTGGGATAATCGTCATGTTGAGGATAATTCACAACAGGAGGGAAAGAGCGGGAATGCGTGAAATATGTGGAAGGATTCATGAGACACGGGAGGAAGAAAGGTACCCTGCAATACAAACAATCAAACCTGTCCTCAAATGGGTTAGCCTACAGACCTACAGACTCCCAAAACCCATCTTGAGAGAAAGGAACGATTTGATCTACTTCTGTCTGTTCAATCCAACCAGTTAGAAGGAGGGACTAGGGAGAAGGTTCTTCCTTCGGCTTGCGCCTCCGGTTCCTAGTGTACCCCCCAGCCGCGATCGTTTGACTCTACTCCCCTAGCTAGACATCAGATTAAATAGTAGAAACAGACTAATCGAAAATAATCTCGTTCTGAGTTTTGAAGAGCGAGTTCAATCCTTAAGGCCAACGTCTACTCTGTTTTATTTAGGGCTAGGTTTGAATGTGCTTTGGAATGTGATGGGCCCTTTAAATGGGTTGTGCCCTTAATGATTGATTGATTTGTGTGTGTGTGCACAACCAGTGGTTTTCAAGCAAGATTATTTTTGATGTGGTGAATTTTAAGGTTCAAATCTTGCTTAGTAGCTTTTAGGATTCAACTTTAGGTGTTTTCAAACAGGTTTCATTGGCACACCAAGTTTTGCAAGCACAGGTGAAGATGTTTTCCTTTAAAGTTTAAAAAGAATGTAGAGTGCTTGGTAAATTCCTAAGAGTTGAACCTAATTGGCAGCTACTTGATGAGTTGATTTTAATTGAAGTGGTGTGGCCCAAACAACTCAAACAACTGGCCACAAATGCACCACTAAGTTAGGCACACAAAGATGATTAACATAGAATGATTTCTACTCTTTTATGTGTTGCTTTATGTGTACCGGTTCCACAGATCAGAACCCGGTTGAGTAGAAACAAATCAATTAAGTTAAGTGCCTTTGAATGTGGGTGTATGTTGTGTGTTTGTTGAAAATTACCCCACAAAATTATCTTTTTTTTTTTTTTTTAAATGAAGGTGGAATGAATGTGAGTGAGAATCCAAACAACCAAACTATTCCTAGGATTTATGCAAACACCTAGGTTAATTGGAATTTGGATTTAATGTGGCGAATGAAATCTATGGAGGGGGGAAGAATGGGGGATAACTTACAAAACCTTCCACAGTACTTTACTCCAATCTACCGCTTTTGCTCGTCTCAAAAGAGTACCTGCAATTACAATAAGAAAGGAGAAAAGTGAGGTAAATGATTTGTAAGTTACAAAACGCGAAGAGAAATCAAAGATCGTCGCCTCCCCGGCAACGACACCAAAGTGTTGAACGTTTACGAATCGCTACGCTAACGTGTTTGGTTTTGGAAAACCTGTCGTTGTAGTTCGAAAGCGAACAAATTCGTGTTCAACAAATAAAATTTATACTGAAATGAAAATTCCGGGTCGAACACAGGGAGGCGGACGTTTGATTTAAAAACTACGCATTTCTTTTTATTTGTCACGGAATAATTCAATTTAAAACTATCTAATTATTTACAATAAATAGAAGAGAGAGAGTAAGAGAAAAAGAGAATATTACATAGAGAAATCAAAATGAGATGTGGAATAAACAAGGAATTGATCATTGAGGAGATTGTTCATTACAACTAGAAAGCATAAAATAATTACACTAGAAAGCAATAAATTTACACTAGAAAGCATTAAAAGAATGGAGGGAGAAATATCCTCCTCGACGATTGCTTGGAGGACGAGCAAAACTACACTAGAAAGCAGTAAATCTATACTAGAAAGCAATAAAAAGAATAGGGAGAGAGAAATCCTCCTCAACAGTTGCTTGGAGGACAAGCCGGATGGGATGATGCATGGACGAAGGAGAACGAAGCAGGACGAAGGAGGATGAAGCAGAAGAACGGGAACGAAGCAGCACGCCATCGTCGTCACGGGATCCACTTCCGAAGGGGAACAAAAATTTGGACTTTATCTCGCGAGAAGCATCCCGGGTGTGGGACAAGCTTCTCTTGAGCTTTGGAGGGGTAGAGAGGAGAAGGAAGGGATGAGAATTTCATATGGAAGGGGTCTCATTTTATAGTTGCAAGGAGTGGGGGCAAAATGGACATTATAACTTCAAAATAATAAATGAGGGGTCTTTAGTGACGGATAAATCTGTCACTAAAGCCCCCAACATGGGCGTAGCTTACGCGCCCACGCACGCCGCTTCAGCTATCCGTGCGCTCAATGCCATCACACGTTCATTGATTCTCAGCTGTCCGATCGCAAGATCGGACGACTTAAGACGCATCTCCGCCCGTTGCGCTGCGCGCCCATCCACGTGCGATCGCACGTCCATGTCGCGCGTGTAATAGCGCGTCGGCGCTATCGGCCGTGCGTAGCCGTTGGATCTCCATCTGACGCTCCACGCGCCTCAATTGCCCGTGCCTCCAACCCTCTGTTGTGGCTCGAACCCGCGCCCGCCGGTCGTGTAAGCGCGCTCAACCGCTACGCTACAGGGTGCGGATGGTCGAGCGGACGCTTTTAAGCGCGGCCGACCACAGCCGTTGCATCAAGATCCAACGACGGAGAGCGAGCGGGTGCGGGATCTTCAGAGGTTGCATGCGGCCATTTGGGCGGTCGAGATGGTGCCACGTGGTGCCATCTTGGCCGTCCATCTTTTGGAAGTTGTAGATGGTGCCACGGATGTCGAATTGACTCGATTTTTGCGTCGTTGGGTTGCGATCATCGATCCAAATTCATCCGTGCGGTCGGATTTATCATCTGAAGTGTGGATTTTCACCATCCTGACCCTTGATCTTCTAGGGTTCCCTGGTCACTATCTGATGCTACGGATGCCTGATTAGGGTGATCTTGGAGTCGTTGAACTCCAATCGCCACCATGATCACATCCATACGGTTGGATCTTTGATCCGAGGCCCCGATTAAATGTTTGCCCTGTCCAAGCACATAAAAGGAGACAATTAACCTGCATTTTATTCAAACTACTCTAAATGCAATATGATGCATGTTATGCAATATTTATATCATGAAATGCAATCCTATGCTTAAGAACATGCAAAAATAGACATTTTAAGTAGTGTAAATGTGTTTACATTAGTATGGCTTCTCCGATTTTAGTCGTGATGATGGTAAGCCCTACCTTTTTAGGCACAACCTGGATTGGACTCACCCACTGACTGTCGAAGATTGAGTAGATGATCCCTACATCTTACCATTTGATAATCTCCTTTTTCATATCTTGCAGATTGGGATTCAGGCGTCTCTGCATTTCACGGGATGGTCATGAGCCCTCTTCGGTGTAGATGTGGTGTGTGCAGTGTGAGGGGCTGATACCAGTGAGATCATCGAAAGTCCATCCAATGGTTCTTCGATGTTGCTGGAGAACAGAAATCAGGTGTGTTTCCTGATCAGGTGTGAGTCGGGAATTGATAATCATAGAAAACGTCTGATTGGAACCCAAAAAGACATATTTGAGATCATCAGGAAGAGGCTTTAATTCCAAAATCGGGTTTTCAGCAGCAGCAAGTAATTCAGGATGGGTGTCAGGAGCAAAGGAAGGAGTTATGGGTGTATCTAGGTTGAGTTCGGGCTCCTCTAATTGCGGGTTTTGATCCTCTTGTGGTTGATCAGAAATAGTCAGGTTCTCAATGAAGTCGTCAACCACTGCTTCAATATCACAAATTTGTTCTATGACTTCGCAATTAATTCCTTGTTGGGCCTTAAAGATGTCGATCTTTACTGTCTTGCTCCCAAATTTCAATTCAATTTGGCCCTCCTCACAATTGATATTGGCCCTGGTAGTGGCCAGAAAGGGTCTCCCTAGTATAATCAGTGTATTCTTCACATTCTCAGGAGCATCCATGTCTAAAACGATGAAATCCACTGGGAAATAGAAATCATGCACCCTAACTATGACATCCAGGAGAATTCCTTTTGGTGACTTAATTGATCAGTCTGCGAGTTGTAAAGTCATCTCAGTCAATTTAAGTTCAGATTCCTCGAACTAGTCTGGTAGGGATGTGGGTATCAAATTTATGGAGGCTCTGACTGCACGTGTTTCACGAGTTTGAAATCGGGGTTACGAGTAACCTATCGCCGTAGTTGCAAAATGCGTGGTGAAATAAAATTTATACCGAAACTCGAAAAGTGAGTCCCGGGTTGAACACGGGGAGGCGAACGTTTGATTTTATGAAATTCACACTTCACTTTTTATTTGTTTATTTCATTTTTGTCGTTTTTAATTTTTTTTTTGGTATTTTTAACAAGCAAGAGATGAGGTCGATGAAAACTTATCTACTCACAAAAATATAAGAGAGGGAGGGAGAGGGAGAGAGAGAGAGAGACAATCATCTATTCATCAAGAACTGTTTGTTACAACTATGAAAGTAGGAAAATTACACTACGAAAGCGTAAAAGGATAGAAAGAGGTGAGAGAAATCCCCCTCGACGGTTGCTCAGAGGACGACTTGCTCTGACGTCGCCCGGAGGAAGGTGGTGAGGAGCGGAACGAAGGAGGACAGAGCCGGAGGACGGAGGATGGGGTAGGGCAGCGTCGCGGCAAGGATCTTCTTCCCGAAGGGGGTGAGAGGACAGCCATAGGATGCTCCACGAATGGGGATGAGGGGAGGGAAAACTATTTGGTTTTACTTTAGAGGAGCATCCCGGGCTTGGGACAAGCTCTCTCCAGAGCCTTGGAGGTGGTGAGGTGAAGAAAGGAAGAGATGGTTTGGAATGGTGGTGGGTAGGTCCTTTTATAGTGGAGGAAGAACAAATTCACATCTGGGTCATTACTAACGTCCATAAATGTCGCTGAAGATCCGCCCTTGAAATCCTCTAGCTGGCGCATGCGGACCATTAGTGACAACTGCAAGAGTCACTAAAGGCGTGCGTCGCTGAAGATCCGCACCTACCCCACTGGCATGCGCTGCGCGCTTCACATGCCCAAGCTCCCCACGCCGTGTCTGCGTGCAAGCACTAGCATGTGCTGCGCTGCTGCTACGTGCGGCTACACTATGCGCAATTCGCTGCAAGCGGCTACGGCTGTGCGCATGTGCTATTGCTGTGCGCAGTGCACTGCGCGCAGCTGCAGCTGTGCACATGCGCTGCACGTGGCTGAGGCTATACGCATACGCTGCTGTTGGCCGTCGTTGGGCGGCCTGGATGGCGCCATGTGGCGCCATCTAGGCCATCCATTCTTCTTTCTTTTGTAGAGGGTGCCACGGTGCTCAGATCGAGATGATTCCCACACTGCTGACTACGATCGTCACTTTGGATCCATCCGTATGGTCGAACATTCCATCCGAAACCTGTATGGATGTCACATTGCCCCCTGGCCGTTGATCTTCCTTGGACTTCGTATGATGCTACAGTTCTCCGATCTAAAAGATTTCAAAGGCGTTAGACTCCAATCGTCGTCCTAATCAGATCCGTATGGTCCAATCATCCATTCGAGGCCCTTAAATAAGTCTTCTTCTCTCCTGACCATAAAAAGGACCTAATTAACCTAAAATATATACAACTACTCTAAATGCAAAATGATGCATGCTATGCAATATTTATAACATGAAATGCAAATCTAAGCCTAGGAACATGCATGAATAGTCATTTTAACCTAAATAAGTGTGTCAATATCATACCCCTATGCCTATCTTTTGCTAGTCCCTAGCAAAATAAAACAACATGCTATGTATAAAATCAAAATTAGGATTAGATCGCTTAGGCCTAAGTCATTTATTAACAATAGAAAATTTCAACTAAGGTCCTAAACAACGAAAACTCAACAGTACCTGGGTTCCTGCCAGAATGCAAACCGCCCAAGTCCACACCTTATTTGAAAAGGGAAGATACATTTTTTTTATTTTTCTTCTTTTCTAATTTTTTTTGTACTTTTGACGTTTAAAAGTTCCAAGATAACTTTTTACGGCTACCCGACCTGCCCAAGACTCGAAAAAAACTCTAAGTGCTAAGCATCTTGTGGAAATAGTGAAAGACTCACTAGGCAGCCGTTCAAACGTACTTTGGGTTTCTACGACCCTAGGTGACCATGCCTATAGGTTTATCTTTTCAAACGGTAGCTTTCTCCCTACTTTTATTTATGGGGTTAACACAAGGGTAAACCTAGTGTATATCTCCCCAGTTTACTCTACTTCCCTGCTTCTTCCCTAAGTGTTTTGGGAATCGTTGTGCATCTTTTTGTGAGCTAGGTTCTGGACAATCGGCCAATGGGCTGTTATCATTGGCAACTTGCCAGCAATACTCATGTGGTGAAGTGTGATTTTATTTTTTTTATTTTTTTCTCCATTTTCTATTTTTTTTTCTTTTTCTTTTTGTTTTATTTTTTTTTCTTTAAGTAGGTGGCTTCCCTGATCTAAGATTTACCTAAAGGCAGTACAATGAAAATGGTCTTGTGACTAGGCTTTGGGCAACCGGCCGATGAGCTGTTACCACCAACAACTTGTCAACCATACCACCCTAGATAGTTCATTAGCTGCCTAATTTTCGAAGAAACCGTCGAAAAGTGAGTCAGTGCAAAAAAAATGTGTGTAGATGTTTAGGCTTAAAGTCCCCCCAAATCAGAGGGCAAGTTGATAAGTCGCATACTTATCATCCCAATTTATTAGCCAAATTAAAAATGAATTTGAATTGGCGAGGACTCAAGACTAAGTCCACATTCGAGTGGACACCCGAGCTAATTAAGCCCGAAGACCTGAAGAGTCTAAGTGCTTAGGTCCTCTGATATCATTTCCTAAAGTTAATAACTTCCAAATGCCTAAGTTCTCTTTTCCTAATTTCTTTCTTTTTTTATCTTTTTCAAATTTAAAAAAAATTAATTTTATAAGAAACTAAAAGAAATTCTACGGAGTTAACATAATGATTTCAGAAATTGATTATCCACCCCCCCATGCCTAAATGATGCAATGTCCTCATTGTAAAAATAAAGACATGAAAATGGCGAAGTAAATAGAATATCACCTGAGTGTCATGAAAATTCGATCAGCTCCGCAAGGAGAAGAGTGTATACACACATGCTAAGTTTATTGCCTTTAGCTAGGCATAATATACATAAAAAGAAGTTGGGAATTCAAAAGTGTATCAGAATCAAAATCAAAAGGTTGATCCTAAAACCTGTCTGCAGAAGATGTCCATAGATGTGGACCAAATTATGGTGCAGACCCATGCCCCAAGGTCGAGTGGTTCTCAAGTTCTGGATGAAAATCACCCAAAACCGAAGGTTGTTTTGTTTGTGGGGCCGGGCTTACGGTTTAATGTTGTGCAACCCAAGACCAAAGTGTCAGACAATGGGTAAAGATGGTTCAATAAGTGTGGTTGTCCACTTAACATCTAGCTCAGAAAATAATCAATTATTTCTAGCTTGGGTTACACGTGAAAGATATCGTAAGGGTCCTGCTAGAAAGTAAGTGGTTTCAAGTCAATAGGTACCCTTAGATCCAAAATCAAAGTTCCCTCAGAATTAGCCTCCCAAATTTTTATTTCAACAATTCTATCCTCCAACATCAAGAACTCAGGCTCCAGGACCTCTAGCATATCATTCACCCCATATGATTCACCCAAGTCTAGAAATCATGGATGAATTAAGATTAACTTGGGCACAATGATCCCAGAAGTCAGCTCTTCGGGGTGCGAATGTGGAATGGGGTCACTGATTGAATCATCAAGATTCGGATCCTCCAAGTTAACCCCAACCAAATCAAATTCCTCTATTATCGAGCTGTCAAATGGTTCATCAGATTCCTCATGCCCGTTTGTCTCGCTAAAATCATTTTCCTTATGCTCAAGTCAGACTTCACCTAAAGATTCTTCACCCTCAGAGTCAAAGAATTGATGATCCTCATTTATATATGTCAAAAAATCATAAATCATTTTATGATCTAAGGAGACATAATTTTCTTCATTTCCTGACTTGGGGATCTTGAGTGAATCAATCGACTCATCCTCAAATGGTTGGTCTAGACCAATCTGGTCATCTCCAATCTCAGAATATGTATCCCCCCGACAGGCGCCGAAGCGGGTTCAAACATTGGCTCTCGTGAAGAAGATTCATCTTGAGAATAATCCCAAGATTTGACTAGTGCAACCATAAATTTCGTCCTCAGCCTCGACAACTTCCCAAGAAGAAACTCACCCAAGTCCCTATCCCTAATGCATTGGAGCAAATCCTATAAAGAGCTATTCAGATCATCAATCATTTTGATCATAGGTTCCAATGCTTCGGTGCATGGTGTTGGCTAAGCTTCTAAAGATTGGATGGTGTTCCTCAAGTTAGCCAACACCCTATCCTGGATCTGGTTCACCTGAACCAACTGGTTCGATTCAAGTTTGGGTGGGTTTGGGTTAAATCTAGGTTAGTCAAGATGTAGAGGTTCTCGGGTCCCTCCCTGATTGTAGGTCATTTTAGGTTGTTTAAAGAATGGTGGTGGTCTATATTCAGCATAATTCTAGGGAGGGTAAGTGTTATAATCAGCATATCCTTCATGGTTGTAGATCTACTTGGTTTGGTCATCAAAGGATGGAGATCCATAATCATTGTAGGTTTGGGAAGGATAGCAATCATAGTCTTGTTGTCCAGGGTTAGGCCCTGGACACTGAGGTCCGGATTCGTATCCCCAATCAAAGTTATCTTGACTAGTGGATGAGTAATTATAAGTCAAGTCGGGATGGTAATCATCTTGGGAATAAGTGGTGGTAGGAGGATAGGATTGGAAATGTGTGTAAGATGTGGAAGGGTACATGGTGAAGGAGGGAAATCAAAAGAGAAAGAAGAAGCCCTGCAATACAAGTAATCAACCCTGTCCTTAGGTGGGTTAGCCTAAAGACCTACAGACTCGCAGGACCCGTCTTGAGATTATAAACGATTCGGTCTACTTTTATTCGGTCAATCCAACCAGATAGGAGGAGGGACTGGGGAGAAGGTTCCTTCTTTGTCTTGGGCCTCTGGTTCCTAGTGTACCCCCCAGCTACGGTCATTTGACGCTACTCCCCTAGCTAGACATCAGATGGACCAGTAGAAGCAGATTAATCGAAAAAAAATCTCAGTCTGAGCCCCAAAGAGCGAATCAATCCTTAAGGCCAATGTCTACTCAGTTTTAATTAGGCTTTGAATGATTGTGCTCTTAGAATGTGATGGGCCCTTTAGATGGGTTGTGCCCTTAATGATCAGTTAAAATGTCTGCATGCACAACCAAGGTTTGCAAACAAGGTTATTTGATAATGTGTATTTTAGGGTTTAACCTTGTTTAATAGCTTTTAGGGTTTAATCTTAGGTATATTCATTCAAGTTTAGGAGAACACTCCAAGTTTTGTAAGCACTAGTGATGATATATTCCTTTAGAAATTAGAGAAAAATGTGGAGTGCCTGGTTCAGCCCTAAGAATCAACCCTAAGTGGCAAGCTACTTGATAAATCACTTTTAATTTTAGTGGTCCGACCCAAACAAATCAATCAATTGGCCTATTCGCACCGCAGATTAAGGCACAAAATGTCTTAGCCTAATCAAATTTCTACTCACTTATTTGTTTTGAGTTGAAGTGTATCAGGTCCATAGGTTAGATCCCGATTAAGTGGTAGAATCAAAGTGCAGTGGTGCACCTTAAGTCGAGAGTTGTGGGTGTTAAGGTGTGTCTCTTTTGGAAAATCCCACAATCAAATAACACTTTTTTATTTTTTATTTATTTATGTGGATGGTGAGGTGAGTGGAGGTGGCAAACAAACAACCAAATCTATCCTAGGATTTACAAAAAGCACCTAACTTGATTTGGGTTTGAGTTATTAGGTTATGGAATGAAAACTAAGGTGGGAGTGGTGTGGGGGACACTTACAGAACCTTCATCCGCACTTTTCTCCAATCTAATCGCTTTGGCCCACCTTAGAAGAGCACTTGCAATCACAGTAAGATCAGAGAAAAAGTGAGATAAAAGTTAGGTAAGGCGGAAAAAAACACGAGAAAAAAAAACCAAAGTGCGTTGCCTCTCCGACAACGGCAACAAAATGACCGCATGTGTTTCGCGAGTTTGAAATCGGGGTTACGAGTAACCCGTCGTCGTAGTTGCAAAACACGTGGTCAAATAAAATTTATACCAAAACTCGAAAAGTGAGTCCCGAGTCAAACACGAGGAGGCGAACATTTGGTTTTATGAAATCCGTACTTCACTTTTTATTTGTTTATTTCGTTTTTGTCTTTTCTATTTTTTTTTTGGTATTTTTAACAAGAGATTAGGTCGATGAAAACTTTATCTACTTGCAAAAATATAAGAGAGAGAGGGAGAAGGAGAGCGAGAGAGAGAGAAACAATCATCTATTCATCAAGAACTATTTGTTACAACTATGAAAGCAAGATAACTACACTACGAAAGCGTAAAAAGATAGAAAGAGGTGAGAGAAATCCCCCTCGACAGTTGCTCGGAGGATGACTCGCTCTGACGTTGCCCGGAGGAAGGTGGTGAGGAGCAGGATGAAGGAGGACAGAGCCGGAGGACGGAGGATGGGGCAGG
Source organism: Thalassia testudinum (assembly GCA_037157565.1). Taxonomy (NCBI): domain Eukaryota; kingdom Viridiplantae; phylum Streptophyta; class Magnoliopsida; order Alismatales; family Hydrocharitaceae; genus Thalassia; species Thalassia testudinum. The sequence goes on from JAZHRO010000028.1 coordinate 1,613,810, forward strand.
GCGTCATCGCAGTGAGGATCTTCTTCCTGAAGGGCAATGGGAGGACGGCCACGAGATGCTCCACAAATGGGGATGAGGGGAGGGAAAACTATTTGGTTTTACTCTAGAGGAGTATCCCGAGCTTAGGACAAGCTCTCCCTAGAGCCTTGGAGGTGGTAAGGTGAAGAAATGAAGACATGGATTGGAATGGTGGTGGGTAGGTCCTTTTATAGTGGAGGAAGAACAAATTCGCATCAGGGTCATTACTGGCGTCCATAAACGTCGCTGCAGCTGTCACTAAAGATCTACCCTTCAAATCCTCTAGTTGGCGAGTGCAGACCATTAGTGACGACTGCAAGCATCACTAAAGGCGCGCGTCACTGAAGATTCGTGCCTGCCCCACTGGCGCGCGCATCACGCGCCCATGCTCCCTGCACCGTGCGCGCACGCTGGCATGCGCTGCACACAGCTGCGGCTATGCTTGTACGCTACGTGCGGCTGCAGCTATGCACATGCGCCGCTATTGGCCAACGTTGGGCAGCCTGGATGGTGTCACATGGTGCCATCTGGGTCGTCCATTCTTCTTTCTTTTGTAGAGGGTGCCACGGTGCTCAAATCAAGATGATTTCTCACACTGCTGGACTGCGATCCTAGCTTCGGATCCATCCATACGGTCGGATTTTCAATCTGAAACCCATATGGATGTTGCATTGCCCCCTGGCCGTTGATCTTCCTTGGACTTCGTATGATGCTATGGTTCTCTGATTTAGACGATTTCAAAGGCGTTAAACTTCGATCGTCATCCTAATCAGATCTGTACGGTCCGATCATCCATCCGAGGCCCTGAAAGAAGTCTTCTTCTCTCCTAACCATAAAAAAACTTAATTAACCTAAAATATATACAACTACTCTAAATACAAAATGATGCATGCTATGCAATATTTATAACATGAAATGCAAATCTAAGCCTAGGAACATGCATGAATAGGTATTTTAACCTAAATAAGTGTGTCTATATTAGGCTTCTAACTCTAATAAAGCTCGATCAGATCGTATATCACCGATTTCACAAGAGATCAAAGGGGTTCCTAGGTCTTTTGCCTTAGGCGGAAGTTTGCTCAAAATGACAGAGATGGCTTGCTCTGACAGTACAATCAGATTCCCGTCTTTGGTTCGCGGCTTACGCTTAGGTGTACATACGTCTTTCAAAAATCGTGCGTAAGCCAGTACGTGGCGTATCGCATCCATCAACAGGGCAAAGAGCTTAACCAGGTCCTCCTCAGGTGCGACAGTTTTGGTTATCCTTTTTCCCTTGATCAAGGCCTCAGGAAATGGAACCTTAGATGGTTCCTCTAGAGTGGGTCCAGGTTCTTGATCTGGGATAGAGGTGTCCTGAATGACTATCCTTGGGTTAGGGTTTGTACTACCAGGCTGGGTTTGGCTCAGATAAGGTGGGTCCTGTGTTGTTTTGCCAGTGCAGGTAGTAACAGAATTTAGTCCTGCCTAGTTTTGGTTTGGAGTGGGTAGAAGAGGTGCTTGTTGTTGGTAACCTGCATATGATGTCGAAGCCTCCATCCCGTCAGGTAATGGAGTAGAAGGGGCCTAATAAATAAAGTAAGCTTGGCTCGGATTTGAGTTCATAACATGCCTCTGTTCGACATGTTATTCGGATTAGGCAGAGGTTGCAAAGGAAGTGCACCTGGTTGGCGAGGATTTGCCATCTGGGCAAGTTGATTGCAAACCTCTGTGATCTCGTCTCTATGCTATTTTTGTATAGCCTTATTCGTCTTTTGAATGTCAGCCAAAGTCTGAAGGATAAGAGTCATTTGATCTATCTGAGTTGGCCCAGATTGATAAGTTGGGTTAGGCCGAGGCTGAGGTGGCTGATATGGACGATGAGCTTGCGGTCAGGGTAGATATTGAGGTCTCTAATTTTGATTATTGCCTAACCATGTGAAGTTGGGATGATTACACCATCCAGGGTTGTAGGTGTTTGAGAATGGATCATTTTGAATGGTGTTGAGGTCCTCACAGGTCTGAGGAACCTCGGAAAAATCAAAATATGAGGGTTCAGAGTGCCCCCAACTAGAGTAGGTGGATCCAGGGTTTCCTCTGTAGCCAGAATCAGATGAGGGTGGATAGGGTTCCATCCCCTGAGAAGGTCAGTGATAGATGTTGTGTACAGTCTCCCGGCCAAAGGTTGGTTGTGTGAATGGGTTTTGTACAAAGGTGGCTCACAGCAAATGTCGAGTTAGCTCATCCACCTTCTTCTCAATAATAAAGACCTTGTCCAGATGACTGGCCATCAGTTCCAAGTCGACGGAAGAGGACAGGCCCCGCGTCTCATGTGCCCCCTTTGGATTCGTCAATGCATGTGCATTCATCCGGTCGAACATGCCCATGGATTCATTATTGATGGAGTTCTTGCACATATTCTCGAGAATCTCCCACACAGTGTCTTTGTGTTGACCCATGATGTTTCCTCCACGGGTCGCATTAACGAATAATCTAATATCCTCACGAAGTCTTTGGTAAAAAGACTGGACTTGTTCCCATTTAGGAACTCCACGATGGGGGTACTTTCGCATGAAATCCAGGAAATTATCCCATGCTTCATGAAGTGGTTCTCCTTCTTGTTGTGTGAATTGTGTGATTTGGTGCCGTAAAGCAATTGTCCGACCAACGGGGAAGAACTTTCCCAGAAACTCGGATTGAAGTTCCGCCCAGGTGTTGATTGGAGGCGTTTGGGTTTGGTACCAGTGAGCAACTTTATCCATGAAAGAGGAGAACATTTTCATGAGTAGAATATCCCGATTTTGAGCTTCTGACCCGAAGGTCAGGGCCAGATGCTTGAGTTGTTTGATATGCTGGAAAGGATCTTCAGAATTACGCCCATGGAATTTGGGAATGGCATTAATCATGTTGGTCTTGAGTTCAGTGTCAAGACCTCCAGCGGGGATTTGTACTTGAGGTTCGATTGCCACCGCAACAGGATTGTAATGATCTCGCATCATTGGACGCTGCGGTGGGTTCACAAAGGCTTGGAATAGATCATTAAGGCACTGAAGTTGATTTTCAAAATTATTTTCTTCTGCGGGTTGTGCCATGATGATGGATGAAGGAGAATCAGGTTCAGATGAATCGGAAGAGATATCAATAGGATTGGGTTGTTGCACAAACAAGGAGGTCGAGGCTTGGCCTCGACGTGAATGAGTGACTAAAGGAGGCCTCATGGATGGTCTTAGAGACCTCCTCCCGAACATGCACCGATGGTGTAGATGAGAGGTAGAGTGTGATGGACCCAATCAAGACACCCAAAAATTTTGGATGACTATAGAGGTTCGGGGCGGATAATACCCCTTAGTCAGAAAATTGTCCACCTGAGAATTACCTGGGCAGCCAGAGAGGGAGAGTCCCACAAAGACCCCTACACGGTAGAGCGCCCCCATGGGTTACAGGGTTTCCCCCACCCAACCTCTCTTGTCACTGATGTTCCAGGTAGACCAGAATGGGGACTTGACCTCTTAAGTCTACCAATTTTAATTAAGAGCAAGGGTGCTTAGAATTTCACTTGAACTTTAAGATGTGTTGAGTACAAAAGTGACCTAATTTGAAGATTGGTTGACCCCAAACAAGGTGGGTCAACTTCACCTGTATTGTCCTTTTTAGAATCTTAGGTCCCTCTTTTAGTATTCAAATGACTTTAAGAGCCTGATTTTAGGGCTTTGCTTAAATAGATCAGCTCAATCAAGGTCTAGGCACACATTGTCTGGAAGATAATTTCTTTATTAAGCAAGTGTGTCTCTTAAAATCCTAAATTGGAATCCTTAATTGGCTCTAATTTGGTCCACTTTAATTTGTCCAAATGTGGTACCTAGGGCTCAAACATGAATGTGATAGCCCTAGATACCTTAAGCTTTAAGTGGGTGCATAAATCAGGATTTGTTGTCCAAATAAAATGTATCAACTCAGGCAACTTGATGAATTATCTACGAATAGAATGCAAGTAGCCCTAATTGATTTTTTTTCTTTTATCCTTTTCAAAATGAGGGGCTTAAGAGAGAGTGGTTAGAACTTACCTGCCCCTGGCGTGTTTACTGTGCGGCTGATCTTTCTTGAATGTATCTCTCCTGAAATAACCAAAGCAAAAGAGATATAGCAAGTTAGAATCTGAATCAGGAATTGCAATCAAGAGTTCTAAATTGCCCGTTGCTCCCCAACAATGGTGCCAAAATGTTTTAGACGGTAATTCAGTGTTTAAGATTGTCGTGTTGTAGTATAGCCAAAATAGCACTCAAACAAATAAATTTTATTACTCAAAAAAGTTCTGTGGTCGAACACAAGGAGAAATATGGAATTTAAAGCTCAAGATCACAATTTATAATGTAAATGAGCACAATATATAAGTAAAAGCTTAATGCAGAATGATATAAGAAATCAATGACCAATGCGCAAAATGAGGAGGGTAAAATGATGATTTAAATCACCAATTACCCTTATACAATAATAGCAAGTAGAAGCACAATATCAATCGAGTTAATTATACCTTTAGAAACTCAAATCAGGTGTCCGAAGGTGGGATCAGACGACTTAAACATCTGATGCTATAGTGCTCTTCTCTTCCTTTCCCTTCTGATGGTTTTCTTCTTTCTTTATTTCTCTGTTGTGGCTCCCTCCTCTTCTTCTTCTGCTGCCTTCTCCTTCTTCACACAAGGGAGGGGCTTCTCAAATTGGCTAAGTGTTAGCCAATTTGCCCTGCAGCAAAACCCCCTACCCCGGTGCAAGCTCTCTTTCTCTCTCTGGGCCACGCTCTCCCAGAGCCTTCCACAGTATCGGTTATACGAGTAATCGAACCTAGGGCATACCCAAGACCCGGGCTGCGGGCGTGGGTCGCAGCCGAGGAGTGCTTAGGGTTAGGCGGGTTATCGGGCGCAACAGTTCCACGGAGGAGATGTCACAGACGAGGCGCGTGGGGGGGCATGCGGTGACGAAAGGTGAAGTGCGAAAGTGCGGTGTTCGGTGATGAGACCACATTTGTTGTCTAATTAATACATAAATGCCTACTTATTATGGTAGCATCTACATATACAAAGCATACTTTGATGTATTTGCATATAGGGGCATACATGCATTTCATGTATTAGTTTAGAAGATTTTTATAAATAACCTTATTTGTTTTTCTTTTGTTTCCTTCCTTCCCGCAGAAGGTGCAACTCCTTCCAGCCTTAGCGCAATGCCCACGTGCCTCTTCATGCTCCCACCAGTGGCCAACAGCGCACTTGTGCCCATCCAAGGTGATAGTGCGTCCCACAATCTCACAACCGCCCCATCACCAAGACTGTTGGAGAGGATCTCGATAGAAGAAACAAACTAAGAAGAGTTAAAAAGAGGAACAGCTGGCCCTAGAGGGATCTCTTCCCTTCCTTTCCACCGTGAAGTAGAGCCTACACTGTGGAAGCCGCGCACCCTGTGGCCCTCTCAGTGTGCACCGGGGCACCACCGTGAACTCCTCATCGATCGACAGTGCAGTGACAGTGCACTACCCTGCAGCCAACAGTGCGCACCAGGCCGCACGTCCCCTTCAGCTTCCTTTCCACACGCTACCTGCAAGCTCTACGTGCACCGCTAAGCACCCCCTCACTGTGCAGCCACGCCCGCCTGCACTCCAGCAAGCACGCGCATTCAAAAGCCCCGCTGTGTGCGTCCCCCTCACTACGCAGCCACGCCCGCGGATAGCCACGCCCTTGTGCGCACACAACACCCCCGCGCGTAGCCACCCACACGCTAACGACCTCTTCATCTTCTTCTTCTCTGCCAATAAAGAAGAAGAACCCAACGCCGGCCGTTCATCTCAACGCACAGCTGCCTTATCCAGCCACCGCACTCCACGCCGTTGACACAGTTGACCTCGCCTCGACTCCACGAGTGTCGCCACATCATCAGAAAAGCCGACGGCAATCGACACGCATGCATGAAGGAACCCACCACCTACAAGCTCTGTCTCCCCATCCGATGAACTTCTGCCACCTCTCGACGTGAGACCACCACCATTGGAATGCCCTTCGCGCCTTTGACCTTCATTGAGCTTCGCACGGCCATCCGTCCCTCCTCCTCGCACGCATAAGGGCTTCAAATGCCCTGTTTTGCTACAGTGAACCCCCTATTAAAATTTACATTTGAATGTCACTGGAAGTGTGGGATTTTGAGTATCTATTATTATATTCTGGTGGATTTGCAAGCATGCACTTATATTTCCGCATATTTGATTGGTTCTTGCTATACATGTCAATTCACATTGAAATTTGATTCATAGCTGCATGCAATTAAGAAGTACTTCCTCTACCACTACACTTGCATCATTTAGAGATTTTAGAAGCTTGAACTTTGATACAAAATTTACATAAATAGTCCATGATTTTTCATAAAATTGCAAGTATATTCAGAGCAGCATATCCATTGATTTATTTGCCGAATATTTCTGCAAACATAATTGTTGCTTATCTATGAATTATTGTAGTTGTTCCTCCCTGTGGATACGGCATCCTTTTTGTGGTTTAAATTGATATCTATTTTAATCTTTGATAGAGAGATTTCCACCACATAAATTACAGTGACATATCATTCTATTATCTTCTTAATCAAAAGAAATTCTCTCAACCATTCGGCGAAGTAGTGGGGAGGCTAATAGCCTCGAAGACCAGAAGGCTTTTACTCTCTGGAACACAGCGGAGGTGTAGGGATGAACGGCGGCCAGATTGGTGGAGTGTAGTGGCCGTGTGAGCTCGCTGGGGGTACGCCGACGAGGTGGAAGACGGACGATGATGAGGCAAGTCGACAGTCGAAACAAAGCGGTGAGTGTCTGAAAACGAAGAGTGGAAGTCAAGGAGTTGTTTAGGAGGGGACGCAGACGAAGGGGGGAAGAGTTGGCATTGGGTGAGGTGTAGCTGGCGTCGGAGATGAAGCTGCTTTGAGAGGTGGACGGCGAAGATGAAGGGGGGTAGGAGCGCTGGCAAGTGCTGCACAACATGGAAGAAGGCAAGGAGGAAGAGTCTACCACTAGTATTGTGGTCAAACGATGAGGGAAGACAGGGAGAGTCTCCGGAGCTTGAAGAGAAAATCGGCCGGAGGAGGAGAGAGAGAAATTTGAGGGTTTCTCTGGTCGAATTCAAGCTTAGAGGATTGAGCAGGCCTAGGGAGTCTTTATATAGGTGTCAGGGGGTTGATTAGAGCTTGGAAGCCAAGCTTTCAACCTTGGAAGGTTGCCAAAGTTGGAAACCCAAATTTCTCAAGCATCCGCATGAGAAATTGGGAAAGAATTGAAGCATAAGAATCGGTCTGATTGAAAGAGGATTTCAAAAGGAATCTCCGGTTCAATTTTGAGGAAGTTTCATCAATCAATCAAAGAGAAATTCTTGATTGATTGTCGCCAGAGTTGCAGGAGTAGGAGTCCTGTACAGTGGGGACATTTTTGTGAGAACGAAGACAAAGTTGGGGACCTTTTTGAAAGAGTTTTGAAAGTTAAGGATAGAAATGAAATTAGACAGAACCAATTTGCAAACTAGGTCAAGACAAACTCATCTTGGGTCCAAATTTTGGTACCAACCTAATTTAAACCTAAGGAATCTAAAGGTGAAGTTGGATTTTGGTTTTGACCATGTTTGACTAGGTAATTTACGTAAAAACCTAAATTAGGGCAAATGTCTATCTATGATTCTATTTTGGGTCCAAACGGATTTTGATGGTCAAATTAAAGGTTCTAAACCCTAGAGAATATTCTTCTATGAATTTTAGAGGGTTTAAGTGGATTTTTTCCTGATCATAACCTCAGTTAATTAAATGAGTCTATTTTTAGAGTTTCAAAAGTCATTTATTTCTCAGAACACGTGCAAACCCTTTTCTGATTGTTCTAACCCACTTGTTATCTTTTTAAGACCAATTGACCTTCATTCAAATCCTGAGCAAACCCATGGTTGTACTGCATTCACGATAAGCTGGTAAAATTACAGCTTTAACCCTAGTTTCTTGTTGTTCCTTCAGAATGATTATGCAATGACTTACGACTCTTTGGTGGTTATGTAAGAGCATTTACTGACTTATTTGGATCAAAATGAGCTAGTTATGGCTCATGATGGTGTTCCCATCAGAAATGAAGCTTTGGGAAGTCAATTTCGAGGGAAGTAGAAGATCAAGTCTAAGCGTTTCTATTTACCTGAAACCTCCAACCTTCTACCAGGACCCTTATGACATTATTTCTGAGAATGTGCAACCCAAGCACAAATTCTTTGATTATCCTTTTGAGCTTGATTTCTCTATTATCTGACTTTTTGGAATTGGGCTGCATCCTTACAAATCGCAGGCCCGACCCCGCTTGCATGTTGATCTAAGGTTTTGGATAATTTTGATCCAAAATCTTAGATATACTCGACCATAGGGCATGGATCTGCACCACAATCTGGTCCACGTCTGTGGACATCTTCTCCTAGTAGGTCCAAAACTAGATTTTCTTATTATGATTCTAACCTGCACCTGTGAATTCTATATTTCTTCCTTATTTGTATAGTGTACCTAGCTGAAGGCACTAAACTCAGCACATATACAGTCTGTTTTGATCTCGGATCTGACCGGGTAATCACGAAATTCAGGTGTTTTCTTTTCTACTCCGCTCTTTGTCATGTCTTTTTAATACAATGAGGACATTGCATTAGATAGGCATGGGGGGGTAGATATTCATCTCTGAATCATTTTGTTAGCTTCGTAGATTCTTTTTATTTTTCTTTTTAAAAAAAAGTGGAATTAGGAAAGAGAACTTGGACTTTAGAAATTTTTCAATCCTATAGAATAATACTATATGACCTGAACACTTAAAACCCTTCAGGTCTTCGGGCTTAATCAGCCCAGGTGTCCACTAAATTGTGGACTTGTTTCTCGAGTCCTCGCCATTTGAAAATTCATTTTAAATTGGTTAAATAAGTTGGGGTGATAAGTACACGACTTATCAACCCACCATCTGATTTGAGGGGACATTAAGACTAAGCATCTACACACTCTCTACACAGACTCATTTTTCGATAGTTTTAATGGAAATTGGGTAGCTAATGAACCTTCTAGGGTGGTATGGCTAACAAGTTATCATGGGTAACAACCCATTGGTCGGTTGTCCAGAGCCCAGTCACACGATCATTCTCATCTTACTGCCTTTAAGTAAATCTTAGATTAGGGAAGCCACCTACTTAAAAAAAGAAAAGAAAAGAAAAAGAAAAGCAAAAGGAGAAAGAAAAAAAAGAAATAGAAAAGAAGAAAAGAAGAAAGAAATAAGCCATATTTCATCGCATGAGTATGACTGGCAAGTTATCGATGGTAATAGCTCATCAATCGGTTATTCAGAACCCAGCTTACAAAAATGCAAGTTTAATTCCAAACACTTAGGAAGAAGTGGAGAAGTAGAATAAACCGGGGAGATATAAACTGGGTTTGCCCTTGTGTTGACCCCATAAAAATAAAAGTAGGGAGAAAACTACTGGTCAGTGACAGGCTGTGGCATTCGTGAGTTTAAGGAAAACAACATCGTAGTATAGTCGTGAAATCCACTTGTCAAAAATAATTTCTAAAATAACGAGACTTGGAGTCGCAGTCATTCATCTCTGGGAGGCATTTAGGAAATCCAAAATAATTTCAATCCCGCTTGCTCTACTTGCTTAAGATCGCATGTCGATTTATCCTAAGTTACATATTCATTCACGACATGCTATTGCAATAGAAACATAAAATGATGCAGGCAACTGATTATCACAAGAAAGATATTGTAATCAAGCACTTGGTGATTTTCACACATAGATATATGGATATATAAAAAGATGATTTCATTGATTGCATCAGAGTTACAAAGCACAGCTAGAGGAAGGCTTGTAGAGGAATGCTTGAAACATAAACTACTCGCTAACAAAAAATGACTGCATACATGAATCTATGGGAGGATTATGCATGCATCATTGGGGGAGAAATATGGAGCTACACTACTAAGCAGTAATAAAGCAGTAAATCTACGAAGAACTATCTACTTTGCTAGCAGAAATAAGGGCATTCGGAGGTGGGCTCCGATGGCCTTTGACTTGGTTGAGAGGAGAACGAAGGGCGGCCAATGCGGGTTAGGCCGACCCTTGGAGTTGTAGAGGAGGAGTGCTCTAGCCTTGGCATGGAGGTGGTGGAACCATGGTGGGAGCTCGTGGAGTGGAGGTGGAATGGAGATGGAATTATGCTAAAACTAGATGGAAGGCTAGATGGGTGCAAATGGCTACCCCTTATGTCTTTTTATAGACCTAAGGGAGCCTCTCTAGAGAAGTGTGGATCTCTCTAGAGAGAGCTCCAAGTGCAGTCGTCCAAGAGAGAGAGAGTGGATCTACAATTTGAATATCTCTTGGTTACTAATTTTAGTAACCAAGAGTGGCACCACCTTTGGAAGGACCTAGAATAATCTAGGTGGTGTGGGATTGAGTGAATGGGTGTGTGTGTGTGTGTGTGTGTGTGTGTGTGGTCATGCCCTAGGTGGCTAAGTGGTCTAGGTTAGGTCCTAATAGGTTTAGGTTAGGGTAGGTCACAAATTAGGGTTGCAAACCCTAATTTGCTAAGGAGAAAATGCAATTAAACTTAACACAAGTTTAATTGAATGAGTATGAATCTAATTGAGAGTGAAATAACTCAATTAGGTTGGGCTTTGGTCAATTGGACTCTCACTAAGTACAATTATACTTGTGTGGGTTGAAATCTAAACTCAATTGGACTCTATGAGTCCAATTGAATAGGCAATGGTAATTACTATGATCCAAGTCAATTAGGCTTAGTGAGAACCTAATTAGGTTCTTAGGAAGGTCTAGAGGTGGTGTACTAGGGTTAGGGTACCTTAATTTAGGTTCCTAAGGGGTTGGAATTAGGTTTAGGGACCTAGGAACTCAAGATCATGGCTTGAATTCCAAAACAGGAACTGGAGTGCAATTCCAGACATTCAATAATAGTATCAGACGACCTATACTCAAAAATCAAAAGTTTAGACTTGTTTTCTAGATGTCCAATCAGAGTCAAGAGGGATTCAAGGTTCTGTCATGGGTATTCTGCAGAAATTGGACATCTAACCAAGTGTCTGGACGTCCAGATAAGGGCTGGAACTAGGGTTTTGAGGCTTACTAGGCTATGGTGACCTAATCTAAGGGTGGCTAAGGCTTGGGAAGGCTTCTATGGCTATCCTAAGGCTAAGATTGGACCTAAGTTCATAATTTAACTGCTTTACTTCTACTTAATAGAATAGCATATCTCAACCCTTTACATTATTTCTCTACTATATTTTATTCTAATCTTCCGCTCCAACTCTGATGCAGCACTAGCTTCAGGTCCAGCTTCTAATCCAGCTTTAAATCTAGCTTCTAAGCTTCTTATTTCCTGCAATTTATATAATGTACTTAATTAGTATATTATATCATTATTTCATACATAGCTAAAGGAAAGCAGTAAGGATGTAAATAATGCTTATGCATGCATGAATTACATTAGCTTATGCTAAGTTCTAGCCTAATTTAGGTCAATTAAGACCTATGATTGCTGTGCAATCAGTCAGATAGATACACCTCTAGGCAGAAATTCTTTTAAGGTCACCTAGGGGCATAGAAACCCAAAGTCCATTTTGATTGCCGATCAGTGAGTCTAACACATTCACGAAAAGATGCTTAGAACTTAGAGTTCTCTTCAAGTCTTGGGTGCGTTGAGTAGCCGTAGAAAGCTGCTCCGAAACCCTAAACTCAAAAATAAAAAAAAAGTTAGAAAAAGAAAAAGATCCTTCTTTGAATGAGACGAGGGCTTGAGGCAGTCTGCATTTTGGTAGACACCAAAGTGTTGTTGTGTCTCTATAGCTCAAGTCTTAGTTGAAATCCCTAAGTGTTGAAAAATAGCTTTTGCCCAAGAAATCTAATTCTAATTCTCTTATAAATAGCATGCAGTTTTACTATGAACTAGCAAAAGATAGGCATGGGGGCATGATATAAACACATTTATATCACATAAACCATCTATTTATGCATGTTCTTAGGCGTATAGTTGCATCATACATTATAAATATTGCATAACGTGCATTATCTTGCATTTAGTTTAGATTGTATAAAGATTAGGTTAATTTTCACGTTTTATGGCTAGGGAACAAGGTGATATTTAATCGGGCCTTCTAATTGAAGATTCAACCGTACGAATCTGAACAGGGTGATGGTTAGAGTTCAACAACTCCAAGATCGCCTCGATCGAACTTCCATAGCATCAGATGCAATCCGAGAAAGATCAGAGGTTAAGGGGCCAGGTGGTGTAAATCCATACTTCAGATGGCATATCCAACTACACGAATGGGTTCAGAACAACGATCTCAGCCTAACAACACGAAAATTGGTCTAATCCGACATCCATGGCACTACTACAAGCATATGAAGATGGATGTCCAGAATGGTGCCACGTGGCACCATCCTAACTACCCAAAACGACCCTAGAATACCCGCTCTCTCTTTCTCCTCAGCTGCTTGATCAACCTCAGCTGTTGGATCTTGATCCAACAGCTGAAGGCACTTGGGCCTTAAATCATAAACTCGACACAAAGTCGAGTGTAGAGCAATGGGCAAGCAACTAAACGAGAAGAAGAGTCACAGGTTCGAGTACCCCGCACACCTCAATTTAGTGCAGATGCAAGGTGTGACCAAATTTGGCCATTAGATCTTAATCGGGCGGTGGCAAAGGTGTCAACATGGCATGCCCAGATGCGCGAGCAGGTGTACATGCAATCAGACGTGCATGCGAATGCTTGATCTCATGCGGGCAAGTGCGATGACGAGGTGCTAGCGCGATCGATCCTAAGCTGTCCGATCTCACGATTGGATGGCTGAGGATCAATGTTCGTGAATGAGCATTGAGCACAAAGGAAGGAGAAAAGGCAGGGGCGAGTGCACGTACGCCCACATTTAGGCTTTAGTGACGAATAAATCCATCACTAAAGACCTATGCGTTAAATGTTTTAAGATGAAATGACCTTTTTGCCCCTTCAAACCTCACATATAAATAGCCCTATGACCCCCACATATCCTTCATCACTTCCTCTCTTGTCTCACCCCCCCAAAGCTCTAAGAGCTTATTCCAAACCCGAGATGCTCCATTAGAGTTTAAATTAGAATATTTCCACCTCATCCCCATTCATGGAGCACCCGCAGTTGTCTTCTCACTGTCATTCAGGAAGCGGATCCCACTGCGATGACACCTTACCCCTTCGTTCTCCTTCGTCCAGCATCTCACCACCTTCGTCCGGGTGCTCCATCAACGCGACTCGTCCTCCAAGTAGCCGTCAAGGAGGATAATCTCTCTCCACCTTCTCTTTTATTGCTTTCTAGTATATATTTCCAGCATTCTAAAGTAGTCATTAGATGTAATGAAATTGATTCAATGATTATGAAATACCTATTCATTCTCTCTCTATTTTGTCTTTATTTGTATTATTCTTTCCCTCTTCTATTCTTTTTTCTTTAAGTAGATGTTAGTGTAGATTCAATTCAACCAGCTAATCTACTTCATGACAACGAATCAAAAGTAATTTTTTATCAAACGTCTGCCTCCTTGTGTTCAACTCAGAATTCCTTTTGAGTTTCAGTTAAAATTATCTATTGACGGATTTTTCTCGCAAATTATGCTACGATGACGGGTTTTCAAAACTCAAATCTTTTTGCGATGATTTTTTGCCACAATACGATGCCATTTCAATTGGTCATTAATAAAGCTAGAATTTCGAGGTTCCACCAACTAGATTTTCGCTTTTCCCTTTTACAGTAGGATCACTTCGAGCTAGTCCACCACCAACTGTTGTTCCACTCTTAAGGTGGCATGTTTAGTCTCATACTCCTCTCCCACTTGCATTTCCAGGAGTGGGTTCCCCTGGGGGTTCTCCTAAAGAGGAGGCTCAGGTTGGGAGACTAACTACACCTCCTTTACCTTTCTTGGTCCTACAGCCTGATGGTGTCTCCTTGACATGGAAACACTAGACTCTGCTGGACCTGGCTCCTTGAGGTTAGCTTAGGAGGAATGGTGCGTAAATGGAGCCATTACTGAATAGGTGAAAATTGAGAAACAAGGTAATATTACATGTTTCTCACAAACTACACCAATTAATCGAGACCCTTAAAATAAGAATCTCGATTCAAATGCAATGGCAACAAAGTAACTCAAGAACTTGACGACCCAGTTCCACCTGAAAAGATGCACGTTTGGGGGGGATAGGTACTCCCAAATTTTACTAGTTTTTGGTGAATAATTGATGATAACATCATCATCAGACATATGTTGCTTTAATTAGTCATAATCAATAAATAAATTCTCTTACATAACCACCAAAGAGCCATAATTCACTATAAATCCATTCTGAGAGATAAACATGAAAAAAGGGTAAAACTACTATTTTAAAAGAATATCCTAAATGCAGAGCAATCACGAGATTTTCCAAGGGTTAATTAAAGGTCAAATGATCATAAATGCCTAATAAGTGGGTTCATACAGACAGAAACGAGTTTTCACACGTTTCGAGAATCAATGGACATCTGAAATCCTAAAAATAGACCCGCTTAATTAACTGAGGTTCTGGTCAAGATAAAATTCACCTAAACCTTTTAAAAATCATAGAAAAATATTCCCTAAGGTTTCGTACCTTTGATTTGACCATTGGAACCCAATTTGACTTAAAATAGCCTCAAACAGACAGTTGCCCTAATTTGGGTTTCTACATAAATTACCCAATCAAACTTGGTCAAAACCTAAATCATACTTCACCATCAGATTCCCTGGGTTCAAATTAGGTTTGTACCAAAATTTGGGCCAAATCAGAGATCATCTTGACCTAGTTTGCATTATGGTCTAATGTAACTCTTTCTCATTTATGCCCTTAACTTTCAAAATATTTGCATAAAGCCCCCCAACTTTGTCATCATCTTCACACAAAAGTCCTTGCTGCCATTGAGGTCAAACCCGACCTCCAAGCAACATTGAAGCTCGTTTTGGCCGATGTCTCCACCTTCTTCTCCTCTGGCCGAAAGCTCCGCAAGCTCTAGCGAGCTTCACCATCTACATTCTTCACCGGTCGTCACAGACTATAGTGGCCAGTTGCTCCTCCTGAAGCTCCTCCGCCGTTTGCAACACCAGCGAGGGTCATCTTCCCCATTCTTCCTCGCCGTTCTCCCTCATCAGAGGTTTCACCTTCCACGGCACCAGCCATACCGAAACCGACGCCATCCCCCCCTTTCGTCCAAGTAAGTTAGGTTAGATAGGTTCTTTTAGAGTTTTAGGTTAGTTTTCTTATCCAAAATCCAAAAAATACCCCTCGACGCACACGCAAGCCGTCATCTTCCTCCGCTCCGGCCACTTCTCCGGCGAGGTTATCCGCTCGCTACACCCGTTCACCTACCTCGCCAACACCTCCACACCCTTTGCCACAACACCATGAACAAACCCCTCACTTATCCTACTGTTGATAGGTCAAACTAGGAGATTTAAATATGCATCCATTGTAGTATCCTCTAAATCGCTCAATCAACAAATACAATTTATTACTCAATCAACAAAAGAGTATATGAGGTCGAACAAAGGGAGAAAATATGGAATTCACGCACTAATCTCAACAAATAATATAAATGAGCACAAATAATTACTCAAAACTAATATTCAATGTAGCACATGAGTATATCTAGAATCTAATAAGGCAAAAAGACATCTAAGGCAAAATAATGGTGATTTGAATCACCAATTATTACCTTAGATACACATATAATAATTACTTAATGATCTAAATATTTGCACAGTATCAACCACTTTAAATCCACGTAAGCATTAGTGCACAGTGCACTCCATCAGGCGACAAAGCTCTCAATCAGGCAACTTAAGTATCCACCCTACAGTGCCAAGAGGGCACTGTACTTCTTCCTCTGCTCTGCTCTGTCTCTTCTTCTACAGTCCTCCTCTTCTTCTGCCTTTCTTCTTCCTTCTTCAGGCCTTCTTCTTCTGCCTCTTCTTCTCTTCTCCAAGCACAAGGGAAAGAACTCAAATTTTAGCTAAGTGTTAGCCAATGCACAGAAGAACAAAACCCCCCTCCCCCGCGCTCTCTCTCTCTCCTTTGGGTTTCCACCTCTTCCACGCCTTCACAAGGATATGCACGGTATCGGGTTATCGGGCACACGTGCACCCAGTACCAAGGATGCCTGTAGTGGGTAGCATCCGAGGTGTGCAAGATTAAGCGCGTAATCGGATAGGACCAGGCCTGCATGTAGAGTGTCATGGGAGACGTGAGTAAGGGTAGTGGGGTACCTCACCCCCCTGTGACTGGAGGCAACATGCCGATGTCACTTTTCCAATTTATGTGCTGTTGTGGCTTCACTGGTTTCTAAGGTGGAACTAAATGTCCCACCGTCATTGTGCGGCACTAGCTGCTGAAGCTGCTTCACCGATTAGAGCAACCACTGAGGCATGAACTCTCAATTGAAGTCCTGCTTCGAAGCCTGGAGTCCTTCCGCGCTCTCTGGATGTATCACCTAGAGCTGCAGGTGCTAAAGAGCGAGCTTAGAGCTTGCTCAAGCAACTCCGCCAATGGCGTCCAAAGGGTTGCACCTGAAACACAAAATACGAGCTAAAAGCCCCAATTAAAAGGTTCAATAGCATCGCCGTGAGGCGAGGAAGTGAACGGTGGTGTCCATGAGGTGTGAGAGTGCGTGAGGTGGCCGGACGGTGATGGAAAGTGAAGTGCAAAGGTGCGGTGTTCGGCGGAGGTTGTGAGTGGGTGAAAGGTGGAATAAATATGAGGGTTTTATGCAGGAAGGCAAGGCGGAGGTCATAGGTAGGTTGGCAAGTTGATTGGTGGTTTGTGGAGGTGAGATGGACTCGTCGGAGTAGTGGCCAGAGGTGAGGACGATGAAGGCGAACGGTGTGTCGAGGGATAAAAATCAAAGGGTAAATAAAGGGAAAAAGAGTAGGGGAGATGAGGGAGCGTTGGAACCTAAAATTATGGACGAAGGAGGTGGAGTGACGTCGGCTGTGGTTGGCCAGTGTCGTGGAAGAGAGGTTCTCCAGTGGGGAACAGCGAGGAAGAATGGGAAGGAAAAGCTCCTGATTTGGCTGTCGAGAAGCGGACGAAGGAGACGAAGATATTGGTACTCCCAAGTTGGCAGTTGGGAGGCTGGAGACGATGGAGGAGGAGGCTCATCGAAGCTAGGGTGGAGATGGCCGAGGAAGGAGTTTGAAGAGGGTTTTTGGGCCAAAACCTAGCTGAGAAGATGCGAAATGCAACAAGGGTTCTTTTATAGGCCATAAAAAGCCCTCCCAAGCTTGGAAAGAAGCTTCCAAGCTTGGGAGGTTGATGCAAAAAGGAAACCCGAACCTTTGAAGGGTTTGCATGACCTTTTGGGAAAGAAGTAGAGTCCAAGATGCAGTTCAAATGGAAAGCAATTTCACAAGTAATCCCCGTATAAATTTTAGGAGAGATCGATTGAGAGTTAAGTGAGAAATCCTCACTCAAAACTTGACAGTGAACGTTCAACCTTCCAAAAATGGTGGAAGGACCTATGTGCAAAGAAGATGATGAAGTTAGGGGGCTCTTTGCAAGGAATTTAAAAAGCTAAGGGTCTGAATGAGATAGAAAGAGTTTGATTGGACTAAAATGCAAACTTGGTCAAGATTATCTCATATTGGATCCAAATTTTGCTACAAACCTAATTTGGACGTAAAGAATCTAATGGTGAAGTTGGATTTAGGTTTTGACCATGTTTGACTGGGTAATTTATGCAAAAACACAAATTAGGGCGACTGTCTATCTGAGCTCTATTTTTGGTCAAATTAGGTTCCAATGGTAAAATCAAGCATACCAAACCCTAGAGAATATTTTTCTATGATTTTTAAAGGATTTATGTGAATTTTTTCCTGACCATAACCTCAGTAGATTAAGCAGGTCTATTTTTAAGGTTTCAAATGTCATTTAATTCTTGAAACACGCGAAAACCCATTTCTCTCTACTCGGACCTACTTGTTAGACAATTAAGACCATTTGACCTTTAATTAACCCCTGATAAATCCTGCGATTATTTTGTAATTGAGATATGCTATTAAAACTACAGTTTTACCCCTATTTTCTTGTTATTCTCTTAGAATGGATTATGCAATGAATTATGGTCCTCTAGCGGTTATGTAGGAGCATTTATTCCTTGATTATGACTAATTAAAGCTAGATATGGCTAATGATGACGTTATCATCATGTTGAGAGCACTGAATCGATGTTTAAAAGTGTTGCGTTGTAGTACAACCAAAATAGCGTTCAAAATAAATATAATTTTATTTCTCAAATATATTCTGAGGTCGAACATAGGGAGCAAATGGAATTGACACACTAATCTCAACAATAAATGCAATTTGAACACATAATACTACTCAAAATATAATTAGGAACGTAGAGCATGAGTATATGAAGAGTAAAAATAATGGTCACTCAATTTGCCTAAAAGGAAATAAAAGTTCAGACGACTGATTTTATAATCAGATGTCTTAAATGTCTATGGCTGCATTGTCCTTTTCTTCTTCTACTTCTCTTTCTCTGACTTCTGCCTTAAGCCTTCTTCTTTTCTCTATGATTTCTCTGATGCAGTCTTTCTTCTTCTCCTCCTTCTTGTCCTTTGCCTTTGCGAACCATCCCTTCTTCTTTCTCTTCTTTCTGTCCTCTATCTTCTTCTTCCTTCTTCTTCTCTTTCTCTACCTTTGCAAGCCTCTTATCCTTCTTCTTTCTTCCTTAGGCCTCCTTCCTTCTCTTTCTCTGTCGTCTGCCTTCTCTTTTGAAGTCCTTTTCTTTCTCTTCTTCTTCCTGACCTCCTCTTCTTCTTCTCTGAATTGTCTAAGTGTGGAGCCAAACTCTTCAGAGCAAAACCCCACTTCCCCTGCGTAGCTCTCCTCTCTTTCTTTCTTTTCTTTTTCAATTCGCTCTCCCAGAGTCTTTAGCCGATCGGGTAATCGAACCTAACGCAGACCTGGGTTTAGGCTCACCGGCGTGTGTGGTGAGAGAGGAGTGAATAGGTCGGGTAGTCGGGTCATAGCCAGGTCCGCGGGTTATGTCACGGACGAGTCTGGTGAGAGGGGAGAGGAGGACCTTACCCTCAGTGTTGGAGGCAAATAGCCTCTAACACTTTTTCCCTTTATGCACACGCGGGCGGCTTTCCACTTCCGAGGTGGGACTAAATGTCCCACCTTCCTTTTGCACGCACAACAGTAGATGGGGCTTCCAATTGGCTAGGCTATAGAGGCTCTTGACTCCAATCAAAGGTTTGGAATAGTACGCGAAGTCTTCCGTGCATCCTGGGAGTGTCTTCCTGGGATTGGCAGCACCTGGAGCTGCAGCAAGCGAGCTTCACGCTCGGCAACAATGGTGGATGGGCGACAAACCTGAAATCAATAGCACAGCCTCACGGCCACATTAAATCACTCAGGGAGCATCTCCAAACCACGACGGATGTGATGGGGATGTTGGCATGGCTCGGGGGTGCCTATGCATTCGTGCCTAGGGCACATTGTGTGCGAATGTGTGGGTGTGTTTGGTGGGGTGTTTGAGTGATCGATGGATAGATTAGAGTGAGGGGATGTGATCAGGGAGTCAAGGCTAAGGTCGTAGGGTGGTCGGCAAGGTGGATGGAGGTGCGTAGTGACGGGAGCACCTCGCTAGAGGAGTCGCCGAAGGTGGGGAAGGTGACGGTGGTCAATGGTGACAAGGGTTGGTTTAGGGAAATAAAGAAAGGGAAAGAGAGTGAGGAGGATAGGTAACTTAAGAAACCTAATCTAAGGGACGAAAGGGGACGGAATCCCATGCTAGGATGGTTGCCAGATGTGGGGAAGACGAAGCTCCATAGGTGAGGCGGCGACGAAGATAGGGCAGAGGCGACATCGGCTGATATTACGCAACGTGGACAATTGTGGTGGAGATAACCCAGCCACTGGTATTGTGGTTGGGCGATGAAAGGACTAGGGTGAAGCCGCCGAAGCTTGCGGAGTTGTTGTGGCTGGAGGGGAGAGAAGAATGGAAGGAATCCAGCCCAAATTCAAGCTGAGTTCGGTTTTGATCTAGGGCTGCTTAAATAGGTCTCTGGAAAGGGATTTGTGCTTGGAAGCCAAGCTTCCAATCAAGGAAGGGTCGCTAGCGATGGAAATTCTCAAGAGATCCAAATCTCTCATACATTCGCATGAGAGATTGGGAAACAATTAGGGCATCAAACCGGGTTCAGATTGGAGGGGATTACTCAGAGAATCTCACTTCCAATTTCGGAAGGGATTCTCTAAGCAATCAAGGAGAAACCTCCTTTCAAAGCTCGCTGGAGTAGGATTCCTCTACTATAATGGTGGAGGAACCTATTTGTGAAAATGATGAAGAAGCTAGGGGGCTGATTGTAAGGGTTTTTGAATGTTAGGGGTAGAAATGTAATTAGATAGGACCTTTTTGCAAACTAGGTCAAGATGAGTTCCCCTTAGGTCCAAATTTTGGTACAAACTTAATTTGGACCTAAGGAATCCAATGGTGAAGTTGGATTTTGGGTTTGACCATGTTTGACTGGGTAATTTATGCAAAAACCTAATTTAGGGTAAATATCTGTCTGAGACCCCATTATAGGTCAAGATGGGTTCCAATGACCAAATTAAAGGTACTAAACCCTAGAGGATATTTTTCTATGATTTTTAGAGGGTTTAAGTGAATTTTATCCTGACCATAACCTTAGTTAATCAAGTGGGTCTGTTTTAGAGTTTCAAGAAGTCATTTAATTCACAGAACTCACACAAACCCTTTTCTGTCAAATCCAACCCATTTGTTATCTTATTAAGACCATATGACCTTTGTTTAGCCCTTGAGAAAACCTGTGGTTGTACTGCATTGGTAAAATTACAGTTTTAACCCTAGTTTCTTATTTCACTCTCAAAATGGTTGTGCAGCGAATTATGACCTTCGGTTGGTTATGTGGGAGCATTTATTCTCTCTATTGGGTCAAAATAAGCTAGTTAGGTCTCATGATGGTGTTCCCATCACATCACCTACTCTCTCGACCATCCAAACATGACACCGAACAACCAACTGTCGCACATCCTTCTCCGTCACCACCCAACCACCAAACACCTCCACACACCACGAAATTGTCGCCATTGCATCCCACACCCCACGGCAATCCTCCTAAACCTTTTAACTGGGGCTTTTAGCCCGTATTTTGGTTTTCAGGTGCACATCGAAGCTCCATCATCACCCTCAAGATCTCTGACCACGCATTGTGTTCTCCAGCTGCATTCGCTCCAGGTCTTGGTCCCAGGCAGTGTGGGAACGTGTCCAAATCCTCAATTGAGGACCCCAGATGTACTAGCTACATCTGTTGGAGATCTTCACCTGCATCCATGTGAGAAGAAGGGATGGAAAGATAGTCCCGCATCATGGGATTTGGAGGCAGTGCTGTCACATAAAGGTTTTTTGTGATATTGGCTGTTTGCCTCAAACACTTGGGGTGAGGTCCCCACTCACCCACACACTCGACCCAACCCACCTAACTGTACACACCTTGGCTACATCCCCACGCACACAGCCCTGGTCACCCGGTTACTATGCTAAACCCAATTACCCAATTGATCTGGGTTTGAGAGAAGAGAAGGAAAGGAAGGAAAGTGAGAGAGAGTGGGGGAAGGGAGGGTTTTACTCCTCAAGGCTTTGAACGACACTTAGTTGCTGAAAAGGAGAAGATTCTATGAAGAAGAAGGCAAAGGCAAAAGAAAGAAGAGAGGAAGCTGAGGCTAGAGAAGAAGAGGAAGGGCAGAAGAGCCGTGCCTAAGAGAAGAAGAGAAGAAGAAGAAAAGGCCAAAGACAGCGAAAGAAGAAGATCAGAAAGAAGGCACTGTAGCAAGCGACATTTAAGTAGTCTACCTTGAAATTCAGATGTCTGATCACTGTTCATTTATTTAACATGATTGAGCAGTTGATATATATGTGCTTAGACTAATAATTGGTGATCTAAATCACCATTATTTTATCTTAGATAACTTTTTATCTTCTTTAACTCTTGAAATACATTGTGCATCATTGAATATCTAATGTGACAGATTAATATTCATTGAATATCACTATTGTACTTATTTCTGTGCTCATTTATATAAAGATTAGTGCTTGAATTTCATATTTGCTCCCTGTGTTTGACCTCGGACTTCATTTAGATATTCGAGTTATAAATCTTATTTGTTGATACATTGATTAAGGATTTTGCACTACAACGATGATAACCTAATCCTAATCCTCTCTAGATCCCTTCAACAATAATACAATACAAGCAAAACTCTCACTTTTTTCTCTCTAATTACGTAAAAAAACTATAACTAGCTCAACCCAGGTATTTATAGGGTGTGCTACCTTTGATCATGGGTCTCATGTAGGGATGAGCATTGGGCCGAGCTGACCCAACCCAGCCCAACGCCTAGCCTAATTGGGCCAACCTAAGCCCAAGCTCGAAATTAACTTGGGTCGAGCTTGGGTTATAAACATGGCCATTTTTTAAATAGGATGGGTGATGGTAATGTCATCATCAGCCATATCTATCTTTAATTAGTCATAATCAATAGTTAAATGCTCCTACATAACCGTCAAAGAGCCGTAATTCACTGTAAATCCATTCTGAGAGATAAACATTAAAATAGGGGTAAAACTGTAGTTTTAACATAATATCCTAAATGCAAAATAATCATGAGGTTTCCCAGGGGTTAATTGAAGTTCAAATGTTTATAAATGTCTAATAAGTGGGTTTGTGCAGACAGAAATGGGTTTTCACGCGTTTCGAGAATTAATGGACATCTGAAACCCTAAAAACAAACCCTCTTAATTAACTGAGGTTCTGGTCAGGATAAAATTCACCTAAACCTTCTAAAAATCATAGAAAAATATTCTCTAAGGTTTGGTACCCTTTGATTGTACAGCAATCATGGGTCCTAATAAACCTAAATAATGTCTGAACCTAGCTTAAATTATGGATATTGCACTCATATCTTACATATCATGCATTGCATTAGTTTATTTAGAATAAGATAAAATATCTCGCTATTGAATGGCTTTTATTGCTATTTGCAGATAATAAAGTGATCCAAGCTGCAGGAGATAGTGGAATAAAGCAATAAAGGAAGAAGACTGATCCAAATAAGAGGAGTGAGAAGGATAGCCTTATCCCTACCCTTAGAAACCCTAGGACAACCTTACCAAACCCAAAACAACCTCTATTAGGATAGTTAGCCTCAAAACCCAAACATGGATAGCACTATCCATGTTCTTATCCACCCTATCCCTCTCCCAAACACTTAGGAACCAAAACCCACCTTAGAAAACCTAGAACCCACTCTTCTGCACCTTTTAGGACATCTAGACATCTGGCTGGATGTCTGATTTCTGCAAAATATCAATCCAGGAAGCCAAAACTCACATTGACATAGAATTGGATGTCCAATTTAATGTCCATATGTCCAATTTTGTAGTATAAGATGTCTGACCACTATTCTGGACGTCTAATACTACTGTCTGGTTCCTGATTTTGGTGCTAGAAGCCCGATCTTGCCTATTTTGACCTAAGAGCCCCATCGGACACCCTAGGAAACCTAATTAGAGCCTCCTAAGCCTAGTCCACCATCCATAGCCCTACTTTACCTATCCCTAACCCAATTGAACCATCCCATACCAAATTGGGTGCATCTACAGTTGATTGGGTGCACTCGAGCCTAATTAGATCCACCCAGGATCTAATTGACTCATACCTATTAGGGTTACCCTAGCCTAATCACATGCACACATCCAATTAGACTTTCCTAAGCCTAATTAGGTCCATACCCACCTAATCTAGATTGACCCAATCTATTTAGCACCTAATCCTACCAAAACCCACAACCTCGCCCTACGAAAAACACACACCCACACACACACACACACCCCTTCCTATTCTACCCCTACCAAACCCACGCACACCCTCTCGGAAACCCTAAAACTTGTGTCAAATCTAGATCCTAAAACGGTGGCATTGGCTATTTTTGGAGCCACCAAAAGTGGCAACCAAATGGAGCCTTCCCATAAGGACAAAGAGAGAACCACAAAATTACACACCATTTTCAATCCTCTCCACCTCTCACTTGCGACCACACCTCTCATCCTTTCCTCTCAAGGTCGTCCTCCTCTTCCAAGGCCCCCTCCATGGACTACTAAAGAAGAAGCTCCCCCAAGGCATCTTCATGTGGACGGCAAGAAGAAGGAGAGCACTAGGGTGCAACACCCTCTTCTCCTCTCTTCACTTAGGAGTGTCCTTTCTTCTCCATAGAGAGGACACCCCCTCTCTTTCTTCTTCTTCTTAGACGGCCATAGAGAAGACCCCCCCTCAAGGTCTTCTCAAGGACGGCCATTGGTAGAGAAAGGGTGCAGCACCCTCCTCTCTCCACTTGGGTGCACACACCCATCCTCCTCTCTTTAGTGGACGGCCATGAAGGCTCACCCATAGCCTCTTGTGGCCGGCCATCTCTTGTTGGTAGGTGTGTAAACGGGTTTGCATACCCAAGGTCTAGCCTACACCCTCACACAAGGCCGATGGCTCTAGTGGCAATTTTCCAGCGTGAGGGATTTTCTTCTATTTATATGTTTTCTAGTGTAGATGATATGTGATAATCTTTTATGCATAAATAATATCATGATGTTTCTATGATTGATTGTCCTCATGTTTGCTTGTATCCATGTTACTTAGGTTCGTTCACACCACGCACGGCCACCATGGCCCCACTTAGATGCACGTAGTCACTTAGGTTTTAGCTAGTACGTCTAGATCTAGGTTTCATTTTGTGTCTCAAAACAAAAATCAAAAAACACAAGTTAGATTTAGGTTATAAAAGCTAATTCAAATCTCAACTTGTTTTCACGCCTCCCAGGGACGAACGACCGAGACTCAAATTCTAAAAAGAAAAGAAATCTACGTGAGTTTTGTAATCAATTAAATATTTTGATCAAGGGTTTAGTACTACTATACTACGATTTCAAAAATGTACAAAAATGCACTTGTCACCCTTGATTTTACCATCTGAACCCAATTTAACCTAAAATAGATCTTAGACGTACAATTACCCTAATTTGGGTTTTTACATAAATTACCCAATCAAACTTAACCATCAGATTCTTTGGGTCCAAATTTGGTTTGTACCAAAATTTTGGCCCAATCAGAGATCATCTTTACCGAGTTTGCATTCAAGTCCAATCTGACTCTTTTTCTTACACACACACCCCTAGCTTTTGAAATTCATTGCAAAAAGGACCATAACTTCATCATCTTCTTTGCAATCAGGTCCCTCCACCATTATCACGGAGGAAGTCCTACTTCGACAACCTTCAAGTAGGGATCTCTCCTTGATTGATTGGTAGATCTCTTCCAAAATTGGAAGGGAGGTTCCTGAGAAAATCCTATTCAATCTAAACCTAATCTTGGGCTCTAAGTCTTTCCCAAAAGATCATGTGAATCCTTTGAAGTTTAGGGTTTCCTTATGCATGAAGCTTCCAAGCTTGGAATGCTCTCCTAAGCCCTATAAAAGCACGCCCGTGGCACGCCTTACCTCCTTAGCTCATTTTGGCTGGTTTCTCCACCTTCTCCTCTCTCCAGCTAAAAGCTCCACAAGCACCAGCAAGCTTCCCCATCTACATTCTTCACCGACCGTCACAAAACATAGTCAATCGGTTGCGCCTCCTCAAGCTCCTCCGCTTCTCGCAATACTAGCGAGGGCCACCTTCCCCTCTCTTCCTTGCCATTCTCCCTCATCGGAGGTATTCCCTTCTTCGACGCTAGACATACCATAACTGGCGCCATCCTACCCCCTTCGACCAATTAGAGTAGGTAGATAGATCCCTTTTAGTTCTTAGGTTAATTTCCCATTTCAAAACCCAAAAATACCCCCTCGACCTCCACACATGCCACCTTCGTCGTCCGCTCCGGCCACATCTCCAGCGAGGCCTTCCTGTTATTCCACCGCACCACATGCCTCGCCACCTACTCCACAACCTCCACCATACCTCCACAAACCAAACCCCCATCTTTATTTACCTTTCCATCCACTCACGCGACCCCCTGAACGCACCCATCACCGACCTTCATCCCCGACTCCGTCTGGCCACCATACACCCTCACACGCCACGCCACCACTACCCGAACATTCGCTGTGGTCCGGAGAAGGTCTTGAGCTATTTTAATGTGGCCGTGAGGCCTTATTCATGATTTCAGGTACCACATCGGAGCTCCGCCATCGCCCTCAAGTTCTCCGACACACCTCGCATTCTCTAGCCGCATTCACTCCAGGTCTTGGTCCCAGGCTGTGCGGTTTGGCTCCAGGCATTCTCCCAGGTGGTCAATCAAAGATCACACCCTCTGTAGCTATGGCAATTAAAGGAAGAAGCCTTCACAACTGACACGTGAAGGGGCTATGCAAGATAGTCCCAAATCGTGGGAATTGGAAGTAACCTCAGCACATAAATTATTTTTCTTTGTATGGCTTATCGCCTTAGAACACTCAGGGGTGAGGTCCCCTTCAGCCATACACACACACCTGACCCGCCTACTCACTCCTCGGCTACGACACCCACACACGCAGCCTTGGACCCGGTTACGCATACCCGAATACCCGACTAAGGTTCAGATTTCTGAGAGAGAAGAGAAGGAAGGAAAGAGAGAGTAGGGGAGGGGAGAGGGTTTTGCTCCTGAAGACTTTGAGCGACACTTAGTCCTTGAGAAGGTGAGTTCCCTTGTGCGTGAGAAGGAGCTAAAGGAGAAGACCTGAAGGAAGAGGAAAGGTAGTAGAAGAAAAGAAGAAGAAGAAGAAGAAAGAGCAAAGAGAAGAAGAAAGTCTAAAGATCAGCGGAAAAGCACTGTAGCAGGCGACATTTAAGTCATCTGACTTGATAAATCAAACATCTAATCACTGTTCATTTATTCATATTCATTGAATAGATGATATAATATGTACTTAGACTAATAATTGGTGATTCAAATCACAATTATTTTATCTTAGATATCTTTTTGGTCTCTTAAAGTCATGAAATACTTGTGTTATTCATTGAATATTTAATGTGACAGATTAGTATTCATTGAAATATCTTTATAGTGCTTTATTCATTATGCTCATTTATATTTTAATCGAGATTAGCATGTGAATT
This sequence comes from Thalassia testudinum, assembly GCA_037157565.1. Lineage (NCBI taxonomy): Eukaryota > Viridiplantae > Streptophyta > Magnoliopsida > Alismatales > Hydrocharitaceae > Thalassia > Thalassia testudinum. The sequence goes on from JAZHRO010000028.1 coordinate 1,641,046, forward strand.
CCATATTTACTCCCTATGTTCGACCTCGGACTTCATTTCTAGATATTTGAGTAATAAATTGTATTTGTTGAAGAGCTATTTGTCAATTATACTACAACGCATTTCCCTAACATTGATGAAAAGCCCTATCAACATTTTGGTGTCATTGTTAGGGAGCAATGCGTAATTCACCGCTATTCTCTATGCTATTTTTGATTATATCTGAGCACTAACTTTCCTTGTTTGCTTTCTTGTGATTTTGCGAGGTACATCACAAGGAGATCTTCCGCGCAAAACAACCTCCCAAGGGCAAGTAATCTCTCTTCTTCCTTAATCTCCTAATCCTTGGAAGAGAGAAAAGGAAACAAGACTATTTAGGAATCACCTGCCTTATTTTCATAGTAATTTCCTTTCAAAAGGCAAGTTTCCTGATTTACAAAAAAATTCATATCTAATTGAAGCTTGAGACGATTTTTTTTTAGATTCCCACCTTATTTCCAATACCTATTAGGGATTGCGCTTAAATTCTAAGCATCTTGGACTACTCACCTTCTTGTTTGAAGTCCAAGGTGTACATCTTGAGATTTAATTGGACTTGGAATAAAGCCAATTAGGGTTTTTCAACATTAGGGTTTGAAGATTTAGCTCACATTTTTCCTACATTAAAGGAAATTGACCCTCCCACATTTGTGTGCTACCCAAAGCACTATTCGAAAAGATCTAAGCAAGAAAAATCCTAAAAACAAGATCTAAGTTTCACTTGAACCTTAAAAATTGTGGACCTAATAACTTGAGAGTCAATTCAGAGTGATTTCTATGTCTTGACCGAGATTTCATTCTGCCATCTTTAAGGCAAGTTAGGTGAAGTTGACCTACATTGTGGGTCAATCAACCTCCAAATTAGATCACAATCAAATCAATTTCTAAATCAAGTAAAATCCAAGGCACAAATTACGAATAAAATTGGTAGACTTATGGTTTCAATTCATACATTCCAGTCTACTTGGAACCGCAATGACAAGGAAGGTCAGATGGGGGAAACCCTGTAACCAGTGGGGATGCTCTACCGTATAGGAATCATTGCGGGGCTCTCCCTTCCTGGTTGCCCAGGTAATTCACAAGTGTACGAATTTCTGATTTAGAGGTATCATCCGCCTCGAAACAACCTTAGTCACCCAAAAATCTTTGGGTGCCTTGATTGGGTCCAAATAATATCTAGTCCCTCGTCTTTTTTCTAGAGCACACACATAGGAAGGTCCTTAGGTTTTTAACCTAAGGAACCTTATTAGATCTTCTTGGGAATTTCTTTCAAATCTAATCAAGTTCCAATTTGATCTAGAGTTTGATTCTACATCTTGATTCCACTACCTAATTTTTACAACCTGACAACTTGGGAAAGACCAATTAGGAAACCTGAATGCCAAAATGATCACAAAAGACAAAGTGATTGAGGCTGCCCTTAGATATTTTCAAGATTATCCAGCTAGCATGATTCAGGTTAATGTCCGAAAAACAACAGAATTCATTATGAACCATGTTAAACTATTACTTACACAACTAAGAAATGGTTCAACCCAGGAGACCCTCATACCAGAATTCAATGAAGTTTATGAATTGCATAGAATAGAGGGTTTACATTATTTTGCAAATCCATCAGTTTGGGAGATACACCAAGATATCGTTGAGCAATGTGCAGATGCTCTAAGTCTATTATGAGAAGCCATTGATGAGACATCTTGGAGTGATTCTAAAGCTTCTCCAAAGCATGGGTTAGACATTCAGAATTGTTGTGGACCCCCAACCCAAATGAATTCAGATTCAAACTTCATAACAATTGACATACCTGATCTTGATGAGGGTTGGGAGGATCTAATTGTAGGTGTTCTCGATTCTGAACAAGCCCTAGAAAGCCTTGAAGCTGATCCATCAAGCTTAGATTTCCCCGACACCTGTGATGAAGAGCTTAAAACAGAACTTCTCAAGAATGTAAATCATGAGCCTTATCCTGTTAAGGTGATTCTTGAGAATGATTTTGACATCCAAATAGAGCCAAGCCTAGATTCTAGTGGTCCAACCCTTATTCTTAACCTAGAATCTGGATTCAAGCCTATTTGGGAAAATTATGAGGCCCAATGTGATGATAATCAAAATTTAAATCTAGAATAAGATTCTGGGCCTGTATTTGATGAATACACCTCTCCAACCTCCTTAAAGACACAAATTGATTTTTTGAAAGCCACGCCAATTTATGATGCAGAAATTGAGGGGTTGGAAGAGCTGGGACTCAATTGGGTCTATCCTAGGAGCCAAGAACCCGAGCCTATACCTACTAGGGACACCTTGTTGAGCTTGGAATCTGAAATTAGGTTAGATCTAAGTCAGGTTGCTGATTCTACATATCTTGATCATTTTTGTGGTGGGACTTCTGATTTAGAATCAAATTCAGAACACGATCTTCATAAGTTCTCCGACAATTTCCAATATTAGTCTGATTTTGGAGAATTGTTGTTTCCTAATGACTCCAAACCTGTTTACGACCTCAGCGACCACAACCCGTTCTTTGATTCTGACGCTGAGGTCAATGATTTGAAAGAAACCACCTCATCTACAGCACATACAGAACCTTCTCGAATCCAATTCCAACCCTGACCTTCACCAAAATCAATTTCTACTATGATTCCTCTCTATGATCTGGTAGCACATTATTCTTTTCCGCATTTTGATCGGGGTTCAGACATCAATCAGACTGATAATCACGTCCTACCTTTTTCTTATCAAATCCATTTTCTTTTGAGGATCCCTACTCTGACCAGGCTGATTGGAATCAACCAAACCCACGATTCACACTGCCATATCTTTCTGAGCTTCAAAGCATCTGGTAGACACCATATCTATTGATTCACATCTATCAACCCATCAGACTGTTAATCTAAATAAGCACCTGGTTGGACCAACCAGGCTATTGATCAAGGTGTTTGTTCTATAAAATTCTTCTAATTTGACCAGTCCTTCTCCATGACCACCTTCTGCTCGACTAAAGGCATTGAATTTAGCACTTAATAAGAAGCAACCCGTCATTTCAAAAACCTGAGACCTTTCTAATCATCTTTTAAGCATCACGACTACTGCACTTTTGAGTTCAATGTTAGAACAGCTGACTCCACGTACCAGAGCTTAAAATCATCCACAACAATCATCCCAACCTATTCACCCACCTTTTTTTACCCTGTTCTAATGCTGATTTCATACCTCCGATTTACAATGAGGACATTGCAAAACTTAGGCATGGGGTGTGTTAAAGTGTAAACACATAAAAGATCAAGTTTTTGAGGGGTCTCACAAAAATATACATATAAAAAAACCAAAAAAATTGAAAAAGAACAAAAAATGATGAAAGGGGAGGAAATTTTGTGAGCTTAATTGCATATCATTTTTAAGGAGGAAAGGGGAGGTGATTTAAATGTCAAAAAGGAGCAACAATTTAAAACAAAAAGTGATAGTCATTAGTAAATGATTATGCAATCTACTTAAGTTCTAGACCAAATCAAAAGAAAAATTAAGTCCTAGAATAATAGAGAGACATGAAGATTAGTATGAATGCTGATCTTAAAAGCCTCTTGGGCTTATTTTAGGGCTTAAAAATTCAAGTATCCGTTAAGATCTAGATAATCCTCAAGAGGTTGAGGAAAATGCGAAGCTTATGTATTAGGTCTAAGGTTTAGGGATTATTCGGCCTCATTAACTAACCTCTAGTTTACGGGACTCGGTAACCTAAGCACCCTAATCTGCACACAAGTCTGGTTTAGTGCACTTAATAATCAAAATCACGCAAAAGCATTTATTCTGTTCTGGAAAGGCTGCCTAGATTAAGAATGGCTTTAAGACACAATTTGATTTGGACGAGTTTCAGGCACGGAGAGGTAGGAAATTTCCCTCGAAGATGCGCAATAACATACCATCTCCTTGGTGCTTGTCTCCTAGGATATCTAAATATCCTATCGGGGGCATGTAAGTACCTTGTACTTGTTCAGGTGCCATGGGTGGGATTATCGTGAAATGTCAATTGCCAGGGCCTAAATTTAGTTACAGAACACCATGGGCGGCACTATCTCGAAGTGTCGAAAGCCAGGGTTCTGGGGGTTGCCATGGGCGGTGCTATCTCGAAATATCGATTACCAAGGACCCTGTGAGGATTGATGGTAGAGACAAAGAATCCAATACAGACCATGTTTTTAGGTCAATCCGAATCTAGAAATAAAAAAAGAGAAAGAAAACTCTCCAAAAATGCAAAAAAAATTCTTCTATCCCTCTTACAAAAACACACTACATATTGAACCTAGACTAACCATGTTACAAGTAAGGGTGCTTTAACCATTGGGTTCAACAAACCTTTGAATAGTTTCTATGGGCCTTAGAAACTTTTGCAGTAGACTGAGGCTAAAACTGATCAGGTCTGGATCTTGATTGGTAGTTGAGTACCTCTAGCCTACTATTAGCATTCTAACCTAATTTCTAAAAGGATGAATAAATCAAGATTTTTGAGCATCAAAGCATGGTCTAGAATTCAAGTTCATTTCATAAGATTTTGCTAAAGGACTAACAAAAGGTAGGCATGAGGGTATGATGATAACGTCATCATTAGTCATATCTAGCTTTAATTAGTCGTAATTAACAGTTAAATGCTCCTACATAACCGTCAAAGAGCTGTAATTCACTGTAAATCCATTCTGAGAGATAAACATTAAAATAGGGGTAAAACTACAGTTTGAACAGAATATACTAAATGCAGAATAATCACAGCGCTTCCCAAGGGTTAATTGAAGGTCAAATGTTCATAAATGTCTAATAAATGGGTTCGTGCAGACAAAAATGGATTTTCACGTGTTTCGAGAATTAATGGACATCTAAAATCCTAAAAATAGATCTGCTTAATTAACTAAGGTTCTAGTCATGATAAAATTTACCTAAACCTTCTAAAAATCATATAAAAATATTCTCTAAGGTTCAGTACCCTTGATTTGACCATCTGAACCTAATTTAACCTAAAACAAAGTCTCCAACAGACAATTACCCTAATTTGGATTTTTGCATAAATTACCCAATCAAACTCGGTCAAAACCAAAATCTAACTTCACCATCAAATTCTTTAGATTCAGATTAGGTTTTTACCAAAATTTGGGTCCAATCAGAGAATATCTTGACCGAGTTTGCATTCTAGTCCAGTTTGACTCTTTTTCTTACACACACACCCCTAGCTTTTGAAATTCATTGCAAGAAAACCCCTAACTTCATCATCTTCTCTGCAATTAGGTCCCTCCACCATTATTGTGGAGGAAGTCCTACTCCGACGACATTCAAGTAGGGATCTCTCCTTGATTGATTGGCAGATATCTTCCAAAATTGGAAGAGGTTCCTAAGAGAATCCTCTATGATCTAAACCTAATCTTAGGCTCTAATTCTTTCCCAAAAGATCATGCAAATCCTTCGAAGTTTAGGGTTTCCTTATGTGTGAAGCTTCCAAGCTTGGAATGCTCTCCTAAGCCCTATAAAAGCACTCCCATGGCATGCCTTAACTCCATAGCTCGTTTTGGCTGGTTTCTCCACCTTCTCCTCTCTCCGATCGAAAGCTCTGTGAGCTCCAATGAGCTTCCCCATCTACATTCTTTGCCAGCCGTCACAGAATATAGCCAGCCGGTTGCTCCTCCTCAAGCTCCTCCGCTGCTCGCAATACCAACGAGGGCTGCCTTCCCCTCTCTTCCTAGTCGTTCTCCCTCATCGGAGGTATTCCCTTCTCTGACGCTGGCCATACCATAACCAGCACCATCCTACCCCCTTCGACCAATTAGAGTAGGTAGATAGATCCCTTTTAGTTCTTAGGTTAATTTCCAATCTTCAAAACCCAAAAAAACCCCCTCAACCTCCACGCACACCACCTTCGTCCTGCACTCCAGCCACATCTCCGACGAGGCCTTCCCGTCATTCCACCACACCACACACCTCGCCACCTACTCGACAACCTCCACCATACCTCCACGAACCAAACCCCCATCTTTATTTACCTTTCCATCCACTCACGCAACCCCCCAAACACACCCATCACCGACCATCCCTGACTCCATCACGCGACCCACCATACACCCTCACATGCCACGCCACCACTACCCACACATTTACTGTGATCCAACGAAGGTCCTAAGCTATTTTAATGTGGTCATGAGGCCTTATTCATGATTTCGGGTACCACGTCGGAGCTCCGCCATCACCCTCAAGTTCTCCGACATGCCTCGCATTCTTCGACTGCATTCACTCTAAGTCATGGTCCCAGGCCGTGCAGTTTGGCTCCAGGCATTCTCCCAGGTGGTCAATCAAAGATCATGCCATCTGTAGCTGCTGCAATTGAAGGAAGAAGCCTTCACAGTTGACACATGAAGGGGTTGTGCAATATAGTTCCACATCGTGGGAATTGGAAGCAACCTCAGCGCATATATTGTTTTTATTCATACGGCTTATCGTCTCAGAACACTCGGGAGTGAGGTCTCCTTCACCCTTACACACACACCTAACCCGCCTACTCACTCCTCAACTACAACACCCACACACGTAGCCCTGGACCCGGTTATGCATACCCAAATACCCGACTAAGGTCCGGATTTCTAAAAGAGAAGGGAAGGAAGGAGAGAGCAGGGGAGGGGAGAGGGTTTTGCTCCTGAGGGCTTTGAGCGACACTTAGTTGCTGAGAAGGTGAGTTCCCTTGTGTGTGAGGAGCTAAAGGAGAAGACCTAAAGGAAGAGGAAAGGCAGCAGAAGAGAAGAAGAAAGAGCAAAGAGAAGAAGAAAGTCTAAAGATCAAAGGAAAAGTACTGCAGCAGGCGACATTTAAGTTGTCTAACTTGATAAATCAGATGTCTGATCACTGTTCATTTATTTCATATCCATTGAGTAGATGATATAATATGTGCTTAGACTAATAATTGGTGATTTAAATCACCATTATTTTATCTTAGATATCTTTTTGGTCTCTTAAAGTCTTGAAATACTTATGTTATTCATTGAATATTTAATGTTACAGATTAGTATTCATTAAAATATCTTTATAGTGCTTCATTCATTGTGGTCATTTATATTTTAATCGAGATTAGCATGTGAATTCCATATTTGCTTCCTGTGTTCAACCTCGGACTTCATTTCTAGATATTCGAGCTATAAATTGTATTTGTTGAAAAGCTATTTGTCAGTTATACTACAACACATTTCCTTAGCATTGACGAAAAGCCTTATCAACACTGGGCCTTAAGCCGAGGTGGCCTAAACCCAGCTTGGCCCATTGGCCCATTTATGGGGTCACCTTAAGGTGTAGCTTGTTGGCTCAATTACATTAATATATATCATATGTGGATATATATTCATACCGTCTATCAAAATACATATCATATATGCATCACACATTAAACACTAAATAAACATTGACTGCTCTTGCTATATTTTAACCAATGAAACCTTAACCCTTGTACTCCCTGCAGCTATAAGTTGTATAATGAAATCCTACAATCTCATTTGAACTAGATATGAATTATTGACTTCTTACTATAGAGAAAGTGTGAACATCCAAATTCGAACTAAATATGAATATACAAGATGAGTACTTTTATTTTTTATTGTAATTTTCCACTACTTGATTACATTTGGTTGGCTTGTCATATGCTATATATATTGAATATTCAAGCTAAATATTTGCAATGCAAGTAATTGGATCATTTTTGTTAGACATGTACCTATAAGGACTTAAAAATCTTTTAATATACACAAAAGGCAAATATAATAACATCATCATTTACATAAGTGAAAAGGATAATTATCCTTTACAAGTCATTTTTTTCTTACTTGTACAAAATAATATTATTTTTTATACTTTTAAAATAATTATTAATGTGAAACTCCACTTATATATTGTTTTACAGACATAAGTGAAATAAACAATTAGACCATGAATAATGGACTGCCCATCCTGAATCGAGTCCATTATTTTTTAAGTCAGGCCAGGCTTAAGCTAAGAAAATTTATTTTGGGTCGGGCCTTGGGCTACCTTTTCAGCCCATTTATGAAGTGGATTTGGGCCAGGCCGAGGCTAGCCCGCAAGGACCCAACCCAATGCTCATCCCTAGGCTCATGAGATTTCCCACAATTTAGCCATTAATGAAATTCAATTTAATAACCGTCAAATGGCTACTAGCATAAATATTGGCATAACAGTCATGCATTTCAGCTTCGATCAACAGAATCTACTAACAGGTTATTGGATCCTTAAGTGTGTTGGGTTTCCAATTCAGGCTGAATCCAGTAGGATGCCAGCTAGCTGGACCCACCAGAATGCCTTCCAACCGGATTGCTAATATGCCGAGTGGCCAGATCCGCTAAGATGTTGGGTCAGATCTACTTGGATGCCAGGTAGCCGAATCCGCTAGGATGCCTGTCGAATCCATTAATATGCCGAAGTATATTAAGAGGATTTTCTCCCCTCATCACAATGATAACTCTGCAGCCATCTTCTTGTCAAAGAATGACAAGTACTCTAAGGGTGCAAGGTGCATGGAGAGAAAATGCTTAATAGTAAAGGAAGAAGTCTAGAAAGGTTTGGCACCCAAGGCATTTTCTGAGCATATCGTTAGGATGGATGCCTTAGATAAGTCCTTGTTATAATGGTTTAATTAGTACTATCATATGTGGTGCTCATTATGTATGATAGTTTGGATTTTGTTTGTAGTTATTTATTTTTTTTATATTGTTTCATGTTACCATGATGTATTATATGCATGTTTGTGTAAATAACATGTTTTGTCTACATAACATTATGACAGAGGATAATGTTGTCATCGATTAAAGTTTGATTGGGTTGAGTTGGTACTATGATACAAGGAAGAGATAATGTCAAAATGTATGACATGCAACTAGCACGATCCTACCAATTTTAATTCAATTAAAATAAATGATCCATTTGTTGGTGCTAGAGCACCACGATCATTTGTTTTGATGATAACAAAACACGTGTTATTTAACATTTGCAATTTGAGTCCTAGATAGAGGAAAAAAGCTCTATTTTCCCATCAATTACTATTTACATTCAATGCCATTGTCAAGTTTATATTAATATTTTATTCTGGCCACATTGCACTGATGCACTCAGATTTTCTTGAAATTATTTTATTTGTGTTATGTGCATGTTTCTATCTTGAATTCCAAATTAGAATTGCATGAAAGTTGAATTCACATGATAAGCAAGTACACATGCATCTTACACATATTTTTGGGGCTTAATTTCTGACATAAAAATTGCATACACACCCCTAAACTTTTAAAGAAATTGCAAAGTTCATTTAAAATAGCATTTTCCTCGCATTAAAGTTGCAGAAGAGTTTGCGAACTGTGCATTCCGTGACTCATGAATTTATTAGGCTAATTCCTCCCTGTGGAGACGACCTAGCTCTTCGTGGTTAGTTTTGAAAATTTAAATATTTTGAAAAGTGATTTTCTACCATGTGATTAAATACAACGACACATCATTTTATGATAAAGTTTTCAACGAAAATGAAGATCGCTCTTTCAAATGGCATCGTTGCCAGGGGAAAAATGCCTATTAATTTTTTGGGAATTTTATGTTATTTTTTATGCTATTTTGAAAACTTTTCTAAATTATCAACTGTGTATTTTCTTCTGTGCAAAAACATGTGGCAAATGCGACAGGCACGTACGGCGGAGACGATCTTCTTGGTGGACCTTGACGCCACCTAGAGGACAACAACAGGAACACGTGGGCCTTGATCCCACGCACATAGGCTTACGGAGAAGCCTAGTTCTGATTTAGGCAGTAGATATTAGTGAGATTTAGTTAGATAGACATTAGAATTTAATTTCTGCCTTTTGGACCCTTGTTGGGTATTTTTGGGAATGTGTCCCCAGTGCCACTTTATTTCTTATTGCTCTTGTATGCGGGAGCGTATTTTCGGGAGCGTGTTCCCATTTATTTAGATTACAGGATTATTTGAGCTATTTTGAACTACATTTCAGTTAGTTAGTTAAATTAGGTCTGTTTGCTATTATTATAAAAAAAAAAATTTGAACTGCCGGCTAGAAGCTGCATATCTATAGGAAGACCATCTAGGACTGAATGAGCAGCATCTAGTTTATTTTTATTGCATTGCATTCATTACTGCAGGAAGAAAGCTGGAGTAAGGTACGTCTTCTCTTGAGCATTAATTACTTGTCATGCATATGCATTGAACCTAAATCTAAGACCACTAAAGTGCTTGAATCAAATTAATTCAGTGGTCACTTTAAACTAATTGGGACTGTTAAGAGGTTGGACTTTAAAATCTGTGACTAAAAATTGTGCGCAAAAGGATCCTGTTTGCGGAATTTCAAAAAATCAAAACACGATCGTATGCTTGCACACTTGAAACACTGTGCACCTCACATAAGGTCACTAGATAAATTTATACCTCTCCTCTTTTGCACCACAAGGGAAGTTAGTCGGAAATCAACAAGCCTATCCACCAAGTTACTTCGATTCCTCGTGTGTGGGCTCGATTCGAGACTTCCATCCCTTGCCAGTAGGGTATAGACACCAGCGAAGGTTGGCCTAGGAAGCATAATTTTTGCAAAACTTAGCCACCAACTAAACATATAACTCTAAGACCTGCAATCTGCTAAAAACAAATCCCGTTGAATTTGCATTTGCTTTGACAATAGAACTCTCTAGGAAGTTTTCTGCTTATATTCTGATTTTTGCTAAATCCTAAGAGAGTTAAAATTATTTTGCTTAAAGAAATGGATTACTCTTACTCCTATCATTCAGATTATCAGAGTCAATACTTCCCATCTTTCAATCAGGATCCCATGCTCTGAGTGTATCCATCCTTTGATGGGTACATTGACAATTCATGGGATCATTCTCATTCCTACCCTGGGAGTACTGGCTTGATAACTCCCACTTTTGAGCAGAGCCTAGGAGCGGGATTTTCCAGCCTTGAAATCCCTACTTCCATGCAAGCACCCAACCCTCCCACCCTTCATGATTTTCCATATCGAGATTGGACTGATACCCCTAGGCAACCAGAGCCTAAAATTGACTATCCTCCCCAACCTGATAATAGTAGCCTTTCCTCTTGTATGATAGAAATGCAAAAACAACAAAAGGAAATAAAGGAATCAATGGGAGAGATGTTGAGGAATAGTCAATAGTTACATGAAGAAATAAGACAACTTAGCTACATGCTTCCCAATAGTCCTGATCCCTACCTATAAGATCATGATCATGAAAATAATTCTGAAGAACCTAATGACAATAGGGATCCAATTTTATGTAGCTATCACTTAGACTCTCCTAATGAGACATGGCCACTAGAGCACAATGATCATAGTGATTATCCACCTGAACTACATTAGAGTCAAAAGCAAGGGAAGATGGTATCTCTTGAGGACCTTGACCCTAATGACAGTATTCTCCTTACCCCTACCAACCCAGGTCAAGGTTATATTGTTCCTATCACTTCCCCTCTTCATTATTTGGTGGAATCCCATTCTACTCTTAGTGAGCCTACTCCTGACCCTCCACTTAGGGAATCAACACCTACCATTCAATATTTTGAGGATTCAAATACACCTAATGAAGGTGACCCTAAGGGAATAGAGGATGATCAATTCTGGTCTCAGGGATATGAAGAGTCTAATTCAGAGGATGAGGATGCCCCAACAGAGGAGCCTGGACTGAAAATCTGGAGTGAATCACAGGAGAATTATTTATCATTTGAGGATTTATCTCCAGAGGATAGAAGTAATATGATTAAATCCAGATTCCTCCTTTCTTTTGAGAGTCATCCTCCATCAAAATAGGAGTTGAAATTAGATAAGGACAAACAAAATAATGAGAACTCTATGGGAGACTCTCGGGGACAAAACACATCAATTAAGGATTTATACCCTGAGAACAATAACAAATTCAATGAGATAGGCTTCCTCCAAAATATTAAGATTGATCCTCCTTTAGAAATAATTGAGGATACTGATCCAACTCCTAATGAATCACATATACACCCCGACAAATATTTCAGTGAACCAAATGAATCTGGGGATGAGTTGAATGATAATGATTCTTACATTTTGACCCTACCATCAAAAAGTTGTAATTTGGAGCCAACCCTTGATTCAAATATGACTCCGATCATTAATGCTAGGCAGGATAACTTGAAGTTGTCTACTACTGTTAGGGAGTGTACACAATCTGAATCATTGTTGGAATTGGACCTAACACCAACTAAGCCCTCATTAGACTTAACCATTACCTTCCAACACTACAAACAACCCTTATACTCCCTAACCTATCCTTGGCTCAGATCTCTGCTCATGTACATTCATTCTGGAGAATATATCAGGCCAATACATCCTAGGGTAGAATGGCGAGTATGGATTGATGCTTGTACTTTTACTCTCGCAATTCAAGGGTTTGAACTAATAATGATTATATCTTTTAAAACCTATCTTGCTTTGGAGGATCCTTGTTATCCTCCACTTATTCCGTTTCGAGAGGCCTCTTTTCATATTCCGTTTCTTATTCCTAGACCTCCCCAGGTAGCCAACGAGATTTTCTATTTTCATTTCTTCTGGTGAGCATTTGGAATTACATTGCATCATCAGCTCGCCAACATCCATGGTTACCTATTTGGAACCTGACTTATAGGTTCCTTGTAAGTCTGGCTGCTGACAGAAAATGAAGCGCTTGTTGGGAGGCAACCCAGCAAACTGTGTCAGGTGATATTTTTCCTTTCTCCTCCTATTTTAATTTTACAATGGGGACATTGTAGGATTTAGGCATGGGGGAGTGCATTTGCATTTTAGGAAGTATTCATGCATTTAGATTAGCATAAAAAAGAAATTCTTTTTTTGAGCTGAATGGGTTAGTCCCTAGCAAAATACCTTTGTTATTGGAGGTTCTTCTCCTGGAATTATTTCATAAGTTTAGAATCGAGTATATTTATTTCACGTGTACGTAGATTTGGTAATGGATCCTTGAGGAAAACCAATGAGCATTTGTAAGTCTATTGAACCCTTGGACAGTTCATAGGGAGTCAGGCATACTATCGTCCTATAGATCCACCTCATATTTGTGAGAGGAAAGTAGAGAGATTATTAGTGTGCTAAGTCTAGTGCAAGGACTCTTAAGTTTTGGATAATTAGATGATGATACTTCAGAGTTAGGCGTAGTTTTCACTCTCTGTTCCTGTGTACGTACTTTGAGTGAATTCCTGAGAGTCACCAAATAAGGCAGATACACAGAAATTGAGTCTTAATAAACCTATAACTATGGTGGATTGTTACGACCGTCCTTCATAGAGTCCTCAGTTGAAGGAGGGTAATAGTGTAAAAGGTCAGAAATACGCCTGTCCTATCCATTCCTTCCCGGTGCCGAGAATAGGCACTTCCACCAAATAAGCCACACAACTTCCTCTTGACCATCAACATCCCTAATAATGCCTCATAAATAAAAGTCCGTATTGTGTTGTGTTGATTGAAAAAGAAACAAAAACAAGAAGAAAAAAATAAAAAAAAGAAAAGAAAAAAAGTAGGAAAAGAAGAAATAGAAAGAAGAAAAAGAAGAAAAAGTTATATTACAAAAAAAAAAGTCCAAGTGTATGATGTAACACTGTTTCTGAGGCAGCAAAACACCCATCGCGTTCCACCAAATATGACCCATACCTACCTTCTAGTATTTCTGATCGCCTAAATACTGGTTGAGAACTCTAACTTAGTTGTAGAGTTATTAGGACTTTAATTGAAGTGTGGATGCCATGTGAGGCCACCAAATACTGAGTACAATTTATAAATCTGGTGAGATTCGTGATCTCAGAAAGAAAGAAAAGAGAGAGTGCCCAGGAACATCAAGAGAGCACAATTGTGTAGCCTTTCTCAGAGTTGACTTGTCTAATAGTCTAGAGAGCTAGAGTCTGCAGTACTAGACTATATGTAGCACCAGATGAGTGTGTGCCACCAAATACAAATCCATTCAACTCGATATCTCCTACCTATGCCAAACACCAGGGTCAAATTACAGATTATCGTCTGCTTTATACCTAAGGGAAGTAGTTGCCTATCTTGTCAGAAATTTTTGCCAAGGGTGATGTACGGACTCCTAATGCGAATTGACTTTTTCACTTGGATCTATTATTTAGGCCATTATCACATCACATTTGTCTAGATCTCTAAAGTTTTGAAATAAGAAAAGAAGAAATCTTCTGATTACTTCTATTACTTTTTATTTTTGCTAGGGACTAGCAAATCTTAGGCATGGGGGTATTTGATGAGTCTATTTTAATGGACTAATGTTACGCCTAAGTAATTCTCTTTTAACACTTTAGGTTTGTTAATAACTACACTAAGTTATAGAATATTTGTATGCATCATGATTTAATTTTATAACATTCTATAACTTAATGTGTAATGATTATGTTATTTTTATGTGCAGGAAGAATATTTGGCAAAATAACAAGGAGGTGAGGGAAAATTTTCCTTTCTAACAAACGGCGCACCCTCCGGCCAGCCGCAACTCTCCCCTCAACACCCACTGGACAAAAATAGCTAAGGGATTTGAAAATCCCTTAAATGACGCACGCGGGGAGAGAGTTAAAAAGGAGGCGGAGAAAGGAGCGGAGAAGAGCCATCTTCCCCCTTGTGGGGAACTACCCAGCGTGCACTGTGGACCAGGATCTACATCTTCTCTGCACGCACATCTCTAGCCGCTTCTCCAATCCAAGCACACCGCCCACCTCTGCAGACCCACACCACCAGCGTTTCCCCTCCCACGTTGTAGGCACTCGCGCCATCATCTCTACCTACTCCAACGCATACCACCTGCACCCGCCTTCAAGCACCACGTGCCTACTGTAGGTGCACCCACAGGCGCTCTCAACCGCGCGCCTCGCTGCAGGCACTCACGACACCTCTCCCGTGCCGCAACCTCCACCATCGCCTAAGGGTGCTGTGCACCTCAGCACACCATCTTCCAGCGCGCCCTCCTCCTTCCTGCAAGCACAGCGCTCGCCTTCCTTCTGCCGCTCCAACTCCCTGCAGAGCGCCATCCCACCTTCGCAACCACCTACAAGAGCTCCCAATCGCGTACCTCACTACAGACGCACCTCCCGCACGTAGCATGTCGCCTGCCCTGCAGCGCCCGCTCCAGCCTCTGCAAGCGCCTGCCCACGTGCCTCTCCACCTTTCACGCGCGCGCGCAAGCCCCACCGCTCACCTACTCCATCTGCCGGCGCACTGACTTCCCGCACCTGCAGACCGCACGCCTGCAGCCAACCACCCATGCTCTAGCCTCTGCCTCATCGCCTGCACGGGCGCACACCAGCGTGCGGACGCTCGCACACCACCAGCTGCAGGCACTGCGTGCACCTCCGCCTTCTTGTTCAATAGGACGGAGCTCCGGCCACCTCCACCGGCAACCTCCGGCCACCTTCATCGTCGCTGTTGCCACCACCGGAGAGCCCTCGTCCTCGCCGTCCTCTTGAGCCTTGCGAAAGCCCCGCAGTGCTCTCTCTCTCTCGCAAAGAGGAGAGAGGAAAAAAGCTCTATTTTCCCATCAATTACTATTTACATTCAATGCCATTGTCAAGTTTATATTAATATTTTATTCTGGCCACATTACACTGATGCACTCAGATTTTCTTGAAATTATTTTATTTGTGTTATGTGCATGTTTCTATCTTGAATTTCAAATTAGAATTGCATGAAAGTTGAATTCACATGATGAGCCAGTACACATGCATCTTACACATATTTTTGGGGCTTAATTTCTAACGTGAAAATTGCATACACACCCCTGAACTTTTAAAGAAATTGCAAAGTTCATTTAAAACAGCATTTTCCTCGCATTAAAGTTGCAGAAGAGTTTGCGAACTGTGCATTCCTTGACTCATGAATTTATTAGGCTAATTACTCCCTGTGGAGATGACTTAGCTCTTCGTGGTTAGTTTTGAAATTTTAAATGTTTTGAAAAGCGATTTCCTTTATGCGATTAAATACAACGACACATCATTTTATTCTGATTCTACATCTTGATTCCACCATCTAATTTAAATATGCAGCCTGGTTACTTAGGAATAAAATTCAAGAAACCTAAATCACAAAGATCCATGAGAGATAGAATGATTGAAGATGCCCTTGAATTTTATGAAATTGAATACAAAACCTCAAAACCAGTAGAGGACATTCAGGTTAGTGCACCAACAACAACAACCTTCATCATAAATTGTGCCCAATTGTTATTAACAGAAGCAACAAAGGGATCAATCTGAGACATTCTCATAACAAGATACATTGACATAGAAAAATTGCATAACTTTGAATATCTCCAATGTATAACAAATCTTGTACTTTGGGAACAACACCACGATGATGTTGAAAAATGGGAAGAGATGATGAGATTATTGAAACAAGTTATCAATCAAAATACCTGTACATGCCCCAAACAGATAATGAACCATCTTGAAATAGTATTGAGGACCAATATGATTTCCCAAATCCCAGGTTTGAGGCACAAGGTTGTTGTGGATTCCCAACCCAGATGGAATATAACATGCCTGATCTTGAATTTGGTTGGGAAGACCCAATTGCAGGAGAACATGATTTTCAGCCAGTCCTAGAAAACCAAAATCCTGGGTCATCAAGCACAAAATTCTAAGACTCCTGTAATGATGAGATTAAAACCAAACCTCTCGAGGGTGTAAATCCCACCCCTTATTCTGATAAGGTGACCCTCAAAGGCAATCCTTACCTAGATTCTAGTAATTCAACCCACATCCTCAGCCTAGAATCTGGATCTAAATCTTATTGGGAAGATTACAAGGCCCCGTATGACGAAGATCAAAGTCTAAATGAACAGTATGATTCTTGGGCTTTATTTGATGAATATCCCTCTCCAACATTCTCAGAGATACAGATTGATTTCACGGACGTCACGCCAATCTATGATACAGAAACTGAGGAGTTGGAAGAGTAGGGTTTTGATTGGGTCGTCCCTACAAGCCAAAAACCTGAGCCCAGACCCTATAAGGACACCTTTTTAAGCTCAGAATCTACATATAGGCTAGACCCAAGTCAGGCTACTGAGTCTACATCATATGATTTATTCTTTGGTGGAACCCATGATCTCAAATCAAACTCAGAACTTGATTTTCGCAATTTCTCCGACAATTTCAAATCTTACCATGACTTCGGAGAACCATTGTTTCCTGACTACGATGAGCCAATCTACGACCTCAGCTCACATAATTCATTCTCCGACTCTGACTTTGAGATCCTGAATCCTAAGATCACTGATTTAAATTCAGGTTCCAGTGAGATGGAATCATTTCTTTTCAATCCTCAAGAATCAAAATCATAAAATGCCGAGAGTGACTGCAACCCAGAGTTTGAATCTTTTCTTGACTCAGATTTCCCTCATCCTATAAACACTCTTCAGGAATTCACTTTTGAATTTGATAGCAACTATGAGTACTCTCTAAATGAAACCACCTGTAACTACTTTCTAGAAGAGCCCTCATACATAATTCTTATTGAAGCCACCTCCTCTGCATATACAGAACCTATCCAAACCTGTTTTCAACCTCGACCCACAATCGGACTCAATTTCTATTCTGATTCCCCTCTTACTGAGCTGATTGCAGATGATTCGCCTCCACATCTTTATCGGGTCTCAAACATTGATCAGATCATAAATCATGCTCCATCATTCTCTGATCACTCCTGTAGGGTTTCCATGTTATCCACTAATTACTTTACGGGTCCCTACTCTAACCAGGCTGATTCGACTTAGCCAAACCCTGAATTCACACTTCCACATCATTGCGAGCTTCATAGTATATGGTGGTTTCCACATCTCTTGATCTACACTTATCAAACCACCAGATTGATTGGGTTTGGGCTACATCATCAACCCGTTGATCTGAACAAGCACCTGGTTGGACCAACCAGGCTCTTGATCAAAGTGCTTGTTGTACAATACTCAGCTGATTTAACCACTCCCTCTCCAAACCATTTCCTGCTCGGCTGAAGGCGTTGAATTTAACGCTTAATGGGAGGCAACCCATCATTCTAAAAACCTGAGATCCTTCTGATTATCCATCTATACTTCATGTCTATTGCACCCTGAGTTCATTTTTAGAACAATTGATCCCACCTCTGGTACACGTGCTAGAGCTTAAAATCATCTGCAACAGTCATTTTCGACCTGTTCACCCATCCGATAAATCCTGTTCTGAATCCCTAAACCCAACACTATTTCACACCCTCTGTTTGCAATGAGGACATTGCAAAACTTAGGCATGCGGGGGTGGTAAAGTGCAAACATACAGAAATCAAAATTCATAAGGGTTCTCACAAAAAAATTCTCATATGCCAAAAATACCAAAAAAAAAAAAGAAAATGGTGAAAAAGAACAAAAAAATTGGAGGAGAAAAGAAAATTTTGAGGTCATACAAAACTTGAGGAGGAAAAGTGAAAAATGTTAAAAAGGAGCACAAAATAAAAAGAAAAAAAGGAGAGATAGTCATTAGTAAGAAATTAAGGGATTAACTAAGTTCTAGACCACATCAAGAAAAAGAAAATGAAAGAAAAAAGTGCTAATGAGACACAAAAGAGATTAGTAGGAACGTTGATCTTAGACCTCTTGGGCTAGACTCTTAGGCTTAAAAATTCAAATATCCGCTAAGATCTGGATAGTCCTCAAGAGGTTGGGGAAAATGTGAAGCTTAAGTATTAGGTCTAAGGCTTAGGGAGTATTCGACCTCATTAACTGACCTCTGGTTTGCGGGACTCGGTAACCTAAGCACCCAAATCCACACACAGTCTAGTTCAGTGTGCATAATTATCAAAATCACGCAAAAGCGTTTAAGTGTTCTGAAAAAGTCGCCTAGATTAGGAGCGGCCGATCAACACAAGTTGATTTGGACGAGTTCCCGACGTGGAGAGGCGGGGAATTCCCCATGAAGATGCGCAATAACATATCATCTCCTCGGTGCTTGTCTCCTAGGATATCTACATACCCTACCGGGGGCATGTAAGCACCCTGTGCTAGTTTAGATGCCATGGGTGGCATTATCACAAAATGTCGATTGCCAGGGTCTGGATTTAGCTGCAGAACACCATGGGCGGGATTATCTCGAAAGCCAGGGTTATGGGGTTGCAATGGGCAGTGCTATCATGAAGCATCGATTTCCAGGGACCCTTCGAGGATTGATGATGGGGACAAGGAATCCGATATAGACCACGTTGAGAAGCCAATCCGAAGATAGAAATAAAAAGAAAAGAGAGAGAGAAAACTCTTCAAACAAATCCTTTACCTTTCTCTTACAAAAATGCACTCAAACTGAACCGAGGCTAAAAAATGTTATGAGCACGAGTGCTTTAACCGTAGAGTCCAACGAACCTTAGGATAGTACCTGTGGGCCTTAAAAGCCTTCGCGGCAGACTAAGGCTAGAGCTGGTCAGATCCGGATCTTGGTTGGTACTTGAGTACCTCTAGGCCTACTATCGGCATTCTAACTTAATCAAAAAGAAAGAAAAAGCACTCATCATAATTTGTGAACATCAAGGAACCCATGGTCTAGAAGAGAAGTTAAAACCTTAAAATTTTGCTAAGGGACTAGCAAAATCTAGGTTGGTTCAAACAAAAAAGGGTTCATGTGAATTCTGGGAATTAAATGACTTCTTGTAACCCTAAAATAGATCCACTTGATTTAACAAGGCTCTGGTCAAGATAAAATTCACCTAAACCCTTTAAAAATCATGAAAAAATATTCTCTAGGGTTTAGAACCTTCAATTTGGCCCTTGGAACCTTTTTATACCTAAATTGGGGTCTTAGTCAAATATTGGCCCAAAACTAGGGTTTTAAGTAAATTGCCCAGTCAAACGTGGTCGAACCCAAAATGCAACTTCACCAATGGATTCCTTAAAATCAAATTAGGTTTGTACCAAAATTTGGACCTAAGAGGAATTCATCTTGACCCACTTTACAAACAGGTCCAACCTAATTACATTTCTACCCCTATCTTTCGAAAACCTCTGCAGATATCCCCCTAGCTTCCTCGTCGTTCTTTGCAATTAGGTCCCTCCACCATTAGAGCGGAGAGAATCCTACTCCGACGAGGTTTCAAAGGCAAGAACTCTTTGATCTTTTAAAGAATCCCCTTCAAAATTGAAAGGGAGATTCTCTGAGAAATCTCCTCCAATGTGAACCCATTGATGAGCCCTAATTCCTACCCAATCTCTCATGTGAATGCATGAGAGACTTGGGTCTCTCTAAGTTTCCATCTATGGCGAGATTGCCGTGCTTGGAAGCTTGGCTTCAAAGTACAAACCCAACCTCCAAGACTTATTTAAGAAACCCTAATTCATTCCGCACCTCCTCAGCTTGGAATTAGGCCGGTCCACCCCACTTTCCTCTCTCCTCGCTGGCCACAACCTCTCCGCAAGCTCTGGCGGCTCCATCCCCTCTCTCTCGTCGCCCAACCACAATACCAGTGGTTGGGTTGCCTTCCTCTCGTTCATCCGCATCAGCCATACCAGCTTGGCACCGCCTCTGCCCAAATCCGACCACACAGATGGATTCGGATCGATGATCGCAGCCTAACGGCATGAAAATTGACTCAATCCGACAATCGTGGCACCATCTACATCATCCAGAAGATGGACGGCTCAGATGGCACCACATGGCGCCATCTTAGCCACCCATCCGACCAAAGCACCCGCCACACCTTCTCTTCTTCAATCAGAGCGCCGCTTCTCTGCTATTGGATGCGCATCCAACGGCTGTGGATGCACGCGCCTGATTGAATCCGCACAACCATCAAGATTGCGTAACACAACGGAGACAACACTACGAGCGAAGCAGAGGTCGCGGGGTCGAGCCCCCGCGAGTGTCAAATCAGGCGCGGGCATGGAGCAGGCTCAATTGAGCCGTCTAATGGTGAGTAGACGGTTCAGATGCGGAGATGTGGCGTGATCTGGGTGCACGAATCACTCACGCGCAATCAAACGCATGTTTCAATGCTCGATCTGACGCAGGCACAGTTAAGTCGCGGCAAGGAATGCATCTCAGTCGTTCGATCTCATGATCGAATGGCTGAGATTCAGCGAACGTGAGCGTGCATTGAGCACGCGATAGGTGAAGAGGCGCAAGTGCGCCACCCACGTCGGCCACGTTCCGACCTTTAGCGACGGTTTTATCCATCACTAAAGGTCCTGAATTAATGTTTTTAGAGTTGTAATGACCAAATTGCCCCCACTCCTTGAAACTATAAAAGGAGACCCCCTCCATACGAAATTCTCATTCCTTCCTTCTCTTCTCTCCCTCTCCAAAGCTCAAGACAAGCTTGTCCCACACCCGGGATGTTTCTCGCGAGATAAAGTCAATTTTTCGTCCCCTTTAAGAAGCAGATCCGGCGACGATGACGACGTGCTGCCCCATTCCTGTTCTTCCGCTTCGTCCTCCTTCGTCCTGCTCCGTCCTCCTTCGTCCAAGCATCGTCCCGTCCGGCTCGTCGTCCAAGCAACCGTCGAGGAGGATATCTCTCTCCCCATTCTTTTTACTGCTTTCTAGAATAGATTTACTGCTTTCTAGAGTAGATTTACTACTTTCTAGTATAATCATTTTCCCGCTTTCTAGCCATAATATTTAGTGTAATGAACAATCCTTTCAATAATGAATTCCATGTGCACTCTATATCTCTTTTGATTTTTATTTGTATTATTCTCTCTCTTACTCTCTGATAGCGAAATACGCATGATTAGTAAAAGCGGGTTTTTAACGTTGTTGTAACACGCGAATCCACTTTCTCTTTTAAATTTATATCCTAGATAGGGGAGTATCTAGGGTCGTCCAAGGAGGCCAAATGTTTGCAATAGTGATTCTCTTGCTTGGAATAAATCTCAACTTTCTTTTCGGTATTTTTCAATATATCATTTTTTTCGTTTTTCAATTAAGACAACAAGCGAAATGGTGGCGGGAAGGTAATTTACACTTCAATTTAACTACTACTTTCTAAGTGGCAAGTAATCCTCTCCCTAAGCTCACTCTAGGTAAGTGGAGACCTAGAATAATTTGGGAGAGGGAGTGGAAAATGCTAAACAAAGCAAGTAGAAATGCAAAATAGAAAATTGCAAAGAAGGCAACTTAGATTGATGAAAAGTGTTTTACAAAAAAAGCCTAGTAGAGGAATGCTTCTACTACTAGAAAAATTAAAATAAAGAAAAGCAAACACAAATCCTCTAGATAGATGGTGAAGAAGAGGGCTTCTTGCTCCAAGGTTGGTGGCTCCCAATCTTGAAAAGACTCCTTCAACTCCTTCTTTGCAGTGCTCCGCCATGGTGATGTCCTCCAAGGCAAGCCCAAAGGGGGCGTGCCCTAAGCTTCTTTCCAAGGGTGGATGTCCACCCTAGGTCCTTCTCCCTTTCCTGGCCATCCTCCTTAAAGTGGAAGAGTCCTCCTCCTTGGCGTGGCTCAAGTTGAAGAGAGTGGGGAGAAGAAGGCACCAATAGGGCTGGTGATGTGCCCCTTTAATCTCCTTCTCTACTCCTTCTTCTTGGCCGTAGGTATAGGTGGTTTAGGTAGCAAATTACATTAATGGAGGATGCCCCAAAATGGTGGTAGGTGGTGGGTTTTTATAGAATAGGAAGGGGGCTAAGGTGTCCCTTGAAATGGAGGGCCAAGATGGAATGATGGAGGTGGTTAAGGATCCAATGGCCAAGGGTGTTTGGCGCCACCTTAAGAGACACCAAGGGGGTAGTTATGGGGGTTGACACCCCTTGATGTTGGCGCCAAAAAGGGTTCTAGAAGGTGGTCTAAGTTGGCGCCAAGAGGGATTCTAGAAGGAGGGGTAGGTGGATGGCTAGGATGGCTTATGTGGGTAGATGTAGGGTGGATTAAGGGCTGAAAGTTGGTGCCAATATAGAGGTGGTTAGGGGTAGTTTCTGGCACCAACTTAAGGTGTCTTTTGGTGGTGATAATGGGGTGAAGGGATGGCTAGGAGGTGGCGCCAACTTGAGTAGGGTAGCTAGCATAGGTAGGCTTAAGTTGGTGGAGCTAGCTAGGGTTGACTTTGAAGGTGGTGGATGGCCAAGGAGCTGGTTGCTAGCTAAGCTAAGCTAATCTAAGCTAAGCTAGCTTAGCTAATGGAGCAGTAGAGGAGAAGGTGTTGGAGCTAGGGTTTGGAGAGAGGAGCTGAGGAGGAGAAGTCTAGAGCCGAAATTGGAGCTGGCTGCTGTTGAAGAGGCTGGCATGGAGCTACTCTAGCTGTCTTAGCTTGCTAGTTCTTTGCTAGTTGCTAAGCCAAGCTAAAGTAAGCTAGCTTCTACCATGATGAGCTGAGGTGAGCTAGGTCTGGTGCTCCAGGGGAGACTCAAGCTGGTTGAGGCAGCTAAGGTAGCTTAGCTCAACTAAGCTGAGCTAAGCTAGGTCCCCGGGAGCTGGACTTGAGCTTCCTGAGCTGGGATGAGTTCTACTTCAGCTGGCTGGAGTTGAGTGGAGCTGGATGTAGCTGGATCTGATCTGGGGTGAACTCCTGTCAACTCAGTTGAGCTAGCTAGAGCTCCCTGTGGACTAGTGGGAGTTGAGATGAGCTAGACTCAGCTAAGTTGAGCTAGATCTGAGCTGACTTGAGCTAGGGTGAGTTAAGATGAACTCTCTTGAGCTGCCATTCAGCTGAGATTAGCTGAATGGAGCTGGGATGAGCTAACCCTAGTTCAAGTGAGCTAGGTTCCAGCTGCGGTGAGCTGAATCAAGCTGAGGTGAGCTGGATCAAGCTGAGGTAAGCTGGATCAGGCTGAGTTCTAGCTAGTCTGGGCTTCTCCTTCACCATTTGCCTTCTTGAGTGCTAGGGTTTTTAGGGATCTATATATCTGTACATCCCTAACACTGACAAAAACATATTAAAAAGACAATAAAAAATGCAATGCATGCCTAACCTATTTTATGCCTAAATGCAGCCCAAAAACCCGTTTGCAGAGTAAAATCCTAAGAGCTAGGTTTGTTTTAATGCATAAGAATGATGATAAACTGGCGTTTATCACACCCACATGCTTATCTTTTGCTAGTCTCTTAGCAAAACTTAAAACGGAATTTTTGGGAAATCTAATTTTTTCGACTTTTAAGGAGAAAAAGAGATTAATGGACCTTGGTAGGTTAAAACATTGGAGGTACGGGATTTGTTAAAGATAAACATCAGGATTTGTTTTTGGATTCAACCATTAGACAGAACGGGATCAATATATCCTCTAAAAAATTCTCAAATTAACCCCTTGTTAATTCAGATGACTTGAAATGTTTGTTTTTAGGATTTTTTTGGCTCATGAATCTGATTCTCAACTTGCAAAATCTTTTAAAACCTTGTGGCTGTGCTTGTGAAAAGCCAACATTTATAAGAGCGTGTTAATTTATTTATTATTACTTTTTTTTTCCCCATGCTTATTTTTAGCTTAGTCTTACAATAGATGTGTCGGGATCATCATTCCCGTTACCATTCCTCGAGGGGGCTCTGGCGCCAGTACTTCGGGATAGCACTGTCCATGACACCACCCAGGAGCTCACAACCCCAAAACACGATGCGGTGAAAAGGGGCGCTCCAAGCAAACTCAAGCTCTTGCTCCGACACTATAGGTAGAGCACCGTCCAAGACACTTGAGCTGCTAAAATGCGCTTTAATGCTCCATCTAAAGATACGAAATATAGATATGGAGCAGCGCCGAGGCAGTAACATGTTGACATCGCGTCCTCAAAGGAGGCATTTTCCTCCTTCTCGGCTGTGGGAACTCAAACCAATGATCTACTTCAAACTTTTACTAAATCCAAACAAGGGAGTTTTTCAAAATTTATATTTTTTTTTTTTTAAGTGTTGGCTTGTGTGTGAAAATAGACACAAAAAGTTTCTCAAGACACGCAAGTTTTTGAATGAGAAACTAAGTCAAATACTTTCCGTATTACAAAATAGGATCAAGTCACTTGAACTATCATGAGTTCAGGTGAAATTTTATAGAAGGATATCTGATCTAGTCTAAAATTTTATAGACCCTGGAATTCTAATGATCAAATCCATATCCTCATCCTTACTTTGTTAAAGATTAAATCCCATTGTACCAAAAGTGAATTTTTCGACCTTAGTCCCGATTTCAAAATTTTTCCTCAGAAGGTTTTGAACATTTTTATTTTTTTTGGGTATGCAAGCAGGAAATAAATTAAACAAAAATGCATGTTTTTAGGTTTTGAAAATCCTAAATCGATCGTAAAATTTAAAAACACCCCCCCATGCTTAAGATATGCCATGTCCTCATGCATTAGGAGGGAAAAGGGATCACCTTAGTGAAGAACTGTCGGGTTTAGGAGGAAAAAAACTGGAAAAAGAAGAAAAAAGGGAAAGCAAGAAAAAATGATGGGTTACCTCCCATCCAGTGCTATCTTTTACGCCATTCAGCTAGATGTGAAGGTATGCATGGAAGACGCAAAATCATGTAGATAATTGGACACTTGGATGCCCGCAAAAAAGGTGTCTTCTTCTAGATCCCTAGAAAATTGATTAGAAATAATATTGGGATCAAAGTTGGATGGAAAATGATAAGTGTAGCCCGAGTCTGGCCATAGTTTTAAATTAGGTTGGGTGCCAAACTCAGGCGGGGTTGGTGGCAGGTCCGTAAGAAAGGGGTCGGGGAAGGAATGGTGAGGATTGGGGGAAGTTAGTGTGGAAAAATTAGGTGCATGAATAGTGGGTGGGTTAGGGGTGTATCAGGAATAAATTTGGGGTCAAGACAAGTTTCCGGATCACAGATTTCGCCGACCACCGATTCTGAATCAGAGTCCTCAAAAAAATTATGGTCGGTAAGGGTATCTATTAACATTGTCTCCTCCACCATATTGGAAATTTCAGTATCTGAGTCCTCAAAGAAGTTATCATCATGGAATCTCCTGGAGGATTTAAAAATATCTAAAGTGATAGTTTGGCCTGCACAGTTGATATCCATTTTGCCTGTGTGGCAATTGATATTTGCCTTTGCAGTGGCCAAAAAGGGGCGTCCAAGGATTATTGGGGAGTCCAGTAATGATTCGGGTGCCTCAATGTCAAGAACCAGAAAGTCTGCAGGGAAGACACAATTCTGGACCTTGACTAAAACATCCTCGACAATCCCACGAGGTTTGATTGTAGATCGGTCAGCTAATTGCTGGGTAACCTCGACGGGTTTTAATTCACCGATCTGAAATTCTTCGAATAAACTCGTGGGAATAATATTAACTGAGGCACAAAGATCAAGGAGGGCGCGATTAAATGTAGTGTCATCAATAATTAAAGAAATTAAAGGTGCCCCCAGATCTTTCATCTTAGGAGGCAGCTTACTCTGTATGACAGAGTTTACTGTCTCTGAAAGATGCACCTGTCCTAGATTTTTGGCCTGCCTTTTAGGAGTACAAATCTCCTTCAAAAATTTAGCATAGGCAGGTATATACTTAATAGCATCTAGGAGAGGAATATTGATATGAACTTGCCCAAATATCTCCATGAGTTCTTCTGTAGTGGGCTCAAATTTCTTTTTTTTATTGGTGGTGGGGTAGAGAGCTTGTGGGAAAGGGACAGGAATCTTGTCTTGAGATTTTTGTTTTTCTTTTTCTTCCTGATGGGGAGGTGGGGAGTCAATTTGCACAGGTATCTTACCAGGTTCATGTGAAGGCTCGGGGTCAGTGGTGGTTTTTCCACTCCTTAAGGTAACTGCATGTGCAGTCGGATTATTATTTGGAGGAGGAAGGGGGGCCTGTGATTGCAGAAACCTGGGCGACTACTGAGGTGGTGGATTAGGAGGAGGCTGATTTGGATAATGTGGATTTCTGCCCATATAATGGTTCCCTTGGTGATTAGGGTTGGGTATGGGTTGGGACGGAAGATGTCCTACAGGTCTTTGCATGGGAGTAACCCCAATCAGATTGTTCAGATTTGTTATGTTGCAGGTTACTTCTGTCATTTTTGTTTGCATATCTTGCAGGGTTCGCAGCATCTGGGCATTGATATCTTGTTGGGATGGCCCAGGATGGAAGTTTGGATTCGACCCATACCCATTAAAATGATATGGTTGGGAGGAAACTTGATTATTCCAGGAGTAGTTCGGGTAATTTTTCCAATTGGAAGAATTTTTAAAGGGCTCCTGGATGGCAGAAATATTTTGGGTGGGGTTAAGATCTGGATAGTTGTAATTCCCCAGTGAATCATGGGCAACCTCAGAATAATCAGCAGGAGTAGTGTTGAGATTGTGCAAATTTTCTTTTCGTGGAAAGTTAGGTTGGGTTAGATGTGGGTATGGAGCTTGAGTTGATGTGGCGAGTCTTTCCTCAATTTTCTTCTGATTAATATGCATCTGGTAGAGTTTCTAAGCGATCAATTGAAGATCGTCTTGGGTGACTGGGATAGCTTGAGTGCCTATTTCATGAACACCGAACTGCAGGTTTTGGGTTCTGCAAAATGTGTTCATGGAAGCTTGATTAAATGAGTTTTCACTCATTTCTTCAAACAGATCATAGGCACTTTCAGCATCTTTATTTAAGAAGTTGTCGCCACACGAGGCATCGACAAAATGTCGAATTTGATCTTCTAATCCAAGATAGAAGATTTGCACGAGCTTCCATAAAGGAATCTCGTGGTGCGGGAAACTTCTTACAAGGTCTTGAAATCTTTCCCAAGAATCATGGAAAGTTTCACCAGATTTTTGGTGAAAGGTCGTAATAGATCTTCGTAAGGAATTGGTACGACCTATGGGAAAGAATTTCTTGAGGAAGGCACTCTTAAGTTGAGGCCATGTTGTGATGGGTCAGCCAATGGTCCAGGGGAGACTCAAGCTGGTTGAGGCAGCTAAGGTAGCTTAGATCAACTGAGTTGAGCTCAGCTAAGTCCCCGGGAGCTGGACTTGAGCTTCCTGAGCTGGGATGAGTTCTACTTCAGCTGGATGGAGTTGAGTGGAGCTGGATGTAGCTGGATCTGAGCTGGGGTGAACTCCTGTCAACTCAGCTGAGCTAGCTAGAGCTCCCTGTGGACTAGTAGGAGCTGAGATGAGCTAGACTCAGCTAAGTTGAGCTGGATCTGAGCTGACTTGAGCTAGGGTGAGCTAAGATGAACTCTCTTGAGCTGCCATTCAGCTGAGATTAGCTGAATGGAGCTGGGATGAGCTAACCCTAGTTCAAGTGAGCGAGGTTCCAGCTGTGGTGAGCTGGATCAAGCTGAGGTGAGCTGGATCAAGCTGAGGTGAGCTAGATCAGGCTGAGTTCCAGCTAGTCTGGGCTTCTCCTTCACCATTTTCCTTCTTGAGTGCTAGGGTTTTTAAGGATCTATATATCTGTACATCCCTAACACTCACAAAAACATATTAAAAAGATAATAAAAAATGCAATGCATGCTTAACCTATTTTATGCCTAAATGCAGCCCAAAAACCCATTTGCGGAGTAAAATCCTAAGAGTTAGGTTTGTTTTAATGCATAAGAATGATAATAAACTGGCGTTTATCACTCTCTCTCTCTTCTATTTATTTTAAATAGTTAGATAGTTCTAATCAATTAATTTACTTCCTGACAAATAAATCAAATGCATGTTTTTAAATCAAACATCCGCCTCCCTGTGTTCGACCCGAGATTTCCATTCGGTATAAATTTTATTTGTTGAACACGAGTTCTTCACTTTCAAACTACAACAATAGGTTTTTCAAAACCAAACACGTTAGCGTAGCAACCCGACGTTCAACATTTTGGTGCCGTTGCCGAGGAGGCGACGATCTTTGATTTTTTCTTCGCATTTTCTAACTTACAAATCGTTTACCTCACTTCTCTCCTTTCTTATTGTGATTGCAAGTACTCTTTTGAGACGAGTAAAAGTAGTAGATTGGAGTAAAGTGCTGTGGAAGGTTTTGTAAGTTATCCCCCACCTCCCAACCATTAGATTTCATTTCACTACATAATAACACAAACATCAATCAACCTAGGTGTTCTTATAAACTCTAAGGTTAGATTGTTTGTTGTTTGACACCCACCCCAACCTCCACATTAAAAAAAATAAAAATAAAAAAAAATCTCACAAAGGTACACAACCTCATCTGATTTTCAAACTCAACCGGTAAATCGATCTTTGGAGCTGATACACACATTCAAACACATAATTGAGTAGAAATCAGATTAGGTAATCACTTGTGTGCCTAATTAAGTGGTGCAACAGGCCAATTGTTTGAGTTGATTGGGCCACACCACTTCAATTAAAATCAACTCATCAAGTAGCTGCCAATTAGGTTCAACTCTTAGGGATTTACCAAGCACTCCACATTCTTTTAAGTTTTAAAGGAAAATATCTTCACCCGTGCTTTCAAAACCTGGTGTGCCAACAAAAACTTGTTTGACAACACCCAAAGTTGAATCCTAAAGGCTACTAAGCAAGATTTGAACCCTAAAATTCACCGCATCAAAAGTAATCCTGCTTGAAAACCACTGGTTGTGCACGCACGCACAAATCAATCAATCATTAAGGGCACAACCCATATAAAGAGCCCGTCACATTCCAAAGCACATTCAAACCTAGCCCTAAATAAAACAAAGTAGGCGTTGGCCTTAAGGATTCGACTCACTCTTCAAATCCCAGAACGAGATTATTTTTGATTAGTCTGCTCCTACTGTTCAATCTGATGTCTAGCTAGGGGAGTAGAATCAAACGATCGTGGCTGGGGGGTACACTAGGAACCGAAGGCGCAAGCTGAAGGAAGAACCTTCTCCCCCGTCCCTCCTAACTGGTTGGATTGAATAGACAGAAGTAGATCAAATCATTCCTTTAACTCAAGGCGGGTTTTGGGAGTCTATAGGTCTGTAGGCTAGCCCACTTAAGGATAGGTTTGATTGTTTGTATTGCAGGATGCCTTTCTTCCTCCCATCTCTATGAATCCTTCCATATATTACACTCATTGCCCCTCTTTCCCTCCTGATTTGAATTCTCCTCAACATGACGATTATCCAGACTCGTACTGTAATCAACCATCAGTTAGTTGGGATAACTCGGATTTGGGATACAGTTCCGGACCTCCATGTTTATGGTCTAACCCTGAACACTATGATTGTGATTTCTATCCTTCTCAGAGCCATATCAATTATAGATCGTCATCCTTTCATGAACAACCTAATACGATCTACAATCAAGAAGGATACATTGATCCTTACCCATCCTCTGATTACACTGCCTTTAGGTCATCACGATCTTTTGAACAATCTGAAATGACCAATTATCAGGAAGGGTATAATGAATCTCAATTCATTAATTCCCCTACATTGATCCCAAACCCGCCCAACCCTAAACCAACTCATTTGGTTCAGGGTAACCAGGTTCAAGATAAGGTTCTGGATAACTTAAGGGATATCATACAATCTTTAGAAGTTCAACCAATACCTTGCATTGAGAGATTAGAGCCTCTGATTCAGATGATTGATGATTTGAATAAGTATTTGTTGGAATGGCTCCAAGATGTTAAGGATAAGAACCCAGGTGAGTTTCTAATTAGGAAGTTAGCAAAATTGAGGATGAGTTTTGTGGTTGCTTTGATTCAATCATGGGATGATTCCCAGGATGAACCCTCTTCAAGAGAACCAATTTCAAAACCCGTTCAGGCACCTATTGGGGGGGACATGTGTTACGAGGCTGACCAGATTGAATTAGAGCAACCAATTAAGAAAGATTTGATTTCTTCACCCGAGATCCCTGAGCCGGGGTACGAGGAAACGTATGCCTCCATGGACCAGAAAGTGATTGATAATTTTGAGACATACATTAATACAGATTTCGATTCTGATGGTGAAGATTCACATTGCGAAGTCTCACGTGAGTTTACAAAACACGATTTCGGTGAGACGATTGGGCCTGAGGAATCTGATAAATCAATTGATAGCCCAATAATTGAGGGAACTGATTTTATTAGGGCTCACATTACAGATCCAGAATCGCATTTTCTGGAGGATTCAATTCAATGGCCTGATTGTCAGTTACACCCCATTGAGCTTATTGATGATTATGTTTCTGAGATAATTAAACCCAAGTCAATTCTGATTCAGCCACATCTTTTAGACTTGGAAATTTCAGATGGGGTGATTAATATGCAAGAGGTCCTAGAATTTAACATTCTAAATGAGGATAGAAGTTGGAAATTCTGATCTGGGAAGCTAACTCCAAAGGAAGTAGAAGACTGAGTCTAAGGGTTCCAATTCATCTGAAACCATCAAATCAAAACCCTTATGACATCTGTTCTGAGGATGTTCAACCCAAGCACACATTCAATGATTATCCTTTTGAGCTTGAATTCTCTGTAACCCGACTTTTTGGTCTTGGGTTGCATCCTCATAAATCGCAAACTCGACCCCACTTGCATACAGACTTTAGGTTTTGGGTAATTTTTATCCAGAACCTGAGATATTCTCGATTATGGGGTATGGGTCTGCATCACAATCTGGTCCACATTTGTGGACATCTACTGACAGGTCAGAGGATTCTTATGTTTATTCTGATTTTGACCTACACCTGTGAATTCTTTATTTCTCTTCTTTGTATAGTGTGCCTAGCTGAAGGCACTAAATTCAGCACGTATACAGTTCTTTTTAGTTTCTATCTCGGAGCGGACCTGACATTCACGCAATTCAGGTACCTTCCACTCTATTCCACTCTGTTTTATGTCTTTTTAATACAATGAGGACATTACATTACATAGGCATGGGGGGGTGGATATTCATCTCTGAATTTATTCGTCAACTCCATAGATTTGTTTTATTTTCTTTTATTATTAAAAAAAAAATGAAATTAGGAAAGAGAACTTCGGTTTAAGAAAATTTTCAACCTTAGGAAATACTACATTATGATTTGAACACAAAGACCATTCAGGTCTTTGGACTTAATCAGCCTGTGTATCCACTAAAATGTGGATTTATTTTTCAAGTCCTCGCCAACCTTAATTCTATTGTAATTTGAGTAAATAAGTTTAGGTGATAAGTACACGACCTATCAACCCACCCTCTGATTTGAGGGAATTTTGAGTTTTAAGCATCTACACACTATCTTGTCACTGACTCATTGTTCGGAGATTCTAATGGAAATTGGGTGGCTAATGAATCTTCTAGGGTGATATGGCTGGCAAGTTATCATGGGTAACAGCGAATAGGTAGGTTGATCAGAGCCCAGTCACTGGACCTTTCTCTTTTTGCTGCCTTTAGGTAAATCTTAGATCAGGGAAGCCACCTACTTAAAAAAAAAAAAGTCAAAAAGAAAAGGAGAAAAGAAAAAAAGAAATAAGCCACACTTCACCACACAAGTATGGCTGGCAAGTTGCCAGTGGTAACAGCTCATCGACCGGTTGTCCAGAACCCAACTCAATAAATGCACTGAAAATTCCCAAAACACTAGGAAGAAGTGGAGAAGTAGAATAAACCGGGGAGATATACACTAGATTCACCCTTGTGTTGATCCCGTAAAAAAATAAAAGTAGGGAGAAAGCTACCGGTTGTAAAGATACACCTTTAGGCAGAATTCTTTTTTAGGTCACCTAGAGGTGTAGAAATCCGAAGTCCATTTTAACTGCCGGTCAACGAGTCTATCACATTCACAATAAGATGCTTAGAACTTAGGGTTCTCATCAAATCTTGGGTGAGTTGAATGGCCGTAGAAAGCCACTCTTAAACCCTAAAACCTGAAAATCCAAAAAAAATTAGAAAAGAGGAAAAAGAGAAAAATAAAATTTTCTTTGAATAAGGCAAGGGCTTGAGGAGGTCTGCATTTTGGCAGATACTCAGGCACTATTGTGTCTTTGAAAGTTCAGATCCTAAGTAGGCATTTTCTTAGTGATTGAAAATAACTCAAGCTCAAATAATCCAACCTGATTCTTTTATAAATAGCATATAGTTTTTGCTAGGGACTAGCAAAAGATAGGCATGGGGGTATGATGTAAATATGTTAACACTACTTAAGATGTCTATTTATGCATGTTCTTAAGCATAGGATTGCATTGCATACTATAAATATTGCATAACATGCATCATCTTGCATTTAGAGTAATTTCAATAAAATGGAGGTTAATTATCTTCTTTTATGTTCATGGACAGGGCAAACTTTTTATCGGGGCCTCGGATCAAGGATCCAACCATACAAATGTGATCAGGGCGACGATTAGAGTTCAACAACTCCAAGATCACCCTAATCAGGCATCTACAGCATCAGATAGAGATCGGGGAACCCTAGAAGATCAAGGGCCAAGATGGTGTGAATCTGCACTTCAAATGACAAATTCGACCGCACGGATGGATTCGGATCGACAATCGCAGCCTAACGGTGTGAAAATCGACTCAATTCTACAATCAACCAAGATGGATGGCTCAAATGGCGCCACGTGGCGCCATCTCAACTACCCAACCGGCCAAAGCACCTGCCGCACCTTCTCTTCTTCAATCAGAGCGTCGCTTCTCCGCCGTTGGATGCGCATCCAATGGCTGTGGATGCGCGTGCCTGATTGAATCTGCGCGACCACCTCGACTGCGTAGCGCAGCGGAGACGACGCTGCAGGCGAAGCAGAGGTCGCAGGGTCGTGCCCCAGCGAGCCTCAAATCAGGCGTGGGCATGGAGCAGGCTCAATTGAGCCGTCGGATGGTGAGCAGACGGTTCAGATGTGGAGACATGGCGTGATCTGGGCGCACGAATCACGCACGCACAATCAAACGTGCATTTCAACGCTCGATCTAGCGCGGGCACAGTTAAGGCGCGGTAAGAAATGCATCTCAGCCGTTTGATCTCACGATTGAATAGCTGAGATTCAGCAAACATGAGCATGCGTTGAGCGCGCGACAGGAGAAGAGATTCGAGCGCGCCGCCCACGTCGGCCACGTTCGGACCTTTAGCGACGGTTTTATCCGTCACTAAAGGTTCTGAATTAATGCTTTTAGAGTTGTAATGACCAAATTGCCCCCACTCCTTACAACTATAAAAGGAGACCCTCTCCATACGAAATTCTCATCCCTTCCTTCTCTTCTCTCCCTCTCCAAAGCTCAAGAGAAGCTTGTCCCACACCCAGGATGCTTCTCGCAAGATAAAGTCAATTTTTCGTCCCCTTTTGGAAGCTGATCCCGGGACGACAATGACGTGCTACCCTGTTCCCGTTCTTCCGCTTCGTCCTCCTTCGTCCTGCTTCATCCTCCTTCGTCCAGGTGTCGTCTCGTCCGGCTCATCCTCCAAGCGACCGTCGAGGAGGATATCTCTCTCCCCATTCTTTTTACTGCTTTCTAGAATAGATTTACTACTTTCTAAAGTAGATTTACTGCTTTCTAGTGTAATCATTTTCCCGCTTTCTACTCGTAATATTTAGTGTAATGAACAATCCTTTCGATAGTGAATTCCATGTGCATTCTATATCTCTTTTGATTTTTGTTTGTATTATTCTCTCTCTCTTACTCTCTCTCTCCCTCTTCTATTTCTTGTAAATAGTTAGATACTTCTAATCAATTAATTTACTTCGTGACAAATAAATCAAACACGTGTTTTTAAATCAAATGTTCGCCTCCCTATGTTTGACCCGGGATTTCCATTCCGGAATAAATTTTATTTGTTGAACACGAGTTCTTCACTTTCAAACTACAACGACAGGTTTTTCAAAACCAAACACATTAGCGTAGCAACCCAACGTTCAACAGGAAGATAGTTCCACCTCAGTAAGTCTTGAAGCACCGCAGCCAAATAAAGTGAAAAAGTGAATCAGGCTTATCACCTCCTAACCACGGGGTGAGGTCCCACTCACCCTCTCGCCGCCACGTCCATGACTCGATCCCCGCAGACCTGGCTTGACCCGTATACCCATCCTGCACTCCTCGCTCACCACCGCAAGCTGGTGGGCCTGGTCCCGGGAGTGTACCCGACCCGATTACCCGAGAAAGCAGCTCTGGGAGAGAGATCCTAAGAGAGAAAGAGAAAGAGAGATCACGGGCAGGTAGGGGTAGGTTTTGCTCTCGCAGGAAAGGAGAAGAAGAAGAAGCCAAGGAAGAAGAAGGCTAAGGAAGGAGAAGGCAAGGACTGAAGAAGAGCCACTGAAGAAGAAAGAGAAGGAGAAGGAGCAAAAGGCAGAAGAAAGAGGAGCCACCAGAGAAAGAAGAAGAAGAAGAAAGAGAAGGAGAAGGAGCTAAAGGTAGAAGAAAAAGGAGCCGCCAAAGAAAGAAGAAGAAGAAGAAGAAAGAGAAGAAGCCAAAGGCAAAGGAAAAGAAGCTAAGGCACTGGAGCGAGAGCACAAGAAAAGAAAGAAAGAAGAAGAAGGAAGCAGCTAGAGACAGAGATCAAAGAAGAGAAAAAGAGAAATAGAAGCACTGTAGCACCCATAAGTTTAAGACGTCTGATTCACAAAATCTAACGTCCATTTTTTTTATGCTTGTCTGCATACATTGACTTCTTTTGTGCTTACATTTTTTGCATTACAACTTCAGTTTTCATTGCATATTATATTCAATTTCTCAAAAGTTGTGCTCATGATTTTTAAACCCCAATTTGCTCCCTATCTTCAACCTCAGACTTAAAACTTCGAGTAATAAAATCTATTTATTTTCGAGCGATTTCAACTATCCTACGACGCATCGATTTTAAAACCTAATTTCACCTTATTAAACAAGTGTCTTAGGGAGGGTTGGGAAAAATAGGAGGCTTCTGGTTGATTATGGTAGGAACATGGTTCACTCCGGGAGGGGCTAGGGTAGCCTGGTTGATAGCAGCAAGCTTGAGCATATGACTCCCCATTATTACCAAACCCTTAAGGCCCAGCACCTCAGTTCTGTACATTCCTTGGGTTTGGTATAGGTTGTGATGGTAGAAATCCAGGCTGTCGATTGTTTACACCAAGTCCGGATTGCAAGGTATCCAGTGAAGTTTTCATTTGTTGCATGAGCTGGAGCATTGACCCTTGCATTTCTACCATTTTCAAGTTTAAATCAGCCTGCTCGATGGGTTGTTGAGCATTAGACATGGACTGATTAACCTGATTCAAGGGCAACTGAGTATATACATGACCCTGACCCATTGGTTTTCGCGGTACATAGTTGTTGAGTCGATATTGGGTTCGCTACCCCTGATCTTTCCAACATAATTTAGGATGATTTTTCCAACCAGAATTGTTGGAATTCGAGTAAGGGTTGGACCTAACATTCTCTTGCACAGCCTAAACATCCTCATAAAATGAGAATGAAGAAGGATTAGAAAAACTGGGATCAAAGGCCCTAGTTTGAAACCATAACATTCCAAGAAGTGTTGGCCTGAAGGTCGAGCCGACTCCATATGGTTCACAAACTCCCATCCCGTAGGAGCTTGCGAAGAATGGAATTCTGATCCCTGGGATTGTGTGGATCTAGAAAAATTAGAGTTTCTGGACATCCACTCTTCCATTCGTTTAGCAACCAGATCCATCTTATCTAATCTATTGCAGATCAATTCCATATCAGATGTATGAGAATCTTGGACCTCATTGGCATTTGATCTAGTTTGTTGGGATCAGTTGAAAGTTTCCATGGAGGAATGGTTTAAAGAATTTTCACTCATTTCCTCAAACAAATCATACGCATGCGTGGGTTCCACTCAACTCAGTAATTAAGTTAATTTCACTTAATTAAGAGTAGAAGAAATCACTTAGGTTAACTCGAAGTTGTGTCGATTGTGTAGTATAGGGTCGAATTGACCAAATATTTTAGAAATTTTTACTGGTTGAGTCCAGGTCGTTCACTGGGAGGTATAATAATTTTCTCCAAATTCACCAATTTTCTTTTATCTCTTTAAGTTTAAGAGGTATAACTAATTTGATTTTCAAAACATGAATTTTGTCAAAATATTTAAACTATAATGAATATACAAAATTCCATATGAAACATATTTACTCAAAATGTTGTACTTTATTAACAAGTAAACATGCTAGTTTTTCAATTTTATTTCATTCTAAGAAAGTAAGGCAATTAAAAAGTTATCAAATTAAAGCATGCCTTTTACAATTAAGAACAAAAAGTAATTATGCAAGAGAAAATTCATTTATTTTCATCTCTCTTCAGCCTCTAATCTTCTTCTTTCTTTCTTTCTTCTTTCTCTCTTTTATTTCCTTCTCTGTCTCTCGAACTCTCTTTCTTCTATTTTCTTGTGTTGTTCCTGCCTTCTTATCCTCCTCTTCTTTTTCCCTTTAATCTTCTCCTGCCTTCTCTTCTTCCCTTAGTTTTTCTCCTTTGTTCCTTAGTCTTTTTCCTTAACACTTCTTAGTGCCTGTGCCTTCTCCTTTAGCACTTAGCATCCTTCAGCAGCTTCTCTTTTCCTTAAGCTTTCAGCTGAACTGGGTTTTTTTTTACTTTTTTAACCAAAAGTTTTTTTATTTGCGGTGAGGTCCTTTCAAGGATACACGACACCCTGAGACCAGGGTGGGACCAGACCCTACTCGGTCCTCGCCTAATCTCAGTTAGGTTTATTTCGGTTCATTTATTAATTGGTTCACAGTCTCGAGCCGCATCGGCTCAACCCAGCCTCCCAGGCCACACTCGCCCTCCTAGGGCACAATCACTTCCGCACGCCCCCAAGGGTGCACACCCACAAGCATAATCCCACACACACAGACATGTAATGCTCAAATCAGATTAGAAGGAATCAGAACTGGTGCGCCAAGCGCTGACGACTGCATAGCCAAGGAAACAAATTGGTTTTATTCCCAGGCATGCGCTCGTGAATAACCGAGGTGGGACTAACATACCCCTTTCAGACCCGAATTCAAATGATCATAACTTTCTACCCAGAGCTCCAAATTGAATGATTTCAAGTTTGTTGGAAAGCTCTAAGGGTAATCTACACAATTTCATGGTCAATTTAATGTTTTAATGATGTTTTCCTCTTCAATTTAAAAGATGAAATCAGGGGTTCCTACGATTTTTTTTTAAGCCTGGAAGTAGTTTTAAATCAGGAGAGTCCTCAGGTGGACTTCTCTCTTCTATTAAAAAGTTTGTACATATTATATAAGCAATTCCACTTCTGTTAGAGTAGGTTTTAAACTCTTAAGACCTTCAGAACATGCAGAGAAGCTTTTCACTTCTCTGAAAACTTCAGAGTTTGATTTTCAGACATCAATAAGTGCAACAGACACTTAAAAGTGTTCCTAATCTATTTAGATTAATTCTAAGGGTTATAACTAATCAATCTGAATAGGTTTTAAGTTTGAATTTCATCAGAACAGTACTCCTGTTGATTTAGGTTCGAAAGTAACCCAAATTGGCAGAAACTAAATCCTCAAACATTCCTTCATCTGAGCTTACTTTAATTAATTTCAGATCATCAAATAAGATTCCAGAAACAGTTTTCACATCTCAAAATCTCAATTCAAGCTCAGAACTCCATTATCAGAATCATGTTTGACTATGGAAGCTCGAAAATTGACTTTCCGTTCTAACCTTCCTTCTAAGAAGTTAATGCCTCAATCAGAGTCTCCTCAACATCAGAAACTCAATCAGATCTTTAGATTTGTGTTCTAACCTTAATTCCTAGGGTTTCAGGCTCACTGCTTGGACTGAAATAGGTGTTTGTTCGACAGAGTATTGGAAAGATTGCTACAATGTTTTAAAAGTTTAAATAGCTTCAGTGCATCACACTGAAGCTTCAGAGCTCCTTAAATGTTTCTCAAATCCTTCCTAACAGACTTCTCCAACTCACCGGAGTTGGGGAAGATGAAGCTCAAATCTATAGCTCCAGTGGTTAAAACCTCAAAGAAATTTCTTTAGAACAGTTATTAATCCTTATTATACTATTTTGGAGCTACTTAGCAAGTTTAAGAGGCTGCAACACAAAAATGGCTCGCCGGAGCTCGCTGGAGATCCGGTGAGTCCAGAAAATGTAAATTGTATGTACAGATTGATAAAACTAAACATTTTTAATCCAAAAATGATCCTGAGGTTACAAGGAACCTCATTATCACTTTAAATTCTTCATTTGTTCACTAAAATTAAGATTTGACAGTAAGTTTGTTTTCCTAAAGATTTAAGTGGTTAAAGCTCAGGACTTGAAATTACCACTCAATTGAGAGGTTAAATCAAGTCAACAGATGTTATTATTCATAAATATGTATTTAATTTATAGTTTGAACTGTTCCTGAGCCGCCATGGATAGCGAACTCAGGAACTAAATTAAGATTGGGCATTTAATTATAGATGATAATAATAGGTATTATAATGTCGATTAGGACGCATTAGTGGTGATAGGTGATGAAAGAACCCAGTGAAGGTGGAATTAGGTCGATTACTGTCACCATAGATAGTGTCAGTAGTCGGTGAAGGTGAGATATGAATTAGACGTTTAGGTGATTTAATTAATGATTAAGTGAATTAGAAGTGAACATGGAAGATACAGGAAGGTGTGCAGTGAGTAAAAAGACAAGATTGAAGCTCTGGCGAGCTCAAGGAACTCACTGGAGTCGGAGGAGATGAAACTAAATTCTAACATTACTCTAACATAACTAACTAAACTAACTAACTAAGCTAGCCTACTCCTACTCCTACTCCTAGTCTACTGTTACCTGGACGAAGGGGTCAATAGGGTTCCGTTGAAGTCTCATAGCAGACAACGAAATCAGAGGGTGAAAGAAAGATCTCCAGCAGGTGGATTTGAGATGGAGCGGAGGAATCCTTAGGTCGACACCTTTGTCAGAGGTGAGGAAGACCACAGCGGATCTCCTTGGCTACTTAAGATGGATGGAGGAAGTCGGAAGATGGAATGGGGAATCGTCAGAGGTTTGGACGAAAAGCCTATCGAAGTCGGCTACAGTGTTAGAAGAGGGAAGGGAGCCAACTTGCCTAAAATCAGAGGTGTGAGGGGGTATTTATAGCAATTTGTGGCAAAGAGAGAGGTGGGGTCTGGCTGAAGAAGGAGCTCGAGGAGCTTAACCTCCGTCGTTGTCTCCGATGATGGTGAGGTTGAGCTTAACCTCCGTCGTTGTCTCCGATGATGGTGAGGTTATCTCCCACTGAAAAATAGGATTCTCAGTTAATCCAAACTGATGGATCAAGTGGAGGTGGTGAGCGCAAGCTGCAAGAGCTTGGACAAAGAGGAATGATGTCGGCAGGGCAGTGATCGCGCGGTGGGGTGACTCTCTGCCGCCAGCCATTCATTCGGCTGGAGAAAAAGAAGAAGAAGAAGAAGAAGAAGAAGACGAAGAGGGACTTAGAAGTAATAAAACTTAAGGACCAATGTGAGAAATAAGGACCCGACTATAATGAATATTAAGGACTAAAATGTAAACCTAGGTTTTGAAGGTTTATTTTAACTTAAATCTTTTTCAACTTTTTATATATGTTATTAAATAAGGTAAATATTATGTTTACACCTTGAATTTACATTTTTGACCTTTTTAGATTAATTTATTAGATTAAGCAAAATTACTTAAGTTATTACATACTTAAGTATACATTATATTTAAGTTACTTATCTAATTAATTAAGGGAATGATTAATAGGATTTCGGGTCCAATTATTATCTAAATTATTAATAATGTTAATTGAATGATAAAATTCCATTTTTAACTTATTTTAAGGTCCTTAACTAAATATCCCTTATTGTATAATTAACCCTCATATATTCATAACCCTAGCTAATTAACTAGGAAGACTAGTTAATTAGGGGTAATTAAAGATCATGATGAGCGTCTCATCAGTTATCTGTGTCTTTATTGAGGAAATTGCCTCCACAAGAAGCATCCACATGATTATTGAGTTGATCATTCAACCTGTGATAAAAAATCTACACAAGTTGCCATTTAGTTACCTCGTGGTGTGGACACTTCCACAACAGATCCTGGAATCTCTCCCGAGCCCCATGAAACGATTCCCCCTGTCGCTGGGCAAAAGTGGTAATTGCCCGTCGCAATGCATTAGTTCGCCCAATTAGAAAGAATTTCTTCAGGAAGGCCGATTTCAAACCTGTCTAGGTAGAAATCGATCTTCCAATGGTACGATACCAATGTGAGGCCTTATCCCTAAGTGAATGGGGGAAAAGCCTCATGAACATCTATTCTTCATCCACACTCCATGATTTGGTGGTCTAAACCAGAGTGATCAGGTCCTCCAAATGTTGGAATGGGTCCTCTGAGCCAAGCCTGTGAAAGTGTTTAATTAGACTCAAAACCTGGGGCATGATCTCAACATCACCGGCAGGGATCACAATGTCGGGTCAATCCTCATAATTTAAAGGATCATAAAAATCCTTCAAGGGTCGAGTTCCCTGACCATTGACTCTTTCGAACCATTACTGCATCTGTTGCAATTCTTCCAACTGCCTCTGAATCAACTCCTACTGGTTCAAGGGCAGGGGAGGTGCTTGTTGATCAGTTGTTGGCACGGCTTGATCGTGTTTTAACAGTTAGTTGCGTCGTAGTATAGGTGACCAAGCATTGTCAACAAATAAAAATTTATTACTCAAAAACCTAAGTATCCGAGGTCAAACAAGGGGAGCAATTGGAATTTATTACTAATCTCAAGAATGTAATTGAACACTTAAATACTTCAAAATTTAATTCAAAATATATATATGAATGAGTTTAAAAGTTAATTGTGGCAAAAATAGAGAAATTGGGCGTCTGATCATGAGATCAGACGTCTTAAAAAGATGTTTTCTCCTGTCTGCTTCTTGTTCATATTCTTCTGATTTCTAGTTTTCCTCTGTTCTTCTTTTCTTCTTTGGCCATGTGCTTCGTCTGCCTTGTTTCTTCTCTGCAGCTCCTTTCTCTGCTCTGGCCTTTCTTATTCTTTCCACTATCTTTTGCCTTGCCTCTCTACCTGCAGTTTCTTTCTCCTTCTTTTCTCTGCGGGTCTTCTTCTTCTTTCTTCCTTGGCTTCAACTTCCCTTCTTCTTATGCTTGTCTTTCCCTTTCTTTGTTTCTTCTTCCTTCTTCAGTTCCTCTTTTCTTTGGCTTCACCTCTTCCCTCTACCTTGCCTTTCTTTCTCTTTTTCCTCTGCGAAGCTTCATTCTTTAGCCTTCCTTCCTTCTTCTTCTTCTCCCTTGCCTGCAGCGGCTAAGTCCCTGCTTCCTTCTCTTGCTGCTTCTTCCTTAGCATCCCCTTCCTGCATAAGCACCACACAACAAAACCTATTCCCCTACCCTTCCCACACGTCTCTCTCTCTCTCTAAATCTCTCTTCGATACGCTCTCCCAAAGTCGGGTAACCAGGTCGGGTTACTCGCCTGGGTCCATGCGCACCG
This sequence comes from Thalassia testudinum, assembly GCA_037157565.1. Classification (NCBI taxonomy): domain Eukaryota; kingdom Viridiplantae; phylum Streptophyta; class Magnoliopsida; order Alismatales; family Hydrocharitaceae; genus Thalassia; species Thalassia testudinum. The sequence goes on from JAZHRO010000028.1 coordinate 1,683,339, forward strand.
GAGTGGGTGTGGTGCGCGAGGAGTGCTCAGAAGGATAGTTAGGTCGGGTTACCAGGTCCGCAGGATGAAATCGCAGATGAGGCGTGGATAGGTGAGGAGGGACCTCACTCCAGTGATTTGGAGGCGAAGAGACAATATCACAAAATCAATTTATTCCGTGCACCTCACTCACAAGTTCATGAGGTGGGACTAATGTTCCACCCGCTGTTGCTCGCACGCCGACAAGAGATCTTCCGTCTAATTGCAGCAGCTATAGGCCTCGCAGCGCCAATTGTATGGACAGCTGGATGTACGAGACTTCCCCGAACCTGCTGAACCTAGAATCCTGAACCACTTTAGCCTAGAGCGACCTTGCAACCTCCTCGAGCCGTCGCTAATGGCGGATAGAGCTCAGACCCTGCACGACACAAAAACTGCCTTGCGGCTCTATCAGACCACAGGAGGACCTTCGTCGTGTCACGGCAAAGGTGAGGCTGTAGGTGGCAGGCCGCAAGGTGACCTAGGCATGTGTGCCTAGGTCACTCTGTGGCCGGATTGATGGGTTAGGTCGGGGGGCAGGTGTGGTGGTGTAGGCGACCTGTGGATGAGTGGAGGATTCTCAGTGGAGTGTGGCGGAGGTTGTAAGGTGGGTGGCGAGACATGTGGGGGTGCAGAGTGACGGATGCGTCTTGCTAGAGAGTGGCCGGAGATGGGGAAGATGGCGGTGGACCATGGCTGTCGAGGGGCATTTTGTGAAATAGGTTGAGGGGAATTAAAGAGGGGATAAAGACGAACAGTTCTAACCTAGTTAAGTGGACGAAGGGGGAGAAAGGGTGGCTGGCAGTACCTGCTGTCACCGAAGAAGAAGGCATCCGGTGGAGGAACACGGCGGCGACGACAGGGCTTGGGCTGCTCACGGAGGAGGATGGGGAGGACAGCTCTGCCATTGGTATTGTAGTAGAGCAACGAGAAAGAGTAGGGAGGCTCGTCGGAGCTCAATGGAGCACTTGACCGAAGGAGAAGAACAGGAAATTGAGGTGGAATTCCGACCAAGTCGAGCTAAGGAGGTGCAGTCGGAGTTGGGGGTCAATTTATAGGCACTGGTAGGGACTCCTGTGCTTGGAACACAAGCTTCCAAGTGCGGGAATCCTCACCGGAGATGGAAGTCTGTTAGGTACCCAAATCTCTCATGCGTTCGCATCAGAGATTGAGTGCAAATCATAGATCAGGACCACGCTCAGAAGGAAAGGAATTCCACAGAGAATCTCCCTTCCAAATCTGGGAGATCTCTGAGGAATCAGGGAGTATTCCCCCTCTATTCGTCGTCGGAGTAGGATTTCTCCACATTAATGGCGGAGGGACCTTCTTGTAAGAGTGGCAAGGAAGTTACGGGGGTCTGTGCAATGGTTTTCAAAAGATAGGGACCAAAATGTAATTAGGTGTACTAATTTGTAAAGTAGCTCAAGATGACCTCCCCTTAGGTCTAAATTTTGGTACAAACCTAATTTTGACCTAAGGAATCCAATGGTGAAGTTGGATTTTAGGTTTTACCACGTTTAACTAGACATTTTGCATAAAAACCCAAATAAGGTCAATTAAAGAGCTAGGACCCCAATCTAGGTCAAACTAGGTTTCAAAAGCCAAATTGAATGTTCTAAACCCTAGGGGATATTTTCCATGAATTTTAGAGGGTTTACTTGATTTTTATCCTGACCAGAACCTTGTTGAATTAAGCGGGTCTGTTTTAAGGTTACAAGATGTCATTTAATTCCTGGTTTGCACATAAACCCATTTCTGATTAAACCAACTCACTGTTTATCTTATTTAGACCATTTGACCTTTGTTCTGCCTCTAAGAAATCCCATTTATGTACTGCAATGGTAAAATTGCAGTTTTAACCTTTATTTCATGTTTTCTTCTCAGAACACTTGTTCCTTCAATTAAGCCCTCCTCTAAGTTATGTAGGAGCTTTTATTCTCTTTATTAGGTCAAAATGAGCTAGTTATGGCTCGTGATGAGGCTCTCTTCATATCCCCATGCCTAGCTTTTGCTAGTCCCTTAGCAAAATTTCAAGGTTTTAACTTCTGCTCTAGACCCTGAGTGTCTGTCATTAGTTATGATAAGTGCTTTTCTTTTTATTTTGTGATTAGGTTAGAATGCCTACAATAGGCCTAGAGGTACTCAAGTATCAATCAAAATTCGGACCTGACCCGCTTTACCTCAGTCTTTTGCAAAAGTTTTTAAGGCCCGCAGAAACTATCCTAGGGTTTATTGGACTCCGTGGTTAAAGCACCCGTGCTTGAGACATTTTTAGCCTAGGTTCAGTTTGCAGTGCATTTTTGTAAGAGAGAGACAAAAGATTTATTTGTTTGGAGAGTTTTCTCTCTCTTTTCCTTTTATTTCTAACTTCGGATTGGCTTCTCAACACGGTCTGTATCGGATTCCTCGTTCCCATCATCAATCCTCAAGGGTCCCTAACAATCGATGCTTCGAGATAGCACCACCCATGGCAACCCCCAGAACCCTGGCTTTCGAGAATTTGAGATAATCCCGCCCATGGCATTCCGTGGCCAAATTCAGACCCTGGCAATCGACATTTCGTGATAATGCCACCCAAGGTATCTGAACCAGCAAAGTTTTTACATGCCCCCGGTAGGATATTTAAATATCCTAAGAGACAAGCACCGAGGAGATGATATGTTGTTATGCATCTTCGTAGGGACTTTCCCGCCTCTCTACGATGGGAACTCGTCCAAATCAACTTGTATTGATCTGCCGCTCCTAATCTAGGTGACTTTTTTAGAACATTGAAATGCTTTTTGCATGATTTTGATATTTATGCGCACTGAACCAGACTGTGTGTGGATTGGGGTGCTTAGGTTACCGAATCCCGCAAACCGAAGGTCAGTTAACAAGGTTGAATACTTCCTAAGCCTTAGACCTAATACTTAAGCTTTGCATTTTCCCCAACCTCTTGAGGATTATCCAGATTTTAGCGGATACGTGAATTTTTAAGCCTAAGAATCTAGCCCAAGAGGCCTAAGATCAGCATTCCTGCTAATCTCTTTTTATGTCTCCTTAGCACTTTTCTTTTATTTTTCTCTTTTCTTGATCTGGTCTAGAACTTCAGTTAATTCCTTAATCTCTTACTAATGACTATTTCTTTTTCTTTTTCATTTTGTGCTCCTTTTTGTCATTTTTGCTCTTTTCTCTCCTCCTTACAATTATGTGGCTCACAAAATTTCCTCCCTCCAATTTTTTGTTCTTGTTCATAATGTTTCCATTTTTTTGTGAGAACCCTTTTGTCTTTTTCTTGGTTTTGTATGTATGCACTTTATTACCCCCCATGCCTAATTTTTGCAATGTCCTCATTGTAAACGAAGGGTGTGAAATAGTGTTGAGGTCAGGGACTTAGAACAGAATATATCGGGTGGGTGAACGGATCGAAAATGACTGATGCGGATGATTTCAAGCTCTAGTATGTGTACCAGAGGTGGAATCAACTGTCTAAGGCTGAACTCAAGGTGCAATGGACGTGGAGTACAGACAGATAATCAAACGGGTCTTTATTTTTGGAACAACGGGTTGCCTCCTATTAAGTGCTAAATTCAATGCCTTTAGCCGAGTAGAAAATGGGGTGGAGAGGGAGTGGTCAAATCAGTGGAATTTTGTAGAACAAGCACCTTGATTAAGATCTTGGTTGGTCCAACCAGGTGCTTGTTAAGATCAGTGGGCTGATGATGCAGCCCAAACCCAATAAGTCCAGTGGGTTGATAGATGTAGATCAACAGATGCACCCACTATATGCAATGTGGCTTGGATGGATATGGAAGTGAAAACTCGGGTTCAGGTTGAGTCGAATCAGCCTGGTCAGAGTAGGGCTCCGAAAAATAGTCAGTGCATGGTGTGGAAACCTACAAGGGTGATCAGAGAATGATGGCTCCTGTTTTTCAGTCTGATCGATACCCGATACCTGGTATAGATCTGGAGTTGAATCATCTGCAAACGGCTCAGTGAGAGGTAAATCAAAAAAGAAATTGAGTCCGGTTGCTAGTCAGGGTAGAGAACGGGTTTTGATTAGTTCTGTATATGTGGAGGAGGTGGCTTTAATGAGAATTGGCTTATTATAATCAGGAAGCAGATTTTCTCCTATGTTTTGGTTAGATTCGAAATCGTCGGAGAGTTTGCAAAAATCAAAATCTGAATGAGATTCAAGATCATGAGTTCCACCACAAAATAAATCATATGCTGTAGATTCAGCAACCTGACTGGGGTCTAGCCTAGATGCCAATTCTGAGCTTAAAAAGGTTTCCTTATCTAGTAGAAGCTCAGGTTCTAAGCTGGTAGGGCAGACCCAATTGAAACCCCACTCGTCCAACTCCTCAGTTTCTATATCGTAATTGGCATGACTTCCAAAAAATCGATTAGTTCCTCTGAGGATGTTGGCGAGGGATATTCATCAAATAGAGGCCCAAAATCATATTCATTGAAAAATTGATCCTCCTCATATGGGGCCTCGAAATCTTCCCAGTAGGTTTCAGCTCTAGATTCTGGGCTTAGGATGTGGGTTGAATCACTAAAATCTAGGTCTGAATAACCTTCAAGGGTCACCTTATCAGAATAAGGGATGGAATTTACGCCCTCGAGAGGTTCAGTACTACTCTCATTATTGCAGGAGTTTTGGGATTCTAAGCCTGGTGATTCATGGTCTAGAGTGGGCTCAACATTGTGTTTTCCTGCATTTGGAGCTTCCCAACCTTCTTCAATATCAGGCACATTGTACTCCATCTGGGTTGGGAATCCACAACCATTTTGTGCCTCAATCCCGAGATTAGATTGATCCTAGATGTTGTCCCAAGATGGTTCATCCTCTGTTTGTGGTATATACGAGTACTTCTGGTCGATAATTTGTTTTACTAATCTCATTATCTCTTCCCGTTTTTCAAGATCATCTTGGTCTTGCTTCCAAAGTCGAGGATTTTTCATACATTGAAGGTATTCAAGATTGTGCAATTTTTCTATCTCAATGTACCCAGTGATGAGCAAGCCACGGGTTGATCCTTTTGTGGCTTCTTCCAATAGTACTTGGGCACAAGTTATGATAAAGGTTGTGGTTGTTGGGACATCAACCTGAATGTTTTCTACTGGTGTTGAGGTTTTGTTTTCTTTGTCATAAAATTTCATGGCATCCTCAATCATCCTATCTCTCATGGATCTCCGATATTCAGGTTTCTTGAATGGTAGTCCTAAGTGGTTTGGGTGCATATTTGAATCAGGTGGTGGAATCAAGATGTAGAATCAGAGTTTGAATCAAGGTGTAGAATCAAGTTATGAAGCAATTAAATATGAATAAAGAGTCCCACTGAAAATGTATGTGTGTGCTTAAAGAGAAGAGATGAGGGACTGGAGATGTTTTCGACCCAATCAAGACACCCAAAGATGTTTGGATGACTATAGAGGTGTGGGGCGGATGATACCCATGGATCAAAAGGTCGTCCACCTGAGAATTACCAGGGAAGCCAGAGAGGGAGAGTCCAGCAAAGACCCCTACACGATAGAGTGTCCCCACGGGTTACAGGGTTTCCCCTACCTGACCTCTCTCGTCACTGAGATTCCAAGTAGACCAGAATGGGGACCTTGACCACTTAAGTCTACCACTTTTATTTCAAAGGTGCTTTAGGGTTCTCACTTGAACTTTAGATGTTTTTATGTTGTGACCTAATATAGAGGTTGGTTGACCCAAGGGGTCAACTTCACCTGACCTGTCCTATAGATGGCAGAATGATTCTAGGCTTGGAACGTAGAGATCACGCTGATTTGACTCCCAGTTTATTAGGTCCAAGATTTTAAGATTCAAGTGATTTTAGAGCTCAATTTTTCTTAGGGTTTTTCTTGTTTAGATCTCTTCAATCAAGGGCTTGGGTAGCTCACTGATGCGGGAGGGTTCATTTCCTTTTATACAGGCATGTGTGACTAGCACTCCAAGGCCCTACTGTAGAAACCCTAATTTGGTTCTATTTCCAATCCCTTTTTTTTCACAAAAATTCTCTTTAGACTTAAAAGCAAGAAGTGTGTTATCCACAGAGATTAAGCGTGATTTCTATTAGGCACAGGAATTTTGTGGGATCGAATCTAAAAAAAAAAAATCGCTCCAACTTGAAGAAGATTTGAAAATTTTTTGCAAAATCAAGAAATGTTTGCCTTAAAGATGGTGATTACTATAGAAAGAAGGCAATTGATTCCTAAATTAATTTCTTCCTTTTGTCTTTCCAAGATTAGGGATTGGTTTAAGGAAGAAAAGAAATTACCTGCCCTGGAGTGGCTGACATGCGAGAGGGATCTTCTCATGAAATACCTGCAAGATCACAACAAAGCAAAGTAGGGAAAGTTAGTGTTCAATATGATAAAAAAGAATGTAGAAATTAGTAATAAATTGCGCGTTGCTCCCCGGCAACGGCGCCAAAATGTTGGCGCAGCATGATCGTGTTTTAACAGTTAGTTGCATCGTGGTATAGGTGACCAAACGTTGTTAACAAATAAAAATTTATTACTCGAAAACCTAAGTATCCGAGGTCGAACACAAGGAGTAATCGGAATTTATTACTAATCTCAAGAATGTAATTGAACACTTAAATACTTCAAAATTTAATTCAAAATATATATATGCATGAGTTTAAAAGTTAATTGTGGCAAAATAGAGAAATTGGACGTTTGATCTCATCATCAGACGTCTTAAAAAGATGTTTTCTCCTGTCTGCTTCTTGTTCTTCTTCTGACTTCTGGTTTTCCTCTGTTCTTCTTTTCTACTTTGGCCATGTGCTTCTTCTGCCTTGTTTCATCTCTGCAGCTCCTTTCTCAGCTCTTGCCTTTCTTCTACTTTCCTCTATCTCCTACCTTGCCTCTCTTCCTGTAGTTTCTTTCTCCTTCTTTTCTCTGCGGGTCTTCTTCTTCTTCCTTCCTTGGCTCTACTTCCCTTGGCTTCAACTTCCCTTCTTCTTCTGCTTGTCTTTCCCTTTCTTTATTTCTTCTTCCTTCTTCAGTTCCTCTTTTCTCAGGCTTCACCTCTTCCCTCTGCCTTGCCTTTCCTTCTCTTTTTCCTCTGCGAAGCTTCCTTCTTTAGCCTTCCTTTCTTCTTCTTCTTCTCCCTCACTTGTAGCGGCTAAGTCCCTGCTTCCTTCTCTTGATGCTTCTTCCTTAGCGTCCCCTTTCTGCACAAGCAGCACGCAACAAAAGTTATTCCCCTACCCTTCCCGCACGTCTCTCTCTCTCTCTCTGAATATCTCTTCGATACGCACTCCCAGAGCTGGGTAATCGGGTCAGGTCACACTCCCGGGTCCATGCGCACCGACGTGGGTGTGGTGCGTAAGGAGTGCTCAGGAGGATAGTCGGGTCGGGTTACCAGGTCCATGAGATGAAATCATAGATGAGGCGTGGATAGGTGAGGAGGGACCTCACCCCAGTGATTTGGAGGCGAAGAGACAATATCACAAAATCAATTTATTTCGCGCACCTCACTCACAGGTTCACGAGGTGGGACTAATGTTCCATCCGCTGTTGCTCGCAAGCCCGCAGGAGATCTTCCGTGCAATTGCAGCAGCTAAAGGCCTTGCAGCGCCAATTGCATGGACAGCTGGATGCGCGAGACTTCCCCGAACCTGCTGGACCTGGAATCCTGAAGCGCTTCAGCCTGGAGCGAGCTTGCAACCTCCTCAAGCCGTCGCTAATGGCGGTTGGAGCTCAGACTCTACACGACACAAAAAGGGCCTTGCGGCTCTATCAGACCATAGGAGGACCTTCGCCGTGTCACGGAGAAGGTGAGACGGTAGGTGGCAGGCCGCAGGGTGGCCTAGGCATGCATGCCTAGGTCGCGTTGTGGCCGGATTGATGGGTTAGGTCGAGGGGCAGTTGTGGTGGTGTAGGAAACCTGTGGATGAGTGGAGGATGTTCAGTGGAGTGTGGCGGAGGTTGTGAGGTGGGTGGTGAGATGTGTGGGGGTGCGGAGTGACAAATGCGTCTTGCCGGAGAGTGGCCGAAGATGGGGAAGACGGCGGTGGACCATGGCTGTCGAGGGGCATTTTGTGAAATATGTTGAGGGGAATAGAAGAGGGGATAAAGACAAGTAGTTCTAACCTAATTAAGTGGAAGAAGGGGGAGAAATGGTGGCTAGCAGTACCTGCTGTCACCGGAGAGGAAGGCATCCAGTGGAGGAAGACGGCGACAGCAACGGGGCTAGGGCTGCTCGCGCGGATGTTGCGCGATGTGTAGGAGGACGGGGAGGATAGCTCTACCACTGGTATTGTGGCAGAGCAACGAGAAAGAGGAGGGAGGCTCACCGGAGCTCACTGGAGCACTTGGCCGGAGGAGAAGAGGAAATCGAGGTGGAATTCTGGCCAAGTCGAGCTAAGGAGGTGCGGCTGGAGTTGGGGATCAATTTATAGGCACTGGCAGGGACTCCTGTTCTTAGAACACAAGCTTCCAAGCGTGGGAATCCTCGCCGAAGATGGAAGTCTATTAGGTACCCAAATCTCTCGTGCGTTCGCATGAGAGATTGGGTGCAAATCATATATCAGGACCATGCTCAGATGGAAAGGAATTCCTCAGAGAATCTCCCTTCCAAATCTGGGAGATCTCTGAGGAATCAGGGAGTATTCCCCCTCTATTCCTCACCGGAGTAGGATTTCTCCCCATTAATGGTGGAGGGACCTGCTTGTAAGAGTGGCGAGGAAGTTAGGGGGGTCTGTGCAATGATTTTCAAAAGATAGGGACCAAAATGTAATTGGGTGTACTAATTTGCAAAGTAGGTCAAGATGACCTCCCCTTAGGTCCAAATTTTGGTACAAACCTAATTTGGACCTAAGAAATCCAATGGTGAAGTTGGATTTTAGGTTTTACCACGTTTGACTCGACATTTTGCATAAAAATCCAAATTAGGTCAATTGATGAGCTAGGACCCCAATCTAGTTCAAACTAGGTTCCAAAGGACAAATTGAATGTTCTAAACCCTAGAGGATATTTTTCCATGAATTTTACAGGGTTTACTTGACTTTTATCTTGACCAGAGCCTTGTTGAATTAAGCGGGCCTGTTTTAGGGTTACAAGATGTCATTTAATTCCTGGTTCGCACATAAACCCTTTTCTGATTAAACCAACCCACTTTTTATCTTATTCAGATCATTTGACCTATGTTCTGCCTATGAGAAATCCCGTTTATGTACTGCAATGGTAAAATTGCAGTCTTAACCTTTTTTTCATGTTTTCTTCTCAGAACACTTATTCCTTCAATTAAGCCCTCCTCTAAGTTATCTAGGAGCTTTTATTCTCTTTATTAGGTCAAAATGAGCTAGTTATGGCTCATGATGAGGCTCTCTCTCTCTCTCTTTCGTCCCTTAGGAGTAGGTTTTTTGACTCTATCTCTCTCACTTTCTTTCCCTCTATTTCCCTAAACCGTCCATCGATGCCACTGACCACCGTCACCTTCTCCACCTCCGATGATACATCCGGCGAGGTGCTCCCGTCGCTCCACACCTCCATCCACCTCGCCGACCACCCTACAACCTCCACCTCGACTCCCTGATCACATCCCCTCACTCCAACCTCTCCATAGATCACTCAAACACCCCACCGAACACACCCACACATTCGCACATAGTGTACCCTAGGCATGCCACCACAGCCACCTACACACCACGAAATCACTCCCATCACATCCGTCGTGCTCCGACGATGCTCCTTGAGCGATTTGACGTGGCCGCAAGGCTATGCTATTGATTTCAGGTAGCAGGACGACGGCCGCCATTACAGCCGAGCTTGAAGCTCGCTTGCTGCACTCCAGGCCTTACGCTACTCTAAGTGAGAACCCCAGGCTGTGCGAACTTAAGGCACGCACGCATCCAAGCCCTCATGCGAAGACTCCAACAGCTACACCCCTTCAATTTGGCCAAGCACTCTCTACGACAGACGTGCGAAAGAAGGTGGGACATTTAGTCCCACCTCGGAAGTGGAAAGACGCCTGCACCAACATAAATTGATTTTGTGTTAGAGCCTCTTCGCCTCCTACACTGAGGGTGAGGTCCTCCTTCCCCCTCTCACCGAACTCGTTCGCGACATAACCCGCGGGCTTGGTCGAACCCGACTACCCGATTACCCTTCACTCCTCGCTCACCACACACGCTGGTGAGCCTGGACCCGAGTTTGCGTTAGATTTGATTCCCCGACCGGTTAAAGGCTCTCGGAGAGCGGTTATGAAATATAAAAGAGAGAAAGAGAGGAGAGCTACGCAGGGGAAGGGGGGTTTTGCTCTGAGGAGTTTGCCTTCAACACTTAGTCAAATTCAGAGGGTACAGCAGGGCTGAAGGAAGAAGAGAAGAAGAAGAAGAGAAGGCAGACGGCAAAGAAAGAGAAGAAGGAAGAAGTTGAAGAAGAAGAGAAGGTCAGGCCAAAGAAGACAGAGAAAGAAGAGAGAAGGCCAATGGTAGAAGAAAGAAAAGAAGAAAGTCAAAGGCAGAAGGTAGAGAAGAAAGAGAAGAAGAGAGGGCTCGCAAAGGCAAAAGAAGAAGAAAAGAGAAATCAGAGAAAGAGATCAAAAGAAGAAAAGAAGGAAAAGTACTTTAGCATAAATCATTTAAAACATCTGATTTTGCAATCAGACGTCTGAATTCATATTTTCTTCCCTAAGTACATTTGAGTAATTCTTATTTTTCCTAAAACTCTTCATATACTCATGCTCTACATTCCTAATTAATTTTTGAGTAATATTATATGTTCAAATTGCATTTATTGTTGAGCTTAGTGTGTGAATTCCATTTGCTCCCTGCGTTCGACCTCCGAATATATTCGAGTAATAAAATTGTATTTATTTTGAATGCTATTTCGGTTGTACTACAACACAACACTCTTAAGCACGGATTCAGCGCTCTCAACATTTTGGTGCCGTTGCCGGCGAGCAATGCGTAATTCACCACTATTCTCTACATTATTTGATTATATTTGAGCACTTACTTGCCTACTTGCTTTATTGTGATTTTACAAGGTACTTCACGAGGAGATCTTCAGTGCAAATCAACCACTCCAAGGTAGGTAATTTCTCTATTCTTCCCTAATCAACCTCCTAATCTTGGGAAGACAAAAAGGAAATAATCAATTAGGAATCACCTACCATATTTTTCAAAGTAATTATCATTTAAAAGGCAAGTTTCCTAATTTGCAATTTTTTTTTCAAATCTTATTGAAGTTCAAGCGATTTTGTTTAGAGATCTTACCCAAATTTCCTGTGCCTATTGACAAAGAGAGTTTCACCTATTTGTGGTAGCAATAGCGGATATGTCGTAGTAACTAATGTGGTGGAAATCTCTCAATCAAATGATTAATATAGATATGAATTTAAACCACAATAAAGGATGTCATATCCACAGGGAGGAATAGATTAACAAGTTCACAAAATTTTTTTTTCTTTGTATTTATTCAATCACATGCGCAATCCGTGTTCAAATCTGATGCGAAACAAGGCGAAAAGAAGGAACACGTAAGTATTTAGAAATGCATGGATATGGATATAATTTTCCTTTCACGAAATAACTTGTAATGGCATGTAAAATAGTTGTATTTCAAAACATGGGGCTTTCTCTTTTAGGTCATGTGAGTGTATGGATTAGGTCTTATGCATTTATCACATCACCATTTAAAAGTTAAGTGCATAAAAGAAATATTACAACATGTAAGGACATGCGTGCAATTTCACTCAAATAAATTAATCCACTAAATAATGCAATAGTTTTTGGTAATGGCACAAATGGTAATTTTTAATTTCACCCAAAACAGAGGAAAATTCCTCTCTCCTCCTTGCACGTGTGAAGAGGCTCGGCTGGCTGCGAGGTCCTTGGGGAAGGTGCATCAGAGTGGTGCCTTCACGACGGTGTTCTCGACGTGGGTCAAGGTGGCCAGAGGTGGAGGTTGGCCGACGGTGGAGCTTACTGCAGCCCGCTGTCGTCGCTACTGGACAGGCACTGGAGAGTGCTGTGGGGTCTGCAGGATGCGGTGCGGGCAGCTGCTACTTGCTGAGGGTTGGCGCACAAGGGTGCTTGGCGAGGGCTCGTTGCTGGAGAGAGCACAGGTGCAGGAAGGTCTGCGCCTGCAGAGGACGCGGTGAGGCACTTTCATGGGCACTTGCGATGGAAGGCAATGGCGCAGGCGTGCGAGGATGCTAAACAACTGCTAGAGAGCGCTATAGGGGGTAGTAAAGAGCGCTGGTGCGTCACGCGGTGGAAGCGCAGGTACAGGCGAGGGCGCGGTGCTTGCTGCTGTGGAGGCACTGATGGGGGTGCGCGTGAACGGTGGATGCAGGGTGCAGCGCCTGCAGAGGGCACGCAAGGGCAGGCGGAGGGTGATGGCATGGCATAGTGCATGGGTGGGACAGGTGGCCGCTGGTGTTGCACATGCAGTGTTGGCTGGAGGTGTGAGTGTGCTTGCAGAGGGCGTGCAAGGCACTAGAGGTGGAAGGCGGGTGCGGGGTGTGCACAGTGCATGCTGTGGATGATTGATCGCCTCCAATCCCCTCTGCCTCTCCTCTACATCTCTTCTTTTCTGCCTCCCAAGGGATTTTCAAAATGCTTTTTCTAATTTTGTCCTGCGACTGTTTGCATTTGTTGAGGGATGTGTTGAGCCTGGCCGGAGGATGAGGAAGAGATTGAGCTGGCTGTTTGTTGGGGAAATTACCCCCCCTCCTTGTTCTTGTCCAATATCATTCCTACAACAAAACATAAAATAATTACATACTATAAAATGCAATAAAATAGATAAAAACTCAAGTAATGATGCATGCACTTATTTAATGACTTAATTTGATTATTAACAAACATACTATGTTAGAATTGAAGTACTTAGGAATAATAATAGTCCATTAAAATGGACTCATCAAATACCCCCATGCCTAAGATTTGCTAGTCCCTAGCAAAAATAATAGAAAGCAAAAATAATAGAAATAATCAGAAGATTTCTTCTTTTCTTATTTCAAACTTTAGAGATCCAAACAAATGTGAAGTGATGATAGCCTAGGAAACAGATCCACGTGAAAAAGCCAATTCACATTGGGAGTTTGCACTTTACCCTTGGTAAATATTCTGTCGGGATAGGCAACTACTTCCCTCAGGGATAAAGCAGAAGATAACCTGTAATTTGACCCCATCTTTTGGCTTAGGTAGGAGATATCAAGTTGAATGGATTTGTATTTGGTGGCACACACTCACCTGGTGCTACATGTAGTCTAGTGCTACAGATTCTAGAACTCCAGACTATTAGACAAGTCAACTCAGAGAGAAGCTAAACAACTGTGCTCTCTTGATGTTCCTGGGTGCTCACTCTTTTCTTTCTTTCTGAGATCACAAATCTCACCAAATTTAGTAATTGTACTCACTGTTTGGTGGCTTCACATGGCGTCCACACTTCAATTAAAGTTCTAATAACTCTACAACTAAGTTAGAGTCCTTAGCAAGTATTCAGGCAATCAGAAATACTGAAAGGTAGGTATGGGTCATATTTGGTGGATCGTGATAGGTGTTCTGTTGCCTCAGAAACAATATTACATTATAAACTTAGACATTTTTTTCTTTTTTTTCCTTTTTTTAATATAACTGTTTCTTCTTTTTCTTCTTTCTATTTCTTTTCTCTCTTTTTTTTTTTTATAAATCAACATAACACGACACAGACTTTTGTTTATGAGGCAATATTAGGGATGATGATGGTCAAGAGGATATTGTGTGACTTATTTGGTGGAAGTGCCTATTCTCGACACCGGGAAGGAATGGATAGGACAGGCATATTTCTGACCTTTGGCACTATTACCCTCCTTCAGCCGAGGACTCTATGAAGGACAGTCATAACCATCCACCATAGTCATAGCTTTATTAAAACTCAATCTCTGTGTATCTGCCTTATTTGGTGACTCTCAGGAATTCACACAAAGTACGCACACAGGAACAGAGAGCTAAAACTATGCCTAACTCTGAAGTATCATCATCTAATTGTCCAAAACTTAAGAGACCTTGCACTAGACTTAGTGCACCAGTAATCTCTCTACTTTCATCTCACAAATATGAGGTGGATCTACTAGAAGATACTATGCCTGACTCCCTATTAACTGTCCAAGGGTTCAGTAGACTACAAATGCATATTAGTTTTCTTCAAGGATCCATTACCCAGTCTACATGCATGTGAAATAAATGTACTGGATTCTAGACTTAAGAAATAATTCAAGAAGAAAAACCTCCAATGACAAAGGTATTCTGCTAGGGACTAACCCATCCAGCTCAAGAAAAGAAATTTTTTTTTATTTATATAAATATATATGTATGCAAATATTTATAAATGCTATAAACATTCTCAGGTTATACCCCCCATGCCTAAGACTGACAATGTCCTCATTGGAAAAGAACAAACATAGAAGAATATCACCTGAGGAGGAGAGTGGGAGGAGCTAAGGCTCCTTAAACCGAAGTGCGTCCAAAACTTGGCCATCTGAAAGAGTAATATAAGGTTTAAGTCGCTGCCCATTTACCTTAAGGTTCGTACCTGAAATAGGGTTCCAAATTTCTACAGCTCCATGAGGGAAAGTATTGATAACAACGTATGGCCCATCCCAGCAGGACTTGAGCTTTCCAGGAAATAATTTAAGTCTAGAATTGAAAAGCCAGACCCACTGGTTGGGCTCAAAAGTCTTTCTAATGATATGCTTGTCATGGAAGACTTTTGTATGTTGCTTGTAAGCATGAGAAATTTCATAAGCTTCATTACGAAGCTCCTCAAGCTCACTTAATTCTAACATACGTGACTTTCCCCTTTATCCAGATTCAAGTTAATGTTTTTAATAGCCCAATAAGCTTTATGTTGGATTTCAACGGGAAGGTGGCACGCTTTTTCGTAGACAAGACGGAAAGGAGACATGCCCAAGGGAGTCTTATACACAGTTCTATAAGCCCAAAGTGAATCATTTAGTTTTTTAGACCAATCCTTCCGATCAGGCCTAACAGTTTTTTCTAAAATTCGCTTAATCTCCCTATTAGACACTTCAACTTGCCCACTCATTTGGGGATGATAAGGTGTGGCTATCATGTGGTTGACTCCCAAATTTTGGAGTAGTCTTATGAAGTGTACGTTCTTAAAGTGATGTCCTCCATCACTTATGATCGTCCTTGGGCACCCATACCGAGAAATGATATTAGCCTTAACAAAGCCCAAGACCATGGAATGGTCATTGGTTCGCGTGGGTATGGCTTCTATCCATTTCGATACATAGTCTACAGCCACAAGGGTGTATTCATATCCGAAGGACAGAGGAAAGGGACCCATGAAGTCAATGTCCCAAATATCAAAGATTTCAACAGGGAGGATAGGTTGTTGGGGCATCTCATCCCTTTTTCCAATGGTTCCCGTCTGCTGGCAACGTAGACATGCACCCACATACGTATGTGTATCTCGAAATAATGTGGGCCACCAAAAGCCAGACTGAAGAACCTTATGGGAAGTCTTCTTCCCACTAAAATGTCCCCCACAATGGAGGTCATGGCAGAAACTCAGACCACTTTTTTGTTCTTCATCAGGGATGCAACGGCGAAAAAGCTGGTCAGGGCCTACTCTAAAAAGCTCAGGTTCCTCCCAGTGATAAAATTTAGCGTTGCCGAGAAACCTGTCTCGCTTCTGCTTGTCCCAAGTACTGGGGGTAATGTCCGTGACCAGATAGTTCACTATGTCAGCGAACCAAGGAGTTTTAGCTTCCACGGCCATCAGAGACTCATCAGGGAAAGTCTCTTGAATACCGCCAGCAGGGCTTGATGCCTCAATAGGGATCCTAGACAAATGGTCTGCTACCACATTCTCAACTCCTTTCTTGTCTTTAATTTCTAGGTCAAATTCTTGGAGTAGCAGAATCCAACGAATTAGGCGAGGTTTGGTGTCCTTTTTAGCCAAAAGATTCTTTAGGGCAGAATGATCAGTGAACACCACAACCTTGGATCCCAAAAGATAAGACCAAAACTTTTCCAAAGCAAATACTACAACAAGTAGTTCCTTTTCAGTGACCGTGTAATTTTGCTGAGGATCCGTAAGGGTCTTGCTGGCATAATGCAACACATGAGGTTTGCCATAACCCTTTGACCTAAGACCGCTCCCAGTGCAAAATCAGAAGCATCGCACATAAGCTCAAATGGGAGGGTCCAATCTGGTGCTTGGAGAATCGGCGCGGTAATGAGGGCTTTCTTCAAAACTTGGAAAGCCTCGCCACATCTGTCATCAAAATTAAAGGAGACATCCTTCGCTAACAGGTCGTAGAGTGGCTTAGAGATTTTACTGAAATCTCTAATGAAGCGCCTATAAAATCCAGCATGGCCAAGGAAAGATCTAACCTGACGAACATTGGCAGGCAATGGAAGCTCAGAGATGGAATCGATTTTTATGGTATCCACCTCTTGTCCTCTCTCAGAAACTATATGCCCTAACAAAATGCCCTGCTGGACCATAAAGTGGCTTTTCTCCCAGCTAAGCACCAGCTTTGCCTCTTCGCAACAGGTTAAGACTTTATCAAGGTGTGAAAGGCATAGATCAAATGACGAGCCATAAATGGAGAAGTCATCCATGAAAATTTCAACAAACTCGTCAATCATACCAGAAAAGATAGCCATCATACAACGTTGGAAAGTGGCAAGAGCATTACATAACCCGAATGGCATTCGGTGGAATGCAAATGTGCCATACGGACTCGTGAAGGTGGTACGCTCCTGATCGTCAGGAAAAATGGCTATCTGATTATACCCAGAGTATCCGTCAAGAAAACAAAAGTACTTGCTCCCTACCAATCGTTCTAGAATTTGATCGATAAATGGTAAGGAGAAATGATCTTTCTAGGTAGTCGTGTTTAAACGGCGGTAATCAATGCAAACCCTCCAACTAGTTGAGGGTCTAGTGGTTACCAGTTCTCCTTGGTCATTCTCCTCCTCAGTGATTCCTGCCTTTTTGGGAACTACATGAATAGCACTGACCCATTTACTATCTGAAATGGGATGATAATCCCTACATCCAGCCATTTCAGGATCTCCTTTTTAACAACCTCCCGCATATTTGGATTGAGCCTTCTCTGCATGTCTCGAAAAGGTTTCACAGACTCGTCCATGTATATATGATGCATGCAAAGAGAGGGATCAAGACCCTTAATATCAGCAATTGACCAGGCAATTGCTTCCTTGTGCCTTTGTAAACACTCAAGTAGAGCTCCCTCCTGCAATTCAGATAATGCAGATGAGATAATAACGGGGAGCGTGTTATTAGGGCCAAGGAAAGCATATTTCAATGTGCTCGAGAGGGGTTTCAACTCCAACTCAGGAGCCTTTTGGATTGAGGGTTTTAGTTGAGATGTCCCTGCCTCAGGTAGCAGATCTACCTTCACAGTCTAGGGTGGGGACAGAGACTCAGTGTGTATCCTAGCAACTCTTCTAATTTGGGCATTTCCCTTTTAGTTTCTTTAATAATCGAGGGATGGTCCTTAGATATGACCTTTTGAAGGGGATCTCTACATAAGAGTGCTGGAGTAGTCTCTTCAATTATTTCATCAATGACCTCAATCTGAGAATAATCTTCAAATTTGGATTGCTTGTAAGTATCAAAAACATTCAACCGGATCTTCTTATTCCCAAAGCCCATTTTTAGTGCCCCAGATCTACAATTTATAGAGGCATTGGCTGTGGCCAAGAAGGGACATCCCAGAATAATGGACGGCTTTGTGAGCTTATTAGATGGGTCAGTATCAAGCACCAGAAAGTCAATAGGGAAGAAGAAATCCTCCACTCTCATAAGGACATCATCTAACAATCCTCGTGCTGTCTTAAGTGATCTGTCTACAACCTGGAGGATTTCTGGACTAGGCTTTAGCTTGCCTCCTCCCAAAAGGTCATAGACAGAGCTCGGTAAAATGTTCACCCCCGCACCCAGATCGTGTAGAGCCTCGTCAATGTGTTGGTTACTTATAACCACTGAAATATACGGGGCCCCTGGGTCTTTCATTTTGGGGGGTGTTCCATGCTAGAGAACCAAGCTAACATGGTCAGGTAGGATGACCTTGGTTTGGATTCATTTCTTAGATCGGTGCTTCTGGGTGCATAGGTCCTTCAGAAACTTGGCATAGGACGGGATCTGTTTAATAGCTTCCAACAGAGGCAAGTTAATCTGGACTTTCCTAAAAGTATCCATAATCTCTTCCGTCCTATCCTTAGCTCCAGACGAGCCAACAGAAGATTCCCCAGGAGCAGATAGGCGCTCTGGATAGGGCACCCTCAGCTTATGGGTAGAGGGGTCGTCATGGCAGGAAAGGGGTGGTGGAAGGATGACATCCTCATTGTGGGTGATTTTGTGAGAGGGAGAGTAGTGTGGCTCTTCCTCAGTGGAGATGGAAGTCGGGTCAAGTGTGGAAGGGGAATTCTAAGATGTAACCGTAGGAGTGTTATTAGGCTTGTCAATCTTTTTTCCACTCCTCAACACGGTCACTACTTAGGCGTGCTCCCTGAATACAACCCCTTGCCCTTAGGGTTCTCCTCAGAAGAGCTAGGCAACATCCCCAGATCACATTGCCTAAATGCCTCAGTAAGATGACCAATTTGGGATTGCATATCAGTAATCATCTTATTCTGAGATTGGATGACCATATTCTGATGCTCTTGCATTGCTTTCATCATGGCCTTCACTTCATCCATCTCAGAGGGCTTATTCTGAGGAGGGTTTTCATAAGATGGTTGGTATATGGGCTGGGGAGGTAAGGTTCTTGTATTCCCTGAGTTAGAAGCATCACCTTGCTTCCAAGAGAAGTTTGGATGGTTCTGCCACCCTGGATTATAGGTATTGGAATAAGGGTTATTGCGAGGGGGGCGAAAACCTTGGGCCGTGTTCAAGTCGTCCTGAATCAACTCAAGGAATTGATTTGCCTGATGGCACTCCGCAGTGGCATGGGTTGTGCTTTGGAAAATGGAGCATTCTCTTGAAGCCTGAAAGATAGAGGCTGCTTGCAGGTTCATGCCGAGGTTTGCTAAAAGCCTATCAAAGTTTTTATTCAATAGTTGAATCTGATAAGCCAAATCCTGAGAAGCCCCAGCTTCATGGGCCTCTATCTTCCTCTGCAAGATTGATGGTTTTCTTTCTTGATAGGCAGAGGACAAATGTATGGAGTTGTCACTTAACGTTTCAAATAATGCCCAGGCTTCATCCTCAGTTCTAGTCATGAAGGTTCCTACACAGGCTGCATCGATGGTTTGCCTATGCCTTTCAGATAATCCGTTATAGAACCTTTCGACCAACTGCCATCTTGGCACTTGATGGTGGGGGCATAACCTAAGAAGGTCATTAAAGCGCTCCCAAGTCTCATGAAATTGCTCCCCTTCCTGTTGAGAAAACCCATAATCTCTCTTCTGTAATGGTTGGTTTTACTCATAGGAAAATACTTTTTCAAAAATTCTCCCTTAAGGGTGGCCCAATCATTTACCCTTGCATCGAGGGTATGATACCGGTGCTTGGCCTTATCCTTTAGGGAGAAAGGAAATAGAGTCCTCATCAGGGCTTCATTAGTAAAGCCCTGGAGCTTCACCGTGGAACAAACCTCGGTGAATTCCTCCAAATGTCGATAGGGTTCCTCCCTAGTAGTACCATAAAAGGAGGGCAATAAGGATATGGTACTGCTCTTGATCTCATACGAATTATCCCTTGCCAGTCATCTTAGTGCTTGTGCGGGTTGGTTAGTTGGAATCAAATAGTCCCTTAGGGTTCTTTGTTAATTTGCTCCTTGAACAGCCATTCCTTCTCTTTTCTCTCCTAGGTGAGCTCTCCTAAGAATTCTCTCTGGCTCAGGATCAAACACTAGACTACCCTCAAGAGAGCATCTACCAAGCATACAAAACACAATTCAGGTTCTTATTGAGTAGGTGAAGCCTCCACTCCAAAGATAAGTCAAAGGATCAAGACTTATCCCTCCGTTCCTACGTAAGTGGTATAAGAGGGGTGTGGACTTGAAATCATAACCTTCCTTATTGCGGAGGTCCAATTAGTTAATATAAATGGCCAAACAAGTTTTTCACTACAATTATATGCCTTAATTCAACCTTCGAGTGCCCTAGGACCTATACATTACTTGGATGATACTCCCAGGTGATCAAGTGAGAAGTTACTCCAAGGACGAACAAAGGGATGCAAGTAGGGCGAACCCTTCCTTTGAGGCGATGCGTATGCGGTGCCCCTTAACTACCCTTTTGTTCCTTTAAGGGGTGTCCCCCTTTGTGGAGTATCAAAACACTTGGTCAAATGATAGTATCATCACCACCACAAAGCACAATAGGAGGGTTTGCACTGATAAAGAGATCGGTGCCTATAGCCTTAAGGGATCGAGCCTTAGTGTGGTGCCTAATGTGCGTGCTCAGTGTCAAAAGTGTGCAACACACCGCAAATCTTTGTAATTTCTTTTGAAATCACAGACAAGTCCCTTAGAATTAGATCAAATGTGAATTGATTTTAGGGTTGAATCTGATTATTAGTCCCACTTTTAGTTATGCGACCACTGAATTAGTAAATTAAAACAACTTGGTGATCTTGAATTGTAATTTGAATGCAAATGCATGAACAAGAGCTGGATGCAAAGGTTAGAAAGGTGTACCTATCTCTAGCAATCTTGGTACTAATATGCTTGCAATGCAATAATAAGATCTAATGTGCTACTCAATCACCCCTAAATGCGGGCACCTAAGGGCATGCAACTTCTAAACAGGCAACTTGATATTTTCTTTTGTTGGTTTTAAAGGCAAGCAAGAAGAAAATAGAATCACGCATGCAAAAAAAAGTAAACCCTAGTAGCTAAAGAATGTGGGGACAAACCCCAAAAAATTCAACCCTAATTACTACAAGGGAGAAAAGATAGAAATAAATTTTGTGACGACGAAGAATCCTTTGTGAAAGCGGGATCTTGGTCTCCTACGTCTTTTCCTCATGTGGCTTAGCTCGTGGTTGCTGTCGCCACTCTATTGCGCTTCGTCGCCTCATCAGATTCCTCGCACAATAAAAGAAATTGATTAGATAACTATGCAACGTAGAATATTCAACAAAAATGAGTGAATCTATTGTGTTTATTGCCTCCCCGGCAATGACGCCAATTTAACGGAGAGAGTTTTGCTTATTTGTGATAGCAATAGCGGATATGTCGTAGTAATTAATGTGGTGGAAATCTCTCAATCAAATATTAATATAGATATGAATTTAAACCACAATAAAGGATGTCGTATCCACAGGGAGGAACAAATTAACGAGTTCACAAAATTTTTTTTTTCTTTTGTACTTATTCAATCACGTGCGCAATCCGTGTTCAAATCTGATGCAAAACAAGGCGAAAAGAAGGAACACGTAATTATTTAGAAATGTAGGGATATGGATATAATTTTTCTTTCATGAAATAACTTGTAATGGCATGTAAAATAGTTGTATTTCAAAACATGGGGCTTTCTCTTTTAGGTCATGTGAGTGTATGGATTAGGTCTTATGCATTTATCACATCACCATTTAAAAGTTAACTGCATAAAAGAAATACTATAACATGTAAGGACATGCGTGCAATTTCACTCAAATAAATTAATCCACTAAATAATGCAATAGTGTTTTGCAATGGCAAAAATGGTAATTTTTTATTTCACCCAAAACAGAGGAAAATTCCTATCTCCTTGCATGCGTGAAGAGGCTCAGCTAGCTGCAAGTTCCTTGGGGAAGGTGCGTCAGAGTGGTGGCTTCACATCAGTGTTGTCGACGTGGGTCGAGGTGGCCAGAGGCGGAGGTTGGCCGAAGACGGAGCTTGCTGCTGCTCGATGTTGCCGCTACTGGACAGGCACTGGAGAGCACTGTGGGGTCTGCAGGATGCGGTGCGGGCGGCTTCTACCTGCTAAGGGTTGGTGCGCAAGGGCGCATGGCGAGGGTGCGCTGCTGATGTAAACACGTTTACACTACTTAAGATGTCTATTTATGCATGTTCTTAAGCATAGGATTGCATTGCATGCTATAAATATTGCATAACATGTATCATCTTGCATTTAGAGTAGTTTGAATAAAATGGAGGTTAACTGTCTCCTTTTATGTGCTTGGACAGGGCAAACTTTTCATCGGGGCCTCGGATCGAAGATCCAACCGTAAAGATGTGATCAGGGCAACGATTGGAGTTTAACGACTCCAAGATCGCCCAAATCAGGCATCTGTAGCATCAGATAGTGATCGGGGAACCCTAGAAGATCAAGGGCCAAAATGGTGTAAATCCGCACTTCAAATGACAAATCCGACCGCACGGATGGATTTGGATCGACAATCGCAGCCTAACGGCACAAAAATTGAGTCAATCCGACATCCGTGGCACCATCTACATCATCCAGAAGATGGACGGCCAAGATGGTGCCATGTGGCGCCATCTCAGCCGTCCAACCAGCCATCAGGTCCACCGCTGCCTTTCCAAAGAGAATCCAACGCATGATCTAGGCCGTTGGATCTTGATCCAACGGTCCTGAATGCGCATTCAAAACTTCAATCGCCCACCCCATCCACTCGCGCAGCATAGTGGATAAGGCGCTCATCCTCCAAGCGACCGCTGAGGAGGATATTTCTCTCTCCATTCTTTTTACTGCTTTCTAGAGTAGTTGGGCTCGTCCTCCAAGCGACCGTCAAGGAGGATATTTCACTCTCCATTCTTTTAATGCTTTCAAGAGTAAATTTACTGCTTTCTAGTGTAATTGTTTTCTGCTTTCTAGTTGTAACGTTTAGTGAAACAAACAATCTCTTTAATGATGAATTCCCTGTTCATTCTACATCTTATTTTGATTTCTGTTTGTAATATTCTCTCTCTCTTACTCTCTCTCTCTCTCTTCTATTTATTGTAAATAGTTAGATAGTTTTAATGAATTACTTCATGACAAATAAAATCAAACGCATAGTTTTTAAATCAAACATCCGCCTCCCTGTGTTCGACCCGGAATTTCAATTTCGGTATAAATTTTATTTATTGAACATGAGTTCTTCGCTTTCAAACTACAACGACAGGTTTTTCAAAACCAAACACGTTAACATAGCAACTCCTAGGTCCAACTGCTTGGAGAGGGTGCAGGTGCAGGAAAGTTGATTGCACTGCAAAAATACACCTGCAATTGTGCCGTCTTGTGCTATTTCCTAGCATTACCAGTGCACATTAGGGCTCCATAGTCGCTTTTGTAAAAATACATGCATGCATGCATTTAATTGAGAGGGGAGGAGAGTGAATAAATTGGCCTCGCAATTCACGTTTTCCTTAAGTGCTGCCTTGCAAAAATTCCATCTTCATTTTCTATTTTCTTTTTGATTTTCTTCCCGTGGCTGCATGGCAACTTCTCCTTGCACCATTCCCTACTCAGGCCCTTCCCTGCGGCTGCCTCTCCCTACCAAGCCATGCATGAGCCATGCACAGCCAGGGCATGGCCGTGCATGCTCTCCTCTTCTTTAAAAAGAGGGCATGGCTTCTTCTTGCAGGTAACCTGGTCCACAGCCAACAAAACCCAACACAGCTCACTTCCAGGCCACCATCTCCTCCCTCTCCCTCCATACGCAGGACCTCCTCCTCAAAGGAGACACCCTGCGGGTAGGAGTCCTCACTGTGGTGCACACCCACCACAGTGAGACCACCACCGCCCAGCTCTTCAAAGAGCCGGGGGGCGTGGTGGCCTTCTTTTCCCTGTTTGAATGACCACGCCACTTCAGCCATTGGAGTGGGAGCTTCAAGCTTGAAGCTCAAAGCTCCAGCAGCGGCGGCAAGGCAACAGCACGCAGCAAGGCAGCAGCAGCCGCCCCAGCCCTTTCCGCACACGCCTGCAAGCCGCCCCAGCCCTTCCAGCGTGTGCCTGCAGGCACCATCGCCTCCCGCTTCTTCGCCCTGTCGCACTCTCTCTTCTGCCCGCAACCGGCCACTGTGCACCTCTGCCGCGGCCAGCCAAGCTTCCCACGCACCCCAACCAACACCCGCAGGCCACGCGTGCCCTATCGCTCCCCTTCGCCCGCAACCCAGCCCTCACCGTGCGCTCTGTCGCGACCTTCCGCCCGCAAGCCACCAGCCGACGCAACCCTTCCACCCGCGCGCCAGCTCGCGCGTGCCAGCCGCAAGCTGCCGACACTCACAGCACCAGCAGCAGGTGGTTCCGCGGCTCACCCGGCCATTGTAGCCACTGTTCACACGTTTCTGCGGAACACTATGGCTACAGTGGGGTGACCGGAAAGCTTCTCACCTATCCATTCACTCGGTGCGCCGCTATTGGCCACTGGCCACGCATGCGTTCAGCCCCGCGCCCGCTCCAACGCCCGCCCGCGCATCTGCGTGCATCAGCATCGCCCGCACCCGCCCGCTCCCTTCGCCCGTGTGTGCCTGCGAGTGCCCTCTCCAGCCTCTCCTTTCCCTGTGCTCTCTCCATTCCAACGCGACCCTCTCCACGCGCATACGCGCTTGCGCTTACGCATGAAGCTCCAGACGGTGCGTAGAACCTTCAGACGACGCCGGGCTGCCTCCGACGACTTAACTGCAGCTTCCTTCACTCCAGCAGGAAGCGCATGGCTGCTCTCTCTCTCTCTCTCTCTCACTCTCTCTCACAACACTCTCTCACTCTCTTTACCAACTCTTACACACACATACACTCACACTTCCATACACACACACACCTATACTCTATTATATACATATATATATATATACGTATACATATATATATTGATATATATACATATATTTGTATACATATATATAAATATATACTTATATCTATATATATATAGTATTTATATAACTAAGTATTAGTATACACACATATATATATATATTAGTACTTATATAACTATGTATTAGTCTGTATACATACATATATATATATATATACATCTATATACTTATATATATACATATATATACACATATACTTATACATACATACATATATACATATCTATCTATTTAACTATATATATATATATTTATTTATCTACATATATCTATATACATATATATATATATATATATATCTATACATATACTTGTATATATATATATATACATGTATATATACCTATATATATATACATATACATATATTCATATATATATATATATATATATATATAATTACATATAGACCTATATATTTATAACCATATATACATATAGATATATTTACATATATACATATATATTTATTTTCACATTATTTACCATACGTGGTATCGCGAGAATATCTGCACCAGTTGCTGTTATTCCCCACTAAACACGTACAAAAAAAGCATGTTCACATTCATCTTCCACCAATCCACCTTACACGCGACACCTCATCCTGTTGGTTGTGTCTTTCTAGACGACGACCGACTCGACACCGTGCTACACTCCATCTCCGCCTCCACCCCCACCCCTTTATACATTTATAGTATATACATATATAGGTATATATATACTATATTTACTTTATTTCTATTTCACTTTCCTGCCAATAAAAAGATTAAAAAAAATATATAAAAGGGAAAAGATAATCTTTTACTTGCAGGTAATCTGTCTTGAGAATAGCAAGACCCGTTTTGGAACCCTGATTTAGCTCAAAGCCAAGAACCTAATTTTGAGGGTGTGCCTCAAGGAAAAAGATTACCAGAAAAAAAAATCTAAATAGAAAAACACCAAAAACACAATAAACGAACTGAAGAGATTCATTGTAGGAAAGGCGTAGAAACTTGACTTGTAACCCCACTTCCCTGAGTTTGACCCTGGGCCTAAAAGTGACCAAGATAAAATCAAATAGGCCAGGTTAAAAATTTTTTTAAAGAGATGGTTAGGTCCAATTTAGGTTAACCACTATACACACTTCAACGATAAAATCACCATATTAACAACCTAACCGGGTCCGACACCATACCTTTTCTGGCACCGTTGCCGGGGAAGTGCACCTTCAAGTAAGTTTTTACTCCATTAATTTTTCTCTTCTCACACCCTTCTCTTCACGGGTGTCTCTGTTTTTGGTGTGCAGGTGAACCTGTTGCAAGGAGAAGGCAGGAAAACGAAGTCGGAGATCTGAGCAGATTCAAGGCAGGAACGAGAGTGCGAAGACGTCGACACCGCATTGGAGCTTCGCACACGTTGCCGAACAAGTAGGTTTTCTTTTCTTAGCAACCTAGGTTAACTTGTAACCCTAATAATAAAAAAAAAAAACTAAAACTTAAAAGCTAGAAAAACTTCTTGGGATCTCTTGGGGCAAGTGGATTAAAATTCACTTGTTTGATTGATTGTCTTTACTCCCACCGCCCTAGGATTTCCCGCCTTACTTCGCATAGCGAAAATCCAAGAATCTTGATTCTTGAATTTTTCACCGTGGGAAGTATCTTTGAGGCAAACTTAAAAAGATTGATTGCACCCCTCTTTGCCTCATTTACCTCCAAATTCGAGATCACATTTTTTGTGGGGAGACTTGGAATTGAGTTGATTCCAACCTCACCACGACTTTTCAACTTGCCTACGATTCGATCCCGAACATTTCAACCCCAACAATTTAATTTTCTTTATCTTTTGGTTGAGCTTTGTGTGTGGACATCTTTTTGGTGATTGGGAGCACTTGAATTGAAGTGCTTTGGCTCCCTTTCACACTAATCTAAAATTGATTCGTGCATCCACACATAGAAATCTCCATTTAGGGTAGCCCATTGCATTTTAGCATGCATTAACTAATTGACATTGAAGAAGGGTTTGTTGGGCTTTGAAGAAAACCTGTATTCTCTCAAAAACCTGGAGATTGGTTGAATTGGTAATTCAGAGAAATCCTAAAATCCATACTACTTGAGGCTGAACTCTAAAAATAATTCACCAATAAAAACTTCAATTCAGGGAGATTTCCCCGATGCATGCTTGTCTTACACACTCTGAAAATCAATCACTTGGGCAATACACGTAAACAATGCCCTTCACATTCCAAAAGCACTTGATCCCAAGCCTCTAACTAAAATTGGTAGTAACTTGACCCTTACTGAGGATTGGAGGTCTAACTACCTGCGTGTAGTGCCTACATGCTGGTGAGGGTCCCCGTGTGCTATCGGGTGTCTAAGATTGGGGCAAAGGCCTTTCAATCTGGCCTAGTGGTTCCGCGGTGCTCGCATTTGGTTCCGTAGTTCGTGATAGTAGGTAAATTAGATCTTTAGGTCTAAGGGCACACTGTAGAGGTTAGGAATTTGATTGAATTGATTTGTCATCAAGTGTACCTTTGCGGCATCATTTCTCTCATCTCTTTTCCCTTCTCATCTCCCCAATTCTTCCTGCGGTAGTGCATGTTTGGGAGGAGGTCACAAAACCCTGAACTAATTGAATTGCCTGATAAATCTAGAAAAGAAGCTGAATCGTCCTCCTCCTCCACAAACATGGCTACACGCCCACCCCCAAATCCCGAGGGAGGAAACCGCCCTCAAAACCCACCAGGTGGTGGAGCCTCAGATCCCATAACCCGCCTCCAAGCCCAAATGGAAATGTATAATGAGAAAATGGAAGCCATTTGGGAAACATTGGAGGAAATGCAGAACCCTCCCGAATGGGAGGAGCCTAGGTCTCTTAGCCCTATCAGAATCCTGCAACTATAGAGACCATAGGACAAATTCGGGTCCCCATGGGCTGGGACGACTTTGAACTAAAATCGAACATAATTGGCCTAATAAATTTTCACTTCCATGGTCTTGCAAGTGAAGATCCTTTTCTCCACTTGGAAGACCTAACCCAATTAGCTGAAACTGTTAAACCTAGAAATATCAGGTTACCATAGTCCTCATGAAAATGTTCCCATTTTCATTGTGGGATAAAGCATCATAGTGGTTACTCACCCTCGGGAGAACCATCCACTCTTGGGAAGAGATGCGAACAGCGTTTCTCAAGAAGTTCTTCCCAATCGGGCAAACCAATGCGCTTCGCCGTGCTATCACTTCATTTACGCAACAAAACAGCGAACAATTTCATGAGGCATGGGAGAGGTATAATGACCTCCTCAGGAAGTGTCCACACCATGGTCTACCTAAGTGGCATATAGCCCAGATTTTCTACTATGGGCTAAATGAGACTTTGAAGCAGATTGCAGACGCTTCCTGCGGAGGGAATTTTATGAATAAAGACGAGAATGGAACATTCGAATTGTTTGAAAATATAAGTGAAAACTCAATGAACAATGCCTCCATTGTCGCCTTTAATCGTACCAGCCAGCCCCGAAATGTCCACGAAGTCGACACGGGACCCTCCCATTCATCCACTGATCTCAGCCTTGTAGCAGAAAAACTGGATGAAGTCTCCGTCGTGCACAAGCTGGACGAGCTTCTGGCCAACCCTGCCCGTTCTATGGCAAACACCCCCACTTCACCACTTCATCACAATCCAAATTCTTCCAACACTAGGCTTATCCCGAGAAACCCCGTAAGACCTTCCTTACCGAGTGTCACGCCAAGCGACTCGGTAAGTCATGTGGATCTGGCTTCTGCGAGCCAATATTTCGACACGGAGGACTAAGCCTCCATGTGCTCAGAAGCATATTTATATGCGGACACGTCTTCTGGCATAGAAGACGCTTGCGCCCTGGGGAACAACCCGTTCTCTACCACTTATAACCCAGGGTGGCGAAATCATCCAAACTTCACATGGTCCAACAACCCGCAACGCCAAAACCCTGCAGGTGGACAAATGCGACAGTCCGCACCCGTCATCCCAAGGGCCCAGTCTAATCCTATGGCTAATCTACCATCAGGCCCTTGCGTACCGCAAGCAGAACACGCATCAAGTCCTCTTGATAAATTGATGCGAATGATGAAGGAAATGTCAAAGCGCATGAAGAGAACATGACCTCTCTTCAGCACCAATTGGCGCAGTAGAATGCTGAGATCAGTCA
This sequence comes from Thalassia testudinum, assembly GCA_037157565.1. Lineage (NCBI taxonomy): Eukaryota > Viridiplantae > Streptophyta > Magnoliopsida > Alismatales > Hydrocharitaceae > Thalassia > Thalassia testudinum. Next base: position 1,712,261 of record JAZHRO010000028.1, read on the forward strand.
ACTACGCATGACGACTTGATCTCAGGGCACTCTTCCCACACAACCTATCCTAAACCCGCGAAATTTCATACCCTGTGGTCCTCAGCCACAGGTATGACCTTCTCAGGGGCAGGTTAATCAGATTCTGTTGGCTCCGAGCATTCCACCGGGATTTCAAGCTAATCCCGCTGCAGCACCGCACTCTTATGTCCCTATTACAAACCCTCCTCCGCCGTATCATCCCACTGGACCTACATCGTCCAATGCTATCACTACGAGGAGCGATAAGCAGACCGTCGATCCGCCTCGACCTGATCCTGGCCCGTCTTCTTCATCACCCTCTCATTCGGGATGCGCATCGCATTCGCGAGAGGACGATACATCCAAATTGGTGCTAGAATTAGTTCCATTCCCTGAGGCTCTTCTGAGGGAGCCAAAAGGCAAGAAGAAAGACACGCAGGCCTTTGATAACCTGCGTAATTTATTCAGGGACGTAGAAATCAAGGTACCCTTGCTCGAGGCTATCAACCACATACCTACCATCGCCCGATTTTTCAAAGACTACACAACACCCAGGCGATAGTCGAAGAAAACTAAGAATCCGGTGGTCCTCTTGCCTCATGCGAGTTGTGCTATACTGTCAAATCTACCACCGAAGCAGAAAGATCCGGGCACACCACTTATCTCCTGTAGCATCCAAGGCTGCAATTTTAGTCGTGCCCTGCTTGATCTAGGATCTTCCATAAATCTTATACCGACCATCATGCTCGAAAAATTTTCCTTGGGAAATCTGAAACCCACCCCTGTCACGTTATAATTGGCAGATCATTCTGTCAAGATCCCAAAGGGTGTGGTGGAATATGTGGTGGTTGGGGTCAACAGTCTCTATTTTCCTGTTGACTTTCTTGTTTTAGATATGGAAGTTCCTAGTTCACTTTCTGATTGTCCGATCATCCTCGGTCGACCTTTCTTGGCCACAACCCGCGCCCATATCGACTGCGAGTCGGGCTGCATTGAGATTGCCGTTGGATCTGAAAAGCTCAAGCTTAACATCTTCAAGGCAGCCAAGAACTTTGATTGAGATTGCATCAGGGATGACACGTCTGACGAGGACATGGCCGTCAGCGCGTGTATCGAACTAATTGGGACCTATTTAGATTGCTGCGGATTACCTGACGACTACCTAATCTACACATACTGTGAAGTTCCCCCACCCCTCCCTATCCCCGTACCTTCTCCTGACCAGACTTCTAACGAGGTTTTCTCCGCTTCCCATACCTCATGGTCTAAGTCATATCCGGGCTACTCACCATCAATCCACACTCTTGAAGACCGGATTGCCCTTTCTTTCCTGCCAAATCAGGTGGATTTGCAATTCCACACTGGGACCTTGAGCCCACATCTTACTCACTGGGGTTGTTCCTTTTTGGATCCATCTATCCAAGAAGCCCCTCTTCTTGGCCAATCTGAGGGCCAACTTCTTCCTCCTGACTTATTTTCTGTTCCGCCTGGGACACTCTCGTCCCATGAAATGCCAGACCTTTCACCATCCACCATCACTTTTCACACCACTATCACGATCACTTCACTTTTCACTTCACCACCCACCATCCACCCACCCTACCACCCTGCTGTATACCCTGCACCTCAGCTCTCATTACCCAACCTTTCGTCCTTTCTCTACCTTTCCCTGCATGCATATGAGGACATAGCATTGTTTGGCATGGGGGTGTGGATAGGCATCCATAGGATCTGGGTATTTTATGGTATCATGCAGTTTCCACCTATTTATAAATATGCAAGAAAAAGAAAATATATATATATATATGGTGTTTAGTAATGATCTGAAGGCTGAAACAAAAATACAATAAGTGTTTATGGATATTCAACCTCTGTTTTGAAGGCTTTCCAGGCCACAGAAGCTTGATTCACTCAGGCTCAGCTTAATTCACTTGTGCATTGAAAAAATAGATCGGAATCTCTCCTAACTATGGACGTATTCTTGTACCTGAGACACCAGTACAGGATTCGTTGGTTTGCTTCTACTCGAGAGCTTAAAGCAAACTTGGTTCACACTACACATATCAAGAAAGACCAAGCGAACATAATATCCAACCCTAGTGTTCATTAGGAAAGGTGGAGTCCTTACCTGTGCACGCAGGTAGACTTTTTATCCCAGGCTTTAGTCTTGTGTTTAGGAGAGACTCTTTCCACCAAGAAAGAACTCTCCCACCAAAAAGAAAAGTGTGCTCCTCCAAATAATATTGTAAGAGATATACTGACATGTGTTTCAAAAAAAAAAGGATACAAATAAGTTAGTATATCTCATAAATGTCTCTAAAGCCTCTACCCTAAAAAAGTTCTTCAGGGCAAGTCGCAAATACCCTGTTTTCCTGTGAGCCACAAATGTAAGAAAATGGGAGTTGAGTTTCCATCATCTTTTTAAGGGTCAATCCGAAGACACGAGCTGAAACTGGGACCAACCTTTACTTAAAAAATCATGAAACCCTGGGCTTGAGTCTTAATGTTCATCTGGTCAGTCGTGATCCTTCACTATGCACAAGCCATAACCTCTTGAGCTCTTGAGTACGGCAAAAACCTCCTAGGTACTGGAAATCGTATGTAAGGTTTAAATATCAAGAGTCCTGGTTAGTCGAGAGATGATCTTTGTCATGTGAGACTTAAAGTACTGGTAGTCTTCTCTACAATTGGTTCTCACAATATCCAACAATAAACACACCTATATCGCCTCAGAAGAAAATCTTCAGCCTAAGATCATTTCTAAATACAACAAAAAAATGTTCTGCTAGGGACATGCAAAAGATAGGCATGGGGGTATGATTGCACCGCAAAAATACACCTGCAATCGTGTCCTCTAGTGCTATTTCCTAGCATTACCAATGCACATTACGGTTCCATAGTCGCATTTGTAAAAATACATACATGCATGCTTTAATTGAGAGGGAAGGAGAGTGAATAAATTGGCCTCGCAATTCACGTTTTCCTTAAGTGCTGCCTTGCAAAAATTCCACCTTCATTTTTTATTTTCTTTTTTATTTTGTTCCCGCGGCTGCATGGCAACTTCTTTTACTCGCACCATTCCCAGCTCAGGCCCTTCCCTACGGCTGCCTCTCCCTGCGAAGCCATGCATGAGAGATGCACAGCCAGGGCATGGCCGTGCATGCTCTCCTCTTCTTTAAAAAGAGGTGATGAGAACCTCATCATGAGCCATAACTAGCTCATTTTGACCTAATACAAAGGATAAAAGCTCCTACATAACTCAAGGAAAGGCTTAACTCAGAGAATTCTGAGTTTAAGGAGAAAACAAGTCATAAGGGGTAAAAATGTAATTTTACCAGTATAATCTGCATACAGGGTAATTCAGGGTCCAAACATAGGTCAAAGCAACATAATAAGAGTAAAATTGGGATGAGATGATCTAGCAAGGGCAACAGTAATTCCAAGGAACTAAATGATAATCTGTAACCCTAAAACAAACCCACTTCAATTCACGAGGTTCGAGGCAAAGTAAAAATAGAATAAACCCTCTAAAATTCATAGAAAAATAATCTCTATGGTTTAGAACTTTCAATTTGGCCTTCAGAACCCATTTTGACCTACATTGAGAATCATGCCCAATTAATAACTTAATTTGGGTTTTCGCATAAATTGACCGGTCAAACAAGGTTTAATATAGAAATGAAATTCACCATCAGATTCCTTAGGTCCTAATTAGTCATGTATAAAAACTTGAGCCTAAGAAGAAACCTTCTTAACCAACTTTACACTTTGGTCCTCATATATTTACTTTTTGGCCCTCAACTTTTGAACCCTCGCATTTTGGCCCCTAACTCTCCTTCGTTCTTTGCGTTCAGGTCCCCCCTGCAAAACCTGCCAGCACCATGCTCCGGCGACCTTACGCGGAGCATGGCGCCGCGCAGGGTAAGGGCGAAAGCCTGGCAAGTAAACCGGGGGTGCCCTGCGTCGTCAGCCGTCGCAGGGACACCCCCCTGGTCGCTGTAACCCACCATACCGGCCGTGCAAACGCACGGACGGTATGGGTTTCCATCTCCGGCGTCCTCCGGCGAGGGAGACACGTCGTCTCCCTCCGCCTTCCTCCCTGATTCGATCCCTATAAATACCCCCGTCGCTCCACCGTTCTTCCCAGCTCGGATCTGACGGAGAAAACCCCCAACTTTCCTCTCTTCTCACTCCGGCAGACGCCCACCAGCTCCGGCGGTTCTTCCTCCTCCTCCTCTTCGCTCTGCCGCAATACCAGCAGCAGAGACTTCTTCCCCTGCTCTTCCCGCGCCACGCCGCACCCAGCTGGCGCCTCTCCGGCCCTCTGCTCGCCGCCGCCCCTTCCCCCGGGCATCTTCTTCTCCGGCGACAGTCGATACGACTGTCGCCCGCTCCGGCCCCTCCTCCTCCTGCTAAGTAGGTAGAGCTCCTCCTCTTCCTCCCCTCTTCCTTTTCCTCACTTTAAACATCTACTGTCGCCCTCGATTCCGACCCCTCACCCTCACCTTCTCCGCCTCTGGCCATCCTCCGGCGAGCTGCTCCCATCACCCCAGCAACCCACACGGCTCGCCGACAACCGCAGAACCTCCGCCTCCTCACCCTGATCAACCCCCGCCCTTCCACTTCCCCCACATCACCCTCTGCAACCCCACCGAACAAACCCATCTTCCGACCCACAGTCCGACCTAGGGCAGCCCTTGCACGCCGCCCCACGCCTCGCCACCACCCACACGAGCTTCGCCGCACTCTGGCGAAGCTCCCGGCACCTTCTGATTAGGCCGAGAGGCCGTTTTGCTGTGAACAGGTCACCCGACCTCCGCCGCCATTGCCGTGCAGAAGGAGCTGCTTCCGCCTGCAGCTGCAGGCGCGCCACGCCCAGATTCGACTCCCAGGCCTTGCGAGGCATTTCGACAAAGCGTCAGGCTGCAGCTGAAGCGAAGCCCTCGCGCGAAGGCCTCGCGTAACGCCGCGATTACCAGCTGTCTCCTCCGCGTGGGCGCCAACTCGGGGTGGGACATTTAGTCCCACCTCGGAAAACTCTGAAGAGGCGCAGCGGTATAAAGTGAAAAAGTGCTGGAGGCTTATTGCCTCAGCACACGGGGTGAGGTCCCCTTCACCCGCCCGGTTACCCGGTCTCGTCCGCGCTCACGCCCCGCGGACCTGGCCCGACCCGACTTAGACTGACCTGCACTCCTCGCCCACCACGCACGCCGGTGGGCCTAGACCCGGGCGCGACCCGTACCCGACTACCCGGCAGCTCTGGGAGAGCTTTCCCAAGAGTGGCTTCTGTGAGAGAGAGACGCGGGGGGAGGGTAGAGATAGGTTTTGCCCCTCTCTAATCAAGCTGTGTAAGTGTGCAGGCACAGGTGAAGAAGAACCGTGGAAGAAGACGAAGGCTGAAGGAAGGAGGATCACCGAGCGGCACTGTAGCAGCGGCGGTTTAAGTCGTCTGATTGGAAAATCAGACGACGTCCTGAAGGCAAGGAAGGAGAAGGAAGGCGAGGCAGAGGAGAACGCAGAGAGGCCAAGACAAGAACTGAAAGAAGAAGAAGAACACGAGAAGAAGGTCTGAAGAAAGGAAAAGAAGAAAGAAAGAAGAAAAAGAAGAACAGGACCACAAGGGAGAAGAAAAAGAAAGAGACGAGCAGAAACAAGAACTGAAAGAAGAAAAGCATCACTACTGCTGCAGATAAAGCAGAAGAGTCAAGCAGAAGAAGATAGGCAAAGAGAAAAGAAGAGAAGAAGAAAGAAGCCAACAAATTCTCTCTCTCTCTCTTTCTTTTTGTAAAAGAAACTTGTACCCCTAGAATACAACTTGCTCCCTGAGTTCGACCTCGGGAACTCTCTTTTATTTTCCGAGTAAAAAAATTTTATATATTTGAAATGATGGCAATAACTGGCTATACTACAACGCTATAACAATAAAACCCGGTTATCTCTCGAAGCCAACGTTTCAAGAGGGCACGGCTTCTTCTTGTAGGTAGCCTGGTCCACAACCAATAAAACCCAACGCAGCTCACTTCCAGGCCACCACCTCCTCCCTCTCCCTCCATACGCAGGACCTCCTCCTCAGGGGAGACACCCTGCAGGTAGGAGTCCTCACAATGGTGCACACCCACCACAGTGAGACCACCACCGCCCAGCTCTTCAAAGAGCCGACGGGCGTGGTGGCCTTCTTTTCCCTGTTTGAACGACCACGCCACTTCAGCCATTGGAGCGGGAGCTTCAAGCTTGAAGCTCAAAGCTCCACCAGCGGTAGCATGGCGGCAGCAGCAGCTGCCCCAGCCCTTTCTGCGCAAGCCTGCAGGCCACCCCAGCCCTTCCAGCGTGCGCCTGCAGGCACCATCGCCTCCCGCTTCTTCGCCCTGTCACGCTCTCTCTTCCGCCCGCAACTGGCCACTGCGTGCTTCTGCAACGACCGGCCAAGCTTCCCGCGCACCCCAGCCAACACCTGCAGGCCACCGCGTGCCCTGTCTCTCCCCTTCGCCCACAACCCAACCCTCACCGCATGCTCTATCGTGACCTTCCGCCCGCAAGCCACCGGCCGATGTAACCCTTCCACGTGCGCGCCAGCCACAAGCTGCATGCACTCACAGCACCTGCAGCAGGTGGTTGCACTGCTCGCCCGACCACTGTAGCCACTGTTCACGTGTTTCTGTGGAACACTGTGGCTATTGTGGGGTGACCGAAAAGCTTCTCACTTATCCGGTCACCTGGCACGCCACTACCGGCCACTGCCCGCGCACGCGTTCAGCTCCGCTCCCGCTCCAGCGCCCGCCCACGCGTCTGCATGCGTCCACATCGCCCGCACCTGCCCGGTCCTTCGCCCGCTCCCTTCGCCCACGTGTGCCTGCGAGCGCCCGCTCCAGCCTCTCCTTTCCCCATGCTCTCTCCCTTCCAGCATGACCCTATCCGCGTGCATACGCGCTTGCACGCGCGCGTGAAGCTCCAGACGGCGCATAGAACCTTCAGATGATGCCAGGCTACCTCAGATGACTTAACTGCAACTTCCTTCACTCAAGCAGGAAGCGCGCGGCTGCTCTCTCTCTCTCTCTCCCTCTCTCTCACTCTCTCTCACAACACTCTCTCACTCTCTTTACCAACGCTTACACACACATACACTCACACTTCCACACACACACACACCTATACTCTATTATATACATATATATATATATATACATATATTTATATACATATATATATATACTTATATCTATATATATATAGTATTTATATAACTAAGTATTAGTATGCATATATCTATATACTTATACATATACATATATACATATATATTTACATATATGCATATACTTATATATATATATATATATATTAGTACTTACATAACTATGTATTAGTCTATATACATACATACATATATATATATATACACATCTATATACTTATATATATATATATATATATATATACATATATATACACATATACTTATACATACATTCATACAAACATACATGCATACATACATACATATATATATATATATACATACATACATACATATATACATATCTATCTATATAACTATATATATATATTTATGTCTATATAGTTATATATACATACTTATATACATACATATACATATGTATATATATATATCTATCTATACATATACTTATATATATATATATATATATATATATATACATGTATATATACCTATATATATATACATATACATAAATTCATATATACATATATATATATATAATTACATATAGACCTATATATTTATAACCATATATACATATAGATATATTTACATATATACATATATATTTATTTTCACATTATTTACCATACGTGGTATAGCGAGAATATCTGCACCAGTTGCTGATATTCCCCGATAAACGCGTACAAAAAAAGCGTGTTCACATTCATCCTCCACCAATCCACCTTACAAGCGGCACCTCGTCCTGTTGGTTGCGTCTTTCTAGAAGACGACCGACTCGACACCGTGCTACACTCCATCTCCGCCTCCACCCCCACCCCTTTATACATTTATAGTATATACATATATAGGTATATATATACTATATTTACTTTATTTCTGTTTCGATTTCCTGCTAGTAAAAAGATTAAAAAATATATATAAAAGAGAAAAGATAATCTTTGACTTGCAAGTAATCCGTCTTGCGAATAGCAAGACCTATTTTGGAACCCTGATTTGGCTCAAAGCCAAGAACCTAATTTTGAGGGTGTGCCTCAAGGACAAAGATTACCAGAAAAAAAAAAATCTAAATAGAAAAACACCAAAAACACAATAAACGAATGGAAGAGATTCGTTGTAGGAAAGGCGTAGAAACCTGACTTGTAACCCCACTTCCCTGAGTTCAACCCTAGGCCTAAAAGTGACCAAGATAAAATCAAATAGGCCAAGTTAAAAATTTTTGTAAAGTGATGGTCAGGTCTGATTTAGGTTAACCACTATACACACTTCAACGATAAAATCACCATACTAACAACCTAACCGAGTCTGACACCATACCTCTGCGCCTACAAAGGGCACGGTGAGGCGTTGTCGTGGGTGCTTACGATAGAAGGCGATGGTGCGGGCGCGCGAGGATGCTGAATAGGCACTAGAGAGAGCTGTAGGGGGTGGTGAAGAGCGTTGGTGCGACGTGCGGTGGAAGCACAGGTACAGGCGAAGGCGCAGCACTTGCTACTGTGGAGGCACTAATGGGGGCGCACGTGAATGGTGGATGCAGGGCGCAGCGCCTGCAGAGGGCACGCAAGGGCAGGCGGAGGGTGATGGCGTGGTGTCGTGCGTGGGTGGGCAGGTGGCTGCTGGTGTTGCGCCTACAGTGTTGGCTGGAGGTGTGAGTGTGCTTGCAGAGGGCACGTAAGGCGCTGGAGGTGGAAGGCAGGTGCGCGATGTGCACAGTGCACACTGTGGATGATGGATCGCCTCCAATCCCCTCCGCCTCTCCTCTATATCTCTTCTTTTCCGCCTCCCAAGGGAACTGTTTGCATTTGTTGAGGGATGTGTTGAGCTTGGCTGGAGGATGAGGAAGAGATTGAGCCAGCTGTTTGTTGGGGAAATTTACCCCCCCCTCCTTGTTCTTTTCCAATATCATTCCTGCAATAAAACATAAAATAATTACATACTATAAAATGCAATAAAATAGATAAAACTCAAGTAATGATGCATGCATTTATTTAATTACTTAATTTGATTATTAACAAACATACTATGTTAGCATTAAAGTACTTAGGCGTAATAATAGTCCATTAAAATGGACTCATCACCTACTAGGGACTATGCTTAATTTCTAATCTTCTTGGACTACACACTTCTTGTTTGAAGTCCAAGGAGAACATTTTTGAAGATCAAAGAGGACTTCGAAATAGAACCAATTAAGGTTTCAATTGTTAGGGTTTTGGAGTGCTAGTTCACACTTGCCTGCATAGAAGGAAACAAACCCACCCGCATTTGTGTAATACCCAAACCCTTGATTGAAGAGATCTAATCAAGAAAAACCCTAAAATCAAGCTCTAAATTCACTTGAACTCTACAATCCTTAGACCTAATAACCTGAGAGTCAAATCAGGGTGATTTCTAGGTCTAGACCTGGAGTCATTCTGCCATCTTTAGGGCAGGTTAGGTAAAATTGGTCTACATTGTAGGCCAACCAACCTCCAAATTAGGTCACAAGTCAAATCAACTGCTAATTCAAGTGAAAAGAAACGCACAAAATAGAACATAAAACTGGTAGACTTAAGAGGTCAAGTTATCCATTCTGGTCTGCCTAGACCCTCAGTGCCAAGGAAGGTCGGGTGGGGGAAACCTTGTAACCCGTAGGGGTGCTCTACCATGTAGGGGTCTTTGCGGGACTCTCCCTTCCTGGCTGCCCAGGTAATTCTCATGTGGACGACTTTTTGATCCAGAGGTATCATCTGTCCCGAACCTCTATGGTCATCCAAAATCTTTGGGTGCCTAGATTGGGTCAATATCGCATCCAGTCCCTCATCCCTTCTATTTAGAGCACACACACATATTTTCTTGGGAATCTCTTTCAGATCTAATCAATTTCTATCCAAACTTGAATTTTGATTCTACACCTTAATTCCACCATCTGATTCAAAAATGCAGCCTGGTTACTTAGGAATACCATTCAAGAAACCTGAATCACAACGATCCATGAGAGATAGAATGGCTGACGATGCCCTTAGATTTTATGACATTGATTACAAAACCCCTAAACCAATTGAAGACATTCAGGTTAGTGTATCAACAACAACAACCTTCATCATAAATTGTGCACAATTATTATTAACAGAAGCAACAAAGGGATCAACCCAGAATATTCTCATAACAGGATACATTGAGATAGAAAAATTGCATAACTTTGAATATCTCCAAAGCATGACAAAATCTATACTTTGAGAAAAACAACAAGATGATGTTGAAAAATGGGAAGAGATGATGAAATTGTTGAAACAAGTTATCAATCAAAAATACCCGTACATGCCCCAAATAGTTAATGAAACATCTTGGAATAATATTAAGGATCAACATGATTTCCCAAATCCCAAGTTTAAGACACAAGGTTGTTGTGGATTCCCAACCCAGATGGAATATAATATACATGGAATAGGTTGGGAGGTCCCAATTGCTGGAGAACATGATTTTGAGCCAACCCTAGAAAACCAACACCCTGGTTCACCAAGCATAGAATTCCTAGACTCCTATAGTGATGAGGTTAAAATAGAACCTCTCGAGGGTGTAAATCCCACCCCTTATTCTAATAAGGTGACCCTCAAAGACAATTCTGACCTAGATTCTAGTAAGTCAACCCACATCCTTAACCTAGAATTTGGATCTGAATCTTCTTGGGACAATTACAAGGCCCCATGTGACGAAGATCAAAGTTTGAATTGGGATTATGATTCTGGGTCTTTATTTGATGAATATCCCTCTCCAACATCCTCAGAGATACAAATTGATTTTTCGGAAGTCATGCCAATCTATGATACAGAAATCGAGGAGTTGGATGAGTGGAGTTTTGATTGGGTCTTCCCTACAAGCCAAGAACCCAAGCCCAAACCCAATAGGGACACCTTTTTAAGCTAGAAATCTACAAACAGGCTAGACCCAAGTCAGGTTGCTGAATCTACATCTTGTGATTTATTCCATGGTGGAACCTTTAATCAAATTCAGAACTTGATTCTCACAAATTCTCCAACGATTTCGAATCTTACCATGATTTCGGAGAACCATTGTTTCCTGACAACTACGAGCCAATCTACGACCTCAGCTCACATGATTCATTCTTTGACTCTGACTCTGAGGTCCCTAATCCCGAGATCACTGATGCAAAATCAGGTTCCATTGAGATGGAATCATTTCTTTGCGATCCTCAGGAATCAAAACCAAAAAGTACCGAGAGTGACTACAACCCAGAATTTGGATCTTTTCTTGACCCAAACTTTCTTCATCCTATAAAGACTCTTCAAGCATTTACCTTTGAGTTTGCTGGCTACTACAAGGACTCTCTAAATAAACCCACCTTTAATTCCTTTTTAGATGAGCCCTCATACACAATTCTTATTGATGCCACCTCCTCTACAAATACAGAACTTATTTGAACCCGTTTTCAACCCCGACCCGCAATCGAATTCAATTTCTATTCTGATTCCCTTCTTACTGAGCCGATTGCAGATGATTCGCCTCTATATCTTTATCGGGTTTTGGACATCGATCAAACTACAAAACATGCCCCATCCTTCTCTGATCACTCTAGTAGGGTTCCTACATCCTCTACTGATTCTTTTTCATTTAAGGATCCCTACTCTGATTAGGCTGATTCGACTCAGCCAAACCCTGAATTCACACTTCCGCATCATTCTGAGCTCCACAGTATATGGTGGGTCCCACATCTCTTGATCTATCTTATCAACCCACCAGATTGATTGGGTTTGGGCTACATTATCAGCCCGTTGATCTGAACAAGCACCTGGTTGGACCAACCAGGATTTTAATCAAGGTGCTTGTTCTACAAAACTTAGCTGATTTGACCACTCCTTCTCCACACCATTTTTCGCTCGGCTGAAGGTGATGAATTTAGCACTTAACGAGAGGCAACCTGTCATTCCAAAAATGCGAGATCCTTCTGATTATCCTTCTATACTTCACGTCTATTGCACCTTCAGTTCAATTTTTGGAACAGTCAATCCCACCTCTAGTACACATGCCAGAGCTTGAAATTGTTCGCAACAGTCCTCCCGACCCATTCGCCCACCCGATAATCTTGTTCTAATTCATGAACCCAAAACTATTTCACACCCTCCATTTACAATGAGGACATTGTAAAACTTAGCATGGAGGGTGGTAAAGTGCAAACATATAAAAATCAAAGTACGGAAGGGTTCTCACAAAAAAATCACGTATTCCAAAAATACCAAAAAAAATGAAAAAATTCTTGAAAAAGAACAAAAAATGAGAGGAGAGAAAATTTTGATGGCATATAAGTTTTGAAAAGAAAAGAAAAGAGAGTCATTAGTAAGAAATTAATGAATTAACTTAGTTCCAGACCATACCAAAAGAAAGAAAATGAAAAGCAAAAAGTGCTAATGAAACATAGAAGAGATTAGTAGGAACACTGATCTTAGGCCTCTTGGGCTATGACCATAGGCTTAAAAATTCAAGTATCTGCTAAGATCTAGATAGTCCTCAAGAGGTTGAGGAAAATGCAAAGCTTAAGTATTAGGTCTAAGGCTTAGGGAGTATTCAGCCTCGTTAACTGACCTCTAGTTTGCGGGACTCGGTAACCTAAGCACCCCAAACCACACACAGTCTGGTTCAGTGCGCTTAAGTATCAAAATCACACAAATGCATTTAAGTTATTCTAAAAAAGTCACCTAGATTAGGAGCGGCTAATCAACACAAGTTGATTTGGACGAGTTCCTGGTGCGAAGAGATGGGAAATTCCACTCGAAGATGTGCAGTAACATATCGTCTCATCGGTGCCTATCTCCTAGGATATTTACATATCCTACCAGGGGCATGTAAGCACCTTATGCTGGTTCAGATGCCATGGGCGGCATTATCCCAAAATGTTGATTGCCAGGGTCTGGATTTAGCCATAGAACGCCATGGGTAGGATTATCTCGAAATCTTGAAAGCTAGGGTTCTGGGGCTTGCCATGGGTGGTTCTATCCCGAAGTATCGATTGCCAGGGACCCTTCGAGGATTGATGATGGGGACTAGGAATCTAATACAGACCGTATTGAGAAGCCAATCCGAAGTAAGATATAAAAAGAAAAGAGAGAGAAAACTCTCCAAATAAAGAAAATTTCTCTGTCTCTCTCTTACTAAAGCACACTGCAAACTAAACCAAGGCTTAAATATATTACAAGCATGGGTGCTTTAACCACGAAGTTCAACGAACCTTAGGATAGTTCCTGTGGGCCTTAAAAACCTTCATCGCAGACTGAGGCTAGAGCTGGTCAGGTCCGGATCTTGGTTGGTACTTGAGTACCTCTAGGCCTACTATCGGCATTTGATATGCCGTATGGTTCGTCGACCGGTTTCGTGTTATATCGTTGTAGTAAAACCGGTTGTTACCAACGTATCATATAAAAATTTTTTTTACTCGGAAAAATAAAAGAGTTCCCGAGGTCGAACTCAGGGAGCAAGTTATATTCTAGAGATATACAAGTTCTATTACAAAAATAAAGAGAGAGAGAGAGATGAAAAATTGGCTTCTGCTTCTTTTCTTCTTTCTTCCTCTTTGTCTTTGGTTCTTCCTGTTCTTCTTCTTCTTCTTCTTCTTCTTCTTTTTCTTCTGCTTTCTTCTTCTGTTCTTCCTTGTTTCCTTTCTTTCTTTTTCGTCAGATCGTCTTCTTCTTTTCTTGCTTCTTGCTTCTCTTCATTCCTTCTTCTTCTTTGTCTTCACCTGCCTTGACTTCTCTTTTTCTTCTTTCGCGATGGCCGTTGCTCTTCCTTCTTGAGCTGCTGTCCTTCCGTCGTCTGCCCCGGTGCTGAGACGACTTAACAATGCCTTCGCTACAGTGCAGCAGCTCCTTCTTCTTCAGCGGGTCTGGTTCTTCTTCTTTGGCCTGCACACTTCAGAGCTCATTCGTCAAGAGGCAAAAACCTATTCTACCCCCCTCCCCCGCGTATCTCTCTCTCTGAAATCACTCTTCGGAAGCTCTCCCAGAGCGCTATCGGGTAATCGGGTTCGGGTCAGGCCCGGGTCCAGGCCCACCGGCGTGCGTGGTGGGCGAGGAGTGCAGGTCAGTCTAATCGGGTCGGGCCAGGTCCGCGGAGCGTGGTCACGGACGAGGCCGAGTCGGGTCGGGTCGGGTGAGAGGGACCTCACCCCGTGGTAACTGAGGCAAACAGATGGTGGCAGTTTTTCAATTTATGTGGGTGCGTGGCTTCAGAAGGTTCCGAGGTGGGACTATCCGCGCACCCGTTTCTCTCACGCCTGCAGCAGGGATGGTGCTCCCAATTGCATCGGCTGTTGAGGCGTACAGCTCCAATCGAGGGCCAGGGTGTGTGCGTGAGACTCTTCCGCGCTGGCCGTGGCTATTCAATCTGGGATATCTCGGCTTGGAGCAACCTCGAGCAGGCTTCGAGCTTCCTCGCCAATGGCGGTCAAGGCCTGGAACCTGAAACCAATGGCACGGCCTCTCGGCCAAATCAGACAGGCGGGGGACCTTCGCCGTGGCACGGCGAAGGTGGTCAGGGGGTCTGCAGGGGGCGAGATGGGGCTGTCGGGTCGTCCTAGGTCACACTGTGAGCGAGGGAGTGGGTGTGTTCGGTGGGTCTGCAGAGGGTGTTTGGTGGGAAGTGGAGGGGCGAAAGAGGATCAGGGTGAGGAGGCGGAGGTTCTGCGGTGGTCGGCGAGCCGTGTGGGTCGCTGAGGTGATGGGAGCGTCTCGCCGGAGGGTGGTCGGAGGCGGAGAGGACGAGGGTGAACAGGGTCGGTAGAGGGCTTAATTGACTAAATCGAAAGCGGGGAAAGAAAGAGGAGAAGAAGGGGAGTAAGTCTAACTTAACTGCAGGGACGAAAGGGGAGGAACAGGGCGACAGTCGTATCGACTGTCGCCGGAGAAGACGATGCTCAGGGAGAGGGGCGGCGGCGAGCAGAAGGCTGGAGAGGCGCCAGCTGGGTGCGGCGTGGCGCGGGAAGAGCAGGGGAGGAGGTCTCTGCTGCTGGTAGTGCGGCAGAGCGAAGAGGTGGAGGGGGAGGAAGTCGCCGGAGCTGGTGAGCGTCTGCCGGAGAAAGAAGAGAAGAAAGCTGGGGGTTTTCTCCGTCAGGTCCAGGCTGCCTTCGTCGGTGGAGCGGCGGGGGGTATTTATAGGGTTGAAGCAGGGAGGAAGGCGGAGGGAGACGACGTGTCTCCCTCGCCGGAGCATGGTCGGAATTCGAACCCATACCGTCCGTGCGTTCGCACGGCCGGTATGGGGGGCTACAGTGACCATGGGGGTGCTCCTGCGACGGCTGACGACGCAGGGCACCCCCGGTACACTTGCCAGGTCCCCCACCTCACCCTGCGCGGCGCCATGCTCCGCGCAAGGTCGCCGGAGCATGGTGCTGGCAGGGTTTTGCAGGAGGGACCTGTTTGCAAAGAACGAAGGAGAGTTAGGGGCCTAAATGCGAGGGTTCAAAAGTTGAGGGCCAAAGAGTAAATATATGAGGGCCAAAGTGTAAATTCGGTCAAGGAGGTTTCTTCTTAGGCTCAAGTTTTTATACATGACTAATTAGGACCTAAGGAATCTGATGGTGAATTTTATTTTCATATTAAACCTTGTTTGACCGGTCAATTTGCGCAAAAACCCAAATTAAGTTATTAATTGGGCATGGTTCTCAATGTAGGTCAAAATGGGTTCTAAAGGCCAAATTGAAGGTTCTAAACCCTAGAGATTATTTTTCTATGAATTTTAGAGGGTTTATTCTATTTTTACTTTGCCTCGAACCTTGTGAATTGAAGTGGGTTGTTTTAGGGTTACAGATTATCATTTGGTTCCTTGGAAGTGCTGTAGCCCTTGCTAGATCATCTCATCCCACTTTTATTCTTATTAAGCTGTTTTGACCTGTGTTTGGGCCCAGAATTACCCTGTATGCAGATTATACTGGTAAAATTGCACTTTTACCCCTTGTGACTGGTTTTCTTCTCAAACTCAGAATTCTCTGAGTTAAGCCTTTCCTTGAGATATATAGGAGCTTTTATCCTTTGTATTGGGTCAAAATGAGCTAGTTATGGCTCATGATGAGGTTCTCATCATACCCCCATGCCTAGCTTTTGCTAGTCCCTTAGCAAAAAAAACTTAAGGTTTCAACCCTTGTTCTAGACCATGAAGTTTTCAATGGTTTTAGATAAGTGCTTTTTTTTTTTTTTTTTTTTTTATTTGAGCATAGATTAGGTTAGAATGCTGACCATAGGCCTAAAAGATACTCTAGTACCAATCAAGATCCAAATCTGTCTAGCCTTAGCCTCAGTCTTTTAGCAAAGGTTTTTAAGGCCCACAAGAACTAACCTAAGGTTTATTGGACTTCGTGGTTAAAGCACCCGTGCTTGAAATGATTTTAGCCCTGGCTCAGTTCGCAGTGCGTTTTGTAAGAGAGAGAGATAGAAAGTTTTTTCTGTTTGGAGAGTTTTCTCTCTCTTTTTCTTTTTAGTTCTAGTCTAGGATTGGCTTTTCAACACGGTCTGTATCAGATTCCTTGCTCCCATCATCAATCCTCAAGGGTTCCTGGCGATCGATGCTTCGAGATAGCACCGCCCATGGCAACCCCCGGAACCCTGGCTATTGAGATTTCGAGATAATCCCATCCATGGTATTCCGTGGCCGAATCCAGACCCTGGCAATTGACATTTCGAGATAATGCCATCCATGGAATCTGAACCAGCAGAGTGCTTACATGCCCCCCGTAGGATATGTAAATATCCTAAGAGACAAGCACCGAGGAGATGATATTTTGTTACGCATCTTCGAGGGGATTTCCCGCCTCTCCGCGCTGGGAACTCGTCCAAATCAACTTGTGTTGATCGGCCATTCCTATTCTAGGTGTTCTTTTCAGATTTTTGCGACGCTTCTGCGTGATTCTGATTTTTATGCTTACTGAACCAGGCTGTGTGTGAGATTAGGGTGCTTAGGTTACTGAGTCCCGTAAACCAAAAATTAGTTAACGAGGCCGAATACTCCCTAAGCCTTAGACCTAATACTTCAGCTTTTCATTATCCTCAACCTCTTGAGGAGTGTCCAGATCTTAATGAGTACTAAGAGTCTATTCAAGAATGCCTAAGGTTTGCATTCTTACTAATCTCATTGTGCACTTTTCAGTTATTTTCTTGAATGAGGTCTAGAACTTAGGTTAATTCCTTAGTTCCTTACTAATGACTATCAACTTTTCTTATAATTTTGTGCTCCTTTTTCATTTTGTTTCTTTTCTCCTTCACAAAATTTTCCTTCTCCTCTTTTCCTCTTATTCTTTTTCGAAAAATTTTTTTAATTTTTATGGTATTTTTGGCATATGTGAATTTTTTTGCTTGAAACCTTTTCTTACAAGTTTTTGCACTTTCCTACCCCCCCATGCCTAAGATTTGCAATGTCCTCATTGTAACCTAGGGGGTCTCAGTTCAGGGTGAACTTCGAGTGCTGAAAGGTGTCAGAACAAGTTTCAGGTTTTCAAAGAGAATGACGGGCTGCCTCCCGTTAAGCGCTGAGTTTTACGCCATCGGCTGGGCGCAATAAGCTCAAGGGGAAAGGAGGATATGAGATGCCTCAGCCAAATCAGTAGAAGTTACATCAATGAACGGCTTGAGTCTTTGACCATTCACGATGAAAGGTTCAGAATCGTGGCTGAGTGGACTGATTTCGATTGCTCCATTTCCAAAAACCTGTCGGACCAAATATGGTCCGACCCACTTAGATCTCAGTTTTCCTGGGAAGAGTTTGAGTCGGGCATCAAAGAGTAGGACCTTTTGACCAGGATGAAAGATCTTTCTTGAGATGTGTTTGTCGTGGAAGGCTTTAACCCGCTCCTTGTAGATTTGCGAGTTCTCGTACGCGTCTGTGCGTAATTCATCGATCTCGCTGATTTGGAGTTTTCTGTGGGTCCCAGCCTTGGAAAGATCTAGATTACAGTTCCGTACTGCCCAATAGGCTTTATGCTCCAGTTCGACGGGAAGGTGGCATGCCTTTCCGTACACCAATCTAAAGGGAGACATGCCCAATTGGGTCTTGTGGGCGGTCCTATAGGCCCACAATGCTTCCGGAAGTCGGGACGACCAGTCCTTCCTGTCAGGTCGAACAGTGACCTGTAGGATTTTCTTGATCTCCCGATTCGACAGCTCAGCTAGACCATTAGTTTGGGGGTGGTAAGGAGTAGAGATTCGGTGAGACACCCCGTATTTGGTCATCAGTGACCTAAACTGAGCATTTGTGAAATGGGTCCCCCTATCAGAGATTATTGCACGAGGAATCCCGAACCTTGAGAAAATGTGTTGATGAATGAATTTGAGAACGATTTTGTGATCACAGGTTCGGGTCGGTATGGCTTCGATCCATTTGGACACGTAGTCCACAGCCAACAGAATGTATTCGAAACCATCCGAAACAGGAAAGGGGCCCATAAAATCAATCCCCCAAACATCAAAGATTTCGCATACTAGAATTGGTTGCATAGGCATCATGTCGCGATGGCTCATGTTGCCCAAAGTCTGGCAACGACTGCATGCCTTGCAATGACTGTATGCGTCTTTGAACAGTGTGGGCCAGTAAAAGCCGCACTGGAGGACTTTTGATGCGGTTTTATGCCCGGCAAAATGGCCACCGCATGCCTGGTCATGGCAGAAAGAGAGGATATTGTTGACTTCCCCTTCCGGGATACATCTCCGGATGATCTGATCGGCACCTATGCGGAAGAGGTACGGGTCTTCCCAAATGTAATACTTGGCATCGGAGCGTAATTTGTCTTTCTTGGCCTTCGGCCAATCGGACGGGGTCTGATGAGATGCCAAGTAATTTACAATATTAGCAAACCATGGAAGGCTAGTACCAATAGTCAGCAGGTGCTCATCGGGAAAATGCTCAGTGATGGGTCCGGAAGGGTCTATCATTTCAGAAGGAAGACGGGACAAGTGATCAGCTACCACGTTTTGTTTTCCCGCTTTATCGCGAATCTCGAGGTCAAATTCTTGCAACAGCAAGATCCATCGGATCAATCGAGGTTTCGCGTCCTTCTTTGCAAGGAGATGCCTCACAGCCGTGTGATCCGAGTATATGATGACATGGGAACCCAGAAGGTATGATCTGAATTTCTCTAGGGCAAATACTACAGCTAGCAGCTCTTTCTCAGTAACTGTATAGTTACGCTGAGCCTCATCGAGTGTTTTGCTGGCGTAGTAAATGACCACAGGTTTCTTGTCATTTTTCTGCCCCAAAACCGCTCCTACAGCGAAGTCGGATGCATCACACATGATCTCAAAGGGTTGAGACCAATCAGGGGACTGTAGGATCGGGGCTTGGGTGACTCGGTCACGCAGGATTTCAAATGCTTGAGTGCATTCCTTGGAGATTTCGAAGGGAACATCCTTGGAGAGAAGAGTGGTCAGGGGGCGTGCGATTTTTGAAAAATCAGGGATAAATCGTCGATAAAAACCGACATGCCCTAAAAAGGATCGGATGTCCCTGATCGAGCTAGGCATAGGAAGGCGAGAAATCAGATTAACCTTAGCTCGATCCACTTGGATACCTTTCTCCGAAATTGAGTGTCCCAGGACAATTCCCTCAGGCACCATGAAATGGCTCTTTTCCCAGGAAAGAACCAAATTCACGTCGATGCACCGCCTGAGTATCTGGACCAAGTGTTGGAGGCAATCGTCGAATGATGCTCCGAAAACTGAAAAGTCATCCATGAAGACTTCCAGATAATCACCTACCATATCTGAGAATATGGCAAGCATGCATCGCTGAAAAGTAGCGGGTGCATTGCAAAGACCGAAAGGCATCCTTCGGAAAGCGTATGTTCCGAAGGGGCAGGTGAATGTGGTCTTTTCTTGGTCCTCAGGATGGATTGCCACCTGGTTATAACCGGAGTACCCGTCAAGAAAGCAGAAGAACCTATTTCCCGCTAGTTTTTCGAGAATTTGATCAATGAAGGGTAGTGGGAAATGATCCTTCTTCGTGGAGGAATTGAGTCGACGGTAATCTATACAGACTCTCCACGAGTTGGCTAATCGGGTAGGAATGATTTCTCCGGTCTCAGTCGTTATAGTGGTGAGTCCTGCCTTCTTAGGCACGACCTGAATTGGGCTCACCCAACGACTATCGGAGATCGGGTAGATGATCCCGGCATCTAACCACTTGATGATCTCCTTTTTCACGACCTCCTGCAGATTGGGGTTTAAGCGTCTCTGCATTTCACGAGAAGGTCGTGTGCCCTCTTCTGAATAGATATGATGAGTACAATAAGAGGGACTTATTCCAGTCAAATCATCGAGGGTCCATCCGATGGCTCTGCGATGTTGCTGGAGGACAACAATCAGACGGTATTCCTGTTCAGGATTGAGGTTGGAATTGATGATCACAGGAAGGGTCTGATTAGAACCCAAAAAGATGTATTTCAAATGAGCAGGAAGGGGTTTCAGTTCGAGGATGGGGTTTTCAGCAGCAGCGGGTGGTTCAGTATAGATGTGAGGTTCAAGGGTGGGAGTTACTGGGTTGTTCACATCCGGATTGGACTCCTCTGTTTGCGGGTCAAGATCCTTCTGTGGTTGATGAGGCATACTCAAGTCATTCTGGAGGTGTGATTCATCAACCAAAGTCTTGATGTCACAAATTTGTTCGATGACGCCGCAATTAATTCCTTGTTGGGCCTTAAATATATCAATTTTCAGTGTTTGATCTCCAAACTTAAGCTCTATTTGGCCCTCCTCACAGCTGATGTTGGCTCTAGCAGTAGCCAAGAAAGGTCTCCCTAGAATGATTGGTGTATCCCTAGGGTTCTCAGGTGCATCCATGTCTAAGACTATAAAGTCCACTGGAAAATAGAAATCCCGCACTCTTACGATAACATCCTCGAGAATCCCTTTTGGTGACTTTATAGATCGATCTGCTAATTGTAATGTCACCTCAGTTGGTTTCAGCTCAGATTTTTCCAGATGGTCAAGTAAGGATGTGGGTATCAGATTTATAGATGCTCCTAAGTCTAACAATGCTCTATCAAATTGGGTACCACCTATCTTACAGGAGATCAGGGGAGTTCCAGGATCTTTTGCCTTGGGTGGGAGTCTACTAAGGATTACAGAGCTGGCTTGCTCTGACAGAACAATTGGGCTCCCTCCCTTGGTTCGCGGCTTACGCTGGGGTGTACATATATTCTTTAGAAATCGTGCGTAAGCTGGTACGTGGTGGATTGCATCCATCAAGGGGATGTTTATGTGGACCTGCTCAAAGAGCTTGACCAGGTCCTCCTCAGGGGCCACGGGTTTGGTGGTCTTCTTTCCCTTGGTCAGGGCCTCGGGAAACGGGATCTTGGTTGGTTCCTCTAGGATAGGTCCTGGTTGTGGGTCTGGAACAGCGGTACCTTGGATAACTATCCTAGGGTCATGATTATCAGGCTGGGAGTGGTTTGGATAACGCGGGTCCTGAGTTGTCTTACCACTACGTGTTGTTACAGAATTTAATCCGGCCTGATTTTGGTTTGGATTTGGTAGGAGGGGTGGCTGCTGCTGAAATCCCGTACGAGAAGTAGAGGCTTCCATCTCGTCTGGAGATGGGGCAGTAGGGGCCTGATAAATCCATTGAGCGTGGCCTAAATTTGGATTCATAACGCGCTTCTGGGTTGGCACGTTATTTGGGTTAGGAAGGGGTTGGGAAGGGAGTGTGCCTGGCTGGCGAGAATTTGCCAACTGGGCCAGCTGAGTTTTAACTTCAGTAAGCTCGTCCTTGTGCTGTTTTTGAATGGCCGCATTCGATTTTTGAATGTCAGCCAGAGTCTGAAGGATTAAGGACATTTGATCTTGATTTGGCCCTGATGGATAAGTAGGGTTGGGCCGAGGCTGAGGTGGCTGGTAGTGATGAGAGGGCTGTGGGCGGGACTGAAAAGGTGGTCTTTGGGTTTGAGAATTTCCCGCCCACTGCAAATTTGGATGGTTTCGCCATCCAGGGTTGTAAGTGTTGGAGAATGGGTCGTTCTGGATGGCGTTGAGGTTCTCGCAGGTCTGAGGAACCTCCTGAGAATCAGGGAAAGGGGGAATGGAGTTCCCCCGGCTGGTGAAGAAAGGATCGGATGATCTTCCAGTCCAAGAATCAGATGGGGACGGATATGGATCCATCCCAGGGGAGGATCGGTGTAGGATGTTTTGCACAGTCTCCTGTGTGGAAGGAGGTTGTGCAAAGGAGTTACGCGCAGAGGTGGCTCGCTGCAAGTGCTGAGTCAGCTCATCCACCTTCTTTTCAATAATTGAGACCTTGTCCAATCGACTGGCCATTAATTCCAGGTCGACTGATGCGGACAGGCCCTGCGTCTCATGTGCTCCCTTAAGATTCGTCGCTGCGCGGGTATTCGTCCTGTCGAATAATCCCATGGAGTCATTGTTGATGGAGTTCTCGCACATGTTTTCGAGAATCTCCCATACGGTGTCTTCATGTTGACCCATGATGTTTCCTCCGCAGGTTGCATTGACGAAAAGGCGGATGTCCTCACGGAGTCCCTGGTAAAAAGATTGGACTTGTTCCCATTTAGGAACTCCGTGATGGGGGCACTTCCTCATGAGATCCTGAAAACGATCCCATGCCTCATGGAGAGGTTCTCCTGATTGTTGAGTGAAGTGTGTAATCTGATGGCGCAAGGCGTTGGTCCGACCAACGGGAAAGAACTTTTTCAAAAACTCGGATTGAAGTTCTTCCCAAGTGTTGATCGGCCGGGTCTGAGTTTGATACCAATGGGCGGCCTTGTCCATAAGAGAAAAGGAGAACATCTTCATGAGAAGAATATCCCGATTCTGCGCATCTGATCCAAAAGTGTGGGCCAGATGCTTAAGCTGTTTGATGTGCTGGAAGGGATCTTCAGAATTAAGCCCATGGAATTTAGGTATAGCGTGAATCATGTTGGGCTTTAGTTCGGAATCAGGTCCTCCAATCGGGATTCTAACTCGAGGCTCAATTGCCACCGCAGCAGGATTGTAGTGGTCCCGCATCATAGGACGCTGTGGTGGGTGCACGAAGTTTTGGAAGAGGTCATTGAGTCGCTGGAGCTGGTGTTCCAGATTATTTTCTTCCTCAACTGGCTGAGCCATGATGGGGGAAGAAGAAGAACTTGGTTCTGAATCAGAAGAGAGAATAATGTGAGGGTGTTGCTGCACAAACACGGGCGTCGAGGCTTGGCCTTGACGAGAGTGAATTTCTAAAGGAGGTCTTAAGGGTGGTCTTAGAGACCTCCTTCCGTACATGCACAGTTGGGAGAGGTAAGTTTAGAAGGTGATGGACCCAATCAAGACACCCAAAAATGTGTTGGGTGACTATAGAGGTGCGGGGCAGATGGACCCCTTGATCAGAAAGATTGTCCACCTGAGAATTACCTGGGCAGCCAGAGAGGGAGAGTCCCGCGAAGACCCCTACACGGTAGAGCGTCCCCACGGGTTACAGGGTTTCCCCCACCCGACCTCTCTTGTCACTGCGGTTCCAGGTAGACCAGAATGGGGATCTTGACCTCTTAAGTCTACCAATTTTAAGATCAGGGTGTTTAAGGTTTCACTTGAACTTTAGTCTTTTTAGGTGCAAAGAGTGACCTAATTTAAGGTTGGTTAACCCAAGGGGTCAACTTTACCTATTGTTTTCTTTAAGAGCTTTTAGGTCCTGTCTTTTAGGGTTCAAGTGTTTAGAGAGAGCCAATTGTTTAGGATTTTTCTTGTATAGGTATTTTCAGACAAGGGCTTGGGCACACTTCATTTGGTTTTCTCAATTCTTGAGTTAAGTAGTGTGTCTCTAAATCCCTAGTGTTGGATCCTAGGTTGGCTCTACTTGGTCCAGTTAATTCTTTGTTGGGTAATTAGGGCTCAAGCAAGAATGTGTTAGCCCTTAAATACCCTTGATAGTGTGCAGAAATAATGAGTTGAAAACATGCAACTTTTATGGTTACTAAATATGGAAGACAGGTTAGCCCTATATTGCTTGTTCTTTTCTTTTCTTTCTCTTTAGAGTGTAGGGGTTAATAGTGAGAGAAAAGATTTACCTGTCTTCGGAGTGGTTGTCGTGTGGTTGCTTGTCTTCTTGAGTTCCTGTAGCTGCACAAAAGAGAGGAGATTATCAGAAATTAAAAGATACAGGAATGTTTACCTCTAGAATAGCCGTTGCTCCCCGGCAACGGCGCCAAAATGATAGAGCGTCGGTTTCCGTTGTTAATTCGTTGTAGTAAAACCGGTTGTTACCAACGTATCATATAAAAATTTTTTTTACTCGGAAAAATAAAAGAGTTCCCGAGGTCGAACTCAGGGAGCAAGTTATATTCTAGAGATATACAAGTTCTATTACAAAAATAAAGAGAGAGAGAGAGATGAAAAATTGGCTTCTGCTTCTTTTCTTCTTTCTTCCTCTTTGTCTTTGGTTCTTCCTGTTCTTCTTCTTCTTCTTCTTCTTCTTCTTTTTCTTCTGCTTTCTTCTTCTGTTCTTCCTTGTTTCCTTTCTTTCTTTTTCGTCAGATCGTCTTCTTCTTTTCTTGCTTCTTGCTTCTCTTCATTCCTTCTTCTTCTTTGTCTTCACCTGCCTTGACTTCTCTTTTTCTTCTTTCGCGATGGCCGTTGCTCTTCCTTCTTGAGCTGCTGTCCTTCCGTCGTCTGCCCCGGTGCTGAGACGACTTAACAATGCCTTCGCTACAGTGCAGCAGCTCCTTCTTCTTCAGCGGGTCTGGTTCTTCTTCTTTGGCCTGCACACTTCAGAGCTCATTCGTCAAGAGGCAAAAACCTATTCTACCCCCCTCCCCCGCGTATCTCTCTCTCTGAAATCACTCTTCGGAAGCTCTCCCAGAGCGCTATCGGGTAATCGGGTTCGGGTCAGGCCCGGGTCCAGGCCCACCGGCGTGCGTGGTGGGCGAGGAGTGCAGGTCAGTCTAATCGGGTCGGGCCAGGTCCGCGGAGCGTGGTCACGGACGAGGCCGAGTCGGGTCGGGTCGGGTGAGAGGGACCTCACCCCGTGGTAACTGAGGCAAACAGATGGTGGCAGTTTTTCAATTTATGTGGGTGCGTGGCTTCAGAAGGTTCCGAGGTGGGACTATCCGCGCACCCGTTTCTCTCACGCCTGCAGCAGGGATGGTGCTCCCAATTGCATCGGCTGTTGAGGCGTACAGCTCCAATCGAGGGCCAGGGTGTGTGCGTGAGACTCTTCCGCGCTGGCCGTGGCTATTCAATCTGGGATATCTCGGCTTGGAGCAACCTCGAGCAGGCTTCGAGCTTCCTCGCCAATGGCGGTCAAGGCCTGGAACCTGAAACCAATGGCACGGCCTCTCGGCCAAATCAGACAGGCGGGGGACCTTCGCCGTGGCACGGCGAAGGTGGTCAGGGGGTCTGCAGGGGGCGAGATGGGGCTGTCGGGTCGTCCTAGGTCACACTGTGAGCGAGGGAGTGGGTGTGTTCGGTGGGTCTGCAGAGGGTGTTTGGTGGGAAGTGGAGGGGCGAAAGAGGATCAGGGTGAGGAGGCGGAGGTTCTGCGGTGGTCGGCGAGCCGTGTGGGTCGCTGAGGTGATGGGAGCGTCTCGCCGGAGGGTGGTCGGAGGCGGAGAGGACGAGGGTGAACAGGGTCGGTAGAGGGCTTAATTGACTAAATCGAAAGCGGGGAAAGAAAGAGGAGAAGAAGGGGAGTAAGTCTAACTTAACTGCAGGGACGAAAGGGGAGGAACAGGGCGACAGTCGTATCGACTGTCGCCGGAGAAGACGATGCTCAGGGAGAGGGGCGGCGGCGAGCAGAAGGCTGGAGAGGCGCCAGCTGGGTGCGGCGTGGCGCGGGAAGAGCAGGGGAGGAGGTCTCTGCTGCTGGTAGTGCGGCAGAGCGAAGAGGTGGAGGGGGAGGAAGTCGCCGGAGCTGGTGAGCGTCTGCCGGAGAAAGAAGAGAAGAAAGCTGGGGGTTTTCTCCGTCAGGTCCAGGCTGCCTTCGTCGGTGGAGCGGCGGGGGGTATTTATAGGGTTGAAGCAGGGAGGAAGGCGGAGGGAGACGACGTGTCTCCCTCGCCGGAGCATGGTCGGAATTCGAACCCATACCGTCCGTGCGTTCGCACGGCCGGTATGGGGGGCTACAGTGACCATGGGGGTGCTCCTGCGACGGCTGACGACGCAGGGCACCCCCGGTACACTTGCCAGGTCCCCCACCTCACCCTGCGCGGCGCCATGCTCCGCGCAAGGTCGCCGGAGCATGGTGCTGGCAGGGTTTTGCAGGAGGGACCTGTTTGCAAAGAACGAAGGAGAGTTAGGGGCCTAAATGCGAGGGTTCAAAAGTTGAGGGCCAAAGAGTAAATATATGAGGGCCAAAGTGTAAATTCGGTCAAGGAGGTTTCTTCTTAGGCTCAAGTTTTTATACATGACTAATTAGGACCTAAGGAATCTGATGGTGAATTTTATTTTCATATTAAACCTTGTTTGACCGGTCAATTTGCGCAAAAACCCAAATTAAGTTATTAATTGGGCATGGTTCTCAATGTAGGTCAAAATGGGTTCTAAAGGCCAAATTGAAGGTTCTAAACCCTAGAGATTATTTTTCTATGAATTTTAGAGGGTTTATTCTATTTTTACTTTGCCTCGAACCTTGTGAATTGAAGTGGGTTGTTTTAGGGTTACAGATTATCATTTGGTTCCTTGGAAGTGCTGTAGCCCTTGCTAGATCATCTCATCCCACTTTTATTCTTATTAAGCTGTTTTGACCTGTGTTTGGGCCCAGAATTACCCTGTATGCAGATTATACTGGTAAAATTGCACTTTTACCCCTTGTGACTGGTTTTCTTCTCAAACTCAGAATTCTCTGAGTTAAGCCTTTCCTTGAGATATATAGGAGCTTTTATCCTTTGTATTGGGTCAAAATGAGCTAGTTATGGCTCATGATGAGGTTCTCATCAGCATTCTAACCTAATCGACAAAAGAAAGCACACATCACAATTTTGAGCATCAAAAAGATTACATGGTCTAGAATCAAAGTTAAAACCTCAAAATTTTGCAAAGGGACTAGAAAAAGCTAGGCATGGGGGTATGATGGGAACACCATCATGAGCCATAACTAGCTCATTTTGATCCAATTGAGAGAATAAATGGTCCTACATAACCGCTTGAAGGTCATAATTCACTGCATAACCTTTCTAAGAGTAAAATAAGAAACTTGGGTTAAAACTGTAATTTTACCATTGCAGTGCAAGCATGGGTTTTCTCAAGGGGTAAACAAAGGTCAAATGGTCTTAATAAGATAACAAGTGGGTTGGATTTGACAAAAAAGGGTTTGTGCAAGTTCTATGAATTAAATGACTTATAGAAACCCTAAAATAGACCCACTTGATTAACCAAGGCTCTGGGTAAGATAAAATTCACCAAAATCCTCTAAAAATCTTATAAAAATATCCTCTAGGGTTTAGCATTTTCAATTTGTCCATTGAAACCCATCTTGACCTAGAATGGGGTCTTAGACAGATATTTACCCTAAATTACTCAGTCAAATGTGGTCAAACCCAAAATCCAACTTCACCATTGGATTCCTTAGGTCCAAATTAGGTTTGTACCAAAATTTGGACCTAGGGGGAACTCATCTTGACCTAGTCTGCAAAAAGGTCCAGTCTGATTACATTTCTACCCCTAACTTTCAAAAACCCTTGCATTTAGCCTCCTAACTTCTTCACCATCTTTGCAAGTAGATCCCTCCACCATTATAGCGGAGGAATCCTACTCCGACAAGCTTTGAAAGGAGGTTTCTCCTTGATTGCTTAGAGAATCCCCTCCAAAATTAGAAGGGAGATTCTCTGAGAAAATCCCTCCAATATGAACCCAATTTGATGCCCTAATTCCTTCCCAATCTCTCATGCGAATGCATGAGAGATTTGGGTCTCTTTTGAAGTTTCCATCTCCGGCGAGTTTTCCATGCTTGGACGCTTGGCTTCCAAGCACAAATCCCTCTCTAGAGACCAATTTAAAAGACTCCCCAGATCCAACCGAGTCTCCTCAGCTTGAAATTGGGCAGTTCTCCTTACATTCCTCTCTCCCTCACCGGCCACAACCCTCCACAAGCTCCGACGGCTTCTCCCTCACTCACTCGTCGCCCAACCACAATACCAGTGGTTGGGATGTCTTCCTCTCCATCCTCCGTGTCGCGCAATACCGGCCGACGTCACATCTACCCTATCTTCTCCGTCGCCTCATCTACGGAGGTATTCGTCTTCCCCACGTCCGGCAACCATACCGGCGTGGGATTCCGTCCCCTTTCGTCCCTTAGAAGTAGGTTTTTAGACTCTCTCTCTCTCTCACTTTCTCTCCCTCTCTTTATTTCCCTAAATAGTCCACCGACGCCACTGACCGCCGTCACCTTCTCCACCTCCGATGATACATCCGACGAGGTGCTCCCGTCTCTCCACACCTCCATCCACCTTGCTGACCCCCCTACAACCTCCACCTCAACTCCCTAATCACATCCCATCACTCCAATCTCTCCATCGATCACTCAAACACCCCACTGAACACACCCGCACATCCGCACACAGTGTGCCCTAGGCATGCCACCACAGCCACCCACATGCCATGAAACCACTCCCATCACATCCACCGTGCTCCAGCAATGCTCCCTGAGCGATTTGACGTCGCTGCGAGGCTGTGCTATTGATTTCAGGTAGCTGGACGATGGTTGCCATTACTACCGAGCTTGAAGCTCGCTTGCTACGCTACAGGCTTTGCGCTACTCCAGGTGAGACCCCCAGGCTGTGCAGACTTAAGGCACACACGCGTCCAAGCCCTGACGCGAGGACTCCAGCTGCTACTTCCCTTCAATTTGGCCAAGCACTCTCTATGGTAGATGCGTGGAAGAAGGTGGGACATTTAATCCCACCTCAGAAGTGGAAAGACGCCTGCACCAACATAAATTGATTTTGTGTTAGTGGCTCTTTGCCTCCTACACTGAGGGTGAGGTCCTCTTCTCCCCTCTCACCGAACTCGTCTACGACATAACCCACGGACCTGGCTGAATCGGACTACATGATTACCCCTCACTCCTCGCTCACCACACACGCCAGTGACCCTGGACCCGGGTCTGCATTAGGTCCGATTACCAGACTAGTTAAAGGCTATGGGAGAGCGGTTCTGAAATAGAAAAGAGAGAAAGAGAGGAGAGCTACGTAGGGGAAGGGGGGTTTTTCTCTGAGGAGTTTGCCTTTGACACTTAGTCGAATTCAGAGGGTACAGTAGGGCTAAAGGAAGAAGACAAGAAGAAGAAGAGAAGGTAGACGACAGAGAAAGAGAAGAAGGAAGAAGCTGAAGAAGAAGAGAAGGTCAGGACAAAGAAGACAGAGAAAGAAGAGAGAAGGCCAAAGGCAGAAGAAAGAAAAGAACAAAGTCAAAGGTAGAAGGCAGAGAAGAAAGAGAAGAAGAGAGGGCTCGCAAAGGCAAAAGAAGAAGAAGAAGAAAAGAGAAATCAGAGAAAGAGATCAGAAGAAGAAAAGAAGGAAAAGTACTGTAGCATAAATCATTTAAAACGTATGATTTTGCAATCTGACGTTTGAATTCATATTTTCTTCTCTAAGTACATTTTAGTAATTCTTATTTTTCCTAAAACTCTTCATATACTCATGCTCTACTTTCCTAATTAATTTTTGAGTAATATTATATGTTCAAATTGCATTTATTGTTGAGCTTAGTGTGTGAATTCTATTTACTCCCTGTGTTCGACCTCGAAATATATTCGAGTAATAAAATTGTATTTGTTTTGAATGCTATTTCGGCTATAATACAACGCAACACTCTTAAACACTGATTCAGTGCTCTCAACAATGGGGCAGCTACAAAATGAATT
The DNA here is from genome assembly GCA_037157565.1 of Thalassia testudinum. Classification (NCBI taxonomy): domain Eukaryota; kingdom Viridiplantae; phylum Streptophyta; class Magnoliopsida; order Alismatales; family Hydrocharitaceae; genus Thalassia; species Thalassia testudinum. Next base: position 1,742,271 of record JAZHRO010000028.1, read on the forward strand.
TCTTTAAATTAGGTGGTGCGGCCCAAACAATTCAATCAATTGGCCCAAATGCACCACCAATTAAGGCACACATAAAGGTGATTAACCTAATATGATTTCTACTCTTTTATGTGTTGAATTGGTGTACCAGGTCAAAAAGTCAGAATCCCGATTGAGTAGAAAAATCAAGTTAGGTTATGTGACTCAAATGTGGGTGTATAAAGTGTGTATATTGATTCGTCCCACAGCAAGTATCTTTTTGTTTTTTTTTATAAAATGCGGGGGTGAAATGAGTGGAGGTGGCAAACAAGACAAACAATTCTATCCTAGGGTTTATGCAAGCACTTAAGTAGATTTGGTCTTGGTTATGAGTGTGGCGAAATGAAACTAGTGGGGGGAGATGTGAGGAAAAACTTTCAGAATTCTCTACCCACACTTTACTCCAATCTACCGCCCTCAGCTCCACGATTGGGTTCCTGCAAGATAATAAATCAAAGAAGAAAGATAGGTTAGAGAAATATGTAAGTAATGTGGGAAAACGTGATAGAAACCAATGAGCGTTGCCTCCCTGGCAAGAGTGCCAAAATGATCGATGTCCTTGGCGTAGATTGTGTAGAAAATTAGCATGTTGTAGTATAGTGCGAAATACATCTCGAGCAAATAAATTAACGGAACTTTGTGAGTCTCTGTCAATCATAGGAAGGCAGAAAACACTTTTGATTTCATACGTTTGTTCTCAATATGATTACTAAATAATAGAAACAATCAATCACAATATCCACATTACAAAGAGATTGAATTTAATATACATGCAATAGATTAAAAACATGAATGTAAATAGCTACTACTATAACATAATAAGGGCACCACGGGTGGTTCATGGTGCCCTTTTGGAGAGGTTTGGGAAGAGCAGCAACAATCCGTCTGGGTGGCCCAACGAATGCTTCAGACGGAGGTGCAGAGACGGATGCAGAGAAGATGGGAAGAAGAAGAAGAAAGAGAGGTTGAAGGAGTTAGAAGAAGAATTAAGAGAATTTCCTTTCAAAGGGGGCCCTTAGGCCTCCTTTTATAGCTTTAGTGAAGAGAAATTAAGGTATTTGGCCCCTTAAATCCATGCAAAGGCTTCAGATTAATTAGATTCATTGATCAGAAGATCAACGACCCTGATTAAGCCTTCCAAATCCTTCTTTTATCCTTGGTTTCATCTGGTGCTACCACATTGCAGCCTGTGTGCCCTTGGATCACGATCAGAAGGTTCACCTCACCCACGTGCCCACTGCTTCATTTCTTGCTTCGCCGCTAGCCTCTTCTGAGCGCCCGAACGTCAGTCGTTCGATCTTACGATCAAACGGCTTAAACACATGCTCCATTACGCCTTTGAATCCTAAAGCTCTTGCACGCATGTCTATGCATGCGTCATCTCATGCGTTCTTGATCCAATGCCTCCGCACCCACCACGCATCAGCTGGCAAGCTGCCTAATGAAGATCCAACGGTTGATTACGCCCACGCTCGTCGCTTCTCCTAATTTCACGTCGAGTGCACTTCGATCCCACGTCACCCACTGTTTGTTAGGCTCCCTCTACTCTACGCTACATGCATGGATTGTCAAGCCTTCCATTTCTTGTGCGACTGTTCTCGGCCATTGGATGGGAATCCAACTGTCAAGAACTCTCTTGTGCATGATGAGGCGACTGGAGGCGGCAACGTGGCTGCATCGCGACCGTTGAATGATGATCCAACGACCCGTGGTTCTCCTTTCCAAATTGGGGTGCAGTGAGGGGTGGCTACGATGGCGCCACATGGCGCCATCATGGCCATCCATCTTCTTCTCCTTATATCTGATGATGTAGGCCTTTGATTAAGTTGATTTCTATGTCGTTGGATTGTGAATGTTGATCCGGATCCATCTGTACGGTTGGATTTGTCATCTGAGGTCCAAATATTCCTTAATTTCCCCTTGGCTCCTGCTTCTTCTGTGGTCTCCCTAGGGTGCTACGGGAGTTTGATTGATGCGCTCTTAGAAGCATTGGACTCCCGTCGTTATTCCGAACAGATCCATAAGGTTAGATCGATCATCCACAACCCTGTATTACCTGCAATTAATAATACCTCTCAAATAGCACATTATTATGTATAAAACATATAAATCATCTAAGATGCAAAGTACGAGTGTATGCATGCAGAATGCCCATGTTAAGCTAGGTTCTATCTTAATTCAGGCGATTTAGGGTTTATGATTGCTGCGTAATCAATCGACGTGTTTCACGTGTTTGAAATCGAGGTTAAGAATAACCCGTCGTCGTAGTTGCAAAACTAATAATCAAATATAATTTCTACCGAAACTCCAAGGGAGTTCGAAGTCGAACAGAGGGAGGTGACATTTACTTTGTCTGAAAATCGGGCTTCAATTTGTTTCTTTTTGGTGTTCTAGGGTTTTTTTTTTTTGAACTAAAATGACATGTAATCATAAGAGAGAGATGGAATCAAATATCATGTATTGCATGAATGTCAATTACAATAAACTATGAAAGCATAAAAGAGAATGGGGTGAGAAGAAATCTCCTGAAGTGGCTATTCAGTGAGACGACAGTGCCTAGCGGAAGCTCAGACGAAGGAGTTGGGAAGCAGGACGACAGAGGTGAGATGCAAGAGGACATTGGGTAGAGGAAAGCTTCAGCATGGCTCCGGAATGGAGGTAAGAAGGCAAAGATGATCTGCTACTGGAATGGAGGTAGGAGGACTGCTCCAAGGTGACCTATGAATGGGAATGGGAAGATGGAGGAATATTTGGTGGGGCAGAGTTTCATTACACTAATAGGTGCCTTGGGAGCTTGAGAGTAAGCTCTAACGGAGCGTTGGTAGGCTTGCTAGAGCTTAGGAGTAGGTGGGAGTAGAGTAGGTAGAGATGGCTTGGAAGGGAAGGGGTGTAGGTCCTTATATAGTTGATGAGAGGACGCTAGAATAGGCATAAGACCAATAGCAACCTCCAGGACGTCGCTGTAAGTGTCACTGTAGCCAGCTCACGCCTGCTCACGCACGTAGCTGGCCTTGCACCTACAAGCAATTAATGACAGTTGTAAGCATCACTAAATGTCCACCAGGCTGTCGCTGAAGGTTGGAGCCAACCAAGTACACGCCCGCGCGCATGTAGGCTTACACATTCTCGAGGTGCGTCAGCTGCCGCATGCACCATCAGCGTCCATCGAGTGATGCCACATGGCGATGCCTTCGTCGCTAGATGTCATCCAACGGGTGCAATTCGATTACACCTGCCCTTCGCGCGATTGCCACCCCACGCCATGGCTCAAACTCGCGTCGTGCATCTGCAGAGAGAGTGCCTCACCATTTGGCCAAGGCGCTCTTTTGATCAAGTGCAAGACACTGCTGTCTTACGTTTCAGGTGCCCCTCAGCCATTTGATTGAGATCCAACAGCTAAGATCTTTCCATGCGGTGGGCTTGGGGATGTACCAGCTCAGGTGGGGTGGCCTGGATGGTGCCACGTGGTGTCATCTGGGCTAGCCGCCTTCTTCTTCTTGTGGAGGGTACAACAGAGCTCTAATCGGGGTGATTCTCGCGTTGATGGATTGCGATCGTCACTCTGAATCCATCAGTACGGTCAGATTCTTCATCTGAAGCCCGTAAAGATGTCGCAATACCTCCTGGTCATGTAAAATGACAGAATTAATGTACATAATATACAACTATCCTAAATGTAATGCAATGGATGTTTGAAAAATATTTATATCATGATATGCAATGCTAGGCCTAGGAACTATCATAAATAAGCATTTTACGTGAATTTACGCATGTTTATTAGTCGCTCTCGTAACTGAGGAGGGGGAGTAGGTGCTTAACAACGATGAAGCTCTCTTGAAGTAGAACTAAGGCTTGAAGAGCTAGAGCTTCTTCTAAAGTGTTTTGGACACAAATAGATGTGGAAATTATATTGCTTAGTGTGTATTTGCAAGGCAAGGGTACTCCTCTATTTATAGAGGGTTTAAGAAGGCTTTAGAAGGCCTTGGAAGGCTTCCATAGCAGTTAAGGTTCATCCCAAGGCAGACTAGGTCGAAATCATAATCATTAATGATTCTGACAGGGTCATCAACGTCTGGGAAACAAATCAAACTTCTAGAAGTCACTCTTAAGACGTCTGGCAACTAAGTCAAACGTCTAATTCTAGACGGGTTCTCTTACTGACTGACGGGAACACCATCATGAGCCCTAACTAGCTCATTTTGACCCAAAGAAGAGAATAAAAGCTCCTACATAACCAACTAGAGGTCACAATTCACTAAATAACTTTTCTAAGAGAAAAGCAAGAAACAATTGTAAAATTGTAATTTTACAATTGCAATACAACAACAGGTTTTCTCAAGGGCTAAACATAGGTCAAAAGGTCTTAATAAGATAAAAAGTGGGTTGGATTTGACAAAAAAGGTTCATCTGAGTTCTGAGAATTAAATGACTTCTTGTAACCCTAAAACAGACCCACTTGATTAAAAAAGGTTCTAGTCAAAATAAAATTCACCTAAACCCTCTAAAAATCATAGAAAAATATTCTCTAGGGTTTAGAACTTTCAATTTGGCCATTGGAACTCATTTTGACCTAGAATGGGGTCTCAGACATATATTTACCCTAAATTGGGTTTTTGCATAAATTACCTAGTAAAATGTGGTCAAACCCAAAACCCAACTTCACCATTGGATTCCTTAGGTCCAAATTAGGTTTGTACCAAAATTTAAACCTAAGGGGAACTCATCTTGACTCACATTGCAAATAGTCCTGATTACATTTGTACCCCTATCTTTCAAAAACCCATACATTTGGCCCCCTAGCTTCTTCATCGTTCTTTGCAATTAGGTCCCTCTAGCATTATAGCGGAGGAATCATACTCTGGCGAGATTTAGAAGGTGATTTCTCCCTGATTTCTCATAGAATCCCATTCAAAATTGGAAGGGAGATTCTCTGAGAAATTCCCTCCAATGTGAACCCAATTTGAGGCCCTACTTAGTACCCAATCTCTCATGCGAACGCATGAGAGATTTGGGTCTCTTTCAAGTTGCCATTGCCAGCAAGCCTATCTTGCTTGGAAGCTTGGCTTCCAAGCATAAAATCGACTTCCAGGGCTCTATTTAAAGGAGCCCAGTTCGCCCCGACTCTTCGAAGCTTGAAATCGGCCGGAATTCCCCTCAATTGCTACCCTCCACTGGCTAACTCACACATCAAGCTTCGACGACCTTCCTTGATCTTCTCCGTCGCCTGACCACAATACCAGTGGCAGGTTCCTCTTCCTCACGTTCGTCCGCGTCGCACAGCATCCGCCGATGCCCCTGCCTCCCCTTCGTCCTCGCCGACAATCCTCTGAGCATCTTCGTCTCCGACGTCGGCAATACGCGCTAGATGCCATCTCCATCTCCCTTTTGTCTCTTCACCTCCTAGAAAAGTTCCTCTCACCCTTTACTTCCTTTCCCCCTCTTTATTTCCTAAATCAACTACTGCCGCACTCCACAACCATCATCTCCTTCACCTCCAACCACCAACTCCGGCAAGATCAATCCACCACCACAGATCACCCCCCTCACTGATCCATAAGCTCCGCCTCAACTCCCTGATCACAACCCCTCACTCATATCACTTAAACACACCCACACATCCGCACACAGTGTGCCCTAGGCACACTCAGGCATTCCCACGCCATGCTAACCACCACAGCACACTCGCCGTGCCTCGGTGAAGCTTCCTGAACATTCTGATGTGACCGCAAGGCCGTTTTGGTGCTTTCAGGTACAAACGGTCATCCGCCATTGAAGCGAAGCTTGAAGCTTGCTTGCAGTCGCTCCAAGCTTCACCAGCCCCAGGTCATTGCCCCAGGCTACGCGGAAGATACTCGTGCACAACTCTAGGCTGCCAATTGGTGTCAAGAGCAGTGGTGTTGAACGATTACGAACCTACGCTAACGTGTTTGGTTTTGGAAAACCTGTCGTTGTAGTTCGAAAGCGAAGAATTCGTGTTCAACAAATAAAATTTATACCGAAAATAATTCCAGGTCGAACACAGGGAGGCTACGTTGATCTATTCCGTAATTATATTTTTTTTAAGATTTTCTTTAAGCAAGGCGTTATAATTACAATGGGGCTATCAAACTATGAGAGAGAGAGAGAGAGAGAGAAAGAGAGAGAGAGAGAGAGAGAGAGAAAGATAACATGCATTCAATATTTCAATAGTTTATAAAAGTTACACTAGAATGCGGAAAATCAATTACACTATAAAGCAGAAAATTCTACACTAGAAAAGTTGTAAATAAGAATGGGGAGAGAAATGTTATCCTCCTCGACGATTGCTTGGAGGACGAGCAGGACGGAACGACGCCTGGACGAAGGAGAACGAAGCGGGACGAAGGAGGACGAATCAGAAGAACGGGAACGAAGCAGCACGTCGTCGTCGTCGCGGGATCCACTTCCGAAGGGGAACGAAAATTGGACTTTATCTCGCGAGAAGCATCCCGGTGTGGGACAAGCTTCTCTTGAGCTTTGGAGGGGTAGAGAGGAGAAAGAAGGGATGAGAATTTCGTATGGAGGGGTCTCCTTTTATAGTTGCAAGGAGTGGGGGCAAAATGGACATTACAACTTCAAAACTATAAATGAGGGGTCTTTAGTGACGGATGAAACCGTCGCTAAAGCCCCCAGCGCGCGCATCGCTTCCGCGCCCACGCGCGCCCGCTCAGCCACCCGCGCGTGTAACGCCTACGCGCTTCTATTGATTTTCAGCCGTCCGATCGCGAGATCGGACGGCTTAAAATCGCGCCTTCACTGCTGCCGCCCGCCCGCCTGCACGTGCGATCGCGCGTCCACGCGGGCGTCCAATCGCGCGTCGTCCTGATTGAGCGCGCACGGCCGTTGGATCTCCATCTAACGCTCATCCGCGCCCGCTCAATCGTGCCTTCCGCTCCCTCGCCGCGGCTCGAACTCGTGCCCCGCGCTCGCGTAAGCGCGCTCGACCGCTGCGCTGCGGGGCGCGGATGGTCGAGCGCATGTTTTAAGCGCCGGGCGGCCACAGCCGTTGGATCGAGATCCAACGGCTGAGAGGAGACGGGTGCGCGGTCTTCACAAGATGCATGTGGCCGTTTTGGCAGCTGAGATGGCGCCACGTGGCGCCATCTTGGCTTTCCATCTTCTGGAAGTTGTAGATGGTGCCACGGATGTCGGATTGACTCGATTTTTGTGTCGATGGGCTGCGATCGTCGATCCGAATTCATCCGTGCGGTCGGATTTGTCATCTGAAGTGTGGATTTACACCATCCTGGCCCTTGACCTTCTAGGGTTCCCCGGTCTCTATCTGATGCTGCGGATGCCTAATTAGGGCGATCTTGGAGTCGTTGAACTCCAATCGTCGCCCTGATCACATCCATACGATTGGATCTTTGATCCAAGGCCCCGATAAAATGTTTGCCCTGTCCAAGCACATAAAAGGAGACAATTAACCTCCATTTTATTCAAACTACTCTAAATGCAAGATGATGCATGTTATGCAATATTTATATTATGAAATGCAATCCTATGCTTAAGAACATACATATATAGACATTTTAAGTAGTGTAAATGTGTTTACATCATACCCCCATGCCTACCTTTTGCTAGTCCCTAGCAAAACTATATGCTATTTATAAAAGAATTAAGTTAGATTATTTGGACCTGAGTTATTTTCAATCATTAAGAAATTGTCTACTTAGGAACTGAACTTTCAAAGACACAACAGTGCCCGGGTATCAGCCAAAATGCAGACCGCCTCAAGCCTCGCCTTATTCAAAGAAACATTTCTTTTTCTCTTTTTACTCTTTTCTAATTCTTTTTTTTTTTTTTTTTGGATTTTCAACTTTTAGGGTTTAAGAGTGGCTTCCTACGGCCATTCAACTCACCCAAGATTTGATGAGAACCCTAAGTTTTAAGCATCTTATTGTGATTGTGATAGACTCGTTGACCGGCAGTTAGAACGGACTTCGGATTTCTACGCCTCTAGGTGACCTAACCAGAATTCTGCCTAAAGGTGTATCTTTACAACCGGTAGCTTTCTCCCTACTTTTATTTTTTTTACGGGGTCAACACAAGGGTGAATCCAGTGTATATCTCCCCGGTTTATTTTACTTCTCCGCTTCTTCCTGAGTGTTTTGGGAATTTTAGTGCATTTTCTGAGCTGGGTTCTGGACAACCGGTCGATGAGCTGTTACCACCGACAACTTGCCAGCCATACTCGTGCGGCGAAGTGTGGCTTATTTCTTTTTGTTCTTTTCTCCTGTTCTCAGTTTTTTTTTTTTTTTTTTTTTTGTAAGTAGGTGGCTTCCCTGGTCTAAGATTTACCTAAAGGTGGCAAAAAGAGAAAAGTCCAGTGACTGGGCTCTGGACAACCTACCTATGGGCAGTTACCCACGATAACTTGCCAGCCATATCACCCTAGAAGGTTCATTAGCTACCCAATTTCCGTTAGAATCGCTGAGCAACGAGTCAGTGCAAAGAAAGTGTGTAGATGCTTAAAACTCAAAATTCCCTTAAATCAGAGGGTGGGTTGACAAGTCGTGTACTTATCACCCAAACTTATTTATTCCAATTATAATAGAATTAAGATGGCGACAACTCAAAGACAAATCCACATTTTAGTACATACACAGGCTAATTAAGTCCAAAGACCTGAGGGGTCTTTGTGTTCAGATCCTAATGTAAAATTTCTTAGGATTGAAAAGTCCTAATGTACAACTAATCCTTCCTAATTTTTTTTTTTTTTTTTTTTTTAGAAAGAGAGCAATTTATATGGATTTCACAAAGCTGACCAACTAATTCAAAAATGAATCCACCCCCCATGCCTAGCTGATGCAATGTCCTCATTGAAAAAGAGACATGAAAGAAAGGGTAGAATATGAAAGATGTCACCTGGATATGAAGCTCGTATCAGCCTTGTGTTATATGTACAACTGCTGAGTTTAATGCCGTCAGCTAGGCGAAGTCCAGCCAAAGAAGTCACAGAATGGCTAGAGCAACAGAGTCTGAAACGGGTTCTGGAAGATTACGGTCAACAACAGGCTTCAGACGTTGACCGTTGACTTTAAAGGTGTTACCCGTCTTTGGGTCAGAAATCTGAACGGCACCATTTAGAAAAATCTGATCAATTATGAATGGGCCATTCCATTTAGATCTAAGTTTACCAGGAAAGAGCTTAAGTTTAGAATCGAATAACCAGACCTTCTGGTTTGGCTCAAAGCTCTTGCGGGAAATCATTTGATCATGTAGAGCTTTGGTCCGAGCCTTGTAGATCTTGGCATTCTCATAAGCATCATTTATAAGCTCCTCCAACTCAGATAGTTGGAGTTTCCTGGTCTTCCCAGCTAGATTTAGATCTAGATTGCATTGTTTGATTGCCCAGAATGCCCTGTGTTCAATCTCTACAGGTAGATGACACGCCTTTCCATACACCAGACGGAATGGAGACATGCCGATGGGCATTTTATACGCCGTACGGTAGGCCCAAAGAGCGTCCTCAAGCTTTTGAGTCCAATCCTTGCGATCGAGCCTAACCGTTTTTTGCAGAATGTTCTTGATCTCTCGATTAGAGATCTCGGCTTGTCCATTCGTTTGGGGATGGTAAGGTGTGGAAATTCGATGATTAACCCCGTATTTGGCCAATAAACTCCGGAATTGGGCATTAGTAAAATGGGTGCCACCATCACTGATGATAGCCCTCGGAATCCCGAATCTACTGAAGATATTTTTCTTGACAAAGTTGATGACCACCTTGTGGTCATTGGTTCGGGTAGGAATTGCCTCAATCCATTTAGACACATAATCAACAGCGACAAGAATGTATTGATGTCCAAATGAAGGGATAAAGGGTCCCATGAAATCAATGCCCCAAACATCAAAAATTTCGACAGGAAGAATAGGGTTTAAGGGCATCATGTCTCTCTTAGTTATGCTCCCGAGTGCCTGGCATCGAGGGCATGACCGTGAGAAATCCTAGGCATCCTTGAATAAAGACAGCCAATAGAAGGCAGATTACAAAATTTTTGCAGCCGTCTTTTTCCCGGAGAAATGTCCACCACACCCAGATGCATGGCAGAACTCAAGTATACTGTTGAATTCATTCTCCGGTATGCATCGGCGAATAATCTGATCAGAGCCGATGCGATACAGTTCAGGGTCCTCCCAAAAGTAGTATTTGGCCTCAGATTTGAGTCTATCCCGTTGTTGCTTGGTCCAATCCTGGGGGATTTGACCAACGGCCAAATAGTTAACAATGTCAGCAAACCATGGGGTGTGGACACCTAAAACTATAAGAATGGTTTCATCCGGAAAAGTGTCAGCAATCGGAATTTCCGGACAAGAAGAATCACCTAGGAGTCTCGACAAATGATCCGCCACCACATTTTTTACCCCGGTTTTATCCTTGATTTCAAGATCAAATTCTTGAAGAAGAAGAATCCAACGAATAAGCCGGGGTTTAGCATCCTTTTTAGCCAAGAGATGTCTCAAGGCCGAGTGGTCGGTATAAACAATAACATGAGACCCCAAGAGATAAGCCCTGAATTTTTTGAACGTAAATACTACAGCTAGTAATTCCTTTTCAGTAACAGTGTAATTCCTCTGGGCTTCATCCAAAGTTTTACTAGCGTAGTAAATGACAAAGGGCTTTCGGTCAATTTTCTAACCCAGGACAGCCCCTACCGCGTAATCAGAAGCATCGGTCATGATCTCAAATGGGGCTATCCAAATAGGTGGTTGCAAAATTGGAGCACAGGTGACTGCCGTTTTTAGGAAATCAAATGCCTTTCGGCATGATTCGTCAAAAACAAACGGCGTTTCTTTGGCAAGAAGATTGCTCAAGGGGCGGGCAACCTTCGAGAAGTCCTTGATGAATCTTCGATAAAATCCCACATGGCCAAGAAATGATCTGATTTGTTTAACTGATGTGGGAGGAGGAAGTTTAGCGATAGCATCAACCTTAGCTTTGTCCACTTCAATTCCCCGTTCAGAGATTACATGACCCAAAACGATGCCCTCTTGGGTCATGATATGACTCTTTTCCCAGCTAAGGACCAATCGTGTCTTGATACATCGCTTAAGAATCATTTCCAAATTAGCCAAACAAGAGTCAAATGATTCTCCGAAAATGGAGAAATCATCCATGAAGACTTCCATAAACTCTCCCACCATGTCGGAAAATATGGCTAGCATACACCTTTGAAAAGTCGCAGGTGCATTGCATAACCCGAAAGGCATCCTACGAAAAGCAAAGGTTCTGTAGGGACAGGTGAAAGTAGTTTTTTCCCGATCCTCGGGATGGATAGGAACTTGGTTGTATCCCGAGTAGCCATCAAGAAAACAGAAGTACTTCTGCCCGGCTAATTTTTCCAAGATTTGATCAATGAAGGGCAGGGGAAAATGATCCTTTTTAGTGGCAGTGTTCAGCTTCCTGTAATCAATACAAACTCTCCAAGAAGAAGCTGAACGAGTTGTGATAGATTCTCCTCTCTCATTAGTCACAACAGTAATCCCGGCTTTCTTTGGAACAATCTGAACGAGACTTACCCAGGGACTGTCAGAGATTGGATAAATAATTCCTGCATCGAGCCACTTGACGATTTCCTTTTTGACCACTTCTCGCATATTTGGATTCAATCTCCTCTGCATCTGGCGAGAAGGGCGGGATCCATCTTCCAAGAATATTCTATGATTACAGTAAGATGGCTCGATCCCCCTAAGGTCATGAATGGTCCAACCAATTGCCTCCTTATGTTCCTTTAGGACCTTAATCAACTTAATCTCTTGCTCCTTTGTCAATTTAGCACTGATAATCATAGGGAGCGTATTCTGAGGTCCTAAAAATTGATATTTCAAATTCTCGGGCAATGGTTTCAATTCGAGCTGGGGTGGGGTGATGATTGATGGTCGGGTAGATGCTGAAGATTCAACAAGAGGGAGAGGTTGTGAGTGAACAAAATCAGTAACCTCTTCCGAAGATGTTAAGTCAGAGGGTTGCGGGTCAAATTCATCAACCAAAGAGGAACTTTCAATTGAAGAAACTGTCAAACAAGTTTCAATATTAACATTATCCTCATCAAGTTCCTCAATAAATCCACAATCCTCAAATTTGTTGATCGCCTTAAAAATATCTAATTTCATACGTTGGTCCCCAAAGGCGATTTCCATGCTACCGCTTTCACAATTAATGTTGGCCTTTGCGGTAGCCAGGAACGGACGCCCTAGAATGATGGGCATGTTCCTCAGATTATCTGGTACATCCATGTCAAGGACAAGAAATCTACAGGAAAATAGAAATCCTTGACCTTAACTATAACATCTTCAATAACGCCTCGCGGGTTTGTGACCGAACGATCCGCTAACTGTAGCGTTACTGAAGTTGGCCGAAGTTCGCCTAACCAAAACTTCTCGTAAAGAGAAGTCGGAATTAGGTTGATGGATGCACCGAGATCCAAAAGTGCTCTATCAAATGTGTAATCTCCGATAACGCAAGAAATCAAAGGAGCACCAGGATCTCTCTTTTTCTGAGGGAGGTAGTGCAGGATAACAGAACTAGCCTGCTCAGAGAGTACCACCTTCCTCGGAACAGATTCTCTCGACTTACGCTTTTGTGTACATAATTCCTTTAAAAATCTTGCGTAAGTCGGTATGTGCTTGATAGCATCAAGGAGCGGGATATTGATCTCAACATTCTTAAATAAATTCAGAAGCTCCTCATTGCTATCAACAGACTTCTTCTTCTTTGCTTTGGTTAAGGCTTCAAGAAAAGGAACACGAGTCAGATCTTTGGAATCGGATTCCTGAGCCTTGATTTCTCCTTTAGAATTCTCCTCTCTCTCCTCAGATTCTTCAGGATTCAAAAGATTAGAATAATGTGGTTGTGGATCCTGAGTCTTCTTACCACTTCTCGAAGTGACAGAATTTGCAGAAGCGTAAGAATTTGGGTCTTAGCGAGGGTTAGGAAAGATTGGAGGGGCTTGATTGACCATGAATTGTTGATTTACAGAAGAAGAAGATGAGGAACCCTGCTCAACCACCTGAGCATGCGCGTGTGGGTCCCTCTGATTTCCGTACCCTTGGGCTTGATTGCCCGAATTCGTAATGTTTCGTGGGTTGGGTACGGGTTGGGATGGTAGAGATCCAGGTTGATGAGAGTTAGCAATGAGCCCGGATTGCAAGTTGTCCAGTGAGTTTTTCATTTGCTGCATGAGCTGGAGCATAGATCCTTGCATCTCTACCATTTGACGGTTCAAATCAGCCTGCCCTGCGGGTTGACGGGCATTCCAAGCTGGCTGATTGACCTGATTCGGAGGCAACTGAGTATATACTTGACCCTGACCCATTGGTCGTTGCAGAGCATAATTGCTGGGTCGGAATTGGGTCTGTTGCCCCGGATTTTTCCAAGAGAAGTTAGGGTGGTTTCTCCAACCTGGAGTATAGGCATTCGAGTAGGGGTTGGATCTAACATTCTCTTGTACAGCACAGACATCCTCATAGGGTGAGGATGGAGAGAAAGAAAAATAAGGATTAGAAAAACTGGGATCAAAGGCCCCAGTTGGGAACCCATGGGGTTCCGAGAAATGCTGACTCATAGGTTGAGTCGCATCGAGTTGATTCACGAACTCCCGTCCAGAAAGAGCTCGTGAAGAATGGAATCCCGAATTTTGGGATTGAGTGGATTGAGAGTTGTTCATAGAATTGCCAGCCATCCACTCTTCCATTCTTTTAGCAACCAAGTCCACTTTGTCAAGTTTATTACAAATCAATTCCATATCAAATGAATGAGAGTCATGGACTTCATTGACATTTGATCTGGGTTGTTGGGACCGGTTAAAAGTATCCATGGAGGCATGATTAATTGAATTATCACTCATTTCCTCAAATAAATCATATGCACTATCTGCATCTTTATTGAGGAAATTGCCTCCGCAAGAAGCATCCACATGGTTTCTGAGTTGCTCAGTCAACCCATGATAGAAAATCTGCACGAGTTGCCATTTCGGCACCTCGTGGTGTGGACACCTCCGCAATAAGTCCTGGAATCGCTCCCAGGCCACATGAAACTGCTCCCCCGGCCGCTGGGTAAAAGTAGTGATTGCCCATCTCAAAGCATTGGTACGACCGACTGGGAAAAATTTCTTCAGAAAGGCCGATTTCAACTCATTCCAAGTTGTAATTGGTCTTCCTATTGTCCTATACCAATGCGCGGCCTTATCCCTAAGAGAGTGGGGGAAAAGCCTCATGATCATTTGCTCCTCGTTTACGTTTCCAGACTTGGTGGTCTGGACCAAAGTGGTCAAGTCCTCCAAGTGTTGAAACGGATCTTCGAAGCCAAGCCCATGATAATGTTTAATCAGGCTTAACACCTGGGGCATGATTTCTACGTCACCGGCTGGAATCTGGACACTGGGACATTCCCCGTAATTTGAAGGATCATAAAAATCCTTCAAGGGCTGAGCGCCCTGCATTCTCTGGAACCATTCTTGCATTCTCTGCATTTGTTCCAGCTGCCTTCGAAATTCTTCCTGTGGATTTCCAGGCAGAGGAGGCTGTTGTTCGGCCATGGGATCAAATTGACCAAAATCTAACTTGCGCCTCCTAGAATGTTCTAATGGTCCTTCCAATCGGGGATTCAATGACCATCTTCCCAGCATAAACTAGGAGTAGGTCGGAAGGACCGGGGATAGGGACCCTGCAGCACAACAAAACAAGGCTGTCCTTAAGTGGGGTAGCCTAAGGATCTACTGACTCCCAACCCCAGCCTTAAGACTGTAACTGATTTACTCTACTTGCGTCTGTATAATCCAACCAGTTAGAAGGAGGGACTGGGGAGAAGGTTCTTCCTTTGGCTTTCGCCTTCGGTTCCTAGTGTACCCCCCAGCCGCGGTCGTTTGACGCTACTCCCCTAGCTAGACATCAGATTAATCAGTACAAGTAGGTTAATCAAAAACAATCTTAGACTAAGCCTTGAAGAGCGAATCAAACCTTAGGGCCAACGTCTACTCAATTTTATTACGGCCTGGGATTGTGGTGCTTATGGAATGTGATGGGCCCTTACAATGGGTTGTGCCCTTAATGATTGATTGAAATTTGTGTAAGTGCGTGCACAACCAGGGTTTTCAAGCAAGATTATTTATAATGCGTGAATTTTAATGTTCAAATCCTGCTTAAGTAGCTTTTAGGGTTTCAAATTAGGTGAATTGCAATCAAATTTCTAAGCAAACCAAGTTGTAAAACACGGGTGAAGATAGTTTTCCTTTAAAATCAGAAAGAAAGCGGAGTGCCTGGAATATACCTAGATTGAAAACCCTAAGGAGGAGCTACTTGATGAGTTGGTTTTAAATAAAGTGGTGCGGCCCAAACAACTCAAACAATTGGCCACAATTGCACCACTAAGTTAGGCACTCAAAGATGGTTAACCTAGAATGATTTCTACTCTGTTATGTGTTGCTCTGTGTGTACCGGTTCCACAGATCAGAACCCGGTTGAGTAGAAAACAAATCAAGTTAATCAAGTGCCTTGAATGTGGGTGTGTGTTGTGTGTTTGTTGAAAGTTACCCCACAAAATTATCTTTTTGTTATTATTTTTTTTTTTATGAATGAGGGTGAAATGAGTGTGAGTAGAAATCCAAACAACCAAACTATTCCTAGGATTTATGCAAACACCTAGGTTAATTGGAATTTGGATTTAATGTGGCGAATGAAATCTATGGAGGGGGAAAGAATGGGGGAGCACTTACAGTTGTCTTCAACTGCACTTTACTCTAGTCTACCGCTTGTTGATTCCTTGATGGAGGTCTCTGCAAAACAATAGACACAAGAGAAAACTAGTTAGAAAACAAATAAAGTGCAAGAAATGCGAAGAAAAGATCGGAAATCGTTGCCTCCCCGGCAACGGCGCCAAAATGTTGAACGATTACGAACCTACGCTAACGTGTTTGGTTTTGGAAAACCTGTCGTTGTAGTTTGAAAGCGAAGAATTCGTGTTCAACAAATAAAATTTATACCGAAAATAATTCCGGGTCGAACACAGGGAGGCTACGTTGATCTATTCCGCAATTATATTTTTTTTAAGATTTTCTTTAAGCAAGGCGTTATAATTACAATGGGGCTATCAAACTATGAGAGAGAGAGAGAGAGAGAAAGAGAGAGAGAGAGAGAGAGAAAGAGAACATGCATTCAATATTTCAATAGTTTATAAAAGTTACACTAGAAAGCGGAAAATCAATTACACTATAAAGCAGAAAATTCTACACTAGAAAAGTTGTAAATAAGAATGGGGAGAGAAATGTTATCCTCCTCGACGATTGCTTGGAGGACGAGCAGGACGGGACGACGCCTGGACGAAGGAGAACGAAGCGGGACGAAGGAGGATGAATCAGAAGAACGGGAACGAAGCAGCACATCGTCGTCGTCGCGGGATCCACTTCCGAAGGGGAACGAAAATTGGACTTTATCTCGCGAGAAGCATCCCGGGTGTGGGACAAGCTTCTCTTGAGCTTTGGAGGGGTAGAGAGGAGAAAGAAGGGATGAGAATTTCGTATGGAGGGGTCTCCTTTTATAGTTGCAAGGAGTGGGGGCAAAATGGATATTACAACTTCAAAACAATAAATGAGGGGTCTTTAGTGACGGATGAAACCGTCGCTAAAGCCCCCAGCGCGTGCGTCGCTTCCGCGCCCACGCGCGCCCGCTCAGCCACCCGCGCTGTAACGCCTATGCGCTTCTATTGATTTTCACCGCTGCTGCCCCCCCGCCTGCACGTGCGATCGCGCGTCCACGCGGGCGTCCAATCGCGCGTCGTCCTGATTGAGCGCGCACGGCCGTTGGATCTCCATCTGACGCTCATCCGCGCCCGCTCAATCGCGCCTTCCGCTCCCTCGCCGCGGCTCAAACTCGCGCCCCGCACTCGCGTAAGCGCGCTCGACCGCTACGCTGCGGGGCGCGGATGGTCGAGCGCATGTTTTAAGCGCCGAGCGGCCACAGCCGTTGGATCGAGATCCAACGGCGGAGAGGAGACGGGTGCGCGGTCTTCACAAGATGCATGCGGCCGTTTTGGCGGCTGAGATGGCGCCACGTGGCGCCATCTTGGCTGTCCATCTTCTGGAAGTTGTAGATGGTGCCACGGATGTCGGATTGACTCGATTTTTGTGTCGTTGGGCTGCGATCGTCGATCCGAATTCATCTGTGCGGTCGGATTTGTCATCTGAATTATGGATTTACACCATCCTGGCCCTTGATCTTCTAGGGTTCCCCAGTCTCTATCTGATGCTACGGATGCCTGATTAGGGCAATCTTGGAGTCGTTGAACTCCAATCGTCGCCCTAATCACATCCATACGGTTGGATCTTTGATCCAAGGCCCCGATAAAATGTTTGCCCTGTCCAAGCACATAAAAGGAGACAATTAACCTCCATTTTATTCAAACTACTCTAAATGCAAGATGATGCATGTTATGCAATATTTATATTATGAAATGCAATCCTATGCTTAAGAAAATGCATATATAGACATTTTAAGTAGTGTAAATGTGTTTACATCATACCCCCATGCCTACCTTTTGCTAGTCCCTAGCAAAACTATATGCTATTTATAAAAGAATTAAGTTAGATTATTTGGACCTGAGTTATTTTCAATCATTAAGAAATTGTCTACTTAGGAACTGAACTTTCAAAGACACAACAGTGCCCGGGTATCAGCCAAAATGCAGACCGCCTCAAGCCTCGCCTTATTCAAAGAAACATTTCTTTTTCTCTTTTTACTCTTTTCTAATTCTTTTTTTTTTTTTTTGGATTTTCAACTTTTAGGGTTTAAGAGTGGCTTTCTACGGCCATTCAACTCACCCAAGATTTGATGAGAACCCTAAGTTTTAAGCATCTTATTGTGATTGTGATAGACTCGTTGACCGGCAGTTAGAACGGACTTCGGATTTCTACGCCTCTAGGTGACCTAACCAGAATTCTGCCTAAAGGTGTATCTTTACAACCGGTAGCTTTCTCCCTACTTTTATTTTTTTTACGGGGTCAACACAAGGGTGAATCCAGTGTATATCTCCCCGGTTTATTTTACTTCTCCGCTTCTTCCTGAGTGTTTTGGGAATTTTAGTGCATTTTCTGAGCTGGGTTCTGGACAACCGGTCGATGAGCTGTTACCACCGACAACTTGCCAGCCATACTCGTGCGGCGAAGTGTGGCTTATTTCTTTTTGTTCTTTTCTCCTGTTCTCAGTTTTTTTTTTTTTTTTTTTTTGTAAGTAGGTGGCTTCCCTGGTCTAAGATTTACCTAAAGGTGGCAAAAAGAGAAAAGTCCAGTGACTGGGCTCTGGACAACCTACCTATGGGCAGTTACCCACGATAACTTGCCAGCCATATCACCCTAGAAGGTTCATTAGCTACCCAATTTCCGTTAGAATCGCCGAGCAACGAGTCAGTGCAAAGAAAGTGTGTAGATGCTTAAAACTCAAAATTCCCTTAAATCAGAGGGTGGGTTGACAAGTCGTGTACTTATCACCCAAACTTATTTATTCCAATTATAATAGAATTAAGATGGCGACAACTCAAAGACAAATCCACATTTTAGTACATACACAGGCTAATTAAGTCCAAAGACCTGAGGGGTCTTTGTGTTCAGATCCTAATGTAAAATTTCTTAGGATTGAAAAGTCCTAATGTCCAACTAATCCTTCCTAATTTTTTTTTTTTTTTAGAAAGAGAGCAATTTATATGGATTTAACAAAGCTGACCAACTAATTCAAAAATGAATCCACCCCCCCATGCCTAGCTGATGCAATGTCCTCATTGAAAAAGAGACATGAAAGAAAGGGTAGAATATGAAAGATGTCACCTGGATATGAAGCTCGTATCAGCCTTGTGTTATATGTACAACTGCTGAGTTTAATGCCGTCAGCTAGGCGAAGTCCAGCCAAAGAAGTCACAGAATGGCTAGAGCAACAGAGTCTGAAACGGGTTCTGGAAGATTACGGTCAACAACAGGCTTCAGACGTTGACCGTTGACTTTAAAGGTGTTACCCGTCTTTGGGTCAGAAATCTGAACGGCACCATTTAGAAAAATCTGATCAATTATGAATGGGCCATTCCATTTAGATCTAAGTTTACCAGGAAAGAGCTTAAGTTTAGAATCGAATAACCAGACCTTCTGGTTTGGCTCAAAGCTCTTGCGGGAAATCATTTGATCATGTAGAGCTTTGGTCCGAGCCTTGTAGATCTTGGCATTCTCATAAGCATCATTTCTAAGCTCCTCCAACTCAGATAGTTGGAGTTTCCTGGTCTTCCCAGCTAGATTTAGATCTAGATTGCATTGTTTGATTGCCCAGAATGCCCTGTGTTCAATCTCTATAGGTAGATGACACGCCTTTCCATACACCAGACGGAATGGAGACATGCCGATGGGCGTTTTATACGCCGTACGGTAGGCCCAAAGAGCGTCCTCAAGCTTTTGAGTCTAATCCTTGCGATCGGACCTAACCGTTTTTTGCAGAATGTTCTTGATCTCTCGATTAGAGATCTCGGCTTGTCCATTCATTTGGGGATGGTAAGGTGTGGAAATTCGATGATTAACCCCGTATTTGGCCAATAAACTCCGGAATTGGGCATTAGTAAAATGAGTGCCACCATCACTGATGATAGCCCTCGGAATCCCGAATCTACTGAAGATATTTTTCTTGACAAAGTTGATGACCACCTTGTGGTCATTGGTTCGGGTAGGAATTGCCTCAATCCATTTAGACACATAATCAACAGCGACAAGAATGTATTGATGTCCAAATGAAGGGATAAAGGGTCCCATGAAATCAATGCCCCAAACATCAAAAATTTCGACAGGAAGAATAGGGTTTAAGGGCATCATGTCTCTCTTAGTTATGCTCCCGAGTGCCTGGCATCGAGGGCATGACCGTGAGAAATCCTGGGCATCCTTGAATAAAGACGGCCAATAGAAGCCAGATTGCAAAATTTTTGCAGCCGTCTTTTTCCCGGAGAAATGTCCACCACACCCAGATGCATGGCAGAACTCAAGTATACTGTTGAATTCATTCTCCGGTATGCATCGGCGAATAATCTGATCAGAGCCGATGCGATACAGTTCAGGGTCCTCCCAAAAGTAGTATTTGGCCTCAGATTTGAGTCTATCCCGTTGTTGCTTGGTCCAATCCTGGGGGATTTGACCAACGGCCAAATAGTTAACAATGTCAGCAAACCATGGGGTGTGGACACCTAAAACTATAAGAATGGTTTCATCTGGAAAAGTGTCAGCAATCGGAATGTCCGGACAAGAAGAATCACCTAGGAGTCTCAACAAATGATCCGCCACCACATTTTGTACCCCGATTTTATCCTTGATTTCAAGATCAAATTCTTGAAGAAGAAGAATCCAACGAATAAGCCAGGGTTTAGCATCCTTTTTAGCCAAGAGATGTCTCAAGGCCAAGTGGTCGGTATAAACAATAACATGAGACCCCAAGAGATAAGCCCTGAATTTTTCCAATGCAAATACTACAGCTAGTAATTCCTTTTCAGTAACAGTGTAATTCCTCTGGGCTTCATCCAAAGTTTTACTAGCATAGTAAATGACAAAGGGCTTTCGGTCAATTTTCTGACCCAGGACAGCCCCTACCGCGTAATCAGAAGCATCGATCATGATCTCAAATGGGGCTGTCCAAATAGGTGGTTGCAAAATTGGAGCACAGGTGACTGCCGTTTTTAGGAAATCAAATGCCTTTCGGCATGATTCGTCAAAAACAAACGGCGTTTCTTTGGCAAGAAGATTGCTCAAAGGGCGGGCAACCTTCGAGAAGTCCTTGATGAATCTTCGATAAAATCCCACATGGCCAAGAAATGATCTGATTTGTTTAACTGATGTGGGAGGAGGAAGTTTAGCGATAGCATCAACCTTAGCTTTGTCCACTTCAATTCCCCGTTCAGAGATTACATGACCCAAAACGATGCCCTCTTGGGTCATGAAATGACTCTTTTCCCAGCTAAGGACCAATCGTGTCTTGATACATCGCTTAAGAATCATTTCCAAATTAGCCAAACAAGAGTCAAATGATTCTCCGAAAATGGAGAAATCATCCATGAAGACTTCCATAAACTCTCCCACCATGTTGGAAAATATGGCTAGCATACACCTTTGAAAAGTCGCAGGTGCATTGCATAACCCGAAAGGCATCCTACGAAAAGCAAAGGTTTCGTAGGGACAGGTGAAAGTAGTTTTTTCCTGATCCTCGGGATGGATAGGAACTTGGTTGTATCCCGAGTAGCCATCAAGAAAACAGAAGTACTTCTGCCCGGCTAATTTTTCCAAGATTTGATCAATGAAGGGCAGGGGAAAATGATCCTTTTTAGTGGCAGTGTTCAGCTTCCTGTAATCAATACAAACTCTCCAAGAAGAAGCTGAACGAGTTGTGATAGATTCTCCTCTCTCATTAGTCACAACAGTAATCCCGGCTTTCTTTGGAATAATCTAAACGGGACTTACCCAGGGACTGTCAGAGATTGGATAAATAATTCCTGCATCGAGCCACTTGATGATTTCCTTTTTGACCACTTCTCGCATATTTGGATTCAATCTCCTCTGCATCTGGCGAGAAGGGCGGGATCCATCTTCCAAGAATATTCTATGATTACAGTAAGATGGCTCGATCCCCCTAAGGTCATGAATGGTCCAACCAATTGCCTCCTTATGTTCCTTTAGGACCTTAATCAACTTAATCTCTTGCTCCTTTGTCAATTTAGCACTGATAATCATAGGGAGCGTATTCTGAGGTCCTAAAAATTGATATTTCAAATTCTCGGGCAATGGTTTCAATTCGAGCTGGGGTGGGGTGATGATTGATGGTCGGGTAGATGCTGAAGATTCAACAAGAGGGAGAGGTTGTGAGTGAACAAAATCAGTAACCTCTTCCGAAGATGTTAAGTCAGAGGGTTGCGGGTCAAATTCATCAACCAAAGAGGAACTTTCAATTGAAGAAACTGTCAAACAAGTTTCAATATTAACATTATCCTCATCAAGTTCCTCAATAAATCCACAATCCTCAAATTTGTTGATCGCCTTAAAAATATCTAATTTCATACGTTGGTCCCCAAAGGCGATTTCCATGCTACCGCTTTCACAATTAATGTTGGCCTTTGCGGTAGCCAGGAACGGACGCCCCAGAATGATGGGCGTGTTCCTCAGATTATCTGGTACATCCATGTCAAGGACAAGGAAATCTACAGGAAAATAGAAATCCTTGACCTTAACTATAACATCTTCAATAACGCCTCGCGGGTTTGTGACCGAACGATCCGCTAACTGTAGCGTTACTGAAGTTGGCCGAAGTTTGCCTAACCAAAACTTCTCGTAAAGAGAAGTCGGAATTAGGTTGATGGATGCACCGAGATCCAAAAGTGCTCTATCAAATGTGTAATCTCCGATAATGCAAGAAATCAAAGGAGCACCAGGATCTCTCTTTTTCTGAGGGAGGTAGTGCAGGATAACAGAACTAGCCTGCTCAGAGAGTACCACCTTCCTCGGAACAGATTCTCTCGACTTACGCTTTTGTGTACATAATTCCTTTAAAAATCTTGCGTAAGTCGGTATGTGCTTGATAGCATCAAGGAGCGGGATATTGATCTCAACATTCTTAAATAAATTCAGAAGCTCCTCATTGCTATCAACAGACTTCTTCTTCTTTGCTTTGGTTAAGGCTTCAGGAAAAGGAACACGAGTCAGATCTTTGGAATCGGATTCCTGAGCCTTGATTTCTCCTTTAGAATTCTCCTCTCTCTCCTCAGATTCTTCAGGATTCAAAAGATTAGAATAATGTGGTTGTGGATCCTGAGTCTTCTTACCACTTCTCGAAGTGACAGAATTTGCAGAAGCGTAAGAATTTGGGTCTTGGGGAGGGTTAGGAAAGATTGGAGGGGCTTGATTGACCATGAATTGTTGATTTACAGAAGAAGAAGACGAGGAACCCTACCCAACCACCTGAGCCTGCGCGTGTGGGTCCCTCTGATTTCCGTACCCTTGGGCTTGATTGCCCGAATTCGTAATGTTTCGTGGGTTGGGTACGGGTTGGGATGGTAGAGATCCGGGTTGATGAGAGTTAGCAATGAGCCCGGATTGCAAGTTGTCTAGTGAGTTTTTCATTTGCTGCATGAGCTGGAGCATAGATCCTTGCATCTCTACCATTTGACGGTTCAAATCAGCCTGCCCTGCGGGTTGACGGGCATTCCAAGCTGGCTGATTGACCTGATTCGGAGGCAACTGAGTATATACTTGACCCTGACACATTGGTCGTTGCGGAGCATAATTGCTGGGTCGGAATTGGGTCTGTTGCCCCGGATTTTTCCAAGAGAAGTTAGGGTGGTTTCTCCAACCTGGATTATAGGCATTCGAGTAGGGGTTGGATCTAACATTCTCTTGTACAGCACAGACATCCTCATAGGGTGAGGATGGAGAGAAAGAAAAATAAGGATTAGAAAAACTGGGATCAAAGGCCCCAGTTGGGAACCCATGGGGTTCCGAGAAATGCTGACTCATAGGTTGAGTCGCATCGAGTTGATTCACGAACTCCCGTCCAGAAAGAGCTCGTGAAGAATGGAATCCCGAATTTTGGGATTGAGTGGATTGAGAGTTGTTCATAGAATTGCCAGCCATCCACTCTTCCATTCTTTTAGCAACCAAGTCCACTTTGTCAAGTTTATTACAAATCAATTCCATATCAAATGAATGAGAGTCATGGACTTCATTGACATTTGATCTGGGTTGTTGGGACCGGTTAAAAGTATCCATGGAGGCATGATTAATTGAATTCTCACTCATTTCCTCAAATAAATCATATGCACTATCTGCATCTTTATTGAGGAAATTGCCTCCGCAAGAAGCAACCACATGGTTTCTGAGTTGCTCAGTCAACCCATGATAGAAAATCTGCACGAGTTGCCATTTCGGCACCTCGTGGTGTGGACACCTCCGCAATAAGTCCTGGAATCGCTCCCAGGCCACATGAAACTGCTCCCCCGGCCGCTGGGTAAAAGTAGTGATTGCCCGTCTCAAAGCATTGGTACGACCGACTGGGAAAAATTTCTTCAGAAAGGCCGATTTCAACTCATTCCAAGTTGTAATTGGTCTTCCTATTGTCCTATACCAATGCGCGGCCTTATCCCTAAGAGAGTGGGGGAAAAGCCTCATGATCATTTGCTCCTCGTTTACGTTTCGAGACTTGGTGGTCTGGACCAAAGTGGTCAAGTCCTCCAAGTGTTGAAACGGATCTTCGGAGCCAAGCCCATGATAATGTTTAATCAGGCTTAACACCTGGGGCTTGATTTCTACGTCACCGGCTGGAATCTGGACGCCGGGACATTCCCCGTAATTTGAAGGATCATAAAAATCCTTCAAGGGCTGAGCGCCCTGCATTCTCTGGAACCATTCTTGCATTTTCTGCATTTGTTCCAGCTGCCTTCGAAATTCTTCCTGTGGATTTCCAGGCAGAGGAGGCTGTTGTTCGGCCATGGGATCAAATTGACCAAAATCTAACTTGCGCCTCCTAGAATGTTCTAATGGTCCTTCCAATCGGGGATTCAATGACCATCTTCCCAGCATAAACTAGGAGTAGGTCGGAAGGACCGGGGATAGGGACCCTGCAGCACAACAAAACAAGGCTGTCCTTAAGTGGGGTAGCCTAAGGATCTACTGACTCCCAACACCAGCCTTAAGACTGTAACTGATTTACTCTACTTGCGTCTGTATAATCCAACCAGTTAGAAGGAGGGACTGGGGAGAAGGTTCTTCCTTTGGCTTTCGCCTTCGGTTCCTAGTGTACCCCCCAGCCGCGGTCGTTTGACGCTACTCCCCTAGCTAGACATCAGATTAATCAGTACAAGTAGGTTAATCAAAAACAATCTTAGACTAAGCCTTGAAGAGCGAATCAAACCTTAGGGCCAACGTCTACTAAATTTTATTACGGCCTGGGATTGTGGTGCTTATGGAATGTGATGGGCCCTTACAATGGGTTGTGCCCTTAATGATTGATTGAAATTTGTGTAAGTGCGTGCACAACCAGGGTTTTCAAGCAAGATTATTTATAATGGGTGAATTTTAATGTTCAAATCCTGCTTAAGTAGCTTTTAGGGTTTCAAATTAGGTGAATTGCAATCAAATTTCTAAGCAAACCAAGTTGTAAAACACGGGTGAAGATAGTTTTCCTTTAAAATCAGAAAGAAAGCGGAGTGCCTGGAATATACCTAGATTGAAAACCCTAAGGAGGAGCTACTTGATGAGTTGGTTTTAAATAAAGTGGTGCGGCCCAAACAACTCAAACAATTGGCCACAATTGCACCACTAAGTTAGGCACTCAAAGATGGTTAACCTAGAATGATTTCTACTCTGTTATGTGTTGCTCTGTGTGTACCGGTTCCACAGATCAGAACCCGGTTGAGTAGAAAACAAATCAAGTTAATCAAGTGCCTTGAATGTGGGTGTGTGTTGTGTGTTTGTTGAAAGTTACCCCACAAAATTATCTTTTTGTTATTATTTTTTTTTTATGAATGAGGGTGAAATGAGTGTGAGTAGAAATCCAAACAACCAAACTATTCCTAGGATTTATGCAAACACCTAGGTTAATTGGAATTTGGATTTAATGTGGCGAATGAAATCTATGGAGGGGGAAAGAATGGGGGAGCACTTACAGTTGTCTTCAACTGCACTTTACTCCAGTCTACCACTTGTTGATTCCTTGATGGAGTTCTCTGCAAAACAACAGACACAAGAGAAAGCTAGTTAGAAAACAAATAAAGTGCAAGAAATGCGAAGAAAAGATCGGAAATCGTTGCCTCCCCGGCAACGGTGCCAAAATATTGAACGATTACGAACCTACGCTAACGTGTTTGGTTTTGGAAAACCTGTCGTTGTAGTTCGAAAGCGAAGAATTCGTGTTCAACAAATAAAATTTATACCGAAAATAATTCCGGGTCGAACACAGGGAGGCTACGTTGATCTATTCCGCAATTATATTTTTTTTAAGATTTTCTTTAAGCAAGGCGTTATAATTACAATGGGGCTATCAAACTATGAGAGAGAGAGAGAGAAAGAGAGAGAGAGAGAGAGAAAGAGAACATGCATTCAATATTTCAATAGTTTATAAAAGTTACACTAGAATGCGAAAAATCAAATTACACTATAAAGCAGAAAATTCTACACTAGAAAAGTTGTAAATAAGAATGGGGAGAGAAATGTTATCCTCCTCGACGATTGCTTGGAGGACGAGCAGGACGGGACGACGCCTGGACGAAGGAGAATGAAGCGGGACGAAGGAGGATGAATCAGAAGAACGGGAATGAAGCAGCACGTCGTCGTCGTCGCGTGATCCACTTCCGAAGGACAGCCCCCAAGCCAGCCAAGGACGCATCTCGGCCGTTGATCTTCGATCGAACGGCCGAGATCCGCGCGCTCGCCCGCGGTCGCCGCGACAAAGCGCGGGCATGGCGCAACGGTTAGTGCGCACGCCCGCGTCGCGGCGACGTGCGTTCGAATTGCGCGGAGCGGAAATCACTTGCGGGCGAAGGGCGCGGCAAAATTGAGCCGCGCGATCAGAAGCGAGCGGCTAGGATTGCGCCACGCGGCGCGACGACAGCGCCCCACCTCCCACGCGCGCGCGCACGCCGGGCGGAAACGCGCGCGCGCACGCGCGCCCGAGGCGCGATCCTAGCGCAGGCGCGGGAGGATCTCAGCCGTCCGATCATCAATCGGACGGCTCTCGTTCGACATCCACGGATCGCGCCTGAAGAGAGAGAGGGGCGGGCGGCTGACCGGCGGTAGAAGGCCTTCACCGACGTATCTGGAAGCGGTTTTAGCGAGGTTCTGGATGTCGCTAAAGCACATTCTTCTTTTAGGAAGCCCTTAACTCTATTTGAACCCCCTTCTACCACCATTCAAGGCATCCTCTCCCACTTGCAACTACTCCACTCCTCTCCTAGCTAGTCTTAGGCACTCTTGTAATCGCCGGAGACGACGAGCCGCCGACGGAGCCTCCTCCACCGCCGTGGCTGCCTCGTCGCTCTCCACTCTCTCTCTACCTCTCTCTCTCTCTTTTAAGCTTTCATTTACTTTTGTTGAAGCATGTATTTAATATTGTAAACCATGAACTATGAATGCATGTTTAATGAAATTATTTTCCATTTAGTTGCCATTTTAATTTCTATTTAAAGTGCATGATCAAAACCAAGAGCTTTCTAACCCTAAACTCTCTCTATCTCTCACTTTTCAAAATCGCCTCTTTCGCAAGCAAAACTCCGCCTTTTTCGTGACAACAAGTGGTAAACAAAATCCGATTTCCACGCCTCCCTGAGATCGACACTCGGACTCACCTCCGTTTACTTCTTTTAAAACCGACGTATCAAGTGCAACTATAACGACACCTCTTAACACACACGCACGAAGACACGTCAGTTTTTGGCGCCGTTGCCGGGGAGGCAACGGATTTGTTTTATCACCTCCATTCCACCTTCATTCTCATATCGTCTAATGCCCTATTTTCCTTTTTACTTGACGGTTGCAGGAATTCGACGCATGGACAGCGAAGCGACGCATTCCACTATGGTAGCAAGGAAGTAGGCGCCTCAAGGACCGATAGTGAGTACTCTCTCTCTCTCATTGTTTGCTTGCGTGAAAAAGCTAAAAAAATCATAAAAACTGAAAAAAAAATTGGCGTGGTGAATGATTGCTTGACCCACATTCTTAACACATCACCCTACAAAAAAAAATGTACACTCTAATATGCTGGATAAATTCTTGGAGTGTTCTTTTCTCTTTCTCTTGAGTGGTGTTTGCGAAGCCACCGTGAGTTGACCTGGGCCGCACCACTCAACCCTAAAACTGACTCATCTAATAGAAGCTGCATGATTATCAGGATGAGTACACTAGGGTTTTAGAGCCTCTACAAAATAAAAGGAAATCTACTTTCACTAAGTTGTGTGCAGAACTTGACGTGCCCACTGAAACTTGTTTGAAAATATTAAGACACGTCAACCCTAAAAAGTACTTAAGTAAGGATGAAACACTAAAAGACACTATATCTTAACAAATCCTTTCTTGAAAATCATGTTTTGCTAGAAGCACACACTTTGAAAGTAGAACATTAAGAGAAACCACCCCAATCAACGCCTCATCACATCACCCTAAGCACAAGCACTATCCTAGCCCTTTAAAACTGAGTAGACGTGCCCTAGGCAGGACTGAGTTAAGTCTCAAAAGGTGAGGTTTTGTCTGCTAGGCACTTGGCTTTCATTCCCTTGGTAGAATCTGGTGACTAGGCTGCGGGGCAGTGTCAAACGACCGCGGTTGGGGGTCTATGGAACCGGAGGCGCAAGCCAAAGGAAGAACCTTCCCTGCAATCCCCTCGTAATCAACCTGGCCAGATTAGCCTTGAGAAGGGGAGTCCAGTGCTTACGGACTTAATCACCCTTTGTGAGATTTCTAGGTCTCCTAAGGAATACACCATAAGGATTAGGCTTGCGTGCTTGATTGAAACACATTTCTCGCATCTGTCGCCCTCCGCATCCCCTCCTGTTCTTCTCTAGTGTATGCACGGGAGGCGCTCACTGCATCCCGAATTGTGTGTTTTGGGGCAGGAATCTAGGCGATGTAATTCTGTTGAAAACATGGCTGAACCTAGGGTAGATGAGGCTGAAGATCAACCCCCACCAGATGCTATGGCTGTCGTCCAGGCTCAAATCAATGCTAACCATCGGCTTCAGCAACAACAAATCCACACCATCATGCAAGCCATACAACGGTTACAGAACCCGCAAGAACAACCACCACCTTTCAATGACATACCAGGACAACCACCACTTGATTTACCACCATTTCAGAACCAGCCAAGACCCCTCCGTGATTTATATAACCCTTCTGCCATTAGAGTCGAGCCACACCTTAGGATCCCCTAAGGGAGACGATTTTGAGCTAAAACCTAATGTATTAAGTCTAATCCAGAGCCACTTTCATGGAAGCTCAAATGAAGACCCCTTTCAGCACCTAGAAGATCTCGACCGCATAGCAAGAACAGTAAAACCTAGGAACATTAGCCTTGACATTGTTCTAATCAAGATGTTCCCTTTCTCATTAAGAGACAAGGCTTCTCATTGGCTTAGAACCCTAGGTAGACCCATCACCACCTGGGAGGAACTGAGGCATGCATTTTTAAAGAAATTCTTCCCCATAGGAAAGACCAATGCCCTCAGAAGAGCTATCACTACCTTCACACTCCAGGGTGGGGAACAATTTCATGAGGCGTGGGAAAGATTCAATGAACTTTTGAGGAAATGCCCACACCACGAAGTTCAAGGTGGCAATTGGCCCAGATCTTCTACCACGGTCTGGATAGCAACCTACGGAACTTCGTCGATGCCTCATGCGGGGGAAACTTCCTAAACAAAGACGAGGAGAGCGCGTTTGAGCTCTTTGAGTCTATGAGCGAGAATTCGCTCAACAATGCCTCCATGAACCAGTTTAACAGATCCAGTCAACCCCGTGGTGGGATTTATGAGGTGCAAGCAAATTCTGGAATGGTTGACATGGACATCATTGCCAAAAAGTTGGATCGAGTGGAATTGGTGGACAAGAAGATTGATGAGCTTCTAAACCAGACCAGGAACCCCTTACAGACTTTCACCCTAGCAAAAGGAGCACATAATGTTGACTTGGTCCAACCCTTCACCCAACTGAACCTGGAACAACCCCCAACCATGTTCCAAGGAGGAACCTTTGCTCCCTCGACCCTTGATTACTCCCTTCCTTCTTCATCAACATCGGCTATTCTAGAAGATGTGCAAGCCGTCCAAGGATATGCAAAACCTGACCCTTTCTCCAACACTTACAACACCGGCTGGCGTAATCACCCCAACTTTGGTTGGACAAACCAGAAACTACCGCAATTCCAAAACCAGCCC
The DNA here is from genome assembly GCA_037157565.1 of Thalassia testudinum. Lineage (NCBI taxonomy): Eukaryota > Viridiplantae > Streptophyta > Magnoliopsida > Alismatales > Hydrocharitaceae > Thalassia > Thalassia testudinum. The sequence continues at coordinate 1,772,224 of JAZHRO010000028.1, forward strand.
AGGCCAAACCAACAGCCACACTTGCCCCCCTATCAGCAAGGACCACCAGTTAGACCCCAATATAACCAAAATAGGGCGGCCCCTCCCCCACAAAACCAAATGGACACCCTAATAAAGATGATGGCTGACATGAACCAAAAACATCAGGAAGAAATGGCCTTGATAAAGGGACAGTTAAGCCAACTCTTGGACTGTAAACAGCAAGGATCTCTACCTTCCCAACCACAACCAAACCCGCGAAACATAATTAACAGAGGCCCCAATTCGCAAGGGTTCCAAGGCAACCCCGGGCAGGCTCATATGGTCCAACCGGCTCCACAAACACCTCCTGGGTTTGGCGCCTCTTCATCCTCATCTTCTCAAGGATCACCCCATGGCCCCAATGCCTCTGCGAATGCGGTGACCTTGAGAAGCGGCACCAAAACCCAAGATCCCAAATGGCCGACTCTCCCCGAGACTTTACCCGACTTAGAAGAAACACCAACCAAGGACCCAAACATGGAACCAATTCAGACACCCTATCCTGAGGCCTTGGAAACAATCAAGAGAAAAAAGAATACTGTGGAAACTGAGGAGCTGATGGAAATTTTTAAACAAGTACAGATTAATATTCCGCTTCTAGAAGCTGTCAAACACATCCCCACTTACGCCAAGTTCTTAAAGGATGCCTGCACACCCAAGCGTAAGCCGAGACCTCAAGCACCTAGGAAGGTTGTACTCTCTGAGCAAGCCAGTTCCGTGATATCAAGCAACCTTCCACTCAAACGAACTGACCCAGGAGCACCCCTGATTTCCTGCAACATCGGGGACATGACATTTGATAGAGCGCTCCTGGACCTAGGTGCTTCTATCAACCTAATTCCCACAACCTTGTACCACCAATTTGGTTTTGGGGAGCTGGCACCAACCCCTGTCACCATCCAGCTGGCGGATAGATCAGTGAAAACCCCGAAGGGGGTTGTCGAGGACGTGATTGTACGGGTCAAGGACTTCTATTTCCCAGTCGACTTTTTGGTGCTCGACATGGAAGTCCCAGAAAAATTACAGAACGCACCCATAATCTTAGGTAGACCTTTCTTAGCCACGGCTAAAGCAAACATCGATTGCGACACGGGATGTATGGAAATCGCCTTCGGAGATAGGAAAATGCAATTGGATATCTTCCGGGCAACAAAGTCTTTTGATTGTGATTACATTGAGGAACATGATCCCGTGGAAACTTTAATCGAGGAATGCCTTACCCTCAATTCTGTCTCAGACCACCAAACCCGTAGTTCTGACTCGTCACCATCATTACCTGTGGACCTCTGTAAGGCTGAGTATCATCACATGACACCATTTGAAGAAATCGATGTTGATCAACTACCGCCCTTTCCATTCCCATCGACTGTGGTCCCACCCGCACCTGAACTTAAACCATTGCCCGAGAATCTCAAGTACGTCTTCTTGGGACCTGGCCAGACCTTCCCAGTGATTATTAATTCCCATCTAACCAAGGATCAGGAACTAAGGTTGACTGCAACTCTTTCAGAACATCGGGCCGCCATTGGTTGGACCATCTCAGATCTAAGAGGAATTAGCCCCACCTATTGCACCCACAAGATTTACCTGGAAGACAGGGCCCGACCTTCCTGCCAGATGCAGAGACGGTTAAACCCTAACATGCGGGAGGTCGTTAAAAAAGAAATTATCAAGTGGCTCGACGCCGACATCATCTACCCTATCTCTGATAGCCCCTGGGTGAGCCCCACTCAAGTGGTTCCAAAGAAGGCTGGGCTCACCGTTGGCACTAATGATCATGGCGAATCCATTCCCACCCGCACCACCACCGCATGGCGGGTGTGTATTGATTATAGGAAGCTTAACGAAGCCACTAAGAAGGACCACTTCCCCTTGCCATTCATTGACCAAATCCTTGAAAGATTGGCAGGGCAAAAGTATTTTTGCTTCCTGGATGGATATTCAGGATATAACCAAGTCGCAATTGCTCCGGAAGATCAGGAAAAGACCACATTCACTTGCCCGTATGGCACGTTTGCATTCCGTCGAATGCCGTTCGGGTTATGCAACGCACCCGCGACCTTCCAGCGTTGCATGCTAGCCATTTTTTCAGAAATGGTGGGTGAATACTTGGAGGTCTTTATGGATGATTTCTCTGTATTCGGGAATTCATTCGACCATTGTTTGAGCAACTTGGAGAAAATCCTGAAACGATGTATCGAGGTTAACTTGGTGTTAAGTTGGGAAAAGAGCCATTTTATGGTTCAAGAAGGAATTGTCCTCGGACACATCGTTTTGCATAAGGGCATCGAGGTAGATCGAGCTAAGGTTGATTTAATTTCAAAACTTCCCCCACCTAGTTCGGTCCGACAAATTCGCTCTTTCCTAGGACATGTTGGCTTCTACCGAAGGTTCATCAAAGACTTTTCCAAACTTTCCAAACCCTTGACCGACCTTCTAGCCAACGACGCCACTTTCCACATGTCTCCTGATTGCACCCAAGCTTATCATACCCTCCGGGACTTAGTCTCCACCGCACCTGTACTTCAACCCCCAGACTGGTCCCAGGATTTTGAGATTATGTGTGACGCTTCAGATTTTGCCATAGGCGCTGTCCTGGGACAAAGGCAAGACAAGAAGCCCGTGGTGATCTACTACGCGAGCAAAACGTTGGACGAGGCCCAACGTAATTATACGGTCACAGAAAAAGAGTTGCTTGCTGTAGTCTTTGGACTGGAAAAATTCCGATCATACTTGCTGGGATCCCACGTGACTATCTACACCGACCATTCAGCCATCCGGCACCTGTTGGCCAAAAAGGACGCAAAACCCAGGCTCATCAGATGGATCTTGCTTTTGCAGGAATTTGACCTGGAAATCCAAGACAAGGCAGGATCGAAAAATGTGGTGGCTGACCACCTGTTAAGACTTCATCCAGACCACATTGGACCCTCCCTACCTCTATCTGATACCTTCCCTGATGAACACATCCTAGCCGTGCAAGACAAGAAAATGCCATGGTATGCTGACTATGTCAACTACCTGGTTATAGGACAAACCCCGCACAGCTGGTCCAGACAGCAACGGGACAGGTTCTTGGCTGAGGCCAAGCACTATTTCTGGGATGATCCCATGCTGTTTCGCCTCTGTGCTGATCAGATCATCAAGAGGTGCCTCCCCGAAGACGAAGTTCAGAGTGTGCTTTCCTTTTGTCATGACCAAGCATGTGGCGGCCATTTCTCTGGCAAGAAAACAGCTGCAAAAGTTTTGCAGTCTGGATTTTATTGGCCGTCCCTATTCAAGGATGCACACATCTTTGCCAAGACTTGCTCACGATGCCAAACACTAGGGACAATGACCAAAAAAGATATGATGCCCCTTCAGCCCATTTTGATTGTCGAAATTTTCGACGTTTGGGGTATCGATTTTATGGGCCCCTTTCCACCATCCAACGGCTTCGAGTATATCCTGGTCTCGGTAGACTATGTTTCCAAATGGATTGAAGCTGTCGCCACCCGACGATGCGATCACAAGACAGTCATGGACTTTGTAAAGAAGAACATCTTTTCCCGGTTTGGAATACCCAAGGCCATGATCAGTGATGGTGGAAGCCATTTTATCCATTCCCAGTTCCGTGCCCTATTTAGAAAATACGGGGTAAACCACCGCATTGCCACCCCGTATCATCCACAAACAAATGGGCAGACTGAGGTCTCAAACAGACAAATCAAGAACATTTTACAGAAGACTGTGAGACCTGACAGGAAAGACTGGTCCACACGACTTGATGATGCCCTGTGGGCATACAGGACCGCTTTTAAGACCCCGATAGGCATGTCACCTTACCGCTTGGTCTTTGGCAAAGCTTGCCATCTCCCTGTCGAATTGGAACACCGGTCTTACTGGGCTGTTAAGCAATGTAACATGGATCCCCAGTTAGCTGGTGCGCAAAGGACTCTTCAATTATCTGAGCTTGAAGAAATTCGTCGGGACGCCTTTGACAATAGTCGGCTATATAAGGAGAAAATGAAAGCCGTCCACGACCGACTCATTCATCGGAAAACCTTTGAGCCAAACCAACAAGTCTGGCTATTTGATGCACGCCTGAAACTCTTTCCAGGGAAACTTAGGTCCAAATGGACAGGACCATTTCGGGTGGTCAAGCCCTATTCCAATGGGGTAGTCGAAATCGCCGATCTTAATACCGGGCACACCTTTACAGTCAATGGTCAAAGATTGAAGCATTTCCTGGCCCAGGTACCCCCCAAGGAAAGTGTCACCCTTGTTGAGGGTTGACACCAAGCACCGCCCAGCTGGAGGCGTTAAACTCAGCGCTTCCTGGGAGGCAACCCAGCGGATTCAGACTGATCTGGTAGTCTACGTCACTCAGGTACTATCTTTTTAAACCCTTCTGCATCCATGAATCTGCCAATGAGGACATTGTCCAACTTAAGCATGGGGGGGATGGTAAATTGCATAATCCTGAGCTTAATTAATCAGTCTGAATGAATAAAAAAAAAAAAATTTGAATTTAGGAAGAAAAACTTAGGTATTAGAAACTTGTCAATAGTGGGAAATAATACAAAAAGAACTTAAACACTTAGACTTTTCAGGCCTTCAGGCTTAATCAGCCCTGGTGTCCGTTAAAATATAGATTTAGCGGTGAGTCCTGGCAACTTTAAGCTATTCTAATCCACCTACTAAATAAGGTGATAAGTATACGACTTATCAACTCATCCTCTAACTCAGGAAAACTTTGAGTCTAAGCATCTACACACATTTCTGCACAGACTCACTTCTCGGAGATTTTGACAGAAATTGGGTAGCTAATGAACTCTCTAGGGTGGTATGGCTGGCAAGTTGTCGTGGGTAACAGCCCATTGGCAGGTTGTCCAGAACCCAGCCACAGGCCATTTCTTTTTCGCTGCCTCTAGGTACATTTGAGATTAGGGAAGCCACCTACGTAAAAAAAAAAAAATAATAATAATTAAAAAAAAAAAAAGGGAAAAAGAAGAAAAGAAAATAAACCACACTTCACCGCACAAGTATGGCTGGCAAGTGATCGTGGGTAACAGCCCATTGGTCGGTTGTCCAGAGCCCAGCTCAATAATTGCACAAAAAAAGAAGACCAAAAACACCTAAGGAAGAAGCGGGGAAGTAGTACAAGCCGGGGAGATATACACTGGAAAATCCTTGTGTTGACCCCAAGTAAAATGAACGTAGGGAGAAAGCTACCAATCGAACAAATACACCTTCAGGCAAAAATTTATTTTCTTTTCCGGTCACCTAGAGGCGTAGAAACTCGAAGTCTGTCTCAATTACCGTTAAGTAAGTCTATCACAACATTCACACCAAGATGCTTAGCACTTAGGGTTTTGACCGAGTTTTGGGTGGGTTGGGTAGCCGTAAAAAGTTACCAACCCACACTGAATTCTAAAAATTCTAAAAAGACATATATAGATATATACGTATACATAAGTATAGTTATATATACAAAGCAAGGATTCGGGCGATTCATATTTTGGCAGACACCCGGGCGCTGCTTAGTCTTTGTAGATTAAGATCTTCGTATAGTTCCTCTTATTGACAAGTAACGAAGTGCCTAAGCAATTACTTCTTGAATTCGCCAAAGAAATAAAGGCTAGAATAAACCTTGCTAGGGACTAGCAAGGAGTAAGCTTGGGGGTATGATAACACCACGCAAGGGGGTAGTAATTAGGTTGAATATGGCCCATCTTTAGAATAAAAGGCACAACATAAAGTAGAATAGGAGCATTGCATGCATCAAGTACCAAGATTGCTTATAAACTGTATTAATGGCCATTTGTGTAAAGCATTTGTCAAAGCAGGCCTCACATGAGCAATCGGACCGCACGGATGGATTCAGGACGACGAACGGAGTCTAACGGACTCAAGATCGGCCAAATTCGACATCCGGAGCTCCCACAATGGGCCCAAGAAATCCTGACCGTTGATCCGGAGCTCCCACAATGGGCCCAAGAAATCCTGACCGTTGATCTGGAGATCAACGGCCTAGAACGCGCCATGTCGCCCCGCCCCCGCCGCTCGCACGCCCCCAAGCCAGCCAAGGACGCATCTCGGCGACGCGCGTTCGAATCGCGCGGAGCGGAAATCACTTGCGGGCGAAGGGCGCGGCAAAATTGAGCCGCGCGATTAGAAGCGAGCGGCTAGGATTGCGCCTCGCGGCGCGACGACAGAGCCCCACCTCCCACGCGCGCGCGCACGCCGGGCGGAAACGCGCGCGCGCACGCGCGCCCGAAGCGCGATCCTAGCGCAGGCGCGGGAGGATCTCAGTCGTCCGATCATCAATCGGACGGCTCTCGTTCGACATCCACGGATCGCGCCTGAAGAGAGAGAGGGGCGGGCGGCTGACCGGCGGCAGAAGGCCTTCACCGACGTATATGGAAGCGGTTTTAGCGAGGTTCTGGATGTCGCTAAAGCACATTCTTCTTTTAGGAAGCCCTTAACTCTATTTAAACCCCCTTCTACCACCATTCAAGGCATCCTCTCCCACTTGCAACTACTCCACTCCTCTCCTAGCTAGTCTTAGGCACTCTTGTAATCGCCGGAGACGACGAGCCGCCGACGGAGCCTCCTCCACCGCCGTGGCTGCCTCGTCGCTCTCCACTCTCTCTCTACCTCTCTCTCTCTCTTTTAAGCTTTCATTTACTTTTGTTGAAGCATGTATTTAATATTGTAAACCATGAACTATGAATGCATGTTTAATGAAATTATTTTCCATTTAGTTGCCATTTTAATTTCTATTTAAAGTGCATGATCAAAACCAAGAGCTTTCTAACCCTAAACTCTCTCTATCTCTCACTTTTCAAAATCGCCTCTTTCGCAAGCAAAACTCCACCTTTTTCGTGACAACAAGTGGTAAACAAAATCCGATTTCCACGCCTCCCTGAGATCGACACTCGGACTCACCTCCGTTTACTTCTTTTAAAACCGACGTATCAAGTGCAACTATAACGACACCTCTTAACACACACGCACGAAGGCACGTCACCGCCCGCCCGCCTGCACGTGCGATCGCACGTCCACGCGGGAGTCCAATCGCGCGTCGTCCTGATTGAGCGCGCACGACCGTTGGATCTCCATCTGACGCTCATCCGCGCCTGCTCAATCGCGCCTTCCGCTCCCTCGCCGCGGCTCGAACTCGCGCCCCGCGCTCGTGTAAGCGCGCTCGACCGCTACGCTGCGGGGCGCGGATGGTCGAGCGCATGTTTTAAGCGCCGGGCGGCCACAGCCATTGGATCGAGATCCAACGGCGGAGAGGAGACGGGTGCGCGGTCTTCACAAGATGCATGCGGCCGTTTGGGCGGCTGAGATGGCGCCACATGGCACCATCTTGGCCGTCCATCTTCTGGAAGTTGTAGATGGTGCCACGGATGTCGGATTGACTCGATTTTTGTGTCGTTGGGCTGCGATCGTCGATCTGAATTCATCTGTGCGGTCGGATTTGTCATCTGAAGTGTGGATTTACACCATCCTGGCCCTTGATCTTCTAGGGTTCCCCGGTCTCTATCTGATGCTACGGATGCCTAATTAGGGCGATCTTGGAGTCGTTGAACTCCAATCGTCGCCCTGATCACATCCATACGGTTGGATCTTTGATCCGAGGCCCCGATAAAATATTTTCCCTATCCAAGCACATAAAAGGAGACAATTAACCTCCATTTTATTCAAACCACTCTAAATGTAAGATGATGCATGTTATGCAATATTTATATTATGAAATGCAATCCTATGCTTAAGAACATGCATATATAGACATTTTAAGTAGTGTAAATGTGTTTACATCAAGTGGCAACTGCTGTAATTGAAGAGAGCACCTCTGCTGCAAGCGCACGCAAAGAAGGTGGGAAGATAGTCCCACCTTGGAACTGGAAGAGGCACAACACCCGCAAAAATTGATTTTCTATCAGAGGCTTATCGCCTCCAACTCACGAGGTGAGGTCCCTCTCTCCCCATCTCACGGCCTCGTCCGCGACCACGCTCTGTGGACCTAATCTTGACCCGACCCGACTAGCACGCCTCACCCATCACCGCACGCTGGTGGGCCTGGTCCCAGGCACTTACCCAACCCGATTACCCTGGAAAAGCGCGGCTTTGGGAGAGCGGAACCTAAGAGAGAAAGGAGGGGAGAGTTCACATGGGTATGGGGTAGGTTTTGCTCTGCAGGCTAAGAGGAGGAGAAGCGAAGCTAAAGAAGTCAGGAAGGAGAAGGCTAAGGGCTACAGTAGAGAAGTAAAGGAAGAGAAAGGAAGAGAAGGAAGAAGCTGAAAGAAGGAGAAGCTTAAGGCAGCAAGGCAAAGGAAGAAGAGAAGGCAGCCGGTAGAGAGAGGGAAAGAAGAAAAGGAAAGCCAAAGGAAGAGAAGGAGGCAGAGGAAGCTCAAGGAAAGGCTAAGGCAAGAAAGCTGAAGAAGAGAAAAGCCAAAATCAGAAGAAGAAGGAAGGAAGAAGAATTCGCAAAGGAAAAATCAGAAAGAAGAAGAGAAGAGAATCAAAGAAAGAAGAAAAGCACTGTAGCATCATCATTTTAAGACGTCCGATTTACAAATCAGACATACAATTTTGAGTTTAATTCATATACATTGAGTTCTCTTGCATTTTGTGCTATAAATTTACTCCTACATTTTTGCACTGTGACATTGATATTATTGCTTATTCTAAATTGTGATCTTGATTTCTAAAATCCAATTTGCTCCCTGTGTTCGACCTCGAACTTTAAACTTTGAGCAATAAAATTATATTTGTTTTGAATGCTTTTTCAATTGTACTACAACTCGATATTCTTAAAACCCGATTCAGGGATCATTAAACACTGACTTTCATCAGACCTAAGAAAGGTTCTAGTGTAAAACCATCAGACGACATACAGGACGTCTAGCACTAGGTCTGGACATCTGGAAACCTAATTAAGTGTAGGAATGGATTCCCAAGAACCTAAACGGCTATAATCCTCAAGACAAGTGATTTCGACTCAATCGAGGCTCAACGATCACACATCAGATGTCTAGGGTCCTCTACGGACATTTGATATAAGCCTAAAGGTTATTGTCCTCAACAGTAATTTTGTTAGCCAACGTTCCACTAATTTGGCATCTAACACAACCATCAGACGTCTTCTGAGACATCTGGACTAAGGTATGGATGTCTGATTTCAACAAACAGAAGGTTCTAAGTCTAGCCTATGTTATTGGACATCTGAGTCAACAGTCAGACGTCTTAAAAGTCAAGATCAGACGTCTGATTTTCAGATTGGACATCAGATTAAGCTTTCTGAAACGTATTTTGGTTTTCTAAGTTCTCTAAGAAAACCTAAGTATCCTAGGGTCTGGCAAGTGTTCCTAGGAATACTTTGAGGGTACTTTGAGGCTCTTTAACAAGCTACTAAGAAAGAAAATAAATAGAAACAAAAGAACAAATAACAAAGTACAATGAACAAGAAAGGAAATCTATCCTATTCTTTATCTCTTTCCTTCTTCAAGCTTTCGCTCCTAGCGAAGCTCCTCCTCCGTCAAGCTCTTCCAATCCACCATGGACGCGAGCTCGAACTCCGTCTCTACACTTGTCTCCATTTGCAACTTGGCCTGAAAGTTAGGACTCAAAAGTAAATGTTAAATAACAAGTATTTGTTATCATCAAAATAAACGATCGTAGTGCTCTAGCACCAATAATTAAGGATAAGGACCCAGGAGAGTTTTTACTTGGGAAGTAAGTTATCGTAATTGAGGATGAGATTTGTGATTGCTCTAGTCCAATCTTGGGAGGATTCCCAGGTTGAACCTCTGATAGGAGTGCCGATGTCAAAATCCACTTAGGCACCTATAAGGGTGATACGTTTTATGAGACCAAGGTTGACCAGGATGTTCTAGAGAAATCAAATAAGGATGAACTGATTTCTTCACCTAGATCCCTAAGCCGGGGTACGAGAAAACATATGTCTCTGTGGAACAAAAAGTGATTGATGATTTCGAGACATACATTAATGTAGATTTAGAATTCTTTGATTCTGAAGGTGAAGAATGATTATGCAAAGTCTCACATGAGTTTACAAACACGATTTTAATGAGATGACTAGGCTTGAGGAATTTGATAAATCATTTGATGGCCCTAAAATTGAGGAACTTGATCCTCTTAGGGCTCACAAGGTGGATTCAGATCCTCATTTCATGGAGGATTCAATTCAAAGCCCCGATCCTCAATCACACCCCATTGAGCTTACTGATGAGTTCGATTTTGAGATCACTAGACCCAAGTCAATTCTGATTCTACAACAAATCCTGGACTTGGACATTTTAGATGGGGTGATTAATATCCAGGAGGTCCCAAAATTCAAAATGCTGAATGTGGAGGATAGGAATTGGGAAATGATGATTTGGTAAGCCAATTTTAGAGGAAGTAAACGACCGAGTCTAAGGGTTCCTATTTGTCTGAAACAACCAACCTTCTACCACGACCTTTATGACATCTTTGATTCAAAGGATGTCCAACCCAAGCACACATTCATAGATTATCCTTTTGAGCTTGATTTCTCTGTAAATTGACTTTTTGACCATGGGTTGCATCCTCACAAATTGCAGGCCCGACCCCGCTTGCATACTGGTCTCAAGTTTTGGATAATTTTTATCCAGAACCTTAGATATACTCAACCATGGGGTATGGGTCTGCATCACAATCTGGTCCATCTGTGGACATCTTCTCCTGGTAGGTCTAAAGCTAAATTTTCTTATTCTGATTCTAACATGCACTTGTGAATTCTTTGTTTCTTCTTCTTTGTACAGTGTGCCTAGCTAAAGGCACTAAATTCATCACGTATAAAATTTCTTTTCATCTCGGAGTCGACCTGTTATTCACGCAATTCAGGTGCTTTCTACTCTACTCCACTCAGTTTCATGTCTTTTTAATACAATAAGGGCATTGCATTAGATAGGCATGGGGAGTGGATATTCATCTCTGAATTATTTCGTCAGCTCTGCAGATTCTTTTTGTTTTCTTTTTATTATTAAAAAAATTATGGAATTAGGAAACAAAACTTGGGCTTTAGAAAATTTTCAATCTTAGAGAATAAAACTATATAATTTGAATACTAAGACCCTTCAGGTCTTCGAGCTTAATCAGCCCGGGTGTCCACTAAAATGTGGACTTGTTTCTCGAGTCCTCACCATTCTAAATTCAAATTTTAATTGGTTAAATAAGTTGAGGTGATAAGTACACGACTCACCAACCTGCCCTCTGATTTGAGGGGATTTTAAGTCTAAGCATCTACACACTATTTGCACTGACTCGCTTTTCAGGGACTTTAATGGAAATTGGGTAGCTAATGAACCTTCTAGGGTGATATGGTTGGCAGGTTATCATGGGTAACAGTCCATTGGTAGGTTGTCCAGAGCCCAGTCACACGACCATTCTTTTCCTACTGCCCTTAGGTAAATCTTAGATTAAGGAAGCCACCTACATAGAAAAATATAAAAAAAATAAAAAAATTCCCAAAAAGAAAAGAAAAAGAAATAGAAAAGGAGAAAAAAAATAAAAGAAAAGAAATAACCCACACTTCACCGCACAAGTATGGCTGGTAAGTTATCATGGGTAATAGCCCATTGGAAGGTTGTCCAGAACCCAGCTCAAGAAATGCACATATAATTCCAAAACACTTAAAAAGAACCGGAGAAGTAGAATAAGCCAGGGAGATATACACTGGGTTCGCCCTTATGTTGACCCCATAAAAATAAAAGTAGGGAGAAAGCTACCGGTCGAATAGATACACCCTTAGGCAAAATTTCTTTCCAAGGCCACCTAGGGGCGTAGAAACCCGAAGTCCGTTCTAACTGCCGATCAGTGAGTCTATCACATTTCACATATAAAGATGCTTAGAACTTAGGGTTCTCTTCGAGTCTTGGGTGGGTTGAGTGGCTATAGAAAGCTGCTCCGAAACCCTAAACTCAAAAATCCAAAAAAATTAGAAAAGAAGAAAACGATCCTTCTTTGAATAAGGCAAAGGCTTGAGGCGATCTCCATTTTGGCAAACACCCGGGTGCTATTATGTCTCTATAGTTCAGGTCGTAGTTGAAATTCATAAGTGTTAAAAAAAACTATTGTCCATGAAATCCGACCTAATTCTCTTATAAATAGCATGTAGTTTTGCTATGAACTAGCAAAAGATAGGTGTTGAAGTAGAAAATCTGCGCAAATGGAGCTGAGTTTTGAAAACACATTGTTGTAGTGTTATTTGCGAGAAAAACCATCAACAAATAAATTTAACTGAAACTCGAAAAGAATTCTAGGTCGAACACAGGGAGGCGGACACTTGATTAAAAATCATGTTTATTTTATTGTCACAAAGTAGATTATCTGGTCAAATTGAATCTAAACTAGCTATCTACTTAAAGAATAAATAATAGAAGAAAGAGAAAGAATATTACAAATAAAGAGAAAACAGAGATAAAATAAACATGGATTTCATTATCATAGAGCAATGTTCATTACAACTACTTGCTACACTAGAAAGCAGGAAATATACACTAGAAAGCGGGAAATCTACACCAGAAAGCAATAAAAGAAGGTGGAGAGAAGTTATCCTCCTCGTCGGCTGCTTGGAGGACGAGCCGCGTTGACGGAGCGCCCGAACAAAGGTGGTGATATGTGAGACGAAAGAGAACAACGATGGATGAAAGAGAACGGAGCAGGGCGACATCGCAGTGGGATCCGCTTCCCGAATGGCATTGAGAGGACCACCACGGGATGCTCCACGAAGGAGGTGAGAAGGTGGAAAAATTGTATTTTTAACTCTAATGGAGCATCCCGGGTTTGGGACAAGCTCTTAGAGCTTTGGAGGGGGTAAGAGAAGAGAGGAAGGGATGAAGAAAGTGTGGGGATCGTACGGCTATATATAGGTGTAGATTGGAGGGGGAAAATAGGTCATAACACTTTAAAACATTAAATCAGGGTTCTTTAGTGACGCATAAAATCGTCACTAAAGCCTAGATCGTGGGCGGCGTGCACGCGCACCCATGCCTTCTCTCCTTCCTTGCGCCTCAACGCATAAGCCACGATCTCGCGATCTCAGCTGCCCGATCGCAAGATCAAACGGGTTAAATGCACCGCGCCCGCACTTCATCACATGCCTGTGCATGCGATGGCACGTGTAGAAGCACGTCATCACGCGTGTACGTGATCCAAAGCACCTTCACACTCCACGTCTCCGCTCCTTGCCCGTACGATCTTCATCTGACGGCTGAATTGAATCCTCCCATGAACCACTCTCGAAGTTGAGGCTCGCAAGGGCTCGACCCCATGCCTCTTCTTCGCGTGAAGCGCTTGTGTCCACTACGCTACATCGGTGGATGGTCGCAGTTTTAATCTTAGGCTCAAACGTGCTCGACCGTTGGATGAAGATCCAACGGTTGAGAGCGCTCGAGTGTTGAATCTTCATCAGTGTGCGAGTACTCCTTTGGCCAGTTGGGCGGCTAGGATGGCGCCACATGGCGCCATCTTGGTCATCCACCTTCTATGTGTTGTAGATGGTGCCACGGATGTCAGATTGAATCAATTTTCATGTAGTTAGGCTGCGATTTGCGATCATCGATCCAAACCCATCCATGCGGTTGGATTTGTCATCTGAAGTGTGGATTGACACCATCATGGCCCTTTATCTCTGATTTTCCTCGGGTTGTATCTGATGCTACGGAAGTCCGATCAAGGCAATCTTGGAGTCGTTGAACTCTGATCGTTGCCCTGATCAGATCCGTACGGTTGGATCTTCAATCTGAGGCCCTGATTGAATATCGCCTATTACATGACAACAAAAAGAGAAAATTAACCCAAATTTTATACAATCTAACATAAATGCAAGATGATGCATGTTATGCAATATTTATAGTGTATGATGCAACTTTACTCCTAAGAACACACATAAATAGATAGTTTATGTGATATAAATGTGTTTACATCAATAGGCATGGGGGTGTGACTAATTGCGCAGCAATCATAGGTCTTAATTGACCTAAATTAGGCTAGGACTAAGCATAAGTTAGGGTAATTCATGCATGCATAAGCATTATTTGCATCCTTACTGCTTTCTTTTAGCTATGCATAAAATAATGCTATAATGTGCTAATTAGGTGCATTATGTAAATTACAGGTAATAAGTTTATTAGAAGGTAGATCTGAAGCTGGATCAGAAGACCAAAGGAATAATTAGTGTTGCAGCAAAGCTGGAGTAGAAGACCTAGATTAGATGTAGTAGATAATAATGTAAGGGAGTTAAGGTATGCTATTCTATTTAAGTAGGAATAAAGCAGTAAAATATAAAGAACTTAGGACCATCCTAGCCCTAGGATAGCCTAGAAGCCTCCCCAAGCCTTAGCCACCCTTAGATTAGGTCACCACACCCTAGGAAACCTTAAAACCCTAATTCCAACCTCTATCTGGATGTCTAGATGAGTTATAGGATGTCCAGAACCCTTAGCCAACTCCCGCATACCTTAAACCCACTTCTGCAGTGTTATTGGACGTCCAGACACTTGGTCAAACATCCAATTTATGTAGAATACCTAAGACAAAACCTAGAATCCTTCCTGACTTTGATTAGACATCCAGACAACAAGTCTGGACTTCTAATTTTTGAGTATAAGTCATCTGATGCTATTTTTGGAAGTCTGGAACTACTCTCCAGTTCCTGTTTAGAGATTCAAGACTTGATCTTCAATCTCTAGCTCCCTAAACCCAATTCCAACCCCATAGGACCCTAAATTAAGGTACCCTAACCCTAGTACATCATCTCTAGACCTCCCTAAGAACCTAATTAGGTCCTCACTAAACCTAATTGACTTAGGTCATAGTCAATTACCATTTCCTAGTCAATTGTGTTGGTGCTAGAGCACCACGATCATTTGTTTTGATGATAAAAAAACACGTGTTATTTAACATTTGCACTTGGAGTCTTAGATTTCAGGTCAATTGCAAATGTAGACGTGTTTAGACGGAATTCGAGCTCGCATCCAGGATGGATTGGAGGAGCTTGACGGAGAACAGAGAAGATTCGCGAGGAGCGATAGATTGAAGATGGAAGGACAAGAAGAATAGGATAGAATTCCATTTTATTCCTTTCATGTACATTTGTCGTTATTTTCTTGCTCTTTATTTCCTTAGAAAATTATGTTAAAGAGCCTCAAAGTATCCTAACAGTAGTCCTAGGAACACCGGCACAACCCTAGGATACTTAGGTTTTCTGTAGAGATCTTAGAAAACCAATATAGGGTTCAAACAGCATTTCCAGACGTCTAATTCCAAAATCAGACATCTGATAATGTGTTTTAAGACGTCTGACTGTTGATTCAGACGTCTGATAACATTTAGGCTGGACATAGGTAGTTCTGTCTGATGAAATCAGACGTCCAGACCTTAAACCAGACGTCTTAGGAGACGTCTGATGACTTTCCCAGACGTCCAAATAGTGGACCATTGGCTGGCTTTATAAACACTCAAGAATGTGACCGTTAGAGCCTTATCAGACGTCCATAGGACTTTCCAGACATCTGATAATCGACCGTTTTGCCTCGGCTGACCCAAAATCTCTTCTCAGAGATTTTCTAGCCGTTGCAACGTTTGGAAATCCATTCCCACAGAAAAAGTAGGTTTCCAGACATCCAGACATAGTGCCAGACGTCCTATATGTCATCTGATGGACTTGCACAAAACCCTGTTTAGATCTGATTCAAGTCAGGAAGGAACCCACCCAAAATCAGACGTCTGACCTTGAAATCAGACATCTTAAAGTGGTCTTCCAGACGTATGATGCCAGAATTAGACGTCTGATAAGTCTTTCAGTGCAATAATTGTTCCTGATTTCGGGCTGATTCTCTTGGGCTTTATACCCAACGGCTATGGAACCTTTCCTAAGCCTTCCAAAGCCTTCCTAAGGCCTTTATAAATAGAGGGGAACCTCTTGCACACAAACACACACCTAAAAACACCAAGACACACCTTGCAATACACTTTCAAACCATTTTGTGTCTCTCTTGCTCTCTAAGTTCAAGTTCTACATCTTGAGAGCATCAAGCCTTCGCGCACCCGCTCTCCCGCCGTAGTTCACGAGAGCGAAGTTGCGACGTCGCGTGGCTCACACATCTGCGTCGTTGACCACTCCTTTCAAAGGGAAGCATTCTATTTCCTATAGAAGCTTAGGTTAAATATTACTTTGTTGGCTCTATAGGATTACTTGTTTTATCTTTGTTATTTGGTTGGATATTCGCTTTGCGAATTCCCGTCTCCTTCGCGAGGCAAAATCCTTCTCATGAAGAGAAGGGGTTGAGGTACGCTACCCTCGTCTAAGTAGCGTGGTTGTAATTGAGGTTGAATCACCCTCGTTTAAAGTGATTCGTTTAGTGGATTTTGATCAACTTGGTTGATCGGAAAATCCTAACTCGAGAGGGTTAGGTGGTGGTTTTCACCCGGTTTGGGTTTCCACCTAAAAATACTTTGTGTACTTTGTGTGATTGCATCTTGTGAGATTGTTTATATTTTATTTCCGCAATTATTACGTCACCCCCTCCTGGTAGGGAATCTTCAAATTGGACTCATAGGGTCCAATTTAGCTCAGATCTCAACCCACACAAATCCAATTGGACTCAGGGAGAGTCCAATTGACCTAAGCCCAACATAATTGAGTCATTTCACTCTCAATTAGGTTCACACCCATTCAATTAAACTTGTGTTAAGATTAATTGCAATTCCCCCTTAGCAATTAGGATTTGCAACCCTAATTTAAGGACTACACCAACATAAACCCCTTAGGACCTAACCTATATCACTTAGACACCTAGGGCACGACCACACACACACACACACCCATTCACGCACTCCCACACAACCTAGAGTATTCTAGGCTCTTCCAAAGGTGGCGCCACTCTTGGTTGCCAAAATTAGCAACCAAGAGCCATTCAAATTGAGATCCACTTTTTATGGATCTAAGAACCACCTCTCTCTCTCACCATGGCCGGCCACTCTTGGGGCTCTCTCTAGAGAGTTTCACACTTCTCTAAAGAGTCTCCCTTAGGTCTATAAAAAGACCTAACGAGTGACCATTTGCCCCCATCCCATTCTTGGCACTCATTCACACTTAGGTTAGCTACATTCACCTCCATTCCACCTCCACGAGTTGTTCACCATGGCTGCCACCATCTCCACGCCAGGATGCAGGATCACCTCTCCAACCTCTCTCCAAGGGCCAGCCTAGGCACCATTGGCCGCCCCTCCCCTCAACCATTCAAAGGCCATCGGAGCCCACCTCCGAATGCCCTTATTTTCTGATAGATTAGTAGCTAGTTCTTCATAATTTACATGCTTTTATTTACTACCTAGTAGTGTAGCTCTTTACTCTCCCCCAATGATGCATGCAAAATCCCCCCATAGATTCCTGTATGCGATCATTTTCTGTTAGCCAGATTTATATTTTCAAGCTTTCCTCTATAAGCTTTCCTCTAATTCCTAGTTGCAAACACCCTCCTAAATGAATGAAAGAAATTTTTCTATATATATATGTCTATGTGTTGAGAACCACCATGAGCTTGTTGCAATATATTTTGTGTGATTAAAGTTGCCTGCCTTTACTTTCTGATATTCTTGCAACTAAGCATGTCGTGCTTAAATATGTAATAACCATAAACCGCCATGCAATTTTAAGCAAGTAGATCTAGAAAAGATCGATTTCAGATTTGCACAAACGCCTCCCAGAGATGAACGACCGGGACTCAAGTCTCGTTATCTTTACAAAAATCATCATTTTTGACGAATGTTTTTGCGCAACTATACTATGATTTCTGACAACTATAAAACACGTGAAAACATCTTCTGCCAGTGATGTAAACACGTTTATATCACATAAACTGTCTATTTTTGCATGTTCTTAGACATATAGTTGCATCATACATTATAGATATTACATAACATGCATCATCATGCATTTAGGATAGGTTGTATAAATTTTAGGTTAATTTCTCCTTTTTATGGTCAGGTGATAGGGAGACATTTAATCAGGACCTCAGATTAAAGATCCAACCGTACGGATCTAATCAGGGTGATGATTAGAGTTCAACGACTCCAAGATCACCTCGATCAGACTTCCGTAGCATCAATGCAATCCTAGAAAGATTAGAGGTCAAGGGGCCAAGATGGTGTAAATCCGTACATTAGAAGACAAATCTGACCACACGGATGGGTTTGGATCGACCATCATAGCCCAACGATGTGAAAATCAGTCCAATCTGACATCCGTGGCACTATCTACAACACATAGAAGATGGACGGCCAAGATGACGTCACGTGGTGCCATCCTAGCTACCCAACCGGCCAAAGGAGTGCTACATGATGCCCTCCTCGATCACTTGATCAATCTCAACCATTGGATCTCAAATCCAATGGCAGAGATCGGATCAAGGAATGCCCACACGCTGATGAAGATTCAATGCTCGAGCACCTGCAGCCGTTGGATCTTCATCCAACGGTCAAGCACACTTCAGCCAAAATTGAAACCGCGACCATCAGCGGTCTTGAAGCCACGGGAGACGCAAAGGTCACACATTCGAGTCCCCACAAGCGCCTCAAATCAACTGAATGCGAGGCGCGGTTGATTTCATCCATGCGATGCACATCGGGCTATGGCAGGAGCGCCACGTGGCATGCCCAGATGTGAGGAGCGCCATACGCGATCAGACGTGCCTCTACACGCATGATTGCACGCGGGGGGCGTCATGAAGGTGTGGCACGATGCAATCTCTGCCGTCGATCGCAAGATCGGACGACTGAGGTTGTCTGGACGTGCTTAGGCTTTGAAATAAAGGAAGAGGAGGGGGTGGCACATGTGCATGACCGACGCCCACATTCAAGGGCTTTAGTGATGCTTAAATCCGTCACTAAAGACCCTGAATTAATGTTTTTAAGCATGAAATGACCAATTGCCCTTAATCTCTACAACTATAAAAGGAGACCCCTACCACTCAAATTTCTCATCCCTTCCTCTCTTCTCTCATCCCCTCCAAAGCTATAAGAGCTTGTCCCAAATTCGGGATGCTCCTCTAGAGTTAAACATATAATTTTTCCACCTTCTCATCCTATTCGTGGAGCATTCCGCGGTGGTCCTCTCACCGCCATTCAAGAAGCGGATCCCACTACAACGTTGCCCTATCCCGTTCTTTGTTGTCTATCGTCATTCTCCTTCATCCCACATGTCACCACCTTCGTCCAGGCACTCCATCAATGCAACTCGTCCTCCAAGCAGCCATTGAGGAGGATAACTTCTCTCCACCTTCTTTTTACTACATTCTAGAGTAGATTTACCGCTTTCTAGTTGTAAGATTTTCCACTTTCTACTGTAGTGGTTAATTGTAATAGACATCATTCTATGATTATGAAATCCATGTTTATTCTAACTCTATTTTGTCTTTATTTGTAATACTCTCTCTCTCTTCTATTCATTATTATTTAAGTAGATAGCTAGTTTAGATTCAATTCGACCACTTAATCTGCTTTGTGACAATAAAACAAATGCGATTTTTAATCAAACGTCTGCCTCCCTGTGTTCAACCTAGAATTCCTTTTGAGTTTCAGTAAAATTTATCTGTTGACAGTTTTTCTCGCAAATCACACTACAACAACGAATTTTCAAAACTCAAGTCCATTCGCGACGATTTTCTACATCAACATCGATCCTTCCCTGGATTACTCTGCATATGGGTCACCACCTCTGTTTGAACAACCCAAAGTTACCTATTATCAGGGAGAGTATCAAGAACCTCAATTTTTTGACTCCTCTGGATTGAACCCAAACCCACCCAGCCCAACACCAAACCATTTGGTTCAAGTTAACCAGGTCCAAGATAAGGTGTTGGGTAACTTATGGAATACCATACAATATTTAGCAGCTCAGCCAACACCTTACACTGAAGAATTAGAGCCTCTTATTGAAATGATTGACGATCTTAACAAGTATTTGTTGGATTGACTCCAAGATGTTAAGGATAAGGACCCAAGTGAGTTTTTGCTTAGGAAGTTATCGAAATTGAGGATGAGATTTGTGATTGCTCTAGTCCAATCTTGGGATGATTCCCACGATGAACCCCTATCAGGAGAGAAAATGTCAAAATCTACTATGGCACCTGTAGGGGGGACACGTTTTATGAGACCAAGGTTGGCCAAGTTGTTCTAGAGCAATCAAATAAGAATAAATTGATTTCTTCACCTAAGATCCCTGATCCAGGGTACGAGGAAACGTATGTCACCATGGAACAAAAGGTGATTGACAATTTTGAGACATACATTAATGCGGATTCAGAATTCTTTAATTCTAAAGGTGAGGAGTCATTATATGAAGTCTCGCCTGAGTTTACAGTACACGATTTCTATGAGACGACTGGGCCTGAGGAATTCGATGAATCCTTTGATGGCCCTAAAATTAAGGAACTTGATCCTGTTGGGGCTCACATGGCGAATTCAGATCCTTTTATTAAGGATTCAATTCAAAGCCCCGATCCTCAATCACACCCCGTTGAGCGTAATGATGATTCTATTCTTGAGATCATTCTACCCAAGCCAATACTGATTCTATCACAACTCTTTGACTTGGAAATTATAGATGGGGTGATTAACATGCAGGAGGCCCCGAAATTTGAAATCTTGATTATGGAGGATAGGAAGTGGAAAATTATTTTAGGCACTAATTCAGTGTTTAAGATTGTCGTGTTGTATTATAGCCAAAATAGCGCTCAAACAAATAAATTTTATTACTCGAAAAAGTTCCAAGGTCGAACACATGGAGCAATATGGAATTTAAAGCTCAAAATCATAATTTATAATGTACATGAGCACAATATATAAGTAAAAGCTTAATGTAGAATGATATAAGAAATCAATGATCAATGTGCAAAATGAGGAGGGTAAAATGGTGATTTAAATCACCAATTACCCTTATACAGTAATAGCAAGTAGAAGCACAATATCAATCGAGTTAATTATAGCTTTAGAAACTCAAATCAGATCTCTGAAGGTGTGATCATATGACTTAAACGTCTGATGATACAGTGCTCTTCTCTTCCCTTCTCTTCTGATGCTTTTCTTCTTTCTTTCTCTGTTGCAGCTCCCTCTTCTCTTCTTCTGCTGCCTTCTCTTTCTTCACAGGGGGGAGGGGCTTCTCGAATTGGCTAAGTGTTAGCCAATTTCCCCTGCAGCAAAACCCCTTGCCCCCACGCAAGCTCTCTTTCGCTCTCTAGGTCACGCTCTCCCAGAGCCTTCCACAGTACTGGGTATACAGGTAATCGGAACTAGAGCATACCCGGGACCAGGGCTGCGAGCGTGGGTTGCAGCCGAGGAGTGCTTAGGGTTAGGCGAGTTATCGAGCGCATCAGGTCAGCGGGGGAGATGTCGCGGACGAGGCGCGTAAGGGGGGTGTGCAGTGATGGAAGGTGAAGTGCGAAAGTGCAGTGTTCAGCCAAGCAGTGGGGAGGCTAATAGCCTCGAAGACCAAAGGGATTTTGCTCTCTAGAACACAGCAGAGGTGTAAGGATGAACGGCAGTTGGATTGGTGGAGTGTAGTGGCCGTGCGAGCTCGCCGAAGGTACGCTGGCGAGGAAGAAGATAGAGGATGGTGAGGTGAGTCGACGGTAAAAATGGAGCGGCAAGTGTCTGAAAATGAAGAGTGGAAGTCGAGGAGTTGTTTAGGAGGGGAGGCAGACAAAGGGGAGCGGAGTTGGCACCGGGTGAGGTGTGGCCGGCGTCGGAGACGAAGTTACTCTGAGAGGTGGACGGTGAGGATGAAGGGGGTAGGAGCATCAACGGGTGCTGCACGACATGGAAGAAGGAAAGGAGGAAGAGTCTACCACTGGTATTGCAATTAGATGACGAGGGAAGGCAGGGAGAGTCACCGGAGCTTGAAGAGCAAATCGGCCAAAGGAGGAGAGAGAGGAATTTGAGGGTTTCTCTAGTCGAATTCAAGCTTGGAGGATCGGGTAGGCCTGGGGAGTCCTTATATAGGTGTCAGGGGGTCGATTAGAGCTTGGAAGGTTACCAAAGTTGGAAGCCCAAATTTCTCATGCGTTCGCATGAGAAATTGGGAAAGAATTGAAGCGCAAAAATCGGTCTGATTGAAAGAGGATTTCAAGAGAAATCTCCGATTCAATTTTGAGGAAGTTTCATCAACCAATCAAGGAGAAATCCTCTATTGATTGTCGTCGGAGTTGTAGGAGTAGGAGTTTTGTATGGTGGGGACCTTTTTGTGAGAACAAAGAAAAAGTTGGGGACCAGTTTGAAAGAGTTTTGAAAGTTAAGGGTAGAAATGAAATTAGACAATGCCAATTTGCAAACTAGGTCAAGACAAACTCATCTTGGGTCCAAATTTTGGTACCAACCTAACTTGGACCTAAGGAATCCAATGGTGAAGTTGGATTTTGGTTTTGACCATGTTTTATTGGGTAATTTATGCAAAAATTCAAATTAGGGCAAATGTCTGTCTGTGATTCTGTTTTGGGTCCAAACGGGATCTGATGGTCAAATTGAAGGTTCCAAATCCTAGAGAGTTCCAAATCCTAGAGAATATTTTTTATGAATTTCAGAGGATTTAGGTGGATTTTATCCTGATCAGAACCTCAGTTAATTAAGCAAGTCCATTTTTAGAGTTTCAAAAGTCATTTAATTCTCAGAACACGTGAAAACCCTTTTCTGATTGTTCTAACCCACCTGTTATCTTTTTAAGACCAATTGTCCTTCATTCAACCCCTGAGAAAACCCATGGTTGTACAGCATTCATGATATGCTGGTAAACTTGCAATTTTAACTCTAGTTTCTAATTTTTCCTTCAGAATGATTATGCAATGACTTACGACTCTCTGGTGGTTATGTAGGAGCATTTACTGACTTAATTGGATAAAAATGAGCTAGTTATGGCTCATGATGGTGTTCCCATCATACCCCCATGCCTAGCTTTTGCTAGACCCTTAGCAAAATTTTAGGGTATTAACTTTGATTCTAGACCATAAAACTTTTGATGCTTAAAGACTTCGATGTGTGCTTCCTTTTGTAGATTAGGTTAGAATGCCAATAGTAGGCCTAGAGGTACTCAAGTACCAACCAAGATCCGGACCTGACTAGCTCTAGCCTCAGTCTGCTGCGAAGGTTTCTAAGGCCCACAGGAACTAACCCAAGGTTCGTTGAACTCTGCGGTTAAAGCACCCGTGCTTGTCACATGTTTTAGCCCAAGTTCAATTTGCAGTGTCCTTTTGTCAGAGAGAGATAGAGGAATTTTTCTTTATTTTTGGAGAGTTTTCTCTCTCTTTTCTTTTTATTTCTAGCTTTGGATTAGCTTTACAACACGATCTGTATCTGATTCCTAGTCCCCACCATCAATCCTTGCAGGGTCCCAGGCAATTGATGCTTCGAGATAGCACCGCCCATGGCAACTCCCAGAACCTTAGCTTTCGAGATTTCGAGATAATCCCGCCCATTGCATTCTGTAGCTAAATCCAGACCCTAGCAATTGACATTTCAAGATAATGCCACACGTGCCATCTAAACCAACACAGGGTGCTTACATGCCCCCGGTAGGATATATAGATATCCTAGGAGACAAGCATTGAGGAGACGATATGTTATTGCGCATCTTCAAGGGAAATTTCCCGCCGCTCCGTGCCAGGAACTCATCCAAATCAACTTGTGTTGATCAGCCGCTCCTAATCTAGGTAGCTTTTTTCAGAACAAGTTTAACGCATTTGCGTGATTTTGATACTTAGGCACATTGAACCAGACTGTGTGTGGATTGGGGTGCTTAGGTTACTGAGTCCCTTAAATCAAAGGTCAGTTAACGAGGCTGAATAATCCCTAAGCCTTAGACCTACTACTTAAGCTTCGCATTTTCCCCAACCTCTTGAGGATTATCCAGATCTTAGCGGGTACTTGAATTTTTAAGCCTAGGATTAAAGCCCAAGAGGCCTAAAATCAGCGTTCCTACTAATCTCTTCTTAGCACTTTTTTTTTATTTTCTTTCTTTTGATTTGGTCTAGAACTAAGTCAATTCGTTAATCTTTTACTAATGACTATCTCTCTTGCTTTTCAAATTGTGCTCCTTTTTGACATTTTTATCTCCTCCCTTTTTCTCCTTAAAATCTAATATGCCATCAAAATTTCCTCTCCTCTCATATTTTTATTCTTTTTCAAAAAAAAATTATTTTTTTAGTAGTTTTGGAATATGTGATTTTTTTTATGAGACCCTTTCTTGTGAAGTAATTTTTACGGTGTTTTGCACTTGAATACCCCCCATGCCTACGATTTGTAATGTCCTCATTGTAAATTAGGTGGGTTCGAGTTCAGCTTAGAACATTCTTTAGAACATGTGTTGGGCAGGTGAATGGGTCAGGGTGACTGTTGCGGATGATTTCAAGCTCAGGTACGGATACCAGAGGTGGAGTCGGCTGTTCTAATGGATAAACCCTAAAGTGCAATATGAGTTCAGCATAAGATGTGTTAGGAATGGTTTCGGGTTTCTCGAAATGACGGGTTGCCACCCGTTAAGCGCTGAGTTTAATGCCATTAGCCAGGTGCAGTGAGCTCAGGGAGAATGGAGGGTAAAAGATATCTCAGCCAAATTTGTATCAGTGAGTTTAATAAACGGTTTGAGTCACTGATCGTTCACAACAAAAGGGTCTGAATCATGGCTGAGTTGACTGATTTCGACAGCTCCATTTCCAAAGATTCGTCGAACAAGGTATGGTCCAATCGATTTTGATCTGAGTTTTCCAAGGAACAATTTGAATTTGGCGTCAAAGAGTAGAACTTTCTGACCAGGGAAAAAGATCTTTCTGGATATGTGCTTGTCGTGAAAGGCCTTAACCCGCTCTTTGTAAATTCGCGAGTTCTTATATGCATCATGGCATAATTCATCTATCTCGCTCACTTGAAACTTTCTGTGGGTTCCTGCCTTAGAAAGATCTAGATTGCAGTTTCATACTACCCAATAGGCTTTGTGCTCCAATTTGACGGGGAGTTGACATGCCTTCCCATAGACTAATCTGAAGGGAGACATGCCTAATTGGGTTTTGTGGGCAGTCCTATAAGCCCACAAAGCTTCCGGAAGTTGGGATGACCAATCATTCCTGTCAGGTCGAACAGTGACCTAGAGGATTTTCTTGATCTCCCAATTTGATAGCTCAATTAGACCATTGGTTTGGGGGTGATAAGGAGTAGAGATTCGGTGCGACACCCCGTATTTGTTCATTAGTGATCTGAACTGAGCATTCGTGAAATGGGTCCCTCCATCAGAGATTATGGCACGTGGAATACTGAACCGAGAAAAGATGTTCAGATGAATGAATTCGATGACTACCTTATGATCGTTGATTCGGGTTGGAATGGCTTTGATCCATTTGGACACGTAGTCAACAGCGAGAAGAATGTATTCGAAGCAATCCAAAACAAGGAAGGGTCCCATAAAATTAATCCCCCAGATATCAAAGATTTCGCATACGAGAATCGACTATAAGGGCATCATATCATGGTGGCTCATGTTGCCTATGGTCTGGCAACGAGTGCATGCTTTGCAGTGATTGTATGCGTCTTTGAAAACCATGGGCCAATACAAGATGCACTGAAGGACTTTTGCTGCGGTTTTATGACCAGAGAAGTATCCATCTCATGCCTGGTCATGGCAGAAGGAAAAAATGTCCTGAATCTCCGCTACCAGAACACATTGTCGGATGATTTGATCAACACCAATGTGGAAGAGATGTGGGTCTTCCCAAAAGTAGTACTTGGCATCGGAAAGTAATTTGTCCTTCTTGGCTTTTGGCCAATTAGACGGTATCTATTGTGATGCCAAGTAGTTTACTATATCATCAAACCATGGAATTCCTGTACTGATAGTTAGGAGATGCTCATTGGGAAAAATGTTCAGTAATGGGTCCGTAAGGGTTGATAATATCAGAAGGAACGTGAGATAAGTGATCAACTACCACATTTTGTTTCCCTACCTTGTTGCGAATCTCAAGATCAAATTCTTGCAATAGCAAGATCCAGTGGATTAGTCGAGGTTTCATGTTCTTCTTCACAAGGAGATGCCTCACAGCAGTGTAATCTGAGTAAATGATAATACGGGAACCCAAAAGATACAATCTGAACTTTCCCAGGGCAAATACTACGGCTAGCAGCTCTTTCTCAGTAACTGTGCAGTTACGCTAAGCCTCGTCAAGTGTCTTACTAGTGTAGTAAATGACCATGGGTTTCCCGTCTATTTTCTACCCAAGTACTAGACCTACAGCATAATCAGATGCATCGTACATGATCTCAAAGGGTTGAGACCAATCAGGGGGCAGCAAAATAGGTGCTTGGGTAACTCGATCATGCAGGATCTCAAATGGCTGAGTGCATTCCTTGGTGATTTCAAAAGAGACATCCTTAGATAGAAGATTAGTCAGGGGGCACACGATTTTCAAAAAATCGGGAATGAATCGACGGTAAAAATCAACATGCCTCAAGAAGGATCGGATGTCTTTGACTGAGCTAGGCATAGGGAATTTGGAAATCAAATTCACCTTGGCTCGATCAACCTAGATGCCCTTTTTAGAGATAAGATGTCCCAGGACTATTCCCTCATGTACCATGAAGCGGCTCTTTTCCCAGGAAAGAACCAAGTTCACCTAGATGCACCGCCTGAGGATCTGAACCAAGTGAAGGAGGCAATCGTCAAATGATTCACCAAATACCGAGAAGTCATCCATGAAGACTTCAAGGTATTCACCTACCATATCTAACAATATGGCAAGCATGCATCGCTGAAAAGTAGCAGGTGCATTGCAAAGACCAAATGGCATCCATCAGAATGCATAAGTTCCTAAGGGATAGGTGAAGGTGGTCTATTCTTAGTCCTCGGGATGGATTGTGACCTGGTCGTAACCGAAGTACCCATCCAGAAAGCAGAATAATCGATTTCCTGCTAATTTCTTGAGAATCTGATCAATGAATGGTAGTGGAAAATTATCCTTCTTCAAGGAGGAATTGAGTCTTCTGTAATCAATGCAAACTCTCAATTAGTTTGTTATACTGGTCGGTATGTGTTGAACGTTTACGAATCGCTACTCTAACGTGTTTGGTTTTGGAAAACCTGTCGTTGTAGGTCGAAAGCGAAGAATTCGTGTTCAACAAATAAAATTTATACCGAAATGAAAATTCCGGGTCGAACACAGGGAGGCGGACGTTTGATTTAAAAACTACGCGTTTCTTTTTATTTGTCACGGAATAATTCAATTTAAAACTATCTAATTATTTACAATAAATAGAAGAGAGAGAGAGAGAGAGTAAGTGAGAAAGAGAATATTACACAGAGAAATCAAAATGAGATGTGGAATAAACAAGGAATTTATCATTAAGGAGATTGTTCATTACAACTAGAAAGCATAAAACAATTACACTAGAAGCAATAAATTTACTCTAGAAATCATTAAAAGAATGGAGGGAGAAATATCCTCCTCGACGATTGCTTGGAGGACGAGAAAAACTACACTAGAAAGCAGTAAATCTATACTAGAAAGCAGTAAAAAGAATAGGGAGAGAGAAATCCTCCTCGACGGTTGCTTGGAGGACGAGCCGGATGGGACGACGCCTGGACGAAGGAGAATGAAGCAGGACGAAGGAGGACGAAGCAGAAGAATGGGAACGAAGCAGCACGCCGTCGTCGTCGCGAGATCCACTTCCGAAGGGGAATGAAAATTTGGACTTTATCTCGCGAGAAGCATCCCGGGTGTGGGACAAGCTTCTCTTGAGCTTTGGAGGGGTAGAGAGGAGAAGGAAGGGATGAGAATTTCGTATGGAGGGGGTCTCCTTTTATAGTTGCAAGGAGTGGGGGAAAAATGGGCATTACAACTTCAAAATAATAAATGAGGGATCTTTAGTTACGGATAAATCTGTCACTAAAGCCCCCAACGTGGGCGTAGCTTCCGCGCCCACGCACGCCGCTTCAGCTATCCGCGAGCTCAACGCCATCACACGTTCATTGATTCTCAGCCGTCCGATCGCGAGATTGAACGACTTAAGATGCATCTGAGCCCGTTGCGCTGCACGCCCATCCGCGTGCGATCGCACGTCCATGCCGCACGTGTAATAGCGCGTCGGCTCTATCGGGCGCGCGCAGCCGTTGGATCTCCATATGATGCTCCACGCGCCTCAATTGCCCGTGCCTCCAGCCCTCTGCTGCGGCTCGAACCCGCGCCCGCCGGTCGCATAAGCGCGCTCGACCGCTGCGCTACGGGGCGCGGATGGTCGAGCGGACGCTTTTAAGCACGGCCGACCACAGCCGATAGATCAAGATCCAACGGCGAAGAGCGAGCGGGTGCGGGATCTTCAGAGGTTGCATACGGCCGTTTGGGCGGTCGAGATGGTGCCACGTGGCACCATCTTGGCCGTCCATCTTCTGGAAGTTGTAGATGGTACCACGGATGTCGGATTGACTCGATTTTTTCGTCGTTGGGCTGCGATCGTCGATCCAAATTCATCCGTGCGATCGGATTTGTCATCTGAAGTGTGGATTTTCACCATCTTGGCCCTTGATCTTCTAGGGTTCCCCGATCACTATCTGATGCTACGGAAGCCTGATTAGGGTGATCTTGGAGTCTTTGAACTCCAATCGTCGCCTTGATCACATCCATATGATTAGATCTTTGATCCGAGGCCCCGATTAAATGTTTTCCCTGTCCAAGCACATAAAAGGAGACAATTAACCTCCATTTTATTCAAACTACTCTAAATGCAAGATGATGCATGTTATGCAATATTTATATCATGAAATGCAATCCTATGCTTAAGAACATGCAAAAGTAGACATTTTAAGTAGTGTAAATGTGCTTACATCATACCCCTATGCCTATCTTTTGCTATTCCCTAGCAAAAACTATATACTATTTATAAAAGAACTAGGTTGGATTATTTGGATCTGAGTTATTTTCAATCATTAAGAAATTGTCTACTTAGGAACTAAACTTTCAAAGACACAACAGCACCCAGGTATCAGCCAAAATGCAGACCGCCTCAAGCCCTCGCCTTATTCAAAGAAAAATTTCTTTTTCTTTTTACTCTTTTCTAATTTTTTGGATTTTCAAATTTTAGCGTTTAAGAGTGGCTTTCTACGACCATTCAACTCACCCAAGATTTGATGAGAACCCTAAGTTTTAAGCATCTTATTGTGATTGTGATAGACTCGTTGACCGGTAATTAAAATGGACTTCGGATTTCTACGCCTCTAGGTGACCTCAAAAAGACTTCTGCCTAAAGGTGTATCTTTACAACCGGTAGCTTTCTCCCTACTTTTATTTTTTACGGGGTCAACACATGGGTGAATCCAGTGTATATCTCCCCGGTTTATTCTACTTCTTCGCTTCTTCCTAAGTGTTTTGGAAATTTTTAGTGCATTTACTGAGCTGGGTTCTGGACAACTGGTCGATGAGCTGTTACCACTGATAACTTGCCAGCTGTACTCGTGCGGCGAAGTGTGGCTTATTTCTTTTTGTTCTTTTCTCCTTTTCTTTTTGATTTTTTTTTTTTTTTTAAGTAGGTGGCTTCCCTGGGCTAAGATTTACCTAAAGGCAGGAAAAAGAGAAAGGTCCAGTGACTAGGCTTTGGACAACCTACATATGGGTTGTTACCCACGATAACTTCCCAGCCATATCACCCAAGAAGGTTCATTAGCTACCCAATTTCCGTTAAAATCGCCGAACAACGAGTCAGTGCAAAGAAGGTGTGTAGATGATTAAGATTCAAAATTCCCTCAAATTAGAGGGTGGGTTAATAAGTCGTGTACTTATAACCCAAACTTATTTATTCCAATTATAATAGAATTAAGATGGCGAGGATTCGAAAGACAAATCCACATTTTAGTGGATACACGGGCTAATTAAGTCCAAAGACCTGAAGGGTCTTTGTGTTCAGATCTTAATATAGTATTTCTTAAGATTGAAAATTTTCTTAAACCCAAATTCTCTTTCCTAATTTCTTTTTTTTTTATTTTTTAAATAAAAGAAAATAAAATAAATCTACGGAGCTGACGAATGAATTCAGAGATAAATATCCACCCCCATGCCTATCTAATTCAATGTCCTCATTGTATTAAAAAGACAAAACAGAGTGGAAAAGCGTAGAAAGCACCTGAATTGTGTGAATGTCAAGTCCGCTCTGAGATGAAAACGAAAAAGAACTGTATGTGTGCTGAGTTTAGTGCCGTCAGCTAGGCACACAATACAAGGAAACGAAATGAAGAATTCACAAGTGCAAGTCAAAATTAGAATAAATAGAAGAATCCTCCGACCTATCAACAGAGGTCCACAGATGTGGACCAGATTGTGGTGCAGACCCACACCTCGTAATCGAGAATATCTTAGGTTCTGGATAAAAGTTACCCAAAACCTAAAATCAGAATGCAAGCGGGGTCGGGCCTGCGATTTATGAGGATGCAACCCAAGACCAAAAAGTTGGGTTACAGAGAATTGAAGCTCAAAAGGATAATCATTGAATGTGTGCTTGAGTTTGACATCCTCGAAACAAATGTCATAAGGGTTCTGATTTGATGGTTTCAGCTTAAAAGGAACCCTTCGACCCAATCTTCTATTTCCTCCAAAATTAACTTCCCAAATCAGAACTTCCCAGCTCCTATCCTCCTCATTCAACATATCAAATTCCAGGACCTCTTGTAAATTTATCACCCCGTCTGAAATCTCCAAGTCTAAATGATGTGGCAGAATCGAAATTGACTTGGGTCTAATTATCTCATAATTAGAATCATCAATAAGCTTAACAGGGTGTAACTGATAATCAAGGCATTGAATTGATTCCTCCAGAAAATGTGATTCTGGATCCGTAATGTGTGCCCTAATAAGATCAGTTTCCTCAGTTATTGGGATATCAAATGATCTATCAGATTCCTCAGGCCTAATCGTCTCACAGAAATCGTGTTCAAAAAACTCGCGTGAGACTTCGCAACTTGAATCTTCACCATCATGATCCGTATCAATGTATGTCCCAAAATCAGTTGTCACTTTATGTTCCCCAGAGACAAACGTTTCCTCGTAACCCGGCTTGGGGATCTCAGGTGAAGAAATCAGATCATCCTTAATTGATTGCTTTAATTCAATCTGGTCAGCCTCATAACACGTGTCCCCCCCAACAGGTGCTTGAGCGGGTTCTGTCATTGGCTTTCCGGAAGAGGGTTCATCCTGGGAATTATTCCAAGATCGAATCAAAGCAACCATGAATCTCATCCTCAATTTCGCTAATTTTCCAAGTAGAAACTCACTCGGGTTCTTATCCTTAACATCCTGGAACCAATCCAACAAAGACTTATTCAAATCAATAATCATTTCAATCAGGGGCTCCAATCTCTCAATGTAAGGTATTCGTTGAACTTCTAAAGATTGAATGATATTCCTCAAGTTAGCCAGAACCTTATCTTGAAACTGGTTAACCTGAACCAAATGAGTTGGTTCAGGGTTGGGCGGGTTTGGACTCAATGCAGGGGAATTAACGAATTGAGATTCGTTATACCCTTCCTGATAATAGGTCATTCCAGATTGTTGAAAAGATGGTTATGACCTAAAGGCAGTGAAATCAGAGGATGGGTAAGGATCGGTGTATCCTTCTTGATTGTAGATCGTATTAGGTTGTTCAGGAAAGGAAGACGATCTATAATCGATGTAGCTCTAAGAAGGATAGAAATTAGAATCAAAGTGTTCAGGGTTAGACCCTAAACACGGGGGTCCGGAATTGTATCCCCAATCTGAATTATCCCAACTAACTGATGATTGATTACAATATGAGTTGGGATAATCGTTATGTTGAGGATAATTCACAACAGGAGGGAAAGAGCGGGAATGCGTGAAATATGTGGAAGGATTCATGAGACACGGGAGGAAGAAAGGTACCCTGCAATACAAACAATCAAACCTGTCCTCAAATGGGTTAGCCTACAGACCTACAGATTCCCAAAACCCATCTTGAGAGAAAGGAACGATTTGATCTACTTCTGTCTATTCAATCCAACCAGTTAGAAGGAGGGACTAGGGAGAAGGTTCTTCCTTCGGCTTGCGCCTCCGGTTCCTAGTGTACCCCCCAGCCGCGATCGTTTGACTCTACTCCCCTAGCTAGACATCAGATTAAACAATAGAAACAGACTAATCGAAAATAATCTCGTTCTGAGTTCTGAAGAGCAAGTTCAATCCTTAAGGCCAACGTCTACTCTGTTTTATTTAGGGCTAGGTTTGAATGTGCTTTGGAATGTGATGGGCCCTTTAAATGGGTTGTGCCCTTAATGATTGATTGATTTGTGTGTGTGTGCACAACCAGTGGTTTTCAAGCAAGATTATTTTTTATGTGGTGAATTTTAAGGTTCAAATCTTGCTTAGTAGCTTTTAGGATTCAACTTTAGGTGTTTTCAAACAGGTTTCGTTGGCACACCAGGTTTTGCAAGCACAGGTGAAGATGTTTTCCTTTAAAGTTTAAAAAGAATGTAGAGTGCTTGGTAAATTCCTAAGAGTTGAACCTAATTGGCAGCTACTTGATGAGTTGATTTTAATTGAAGTGGTGTGGCCCAAACAACTCAAACAACTGGCCACAAATGCACCACTAAGTTAGGCACACAAAGATGATTAACATAGAATGATTTCTACTCTTTTATGTGTTGCTTTATGTGTACCGGTTCCACAGATCAGAACCCGGTTGAGTAGAAACAAATCAATTAAGTTAAGTGCCTTTGAATGTGGGTGTATGTTGTGTGTTTGTTGAAAATTACCCCACAAAATTATCTTTTTGTTTTTTTTTTTCTTTTTTAAATGAAGGTGGAATGAATGTGAGTGAGAATCCAAACAACCAAACTATTCCTAGGATTTATGCAAACACCTAGGTTAATTGGAATTTGGATTTAATGTGGCGAATGAAATCTATGGAGGGGGAAAGAATGGGGGATAACTTACAAAACCTTCCACAGTACTTTACTCCAATCTACCGCTTTTGCTCGTCTCAAAAGAGTACCTGCAATTACAATAAGAAAGGAGAAAAGTGAGGTAAATGATTTGTAAGTTACAAAACGCGAAGAGAAATCAAAGATCGTCGCCTCCCCGGCAACGACGCCAAAATGTTGAACGTTTACGAATCGCTACGCTAACTTGTTTGGTTTTGGAAAACCTGTCGTTGTAGTTCGAAAGCGAACAAATTCGTGTTCAACAAATAAAATTTATACTGAAATGAAAATTCCGGGTCGAACACAGGGAGGCGGACGTTTGATTTAAAAACTACGCATTTCTTTTTATTTGTCACGGAATAATTCAATTTAAAACTATCTAATTATTTACAATAAATAGAAGAGAGAGAGAGTAAGAGAAAAAGAGAATATTACACAGAGAAATCAAAATGAGATGTGGAATAAACAAGGAATTGATCATTGAGGAGATTGTTCATTACAACTAGAAAGCATAAAACAATTACACTAGAAAGCAATAAATTTACTCTAGAAATCATTAAAAGAATGGAGGGAGAAATATCCTCCTCGACGATTGCTTGGAGGACGAGAAAAACTACACTAGAAAGCAGTAAATCTATACTAGAAAGCAGTAAAAAGAATAGGGAGAGAGAAATCCTCCTCAACAGTTGCTTGGAGGACAAGCCGGATGGGATGATGCATGGACGAAGGAGAACGAAGCAGGACGAAGGAGGATGAAGCAGAAGAACGGGAACGAAGCAGCACGCCATCGTCGTCGCGGGATCCACTTCCGAAGGGGAACAAAAATTTGGACTTTATCTCGCGAGAAGCATCCCGGGTGTGGGACAAGCTTCTCTTGAGCTTTAGAGGGGTAGAGAGGAGAAGGAAGGGATGAGAATTTCATATGGAAGGGGTCTCATTTTATAGTTGCAAGGAGTGGGGGCAAAATGGACATTATAACTTCAAAATAATAAATGAGGGGTCTTTAGTGACGGATAAATCTGTCACTAAAGCCCCCAACATGGGCGTAGCTTCCGCGCCCACGCACGCCGCTTCAGCTATCCGTGCGCTCAATGCCATCACACGTTCATTGATTCTCAGCCGTCCGATCGCAAGATCGGACGACTAAAGACGCATCTCCACCCATTGCGCTGCGCGCCCATCCACGTGCGATCGCACGTCCATGTCGCGCGTGTAATAGCGCGTCGGCGCTATCGGACGTGCCATCCGTTGGATCTCCATCTGACGATCCACGCGCCTCAATTGCCCGTGCCTCCAGCCCTCTGCTGTGGCTCGAACCCACGCCCGCCGGTCGCGTAAGCGCGCTCAACCGCTACGCTACAGGGTGCGGATGGTCGAGCGGACGCTTTTAAGCGCGGCCGACCACAGCCGTTGCATCAAGATCCAATGACGAAGAGCAAGCGGGTGCGGGATCTTCAGAGGTTGCATGCGGCCATTTGGGCGGTCGAGATGGTGCCACGTGGTGCCATCTTGGCCGTCCATCTTCTGGAAGTTGTAGATGGTGCCACGGATGTCGAATTGACTCGATTTTTGCGTCGTTGGGTTGCGATCGTCGATCCAAATTCATCCGTGCGGTCGGATTTATCATCTGAAGTGTGGATTTTCACCATCCTGACCCTTGATCTTCTAGGGTTCCCTGGTCACTATCTGATGCTACGGATGCCTAATTAGGGTGATCTTGGAGTCGTTGAACTCCAATCGCCACCATGATCACATCCATACGGTTGGATCATTGATCCGAGGCCCCGATTAAATGTTTGCCCTATCCAAGCACATAAAAGGAGACAATTAACCTGCATTTTATTCAAACTACTCTAAATGCAATATGATGCATGTTATGCAATATTTATATCATGAAATGCAATCCTATGCTTAAGAACATGCAAAAATAGACATTTTATGTAGTGTAAATGTGTTTACATTAGTATGGCTTCTCCGATTTTAGTCGTGATGATGGTAAGCCCTACCTTTTTAGGTACAACCTGGATTGGACTCACCCACTGACTGTCGAAGATTGAGTAGATGATCCCTACATCTTACCATTTGATAATCTCCTTTTTCATATCTTGCAGATTGGGATTCAGGCGTCTCTGCATTTCACGGGATGGTCGTGAGCCCTCTTCGGTGTAGATGTGGTGTGTGCAGTGTGAGGGGCTGATACCAGTGAGATCATCGAAAGTCCATCCAATGGTTCTTCGATGTTGCTGGAGAACAGAAATCAGGTGTGTTTCCTGATCAGGTGTGAGTCAGGAATTGATAATCATAGAAAACATCTGATTGGAACCCAAAAAGACATATTTGAGATCATCAGGAAGAGGCTTTAATTCCAAAATCGGGTTTTCAGCAGCAGCAAGTAATTCAGGATGGGTGTCAGGAGCAAAGGAAGGAGTTATGGGTGTATCTAGGTTGAGTTCGGGCTCCTCTAATTGCGGGTTTTGATCCTCTTGTGGTTGATCAGAAATAGTCAGGTTCTCGATGAAGTCGTCAACCACTGCTTCAATATCACAAATTTGTTCTATGACTTCGCAATTAATTCCTTGTTGGGCCTTAAAGATGTCGATCTTTACTGTCTTGCTCCCAAATTTCAATTCAATTTGGCCCTCCTCACAATTGATATTGGCCATGGTAGTGGCCAGAAAGGGTCTCCCTAGTATAATCAGTGTATTCTTCACATTCTCAGGAGCGTCCATGTCTAAAACGATGAAATCCACTGGGAAATAGAAATCATGCACCCTAACTATGACATCCAGGAGAATTCCTTTTGGTGACTTAATTGATCAGTCTGCGAGTTGTAAAGTCATCTCAGTCAATTTAAGTTCAGATTCCTTGAACTAGTCTGGTAGGGATGTGGGTATCAAATTTATGGAGGCTCTGACTGCACGTGTTTCACGAGTTTGAAATCGGGGTTACGAGTAACCTATCGCCGTAGTTGCAAAATGCGTGGTCAAATAAAATTTATACCGAAACTCGAAAAGTGAGTCCCGGGTTGAACACGGGGAGGCGAACGTTTGATTTTATGAAATTCACACTTCACTTTTTATTTGTTTATTTCATTTTTGTCGTTTTTATTTTTTTTTTTGGTATTTTTAACAAGCAAGAGATGAGGTCGATGAAAACTTTATCTACTCACAAAAATATAAGAGAGGGAGGGAGAGGGAGAGAGAGAGAGAGACAATCATCTATTCATCAAGAACTGTTTGTTACAACTATGAAAGTAGGAAAATTACACTACGAAAGCGTAAAAGGATAGAAAGAGGTGAGAGAAATCCCCCTCGACGGTTGCTCGGAGGACGACTTGCTCTGACGTCGCCCGGAGGAAGGTGGTGAGGAGCGGAACGAAGGAGGACAGAGCCGGAGGATGGAGGATGGGGTAGGGCAGCGTCGCGGCAAGGATCTTCTTCCCGAAGGGGGTGAGAGGACAGCCATAGGATGCTCCACGAATGGGGATGAGGGGAGGGAAAACTATTTGGTTTTACTTTAGAGGAGCATCCCGGGCTTGGGACAAGCTCTCTCCAGAGCCTTGGAGGTGGTGAGGTGAAGAAAGGAAGAGATGGTTTGGAATGGTGGTGGGTAGGTCCTTTTATAGTGGAGGAAGAACAAATTCACATCTGGGTCATTACTAACGTCCATAAATGTCGCTGAAGATCCGCCCTTGAAATCCTCTAGCTGGCGCATGCAGACCATTAGTGACAACTGCAAGAGTCACTAAAGGCGTGCGTCGCTGAAGATCCGCACCTACCCCACTGGCATGCGCTGCGCGCTTCACATGCCCAAGCTCCCCACGCCGTGTCTGCGTGCAAGCACTAGCATGTGCTGCGCTGCTGCTACGTGCGGCTACACTATGCACAGTTCGCTGCAAGCGGCTGCGGCTGTGCGCATGTGCTATTGCTATGCGCAGTGCACTGCGCGCAGCTACAGCTGTGCACGTGCGCTGCACGTGGCTGAGGCTATACGCATGCACTGCTGTTGGCCGTCGTTGGGCGGCCTGAGGCTATACGCATGCGCCATCCATTCTTCTTTCTTTTGTAGAGGGTGCCACGGTGCTCAGATCGAGATGATTCCCACACTGCTGACTACGATCGTCACTTTGGATCCATCCGTATGGTCGAACATTCCATCCGAAACCTGTATGGATGTCACATTGCCCCCTGGCCGTTGATCTTCCTTGGACTTCGTATGATGCTACAGTTCTCCGATCTAAAAGATTTCAAAGGCGTTAGACTCCAATCGTCGTCCTAATCAGATCCGTATGGTCCAATCATCCATTCGAGGCCCTTAAATAAGTCTTCTTCTCTCCTGACCATAAAAAGGACCTAATTAACCTAAAATATATACAACTACTCTAAATGCAAAATGATGCATGCTATGCAATATTTATAACATGAAATGCAAATCTAAGCCTAGGAACATGCATGAATAGTCATTTTAACCTAAATAAGTGTGTCAATATCATACCCCTATGCCTATCTTTTGCTAGTCCCTAGCAAAATAAAACAACATGCTATGTATAAAATCAAAATTAGGATTAGATCGCTTAGGCCTAAGTCATTTATTAACAATAGAAAATTTCAACTAAGGTCCTAAACAACGAAAACTCAACAGTACCTGGGTTCCTGCCAGAATGCAAACCGCCCAAGTCCACACCTTATTTGAAAAGGGAAGATACATTTTTTTTATTTTTCTTCTTTTCTAATTTTTTTTGTACTTTTGAAGTTTAAAAGTTCCAAGATAACTTTTTATGGCTACCCGACCCGCCCAAGACTCGAAAAAAACTCTAAGTGCTAAGCATCTTGTGGAAATAGTGAAAGACTCACTAGGCAGCCGTTCAAACGTACTTTGGGTTTCTACGACCCTAGGTGACCATGCCTATAGGTTTATCTTTTCAAACGGTAGCTTTCTCCCTACTTTTATTTATGGGGTTAACACAAGGGTAAACCTAGTGTATATCTCCCCAGTTTACTCTACTTCCCTGCTTCTTCCCTAAGTGTTTTGGGAATCGTTGTGCATCTTTTTGTGAGCTAGGTTCTGGACAATCGGCCAATGGGCTGTTATCATTGGCAACTTGCCAGCAATACTCATGTGGTGAAGTGTGATTTTATTTTTTTTATTTTTTTCTCCATTTTCTATTTTTTTTTCTTTTTCTTTTTGTTTTATTTTTTTTTCTTTAAGTAGGTGGCTTCCCTGATCTAAGATTTACCTAAAGGCAGTACAATGAAAATGGTCTTGTGACTAGGCTTTGGGCAACCGGCCGATGAGCTGTTACCACCAACAACTTGTCAACCATACCACCCTAGATAGTTCATTAGCTGCCTAATTTTCGAAGAAACCGTCGAAAAGTGAGTCAGTGCAAAAAAAATGTGTGTAGATGTTTAGGCTTAAAGTCCCCCCAAATCAGAGGGCAAGTTGATAAGTCGCATACTTATCATCCCAATTTATTAGCCAAATTAAAAATGAATTTGAATTGGCGAGGACTCAAGACTAAGTCCACATTCGAGTGGACACCCGAGCTAATTAAGCCCGAAGACCTGAAGAGTCTAAGTGCTTAGGTCCTCTGATATCATTTCCTAAAGTTAATAACTTCCAAATGCCTAAGTTCTCTTTTCCTAATTTCTTTCTTTTTTTATCTTTTTCAAATTTAAAAAAAAATTAATTTTATAAGAAACTAAAAGAAATTCTACGGAGTTAACATAATGATTTCAAAAATTGATTATCCACCCCCCCATGCCTAAATGATGCAATGTCCTCATTGTAAAAATAAAGACATGAAAAGGGCGAAGTAAATAGAATATCACCTGAGTGTCATGAAAATTCGATCAGCTCCGCAAGGAGAAGAGTGTATACTCACATGCTAAGTTTATTGCCTTTAGCTAGGCATAATATACATAAAAAGAAGTTGGGAATTCAAAAGTGTATCAGAATCAAAATCAAAAGGTTGATCCTAAAACCTGTCTGCAGAAGATGTCCATAGATGTGGACCAAATTATGGTGCAGACCCATGCCCCAAGGTCGAGTGGTTCTCAAGTTCTGGATGAAAATCACCCAAAACCGAAGGTTGTTTTGTTTGTGGGGCCGGGCTTGCGGTTTAATGTTGTGCAACCCAAGACCAAAGTGTCAGACAATGGGTAAAGATGGTTCAATAAGTGTGGTTGTCCACTTAACATCTAGCTCAGAAAATAATCAATTATTTCTAGCTTGGGTTACACGTGAAAGATATCGTAAGGGTCCTACTAGAAAGTAAGTGGTTTCAAGTCAATAGGTACCCTTAGATCCAAAATCAAAGTTCCCTCAGAATTAGCCTCCCAAATTTTTATTTCAACAATTCTATCCTCCAACATCAAGAACTCAGGCTCCAGGACCTCTAGCATATCATTCACCCCATATGATTCACCCAAGTCTAGAAATCATGGATGAATCAAGATTGACTTGGGCACAATGATCTCAGAAGTAGCTCTTCGGGGTGCGAATGAGGAATGGGGTCACTGATTGAATCATCAAGATTCGGATCCTCCAAGTTAACCCCAACCAAATCAAATTCCTCTATTATCGAGCTGTCAAATGGTTCATCAGATTCCTCATGCCCGTTTGTCTCACTAAAATCATTTTCCTTATGCTCAAGTCAAACTTCACCTAAAGATTCTTCACCCTCAAAGTCAAAGAATTGATGATCCTCATTTATATATGTCAAAAAATCATAAATCATTTTATGATCTAAGGAGACATAATTTTCTTCATTTCCTGACTTGGGGATCTCGAGTGAATCAATCGACTCATCCTCAAATGGTTGGTCTAGACCAATCTGGTCATCTCCAATCTCAGAATATGTATCCCCCCGACAGGCGCCTAAGCGGGTTCAAACATTGGCTCTCCTGAAGAAGATTCATCTTGAGAATAATCCCAAGATTTGACTAGTGCAACCATAAATTTCGTCCTCAGCCTCGACAACTTCCCAAGAAGAAACTCACCCAAGTCCCTATCCCTAATGCATTGGAGCAAATCCTATAAAGAGCTATTCAGATCATCAATCATTTTGATCATATGTTCCAATGCTTCGGCGCATGGTGTTGGCTAAGCTTCTAAAGATTGGATGGTGTTCCTCAAGTTAGCCAACACCCTATCCTGGATCTGGTTCACCTGAACCAACTGGTTCGATTCAAGTTTGGGTGGGTTTGGGTTAAATCTAGGTTAGTCAAGATGTAGAGGTTCTCGGGTCCCTCCCTGATTGTAGGTCATTTTAGGTTGTTTAAAGAATGGTCGTGGTCTATATTCAGCATAATTCTAGGGAGGGTAAGTGTTATAATCAGCATATCCTTCATGGCTGTAGATCTACTTGGTTTGGTCATCAAAGGATGGAGATCCATAATCATTGTAGGTTTGGGAAGGATAGCAATCATAGTCTTGTTGTCCAGGGTTAGGCCCTGGACACTGAGGTCCGGATTCGTATCCCCAATCAAAGTTATCTTGACTAGTGGATGAGTAATTATAAGTCAAGTCGGGATGGTAATCATCTTGGGAATAAGTGGTGGTAGGAGGATAGGATTGGAAATGTGTGTAAGATGTGGAAGGGTACATGGTGAAGGAGGGAAATCAAAAGAGAAAGAAGAAGCCCTGCAATACAAGTAATCAACCCTGTCCTTAGGTGGGTTAGCCTAAAGACCTACAGACTCGCAGGACCCGTCTTGAGATTATAAACGATTCGGTCTACTTTTATTCGGTCAATCCAACCAGATAGGAGGAGGGACTGGGGAGAAGGTTCCTTCTTTGTCTTGGGCCTCTGGTTCCTAGTGTACCCCCCAGCTACGGTCATTTGACGCTACTCCCCTAGCTAGACATCAGATGGACCAGTAGAAGCAGATTAATCGAAAAAAAATCTCAGTCTGAGCCCCAAAGAGCGAATCAATCCTTAAGGCCAATGTCTACTCAGTTTTAATTAGGCTTTGAATGATTGTGCTCTTAGAATGTGATGGGCCCTTTAGATGGGTTGTGCCCTTAATGATCAGTTAAAATGTCTGCATGCACAACCAAGGTTTGCAAACAAGGTTATTTGATAATGTGTCTTTTAGGGTTTAACCTTGTTTAATAGCTTTTAGGGTTTAATCTTAGGTATATTCATTCAAGTTTAGGAGAACACTCCAAGTTTTGTAAGCACTAGTGATGATATATTCCTTTAGAAATTAGAGAAAAATGTGGAGTGCCTGGTTCAGCCCTAAGAATCAACCCTAAGTGGCAATCTACTTGATAAATCACTTTTAATTTTAGTGGTGCGACCCAAACAAATCAATCAATTGGCCTATTCACACCGCAGATTAAGGCACAAAATGTCTTAGCCTAATCAAATTTCTACTCACTTATTTGTTTTGAGTTGAAGTGTATCAGGTCCATAGGTTAGATC
This sequence comes from Thalassia testudinum, assembly GCA_037157565.1. NCBI lineage: Eukaryota > Viridiplantae > Streptophyta > Magnoliopsida > Alismatales > Hydrocharitaceae > Thalassia > Thalassia testudinum. Next base: position 1,813,653 of record JAZHRO010000028.1, read on the forward strand.
CCGATTAAGTGGTAGAATCAAAGTGCAGTGGTGCACCTTAAGTCGAGAGTTGTGGGTGTTAAGGTGTGTCTCTTTTGGAAAATCCCACAATCAAATAACACTTTTTTATTTTTTATTTATTTATGTGGATGGTGAGGTGAGTGGAGGTGGCAAACAAACAACCAAATCTATCCTAGGATTTACAAAAAGCACCTAACTTGATTTGGGTTTGAGTTATTAGGTTATGGAATGAAAACTAAGGTGGGAGTGGTGTGGGGGACACTTACAGAACCTTCATCCGCACTTTTCTCCAATCTAATCGCTTTGGCCCACCTTAGAAGAGCACTTGCAATCACAGTAAGATCAGAGAAAAAGTGAGATAAAAGTTAGGTAAGGCGGAAAAAAACACGAGAAAAAAAAACCAAAGTGCGTTGCCTCTCCGACAACGGCAACAAAATGACCGCACGTGTTTCGCGAGTTTGAAATCGGGGTTACGAGTAACCCGTCGTCGTAGTTGCAAAACACGTGGTCAAATAAAATTTATACCAAAACTCGAAAAGTGAGTCCCAAGTCGAACACGAGGAGGCGAACATTTGGTTTTATGAAATCCGTGCTTCACTTTTTATTTGTTTATTTTGTTTTTGTCTTTTCTAATTTTTTTTTGGTATTTTTAACAAGAGATTAGGTCGATGAAAACTTTATCTACTTGCAAAAATATAAGAGAGAGAGGGAGAAGGAGAGCGAGAGAGAGAGAGAAACAATCATCTATTCATCAAGAACTATTTGTTACAACTATGAAAGCAAGATAACTACACTACGAAAGCGTAAAAAGATAGAAAGAGGTGAGAGAAATCCCCCTCGACAGTTGCTCGGAGGATGACTCGCTCTGACGTTGCCCGGAGGAAGGTGGTGAGGAGCAGGATGAAGGAGGACAGAGTCGGAGGACGGAGGATGGGGCAGGGCGTCATCGCAGTGAGGATCTTCTTCCTGAAGGGCGATGGGAGGACGGCCACGAGATGCTCCACAAATGGGGATGAGGGGAGGGAAAACTATTTGGTTTTACTCTAGAGGAGTATCCCGAGCTTAGGACAAGCTCTCCCTAGAGCCTTGGAGGTGGTAAGGTGAAGAAATGAAGACATGGATTGGAATGGTGGTGGGTAGGTCCTTTTATAGTGGAGGAAGAACAAATTCGCATCAGGGTCATTACTGGCGTCCATCAACGTCGCTGCAGCTGTCACTAAAGATCTACCCTTCAAATCCTCTAGTTGGCGAGTGCAGACCATTAGTGACGACTGCAAGCATCACTAAAGGCGCGCATCACTGAAGATTCGTGCCTGCCCCGCTGGCGCGCGCATCACGCGCCCATGCTCCCTGCACCGTGCGCGCACGCTGGCATGCGCTGCACGCAGCTGCGGCTGTGCTTGTACGCTACGTGCGGCTGCAGCTATGCACATGCGCCGCTATTGCCCAACGTTGGGCAGCCTGGATGGTGTCACATGGTGCCATCTGGGTCGTCCATTCTTCTTTCTTTTGTAGAGGGTGCCACGGTGATCAAATCAAGATGATTTCTCACACTGCTGGACTGCGATCCTAGCTTCGGATCCATCCATACGGTCAGATTTTCAATCTGAAACCCATATGGATGTTGCATTGCCCCCTGGCCGTTGATTTTCCTTGGACTTCGTATGATGCTATGGTTCTCTGATTTAGACGATTTCAAAGGCGTTAAACTTCGATCGTCATCCTAATCAGATCTGTACGGTCTGATCATCCATCCGAGGCCCTGATAGAAGTCTTCTTCTCTCCTAACCATAAAAAAACTTAATTAACCTAAAATATATACAACTACTCTAAATACAAAATGATGCATGCTATGCAATATTTATAACATGAAATGCAAATCTAAGCCTAGGAACATGCATGAATAGGTATTTTAACCTAAATAAGTGTGTCTATATTAGGCTTCTAACTCTAATAAAGCTCGATCAGATCGTATATCACCGATTTCACAAGAGATCAAAGGGGTTCCTAGGTCTTTTGCCTTAGGCGGGAGTTTGCTCAAAATGACAGAGATGGCTTGCTCTGACAGTACAATCAGATTCCCGTCTTTGGTTCGCGGCTTACGCTTAGGTGTACATACGTCTTTCAAAAATCGTGCGTAAGCCAGTACGTGGCGTATCGCATCCATCAACAGGGCAAAGAGCTTAACCAGGTCCTCCTCAGGTGCGACAGTTTTGGTTATCCTTTTTCCCTTGATCAAGGCCTCAGGAAATGGAACCTTAGATGGTTCCTCTAGAGTGGGTCCAGGTTCTTGATCTGGGATAGAGGTGTCCTGAATGACTATCCTTGGGTTAGGGTTTGTACTACCAGGCTGGGTTTGGCTCAGATAAGGTGAGTCCTGTGTTGTTTTGCCAGTGCAGGTAGTAACAGAATTTAGTCCTGCCTAGTTTTGGTTTGGAGTGGGTAGAAGAGGTGCTTGTTGTTGGTAACCTGCATATGATGTCGAAGCCTCCATCCCGTCAAGTAATGGAGTAGAAGGGGCCTAATAAATAAAGTAAGCTTGGCTCGAATTTGAGTTCATAACATGCCTCTGTTCGACATGTTATTCGGATTAGGCAGAGGTTGCAAAGGAAGTGCACCTGGTTGGCGAGGATTTGCCATCTAGGCAAGTTGATTGCAAACCTCTGTGATCTCGTCTCTGTGCTATTTTTGTATAGCCTTATTCGTCTTTTGAATGTCAGCCAAAGTCTGAAGTATAAGAGTCATTTGATCTATCTGAGTTGGCCCAGATTGATAAGTTGGGTTAGGCCGAGGCTGAGGTGGCTGATATGGACAATGAGCTTGCGGTCAGGGTAGATATTGAGGTATCTAATTTTGATTATTGCCTAACCATGTGAAGTTGGGATGATTACACCATCCAGGGTTGTAGGTGTTTGAGAATGGATCATTTTGAATGGTGTTGAGGTCTTCACAGGTCTGAGGAACCTCGGAAAAATCAAAATATGAGGGTTCAGAGTGCCCCCAACTAGAGTAGGTGGATCCAGGGTTTCCTCTGTAGCCAGAATCAGACGAGGGTGGATAGGGTTCCATCCCCTGAGAAGGTCAGTGATAGATGTTGTGTACGGTCTCCCGGCCAAAGGTTGGTTGTGTGAATGGGTTTTGTACAAAGGTGGCTCACAGCAAATGTCGAGTTAGCTCATCCACCTTCTTCTCAATAATAGAGACCTTGTCCAGATGACTGGCCATCAGTTCCAAGTCGACGGAAGAGGACAGGCCCCACGTCTCATGTGCCCCCTTTGGATTCGTCAATGCATGTGCATTCATCCGGTCGAACATGCCCATGGATTCATTATTGATGGAGTTCTTGCACATATTCTCGAGAATCTCCCACACGGTGTCTTTGTGTTGACCCATGATGTTTCCTCCACGGGTCGCATTAACGAATAATCTAATATCCTCACGAAGTCTTTGGTAAAAAGACTGGACTTGTTCCCATTTAGGAACTCCACGATGAGGGTACTTTCGCATGAAATCCAGGAAATTATCCCATGCTTCATGAAGTGGTTCTCCTTCTTGTTGTGTGAATTGTGTGATTTGGTGCCGTAAAGCAATTGTCCGACCAACGGGGAAGAACTTTCCCAGAAACTCGGATTGAAGTTCCGCCCAGGTGTTGATTGGAGGCGTTTGGGTTTGGTACCAGTGAGCAACTTTATCCATGAAAGAGCAGAACATTTTCATGAGTAGAATATCCCGATTTTGAGCTTCTGACCCGAAGGTCAGGGCCAGATGCTTGAGTTGTTTGATATGCTGGAAAGGATCTTTAGAATTACGCCCATGGAATTTGGGAATGGCATTAATCATGTTGGTCTTGAGTTCAGTGTCAAGACCTCCAGCAGGGATTTGTACTTGAGGTTCGATTGCCACCGCAACAGGATTGTAATGATCTCGCATCATTGGACGCTGCGGTGGGTTCACAAAGGCTTGGAATAGATCATTAAGGCACTGAAGTTGATTTTCAAAATTATTTTCTTCTGCGGGTTGTGCCATGATGATGGATGAAGGAGAATCAGGTTCAGATGAATCGGAAGAGATATCAATAGGATTGGGTTGTTGCACAAACAAGGAGGTCGAGGCTTGGCCTCGACGTGAATGAGTGACTAAAGGAGGCCTCATGGATGGTCTTAGAGACCTCCTCCCGAACATGCACCGATGGTGTAGATGAGAGGTAGAGTGTGATGGACCCAATCAAGACACCCAAAAATTTTGGATGACTATAGAGGTTCGGGGCGGATAATACCCCTTAGTCAGAAAATTGTCCACCTGAGAATTACCTGGGCAGCCAGAGAGGGAGAGTCCCACAAAGACCCCTACACGGTAGAGCGCTGTTGAGCGCGAGAATCTACGCTAACGTGTTTGGTTTTGGAAAACCCGTCGTTGTAGTTCGAAAGCGAAGGATTCGTGTTCAACAAATAAGATTTATACCGAAATAAGAATTCCGGGTCGAACTCAGGGAGGCTACGTTGATCTATATTCGCAATTATGTTTTTTTAGGATTTTTGATAAACAAGGCGAAATAATTACAATGGAGCTATCAAATTGAGAGAGAGAGAGAGAAAGAGAACATGCATTCAATATTTCAATTGTTTATACAAGCAAACGAAATTAAAGTTACACTAGAAAGCGGGAAATCAATTACACTATAAAGCAGGAAAATTCTACACTAGAAAAGCTGTAAATAAGAATGGGAGAGAGAAGTTATCCTCCTCGACGGTCGCTTGGAGGACGAGCCGAACGGAACGACGCCTGGACGAAGGAGAACGAGGCGGGACGAAGGAGGACGAAGCAGAAGAACGGGAACGAAGCAGCACGCCGTCGTCGTCGCGGGATCCACTTCCGAAGGGGGACGAAAATTTGGACTTTATCTCGCGAGAGGCATCCCGGGTGTGGGACAAGCTTCTCTTGAGCTTTGGAGAGGTAGAGAGGAGAAGGAAGGGATGAAAATTTCGTATGGAGGGGGTCTCCTTTTATAGTTGCAAGGAGTGGGGGCAAAATGGACATTACATCTTCAAAATAATAAATAAGGGGTCTTTAGTGACGGATAAAACCGTCGCTAAAGCCCCGCCGTCGCCGTCGCCGCCGCGCCACGCGCGCCCGCTCGGCTGGCCTGCGCGCGTAACGCAGACGCACGTCCGCGTCGTCTCAGCCGTCCGATCGCGAGATCGGACGGCTTAGATCGCGCCCGCGCCCGCTGCGTAGCGCGCCGCCCGCGTGCGATCGCGCGCCCACCAGGGCGTCCAATTGCGCGTCGGCGCTATCGGGCGCGCGCGGCCGTTGGATCTTCATCCGACGCTCGTGCGCGCCCGCTCGCCCGCGCCTTCGCCCCCCTCTCCGCGGCTCGAACCCGCGACCTCCGCTTCGCCCGCGGCTGCGTAGCCGCTGCGCTACGCGGCGAAATGGTCGCGCGGACGTTTTTAAACGCGCGCGACCGCAGCCGTTGGATCGAGATCCAACGGCGGAGAGGAGACGTTGCGCGATCTTCACAGGACTCCTGCGGCCGATTGGGCGGCTGGGATGGCGCCACGTGGCGCCATCTTGGCCGTCCATCTTCTGGAAGTTGTAGATGGTGCCACGGATGTCGGATTGACTTGATTTTTGTGTCGTTCGGCTGCGATCGTCGATCCGAATTCATCCGTGTGGTCGGATTTTCCATCTGAAGTGCGGATTTACACCATCCTGGCCCTTGATCTTCTAGGGTTCCCCGGTCTCTATCTGATGCTACGGATGCCTGATTAGGGCGATCTTGGAGTCGTTGAACTCCAATCGTCGCCCTGATCATATCCATACGGTTGGATCTTTGATCCGAGGCCCCGATAAAATATTTGCCCTGTCCAAGCACATAAAAGGAGACAATTAACCTCCATTTTATTCAAACTACTCTAAATGCAAGATGATGCATGTAATGCAATATTTATATCATGAAATGCAATCCTATGCTTAAGAACATGCATAAATAGACATTTTAAGTAGTGTAAATGTGTTTACATCATACCCCCATGCCTATCTTTTGCTAGTCCCTAGCAAAAACTATATGCTATTTATAAAAGAATTAGGTTAGATTATTTGGACCTGAGTTATTTTCAATCATTAAGAAATTGTCTACTTACGAACTGAACTTTCAAAGACACAACAGTGCCCGGGTATCAGCCAAAATGCAGACCGCCTCAAGCCTCGCCTTATTCAAAGAAAAATTCCTTTTTCTGTTTTTACTCTCTTTTTTAGATTTTCAAATTTTAGGGTTTAAGAGTGGCTTTCTACGGCCATTCAACTCACCCAAGATTTGATGAGAACCCTAAGTTTTAAGCATCTTATTGTGATTGTGATAGACTCGTTGACCGGTAATTAAAACGGACTTCGGATTTCTACGCCTCTAGGTGACCTCAAAAAGAATTCTGCCTAAAGGTGTATCTTTACAACCGGTAGCTTTCTCCCTACTTTTATTTTTTAACGGGGTCAACACAAGGGTGAATCCAGTGTATATCTCCCCGGTTTATTCTACTTCTCCGCTTCTTCCTAAGTGTTTTGGGAATTTTTAGTGCATTTTCTGAGCTGGGTTCTGGACAACCGGTCGATGAGCTGTTACCACCGACAACTTGCCAACCATACTCGTGCGGCGAAGTGTGGCTTATTTCTTTTTGTTCTTTTCTCCTTTTTGATTTTTTTTTTTTTTTTTTTTTTTTTTTTTTTTAAGTAGGTGGCTTCCCTGGTCTAAGATTTACCTAAAGGCAGCAAAAAGAGAAAGGTCCAGTGACTGGGCTCTGGACAACCTACCTATGGGCTGTTACCCACGATAACTTGCCAGCCATATCACCCTAGAAGGTTCATTAGCTACCCAATTTCCGTTAAAATCGCCAAACAACGAGTCAGTGCAAAGAAAGTGTGTAGATGCTTAAGACTCAAAATTCCCTTAAATCAGAGGGTGGGTTGACAAGTCGTGTACTTATCACCCAACCTTATTTATTCCAATTATAATAGAATTAAGATGGCGAGAACTCAAAGACAAATCCACATTTTAGTAGATACACAGGCTAATTAAGTCCAAAGACCTGAGGGGTCTTTGTGTTCAGATCCTAATGTAAAATTTCTTAGGATTGAAAAGTCCTAATGTCCAACTAATCCTTCCTAATTTTTTTTTTTTTTTTTTTTTTTTTTTTTTTTTTGAAAGAGAGAACAATTTATATGGATTTCACAAAGCTGACCAACTAATTCAAAAATGAATCCACCCCCCCATGCCTAGCTGATGCAATGTCCTCATTGAAAAAGAGACATGAAAGAAAGGGTAGAATATGAAAGATGTCGCCTGGATATGAAGCTCGTATCAGCCTTGTGTTATATGTACAACTGCTGAGTTTAATGCCGTCAGCTAGGCGAAGTCCACCCAAAGAAGTCACAGAATGGCTAGAGCAACAGAGTCTGAAACGGGTTCTGGAAGATTATGGTCAACAACAGGCTTCAGACGTTGACCGTTGACTTTAAAGGTGTTACCCGTCTTTGGGTCAGAAATCTGAATGGCACCATTTAGAAAAATCTGATCAATTATGAATGGGCCACTCCATTTAGATCTAAGTTTACCAGGAAAGAGCTTAAGTTTAGAATCGAATAACCAGACCTTCTGGTTTGGCTCAAAGCTCTTGCGGGAAATCATTTGATCATGTAGAGCTTTGGTCCGAGCCTTGTAGATCTTGGCATTCTCATAAGCATCATTTCTAAGCTCCTCCAACTCAGATAATTGGAGTTTCCTGGTCTTCCCAGCTAGATTTAGATCTAGATTGCATTGTTTGATTGCCCAGAATGCCCTGTGTTCAATCTCTACGGGTAGATGACACGCCTTTCCATACACCAGACGGAATGGAGACATGCCGATAGGTGTTTTATACGCCGTACGGTAGGCCCAAAGAGCGTCCTCAAGCTTTTGAGTCCAATCCTTGCGATCGGGCCTAACCGTTTTTTGCAGAATGTTCTTGATCTCTCGATTAGAGATCTCGGCTTGTCCATTTGTTTGGGGATGGTAAGGTGTGGAAATTCGATGATTAACCCCGTATTTGGCCAATAAACTCCGGAATTGGGCATTAGTAAAATGAGTGCCACCATCACTGATGATAGCCCTCGGAATCCCGAATCTACTGAAGATATTTCTCTTGACAAAGTTGATGACCACCTTGTGATCATTGGTTCGGGTGGGAATTGCCTCAATCCATTTAGACACATAATCAACAGCGATAAGAATGTACTGATGTCCAAATGAAGGGATAAAGGGTCCCATGAAATCAATGCCCCAAACATCGAAAATTTCGACAGGAAGAATAGGGTTTAAGGGCATCATGTCTCTCTTAGTTATGCTCCCGAGTGCCTGGCATCGAGGGCATGACTGTGAGAACTCCTGGGCATCCTTGAATAAAGACGGCCAATAGAAGCCAGATTGCAAAATTTTTGCAGCCGTCTTTTTCCCGGAGAAATTCCACCACACCCAGATGCATGGCAGAACTCAAGTATACTGTTGAATTCATTCTCCGGTATACATCGACGAATAATCTGATCAGAGCCGATGCGATACAGTTCAGGGTCCTCCCAAAAGTAGTATTTGGCCTCAGATTTGAGTCTATCCCGTTGTTGCTTGGTCCAATCCTGGGGGATTTGACCAACGGCCAAATAGTTAACAATGTCAGCAAACCATGGGGTGTGGACACCTAAAACTGTAAGAATGGTTTCGTCCGGAAAAGTGTCAGCAATCGGAATGTCCGGACAAGAAGAATCACCTAGGAGTCTCGACAAATGATCCGCCACCACATTTTGTACCCCGGTTTTATCCTTGATTTCAAGATCAAATTCTTGAAGAAGAAGAATCCAACGAATAAGCCGGGGTTTAGCATCCTTTTTAGCCAAGAGATGTCTCAAGGCCGAGTGGTCGGTATAAACAATAACATGAGACCCCAAGAGATAAGCCCTGAATTTTTCCAACGCAAATACTACAGCGAGTAATTCCTTTTCAGTAACAGTGTAATTCCTCTGGGCTTCATCCAAAGTTTTACTAGCGTAGTAAATGACAAAGGGCTTTCGATCAATTTTCTGACCCAGGACAGCCCCAACCGCGTAATCAGAAGCATCGGTCATGATCTCAAATGGGGTTGTCCAAATAGGTGGTTGCAAAATTGGCGCACAGGTGACTGCCGTTTTTAAGAAATCAGATGCCTTTTGGCATGATTCGTCAAAAATGAACGGTGTTTCTTTGGCAAGAAGATTGCTCAAAGGGCGGGCAACCTTCGAGAAGTCCTTGATGAATCTTCGATAAAATCCCACATGGCCAAGAAATGATCTGATTTGTTTAACTGATGTGGGAGGAGGAAGTTTAGCGATAGCATCAACCTTAGCTTTATCCACTTCAATTCCCCGTTCAGAGATTACATGACCCAAAACGATGCCCTCTTGGGTCATGAAATGACTCTTTTCCCAGCTAAGGACCAATCGTGTCTTGATACATCGCTTAAGAATCATTTCCAAATTAACCAAACAAGAGTCAAATGATTCTCCGAAAATGGAGAAATCATCCATGAAGACTTCCATAAACTCTCCCACCATGTCGGAAAATATGGCTAGCATACACCTTTGAAAAGTCGCAGGTGCATTGCATAACCCGAAAGGCATCCTACGAAAAGCAAAGGTTCCGTAGGGACAGGTGAAAGTAGTTTTTTCCTGATCCTCGGGATGGATAGGAACTTGGTTGTATCCCGAGTAACCATCAAGAAAACAGAAGTACTTCTGCCCGGCTAATTTTTCCAGGATTTGATCAATGAAGGGCAGGGGAAAATGATCCTTTTTAGTGGCAGTGTTCAGCTTCCTGTAATCAATACAAACTCTCCAAGATGAAGCTGAACGAGTTGTGACAGATTCTCCTTTCTCATTAGTCTCAACAGTAATCCCGGCTTTCTTTGGAACAATCTGAACGGGACTTACCCAGGGACTGTCAGAGATTGGATAAATAATTCCTGCATCGAGCCACTTGATGATTTCCTTTTTTACCACTTCTCGCATATTTGGATTCAATCTCCTCTGCATCTGGCGAGAAGGGCGGGATCCATCTTCCAAAAATATTCTATGATTGCAGTAAGATGGCTCGATCCCCCTAAGGTCATGAATGGTCCAACCAATTGCCTCCTTATGTTCCTTTAGAACCTTAATCAATTTAATCTCTTGCTCCTTTGTCAATTTAGCACTGATAATCACAGGGAGCGTATTCTGAGGTCCTAAAAATTGATATTTCAAATTCTCGGGCAATGGTTTCAATTCGAGCTGAGGTGGGGTGATGATTGATGGTCGGGTAGATGCTGAAGATTCAACAAGAGGGAGAGGTTGTGAGTGGACAAAATCAGTAACCTCTTCCGAAGATGTTAAGTCAGAGGGTTGCGGGTCAAATTCATCAACCAAAGAGGAACTTTCAATTGAAGAAACTGTCAAACAAGTTTCAATATTAATATTATCCTCATCAAGTTCCTCAATAACTCCACAATCCTCAAATTTATTGATCGCCTTAAAAATATCTAATTTCATACGTTGGTCCCCAAAGGCGATTTCCATGCTACCGCTTTCACAATTAATGTTGGCCTTTGCGGTAGCCAGGAACGGACGCCCCAGAATGATGGGCGTGTTCCTCAGATTATCTGGTACATCCATGTCAAGGACAAGGAAATCTACAGGAAAATAAAAATCCTTGACCTTAACTATAACATCTTCAATAACGCCTCGCGGGTTTGTGACCGAACGATCCGCTAACTGTAGCGTTACTGAAGTTGGCCGAAGTTCGCCTAACCCAAACTTCTCGTAAAGAGAAGTCGGAATTAGGTTGATGGATGCACCGAGATCCAAAAGTGCTCTATCAAATGTGTAATCTCCGATAACGCAAGAAATCAAAGGAGCACCAGGATCTCTCCTTTTCTGAGGGAGGTAGTGCAGGATAACAGAACTAGCCTGCTCGGAGAGTACCACCTTCCTCGGAACAGATTCTCTCGACTTACGCTTTTGTGTACATAATTCCTTTAAAAATCTTGCGTAAGTCGGTATGTGCTTGATAGCATCAAGGAGCGGGATATTGATCTCAACATTCTTAAATAAATTCAGAAGCTCCTCATTGCTATCAACAGACTTCTTCCTCTTTGCTTTGGTTAAGGCGTCAGGAAAAGGAACATGAGTCAGATCTTTGGAATCGGATTCCTGAGCCTTGATTTCTCCTTTAGAATTCTCTTCTCTCTCCTCAAATTCTTCAGGATTCAAAAGATTAGAATAATGTGGTTGTGGATCCTGAGTCTTCTTACCACTTCTCAAAGTGACAGAATTTGCAGAAGCGTAAGAATTTGGGTCTTGAGGAGGGTTAGGAAAGATTGGAGGGGCTTGATTGACCATGAATTGTTGATTTACAGAAGAAGAAGATGAGGAACCCTGCTCAATCACCTGAGCATGCGCGTGTGGGTCCCTCTGATTTCCGTACCCTTGGGCTTGATTGCCCGAATTTGTAATGTTTCGTGGGTTGGGTACAGGTTGGGATGGTAGAGATCCGGGTTGGCGAGAGTTAGCAATGAGCCCGGATTGCAAGTTGTCCAGTGAGTTTTTCATTTGCTGCATGAGCTGGAGCATAGATCCTTGCATCTCTACTATTTGATGGTTCAAATCAGCCTGCCCTGCGGGTTGACGGGCATTCCAAGCTGGCTGATTGACCTGATTCGGAGGCAACTGAGTATATACTTGACCCTGACCCATTGGTCGTTGCGGAGCATAATTGCTGGGTCGGAATTGGGTCTGTTGCCCCGGATTTTTCCAAGAGAAGTTAGGGTGGTTTCTCCAGCCTTGATTATAGGCATTCGAGTAGGGGTTGGATCTAGCATTCTCTTGTACAGCACAGACATCCTCATAAAGTGAGGATGGAGAGAAAGAAAAGGAAGGATTAGAAAAACTGGGATCAAAGGCCCCAGTTGGGAACCCATGGGGTTCCGAAAAATGCTGACTCATATGTTGAGTCGCATCAAGTTGATTCACGAACTCCCGTCCAGAAAGAGCTCGTGAAGAATGGAATCCCGAATTTTGGGATTGAGTGGATTGAGAGTTGTTCATAGAATTGCCAGCCATCCACTCTTCCATTCTTTTAGCAACCAAGTCCACTTTGTCAAGTTTATTACAAATCAATTCCATATCAAATGAATGAGAGTCATGGACTTCATTGACATTTGATCTGGGTTGTTGGGACCGGTTAAAAGTATCCATGGAGGCATGATTTATTGAATTCTCACTCATTTCCTCAAATAAATCATGTGCACTATCTGCATCTTTATTAAGGAAATTGCCTCCGCAAGAAGCATCCACATGGTTTCTGAGTTGTTCAGTCAACCCATGATAAAAAATCTGCACGAGTTGCCATTTCGGCACCTCGTGGTGTGGACACCTCCGCAATAAGTCCTGGAATCGCTCCCAGGCCACATGAAACTGCTCCCCCGGCCGCTGGGTAAAAGTAGTGATTGCCCGTCTTAAAGCATTGGTACGACCGACTGGGAAAAATTTCTTCAGAAAGGCCGATTTCAACTCATTCCAAGTTGTAATTGGTCTTCCTATTGTCCTATACCAATGCGCGGCCTTATCCCTAAGAGAGTGAGGGAAGAGCCTCATGATCATTTGCTCCTCGTTTACGTTTCGAGACTTGGTGGTCTGGACCAAAGTGGTCAAGTCCTCCAAGTGTTGAAACGGATCCTCGGAGCCAAGCCCATGATAATGTTTAATCAGGCTTAACACCTGGGGCTTGATTTCTACGTCACCGGCTGGAATCTGGACGCCGGGACGTTCCCCGTAATTTGAAGGATCATAAAAATCCTTCAAGGGCTGAACGCCCTGCATTCTCTGGAACCATTCTTGCATTCTCTGCATTTGTTCCAGCTGCCTTCGAAATTCTTCCTGTGGATTTCCAGGCAGAAGAGGCTGTTGTTCGGCCATGGGATCAAATTGACCAAAATCTAACTTGCGCCTCCTAGAATGTTCTAATGGTCCTTCTAATCTGGGATTCAATGACCGTCTTCCCAGCATAAACTAGGAGTAGGTCGGAAGGACCGGGGATAGGGACCCTGCAGTACAACAAAACAAGGCTGTCCTTAAGTGAGGTAGCCTAAGGATCTACTGACTCCCAATACCAGCCTTAAGACTGTAACTGATTTACTCTACTTGCGTCTGTATAATCCAACCAGTTAGAAGGAGGGACTGGGGAGAAGGTTCTTCCTTTGGCTTTCGCCTCCGGTTCCTAGTGTACCCCCCAGCCGCGGTCGTTTGACGCTACTCCCCTAGCTAGACATCAGATTAATCAGTACAAGTAGGTTAATCAAAAACAATCTCAGACTAGGCCTTGAAGAGCGAATCAAACCTTAGGGCCAACGTCTACTCAATTTTATTACAGCCTGGGATTGTGGTGCTTATGGAATGTGATGGGCCCTTATAATGGGTTGTGCCCTTAATGATTGATTGAAATTTGTGTAAGTGGGTGCACAACCAGGGTTTTCAAGCAAGATTATTTATAATGTGTGAATTTTAATGTTCAAATCCTGCTTAAGTAGCTTTTAGGGTTTCAAATTAGGTGAATTGCAATCAAATTTCTAGGCAAACCAAGTTGTAAAACACGGGTGAAGATAGTTTTCCTTTAAAATCAGAAAGAAAACGGAGTGCCTAGAATATACCTAGATTGAAAACCCTAAGGAGGAGCTACTTGATGAGTTGGTTTTAAATAAAGTGGTGCGGCCCAAACAACTCAAACAATTGGCCACAATTGCACCACTAAGTTAGGCACTCAAAGATGGTTAACCTAGAATGATTTCTACTCTGTTATGTGTTGCTCTGTGTGTACCGGTTCCACAGATCAGAACCCGGTTGAGTAGAAAACAAATCAAGTTAATCAAGTGCCTTGAATGTGGGTGTGTGTTGTGTGTTTGTTGAAAGTTACCCCACAAAATTATCTTTTTGTTATTATTATTTTTTTATGAATGAGGGTGAAATAAGTGTGAGTAGAAATCCAAACAACCAAACTATTCCTAGGATTTATGCAAACACCTAGGTTAATTGGAATTTGGATTTAATGTGGCGAATGAAATCTATGGAGGGGGAAAGAATGGGGGAGCACTTACAGTTGTCTTCAACTGCACTTTACTCCAGTCTACCACTTGTTGATTCCTTGATGGAGGTCTCTGCAAAACAATAGACACAAGAGAAAGCTAGTTAGAAAACAAATAAAGTGCAAGAAATGCGAAGAAAAGATCGGAAATCGTTGCCTCCCCGGCAACGGCGCCAAAATGTTGAGCGCGAGAATCTACGCTAACGTGTTTGGTTTTGGAAAACCCGTCGTTGTAGTTCGAAAGCGAAGGATTCGTGTTCAACAAATAAGATTTATACCGAAATAAGAATTCCGGGTCGAACTCAGGGAGGCTACGTTGATCTATATTCGCAATTATGTTTTTTTAGGATTTTTGATAAACAAGGCGAAATAATTACAATGGAGCTATCAAATTGAGAGAGAGAGAGAGAAAGAGAACATGCATTCAATATTTCAATTGTTTATACAAGCAAACGAAATTAAAGTTACACTAGAAAGCGGGAAATCAATTACACTATAAAGCAGGAAAATTCTACACTAGAAAAGCTGTAAATAAGAATGGGAGAGAGAAGTTATCCTCCTCGACGGTCGCTTGGAGGACGAGCCGAACGGAACGACGCCTGGACGAAGGAGAACGAGGCGGGACGAAGGAGGACGAAGCAGAAGAACGGGAACGAAGCAGCACGCCGTCGTCGTCGCGGGATCCACTTCCGAAGGGGGACGAAAATTTGGACTTTATCTCGCGAGAGGCATCCCGGGTGTGGGACAAGCTTCTCTTGAGCTTTGGAGAGGTAGAGAGGAGAAGGAAGGGATGAAAATTTCGTATGGAGGGGGTCTCCTTTTATAGTTGCAAGGAGTGGGGGCAAAATAGACATTACATCTTCAAAATAATAAATAAGGGGTCTTTAGTGACGGATAAAACCGTCGCTAAAGCCCCGCCGTCGCCGTCGCCGCCGCGCCACGCGCGCCCGCTCGGCTGGCCTGCGCGCGTAACGCAGACGCACGTCCGCGTCGTCTCAGCCGTCCGATCGCGAGATCGGACGGCTTAGATCGCGCCCGCGCCCGCTGCGTAGCGCGCCGCCCGCGTGCGATCGCGCGCCCACCAGGGCGTCCAATTGCGCGTCGGCGCTATCGGGCGCGCGCGGCCGTTGGATCTTCATCCGACGCTCGTGCGCGCCCGCTCGCCCGCGCCTTCGCCCCCCTCTCCGCGGCTCGAACCCGCGACCTCCGCTTCGCCCGCGGCTGCGTAGCCGCTGCGCTACGCGGCGAAATGGTCGCGCGGACGTTTTTAAACGCGCGCGACCGCAGCCGTTGGATCGAGATCCAACGGCGGAGAGGAGACGTTGCGCGATCTTCACAGGACTCCTGCGGCCGATTGGGCGGCTGGGATGGCGCCACGTGGCGCCATCTTGGCCGTCCATCTTCTGGAAGTTGTAGATGGTGCCACGGATGTCGGATTGACTTGATTTTTGTGTCGTTCGGCTGCGATCGTCGATCCAAATTCATCCGTGTGGTCGGATTTTCCATCTGAAGTGCGGATTTACACCATCCTGGCCCTTGATCTTCTAGGGTTCCCCGGTCTCTATCTGATGCTACGGATGCCTGATTAGGGCGATCTTGGAGTCGTTGAACTCCAATCGTCGCCCTGATCATATCCATACGGTTGGATCTTTGATCCGAGGCCCCGATAAAATATTTGCCCTGTCCAAGCACATAAAAGGAGACAATTAACCTCCATTTTATTCAAACTACTCTAAATGCAAGATGATGCATGTAATGCAATATTTATATCATGAAATGCAATCCTATGCTTAAGAACATGCATAAATAGACATTTTAAGTAGTGTAAATGTGTTTACATCAAGCGCCCCCTTGGGTTACAGGGTTTCCCCCACCCAACCTCTCTTGTCACTGATGTTCCAGGTAGACCAGAATGGGGACTTGACCACTTAAGTCTACCAATTTTAATTAAGAGCAAGGGTGCTTAGAATTTCACTTGAACTTTAAGATGTGTTGAGTACAAAAGTGACCTAATTTGAAGATTGGTTGACCCCAAACAAGGTGGGTCAACTTCACCTGTATTGTCCTTTTTAGAATCTTAGGTCCCTCTTTTAGTATTCAAATGACTTTAAGAGCCTGATTTTAGGGCTTTGCTTAAATAGATCAGCTCAATCAAGGTCTAGGCACACATTGTCTGGAAGATAATTTCTTTATTAAGCAAGTGTGTCTCTTAAAATCCTAAATTGGAATCCTTAATTGGCTCTAATTTGGTCCACTTTAATTTGTCCAAATGTGGTACCTAGGGCTCAAACATGAATGTGATAGCCCTAGATACCTTAAGCTTTAAGTGGGTGCATAAATCAGGATTTGTTGTCCAAATAAAATGTATCAACTCAGGCAACTTGATGAATTATCTACGAATAGAATGCAAGTAGCCCTAATTGATTTTTTTTCTTTTATCCTTTTCAAAATGAGGGGCTTAAGAGAGAGTGGTTAGAACTTACCTGCCCCTGGCGTGTTTACTGTGCGGCTGATCTTTCTTGAATGTATCTCTCCTGAAATAACCAAAGCAAAAGAGATATAGCAAGTTAGAATCTGAATCAGGAATTGCAATCAAGAGTTCTAAATTGCCCGTTGCTCTCCAACAATGGTGCCAAAATGTTTTAGACGGTAATTCAGTGTTTAAGATTGTCGTGTTGTAGTATAGCCAAAATAGCACTCAAACAAATAAATTTTATTACTCAAAAAAGTTCTGTGGTCGAACACAAGGAGAAATATGGAATTTAAAGCTCAAGATCACAATTTATAATGTAAATGAGCACAATATATAAGTAAAAGCTTAATGCAGAATGATATAAGAAATCAATGACCAATGCGCAAAATGAGGAGGGTAAAATGATGATTTAAATCACCAATTACCCTTATACAATAATAGCAAGTAGAAGCACAATATCAATCGAGTTAATTATACCTTTAGAAACTCAAATCAGGTGTCCGAAGGTGGGATCAGACGACTTAAACATCTGATGCTATAGTGCTCTTCTCTTCCTTTCCCTTCTGATGGTTTTCTTCTTTCTTTATTTCTCTGTTGTGGCTCCCTCCTCTTCTTCTTCTGCTGCCTTCTCCTTCTTCACACAAGGGAGGGGCTTCTCGAATTGGCTAAGTGTTAGCCAATTTGCCCTGCAGCAAAACCCCCTACCCCGGTGCAAGCTCTCTTTCTCTCTCTGGGTCACGCTCTCCCAGAGCCTTCCACAGTATCGGTTATACGAGTAATCGAACCTAGGGCATACCCAAGACCCGGGCTGCGGGCGTGGGTCGCAGCCGAGGAGTGCTTAGGGTTAGGCGGGTTATCGGGCGCAACAGTTCCACGGGGGAGATGTCACAGACGAGGCGCGTGGGGGGGCATGCGGTGACGAAAGGTGAAGTGCGAAAGTGCGGTGTTCGGTGATGAGACCACATTTGTTGTCTAATTAATACATAAATGCCTACTTATTATGGTAGCATCTACATATACAAAGCATACTTTGATGTATTTGCATATAGGGGCATACATCCATTTCATGTATTAGTTTAGAAGATTTTTATAAATAACCTTATTTGTTTTTCTTTTGTTTCCTTCCTTCCCGCAGAAGGTGCAACTCCTTCCAGCCTTAGCGCAATGCCCACGTGCCTCTTCACGCTCCCACCAGTGGCCAACAGCGCACTTGTGCCCATCCAAGGTGATAGTGCGTCCCACAATCTCACAACCACCCCATCACCAAGACTGTTGGAGAGGATCTCGACAGAAGAAACAAACTAAGAAGAGTTAAAAAGAGGAACAGCCGGCCCTAGAGGGATCTCTTCCCTTCCTTTCCACCGTGAAGTAGAGCCTGCACTGTGGAAGCCGCGCACCCTGTGGCCCTCTCAGTGTGCACCGGGGCACCACCGTGAACTCCTCATCGATCGACAGTGCAGTGACAGTGCACTACCCTGCAGCCAACAGTGCGCACCAGGCCGCACGTCCCCTTCAGCTTCCTTTCCACACGCTACCTGCAAGCTCTACGTGCACCGCTAAGCACCCCCTCACTGTGCAGCCACGCCCGCCTGCACTCCAGCAAGCACGCGCATTCAAAAGCCCCGCTGTGTGCGTCCCCCTCACTACGCAGCCACGCCCGCGGATAGCCACGCCCTTGTGCGCACACAACACCCCCGCGCGTAGCCACCCACACGCTAACGACCTCTTCATCTTCTTCTCTGCCAATAAAGAAGAATAACCCAACGCCGGCCGTTCATCTCAACGCACAGCTGCCTTATCCAGCCACCGCACTCCACGCCGTTGACACAGTTGACCTCGCCTCGACTCCACGAGTGTCGCCACATCATCAGAAAAGCCGACGGCAATCCACACGCATGCATGAAGGAACCCACCACCTACAAGCTCTGTCTCCCCATCCGATGAACTTTGGCCACCTCTCGACGTGAGACCACCACCATTGGAACGCCCTTCGCGCCTTTGACCTTCATTGAGCTTCGCACGGCCATCCGTCCCTCCTCCTCGCACGCACAAGGGCTTCAAATGCCCTGTTTTGCTACAGTGAACCCCCTATTAAAATTTACATTTGAATATCACTGGAAGTGTGGGATTTTGAGTATCTATTATTATATTCTGGTGGATTTGCAAGCATGCACTTATATTTCCGCATATTTGATTGGTTCTTGCTATACATGTCAATTCACATTGAAATTTGATTCATAGCTGCATGCAATTAAGAAGTACTTCCTCTGCCACTACACTTGCATCATTTAGAGATTTTAGAAGCTTGAACTTTTATGCAAAATTTACATAAATAGTCCATGATTTTTCATAAAATTGCAAGTATATTCAGAGCAGCATATCCATTGATTTATTTGCCGAATATTTCTGCAAACATAATTGTTGCTTATCTATGAATTATTGTAGTTGTTCCTCCCTGTGGATACGGCATCCTTTTTGTGGTTTAAATTGATATCTATTTTAATCTTTGATTGAGAGATTTCCACCACATAAATTACAATGACATATCATTCTATTATCTTCTTAATCAAAAGAAATTCTCTCAACCATTCGGCGAAGTAGTGGGGAGGCTAATAGCCTCGAAGACCAGAAGGCTTTTACTCTCTGGAACACAGCGGAGGTGTAGGGATGAACGGCGGCCAGATTGGTGGAGTGTAGTGGCCGTGTGAGCTCGCTGGGGGTACGCCGACGAGGTGGAAGACGGACGATGATGAGGCAAGTCGACAGTCGAAACAAAGCGGTGAGTGTCTGAAAAAGAAGAGTGGAAGTCAAGGAGTTGTTTAGGAGGGGACGCAGACGAAGGGGGGAAGAGTTGGCATTGGGTGAGGTGTAGCTGGCGTCGGAGACGAAGCTGCTTTGAGAGGTGGACGGCGAAGATGAAGGGGGGTAGGAGCGCTAGCAGGTGCTGCACAACATGGAAGAAGGCAAGGAGGAAGAGTCTACCACTAGTATTGTGGTCAAACGATGAGGGAAGACAGGGAGAGTCTCCGGAGCTTGAAGAGCAAATCGGCCAGAGGAGGAGAGAGAGAAATTTGAGGGTTTCTCTGGTCGAATTCAAGCTTAGAGGATTGAGCAGGCCTAGGGAGTCTTTATATAGGTGTCAGGGGGTTGATTAGAGCTTGGAAGCCAAGCTTTCAACCTTGGAAGGTTGCCAAAGTTGGAAACCCAAATTTCTCATGCATTCGCATGAGAAATTGGGAAAGAATTGAAGCATAAGAATCGGTCTGATTGAAAGAGGATTTCAAAAGGAATCTCCGGTTCAATTTTGAGGAAGTTTCATCAATCAATCAAAGAGAAATTCTTGATTGATTGTCGCCAGAGTTGCAGGAGTAGGAGTCCTGTACAGTGGGGACCTTTTTGTGAGAACGAAGACAAAGTTGGGGACCTTTTTGAAAGAGTTTTGAAAGTTAAGGATAGAAATGAAATTAGACAGAACCAATTTGCAAACTAGGTCAAGACAAACTCATCTTGGGTCCAAATTTTGGTACCAACCTAATTTAAACCTAAGGAATCTAAAGGTGAAGTTGGATTTTGGTTTTGACCATGTTTGACTAGGTAATTTATGCAAAAACCCAAATTAGGGCAAATGTCTATCTATGATTCTATTTTGGGTCCAAACGGATTTTGATGGTCAAATTAAAGGTTCTAAACCCTAGAGAATATTCTTCTATGAATTTTAGAGGGTTTAAGTGGATTTTATCCTAATCAGAACCTCAGTTAATTAAATGAGTCTATTTTTAGAGTTTCAAAAGTCATTTATTTCTCAGAACACGTGCAAACCCTTTTCTGATTGTTCTAACCCACTTGTTATCTTTTTAAGACCAATTGACCTTCATTCAAATCCTGAGCAAACCCATGGTTGTACTGCATTCACGATAAGCTGGTAAAATTACAGCTTTAACCCTAGCTTCTTGCTGTTCCTTCAGAATGATTATGCAATGACTTACGACTCTTTGGCGGTTATGTAAGAGCATTTACTGACTTAATTGGATCAAAATGCGCTAGTTATGGCTCATGATGGTGTTCCCATCAGAAATGAAGCTTTGGGAAGTCAATTTCGAGGGAAGTAGAAGATCAAGTCTAAGCGTTTCTATTTACCTGAAACCTCCAACCTTCTACCAGGACCCTTATGACATTATTTCTGAGAATGTGCAACCCAAGCACAAATTCTTTGATTATCCTTTTGAGCTTGATTTCTCTATTATCTGACTTTTTGGAATTGGGTTGCATCCTTACAAATCTCAGGCCCGACCCCGCTTGCATGTTGATCTAAGGTTTTGGATAATTTTGATCCAAAATCTTAGATATACTCGACCATAGGGCATGGATCTGCACCACAATCTGGTCCACGTCTGTGGACATCTTCTCCTAGTAGGTCCAAAACTAGATTTTCTTATTATGATTCTAACCTGCACCTGTGAATTCTATATTTCTTCCTTATTTGTATAGTGTACCTAGCTGAAGGCACTAAACTCAGCACATATACAGTCTGTTTTGATCTCGGATCTGACCGGGTAATCACGAAATTCAGGTGTTTTCTTTTCTACTCCGCTCTTTGTCATGTCTTTTTAATACAATGAGGACATTGCATTAGATAGGCATGGGGGGGTAGATATTCATCTCTGAATCATTTTGTTAGCTTCGTAGATTCTTTTTATTTTTCTTTTTAAAAAAAAGTGGAATTAGGAAAGAGAACTTGGACTTTAGAAATTTTTCAATCCTATAGAATAATACTATATGACCTGAACACTTAAAACCCTTCAGGTCTTCGGGCTTAATCAGCCCAGGTGTCCACTAAATTGTGGACTTGTTTCTCGAGTCCTCGCCATTTGAAAATTCATTTTAAATTGGTTAAATAAGTTGGGGTGATAAGTACACGACTTATCAACCCACCATCTGATTTGAGGGGACATTAAGACTAAGCATCTACACACTCTCTACACAGACTCATTTTTCGATAGTTTTAATGGAAATTGGGTAGCTAATTAACCTTCTAGGGTGGTATGGCTAACAAGTTATCATGGGTAACAACCCATTGGTCGGTTGTCCAGAGCCCAGTCACACGATCATTCTCATCTTACTGCCTTTAAGTAAATCTTAGATTAGGGAAGACACCTACTTAAAAAAAGAAAAGAAAAGAAAAAGAAAAGCAAAAGGAGAAAGAAAAAAAAAGAAATAGAAAAGAAGAAAAGAAGAAAGAAATAAGCCATATTTCACCGCACGAGTATGACTGGCAAGTTGTCGATGGTAATAGCTCATCAATCGGTTATTCAGAACCCAGCTTACAAAAATGTAAGTTTAATTCCAAACACTTAGGAAGAAGTGGAGAAGTAGAATAAACCGGGGAGATATAAACTGGGTTTGCCCTTGTGTTGACCCCATAAAAATAAAAGTAGGGAGAAAACTACCGGTCAGTGACAGGCTGTGGCATTCGTGAGTTTAAGGAAAACAACATCGCAGTATAGTCGCGAAATCCACTTGTCAAAAATAATTTCTAAAATAACGAGACTTGGAGTCTCAGTCATTCATCTCTGGGAGGCATTTAGGAAATCCAAAATAATTTCAATCCCGCTTGCTCTACTTGCTTAAGATCGCATGTCGATTTATCCTAAGTTACATATTCATTCACGACATGCTATTGCAATAGAAACATAAAATGATGCAGGCAACTGATTATCACAAGAAAGATATTGTAATCAAGCACTTGGTGATTTTCACACATAGATATATGGATATATAAAAAGATGATTTCATTGATTGCATCAGAGTTACAAAGCACAGCTAGAGGAAGGCTTGTAGAGGAATGCTTGAAACATAAACTACTCGCTAACAAAAAATGACTGCATACATGAATCTATGGGAGGATTATGCATGCATCATTGGGGGAGAAATATGGAGCTACACTACTAAGCAGTAATAAAGCAGTAAATCTACGAAGAACTATCTACTTTGCTAGCAGAAATAAGGGCATTCGGAGGTGGGCTCCGATGGCCTTTGACTTGGTTGAGAGGAGAAAGAAGGGCGGCCAATGCGGGTTAGGCCGACCCTTGGAGTTGTAGAGGAGGAGTGCTCTAGCCTTGGCATGGAGGTGGTGGAACCATGGTGGGAGCTCGTGGAGTGGAGGTGGAATGGAGATGGAATTATGCTAAAACTAGATGGAAGGCTAGATGGGTGCAAATGGCTACCCCTTATGTCTTTTTATAGACCTAAGGGAGCCTCTCTAGAGAAGTGTGGATCTCTCTAGAGAGAGCTCCAAGTGCAGTCGTCCAAGAGAGAGAGAGTGGATCTACAATTTGAATGTCTCTTGGTTACTAATTTTAGTAACCAAGAGTGGCACCACCTTTGGAAGGACCTAGAATAATCTAGGTGGTGTGGGATTGAGTGAATGGGTGTGTGTGTGTGTGTGTGTGTGTGTGTGTGTGTGGTCATGCCCTAGGTGGCTAAGTGGTCTAGGTTAGGTCCTAATAGGTTTAGGTTAGGGTAGGTCACAAATTAGGGTTGCAAACCCTAATTTGCTAAGGAGAAAATGCAATTAAACTTAACACAAGTTTAATTGAATGAGTATGAATCTAATTGAGAGTGAAATAACTCAATTAGGTTGGGCTTTGGTCAATTGGACTCTCACTAAGTACAATTATACCTGTGTGGGTTGAAATCTAAACTCAATTGGACTCTATGAGTCCAATTGAATAGGCAATGGTAATTACTATGATCCAAGTCAATTAGGCTTAGTGAGAACCTAATTAGGTTCTTAGGAAGGTCTAGAGGTGGTGTACTAGGGTTAGGGTACCTTAATTTAGGTTCCTAAGGGGTTGGAATTAGGTTTAGGGACCTAGGAACTCAAGATCATGGCTTGAATTCCAAAACAGGAACTGGAGTGCAATTCCAGACATTCAATAATAGTATCAGACGACCTATACTCAAAAATCAAAAGTTTAGACTTGTTTTCTAGACGTCCAATCAGAGTCAAGAGGGATTCAAGGTTCTGTCATGGGTATTCTGCAGAAATTGGACATCTAACCAAGTGTCTGGACGTCCAGATAAGGGCTGGAACTAGGGTTTTGAGGCTTACTAGGCTATGGTGACCTAATCTAAGGGTGGCTAAGGCTTGGGAAGGCTTCTATGGCTATCCTAAGGCTAAGATTGGACCTAAGTTCATAATTTAACTGCTTTACTTCTACTTAATAGAATAGCATATCTCAACCCTTTACATTATTTCTCTACTATATTTTATTCTAATCTTCCGCTCCAACTCTGATGCAGCACTAGCTTCAGGTCCAGCTTCTAATCCAGCTTTAAATCTAGCTTCTAAGCTTCTTATTTCCTGCAATTTATATAATGTACTTAATTAGTATATTATATCATTATTTCATACATAGCTAAAGGAAAGCAGTAAGGATGTAAATAATGCTTATGCATGCATGAATTACATTAGCTTATGCTAAGTTCTAGCCTAATTTAGGTCAATTAAGACCTATGATTGCTGTGCAATCAGTCAGATAGATACACCTCTAGGCAGAAATTCTTTTAAGGTCACCTAGGGGCATAGAAACCCAAAGTCCATTTTGATTGCCGATCAGTGAGTCTAACACATTCACGAAAAGATGCTTAGAACTTAGAGTTCTCTTCAAGTCTTGGGTGGGTTGAGTAGCCGTAGAAAGCTGCTCCGAAACCCTAAACTCAAAAATAAAAAAAAAGTTAGAAAAAGAAAAAGATCCTTCTTTGAATGAGACGAGGGCTTGAGGCAGTCTGCATTTTGGTAGACACCCAAGTGTTGTTGTGTCTCTATAGCTCAAGTCTTAGTTGAAATCCCTAAGTGTTGAAAAATAGCTTTTGCCCAAGAAATCTAATTCTAATTCTCTTATAAATAGCATGCAGTTTTGCTATGAACTAGCAAAAGATAGGCATGGGGGCATGATATAAACACATTTATATCACATAAACCATCTATTTATGCGTGTTCTTAGGCGTATAGTTGCATCATACATTATAAATATTGCATAACGTGCATTATCTTGCATTTAGTTTAGATTGTATAAAGATTAGGTTAATTTTCACTTTTTATGGCTAGGGAACAAGGTGATATTTAATCGGGCCTTCTAA
This sequence comes from Thalassia testudinum, assembly GCA_037157565.1. Lineage (NCBI taxonomy): Eukaryota > Viridiplantae > Streptophyta > Magnoliopsida > Alismatales > Hydrocharitaceae > Thalassia > Thalassia testudinum. Next base: position 1,838,435 of record JAZHRO010000028.1, read on the forward strand.
TTGAAGATTCAACCGTACGAATCTGAACAGGGTGATGGTTAGAGTTCAACAACTCCAAGATCGCCTCGATCGAACTTCCATAGCATCAGATGCAATCCGAGAAAGATCAGAGGTTAAGGGGCCAGGTGGTGTAAATCCATACTTCAGATGGCATATCCAACTACACGAATGGGTTCAGAACAACGATCTCAGCCTAACAACACGAAAATTGGTCTAATCCGACATCCATGGCACTACTACAAGCATATGAAGATGGACGTCCAGAATGGTGCCACGTGTCACCATCCTAACTGCCCAAAACGACCCTAGAATACCCGCTCTCTCTTTCTCCTCAGCTGCTTGATCAACCTCAGCTGTTGGATCTTGATCCAACAGCTGAAGGCACTTGGGCCTTAAATCATAAACTCGACACAAAGTCGAGTGTAGAGCAATGGGCAAGCAACTAAACGAGAAGAAGAGTCACAGGTTCGAGTACCCCGCACACCTCAATTTAGTGCAGATGCAAGGTGTGACCAAATTTGGCCATTAGATCTTAATCGGGCGGTGGCAAAGGTGTCAACATGGCATGCCCAGATGCGCGAGCAGGTGTACATGCAATCAGACGTGCATGCGAATGCTTGATCTCATGCGGGCAAGTGCGATGACGAGGTGCTAGCGCGATCGATCCTAAGCTGTCCGATCTCACGATTGGATGGCTGAGGATCAATGTTCGTGCATGAGCATTGAGCACAAAGGAAGGAGAAAAGGCAGGGGCGAGTGCACGTACGCCCACATTTAGGCTTTAGTGACGAATAAATCCATCACTAAAGACCTATGCGTTAAATGTTTTAAGATGAAATGACCTTTTTGCCCCTTCAAACCTCACATATAAATAGCCCTATGACCCCCACATATCCTTCATCACTTCCTCTCTTCTCTCACCCCCCCAAAGCTCTAAGAGCTTATTCCAAACCCGAGATGCTCCATTAGAGTTTAAATTAGAATATTTCCACCTCATCCCCATTCATGGAGCACCCGCAGTTGTCTTCTCACTGTCATTTAGGAAGCGGATCCCACTGCGATGACACCTTACCCCTTCGTTCTCCTTCGTCCAGCATCTCACCACCTTCGTCCGGGTGCTCCATCAACGCGGCTCGTCCTCCAAGTAGCCGTCAAGGAGGATAATCTCTCTCCACCTTCTCTTTTATTGCTTTCTAGTATATATTTCTAGCATTCTAAAGTAGTCATTAGATGTAATGAAATTGATTCAATGATTATGAAATACCTATTCATTCTCTCTCTATTTTGTCTTTATTTATATTATTCTTTCCCTCTTCTATTCTTTTTTCTTTAAGTAGATGTTAGTGTAGATTCAATTCAACCAGCTAATCTACTTCATGACAACGAATCAAAAGTAATTTTTTATCAAACGTCTGCCTCCTTGTGTTCAACTCAGAATTCCTTTTGAGTTTCAGTTAAAATTATCTATTGACGGATTTTTCTCGTAAATTACGCTACGATGATGGGTTTTCAAAACTCAAATCTTTTTGCGATGATTTTTTGCCACAATACGATGCCATTTCAATTGGTCATTAATAAAGCTAGAATTTCGAGGTTCCACCAACTAGATTTTCGCTTTTCCCTTTTACAGTAGGATCACTTCGAGCTAGTCCACCACCAACTGTTGTTCCACTCTTAAGGCGGCATGTTTAGTCTCATACTCCTCTCCCACTTGCATTTCCAAGAGTGGGTTCCCCTGGGGGTTCTCCTAAAGAGGAGGCTCAGGTTGGGAGACTAACTACACCTCCTTTACCTTTCTTGGTCCTACAGCCTGATGGTGCCTCCTTGACATGGAAACACTAGACTCTGCTGGACCTGGCTCCTTGAGGTTAGCTTAGGAGGAATGGTGCGTAAATGGAGCCATTACTGAATAGGTGAAAATTGAGAAACAAGGTAATATTACACGTTTCTCACAAACTACACCAATTAATCGAGACCCTTAAAATAAGAATCTCGATTCAAATGCAATGGCAACAAAGTAACTCAAGAACTTGACGACCCAGTTCCACCTGAAAAGATGCATGTTTGGGGGGGATAGGTACTCCCAAATTTTACTAGTTTTTGGTGAATAATTGATGATAACATCATCATTAGACATATGTTGCTTTAATTAGTCATAATCAATAGATAAATTCTCTTACATAACCACCAAAGAGCCATAATTCACTATAAATCCATTCTGAGAGATAAACATGAAAAAAGGATAAAACTACTATTTTAAAAGAATATCCTAAATGCAGAGCAATCACGAGATTTTCCAAGGGTTAATTAAAGGTCAAATGATCATAAATGCCTAATAAGTGGGTTCATACAGACAGAAACGGGTTTTCCCACGTTTCGAGAATCAATGGACATCTGAAATCCTAAAAATAGACCCGCTTAATTAACTGAGGTTCTGGTCAAGATAAAATTCACCTAAACCTTTTAAAAATCATAGAAAAATATTCCCTAAGGTTTCGTACCTTTGATTTGACCATTGGAACCCAATTTGACTTAAAATAGCCTCAAACAGACAGTTGCCCTAATTTGGGTTTCTACATAAATTACCCAATCAAACTTGGTCAAAACCTAAATCATACTTCACCATCAGATTCCTTGGGTTCAAATTAGGTTTGTACCAAAATTTGGGCCAAATCAGAGATCATCTTGACCTAGTTTGCATTATGGTCTAATGTAACTCTTTCTCATTTATGCCCTTAACTTTCAAAATATTTGCATAAAGCCCCCCAACTTTGTCATCATCTTCACACAAAAGTCCTTGCTGCCATTGAGGTCAAACCTGACCTCCAAGCAACATTGAAGCTCGTTTTGGCCGGTGTCTCCACCTTCTTCTCCTCTGGCCGAAAGCTCCGCAAGCTCTAGCGAGCTTCACCATCTACATTCTTCACCGGTCGTCACAGACTATAGCGGCCAGTTGCTCCTCCTGAAGCTCCTCCGCCGTTTGCAACACCAGCGAGGGTCATCTTCCCCATTCTTCCTCGCCGTTCTCCCTCATCAGAGGTTTCACCTTCCACGGCACCAGCCATACCGAAACCGACGCCATCCCCCCCTTTCGTCCAAGTAAGTTAGGTTAGATAGGTTCTTTTAGAGTTTTAGGTTAGTTTTCTTATCCAAAATCCAAAAAATACCCCTCGACGCACACGCAAGCCGTCATCTTCCTCCGCTCTGGCCACTTCTCCGGCGAGGTTATCCGCTCGCTACACCCGTTCACCTACCTCGCCAACACCTCCACACCCTTTGCCACAACACCATGAACAAACCCCTCACTTATCCTACTGTTGATAGGTCAAACTAGGAGATTTAAATATGCATTCATTGTAGTATCCTCTAAATCGCTCAATCAACAAATACAATTTATTACTCAATCAACAAAAGAGTATATGAGGTCGAACACAGGGAGAAAATATGGAATTCACGCACTAATCTCAACAAATAATATAAATGAGCACAAATAATTACTCAAAACTAATATTCAATGTAGCACATGAGTATATCTAGAATCTAATAAGGCAAAAAGACATCTAAGGCAAAATAATGGTGATTTGAATCACCAATTATTACCTTAGATACACATATAATAATTACTTAATGATCTAAATATTTGCACAGTATCAACCACTTTAAATCCACGTAAGCATTAGTGCACAGTGCACTCCATCAGACGACAAAGCTCTCAATCAGGCAACTTAAGTATCCACCCTACAGTGCCAAGAGGGCACTGTACTTCTTCCTCTGCTCTGCTCTGTCTCTTCTTCTACAGTCCTCCTCTTCTTCTGCCTTTCTTCTTCCTTCTTCAGGCCTTCTTCTTCTGCCTCTTCTTCTCTTCTCCAAGCACAAGGGAAAGAACTCAAATTTTAGCTAAGTGTTAGCCAATGCACAGAAGAACAAAACCCCCCTCCCCCGCGCTCTCTCTCTCTCCTTTGGGTTTCCACCTCTTCCACGCCTTCACAAGGATATGCACGGTATCGGGTTATCGGGCACACGCGCACCCAGTACCAAGGATGCCTGTAGTGGGTAGCATCCGAGGTGTGCAAGATTAAGCGCGTAATCGGATAGGACCAGGCCTGCATGTAGAGTGTCATGGGAGAGGTGAGTAAGGGTAGTGGGGTACCTCACCCCCCTGTGACTGGAGGCAACATGCCGATGTCACTTTTCCAATTTATGTGCTGTTGTGGCTTCACTGGTTTCTAAGGTGGAACTAAATGTCCCACCGTCATTGCGCGGCACTAGCTGCTGAAGCTGCTTCACCGATTAGAGCATCCACTGAGGCATGAACTCTCAATTGAAGTCCTGCTTCGAAGCCTGGAGTCCTTCCGCGCTCTCTGGATGTATCACCTAGAGCTGCAAGTGCTAAAGAGCGAGCTTAGAGCTTGCTCAAGCAACTCCGCCAATGGCGTCCAAAGGGTTGCACCTGAAACACAAAATACGAGCTAAAAGCCCCAATTAAAAGGTTCAATAGCATCGCCGTGAGGCGAGGAAGTGAACGGTGGTGTCCATGAGGTGTGAGAGTGCGTGAGGTGGCCGGACGTTGATGGAAAGTGAAGTGCAAAGGTGCGGTGTTCGGCGGAGGTTGTGAGTGGGTGAAAGGTGGAATAAATATGAGGGTTTTATGCAGGAAGGCAAGGCGGAGGTCATAGGTAGGTTGGCAAGTTGATTGGTGGTTTGTGGAGGTGAGATGGACTCGTCGGAGTAGTGGCCAGAGGTGAGGACGATGAAGGCGAACGGTGTGTCGAGGGATCAAAATCAAAGGGTAAATAAAGGGAAAAAGAGTAGGGGAGATGAGGGAGCGTTGGAACCTAAAATTATGGACGAAGGAGGTGGAGTGACGTCGGCTGTGGTTGGCCAGTGTCGTGGAAGAGAGGTTCTCCAGTGGGGAACAGCGAGGAAGAATGGGAAGGAAAAGCTCCTGATTTGGCTGTCGAGAAGCGGACGAAGGAGACGAAGATATTGGTACTCCCAAGTTGGCAGTTGGGAGGCTGGAGACAATGGAGGAGGAGGCTCATCGAAGCTAGGGTGGAGATGGCCGAGGAAGGAGTTTGAAGAGGGTTTTTGGGCCAAAACCTAGCTGAGAAGATGCGAAATGCAACAAGGGTTCTTTTATAGGCCATAAGAAGCCCTCCCAAGCTTGGAAAGAAGCTTCCAAGCTTGGGAGGTTGATGCAAAAAGGAAACCCGAACCTTTGAAGGGTTTGCATGACCTTTTGGGAAAGAAGTAGAGTCCAAGATGCAGTTCAAATGGAAAGCAATTTCACAAGTAATCCCCGTATCAATTTTAGGAGAGATCGATTGAGAGTTAAGTGAGAAATCCTCACTCAAAACTTGACAGTGAAGGTTCAACCTTCCAAACATGGTGGAAGGACCTATGTGCAAAGAATATGATGAAGTTAGGGGGCTCTTTGCAAGGAATTTAAAAAGCTAAGGGTCTGAATGAGATAGAAAGAGTTTGATTGGACTAAAATGCAAACTTGGTCAAGATTATCTCATATTGGATCCAAATTTTGCTACAAACCTAATTTGGACGTAAAGAATCTAATGGTGAAGTTGGATTTAGGTTTTGACCATGTTTGACTGGGTAATTTATGCAAAAACACAAATTAGGGCGACTGTCTATCTGAGCTCTATTTTAGGTCAAATTAGGTTCCAATGGTAAAATCAAGCATACCAAACCCTAGAGAATATTTTTCTATGATTTTTAAAGGATTTATGTGAATTTTTTCCTGACCATAACCTCAGTAGATTAAGCGGGTCTATTTTTAAGGTTTCAAATGTTATTTAATTCTTGAAACACGCGAAAACCCATTTCTCTCTACTCGGACCTACTTGTTAGACAATTAAGACCATTTGACCTTTAATTAACCCCTGAGAAATCCTGCGATTATTCTGTAATTGAGATATGCTATTAAAACTACAGTTTTACCCCTATTTTCTTGTTATTCTCTTAGAATGGATTATGCAATGAATTATGGTCCTCTAGCGGTTATGTAGGAGCATTTATTCCTTGATTATGACTAATTAAAGCTAGATATGGCTAATGATGACGTTATCATCATGTTGAGAGCACTGAATCAATGTTTAAAAGTGTTGCGTTGTAGTACAACCAAAATAGCGTTCAAAATAAATATAATTTTATTTCTCAAATATATTCTGAGGTCGAACATAGGGAGCAAATGGAATTGACACACTAATCTCAACAATAAATGCAATTTGAACACATAATACTACTCAAAATATAATTAGGAATGTAGAGCATGAGTATATGAAGAGTAAAAATAATGGTCACTCAATTTGCCTAAAAGGAAATAAAAATTCAGACGACTGATTTTATAATCAGATGTCTTAAATGTCTATGGCTGCATTGTCCTTTTCTTCTTCTACTTCTCTTTCTCTGACTTCTGCCTTAAGCCTTCTTCTTTTCTCTATGATTTCTCTGATGCAGTCTTTCTTCTTCTCCTCCTTCTTGTCCTTTGCCTTTGCGAACCATCCCTTCTTCTTTCTCTTCTTTCTGTCCTCTATCTTCTTCTTCCTTCTTCTTCTCTTTCTCTACCTTTGCAAGCCTCTTATCCTTCTTCTTTCTTCCTTAGGCCTCCTTCCTTCTCTTTCTCTGTCGTCTGCCTTCTCTTTTGAAGTCCTTTTCTTTCTCTTCTTCTTCCTGACCTCCTCTTCTTCTTCTCTGAATTGTCTAGGTGTGGAGCCAAACTCTTCAGAGCAAAACCCCGCTTCCCCTGCGTAGCTCTCCTCTCTTTCTTTCTTTTCTTTTTCAATTCGCTCTCCCAGAGTCTTTAGCCGATCGGGTAATCGAACCTAACGCAGACCTGGGTTTAGGCTCACCGGCGTGTGTGGTGAGAGAGGAGTGAATAGGTCGGGTAGTCGGGTCATAGCCAGGTCCGCGGGTTATGTCACGGACGAGTCTGGTGAGAGGGGAGAGGAGGACCTTACCCTCAGTGTTGGAGGCAAATAGCCTCTAACACTTTTTCCCTTTATGCACACGCAGGCGGCTTTCCACTTCCGAGGTGGGACTAAATGTCCCACCTTCCTTTTGCACGCACAACAGTAGATGGGGCTTCCAATTGGCTAGGCTATAGAGGCTCTTGACTCCAATCAAAGGTTTGGAACAGTACGCGAAGTCTTCCGTGCATCCTGGGAGTGTCTTCCTGGGATTGGCAGCACCTGGAGCTGCAGCAAGCGAGCTTCACGCTCGGCAACAATGGTGGATGGGCGACAAACCTGAAATCAATAGCACAGCCTCACGGCCACATTAAATCACTCAGGGAGCATCTCCAGACCACGACGGATGTGATGGGAATATTGGCATGGCTCGGGGGTGCCTATGCATTCGTGCCTAGGGCACATTGTGTGCGAATGTGTGGGTGTGTTTGGTGGGGTGTTTGAGTGATCGATGGAGAGATTAGAGTGAGGGGATGTGATCAGGGAGTCAAGGCTAAGGTCGTAGGGTGGTCGGCGAGGTGGATGGAGGTGCGTAGTGACAGGAGCACCTCGCTAGAGGAGTCGCCGAAGGTGGGGAAGGTGACGGTGGTCAATGGTGACAGGGGTTGGTTTAGGGAAATAAAGAAAGGGAAAGAGAGTGAGGAGGATAGGTAACTTAAGAAACCTAATCTAAGGGACGAAAGGGGACGAAATCCCATGCTAGGATGGTTGCCAGATGTGGGGAAGACGAAGCTCCATAGGTGAGGCAGCGACGAAGACAGGGCAGAGGCGACATCGGCCGATATTGCGCAACGTGGACAATTGTGGTGGAGATAACCCAGCCACTGGTATTGTGGTTGGGCGATGAAAGGACTAGGGTGAAGCCGCCGAAGCTTGCGGAGTTGTTGTGGCTAGAGGGGAGAGAAGAATGGAAGGAATCCAGCCCAAATTCAAGCTGAGTTCGGTTTTGATCTAGGGCTGCTTAAATAGGTCTCTGGAAAGGGATTTGTGCTTGGAAGCCAAGCTTCCAAGCAAGGAAGGGTCACTAGCGATGGAAATTCTCAAGAGATCCAAATCTCTCATACATTCGCATGAGAGATTGGGAAACAATTAGGGCATCAAACCGGGTTCAGATTGGAGGGGATTACTCAGAGAATCTCACTTCCAATTTCGGAAGGGATTCTCTAAGCAATCAAGGAGAAACCTCCTTTCAAAGCTCGCTGGAGTAGGATTCCTCTACTATAATGGTGGAGGAACCTATTTGTGAAAATGATGAAGAAGCTAGGGGGCTGATTGTAAGGGTTTTTGAATGTTAGGGGTAGAAATGTAATTAGATAGGACCTTTTTGCAAACTAGGTCAAGATGAGTTCCCCTTAGGTCCAAATTTTGGTACAAACTTAATTTGGACCTAAGGAATCCAATGGTGAAGTTGGATTTTGGGTTTGATCATGTTTGACTGGGTAATTTATGCAAAAACCTAATTTAGGGTAAATATCTGTCTGAGACCCCATTATAGGTCAAGATGGGTTCCAATGACCAAATTAAAGGTACTAAACCCTAGAGGATATTTTTCTATGATTTTTAGAGGGTTTAAGTGAATTTTATCCTGACCATAACCTTAGTTAATCAAGTGGGTCTGTTTTAGAGTTTCAAGAAGTCATTTAATTCACAGAACTCACACAAACCCTTTTCTGTCAAATCCAACCCATTTGTTATCTTATTAAGACCATTTGACCTTTGTTTATCCCTTGAGAAAACCTGTGGTTGTACTGCATTGGTAAAATTACAGTTTTAACCCTAGTTTCTTATTTCACTCTCAAAATGGTTGTGCAGCGAATTATGACCTTCGGTTGGTTATGTGGGAGCATTTATTCTCTCTATTGGGTCAAAATAAGCTAGTTAGGTCTCATGATGGTGTTCCCATCACATCACCTACTCTCTCGACCATCAAAACATGACACCGAACAACCAACTGTCGCACATCCTTCTCCGTCACCACCCAACCACCAAACACCTCCACACACCATGAAATTGTCGCCATTGCATCCCACACCCCACGGCAATCCTCCTAAACCTTTTAACTGGGGCTTTTAGCCCGTATTTTGGTTTTCAGGTGCACATCGAAGCTCCATCATCACCCTCAAGATCTCTGACCACGCATTGTGTTCTCCAGCTGCATTCGCTCCAGGTCTTGGTCCCAGGCAGTGTGGGAACGTGTCCAAATCCTCAATTGAGGACCCCAGATGTACTAGCTACATCTGTTGGAGATCTTCACCTGCATCCACGTGAGAAGAAGGGATGGAAAGATAGTCCCGCATCATGGGATTTGGAGGCAGTGCTGTCACATAAAGGTTTTTTGTGATATTGGTTGTTTGCCTCAAACACTTGGGGTGAGGTCCCCACTCACCCACACACTCGACCCAACCCACCTAACTGTACACACCTTGGCTACATCCCCACGCACACAGCCCTGGTCACCCGGTTACTATGCTAAACCCAATTACCCAATTAATCTGGGTTTGAGAGAAGAGAAGGAAAGGAAGGAAAGTGAGAGAGAGTGGGGGAAGGGAGGGTTTTACTCCTCAAGGATTTGAACGACACTTAGTTGCTGAAAAGGAGAAGATTCTGTGAAGAAGAAGGCAAAGGCAAAAGAAAGAAGAGAGGAAGCTGAGGCTAGAGAAGAAGAGGAAGGGTAGAAGAGCCGTGCCTAAGAGAAGAAGAGAAGAAGAAAAGGCCAAAGACAGCGAAAGAAGAAGATCAGAATGAAGGCACTGTAGCAGGCGACATTTAAGTAGTCTACCTTGAAATTCAGATGTCTGATCACTGTTCATTTATTTAACATGATTGAGCAGTTGATATATATGTGCTTAGACTAATAATTGGTGATCTAAATCACCATTATTTTATCTTAGATAACTTTTTATCTTCTTTAACTCTTGAAATACATTATGCATCATTGAATATCTAATGTGACAGATTAATATTCATTGAATATCACTATTGTACTTATTTCTGTGCTCATTTATATAAAGATTAGTGCTTGAATTTCATATTTGCTCCCTGTGTTTGACCTCGGACTTCATTTAGATATTCGAGTTATAAATCTTATTTGTTGATAGATTGATTAAGGATTTTGCACTACAACGATGATAACCTAATCCTAATCCTCTCTAGATCCCTTCAACAATAATACAATACAAGCAAAACTCTCACTTTTTTCTCTCTAATTACATAAAAAAACTATAACTAGCTCAACCCAGGTATTTATAGGGTGTGCTACCTTTGATCATGGGTCTCATGTAGGGATGAGCATTGGGCCGAGCTGACCCAACCCAGCCCAACGCCTAGCCTAATTGGGCCAACCTAAGCCCAAGCTCGAAATTAACTTGGGTCGAGCTTGGGTTATAAACATGACCATTTTTTAAATAGGATGGGTGATGATAATGTCATCATTAGCCATATCTATCTTTAATTAGTCATAATCAATAGTTAAATGCTCCTACATAACCGTCAAAGAGCCGTAATTCACTGTAAATCCATTCTGAGAGATAAACATTAAAATAGGGGTAAAACTGTAGTTTTAACATAATATCCTAAATGCAAAATAATCATGAGGATTCCCAGGGGTTAATTGAAGTTCAAATGTTTATAAATGTCTAATAAGTGGGTTTGTGCAGACAGAAATGGGTTTTCACGCGTTTCGAGAATTAATGGACATCTGAAACCCTAAAAACGAACCCTCTTAATTAACTGAGGTTCTGGTCAGGATAAAATTCACCTAAAACTTCTAAAAATCATAGAAAAATATTCTCTAAGGTTTGGTACCCTTTGATTGTACAGCAATCATGGGTCCTAATCAACCTAAATAATGTTTGAACCTAGCTTAAATTATGGATATTGCACTCATATCTTACATATCATGCATTGCATTAGTTTATTTAGAATAAGATAAAATATCTCGCTATTGAATGGCTTTTATTGCTATTTGCAGATAATAAAGTGATCCAAGCTGCAGGAGATAGTGGAATAAAGCAATAAAGGAAGAAGAAGACTGATCCAAATAAGAGGAGTGAGAAGGATAGCCTTATCCCTACCCTTAGAAACCCTAGGACAACCTTACCAAACCCAAAACAACCTCTATTAGGACAGTTAGCCTCAAAACCCAAACATGGATAGCACTATCCATGTTCTTATCCACCCTATCCCTCTCCCAAACACTTAGGAACCAAAACCCACCTTAGAAAACCTAAAACCCACTCTTCTGCACCTTTTAGGACATCCAGACATCTAGCTGGATGTCTGATTTCTGCAAAATATCAATCCAGGAAGCCAAAACTCACATTGACATAGAATTGGATGTCCAATTTAATGTCCATATGTCAAATTTTGTAGTATAAGACGTCTGACCACTATTCTGGACGTCTAATACTACTGTCTGGTTCCTGATTTTGGTGCTAGAAGCCCGATCTTGCCTATTTTGACCTAAGAGCCCCATCGGACACCCTAGGAAACCTAATTAGAGCCTCCTAAGCCTAGTCCACCATCCATAGCCCTACTTTACCTATCCCTAACCCAATTGAACCATCCCATACCAAATTGGGTGCATCTACAGTTGATTGGGTGCACTCGAGCCTAATTAGATCCACCCAGGATCTAATTGACTCATACCTATTAGGGTTACCCTAGCCTAATCACATGCACACATCCAATTAGACTTTCCTAAGCCTAATTAGGTCCATACCCACCTAATCTAGATTGACCCAATCTATTTAGCACCTAATCCTACCAAAACCCACAACCTCGCCCTACGAAAAACACACACCCACACACACACACACACCCCTTCCTATTCTACCCCTACCAAACCCACGCACACCCTCTCGGAAACCCTAAAACTTGTGTCAAATCTAGATCCTAAAAAGGTGGCATTGGCTATTTTTGGAGCCACCAAAAGTGGCAACCAAATGGAGCCTTCCCATAAGGACAAAGAGAGAACCACAAAATTACACACCATTTTCAATCCTCTCCACCTCTCACTTGCGACCACACCTCTCATCCTTTCCTCTCAAGGTCGTCCTCCTCTTCCAAGGCCCCCTCCATGGACTACTAAAGAAGAAGCTCCCCCAAGGCATCTTCATGTGGACGGCAAGAAGAAGGAGAGCACTAGGGTGCAACACCCTCTTCTCCTCTCTTCACTTAGGAGTGTCCTTTCTTCTCCATAGAGAGGACACCCCCTCTCTTTCTTCTTCTTCTTAGACGGCCATAGAGAAGACCCCCCCTCAAGGTCTTCTCAAGGACGGCCATTGGTAGAGAAAGGGTGCAGCACCCTCCTCTCTCCACTTGGGTGCACACACCCATCCTCCTCTCTTTAGTGGACGGCCATGAAGGCTCACCCATAGCCTCTTGTGGCCGGCCATCTCTTGTTGGTAGGTGTGTAAACGGGTTTGCATACCCAAGGTCTAGCCTACACCCTCACACAAGGCCGATGGCTCTAGTGGCAATTTTCCAGCGTGAGGGATTTTCTTCTATTTATATGTTTTCTAGTGTAGATGATATGTGATAATCTTTTATGCATAAATAATATCATGATGTTTCTATGATTGATTGTCCTCATGTTTGCTTGTATCCATGTTACTTAGGTTCGTTCACACCACGCACGGCCCCCATGGCCCCACTTAGATGCACGTAGTCACTTAGGTTTTAGCTAGTACGTCTAGATCTAGGTTTCATTTTGTGTCTCAAAACAAAAATCAAAAAACACAAGTTAGATTTAGGTTATAAAATCTAATTCAAATCTCAACTTGTTTTCACGCCTCCCAGAGACGAACGACCGAGACTCAAATTCTAAAAAGAAAAGAAATCTACGTGAGTTTTGTAATCAATTAAATATTTTGATCAAGGGTTTAGTACTACTATACTACGATTTCAAAAATGTACAAAAATGCACTTGTCACCCTTGATTTTACCATCTGAACCCAATTTAACCTAAAACAGATCTTAGACATACAATTACCCTAATTTGGGTTTTTACATAAATTACCCAATCAAACTTGGTCAAAACATAAATCCAACTTAACCATTAGATTCTTTGGGTCCAAATTTGGTTTGTACCAAAATTTTGGCCCAATCAGAGATCATCTTTACCGAGTTTGCATTCAAGTCCAATCTGACTCTTTTTCTTACACACACACCCCTAGCTTTTGAAATTCATTGCAAAAAGGACCATAACTTCATCATCTTCTTTGCAATCAGGTCCCTCCACCATTATCACGGAGGAAGTCCTACTTCGACAACCTTCAAGTAGGGATCTCTCCTTGATTGATTGGTAGATCTCTTCCAAAATTGGAAGGGAGGTTCCTGAGAAAATCCTATTCAATCTAAACCTAATCTTGGGCTCTAAGTCTTTCCCAAAAGATCATGTGAATCCTTTGAAGTTTAGGGTTTCCTTATGCATGAAGCTTCCAAGCTTGGAATGCTCTCCTAAGCCCTATAAAAGCACGCCCGTGGCACGCCTTACCTCCTTAGCTCATTTTGGCTGGTTTCTCCACCTTCTCCTCTCTCCAGCTAAAGCTCCACAAGCACCAGCAAGCTTCCCCATCTACATTCTTCACCGACCGTCACAAAACATAGTCGATCGGTTGCGCCTCCTCAAGCTCCTCCGCTGCTCGCAATACTAGCGAGGGCCACCTTCCCCTCTCTTCCTTGCCATTCTCCCTCATCGGAGGTATTCCCTTCTTCGGCGCTAGACATACCATAACTGGCGCCATCCTACCCCCTTCAACCAATTAGAGTAGGTAGATAGATCCCTTTTAGTTCTTAGGTTAATTTCCCATTTCAAAACCCAAAAATACCCCCTCGACCTCCACACATGCCACCTTCGTTGTCCGCTCCGGCCACATCTCCAGCGAGGCCTTCCCGTTATTCCACCGCACCACATGCCTCGCCACCTACTCCACAACCTCCACCATACCTCCACAAACCAAACCCCCATCTTTATTTACCTTTCCATCCACTCATGCGACCCCCTGAACGCACCCATCACTGACTTCATCCCCGACTCCGTCTGGCCACCATACACCCTCACACGCCACGCCACCACTACCCGAACATTCGCTGTGGTCCGGAGAAGGTCTTGAGCTATTTTAATGTGGCCGTGAGGCCTTATTCATGATTTCAGGTACCACATCGGAGCTCCGCCATCGCCCTCAAGTTCTCCGACACACCTCGCATTCTCTGGCCGCATTCACTCCAGGTCTTGGTCCCAGGCTGTGCGGTTTGGCTCCAGGCATTCTCCCAGGTGGTCAATCAAAGATCACACCCTCTGTAGCTATGGAAATTAAAGGAAGAAGCCTTCACAACTGACACGTGAAGGGGCTATGCAAGATAGTCCCAAATCGTGGGAATTGGAAGTAACCTCAGCACATAAATTATTTTTCTTTGTATGGCTTATCGCCTCAGAACACTCAGGGGTGAGGTCCCCTTCACCCATACACACACACCTGACCCGCCTACTCACTCCTCGGCTACGACACCCACACACGCAGCCTTGGACCCGGTTACGCATACCCGAATACCCGACTAAGGTTCAGATTTCTGAGAGAGAAGAGAAGGAAGGAAAGAGAGAGTAGGGGAGGGGAGAGGGTTTTGCTCCTGAAGACTTTGAGCGACACTTAGTCCTTGAGAAGGTGAGTTCCCTTGTGCGTGAGAAGGAGCTAAAGGAGAAGACCTGAAGGAAGAGGAAAGGTAGTAGAAGAAAAGAAGAAGAAGAAGAAGAAAGAGCAAAGAGAAGAAGAAAGTCTAAAGATCAGCGGAAAAGCACTGTAGCAGGCGACATTTAAGTCATCTGACTTGATAAATCAAACATCTAATCACTGTTCATTTATTCATATTCATTGAATAGATGATATAATATGTACTTAGACTAATAATTGGTGATTCAAATCACAATTATTTTGTCTTAGATATCTTTTTGGTCTCTTAAAGTCATGAAATACTTGTGTTATTCATTGAATATTTAATGTGACAGATTAGTATTCATTGAAATATCTTTATAGTGCTTTATTCATTATGCTCATTTATATTTTAATCGAGATTAGCATGTGAATTCCATATTTACTCCCTGTGTTCGACCTCGGACTTCATTTCTAGATATTTGAGTAATAAATTGTATTTGTTGAAGAGCTATTTGTCAATTATACTACAACGCATTTCCCTAACATTGATGAAAAGCCCTATCAACATTTTGGTGTCATTGTTAGGGAGCAATGCGTAATTCACCGCTATTCTCTATGCTATTTTTGATTATATCTGAGCACTAACTTTCCTTGTTTGCTTTCTTGTGATTTTGCGAGGTACATCACAAGGAGACTTCTGCGCAAAACAACCTCCCAAGGGCAAGTAATCTCTCTTCTTCCTTAATCTCCTAATCCTTGGAAGAGAGAAAAGGAAACAAGACTATTTAGGAATCACCTGCCTTATTTTCATAGTAATTACCTTTCAAAAGGCAAGTTTCCTGATTTACAAAAAAATTCATATCTAATTGAAGCTTGAGACGATTTTTTTTTAGATTCCCACCCTATTTCCAATACCTATTAGGGATTGCGCTTAAATTCTAAGCATCTTGGACTACTCACCTTCTTGTTTGAAGTCCAAGGTGTACATCTTGAGATTTAATTGGACTTGGAATAAAGCCAATTAGGGTTTTTCAACATTAGGGTTTGAAGATTTAGCTCACATTTTTCCTACATTAAAGGAAATTGACCCTCCCACATTTGTGTGCTACCCAAAGCACTATTCGAAAAGATCTAAGCAAGAAAAATCCTAAAAACAAGATCTAAGTTTCACTTGAACCTTAAAAATTGTGGATCTAATAACTTGAGAGTCAATTCAGAGTGATTTCTATGTCTTGACCTAGATTTCATTCTGCCATCTTTAAGGCAAGTTAGGTGAAGTTGACCTACATTGTGGGTCAATCAACCTCCAAATTAGATCACAATCAAATCAATTTCTAAATCAAGTAAAATCCAAGGCACAAATTACGAATAAAATTGGTAGACTTATGGTTTCAATTCATACATTCCGGTCTACTTGGAACCGCAATGACAAGGAAGGTCAGATGGGGGAAACCCTGTAACCAGTGGGGATGCTCTACCGTATAGGAATCATTGCAGGGCTCTCCCTTCCTGGTTGCCCAGGTAATTCACAAGTGTACGAATTTCTGATTCAGAGGTATCATCCGCCTCGAAACAACCTTAGTCACCCAAAAATCTTTGGGTGCCTTGATTGGGTCCAAATAATATCTAGTCCCTCGTCTTTTTTCTAGAGCACACACATAGGAAGGTCCTTAGGTTTTTAACCTAAGGAACCTTATTAGATCTTCTTGGGAATTTCTTTCAAATCTAATCAAGTTCCAATTTGATCTAGAGTTTGATTCTACATCTTGATTCCACTACCTAATTTTTACAACCTGACAACTTGGGAAAGACCAATTAGGAAACCTGAATGCCAAAATGATCACAAAAGACAAAGTGATTGAGGCTGCCCTTAGATATTTTCAAGATTATCCAGCTAGCATGATTCAGGTTAATGTCCGAAAAACAACAGAATTCATTATGAACCATGTTAAACTATTACTTACACAACTAAGAAATGGTTCAACCCAGGAGACCCTCATACCAGAATTCAATGAAGTTTATGAATTGCATAGAATAGAGGGTTTACATTATTTTGCAAATCCATCAGTTTGGGAGATACACCAAGATATCGTTGAGAAATGTGCAAATGCTCTAAGTCTATTATGAGAAGCCATTGATGAGACATCTTGGAGTGATTCTAAAGCTTCTCCAAAGCATGGGTTAGACATTCAGAATTGTTGTGGACCCCCAACCCAAATGAATTCAGATTCAAACTTCATAACAATTGACATACCTGATCTTGATGAGGGTTGGGAGGATCTAATTGTAGGTGTTCTCGATTCTGAACAAGCCCTAGAAAGCCTTGAAGCTGATCCATCAAGCTTAGATTTCCCCGACACCTGTGATGAAGAGCTTAAAACAGAACTTCTCAAGAATGTAAATCATGAGCCTTATCCTGTTAAGGTGATTCTTGAGAATGATTTTGACATCCAAATAGAGCCAAGCCTAGATTCTAGTGGTCCAACCCTTATTCTTAACCTAGAATCTGGATTCAAGCCTATTTGGGAAAATTATGAGGCCCAATGTGATGATAATCAAAATTTAAATCTAGAATAAGATTCTGGGCCTGTATTTGATGAATACACCTCTCCAACCTCCTTAAAGACACAAATTGATTTTTTGAAAGCCATGCCAATTTATGATGCAGAAATTGAGGGGTTGGAAGAGCTGGGACTCAATTGGGTCTATCCTAGGAGCCAAGAACCCGAGCCTATACCTACTAGGGACACCTTGTTGAGCTTGGAATCTGAAATTAGGTTAGATCTAAGTCAGGTTGCTGATTCTACATATCTTGATCATTTTTGTGGTGGGACTTCTGATTTAGAATCAAATTCAGAACACGATCTTCATAAGTTCTCCGACAATTTCCAATATTAGTCTGATTTTGGAGAATTGTTGTTTCCTAATGACTCCAAACCTGTTTACGACCTCAGCGACCACAACCCGTTCTTTGATTCTGACGCTGAGGTCAATGATTTGAAAGAAACCACCTCATCTACAGCACATACAGAACCTTCTCGAATCCAATTCCAACCCTGACCTTCACCAAAATCAATTTCTACTATGATTCCTCTCTATGATCTGGTAGCACATTATTCTTTTCCGCATTTTGATCGGGGTTCAGACATCAATCAGACTGATAATCACGTCCTACCTTTTTCTTATCAAATCCATTTTCTTTTGAGGATCCCTACTCTGACCAGGCTGATTGGAATCAACCAAACCCACGATTCACACTGCCATATCTTTCTGAGCTTCAAAGCATCTGGTAGACACCATATCTATTATTCACATCTATCAACCCATCAGACTGTTAATCTAAATAAGCACCTGGTCGGACCAACCAGGCTATTGATCAAGGTGTTTGTTCTATAAAATTCTTCTAATTTGACCAGTCCTTCTCCATGACCACCTTCTGCTCGGCTAAAGGCATTGAATTTAGCACTTAATAAGAAGCAACCCGTCATTTCAAAAACCTGAGACCTTTCTAATCATCTTTTAAGCATCACGACTACTGCACTTTTGAGTTCAATGTTAGAACAGCTGACTCCACGTACCAGAGCTTAAAATCATCCACAACAATCATCCCAACCTATTCACCCACCTTTTTTTACCCTGTTCTAATGCTGATTTCATACCTCCGGTTTACAATGAGGACATTGCAAAACTTAGGCATGGGGTGTGTTAAAGTGTAAACACATAAAAGATCAAGTTTTTGAGGGGTCTCACAAAAATATACATATAAAAAAACCAAAAAAATTGAAAAAGAACAAAAAATGATGAAAGGGGAGGAAATTTTGTGAGCTTAATTGCATATCATTTTTAAGGAGGAAAGGGGAGGTGATTTAAATGTCAAAAAGGAGCAACAATTTAAAACAAAAAGTGATAGTCATTAGTAAATGATTATGCAATCTACTTAAGTTCTAGACCAAATCAAAAGAAAAATTAAGTCCTAGAATAATAGAGAGACATGAAGATTAGTATGAATGCTGATCTTAAAAGCCTCTTGGGCTTATTTTAGGGCTTAAAAATTCAAGTATCCGTTAAGATCTAGATAATCCTCAAGAGGTTGAGGAAAATGCGAAGCTTATGTATTAAGTCTAAGGTTTAGGGATTATTCGGCCTCATTAACTAACCTCTAGTTTACGGGACTCGGTAACCTAAGCACCCTAATCTGCACACAAGTCTGGTTTAGTGCACTTAATAATCAAAATCACGCAAAAGCATTTATTCTGTTCTGGAAAGGCTGCCTAGATTAAGAATGGCTTTAAGACACAATTTGATTTGGACGAGTTTCAGGCACGGAGAGGTAGGAAATTTCCCTCGAAGATGCGCAATAACATACCATCTCCTTGGTGCTTGTCTCCTAGGATATCTAAATATCCTATCGGGGGCATGTAAGTACCTTGTACTTGTTCAGGTGCCATGGGTGGATTATCGTGAAATGTCGATCGCAAGGGCCTAAATTTAGTTACAGAACACCATGGGCGGCACTATCTCGAAGTGTCGAAAGCCAGGGTTCTGGGGGTTGCCATGGGCGGTGCTATCTCGAAATATCGATTGCCAAGGACCCTGCGAGGATTGATGGTAGAGACAAAGAATCCAATACAGACCATGTTTTTAGGTCAATCCGAATCTAGAAATAAGAAAAGAGAAAGAAAACTCTCCAAAAATGCAAAAAAAATTCTTCTATCCCTCTTACAAAAACACACTACAGATTGAACCTAGACTAACCATGTTACAAGTAAGGGTGCTTTAACCATTGGGTTCAACAAACCTTTGAATAGTTTCTATGGGCCTTAGAAACTTTTGCAATAGACTGAGGCTAAAGCTGATCAGGTCTGGATCTTGATTGGTAGTTGAGTACCTCTAGCCTACTATTGGCATTCTAACCTAATTTCTAAAAGGATGAATAAATCAAGATTTTTGAGCATCAAAGCATGGTCTAGAATTCAAGTTCATTTCATAAGATTTTGCTAAAGGACTAACAAAAGGTAGGCATGAGGGTATGATGATAACGTCATCATTAGTCATATCTAACTTTAATTAGTCGTAATTAACAGTTAAGTGCTCCTACATAACCGTCAAAGAGCTGTAATTCACTGTAAATCCATTCTGAGAGATAAACATTAAAATAGGGGTAAAACTACAGTTTTAACAGAATATACTAAATGCAGAATAATCACAGCGCTTCCCAAGGGTTAATTGAAGGTCAAATGTTCATAAATGTCTAATAAATGGGTTCATGCAGACAAAAATGGATTTTCACGTGTTTCGAGAATTAATGGACATCTAAAATCCTAAAAATAGATCTGCTTAATTAACTAAGGTTCTAGTCATGATAAAATTTACCTAAACCTTCTAAAAATCATATAAAAATATTCTCTAAGGTTCAGTACCCTTGATTTGACCATCTGAACCTAATTTAACCTAAAACAAAGTCTCAAACAGACAATTACCCTAATTTGGATTTTTGCATAAATTACCTAATCAAACTCGGTCAAAACCAAAATCTAACTTCACCATCAGATTCTTTAGATTCAGATTAGGTTTTTACCAAAATTTGGGTCCAATCAGAGAATATCTTGACCGAGTTTGCATTCTAGTCCAGTTTGACTCTTTTTCTTACACACACACCCCTAGCTTTTGAAATTCATTGCAAGAAAACCCCTAACTTCATCATCTTCTTTGCAATTAGGTCCCTCCACCATTATTGTGGAGGAAGTCCTACTCCGACGACATTCAAGTAGGGATCTCTCCTTGATTGATTGGCAGATATCTTCCAAAATTGGAAGAGGTTCCTAAGAGAATCCTCTATGATCTAAACCTAATCTTAGGCTCTAATTCTTTCCCAAAAGATCATGCAAATCCTTCGAAGTTTAGGGTTTCCTTATGTGTGAAGCTTCCAAGCTTGGAATGCTCTCCTAAGCCCTATAAAAGCACTCCCATGGCATGCCTTAACTCCATAGCTCGTTTTGGCTGGTTTCTCCACCTTCTCCTCTCTCTGATCGAAAGCTCTGTGAGCTCCAATGAACTTCCCCATCTACATTCTTTGCCAGCCGTCACAGAATATAGCCGGCCGATTGCTCCTCCTCAAGCTCCTCCGCCGCTCGCAATACCAACGAGGGCTACCTTCCCCTCTCTTCCTAGTCGTTCTCCCTCATCGGAGGTATTCCCTTCTCTGACGCTAGCCATACCATAACCAGCACCATCCTACCCCCTTTGACCAATTAGAGTAGGTAGATAGATCCCTTTTAGTTCTTAGGTTAATTTCCAATCTTCAAAACCCAAAAAAACCCCCTCAACCTCCACGCACACCACCTTCGTCCTGCGCTCCAGCCACATCTCCGACGAGGCCTTCCCGTCATTCCACCACACCACACACCTCGCCACCTACTCGACAACCTCCACCATACCTCCACGAACCAAACCCCCATCTTTATTTACCTTTCCATCCACTCACGCAACCCCCCAAACACACCCATCACCGACCATCCCTGACTCCATCACGCGACCCACCATACACCCTCACATGCCACGCCACCACTACCCACACATTTACTGTGATCCAACGAAGGTCCTGAGCTATTTTAATGTGGTCATGAGGCCTTATTCATGATTTCGGGTACCACATCGGAGCTCCGCCATCACCCTCAAGTTCTCCGACATGCCTCGCATTCTTCGACTGCATTCACTCTAAGTCATGGTCCCAGGCCGTGCAGTTTGGCTCCAGGCATTCTCCCAAGTGGTCAATCAAAGATCATGCCCTCTGTAGCTGCTGCAATTGAAGGAAGAAGCCTTCACAGTTGACACATGAAGGGGTTGTGCAATATAGTTCCACATCGTGGGAATTGGAAGCAACCTCAGCGCATATATTGTTTTTATTCATACGGCTTATCGTCTCAGAACACTCGGGAGTGAGGTCTCCTTCACCCTTACACACACACCTGACCCGCCTACTCACTCCTCAACTACAACACCCACACACGTAGCCCTGGACCCGGTTATGCATACCCAAATACCCGACTAAGGTCCGGATTTCTAAAAGAGAAGGGAAGGAAGGAGAGAGCAGGGGAGGGGAGAGGGTTTTGCTCCTGAGGGCTTTGAGCGACACTTAGTTGCTGAGAAGGTGAGTTCCCTTGTGTGTGAGGAGCTAAAGGAGAAGACCTAAAGGAAGAGGAAAGGCAGCAGAAGAGAAGAAGAAAGAGAAAAGAGAAGAAGAAAGTCTAAAGATCAAAGGAAAAGTACTGCAGCAGGCGACATTTAAGTTGTCTAACTTGATAAATCAGATGTCTGATCACTGTTCATTTATTTCATATCCATTGAGTAGATGATATAATATGTGCTTAGACTAATAATTGGTGATTTAAATCACCATTATTTTATCTTAGATATCTTTTTGGTCTCTTAAAGTCTTGAAATACTTATGTTATTCATTGAATATTTAATGTTACAGATTAGTATTCATTAAAATATCTTTATAGTGCTTCATTCATTGTGGTCATTTATATTTTAATCGAGATTAGCATGTGAATTCCATATTTGCTTCCTGTGTTCAACCTCGGACTTCATTTCTAGATATTCGAGCTATAAATTGTATTTGTTGAAAAGCTATTTGTCAGTTATACTACAACACATTTCCTTAGCATTGACGAAAAGCCTTATCAACACTGGGCCTTAAGCCGAGGTGGCCTAAACCCAGCTTGGCCCATTGGCCCATTTATGGGGTCACCTTAAGGTGTAGCTTGTTGGCTCAATTACATTAATATATATCATATGTGGATATATATTCATACCGTCTATCAAAATACATATCATATATGCATCACACATTAAATACTAAATAAACATTGACTGCTCTTGCTATATTTTAACCAATGAAACCTTAACCCTTGTACTCCCTGCAGCTATAAGTTGTATAATGAAATCCTACAATCTCATTTGAACTAGATATGAATTATTGACTTCTTACTATAGAGAAAGTGTGAACATCCAAATTCGAACTAAATATGAATATACAAGATGAGTACTTTTATTTTTTATTGTAATTTTCCACTACTTGATTACATTTGGTTGGCTTGTCATATGCTATATATATTGAATATTCAAGCTAAATATTTGCAATGCAAGTAATTGGATCATTTTTGTTAGACATGTACCTATAAGGACTTAAAAATCTTTTAATATACACAAAAGGCAAATATAATAACATCATCATTTACATAAGTGAAAAGGATAATTATCCTTTACAAGTCATTTTTTTCTTACTTGTACAAAATAATATTATTTTTTATACTTTTAAAATAATTATTAATGTGAAACTCCACTTATATATTGTTTTACAGACATAAGTGAAATAAACAATTAGACCATGAATAATGGACTGCCCATCTTGAATCGAGTCCATTATTTTTTAAGTCAGGCCAGGCTTAAGCTAAGAAAATTTATTTTGGGTCGGGCCTTGGGCTACCTTTTCAGCCCATTTATGAAGTGGATTTGGGCCAGGCCGAGGCTAGCCCGCAAGGACCCAACCCAATGCTCATCCCTAGGCTCATGAGATTTCCCACAATTTAGCCATTAATGAAATTCAATTTAATAACCGTCAAATGGCTACTAGCATAAATATTGGCATAACAGTCATGCATTTCAGCTTCGATCAACAGAATCTACTAACAGGTTATTGGATCCTTAAGTGTGTTGGGTTTCCAATTCAGGCTGAATCCAGTAGGATGCCAGCTAGCTGGACCCACCAGAATGCCTTCCAACCGGATTGCTAATATGCCGAGTGGCCAGATCCGCTAAGATGTTGGGTCAGATCTACTTGGATGCCAGGTAGCCGAATCCGCTAGGATGCCTGTCGAATCCATTAATATGCCGAAGTATATTAAGAGGATTTTCTCCCCTCATCACAATGATAACTCTGCAGCCATCTTCTTGTCAAAGAATGACAAGTACTCTAAGGGTGCAAGGTGCATGGAGAGAAAATGCTTAATAGTAAAGGAAGAAGTCTAGAAAGGTTTGGCACCCAAGGCATTTTCTGAGCATATCATTAGGATGGATGCCTTAGATAAGTCCTTGTTATAATGGTTTAATTAGTACTTTCATATGTGGTGCTCATTATGTATGATAGTTTGGATTTTGTTTGTAGTTATTTTTTTTTTTTATATTGTTTCATGTTACCATGATGTATTATATGCATGTTTGTGTAAATAACATGTTTTGTCTACATAACATTATGACAGAGGATAATGTTGTCATCGATTAAAGTTTGATTGGGTTGAGTTGGTACTATGATACAAGGAAGAGATAATGTCAAAATGTATGACATGCAACTAGCACGATCCTACCAATTTTAATTCAATTAAAATAAATGATCCATTTATTGGTGCTAGAGCACCACGATCATTTGTTTTGATGATAACAAAACACGTGTTATTTAACATTTGCAATTTGAGTCCTAGATTTCAGGTCAATTGCAAATGTGGACGTATTTAGACGGAACTCGAGCTCGCATCCAGGATGGATTGGAGGAGCTCGACAGAAAACAGAGGAGGTTCGCGTGGAGCAACAGATTGAAGATAGAACACAAGAAGAATAGGATAGATTCCTTTTAATCCTTTCTTGTATCTCTTATCTTTATTTTCTTGCTCTTTTTATTTTCCTTAGAAAATTATGTTAAAGAGCCTCAAAGAACCCTAACAGTAGTCCTAGGAACACCGGCACAACCCTAGGATACTTAGGTTTTCTGTAGAATACCTAGAAAACTAATATATGGTTCAAACAGCACTTCCAGACGTCTAATTCCCAAATCAGACGTCTGATAAAGCATTTTAAGACGTCTGACTGTTGTTTCAGACGTCTGATAACTGTTAGGCTGGAGTTAGTATTCTGTCTGATGAAATCAGACGTCCAGACCTTAGTCAAGACGTCTTAGAAGACGTCTGATGACTTTGCCAGACGTCCAATTAGTGGACCGTTGGCTGGCTTAGCAAACAGTCAAGAATATGACCGTTAGAGCCTTATCAGACGTCCTTAGGCCTTTCCAGACGTCTGATAAATGACCGTTTTGCCTCGGCTGACCCAAAATCTCTTCTCAGAGATTTTCTAGCCGTTGCAACATTTGGAAATCAATTCCTACAGTAAAAGTAGGTTTCCAGACGTCCAGACTTAGTGCCAAACATCCTGTATGTCGTCTGATGGACTTGCACAAAAACCCTGTTTAGATCTGATTCAAGCCAGGAGGAAACCCGCATAGAATCAGACGTCTGACCTTTAAATCAGACGTCTTAAAGTGGCCTTCCAGACGTCTGATGCCAGAGTTAGACGTCTGATAACCCTGTCAAATGTAATCATTGCCCTGATTTCGGCCTGATTCTCTTGGACTTTGTTCCCAACGGCTATAGAACCTTTCCTAAGCCTTCCAAAGCCTTCCTAAGGCCTCTATAAATAGAGGGGAGCCTTTTCACACCTGGATATACAAGAGAAACACCAAGAGAAACACAAGACACACTTAAGCAACATAGTTCCACTCTCTTGTGTCCTAGCTAACTCTTGCTCTCCAAGCTCAAGCTCCATTCTCTTGAGAGCATCAAGCTTCGCGCACCCACTCTCCCGCCATTGTCTACGAGAGCGACGTTGCACCGTCGCGTGCCACACGCACCGCGTCATCAACTCGATGCACTCCTTGCAAAGGGGAGTTTCCTATTTCCTATAGAAGCTAGGTTTAAATTCCTTTGTTGGCTCTATAGGATTCTTGTTTTATTTTATCTTTGTCGTTTGGTTGGATATTCGCTTTGCGAATTCCCGTCTCCTTCGTGGGACAAAATCCTTCTCGTGGAGAGAAGGGGTTGAGGAACGCTACCCTCGTACTTGTAACGTGGTTGTACTGACTTTGAATCACCCTCGGTTTAAAGTGATTCGATTTAGTGGATTTTGATCAACTTGGTTGATCGGAAAATCCCAACTCGAGAGGGTTAGGTGGTGGTTTTCACCCGGTTTGGGTTTCCACCTAAAAACAATTGTGTACATTGTGTGATTGGTTTTCTTTGGTGAGATTGCTTTATATTTTATTTCCGCATTTATTACGTCACCCCTCCTAGTAGGGCCAAACCTACAATTGATATCAGAGCAGGTCTCGCAAAATCGGCGTTACAAACCGGCGAGGATCCAGATCATGGAGGGAAGCATAGCCGCAATCAGAATCTCCGAAGGGCAGTCCACCGTCCGACCACCCTATTTCAACGGGAGGGACTTCGGATATTGGAAGTTGAGGATGAAGACGTGGCTCCAAGCCATTGAATTCGAGGTATGGGGATGTTGCGAAACCCCATACGAGATCCCGAAGCGACCCCAAGGAGGCTACTCGCAGCTGCAGATTCAAGAGCTTTCACTCAACGCAAAGGCAATGAATGCCCTGTATTGCGCATTGAGTCTGAAGGAGTTCGAGAAAATCAAAGAGTGCACCACCACCCACGAGATATGGAGGAGGTTGGAAGGCACTCATTAGGAGACAAGCTCGGAGGAAGAAGAAGAAGAAGAAGAAACCGCTTGCTTTGGTTTCATGGCCAGAGGAACCAACAGCGACAGCGAAAGTGGAAGCGACGACAGCGACAACGAGGTAAATTTTGATTTACAAGAAGCTTTTAATGAACTATTTGAGATTAGTAAATCACTTAAAATAGAAAACAAAAGTAGTAAAAAGAACCTTAATTTTCTTAAAAATGAAAATGATAGGTTAGAAAAACAACTTAAGGACATAGAAGCTAGTCCTAAAAATGATAACCTATTTTTAGAAAATCATAAACTCATCAATGAAAATAATAAATTGATTGAGGAAAATGATAGTCTAAAGTTAGAAATCTATGATTTAAAGACTAAGATGCAAACTATAGAAAAAGAAATTGCATGTCTTAGGGAAAATTCTAACAAATTAATCAACAAAGTAGACAAGTTTTATAGCCCTAAGATTGAGAAAGGATCTCCATCAAGGAGACCCGCTAACAAATCCGAATCCAAGCCCACTTGGATACCGAAAAAAGAATTAGAATCTTGTTTTGTAGGGTTCAGGGATAATTACAACATAAAGGACTAGACCTACAAGCTCAAGTCTGGTCAACTCGAGTTGGGAGAACCAAGGAGTAGACCAAGGAGGAGAACAAGAAGACCGACGAGACGGCGAACAAACGACGGACCCGCCGCACGTCGACCACCAGATTGGAGACCGGCACCGATGCCCGGGCCTCCAAGCTACGGATGGGAGCCCCATCCGATGTGGCATCCACCACCACCATTCGGGCCATTTTATTGGCCATGGTAGGTGAGGTAAAATCATTTACCCTATCTTTTTATCATAATCATTTAGATAGGGGGAGTTAAAAAATGATGAGCTAATTGTCAATTTTTAAGGGGGAGATATAAGGTAGCTAATTTTCCTTTAGTAAGGGGGAGAAAAATAATAGCTATCTTGTTGTTACAAAAAGGGGGGAATATCACCTTTGTTAAAATAAATTCATAGAAGAGCATGTTTTAAGGGGGAGTTATAGGAAATGTAAAACCAATCAAACCTTTTTGATAATGTCAAAAAGGGGGAGGATTTTTATGCATTATTATTTATGATTTTGTCATCATCAAAAAGGGGGAGATTGTTGGTGCTAGAGCACCACGATCATTTGTTTTGATGATAACAAAACACGTGTTATTTAACATTTGCAATTTGAGTCCTAGATTTCAGGTCAATTGCAAATGTGGACGTATTTAGACGGAACTCGAGCTCGCATCCAGGATGGATTGGAGGAGCTTGACGGAAAACAGAGGAGGTTCACGTGGAGCAACAGATTGAAGATAGAAGACAAGAAGAATAGGATAGATTCTTTTTAATCCTTTCTTGTATCTCTTATCTTTATTTTCTTACTCTTTTTATTTTCCTTAGAAAATTATGTTAAAGAGCCTCAAAGAACCCTAACAGTAGTCCTAGGAACACCGGCACAACCCTAGGATACTTAGGTTTTCTGTAGAATACCTAGAAAACTAATATATGGTTCAAACAGCACTTCCAGACGTCTAATTCCCAAATCAGACGTCTGATAAAGCATTTTAAGACGTCTGACTGTTGTTTCAGACGTCTGATAACTGTTAGGCTGGAGTTAGTATTCTGTCTGATGAAATCAGACGTCCAGACCTTAGTCAAGACGTCTTAGAAGACGTCTGATGACTTTGCCAGACGTCCAATTAGTGGACCGTTGGCTGGCTTAGCAAACAGTCAAGAATATGACCGTTAGAGCCTTATCAGACGTCCTTAGGCCTTTCCAGACGTCTGATAAATGACCGTTTTGCCTCGGCTGACCCAAAATCTCTTCTCAGAGATTTTCTAGCCGTTGCAACGTTTGGAAATCAATTCCTACAGTAAAAGTAGGTTTCCAGACGTCCAGACTTAGTGCCAGACATCCTGTATGTCGTCTGATGGACTTGCACAAAAACCCTGTTTAGATCTGATTCAAACCAGGAGGAAACCCGCATAGAATCAGGCGTCTGACCTTTAAATCAGACGTCTTAAAGTGGCCTTCCAGACGTCTGATGCCAGAGTTAGACATCTGATAACCCTGTCAAATGTAATCATTGTCCTGATTTAGGCCTGATTCTCTTGAATTTTGTTCCCAACGGCTATAGAACATTTCCTAAGCCTTCCAAAGCCTTCCTAAGGCCTCTATAAATAAAGGGGAGCCTTTTCACACCTGGATATACAAGAGAAACACCAAGAGAAATACAAGACACACTTAAGCAACATAGTTCCACTCTCTTGTGTCCTAGCTAGCTCTTGCTCTCCAAGCTCAAGCTCCATTCTCTTGAGAGCATCAAGCTTCGCGTACCCGCTCTCTCGCCATTGTCTACGAGAGCGACGTTGCGCCGTCGCGTGCCACACGCACCGCGTCATCAACTCGACGCACTCCTTGCAAAGGGGAGTTTCCTATTTCCTATAGAAGCTAGGTTTAAATTCCTTTGTTGGCTCTATAGGATTACTTGTTTTATTTTATCTTTGTCGTTTGGTTGGATATTCGCTTTGCGAATTCCCGTCTCCTTCGTGGGACAAAATCCTTCTCGTGGAGAGAAGAGGTTGAGGAACGCTACACTCGTACTTGTAACGTGGTTGTACTGACTTTGAATCACCCTCGGTTTAAAGTGATTCGATTTAGTGGATTTTGATCAACTTAGTTGATCGGAAAATCCCAACTCGAGAGGGTTAGGTGGTGGTTTTCACCCGGTTTGGATTTCCACCTAAAAACAATTGTGTACATTGTGTGATTGGTTTTCTTTGGTGAGATTGCTTTATATTTTATTTCCACATTTATTACGTCACCCCTCCTAGTAGGGCCAAACCTACACCATTGACATTATAGTACACTCAAGAAAAGGTGTGCTTTAAGTTAATTATTTAGTCATATGAACCAAGTGGGAGAATGTTAGATTTAATCCCATTAAGTAGTTCATAAGACATGGATCAAATAACAAATGAGTCCAATTTGATCAATAGATTTAGCCAAACTGAATAAAAGGATCCACATTGATGGTTAGTCAGACGGATAGAATCAACTATGACAAGGAATCTCAATGAGAGAATCTCAATCCAACCCTAGCCCTATAAAAGGATAGAGGAGCCTCTCAATTGAGCATATGTCCTCATTGGAGAAAAACTCTAATAAGATATCAATGCCTCCTTGTCATCAAGGAATCCTATAATGTGATCAAGAGAAGAAAGAAAGGAGAAACGTCCACGCGATCCTAACGATGAGTGCACTCCAACTCACTTCCATTTCATCATTGCACACAGTATTCCTCTCCACACATCATGGAGAGAGGTAATCTTTAAACCTAACATCTCTTAGTATTAATGTGAGAATCGAATCAGTCTTACTATGTGTGGCATCAGCATTATATTCTTCTAGTATAGTAATCGATATATAAAATTATGTAATGTTTGTTTTGATTAAGTTTCACATGTGATTTTCGAGTAGATTTTAATCTAGACGAATAATGCCTTAATAATCAATTATAAAAGAAATGCATTCAAGCATGGTCCTCTACTTTCACGTCCCTCTTGTTGTTTGATTTTAGACAAATATGCCCTTCTTCAACCAACTCCTCTTTATATTTCCACCCATCGCAACCACTACCACCTAATGAGCCAAGTGGGACAGAAAAGGAAGAGATAAGCCATCAGTGCAAAACTACTCAATTTCAAAACTTTGACTGTTGAATGATTGATCAATACAAAAAGCATTATGTAGAAACAAACTCAAAATGGCCCTTCTTTGCTTCAAAGCTTTTCTGTATTGGGTGGTCACAGGTATACGGGAAGGATTCCTACAAAAGAGGCTCAAGGACTACAAAGTGTTTCTTGTAGGTAGGCAAGAAGAGTTCAATGCATCCTCAACCACTAAAATGGTAAAGCCAGTGCCTTGAGCTTCAAGAGATCTCATGAGAGGTTCACAAGGAAGCACAAGTTGCATGTTTTTTGTCATACCTTAAGAGCTTGGCAAAGGAGGTTTCGTTGTTCATGGCCACTAACCTCGAGTGATGATCGAAGTGATATTAGGCAACAATCATCACCATCACTAGGTGAATCTAATGATTTCAAGAGAAAAAAGAGTGAGTAATGAAGATAACCAAGTTCGTCTAAAATCAAAGGAAAAGGGAAATTCAAATCCAATTGTGTAATCTAGTGGTTGAATAAGCATCCTCTCATTCTAAAAAGCAGGATTTAAATCTTACCTTACTCAAAAAAAAGAAAAAGAAAATTCCAGAGGGTAGAACCTCAATTGATACAATATCAAAAATTTAGAAACTGAGTTGCACATTCTGAAAGGTTAGGTACCACATTGCGAATGATCCGTTAATACTTATTTTTCAAATTAATTTCCTATAAATCCAGACATCTTCTACGATCTAACTATCAAAAATGAGATGATCCAAAAGTTATTTCTTTTTAACACTTATTCCAAGTTTCTTATACCATCCTCGAAAGAGGCCCGCGACGCATCTCTAAACATAATCCCTTTTGCATATCTTCCCTTCATTTCTCATTCCCGGAAGGAAAAGACATCCAAGCCGTACGTCAACTATGTTCTGTTCAATCTCACTACGTACATTAATTCTCAACGTCCCACGACCACAAATGCAATCAAGGACTAAGGCCCCACCAGAAATTGTATTTGCACTCCATATTATCCTACGTGTTACTGTCTTGACAAGTATTATCCCAGCCCCTTCCCTCACACATCACTCTTCGTGCAACCTCTATTAATCACCGATCTCATCTATCTCTCATTTGTCCACCACATCTATCCTCCACTCTCAAATTAAATAAAAAAAATACAACTTACCCGTCACATCTATCCTCTATTCCTAACTAAATAAAATAACATTACATCTTACAATATCAACACCATCCCCCTAATTCACCACTTACTACTCTATTTTACCAAACACCCCTAGCATAAATTTTACCCATTATTATTGCCAAATATCATTCAAATGAGACGAATTCAACTACAAAGACACGCTTGCTAATCAAATTAAATAATTTGAAATCAACTCAAATTCATTCAAAAATTATTTTAAAAAAATTTGTTCAAAAATTGACAAAACAAATAAATTAAATTTGAACAATAAGATTAGGTTTGTTAGCTATCCAACGGAACGTGAACATAAGGTATATTTATTTCCTAAAACATAAGGTATGATTTTATATTTTAATACTTTTGATTTTATTGCTTAATTTTTGCTAAATTCTAAAATTAAATTCTTTTTAATGTTCTTTTAAACTTATAGCATGCTTCAACTTTCAAGGAATATTATAAGTTAAACTATCAACGATCAAACTACAATCGAACATTAATCTTGAGCATATTATCCAATTTACCAAACATATTCATTTAAATATTATAAATAAATGAATAACGAACCAAATCTAAACATTTAATTTCTTTATCAAACCAAATACAAAGAGGTAGTTGAATACTTAATAAACTCAAATATCAAACCTCTTATCAAATTGAAAGTCAAACTCGAACATATCTATGCTTATGTTCATTCAATTCAATTAACACCCTTGATTGAACAAGAAAGTACCTAGGCAAACACACTTGAGATCCGTTTTAAGTAATTTTCGATCCCTTTTGTTTCCGATATGAAACATAGTTCTGACATGTATCTAGATTATCATCTTAAAGAGAAAAAAACAGTTACCTCTAGATTTGCAGTAATTTAGTTTGAACGTATAAATTGAGAACATGTTTGGTCTGCATTTTATGCTTGAGCAGAATTCTAATTGCATTATGAGAATTATATTTCATTTCGATTTGTTCCACCTAAACTAATAATCACACTACCTTCTTATTTGTGCATACACCCTTAAAATTTATCTACTTCTTATGTGTACCTGCCTGATCACGATTAATTAGCACATATACTCGGAATCGAACTTTCAATGGCAACGTAAGTGGCTCAGCGTTAACAGGCAAGGTGAAAGGACGTTACTCAGCATGTTCTCCTTTGAGTCTGATCCCAAATAACACCAGAAAAATGATTGCACCTTTTACCTCACAAAAGGAACAATTGCCATCCAACAAATAAAAGAGCCCTGCAGTTTCAGATGTGGAGGTGATTTCACCTTCTTCATTATGAACTAGAATATTCAGCTACGTCTTCAAACTTACCATTTTATCTTTTGCCTTCTTTTGCCCTTACTCATTTACAATTTGTCGTAGACTATCCAAGACCAGATATCACGGTACACCGTTGGCAATCAATAATGATGTTCTTCTAGAGCATTGTGGATGTGAGTTCCGTTGACGTTGAATTTTCTCATTGATTCAACCATGCTGATGTTTCTTATTAACCCTTCAAAACAAAAATAGTTTCTTACCAAAGTTATTTTTTCTTATTCCTTTATAAAATAAAGTTGACGGGCACCTGAAACACATATGCTATATATGTATATCCCGCACAATAGGTAACCAGCATAATCACTTGCGGAGTGAGAAACACAAGGTTTTGCTGATTACAGCTTATTCTTTTCCTATCGCTGAATAAAATCAAAATTAATTTTAAGTCCGTATTTTAAAATCAAAATTATATTAAAATTTTATTATTAACAAAAATTTAAAAATAAATAAATAAATAAACAGAGACATAACTGATATACGCAAGATTTATTTAATAATTTTTTATATCATAGGTAAGATATCCTTAAATTAAGTAAATTTAAAAATATAAATATAGATATAAAAAGTGATACACATCATTTTAAATGTGATCTTCATTTAATATATATTTTTTGTGTGTAAAAAAAATACTTTCACGTGATATAATCTATCACTGTTGAAGTCAATAAATCACTTTTATATAGATACAAATTACTTAAATCACCTTCGAAATCACTTTACATCAATATAATCTTATTTTACACCGGTACAAAACTATTTTACACCTTCAGAATAATATTACACCGATGCAAACGTATTTTACATCAATATAATCTTACTTTAAATTAATTTACACCAATGTAAATTAATTCAAAATAAGATTACACCAATGTAAAATTAAATTCTAAGTATTTCTTCACCAATGACCAGTGATTTTTCACTTGTAAAGTGATTTTTAACTTCTCATACGTCAAAATCACTTTGTACAAATACAAAATTACTTTGCATGGATAAAACTACCTTTAAAATAATTTTACACCGATCCAAAATTATTTTACATCAATGTAAAATCACATAAAATAATTTATCACCAATATAACATTATTTATCACATATACATTTTAATTAAAATGATGTAAAATCACCCAGAATAATTTACCATCGATGTAAAATAATTTATTATCGATGTACAATAATTTACCACCTGTATATTTTAATTTAAAATGATATAATTCTTTTAAATATAGTAAAACCCATCACGTAACTAACCTTCCATTTTTTTATTTCTTTACATTAAATATTAATTATCAAGTGAAACTCACATTCACACTACTTATGTCAACTTTTACATTTCTCTACTTTACGACTATTTTAGGGTTGGAAACTTCACCAACCAATCTAACGGGCATCAAGATAGCATTTTTCCCTCTAACCTCGTTACAGAAGGAACATCCAAATCAACCCAATAAATGAATTGGCCTGGTCTACCGACCAGTATTATGAGTTGGAGGCCACGCTGGCTTTCACATCGCTTATGTCCCCACAAGCCAGTCATTTTCAGCGAAAGACTGACCATAATTCATTGGTGGTTCCTCCAGAACGACATTAACAACTGCTGCCCCCGTCCCTCTCCTTCAGGAAGGATAGATAGCTAGATAGATAGCTAAAAAGGAAAAACAGCAGAAACTGATCCTCCTTCAAACCGCAAACAGACTGAAACATTTCTTCATACTGTAAACAAACTTGACCATGTTATATATTTCAGGCAGTTCTTACACTGGAAGGACCAGGCTTAAGTTCAATCAGCTCAGAATATCCCACCTCTACGCTTCCACCACTATCCAAGACCAGACATGATCCTAATGGAGCACACATCGAGATTAATCCCCTGTAGTGGTTGAGCAGTCAAATCCTTGCCAAAGACCTATCCGAGGATTAGTTTTTGGTTCCCTACTGCAGCTTCTTGGTTTGTCCACCAAATTGCCATTGCAGTTGTGTGGTCTCCCCATTTTTCCCATTCTTCCGATCTCAATTCCTTACTCTTGGATATCCCCAACAACTGGATTTGAATGCTGTCTTGCAGCTTTCCCCATCAACAAATGAAGCATTGCTCCGAATGGGGGTAGGGTGGCATAGAAAGCGCACACCAAGAGGTTAGTATGCTTATTCTGGAAGATTATAGTTAGAACATCACCAAATTGCTCTACCAGCGGTCAACCAGTGGTCAACATGCTCGTTCTCAAAAATCAGTGTGGACAGAGACAAATGCAATTTCATGAATCACAAGAACAATGCTCTGTTTGATACATGAAGATTTTCTTCAACAGGTTTTGCTCCTGCCCCCTCTACTAGGTTTAGTTGGACCTACGACTGTCAGCATGCAGTACAGGCATTCCTAACTTGCAGATCTTTCCTCACTCGGTGCATCAGTCAAATCTCCAGTTCCAGCTACACAGGAAACCTGTCAACTCCAATGTCTTCCAGGCAAGGCCATTTGGGGTCTCCTCCTCCATCTCCCCATTTTCACCTCCTCCCAAGAGCAAGATCCTTGACTAGCGAGATCTACCCTTCCAAGGCAAGATTGCTTCCCTGCTTTACATTGCCCCTTCCTTCCAATGCAAGACCTTCCTTTCAAAGGTGAGATCAAGCCTCCTTCGGTAACACTGCATCCTTACTGTGAGAAATCTAGCCCCTAAGCAGATCAACCCTTCTTTGGACAAGATCACAACACAACTTGGCAGATTGGAAAGGCCAGATCTGGTGTTCATGTCACACGAAGAGGTGTACACACTGACCGAATACTCAACCTTGGTGGGTTGCAACGTCCATGACATCCTCATGCTGATCACAGTAATGTGCAGCCCCTACGAACTTCAAACTCAACCATGGGGAGCAAGTGTTGGTGTCCAAGGCCTCAAACAAGCTTCTAGCACATCCATTGATGACTCAGGTCATGTCAGCCAATGACAAGTTTCACCTCTTAGCTTATGGTGAGGTCAAGCTAAGGCCTTGCCTCCGCACTTATACATGGTTCCTCCTCATATGTGACTTTGCCTCCCATTCATCTTCACCACCCACAAAAATTGTAGGTGGCTCAATGCCTTAGCAGGTCCTATACCCTCCAAAGTGGCTCTAGCAACTCCACCCATACAACATGGCTCCACCTGCCTAGAAGGCTTGGGCAACATCCACTGCAGCTGCTGCTGTCTTACATGTAGCTTTGATGGCCTCAATATGGTTCCAGCCACTTCCACCCATCCAATGCATGGCATCCATGCAAACACACATAGCATGCTTGTGCTTTCTTTTTTTCTCCACTGCAAACACCTTTGCCAGGGTTTCACTAAAGCTCCAATCGATCCATAATAATGGAACAGTTTAGAATCAATCTCTAGACCAGACCATAATCCACCAGACAATCCCCATCCCTCTATAAGCAATCTTTTGATTAGGCGATCCCACTGTTGAAGAGGTTGGAGAGGAGGGTGGCTGGGTGGGCCTCTAGCCTCCTATCCAGGGGGGATGACTTATTTTGCTGAGGTCGGTACTATCGTCCATACCAGCCTACTTTCTGGCGATCTTCAAAGTACCGCGACAAGTTGAGAAGAAAATGACAAGGGTGCTACGTGACTTTCTTTGATCCAACTTTGGAAGTGCAGGAAAGGGTACCAAACTTGTTGCTTGGGAAGACATTTGCCAACCGATGCAGGAGGGGTGATTGGGATTAAAGAACAGTGGAGCATGTCAACCACAGCCTCCTCACCAAATGGGCATCCAAGTTAGTAGGAGGGAAGGAGGGCTTGCTGAAGTACGTGATAAGAGGATGTTATGGTTCTTTTGCCTCATGAAAGCCGCTATCTTCACATATTAGAGGGGCATCACGCTTTATCGAGGGACTCAAAGATGTTGCCCCGAGAGTCAGGAACTTCTTTACGTCAGCCTTGGAGGACAACCAGGACTTCAAGTTCTAGCTGGACGACTGGATGGGAAGCAGACCCCTATATGTCAGGTTCCCTAGACTCTACGCTAGAGCTAATGATAAAGTGGCGGTGACGAGAGATTGCTGGAGCAGAGCCTGGTGCCTAAGGATCAGGGGTGTGATAAACACATATAAATTCATCGTAAAATGCTTATCTGTGATAGTTCCTAAGCTTAGCACTGCATATCATGATATAAATATCGCATAGCATACATCATTCTGCATTTAGAGTAGTTTATATTTTAGGTTAATTAGGTCCTTTTTATGGTCAGGAGAAAAGAGGATTTATTTCAGGGCCTCGGATGGACGATCAGACCATACGAATCTGATCGGGACGACAATCGAAGACTAACGCCTCTGAAATCGTCCAGATCGAAGTCCCGTAGCATCACATTAAATCCCGAGGAAGATCAATAGCCAAGGGGCAATGCAACATCCATACGGGTTTCGGATGGAAAATCCGACCGTACGGATGAATCCGGAGCGACGATCGCAATTCGGCATCGCAGGAATCGTCTTGATCTAAGCACCGTAGCACCTTCTACAAGAAGATGGACAGCCCAGATGGCACCACGTGGCACCATCCAGACTGCCCAACATCGGCCAGCAACACCGCCCAGCTCCTTCATCCGCACCCTTCAATCCTAGCCATTGGATCAAGATCCAACGGCTGGGAAGCGGACACACCAAGCCGCTCCATGCGACACAAGGGAGGGGTTGGCGCAATGGTGGTAGCACTGGCTTGCAAAGGAGGGGCACGGGTTCAAATCCCCACAGCCCCCCCAATTTCCAATTTCACCGGCCGCTCAGCAGCAGCCGCGCAGCAATGCCAGTGCAACATATGCATACGTGCATGCCAGCACACGCCAGCGCGCACGCAACACCGATGCTTGAAGCGCGCAGCACCAGCGAAGCGCACACCAGCAGGGAGGCGCACGGATCTTCAACAACGCACCTTTAGTGACGCTTGCAGCTGTCACTAATGTTCTGCGCATGCCAACAAGAAGATTTGATAGGCGGATCTTCAGCAACAGCTGCAGCAACGTTTATGGACGTCACTAAAGGCCCATGCACGCTAGCAAGAACAATTGAAGGGCGGATCTTCAGCGACAGCTGCAGCGACGTTTGTGGACGTCAGTAAAGACCTAGATACAATTTTTGCCTCTTCTCCACCACTATAAAAGGACCTACACCCCCTCCCTTCCGAGCCATCTCTACCTACTCTACTCCCACCTACTCCCAAGCTCTAGCAAGCCTACCAACGCTCCATTAAAGCTTATTCTCAAGCTCCCAAGGTGCCTATTAGTGTAGCAAACCTCTGTCCCACCAAATACTCCTCCAACTTCCCATCTCCCTTCATAGGTCACCTTGGAGCCATCCTCTCACCTCCATTCCGATAGCAGATCAACTCTGTTTTCTCCCCTCCATTCCGGAGCTACGTCGAAGCTTTCCTCAACCCGACGTCCTCCAGCATCTCACCTCCGTCGTCCTGCTCCTCACCTCCTTCGTCTAAGCTTCCGCCAGGCACCGTCGTCTCACCAAACAGCTGATTCGGGAGATTTCCTCTCACCTCCCTCTCTTTTTATGCTTTCATAGTTCATTGTAATTGACATTAGCTTGATATATATATATATATCATATTTGTTCCATTTCTATCTTGTAATTCATTCTACTTGTCTTTTATTTCAAAAACACAAAAAATAATAAAACCCTAAAATACCAGAAAGAAATGAATCGAAGCACGATTTTCAACTAAAGTAAACGTCGCCTCCCTGTGTTCGACCCGGGACTCCCTTGGAGTTTCGATATAAATTTTATTTGATCGACGTGTTTTGCAACTACAACAACAGGTTACTTGTAAGCTCGATTTCTAACACGCGAAACACAACCCGACCATTTTGGCGTCGTTGCCGGAGAGGCAACGGAATTTACTTTATTTTTTATTGTTTCTTTACATTTACATAACATTAACCCTACTTGCCTTTGATCTACTGTCTTGCAGGTACCCTAACATGATCCAAGTGCGGTAGACCGGAGTAAAGTGCGGGTAGAGTGTTTTGTGTCGCCCACACCACCCCGACCTTAGTTTTCATTCCATAATCTAATAACTCAAACTCAAATTAACTTAGGTGCTTTTTATAAACCCTAGGATAGATTTGGTTATTTGTTTGCCACCTCCACTCACCTCGCCATTCGCATATATAAAAAACTACAAAAAAATATTCTTTTCTTGTGGGATTTAACTGAAAGCTACACACTAAACAACCACAACTTCTTATCATAAGGCGCACAATCACTTTGATTCTACCACTTAACCAGGATCTGACCTGTGGACCCGGTACGCTTCAACTCAATACACATAAGTGAGTAGAAATCTGAACAGATTAAGCATTTTTGTGTGCCTTAACTAAGTGGTGCAATAAGCCAATTGATTGAACTATTTAGGCCGCACCACTCAATCTAAAATTGATCCATCCAGTAGCTTGCCACTTAGGGTTGATTCTTAGGCTGAACCAGGCACTCCACATTATTTTTTATTTTTAAAGGAACATATCATCACCCGTGCTTTCAAAACTTGGAGTGTTCTACTAAACCTTGATTAAACCAACCTAAGAATTAAACCCTAAAAGCTACTAAACAAGGTTAAATCCTAAAAGACACATCATCAAATAACCTTGTTTGAGAACCCTGGTTGTGCACACACACATTTAACTGATCATTAAGGGCATAACCCATCTTAAGGGCCCATCACATTCCAAGAGCACGATCATCCCAAGCCTAACTAAAATTGAGTAGACGTTGGCCTTAAGGATTGATTCGCTCTTTAGGACTCAGACTGATATTTTTTTTTCGATTAATCTGCTTTTGCTGGTCCATCTGATATCTAGCTAGGGGAATAGCGTCAAACGACTGCAACTTGGGGGTACACTAGGAACCGGAGGTGCAAGCCAAAGGAAGAACCTTCTCCCCAGTCCCTCCTTCTAACTGGTTGGATTAAACGGATAAAAGTAGACTAAATCATTTATAATCTCAAGATGGGTCCTGGGAGTCTGTAAGTCTTTAGGCTACCCACATAAGGACAGGTTTGGTTGATTGTACTGCAGGGCACCTTTCTCTCTTATGTTTTCCCTCCTACTTCACCTTGTACCCTTCCACTTACACGTATTTCCCATCCTATCCTCCTACCACCACTTATCCCTAAGATGATTACTATCCCGACTTTACTTGTAATTACCCATCCACTAGCCGGGATGACTTTGATTGGGGATATGAATCCGGACCTCAATGTCCAGGGCCTAACCCTGGACAACAAAACTATGATTATTATCCTTCCCAGAGCTGCAATGATTATAGATCTTCACCCTTTGATCACCAAACCAACCCAATCTACAATCAAGAAGGATATAATGATTATAACACCTACCATCCCCAGTATTCCACTGAATATAGGTCACTACCATCCTTTAAATAACCTAAAATGACCTACTTTCAGGGAGGGACCCGAGACCCTCGATATCTTGACTCCCTTAGATTTAACCCAAACACACCCAAACCTGAACCAAACCAGTCGGTTCAGGTGAACCAGATCCAGGATAGGGTGTTGGCTAATTTGATGAATATTATACAATCTTTAGAGGCTCAGCCAACACCATGCACTGAAGCACTAGAGCCTATGATCAAAATGATTGATGAACTTAATAGTTCTCTATTGGATTTGCTCCAAAGTGTTAGGGATAGGGACTTGGGTGAGTTTCTTCTTGGAAAATTATCGAGGTTGAGGATGAAATTTGTGGTTGCACTAGTCAAATCTTGGGATGATTCTCAAGATGAACCCCCTTCAGGAGAGCTAATGTCTGAACCCGCTCAGGCGCCTGTTGGGAGGGATACATTTTCTGAGACTGAGGATGACTAAGATGGCTTAGAGCAACCATTTGAGGATGAACCGATTGATTCACCCGAGATCCCCAAGTCAGGAAATGAAGAAAATTATGTCTCCTTGGATCAAGAAATGATTTATGATTTTGAGACATATAAATGAGGATCATCAATTCTTTAACTCTGAGGGTGAAGAATCTTTAGGTGAAGTCTCACTTGAACATAAGGAAAATGATTTTAATGAGACAAACGGACATGAGGAATCTGATGAACCATTTGATAGCCCATTCATTGAAGACTTGGATTCGGTTGGGATTAACTTGGAGGATCCGAATCTTGATGATTCAATCAGTGACCCCAATCCTCATCTGCACCCCAAAGAGCTAACTTCTGAGATCTTTGTGCCCAAGTCAATCTTGATTCAGCCACAATTTCGAGACTTGGGAGAATCATATGGGGTGAATAATATGCTAGAGGTCCCGAAGCCTAAGCCCTTGATGTTGGAGGATAGAATTGTTGAAATAAAGATTTGGAAGGCTAATTCTGAGGGAAGTTTGATTTTGGATCTAAGGGTACCTATTGACCAAGGTTCGAAATGTCAATTTCGACGCTGTGCCGATGAAATTGCAAGTGTGCATTTCGTGGGCATACCAGAGAAATGCCCGTTTTTCGATGGCAGATTTCAATGATTTCGATGGCTCAAAAAAATGCCATTTCGGAGGCACGCCGAGGGCATGCATCGGCATGCCGACAAAAATGGTAGAAGTGGTCAAAATGATATCAGTTTCAAGAAAATCAAATGTTGATTATGTAACAATAAGAGTGTTACATCATAATATTCATATACAACATGACCATACAATGTTAAAATTCAATAACGAGATGAAATATTCTTACAATGTTAAGAATACAGAAAATTTAATAATAGAAGAATACAAAGAATTTAAGAATCAAAGAATTTAAGAATGAAAGAATCAAAGTGTATAGTTTCAAAGTAAAAGTTAAAACTGTAATGTCTTGATGTATGATGTATCGGAAGTCAGGACTTGGAACTTGAAAGAGATTTCACCAGAACCAAGAGTGTCTTGCTGGATGGATATCTTTATCATGGGTACTATCATCACTTGATTGATACCATTGTTGACTATTGTGTCGATGAATACTTTGAATGTATTCACAGTAATCCTGTCAAGACATATATGAATACATTGTCTGATAATCCATTATGTACTGTCTGTATTCATGTTCAGACATACTAACAAAAATCCCAAGACGGGGAAATCTACTATCTGTGTATGGTCTGTCACGCTACCCACGTGCACGATTAGTTGCACGTGTTTGTGAGAATCCTGTTGTTCTAGAATCATCTTGTGATGATTCTGATCTTGGCATTTTAGGGAGAGCTTGGGGTTGGAACTACTGAGGAAAGTAATTTTGGATCATACCATACTCATATGGGTAAGAATATTCACTCCCAGTCCTAGTCCCAGAAGTGTCAACATTTTCAGACTCAACGTATGAATATGATGGATAATTATATGAAGGCGGTGGTGGTGCAAATGATTGCGAGTAGAATGGTTGAGCATATGAAGATCACGTCTCACGTGTTGTGTCGTATGATCCCATGTCATATCCAGATCCAGGTGCTGAAGAACCAAAAAATTGACCACTAATGCTCATGGAACCAATTGAGGAGCTCAAATCCTCCATGTAGGCATCGTGACTTGGATATCCCTCGTAATCCATGGCTGGTGGACTTGGACTTGGAATATGTTCGCCATGGATATTGGTGTGTCGTTCTTCATATTCTGTAGCATCCTGAGTTTACACTTGACCACCATGTCTCCCTCTGTCGGATGATCCTTCTGATCCAGATCCTTCTACCATTACAAATGCATCTGCATTTGAGCCATCATCTGAGTCATCCTTTGAGGTTGAAGTAGACTGTGATAACTGTCGTTCTTCATCCTCTTCATCCAGTACTCTTATAGGAAATGTATGACGATCAGATCTGACCATGTCCTTCAACATCA
Organism: Thalassia testudinum; assembly: GCA_037157565.1. NCBI lineage: Eukaryota > Viridiplantae > Streptophyta > Magnoliopsida > Alismatales > Hydrocharitaceae > Thalassia > Thalassia testudinum. The sequence goes on from JAZHRO010000028.1 coordinate 1,880,678, forward strand.
GCACCCATTTCCTTTGATAACTCTGGATCTGGCCTTCCCCTAACATCCATCACAGGTTCTCCTCCAATGTCATTTATCCAACTTTCTAGCACATTATCTCCCGTTTGGAAAATGTAAGCCAGATCAATTGGATCGGTCATTTCCTTGTTTTTAAAATCGAAGCCCTCCTGAATGTGACTCATTCGTAACCTTATGTTGTAGTGGTATACACAAGGTCATTAAGCTTGTCAATTCCAAGTTTGTTTCTTCTTTTGGAATGGATAAGGTTAACTGTACTCCAATTTCTTTCATACCTACCAGCAGATGATGTTTGTGATAACACTTTAACAGCCACCTGCCGTAAATTTGGAGCTTCCGTTGCATACAAATTCCACCATTCCGCTGTAGGGAAACATATTCTAGTCAAAAATTGAATTTTATAGAGTAAATTATTATTAGTAAATATTAAAGGGGTGTCGGTTATTACCAGGATGAGTGACCTTAATAGCCTGTTGTGCCATATGACTCCCAAAAGATCCCATCCTTTCTCTAAATAATTTAATCTACAACATGTTGACATGAAGATGTCAAATATCTTATTTAAGCATCAAATTTCAAGTTAAATTTGCCTACCTCATTCATGCACGCTATTTGCGTAGCAGCTGTAGGAGAGAGCTTTTGAACAACTTTTTGCACAGCTTGAATGAGATTTTCGCGCGTGCCAATGTGATATTTATAGTTAAATTTTGGGTTGAAATAATAGCCTATGATAAAAGATAAATAGTTAAAATAATATAAAATTATTTGAATAAGATAAATTTATAATGAAATATACTTACTGGCAAGGTAGAGCGGGTGGGATAGCATGCTTTGCCTTCGTTCTCTTATTATCTTTAAGAATGGCTCTTTAGACCTTCCCGCTGCTTCTTCCACCTTTTCATACATAATTTCTAGTGCTTCGTATATGTAGCCCATCGTTGGTTTCTTATCTCCATCCACTAACTTCAAAACTAATACGACGGGCTCCATAATACGAGTAACGCGGCTACAATCATCCCAAAATCATGAATTGTTTATCAAGTCCTCTGCATCATTCCCACCTCGTGTCCTAGTTTCTGCCATGGCAAACGAATTGGTAGAATTTACCATTGACTTTAATCCAACTTTATTATCTACAATACTTTGCAAGGCAATGTAATTTGTAGCAAATCGTGTTATCCCAGGACACACCAATTCGCTATTGCAATGCTCCCTCATTAACGACAAGGCATGCCCGCGATTGGCATTAGCGGAGCGGAAGAGATGGTAGTGGCAGTCTACAGCAAGCACACAACATCGGCATCGACATCGGCATTTCTTAACAAGGTGGGCTGCATCGGCATCGGCATCGGCACAAGCACACGCCCTTGGTGGGAGTCCCAATATGTTAAGCATCCTACGGCATCGGTAGTGCTTGCCGACCCTATGGATATCTGCACAAGCACACAGCATCTCTTAACAAGGTGGGGCCCCCACTACACCCAAATCAAATAGCCCTCCCGCCTCCCCCGCCCTCTATGTCCACGGGGCCCGCCGACCCTGCGGCTCCACCACCACCACCACCTTCCTCCCCATGTCCTCCTCCCCCTCCATCCCTCCTCCCTACCCCCACCTTCAGCTCTTCCTCTCCTCCTCCCCCAACCCCTTCCGCTCCCTCCACCTTCTCCTTCACCCCAAACCTCCCGCCCTCGGCTGCGCCGAGCTCCACCTCGACCTCCCCCACCGCTGTCCCCTCTGCCCCCCTCCTCCTCCCCACCCCGCCTCTACTTCTGCCTCTCTTGCCCCCTCCACGACCCCGACCACCTCTACCAGTCCCCCTCCTCCCCTCCCCACGCCCTTTCCCTCGACGTCCACCGCGTCGAGCTCTTCTGCTTCGCCTGCTGCGACCAAGTCACGACCCCGACTTCGACTCCGCCGTCCTCGCCTCCCAATACCGGATCGCCTCCATCCCCCTTCCCCCCACACCCCCCAAGAGGAGGCGACTGGTCGAGTTCCGCCCCTGGACCCCCACCCCCAGGGAGCAGCGCCTCCTCGACTGCTGCTCCAGCCCACTGTGGTGCCCTGACACCGCCGCCGCCGAGTCGGGCGGCGGGGTCCCGTGGGGCCTCCGGGGGCTCAACAACCTTGGCAGCACCTGCTTCATGAACTCCGTACTGCAAGCGCTGCTCCACACCCCGCCCCTGAGGAACTACTTCCTCAGCGACCGCCACAACCCCTACGTCTGCAAGCCGCAGCAGAGGAAGGCGGGCGGCGAGGGCGACGACAGGAAGGTCGTGTGCCTCGTGTGCGATCTCGACGCGATCTACTCCGCGGTGTTCTCCAGTGGTCGCACGCCCTACAACCCTGCCAAGTTCCTATACAGGTGAGGGGGACGAGGGAGAGTGACCATTTTGCCGGCAGCGGCACGGCGGCATGCCGACCGGTATGGTCGGCATGCCACCGAAACGCCTATTTTTCGACACTGACATCATATCAGCATGGCTGTTCTTCAAAACTGGCCTTACCGACGGCATGCCGACATTTAAATCCAAGCTATTGACCTAAAACCACCTACTTTTTACCAGGACCCTTACGATATCTTTCACGTGCAACCCAATCTTGAAATAACTAATTATTTTTCTGAGCTAGATGTTAAGTGGACAACCGCACCTATTGAACCATCTTTACCCGTTGTCCAACACTTTGGTCTTGGGTTGCACACCACTAAACCGCAAGCACAGCCCCGCAAATACAACCTTCGATTCTGGGTGATTTTCATCCAGAACCTGAGAACCACTCGACCCTGGGGCATGGGTCTGCACCATAATCTCATCCACGTCTGTGGACATCTACAGACGGGTTTCAGGATCAACCTTTTTATTTTGATTCCGACCCGCACTTGTGAATTCTAAATTTCTTCTTTGTATGTATATTATGCCTAGCTGAAGGCATTAAACTTAGCACGTGTGTATACACCATTCTCTCTGGGGAGTTGACCGGATTTTCACGACACTCAGGTGATGTTCTGTTTACTCTGCCATTTTCATGTCTTTATTTTTATAATGAGGACATTGCATCATTTAAGCATGGGGGGTGGATAATCAATTCCTGAAATCATGTTAGCTCCGTAGAATTTCTTTTAGTTTCTTATAAAATTAAAAAAAAATTGAAACTTTAAAAAAATAAATAAAAAAAGAGAAATTAGGAAAAGAAAACTTAGGCATTTGGAAGTTATTAACTTTAGGAAATGATACGAGAGGACCTAAACACTTAGATTCTTCAGGTCTTCGGACTTAATTATCCCGAGTGTCCACTCAAATGTGGATTTATTTTAATTTGGTAAATAATTTGAAAGGATACGTATGCGACTTATCAACCCGTCCTCTGATTTGGGGAGATTTAAGCCTAAGCATCTACACATTTTTTTACACTGATTCACTTTCCGGCAGTTTTTACAGAAATTGGGTAGCTACTGGACCGACTTGGGTGGTATGGCTGGCAAGTTGTCAATGGTAACAGCTTATCGGCCGGTTGTCCAAAGTCCAGCCACAAGACCTTTTTCGTTGTACTGCCTTTAGGTAAATCTTAGATCAGGGAAGCCACCTACTTAGAAAAAAAAAAAGAGAAACACTCAAAAAAAAAAATAAAAAAGCAAATAAAATCATGCTTCACGGCACGAGTATGGCTGGCAAGTTATCGGTGGTAACAGCTCATCAACCGGTTGTCCAGAACCCAGCTCACAAAAAATGTACAATAATTCCCAAAACACTTAGGGAAGAAGCAGGAAAGTAGAATAAATCGGAGAAATATACACTGAGTTCGCTCTTGTGTTAACCCCATATAAAAGAAAGTAGAGAAAGCTACCGATCGTAAAGATAAACCTTTAGGCAAGGTCACCTAGGGTCGTAGAAACCCGAAGTTCGTCTTAACGGCCATTTTGTGAGTCTATCACCTTTTCACAAAGATGCTTAGTACTTAGAGTCCTTTTCGAGTCTTGGATGGGTCGGGTCGGGTAGCCGTAAAAAGTTATCTCGGAACTTTCAAACTCCAAAAGTACAAAAAAATTAGAAAAGAAAAATAAAAAATATATATCTTCCCTTCTTAAATAAAATGAGAACTTGGGCAGTCTACATTCTGGTAGACACCCGAGTACTGTTGAGTTTTCGTAGTTTAGGACCTTAGTTGAAATTTTCTATTGTTAACAAACGACTTAGGCCTAAGAGATCTAATCTTAAATTTAACTTTATACATAGCATATAGTTTAATTTTGCTAGGAACTAGCAAAAAGTAAGTATGGGGGAATGATAAACACATAAATTCATCGTAAAATGCTTATTTGTGATAGTTCCTAAGCTTAGTACTGCATATCATGATATAAATATCGCATAGCATACATCATTCTGCATTTAGAGTAGTTTACATTTTAGGTTAATTAGATCCTTTTTATGGTCAGGAGAAAAGAGGATTTATTTCAGGGTCTCGGATGGACAATCAGACCATACGAATCTGATCGGGACGACAATCATAGACTAACGCCTCTGAAATCGTCCAAATCGGAGTCCCATAGCATCACATTAAGCCCGAGGAAGATCAACGGCCAGGGGCAATGTAACATCCATACGGATTTCGGATGGAAAATACGACCGTACGGATGGATCCGGAGCGACGATCGCAGTTCGGCATTGCAGGAATAATCTTGATCTAAGCACCGTAGCACCTTCTACAAGAAAATGGACGGCCCAGATGACGCCACGTGGCACCATCCAGACCGCCCAACACCAGCTAGCAGCACCGCCCAGCTCCTTCATCCGCACCCTTCAATCCTAGCCGTTGGATCAAGATCCAACGACTGGGAAGCAGACGCACCAAGCCGCTCCACACGACACAAGGGAGGGGTTGGCGCAATGGTGGTAGCGTTCGCTTGCAAAGGAGGGGTGTGGGTTCGAATCCCCGCAGCCCCCCCAATTTCCAATTTCGCCGGCCGCTCAACAGTAGCCACGCAGCGCACAGCAGCGCCAACGCATCGTACGTGTACGCGCATGCCAGCGCACGCCAACGCACGTGCGACACAGGTGCGGAAAGCGCGCAGCGCCAGCGGAGCGCAGGGCCAGCAAGGTGTGTGGATCTTCAGCGACGCACCTTTAGTGACGCTTGCAGCTGTCACTAATGGTCTGCGCACGCCAGCAAGAGGATTTGATAGGTGAATCTTCAGCGACAGCTGCAGCGACGTTTATGGACATCACTAAAGGCCCGTGCGCGCCAGCAAGAACAATTGAAGGGCGGATCTTCAGCAACAGTTACAGCGACATTTGTGGACGTCAGTAAAGACCCAAATACAATTTTTACCTCTTCTCCACCACTATAAAAGGACTTACACCCCCTCCCTTCCAAGCCATCTCTACCCACTTTACTCCCACCTACTCCCAAGCTCTAGCAAGCCTACCAACACTCCATTAGAGCTTGTTCTTAAGCTCCCAAGGTGCCTATTAGTGTAACGAACCTCTACCCCACCAAATACTCCTCCAACTTCCCATCTCCCTTCATAGGTCACCTTGGCGCCGTCCTCTCACCTCCATTCCAGTAGCAGATCAACTCCGTCTTCTCACCTCCATTCTGGAGCTACGCCGAAGCTTTCCTCAACCCGACATCTCACCTCCATCGTCCCACTCCTCACCTCCTTCGTCCGAGCTTCCGCCAGGTGCCATCGTCTCGTCGAACAACCGATTCGAGAGATTTCCTCTCACCTCCCTCTCTTTTTATGCTTTCATAGTTCATCGTAATTGACATAGATAGAAATGGAACAAATATGATTTATATATCATATTTGTTCTATTTCTATCTTGTGATTCATTCTACTTGTCTTTTATTTCAAAAACATAAAAAAATAACAAAACCCTAAAATACCAAAAAGAAACGAATCGAAGCGCGATTTTCAACTAAAGTAAACGTCGCCTCCTGTGTTCGACCCGGGACTCCCTTGGAGTTTCGATGTAAATTTTATTCAATCGACATGTTTTGCAACTACGACAACAGGTTAATTGTAACCTTGACTTCTAACACGCGAAACACGACCCGACCAGGGTGCAATGTCAGATAGAAGTGTTGCTGACATGCAGGAGCTTCTTGTGATGCTTAAGGGGTGGACCTTGGAGCAAGATAACGACGGGCTATTCTGGGATGATAGAGAGTTTTATGTGTGAAAGGCATATTGCAGGCTATCACGGGATAACCGCCCAATGGAGATTGACTTGGCACGGAACTGCAGGCTCCTCTGGATGACAGACTGCTCGCTCAAGATCAGGTTCTTTGCTTAGCTGCTTAGAAGGAGGCGGTTGATCACCAAGGCAAGAAGGGTGGGATGGTCACAAGGGATGGACACCACATGTCAGCTATGCAATGCGGAGGACGACCACCACCTTTTCTTCAGATGCGAGCTAGCTAGGCAGATCAGGAGTCGGATAGGCCCTACATGGATTGATGCCTCCAATATGAAGACTTTTTGGGTAAGTTTTCGAAGGGGCAATGCAAAGCATGGCGACTCGATATTCAAATCGAGGGTAGAGAGGGCTAAAGTCCTCACAATCTTATGGGGGATTTGGTTAGGAAGGAATGGTGTAGTGTTCAAGGGAGACAAGTCTTATGTGGAGAATTTTGTTGCATCCATTTTCTCCCAACTTATATTTTGGGATACTACCCACTGATGTAATTGTTATTCTTGGCCACTATGGCCTCATAACACAACGGGTGGGGGTTTATATGACCCTCACCCTTTCTCCTTTCACAAAAAAAAAAACAATTACTTTTCTTAAAAAAGAAACTCTCACCTCCACTCTCTAGAGCAATTCTAACCTACTTCAACCCATTATTCCAATTAGAGAACATTTCAAAGCCTTGAATACTTTGATCCTCTCAGAGTTAAATGGGAGCCTCCCACAAAGATCATAAGGCAGATATTTGGTACAAAATAAATCAGCAAACAAGCATGCATAGAAACAAGTCTTTTACCAACTTTAAGCTAAATTGCACTACATCCTGCAGAGATGAGATATCCGCATGCACTACATGAACAGAATACAAGCTTACAAATGCCTATCGTTGCATACCACTTACAAAAGGCTTCTTGTCATATTTATACAAATTCATTTCGGTAGCTGTGGAAGGTTTTCCCCCGAGCAACATTTTTCTTTTACTCTCCATGACTGTTCCTATTACTCCTAGTTAGCAGTTCCCTTGCATTCTTTCAATAATTCCATCCTTCTTCCTGAGCAATCATGAGTAGTCATCTGCAATCAGCAAACTATCCAATTTGTGGATCGAGGTGATCCTACTTGGCGGCGTAACTCCCTCGTTTGCGAGATCATGGGTAATTGATTCACCAATAATGGGATTAGTATTACCAAGTGCAATAATGTGGCATCTCAGAACAGTTGCATGAATTGATTAAGGGATTGATATGTAATCCACGGAATCCAGTTGCCCTGACAATGCAAATAAACTTGAAGTGTTGGAACTTTTATCACCCATCAGACTTAGCAGACTAAAGAATGCCAAAGCGATGTCATGTGAATGCATGGACATTTAGGCCCTAATGAACTACATCGCCATTGAGATTCTAATTGGCTAATTCAAGTTTGGATTGGACTTGGTCCGACTTGGTAGAATGTTTGAACAGCCCTTCTAGTCCATCTCTGCTACTTGTGAGCTGGTTGCATTCAAATCTTCAAGGAATATCAGGTATCCAACTTGTTGGCAAGAAGACTATTTGTAGTCAGTCCTGTCCTGCTCATCCAGACTCTCAGAAGAAGCTGAGTTTATCCCCAGGTCTGGATGGAAATTATTTCTATTGACCCCAAAAGTTGATGCTCAGGTGGCCAAGATGACTCTTTGCATAGATAGTCTGATGCAATGTGTGAAGCAAGGTTCGCATGTAGTGCTCCTAAAAACTAATACTCGAGTTACCTGAGGATCAAGGTCCACAATGCCCTGGGAACACTAAGAAACTAAAGTCTGACCAGAGTACAAGTCCAGGTCCATTCTCAGTACTACAGAAATTGATTCTCGAGTTCCTTCCTTCAGCAGAAATTAAAGTTTGAGTCAAGGTCAAAATCAAGGTCCATCACTGATAACCCCATGAACTGATTGTCAGGTGACATCGCTAACTCTCTTGTGATGAAACTAAGTCTGACCTAAGGTCTAAATAGATGTCCATTTGCAGTGCCCCAAGACCTTGCACTTGGTTACATGGGTGACTTTTTCTTGAGCAAAATCTAAAGTCTGATCTAAGATCCAACCAATGTCTATCCGCAATACTCCCAGGAACAAATATCTGAGTGACCTGGGTAACTGTCCTAGGCCAACACTAGAGTCCAACTGAATTGAGGTGCATATATAGTGCCCTCAAGAACTGGTTCCCAAGAGATATTGGTGACTGTTTGGCTGAAGACAAAGTCTGACTAAGGTGTGATGGAGGTATTCACTGTTATAGGTTGCCCCCACCCAAAACTTGTTCCTGTTGAAAGCTAGTTGAGCACAAAAGGGAACTTTGAAATAAATGTTGGTGCCTATATCACAGGTCCAATTTGTCATGCAAAAAGGGGAATTTAACAAGTGAAACACTTTCTGCTTTTTTGTTGCCAATTTGCACTGCATAATAAATCTGTGATTCTTCACACATCCTTAATGCTAGCCCAAATAAATAAAGGGTGAGGGATGGTGTGACAACAGTTATTTTACCATTTCTCCGTTGTTGAAGGACCTTGTGCTTTAAGATTTCGATGCTTCATCTTTCACATTGGGTAATCTTCAAAATGGTCAATAACTTGAACAAGGAGGCCAATAAGTCCTTATTTGGGTTTTTTTAAGGATTTATTTATTTGTTTCTTTCGATGACGCATCTGAGGGTGACCCTATGAGGAAGTTAAGGAAGAAGATGTATGAACCTCCCTCATGGGTTGAAACCCTCCAAAACTGAGAGAAAAGTCCTTGAAAATTCTGTGAGAATGTTTTGTCAAGAACACCAATGTCAAAGATTGCTAATTTTGTTGCCGAAGCCCCTAAAGGTTATAGCAACTTTCTAAGTCCAATTGAGTGCTATTTTACTTCAGATCCTTGGAATATAACTCTAGAACCCCTTCAAATCCCTTGGTGCTCCAATGAGGTGTTATCGGCGCGGTTGATGCCAAATATCTAGTAGATAATGGTTGCTTACATCACTTACCACTACATTTTGAAAGCAATTCTATCTTTTGCCTTTTTCCTTTGTCTACTCGATTTCTATGATTACTCGAAACACAGGATGACTGATTTTTTCTGAGACAGGAAAGGAACATCTTATGCTTTAGTGAGGCATCATCCTGCACCAGAAACCCCATTGTCAAGTCCAAATAGCAGTAATAATGAGTGAACCATGGCAAAGGCTATTCTTGAAGCTGGGACGATGGACTGTACCACTACCATGTTGCGATCTTTAGCCCATGAAGATCACCATTAGAAGAACATGACTTCAAGGAAAGTAACCCCTCAATGATGAACTTCTCAAAGTTGTACTAACTTCAGCCACTTTTCTTCTGATGCAATGCTAGAGAACTTCACCCCTTACCTGCTGCTAGTTCAAGTAAGAGACCCCAGGGCCCACTATTGAAGTGTTCCGCCAGTGTAAGGTATTCAGAAGGGACGTTCCCTCTCAAGAGACATAGCAGGAATCTCCCTTTCAGCCAATGACATAGTGGAGGAGCAGTAGGGGAGAATCCTAGCAACATTGATGGCTTGTGGATGCCTCAGAAGGAAACCCAACCCCCTCCCAATACAGACAAACCTGCCAACAGAAATCAAAGCCATCAGTCAAGCCAAAGCGATGGGTAAAGTAAAGTTGACCAGGCCACTTAAGCATCCCCTTTGGATAGTTCCAAGGTCGATGCCAACAGAAAAAAGAAGTCAAGTGAGTTGGAATTGGAGTCAGCAAAGACTAGCTTGGAGGGGGTGAATTTGAAGAGGTTGATAAGGTTAGAGCGTTCAGTATTGGCAGAATGTTTTTTCTTTTTTAGAAGAATTACTGGTGGAAATTATCAAGAAGCATCTTCCAATTTGTTGCTGAGTGCAAGTCTAAGAAGGAATCTCATCACAGAGATGTGGTTGTTAACCTCAACGGCAAGGATGGTGCATGGAAGGTAGACGTGGAAGCAGGAGACCCACCAAGCTATGAAGGCCGAGGAAGATCCAAACAAGGCATAAGTTAATCCACTAGTTGGACTCTATCAATAAGCTCAAGATGCTAACATTAGGCAAGGCCCAAAGAAAGAACCTGTCCCTGCTTTACAAAGGGCATTTACCATTAGGGACTGGGAACAGCCTGGGAAATCTATCATTCCCATGGGTACATATCTTCATTCGGAATCCAATATGAGGCCAATTAGGAGAATGCCCCTTCCATAATAATCAACCTGTCTTCTACACATATTGCTATGTGGAATGCTCATTTTACATACATTATTGCACATGCATGCAGGCAGCACACACCACCTACATGCATACGCATGCACACCCACACATACGTATGGAGATATACATGTAAATGCATACATATTTGTACCTAGATGGTACATCATATATACATACCAACATATGCATGCACATAAATTCACATGTACTTACATGCACACAAAATATGCATACGTATATAGGAGAATTGTCTAGTTTGAGCCATTACAAGTCCTTATATTATATTTTATAAAACCTATGAGTTATTTTGTAAAGATTGTGTTAAACTGTCACAAACTAAGCACACCTACAAAGTGCAGTTTGAACTTCTATAACCGGTATTTTTATAACTTAAATATCTGTGCCACTTATTCACTCCCTATCTGTTGAGTTGTGTTGGCTTCCCTTTTATTTAATTTTGTCCTGTGGATACTCAAAACTCTCTCCTTAATACCTCCCAATGTTAATACACTGGAGTTTATTTAAGCCAATTCCAGTATATACTTGAGAGTATCGCATTTTAGCTTTAGATTTTTATTTCTGTCAACATAATTACTTAATGTGGGTGCACCAAAAGCAGCTATTTCATTTGTGCTCTTACCTCAAATATTAAACATTTTATTTGTAACTTGCATCCAATTGCATCAATTATCATCAGAGTTTGGAGTTTAGGTTCATTAAGTTGTTCTTACAAGCTAAGGTCCATATTCTTAGTCATTTATTAACCAGATCGCACATGTAGTTCACTTTACAATGTGACAATAGATCTATACTCTACCTTTGCACAAGAGCAAGCAAGTACATTCTGCTTCTTGCTCCACGAAACTAGATTACCTCCCATATAAACAACAAAGCCTGAAGTAGATCGTCTATCCTCTATGGATCCTACATAATCAGTGTCTGAATATACCAAAAGATCAAGAGAGCCACTCACTCTGTAGTATGAATCTCTCCCTGGGGTACCCTTTAGGTATCTCAAAATTAGACAATTCTCTCCAATGACTGTATCTTGGATTCTACATAAGCTGACTAGCTCTACTCAGAGCAAAACTAATATCAAATCGTGTACTGGTCAGATATAGCAAGCAACCAATAGTACTATGATATCTAATAAGGTCCTCAAACAAGGGATCTATCTCATCAATGCTATAACCAGACGGTGACTCTACTGGTATCCCAAGTGGCTTGGACCCAAGTAGCCCAACCTCCTCAAGAATATGCAAGGTATACTATCTCTGAGATAGGGATAAGTTGATTCCTTGGCAGACTATTGCCCACATGTGGTGCCCAAATTCCTCCACCTCTCTCCATTAGCCCCTTCCGTGAATCCAGGACCCAACCCATTCCATATGTGGCCAAAGCAAACAAACTGGGAATGAGTTCAACTAGCCTACCTTCATTAGTCTAATCATCCAACCAAAACATGAAGGTTGCCCCATCACCAAGAACATGATGAAAAAACTAAGATACCCTCGCAACCATACAGCAAATAGCTTTCCATGGAACCCAAAACAAAGAACAACCACGGCTGCTCTTGTGGACCTTGCAGGACGTGGATCCCACAACAATGCAACCAATCATAGCTGTGTGCCAATCTCCTCCTAGAGCATCTATGGAACTAAAGAGGATGCATTAACAATCAAAAGAAACATTAGTCCTCTTTCGATATAAAAGAAGAATGGGCAAATTATATAAGTATCTCACAAGAAATAAATAAATGTCAAACATATTCCCATAACTCCACACTTCCCTTCAAGTTGAAGCATATATGTCGATGAGGCCCAACTTACTACTAAGGAAATCATGACGCTTCTTCAATAACTTGGTGAGAATATCTGCTACCTAAAACTCGGAAGATATGTATGAGGTACTTATCTTTCTTTCTAAATTTACATCTCGTATAAAATGAAAGTCAACCTCAATATGTTTGATCCTCTCATGGAAGATCGAATTTGATGCAATGTAGATAGTTGACTTATTGTCATAGTAAAGTGGGACAAGCATGTCAACCTTTTCCCTAAATCCTATAAGAAGCTAACCATCCACAAAATTTCACAAGTTGCATGGACAATAGATCTATACTCTACTTCTGCACGGGAGCAAGGAACTACATTCTGCTTCTTGCTCCATGAAACTATATTACCTCCCAGATAAACAACAAAGCCCAAAGTAGATCGCCTATATCCTATATAGATCCTACATAATCAATGTCTGAATATACCAGAAGATCAAGAGAGCCACTCACTCTGTAGTACGAATCTCTCCCTGGGGTGCTCTTCAAGTATATCTCAAAATTAGATGGCTCTCTCCAATGACTGTATCTTAGATTCTACATAAACTGACTAGCTCTACTAAGAGCCAAACTGATATCAGATTGTGTACTGGTCAGATATAGCAAGCAGCAGTACTATGATATCTAATAAGGTCCTCAAACAAGGGATCTATCTCATCAATGCTATAACCAGATGGTGACTCTACTGGTATCCCTGGTGGCTTGGACCCAAGTAGCCCAACCTCCTCAAGAATATGCGAGGTATACTGTCTCTGAGATAGAGATAAGTTGGTTCCCTGGCGAACTACCTCAATGCCCAAGAAATAACAAAAATCACCTAAATCCTTGATGACAAAGATAGACTATAGAAAGGCCTTCGCCTACAATATCCCATCTACATCATCTCCAGTCAAGATCGTATCATCAACTTAGACTGCTAAGATAACAACTCTCCAGATACCACTATACTCTGCCCTTCTGATAAAGATAGAATGCTCAGTAGTAGACTGTTGAAACCCTATCTTCCTAATGTCTGAATTGAGCCTCTTAAACTAGATTCTTGGACTGTTTCAAGCCATAAATAACCTTCTGTAAGTGACACATAAGCTCACCCTGAACATCATATATCATAGTGGTCTCATATATACCTCCTATCTCCATATAAGAAAGTATTTTTAATATCAAGTTGCTATAAAGGTCACTTCTGGGTCACTGTAGGTGAAAAAGTTTCAAGGTAATCCACCTCATATGTTTAAATGAATCCCTTGGCAATGAGTTTGACCTTATATCTATCAATTGTCCCATCAGATCTATACTTTATAATATACACCCATTGGCAACTGATCGGGACCCTAAAGATTCGGGTATCTGACTCAAGGATCACAGTGGTCGAACCTCCTACATGAATGGAGGGTCCGATCTTAGAATTTAAGCAATCGCACGAGGGGCAAGAAGATTTAGTGACACGATTCCACCGCAAGGGATGTACGTCTAGGGGGAGGATAGTCCCAACTATGCAGTAGAACTCGTTAGATTACAAGGTTTACAATTTCTCTCTTTTTCTCTCGAATTGCTTGGGAGAGGGCCTCGAGGGCTTCTCTGCTATTTATAGTGCTAGAGCTAGGCCACTAACGAGATCTTCTGAACAGATACGCCGCCTAACAAGATATGTATCTTATCAGATTATTAATTGTAGTGGCCATATCGGCATTTATTGAAGGCGTGGTCATGTTGTACTTTCGCCGTACCTTTTTAACAAATAGGGTCCTTTGGATTCGACTGTATCTGGACTTTTCCAGGTGTAGACAGGTTGGGTTCCCAGACCTATCTGTGCAGAAGACTTTTCTTAGATGTAGGTGGGTCGGGTCCCTGGGGCCCGCCTACATCCAAGTCTTTCTAGGTCAAATCGTTCTTTTTGGGCCTTTCGCGGAATTTCAAGTTCAAGGGCATTTTTTGCCCCTCATCATATGCCCCTTACTCTCGAACTAACGAATTCTTGTCGAGAAAGTAACATCTAAACTAGAAACTCCGCGATAGGTAATGCTTTCAAATGGTGCCCCGACTATTTATTTAAATAGGGGAGCAATTGTCATGTAGCGGGGTTTCAAAGGCGAATGCCTGTGGTTATACCGACCTTAAGAGGTAGTATGAGGAACATGGGCCTGCTATATCACTGGCCTTAAGAGGCAACATGAGGCGTGTCCACTTGCTTTATTACCGACCTTAAGAGGCAGCATGAGATACATCCGCCGACCTTATTACCAGTCTTAAGAGGTAGCATGAGACGCGTCCACCCACTTTATTACCAGCCTTAAGAGGTGGCATGAGGCGCGTCTGGCCGTTCCACTTTCACAAATAATGGCCAATTACATCGGGATTGGTATTTTGCCTTGTTATTTGAGAAGACCGGCATTAATTATCGTTATGATGAGGCGAAGGCCTCAAGTATCGTGCCTGTCATTGATGGGACTACCCTGTCTGCAATGGTGGATATGTGTGTAGAGGTATTAAATGTTCGTAATGATGGCTGAGGTTTTCTTCGCGCTTTGCGATATATTTGGATTCTACGCCGTATCCGGCGAGATTTGATTTTTTTGAATGTTACGCCCCTCAATGGGGGAACCGCCCTCCGTGGGGGTTATATATATAGGGGTGGTGGGTCATGGTTAATGGCCCACCTACCTCGAAGAGCACTGCACGGGAAGCTTTTACTCTTGGCAGAACGCTATGAGGAGGCGTCCTTCGTTGAAGTATCACTGTGTCGAGGTCTCTTAAAGGAAGGACCGTCATGTCAGGTTTTACGAGCAAGGGTAAGTCCGTTGCTTCTTCCAGAGTCTCTGCCGAGACTAGGGCTTTATATAGTTTTTCGTCGAACTTCCATAGTCGATCCACGATTGTCTTTCTTAGGGGAACACAAACTCAGTAGAGTACCGGTTCAGGCTTGTGGGTCCAAAACCCATCTTTGTTCAGACATGACTAAGAATATGTGTATCATCTGTAGATACGCCATAGAGCATGGCCCACGAGTACTTTTGAACCATCTTTTGTCTTCCTTACTTTCCTTTTATAAGATTGCCCTTTTCAGCTCAGCCTTAAAGCTGGTTTTGAATGCGTTTACCGCCCTTTACCTTCATTTGGGGATTACCCCCCACCTCATTCTAGTCCGCCTACTTTTTAGGATGATGTCCCTGAAGGTGTAGAAGGGCAAACCTCCGTCAAGCACTTACACACTGTACAATCGGCAAATCAGATACCGTATAGTGAACTTCCCCAATAGTTTGAAGGAGCAGGACCACAATTTCTTATTTCTTTCCAATATCGAAGAGTTCGGAGTCCCTTACACTTGGCTAAGTCCCCCTGAGAGGGACCAACCGCCCCGACTCGAGGAGCTTGACCCGCCTATGCGAGCGAACACGGAAAAATAAGTTAAGTTTTGTCTGATTGCTCAATCGGACCTTGGGCGGAAGGACATCCAGGAGACATTGTCATGTGTGGCAGACTCGTTGCCTACGTCATGGGTAAATAGCTTTTGTATAGCATATTGTACCGCTAGTTTTTTATTAACCTAGAATTTTTTTTTGTGGCTGCAGCTTTTGAGCGGTTTGCTCGGTCAAATGCGTCCAAGCATCGAGGCAATAGCTCAACTCGTAGGTCGTGGCAAGGCGAGGGCCCGTGGAGCAGGGGGAGGGAAGTCAGCCTGCTTACTGGAAAGGGCCGAAGAGGAAGGAGGAGGCCCTTGAAGACGTCGCGGAGGAGCCGAAGGTCCCCTTAAGGCAAGCCAAGAAAGGTCCTTGCATGGAGCTTCCACGGGAGGAGTTGGCGACGTCCTCTCTGGAGAGCCTTGATGAGGGCGAAGGGAAAGGTGTGCCTTCCACCACTCCGGAGCTGCCTAGGCCGCTTAAGGTGATTACCCTAAGCGACTCTCCTCCAAAGGCGCCCCTGGAAGCGGCTCGTACCAAGGGTACTTCCAGCATTTTGGTTTCCTCGATTGCCTTGGGACCATTCGCCCTGTTGGCACAAGAGGCGATTGCTACCGGCAGCATCTTTGGTCAGCCATACTACCAACGAAGCTCTACAGGTGCCCGGGTTTTGGTGGACCCCCTTGGTCGGGTGGGCTCAAGGATAATCGAGCAAACAGTCGGGTCCATTGTTAGATCTGTACTGAAGGGCACTCCTAGTGGGCCCGTACCCAACCGTGTCGTGCCGGTGCAGCCGAGGGCGTCAAGCAGTGCCCCCAACCTAGAATGACAGGTGCTAAGGCACCTAAATGATGTCATGTCTTAAGCCACCTCTAGGCCTAGCGGCATGAATTTTAACCACGTTTTCTTCTACTGCATTCACGTGGTAAGCTCATGGGACCTGTCTTTCGTTGGTTGACTTTTTCTTGGCCGGAGCTGTTTGTATTCTGACGCGCTCATGGTTTGCAGGAAAAAACGCTTGGGTCATCCTTTATTTCACGGGAGGACACTCCTCCAAACCTCCCTAGCCCAGCCGGTCATGCTGACGCAACGAACCTTGCCGCCCAGTGGGCCGTCACGACCAAGGCGGAGCATCAACAGTTACTTCACCAAGTGGCGAAGGCCCTTACCGCCTGAGAGAAGGCAGAGAAGGCAGCGAAGGAGGCTGAGCGGAAAGTTCGCTCCCTACAACAAGTGACCAACTATGTAGGCTAGCTGAAGGAGCTGAAGAAGGCCTGTTCTACTCTGTAGAGGGGCTTCTTATGCTGGCGAGGAGCTAGAGGAGAGGCATATAAGGGCGCATGTGCCCATCTGGGGGCTCTAGGGGAATTGTCTGAGCGCCTCTTGACTGCCTACACCAGCATCCTTTCTTTGAAGGACGTGCAGGTGCTTAGGGCTGAACACTCCTCATCCATGGAGAGGTATGAGAGGGCTCCTGAAGAAGAGCATGTCTGCCTAAGTGCCTCAATTAATAGGCTTACTTCTATGTGAGCAAGTCTAGAGAAAGTGGAGGCGACTACAGAGGACCTGAGGGTCAACCTCAGCAAGGCCCAGTAGCTCGCGATGGAAGGGGGCCAACAAGTGGCAGAATTAGAGGAGGCTAAGGAGCCAGAGTTGGACGCAGAGATGGTGATGGCATTTTACACCACACATCCATTTATGGCAACAGCAAAGAAGGATGTCTCGAAGGAGATCGGAAAGCAAACTCTGGCTGTCATGCATGCCCTTATTATGGGGAAGCATGCCTCTACTGAAGAGTTATGCAACTAGTCTATCGACCAGTTGATATCGGAATACAACCGTCTGAAAGCAGCCGATCTTGTTACCGACGACAAGCCTATGAAACCGCCTACGGATCAGCCAACTAACAAGGAGGTAGCCCAACCGGAGGCTGCCGATCCATTTGCAGGGGTTATCAGCCCGGTACGCCTTTCGCCTAGGGGCAGTGGGATATGTTTGAGCCGTGGGTGCAGAGCCCCTGAGCTTTCCGCCAGTGTTACCCTTGTCTTGTATTTTTTTTTAACAAAAATTGATGTAATGGGTAAACCTCCTTTGTTGAATGAAGAAAATCTCTTTTTAATTGCTCATCAACATCCATACAGGATGTATTCGTAAGTTGCTCGCATGTCAAGTGCAGGGGATGTCTTTACCGCCTATGGTTTGTAATTCATAGAAGTCTCCTGTCTTTACAAATCTTGTAAGGCCCTTCCTATGATAGGTCTAGCTTTCCGACCGACTGGCTCGGCATGGAAACCTCGCACTTGCATAGGACTAAGTCCCCCTTGGAGAATGTTCGTTTACAAATGCGCTTACTGTAGGAGGCGGTTGTGGCTTCTTTATGCTTAAGTGTTGTCTCTAATGCCTTATCCCTCAGCTCGTCCAAAAGGTCTAAAGATAGGCGGACTTGATCATCGTTGATGGCCGGGTCATAAAGTTGTGTTATGTAGGTGGGGACTGTTTCAATAGGCAGCCGTACTTCTATGACGTACACCAGGCTGAATGGTATATGGTCTGTGAAAGTCCTCTGGCAAATCTTGTATCCCCAAAGAACGTCCGGAAGCTCGTCCACCCATCTCCCTTTGGGTAAATCCAGTCGACGTTTGAACGTTGAGATAATGGTGTAGTTGGTTACTTCGGCTTGCCCGTTCGCCTAGGGATGGTCCACTGATGTGAAACACAGACAGATGTCCCAACTGGTGCAAAATTCTTCGAATTTTTTACAGGCAAACTGGGTTCCGTTGTCCACAACAATGTAGTGTGGTATCCCATATCGATCTATAATGCTCTTGAAGACAAAAGATATGACCCTATCAACCATGGGGCAGTCCATGCCTCAACTTCAACCCACTTGGAAAAGTAATCGACGGCCACTAGAATGAATCGCTTTTAGGCCGAGGCTGATAGGAAGGGGCCAACGAAATCCATGCCCCATTTTACAAAGGGAATGGGCGACATTACAAGTACTAACTTTCCAGGTGGCAAGTGGTGCAGGGTAGCAAACTTCTGGCACTTGTCACACTTGCACACAAAGTCTTTGCAATGTTTGCTTCATTTGGAGCCAGAAATAGCCCGCCTAGAATAATCAGGCCAGAAGTGCCTTGTATCCTTCATGGTTCTCGCATACGCCTCTCTAGGCTTCTTGGAGGGCTTAAGCCGCCTCTTCTTGAGTTAGGCAACATAGTAGGGGGTGGAATACCCCTACTTGTATAGCTGCCCTTCTATCAAAGTGTACCTCGAGGTTTTGAGGTGGAAGGCTCTGGGCCAAAGTTCCCTCGGAGGTAACTCGCTAGAGTTTAGATAAGTAATGATAGGCGTCATCTAAGAGGTGGATTGCTCTATCGCGAACGTTTTAGGAGCGAGGACAGTTGGCTCTCTCAAAGTCTAAAGGTAAATGTCCTCTTCTTGTCCCTGAGGGATGGCAGCAGCGAATTTGGCCAATGCATCTGCTAAGGGGTTATCCGCTTGAGGCACCCACTTGATCGAGAAGGTTTTAAAATCTGCCAACTCCTCCTTGACCTTGTCGACATACAAGATCATGTTCGGATCCCGAGCTTGGTACTCGCAGGTTATTTGGTTGGCGACTAGTTGGAAGTCCATGGAAACCTCCAGCAAGGTGATTCCCATGTATTTTGTTACACAGATGCCCACCATCATAGCCTCGTACTCCGCCTGATTATTGGACGCAGGGAAGTCCAATTTTATGGCGTACTTATGAGTGACGTCGTCTGGGGTGGTTAGAGATATCTCGACCCCAGACCCGATTGTCATAAATGAGCCGTCGATATATAACTGCCAAGGAAGTGTGAGGGAGACACCGGGATCTGTGAATTCGGCCACAAAATCCACCAGGACTTATGCGTTGATTACCTTCCTTGGCTGATATTTTACATCAAATTCAGCCAACTCCATAGCCCATTTGATCAGTCGTGCAGACCCCGTGGGCATGTGTAGCATTCACTGAAGGGGGTAATCTGACAGAACCATCATTATGTAAGCTTGGAAGGATGGGTGTAGTTTTCGGGTTGTGGTGACAAGAGCTAACCCCAACTTTTCAATGACCGTGTACTTAGCTTCCGCGCCTTGATAGGTCTTACTGACGAAGTACATGGGTCGTTGAATTCCACCCCAACCATCGATTAAGACGACACTAACAGCGAATACAGAGGCAGCTAAATATAGCAAAACACTTCTTCAGGTTGCGGGGCCGTTAGAACGGGGGCAATTCGAAGTGCATCCCTGACTTCCTCTAAGGCCTTCTGGTAGTGAGAAGTCCAATGGGCGACGTTAAAGCCTTTGCCCTTCTTTATGCACTCGAAGAAGGGAATACATTTGTCGGAGGATCGAGGGTCGAGACAAGAATAATCCTAATGAGGTGATCTTGTCGACCAATGATTGTATCCCTTTTAGTGTGTGTGGCGGTTGTAGGCATTCAATCGCCTGGATCTTGTCCGGGTTGGCTTCAATTCCCTAGTTAGAGACCAGGAACCTTAGGAACTTGCAAGCTGAGACCCCAAAGGAACACTTGTCAAGGTTCAGGCGAAAGCAAGTGTTCCTTAGAATCTAAAACGCCTCTGCTAAGTACGCTAGGTGTTGTGGGAAATTTAACCCCTTCACAAGCATATCGTCAATATACACTTCAAATGATTTTCCTATTATTTTTGCGAAAATCATATTTACAAGGCATTGGTATGTTGCCCCAACACTTTTCAAGCCGAAGGGCATGACTCTATGTTGAAACAGGCCCCTATCAGTGATAAAGGAGGTGTGTGGCCTGTCCGCTGGGGCAAGGCTAATCTGAAGGTACCCGCTGTAGGCAGCCAGGAAGGACATATGGGATTGTCCGCTATAGGAGTCCACCAAGGAATCCACCTTTGTTAGAGGAAACTCGTCCTTTAGGCAGGCTTCATTCAGGTTGGTGAAGTCGATGCAGATGCACCATTGACCGTAGGCCTTTTTCACCATCACAACATTCGAGAGCCATGCCGAGTACAGGGATTCTTCAATGAATCTTTCTTCCAGGAGTTCTAGACTTCAACCTTCGCCTACCATTGTTCGGCCAACTTATGCTTGCGTATCTGCTTGACTGCGCAAGTGCCTACCTGGATATTCAGATGGTGCTGAATCAGGGATGAGTCTACCCCAGGCAAGTCGCTGGCGAATTAAGCGAAAACGTTCGCGTTGGCCTGAAGCAGAAGTAGCAACTCTTGTACCTCAGAGGGCGTAAGGTCCGCTCCGACCCGGATGAGCTTGGCAGGGTCGTCGGGATACATGTGTATAGCCATGGCTGAAAAGCATGGCTGTAGTCCCGAAGTCATTGGTTGCTCAGTTGGGATTGCCTCCTGTTGGATCGCCTAGACTTGATTTCTTTTCTTCCCCCATTTTCGTGACTTGGGGGGCTTCGGCTCCAGGGACCGCTCCGACTCGATTATAAGGAGCTCACGCCCGGCTGACTAATCCCCGTGCACTATTCCCACTCTCCATGTGGAGATTGGAAAAGCATAAATTGGAACTATGATGAGGGGATCAACTGGAAGGCATGGGTGGTAGGGCAATCGAGGATGCTGTCGAACGCTGCCGTCAACCCAGCCACTACGAACGTGGTCGTCCAATTGAGGTATCTGTCCCTGTCGCAGACGAACAATGGGAGGCTAATCTCTCCTTTCAACATCACCTTCTGATTGCCAAATCCTATAGCCGAGTGAACCAAATAGGAGAGATGCTCCTCCATGAAACCCAAGTGGTGTAGGCTTTTGAGGAAGAGGACGTCCACGGCACTTCCTTCATCCACGAGGAGCCAGGGCTATTGTCGCCCTACTAACAGGAGCATTACCAACAGTAGGTCAATATGCTCTGCCGAACTTGGGAGGGAGGTGAACAGTCGGGAAGCCACACGCCTGACGAGACCTCTCGCCCCATTGGAAGGTGGGGAAAGCGCTATAAGTCGACCGCCCGGAAGTGTTGGATTGCCAACTTGTGATGGCATTGACGTCGAAAATTACTTCGACCTCCGCTCCTATGGGAGGTGGGTGTAGAGCACACTAGGGCGCTCCAGGCATGCCCGCTAGGACTCGGCAGTGGTACTCGGTCGGCAGGAGCAAAGGGGATACATCCTGCTCGAGGTGGTGGGCCATGGCGTCGTTGGCCTCTGAGCCTTTAGCGAGTACCATGTTGATCCCACGGAGATGCTGGAGCCTCTCCTTGTGGTAGTCCTCTGGGTCCTCCATGAGCCCCTTTCCCTTACCCTGGCTTTCGCTCCGCCTGACGAAGTGGGCCAAATTCCCATACCGAATCTTAAGACTCAATCTGATCCCGCAGGTCCCAGCAATCTTCAGTGGCGTGACCCCGAGCCTTATGATACTTATAATAGGGCCTAGAGTCAGCCTTCTTCATTGAATTAAACGAGGGTAGCAGGTCTTTGTCTGTAGACCATACCTCCGCCAACACGTCCGCCTAGTTCACAGCCAGTAGAGTGTACTCTTCGAAATAATCTCGCCTAGGTTGGCAGGGTCCGTTGTTTCGACCCTTGCTTGGCCGATCATTCCTCCAGTCCGGAAAGCTAGCCTTGCGCTTATTGAAGCGGCTGCCTCTGCGAATGGAGATGGGGGCGGATTCACCAAGGGCATGTTTTTCCCAAACTGGGCTAGCATCGTCTTCGGACCCCTCCGCCAGCCGGTTGCAGGAGGGGAAAGAACCGTCCTGCTCTACAAACCTCATGGCTCTGTCCCAGAGCTTCGCCATATCCCTGGGCAGGAAGTCATCAATGTCGAACCAAAACCTCTAAGTCAAGAGACCTAACTTAAAGTATAGGATAGCGATGGCATCATAAGGCCACTTGTACTTGAAGTACTTGGCTTTAAACCGTTCTAGGTACGACCGGAAAGATTTATTCTTTCACTGGCAAACTTCCGACAGCCTTTGAGATTGTCTCTAACCCTCTGATGTCCGGTAAAATATTAGCAAAACTTGTCCGCCAATTCCTGAAAGTAGGCGATCTGCTCGACCAGCAGTTCGTTGAACCACTCATGGGCCATCCGGACAGATAGGACAGGAATACCCTACAATACTCCGTCGGGGCAACCATGCACCAACATCATCTGACAATAGCTCCCAATGAAGCTGTTAGGGTCCGTCGTTCCGTCATACGAGGCCATGACGAGTTCCTTGAATCTCTTAAGCAGGGGGCCCGTTATCACCTCCTCCGTGAAGGGGTAGGTGGTGACGTAGGCCTGAGGGTGTATGCCCCACATGGCCCTAGTAACCTGGCGAACGATCTCAAGGATCGATCCCCCGCTGCCGGTCATGAGGGGTCCCCAAGATTTCCTCTGACCATGGTGGGGAACTTTTAGTGGGTCAAGAGGAGCTTCCCCTTGTTATCTACTAAACTCATGCTTTAGCTTCTCGAGCTGTTCGCGCAGACGGACATTCTCATCCTCCATCATGCGATGCCATCTTTATTGCTCGTCTTCGAGGCTTGGCTGGTGGGCCTCCCCTACGGGGCTTTGCCAAACTCCTAAATTTGTCTAATCTCGAGGAGTTTCTCTGTGACTGAAATCTCTTCAACCCTCAGAGCCACCAGCTTAGCTCGAAACTGCTCCTCCCTCGCCTGCAGCTCCAGGAGGTCATGCTCACGATCCTTCGATGGCTGGTCAGAGACTCCCTGCTTCTCCTTGGCTCAGCTAGCGAGGGGCCTCTTGAACACCGACACGCTAGACTCGACCTAAGCCGACGCTTTCTCAGAGTCAGCGCGAGAGGAGTTGCGAGTCGTGGGAGCTATCAAGAGGACTTCAAGAGCGAGGAAACGTTATCCACTGATAATCGCTTCCCACAGACGGTGCTAACTGATCAAGACACTGGAGATTTGGGATATCCGACTCAAGGATCATAGTGGCCAGACTCCTACATGGATGGAGGGTCTGATCTCAAGATTTAAGCAATCACACGAGGGACAAGAAGGTTTGGTGACCCAGTTCCACTACAAGGGATATACATCTGGGGAGATAATGCTCCCAACTATGCACCAGAACTCATTAGATTACAAGATTTACAATCTCTCTTTTTCTCTCAAGTTGCTTGAGGGAGGGCCTTGAGGGCCTCTCTCTCCGCTATTTATAGTGCTAGAGTTGGGCCTTCCAGCGAGATCTTCTAAGCAGATACGTCGCCTGACAAGATACATATCTTTCATATTATTAATTGCAATGACCATATCAGCATTTATTAAGGGAGTGGTCATGTTATACTTTTGTTGTCCCTTTTTAACGAATAGGATCGTTTGGGTCCAATTATATCTGGGCTTTTCGAGGTGCAGGCGGGTTGGTTTCCCAGACTCGTCTGAGCAAAAGACTTTTCTTAGATGTAGGCAGGTCGAGTCCCCGAGCCCACCTGTATCCAAGTCTTTCTAAGTCGGATCCTTCTTTTCGGGCCTTCCACGGAGTTTTGGATTCGAGGGCATTTTTTACTCCTCATCAGCAGCCAACAACAGCAATACCCCCAGGACATGGAACAAAATCCCATGTCTTTCTAAACTGTAAAGCTTGCACCTCCTCATCCAAAGCCGCTCTCCACCTAGATCCTAAAAGGCTTGGATAAAATCTCTGGGAACGACAGTAGTAATAGTTGAGGCAAATTGTCTATCTCTATCTTCTAGATGAGAAATCGCAATGTAAGGAGACATGGGATGAAGAGTACATACGGTAATAAATATCCTTTACACAGACTCCTCATCTCTAAGTCACTCCTATCTGAGGAGGCAAGATATTGTATAGGCCCATCTTCTAGGAAACTGTCTAACTGTGATCTCCTGTGATAGATATGTGTCTCCTATATGGCAACGTCTATAAATAATCCTTCGTCTGAGAAGTAGGGAATTTTCTCAAGGAAGGTCACATCTGCAATAACAACATACCTTCTACGAACTGAATCGTAGCACCTGTAGCCCTTTTGTGTCCTGGAGTAACCAAGAAAGACACTTCGTCACACGAGGAGCAAACTTATCCTAACTGCCATGATTCTGAACAAAGTATATGCATCCAATCACTCGCAAGGGCAAAGGAAACGACCTGTTGCCTTAGGGTATATCATCTGGTATGGAATCTGACCATGAAGCACAAAAGATGGCACTCAATTGATCAAATATACTGCTGTGAGAATGGTGTCACCCCAAAACTACCTAGGAACATTCATATGGGACATTAAAGTGCTAGCAATATTAAAGAGATATCGTAACTTGTGCTCTACAACCCTATTCTGCTAAGAAGTATGAGCACATGACGTCTGATGAATAATCACCCTAGAACGAA
Organism: Thalassia testudinum; assembly: GCA_037157565.1. Lineage (NCBI taxonomy): Eukaryota > Viridiplantae > Streptophyta > Magnoliopsida > Alismatales > Hydrocharitaceae > Thalassia > Thalassia testudinum. The sequence goes on from JAZHRO010000028.1 coordinate 1,905,676, forward strand.
AGACCTATAAATCTCTGTGCATAACCTCGAGTGCATTATCAATACAGAAGATCCAGACTATGGTGTCATATTGTGTCTGCACCTCAAAAAGAAACTCTGGAAGGTCCCCATTCATCGCAGTGTACTAAAGCGAAGGGCATTGTACTGACTCCATCTCTCTAAGGGTAACTGCTCCTGTGATGCTTACCCAACTGATAGCCCTCGACTCTAGAATAAATGAATCTAATAACTCTAGATACATCTAATGCATCTTCTTTATTGAGGGATGCCCAAGTTTTCAATGCCACAATAATGGATCACAAGTGATTGACACAACCCCTACAAATAAGGTAGATGTGTCTAAGTAGTACAGCCCATCTATCTCTATGTCGCCCCTATTATCTCTCATGTCTGACGATCTTGAAAGTAACAGTACTTCTCATCAAAGACAATGAGGCATCCAAGATCCCTGCAAATGCAACTCACAGACAAGAGATTCATAGAAAACTCAGGAGCATAATATACCTTCTCTATCTTCATCTTGAGTATTGCATCTATATACCCAACTGCAGTAATTGGAGAGGTAGCACCATTGGCTACCCTCACATCTAAGATCCCCAATGGAGCTAAGGGGTCTTACGATCTCTGTCTCCGATGACATGAATAGAGGCATTGGAGTCGATCACTCACACGCTCTTAACCCTCTTCTTCACAACTTTTTGGGTTGCACACGCAGACCCAGTAGAAACTGAAGTGAAGAATAAGATAAGAAAATAAAATAAAACATAACCATCAAAAGCATCAAATGATAGAATTTACGTGGAAACCTCTCTCACAAGGTGAGGGAAAGAGCCACTGGAGAAGCGCCCCAATGGGCATAATCCTGTAATATTTCTTCTCAAAGATAAATAAAAGCTACAATGACCTTTATATAGGCCACCACACACCTCTATAATTCCCACTTCCACTATGTGGGATTAAACATGTAATTGAATTTCCATATTGTCCAATTACCCAACAACTACGATTCATCGCTCTCAACATTAATTAAAGGAAACCAATCATCAATACGCATATCCTTTCCCCACAAGTAAATCATTTTTTTTATTGGAAAGATATGCCCAACAATAAAGTCAAATTTCTCACCCTTGGACTTTATTTTTGAAAACATACTCACCCTTAAACTTAAGCGACATGCATTTATTTAATGGAAGAATATGCAAAAAGATGAGTATGAGAAGGAAGGCATAAGATACAATCATCAGATAAGATATGTTAGGAAATAAAATTAGAAAGACATTGGGTGTCCTATTTTAGTCCTTGTTATTTTTAATAAGCAAGTTATTGCCTTCTATTTTAATCCTTGTTATTTGTAACGGGCAAGTTATTGTTGTTTCCTTGTATGCTTAAAGAGAGCCAAGACCTCACTTTTAGTACAACAAAAAATTATTCAATTAATTTTTTTAACATGATATCAGAGTAGAAATCCTAGATCGATAGTCTAGTATCCCACCAAATATTCACCAAATATGGTTCGATCACTAATGACTTGGTGATCCATTAAGACGATTAGCAAGAAGCAGATCACCGATAGAAACAACACCATAAGGAGATCCAACAGTACCCCTCTACCTCCACCTCTCACCACATGGCCTGTAGCAGTCCACCAGTACTTTTCTGTCTATGCTGCTCACATGATGAACCTTCTCTCATGGGGTACCTTGAAGTTCATAAGGGTGATGAGTTTTTCCTTTGTTAGCATGATGAGCCTTCTTTCATCCAACTTGAATTCGTTCTGCCAAAGAAAAAGGCAAAATTCAGATCGGATTGAAGTTGGTTTCTCTGTTCTAGATGAATCAAGGTAAAGCAACAAGAGGCCTGGACCATGGGTCATTGACTCTGCTACCTTGATTCATCTCGCCGGAAGAGCAAATGAGCTGCAAAATGATGCCAGGGCACAAGGAATCCAAGAGGTCCCGGTGGCCAATGGAGCAAACTCTCTGATTACTACAATTGAGGAAATTCAGGTTTTCCTTACTATGAAGATTAAAGGTATGCACTGTACCCCAAAGTTTCCCATGAGCCTGTTTTCTGTTAGCCAGATCTGTAGAGACCTTCAATGCAGATTTGTTTTTTATGACATGCACTACTACTTTCAAGATAGATGCACCAATGAAATCAATGGTGGTGGGATACAGCAAGACAGTGTCCATTACCTAGACACACTGACACTATTTGCTGAAGCTGTGTCCAAGGCCATTGACCCCTTGCTTTAACATAGACGACTCGGGCATCCCTCAATTAGGAAGATGTGAAGTGTTGACCTATTGGTCAACTTACGGAATAATTGTCTCTCGCTAGTCTTGTGAGGAAAATGAGAGAGGGAGAGAGAGAGAGAGGTCTGGCGACGGGGGCGGGGAGGTTTGGCCCGGGCTGGACAGTGGTGGGCAGGAGGTCGAGGAAGGGTGCAACACCGGTGAGATGCTTCAAGTGCCTTGGTAAGGGGCACTTGGCGACAGTGTGCAGGGACCTGGTGCGGTGCCTGCGATGCAGCGCTCTGGGTCATCGGAGGTCGGGCTGTGGGCGGCGGAGGTCAGGTGTGGTGGTCTCTTCGAGGAGAGGGGAGACACTTCCGTCCCCTCCGGAGGGAGCGCCCCTCGTGGCGATCGAAGCGCTGTGGTCGGAGATGGGAGCACTGGAAGGGAGGCTGTCGTCGGCGCTGGTGGCGATGGTTTTAGAGGGTTTGGTGGAGGTGGAGGCCCTGAGGGAGGCGGTCGCCGCCTACTTGGGGATTGACGGAGGTCGGTTGGGGGTGGCCTCTCTAGGAGGTGGGCGGATGGTGTTGCTGGGACTGAGCCAGGTGGAGTTGAAGCAGCTGGTTTTGAGGGTGCTCCGGTGTGTTGGTGGTGTGGTGAGATGCCGGTGGTCGGTCAGGTCTAATGGAGCTTTGGCGGAGAGACCGCCATCAGGCGTGAGGAGGGTCTTAATTAAGGGGGTTCCGCTCTTCCTCCGCACGGTGGAGGTGGTGGCTGCGGTGGTTGCCCCATTTGCAAGGTTGCGTGGATGCGGGGGCCTCGGCCTAAAGGCGGCTAATCTTTCGCAGATCGAGGCTTGGGTGGAGATGAGGCCGAGGCAGCGGTTGGTGGAGAGGTCGGTGCTCAGGTGGGGTAGCTCCGCCTGGCTCCTCCATATTTCTTGGGGTTCCGGGAACCCTAGATCCTTTCTGAGGTGGTGGGTGGCGAAGCGACGGCGATGTGTGGCGGGCGGTCGAAGGAGGGCCGGACTGCTCTCGGGAAGGTCGAGGGTCATGGCGAAGATTGCGACGGGGATCTCGGGGCGGTTGCGATTCCCATGGCGCAATCAGTGGCAGGCGAAGGGGCGGGGATGCGGAGGGCCAATGTGATCGTTGCAGAGGGGTCGGGGGAGGTGAATGCGGCGCTGAGGCCGGGTGATCCCGCTGAATGCGAGTGTGCTGGCGGTGACGTTTTGACTCCTGGTTTTGAAGGAGTGGTGGTTGGCGGACTCGGGTCGGGTGTGCGTGACCCGGTTACGGGGTTTGAGGGCTCCGGTGCTGGTGCCGGGTCGGGCCTTCATGCGCGTGCGACTCCGTGCCCCCAGGTCTCTGCGGTGGAGAGGTAGGATGCTACTGGAAAGGGTTCGAGGCGCTCTTTGGATGGTCCGGTCCGAGCGGAGAGGGGAGCGGCAGGACAGGACGTGATTGGCGGAGAGGGGAGCAGGCGACGACGGGAGCGGAGGTTGGTTGGTTCACAGAGACTCTTCTACCGACCACGGTGGTCGTACCATAGGGGGCTGGCTCGGAAGACCTCGTCTGGGGGGGTGGCTGGGGTCGACCGACGTCGGTCGCCAGAGGGGCTGGGTACGTCTGGTGGCGCTGGGTCGCCGGCGACGGCGTTTGCTGGGGGCGGCGACGGCGGCGGCGGCGGAGGTTTGTCTACTCCGAGGTCCCCTGAGGTGGCAGTGGGGCGACAGGCGGTAGATACAGGTGGTGGAGATGGGGGGCTGGTGGCTGTAAGGGCGGAAAAGAGAACAAATGAGGCGGCTGGGCTGCTTGGGGACGAGGCTGGGCTGTTGGGGGCTGGTGTTGGCGGCAGGGAGTTGTTGGCTGTAGGTGGTCAGTTGACTGCGGGGCGAGAAAGTAGGGTATGTGGTGGTGAGGGAAGCCAGGAGGTCCAACGTTTGTTGATGGAAGAGGAGGATCATGTGGCAGAAATGATGGGGTTTAAATGGCTGACGTCTGGAGGCGATTCCCGGAAGACCTCATGACTAAGGTCCTGTCTTGAAATGTGAGGGGTCTGTATGACCCGTCGAGAAGAGCTGTTTTGCGGGGGTATATTCAGAGATGGGGGCCTGATGTGGTTTTTCTCCAAGAGATGAAGAGGAGCTGTGATGGAAGGTTGTGGAGGGAGGTGGGGGGAGGGAGTTGTAGGGGTTTCCTAGTCCTGGATGAGGATGGGAGTGCAGGGGGAATTGCTATGGGGTGGAGGGAGGAGTTCTCCTTGCTGGACACTCTGGTTGGATCCCACATTGTCACTGACAGACTTCAGAGACGCCGGGATGACACGTGCTTTCTCTTTTCCTCGGTTTATGGCCCGACGGAGGGTCAGAGAAGACAGGTCTTATGAGAAGATCTGAACCAGGTTGCGACAGCTTTCCAGGGGGTTCCTTGGTTGATTAGCAGTGATTTTAATGTTTCTCTGCGGGCTGAAGACAGACCGGGCAACCGAGGAGGTTTGGACCAGGGCTCTGAGGCGTTTGCAGACTTTGTGGCAAACCAGGGGCTGGTTGATATGCCTCCGTTGTCCTGTCTCTACACTTGGAGGAATTCTGGAGGGTAGCGATCCCGTATTGACAGGTTTCTGATTTCAACGGCAATGGCAGAATCATTCCCGATGGCGGAAGTTAAGCCTTTGGAGCGCCCGTTCTCGGATCACACCCCCTTGCTGTGGGCGTCGAACGAGGAATGGAGGCATGGCACTTACTTTAAGTTCGACAAAGCGTGGCTCATGGAGGAGGGCTTTAGGGGTTTGATTGAGGAACGGTGGAAGTCATCTCAAGCGGATGGGTCGCCGGCTGCCAGACTGGAAGCGAAACTGAAGGATTTAAGACCTTTCTTGAAGACCCACATCAAACAGGTTAGGGAGGAATGCAGGAGGAAGAAAGAGGAGTTTCTTGCTGCGATTACACGCCTGGACAGGGGAGACAATGTTGGGCTCCTTTCATAAGATGACAGGGCTTACAGAGTGAGGCAGATTCAGGTGATTCAAGAGGAAGATCGGAAAGCGGAGGTGGAGTGGAGAGTGAGGTCTAGGCAAAAGTGGCTGAAGGAGGGTGATTCCAACACCCGTTTTTTTCATATGGCTACGTCGGGCAGGAGGAGGAACTGGATTGACAGATTAGTGGTAGATGTGGAGGAGTTTGTGGGAAGGGAGGCGGTGGGAGGGGCAGCTGCGAGTTATTTTAGAGATTTTACGGGGTGGAGACGGGGAGGAAGGTGGAGGTGGTTAGGATCTGGTATACCATAGATCCGGGAGACGGACGCCGACTTCTTGACGGGATCATTTGGGGAAGATGAAGTCCGTGAGGCAGTTTGGGGGTTGAACGCAGATGGATGTCCGGGGCCGGATGGTTTTCCGATTGCTTTTTACAGAGAGCTCTGGCCGGTAGTGAAAGAAGACGTATTGCAAGTGGTGCAAGAGTTTAGAACGGGCAACTTAGGTTTTAATAGGCTGAACAGGTTCTATATGTTCTTGTTACCGAAGAGGGAGGGCGCTGAGGAGATTCAGGAATACAGACCAATAGCTCTTTCGAATGCTATCTACCTGGTGGTGGCGAAGCTTCTAGCGAATAGATTGAGGACACTGGGTGGGATTATAGACTCGGTGCAGACGGCCTTTGTTCCTGGCAGGAATATTTTGGAGGGTTTTGTAATGGCCTCGGAAATCCTTTCGTCCTAGAAAAGAGATAAGAAGGCTTTCTTATGGAAGGTCGATTTCAGCAAGGCTTACGACTCGATCAGTGGTCGTTTCTTTGGGCGTCTTTGGTGATGGGGGGTTCCCGCCGGTGTGGATTGAATGGATGAAAAGGCGCGTTACCACGACGTCTTTCTCGATTCTTATCTACGGAAACCCAGTTAGGGGTTGGATCCAACCTAGGAGGGGGGTGAGGCAAGGTTGTCCGCTGGCCCCGATGCTCTTTGTGATTGCCGTGGATGCTCTTGTTAGGGCGGCGAGGAGGTCGTGTGAGAGACATTTGATGAGTGGTTTCTCCTTGAGGGACGGGACGAGTATCCTACTGCTCCAGTATGCGGATGATATGATCTTCATTGAAGGTGAAGAAAAGGAGGCCAGAAGGTTGAGGTTCCTTGTTTTCTTACTGGGTGAGGCGTCCGGATTGCAGATTAACCTGGCTAAGTTGGAGTTTGTCCCTTTCAATATGACGGAGACAGAGGCGAGGGGATGAAGTTTGGGTCTTGGCACAGAGCAGGGTAAGCTTCCGATTAAGTATTTGAGCCTACCGTTGTCGGATGGGAGGATTCTGGTGAGAGACTGGACCTCCCTGGTGGAGAGGCTGGTTGGGAGGCTGGAGGGGTGGGCGTCCAGGCTTCTGTCTAGAGGTGGGAGGTTGGTCCTGCTCAAGGCGGTTCTGTCGACAATGCCGTCGTATTTCATTTCTGTACTAAAGATGCCTCGACAAGTGAATGCAAAGATTGAGCGAACTATGAGGAGTTTCTTTTGGTCCAATCAGGGGACGAGTGGAAAGGGTGCCAAGTTGGTTGCTTGGGAGGAGGTCTGCAGACCGCTAAAAGTTGGAGGGCTCAGTGTGAGGGATCTGGGGAGATCAAATGACAGTCTGTTGGCTAAATGGGTGGGGTGCCTATTGGAAGGAAGGGGGATTTGTTGGGCAAGGTGTTTGAGACTGTGTATGGCTGTCCAATGCGTTGGGATCTCCTGGTGTCTCCGCCTAGGGATGCTTCTCACTTCTTGAAAGGCTTGTCGAAGGTGGCCCCTAGGGTGAGGAACTGCTTTGTCTCTGTGTTGGGAACAGGGGAGATTTTCAGGTTCTGGCAGGATGACTGGACGGGTGATGGAGCGCTTTGCAGAAGATTTCAGAGACTGTTTGCCTTATCCCAGGACAAGATGGCGTCTGTGGCTAAGGTGTGGGAGGATGGATGGTGCCCGTGCTTCGTTAGCAGTCTATCAGATGCGAGAACACTTGATTTTCAGACCTTACTTGCTGAGTTGGAGGGACTGCATCCGACAGCTGGTACAGAAATGTTTGGTTGGGATGAAGGTGAGTTTTCAGTTGCGGCTGCATACAAGAGGTTGTCCGCTGGTGGTCCAGAAGTGGAGCTGGACCTGGTAAGGGACTGCAGACAGATTTGGAAAGTCGCGTGTCCGCTGAAGGTCAAGATTTTTGCCTGGCTGCTTAGGAGGAGAAGGCTGGTGACTAAGGTGTGGAGGGCAAAGTGGGCTCCTGGAGAATGTAAGGTATGCTCTTTGTGTGGGGGTGGTGAGGAGGACGTTGACTACCTTTTTTTCGCTTGCCCTTTTGTGATGCAGATTTGGGGCAAGATGGGTGGGAGGTGGTGGGAGTATCGGCTGTTTGAGGAATTCTGGCATAGCTTCAAAAGTGGAGGTGGTGTTGGCGGACAATTTGTTTTCCGTACAAAGGAGAAAGCCGGGCCGTTGGCAGTCCTTTGGGGAATTTGGTTGGGCAGAAATGCGGTGGTTTTCCAGGGTCAGAAACCTTACATAGAGAATTTTGTTGAGTCTATTGACTCTTTGCTTTCTCTTTGGGCTGAATCCTTGTGAGTGGGGGACCCTGGTGTCTGCCTGTTGTAATGTTGTTTATGTTTGTTTCTAATATATGAGATTTTGGGTAGTTATCACTCTGGATAACTACCCTTTCCTTTTTCAAAAAAATTAGGAAGATGTGCCAGATATATTCCGAGTTACCAGCCTCATTGACCATGCAGTGAGATGACTGTCAGGTAAGGAAGCATCACAAGAACACCTATTCCCCAAGGCGTGATGATGTGAGCACCACACCCTTTACATTAGTCTATTGTGACGTCTAGGGACCTATGTGAGTGTCGACTACAAAAGGACACAGGTATCATGCACTATTTATGTATGATTATAATTGTCTTACCTGGGTTTTCCTTATGAAGGCCAGGCCAGAGATTCCACAAATTACCAAGGATTCTTTGCTGAGGTATAAACACAGTACTCTATCACAGTCAGAGTTTTCTGGAGTGACAATGCTTTAGAAATTGTTCAGAGGGAGATGTAGTTCTTTAGTACACATGGGACCATTCACCAGGCTTCTTGTGCTCACACATCCCAACAAAATGGTGTGGCTAAGTACAAGTTGATGCATCTTCTTGATATTGCACGTATATTGATGATCCACATGCAGGTACCCAGAAAGTTCTGGGGTGATTCTATTCTCACTTCTGTGTACCTAATCAACAGGGTTCCCTCTTCAGTGCTCCATGGGCACATCCCATATCAAGTATTGCATCCTGAGTGTAACAGACCTCTCGCCTTACCTCTGTAAGTATTCGGGAGTATATGTTTTGTCTAGGTGTAGGATAGCCAGGATAAGTTCTCGCCACGTGCCATGAAGTGCATATTTCTAGGTCACTCACGGACCCAAAAAGATTACAGATGTTATGACCCTGTGCACAAGTGTCACATAGTAACTACATATGTGACTTTCTTTAAGAAGGTATTTTACCATTCTAAGGAGAGCTCAAACATAGAGTTGGCTCCCAGGGAAACTCAAGTTTACCATCGTAGATCAGTCGCTCCTACCATCCCCCTACGCTACTTTTGTTGACTATCGCTTGATTTATACCATCAAATATCAGGCAAACGGTACAATTGATAAATACAAGACCCGACTAGTTTCCAGATGTTTCATCCAAACTTATGGGATTGATTACTTCAATACCTTCTCATCAATGTATCTCGTCGATTACGATTATTATTTCTTTGGTTGTCAACAAAGGATGGTCATTGTATCTGCTAAACATCTAGAATACATTTCTGTATAGAGACGTTGCAGAGGAAGTCTACATGAGACAGCCACCTGGGTATCAAGTTTAAGGGGATCTCATATGTTGTCTGAGGAAGGCCATCTGTAGCCTGAAACAAAGTCCGAAGGCGTAGTTTGAGCATTTAAGTTCAGAGATTAGAGGATTAGCTTTCTGTGATCATCCTCTAATCATTTTGTTTTTATTTGAATGAAAGAAGATGCACCTACAAGCAGAGTTGTTATTGTAGCTGTTTATGCCGACAACATGGTGCTAACCTGTAACGATGAGGAAGGTATCCGTCATACCAAGGTCTTCATATAGTCCACCTTTGTGATAAAGACCTTGATGACCTACGATACTTCCTCAGGATTAAGGTTGTTCAGACAAAGCCTCATCTATCATTATCTCAGAGATAATCTACCCTCTAGATACTCGATAAGGCTAACTTATTAGGAGACAAGACAGGAAGATAATCCTCCCAATGAGGATGTCTCCAGATATCGCAGCTTAGTTGGTCACCTTCTATACTTGACCATCACCCAACCAAATATTAACTTCACTGTCAGTAGAGTTAGTCAACATATGCAAGCGTCACACTATAGCCACCAACAAAAGATATGTGGGACCCAACTATAGTCACTTACTCTAAGGCACCTCAAGGGAAGTTCGGGTTAAGGACTTTACTATAGAGAAAATAGGCCCATCAACATCATAGCCTATTCTGATACTAACTATGTGGGATCGATTGAGGATAGTTTCTTGGTGGAAACCTTATTTTTTAGCAAAGAAAGAAACAGGGTGTGATGACCCATTCCAAGGTTCGAAATGCCAATTTCGGCATCATTTCGATAAATTTCCAAATGTGCATTTCGCTGAGATGCCGATGGCATGCCGACAAAAATCACAGAAGTAGTCAAAAAGATTAGAATTTAAAAAAAAAAACTATTTCAATGGATAAATTTTTCCATTTAAACCCTAAATCATGTCTTTCACTTCATATACAATATATCAATACATAACCTGCGTAGCAGCAGTAATAGAGCAGCAGCAACAACAGCGGGAGCAGCAGCATGCCACCAACATGCTAAGTTTACCAATGACATGCCAACGAAACACCTGCGTTTCAACAACTTGAGCATGTCAATATATCATATCTTCATAAATCGCCATTTCGAAGGCATAAAGATGACATGCCGCCAGCATTTAAATCACTACCGCTGAGGTTGAGTATCGCACCATGACCCATGCCACATGTGAGATCATGTGGGCTATGGGTTTCCTACAGGATTTAGGTGTAGAGGTGCAACTACCATTTTCGTTATATTGTAATAATAAGTCGATGACGTATATAGCACCCAACCCAATTTTTCATGAGCGCACTAAACACATCAAAGTTGATTGTCATTTCATTCGAAATGCAGTCATGAAAGGGAAGATTAACACATTATATATCTCCTCAGAGCTACAGTTGCCAGACATTCTCACCAAGGCCCTTAAGAAGAAGAGGCATGATTTTTGTGCAACAAATTGGAACGTGTTGACATCTACGTCCCAACTTAAGAGGGAGTATTAGGAAATAAAATTAGAGATATGTTAGGTGTCCTATTTTAATCTTTATTAGTTTAGTAGGTAAGTTATTATCTTCTATTTTAACCTTTATTATTTTTAACATACAAATTATTGTGGTTTCCTTGTATGCTTAAGTCCTTTCTCTATATAAAGAGGGCCAAGATCTCATTTTCAATACAACAAAAAACACTAAATTGATTTTCTTAAAAAGATGCATAGTGAAACCGTCGGAGGCTCCTTCATGTTGACCACTACTAACCTTTGCATGAGTGCCTCCACAACATATATCAAGGGTATAGGTTTATAATAATATATGACATTATGCTAAGGAATTTCACCTTTTAGTTTGTTCAAAATGACCTTTATGAAGATAGGAAACAACTTGTGACTTGTGGTATCAAGAGGATGTATATGCATAACTCTTAAAGATGAGTTTCCCTATGAAATTGTCACATAGTTAACCAAGGCTATGATGAGGCCATTAAAGCAAAGTGAAATTAGCTAGGAAACCCCTTGTTGACAAGCTATGGGAACTAACAACACTTCATCCAGGAAACCTCATCTTCTAGACTTCATATACACATTACACGCATTGAGCTCCTAAAGTTGAGAGTCCAAATCCCAAATTAACATGTCCCATTACCTAGAAAGCCCTTCACTCCGGTCTATAGTGATAATATACATTTTCTTGCTCTCCAAAGGCATTGTTCCATGGATGGGCCAACTAGGGTGACTACCTTGGTTCATTCTTAACAACCCATCTATAATGATGTCTTAGAAGCGTCAAGGTCAAAGGCAACATCTATGGAGAAAAATTGTTTATTGGATGCACAATACCAACTCCCATAAACAACATCCTTCTATATATCTGGCCTTATCCTAATCACAACATGGAATCTAATTGTAATTGCAAGATTAAGGATGGCAATAACACTGAACCTGGCTACTGAACAAGGCATGTTTACACTGTGAATTCTTTGGTTGAGATCTAGTATTTACTATTTTTTACACTATTTGTTTTTGTATTACCATTTACTAGAACACTTTGGAGAATTCCCATAGTCTAGATTGGGTACTTGGCTGAAAATTGGTTTCACCTGCCAATCTCAATTCAATGGACAAACGGTAGTGGTTAAGTGGTTACTTAGAAATCTCTTAGGGTTAGTTTCCTTGGACGGCTACAAAACCTAGGTTTGCAAAGTAGAACTTGGATTAACCCTCATTTCTATTTACTTTGTAGATAGGGCTTACCACTAATTTTTGTTTACTCGAAACTGGTGCCAGAGGCATGTTAGAGAGTTATGAAACTTGTGTTTTGCTCAACGCGCGTTCCAACTAGTGTTAACATAACACAGGTTTGGAAGGGCAAAACCTGACTTTTAGGCTGGAGGGTTTAAATGGGCTAGCGAACAAGGTAGGCAAGTAAACTAGCCTTTAAGGTGTATTGCTAGGGAAAGGCCAAAAACATTAAATCCCAATAATCACACAAGCCAAAATTGCATGTAAATAACCCTGTCAACCAGCCTAGAAAAAATCTCCTATGACAATGTATGGTCAGCTTGTATCCCACATTTTGGACTGAAGCCCACTACTTATGACCCCCCCATGTCCAATAAATGCACGCACAAATAATTATCATAACCATCTCAACCACGTCCACCAAGTGCTGCTTAAGTAATTGCAGATGTCCACCAAGAAGTATAAGGTTGCAGCCAGTGTCCACAAGTGATAGCTATCATAGCTTCACTTTCAGGAGGATGACTCAGTTATAGTGTATTTCTGAAAGGAATGCTGTCCAACAGGAACACATTGTAAACTCAATCAATGGAAATTTAGACCACTCAACACCCTACATAGACTTGGAGACGATGCCTACATCATTGACTTGCCTGCCACATTTTCCACCTCACATCTTAAATATCACAGAGCCCCATCAATAGTGTGAAGGCCCACCAACCACAATGTTTCAGATCATTCAAAATCAAGTTTCTTGCCATTTCCAGCAGCTCCTAGCATTGAGACCAACATCTCCATGGCATGTCCAACTTTATATTATTTATTAGGAAAGATATCCGTTGAAATAGGAAATCAAATAAATCAACACACCGCAATGAAGAACACTTAAAATTTACATGAAAACTCCTCTCATGAAGAGAGATGAGAAAACCACAAGAGAAGCACTCTTATGGGCATGATCTTTCAATGTTTCCTCTCAAATATAAATGGGAGATACAAGGGCCTTCATATAAGCCACCATACACCTCTCTTTCTCACACCATTATGTGGGACTAAAACATGCAATTGGATCTCCCATTATCTAATTACCCAATAACATCCATCTCTCCCAACACTCCCCTTCAAGTTGAAACATGAAATGCTCAGCTTGTACAACATAACTCCTCACTCTCACAAACAAAACAGAACTCTCAACGAGTGCAAGCAGGTTATGGCTCTCCTCTTGATAGCTACATCTTCGTTTTTACTTGTAGGCAGGTGTGTTGATGACAACACATCAGCAAGGCTGGAGTGTAGTAGATGAACTACTGAAGCTAGCTCTGATTGGTCTCTCTCCCAGAGACCTCAATTGGTGCTAGTGCCTTCCCCATTAAAGATCTCAAAGGTAGATCTCTCGCATAAAGACCTCAAGACAGGGCCTCTCCTACACATAAACTCAAAGTGGACCTCTTCCTTAGAGACCTCGAGATTGACCTCTCCCATACGAAAATCTCTCAATAGACTTCTCTCATATAGGAACCAATAATGAGCTTCTCTCATATGGGGACCTCAAAGAATGACCCTCCCTCACACGAGGTTACAATAGGCTTAGTCACAATTTCCCTTTCTCCCATACTTGTATGAGAAAAGAAATTACGTGTAAAAGAAAACAAATAATACGTGATACAGGGAGAAAAGCTTCTCCATCCCTTCTCTTTCCCCTTCAAATTTTTTTCTCTTGCTTTTCTTTTTTTTTTCTTTCTTCTTTTTTCTTTCTTTCTTTTTTTAACTCATCAACTGCCTTTTTTTAACTCCAACTCCCTCCTTTCCTCCTTTTTCTTTCTTTTTTTTTTTGTTTCTTCTTCTTCTCTCCCTTCTTTTTTTTAAGCTAACAAGTAAAAAATAATATAAAAGGAAAATAGAGGGCTAAAAAATGCAAAATGCCCTAATAAAACTCTAGTGGGGTTTTGAGGGAACCCAACAATCACCATCTCTGGCACAAGGTTCCCCACATCCATCTTGGCAGCCCGCAATATCTAGAGCATCATCAAGTTCACCTCTGCGAACATTATGCTTGCATAGCACTATCTTCCAAATGGAGAAGTCCCCATCTTCCAAGAATCCAAATCATGGGGTTATCTACCTTTCTTGGACATAAGCTACTCCAAAGCTCTAGCACATGAAGGTCCAATATGGGAGCAATGCAAGAAATTCCAAGTCAATTTTGCCATGGCACATCCAGCAATCTACAACTAGGACCTCCTTCTCTTCCACTAAAGCAAAGAGATGTGGAAACAGATCTGCAAGTTGGCCCCCTGCGGACCAATTCTTCTTCCAAAAGAAAGACCCCCTCCCGAAAACCAAGTAAAAGACAAAAGGGGGCCTCTTCCATCCAGAAACTTGGAAAACCACTTGGAACAAAGCTCTGTCCACTCCAATCAAGGCACAGATTATAGCCAGATATAAGTTATTTCTTTTTTCCTTTAAGTGTCATGTTCATTCATTATATAAGTTTTCTTTTTTAGTGTATTAGCTAGATATGTTAACAAAGGCAGAAGTTTCATTTCAAAGAAAATTACTAGAGGACAGGTGAAGTGTGTTTTGAATTTTATCCCAACCTTGTTCTCAAATACCGAACATGCTCCAAAACAGACGGGTTCAAAAACAGATGCCTGGCACGACCATGTTTCCATTGGTAAACGAAGGTTAAAACACAGCTTAAACGGCACATCCAAGAAGATCCAAGTACTCAAAAACTCAAGACTTTTCCACGAAAACTTGCATAGCCCACCACGACCAAACCATACGATGAGAAGCGAAGTCAAGCGCCACCAAGTAATCAGAGGAAAATGAGAAGCATACCGCCAATCTTATTTTATTGATGTATAATGCAGCAACAACACATCATCATAAGCTAGTAGCAGTAACAGCAGTAAAGTAGTGCTAGCAGAGCAATTCATTGGATATATAACCCATGACCGTTAGGGATATCAAACAGAGAGTAGCCCACATGCATGGAGTAGTGCATCGTTTCCAACATAGCTTAGCCAAATCGCGGAAGGAAGGAACGACCAAAGGGCTCACCTTTTTGGATGATCATCCTCTATTTTTTTTAATTGTTTTTTGTTCTTCCTATATATAAATTATTTGGTTATATCTTGTCGATGTCTTCGTCCTCAAACTCGATGTAGTCGTCGGCGGCGCCGTCGTCCTCCTCGACGAGGCCGCCGGCGATGCCCTCGTTGAGCCTGGTGGACTCGGGGAGCTCGCCGTAGGCCTTGAGGAGGCGTGCCTCGTCGGGCATGTACTTGAGGATGACGTCGGCCTTGTCGTCCTGGTAGTCGCGGAGTCCTACGAGGACGATGTCACCGGCGGCGATCCACACCTTCTTATGCATCTTGCCACGGATGTGGCAGAGGCGCTTGGTGCCGTCGATGCAGAGGGCCTCGCAGCGCCCGTTGCCGAGCATGCGGAGCACCTGCGCATATTCTTGCCCGTCCTCCTTGAACACCAACTCCCGCTTCTCGTCGTCCGCCTCGTTCTTCCCCCTCTTCCTGTTCTTCCCTCCCTTTCCCTTGTTCTTCGGCATCCCTCCCTCGCTGCTCCTCCCAACAACGAACCAAAAATAGAATGTAAACCCTAGGTAGCACTAGTTCTTCTCGTTTGTGTCCTTTGCGTTTGCGTGCGTGGGTTGGGGATTCCTTATTAAGGCGGTGGTGAAGTCCGCGTCTCCTCCTCCGCTGTCCTCCTGCGTTGAGAGCACGCGAACTAACAAGGCTACTTGTTCCATGCGATAAATTTTGAAGGAAATGAGATTAGGTCCCATTTGACGAGGGAAATAAAATTATTGAATAAGTCGAATGAGTGAAATAATAAGTGGAATAAGTAAATTAATTTATTTAAATATTTTTATAAATTAAAATTATTTTATAGAGAAGTTAAAATAATTTTATCTTAAATTAAATTCATTTAATTTGATATAAATAAAAAGTAAATTAAGTAACAAATTAAATATTTAATTTATCAATCAAATATCATCTTAAAAAATAAATTTGAGATAAATTAATTTTAATATTTGAGGTGATATTAATTAATTTATAAAATAAGTAAAAATATAAAAGATAGGTGGAGAAAATATTTTATAGGATGAAGGATAAATTTCTCCGGTCCCATAAAATAAATTTATCTTAAATTTTAAAATTTTCATTGAGGGCAATTTTATTTCATAATAAAATTCGTTAAATATGAAATAAATTATCGTTTCCCACGTAACAAGGTGAAGTTGAATTCAGTCGGATCATTCGCAGGCTCCTTTTATTTTTATTTGTTTTTTCTTTTTTTACCTTCCTCATGTCGCTTTAAACTGTAGATACTTTTGCATGTATCCCTATGAAGTTGGTGCGACTTACCAAAATGCCCCGACAATAAGCAAAACCATTTTACAACAATGGGTGACTCCTTGGTTGATGGGCGATATGGGGTTAGTTGTGCCACCGAACATTTTCTTCGTGGGCTTTGATTGTCAATGCATGCCTTCATTGATCAGATCGACCAATCGCATAAAGCCTTTGCTAATGCCCTTGACAGTTAGGGTGTAAATGAATTAAGCTTAAGTAAATTTATCTAAATTTGATTCGATTTACTTTGATGATAGGCTTTTAAAGTTTGATTTTAATTTAGGTTCAATAACAAAAGATATATATCGATAAAATTCAGTCGATTTGTTTTTATTATCAAAATTTCGATTCACTTCGATTACGGATCATTTAAGTTTAAGTGTAAACTTTCAAGTACTATTAATTTATGTTTGATTTTTTGGATTTGTTTAAAAGTTTATTTATAATTTTTTTAAAGTATGGTACTTTATTATAAATGTAAACATGATAAATTATAATTTAAAAAGAAATATGTGTAAAAAAATTTTAAGAATATAAATTACATCACAAACGATTCAAAAAATATTTCTCAAAAAATAAAAATATAAATAAATATATTTTTCAACTCTATCATTTATCCTCTCATTCACACACTCCCTTATGATACGTGCTTTCAATCGTAAAGCATTGATATATTAAATAGTATCCATATTTTTTAATTATACAATATCAATGTATTTTGTAAGCTCACTGTATAAATTGAGCCAAAATGTAGAGAAATGTAGTAGATAATGTGTTTTGCAACCCAAGGTGATGTGAATGTGATATCCACTTAACAATTGGTATTTAATGTAAAAAAATAAAAGAACATAAGGTATTTTATGTAATGGGTCCCACTACATTGGAAAAAGACATCACACTAGATTAAATTAAAATGCACATGTGATAAATTATTTTGCATCGATAATAAACCATTTTGCACTGGTGATAAATTGTTGTAGTTGATTTTTCACTGATGATAAATTATTGTAGGTGATTTTGTACTAATGCAAAATTATTTTATGGTGATTTTGCACCGATGATAACTTGTTGTAGGTGATTTTACACCGGTGTAAATTTATTTTGAGATGATTTGTCACCAGTGCAATGTCATTTTGCACCACTGCAAAATTATTCTGAAGGTGCAAAATATTTCAAAAGTGATCCGGTGATTTTGCATATGTGTAAATGATTCTAAACGTGATTTCTATAGTTTGTATCCATATAAAATAGTTGTTATTGATTTTAACATTAGTTGACCCATCACATATCACTACTCTTTTACGTAAAAAGTAGATACATCAAATGAGGATTACGTTTATATCTCCCTACGTTACATTTGTGTCACTTTTTATATTTATATACCTATATCTATAAATAAATAACAACAATTATTTTTAATACATCAATATTATATAATTAAAATTTTATATGCATATATGTCTGTACATCTACCATAAAATCTTTTTCCCGTTTGGGTGAGGCTTATCTTGAATGTTCCTGAGGTAAATCTTGCTGCCAAGGTAAAAATACCATGCAGGTTTGATGGGGAATTGCCATTATTCCATTCCCCAAATCTAGTATCGAGTTAGTGTCGAGTCCAGATTCATTAAATGCATGCACATGACTTTTTCATGTCTCCGCAATTCTCGTCTCAAAAAATCTCCCTCAATCATTTAACTATTTAGGATTTTAGTAATTTGATCTAGTCAAGATTATGGTTTAACAAGATTATATTCGATTGGATTTTTGTAATGATTTGAAAGTATTAGATTTATTTTAGTGATTTTCTAATGATGGCACTTGATTTTGAAAAGTCACAGTGATAGCACTTGGGGTGCATGGTACTAAATCAGCAAATAATACAATTCCGTATGAAAATGAAAAAAATCTACCGAATGAAAACATCCCAAATAAGAAGTAAATGGTTAAAAATCTTTCAAACCGGAAAAAGTCGTACTTAGGCTCCCAATATGATTTAAAATAAAAAGATAATATTATTTACGTTGGCTTGCGTTACGTCCCAAAAAATTAACTTCAAGTCCAAACCTAGTTTAAACATGTCGATGCGAATCTATCTACGTTTGTCAGGTGTACGTATTTCATGTTTGCGTAATTGGAAAACGAAGAAGTTTACATATTGGTCAATTCTAATCGACTTTCGGAAAAAAAAGGAACACATGATTGCAAAAAAAAAAAACAAAGTGACTTAAGTAATATCCGTCCGTTGGGTTGTTTTATTTTGCGTTTGTTTAGATCTCATTCCTCTTCCCCTCTCATCTCTTTATACCTCCATCCCACCGAAATCAAAACCAAAAAGCCTAACCTTCACAGCACCACGTTCAAGTCCATGCAAGAGAGGGAGAGAGAGAGAGATCCGGGAGAAAGAAGAGGCTCTCACCTCTTGGTTCTTCTTCCTTCCGCACCATCCAGGAAAGGTCGGGAGAGGTCGACGTCGTCGACGAGGGCACACACGAGTGGCAGTGAGAGTTTCTCCTCCCTTGTGTTCGTTTTCTTTTCTTCCGTTCTCTCTTTTCATGCATGCCTGGTAATGGTTGAGAGCAGAAGGAAGAGAGGATGAAGTCGGCGACGGCGGCGGGGTAAGGCCACCACAGGACAGCCGCGGTTACATGCGGCAGGAAGGGAAGAAGGAATGAGGATGGAGGAAGAAGGTCGTCGGAGTTACAGGCAGTGCCAGTGGGGGCACTGTAGTTGATCAGGGCCGACTGACGATTGGAGTTCGGCCATCGTGGCCATGCATGCATGGACCTTGACGACAAGAAGAGGAAGGAGGAGGAGGAGAGGAAGGAGGAGGAGAACGGGAGGGCAGGGGCAACGGTGTACGACCATTGGGGTGGACGGTGACGAGCGTCGTGGCCGGCCTTGGTCGGAGGGGGGCAGGCCGTCATGGGTTACATTTACGTGAACAGTAACCGCTTGAAGGGGATCGGGGAAGAAGATGACGGAGGAGAAGAGAAGTTATTAACCGTAAAAATTTGTAAAGAAAAAATACTAAGTTTTGATTTTTACGTTTGGGTCCCCGATGATGACTTTCTTAATAATTTGATTTAGCAAGCATTCGATATCCGATTTCAACGAGTCACCCGTCATTGGAATTGAAGCGTTATTTGACACGGTGAGATTTGATTTTTCATAGGAAGAGTTGATTTATGATTTTACCCTTACGATTCCTACCATTTACGTTTTGACATGTTTTCTCTTGTTTAAATTAGAAATGAGCAAATGAAGCGAGTGGAGTTTAAGAAATCTCTATTGCGTATCTCGAAGTTACCGCAACCCCCCCATAACCCTACTTAGGGTAACACTATGCTTATGATATAATGATCCGATTCTATGTCGTAATTGTTCATTAAATCGAATTTGGTCGTTATCTTCCCTTAATGAGTTCATGAGTCTTGTAATTGAGAAGTCTTTGGGTATTAAATTGATTAACAATTCGATTGAGTGACATGTGTAAAAATCATTAAATAATTTGTTGCATCTTCAAATAATTAACCAGCATTGATAACTCCTTTTGTTCATTAACTAAATTTTTAATTATCTTATTAACGATACCAAAATTAAGATGTGTGGATGTTTGATAATGACATGGAAAACGAAATATGATGATCCAGTGAAGGGAAATAATTAACCGTTGTAACTTGATTACACTAGCAAATGCAATTGACATATTAATCATAAACAAGTTAGAGAGATTATCTAAATCTACAAATGTTGATAAGTAGTAATAATCAATTGATTGGCAATAGGTTGGTATACTTAGAAAATTGTGATACTTATTGAAAGCCAATACTCGTGCTCGGTATCAATGGCAAGGTCAACTATACCTATCAGGGGCAAAGACAGTCTTAGGGAGTGAGCTAGCCTTCTTGCAACTCAATTGACAGGCCATTTTGGCCAACCAGGTAGAGGGGTGTCGGGTGCAGCTTACTGTTGTGAGAGGCTGGGTTGTTTGTTCTCATATATTGTAGTGTAAAGGACTAGTCGTGTGCCAGTACGAGATAGCTCCTCATATGTTTATCGCACGAACCATAATCACCACTTCACCTCATTAACTAGGAACCCGGGGCAGTTAACTAGATGATGGAGTAGATACAGATTGCCCTTTCGACCAAGGGGGAGAGCCGTATACAATTTAGTGTCTAGAATATCGCAACAAGAACTCCTCACGTCTTATGAGGAAATAGATTTAGACAGATAATGATCGGATTTATAACAAGGCATAAATAATGAAAAACTAATAAAAGACAAACAAAAACATTGAGAATAGTACCCGCTTTCATATTTTATTGTCTAGCTTTGTCTTCTTTTTGTTCCTTCTACTATTCTACTTATTGTTCACTGATTCATTCCTGTGGGTTCTATACTCAGGTGCTACAGAGGTACAACCAAACCCTGTGACTATAGGAGCTGACGGTGCTGGTCCAAATGCTGCACTGTAGATTGGTAGTAGTGGTTGTAATTCACAGTTCCATTCCACTCTATTTTGATTTATGTAGTACTCTATGGGTTAATTGTAGTTCATGTTCAGTTCTTTTTAGTTGCTCCACTGTGATGGCTATGAAACTTTCTAGTTATGTCTTTCAGCTCAGTTTATTATTGTTGTTTCTTTTTCTTTGTGATGTGACGTACTATGAATGTCTTTGTTATTCTATGTGTATACATTGGATGACCGAATCTTGGGTGCTGACGAAATCAACTCGGACCTCTGCTCAGGTGGAGACTTGGATGTTACCAAGGTAAGAGCATGGAAACATAAGGGAGATCCTACTGTACAAAATGTACTTGTGAAAACATAAGAGCATGGAAACATGGTGGAGATCCTATTGTACAAGACAAACTTGTGGAAACATGCATTGAAATGATATCCATGCACACCTTTCATGTCTCTAAAGCTTTACCTATTGACATGTATGTCACTTCTCTTGCACAAATGTTCATAAATACCTATTATCAACAAGACTTCCATGTAAGTAGATTGTAGCAAACCAACCTATGCACTACAATTCACGCATGCTCCTGCATGGACCCACCATGTACATGTGTGCCTACCTCCCCACAGTAGAAATTTTGTCTTGATTTCTTCTTCTAATAGACTTCAAATACCTTTTTCAAAAAAAAAAAAAAGACTTCAAATTATGAGCTTTCTTATATGTTTCATTGGCTTGATCCTTCAAAGTAGATAATCATACAAGGACATTGGGTTCTTTGATAAAAAGATGAAGCTTTATAATATCAAAAAGAAAGCAGATTGAATTAGTTATTCAACTTCAAATTGCTATTCAACTTCAAATTAAACTTATTAATGTTGCATAATCAAAAGTATGCAGATTGGATTAAAGAATTTCATAAAGGACAGGTCTTACTTTGTTGGTTACTGAAGCAACTTGGTTCAGAAAATTTTATGGTTTTGATTTGGCTATTCTAAAATATTTATCATTATAATTGCTCTTGCAAACACATACCCTTGATTGAGCGCCACAAGAACATTCCATTCTTGGAGCACCACAAGAGATGGCAACAACTTAGGAGAGGGCACTATGTTGAATTCAACTTGGTATTACTTAAAGTCTTATTTCTTGCTATGACATGGTGCATCACGCTATCGTAAGAAGAACATGCGTTGAACTTGTTTATGTTCTACCTCATAGATATATGGCTATGGTACTACATTTGGATTGAAGACTGGTGGTTACACTGAGAGCATTCTTGTATCTCTTCCCCTAACAACAAGATGGGAATATGACGACATAAGTTTACCAACATACAGAGGAATAACATATTTATGTATCAATTATGTCCATAAACATAATGGTTTATTCGTAAACTCTCCCCTTATATCAGTGAAGTTTAGCTTATTTTCCTTCTTTCTTCCTTTCTTTTTTTTTCCTTATAAATAAAAGGTTTTTACATTTGGTCTTTATTGCACCATCTGCATTCCCCCATCCATTCTTTGTTTCATTATGAACGAATTCAACTGCTGCCACATTTAATTCTATACATGAAACACTATTTGAGAATTCTCTCTTATATTTTCAGCTTCCAGAGGAATGGAAGATGCTAGATGCATGCATTAATCCGAAAGATTGGATTTGATCTTAGTTAGGAATTTGATTATTGTGCCATTCTTGTTACTCCATGAGATTGGATTGCAGGATTTCTCCCTTTTCAATTCAGCTTTCTGTATTGTGAGTGTAATAGCATACCCCTGGAACATTCACCAATCAATTGTATACTTCTTTTAGTGAGACCCTCATTTTCTATGGAGATTTCGACCTCCCATGTAGGATTTACAAGGAGTTAGAATTAGGACGATATTTTAGCTGTTGGGTGGTTCCGGTGGTTATTCTAATCATAGAACGCGAATCCTTTCTTGTGTCTCACTCAACCCAATTCTTTCAATTATTTTCCTGATTATAGAATGGCTTCTGATGATATGCAAAGAACAAGAAAATTTTATGGTTTCACTTACAATAGATATCTTAATCCCCACTAGAGTTTCTCAAAATAAGCATTTATATATGCATATTTTTGTTGAATCCTTTCGGTACCTTGATGATGACATTTATTTTTCTTTGAATTGGCTTGTGTAGATTCTTGATATGGATAAATCTACTTATCAAATGATTATGAGGACAATCACTTAGGGAATCTAAGTGTTTTCACTGCTTCATTGTAAAGATTATGTTATGGGTAGAGTAAGGAAGTGCAAAGTATAGAACATGGTGTCTGTTTTTGAACATGTAAATTTGGTCACTCTTGGTTCTTCATGCCCTGATGTAGAGCACAATTTTAGTGCCTCCATGGAATTGAGCGAAGCCTGCAAGGCCCCTTCCCTTAAGGAGATTGTGGCCAAGGAGCTACTGTTGCTCAAGCAACAGAGGCATCTGTCCGTTTGTGACCTCACAAAGAAGTTCAAGAGAGGTATCCCAAGTGGAGATGAATCGCCTAATGAGGTTAAATAATTCGATTATGAGTTGTTGCATGAATGCCATGCTTTATATTTCCGATGTTAGCAACAATTGACTAATATGGTTTGTTTTGATTCTTTATTTAGTTGTCTCTTATCATTTATGGAGTGATAATGGATAGTATTTGAAATCCCTTTCCATTATTAACAATTGTAAACCCTTATATAAGAGGATTAACTGTCATGCTTACAAGTTATAGGATTAACTGTCATGCCTACAAGTTATAAAATAATGACCATTATATTTTAATTTTGTATTTACAACTCCAATATGTAAGTGTATGAAACTGCTATGGAAATAATAGAGTTAGGCGTTGCTTTAGTACTTGATAACAAGTTTTTGCGTGAGAAAAAATTGAGGTTTTGAATACCTGGTCGTCACAGTCGCAAAAATCCGTTTATCAAATAAAATTTATAACCGAAACTCGATTAATCCTAGGTTGAACATGAGGAGACGACGCTTGATTTAGAGAAATTCATGTTTGATTTATTTTTTTTCGTATTTTGTGGTTTTCTATTTTTTTTGGTGTTTTTATAGCAAGAGATTAGGTCAAAATATTTCTATCTAGCTAATCTACTTGCAAAATAAAGGAGAGAGGGAGAGAGAGGGAGAGTGAAAACACTATTTTATGAAAGCAGAGTACAACTAATTGCAGAACATAAGTTTACACTATGAAAGCGGTAAAAAGGAGAAGAGAGAGAATCCCCCTCGCTGGTTGGTTAGGGGACAACTCGCTTTGCTAGAGCCTAGACGAAGGAGGTAAGAGGCTAGAGGAAGGAGGACGAAGTCGGAGGAAGAGGGATGGGGTAGGACAATGTTATAGCAAGGATTTGCTTCTAAAATGGGGGTGAGAGTATGGCCACAAGTGCTCCACAAATGGGGATGAGAGAGAGGGAAAAATAATTATTTTCTACTCTAATGGAGCATTTTGAACTTAGGACTAGCTCTAGAGTGGCTCTTGGAGTTTGGGAGAGGGTGAGAAGTGAGTAGGAAGGGATGATTTGAGAATGGGGGGTGTAGGGGAGTATATATAGGTTGTGCCAAATCAGTTGGCATGAAGGAGGGTTAATGGCCGTGCGTGGGACACACAATGCACATGATGCGCATAGTATGCACAGCCTGTGCGGGAGCGCTGGCGAGTTGTGGCGTAGCGGGGGCTGTCAAATCTTCATCGCATGACTGGGGATGCACAACAATCGCACTTCATATTTTGAATGAGTGTAGAGAAGAAAAATGAGGCCTGTTGATCTTCGATCGGAGAGCCATGATGGCGCTCCATCGCGCCTACCCTACGTTTGATCGCGTGCGTGTGGCATCCGCCCCATCCGTCGCACCACGTGGCTTGATATAAGCCAGTTGATGCTGATCAAGTAGCCCCAATTGGGTGCCTCACCCGCACTGAGAATTAGGGGGCACGTGGGGGCTCAAACCTGCCCCCCTTGTGTACGATCACAGCTTGGGACCGCTATGCTAAAGACACAGATTGTCACGTTGATGAGGATTGGGGCACGGGGTCTCAATCGTTGGATGGAGATCCAACAGTCGAGGTTGCGAGATGAGGTTCTCCTTTGACATTTGAAGTGCATGGGAAGAAGGGCACGTGGGATTGGATCTTAACCGTTGGATGGCAATCCAACGACTGAGATTACATGGTGGAAGCGCCTTTGAGGAGGAGCAGCAATGCTGAGGAGATTTGGATGGCTGAGATGGTGCCACATGGCACCATCTTGGCCATCCAACTTCATCTTTTCATAGGTAATGCTACTAATGTCGGATCAGGTCGATTTTCGTGATATTGGGCAGCGATTATCAACCTGAATCCATCCGTACGATTAGATTCTTTGTTTGAGGTCTGGATTTGTGCCCATGGTTGTCAATCTTCTGTGGCTTCTATGGAATGCTATAGATGTTTAATTGGGGTGAATTCGAAAGCGTTGGCCTCTGATCATCACCCTGATCACATCTGTACAGTCAGATCTGCAATCTGAAGCATAGAAATATGTTGCCCAGTCCCCTAGCCATTAGAATGGGAGAATTGATATACAAATTATATAATGTACTCTAAATGCACGATGATGTATGTTATGCGATATTCAGAATGTCAAATGGAATTATGAGCCTAGGAATATGCATAAATAGGCAATTTAAGCTAGATAAATGTGTCTACATCACACCCCCATGCCTATCTTTTGCTAATCCTTAGTAAAATTAAACTAAATGCTATGTATAAAAATGAAATTAGGATTCAATTACTTAAGCAACAATTATTTAACAACAATAAGAAATTTCAAGTAAGGACCTAAGCTACAAAGATTCAACAGCACCTGAGTGCCTACCAAAATGCAAACCGCCTAAGTCCTAGCCTTAGTTCGAATAAGAGAGAGAGGAGAACTTTTTTCTTTTCCTTCTTTTATAATTTTTTTGGAATTTTTGTTTAAGGTTTCGGGGCAACTTTCTACAGTTACCCAACCCACCCAAGACTCGACTCTAAGTGTTAAGCATCTTTATGTGCAAATGTGATTGACTCATTAAATGACAAAACAGAATGGACCTTAGGTATCTACAAACCCTAGGAAACCCTAAAGAAAGTTTTCTGCCTAAAGGTTTATCTTTTAGATTGGTGGCTTTCTCCCTACTTTTATTTTTGTGGGGTTAACATAAGGGAAAATCCAGTGTATATCTCCCCAGTTTGTTCTACTTCCCTGCTTCTCCCTAAGTTTCGAGATTATTTGTGCATTTTTATGGGTTGGGTTCTAGACAAATGGTACTTGGGGGTTACCCACGGCAACTTGCCAGCCATGCGGCGAAGTGTGGCTTATTTGTTTTTTCTTTTTTTTTCTATTTTTCATTTTTTGTCTTTTTGGGTATTTTCTTTCTTTTTTTTTTTAAGCAAGTGGCTTCCTTGATCTAAGATTTACCTAAAGGCAATGGTCAAAGAGATTGACTCGCGTGTGGCTGGGCTTTGGACACCCAACTATGAGTTGTTACTCATAGCAACATGATAGCCATACCACCCTAGTATGTTTATAAGCTACCTAATTTTCTTTAAGATCGTCTAAGAAGTGAGTTAGTGCAAAAAGTGTGTAAATGCTTAGAATATAAGTCCCCTTAAATTAGAGGGCATGTTGATAAATTGTGTACTTATCACCCCAACTTATATACCAATTAAAATAGACTTAACATTGCCGAGGACTCAAGAAACAGGTCCACATTTTAGTAGACACTCAGGCTAATTCAACCTGTAGACCTGAAGAGTCTAAGTATTCTGGTCTTATCTTATTGTTTCCTAAAGTTGAAAAACTCCTAATACTTAAGATTTCTTTTCCTAATTCTCAAATTTTTTTATATTTTTTATTTTTTTTATAAAGAGAAAATAAGTAAAAGTAATCTGCGAAGCTGACAAAATAATTTAGATATCAATTTCCACCCCCCATGCCTAGCTAATGCAATGTCCTCATTGTATAAAAAGGCATGAAAAAGGGCGGAATAAACAAGATATCACCTAAATTTCCATGATGAGTCGGTTAGCTTCAAGATAAAATAGAGTGTACACAAGTGCTAGGTTTATTGCTTTCAACTGGGCACGGTTCGCAAGCGAAAAGAGGAAATACAGGACTCAGATTTGTGTCAAAACCAGGATAAGAAGATTGACCTTCAAACTTGCAAGAAGAAGATGTCCACAATGTGGACCAGATTATGGTTCAGACCCATGCCTTAGGGTCGAGTGAACCTAAGGTTCTGAATGAACATTACCCAGAACCTAAGATCATTCTGCTTAAGGGGTTAGGCATGTGGTTTGCGCTCGTGTAACCCAAGTCTAAAGTGCCGGACAATAGGTATGTCTGGATCAATAGATTTGTTTGTCCTCTTAGAGTTCAGCTCGAAAAGATAATCAATTACTCTACACTTGGGTTGCACATCCTCAAAATCAAAAATATCATGAGGGTCCTAGTATAAAGTCGATGGTTTAATGCAAATAGGAACCCTAAGATCTAAACTTATGTTTCCCCTAGAATTAGCTTCCTAGATTTTCATTTCCAGACTCCTATCCTCCAAAATCAGAGTTTCTGAGATCTCCAAATTGTTACACACCCCATCTAAATTATCCAAGTCCAACAATTGTGGCTGAATCAGAATTGACTTAGGTTCGGTGATTTCAAAAACAAAATCATCATTATTCCCTTCAAGGTGTGGTTGAGGAATGGGGCTACTGATTAAATCATCGATGAAATTAGGATTTTGATCCTCCAAGTTAGCCCTAACTAAATCATAATCCTCAATTATAAGGCCATCAAATAATTCATCAGGTTCCTCCGGCCCATTTGTCTCACTTAAATTATTTTCCTTAAATTCTAATACATTAAGTGAGACTTCTATTATAGATTCTCCACCTTCAGAATCAAAGAATTTTGGATCCTCATTAATATGTCTCGTAATCATTTGTTATTCCTTGGTCCACAGAGACATTTTTTCTCGTACCCTAGCTCGGGGATCTCGGGTGAAGAAATCGATTCATCCTCAATTGGTTGCTCAGATTCAACCTTGTCATCCCGGGTCTCGTAAAATATGTCCCCCCCTACAGGTGCCTGGACGGTTCTAACAATGGCTCACCTGAAGGGGGTTCATCCTGAGAATTATCCCAAGATTGAACTAGAGCAACTACAAATCTCATCCTCAATTTTGGTAGCCTCCCAAGTAATAACTTATCCTTAACATCTTGGAGCCAATTCAATAAAGATTTATTCAGATCAACAATCATTTTAATCAAGGGCTCCAATGCTTTAGTGCAAGGTGTTGGCTAAGCTTCTAAAGATCAAATGGCGTTCCTCAAGTTAGCCAGCACCCTATCTTGGACTTGGTTTACCTGAACCGAATAGTTCGATTCAGGGTTGGGTGGGTTTGGATTTATGCTATGATGGTCAAGGGATTAAGGTTCCTAGGGTCCTCCCTAATAGTAGGTCATTTCAAGTTGTTCTCTAAGGATGGTGACCTATAAGAAGTTTAATCTTGGGGAGGGTATGGGTTATAATCATCATATCCTTCTTGACTGTAGATCAGATTAGGTTGTTCATAAGAGTGCAGAGATCTATAATCAGTATAGCCACGAGAAGGATAATAATCATAGTCTTGGTGTTTAGGGTTAAACCCTGGACACTAAGGTCCGAAATCATATCCCTGCTCAGTGTTATCCCAACTAGTGGATGGATGATTATAGGTCAGGTCGGGAGAGTAATCATCTTGGGAATAAGTTGTGTTAGGAGTGTAGGAGTAGAAGTGTGAGTAAGACGTGGAAGGATACATGGAAAAACAAGAAGGAAAAACAAAGGGGAAAGGTGCTCTACAATACAAACAATCCAAACCCATCCTTAAATGGGTAACCTAAAGACCCACAAACTCCCAGAACCCATCATAAGATTATAGACGATTTGATATACTTCTATTTGGTCAATCCAACCAGTTAGAGGGAGGAATTGGGGAGAAGGTTCTTCCCTTGGCTTTCGCCTTAGATTCCTTTGATACCCCCAACTATTGTTGTTTAACGGTACTCCCCTAGCTAGACATCAGATGAACTGGTAAGAGTAGATTCATCGTAAATAATCTCAATTTGAGCCCAGAAGAGTGAGTCCAATTCTTATGGCTAACGTCTACTCAGTTTTAATTAGGCTTAGAATTATTTTGTGCTTTGGAATGTGGTGGGCCCTTAAATGAGTTATGCCTTTAATAATTAGTTTAAAATGTGTGTATGTGCATAACCAAGAGTTTTCAAGCAAGATTATTAAGGATGAAGTGGATTTTAGGGTTCAAATCTTGCTTAGTAGCTTTTAGTATTCAAATTTAGGTTGATTCAATCAAGTTTAGTGAGGCAAACCAAGTTCTGAAAGCACTGGCTCAAATATATTCCTTTAAAACTCAGAAATAAAATGGAGTGCCTGGTTTTGTCCTAGAATTTGAATCCTAAGGAGCAAGCTAATGAATGAGTCTATTTTAAATAAAGTGGTGTGACCTAGACAACTCAAATAATTGGCTTATTCCACCACTAATTAAGGCACACAGGGTGGTTAGCCTATTCTGATTTCTACTCGATTATGTGTGTAATTTCGCATGTACCGGTTCCATAAGTTGGAATACTGGTTGAGTAATGAAATCAGAGAGGTTGCGTGCCTCAAGTTTGTGGGTGTAGTGTGTGTGTGTATTTAATTGTCCCACAATCAAATAAAAGAAATTTTTTTTGTATTTTTTTTATTAATGCGAGTGGGTGAAGTGAGTGGAGTGACAAATAAACATCACAATCTATCCTAGGGTTTCTGCGAGCTCCTAGGTTGATTCATGTTTACGTTATTAATATGATGAAATGAACTTAGTGGGTGGGGGTAAACTTAAAGAACCTTCAACTACACTCTACTCCAATCTACAGCTTTGGCTCGCCTCAGATGAGTACCTGCAGTCACTGTAAATCAGAGAGGAGTGTGATAAAAGTTAAGTAAGGTGGAAAATGTGGGAAAAATCAAAGACCGTTGCCTCCTTGACAATGAAGCTAAAATGGTAATGAGATTTTGTGCGAAAAAAAATCAAGGTTTTGAAAACGTTGTCGTCGTAGTCGTGAAAATTTATTTATCAGATAAAATTTATAACCGAAACTCGATGAGTCCCGGGTCGAACACAGGGAGGCGACGTTTGATTTAGAGAAATCTGCATTTGATTTATTTCTTTTTGGCATTTTGTGGTTTCCTAATTTTTTTGGTGTTTTCATAGTAAGAGATCAGGTTGAAATATTTCTATCTAGCTAATCAACTTGCAAAATAAAGGAGAGAGAAAGAAAGAGAGGGAGAGAGAAAACACTATTTTATGAAAGTAGAGCAATGTTATTGCAACTAATTGTAGAATATAAGTCTACACTACTAAAGCGATAAAAGAAGAGAGAGAATCCCCCTTGACGGTGCTTAGGGGACGACTCACTCCGCCGGCGCTTAGACGAAGGAGGTGAGAAGCTGGAGGAAGGAGGACAAAGCTGGAGGAAGAGGGACGAGGTAGGATGGCATTGCAGCGAGGATCCGTTTCCAGAATGGGGTTGAGAGGATGACCATGGGTGCTCCACGAATGGAGATGAGAGAGGGAAAAATAATTATTTTCTACTCTAATGGGGCATCCCAAGCTTAGGACTAGCTTTAGAGTGGCTCTTGGAGCTTGGGAGAGGGTGAAAAGAGAGTAGGACACTACAAAAAAAGATCCCTACACTGACGACCTATTTGACGAGTCAATTTTCGCTTTTGAAAATGATGATTAAGATGATTTGTCATTGTATTTCTAAGTGGTGGAAAATCGACTAATCAAAATAATTAAAATAAACCACTCACAAAGGGAGCGAGTCGTATCCACAAGGAGGCACTAGCTATTACAAACTCGCAAGGGTCAAAAACTGATGTTCACTATTAATTTCGTCAAGAAATAGAGCCAAATTCACCTTCATATTACGAAAATAATAAGAGATCATGCTGAAATGGCATTTATGAGAAAGAGGGAGGTCGCTTGCATAAATTAGCCATAATATTTAATTAATAAAATCAAAATAAAAAGAGTGGCAATTGCATGTGAATGTAAAAACTAATACCCTCCACACTGTAGCAAAATAGAGCACTTTGTGCAAGTGCTCTCCATGCACAAGGAGAAGGGAAGCTGGAGATGAGGAACTTGCTAGAGGGAGAGTAAGCCGACGTGCATTCGATGGTGGTGGTGGCAAGGAGCGAGACTGCCGGAGGCGGTGGCCGGCCGTTTGGATGGAGGTAGGTTCCAGCAGTGATGGGCGGCAGCCTGTTGCTGCAGTGAGTGCATAGGCATGGGACGCGAGCACACTGGGTGTGCGCGGCGCTAATGTAGAGCAGGTCGGCGCGTGGCTGGAGCCAAGGAGGGCGCATGGGCATGCGCACGCTGCGGAGAGGGTTGATGCTGCACTCGCACGGCATGGGAGGCTGCTGGAGAGATGATTGCTGCTGCAGGCGTGGAGGAGGCGCAGTGAGGGGGTGCGTGCACTGGAGGCAAGGGGGAGCGCAAGTCTCGCATGTTGCTGCAACTGTAACTGCTGCATGAGCTGGAGGTGTGCGCGGGCAGTGCGCTCGGCTACGTGTGTAGGCACACTGCTGGCCGTGGAGTGCAGGAAGGCGTGGTGATGAGGGTGGTGACTTTCATTGAGGTGGACTAACAACAGGGAAAGAAGAAATATATGAAGAAGAAGAAAAATGGAGATGTTGGTGGTGACCGTGGATAGGGGCCTGGATGGGCACGCACAGGGTGAGAGAAGGTGTGGAGGTGGTTGCTGTAGGTACTTCAGACATCTGGGAACATTCCCAGACGTCTTAACTAGTAGAAAAGATGAATGTGCGTGGTTGCGGTGGTGGTTGCCGGTGATGGCGGTGAGGGTGGTGCATGCTGAGGTGCTCACAGTAATGCAAACGAGCTCCAGATGGTGGTGTGGCCTGTCACACCACACGCCCACGGTGATGGAGGCTCGTCACCACGGTTGAGGCCGGTGGTGATGGAGGGGACGAGAGGTCAACTCTTTGCACGGTGATGAATCGGGGTG
Source organism: Thalassia testudinum (assembly GCA_037157565.1). Classification (NCBI taxonomy): domain Eukaryota; kingdom Viridiplantae; phylum Streptophyta; class Magnoliopsida; order Alismatales; family Hydrocharitaceae; genus Thalassia; species Thalassia testudinum. Next base: position 1,937,485 of record JAZHRO010000028.1, read on the forward strand.
GAGGCCTCCCGAACACAGTTGTCTCCTCCCCTCTCTTGTAGCTACAGCCAATACACTTGAAATCACAAGAGGCAGGAGCAGATCCTCGCGAATGTTGGCAGCTGTGAGGAATGAATGGGTGCAGGAGGAGGAAGCGGAGTGGTTACCTGCAGAAGAATAATAATAATAATTAAATAATTAGGATTATTTATACATAATTCCTTAGCTTCTATGTTAATTAAAACAATGTATGTAATGTACATAATCGGTTAACTAATCAAATGCATGCAATTCTAAGTTAATTCTAAATACATTTAGATATGAATGCCACACATGAATTATGCAATTAAGCTAAAAATATAAATTAATTTATTTACATCCTAATGTATGCTATCTAAATGTTAAAATTAACTTAATTTCTAGGTACTTAAATATTTAAATAGCCCATAAATATGGGCTAATCAAATACCCCCATGTCTAGTTTTTGCTAGTCCCTAGCAAATTCAAGCATGACTTAACACTCCAAGTTATTCAAGCTAACTCAATTGATCTTTCCATAGAAATTAGGTTGAACCATCTAACCCTAGATCATAAGGTACCCAAGTAGTTGTTGAGTTACAGACTAGGTCAGCTAAGGACGAGTTGCAGGCACAGGTTTCCTTGATTTCTAACTCTACCCTAGGGTTTATTGATCCTAGAGATTAAAGCATCCGTGCATGTGCATTGGTCTAATTTATTTGAGGTTGATATGATTGCCAACTTAGAAAGAGAGAGAGAGGATTTATATATATATATATATATATATATATATATATATATATATATATATATATTTTGATTCCTTTAAGTCTAACCTTGGAACAGTTATCAACACAGTCTATGTTGGATTCATTGTCCCCATCACTGAACCCCGAAGGATGCCTGGCTTTAAATGCTTCACGATAGCACCGCCCATAGCGACCCCAAGAACTTCTAGCAATCGACACTTCAAGATAGTATTGCCCATGTATTTCTTAAGTGAATTCAGGCCTGTGGCAATCAGCACTTCGAGATAAGGCTGCCCATGGTACTTGAACTGTACAACGCGCTTACATGACCCCAGTAGGATGGTCATCCTAAGAGATAAGCGCCGAGGTGGTGACATGTTATCATTGCATCCTCAAGGTGAGTATATACCCTACCTCTCTTGCGGTAGGAACTCTTCCAATCAAATTATGTTTTCAAGCTTCTCCTAAGTCAGAATTAAGAGAACCAAATTTTCTTCAAGAAATGAATTAGGGTGATCACTATTTACATAAGACCAAGTGTGTGTGAAATGTGGATGCTTAGGTAACGAGGAGCCATAAACCAAAAGGTAGAAAAAGACACCAGCTACTACTTAGCCTTTAACTCAATCCCTAGCTTTCCTTCCTCAACCTCTTAAGGAATGGTCCACAACTTAACTCCTACTTAAGTTTTTAAGTCCACAAAAGGACCCTAAGGTTCTAAAGCTAGTAGCTCAACTTAACTTCTAAAGTCAGACACCTAGAGTCAACTTAGTCTAACCTAAAGTTCTGGTCTTATGCCTAAGAATGTAGGGCCCAGCCAGTTAAGCTCAATTCTACATTTTTTTCTCTCTTTATTTTTTTTTAAATAAATGCAAATGTACGCAATGCAGAATGATTTAACTAAATACATGAATGCACTATGTATAAATGCTATGTATATCCCCAAGTACACCCCCCCATGCCTAAAATCTGCAATGTCCCCATTGCATAGAAGGATATTACCTAGGTCAGCCAAGTAGCCAAAGAACCTGCAAATTAGGTTCAAGGATCACAGAAATAGGCCCTAAAAATAAGCAAAGTAATGCTGGCCTAGAAAATAGGTAACCTAGGATGTTGGCGAGCTGATGATGAATCCCGATAGCAAATGCTCATCCAACCAGGATGGGAATGAAATCATCCCAGGTCACCAGAGGAGGTTTTAAAGGATAAATAGGAATAACAACCTCCATAGGGGTAGGGGAAGGATGTCAAGGATCCTCCAAAAGGAATGGGGAAGGAATGGTGCAGAAATAAACCCCGAGGGTGATGGACTGACCATAGAAAGCATCAATCCATATCCGGTACCCCATTACAAGAGATATTGGTCTGTTAAGCCCCCTAGTTAGAACAAAAGTGAGCATATCTCTAAGCCAAGGATCGTCTAGGGTGTCTAAGTTTCAAGGTTGCAGGATGGTCATAAGATCTTGGTTGGGTTTAGTTGGCTCGATGTCCATCCCTAATAATCTTTTCAAATCCTCAATCGCATCCCTAGCATTCCTTGTACTATCACAAGTATCTTCCTGCACTTCATCAGTGATCATTTTTGCACATGGAGTCAAATTTTTGCCTTTAGAGATAGGTAAATTTGAGGGTAGCTCCCAATCGTTTGAAGGTAGGTTGGAAGCAATAGATCTAGGGATTATCCTATCAATGTCATCCCTGGGTTCTTGTTCTTTACTCAAATCCTCTCCGGAGTCTATATGTGAATCCACATAAATCTCAGAAGTTGCTTCCACATTTTCCATTATTTGATCTTCATGAGGAAGAGTATTATCAATGGGTGTACTAATGAAACCTGATTTGATCAACTTCGTGACATCTTCGGGAGCTAATTCTTCAAATAAGACATAATCACCCTTAATGTCACTCCAAATCCTAAGTTTAGGTTCCTTACATAATTCATCCTCCTCAATCATCAATTCATTATTTGCCTGAGGTTTAAATTCATCTAACATGTCCGCAGATCCCTTGGGGCACTCTATCTGGGGTAAAATGTTCCTAATTATATCATCAGACTCCTCAGATAGGTGAATTTCTTTAGGTTTAGGTTCCTTAAGGGTGGGCTTGCATTCCATCTCGTGATTAGAAGGGAGAGTGGGATTAACAACTTGACTTTGACCCACTTCATCAAATGTGACAAAAATACTATATGGGTCGAGGTCTTCCAATGGTACCATCATTCCCTTCTTTTGACTCCAATATAATTCAGGTGGATACTCAACCTGAACATCATCTTCCTCGGGTTGCCACCCTTCATCTAATGCATAGCTACTTTTATATGTATCCTCCTCCCACTTAAGGCATGGACCTCTCAAAGAAGTATCATCTAGAAGGGAGGTTTCAAAATCAATCCTCGAAAATTAGCTATTTTCCTTTACATAATCCCCAAAATTCCCCTCCAACTTAGGGTGTGGCTCTCCCACGGGAGATGCATCTAGCATAGAGGTGTGCATGTCATCCTCAGTGGGGTAGATTGGGTGGCTAATTTCTTCTTTTTCTTGTTGGCATGCTTTCGAAGATTCTTCTAATAATTCAATCATTTTATCTCGCATTTTCTGTATTTCCATCTTCAAAGAGGAGAGCTCATCATTTCTATTAGGAGAGAAGTCAGGCTCAGGCTTATAGTACTTAGGAGTTTCTGTCCAACCATTATAATCATTTAGGGAGGATGGGTTGGGTATTTGTATGGTGTGTTGGTTATTGGGCAAGGCAAATCATGCTCCTAGGTTCTACTCATTGCTTTGGGGCTTAACCAGGCTAATACTCCTATAATAGGAGTAAAAGGGATCCCAATGATTATCATTATGTCCATCAAAGGATGGACCATCTCAGCGTATGGGATCGAAGATCGCAGAGTGGGGTTAAGGGTGTGGGCAAGATGTGAAAGGATGAAATTCAACGTGGTCCATTCTAACTCACACCACAATCAGATTTCCCAAGCAAACACAAATCAGAGGAATTTTTAGGTCTTTAATCAGTTAGGCTTTTGAGATTTTGAGTCCACTTGTAGGTGACAAATCAAGTTATCTAAACAATTACGCGCCTACTTGTTGACCTACGACACGCCTAAGAAGACCTAACTGGGACTTAGGTGATCCTCCTTAAAGCCCAAAAACTTTAGTCACCACCAAACATGGCAAAGAGGGATGCAAGTAGGGTCAAACCCTTCCTTTGAAGCGTTGCTTTCGCGGTGCTTCTTAAGTACCCTCAATCCACAAGGTTTGGAGGCAACTTTACCTTTGAACTAAAGTTCGAGTTACTTTAGACCCTAACAATAGGAGGCTCTAGTCCTAGTGGTTCCAAACCTAAGGAGTGTCAAAATGCATGCCATGGTGCACGAAATATAAGTGTGCATATACCGCAAAAGATTTTGAATTTTGAATCGCATGCCAAGTTTGAAAATCAAGTCCTTGGTTTTTAAATGCCCCTCCTTTAATTTGTCCTTTTTAAAAAAAAAAATGTGACCACTTGTTAAATATATTCAATACAGTTTAGGTGGTCTTGAAATTAATCCAAATGCATTTGCATGATAGGTAAAAATGCAAAGTTAGAAGTGCATACCTGATTCCAGCATTCTTCATGCAATATGCAAGACAGGAAATTAGATCTAGATGCTGCTCATTCAATCCTAAATGATACAACCCAGGGGCAGGCAGCTTTTAGTAGGCAACTCATGTTGTTTATATATATATCTATTTATGCACAAATAAAGAAAAGGATAAACAACCACAGAATAAAATAAAAACCTAGATCTAAAGAAAAGGGAACAGGCTTCCGAAAAATATTACCCAACACAGGCCTAAAACAAAATCAGGGAACAAACCTTAAAAATGTACCCCAGAACAAGGGTTTTCCAAATTAATGCATTAAAATAAAGAGAAGAAAGAAAAATAAAAACTATCTACAGCTAAATGGATGAGATGAAGATGTGGTCCTCTGGATATCTCCTCCAGCGATGGAAACAAGGTCCACCAAGGCGTTGCTGAGGCTGGCGTGACAACTAGTATGTAATATGTGTACCTCCCACCAAACGGATAATCGAATTGAAATATGCCTAAAATAAAATGTGAACAAATAATTAAATAAATGCGAGTCTAACAGGCTCATTGCCTCCCCGGCAACGGTGCCATTTGACGAGTCGATTTTTGCTTTCGAAAATGATGATTAAGATGATTTGTCATTGTATTTCTAAGTGGTGGAAAATCGACTAATCAAAAAATTTAAAATAAATCACTCACAAAGGGAGTGGGTCGTATCCACAGGGAGGCACTAGCTATTACAAACTCATAAGGGTCAAAAATTGATGTTCACTATTAATTTCATCAAGAAATAGAGCCAAATCTACCTTCAGATTACGAAAATAAGAAGAGATCATGCTAAAATGACATTTATGAGAAAGAGGGAGGTCACTTGCACAAATTAGCCATAATATTTAATTAATAAAATCAAAATAAAAAGAGTGGCAATGGCATGTGAATGTAAAAACTAATACCCTCTTCACTGTAGCAAAATAGAGCACTTTGTGCACGTGCTCTCCATGCACAAGGGGAAGGGAAGCCAGAGATGAGGAACTTGCCAGAGGGAGAGTAAGCCGACGTGCATTCGATGGTGGTGGTGGCAAGGAGCGAGACGGCCGCAGGTGGCGGCTGGCCGTTTGGATGGAGTTGGGTTTCAGCAGTGATGGGTGGCAGCCTATTGCTACAGTGAGCGCACAGGCATGGGCTGCGAGTGCGCTGGGTGTGTGCGGCGTTGATGGAGAGCAGGTTGGCACGTGGCTAGAGGCGAGGAGGGTGCACGGGCATGCGTGCATTGTGGAGAGGGTTGTTGCTGTGCTCGCACAACGCGGGAGGTTGTTGGAGAGATGCTTGCTGCTGAGGGCATGGCGGAGGCGCAGCGAGGGGGGTGTGCGTGCTAGAGGCGAGGGGGAGCGCAGGCCGCCTGTGTTGCTACAGCTGCAGCTGTTGCGTGAGTTGGAGGTGTGCGCGGGTGGCGTGCTCGGCTACGCCTGTAAGAGCACTACTGGCCGTGGAGCACGGGAAGGCGTGGTGATGAGGGTGGTGACTTTCATTGAGATGGACTAACAACATGGAAAGAAGAAATAGATGAAGAAGAAGAAAAATGGAGATTTTGGTGGTGGTGGTGACCGTGGACAGGGGCCTCGATGGCGTGCACAGGGTGAGAGGAGGTGTGGAGGTGATTGTTGTAGGTACTTCAGACGTCTGGGAACATTCCCAGACGTCTTAACCGATGGAAAAGATGAAGGTGCGTGGCTGCTGTGGTGGTTGCTGGTGATGGTGGTGCATGTTGAGATGCTCACAGTAATGCAAACGAGCTCTAGATGGCAGTGTGGCCTGTCAGGCCACACGCCCATGGTGGTGGAGGCTCGTCGCCACGATTGAGGCTGGTGGTGGTGGAGTGGACAAGAGGTCAACTCTCTGCATAGTAATGAATCTGAGTGGAGGCCTCCCAGACACAGTCGTCTCTTCCCCCCTCTTGTAGCTACAGCCAATACATTTGAAATCAAAAGAGGTGGGAGCAAATCCTCGTGAATGCTGGCAGCTGTGAGGAATGAATGGCGCAGGAGGAGGAAGCGAAGTAGTTACCTGCGGAAGAAGAATAATAATAATAATAAAATAATTAGGAGTATTTATACATAACTCCTTAACTTCTATGTTAATTAAAATAATGTATGTAATGCACTTAATTGGTTAACTAATCAAATTCATGCAATTCTAAGTTAATTCTAAATGCATTTAGATATGAATGACACACATGAATTATGTAATTAAGCTAAAAATATGAATTAATTTATTTACATCCTAATGTATGCTATCTAAATGTTAAAATTAACTTAATGTCTAGGCACTTAAATATTTAAATAGCCCACAAATATGAGCTAATCACTATTTACACTAATGGAAAACATGTCACTGTAGGTTACGTATATGTTGTTGATAACTAATCCTGCATCGGCGGTTACCATTCAATAAAAAAAAAATCGGGGGTCTCAACACACAATTCTCCCACGAGCGGTGCCTCTTCTCGTTGCCACCTTCTCAACACTTCTTTGGACCCCAGGCGATGGCACTTCTAATCACCTCCACCATCATGTGCGCTCCCCTCTGAACTCATCTCCTATCCACCGATCCTTAACCCTCCTTAGCGCACAGCTCCTCCTGACCCCTTGAGACTTCAACATCGCCACTTCCCGATCGCACTCTCGAAGCCACCTCTTGTCGTTGCCCCTGCATCACTAACAATCATATATATCTCTCACACTCGCCAACGCAGGTCAGTCTCATTCTCGAGGTCTCACATTCTTGGAGATTGCTGAAGGCGATGATGGGATCTCTAATATCAGATCTGTACTCAAATTTGCTCTTTTAGGGTTTTGGATCTTAAATTTGATTCGTAGGCAGCAATCTCAACAAATTCATGCTCTCTCTTACCCTTTCTCTCTTTAGATATTCATCTCTCTCTCTCTCTCTATGTGTGTGTGTGTGTTTGTTGATCTCTTTCAATCGCTTACAAGAGCTAAGATTAGGGTTGGGAGGTGGATTTGGGTCATGGTTTGCGGTCGGGGATTTGGGTCACTATGGGTTTCGTTGCTGGAGAGGTACTGTGGGTTTCATCATTAGAGAGGTGTTCAATGAAATGTCTGAGAGAGGATTTTGTTGGTTGTGGTAAGTAGATTTATTTGAAGGATCTGCATATTTGTGGGATTATTTGATCTCCATCTTTCGTTTGTGGGATAGTGGATTTGATGTGAGTATCGGTGGGAATTGGAGGTTGGATTGATCTCCAGGTGGTGGTTAGATCGAAATTGATAGTAGTCTTGGATCCTTATCTGAAGGATGCAATTTGAATGGATTCTGAACCTCATGAGTATTTCTGCAAGTAAATCCCATCTTAGAATAGACAAATTTGATCTGTTCCTACTTACATTAGACATTGGTTAATAATTTATGCACTCCTTTTTGAAGATGATTTACAAGATTCATATTTTAGCCAATTGGTTTGTTTAGGCCTCTAGCTTGTTTGGTTCCAAGTGTTGGACTTGGAAGGCTAGCTCTGGAGATTTCTCATCTTGGTATGTGTCTACTTCATTGGTGTACTCTTAAATGTTAAAAGTAAACCAAAAAACATTTTTTTTTAAAATAAGGAATAGAAAAACATTGAAGAGACAAACTTTGCACATGATATTTCGTGCCTTTGTGTTTTAAAGATTAGACAATCTCTTTTTGTTGATTTTTTTGAACATTTTAAATGGTCAAAGAGGATATGGTCGGATAAATTAAGTACTTTGGAATATTTAATATATTAGTTTCCATTTTGGCTTTGGATGGTTACATTTGTTGATGTTGCAGTCAGAGAGTACTGTATTCTTTTTGCCTTTGGACTGATTGTGAGGGTGGTTACTACCCGATTACTCTCCACTTCAGTGAGGACTATCCTAGCAAACCTCCGAAATGCAAATTCCCTCAAGGATTTTTCCATCCTAATGTGTATCCTTCTGGAACAGTTTGCCCTTCAATCCTAGCTGAGGATAGTGTAAATGTTACTGGTGTTTCTTTTGCACATTGTGAATTTGCATCTTGATGTGATGCATTTGCTAGAAATGTTTATGTTGTATAATGATTATTTAGGGATGGATTTCATTGGAATACAAGACTTACTGGATTAGCCTAATCAAGCTGATCCTGCACAAATTGATTGATATCACATGTTCATTCAGGTTTTATCTTCTTTTTGCTTACAACATTTACTAAATAATTTATTGATGAAATGGATTTTGGTATGCAAAAAGGTTGAGTTAGAAAACCCTGTCGTTGTAGTGCATAAAAATTCGCTATCAGATAAAATTTACCGAAACTTCGGTGAGTCCCTGGTCGAACACGGGGAGGCGAACATTTGATTAAAAATAGCCTAGGAATTATTGTCATGAAAGCAAATTAGCTGGTTGAAATTAATCTACGCTAGCTCTTCTACTTAAAGAATAATTAATAGAAGAGAGAGAGAATAATACAAATAAAGAGAAAATAGGGAGAGAATAAACAAATGTTTCATAACCATAACATCATGTTCATTACATCTACTTGCTACACTAAAAAGCTGTAAATCTACACTAGAAAGTGATAAAAAGAGAAGGGGGTGAGAAGTTATCCTCCTCGATGATTTCTTGGATTACTAGCTGCATTGATGGAGTGCCCGAACGATGGCGATGAGATGCTGGATGAGGGAGAACGGAGTTGGAGGACGAAGGATGGAACAAGGTGTTGTCGCAGCGGGATTCACTTCCTGAACGACAGTGAGAGGACAACCGCATGATGCTCCATGAAGGGGGTAAAAAGATGGGAAAATTATTTTACTCTAGCTGTAATAGAGCATCCCGGGTATGGGACCAGCTCATAGAGCTTTGGAGGGGGTGAGAGACGAAGAGAAGGGATGAAGAAATGTGTTGTAGGGGTAGGCCTTTTATAGTTGTAGAAGTGGGGGGCATAGAGGTCTTTGTACAAGCTTAGAATTTAATATAGAGCCTTTAGTGACGTTTACGTGCGTCACTGAAGGCAAGCATTGCTGAAGCCGCACCTCCATCCTCGCCATCCATTGTGCATCCAATGGCTCAAAGGCACCACATCACCGTCAATTGATCTTTGGCCGTTGAGCATGCCTCATTGCACCTGATCATCCTCAGCCATCCGATCAAGAGATCAGACAGCTTAAAATTACAGAAGCCCCTTCGCCTTACCACACGTGCAGCACCCACATGTGATCACACGTCATTGCGTGCATGCACGCTGTACTTCCATCCGGCGCTCAAGAAGGCGCCACATCGCCCCTACCGCTACCGTTCGATGTCAATCAGATGGTTGAATTGTGCATGCCCCGCCGTGCCTTCAATTTGAGGTGCTTGGCATCTCGATCTTGCTCGCTCCCTCGTAGTTTGATGTCATGAACATCGTGCTACGAGGTTGCTTTGGTCGAAAACTTGATTTTACCTGCAGGCGCTCTCCACCGTTGGATGTCGATCCAACGATGGAGATTAATCAAAGTGTTGGTGAAGGAGGAGGCTACGGCAGTGCTTGGGTGATTTTGGCGATTGGGATGGCGCCACGTGGTGCCATCCTGGCCGTCCATCTTTTCTGACTTGTAGATGGTGCCACAGATGTCATATTAGACCGATTGTCATGCCATTGGGTTGTGGTCGTCGATCTGAACCCATCTGTGCGGTTAGATTTGTTGTCTGAGGTACAACTTTTACACCACCTTGTCCCTTGGCCTCTAATCTTTCTTGGACTACATTTGATGCTATGAAGGTCCAATCGGGGCGATCTTGGATTCGTTGAACTTCGATCATTGCCATGATCAGATCCGTACTGTTGGATTTTCAATCCGAAGCTCTGACAAATATTACCCTGTCCCCTAGCCACAAAAAGGGTAGATTAACCTAAAATTTGTACAAAATAATCTAAATGCAGAATGATGCATGCTATGCAATATTTATAATGATGAATGCAATTATACCCTAAGAGCATGCAAAAATAGACAGTTTATTTGAAATAGATGTCTACATCATTTACTGTAGTGAAATTTTCCCAAATTTTGATATGCTCTATGTTAATATAAAAAACAGGGGTTGTAAACTGATTGCATGGGTTTCGCGAGTTTGAAATCAGGGTTACAAGTAACCCATCGTTGTAGTTGCAAAACTCGTGGTCAAATAAAATTTATACCGAAACTCCAAGGGAGTCCTGGGTCGAACACAAGGAGGCGATGCTTACTTTAATTGAAAATCGCGCTTCGATTTGTTTGTTTTTGGTAGTTTAGGATTTTGTTATTTTTTTTTGTATTTTTTAAAGAGGAAGACAAGCAGAATGAATCACAAGAGATATGGATCAAATCTGATATATATATCACTTTAATGTCAATTACAATAAACTATGAAAGCATGAAAAGAGAGGGGGGTGAGAAGAAATCTTCCGAATCGGCTATTTGGCAAGACGACGGAGCCTGGCGGAAGCTCGGACGAAGGAGGTGAGGAGCGGGACGACGGAGGTGAGATGCAGGAAGATGTTGGGTAGAGGAAAGCTTCGACGTAGCTCCAGAATGGAGGTGAGAAGGCGAAGATGATCTGCTACCGGAATGGAGGTGGGAGGACAGCTCCAAGGCGACCTATGAGTGGGGATGGGAAGATGGATGACTATTTGGTGAGGTAGAGGTTCGCTACACTAATAGGAGCTTGGGAGCTTGAGAGTAAGCTCTAATGGAGCGTTGATAGGCTTGCTAGAGCTTAGGAGTAGGTGGGAGTAGAGTAGGTAGAGATGGCTTGGAAGGGAGGGGGTGTAGGTCCTTTTATAGTGGAGGAGAAGATGCAAAAATAGGTATGGGACCATTAGTGATTTCCAGGTCATTGCTGGAAGTGTCACTGTAGGCATCTCATGCTTGCTCATGCCCACAGCTGACTTTGCTGGAGCATGAAGAATTAGCGATGGTTGTAAGCGTCGCTGTAGGTCCAGCTCATGCATCGCTGTAGGCTGGCGCCAATGAGCAAATGCCCATGTTGCCGCTGCGTTTGTGTGCGCTCCGTGCGTTGGCTCTGCACTATGTGCATGCGTGCCTCTGCACGCACGTGTGCGTGCATATGCGGTGGCACGTGCGTGCTCATGATCAGCCTGGGTTGTGCCACGTGGTGCAATCTGGGCCGTCTATCTTCTTTTCGTTGTAGGGGCTGCTACAGAGGTCGGATTGAGTCAATTTTTGCGTCGTTGGGCTGCGATCGTCGACCCAAATCCATCCGCATGGTCGGATTTGTCATTTGAAGCTCCGAATTATGTCACCTAATCCCTTGGCCGTTGATCTTCCTTGGACTGCATATGGTGCTACAAGACTTTGATTGAGGTGATTTCGGAGGCGTTGGACTCCGATCGTCATCTTGATCAGATCCGTACGATCGAATAGTCAATCCAAGGCTCCGAAATAAATACCCTTCTCTCCTGACCACAAAAAGGACGCAATTAACCTAAATTATATACAACTACTCTAAATGCATAATGATGCATGCTATGTAATATTTATAACATGAAATGCAAGTCTAAGCCTAGGAACATGCATGAATAGGCATTTTACCCTCAATAAATGTATTTGCATCATACCCCCATGCCTATCTTTTTCTAGTCCCTAACAAAATTAAATTATATGTTATGTAAAAAAGTAGAGTTAGGATTAGATCGCTTAGGCCTAAGTCGTTTATTAACAATAGAACATTTCAACTAAGGTCCTAAACTACGAAGACTCAATAGTACCCGGGTGTCTTCCAGAATGTAGACCGCCCAAGTCCTTGCCTTATTTGAAAAGGGAAGATACATTTTTTTATTTTTCTTCTTTTCTAATTTTTTTTTGTACTTTTGGAGTCTGAGAGTTCTGGGATAACTTTTTACGGCTACTCGACTCACCCAACACTCGAAAAGGACTCTAAGTGCTAAGCATCTTGTGAAAATAGTGAAAGACTCACTAGGCGACCATTAAAATAGACTTTGGGTTTCTATGACCCTAGGTGACCTTGCCTAGAGGTTTATCTTTTCGAACGGTAGCTTTCTCCTTACTTTTATTTATGGGGTCAATATAAAGGTGAACCCAGTGTATATCTCCCTGGTTTATTCTACTTCCCTGCTTCTTCCTTAAGTGTTTTGGGAATTATTGTGCATTTTTGTAAGCTGGGTTCTAGACAATCGGCCAATGGGCTGTTACCCACGACAACTTGCCAGCTAAACTCATGCGGTGAAGTGTGGTTTTATTTATTTTATTTATTTTTTTCTCCTTTTTCTATATATATTTTTTCTTTTTCTTTTTGGTTTTTTTTTAAGTAGGCGGCTTCCCTGATCTAAGATTTACTTAGAGGCAGTACAACGAAAATGGTCTTGTGACTGGGCTCTGGACAACCTGCTGATGAGTTGTTACCACAACAACTTGCCAGCCATACCACCCTAGATAGTTCATTAGCTACCCAATTTCCGAAGAAACCGCTGAAAAGTGAGTTAGTGCAAAAAAAAGTGTGTAGATGCTTAGGCTTAAAGTTTCCCTAAATTAGAAGGCGGGTTGATAAGTCGCATACTTATCATCCCAATTTATTTACCAACTTAAAATGAATTTTAATTGGCGAGGACTCGAGACTAAGTCCACATTTGAGTGGACACCTGGGCTAATTAAACTCGAAGACCTGAAGAGTCTAAGTGTTTAGGTCCTCCTATATCATTTCCTAAAGCTAATAACTTCCAAATGCCTAAGTTCTCTTCTAATTCTTCTTCTTCTTTTTTTATCTTTTTGAATTTTCAATTTTTTTAAAAAAAGAATCAAATAACAGGAAATTATTGTTACAGCTGACAAAAAGGTTATAAAATATGTCCACCCCCCATGCTTAGTTATTGCGATGTCCTCATTATGAAAAATGAAAGCATGCAGAAGAGTAGAAGTGGAAGAATAGCACCTGGTTTCTGTAAGACTCAGATCATCTTGGAAGTCTTTATATGTGCTGAGTTCAGTGCCTTCAGCTAAGCAAGGTCTTCAATTAAAAATAACTAAACATTGAGGCCACAACAACATAGTTTCTGGGCCCCTAGGTATGGGTCCCAGAGAGTGAAAATGGGCTTGCCAAAGAGATGAACAATGAAAGTGGCAAGTTGGTGGTGCAGGGAGAGCCCAAATGGTCTCCAATAGGAGTTTTATTGATTTATTACAGAGGAAGTGTGGTTGGGTATATAATTTGTGCAATGTTTGGGTGAAAAAGGATGATGAGGGTTTTGTGATGTGTTGGGGATTTGTGGGTACTTTAGAATACCTAATGTCTGAAGAGTTCTTCCCCAATGTTCAATTTTATCCTCACACTCTGGGTTCTTAAACCAACCATCTTGATCCTCAGAATTCCCACCCACAAGTTGGACCTCAAACTCTAAGCATTCAGGATAAGGATGTTGTTGGGTTTTATCTTGATCATGTGAATCATCCAATAAATTTTTGATTTCATGTATATCTTCCTCATCCCGTGTTGCTACAATTGGTCGCTTTTTTTTTTTGTCCTCAATTATTTCTGCAACTGTGTGATCTTCCCGAGTTTGGATTGAGTTGGTCATTAAAAGGTTGTCTAAGGTATGTATGGCCATTACTTCCTCTATTCTACCAAGCTTCTCCATCAAACCACACTTAATTTTATTCTTCTTTGAGACCTTGAAAATATTGAATCAATTTGTCTTACCCCCTGAGGCTATTTCTATATTCCCGATTCACAATCAATCCTTGCCTTGGCAGTAGCCAGGAAAGGTCTTCCCAAAATAATCGGGGTGTGGTTGAGCTGTTTTGGGGTTTCCATGTCCAGGACCATGAAATCAACAAGGTAATGCAAATCATTAACTGATGAGAGCCTCATCATGAGCCATAACTAGCTCATTTTGACCTAATAAAGAGAATAAATGCTCCTACATAACCTAGAAGAGGGCTTAATTGAAGGCATAAGTGTTCTGAGAAGAAAACATGAAATAAAGGTTAAAACTGTAATTTTACCATTGCAGTACATAAATGGGATTTCTCAGAGACAAAACATAGGTCAAATGGTTAAAATGAGATAAAAAAGTGGGTTGATTCAATCAGAAATGGGTTCATGTGCAATCCAGGAATTAAATGACATTTGGTAACCCTAAAACAGACCCGCTTAATTCAACAAGGTTCTGGTCAGGATGAAAATCAAGTAAACCCTCTAAAAATCATGGAAAAATATCCCCTAGGGTTTAGAACATTCAATTTGGCCTTTGGAACCTAGTTTGACCTAGATTAGGGTCCAAGCTCATCAATTAACCTAATTTGGGTTTTTACGCAAAATATCCAGTCAAACGTGGTCAAACCTAAAATCCAACTTCACCATTGGATTCCTTAGGTCCAAATTAGGTTTGTACCAAAATTTGGACCTAAGGGGAGGTCATCTTGACCTACTTTGCAATTTAGTACACCCAATCACATTTTGGTCCCTATCTTTTGAAAACCATCACATTGAACCCCCTAGCTTCCTCGCCAATCTTACAATCAGGTCCCTCCGCCATTATTGGGGAGAGATCCTGCTCTGGCGAGGATTAGAGAGGGAATACTCTCTGATCCCTTAGAGATCCCCTCCCAGAATTGGAAGGGAGATTCTTTGAGGAATCCCCTTCCATTTAAGCCCGATCATGATCCCAGATTTGCACCCAATCTCTTGTGCGAACGCACGAGAGATTTGGGTATCTAACCACCTTCCATCTCCGGCGAGATGTTAGTGACAGAAGGCGTGCCCTCCACTCACTAGAAGCACGGCCAGCACCTATAAATTAAACCCTAACTTCGACCGAACCTCCTCAGCTCGACTTGGCCGGAATTCCACCTCAAATTCATCTCCTTTTCTGGCCAAGGTGTCCAGCGAGCTCCGGCGAGCCCCCCTCCTCTTCCTCTTCACTCTGCCACAAAACCAGTGGCAGAGCCAGCTTCTTCATCCTCCTTCGCGTCGCGCAACACCCGCGCGCGCTGCCCTAGCCCCGTCGTCGCTGCCGTCTTCCTCCACTGGGCGCTTTCTTCTCCGACGACAGCAGGTACTGCCGTCCGCCTCCTCGTCCCCTTCGTCCCTTCAGTTAGGTCAAAACTCTTCTTCTCTATCCCTTCTTTCATTTCCCTCATTTTATTTCATCAAAAACCCCTCGACCGCCGCTGTTCACCATCACCTTCCTCATCTCCGGCCACCCTCTGGCGAGACGCTCCCATCGCTCCGCAGCCCCACACGCCTTGCCGACCATCACATAACCTCCGCCTCACCTCACTGAGTAACCTCCGCCCATCTACAGTCCCACTATGCCACCACAACAGCCCCCCGAACACACCCACCCGTCCGGCCACAGGGCGACCTAGGCACGCATGCCTAGGCCACCTTGCGGCCTGCCACCTAGCGTTTCACCTTCGCCGTGACATGGCAAAGGTCCCCCGGTGATCTGATTAGGCTGCGAGGCTCTTTTCATGTCTGACAGGTTTCACACCCCAGCTGCCATTGACGGCAACTTGAAGAAGCTCCACGCTTGCTCCAGGCCTCAGGACTGCAAGACTCCAGGTGCAGCTAACTAGAGGAGTCATCGCGAAGACAAGGGATCCAGCGATCGACGCCATAGAACTTACAGTTGTGGGAATTAAAGGAAGGACTTTTGCGGGCGCGCGCGAGAGAAGGCAGCAACCTTTAGTCCCACATCGTTAACTCACAAAGAGGTGGAGTGGTTTATATTGTTTTTGTCATATACGCTCTTCGCCTCCAGTCACACTTGGGGTGAGGTCCCTCACCTATCTCACTGCGCTTCGTCCGCGAGTTCACCACGCGGATCTGGCGCGATCCGACTCAACCCTGTCCTGAGCACACCTCGAGCACCACCCTCACGCCGGTGCGCCTGGTCCCGGGCACGAGATCCGACTCGTTTATCTAGCTCTGGGAGAGTGTCCTGAGAGTGGTTTACATAGAGAGAGAGACACGCGGGTGTGGGTAGAGGGTTAGGTTTTGCTTTGCTGTGGTTGTTCAGGGAAGGAAGGAAGAAGTGAAGCCAACACTTAGCTGCTGTTAGCAAGGGAAATGAAGAAGTAAGGAAGCCATTGCAGAGGAAAAAGAGAAGGAAGAGGCGAAGGATAAAGAGTAGAAGAACTGAAGAAGAAATAGAGAAAGGTGAAGACAAGCAGAAGAAGAAGAGGAACTGAAGGCAAACAGAACCAAGGAAGGAAGAAAAGCCAAGGAAGAAGAAGAAGACCCGTAGAGAGAGATACTGTAGGAGAAGAAAGAAAGAAGACAGAAGAAAATAAGAAGAAAAGAAGCACTGTAGAAGAGAAAGAACAAGCACAGAGAAGAGGAAAGGAAGAAAATTAGAAGAAGAAGAATCAAAGAAGGGAAACACATTTTTAAGACGTCTGATCCCATGATTAAACGTCCAATTTCTTCTTTTTGCCACAATTACTTTTAAAACTCATGCATTTATATTTGAATTAAGTTTTTAGTAATTTAAGTGTTCAATTACATTCTTGAGATTAGTAATAAATTCCAATTGCTCCCTGTGTTCGACCTCGGATACTTAGGTTTTTGAGTAATAAAACTTTTATTTGTTGACGATGCTTGATCACCGATACTACGACGTAATTAACTGTTAAGACACGATCGAGTTTTGTGTCAACATTAACCTTGACTAAAACATCCTCCAAAATACCCCTTGGTTTTATAATGGATCTATCGGTTAACTACAAGGTTATGTCAGTGTGTTTTAGGTAGCCTAGACCCAATTCCATTTGCAGTGAGGTGGGGATCACAATAATGGAAGCACCCAAGTCAAGGAGGGTACGGTCAGAAGTAATGTTTCCTATTGTGCAGGAAATCAGTGGGGCTCTCGGGTCCTGCTTCTTTGGAGGTAGCTTGTTTAAGATCAGTGTGCTTGTGTTATTGGACAAAACTACTCTCCTATTATTTTTAGATTTCGCTCTACGCCTTTCTTTATATGCATTCAGTAAACCTATGGCATAGGCGGGGATTGATCCGATAGCCGCAAGGAGTAAAATGATTGTCAATTTGAAAGCCTGAAGTAAGGACATCCTTTCCTCCAATTTCTCCTCCAACTTTTTCTGTTTTCCCATACAACAACATACTCCAGAATCATACTCTGATGTTTTGTTGATCACATACTTAGTTGGGAGTTTGGAATTCTTGCTACGGGGCCTAATGGGGTTGACATGGGGTTGGGTAGGTCCCTTGTGTCTACTACCACTCCTCAAGGTGATGGTGTCTGTCTTGGCAAAATGCTGTTGGTTAGTGCCTTGGGGAGGGTTGGGCAAAACAGGAGGCTCTCGGTTGATTATGGTAGGAACTTGGTTCGCTCCAGGAGGGGCTGGGGTAGCCTGATAGATAGCATGAGCTTGAGCGTGCGACTCCCCATCATTACCAAACCCTTGAGGCCCAGTGCCTCGGTTCTGTACATTCCTTGGGTTTGGTACAGATTGTGATGATAGAGATCCGGGCTGTCGGTTATTTGTACTAAGTTTGGATTGCAAGGTGTCCAGCGAAGTTTTCATCTGTTGCATGAGCTGGAGCATTGACCCTTGCATTTCTACCATTTTTAGATTCAAGTTAGGCAGCTCGATGGGTTGTTGAGCATTCCACATGGGCTGATTAACCTGATTCAAGGGCAACTGAGTATATACATGACCCTGACCCATTGGTTTTTGCGGTACATAGTTGTTGGGTCGATATTGGGTTTGCTGCCCTTGATCTTTCCAAGAGAAGTTGGATGATTTTTCCAACCAGAATTGTAGGAATTTGAATAAGGGTTGGACCTAACATTCTCTTGCACAGCATGAACATCCTCATAAGATGAGGATGAAGAAGGATCAGAAAGACTACGATCAAAGGCCCTAGTTTGGAACTCATAAGGTTCCGAGAAGAGTTGGCTCGAAGGTCGAGCCAGCTCCAGTTGGTTCACAAACTCCCATCCCGTAGGAGCTTGCGAAGAATGGAATCCTGATTCCTGGGATTGAGTGGATCTAGAAAAGTTAGAGTTTTCGGACATCCACTCTTCCATTCATTTAGTAACCAGATCCATCTTATTTAATTTATTGTAGATCAATTCCATATCAGATGTATGAGAATCTTGGACCTCATTGGCATTTGAGCTAATTTGTTGGGATCGGTTGAAGGTTTCCATGGAGGCGTGGTTTAAAGAAATTTCGCTCATTTCCTCAAACAAATCGTATGCGCATCTGCGTCTTTGTTGATGAAATTATCTCCACAAGAAGCATCCACATGATTACGGAGTTGATCATTCGACCCGTGATAAAAAATCTGCACAAGTTGCCATTTAGGCACCTTGTGGTGTGGACACTTCCACAACAAATCCTAGAATCTCTCCCAGGCCTCGTGGAACAGTTCCCCTTGTCGCTAGGCAAAAGTGGTAATTGCCCGTCGCAACAGATTGGTTCACCCAATTAGGAAGAATTTCTTCAGAAAGGTCGATTTCAAAGCTGTCCAGGTAGCAATCCGTCTTCCAATGGTATGATACCAATGTGTAGCCTTACTCCTGAGTGAATGGGGGAAAACCCTCATAAGCATCTGTTCTTCATCCACATTCTGCGATTTGGTGGTCTGAACCAGAGTGATCAGGTCCTCCAAATGTTGGAATGGGTCCTCTGAGCCAAGCCCATGAAAGTGTTTAATTAGACTCAAAACCTGGGGCTTGATCTCAACATCTCCAGCGAGAATCACAATTCTGAGACGATCCTCATAATTTGAAGGATCATAAAAATCATTGGGCTGAGCGGCCTGACCATTCATTCGTTGGAACCATTGCTGCATCTGCTGCAATTCTTTCAACTGCCTCTAAATCAGCTCTTGCTGGTTCGGGAGCGGGGGAGGTGGTTGTTGATCAGCCATGGGATCTGCTTGGCTAAAGCTCAACCTCCGCCTCTGGGAATGGTCTAAAGGTCCCTCCAATCTAGGGTTCAATGACCTCCTTCCAAGCATACACTGGAAGGAAGTCGGAAGGACGGTGAGGAGAAGGGACCCTGCAGCACAAAAATACAAGCCTGTCTTTAGGTTGGGTAACCTAAAGGTTGGGTAGCCTAAAGGTCTACAAACTCTTAGAATCCATCCTAAGACTATGGATGATTTACTCTACTTATGTCCACTCAATCCAACCAATTAGAAGGAGGGACTGGGGAGAAGGTTCTTTGGCTTGCGCCTCTGATTCCTAGTGTACCCCCCAGCCGCGGTCGTTTAACACTACTCCCCTAGCTAGACATCAGATTGACTAGTAGAAGTAGGTTAATCATCAATAATCTTAGTCTAGATCTCGTAGAGTGAACCAGTCCTTAAGGCCAACATCAACGCAATTTTAGTTAGGCTTGGGACAATGGTGCTTCTGGAATGTGATGGGCCCTTAATGGGTTGTGCCCTTAATGATTTGTTTGAGAATATGTGAATGTGCATAATCAAGAGGTTTCCAAGCAAGATTATTAATGATGAGGTAAGTTTTAGGGTTCAAATCTTGCTTAGTAGCTTTTAGGATTCAAATACTATGTATATTCAATCAAGTTTTGTGAGGCAATCCAAGTATTGAAAGCACGAGTTCAAGTATTTTTCCTTTGTAAATCAAGAAAATATGGAGTGCCTAGCTTGACCTAAGTATTGAATCCTATGGGGCAACTACAAAATGAATCTCTTTTAGATTAGGTGGTGCGGCCCAAACAATTCAATCAATCGGCCCAAATGCACCACCGATTAAGGCACACAGAAAAAGTGATTAACCTAATATGGTTTCTACTCTTTTATGTGTTGAATTCGTGTACCAGGTCCATAGGTCGAAATCTCGGTTGAGTAGATGAAAATCAAGTCAGGTTATGTGCCTTTGATGTGGATGTATAAAGTGTGTAAATTGATTCGTCCTGCAGAAAATATCTTTTTGTTTTTTTTTATAAGATGTGGGTGAGATGGGTGAAGGTGGCAAACAAGACAAACAAAGTCTATCCTAGGGTTTATGTAAACACCTAAGTAGATTAAGTTTTGGTTATGATTGTGGAGAAATGAACTAGTGGGGGGGAATGTGGGGAACACTTACAAAACACTCTACCCGCACTTTACTCTGGTCTACCGCACTTGGATCTCCGTGCTGGGGTACCTGCAAGATAGTAGATCAAAGATAAGCAGGGTTAGTGCTATGTAAATGCAAAGAAGCATAGAAAACAATAAAGTAAATTCCGTTGCCTCCCCGACATCGGTGCCAAAATGATCACACGAGTTTCGCGAGTTTGAAATCAGGGTTATAAGTAACCCGTCATCGTAGTTGCAAAACTCGTGGTCAAATAAAATTTATACCGAAACTCCAAGGGAGTCCAAGGTCGAACATAGGGAGGCGACGTTTACTTTAATTAAAAATCGTGCTTCGATTTGTTTGTTTTTGGTATTTTAGGGTTTTATTATTATTTTTTGAATTTTTGAAAGAAGACAAGCAGAATGAATCACAAAAGATATGGAACAAATCTGATATATATATATCACTCCAATGTTAATTACAATAAACTATGAAAGCATAAAAAGAGAGGGGGGTGAGAAGAAATCTCCCGAATCGACTGTTCGGTGAGACAACGGTGCCTGGCGGAAGCTCGGACGAAGGAGGTGAGGAGTGGGACGATGGAGGTGAGATGAAAGAAGACGTTGGGTAGAGGAAAGCTTCAACGTAGCTCCAGAATGGAGGTGAGAACGCAGAGATGATCAGCTACCAGAATGGAGGTGGGAGGACAGCTCCAAGGCCACCTATGAATGGGGATGGGAAGAGGGATGAATATTTGGTGAGGTAAAGGTTCGCTACACTAATAGGAGTCTTGGGAGCTTGAGAGTAATTGTTACAACGCTTTGTCGGGCTTTTTAGATGAGTGTAAGTCAGTCGCATTGTAGTATAGGTGACCAAGCGTTAATAACAAATAAGAATTTATTACTTGAAAACTTGAGTATCCGAGGTCGAACACAGGGAGCAAATGGAATTTATTCACTAATCTCAATAATGTAATTGAACACTTAGAATTACTCAAAACTTAATTCATAATATAAATGCAAGAATGTAAGAGTCAAAATTGTAGCAAAATAAAATTGGACGTCTGATTCTATAATCAGACGTCTTAAAAAGATATTTCTCTTTCTTCTCCTTCTTAGGTCTTCTCTTTTCTACTTTCTTTCTTCTTCTTTCTTTCTCCTCTCCGTCTTCTGCTTTTGCCTTTCTCCTTCCCTTTCTATCTCTGCTTGTCTTCTTCTTCAGCCGCTCTTCTTCCTTCTTAGCTTTGGCTTTCTTCCTTCTCTTTGGCATAGTGCCTTTCTCCTTCTTCTTCCTCTGCGATCTTCTTCTTCTTTCTTCTTCCTTCTTCAGCCACACCGCTGCTACAGTGCTGCTCCTTTCCTTGGCTTTTTCCTTTCTTCCTTCTTTCTTTCTGCAGCTAAGTCTTTAGCTTCACCTTGCCTTGATTTCCTTCAGTCTTAGCTCTCCTTTGACTTTCTCTTCTCTTTGGCCTTCCTTCCTCTTCCTTTCTGCGGCTAAGTATCTTAGCTTCACCTCAGCTGCGCCTTCCTCTTCCTTCTTCTTTTTCCTTAGCTTCCCTGCTGTGCCTCTTCCTTCCTTAGCTCTGCTTCTTCCCTGCGCATGCACACACACAGAAGTAAAACCTATCCCCTACCCTCCTCGTGTCTCTCTCTCTGCATTTCTCTCTACGGTACGCTCTCCCAGAGCCGGGTAATCGGGTTGGGTATCGTGGTCGGGTCCAGGCGCATCGGTGTGGGTGTGATGCGTGAAGAGTGCTAGGTTTAGGTAAACGGGTCGGGTGCCAGATCCGCGGGGGCTGATCGCTGACGAGGTGTGAGGGTGAGGGACCTCACCCTTGTGTGATTTGAGGCAAATACTTGAAGGCACAAAAACAATTTAAGTGTTGCCACTCACCTGTGAGTTTACGAGGTGGGACTAAATGTCCCACCTGTTTCTTCGCTCACGCCCGCAGGAGACTTTCACCAATTGCTGCTGCTAGGTTACTTCGCGAAGCCAATTGCCTAGCTGCGTACATGCACAAGACCAACCCGCTTCACCTGGGATCCTGACACTTGGAGTGCGCGGCCTAGAGCAAAGCTTGTGATCTTCTTGCTGCGTGCTCTAATGGCGGCAGGTGCTCAAATTTGATATACACAGATACGGCCTAGCGGCCCCATTAAAACACTTGAGGAGCTTCACCGTGTCTTGGCGAAGGTGGGACGGTAGGTGGCAGGCCATGGGGCGACCTATGTGTGCGTGCCTAGGTCACCCTGTGGCCGTGCTTATGGGTTAGGTCGAGGGGCTTTTAGGGAGGTATTGGTGGTCGATGGATGAGCGGAAGGTGATCAGTGGACGATGGCAGAGGTGGTGAGGTATTTGGCGAGGCGTGTGGAGGTGCAGAGCGGTGGAAGTGCCTTGCCGGTGGGTGGCCAGAGATGGAGAAGATGGTGATGGACAGTGGCTGCGAGGGGTCGAAAAAGGAAAATAGACAGAGGGGAATTGAAGAGGGGATAGAGAGGAGTAAGTCTAACCTAACTAAGTGGACGAAGGGGGAGAGTTGGCGGTTGGCTGTACCTACTGTCGTTGGAGAAGACGGTGTCCAGTTGAGGGAGACGGCGACGACGACGGGCTAGAGGTGCTCGCACGGGTGTTGCGCGATGCGGAGGAAGATGGTGAGGGCGACTCTGCCACTGGTATGGTGGCAGAGTGACGAGAAAGAGGACGGGGGCTCGTCGGAGCTTGCTGGACTCCTGACCAGAGGAGAAAGAGACGAAATTGGGGTGATTCTCCGGCCAAGTCGAGCTGAGGAGATGCGGCCGGAGGTGGTGATCATTTTATAGGCACTGGTAGGGGCTCTTGTGCTTGGAAGACAAGCTTCCAAGTGCAAGAGTCCTCGCTGGAGTAGGAAATCCGTGGGATACCCAAATCTCTCGTGCATTCGCACGAGAGATTGGGTGTGAACCAGAGATTAGGACCACGCTCAGATGGAAGGGAATTCCTCAGAGAATCTCCCTTCCAAATCTGGGAGGCGATCTCTGAGGAATCAGGGAGTACTCCCCCTCCATTCCTTGTCGGAGTAGGATTTATCCCCATTAATGGCGGAGGGACTTGTTTGTAAGAGAGGCGAGGAAGTTAGGGGTCTGCGCAAGGGTTTTCAAAAGATAGGGGCCAAAATATAATTGGGTGTACTTTTTTGCAAAGTAGGTCAAGATGACCTCCCCTTAGATCCAAATTTTGGTACAAACCTAATTTGAACCTAAAGAATCCAATGGTGAAGTTGGATTTTAGGTTTGACCACGTTTGACTGGATATTTCGCACAAAAATCTAAATTAGGTCAATTAATGAGCTTGGACCCCAATCTCGGTTAAAATAGGTTCCAAAGGCCAAATTGAAGGTTCTAAACCCTAGGGGATATTTTTCCATGAATTTTAGAGGGTTTAGTTGAATTTTTATCCTGACCAGAACCTTGTTGAATTAAGCGGATCTGTTTTAGGGTTATAGAATGCCATTTAATTCCTAGACTGCACATTAACCCATTTTTGACTGAACCACCCCTCTTTTTATCTTATTTAGACCATTTGACCTATGTTTTGCCTCTTAGAAATCCCGTTTATGTACTACAATGGTAAAATTATAATTTTATCCTTTGTTTCATGTTTTCTTCTCAGAACCTTAGTTCCTTGAATTAGGCCATTCTCTAGGTTATACAGGAGCTCTTATTCTCTTTCTTAGGTCAAACTGAGCGTTGATAGGCTTGTTAGAGCTTTAGAGGAGGTGGGAGTAGAGTAGGTAGAGATGGCTTGGAAGGGAGGGGTGTAGGTCTTTTTATAGTAGAGGAGAAGATGCAGAAATAGGTATGGGACCATTAGTAACCTCCAGACCGTCACTGGAAGTGTCGCTGTAGGCAGCTCATGCCTGCTCTCATCTGCTCACACCCACAGTGTCGGATTTGTCATTTGAAGCTCCGAATTATGTCACCTAGTCCCTTGGCCGTTAATCTTCCTTGGACTGCATATGGTGCTACAAGACTCTGATTGAGGTGATTTCGGAGGCGTTGGACTCCGATCGTCATCTTGATCAGATCCGTACGATCGAATCGTCAATCCAAGGCTCCGAAATAAATACCCTTCTCTCCTGACCACAAAAAGGATGCAATTAACCTAAATTATATACAACTACTCTAAATGCATAATGATGCATGCTATGCAATATTTATAACATGAAATGCAAATCTAAGCCTAGGAACATGCATGAATAGGCATTTTACCCTCAATAAACATGTTTACATCATAAACCCATTCGAAGCACAACATATGCTTGCATG
Organism: Thalassia testudinum; assembly: GCA_037157565.1. Classification (NCBI taxonomy): domain Eukaryota; kingdom Viridiplantae; phylum Streptophyta; class Magnoliopsida; order Alismatales; family Hydrocharitaceae; genus Thalassia; species Thalassia testudinum. Next base: position 1,962,184 of record JAZHRO010000028.1, read on the forward strand.
AATTTGTTTGGTTCAATACTTTTATCCACCCATGAGTAAGGGTTTATTAAGATATTAGCATCCAGCCTAGCGGTTTCAAAATAAATTAATTTTTGATTTCCCTACAAGTTACTAACTGCATAGTATTGTATACAAGGCATAACAAGAAATGGATGCCCCTTAACTCCACATAGGCTGATGTTGACATAATTATTGAAGATAAAATGCTTATTCATGCATGTTCCTAGGCTTAGATTTGCATTTCATGTTATAAATATTGCATAGCATGCATCATTCTACATTTAGAGTAGTTTCATATATTTAGGTTAATTAGGTCCTTTTTATGGTCAGGAGAGAAGAAGACTTATTTTAGGGCCTCGGATGGACGATTAGATCGTATGGATCTGATCAGGACGACGATCGAAGGCTAACGCCTCCGAAATCATCTAGATCGGAGTTCCATAGCATCATATGAAGTCTAAGGAAGATCAACGGCTAGGGGAAATGCAACATCCATATAGGTTTCAGATGGAAAATCCGACCATATGGATGGATCTGGAGCGATGATCACAGTCTAGCAACGTGGGAATCATCTCGATCTGAGCATCGTGGCACCCTCTGCAATAGAAAGAAGAATGGATAGCCCAGATGGTGCCATGTGGCACCATCCAGTCCGCCCAACATCAGCTGGCAGTCCTAGCACCGGCTCCTCTTCATCCGCATCATCAATTCTCAACCGTTGGATCTTGATCCAACAACTGAGAAGCCATCCACATCGATCTTCAAAAGATCCTCCACACGACCATCTCATGCCGTAGTAGAGTGGTGGAGAGAGGCACTCCCAAAGGAGGGGTGCAGGTTCGAATCTCCGCAGCCCCCCCAATTAGCAATTGAACGCATCGCACACAGCACATCACTCCCCCGTTGGCACGGTGCGGGAAGCACGGGCGCGTGACGAGCACAATGCCAGCGGGGCATGCTAGCGGGGGAGTGCAGATCTTCAGTGACACGGGCCTTTAGTGACGCTTACAGCTGTCACTAATGGTCCATGCACGCTAGCAAACGAATTGAAGGGTGGATCTTTAGCGACAGCTGCAGGGATCTTTAGCGACGTTTACGGACGTCAGTAATGACCCATATGCGAGTTTGTTCTTCCTACTCCACTATAAAAGGACCAACCCACCACCATTCCAAACCATCTCTTCCTTTCTTCCTCTTATCACCTCCAAGGCTTTAGAGAGGCTTGTCCCAAGCCCGGGATGCTCCTCTAGAGTAGAAAAGAAAATAGTTTTCCCTCCCCTCATCCCCATTTGTGGAGCATCCCGTGGCCGTCCTTTTACCGCCCTTTGGGAAGAAGATCCTCACCGCGACGTCGTCCTGCTCCATCCTCTGTCCTTCGGCTCCGTCCTCCTTCGTCCCACTCCTCACTACCTTCCTCCAGGAGACGTCAGAGTGAGTCATCCTCCGAGCAACCGTCGAGGGGGATTCTTTCACCTCTTTTTATCTTTTTTGGTTTCATAGTGTAGTTTTCCTGCTTTCGTAGTTGTAACAAACAATTATTTATGAATAGATGATTGTTTCTCTCTCTCTCCCTCTCTCTTATATATTTTTGCAAGTAGATAAAGTTTTCATTGACCTAATCTCTTGCTTCATAAAAATACAAAATAAATTAGAATAGATAAAAATGACCAAAAATAAATAAAAGTAAGGCGTGGATTTTTATAAAACCAAACGTTCGCCTCCCTATGTTCGACTTGGAACTCACTTTTCAAGTTTCGGTTATAAATTTTATTTGATAGACGCGTTTTGCGACTACAATGATGGGTTACTCTTAACCCCGATTTCAAACATGCGAAACATGCCTACATCATAGGCCATATGATAACCTACATAGAAACCAAAGGACTTCCTATATATATGTGAGCAAGAGCAACATAGATTTACCATGACTATGAAGAAGACCTGATAGGACCAACTTCCTATAGAGCATATAGAAATGATGTTGAGCAATTTGATGGACATAAGCACCTAATTTTCTAGTTTTGTATTTTACCTATTGATGGGTGATGGTAACACCATTAGTAGCCATAACTAGCTTTAATTAATTAGAATCAAGAGACCAATGCTCCTACATAATTGCCTAAGAGCCGTAATTCTATGCAAATCCATTCTAAGAAGAAAACATTAAAACATGGTTAATTCTGCAGGTCTAACATCACATCATGAAAGCATAGAAACCATGGGATTTGCCAGGGGTTAATTAAGCATTAAAGTCAAAAGAGTGGGTCCACACAGACAGAAACAAGGTTTCACACATTTCAAGAACTAAATCAGAATCCAAAACCCTAATTTCAGACTTGCTTAAATTAAAGAGGTTCAAATCAATATAAAATTCATCTAAATCTCCTAAAATTCATATAAAAATATTCTAAAAAGGTTTGGTACCCTTAGTTTGACCATCTGAACCTATTTTGACCTTGAATATAGTCACAGACGGAATTCTACCCTAATTTGGATTTCTATGCAAATTGACTAGTCAAACGTGGTCAAAACTCAAATCCAACTTCACCACTAGATTCCTTGGGTCCAAATTAGTTTTGTACCAAACTTTGGGTCCAATCACTATTCATCTTGACCTATTTTGCATTTCAGTCCATTAAAACTCTATTCCTCTCAATCAAGCCCCTAACTTTCAAAATCTTTGCGTTCAGCTCCCCAGGTTTGTCATCTTCTTTGCAACTAGCACCCTACTGCCATTGGAGGTCAACTGGCCTTCAGGCGACCTTTGACCACCTCAAAACCCAATCAAACTAACACCAAATCCCACTAAATTTGGTGGGATTGATGTTCACTTTACAAGGAATCCTCTGAAGGTGATTTAGGATCTTAACTTGCTAAATTGAGCCCTAGCGAATCCACAAGATCCGTGGGTTTCTTGTGACTTAATCCCCAAGCAAATCAAGCCTCTTCCTTTGTTTAAAGCCTTGTTTGAGCTGTATAAAAGCTCCTGGAGTTTCAAGCCGTGTTCCTTAGTTCGGTTAAGGCCTTAATTCTTCACCTTCTTCTCTCTCCAACCAGCTCCGGTGAGCTTCCTCCTCCATCTTCCTATGGCTTCCCAATGACCAAATTGGGAATGCCACGACCTTCCTTGACTTTGTCCGTTCCTCGATGACCAACTCAGGAGTTGCTTCTCCCTTTCTTCCTCACCATCTCCCTTAATGGAGCGCTCATCCTCTTCGGTGCCGGCCAATCAAAGCTGGCTCCAATTTCTCCCCCGTTCATCCTATAGCTAGGACCAACTTCCTCCTCTCCCTCTCCAAATTTGTCCTAACCCTTTCCCCTCTTATTTCGACTGCCATTTCACTATCTCCCTCACCGTCTTCTTCACGACCAGCCATGCCTTCGACGAGGTCGTGTCCCCACTACATCACATCAATCACCTCGCCACAACTCCCAGGCATCGCCGCAGCACCCTCATCAAAAGCCCTCTGACTATTTCATCTTCCACCCACTCCATAACTCCCCTGAACAAACCCACCGTCCAGCCAACACAATCACCCACTCACCAATTCACGCTCACCACTACATTCGCCACTTCTCGGCGAAGGTCTCTGATTGTGCAGCAATCATAGGTCTTAATTGGCCTAAATTAGGCTAGGACTTAGCATAAGTTAGGGTAATTCACGCATGCATAAGCATTATCTGCATCTTTACTGCTTTACTTTAGCTATGCATAAAATAATGTTATAGTGTGCTGATTAAGTGCATTATGTCGATTGCAGGCAATAAGCTGATTAGGAGGTAGATCTGGAGCTGGATCTGGAGCAGGATCTGAAGCTGGATCTGGAATAACGGGTGTTGCAGCAAAGCTGGAGCAGAAAACTTAGATTAGATGTAGGAATAATGATGTAAGGGAGTTAAGGTTTGTTATTCTATTAAGTAGGAATAAAGCAATAAAATGTGAAGAGCTTAGGTCCATCCTAGCCCTAGGATAGCCTAGAAACTTCCCCAAGCCTTAGCCACCCTTAAATTAGGTCACCGCATCCAATGAAACCTTAAAACTCTAATTCCAACCTTTATCTGGACGTCCAGATGAATTATAGGATGTCCAGAACCCTTAGCCAACTCCCGCACACCTTAAACCCACTTCTGCAGTGGTATTGGACGTCCAGACACTTGGTCAGACATCCAATTTCTACAGAATACCCAAGACAGAACCTTGAATCCTTCTTGACTCTGATTGGACATCCAGACAAAAAGTCTGGACTTCTGATTTTTGAGTATAAGATGTCTAACACTATTATTAGATGTCTGATACTGCTCTCCAGTTCCTATTTTGAGATTCAAGCCTTGATCTTGGATCTCTAGGTCCCTAAACCCAATTCCAACCCCATAGGAACCTAAATTAAGGTACCCTAACCCTAGTACATCACCTCTAGACCTCCCTAAGGACCTTATTAGGTCCTCACTAAAGCTAATTGACTTGGATCTTAGTCAATTCCATCAGCCTATTCAATTGGACTCATTGAGTCCAATTGAGCCCTAATCTCAGCACACACTGTCCAATTGGACTCAGTGAGAGTCCAATTGACCTATACCTAAATTAATTGAGTTGTTTTACTCTCAATTAAGTTTCCACACACCCAATTAAACTTGTATTAAGTTTAATTGCACTTTACCTTAGTGAATTAGGGTTTATAACCCTAATTTGAGACATACCTTGACCTAAACCCACTAGAACCTAACCTAATCAACCTAGCCACCTAAGTTTCGACCCACACACACCTACACACACCATCCACATGAAAATACCTAGGCTAGAGTTCTCTAGAACTCTCTACATGTGTGGTTGCCTTGGTTGCTAAAATTAGCAACCAAGAGCCATTCAATTTTTAGATCCACATTTGGTGGATCTAAAAACCACCATCCATCCTCTCTTTCTCACTCTCCCACGAGCTCCCACCATAGGCCTCTCTAGAGAATTCCATAATTCTCTAGAGAGCTTCCCTTAGGTCTATAAAAAGACCTAAGGGGTGGCTATTTACACCCATCCACTTTTTGGCCATACTTGCTTGGCTCCATCCACCTCCACTTAGGCTAGCCACCACCATCTCCACTCCATCTCCACGAGCTGAGCACCACCATGAAGGACAACATGCCAGGATGCTGGATCACTCCTCCAACCTCTCTCCAAGGGCCGGCCTAAGCTCCATTGGCCGCCCCTCTTTCTCCTCTCCACCACTCCAAGGCCATCGGAGCCCACCTCCGAATGCCCTCACTTCTGATAGATTAGTAGCTAGCTCTTTACATTTACTGCTTTTATTTACTATTTAGTAGTGTATCCCTTATTCTCCCCCAATGATGCATGCAAAATCCCCCCGTAGATTCTTGTATGCGATCGTTTTCTGATAGCTACCTTTACAATTTTAAGCATTCATGTACAAGCTTTCCTCTACAAGTTCATGTTGCAAACACTCTCCAAATGAATGAATTAAAAATATATTTTCTATATATATATATATGTCTATGTGTTGAGAATCACCATGAGCTCATTGCAATATCTTTTGTGTGATTAATGTTGCCTGTTTTCAATTCCTGATATACTTGCAACTAAGCATGTCGTACTTCAATACGTAATAATCATAACCCAGCGTGTGATTTTAAATAGAGTAGAGTGGTAAAAGATCGAATTCAAAGTAAAATAAATGCCTCCCAGAGACGAACGATGGGACTCAAGTCTCGTTATCTTTTATTGAATATCTTTGTTTGATCGTATTGCACACTATACTAAGACGTTTTCTTAGCAAAAACCCGCTCTACACATAACAAATAGTCTCTGGCTATTTAATTAGGCTTCAAGGCCATCTTTTTGTTTTAGGACCCTCTCCGGTGAAGCTCCTCTTCTCCGACGTTGAGTTGCACCGTGCTCCAAGTTAGCAACTTGCCACCACCATCAACCTTCGTGGATGGACTTCACAAAGCACCTGGGATCTCCAATTGAAGATGATAGCTACAGCAATGGACTCAATTGATTGTAGCCCTCAGCAGCATCGTGCGAAGAAGAATAAGGCACCAATTGGTGCCACATCATGGAAGACAAAGCTCATCACTGCATATAAATTATTTTTATGATATCTGTTCTTTGCCCAGTACACGGGGGGTCGAGTCCCCCTTTGTACGTGCCTGATCGCGCTCTCACTCCTCACCTGTGCACACGTGCACATGAGCCTGGACCTAATACCCGGATCTGATTACCCACCTAATGACCTAATTATCTAGTTCTGAGAGAAAAGGAGAATTTGTGAAGAGGAAGGGGGAGGGTTTTGCTTCAGGATCTGTGTCCTGTTGCCTTGAGATGCATGCTTGCTCGCTCTAACACTTTGCGAGAATTTGAAGAGGCATTGCCTTTGTGCTGTGCTTGAGAAGAAGCCTTGTGCCTTGGCTGAGTGATTTAAGTCGTCTGATCTCCTTGGCGACGTCTGATGAGGCCTTGTGCTTGGTACTGATAAACGCCAGTTTATCATCATTCTTATGCATTAAAACAAACCTAGCTCTTAGGATTTTGGTCTGCAAATGGGTTTTTGGGCTGCATTTAGCCATTTATTAGGTTAGGCATGCATTGCACTTTTTATAATCTTTTTAATGTGTTTTTGTGAGTGTTAGGGATATACAGATTGCCAGATACTTAGAACCCTAGCACTGAGGAAGGCAACTAGTGAAGGAGAAGCTCTCACCAGCTGGAACTCAGCTTGGGCCAGCTCACCATAGCTGAAATCCAACTTACTTGAACTAGGGTTAGCTTATCCTAGCTCCATTCAGCTCATCTCAGCTGAATGGTAGCTCAAGAGAGCTAATCTTAGCTCACCCTAGCTCAGGTCAACTCAGACCCAGCTCAACTTAGCTGAGTCTAGCTCATCTCAGCTCCCATTAGTTCACAGGGAGCTCTAGCTAGCTCAGCTGAGTTGACTGGTGTTCACCTTAGCTCAGGATCAGCTACATCTAACTCCACTCAACTCCAGCTAGCTGAAGATTGATGAGACAGTTTTCACTTTCGAATAATGTATTAAGATAATTTGTTGTTGTAGGATCAAAGTGGTGGAAAATCGCTTAACAAAATATTTAAAATTAAAATTAAATCACTCACAGGAGAGCGGGTTGTATCCACAAGGAGGCAATGACTTATTTAAACTCGCAATTGGGTCAAAATCAAGTTCGCTAAACTATTCGCCAAATTAAACAATGTTTATGTAGCTCTGAAAGTAAACCTTAAATTTATGGAGAAGTAAAGGGGTGTTAATGTAATTTTTACGTTAGAAAATTATCCATGTGCAAGAGTATGCCATGTACTATTCACTTGCATGCATACTAAAATGTAATTCAAAATTAAATTCAATGCACATAGAGATGAATAATAAGGTTTAGCAATTCTCTAGAAGCATGAGCATGAAGGCATAAATTCACCACAATAAAATAATGATAAAGTAAAATCCATTTTTGTGGCAATGGCATGAAATTTAATTATTAATAGAGGATGAAATAGGGGATTAACTTCGGGTGGAGCTTGTGCACGGATGAAGGAGAGATGGACGGCGAGTTGGCGACCAGAGGTAGCCCTCTCTGATCCGCACTTGACAGTGGTGGCGGCTCGATGGATGGTGATCTGAGCCGGCCTGACAGAGGAAAGGTCCGTGGTGGGTGGAGTTAGCTACCGCTGGCCGCGTGTGCTACAGGCGCGTGGAGGGGCGGCACGCGGGTGCTGGGGGCGAGCCTGGAGGATGCGCGCTAGGCAAGGGCGCGCAGGCGTGCTGGCGTTGGGGTGGAGGCGTGCGGTGGGGTCTGATGGCGTTGGCTGCAGGTGCTGCAAGGAGGTGCGAGGAGGGGCTGAAGCAGGGGCGCTGGAGCATTGCAGGCACTGCTGGAGGCTCTCTGCAGGCAGCAAGAGCGCGCGGGCGTGCTGGTTGGTGAAGGCACGCGGTGGGCAGGCGCACTAGGCGAGGGTGTGCAGGCGCTGGCGTGTGTGTCGGAGCGTGGGTGGACTGGAGATGAAGGTGCGGACGTGCAGGCGCGAGGTGGCACTACTGGTGAAGGTGCGTGGGGTCTGATGGCGCGAGGAAGCATGGGTGCTGGGGCGTGGGTGTGCTGGCTGGTAAAGGCGCGGGCATGCAGGGGCGGGTGTGTAGGCACTGGCATGGGTTGCTGGCTGAGGTGAGGGCGCACGGTGGGCAGGCGCGCTTGGCAGGGTTGAGGTGCGAGCAGGAGGAGTTGCAGGGACTCTTGGCGATGCGGGCTGTCACCCTACACGCCCATGGTGGTGGAGTCGCACTGTCGCAGTGGGAGGTCGGTGGTATGGAATGGATGAGAAGCAGGGTTCTCTATGCACAGTGAGGAACAAAGGGGTGGTGGCCTCCTTTTGAATGGTATCCCTTCCTTCTCTTTTGTAGCCATGGCTACAAAGATTTGAAATTCAAAAGCCACCATAGAATCAATGCTGATGCGTAGGAGGAGGAGGCGGAGATGGAGGAGTTACCTGCAAAGGAGAATAAGAAGAAAAAAAGAATAAAATAATTAGGGCTATTTATACATAACTCCTTAACTTCTATGTTAATTACAATAGTACACCTAATTAATTAACTAATTAAATGTTTGCAACCCTAGGTTAATTCTAAATGCATGAATTATGCACTTAAGCTAAAAATATGAATTAATTTATTTACATCCTAATGTATGCTATCTAAATGTTAAAATTAACTTAATGTCTAGACACTTAAATACTTAAATTGCCCACAAATATGGGCTAATCAAATACCCCCATGCCTAGTTTTTGCTAGTCCCTAGCAAATCCAAGCAAAACCAAGCACTCCAAGTAGACTAGCCAACCCAATCGGTCTTCCTTTAGAAACATATTAAGTTTAGACTTTAGACCTAAGGTTCCCAAGTAGTTGTTAAGTTATAGACTTGGTCGGCTAAAGATGAGTTGCAGGCACAAGTTTCCCTGATTTCTGACTCTACCCTAAGGTTTATTGATCCCTGAGATTAAAGCATCCGTGCATGTGCATTGGTCTAAGTTTTTTGAGGTTGGCATGATTGACAACCTAGAAAGGAAAAAGGATTTTTTTAAAATTCCTCTAAGTCTAACCTCGGATCAGCTATCAACACGATCTGTGTCAGATTCATTGTCCCCATCACCGTATCTCGAAGGGTGCCTAGTTTTCGATGCTTCGAGATAGCACCACCCATAGCGACCCCAAGAACTCCTGGAAATCGACATTTTGAGATAGTATTGCCCATGGATTTCTTAAGTGAATTCAGGCATGTGGCAATTGGCACTTCGAGATATGTTCGCCCATGGTACATGAACCGCACAATGCGCTTACATGCCCCCAGTAGGATGGATATCCTAAGAGACAAGCGCCGAGGAGGTAATATGTTATCATCGCATCCTCAAGGTGAGTATATACTCCACCTCTCCACGGAAGGAACTCTTCCAATCAAATTGTGTTTTCAAGCCTCTCCTAAGTCAAAACTAAGAGAACCAAATTTCTTTAAAGAAAGGAATTAAGGTGATCACCTACTTACACAAGACCAAGTGTGTGAAATTTGGATGCTTGGGTTACAAGGACCCGTAAACCAAAAGGTAGAACAAGACTCCAGGTACTACCCCACCTTTTAACTCAATCCCTAGCTTTCCTTTCTCAACCTCTTGAGGAATGGTCCGCAACTTAACTCCTACTTAAATTTTTAAGTCCACAAAGGACCCTAAAGGTCTAAAGCTAGTAGCTCACTTAGTTTCTAAAGTTTGACCCTAGAATCAACTTAGTCTAACCTAGAGTTCTAATTTGCTTAAGAATGCAAGGCCTAGCCAGTTAAGTTCATTTTTTTTTTATTATTTATTATTATTTTTTATTGCAATATGCATAAATGAATGCAAAATGTAGACATGCTATAAACAAATGCCTCAGGTCCTCTCCCCCATGCCTGGTTCAAACAATGTCCTCATTGGAAGCAAAAATAGTTAAAGGAAGATATTACCTGAGGTAGAGAATTGTAGGAGCTAAGGCTCCTCAAGAGTGACCTCGTCAACCAGATGGCCATCCAAAGTAATGTATGGTTTTAACTGTTGACCGTTGATGATAAAGGGAGTTGCTGAAGAGGAAGGGCTTTTAATCTCCACAGCTCCATGCGGAAACACTTTAGTGATTATGTAAGGCCCATTCCAATGAGATTTTAACTTCCCAGGAAAAAGCTTAAGTTTAGAACTGAAAAGCCAAACTTGTTGGTTGGGCTCAAAGGTCTTTCGAAGTATATACTTATCATGCAAGACCTTAGTTCTTTCTTTATAAGCTTGAGAGGTGTCATAAGTATCATTCCTCAGCTCCTCAAGCTCACTTAATTCCAGAAGTCGTGCCTTACCCGTCTTTTCTAAATCCATGTTAACACTTCGAATAGCCCAAAGTGCCCTATGTTCCAACTCAACAGGTAAATGGCACGCTTTCCCATACACAATCCGAAAGGGAGAAGTACCCAAAGGGGTCTTATAGGTCGTTTGATACGCCCACAAAGCATCATTGAGGTTTTGGGACCAGTCTTTTCTATCAGGTCTATTGATCTTTTCTAAAATATTTTTTATCTCCCTATTATTTTTTATCTCCCTATTCGACACTTCAACTTGGCCACTCGTTTGAGGATGGTAAGGGGTAGCGACCTTGTGAGTCACTCCTAGACTCCTGATTAGCCGATTGAAGTGGTGGTTTCGAAAATTAGGTCCCCCATCACTTATAATGGTCTTGGGGCAGCTGAAACGAGATATGATATTGGCCTTCACAAATTTCAAAATCACAGAGTGGTCATTTGTGTGTGTAGGAATGGCCTCTATCCATTTAAAGACATAATCAACTACCACCAAGATATATTCATAACCATGGGACGAAGGGAAGGGGCCCATAAAATCAATTCCCCACACATCAAAAATTTCAACAGATTGAATAGGGTGTTGAAGCATTTCATTCCTCTTCCCAATCGTTCCAGTTCGTTGACATCTAATACAGGCCTTAACAAAATTATGAGAATCCTTAAATAACGAAGGCCACCAAAAATCAGACTGGTGAACCTTAAAAGCAATTTTCTTAGTACCAAAGTGTCCTCCACAATGAAGTTCATGGCAAAAACTCAGCACACTTTGTTGTTCCTCTTCAGGTACACAACGTCTCGATACTTGGTCTTATCCAATTCTAAATAATTCAGGCTTTTCCCAATGAAAGTATCTCGCTTGGGAAATGAATCTCTTTCTTTTTTGCTCATCCCAAGAGCCTGGAGTTTCTCCAGTGACCAAGTAGTTTACGGTATCAGCATACAAAGGTAAAGCTGGTGTTACCGCCATCAGGGTTTCATCGAGAAATGTCTTGCGGATGTCTTCGGAAATGGAGTCATTAGGTGGAAGATGAGATAGGTGGTCAGCCACAACATTTTCTCCTCCTTTCTTTTCACGTATCTCCAAGTCAAATTCTTGAAGGAGTATGATCCACCTAATCAGACGTGGCTTAGAATCTTTTTTAGCAATGAGATGTTTCATTGCCGCATGATCAGTGAAAATAACCACCTTAGACCCAAGAAGATAAGGCTTAAACTTTTGCAGAGCAAAAACTACAGCAAGTAATTCTTTTTCAGTGATGGTGTAGTTTTGCTGCGATTCGGTTAAAGTCTTGCTGGCATAATGCAGCACATGAGGTCTTCCCTCAACCCTTTGTCCAAGGACTGCTCCCACTGCATAATCCGAAGCATCACACATCAACTCAAATGGGAGTGTCCAATCAGAAGCTCGGAGAATAGGTGCAGAGATCAAGGCCTCCTTCAGAGTTTGAAAGGCCTCGGCACACTTTGAATCAAAATTGAAGGAAGATTCCTTCGCCAACAAGTCACAAAGTGGCCTAGAAATTGTACTAAAATTTTTAATAAAGCGCTTATAAAAGCCGGCATGGCCTAGAAAGGATCTAATCTATTTGACATTCGTGGGCAATGGGAGTTTGGAAATAGAATCAATCTTGGCTTTATCTACTTCCAAATCTCGCTCAGATACAACATGCCCAAGTACATTTTCTTTCTGTACCATGAAATGACTTTTCTCCCAGTTGAGGACTAAACCTGTCTCCTTACATCGCTTCAACACATTCTCCAGGTGCAGGAGACACTGGTCGAAAGACGAGCCATAAATGGAGAAGTCATCCATAAACACTTCAACACACTCGTCAATCATGTCCGAAAAAATAGACATCATACATCGCTGGAAGGTTGCAGGGGCATTACATAATCCAAACGGCATACGCCTGAATGCAAAAGTACCGTAAGGACTCGTGAATGTCGTCTTCTCCTGATCATCAGGGAAGACTGCAACCTGGTTGTACCCAGAATATCCATCGAGAAAGCAATAGTACTTTTTCCCTGCCAATTTCTCGAGAATTTGATCGATAAAAGGCAAGGGAAAGTGATTCTTTTGGGTAGTGGTGTTTAGCTTGTGGTAATCAATGCAGACCCTCCATCTAGTTGAGGGTCTGACAACTTGTTCACCTTGGTCATTAAATTCCACAGTAAAGCCTACCTTCTTTGGCACCACATGAATTGGACTTACCCATTTACTATCTGCAATGGGATATATGATCCCAGCATCCAACCACTTCAGGATTTCCTTTTTAACCACCTCCCTCATATTAGGGTTCAAACGTCTCTACATGTCCCTAAATGGCTTGATTGAATCATCAGTATAATTGTGGTGCATGCAGAGTGTAGAGTCTATACCCTTAAATGTCAGCAATGCTCCAAGCAATAGCTTCCTTGTGCCTAGACAAGCATTCAATCAGGGCTCCCTCCTGTGCCTCAGATAGCACAGTCGAAATGATAACGGGGAGCGTAACATTGGCACCCAGGAAGATGTACTTGAGAGTGTTAAGGAGGGGTTTCAACTCAAGGTCGAGGGCTTGTATGGTTGAGGGTTTCATAATAGATGTCCCCATCTCAGGTAGTAGATCTACCTTGGGCAGAGATGATGGGGGAAGAGACTCAGCAGAAACACCCAGCAACTCCTCAAGTTCAAGCATATCCCCTTCACATTCCTCCAAGAGGTGGGAATGCTCATTTAGCATGACATGCTGAAGGGGGTGATGAGTCCATTTTAATGGACTATTGTTACGCCTAAGTACTTTAATTCTAACATAGTACTTTAATAATCACATTAGGTCATTAAATAAGTGCATGAATCATTACTTGAGTTTTTATCTATTTTATCGCATTCTATAACTTAGTATGTAATTATTTTATGCTTTGTTGTTGTAGGAATAATGTTGGAAAAGAGCAAGGAGGGGGGGATAAATTTCCCCCAACAAACGGCTGCCTCAACACCTCCCTCAACCTTCGGCCGGCCTCAACACCCCCCAACAGCCGTCGGCCAAAATTAGTAAGGGATTTGAAAATCCCTTAACTCGCGTGGGGAAAGGAGATAAAAGAGGAGGCTTGGCAAAGGAGAGAGGGCTTCAGATCTTCTTCTCCCCTTGGCAGGGACCCAACCATGAAGAGGGCATGCATTGTGCACACCTTTCGCCATTCAAAATCCCTCACTGCATGCCTGCAACTGCTTGCACTGCCTCCACCATGCCCTTGCAGCCCAAGCGCCCGCAGGCGCGCCCTTACTACACCCTTCCAGCCCAAGCGCCCGCAGGCGCGCCCTTACTACACCCTTCCAGCCTACACCACACCGCGCCATCGCCTTCCACCATAAGTGCCCAGCCTCCAGTGCCCTTGCGCGCCCTGCCTAAGAGCCCTACAGTCGCGCCCCCTCCAGTGCCCTTGCGCACTAGCCTCCAGTGCTCTCACCGCCCCCTCCAGTGCCCTTGTGCGCGTGCCTCCAGCGCCCTGCACCCAGCCTCCAGCGCCCTTGCTGTGCCTAGCTGCCCGCACCCTCACTGCAGACCTCACGACACCTCCTCTTCATCATCTTCTTCCTCTCCAGTGCTTGCAAGTACCTAAAGTCACGCCCGCAGCAGAGTGCCCACAGCAGCCACACGCGACCGCGTGCAAGTACAGTGCAACCACGCACGCCCGCGCGATTGCGTGCATAGCAGCAGTGCAGCCATCCATCGGCGACAGGCTGACGCTCCTCTCTGCCATCCGGCCACCTCCGGCCACCTCCAGTCGCCGCGTCACCACCATTGCGTAGCCCTCGTCGAGACGAGCCTTCCCGCCGCGTAGCTCTTCCCACGAAGCCTCCTTGTGCACGCAAGGAAGAGAGAGGAAGTTTCCTCTATTTTATACTCAATTAGTATTTACATTGAATGCCATTGCCACAAAATGAATTTTGATTTATGATTATTTTATTGTGATGAATTTAGGCCTTAATGCTCATGCTTCTAGATAATTGTTAAACCTTATTATTCATCTCTATGTGCATGGAATTTAATTTTGAATGACATCTTCCTATGCATGCAAGTGAATAGTACTTGGCATACTCTTGCACATGTATAATTTTTTGACGTAAAAATTACATTCACATCCCTGCATTTCTAAATTATTACATGTTCCTTCTTTTTGCCTTGTTTTGCATCAGATTTGAACACGGATTACGCACGTGATTGAATAAATACAAAGGAAAAATATTTTGTAAACTTATTAATCTGTTCCTCCCTATGGATACGACATCCTTTTCGTGGTTTAAATTCATATCTATTTTAATCTTTGATTGAGAGATTTCCACCACATTAATTACGACGACGTATCATTCTATTGCTATTTTAATTAAGTGAAACTCTCTCCATCAGGGGGTCATCACATAACATTGTAGGGGTTGCCTCTTCAATCAGGTCATCAATCACCTCAACTTGAGAACAATCCTCAAGCCTGGCTTGTTTGTAAGCATCAAACACATTAAGCTGGATTTTCCTATTCCCAAAGCCCATTTTCAATGCCCCAGTATTGCAATTGATTGAAGCATGCGAAGTTGCAAGGAAGGGGTGGCCTAAAATGATGGAGGGTTTGGTTGGCTTGTTGGTAGGGTCAGTGTCCAAAACTAAGAAGTCAACGAGAAAGAAGAAATCCTCCACTTTTATGAGGACATCTTCCAAAATTCCTTGTGGTGTCTTAAGTGATCGATCTGCAACTTGAAGGATTACAGGGTTAGGCTTTAGATTGCCTCCCCCAAGTTGTTCATACACGTAGCTCGGAAGGATGTTCACCCCTGCACCCAGATCAAGTAGAGCCTCATCAATCTGTAAGTCACCAATAACCACAGAGATGTACGGGGCTCCTAAGTCCTTAAGTTTCGGGGGTGTGCCATGTTGAATAATTGAGCTAGCAGAATCAGACAGGACAACTTTTGATTGGACCTGATTGCCACTTTTTTGTGCACAGGTTTTTTAAGAAGCGGGCAGAAGATGGAATCTGCCTGATAGCTTCAAGCAAAGGCAGGTTAATCTGCACTTGCTTGAAAGTTTCCATGATCTCATCCATCTTATCTTTGACTCCAGATGAGCCAGCAGAAGTCTGCCCAGAGGTGGATAAGCGCTCTGGAAAGGGCACTCTTGATCTCTGGGTGGAAGGGTTGTCATTTCGAGTAAGGGGTGGAATGGGGGCAACTTCTTCTGGTGGAGTGATTTCAAGTGGAGAAGATTTGGGTAAGTCTTCTCCATGGGGGGTGAAAGTCAGGGTGGATGGTTTTTCAGGGGGTGAGACTTTAGGAGCATCGACTTTGGAAATTTCTTTCCCACTCCTCAGAATAGTCACCGCCTGAGCATGCTCCCTAAAGACAATCCCTTTTCCTTTAGGATTCTCCTTAGCAGCACTGGGGAGCTTCCCAGTTTCACTCTGTCTAACGACCTCAACAAGGTGTCCTATCTGTGATTTCATCTCATGTATAACTTTGTCATGAGATTGGATGATGGCCCTTCGACTTTCTTGCATAGTTCTCAACATTGCATTCAATTCATCCATCTCAGAGGTCTTAGGTTGGGCAAAGGTCTGAGGTTGGTTCATTTGATGGTTTTGAAAGGATTGTGGTTTATAATTCCCTGAATTTGAGACATTTCCTTGTCTCCATGAAAAGTTTGGTTGGTTCCTCCATCCCTCATTATAAGTGTTGGAAAAAGGGTCATTACGAGGTCTAGGATAGAACCCTTAAGCGGCATTTAGATCCGCTTGTACAAGCTCAGGGAATTGGGAGGCCAAGTGGCAGTCCACAGTGGCGTGTGTACGAATGAACTCGGGTTCGACATAAGCCTTTCCATGTTTTGATTTAATAATTGAATCTGATAGGCTAAATTCTGGGTGTCCCTTGCCTCATTCACCTCCAAATTTCTTTGCATGAGAGTGGGTTTTCTATCCATGTAGGCAGAATTCAAGTGAATAGAATTCTCACTCAAAGTATCAAAAAGGTTCCAAGCTTCACCCTCAGTCTTACATAGAAAGGTTCCTGCACAGGCACCATCCATAGTTTACCTATGCGAATCATTAAGTCCAGTGTAGAACCTTTCAACCAGTTGCCACTTAGGCACCTGGTGATGTGGGCAAAGTCTCAGCAAGTCATTAAAGCGCTCCCATGCATCATGGAAAGCTTCCCCATCCTTTTGAACAAAACTCATAATTTCCCTCCTAAAGTGATTTGTTTTGCTCATGGGGAAGTACTTCTTCAAAAACTCCTTCAGGGCATCCTAAGTGTTAATATCATCAAGGGTGTGATACCAATACTTGGCTTTGTCCTTAAGGTAGAAGGGAAAGAGGGTCCACATTTGAGCATCATTAGTAATGCCCTGCAGCTTTACCGTGGAACAGGCCTCAGTGAATTCCTCTATATGCCTGTAAGGGTCTTCCTTAGCAGTACCATAAAAGGAGGGCAGCAAGGATATGGTATTGCTTTTGATCTCATAAGGATTGTACCCTCCAGGTCTAGTAGTTCAGGGCCAGCTTGATTGGTTGGAATGAAATGTTCCTTAAGGCTCCTTTGACCGGCCATTTCTACCCTTAGAAGGTTTCTTCTTAAGATTCTTTCAGGTTCAGGATCAAACACAAGCTGTCTCCTAAGAGAACGCCTACCAAGCATGCACTACAAGCATAATTCAAAAGGACTTGTTCGGTCTTTACAAATTTAGGCTTTTGATTTTAGTTCAAATTGTAGGTGACAAAGCAAGTTGCCCAATCAATTACACGCCTATTGTCAACCTTCGAAATGCCTAAAAAGACCTAGTTGGAGCTTAGGTGTTCTTCCCTAAATCTCAAATGGTAGAGCAAATCCAAAGATGGAAGATTGAGGGATGCAAGTAGGCCTAAGCCTTCCTTTGAAGCTGTGCTTTCATGGTGCTTCTCAACTACCCCCAAAAATCCATGACAGGGTATCCCCCTCTTTGGATTTACAAAACCTTTGATCTCAAGTTCCGAACACTTCAGAATCCAACTGTAGGAGGGCTCTTGTCCTAGTAGTTTTAAGACTTAGGAGTGTCTAAATGCATGCTGTGGTGCAAGAGATATAAGTGTGCATACACTGCAGGGATTTTGAATTTTTAATCGCATGCCACGTTTGAAAATCAAGTCCTTGATTTTTAAATGTCCCTCCTTTAATTAGTCCTTTTTCAAGAATTAAATGTGACCACTTTATTAGATCGCTTCATGACAGATTATGCGGTCTAAAAATTAATCCAAATGCATTTGCATGATAGGTAGAAATGCGAAGTTAGAAATGCATACCTGATTCCAGCATTCTTCATGCAATATGCAAGATAAGAATTAGATATAAATGCTGCTCATTCAGTCCTAAATGATACGACCTAGGGGCAGGCAGCTTCTAGCAGGTAGCTCATTTTTTTTTTCTTTCTTTAGCTACTTATGCACAAGCAAATTAAGGGTAAGTAATCCAAAAACAAAAAAATCTAAATCTAAAGAAAAGGGAACAGGTTCCCAAAAATCAGCCACAATTACTACAAGGGTGGGAAAATAGAAATAAAACTTATGACACGGAGAATCTCCTATGGAGGCAGGATCTAGGTCTCCTACATCCTCCTCGCTTGTAGGCGTCGCTCAAGGTTGACGTCGTCTCTTAGATGTGCCTGTCACCTCTCTCAAATTCCTCGCACAAATTCCTCGCATAGAAAAGATAATAAATGGTTAGATCACTGTGTAATGAGAAATAATCAGAAATAAAAATCAGGTGAAATTATTGCATCTGTTGCCTCCCCGGCAACAGCGCCATTTGATAAGACAATTTTCGCTTTCGAATAATGTATTAAGATAATTTGTTGTTGTAGGATCAAAGTGGTGGAAAATCGCTTAAAAAAATAATTAAAATTAAAATTTAACCACTCACAGGAGAGCGAGTCATGTCCACAAGGAGGCAATGACTTATTTAAACTCGCAATTAGGTCAAAATCAAGTTCGCTAAACTATTCACCAGATTAAACAATGCCTGTGTAGCTCTGAAAGTAAACCTTAAATTTATGGAGAAGTCAAGGGGTGTTAATGTAATTTTTACGTTAGAAAATTATCCATGTGCAAGAGTATGCCATGTACTATTCACTTGCATGCATACTAAAATGTAATTCAAAATTAAATTCAATGCACATAGAGATGAATAATAAGGTTTAGCAATTCTCTAGAAGCATGAGCATGAAAGCATAAATTCACCAAAGTAAAATAATGATAAATTAAAATCCATTTTTGTGGCAATGGCATGAAATGTAATTATTAATAGATGATGAAATAGGGGATTAGCTTTGGGTGGAGCTTGTGCACTGATGAAGGAGAGATGGACGGCGAGTTGGTGACCAGAGGTAGCCCACCTTGATCCGCACCTGACAGTGGCGGCGGCTCGATGGATGGTGGTCTGAGCCAGCCTAACGGAGGAAAGGTCGGCGGTGGGTGGTGTTAGCTGCTGTTGGCCACGCGTGCTGCAGGTGCGTGGAGGGGCAGCGCGCGGGTGCCGGGGGCATTGCAGGTGAGGCTGGAGGATGCGCACTAGGCAACAGTGCATGGGCGTGCTGGTGTTGGGGTGGAGGTGCGTGGTGGGGTTTGATGGCACCGACTGCAGGTGTTGCAAGGAGGCGCGAGGAGGGGCTGAAGCGGGGGCACTGGGGCGTTGCAGGTGTTGTTGGAGGCGCTCTGCAAGGGGCAAGAGCACGCGGGCGTGCTGGCTGGTGAAGGTGCACGGTGGGTAGGCGCGCTAGGTGAGGGCGTGCAGGCGCTGGCGTGTGCACTGGAGCGTGGGTGGACTGGAGATGAAGGTGCAGGAGTGCAGGTGCGAGGTGGCGCTGCTGGTGAAGGTGCGTGGGGTTTGATGGCGCGAGGAAGCATGGGTGCTGGGGTGTGGGCGTGCTGGCTGGTGAAGGGGCGGGCGTGCAGGCGCTGGCATGGGTTGCTGGCTGAGGTGAGGGCGCGCGATGGGCAGGCATGTTTGGCAGGGTTGAGGTGCGGGCAGGAGGAGCTGCAGGGACTCTTAGCGGTGTGGGTTGTCACCCCACACGCCCACGGTGGTGGAGTTGCACTGCTGTGGTGGGAGGCCGGTGGTATGGAATGGATGAGAAGTAGGGTTCTCTACGCACAGTGAGGAGCAAAGGTGTGGTGGCCTCCTTGTGAATGGCAGCCCTTCCTTCTCTTTTGTAGCCATGGCTACAAAGATTTGAAATTCAAAAGCCACTGTAGAATCAATGCTGATGCGTAGGAGGAGGAGGTGGAGATGGAGGAGTTACCTGCAAAGGAGAAGAAGAAAAAAAAGAATAAAATAATTAAGGTTATTTATAGATAACTCCTTAACTTCTATGTTAATTAAAATAGTACACCTAATTAATTAACTTATTAAATATATGCAACCCTAGGTTAATTCTAAATGCTTGAATTATGCACTTAAGCTAAAAATAAGAATTAATTTATTTACATCCTAATGTATGCTATCTAAATGTTAAAATTAACTTAATGTCTAGACACTTAAATACTTAAATAGCCCACAAATATGGGCTAATCAAAGATGACTTCATTTTAGCTTAGGAAGCTCAAGTCTAGCTCCCGGGGATTCATCTTAGCTCAACTTAGTTGAGCTAAGCTACCTTAGCTACCCCAACTTGCTTGATCCTCCCTGGGAGCACCAAACCTAGCTCACCTTAGCTCATTATGGTAGAAGCTAGCTCACTTTAGCTTGGCTTAGCAGCTAGCAAAGAACTAGCAAGCTAAGCCAGCTAGAGTAGCTCCATGCCACCCTCTTCAGCAGCTGTCAGCTCCAGTTCAAGCTCCAGATTTCTCCTTCTCAGCTCCCCTCTTCAAACCCTAGCTCCCATTGCCTACTCCTCTACTCTATTACTAGCTAAGCTAAGCTTAGCTAAGCTTAGCTTAGCTTAGCTAGACTCCAGCTCCCTTGGCCATTCGCCACCTTAAAACCCTACCTAACTAGCTCCACCAACTACCTTTACCTATAAGTCCACCTAGCTAACCTAGTCCACCCCTAAGTTGGCGCCAACCCTAGCCACCTTTTCACCCCTCACCTCCCTCCCCAAAACACCCTCATAACCACCACCAAAATGGCACCAACCCATCTCACATCACCACCCTACAGTTCACCAACCAACCCATCTCCACCATTGATTTTTGGCACCAAGAATACCCCTTCTAGAAGCTAAAGTTGGCGCCAAGACAAGGTGCCCTTCCACCCCATACTCGACCACCAAAGGTCACCATCAAACCCCCTTCACGCCCCCTTGGTTGGCGCCATTTAACCCTCTCCATTAGATCCCTAACCACCTCCCATCAAGCCATCCTAGCCCTCCACTAAAAACCATGCCAACCACCTCCATCCCACTCTATAAAAACCCATCACCCACCACCATTTTCACCATCCTCCATTAGTTTAGTCTACCATATACCCACCATAATTCAAGGCCAGGGAAGGAGAAGAATAAAAGAAGATTAAGGGGGCATCCTACTCGCCCCCTTGGTGCCTTCTTCCCCTTTTTCTTCTCCCTTGTGCCACGCCAAGGAGGAGGAGCACTCCACCACTAGGAGGACGGTTAGGCAAGGAGGAGCAAGGGTGGTGCACACCCACCCTTGAAGGAGATCATTGAAGGTGGTAGCTTCCACCTTGGAGGAGCATCTCAAGGAAGTAGGAGGAGCCCTTTTTAAGCCTAGGAGCCCCTAAGCTTGGAGCAAGGATTCCCCTCTTCACCAACAATTCAGGAGGACTTGTGTTTTATTTTATTTGTTGTAATTATCTAGTAGTAGAAGCATTCATCTACTAGGTTTTTCTGTAAAACACTTTCTCATTAATTTAGTTGTCTTCTTTGAAATTTCTTTTTAGTTGCATTTTAATTGCTGTGATTCTATCACTCTTCACTCCCTCTCCCTAATTACTCTAGGCCTCCACGTGCCTAGAGTGAGCTTAGGGAGAGGAATTATGTCACTTAGGTGTTAGCTTAGTGCTTGTAGTTATTTACTTTCCCGCCAACAACTCGTGTTTTCCTTCGTTATTTCAAAACCCAAAAAAATGATATATTGAAAAAGACCAAAAAGAAAGTTGAGATCGATTTTTCAAGCAAGGGATTTGATTTGCAAACAATTTGGCCTCCTTGGACGACCTTAGATACCCCACTATCTAGGTTTATAAATTTAAGAGTTGATCGATTTTGCGTGTTACAACGACGTATTTTACAAACTGCGTAAAACACGATCAGGTATTGTGGATATATTTGGCCTATGTGCTAATGTGGAATTAAGAGGTTAAGTGGTTGAGGCACTGTTGGAAAATTTGAGTTAATTGCTAATATTGAACATGTGCTTAATATGGGGATTTATGTGGTGATTCAAATCACCATTATTTTGAGATTCTATTCTTTTTACCCCTTTATTTCTTGAGATACAAATTGGCTTATCATTGAACATCATTCTGAGCAGTTTATTCATTGAATATCTTTCATTGTGATTCATTTATTGTGCTCATTTAATTCATATTGGGATTAGTGCGTGAATTCCATATTTGTTCCCTGCAAATGACCTCAAACTCCAAATAGATTTCGAGTTTATAAATTTAAGTGTTTTGTGTAATTTTTGTCCTATACTACAATGCGTATTTCTAAGCATCGACAATTTCACCCTCAAACATTTTAGTATCATTGCCGGGGAACAATGTGCAATTCACCACTAATCATATCTTTATTGATTGATTTGAGCATTAACTTGCCCTATTTATTTTGCTGTGATTTTGCGAGGTACAACATGAAGAGATCTTCCATGCAATCAACCACTCCTGGGGTAGGTAAAATTTCTCTTCTTCCCTAGTCAACCACATAATCTTGGGAAGAGAAAAAAGGAAACAAATGAGTTAGGATCCACTTGCCTTATTTCTATAGTAATTATCATTCAAAGGCAAAAATTCCCTGATTTGCGAACTTGATTTATATTTGCTTGAAGATTGAGACGATTTGATTAGAGATCCCCATCTTGATTTCCTGTACCTATTAGGGATTTACACTTAAATTTTCGACATCTTGGACTACTTACATTCTTGTTTAAGTCCAAGGTGCTATATTTGAGATTAAATTAGACTTGGAAGAAGAACCAATTAGGGTTTCCACTTTATGGTTGTGAAGTGATAGTACACACTTGCATGCATTAAAAGGAAATTAACCCTCTTGTATTTGTGTGCCACCCAAGCCCTTGGTTGAAGAGAACTATTCAAGAAAAGCCCTAAAATCAGGCTCTAAATCCACTTGAACCCTAAAATTTTGGACCTAGTACCTGAGAGTCAATTTGGGGTGATTTTGGGTCTTGTCCCAAATTTCATCGTCCATCTTTAGGGTAGGCTAGGCAAAGTTGGTTTACTTTGTGGACCAACAAACCTCCAAATTAGGTCACAAATTAAAACTTCTAATCAAGTGAAATTCAAGGCACAAATTAGGACTAAAATTGGTAGACTTAAGGTCTCAATTCACACATTCTGATCTACTTGGAATCACAGTGACAAGGTAGGTCGGGTGGGAGAAACCCTGTAACCTGTGGGGATGCTCTATTGTATAGGGGTCTTTGCGGGGCTCTCTCTTCTTGGTTGCCTAAGTAATTCTTGGGTGTGTGGATTTTTGATTCAAAGGTATCATCTGCCTTGAAATAGCCTTAGTCATCCAAAAATCTTTGGGTGCCTTGATTGGCTCTAATTAATATCCAGTCCCTGATCTATTCTTTAGAGCACATACATAGGAAAGGTCTCTAGGTTTTTAACCTAGAGGCCTACATTAGAGTTGATCTTCTGTGGGATTTATGATCTGATCTAATCAATTCAATCTGAACCTAAATTTGATTCTACATCTTGATCCATCACCTGATTTGAAAATGCAACCTGACAATTTAGGAAGACTGTTTAGGAAAACTAAATCCCAAATGAGCATGAAAGAGAAAATGATCGAGGCTGCTCTTGGACATCATAATGAGTATTATAAAATCTCAAATCCATTTAACAAAATTCATGTTAATGTTTGAAAAACAACAACCCACATTATAAACCGTGTTGCAATGATATTGACACAAATAATACATGGTTCAACTCGGGATGATCTCTTATTAGAATATATTGAATTGAGAAAATTACATAGCAATGAGTATCTACAATGTTGGTCAAATCTCCCACTTTTGGAAAAACACCAAGGTCTCATGGAGAAATGTGGAAAATTGTTGAATATGGTGTATGAAGCCATCAATAAAAAATATCCATATATCCACTCGGAACTGATGAGACATCTTGTAACAACATTTTGGCGCCGTTGTTGGGGTTAGAAAATCGAGGTTGTTGTGGGCCCCCAACCCAAATGGAATCAAATTTAAACTTTGTGCAAAATGACATACTTGACCTTGACATTGGTTGGGTGGATCCAGTTGCAAGAGTTCTTGATTCTGAACTAGCCTTAGAGAGCCATGAAGTTGGTTCACTTGCCTTGATTTCCCAAACACCTGTGATGAGCATGAATCAAAACCTCTCAAGGATGCAATTCCTGAACTTATCTTGTTAAGGTAATCCTTGAGAGTGATTCTGACATCCCAATAGAACCATGTCCATATTCTAGTGACCCAATCACTACCCTTGATCTAGAATCTTGATCCGAGCCTATTTGGGATGATCAAGAGGCCCAATGTGATGAGAATCTTATTTTAGATCTGGATCATGATTTTGGGACTATATTTGATGATTACACCTCTCCAAACTCCTTAAAGGCACAAATTGATTTTTTAGAAGTCAAACCGATTTACAATACAGAAATAGAGGAGTTGGAAGAGCTGGGATTTAATTGGGTCTACCTTAGGAGACAAGAACCTAAGCCTATGCCTAATAAGGACACCTCTTTGGGCTCAGAATTTGAGATTAGGTTAGATCCAAATCAGGTTGTTGATTCTATGCATCGTGATTTGTTCTGTGGTGGAGGCCCCAATATGGAATTAGGTTCAAAAACTGATTGTCGCAAATTTTATGATGATTTCGAATCATACTCTGATTTTGGAGAACCTTTGTTTCTTGATGATTATAAGCCAATCTACGACCTCAGTATCCATAACTCGTTCTTTGACTCTGATTCTGAGGTCCCTGATCCCGAGATCATTGATTCAAAATCACGTTCCATTGAGTTGGAATAATTCTTTTATGATCTGCAGGAATAAAAAATAGTAAGTGCCGAGAGTGTCCACAATCCAGAATTTGAATCTTTTGCTAACTCAAATTTCCATGATCCTACAAGCACTCTCCAGGCATTTACATTTGATTTGGATGAGCATCATGAAAACTTTTTAGATGAACCTATCTTTGAATCATTTCTAGAAGAGCCCTAACTGCACCAAGATTTTGAAGAAGCCACACCTTCCATTACAGAGCCAGAGCCTACCAAAATTTGATCCCAACCTCGAGCTGCCACCGGAATCAATTTCTACTTTGATTCACCTCCTCTGATCTGGTTGCATATGATTCACCTCCATCTTTTAATCAGGAATCGAACATTGATCAGACCATTAATCGCGTCTTATCCTTCTCTACTCTCATCCATAGGGTTCCTATATCCTCTACAGATTCATTGACTTTTGAGGACCCCTACTCTAATCAGGCTGAACCAATTCAGCCAATCCATAGAATCTCATTTCCATATCTTTCTGAGTTACATAGTATCCGGTGGGCTCCACACTTACTAATTCATATCCATCAACCCACTAGACTGATTGGGTTTGGTCTGCATCATCAGCCTGTTGATTTGAACAAGCACCTAATTGGACCAACCAGGTTACTGATCAAGGTGCTTGTTCTACAAAATTCCTCTGATTTGACCAGCCCTTCTCCTTGACCACCTTTTGCTTGGCTGAAGACATTGAATTTAGCACTTAACGGGAGGCAATCCATCATTCCAAAAACCTGGGACCCTTTTGATCATCCTTTTGAGCTACACTCCTACACTTTTGAGTTCAACTTAGAACAGCTGACTCCATGATGAGGTGGAGATTCGTCACGAAAAGATTTGAGTTTCGAAACTCATCGTCGTAGTTCGATTTGCAAGAAAATCCATCAATCAGATAATATTTATAACCAAAACTCAAAAGGTGAGTCTCAGGTCGAACATTGGGAGGTGAATGCTTGGTTTGAAAAAATCCACATTTGGTTTTTATTTCTTTTTGTCATTTTTATCTTTTATAATTTTTTTTGTATTTTTATCAAGCAAGAGATCAGGTCGATGAAAACTTTATCTACTTGCAAAAATAATGCAGAGAGAGAGAGATAGAAAGAGAGAAAGAGAACAATCATATATTTCTGATCAAATGTTTCTACAACTATGAAAGCGGAAAAACTATACTACAAAGGAGAAAAGATAGAGATAGGTGATAAGAATTCCCCTCGACGATTGCTTGGAGGACGACTCGCTCTGACGACGCCCCGAAGAAGGTGGTGAGGAGCGGGATGAGGGAGAACAACGATGGAGGAAGGAGGATGAGCAGGACATCATCACGGTGAGGATCTTCTTTTGGAAGGAGGTAAGAGGACAATCACGGGATGCTCCACGAATGGGAATGAGAGGTGGGAAAATGTTTGATTTCCACTCTAGAGGAGCATCCTGGGCTTGGGACAAGCTCTCTCTAGAGCCTTGGAGGTGGTGAGGAGATGAAAGGAAGAGATGGTGAAGAATGGAGGGAGGTAGGTCCTTTTATAGTGGAAGGAAGAGGAAGAAATCCGTCCAAGGGCTTTAGTGACAGCTGCAATCGTCACTAAAAACCATGCAAGTTGTTGCTGAAGATCCGCTCCACCGCTGGCACGTGCATCATGTGCCTATGCCCCTCGTTCCTTGTCGCATGCGCCCGCGCGCTGGCGCTAAGCTTGTGTGCGCAGTGGATGCATTATGTGCTTGTGCACGCTGCAAAGATGTGCTATGCGCATGGCTGATGTATCCAATTGCGAATTAGGGGGCGCGGGGATTCGAACCCGCGTCCCTCCCTTGGAAGCCAGAACCTCCACCATTGCGCCATACTACCCGAAGTGTCGAGAAGATGGCGTGGGAGTTGCGGGCCCAAGGGAACCTTAGCCATTGGATCTTAATCTAATAGCTGTGGTGAGAGATGATGGGGTGCCTGTAGTCGCTGATGGCCGATGTTGGGCAGCCTAGATGGCGCCACGTGGTGCCATTTGGGACATCCATCTTCTTTCTATTGCAAAGGGTGCCATGGTACTCGGATCGAGATGATTTCCATGTTGTCGGATTGCGATCATCGCACTAGATCCATCCATACGATCGGATTTTTCATCTGAAGCTCATAAGGATGTCACATTGCCCCCTGGCCATTGATCTTCTTCAGACTTCATTTGGTACTACGAGACCCCGATCTAG
The DNA here is from genome assembly GCA_037157565.1 of Thalassia testudinum. Taxonomy (NCBI): domain Eukaryota; kingdom Viridiplantae; phylum Streptophyta; class Magnoliopsida; order Alismatales; family Hydrocharitaceae; genus Thalassia; species Thalassia testudinum. Next base: position 1,989,009 of record JAZHRO010000028.1, read on the forward strand.
ACGATCTCAGAGGCATTAGACTTCGATCGTCATCCTGATTAGATCCGTATGGTCAGATCATCCATTTGAGGCCCTGAAATAAATCTCCTTCCATCCTTGACATAAAGAGGATGTAATTAACTTAAAATATACACAACTCTAAATGTAGAATGATGCATTCTATGCAATATTTATAATATGAAATGCAAATCTAAGCCTAGGAACATGCATGAATAGGCATTTTAACCTAAATAGATGTGTCTACATCATACCCCCATGCCCATCTTTTGCTAGTCCATAGCAAAATTAAACTACATGCTATGTATATAAATAGAATTAGGACCCGATCGCTTAGGCCTAAGTTGTTTATTAACAATAGAAAATTTCAACTAAGGTCCTAACTACGAAAACTCAACAGTACCCAGGTATTTATCAAAATGCTGACCGCCCAAGTCCTTGCCTTATTTGAAAAGGGAGGATACATTTGTTTTTTTTCTTCTTTTCTAATTTTTTAGACTTTTGGAGTTTGAGAGTTTCGGGATAACTTTTTATGACTACTCGACCTGCTCAAGACTCGAGAAGGACTCTAAGTACTAAGCATCTTGTGAAATGGTGATAAACTCACTAAGCGACCGTTAAAATGGACTTCAGGTTTTTACGACCCTAGGTGACCTAAAAAATTCTACCTAAAGGTTTATCTTTCCGATCAGTAGCTTTCTCCCTACTTCTTTTTTCTATTTTCTTACGGGGTCAACACAAGGGCGAACCCAGTGTATATCTCCCCAGCTTATTTTACTTCTTCGCTTCTTCTTAAGTGTTTAGGAATTATTTGTGCATTTTTGTGAGCTGGACTCTAGACAACCGGCTGACGAGCTATTACCACCGACCACTTGCTAGCCATACTTGTAAGGTGAAGTGTGGCTTTATTTATTTATTTTTTATTTTCTCCTTTTTCTATTTTTTTCTTTTTCTTTTTCTTTTTGGGTGTTTCATTTTCTCTTTTTTACTAAGTAGGTGACTTACCTGATCTAAGATTTACCTAAAGGTAATAGGAAGAGAATGGTTGTGTGGCTGGGCTCTGGACAACCAGCCGATGAGCTGTTACCACCGACTGAAAGAGCGATCTTCATTTTCGATAAAAATTTTAACATAAAATGATGTGTCGTTATAGTTCGTTGCATGGTAGAAAATCACTTTTCAAAACATTTAATATTCAAAATCTAACCACAAAAATAGTTAGGTTGTCTTCATAGGGAGGAATTAGCCTATTAAAAATGATTAATGATGCCTCAAGTATTTGGGAATATCAACGGATGTGTGTGCTAACTAGTGCTCTCGTTTCCAACATAAATTCTCAATATAGATAATTAATCAAGAATATAGGTGTGCAAATACAAAATCACCACCATGGAAATACCCGAATTGTGATCTTGGTACTAACAAGCACTGTCAAATTTAATTAAAACAGAATTCGTTCCCTATAACAAATATCCATACTCGATTATTCATGAGATGAATTTAACTATATGCAATTCAAGTAGAATGGAGGGACATCTATGCAAATTCACATCAATAAATTTATTCATTAAATAAGTGAATAGTGTACCCCCGCAATGGTAAACTTGGTAATTTTTAATTGGACACTTGCTGTAGCAAAACAGGGGATGTTCTCCCCTTTGCTTGCGCACGTAGAGGAGGGCTTCGTCAGAGGAGATGCTCTGGGGGAAGGTCAGCTGGAGCGAGGCCTTCGTGATGACGATGACAGGGCGTTGAGAGGTGGCCGAAGTTGGCAGGTGGTAGCGACTGGAGTTGGGGGGACGTCGGTGGCTTTCTGTGGAGGTTGCGTGCATGGGACACGTAAGGAGGGAGGTCACCGGCGAGGATCGAGGAAGGTCCGTCAAAGTGAGGGCTTCCCGTTAGAGATCTTGGTGTGGGTCGAGGTGGCCGCCGATGGCCTGTTGGAGGAGGAGAACGGCTGGCAGTTACAGGTTCTGAAAGGGCGATCTTCGTTTTCGTTGAAAACTTTAACATAAAATGATGTGTCATTGTATTTAATCACGTGGTAGAAAATCGCTTTTCAAAACATTTTAAATTTAAGAATCTAACCACAAATAGTTAGGTCATCTCCACAGGGAGGAATTCACCTATCAAGCAAGAGTAATGATGTATCAAGTAATCAGAAATTTCAATGGATGTGCGTGCTAATTGGTATTCTCATTTCCCGCATAAATTCTCAATTTAGATAATTAACCAAGAATCTGAGGGTGCACATGCAAAATCACCACTATGGAAATACTAGAATTGCTACCTTAATACTGACAAGCATCATCAAATTTATCTAAATCAGAACTTAATTCCCATAGCAAAGATACATTTAGCTTAGTCAAGAGATGAATCTAATGTAATTGCATGCAATTCCATTAAAGTTGAGGGTCATTCATGCACTTTTACTGCAATATAATATTAAGATAAATAAATAAATAGTAGATTTGACAATGGCAATACTTGTAATTTTTAGTAGGCTTTTTACTGTTGAAAAACAAAGCATTGCTCTCCTTGGCGCACACGAGGAGGAGGGCCCACAGCTGAATGCGCTGTGCTCAGAGTAGATCGATCGGGACGTGGGCTTCTCATTGGTGGTCGTGGCGTCGACGGAGGTGGCCGGCGGCGGCCAGTCGGAGCCTTGGATGCCGTCGGCGGCGGCTTATGCGCGGGTGCGTATGGACGGTAGGAAGGGCTGCCGCGGTGTGGGCAACCTTGTGAGGGCAAGGCGAAGTCGATGGCGCTGTTGGAGCGAAGCTTCGTGGCACGTGGAGGTGGCTGCACTAGGAGATGGACGACCGGTGATGGGTTTCTTTGGGGAAGAAGATGAACAGTGCGGTGTGAATATGGCTGCGCGTGCAGCTGTACATGCTGCGAGGTTGCACGCTTGCACTATGCGCCTGCGCGGTTACGCGCTGCGTGTGGCTGTAAGGGCGCGACACTTGCGGGAGTTGGTTGGTGTTGCAAGGGCACGCGTGCACGCGGTGGACAGGCTGGCGTGAAGGCGCTGGAGGGGGGTTGCGCCTGTGGGCGCCTGGCTAGAGGGGTGCTGAAGGGGCGCGGCGAGGTGGAAGCGCTGGAGAACTGCCTGTAGGCAGTGCGGGCGCAGCCCTGTGGCCGTGCAAGGGTAGGCGCAGTGCTTACGGGCGCTTGGCTGTGCTTGGTGCAGGCTGGTGTAGCGCTTGCAGTAGAGGCTGTGGTAGGCGGTGGATGCACAGTGCAAGCCTTCAATGTTCGCAGTGCATGCAGTGGATATCCCCTCAAGGGGGAGGAAGCCGATCCAGCCTTTCCTGTGCACTCCCTCTTTTATCTCCTCTCTCCGCCTCTCAAGGGATTTTCAAATCCCTTTACTAATTTTGGTCGGCAGTTGTTGAGGAGCTGTTGAGGCTGGCCGGAAGACTTAGTTGAGGCCGGCAGCTGTTGGGGAGGGGAGAATTTAATTCACCCCCCCTTAGCTCTTGCAATTTATTCCTGCAACAACAAAACGTAAAATAATTACATATTAAATTATAGAATGCAATAAAATAGATAAAAACTCAAGTAATGATGCATGTACTTATTTAATGAACTAATATAATTATTAACCAACATATAATGTTAGAATTGAATTACTTAGACGTAACAATAGTCCATTAAAATGGACTCATCAAATACCCTCATGCCTAAGATTTGCTAGTCCCTAGCAAAAATGAAAAATAATAGAAGTAATTAGAAGATTTCTTCTATTCTTATTTCAAAACTTTAGAGATCTAGACAAATGTGAAGTTATGATAGCCTAGGTAATAGATCCAAGTGAAAGAGCCAATTCGCATTGGGAGTTCGTACTTCACCCTTGGTAAATATTGTTGTCGGGATAGGCAACTACTTCCTTCGGGGATAAAGTAGAAGATAATCTATAATTTGACCCCGGCGTTTGGCTTAGGTAGGAGATATCGAGTTGAATGGATTTGTATTTGGTGGCACACACTCATCTGGTGATATATGTAGTCTAGTACTGTAGACTCTAGATTTCTAGACTATTAGACAAGTCAACTCAGAGAGAGGCTAAACAACTGTGCTCTCTTTATGTTCCTGGGTGCTCACTCTTTTTCTTTCTTTTCTTTCCGAGATCACAAATCTTGCCAGATTTAGTAATTGTACTCACTGTTTGGTGGCCTCACATGGCATCTGCACTTCAATTAAAGTCCCAATAACTCTACAACTAAGTTAGAATCCTCAACCAGTATTCGGGCGATCAGAAATACTAAAAGGTAAGTATGGGTCATATTTGGTGGAATGCGATAGGTGTTTTGTTGTCTTAGAAACAATATTACATTATAAACTTAGACTTTTTTTTTTATAAATATAACTGTTTCTTCTTTTTCTTCTTCTTTTTTCTTTTTCTTCTTCTTTTTTTATTATTTTTTTTATAAATCAACATAATACGACACAGACTTTTATTTATGAGGCATTATTAGGGATGATGATGGTCAAGAGGATGTTGTGTGGCTTATTTAGTGGAAGTGCCTATTCTCGGCACCGGGAAAGAATGGATAGGACAGGCATATTTTTGACCTTTGACACTATTACCCTCTTTTAGCTGAGGACTCTATGAAGGACGGTCGTAACCATCCACCATAGTCATAGCTTTATTAAGACTCCATCTCTGTGTATCTGCCTTATTTGGTGACTCTCAAGAATTCACACAAAGTACGCACACAGGAATAGAGAGTGAAAACTACACCTAACTCTGAAGTATCTTCATCTAATTATCCAAAACTTAAGAGTCCTTGCACTAGACTCAGTGTACCAGTAATCTCTCTACTTTCTTCTCTCAAATATGAGGTGGATCTACTAGAAGATAGTACACCTGACTCCCTATGAACTGTCTAAGGGTTTAGTAGGCTATAAATGCTTATTGGTTTTCCTCAAGGATCCATTACCCAGTCTACATGCACGTGAAATAAATGTACTGGATTCTAAACTTAAGAAATAATTCAAGAAGAAAAACCTCCAATGGCAAAGGTATTCTGCTAGGGACTAATCCATTCAGCTCAAGAAAAGAGGATTTTTTTGTTTTATATGCTAACCTAAATGCATGAATACTTCCTAAAATGCAAATACACCCCCCCATGCCTAAATCCTACAATGTCCCCATTGTAAAATTAAAACAGGAGGAGAAAGGAAAGACATCACCTGACAATGGTGTTATTCTGATCGCTGGGTTGCCTCCCAACAAGCGCTGCATTTTCTGTCAGCAGCCAAACTTAGAAGGAACCTATAAGTCTGGTTCTAAACAGAAAAAGTTAGGCCCTAAAAATATGCGTAATAGTGCCGGCCTAGAAAACAGGTAGCCACGGATGTTGGTGAGCTGATGATGCAACGTAATACCAAATGCTCGCCAGAAGATATGAAAGCGAAGAACCTCGTTGGCTACCTTGGGAGGTCTAGGAATAATAAACGGAATATGAAAAGGGACCTCCCGAAATAGAATAAGTGGAGGATAACAAGGATCCTCCAGAGCAAGACGGGTTTTAAAAGATATAAACATTATTAGTTCAAACCCTTGAATGGCGAGAGTAAAAGTACAAGCATCAATCCACACTCGCCATTCTACCGGAGGATGTACTGGCCTAATATGTTCTCTAGAAAGAATGAACATGAGCAGAGATCTGAGCCAAGGATTGGTTAGGGAGTATAAGGGTTGTTTGCAGTGTTGGAAGGTAATGGTTAAGTCTAATGAGGGCTTAGTTGGTGTTAGGTTCAATTCCAACAATGATTCAGATTGTGTACACTCCCTAACAGTTATAGACAATTGCACATTACCTGCTTAGCATTAATGATCGGAGTCATATTTGAATTAAGGGTAGAGTCCAAATTACAACACTTTGATGGCAGGGTCAAAATATCTGAATCATTATCATTAAGCTCATCCCCAGATTCGTTTGGTTCACTTAAATTTTTGTCGGGGTGTATATGTGATTCATTAATGAAGACAGGAGTTGGATCAGTATCCCTAATTATTCCTAAAGGAAGATCAGTCTTAATATTTTGGAGCAATCCTATATCATTGAATTTGTCATTCTTCTCGGGGTATAAATCCTCAATTGACGTGTTTTGTCCCCGAGAGTCTCCCATAGACTTCTCATTATTTTGTTTGTCCTCCTCTAATATCAACTCCTGCTTTGATGGAAGATGACTCTCAAAAGAAAGGAGGAATCTGGATTTCACCATATTGTTTATATCCTTTGGAGGTAAATTCTCAAATGATAAATAATTCCCTTGTGATTCACTCCAGATTTTCAGTCCAGGTTCCTCTATTGGGGCATCCCCATCATTTGAAATAGACTCTTCATATCCCTGAGACCAAAATTGATCTAATTCATCCTTCATTCCCTTAGGGTCACCTTCATTGGTTGCATTTAAATCCTCAGGATGCTGATTGGTAGGTTTTGATTTCCTAAGTGGAGGGTCAAGAGTAGGCTCACTAAGGATAGAATGGGATTCCACCAAATAATCAATAGGGGAAGTGATAGGAACAATATAACCTTGACCTGGGTTGGTAGGGGTAAGGAGAATACTGTCTTTGGGGTCAAGGTCCTCGAGAGGTACCATCTTCCCTTGCTTTTCACTCCAATAAAGCTCGAGTGGATAATCACTATGATCGTTGTCCTCTAGTGGCCGTGTCTCATTGGGAGAGTCTAAGTGATAGCTACATAAAACTGGATCCCTATTGTCATTGGGTTCCTCAGAATTATTTTCATGATCATGATCGTATGGGTAGGGATCAGGATTATTGGGAAGCATGTAGCTAAGTTGTCATATTTCTTCATTTAACTGTTGACTATTCCTCAACATCTCTCCATTGATTCCATCATTTTCTTTTGCTATTTTTGCATTTCTATCATAAAAGAGGAGAGGCTACTATTATCAGGTTGGGGAGGATAGTCAATTTCAGGCTTTGGTTGCCTAGGGGTATTGGTCCAACCTCGATACGAAAAATCATGAAGGGTGGGAGGGTTGGGTGTTTGCATAGAAGTAGGGATTTCAGGGTTGGAAAATCTCGCTCCTAGGCTCTGCTCAAAAGTGGGAGTTATTGGGCCAGTACTCCCAGGATAAGAATATGAATGATCCCATGAATTGTTAATGTATCCATCAAAGGATGGACACGCTCAGGACATGGGATCCTGATTGAAAGATGGGAAGTATTGACTCTGATAATCAAAAAGATAGGACTAAGCGTGATCCATTTCTTTAAGCAAAATAATTTTAACTCTCTTAGAATTTAGAAGAATTCAGAATACAAGCAGAAACTTCCTAGAGAGTTCTACTGTCAAAGCAAATGCAAATTCAATGGGATCTGTTTTTAGTAGATTGTAGATCTTAGAATTATATGTTCAGTTGGTGGCCAAACAAGTTTTGCAAAAAATTACGCTTCCTAGGCTAACCTTCGCTAGTGCCTATAACCTACTCGCAAGGGATGGAAGTCTCAAATCGAGCCCACACACGAGGAACTGAAGTAACTTGGTGGATAGGCTTGTTGATTTTCGACTAACTTCCCTTGTGGTGCAAAAGAGGAGAGGTAGAAATTTATCTAGTGACCTTATGTATGAGGTTCACAGTGTCTCAAGTGTGCAAACATATGATCGTGTTTTGATTTTTGAAATTTCACAAACAGGATCTTTTTGCACACAATTTTCAGTCACAGATTTAAAAGTCCAACCTCTTAGCAGTCCCAATTTTTAAAGTGACCACTGAATTAATTCAATTTAAGCACTTTAGTGGTCTTAGGTTTAGGTTCAATGCACATGCATGACAGGTAATTGATGCTTAAGAGAAGATATACCTTACTCCAACTTTCTTCGTGCAATGAATGTATGTAATGCAGGAAAAATAAACTAGATGCTGCTCATTCAGTCCTAGATGGTTGTCCTATAGCTATGCAGCTTTTAGCAGGTAGTTCGAATATATATATATTTTTTATAACAATAATAATAAACAAACAGACCTGATCTAACTAACTAGTCGAAATTTAGTTCAAACAGTGAAAATAATAATATAATCTAAATAAATGGGAACATGCTCCCAAAAATACGCTCCCACATACAAGAGTGATAAGAAATAAAGAAGCACGGGGCACACGTTCCCAAAAATACCTGACATTGGTCCAAAAAAATAATAATTAAAATCTAATGTCTAAACTAAATCTAAACTAAGCTCAACTGACTAAATTAGAAATAGGCTTCTCTGTAAGCCTAAGTGTGTGGGATCAAGGCCCACGTATTCCTGTTGCTGGCCTCCAGGTGGCGTCAAGGTCCACCAAAAAGATCGTCTTCCCCGTGCGCGTCCGTCGCGTTCGTCGTTTGAATCGTGCATACAAAGAGAACCAATGTCAATAATTCAGAAAAGCTTTTAAAATAGCATCAAAATAATATAAAATTCTTGAAAAAATTAATAGGCATGTTTCCTCCTCGTCAACGGCGCCATTTGAAAGAGCGATCTTCGTTTTCGTTGAAAACTTTGACATAAAATGATGTGTCGTTGTATTTAATCTCATGGTAGAAAATCACTTTTCAAAACATTTTAAATTTTAGAATCTAACCATGAATGGTTAGGTCGTCTCCACAGGGAGGAATTAACCTATCAAACAAGAGTAATGATTTATCAAGTAATCGGGAATTTCAACCGATGTGCATGCTAATTGGTATTCTCATTTCCTACATAAATTCTCAATTTAGATAATTAACCAAGAATCTAAGGGTGCACATGCAAAATCACCACTATGGAAATACCAGAATTGCTACCTTAATATTGACAAGCGTCATCAAATTTATCTAAATCAGAACTTAATTCCCATAGCAAAGATACATTTAGCTTAGTCATGAGATGAATCTAATGTAACTGCATGCAATTCCATTAAAGTTGAGGGTCATTCATGCACTTCTACCGCAATATAATATTAAGATAAATAAATAAATAGTAGCTTTGACAATGGTGATACTTGTAATTTTTAATAGGCTTTTTACTGTTGAAAAACAGAGCATTGCTCTCCTTGGCGCACACGAGGAGGGCCCACGGCTGAATGCGCTGTGCTCGAAGTAGATCGACAGGGATGTGGGCTTTGTGTTGGTGGTCGTGGCATCGACGGAGGTGGCCGGTGGCGGCCGGTCGGAGCCTTGGATGCCGTCGGCGGTGGCTTGCGCGCTGGTGTGTATGGACGGCGGGAAGGGCTGCCGTGGGTGTGGGTGGCCTTATGAGTGCAAGGTGAAGTCGATGGCACTGTTGGAACAAAGCTTCGTGGCGCGTGGAGGTGGCTGCACTTGGAGATGGACGACCGGCGATGGGTTTCTTCGGGGAAGAAGATGAACAGTGCATTGTGAGTTTGGCTGCGCGTGCGGCTATGTGCACTGCGAGGTTGCGCGCTTGCGCTATGCACCTACGCGGTTGCACGCTGTGTGTGGCTGCAAGGGCACGGCACCTGCTAGCGCTGGTTGGTGTTGCAAGGGCACGCATGCACACGGTGGACAGGCTGGCGTGAAGGCACTGGAGGGGGGCTGTGCATGTGGGCGCCTGGCTAGAGGGGTGCTGAAGGGGAGTGGTGCGGTGGAAGCACTAGAGAACTACCTGCAGGCAGTGTGGGCGTAGCCATGCGAGCGTGCAAGGGCAGGCGCTGCACCTGCGGGCGCTTGGCTGTGCTTGGTGCAGGCTGGTGTAGTGCTTGTAGTAGAGGCTGTGGCAAGCGGTGGATGCACAGTGCAAGCCTTCAATGTTCACAGTGCACGGAGTGGATATCCCCTCAAGGGGGAGGAAGCCGATCCAACCTTTCCTGTGCACTCCCTCTTTTATCTCCTCTCTCCGCCTCTCAAGGGATTTTCAAATCCCTTTACTAATTTTGGCTGGCGGTTGTTGAGGAGCTGTTGAGGTCGGCCGGAAGACTTAGTTGAGGTCGGCGGCTGTTGGGGAGGGGAGAATTTAATTCACCCCCCTTAGCTCTTGCAATTTATTCCTGCAACAACAAAACGTAAAATAATTACATACTAAATTATAGAATGCAATAAAATAGATAAAAACTCAAGTAACGATGCATGTACTTATTTAATGACCTAATGTAATTATTAACCAACATACAATGTTAGAATTGAATTACTTAGGGGTAACAATAGTCCATTAAAATGGACTCATTAGGTTCTGCCAGCGGTGGCATCGCGTGTGCACGTGTTGCTGTGGCTGTGGCCGTTATGTGCGGTGGCATGGAGGCTTGAGCGCACGGTCGATGTTGAAGTTGGCGGCCAGGAAGCTCTCCTATCGGCGGTGGGTGTGCTGCGTACTTTGGGTTCTTTGGTGGAAACAGGGGAGGCGTGGAGGTTGAAGGAGAAGGAAACGAAGAAGAGAGGGGTTGCGTGGTGGGTGGCTACAGTGGTTCTTCGAAGGATGATGGTGGTGGCGTTGGGTTGTGTTGAGGGGTTTGGCGAGCAGGTGTTGGTGGTGGTGATGGTGTTTGAGAGGAACAGGATGGCTGGGTGTGCTTGCTGTGGTGGTGGTGATGTCTACGGGGCAAGGGAGGCACACACATTGTCACCGTGCGTGCCGTGGAGTTGAAGGCGAGGTGATGTTGAGGATGCAGGGGCCATAATGTTTGCTGAAGTTTACGGTGCAGGCAAAGATCATGGTGGAGAGGATGGAGGAGATCCCCACAGGGGGAAAGAGAGATAGAATAATACAAATAAAGAGAAAATAGGGAGAGAATAAACAAATGTTTCATAACCATAACATCATGTTCATTACATCTACTTGCTACACTAGAAAGCTGTAAATCTATACTAGAAAGTGATAAAAAGAGAAAAGGGTGAGAAGTTATTCTCCTCGATGATTTCTTGGATTACTAGCCTCATTGATGGAGTGCCCGAACGATGGCGATGAGATGCTGGATGAGGGAGAACGGAGTTGGAGGACGAAGGATGAAACAAGGTGGTGTCGCAGCGGGATTCGCTTCCTGAACGACAGTGAGAGGACAACCGCATGATGCTCCATGAAGGGGGTAAAAAGATGGGAAAATTATTTTACTCTAGCTGTAATAGAGCATCCCAGGTATGGGACCAGCTCATAGAGCTTTGGAGGGGGTGAGAGACGAAGAGAAGGGATGAAGAAATGTGTTGTAGGGGTAGGCCTTTTATAGTTGTAGAAGTGGGGGGCATAGAGGTCTTTGTACAAGCTTAGAATTTAATATAGAGCCTTTAGTGACGTTTACGAGCATCACTGAAGGCAAGCATTGCTGAAGCCGCACCTCCATCCTCGCCATCCATCGTGCATCCAATGGCTCAAAGGCACCACATCACCGTCAATTGATCTTTGGCCGTTGAGCATGCCTCATTGCACCTGATCATCCTCAGCCATCCGATCAAGAGATCGGACAGCCTAAAATTGCAGAAGCCCCTTCGCCTTACCACACGTGCAGCACCCACATGTGATCACACATCATTGCGTGCATGCGCGCTGTGCTTCCATCCAGCGCTCAAGAAGGCACCACGTCGCCCCTACCGCTACTGTTCGATGTCAATCAGATGATTGAATTGTGCATGCCCCGCCATGCCTTCAATTTGAGGTGCTTGCATCTCGATCTTGCTCTCTCCCTCGCAGTTTGATGTCATGAACATCACGCTACGAGGCTGCTTTGGTCAAAAACTTGATTTTACCTGCGGGCACTCTCCACCGTTGGATGTCGATCCAACGGTGGAGATTAATCGAAGTGTTGGTGAAGGAGGATGCTGCGGCAGTGCTTGGGTGATTTTGGCGATTGGGATGGCGCTACGTGGTGCCATCCTGGCCGTCCATCTTTTCTGACGTGTAGATGGTGCCACAGATGTCTTATTAAACTGATTGTCATGCCATTGGGCTGTGGTCGTCGATCTAAACCCATCTGTGCGGTTAGATTTGTTGTCTGAGGTACAAATTTTACACCACCTTGTCCCTTAGCGTCTAATCTTTTTTGGACTACATTTGATGCTACGAAGGTCCAATCGGGGCGATCTTGGAGTCGTTGAACTTCGATCATTGCCATGATCAGATCCGTACTGTTGGATTTTCAATCCGAAGCTCTGACAAATATTACCCTGTCCCCTAGCCACAAAAAGGGTAGATTAACCTAAAATTTGTACAAAATAATCTAAATGCGGAATGATGCATGCTATGCAATATTTATAATGATGAATGCAATTATACACCTAAGAGCATGCAAAAATAGACAGTTTATTTGAAATAGATGTGTCTACATCATTTACTGTAGTGAAATTTTCCTGAATTTTGATATGCTCTATGTTAATATAACAAACAGGGGTTGTAAACTGATTGCATGGGTTTCACGAGTTTGAAATCAGGGTTACAAGTAACCCATCGTCGTAGTTGCAAAACTCGTGGTCAAATAAAATTTATACCGAAACTCCAAGGGAGTCCCGGGTCGAACACAAGGAGGCGATGCTTACTTTAATTGAAAATCGTGCTTCGATTTGTTTATTTTTGGTATTTTAGGATTTTGTTATTTTTTTTTGTATTTTTTAAAGAGGAAGACAAGCAGAATGAATCACAAGAGATATGGATCAAATCTGATATATATATCACTTTAATGTCAATTACAATAAACTATGAAAGCATGAAAAGAGAGGGGGGTGAGAAGAAATCTCCTGAATCGGTTGTTTGGCAAGACGACGGCGCCTGGCGGAAGCTCGGACGAAGGAGGTGAGGAGCGGGACGACGGAGGTGAGATGTAGGAAGATGTTGGGTAGAGGAAAGCTTCGACGTAGCTCCATAATGGAGGTAAGAAGGCGAAGATGATCTGCTACTGGAATGGAGGTGGGAGGATAGCTCCAAGGCGACCTATGAATGGGGATGGGAAGATGGATGAATATTTGGTGAGGTAGAGGTTCGCTATACTAATAGGAGCTTGGGAGCTTGAGAGTAAGCTCTAATGGAGCGTTGATAGGCTTGCTAGAGCTTAGGAGTAGGTGGGAGTAGAGTAGGTAGAGATGGCTTGGAAGGGAGGGGGTGTAGGTCCTTTTATAGTGGAGGAGAAGATGCAAAAATAGGTATGGGACCATTAGTGATTTCCAGGTCGTTGCTGGAAGTGTCACTGTAGGCATCTCATGCTCGCTCATGCCCACAGCTGACTTTGCTGGAGCGTGAAGAATTAGCGATGGTTGTAAGCGTCGCTGTAGGTCCAGCTCAAGCATCGCTGTAGGCTGGCGTCAACGAGCAAATGCCCACGCTGCCGCTGCGTTTGCGTGCGCTCCGTGCGCTGTGTCACGCGAGCACTCATGCGTTGGCTCTGCACTGTGTGCATGCGTGCCTCTGTACGCGCGTGCGCGTGCACCCACATTGCCACGCGTGTGCGGTGGCGCGTGCGTGCGCATGGGCAGCCTGGGTTGTGTCACGTGGTGCAATCTGGGCCGTCCATCTTCTTTTCGTTGTAGGGGCTGCTACAGAGGTCGGATTGAGTCGATTTTTACTTCGTTGGGCTGCGATCGTCGACCCAAATCCATCCGAGTGGTCGAATTTGTCATTTGAAGCTCCGAATTATGTCACATAGTCCCTTGGCCGTTGATCTTCCTTGGACTGCATATGGTGCTACAAAACTCTGATTGAGGTGATTTCAGAGGCGTTGGACTCCGATTGTCATCTTGATCAGATCCGTACGATCGAATCGTCAATCCAAGGCTCCGAAATAAATACCCTTCTCTCCTGACCACAAAAAGGACGCAATTCACCTAAATTATATACAACTACTGTAAATGCATAATGATGCATGCTATGTAATATTCATAACATGAAATGCAAGTCTAAGCCTAGGAACATGCATGGATAGGCATTTTACCCTCAATAAATGTATTTGCATCATACCCCCATGCCTATCTTTTTCTAGTCCCTAACAAAATTAAATTATATGCTATGTAAAAAAGTAGAATTAGGATTAGATCGCTTAGGCCTAAGTTTTTTATTAACAATTGAACATTTCAACTAAGGTCCTAAACTACGAAGACTCAATAGTACCCGGGTGTCTTCCAGAATGTAGACCGCCCAAGTCCTTGCCTTATTTGAAAAGGGAAGATACATTTTTTTATTTTTCTTCTTTTCTAATTTTTTTTTGTACTTTTGGAGTCTGAGAGTTCTGGGATAACTTTTCACGGCTACCCGACCCACCCAACACTCGAAAAGGACTCTAAGTGCTAAGCATTTTGTGAAAATAGTGAAAGACTCACTAGGCGGCCATTAAAATAGACTTTGGGTTTCTATGACCCTAGGTGACCTTGCCTAGAGGTTTATCTTTTCGAACGGTAGCTTTCTCTCTACTTTTATTTATGGGGTCAACATAAAGGTGAACCCAGTGTATATCTCCCTGGTTTATTCTACTTCCCTGCTTCTTCCTTAAGTGTTTTGGGAATTATTGTGCATTTTTGTAAGCTGGGTTCTCGACAATCGGCCAATGGGCTGTTACCCACGACAACTTGCCAGCCAAACTCATGTGGTGAAGTGTGGTTTTATTTATTTTATTTATTTTTTTCTCCTTTTTCAATATATATTTTTTCTTTTTCTTTTTGGTTTTTTTTTAAGTAGGCGGCTTCCCTGATCTAAGATTTACTTAGAGGTAGTACAACGAAAATGGTCTTGTGACTGGGCTCTGGACAACCTGCTGATGAGTTGTTACCACAACAACTTGCCAACCATACCACCCTAGATAGTTCATTAGCTACCCATTTTCCGAAGAAACCGCTGAAAAGTGAGTTAGTGCAAAAAAAAGTGTGTAGATGCTTAGGCTTAAAGTTCCCCTAAATCAGAAGGCGGGTTGATAAGTCGCATACTTATCATCCCAATTTATTTACCAACTTAAAATGAATTTTAATTGGCGAGGACTCGAGACTAAGTCCACATTTGAGTGGACACTTGGGCTAATTAAACCCGAAGACTTGAAGAGTCTAAGTGTTTAGGTCCTCCTATATCATTTCCTAAAGTTAATAACTTCCAAATGCCTAAGTTCTCTTCTAATTCTTCTTCTTCTTTTTTTATCTTTTTGAATTTTCAATTTTTTTAAAAAAAGAATCAAATAACAGGAAATTATTGTTACAGTTGACAAAAAGGTTATAAAATATGTCCACCCCCCCATGCTTAGTTTTTGCAATGTCCTCATTGTGAAAAATGAAAGCATGTAGAAGAGTAGAAGTGGAATAATAGCACTTGATTTCCGTAAGACTCAGGTCATCTTGGAATAGTCTTTACATGTGCTGAGTTCAGTGCCTTCAGCTAAGCAAGGTCTTTAATTAAAAATAACTAAACATTGAGGCCACAACAACGTAGTTTTTGGGCCCCTAGGTATGGGTCCCAGAGAGTGAAAATGGGCTTACCAAAGAGATGAACAATGAAAGTGGCAAGCTGGTGGTGCAGGGAGAGCCTAAATGGTCTCCAATAGGAGTTTTATTGATTTATTACAGAGGAAGTGTGGTTGGGTATATAATTTATGCAATGTTTGGGTGAAAAAGGATGATGAGGGTTTTGTGATGTGCTGGGGATTTGTGGGTACTCTAGAATACCTAATGTTTGAAGAGTTCTTCCCCAATGTTCAATTTTATCCTCACACTCTGGGTTCTTAAACCAACCATCTTGATCCTCAGAATTCCCACCCACAAGTTGGACCTCAAACTCTAAGCATTCAGGATAAGGATGTTGTTGGGTTTTATCTTGATCATGTGAATCATCCAATAAATTTTTGATTTCATGTATATCTTCCTCATCCCGTGTTGCTACAATTGGTCGCATTTTTTTTTTTGTCCTTAATTATTTCTGCAACTGTGTGATCTTCCCGAGTTTGGATTGAGTTGGTCATTAAAAGGTTGTCTAAGGTATGTATGGCCATTACTTCCTCTATTCTACCAAGCTCCTCCATCGAACCACACTTAATTTTATTCTTCTTTGAGACCTTGAAAATATTGAATCGATTTGTCTTACCCCCTGAGGCCATTTCTATATTCCCAATTCACAATCAATCCTTGCCTTGGCAGTAGCCAGGAAAGGTCTTCTCAAAATAATCGGGGTGTGGTTGAGCTGTTTTGGGGTTTCCATGTCCAGGACCATGAAATCAACAAGGTAATGCAAATCATTAACTGATGAGAGCCTCATCATGAGCCATAACTAGCTCATTTTGACCTAATAAAGAGAATAAATGCTCCTACATAACCTAGAAGAGGGCTTAATTGAAGGCATAAGTGTTCTGAGAAGAAAACATGAAATAAAGGTTAAAACTGTAATTTTACCATTGCAGTACATAAATGGGATTTCTCAGAGACAAAACATAGGTCAAATGGTCAAAATGAGATAAAAAAGTGGGTTGATTCAATCAGAGATGGGTTCATGTGCAATCCAGGAATTAAATGACATTTGGTAACCCTAAAACAGACCCCCTTAATTCAACAAGGTTCTGGTCAGGATAAAAATCAAGTAAACCCTCAAAAAATCATGGAAAACTATCCCCTAGGGTTTAGAACATTAAATTTGGCCTTTGGAACCTAGTTTGACCTAGATTAGGGTCCAAGCTCATCAATTGACCTAATTTGGATTTTTACGCAAAATTCTAGTCAAACGTGGTCAAACCTAAAACTCAACTTCACCATTGGATTCCTTAGGTCCAAATTAGGTTTGTACCAAAATTTGGACCTAAGGGGAGGTCATCTTGACCTACTTTGCAATTTAGTACACCCAATCACATTTTGGTCCCTATCTTTTGAAAACCATCACATTGAACCCCCTAGCTTCCTCGCCAATCTTACAATCTGGTCCCTCCGCCATTATTGGGGAGAGATCCTGCTCCAGCAAGGATTAGAGAGGGAATACTCTCTGATCCCTCAAAGATCCCCTCCCAGAATTGGAAGGGAGATTCTCTGAGGAATCCCCTTCCATTTAAGCTCGATCATGATCCCAGATTTGCACCCAATCTCTCGTGCGAACGAACAAGAGATTTGGGTATCTAACCACCTTCCATCTCCGGTGAGACATCGGTGACAGGAGTGCCCTCCACGCACTAGAAGCACGGCCAGCACCTATAAATTAAACCCTAACTCCGGTCGAACCTCCTCAGCTCGACTTGGCCGGAATTCCACCTCAAATTCATCTCCTTTTCTGGCCAAGGTGTCCAGCGAGCTCCGGCGAGCCCCCCTCCTCGTCCTCTTCGCTCTGCCACAAAACCAGTGGCAGAGCCAGCTTCCTCATCCTCCTCCGCGTCGCGCAACACCCGCGCGCACTGCCCTAGCCCAGTCGTCGCCGCTGTCTTCCTCCACTGGGCGCTTTCTTCTCCGGCGACAACAGGTACTACCGTCCGCCTCCTTGTCCCCTTCGTCCCTTCAGTTAGGTCAAAACTCTTCTTCTCTATCCCTTCTTTCATTTCCCTCATTTTATTTCATCAAAAACCCCTCGACCGCCGCTGTTCACCATCACCATCCTCATCTCCAGCCACCCTCCGGCGAGACGCTCCCGTCGCTTCGCAGCCCCACACGCGTCGTCGACCATCACATAACCTTCGCCTCACCTCACTGAGTAACCTCCGCCCATCTACAGTCTCACTATGCCACCACAACAGCCCCCCGAACACA
This sequence comes from Thalassia testudinum, assembly GCA_037157565.1. NCBI lineage: Eukaryota > Viridiplantae > Streptophyta > Magnoliopsida > Alismatales > Hydrocharitaceae > Thalassia > Thalassia testudinum. The sequence goes on from JAZHRO010000028.1 coordinate 2,006,636, forward strand.
CCCACCCGTCCGCCCACAGGGTGACCTAGGCACGCACGCCTAGGCCACCCCGCGGCCTGCCACCTAGCGTTTCACCTTCGCCGTGACATGGCAAAGGTCCCTCGGTGATCTGATTAGGCCGCGAGGCTCTTTTCATGTCTGACAGGTTTCATGCCCCAGCCGCCATTGATGGCAACTTGAAGAAGCTCCACGCTTGCTCTTGGCCTCAGGACTGCAAGACTCTAGGTGCAGCTAACTCGAGGAGTCATCGCGAAGACAAGGGATCCAGTGATCGACGCCACAGAACTTGCAATTGTAGGAATTAAAGGAAGGACTTCTGCGGGGGTGCGAGAGAGAAGGCAGCAACCTTTAGTCCCACATCGTTAACTCACAAAGAGGTGGAGTGTTTATATTATTTTTGTCATATATGCTCTTCACCTCCAGTCACACTTGGGGTGAGGTCCCTCACCTATCTCATTGCGCTTCGTCCGCGAGTTCACCACGCGGATCTGGCGCGATCCGACCCAATCCTGTCCTGAGCACACCTCGTGCACCACCCTCACGCCAGTGCGCCTGGTCCCGGGCACGAGATCCGACCCGTTTATCTAGCTCTGGGAGAGCGTCCTGAGAGTGGTTTACATAGAGAGAGAGATGCGCGGGTGTGGGTAGAGGGTTAGGTTTTGCTTTGCTGTGGTTGTTCAGGGAAGGAAGGAAGAAGTGAAGCCAACACTTAGCCGCTGTTAGCAAGGAAATGAAGGAGAAGTAAGGAAGCCATTGCAGAGGAAAAAGAGAAGGAAGGGGCGAAGGATAAAGAGTAGAAGAACTGAAGAAGAAATAGAGAAAGGTGAAGACAAGTAGAAGAAGAGGAACTGAAGGCAAACAGAACCAAGGAAGGAAGCAAAGCCAAGGAAGAAGAAGAAGACCTGTAGAGAGAGATACTGCAGGAGAAGAAAGAAAGAAGACAGAAGAAAATAAGAAGCAAAGAAGCACTGTAGAAGAGAAAGAACAAGCACAGAGAAGAGGAAAGGAAGAAAATCAGAAGAAGAAGAATCAAAGAAGGGAAACATATTTTTAAGACGTTTGATCCCATGATCAAACGTCCAATTTCTTCTTTTTGCCACAATTACTTTTAAAACTCATGCATTTATATTTGAATTAAGTTTTTAGTAATTTAAGTGTTCAATTACATTCTTGAGATTAGTAATAAATTCCAATTGCTCCCTGTGTTCGACCTCGGATACTTAGGTTTTTGAGTAATAAAACTTTTATTTGTTGATGATGCTTGATCACCTATACTACGACGTAATTAACTGTTAAAACACGATCGAGTTTTGTGTCAACATTAACCTTGACTAAAACATCCTCCAAAATACCCCTTGGTTTTGTAATGGATCTATCGGTTAACTACAAGGTTATGTCAGTGTGTATTAGGTAGCCTAGACCCAATTCCATTTGCAGTGAGGTGGGGATCACAATAATGGAAGCACCCAAGTCAAGGAGGGTACAGTCAGAAGTAATGTTTCCTATTGTGCAGGAAATCAGTGGGGCTCTCGGGTCTTGCTTCTTTGGAGGTAGCTTGTTTAAGATCAGTGTGCTTGTGTTATTGGACAAAACTACTCTCCTATTATTTTTAGATTTCGCTCTACGCCTTTCTTTATATGCATTCAGTAAACCTATGGCATAGGCGGGGATTGATCCGATAGCCGCAAGGAGTAAAATGATTGTCAATTTGAAAGCCTAAAGTAAGGACATCCTTTCCTCCAATTTCTCCTCCAACTTTTTCTGTTTGCCCATACAACAACATACTCCTGAATCATACTCTGATGTTTTGTTGATCACATACTTAGTTGGGAGTTTGGAATTCTTGCTATGGGGCCTAATGGGGTTGACATGGGGTTGGGTAGGTCCCTTGTGTCTACTACCACTCCTCAAGGTGATGGTGTCTGTCTTGGCAAAATGCTGTTGGTTAGTGCCTTGGGGAGGGTTGGGCAAAACAGGAGGCTCTCGGTTGATTATGGTAGGAACTTGGTTCGCTCCAGGAGGGGCTGGGGTAGCTGATAGATAGCATGAGCTTGAGCGTGCGACTCCCCATCATTACCAAACCCTTGAGGCCCAGTGCCTCGGTTCTGTACATTCCTTGGGTTTGGTACAGATTGTGATGATAGAGATCCGGGCTGTCGGTTATTTGTACTAAGTTCGGATTGCAAGGTGTCCAGCGAAGTTTTCATCTGTTGCATGAGCTGGAGCATTGACCCTTGCATTTCTACCATTTTTAGATTCAAGTTAGGCAGCTCGATGGGTTGTTGAGCATTCCACATGGGCTGATTAACCTGATTCAAGGGCAACTGAGTATATACATGACCCTGACCCATTGGTTTTTGCGGTACATAGTTTTTGGGTCGATATTGGGTTTGCTGCCCCTGATCTTTCCAAGAGAAGTTGGATGATTTTTCCAACCAGAATTGTAGGAATTTGAATAAGGGTTGGACCTAACATTCTCTTGCACAGCATGAACATCCTAATAAGATGAGGATGAAGAAGGATTAGAAAGACTAGGATCAAAGGCCCCAGTTTGGAACCCATAAGGTTCCGAGAAGAGTTGGCTCGAAGGTCGAGCCAGCTCCAGTTGGTTCACAAACTCCCATCCCGTAGGAGCTTGCGAAGAATGGAATCCTGATTTCTGGGATTGAGTGGATCTAGAAAAATTAGAGTTTTCGGACATCCACTCTTCCATTCGTTTAGTAACCAGATCCATCTTATCTAATTTATTGTAGATCAATTCCATATCAGATGTATGAGAATCTTGGACCTCATTGGCATTTGAGCTAATTTGTTGGGATCGGTTGAAGGTTTCCATGGAGGCGTGGTTTAAAGAAATTTCACTCATTTCCTCAAACAAATCATATGCGCATCTGCGTCTTTGTTGATGAAATTGTCTCCGCAAGAAGCATCCACATGATTACGGAGTTGATCATTCGACCCGTGATAAAAAATCTGCACAAGTTGCCATTTAGGCACCTCATGGTGTGGACACTTCCGCAACAAATCCTAGAATCTCTCCCAGGCCTCGTGGAATGGTTCCCCTTGTCGCTGGGCAAAAGTGGTAATTGCCCGTCGCAACACATTGGTTCACCCAATTAGGAAGAATTTCTTCAGAAAGGTCGATTTCAAAGCTGTCCAGGTAGCAATCCGTCTTCCAATGGTATGATACCAATGTGTAGCCTTACTCCTGAGTGAATGGGGGAAAACCCTCATAAGCATCTGTTCTTCATCCACATTTTGCGATTTGGTGGTCTGAACTAGAGTGATCAGGTCCTCCAAATGTTGGAATGGGTCCTCTGAGCCAAGCCCATGAAAGTGTTTAATTAGACTCAAAACCTGGGGCTTGATCTCAACATCTCCAGCGAGAATCACAATGCTGAGACGATCCTCATAATTTGAAGGATCATAAAAATCATTGGGCTGAGCGGCCTGACCATTCATTCGTTGGAACCATTGCTGCATCTGCTGCAATTCTTTCAACTGCCTCTAAATCAGCTCTTGCTGGTTCGGGAGCGGGGGAGGTGGTTGTTGATCAGCCATGGGATCTGCTTGGCTAAAGCTCAACCTCTGCCTCTGGGAATGGTCTAAAGGTCCCTCCAATCTAGGGTTCAATGACCTCCTTCCAAGCATACACTGGAAGGAAGTCGGAAGGATGGTGAGGAGAAGGGACCCTGCAGCACAAAAATACAAGCTTGTCTCTAGGTTGGGTAACCTAAAGGTTGGGTAGCCTAAAGGTCTACAAACTCTTAGAATCCATCCTAAGACTATGGATGATTTACTCTACTTATGTCCACTCAATCCAACCAATTAGAAGGAGGGACTGGGGAGAAGGTTCTTTGGCTTGCGCCTCTGATTCCTAGTGTACCCCCCAGCCGCGGTCGTTTAACACTACTCCCCTAGCTAGACATCAGATTGACTAGTAGAAGTAGGTTAATCATGAATAATCTTAGTCTAGATCTCGTAGAGTGAACCAGTCCTTAAGGCCAACGTCTACGCAATTTTAGTTAGGCTTGGGACAATGGTGCTTCTGGAATGTGATGGGCCCTTAATGGGTTGTGCCCTTAATGATTTGTTTGAGAATATGTGAATGTGCACAATCAAGAGGTTTCCAAGCAAGATTATTAATGATGAGGTGAGTTTTAGGGTTCAAATCTTGCTTAGTAGCTTTTAGGATTCAAATACTATGTATATTCAATCAAGTTTTGTGAGGCAATCCAAGTATTGAAAGCATGAGTTCAAGTATTTTTCCTTTGTAAATCAAGAAAATATGGAGTGCCTAGCTTGACCTATGTATTGAATCCTTTGGGGCAACTACAAAATGAATCTCTTTTAGATTAGGTGGTGCGGCCCAAACAATTCAATCAATCGGCCCAAATGCACCACCGATTAAGGCACACAGAAAAAGTGATTAACCTAATATGGTTTCTACTCTTTTATGTGTTGAATTCGTGTACCAGGTCCATAGGTCGAAATCTCGGTTGAGTAGATGAAAATCAAGTCAGGTTATGTGCCTTTGATGTGGGTGTATAAAGTGTGTAAATTGATTCGTCCTGCAGAAAATATCTTTTTGTTTTTTTTATAAGATGTGGGTGAGATGGGTGAAGGTGGCAAACAAGACAAACAAAGTCTATCCTAGGGTTTATGTAAACACCTAAGTAGATTAAGTTTTGGTTATGATTGTGGAGAAATGAACTAGTGGGGGGGAATGTGGGGAACACTTACAAAACACTCTACCCGCACTTTACTCTGGTCTACCGCACTTGGATCTCCATGTTGTGGTACCTGCAAGATAGTAGATCAAAGATAAGCGGGGTTAGTGCTATGTAAATGCAAAGAAGCATAGAAAACAATAAAGTAAATTCCGTTGCCTCCCCGGCAACGGCGCCAAAATGATCACACGGGCTTCGCGAGTTTGAAATTAGGGTTATAAGTAACCTGTCGTCGTAGTTGCAAAACTCGTGGTCGAATAAAATTTATACCGAAACTCCAAGGGAGTCCAAGGTCGAACATAGGGAGGCGACGTTTACTTTAATTAAAAATCGTGCTTCGATTTGTTTGTTTTTGGTATTTTAGGGTTTTATTATTTTTTTTTGAATTTTTGAAAGAAGACAAGCAGAATGAATCACAAAAGATATGGAACAAATCTGATATATATATCACTCCAATGTTAATTACAATAAACTATGAAAGCATAAAAAGAGAGGGGGGTGAGAAGAAATCTCCCGAATCGACTGTTCGGTGAGACGACGGTGCTTGGCGGAAGCTCGGACGAAGGAGGTGAGGAGTGGGACGATGGAGGTGAGTGCAGGAAGACGTTGGGTTGAGGAAAGCTTCAACGTAGCTCCGGAATGGAGGTGAGAAGGCAGAGATGATCAGCTACCAGAATGGAGGTGGGAGGACAGCTCCAAGGCCACCTTTGAATGGGGATGGGAAGAGGGATGAATATTTGGTGAGGTAGAGGTTCGCTACACTAATAGGAGTCTTGGGAGCTTGAGAGTAATTGTTACAATGCTTTGTCAGGCTTTTTAGATGAGTGTAAGTCAGTCGCATTGTAGTATAGGTGACCAAGCGTTAATAACAAATAAGAATTTATTACTTGAAAACTTGAGTATCTGAGGTCGAACACAGGGAGAAAATGGAATTTATTCACTAATCTCAATAATGTAATTGAACACTTAGAATTACTCAAAACTTAATTCATGATATAAATGCAAGAATGTAAGAGTCAAAATTGTAGCAAAATAAAATTTGACGTTTGATTCTATAATCAGACGTCTTAAAAAGATATTTCTCTTTCTTCTCCTTCTTAAGTCTTCTCTTTTCTGCTTTCTTTCTTCTTCTTTCTTTCTTCTCTCCGTTTTCTGCTTTTGCCTTTCTCCTTCCCTTTCTATCTCTGCTTGTCTTCTTCTTCAGCTGCTCTTCTTCCTTCTTAGCTTTGGCTTTCTTCCTTCTCTTTGGCTTTCTTCCTTCTCTTTGGCATAGTGCCTTTCTCCTTCTTCTTCCTTTGCGATCTTCTTCTTCTTTCTTTCTTCTTCCTTCTTCAGCCACACCGCTGCTACAGTGCTGCTCCTTTCCTTGGCTTCTGCCTTTCTTCCTTCTTTCTTTCTGCAGCTAAGTCTTTAGCTTCACCTTGCCTTGATTTCCTTCAGCCTTAGCTCTCCTTTGACTTTCTCTTCTCTTTGGCTTTCCTTCCTCTTCCTTTCTGCGGCTAAGTATCTTAGCTTCACCTCAGCTGCACCTTCCTCTTCCTTCTTCTTTTTCCTTAGCTTCCCTGCTGTGCTTCTTCCTTCCTTAGCTCTGCTTCTTCCCTGCGCATGCACACACATAGAAGCAAAACCTCTCCCCTACCCTCCTCGTGTCTCTCTCTCTCTGCATTTCTCTCTATGGTACGCTCTCCCAGAGCCGGGTAATAGGGTTGGGTATCGTGGTCGGGTCCAGGCGCATCGGCGTGGGTGTGATGCGTGAAGAGTGCTAGGTTTAGGTGAATGGGTCGGGTGCCAGATCCGCGGGGGCAGATCGCTGACAAGGTGTGAGGGCGAGGGACCTCACCCTTGTGTGATTTAAGGCAAATACTTGAAGGCACAAAAACAATTTAAGTGTTGCCACTCACCTGTGAGTTTACGAGGTGGGACTAAATGTCCCACCTATTTCTTCGCTCACGCTCGCAGGAGACTTTAGCCAATTGCTGCTGCTAGGTTGCTTCGCCAAGCCAATTGCCTAGCTGCGTACATGCACAAGACCAACCCACTTCACCTGGGATCCTGACACCTGGAGTGTGCGGCCTGGAGCAAAGCTTGCGATCTTCTTGCTGCGTGCTCCAATGGCGGCAGGTGCTCAAATTTGATATACACAGATACGGCCTAGTGGCCTCATTAAAACACTCGAGGAGCTTCACCGTGTCTTAGCGAAGGTGGGACGGTAGGTGGCAGGCCGTGGGGCGACCTATGTGTGCTTGCCTAGGTCACCCTGTGGCCGTGCTTATGGGTTAGGTCGGGGGGCATTTAGGGAGGTATTGGTGGTCGATGGATGAGCGGAAGGTGATCAGTGGACGATGGCGGAGGTGGTGAGGTATTTGGAGAGGCGTGTGGAGGTGCGAAGCGGTGGAAGTGCCTTGTCGGTGGGTGGCCAGAGATGGAGAAGATGGCGATGGACAGTGGCTGCGAGGGGTCGAAAAAGAAAAATAGACAGAGGGGAATTGAAGAGGGGATAGAGAGGAGTACGTCTAACCTAACTAAGTGGACGAAGGGGGAGAGTTGGCGGTTGGCTGTACCTGCTGTCGCTGGAGAAGACGGTGTCCAGTGGAGGGAGACGGCGACGACGACGAGGCTAGAGGTGCTCGCGCGGGTGTTGCGCGATGCGGAGGAAGATGGTGAGGGCGGCTCTGCCACTGGTATGGTGGCAGAGAGATGAGAAAGAGGACGGGGGCTCGTCGGAGCTCGCTGGACTCCTGACCAGAGGAGAAAGAGACGAAATTGGGGTGATTCTCCGGCCAAGTCGAGCTGAGGAGATGCGGCCGGAGGTGGTGATAATTTTATAGGCACTGGCAGGGACTCTTGTGCTTGGAAGACAAGCTTCCAAGTGCAAGAGTCCTCGCTGGAGTAGGAAATCCGTGGGATACCCAAATCTCTCTTGCATTCGCACGAGAGATTGGGTGTGAACTAGAGATTAGGACCACGCTCAGATGGAAGGGAATTCCTTAGAGAATCTCCCTTCCAAATCTGGGAGGAGATCTCTGAGGAATCAGGGAGTACTCCCCCTCCATTCCTCGCCGGAGTAGGATTTCTCCCCATTAATGGCGGAGGGACTTGTTTGTAAGAGAGGCGAGGAAGTTAGGGGTCGCGCAAGGGTTTTCAAAAGATAGGGGCCAAAATATAATTGGGTGTACTATTTTGCAAAGTAGGTCAAGATGACCTCCCCTTAGATCCAAATTTTGGTATAAACCTAATTTGAACCTAAGGAATTCAATGGTGAAGTTGGATTTTAGGTTTGACCATATTTGACTGGTCATTTTGCACAAAAATCTAAATTAGGTCAATTAATGAGCTAGGACCCCAATCTAGGTTAAAATAGGTTCCAAAGGCTAAATTGAAGGTTCTAAATCCTAGGGGATATTTTTCCATGAATTTTAGAGGGTTTAGTTGAATTTTTATCCTCACCAGAACCTTGTTGAATTAAGCGGATCTGTTTTAGGGTTATAGAATGTCATTTAATTCCTAAACTGCACATTAACCCATTTCTGACTGAACCACCCCTCTTTTTATCTTATTCAGATCATTTGACCTATGTTTTGCCTCTGAGAAATCCCGTTTATGTACTACAATGGTAAAATTATAATTTTTTCCTTTGTTTCATGTTTTCTTCTCAGAACCTTAGTTCCTTGAATTAGGCCATTCTCTAGGTTATGCAGGAGCTCTTATTCTCTTTCTTAAGTCAAACTAAGCTAGTTTGGGCTCATGATGAGGCTCTCATCAGTAATCTCTAATGGAGCGTTGATAGGCTTGTTAGAGCTTTAGAGTAGGTGGGAGTAGAGTAGGTAGAGATGGCTTGGAAGGGAGGGGTGTAGGTCTTTTTATAGTGGAGGAGAAGATGCACAATTAGGTATGGGACCATTAGTAACCACCAGACCGTCGCTGGAAGTGTCGCTGTAGGCAGCTCATGCCTGCTCTCACCTGCTCACACCCACAGCGTCAGATTTGTCATTTGAAGCTCCGAATTGTCACCTAGTCCCTTGGCCGTTGATCTTCCTCGGACTGCATATGGTGCTACATGACTGCGATCAAGGCGATTTCAGAGGCATTGGACTCCGATCGTCATCTTAATCAGATCCGTACGGTCGGATCGTCCATCCAAGGCTCCGAAATAAATGCCCTTCTCTCCTGACCAGAAAAAGGACCCAATTAACCTAAATTATATACAACTACTCTAAATGCATAATGATGCATGCTATGCAATATTTATAACATGAAATGCAAATCTAAGCCTAGGAACATGCATGAATAGGCATTTTACCCTTAATAAACGTGTTTACATCATAAACCCATTCGAAGCACAACATATGCTTGCATGAATTTGTTTGGTTCAATACTTTTATCCACCCATGAGTAAGGGTTTATTAAGATATTAGCATCTAGCCTAGCGGTTTCAAAATAAATTAATTTTTGATTTCCCTACAAGTTACTAACTGCATAGTATTGTATACAAGGCATAACAAGAAATGGATGCCCCTTAACTCCACATAGGCTGATGTTGACACAATTATTGAAGATAAAATGCTTATTCATGCATGTTCCCAGGCTTAGATTTGCATTTAGTGTTATAAATATTGCATAGCATGCATCATTCTACATTTAGAGTAGTTGCATATATTTAGGTTAATTAGGTCCTTTTTATGGTCAGGAGAGAAGAAGACTTATTTTAAGGCCTCGGATGGACGATCAGACCGTATGGATCTGATCAGGATGACGATCGAAGGCTAATGCCTCCGAAATCATCAAGATCGGAGTCCCGTAGCATCATATGAAGTCTAAGGAAGATCAACAGCCAGGGGAAATGCAACATCCATATAGGTTTCAGATGGAAAATCTGACCATATGGATGGATTCGGAGCGACGATTGCAATCTAGCAACGCGGGAATCATCTCGATCTGAGCACCGTGGCACCCTCTGCAACAGAAAGAAGAATGGATAGCCCAGATGGTGCCATGTGGCACCATCCAGGCCGCCCAACATTAGCTGGCAGTCCTAGCACCGGCTCCTTTTCATCCGCATCATCAATTCTCAACCGTTGGATCTTGATCCAACAACTGAGAAGCCATCCACACTGATCTTCAGAAGATCCTCCACACGACCATCTCATGCCGTAGCAGAGTGGTGGAGAGAGGCACTCCCAAAGGAGGGGTGTGGGTTCGAATCTCCGCAGCCCCCCCAATTAGCAATTGAACGCACCGCACACAGCACAACACTCCCCTGCTGGCACGGCGCGGGGAGCACGGGCGCGTGACGAGCACAATGCCAGCGGGGGAGTGCAGATCTTCAGCGACACGGGCCTTTAGTGACGCTTGCAGCTGTCACTAATGGTCCATGCGCGCCAGCAAACGAATTGAAGGGTGGATCTTTAGCGACAGCTGCAGGGATCTTTAGCGACGTTTACGGACGTCAGTAATGACCCATATGCGAATTTGTTCTTCCTCCTCCACTATAAAAGGACCTACCCACCACCATTCCAAACCATCTCTTCCTTTCTTCCTCTTATCACCTCCAAGGCTTTAGAGAGGCTTGTCCTAAGCCCGAGATGCTCCTCTAGAGTAGAAAAGAAAATAGTTTTCCCTCCCCTCATCCCCATTTGTGGAGCATCCCGTGGCCGTCCTTTTACCTCCCTTTGGGAAGAAGATCCTCACCGTGATGCCGTCCTGCTCCATCCTCTGTCCTCCGGCTTTGTCCTCCTTCGTCCCACTCCTCACTACCTTCCTCCAGGCGACGTCAGAGCGAGTCATCCTCCGAGCAATCGTCGAGGGGGATTCTTTCACCTCTTTTTATCTTTTTCGGTTTCATAGTGTAGTTTTCCTACTTTCGTAGTTATAACAAATAATTCTTCATGAATAGATGATTGTTTCTCTCTCTCTCTCCCTCTCTCTTATATATTTTTGCAAGTAGATAAAGTTTTCATTGACCTAATCTCTTGCTTGATAAAAATACAAAATAAATTAGAAAAGATAAAAATGACCAAAAATAAATAAAAGTAAAGCGCAGATTTTTATAAAACCAAACGTTCGCCTCCCTATGTTCGACCTGGAACTCACTTTTCAAGTTTCGGTTATAAATTTTATTTGATAGACGCATTTTGCGACTATAATGATGGGTTACTCTTAACCCCGATTTCAAACATGCGAAACACGCCTACATCATAGGCCATATGATAACCTACATAAAAACCAAAGGACTTCGTATATATATGTGAGCAAGAACAACATAGATTTACCATGACTATGAAGAAGACCTGATAGGACCAACTTCCTATAGAGCATATAGAAATGATGTTCAGCAATTTGATGGACATAAGCACCTAATTTTCTAGTTTTGTACGTTACCTATTGATGGGTGATGGTAACACCATCAGTAGCCATAACTAGCTTCAATTAATTAGAATCAAGAGACCAATGCTCCTACATAATTGCCTAAGAGCCGTAATTCTATGCAAATCCATTCTAAGAAGAAAACATTAAAACATGGTTAATTCTGCAGGTCTAACATCACATCATGAAAGCATAGCAACCATGGGATTTGCCAGGGGTTAATCTAAGGTCAATTAAGCATTAAAGTCAAAAGAGTGGGTCCATACAGACAGAAACAAGGTTTCACACATTTCAAGAACTAAATCAGAATCCAAAACCCTAATTTCAGACTTGCTTAAATTAAAGAGGTTCAAATCAATATAAAATTCATCTAAATCTCCTAAAATTCATATAAAAATATTCTAAAAAGGTTTGGTACCCTTAGTTTGACCATCTGAACCTATTTTGACCTTGAATATAGTCATAGACGGAATTCTACCCTAATTTGGATTTCTATGCAAATTGACTAGTCAAACGTGGTCAAAACTCAAATCCAACTTCACCACTAGATTCCTTGGGTCGAAATTAGTTTTGTACCAAAATTTGGGTCCAATCACTATTCATCTTGACCTATTTTGCATTTCAGTCCATTAAAACTCTATTCCTCTCAATCAAGCCCCTAACTTTCAAAATCTTTGCGTTCAGCTCCCCAGGTTTGTCATCTTCTTTGCAACTAGCACCCTACTGCCATTGGAGGTCAATTGGCCTTCAGGCGACCTTTGACCACCTCAAAACCCAATCAAACTAACACCAAATCCCACTAAATTTGGTGGGATTGATGTTCACTTTACAAGGAATCCTCTGAAGGTGATTTAGGATCTTAACTTGCTAAATTGAGCCCTAGCGAATCCACAAGATCCGTGGGTTTCTTGTGACTTAATCCCCAAGCAAATCAAGCCTCTTCCTTTGTTTAAAGCCTTGTTTGAGCTGTATAAAAGCTCCTGGAGTTTCAAGCCGTGTTCCTTAGTTCGGTTAAGGCCTTAATTCTTCACCTTCTTCTCTCTCCAACCAGCTCCGGTGAGCTTCCTCCTCCATCTTCCTATGGCTTCCCAATGACCAAATTGGGAATGCCACAACCTTCCTTGACTTTGTCCGTTCCTCGACGACCAACTCAGGAGCTGCTTCTCCCTTTCTTCCTCACCATCTCCCTTAATGGAGCGCTCATCCTCTTCGGTGCCAGCCAATCAAAGCTGGCTCTAATTTCTCCCCCGTTCATCCTATACCTAGGACCAACTTCCTCCTCTCCCTCTCCAAATTTGTCCTAACCCTTTCCCCTCTTATTTCGACTGCCGTTTCACTATCTCCCTCACCGTCTTCTTCACGACCAGCCATGCCTTCGAGAAGGTCGTGTCCCCACTACATCACATCAATCACCTCGCCACAACTCCCAGGCATCGCCGCAGCACCCTCATCAAAAGCCCTCTGACTATTTCATCTTCCACCCACTCCATAACTCCCCTGAACAAACCCACCGTCCAGCCAACACAATCACCCACTCACCAATTCACGCTCACCACTACATTCGCCACTTCTCGGCGAAGGTCTCTGATTGTGTAGCAATCATAGGTCTTAATTGGCCTAAATTAGGCTAGGACTTAGCATAAGTTAGGGTAAATCATGCATGCATAAGCATTATCTGCATCTTTACTGCTTTACTTTAGCTATGCATAAAATAATGTTATAGTGTGCTGATTAAGTGCATTATGTCGATTGCAGGCAATAAGCTGATTAGGAGGTAGATCTGGAGCTGGATCTGGAGCAGGATCTGAAGCTGGATCTGGAATAACGGGTGTTGCAGCAAAGCTGGAGCAGAAAACTTAGATTAGATGTAGGAATAATGATGTAAGGGAGTTAAGGTTTGTTATTCTATTAAGTAGGAATAAAGCAGTAAAATGTGAAGAGCTTAGGTCCATCCTAGCCCTAGGATAGCCTAGAAACTTCCCCAAGCCTTAGCCACCCTTAAATTAGGTCACCGCACCCTAGGAAACCTTAAAACTCTAATTCCAACCTTTATCTGGACGTCCAGATGAATTATAGGATGTCCAGAACCCTTAGCCAACTCCCACACACCTTAAACCCACTTCTGCAGTGGTATTGGATGTCCAGACACTTGGTCAGACGTCCAATTTCTACAGAATACCCAAGACAGAACCTTGAATCCTTCCTGACTCTGATTGGATATCCAGAAAACAAGTCTGGACTTCTGATTTTTGAGTAGAAGATGTCTAACACTATTATTAGACGTCTGATACTGCTCTCCAGTTCCTATTTTGAGATTCAAGCCTTGATCTTGGATCTCTAGGTCCCTAAACCCAATTCCAACCCCATAGGAACCTAAATTAAGGTACCCTAACCCTAGTACATCACCTCTAGACCTCCCTAAGGACCTTATTAGGTCCTCACTAAAGCTAATTGACTTGGATCTTAGTCAATTTCATCAGCCTATTCAATTGGACTCATTGAGTCCAATTGAGCCCTAATCTCAGCACACACTGTCCAATTGGACTCAGTGAGAGTCCAATTGACCTATACCTAAATTAATTGAGTTGTTTTACTCTCAATTAAGTTTCCACACACCCAATTAAACTTGTATTAAGTTTAATTGCACTTTACCTTAGTGAATTAGGGTTTATAACCCTAATTTGAGACATACCTTGACCTAAACCCACTAGAACCTAACCTAATCAACCTAGCCACCTAAGTTTCGACCCACACACACCTACACACACCATCCACATGAAAATACCTAGGCTAGAGTTCTCTAGAACTCTCTACCATGTGTGGTTGCCTTGGTTGCTAAAATTAGCAACCAAGAGCCATTCAATTTTTAGATCCACATTTGGTGGATCTAAAAACCACCATCCATCCTCTCTCTCTCACTCTCCCACGAGCTCCCACCATAGGCCTCTCTAGAGAATTCCATAATTCTCTAGAGAGCTTCCCTTAGGTCTATAAAAAGACCTAAGGGGTGGCTATTTACACCCATCCACTTTTTGGCCATACTTGCTTGGCTCCATCCACCTCCACTTAGGCTAGCCACCACCATCTCCACTCCATCTCCACGAGCTGAGCACCACCATGAAGGACAACATGCCAGGATGCTGGATCACTCCTCCAACCTCTCTCCAAGGGCCGGCCTAAGCTCCATTGGCCGCCCCTCTTTCTCCTCTCCACCACTCCAAGGCCATCGGAGCCCACCTCCGAATGCCCTCACTTCTGATAGATTAGTAGCTAGCTCTTTACATTTACTGCTTTTATTTACTATTTAGTAGTGTAGCTCTTATTCTCCCCCAATGATGCATGCAAAATCCCCCCGTAGATTCTTGTATGCGATCGTTTTCTGATAGCTACCTTTACAATTTTAAGCATTCATGTACAAGCTTTCCTCTACAAGTTCATGTTGCAAACACTCTCCAAATGAATGAATTAAAAATATATTTTCTATATATATATATGTCTATGTGTTGAGAATCACCATGAGCTCATTGCAATATCTTTTGTGTGATTAATGTTGCCTGTTTTCAATTCCTGATATACTTGCAACTAAGCATGTCGTACTTCAATACGTAATAATCATAACCCAGCGTGTGATTTTAAATAGAGTAGAGTGGTAAAAGATCGAATTCAAAAGTAAAACAAATGCCTCCCAGAGACGAACGATGGGACTCAAGTCTCATTATCTTTTATTGAATATCTTTGTTTGATCGTATTGCGCACTATACTAAGACGTTTTCTTAGCAAAAACCCGCTCTACACATAACAAATAGTCTCTGGCTATTTAATTAGGCTTCAAGGCCATCTTTTTGTTTTAGGACCCTCTCCGGTGAAGCTCCTCTTCTCCGACGTTGAGTTGCACCGTGCTCCAAGTTAGCAACTCGCCACCACCATCAACCTTCGTGGATGGACTTCACAAAGCACCTGGGATCTCCAATTGAAGATGACAGCTACAGCAATGGACTCAATTGATTGTAGCCCTCAGCAGCATCGTGCGAAGAAGAATAAGGCACCAATTGGTGCCACATCATGGAAGACAAAGCTCATCACTGCATATAAATTATTTTTATGATATCTGTTCTTTGCCCAGTACACGGGGGGTCGAGTCCCCCTTTGTACGTGCCTGATCGCGCTCTCACTCCTCACCTGTGCACACGTGCACATGAGCCTGGACCCAATACCCGGATCTGATTACCCACCTAATGACCTGATTATCTAGTTCTGAGAGAAAAGGAGAATTTGTGAAGAGGAAGGGGGAGGGTTTTGCTTCAGGATCTGTGTCCTGTTGCCTTGAGATGCATGCTTGCTCGCTCTAACACTTTGCAAGAATTTGAAGAGGCATTGCCTTTGTGCTGTGCTTGAGAAGAAGCCTTGTGCCTTGGCTGAGTGATTTAAGTCGTCTGATCTCCTTGGCGACGTCTGATGAGGCCTTGTGCTTGGTACTGATAAACGCCAGTTTATCATCATTCTTATGCATTAAAACAAACCTAGCTCTTAGGATTTTGCACCACAAATGGGTTTTTGGGCTGCATTTAGCCATTAATTAGGTTAGGCACGCATTGCACTTTTTATAATCTTTTTAATGTGTTTTTGTGAGTGTTAGGGATATATAGATTGCCAGATACTTAGAACCCTAGCACTAAGGAAGGCAACTAGTGAAGGAGAAGCTCTCACCAGCTGGAACTCAGCTTGATCCAGCTCACCATAGCTGAAATCCAACTTACTTGAACTAGGGTTAGCTTATCCTAGCTCCATTCAGCTCATCTCAGTTGGATGGTAGCTCAAGAGAGCTAATCTTAGCTCACCCTAGCTCAGGTCAACTTAGACCCATCTCAACTTAGCTGAGTCTAGCTCTTCTCAGCTCCCATTAGTTCATAGGGAGCTCTAGCTAGCTCAGCTGAGTTGATTGGTGTTCACCTCAGCTCAGGATCAGCTACATCTAACTCCACTCAACTCCAACTAGCTGAAGATTGATGAGACGATTTTCACTTTCGAATAATGTATTAAGATAATTTGTTGTTGTAGGATCAAAGTGGTGGAAAATCGGTTAACAAAATATTTAAAATTAAAATTAAATCACTCACAGGAGAGCGGGTTGTATCCACAAGGAGGCAATGACTTATTTAAACTCGCAATTAGGTCAAAATCATGTTCGTTAAACTATTCGCTAAATTAAACAATGTTTGTGTAGCTCTGAAAGTAGACCTTAAATTTATGGAGAAGTCAAGGGGTGTTAATGTAATTTTTACGTTAGAAAATTATCCATGTGCAAGAGTATGCCATGTACTATTCACTTGCATGCATACTAAAATGTAATTGAAAATTAAATTCAATGCACATAGAGATGAATAATAAGGTTTAGCAATTCTTTAGAAGCATGAGCATGAAGGCATAAATTCACCACAATAAAATAAGGATAAAGCAAAATCCATTTTTGTGGCAATGGCATGAAATTTAATTATTAATAGAGGATGAAATAGGGGATTAGCTTCGGGTGGAGCTTGTGCACGGATGAAGGAGAGATGGACGGCGAGTTGGCGACCAGAGGTAGCCCTCCCCGATCCTCACTTGATAGTGGTGGCGGCTCGATGGATGGTGATCTGAGTCGGCCTGACAGAGGAAAGGTCGGCGGTGGGTGGAGTTAGCTACCGCTGGCCGCGTGTGCTACAGGCGCGTGGAGGGGCGGCACGCGGGCGCTGGGGGTGAGCCTGGAGGATGCGCGCTAGGCAAGGGCGCGCAGGCGTGCTGGCGTTGGGGTGGAGGCGTGTGGTGGGGTCTAATGGCGCCGGCTGCAGGTGCTGCAAGGAGGCACGAGGAGGGGCTGAAGAGAGGGCGCTGGAGCGTTGCAGGCGCTGCTGGAGGCTCTTTGCAGGCCGCAAGAGCGCGCGGGCGTGCTGGTTGGTGAAGGCGCGCGGTGGGCAGGCGCACTAGGCGAGGGCGTGCAGGAGCTGGCGTGTGCGCCGGAGTGTGGGTGGACTGGAGATGAAGGTGCGGATGTGCAGGCGCGAGGTGGCGCTGCTGGTGAAGGTGCGTGGGGTCTGATGGCGCGAGGAAGCGTGGGTGCTGGGGCGTGGGTGTGCTGGCTGGTAAAGGCGCTAGCATGCAGGAGCGGGTGTGCAGGCACTGGCATGGGTTGCTGGCTGAGGTAAGGGCGCGCGGTGGGCAGGCGCGCTTGGCAGGGTTGAGGTGAAGGTAGGAGGAGCTGCAGGGACTCTTGGCGGTGTGCGGTGTCACCTTACACGCCCATGGCGGTGGAGTCGCACTGCTGCGGTGGGAGGCCGGTGGTATGGAATGGATGAGAAGCAGGGTTCTCTACGCATAGTGGGGAACAAAGGGGTGGTGGCCTCCTTTTGAGTGGTATCCCTTCCTTCTCTTTTGTAGCCATGGCTACAAAGATTTGAAATTCAAAAGCCACCGTAGAATCAATGCTGATGCGTAGGAGGAGGAGGCGGAGATGGAGGAGTTACCTGCAAAGGAGAATAAGAAGAAAAAAAGAATAAAATAATTAGGGCTATTTATACATAACTCCTTAACTTTTATGTTAATTATAATAGTACACCTAATTAATTAACTAATTAAATGTTTGCAACCCTAGGTTAATTTTAAATGCATGAATTATGCACTTAAGCTAAAAATATGAATTAATTTATTTACATCCTAATGTATGCTATCTAAATGTTAAAATTAACTTAATGTCTAGACACTTAAATACTTAAATAGCCCACAAATATGGGCTAATCAAATACCCCCATGCCTAGTTTTTGCTAGTCCCTAGCAAATCCAAGCAAAACCTAGCACTCCAAGTAGACTAGCCAACCCAATCAGTCTTCCTTTAGAAACATATTAAGTTTAGACTTTAGACCTAAGGTTCCCAAGTAGTTGCTAAGTTATAGACTAGGTCGGCTAAAGACGAGTTGCAGGCACAAGTTTCCCTGATTTCTGACTCTACCCTAAGGTTTATTGATCCCTGAGATTAAAGCATCCGTGCATGTGCATTGTTCTAAGTTTTTTGAGGTTGGCATGATTGACAACCTAGAAAGGAAAAAGGATTTTTTTTAAAATTCCTCTAAGTCTAACCTCGGATCAGCTATCAACACGGTCTGTGTCGGATTCATTGTCCCCATCATCGTATCTCGAAGGGTGCCTGGTTTTCGATGCTTCGAGATAGCACCACCCATAGCGACCCCAAGAACTCCTGGCAATCGACACTTTAAGATAGTATTGCCCATGGATTTCTTAAGTGAATTCAGGCATGTGGCAATCGGCACTTCGAGATAGGTCCGCCCATGGTACCTGAACCGCACAATGCGCTTACATGCCCCCAGTAGGATGGATATCCTAAGAGACAAGCGCCGAGGAGGTAATATGTTATCATCGCATCCTCAAGGTGAGTATATACTCCACCTCTCTTACGGCAGGAACTCTTCCAATCAAATTGTGTTTTCAAGCCTCTCCTAAGTCAAAACTAAGAGAATCAAATTTCTTTAAAGAAAGGAATTAAGGTGATCACCTACTTACACAAGACCAAGTGTGTGAAATTTGGATGCTTGGGTTACAAGGACCCGTAAACCAAAAGGTAGAACAAGACTCCAGGTACTACCCCACCTTTTAACTCAATCCCTAGCTTTCCTTTCTCAACCTCTTGAGGAATGGTCCGCAACTTAACTCCTACTTAAATTTTTAAGTCCACAAAGGACCCTAAAGGTCTAAAGCTAGTAGCTCACTTAGCTTCTAAAGTTTGACCCTAGAATCAACTTAGTCTAACCTAGAGTTCTAATTTGCTTAAGAATGCAAGACCTAGCCAGTTAAGTTCAATTTTTTATTATTATTTATTATTATTTTTTATTGCAATATGCATAAATGAATGCAAAATGTAGACATGCTATAAACAAATGCCTCAGGTCCTCTCCCCCATGCCTGGTTCAAGCAATGTCCTCATTGGAAACAAAAACAGTTAAAGGAAGATATTACCTGAGGCGGAGAATGATAGGAGCTAAGGCTCCTCAAGAGTGACCTTGTCAACCAAATGGCCATCCAAAGTAATGTATGGTTTTAACCGTTGACCGTTGACGATAAAGGGAGTTGCTGAAGAGGAAGGGCTTTTAATCTCCATAGCTCCATGCGGAAACACTTTAGTGATTATGTAAGGCCCATTCCAATGAGATTTTAACTTCCCAGGAAAAAGCTTAAGTTTAGAACTGAAAAGCCAGACTTGTTGGTTGGGCTCAAAGGTCTTTCGAAGTATATACTTATCATGCAAGACCTTAGTTCTTTCTTTATAAGCTTGAGAGGTGTCATAAGCATCATTCCTCAGCTCCTCAAGCTCACTTAATTCCAGAAGTCGTGCCTTACCCGTCTTTTCTAAATCCATGTTAACACTTCGAATAGCCCAAAGTGCCCTATGTTCCAACTCAACAGGTAAATGGCACTCTTTCCCATACACAATCTGAAAGGGAGAAGTACCCAAAGGGGTCTTATAGGTCGTTTGATACGCCCACAAAGCATCATCGAGCTTTTGGGACCAGTCTTTCCTATCAGGTCTATCGATCTTTTCTAAAATATTTTTTATCTCCCTATTCGACACTTCAACCTGGCCACTCGTTTGAGGATGGTAAGGGGTAGCGACCTTGTGAGTCACTCCCAGACTCCTGATTAGCCGATTGAAGTGGTGGTTTCGAAAATTAGGTCCCCCATCACTTATAATGGTCTTGGGGCAGCTGAAACGAGATATGATATTGGCCTTCACAAATTTCAAAATCACAGAGTGGTCATTTGTGTGTGTAGGAATGGCCTCTATCCATTTAAAGACATAATCAACTGCCACCAAGATATATTCATAACCATGGGACGAAGGGAAGGGGCCCATAAAATCAATTCCCCACACATCAAAAATTTCAACATATTGAAGAGGGTGTTGAGGCATTTCATTCCTCTTCCCAATCGTTCCAGTCTGTTGACATCTAATACAAGCCTTAACAAAATTATGAGAATCCTTAAATAACGAAGGCCACCAAAAATAAGACTGGTGAACCTTAAAAGCAGTTTTCTTAGTACCAAAGTGTCCTCCACAATGAAGTTCATCGTAAAAACTCAGCACACTTTGTTGTTCCTCTTCAGGTACACGTCTCAATACTTGGTCTTATCCAATTCTTTTTTTGAGAAAGAAAGGAATGCTATCGAATCACCGATAGCAAACCAGGAGAGCTATTATTGATAATAAAAAATATTTACAAGTTCGACTCCCAATGCTGTATGAGACACCAGCAAAAATTTATAATATTTTCCACATACACTGCGGTCTCTTGAAAAACACGCTCATTTCTAGCCCTCCATACAGCCCATAACACAGCAACCATGTGTATATAAGGCTTATTCCCATCCATAAGGTAGCGCCACAAATTCCCCCAAGTGGGTAAGGACTCGTTGCATACTCTCCTCCATACATAATCAGTGATTGCACATGAAGAAAAGATATGAACGCTAGAATCATTATGCAGCCCACATAAAAAACAAAACTGGGCGGGGGTCCCCATCCTTCTATGCCTCAGATCTCCAGTAATCAATCCATCCCTCCTGCAGAGCCATAAGAAAATTTGTAACTTTAGTGGTATTTTTAACTTCCATAGCTTTTTCCCCATTTCTTCATCTTCCGCCATCCTGGAGGACATTATCAACCTGTCATAGGCAGCCGCAGTAGAAAAATTACCTTCCCATTTGTATGTATCATATTCCTGAGGCATGGGTTTGAAAGCCGCAAGCTCTTGCATGAGACGTTCAGTCTCTACACGAGATCTTGTTTCATGATTATTCCACCCATCATTATTTAACAACCACTGCTCCAAATCCACATCCCAATAATCGGCAACCACTGCATTTTTATTTACAGCCAGAGCATAAGCAAGGGGGAACCTGTCTTTAAACATTCCTCCATGTACCCAATTTTCCAGCCAAAACTTGAAGCTTTTTCCATCACCTAAAATTGATTTGAAAAAATTCCAATTATCTTTCAGGGCCTGCACCACAGAAGACCAAAAGGGGGACGGTTTACGTGGGTTAAGACGATTTATCTCATCATTAGTACTCCCATAACTGTCCTGGATAATTTCTGTCCAAATTTTTTTTCCCCCTGTAGCAATCGAACAACCCACTTCAATAGTAGCGCTTCATTAAATTCTTTGAGGGATCTAACACCCAGACCTCGCATCTGCTTAGGTTTGCAAACTGATTCCCACTTTAAGGGTTGAAAAAAGGCCCCTTGATGAGAGGCCCCTTTCCAAAAAAATCGTTTCCGCATCACCTCCAGCTTTTTCCAAATAGAATTCGGAGCTCTAAGGACAGAGAAAAAGAAGATGGGAATTGAAGTGATAACAGAATTCAGTAATATATACCTCCCCCCTTTTGATAAGTATCTACTGCTCCAGCCCTCCAATTTCGTAGCTACCTTTTCAAAGAGGAAAGACCAATCTACTTTCTTCATCTTAGAACATTTTAGAGGCAGATCCAGATATTTAATCGGCAGTGGAACCACAGGTGTACCAAGAATGGTGGATATCTCATTCTGTAACCCACTATTCATCCCAAAACAGACCAGGGAAGATTTACTACAATTCAATCTGAGACCAGAAACCTCTCCAAAAATTTTTACCATATGTAACAAAGCCTGCGCTTCTCTCTTCCCCCCTTCCACAAGAAAAATAGTATCATCAGCATATTGAACTACAAGGGCTAGAGCCCTATGATTAGACAGTGAATACCCCCTTATAAAACCATCCGCTGCCAGTTTACAAGCAAATCTAGCCAAAGTATCCACCGTAAGGTTAAAAATCAGAGGGGCAATAGGGCAGCCTTGCCTTACTCCACATTGGGGCTGAATCCAAGAGCGACACGGTTTACCATTTATCAATGGGGAAAAAGAGGCTATCGTAATGCATCTCTTCACCCATTGAATCAGTAAAGGTGGCAATTTTCTCCTTCTAAGAATCTCCCACAAGTATGACCAGGAGATTGAATCATAGGCTTTGGAAAAATCAACTTTCCACAAGAAAGCCTTAGATTTTCTCCTATGCCAACCCATAACAATCTCCTGCGCAACAATGAATGACTCTTGTAAAGATCTCCCAGGAAAAAAAGCTGACTGAACAGGCATTATCAAGTCCTTTAAAACCTCCTGCAATCTATTAGCAATAATCTTACTAATAATAAGATAGATGGAATTAGATAGCGCAATGGGTCTGTAATCAGAAAAACTTTCCGCACAAGATTTCTTAGGCAGCAGAAACAGATAAGATTTGTTCAGCCTCTCAAATCCTGAGTTGCCCAATTCAAACTCATGAATAACCTTTAACACATGCTCCTTAACCACATTCCATAGCTCTCTGTAGAAAAACACCTGAAATCCATCCGGACCAGGAGCACCTTCATTATTTAATTCTTTAATAGCTTTTAGCACTTCTTGTTCAGAAATAGGGGACACAAGCATGTCTCTTTGTTCATTATTTACACAAGGGAAATCCATTGCTGCCAGCCTCCAAGAACCTCTGGGAGCAGCCTTGGACATTTCTTTAAAAAATTTACTTACTTCAGATCTGATCTCCTTAATAGAGGTAATAATTCTTCCTTCAACTTTAATAGAAGAGATAAGGTTGAATCTCCTTCTAGCACTGGCCGCAAGATGGAAAAATTTTGTATTCGATCACCCTCTTTAAGCCATAGTTGTCTGGATTTTTCACGCCAATCCATTTCTGTTTTCAGATCTTCATCCCCCACAACTGATTGTATCTCCTGCCTCAGCTGCTGCTCCTGTTGGTTCAAAGCCAGCCTACACTCTTTCAGATCCAAGTCCTTGATGACTATCAAGGCTTCCCTCCTCTTCTGGTCTCTAATCAGATTCACAGCCTGCCCATATTCCTTCAAAATTTCACGCAGACCGGCTAGTTTTGAAGCAAACTGCTGTGTGGCAGTGCCTTGAACAACCTTGCTTTGCCACCACTGAGAAACCATTTGCATGAATCCATCTTCCCTAAGCCATGATCTCCTGAGTTTGAAGTAAGATCCCGTGTCTGCATTCACTCCACTGTCCCAAACCAAAGGTGTGTGATCAGAGAACGGCCTATCAAGGCTCAACACAGCTGATAGTTGATATCTCTCTAACAAACTAGGACTACCAAAGAATCTGTCCAATTTGGAAAGTTGCCCACTGCCATTCCTCCAAGTATACTCCACACCACTGATGGGGTATTCAGTCAAGCCCATGTTCTGCACAGCCAATTGGAAGCCAGCTGTAGAACTATCCACTCTCCCATCCGGGTTATCATCACCAGAAAGATAGCAATTGAAATCACCCCCTAACAACCATGGGGTCTCTTGCACTCTTTGATGCATTGCATAGAGTTCCTCCCACAAGCCAACTCTATCTGCTACCACACAAGGACCATATATGCAAGAAATAAACCATTCCATATCTCCTTGAGGAGATTGACATTTACAAGAAATTAAAAACCTATCACGAATAATTTCAATTACTGACATGGAAGATTTTCTCCACCAAAAAGCCAATCCTCTAGACCGACCAGTAGCACCCTTAGCTGCAATATCATTACGACCCAGTTGCTTAAAACATTCCCATTCTTGACCATTTTCCCTCTCCAAGTGAGTCTCTTGTATAAGAGCACAGTCTATCTCCCACTCAGAGAGATATCTACACAATGAATCCCTTCTCTGTTTGTTGCGTAGCCCACGCACATTCCAAGACAAAACTCTCATTTCTCATTAGAGAGATCCCCATTGGCCATGCAGCCCACATATTCAACCATAATGGAATTAGCAATACAATGCTCCTCAATAGGAGGCAAGGACTCCCTTCTCCTTCTCAACATGTATGGAGATCTACCCACACCTCTTTTTTTATTTGAACCACTGCCATACTGCAAATCAGCAGGAATAGCAAGTTGCATCTGGACTGGCTCTTTAATCAACAAATCCTTCCCTGTCCTGCCCACTACCATACTGCAGTTCATCTCAGAATCTGCCATTGGAGTCTCAGCAGCCTCCAAACAGCAATCCTCTTTGACAATCATGGCTTGACTGCTATCAGCAACAGAAACATCATCTCCCATCTGATGTTCCTCAGCCATGGCACAGTGACAGTCCTTCCTCTTTTTGGTTTCAGGAGCATCAGCAGGAGGAGTGCATCCACATCTGTCACTCTGATTTCTCTCCTCACTGTTGGTTCCAAACTTCATTTTATTCTCAGACAACTTATCTTGACCACATTCAGCCTGCCCAGACACCTGTCCAAGAGCAGCAAGTCTAACAAGCCAAGAAGTGCCCCCACATCTGACTGTGATCGAATCAGGAATTGAGCCAGCATTTGTAACTTCTACCTCGACTTTTAGAGACCTAATATCCCCCTCTCCAATCAAAACTTCAGAACCATCACAGATTGAAGCAAAACCTGCTAACATTTTAGAGACAACCCCCTTTAGCTGCAAGTGCAATGGCAGACCAGAGATCTCAAGGAGAATCCTCCTGGAGGTCACTCTTTGTGGAGGGCGCTCAGACAGAGCCCCATCAAATGGGGAGACCATTCTCTAAATCACACTGACTTCTTCAAAATTACTTGAGCGAAACCTCAATCGTTCCACATCTAGCGTACCCAAACCATACACCAAGAAGCGAGACTGGGATAACATGGCTATCTTCCAGCCCGCAGAAAAAAGATCCAGGGAACATACCAGATTCTGAAACATTGCCATTGACAGCCTGCCTGCCATGATCTCTCCAATCAGAGCACCTCTCAGTGTGATCTCTGTAGTCGAGATCTCCTCCGAAGATGGGATCTCAACTTCAATTGTGTGGCTACCCAGAGTCGGCGGCGGCGGCGGACGAGCTTCATTCTTGATCCTCCAGACAGGATGCGAGACTGCCCTCTGAGACCGCCAAGAATTCCTCCTAGGGCACGACTCACGCTTGTGTCCTTCACTCCTGCATTCCAAGCAAATCAGGGGGTTTTTACAAATCGCTGCCACATGCCCCCTTCGTCTGCATCTGAAGCAAAGAACCTCTCCATTCTTTCTCCTCCAGGAATGTCTTCGAGCATTTTCAGACGACCTAAAGAACCTCTCCTGCCAAATCTGCTCCCTTCTCCTCCAAGCCCTCGATCTCCACGTCCTCCATTCACCTTCTACTCCATCCCTGGATGGCTCTGCCCCATAGCCGCCCTCCGCCCAGCGTCGATCACCCTCCTCCCGCCTTCGCCCCATTTCCAGGCAAAAAAAAACTTATCCAATTCTAAATAATTTAGGCTCTTCCCAATGAAAGTATCTCGCTTGGGAAATGAATCTCTTTCTTTTTTGCTCATCCCAAGAGCCTGGAGTTTCTCCAGTGACCAAGTAGTTTACGGTATCAGCATACCAAGGTAAAGCTGGTGTTACCGCCATCAGGGTTTCATCGGGAAATGTCTTGCGGATGTCTTCGAAAAGAGAGTCATTAAGTGGAAGATGAGATAGGTGGTCAGCCATAGCATTTTCTCCTCCTTTCTTTTCACGTATCTCCAAGTCAAATTCTTGAAGGAGTAGGATCCACCTAATCAGACGTGGCTTAGAATCTCTTTTAGCAATGAGATGTTTCACTGCTGCATGATCAGTGAAAATAACCACCTTAGACCCAAGAAGATAAGACTTAAACTTCTACAGAGCAAAAACTACAGCAAGTAATTCTTTTTCAGTGATGGTGTAGTTTTGCTGCGATTCGGTTAAAGTCTTGCTGGCATAATGCAGCACATGAGGTCTTCCCTCAACCCTTTGTCCAAGGCTGCTCCCACTGCATAATCCGAAGCATCACACATCAACTCAAATGGGAGTGTCCAATCAGAAGCTCGGAGAATAGGTGCAGAGATCAAGGCCTCCTTCAGAGTTTGAAAGGCCTCGGCACACTTTGAATCAAAATTGAAGGAAGATTCCTTCGCAACAAGTCACAAAGTGGCCTAGAAATTTTACTAAAATTTTTAATAAAGCACTTATAAAAGCCGACATGGTCCAGAAAGGATCTAATCTATTTGACATTCGTGGGCAATGGGAGTTTGGAAATAGAATCAATCTTGGTTTTATCTACTTCCAAATCTCGCTCAGACACAACATGCCCAAGTACATTTTCTTTCTGTACCATGAAATGACTTTTCTCCCAGCTGAGGACTAAACCAGTCTCCTTACATCGCTTCAACACATTCTCCAGGTGCAGGAGACACTGGTCGAAAGACGAGCCATAATTGGAGAAGTCATCCATAAACACTTCAACACACTCGTCAATCATGTCCGAAAAAATAGACATCATACATCGCTAGAAGGTTGCAGGGGCATTACATAATCCAAATGGCATACACCTGAATGCAAAAGTACCGTAAGGACTCGTGAATGTCGTCTTCTCCTGATCATCAGGGAAGACTGCAACCTGGTTGTACCTAGAATATCCATCGAGAAAGCAATAGTACTTTTTCCCTGCCAATTTCTCGAGAATTTGATCAATAAAAGGCAAGGGAAAGTGATTCTTCTGGGTAGCGGTGTTCAGCTTGCGATAATCAATGCAGACCCTCCATCTAGTTGAGGGTCTAATGACAACTTGTTCACCTTGGTCATTAAATTCCACAGTAAAGCCTACCTTCTTTGGCACCACATGAATTGGACTTACCCATTTACTATCTGCAATGGGATATATGATCCCAGCATCCAACCACTTCAGGATTTCCTTTTTAACCACCTCCCTCATATTAGGGTTCAAACGTCTCTACATGTCCCTAAATGGCTTGATTGAATCATCAGATAAATGTGGTGCATGCAGAGTGTAGAGTCTATACCCTTAATGTCAGCAATGCTCCAAGCAATAGCTTCCTTGTGCCTAGACAAGCATTCAATCAGGGCTCCCTGATAAACGCCAGTTTATCATCATTCTTATGCATTAAAACAAACCTAGCTCTTAGGATTTTACTCCGCAAACGGGTTTTTGGGCTGCATTTAGGCATTAAATAGGTTAAGCATGCATTGCATTTTTTATTGTCTTTTTAATATGTTTTTGTGAGTGTTAGGGATGTACAGATATATAGATCCCTAAAACCCTAGCACTCAAGAAGGCAAATGGTGAAGGAGAAGCCCAGACTAGCTGGAACTCAGCCTAATCCAGCTCACCTCAGCTTGATCCAGCTCACCTCAGCTTGATCCAGCTCACCGCAGCTGGAACCTAGCTTACTTGAACTAGGGTTAGCTCATCCCAGCTCCATTCAGCTAATCTCAGCTGGATGGCAGCTCAAGAGAGTTCACCTTAGCTCACCCTAGCTCAAGTCAGCTTAGATCCAGCTCAACTTAGCTGAGTCTAGCTCATCTCAGCTCCCACTAGTCCACAGGGAGCTCTTGCTAGCTCAGCTAAGTTGACAGGAGTTCACCCCAACTCAGATCCAGCTACATCCAGCTCCACTCAGCTCCAGCCAGCTGAAGAAGAACTCATCCCAGCTCAGGAAGCTCAAGTCCAGCTCCCGGGGACTCAGCTTAGCTCAACTCAGTTGAGCTAAGCTACCTTAGCTACCTCAACCAGCTTGATTCTCCCCGGGAGCACCAGACCTAGCTCAACTCAGCTCATTTTGGTAGAAGCTAGCTCACTTTAGCTTGGCTTAGCAACTAGCAAAGAACTAGCAAGCTAAGCCAGCTAGAGTAGCCCCATGCCAGCCTCTTCAGCAGTAGCCAGCTCCAGCTCCAACTCCAGACTTCTTCTCCTCAGCTCCTTCCTCCAAACCCTAGCTCCAACACCTTCTCCTCTACTCCTCCATTAGCTAAGCTAGCTTAGCTTAACTATGCTCCAACTTCCTTGGCTTGTACCACCCCAAAAACCCACCTACCAACTCCACCCAACTAGCTCCACCTAAGCTCCACATAAGCTAACCTACTTGGCACCAACCTAACCTACCCACCACCTCCAAAATACACCTAAAAGTGGTGCCAAAAACTACCCATAACCACCCCTTAATGGCGCCACTTTTCCCTCCAAAATCCCCCCCTCATCTCCACCACACAATCCCCCTTGAATCCATCTCCACCATCCACCTAACTCCCCTTCTAGAAGACCCCATGTTGGCGCCAACATGGGGGTGTCTCTCCACCACAAAAAGACACCAACACCACCATAACCACCCCCTTTAACACCCCTTGGGTTGGCGCCAACTCACCCTAGCCATAGGATCACCAACCACCCTCATCCTTCCATCCTAGCCCTCCATTTCAAGGGGCACCTTAACCCCCCATCCTATTCTATAAAAAGCCACCACCTACCACCATTTTGGGGCATCCTCCCTTAGTATATTTTTCTACCTAAACCACCTATACCTACGGCCAAGAAGAAGGAGTAGAGAAGGAGATTAAAGGGGCACATCACCAGCCCCTTTGGTGCCTTCTTTTCCCCACTCTCTTCAACTTGAGCCACGCCAAGGAGGAGGACTCTTCCACTTCAAGGAGGATGGCCAGGAAAAGGAGAAGGACTTAGGGTGGACGTCCACCCTTGGAGAGAAACTTAGGGCACGCCCCCCTAGGGCTTGCCTTGAAGGACATCACCTTGGCGGAGCACTGCAAGGAAGGAGTTGAAGGACTCTTTTCAAGATTGGGAGCACCAACCTTGGAGAAAGAAGCCCTCTTCTTCACCATCTATCTAGAGGATTTGTGTTTTCTTTTCTTATTTGCATTTTTCCAGTAGTACAAGCTTTCCTCTACTAGGCCTTTTGCAAAACAATTTATCAATTATCTAGTTGCCTTCTTTGCAATATTTTTGTTTGCATTTCTATTAGCTTATTTTCAGCATTCTTCACTCCCTCTCCCTAATTATTCTAGGCCTCCACTTGCCTAGAGTGAGCTTAGGGAGAGGCTCTACTTGCCACATAGAAGTAGTATTTAAATTGAAGTATAAATCACTTTTCCCGCCATCAGTTCGCATGTTGCCTTAGCTTAAAAACAAAAAAATGATATATTGAAAAAAAAAATACCAAAAAGAAAGTTGAGATTTATATTCCGAGCAAGAGAATCAATTTTGCAACCATATTGCCTCCTTGGACGACCCTAGATACTTCCCTATCTAGGATTATAAATTTAAGAGCGAAAGCGGATTCGCGTGTTACAACGACGTTAAAAACCCGCTTTTACAAATCACGCGTATTTCGTTATCACTTTTTGGCGCCGTTGCCGGGGAGGCACGGCTTTGCATTAATTAATTTGCTCTTGCTTGAAGTGGATCTCATCCCCTTCTCTTTCTTTCTTTTGTGTGTGTAGGAACTACAGCGGGAAGGCGGGAATCTGGAAGCGAGAGCTCAAAGATCCTCTTCTTCCCGTGAAATTCTGGTTGGTTCCCCTTTCTTGTCACATTTAGGCTAAAAAAACTACCAAAATACACTAAACATGGCTTTCAGGACCCTAAACACTTTAATTAAGTGGAGTGGTGCATTATAAAATCCATTGTTTGCTTGTATGCTTCTTTAGCACCATTCCATTGCAAGTATTGGTGTTCCATTTTTCGGGTCCAGATTTCTGTGTAGACTTGAAAAATAAATTCCTGAAACCCCAGGCCTCCTAAAATCATAAAATTTCATAGAGTGATTCCCAGTTAAGTTAGGAACATCTGTTCCAAATTTCAAAACAATTGGATTTGTATTTAATTTTTAAAAATTCGTGGATAGCAGAGGGGTCACACCCTCTAATCTTCCTGTTTTGCTACTGTCCGTGAATTTTCAGAATTTTTATACTCATCCAATTTTTGATAAATTTAGCTTACTAGAATCCTTGTGAAATTTTACACATCATATAAAATTATAAAAATTTTCTGAGGTCGGTGGTGATACTGAAAAGTCCATAATACCCACGGGTATTATTTCTGGACTTTGACACCAGTACAATTAAAAATTCAAAAAAATTATCAAATTAATTCCTAAAATCTTAAACAAATCTTTTCTGGAATCCTTGTTTGATTTTATTCAAAGTAGTGGTATTGTTTGACTTATTTGGACCACTAATTAATTCAGAAAGCTAAAAATAATTCATTGGTTGTTAAATTTCTGTCTTAAGGATAATTAGCTTAGGGTTTCTTCTTTCTCTTTAGAGACTCAATTAAAAGGAAATATACAATCACACATACAACTTGTCTTTCCGTGATTGTGAACTTTCAAACTTGTTTGAAAGCTTAAAGAGAAAAACCCTAAAACTCATTTAATTAAATTGAATCCTAAAAGACATAAATACAAAAAAATTGTGTGACAACTTGATTTTCATTGGAGCCACTCTCCAATTCCTGCACACACAAAAAAAAATCAAATAACAGGGCAACAACCCAATAAACGCCCTCCACATTCCGTGTGCACTATAGCATCCTAGACCTAATTAAAACTTGTAGCAACTTGACCCCTAAGGCTTTATCAACTTAGGCTTGCTATTTAGGTCTTAAGTTTTCCTTAGTTAGTACCAATTCTGTCATCTATATCTGGTGTTCAGGCTGAGAGGCCATGTCAAACGACCAGGCGTGGGTTTGTACAAGCACCTGGGGTTTTCCCTGGGAAACGTTTGGGCCCAAACCTCCCCTTAAGCAACTTGGCTAGATTTGTTGATAGAACGGGTATTCACTATTGACTACTTATTTCCTATATAGACCAAGTCTTAGGTTATTATTAGGGAGTCACATTTAAGTTAGGTCTAGTTTTATTTGTTTGAATTGCACACTTTCTCTCATCTCGTTCTCTTCTCCTCCCCTCCCGTTCTTCCATTTTATGCACGGGCGACGGTCTCAAAATCCGCACTTGGAAGGACCATTTGATTTCGCCCCCATGCAAAAAGATCACTTTTTCTGTCTTCTTCTCCTGAAAAAATGGAAACACAACAAAATAGGTCCACTGACCCTTCCACGTCCACCTCTAACCCCACCACTAACCCTAATTCTAACCCTTCCACCCAAAACCCAACCACCAGTAACTTCCCACACTTGGAGCTCCCTAATCTTGAGTTGCCCCACACACAACATCAAGACCCCCTACCTGATCTTTTAAAATTGATGGCCGATCAGATTAATAAATTAAATTCCAATCAACAAACATTGACTAGGAACATCCAAAACCTAGCCAATCCAAGGCCAAACCCACCACCCCGTCAGCAGCCTGTTGTTCCTCTAAAAGATTTTCTATGATCCGTCTTATTATGAGGAACGACCAGGGGTGGTCATACCGGAGGGGGACTTTGAGATCAAGCCTGCGGTCCTGAACTTAATTAAACACTTTCATGGCCTTCCTAGGGAAGACCCTTTCAGCCACCTTGAAGAATTAACTCTTCTTGCACAGACAACCCGTTCCCGAAATGTGCAAGGAGACATATGGCTGATGCGGCTTTTTCCATTATCTCTTAAAGATAAGGCCGCTTATGGGTTCAGGACCATTGGCCGACCCATCACAACATGGCCTCAACTCAAGAGCGCCTTCCTCAAGAAATTCTTTCCCATAGGTCGTACCAATTCCTTACGAAGATCTATTACGACCTTTCACCAAAAATCTGGTGAAACTTTCCATGATTCTTGGGAAAGATTTCAAGACCTTTTAAGAAGTTGCCCGCACCACGAGATTCCTTTATGGCAGCTCGTGCAAATCTTCTATCATGGATTAGAAGATCAAATCCGACATTTGTCGACGCCTCGTGTGGCGGCAACTTTTTAAATAAAGATGCAGAAAGTGCCTATGACCTGTTCGAAGAAATGAGTGAAAACTCATTTAATCAAGCTTCCATGAACACATTTTGCAGAACCCAAAACCCGCAGTTCGGTGTTCATGAAATAGGCACTCAATCTATCCCTGTCACCCAAGATGATCTTCAATTGATTGCTCAAAAACTCGACCAGATGCATATTAATCAAAAGAAAATTAAGGAAAGACTGGCCACATCAACTCAAGCTCCACACCCACATCTAGCCCAACCTAACTTTCCACGAAGAGAAAATTTGCACAATCTCAACACTACCCCTGCTGATTATTTTGAGGTTGCCCATGATTCACTGGGGACTTACAACTATCCAGATCTTAACCCTACTCAAAATATTTCTGCCATCCAGGAGCCCTTTAAAAATTCTTCCAATTGGAAAAATTACCCGAACTACTCCTGGAATAATCAAGTTTCCTCCCAACCATATCATTTTAATGGGTATGGGTCGAATCCAAACTTCCATCCTGGGCCATCCCAAAAAGATATCAATGCCCAGATGCTGCGAACCCTACAGGATATGCAAACAAAAATGACAGAAGTAACCCGCAACATCACAAATCTGAACAATCAGATTGGGGTTACTCCCGCGCAAAGACCAGTAGGACATCTTCCGTCCCAACCCATACCCAACCCTAATCACCAAGGAAACCATTATATGGGCAGAAATCCACATTATCCAAATCAGCCTCCTCCTAATCCACCACCTCAGCAGCCGCCCAGGTTTCTGCAATCATAAGCCCCCCACCTCCTCTAAATAATAATCCGACTGCACATGCAGTTACTTTGAGGAGTGGGAAAACCACCACTGACCCCGGGCCTTCACACGAACCTGGTAAGATACCTGTGCAAATTGACTTCCCACCTCCCCATCAGGAAGAAAGAGAAAAACAAAAATCTCAAGACAAGATTCCTGTTCCTTTCCCACAAGCTCTCTATCCCACCACCAACAAGAAAAAGAAATCTGAGCCCACTACAGAAGAACTCATGGAGCTATTTGGGCAAGTTCATATCAATATTCCTCTCCTAGATGCCATCAAATATATACCTTCCTATGCTAAATTTTTGAAGGAGATTTGTACTCCTAAAAGGCAGGCTAAAAATCTAGGACAGGTGCATCTTTCAAAGACAGTAAGCTCTGTCATACAGAGTAAGCTGCCTCCTAAGATGAAAGATCCGGGGGCGCCTTTAATTTCTGTAATTATTGATGACACTACATTTAATCGTGCCCTCCTTGATCTTGGTGCCTCAGTTAATATTATTCCCACGAGTTTATTCGAAGAATTTCAGATCGGTGAATTAAAACCCATTGAGGTTACCCTGCAATTAGCCGACCGATCTACAATCAAACCTCGTGGGATTATCGAGGATGTTTTAGTCAAGGTCCAGAATTATGTCTTCCCTGCAGACTTTCTGGTTCTTGACATTGAGGCACCTGAATCATTACTGGACTCCCCAATAATCCTTGGACGCCCTTTTTTGGCCACTGCAAAGGCAAATATCAATTGCCACACAGGAAAAATGGATATCACTTGTGCAGGCCAAACTCTCACTTTAGATATTTTCAAATCCTCTAGGAGATTCCATGATGATAGCTTCTTTGAGGACTCAGATACTGAAATTTCCAATATGGTGGAGGAGACAATGTTAATAGATACCCTTACCGACCATAATTTTTTTGAGGACTCTGATTCAGAATCAGTGGTCGGCGAAATCTGTGATCCGGAAACTTGTCTTGACCCCAAATTTATTCCTGATACCCCCCCTAACCCACCCACTATTCACGCACCTAACTTTTCCACACTAACTTCACCCAATCCTCACCATTCCTTCCCCGACCCCTTTCTTACGGACCTGCCACCAACCCCGCCTGAGTTTGGCACCCAACCTAATTTAAACCCATGGCCAGACTCAGGCTACACTTATCATTTTCCATCCAACTTTGATC
The DNA here is from genome assembly GCA_037157565.1 of Thalassia testudinum. Taxonomy (NCBI): domain Eukaryota; kingdom Viridiplantae; phylum Streptophyta; class Magnoliopsida; order Alismatales; family Hydrocharitaceae; genus Thalassia; species Thalassia testudinum. Next base: position 2,040,466 of record JAZHRO010000028.1, read on the forward strand.
CCAATATTATTTTTAATCAATTTTCTAGGGATCTAAAAGAAGACACCTTTTTTGCGGGCATCCAAGTGTCCAATTATTTACATGATCTTACGTCTTCCGTGCGTACCTTCACGCCCGGCTGAATGGCGTAAAAGATAGAACTGGATGGGAGGTAACCCATCATTTTTTCTTGCTTTCCTTTTTTTCTTCTTTTTCCAGGTTTTGTTCCTCCTAAACGCGACCATTCTTCACTAAGGTGATCACTTTTCCCTCCTAATGCATGAGGACATGGCATATCTTAAGCATGTGGGGGTGTTTTTAAATTTTACGATCGATTTAGGATTTTCAAAACCTAAAAACATGCATTTTTGTTTAATTTATTTCCTGCTTGCATACCCAAAAAAAATAAAAATGTTCAAAACTTTTTGAGGAAAAATTTTGAAATCGGGACTAAGGTCGAAAAATTCACCTTTGGTACAATGGGATTTAATCTTTAACAAACTAAGGATGAGGATATGGATCTAATCATTAGAATTCTAGGGTCTATTTTAGACAAGATCAGATATCCTTCTATAAAATTCCACCTGAACTCATGATACTTCAGGTGACTTGATCCTATTTTGCAATATGGAAATTATTTGACTTAGCTTCTGATTCAAAAACTTGCATGTTTTGAGAAACTTCTTGTGTCACTCTTCACACACAAGCCAACACTTAAAAATAACTAAAAATTTGAAAAACTCCCTTGTTTGGACTTAGTGAAAGTCTGAAGCAGATCATTGGTTTGAGTTCCCACCGCCGAGAAGGAGGAAAATGCCTCCTTTAAGGACGTGATGTCAACATGTTACCGCCTCGGCGTTGCTCCATATCTATATTTCATATCTTTAGACGGAGCATTAAAGCGCATTTTAGCAGCTCAAGTGTCTTGGACGGTGCTCTACCTATAGTGTCGGAGCAAGAGCTTGAGTTTGTTTGGAGCACCCCTTTTCACCGCATCGTGTTTTGGGGTTGTGAGCTCCTGGGTGGTGTCATGGACAGTGCTATCTCGAAGTACTGGCGCCAGAACCCCCTCGAGGAATGGTAACGGGAATGATGATCCCAACACATCTGTTGTAAGACTAAGCTAAAAATAAGCATGGGGGAGAAAATATATATATATATATACATAAATAAATAAATTAACACGCCCTTATAAATGTTGGCTTTTCACAAGCACAGCCACGAGGTTTTAAAGGATTTTGCAAGTTGAGAATCAGATTCATGAGCCAAAAAAATTCCTAAAAACAAAAATTTCAAGTCATCTGAATTAACAAGGGGTTAATTTGAGAATTTTTTGGAAGATATATTGATCCCGTTCTATCTAATGGTTGAATCCAAAAACAAATCCCGATGTTTATCTTTAATAAATCCTGTACCTCCAGTGTTTTTAATCTACCAAGGTCCATTGATCTCTTTTTCTCCTCCAAAGTCGAAAAAAATTAGATTTCCCAAAAAATTCCGTTTTAAGTTTTGCTAAGAGACTAGCAAAAGATAAGCATGGGGGTGTGATAAACGCCAGTTTATCATCATTCTTATGCATTAAAACAAACCTAGCTCTTAGGATTTTACTCCGCAAACGGGTTTTTGGGCTGCATTTAGGCATTAAATAGGTTAGGCATGCATTGCATTTTTTATTGTCCTTTTAATATGTTTTTGTGAGTGTTAGGGATGTACAGATATATAGATCCCTAAAACCCTAGCACTCAAGAAGGCAAATGGTGAAGGAGAAGCCCAGACTAGCTGGAACTCAGCCTAATCCAGCTCACCTCAGCTTGATCCAGCTCACCTCAGCTTGATCCAGCTCACCGCAGCTGGAACCTAGCTTACTTGAACTAGGGTTAGCTCATCCCAGCTCCATTCAGCTAATCTCAGCTGGATGGCAGCTCAAGAGAGTTCACCTTAGCTCACCCTAGCTCAAGTCAGCTCAGATCCAGCTCAACTTAGCTGAGTCTAGCTCATCTCAGCTCCCACTAGTCCACAGGGAGCTCTTGCTAGCTCAGCTAAGTTGACAGGAGTTCACCTCAGCTCAGATCTAGCTACATCCAGCACCACTCAGCTCCAGCCAGCTGAAGAAGAACTCATCCCAGCTCAGGAAGCTCAAGTCCAGCTCCCGGGGACTCAGCTCAGCTCAACTCAGTTGAGCTAAGCTACCTTAGCTACCTCAACCAGCTTGATTCTCCCCAGGAGCACCAGACCTAGCTCACCTCAGCTCATTTTGGTAGAAGCTAGCTCACTTTAGCTTGGCTTACCAACTAGCAAAGAACTAGCAAGCTAAGCCAGCTAGAGTGGCACCATGCCAGCCTCTTCAGCAGCAGCCAGCTCCAACTCCAACTCCAGACTTCTTCTCCCCAGCTCCTTCCTCCAAACCCTAGCTCCAACACCTTCTCCTCTACTCCTCCATTAGCTAAGCTAGCTTAGCTTAGCTTAGCTTAGCTTAGCTTAACTATGCTCCAACTTCCTTGGCTTGTACCACCCCAAAAACCCACCTACCAACTCCACCCAACTAGCTCCACCTAAGCTCCACATAAGCTAACCTACTTGGCACCAACCTAACCTACCCACCACCTCCAAAAGACACCTAAAAGTGGTGCCAAAAACTACCCATAACCACCCCTTAATGGCACCACTTTTCCCTCCAAAATCCCCCCCTCATCTCCACCACACAATCCCCCTTGAATCCATCTCCACCATCCACCTAACTCCCCTTCTATAAGACCCTATGTTGGTGCCAACATGGGGGTGTCTCTCCACCACCAAAAGACACCAACACCACCATAACCACCCCCTTTAACACCCCTTGGGTTGGCGCCAACTCACCCTAGCCATAGGATCACCAACCACCCTCATCCTTCCATCCTAGCCCTCCATTTCAAGGGGCACCTTAACCCCCCATCCTATTCTATAAAAAGCCACCACCTACCACCATTTTGGGGCATCCTCCCTTAGTATATTTTTCTACCTAAACCACCTATACCTACGGCCAAGAAGAAGGAGTAGAGAAGGAGATTAAAGGGGCACATCACCAGCCCCTTTGGTGCCTTCTTTTCCCTACTCTCTTCAACTTGAGCCACGCCAAGGAGGAGGACTCTTCCACTTCAAGGAGGATGGCCAGGAAAAGGAGAAGGACTTAGGGTGGATGTCCGCCCTTGGAGAGAAACTTAGGGCACGCCCCCCTAGGGCTTGCCTTGAAGGACATCACCTTGGCGTAGCACTGCAAGGAAGGAGTTGAAGGACTCTTTTCAAGATTGGGAGCACCAATCTTGGAGCAAGAAGCCCCCTTCTTCACCATCTATCTAGAGGATTTGTGTTTTCTTTTCTTATTTGCATTTTTCCAGTAGTACAAGCTTTCCTCTACTAGGCCTTTTGCAAAACACTTTATCAATTATCTAGTTGCCTTCTTTGCAATATTTTTGTTTGCATTTCTATTAGCTTATTTTCAGCATTCTTCACTCCCTCTCCCGAATTATTCTAGGCCTCCACTTGCCTAGAGTGAGCTTAGGGAGAGGCTCTACTTGCCACATAGAAGTAGTATTTAAATTGAAGTGTAAATCACTTTTCCCGCCATCAGTTCGCATGTTGCCTTAGCTTAAAAACAAAAAAATGATATATTGAAAAGAAAAATACCAAAAAGAAAGCTGAGATTTATATTCCTAGCAAGAGAATCAATTTTGCAACCATTTTGCCTCCTTGGACGACCCTAGATACTTCCCTATCTAGGATTATAAATTTAAAAGCGAAAGCGGATTCGCGTGTCACAACGACGTTAAAAACCCACTTTTACAAATCACGCGTATTTCGTTATCACTCCCTCCTATGCCTCAGATAGCACAGTCGAAATGATAACGGGGAGCGTAACATTGGCACCCAGGAAGATGTACTTGAGAGTGTTAGGGAGGGGTTTCAACTCAAGGTTGCGGGCATGTATGGTTGAGGGTTTCATAATAGATGTCCCCATCTCAGGTAGCAGATCTACCTTAGGCAGAGATGATGGGGGAAGAGACTCAGCAGAAACACCCAGCAACTCCTCAAGTTCAAGTATATCCCCTTCACATTCCTCCAAGAGGTGGGAATGCTCATTTAGCATGACATGCTGAAGGGGGTGATGAGTCCATTTTAATGGACTATTGTTACGCCTAAGTACTTTAATTCTAACATAGTACTTTAATAATCACATTAGGTCATTAAATAAGTGCATGAATCATTACTTGAGTTTTTATCTATTTTATCGCATTCTATAACTTAGTATGTAATTATTTTATGCTTTGTTGTTGTAGGAATAATGTTGGAAAAGAGCAAGGAGGGGGGCATAAATTTCCCCCAACAAACGGCTGCCTCAACACCTCCCTCAACCTTCGGCCGGCCTCAACACCCCCCAACAGCCATCGGCCAAAATTAGTAAGGGATTTGAAAATCCCTTAACTCGTGTGGGGAAAGGAGATAAAAGAGGAGGCTTGGCAAAGGAGAGAGGGCTTCAGATCTTCTTCTCCCCTTGGCGGGGACCCAACCATGAAGAGGGCATGCACTGTGCACACCTTTCGCCATTCAAAATCCCTCACTGCATGCCTGCAACTGCTTGCACTGCCTCCACCACGCCCTTGCAGCCCAAGCGCCCGCAGGCGCACCCTTACTACGCCCTTCCAGCCTACACCACACCGCACCATCGCCTTCCACCATAAGTGCCCAGCCTCCAGTGCCCTTGCGCGCCCTGCCTAAGAGCCCTACAGTCGCGCCCCCTCCAGCGCCCTTGCGTACTAGCCTCCAGTGCTCTCACCGCCCCCTCCAGTGCCCTTGTGCGCGTGCCTCCAGCACCCTTGCTGTGCCCAGCCGCCCGCGCCCTCATTGCAGACCGCACGGCACCTCCTCTTCATCATCTTCTTCCTCTCCAGTGCTTGCAAGTACCTAAAGTCACGCCCACAGCAGCGTGCCCACAGCAGCCACGCGCGACCGAGTGCAAGTGCAGTGCAACCACGCGCGCCCGCGCGATTGCGTGCATAGCGGCAGTGTAGCCATCCATCGGCGACAGGCTGACGCTCCTCTCTGCCGTCCGGCCACCTTCGGCCACCTCCAGTCGCCGCGTCACCACCATTGCGTAGCCCTCGTCGAGACGAGCCTTCCCGCCGCGTAGCTCTTCCCACGAAGCCTCCTTGTGCACGCAAGGAAGAGAGAGGAAGTTTCCTCTATTTTATACTCAATTAGTATTTACATTGAATGCCATTGCCACAAAATGAATTTTGATTTATGATTATTTTATTGTGATGAATTTAGGCCTTAATGCTCATGCTTCTAGATAATTGTTAAACCTTATTATTCATCTCTATGTGCATGGAGTTTAATTTTGAATGACATCTTCCTATGCATGCAAGTGAATAGTACTTGGCATACTCTTGCACATGTATAATTTTCTGACGTAAAAATTACATTCACATCCCTGCATTTCTAAATTATTACATGTTCCTTCTTTTTGCCTTATTTTGCATCAGATTTGAACACGGATTACGCACGTGATTGAATAAATACAAAGGAAAAATATTTTGTGAACTTATTAATCTGTTCCTCCCTGTGGATACGACATCCTTTTCATGGTTTAAATTCATATCTATTTTAATCTTTGATTGAGAGATTTCCACCACATTAATTACAACGACGTATCATTCTATTGCTATTTTAATTAAGTGAAACTCTCTCCATCAGGGGGTCATCACATAACATTGTAGGGGTTGCCTCTTCAATCAAGTCATCTATCACCTCAACCTGAGAATAATCCTCAAGCCTAGCTTGTTTGTAAGCATCAAACACATTAAGCTGGATTTTCCTATTCCCAAAGCCCATTTTCAATGCCCCAGCATTGCAATTGATTGAAGCATGCGAAGTTGCAAGGAAGGGGCGGCCTAAAATGATGGAGGGTTTGGTTGGCTTGTTGGTAGGGTCAGTGTCCAAAACTAAGAAGTCAACGGGAAAGAAGAAATCCTCCACTCTTACGAGGACATCTTCCAAAATTCCTTGTGGTGTCTTAAGTGATCGATCTGCAACTTGAAGGATTACTGGGCTAGGCTTTAGATTGCCTCCCCCAAGTTGTTCATACACGTAGCTCGGAAGGATGTTCACCCCCGCACCCAGATCAAGTAGAGCCTCATCAATCTGTAAGTCACCAATAACCACAGAGATGTACGGGGCTCCTGGATCCTTAAGTTTCGGGGGTGTGCCATGTTGAACAATTGAGCTAGCAGAATCAGACAGGACAACTTTTGATTGGACCTGATTGCTGCTTTTTTGTGCACAGGTCCTTTAAGAAGTGGGAAGAAGATGGAATTTGCCTGATAGCTTCAAGCAAAGGCAGGTTAATCTGCACTTGCTTGAAAGTTTCCATGATCTCATCCATCTTATCTTTGGCTCCAGATGAGCTAGCAGAAGTCTGCCCAGAGGTGGATAAGCGCTCTGGAAAGGGCACTCTTGATCTCTGGGTGGAAGGGTTGTCATGTCGAGTAAGGGGTGGAACGGGGGCAACTTCTTCTGGTGGAGTGATTTCAAGTGGAGAAGATTTGGGTAAGTCTTCTCCATGGGGGGTGAAAGTCAGGGTGGATGGTTTTTCAGGGGGTGAGACTTTAGGAGCATCGACTTTGGAAATTTCTTTCCCACTCCTCAGAATAGTCACCGCCTGAGCATGCTCCCTAAAGACAATCCCTTTTCCTTTAGGATTCTCCTTAGCAGCACTGGGGAGCTTCCCAGTTTCACTCTGTCTAACGACCTCAACAAGGTGTCCTATCTGTGATTTCATCTCATGTATAGCTTTGTCATGAGATTGGATGATGGCAGTTCGACTTTCTTGCATAGTTCTCAACATTGCCTTCAATTCATCCATCTCAGAGGTCTTAGGTTGGGCAAAGGTCTGAGGTTGGTTCATTTGATGGTTTTGAAAGGATTGTGGTTTATAATTCCCTGAATTTGAGACATTTCCTTGTCTCCATGAAAAGTTTGGGTGGTTCCTCCATCCCTCATTATAAGTGTTGGAAAAAAGGTCATTACGAGGTCTAGGATGGAACCCTTAAGCGGCATTCAGATCTGCTTGTACAAGCTCAGGGAATTGGGAGGCCAAGTGGCAGTCCACAGTGGCGTGTGTATTGCCTTGGCAAATGGAGCATTCAGAAGCTTGGGATGTGGAGGTGTTAGATATGAATTGGCTCGGGCTCGACATAAGCCTTTCCATGTTTTGATTTAATAATTGAATCTGATAGGCTAAATTCTGGGTGTCCCTTGCCTCATTCACCTCCAACTTTCTTTGCATGAGAGTGGGTTTTCTATCCATGTAGGCAGAATTCAAGTGAATAGAATTCTCACTCAAAGTATCAAAAAGGTTCCAAGCCTCATCCTCAGTCTTAGATAGAAAGGTTCCTACACAGGCACCATCCATAGTTTACCTATGCGAATCATTAAGTCCAGTGTAGAACCTTTCAACCAGTTGCCACTTAGGCACCTGGTGATGTGGGCAAAGTCTCAACAAGTCATTAAAGCACTCCCATGCATCATGGAAAGCTTCCCCATCCTTTTGAACAAAACTCATAATTTCCCTCCTAAAGTGATTTGTTTTGCTCATGGGGAAGTACTTCTTCAAAAACTCCTTCAGGGCATCCTAAGTGTTAATATCATCAAGGGTGTGATACCAATACTTGGCTTTGTCCTTAAGGCAGAAGGGAAAGAGGGTCCGCATTTGAGCGTCATTAATAATGCCCTGTAGCTTCACCGTGGAACAGACCTCAGTGAATTCCTCTATATGCCTGTAAGGGTCTTCCCTAGTAGTACCATAAAAGGAGGGCAACAAGGATATGGTACTGCTTTTGATCTCATAAGGATTGTACCCTCCAGGTCTAGTAGTGCAAAGCCAGCTTGATTGGTTGGAATGAAATATTCCTTAAGGCTCCTTTGACCGGCCATTTCTACCCTTAGAAGGTTTCTTCTTAAGATTCTTTCAGGTTCAAGATCAAACACAAGCTGTCTCCTAAGAGAACGCCTACCAAGCATGCACTACAAGCACAATTCAAAAGGACTTGTTCGGTCTTTACAAATTTAGGCTTTTGACTTTAGTTCAAATTGTAGGTGACAAAGCAAGTTGCCCAATCAATTACGCGCCTATTGTCAACCTTCAAAATGCCTAAAAAGACCTAGTTGGAGCTTAGGTGTTCTTCCCTAAATCTCAAATGGTAGAGCAAATCCAAAGACGGAAGATTGAGGGATGCAAGTAGGCCTAAGCCTTCCTTTGAAGCTGTGCTTTTGCGGTGCTTCTCAACTACCCCCAAAAATCCATGACAGGGTATCCCCCTCTTTGGATTTACAAAACCTTTGATCTCAAGTTTCGAACATTTCAGAATCCAACTGTAGGAGGGCTCTTGTCCTAGTAGTTTTAAGACTTAGGAGTGTCTAAATGCATGCTGTGGTGCAAGAGATATAAGTGTGCATACACTGCAAAAGATTTTGAATTTTTAATCGCATGCCACATTTGAAAATCAAGTCCTTGATTTTTAAATGTCCCTCCTTTAATTAGTCCTTTTTCAAGAATTAAATGTGACCACTTTATTAGATCGCTTCATGACAGATTATGTGGTCTAAAAATTAATCCAAATGCATTTGCATGATAGGTAGAAATGCGAAGTTAGAAATGCATACCTGATTCCAGCATTCTTCATGCAATATGCAAGATAAGAATTAGATATAAATGCTGCTCATTCAGTCCTAAATGATACGACCTAGGGGCAGGCAGCTTCTAGCAGGTAGCTCATTTTTTTTTTCTTTCTTTAGCTACTTATGCACAAGCAAATTAAGGGTAAGTAATCCAAAAACAAAAAAATCTAAATCTAAAGAAAAGGGAACAGGTTCCCAAAAATCAGCCACAATTACTACAAGGGTGGGAAAATAGAAATAAAACTTATGACACGGAGAATCTCCTATGGAGGCAGGATCTAGGTCTCCTACATCCTCCTCGCTTGTAGGCGTCGCTCAAGGTTGACGTCGTCTCTTAGATGTGCCTGTCACCTCTCTCAAATTCCTCGCACAAATTCCTTGCATAGAAAAGATAATAAATGGTTAGATCACTGTGTAATGAGAAATAATCAGAAATAAAAATTAGGTGAAATTATTGCATTTGTTGCCTCCTCGGCAACAGTGCCATTTGATAAGACGATTTTCGCTTTCGAATAATGTATTAAGATAATTTGTTGTTGTAGGATCAAAGTGGTGGAAAATCGCTTAACAAAATAATTAAAATTAAAATTTAACCACTCACAGGAGAGCGAGTCGTGTCCACAAGGAGGCAATGACTTATTTAAACTCGCAATTAGGTCAAAATCAAGTTCGCTAAACTATTCGCCAGATTAAACAATGCCTGTGTAGCTCTGAAAGTAAACCTTAAATTTATGGAGAAGTCAAGGGGTTTTAATGTAATTTTTACGTTAGAAAATTATCCATGTGCAAGAGTATGCCATGTACTATTCACTTGCATGCATACTAAAATGTAATTGAAAATTAAATTCAATGCACATAGAGATGAATAATAAGGTTTAGCAATTCTCTAGAAGCATGAGCATGAAAGCATAAATTCACCAAAATAAAATAATGATAAATTAAAATCCATTTTTGTGGCAATGGCATGAAATGTAATTATTAATAGACAATGAAATAGGGGATTAGCTTCGGGTGGAGCTTGTGCACGGATGAAGGAGAGATGGACGGCGAGTTGGTGACTAGAGGTAGCCCACCTTGATCTGCACCTGACAGTGGTGGCGGCTCGATGGATGGTGGTCTGAGCCAGCCTGACGGAGGAAAGGTCGGCGGTGGGTGGTGTTAGCTGCTGCTGGCACTCGTGTTGCAGGTGCGTGGAGGGCCAGCGCGCGGGTGCAGGGGCATTGCAGGTGAGGCTGGAGGATGCGCGCTAGGAAAGGGTGCATGGGCGTGCTGGCGTTGGGGTGGAGCCGCGTGGTGGGGTTTGATGGCACTGACTGTAGGTACTGCAAGGAGGCGTGAGAAGGGGCAGAAGCGGGGGCGCTGGGGCGTAGAAGGTGCTGTTGGAGGCGCTCTGCAAGCCGCAAGAGCACGCGGGCGTGCTGGCTGGCGAAGGTGCACAGTGGGTAGGCGCGCTAGGTGAGGGCGTGCAGGTGCTGGCGTGTGTACTGGAGCGTGGGTGGACTGGGGATGAAGGTGTAGGTGTGCAGGTGCGAGGTGGCGCTGCTGGTGAAGGTGCGTGGGGTTTGATGGCGCGAGGAAGCATGGGTGCTGGGGTGTGGGCGTGCTGGCTGGTGAAGGCGCGGGCGTGCAGGCGCTGGCATGGGTTGTTGGCTGAGGTGAGGGCGCACGATGGGCAGGCGCGTTTGGCAGGGTTGAGGTGCGGGCAGGAGGAGCTGCAGGGACTCTTAGTGGTGTGGGTTGTCACCCCACAGGCCCACGGTGGTGGAGTTGCACTGCTGTGGTGGGAGGCCGGTGGTATGGAATGGATGAGAAGTAGGGTTCTCTACGCACAGTGAGGAACAAAGGTGTGGTGGCCTCCTTTTGAATGGCAGCCCTTCCTTCTCTTTTGTAGCCACGGCTACAAAGATTTGAAATTCAAAAGCCACCGTAGAATCAATGCTGATGCGCAGGAGGAGGTGGAGACGGAGGAGTTACCTGCAAAGGAGAAGAAGAAAAAGAAGAATAAAATAATTAGGGTTATTTATACATAACTCCTTAACTTCTATGTTAATTAAAATAGTACACCTAATTAATTAACTAATTAAATGTATGCAACCCTAGGTTAATTCTAAATGCTTGAATTATGCACTTAAGCTAAAAATAAGAATTAATTTATTTACATCCTAATGTATGCTATCTAAATGTTAAAATTAACTTAATGTCTAGACACTTAAATACTTAAATAGCCCATAAATATGGGCTAATCAAAGATGACTTCATTTTAGCTTAGGAAGCTCAAGTCTAGCTCCCGGGGATTCATCTTAGCTCAACTCAGTTGAGCTAAGCTACCTTAGATACCCCAACTTGCTTGATCCTCCCTGGGAGCACCAGACCTAGCTCACCTTAGCTCATTATGGTAGAAGCTAGCTCACTTTAGCTTGGCTTAGCAGCTAGCAAAGAACTAGCAAGCTAAGCCAGCTAGAGTAGCTCCATGCCACCCTCTTCAGCAGCTGTCAGCTCCAGTTCAAGCTCCAGGCTTCTCCTTCTCAGCTCCCCTCTTCAAACCCTAGCTCCCATTGCCTACTCCTCTACTCTATTACTAGCTAAGCTAAGCTTAGCTAAGCTTAGCTTAGCTTAGCTAGACTCCAGCTCCCTTGGCCATTCGCCACCTTAAAACCCTACCTAACTAGCTCCACCAACTACCTTTACCTATAAGTCCACCTAGCTAACCTAGTCCACCCCTAAGTTGGCGCCAACCCTAGCCACCTTTTCACCCTCACCTCCCTCCCCAAAACACCCCCATAGCCACCACCAAAATGGCACCAACCCATCTCACATCACCACCCTACACTTCACCAACCAACCCATCTCCACCATTGATTTTTGGCACCAAGAACACCCCCTTCTAGAAGCCAAAGTTGGCTCCAAGACAAGGTGCCCTTCCACCCCATACTCGACCACCAAAGGCCACCATCAAACCCCCTTCACACCCCCTTGGTTGGCGCCATTTAACCCTCTCCATTAGATCCCTAATCACCTCCCATCAAGCCATCCTAGCCCTCCACTAAAAACCACGCCAACCACGTCCATCCCACTCTATAAAAACCCATCACCCACCACCATTTTCACCATCCTCCATTAGTTTAGTCTACCATATACCCACCATAATTCAAGGCCAAGGAAGGAGAAGAAGAAAAGAAGATTAAGGGGGCATCCTACTCGCCCCCTTGGTGCCTTCTTCCCCTTTTTCTTCTCCCTTGTGCCACGCCAAGGAGGAGGAGCACTCCACCACTAGGAGGATGGCCAGGCAAGGAGGAGCAAGGGTGGAGCACACCCACCCTTGAAGGAGATCATTGAAGTTGGTAGCTTCCACCTTGGAGGAACATCTCAAGGAAGGAGGAGGAGCCCTTTTCAAGCCTAGGAGCCCCTAAGCTTGGAGCAAGGATTCCCCTCTTCACCAACAATTCCGGAGGACTTGTGTTTTATTTTATTTGTTGTAATTATCTATTAGTAGAAGCATTCATCTACTAGGTTTTTTTGTAAAACACTTTCTCATTAATCTAGTTGTCTTCTTTGAAATTTCTTTTTAGTTGCATTTTAATTGCTGTGATTCTATCACTCTTCACTCCCTCTCCCTAATTACTCTAGGCCTCCACGTGCCTAGAGTGAGCTTAGGGAGAGGAATTATGTCACTTAGGCGTTAGCTTAGTGCTTGTAGTTATTTACTTTCCCGCCAACAACTCGTGTTTTCCTTCGTTATTTCAAAATCCAAAAAAATGATATACTGAAAAAGACCAAAAAGAAAGTTGAGATTGATTTTTCAAGCAAGGGATTTGATTTGCAAACAATTTGGCCTCCTTGGACGACCTTAGACACCCCACTATCTAGGTTTATAAATTTAAGAGTTGATCGATTTTGCGTGTTACAACGATGTATTTTACAAACTGCGTAAAACACGATCAGGTAGTGTGGATATATTTGGCCTATGTGCTAATGTGGAATTAAGAGGTTAAGTGGTTGAGGCACTGTTGGAAAATTTGAGTTAATTGCTAATATTGAACATGTGCTTAATATGGGGATTTATGTGGTGACTCAAATCACCATTATTTTGAGATTCTATTCTTTTTACTCCTTTATTTCTTGAGATACAAATTGGCTTATCATTGAACATCATTCTGAGCAGTTTATTCATTGAATATCTTTCATTGTGATTCATTTATTGTGCTCATTTAATTCATATTGGGATTAGTGCGTGAATTCCATATTTGTTCCCTGCGAATGACCTCAAACTCCAAATAGATTTCGAGTTTATAAATTTAAGTGTTTTGTGTAATTTTTGTCATATACTACCATGCGTATTTCTAAACATCGACGATTTCACCCTCAAACATTTTAGCGTCATTGCCGGGGAACAACATGCAATTCACCACTAATCATATCTTTATTGATTGATTTGGGCATTAACTTGCCCTATTTATTTTGCTGTGATTTTGCGAGGTACAACATGAAGAGATCTTCCATGCAATCAACCACTCCTGGGGTAGGTAAAATTTCTCTTCTTCCCTAGTCGACCTCATAATCTTGGGAAGAGAAAAAAGGAAACAAATGAATTAGGATCCACTTACCTTATTTCTATAGTAATTATCATTCAAAGGCAAAAATTCCCTTGATTTATATCTGATTGAAGATTGAGATGATTTGATTAGAGATCCCCATCTTGATTTCCTGTACCTATTAGGGATTTACGCTTAAATTTTAGACATCTTGGACTACTTACATTCTTGTTTAAGTCCAAGGTGCTATATTTGAGATTAAATTAGACTTGGAAAAAGAGCCAATTAGGGTTTCCACTTTATGGTTGTGAAGTGATAGTACACACTTGCATGCATTAAAAGGAAATTAACCCTCTTGTATTTGTGTGCCACCCAAGCCCTTGGTTGAAGAGAACTATTCAAGAAAAGCCCTAAAATCAGGCTCTAAATCCACTTGAACCCTAAAATTTTGGACCTAATACCTGAGAGTCAATTTAGGGTGATTTTGGGTCTTGTCCCAAATTTCATCGTCCATCTTTAGGGTAGGCTAGGAAAAGTTGGTTTACTTTGTGGACCAACAAACCTCCAAATTAGGTCACAAATTAAAACAACTTCTAATCAAGTGAAATTCAAGGCACAAATTAGGACTAAAATTGGTAGACTTAAGGTCTCAATTCACACATTTCGATCTACTTGGAATCACAGTGACAAGGAAGGTCGGGTGGGAGAAACCCTGTAACCCATGGGGACGCTCTATTGTATAGGGGTCTTTGCGGGGCTCTCTCTTCTTGGTTGCCTAAGTAATTCTTGGGTGTGTGGATTTTTGATTTAAAGGTATCATCTGCCTTGAAACAACCTTAGTCATCCAAAAATCTTTGGGTGCCTTGATTGGCTCCAATTAATATCCAGTCCCTGATCTATTCTTTAGAGCACATACATAGGAAAGGTCTCTAGGTTTTTAACCTAGAGGCCTACATTAGAGTTGATCTTCTATGGGATTTATGATCTGATCTAATCAATTCAATCTGAACCTAAATTTGATTCTACATCTTGATCCATCACCTGATTTGAAAATGCAACCTGACAATTTAGGAAGACTGTTTAGGAAAACTAAATCCCAAATGAGCATGAAAGAGAAAATGATCGAGGCTGCTCTTGGACATCATAATGAGTATTATAAAACCTCAAATCCATTTAACAAAATTCATGTTAATGTTTGAAAAACAACAACCCACATTATAAACCGTGTTGCAATGATATTGACACAAATGATACATGGTTCAACTCGGGATGATCTCTTATTAGAATATATTGAATTGAGAAAATTACATAGCAATGAGTATCTACAATGTTGGTCAAATCTCCCACTTTTGGAAAAACACCAAGGTCTCATGGAGAAATGTGGAAAATTGCTGAATATGGTGTATGAAGCCATCAATAAAAAATATCCATATATCCACTCGGAACTGATGAGACATCTTGTAACAACATTTTGGCGCCGTTGTTGGGGTTAGAAAATCGAGGTTGTTGTGGACCCCCAACCCAAATGGAATCAAATTTAAACTTTGTGCAAAATGACATACTTGACCTTGACATTTGTTGGGTGGATCCAGTTGCAGGAGTTCTTGATTCTGAACTAGCCTTAGAGAGCCATGAAGTTGGTTCACTTGTCTTGATTTCCCAAACACCTGTGATGAGCATGAATCAAAACCTCTCAAGGATGCAATTCCCGAACTTATCTTGTTAAGGTAATCCTTGAGAGTGATTCTGACATCCCAATAGAACCATGTCCATATTCTAGTGACCCAATCACTACCCTTGATCTAGAATCTTGATCCGAGCCTATTTGGGATGATCAAGAGGCCCAATGTGATGAGAATCTTATTTTAGATCTGGATCATGATTTTGGACCTATATTTGATGATTACACCTCTCCAAACTCCTTAAAGGCACAAATTGATTTTTTAGAAGTCAAACCGATTTACAATATAGAAATAGAGGAGTTGGAAGAGCTGGGATTTAATTGGGTCTAACTTAGGAGACAAGAACCTAAGCCTATGCCTAATAAGGACACCTCTTTGGGCTCGGAATTTGAGATTAGGTTAGATCCAAATCAGGTTGTTGATTCTATGCATCATGATTTGTTCTATGGTGGAGACCCCAATCTGGAATCAGGTTAAAAAACTGATTGTCGCAAATTCTATGATGATTTCGAATCATACTCTGATTTTGGAGAACCTTTGTTTCTTGATGATTATAAGCCAATCTACGACCTCAGTATCCATAACTCGTTCTTTGACTCTGATTCTGAGGTCCCTGATCCCGAGATCATTGATTCAAAATCACGTTCCATTGAGTTGGAATAATTCTTTTATGATCTGCAGGAATAAAAAATAGTAAGTGCCGAGAGTGTCCACAATCCAGAATTTGAATCTTTTGCTAACTCAAATTTCCATGATCCTACAAGCACTCTCCAGGCATTTACATTTGATTTGGATGAGCATCATGAAAACTTTTTAGATGAACCTATCTTTGAATCATTTCTAGAAGAGCCCTAACTGCACCAAGATTTTGAAGAAGCCACACCTTCCATCACAGAGCCAGAGCCTACCAAAATTTGATCCCAACCTCGAGCTGCCACCGGAATCAATTTCTACTTTGATTCACCTCCTTCTTTTAATCAGGAATCGAACATTGATCAGACCATTAATCGCATCTTATCCTTCTCTAATCTCATCCATAGGGTTCCTATATCCTCTACAGATCCATTGACTTTTGAGGACCCCTACTCTAATCAGGCTGAACCAATTCAGCCAAACCCTAGAATCTCATTTCCATATCTTTCTGAGCTACATAGTATCCGGTGGGCTCCACACTTACTAATTCATATCCATCAACCCACTAGACTGATTGGGTTTGGTCTGCATCATCAGCCTGTTGATCTGAACAAGCACCTGATTGGACCAACTAGGTTACTAATCAAGGTGCTTGTTCTACAAAATTCCTCTGATTTGACCACCCCTTCTCCTTGACCACCTTCTGCTCGGCTGAAGACATTGAATTTAGCACTTAACGGGAGGCAATCCATCATTCCAAAAACCTGGGACCCTTTTGATCATCCTTTTGAGCTACACTCCTACTACACTTTTGAGTTTAACTTTAGAACAGCTGACTCCATGATGAGGTGGAGATTCGTTACGAAAAGATTTGAGTTTCGAAACTCGTCGTCGTAGTTCGATTCGCAAGAAAATCCATCAATCAGATAATATTTATAACCAAAACTCGAAAGGTGAGTCTCAAGTCGAACATTGGGAGGTGAATGCTTGGTTTGAAAAATCCACATTTGGTTTTTATTTCTTTTTGTCATTTTTATCTTTTATAATTTTTTTTGTATTTTTATCAAGCAAGAGATCAGGTCGATGAAAACTTTATCTACTTGCAAAAATAATGCAGAGAGAGAGAGATAGAAAGAGAGAAAGAGAACAATCATATATTTCTGATCAAATGTTTCTACAACTATGAAAGTGGGAAAACTATACTACAAAGGCGAAAAGATAGAGATAGGTGATAAGAATTCCCCTCGACGATTGCTTGGAGGATGACTCACTCTGACGACGCCCCGAAGAAGGTGGTGAGGAGCGGGATGAGGAGAACAACGATGGAGGAAGGAGGACCAGGCAGGACGTCATCATAGTGAGGATCTTCTTTTGGAAGGAGGTAAGAGGACAATCACAGGATGCTCCACGAATTGGGATGAGAGGTGGGAAAATGTTTTATTTGTACTCTAGAGGAGCATCCTGGGCTTGGGACAAGCTCTCTCTAGAGCCTTGGAGGTGGTGAGGAGATGAAAGGAAGAGATGGTGAAGAATGGAGGGAGGTAGGTCCTTTTATAGTGGAAGGAAGAGGAAGAAATCCGTCCAAGGGCTTTAGTGACAGCTGCAATCGTCACTAAAAACCATGCAAGTTGTTGCTGAAGATCTGCTCCATCGCTGGCGTGTGCATCATGTGCCTATGCCCCTCGTTCCTTATCACGTGCACCCGCGCGCTGGCGCTAAGCTTGTGTGCGCAGTGGATGCGCTGTGTGCTTGTGCACGCTACAAAGCTGTGCTATGCGCATGGCCGGTGTGTCCAATTGCGAATTAGGGGGTGCGAGGATTCGAACCCGCGTCCCTCCCTTGGAAGCCAGAACCTCCACCAATGCGCCATACTACCCAAAGTGTCGAGAAGATGGCGTGGGAGCTGCGGGCCCAGGGGAACCTCAGCCATTGGATCTTAATCTAATAGCTGTGGTGAGAGATGATGGGGTGCCTGTAGTCGCTGATGGCCGATGTTGGGCGGCCTAGATGGCGCCACGTGGTGCCATTTGGGTCATCCATCTTCTTTCTGTTGCAAAGGGTGCCACGGTACTCGGATCGAGATGATTTCCCTGTTGTCGGATTGCGATTGTCGCTCTAGATCCATCCATACGGTCGGATTTTTCATCCGAAGCTCATAAGGATGTCACATTGCCCCCTTGCCATTGATCTTCTTCAGACTTCATTTGGTACTACGGGACCCCGATCTAGACGATCTCGGAGGCGTTAGACTTCAATCGTCATACTGATTAGATCCGTATGGTCAGATCATCCATTTGAGGCCCTGAAATAAATCTCCTTCCCTCCTTGGCATAAAGAGGATGTAATTAACCTAAAATATACACAACTCTAAATGTAGAATGATGCATGCTATGCAATATTTATAATATGAAATGCAAATCTAAGCCTAGGAACATGCATGAATAGGCATTTTAACCTAAATAAATGTGTCTACATCATACCCCCATGCCTATCTTTTGCTAGTCCCTAGCAAAATTAAACTACATGCTATGTATATAAATAGAATTAGGACCCGATCGCTTAGGCCTAAGTTGTTTATTAACAATAGAAAATTTCAACTGTCCTAACTACGAAAACTCAACAGTACCCAGGTATTTATCAAAATGCTGACCGCCCAAGTTCTTGCCTTATTTGAAAAGGGTGGATACATTTGTTTTTTTCTTCTTTTCTAATTTTTTAGACTTTTGGAGTTTGAGAGTTTCGGGATAACTTTTTATGACTACTCGACCTGCTCAAGACTCGAGAAGGATTCTAAGTACTAAGCATCTTGTGAAATGGTGATAAACTCACTAAGCGACCGTTAAAACGGACTTCAGGTTTTTACGACCCTAGGTGACCTAAAAAATTCTACCTACAGGTTTATCTTTCCGATCAGTAGCTTTCTCCCTACTTCTTTTTTCTATTTTCTTACGGGGTCAACACAAGGGCGAACCCAGTGTATATCTCCCCAGCTTATTTTACTTCTCCGCTTCTTCTTAAGTGTTTAGGAATTATTTGCGCATTTTTGTGAGCTGGGCTCTAGACAACCGGCTGACAAGCTATTACCACCGAGCACTTGCTAGCCATACTTGTAAGATGAAGTGTGGCTTTATTTATTTATTTATTTTTTATTTTCTCCTTTTTTTATATTTTTCTTTTTCTTTTTCTTTTTGGGTGTTTCGTTTTCTCTTTTTTACTAAGTAGGTGACTTGCCTGATCTAAGATTTACCTAAAGGTAATAGGAAGAGAATGGTTGTGTGGCTGGGCTTTGGACAACCAGCTGATGAGTTGTTACCACCGACTGAAAGAGCGATCTTCATTTTCGATAAAAAATTTAACATAAAATGACATGTCGTTATAGTTCGTTGCATGGTAGAAAATCGCTTTTCAAAACATTTAATATTCAAAATCTAACCACGAAAATAGTTAGGTTGTCTCCATAGGGAGGAATTAGCCTATTAAAAATGATTAATGATGCCTCAAGTATTCGGGAATATCAACGGATGTGTATGCTAACTAGTGCTCTCGTTTCCAACACAAATTCTCGATATAGATAATTAATCAAGAATATAGGTGTGCAAATACAAAATCACCACCATGGAAATACCCGAATTGTGATCTTGGTACTGACAAGCACTATCAAATTTAATTAAAACAGAATTCGTTCCCTATAACAAATATCCATACTCGATTATTCATGAGATGAATTTAACTATACACAATTCAAGTAGAATGGAGGGACATCTATGCAAATTCACATCAATAAATTTATTCATTAAATAAGTGAATAGTGTACCCCCGCAATGGCAAACTTGGTAATTTTTAATTGGACACTTGCTGTAGCAAAACAGGGGATGTTCTCCCCTTTGCTTGCGCACGCAAAGGAGGGCTTCATCAGAGGAGATGCCCTGGGGGAAGGTCAGCTGGAGCGAGGCCTTCGTGATGACGGTGATGGGGTGTTGAGAGGTGGCCAAAGTTGGTAGGTGGCAGCGGCCGGAGTTGGGGGGACGTCGGTGGCTTTCTGTGGAGGTTGCGTGCGTGGGACACGCAAGGAGGGAGGTCGTAGGCGAGGATCAAGGAAGGTCCGTCAAAGTGAGGGCTTCCCGTTAGAGATCTTGGCGTGGGTCGAGGTGGCCGCCAATGGCCTGTTGGAGGAGGAGAACGGCTGGCAGTTACGGGTTCTGAAAGAGCGATCTTTATTTTCGTTGAAAACTTTAACATAAAATGATGTGTCATTGTATTTAATCACGTGGTAGAAAATCACTTTTCAAAATATTTTAAATTTAAGAATCTAACCACAAATAGTTAGGTCATCTCCACAGGGAGGAATTAACCTATCAAACAAGAGTAATGATGTATCAAGTAATCAGAAATTTCAATGGATGTGCATGCTAATTGGTATTCTCATTTCCTGCATAAATTCTCAATTTAGATAATTAACCAAGAATCTGAGGGTGCACATGCAAAATCACCACTATGGAAATACTAGAATTGCTACCTTAATACTGACAAGCATCATCAAATTTATCTAAATCAGAACTTAATTCCCATAGCAAAGATACATTTAGCTTAGTCAAGAGATGAATCTAATGTAATTGCATGCAATTCCATTAAAGTTGAGGGTCATTCATGTACTTCTACTGCAATATAATATTAAGATAAATAAATAAATAGTAGATTCGACAATGGCAATACTTGTAATTTTTAATAGGCTTTTTACTGTTGAAAAATAGAGCATTGCTCTCCTTGGCGCACACGAGGAGGAGGGCCCACGGCTGAATGCGCTGTGCTTAGAGTAGATCGGCCGGGACGCGGGCTTCTCATTGGTGGTCGTGGAGTCGACAGAGGTGGCCGGCGGCAGCCGGTCGGAGCCTTGGATGCCGTCGGCGGCAGCTTATGCGCGGGTGCGTATGGACAGCAGGAAGGGCTACCGCGGGTGTGGGTGACCTTGTGAGGGCAAGGCGAAGTCGATGGCGCTGTTGGAGCGAAGCTTCATGGCACGTGGAGGTGGCTGCACTTGAAGATGGACGGCCGGTGATGGGTTTCTTTGGGGAAGAAGATGAATAGTGCAGTGTGAGTATGGCTGTGCGTGCAGCTGTACGTGCTGCGAGGTTGCGCGCTTGCACTATGCGCCTGCGCGGTTATGCGCTGCGTGTGGCTGTAAGGGCGCGGCACTTGCGAGAGTTGGTTGTTGTTGCAAGGGCACGCATGCACGCGGTGGATAGGCTAGCGCGAAGGCGCTGGAGGGGGGCTGCGCCTGCGGGCGCCTGGCTAGAGGGGTGCTGAAGGGGCGCAGTGCGGTGGAAGCGCTGGAGAATTGCCTGTAGGCAGTGCGGGCGCAGCCCTGCGGCCGTGCAAGGGCAGGCGCAGCTCTTGTGGGCGCTTGGCTGTGCTTGGTGCAGGCTGGTGTAGCTCTTGCAGTAGAGGCTGTGGCAGGCGGTGGATGCACAGTGCAAGCCTTCAATGTTCGCAGTGCATGCAGTGGATATCCCCTCAAGGGGAGGAAGCCGATCCAGCCTTTCCTGTGCACTCCCTCTTTTATCTCCTCTCTCCGCCTCTCAAGGGATTTTCAAATCCCTTTACTAATTTTGGCAGGCAGTTGTTGAGGAGCTGTTGAGGCTGGCCGGAAGACTTAGTTGAGGCCGGCAGCTGTTGGGGAGGGGAGAATTTAATTCACCCCCCCTTAGCTCTTGCAATTTATTCCTGCAACAACAAAACGTAAAATAATTACATATTAAATTATAGAATGTAATAAAATAGATAAAAACTCAAGTAATGATGCATGTACTTATTTAATGAACTAATATAATTATTAACCAACATATAATGTTAGAATTGAATTACTTAGGCGTAACAATAGTCCATTAAAATGGACTCATCAAATACCCTCATGCCTAAGATTTGCTAGTCCCTAGCAAAAATGAAAATAATAGAAGTAATTAGAAGATTTCTTCTATTCTTATTTCAAAACTTTAGAGATCCAGACAAATATGAAGTGATGATAGCCTAGGTAACAGATCCAAGTGAAAGAGCCAATTCGCATTCGGAGTTCGTACTTCACCCTTGGTAAATATTGTTGTCAGGATAGGCAACTACTTCCTTTGGGGATAAAGTAGAAGATAATCTGTAATTTGACCCCAGCGTTTGGCTTAGGTAGGAGATATCGAGTTGAATGGATTTGTATTTGGTGGCACACACTCATCTGGTGCTATATGTAGTCTAGTACTGCAGATTCTAGATTTCTAGACTATTAGACAAGTCAACTTGGAGAGAGGCTAAACAACTGTGCTCTCTTGATGTTCCTGGGTTCTCACTCTTTTTCTTTTTTTTCTTTTCGAGGTCACAAATCTTGCCAGATTTAGTAATTGTACTTACTGTTTGGTGGCCTCACATGACATCCACACTTCAATTAAAGTCCCAATAACTCTACAACTAAGTTAGAATCCTCAACCAGTATTCGGGCGATCAGAAATACTAAAAGGTAAGTATGGGTCATATTTGGTGGAACGCGATAGGTATTTTGTTGACTTAGAAACAATGTTACATTATAAACTGACTTTTTTTTTTATAAATATAACTGTTTCTTCTTTTTCTTCTTTTTTTTATTATTTTATTATTATTTTTTTATTATTTTTTTTATAAATCAACATAATACGACACAGACTTTTATTTATGAGGCATTATTAGGGATGATGATGGTCAAGAGGATGTTGTGTGGCTTATTTAGTGGAAGTGCCTATTTTCGGCACCGGGAAAGAATGGATAGGACAGGCATATTTCTGACCTTTGACACTATTACCCTCTTTCAACTGAGGACTCTATGAAGGACGGTCGTAACCATCCACCATAGTCATAGCTTTATTAAGACTCCATCTCTGTGTATCTGCCTTATTTGGTGACTCTCAAGAATTCACACAAAGTACGCACACAGGAATAGAGAGTGAAAACTATGCCTAACTCTGAAGTATCTTCATCTAATTATCCAAAACATAAGAGTCCTTGCACTAGACTTAGTGTACCAGTAATCTCTCTACTTTCTTCTCTCAAATATGAGGTGAATCTACTAGAAGATAGTATGCCTGACTCCTTATGAACTGTCTAAGGGTTTAGTAGACTATAAATGCTTATTGGTTTTCCTCAAGGATCCATTACCCAGTCTACGTGCACGTGAAATAAATGTATTGGATTCTAAACTTAAGAAATAATTCAAGAAGAAAAACCTCCAATGACAAAGGTATTCTGTTAGGGACTAACCCATTTAGCTTAAGAAAAGAGGATTTTTTTGTTTTATATGCTAACCTAAATGCATGAATACTTCGTAAAGTGCAAATGCACCCCCCCATGCCTAAATCCTACAATGTCCCCATTGTAAAATTAAAACAGGAGGAGAAAGGAAAGACATCACCTGACAACGGTGTTATTCCGACCGCTGGGTTGCCTCCCAACAAGCGCTGCATTTTCTGTCAGCAGCCAAACTTAAAAGGAACCTAGAAGTCTGGTTCTAAACAGAAAAAGTTAGGCCCTAAAAATATGCATAACAGTGCGGGCCTAGAAAACAGGTGGCCACGGATGTTGATGAGCTGATGATGCAACGTAATACCAAATGCTCGCCAGAAGATATGAAAGCGAAGAACCTCGTTGGCTACCTCGGGAGGTCTAGGAATAATAAACGGAATATGAAAAGGGACCTCCCGAAATGGAATAAGTGGAGGATAACAAGGATCCTCCAGAGCAAGACGGGTTTTAAAAGATATAAACATTATTAGTTCAAACCCTTGAATGGCGAGAGTAAAAGTACAAGCATCAATCCACACTCGCCATTCTACCGGAGGATGTACTGGCCTAATATGTTCTCTAGAAAGAATGAACATGAGCAGAGATCTGAGCCAAGGATTGGTTAGGGAGTATAAGGGTTGTTTGCAGTGTTGGAAGGTAATGGTTAAGTCCAATGAGGGCTTAGTTGGTGTTAGGTTCAATTCCAAAAATGATTCAGATTGTGTACACTCCCTAACAGTTGTAGACAATTGCACATTACCCTGCTTAGCATTAATGATCGGAGTCATATTTGAATTAAGGGTAGACTCCAAATTACAACACTTTGATGGCAGGGTCAAAATATCTGAATCATTATCATTAAGCTCATCCCCGGATTTGTTTGGTTTACTCAAATTTTTGTCGGGGTGTATATGTGATTCATTAATGAAGACAGGAGTTGGATCAGTATCCCTAATTATTCCTAAAGGAAGATCAGTCTTAATATTTTGGAGCAATCCTATATCATTGAATTCGTCATTCTTCTCGGGGTATAAATCCTCAATTGACGTGTTTTGTCCCCGAGAGTCTCCCATAGACTTCTCATTATTTTGTTTGTCCTCCTTTAATATCAACTCCTACTTTGATGGAGGATGACTCTCAAAAGAAAGGAGGAATCTGGATTTCACCATATTGTTTATATCCTTTGGAGGTAAATCCTCAAATGATAAATAATTCCCTTGTGATTCACTCTAGATTTTCAGTCCAAGTTCCTTTATTGGGGCATTCCCATCATCTGAAATAGACTCTTCATATCCCTGAGACCAAAATTGATCTAATTCATCCTTCATTCCCTTAGGGTCACCTTCATTGGTTGCATTTAAATCCTCAGGATGCTGATTGGTAGGTTTTGATTTCCTAAGTGGAGGGTCAAGAGTAGGCTCACTAAGGATAGAATGGGATTCCACCAAATAATCAATAGGGGAAGTGATAGGAACAATATAACCTTGACCTGGGTTGGTAGGGGTAAGGAGAATACTGTCTTTGGAGTCAAGGTCCTCGAGAGGTACCATCTTCTCTTGCTTTTGACTCCAATAAAGCTCGAGTGGATAATCACTATGATCGTCGTCCTCTAGTGGCTGTGTCTCATTGGGAGAGTCTAAGTGATAGCTACATAAAACTGGATCCCTATTGTCATTGGGTTCCTCAGAATTATTTTCATTATCATGATCGTATGGGTAGGGATTAGGATTATTGGGAAGCATGTAGCTAAGTTGTCATATTTCTTCATTTAACTGTTGACTATTCCTCAACATCTCTCCATTGATTCCATCATTTCCTTTTGCTATTTTTGCATTTCTATGATAAAAGAGGAGAGGTTACTATTATCAGGTTGGGGAGGATAGTCAATTTTAGGCTTTGGTTGCCTAGGGGTATCGGTCCAACCTCGATACGGAAAATCATGAAGGGTGGGAGGGTTGGGTGTTTGTATAGAAGTAGGGATTTCAGGGTTGGAAAATCTCGCTCCTAGGCTCTGCTCAAAAGTGGGAGTTATTGGGCCAGTACTCCCAGGATAAGAATATGAATGATCCCATGAATTGTTAATGTACCCATCAAAGGATGGATACGCTAGGGACATGGGATCCTGATTGAAAGATGGGAAGTATTGACTCTGATAATCAAAATGATAGGAGTAAGCGTGATCCATTTCTTTAAGCAAAATAATTTTAACTCTCTTAGAATTTAGAAGAATTCAGAATACAAGCAGAAACTTCCTAGAGAGTTCTACTGTCAAAGCAAATGCAAATTCAATGGGATCTGTTTTTAGTAGATTGTAGTTCTTAGAATTATATGTTCAGTTGGTGGCCAAACAAGTTTTGCAAAAAATTACGCTTCCTAGGCCAACCTTCGCTAGTGCCTATAATCTACTCGCAAGGGATGGAAGTCTCAAATCGAGCCCACACACGAGGAACTGAAGTAACTTGGTGGATAGGCTTGTTGATTTCCGACTAACTTCCCTTGTGGTGCAAAAGAGGAGAGGTAGAAATTTATCTAGTGACCTTATGTGTGAGGTGTACAGTGTCTCAAGTGTGCAAACATATGATCGTGTTTTGATTTTTGAAATTTCGCAAACAGGATCTTTTTGCACACAATTTTGAGTCACAGATTTTAAAGTCCAACCTCTTAGCAGTCCCAATTTTTAAAGTGACCACTGAATTAATTCAATTCAAGCACTTTAGTGGTCTTAGGTTTAGGTTCAATGCACATGCATGACAGGTAATTGATGCTTAAGAGAAGACATACCTTACTCCAACTTTCTTCGTGCAATGAATGTATGTAATGCAGGAAAAATAAACTAGATGCTACTCATTCAGTCCTAGATGGTTGTCCTATAGCTATGCAGCTTTTAGCAGGTAGTTCGAATATATATATATATATTTTATAACAATAATAATAAACAAACAGACCTAATCTAACTAACTAACCGAAATTCATTTCAAACAGTGCAAATAATCCTATAAGCTAAATAAATGGGAACATGCTCCTGAAAATACTCTCCCACATACAAGAGTGATAAGAAATAAAGAAGCACGGGACACACGTTCCCAAAAATACCTGACAATGGTCCAAAAAAACAATAATTAAAATCTAATGTCTAAACTAAATCTAAACTAAGCTCTACTGACTAAATTAGAAATAGGCTTCTCCGTAAGCCTAAGTGTGTGGGATCAAGGCCCACGTATTCCTGTTGCTGGCCTCCAGGTGGCGTCAAGGTCCACCAAAAAGATCGTCTCCGCCGTGCATGTCCATCGCGTTCGTTGTTTGAATCGTGCATACAAAGAGAACCAATGTCAATAATTCAGAAAAGCTTTTAAAATAGCATCAAAATAATATAAAATTCCTAAAAAAATTAATAGGCATGTTTCCTCCCCGTCAACGGCGCCATTTGAAAGAGCGATCTTCGTTTTCGTTGAAAACTTTGACATAAAATGATGTGTCGTTGTATTTAATTGCATGGTAGAAAATCACTTTTCAAAACATTTTAAATTTCAGAATCTAACCATGAATGGTTAGGTCATCTCCACAGGGAGGAATTAACTTATCAAACAAGAGTAATGATTTATCAAGTAATCGGGAATTTCAACGGATGTGCATGCTAATTGGTATTCTCATTTCCTGCATAAATTCTCAATTTAGATAACTAACCAAGAATCTGAGGGTGCACATGCAAAATCACCACTATGGAAATACTAGAATTGCTACCTTAATATTGACGAGCATCATCAAATTTATCTAAATCAGAACTTAATTCCCATAGCAAAGATACATTTAGCTTAGTCAAGAGATGAATCTAATGTAATTGCATGCAATTCCATTAAAGTTGAGGGTCATTCATGCACTTCTACTGCAATATAATATTAAGATAAATAAATAAATAGTAGCTTTGACAATGGCGATACTTGTAATTTTTAATAGGCTTTTTACTGTTGAAAAATAGATCATTGCTCTCCTTGGCGCACAAGAGGAGGAGGGCCCACGGCTGAATGCGCTGTGCTCGGAGTAGATCGACCGGGACGTGGGCTTTGCATTGGTGGTCGTGGCATCGACGGAGGTGGCCGGCGGCGGTCGGTCGGAGCCTTGGATGCCGTCGGTGGTGGCTTGCGCGCGGGTGTGTATGGACGGCGGGAAGGGCTGTCGTGGGTGTGGGTGGCCTTGTGAGTGCAAGGTGAAGTCAATGGCATTGTTGGAGGGAAGCTTCATGGCGCGTGGAGGTGGCTGCACTTGGAGATGGACGGCCGGCGATGGGTTTCTTCGGGGAAGAAGATGAATAGTGCATTGTGAGTTTGGCTGCGTGTGCCGCTGTGCACACTGCGAGGTTGCGCGCTTGCGCTATGCACCTACGTGGTTGCACACTACGTGTGGCTGCAAGGGCATGGCGCCTGCTAGCGCTGGTTGGTGTTGCAAGGGCGCGCATGCACGCGGTGGACAGGTTGGCGGGAAGGCACTGGAGGGGGGCTGCGCATGTGGGCGCCTGGCTAGAGGGGTGATGAAGGGGAGCGGCGCGGTGGAAGCACTGGAGAACTACCTGCAGCCAGTGTGGGCGTAGCCATGCGAGCGTGCAAGGGCAGGCGCTGCGCTTGCGGGCGCTTGGCTGTGCTTGGTGCAGGCTGGTGTAGTGCTTGTAGTAGAGGCTGTGGCAGGCGGTGGATGCATAGTGCAAGCCTTCAATGTTCGCAGTGCACGGAGTGGATATCCCCTCAAATGGGAGGAAGCCGATCCAACCTTTCCTGTGCACTCCCTCTTTTATCTCCTCTCTCCGCCTCTCAAGGGATTTTCAAATCCCTTTACTAATTTTGGCTGGCGGTTGTTGAGGAACTGTTGAGGTCGGTCGGAAGACTTAGTTGAGGTCGGCGGCTGTTGGGGAGGGGAGAATTTAATTCACCCCCCCTTAGCTCTTGTAATTTATTCTTGCAACAACAAAACGTAAAATAATTACATACTAAATTATAGAATGCAATAAAATAGATAAAAACTCAAGTAACGATGCATGTACTTATTTAATGACCTAATGTAATTATTAACCAACATACAATGTTAGAATTGAATTACTTAGGCGTAACAATAGTCCATTAAAATGGACTCATCAGGTTCTTCTAGCGGTGGCATCGCATGTGCACGTGCTGCTGTGGCCGTTATGTGCGGTGGCATGGAGGCTTGAGCGCACGATCGACGTTGAAGTTGGTGGCCAGGAAGCTCTCCTATCGGCGGTGGGTGTGCTGCGTACTTTGGGTTCTTTGGTGGAAACAGGGGAGGCGTGGAGGTTGAAGGAGAAGGAAATGAAGAAGAGAGGGGTTGCGTGGTGGGTGGCTACAGTGGTTCTTCGAAGGATGATGGTGGTGGCGTTGGGTTGTGTTGAGGGGTTTGGCGAGCAGGTGTTGGTGGTGGTGATGGTGTTTGAGAGGAACAGGATGGCTGGGTGTGCTTGCTGTGGTGGTGGTGATGTCTATGGGGCAAAGGAGGCACACACACTGTCACCATGCACGCCGTGGAGTTGAAGGCGAGGTGATGTTGAGGATGCAGGGGCCACAGTGTTTGCTGAAGTTTACGGTGCAGGCAAAGATCATGGTGGAGAGGATGGAGGAGATCCCTGCAGGGGGGAAAGGAAAGGTCGATCCTCTCTCTGTTGGCCCGCTCCCTTTTTCTTTAAAAAAAGTCTCGTCTGTTTCCTTCCACCGCAACTTCTCTAACCACTTGCGAAGATTGCGAGTGGTTAGAGCGACGGATAAACATTGGCCGACCTTTATTAGACGTCTGACTTCATCACCAGACATCTTAAAAACTGTAAAATCCAGGAACTTGTGCTGATAGTTCTCAGACGTCCATCCTTAGCTCCAGACGTCTTATATATGCAGAATGAGCATTTGATTCTCATACCTAACCTGCATCCATCAAATAAATTATGTTATTATATCATATGTTATTAAATGTAAAATTTACGCATAAAATTATATGCAGACTAAAATGAATTACCATATATCCCCTAATTAATTAACAACTAGGAATAGATAATTAAATATTACATAGGCCAAATAATGATCCACTAAAGTGGACTTATCAAATGCCCCATGCCTAAGTTTTGCTAGTCCCTAGCAAAAGTGAAAAATAATGGAAGTAATCAAGAGATTTCTTCTTTCTTTATTCCAAAAATTTAGAGATCCAGACAAAAGTGAAGTAATAATAGCCTAGGTAACGGATCCAAGTGAAAAGCTAACTTACATTTACAATTCATACTTATCCCTTGGTAAACATTTTATTAGGATAGGCAACTACTTCCCTTGGGGATAAAGCAGAAAATAATTTGTAATTTGTCCCCGGCTTTTTGGCTTAGGTAGGAGATACTAAGTTGAATGGATTTATATTTGTTGGCTCACACTCATTTGGTGCTACCTGTAGTCTAGTACTGCAGACTCTAAATCTCTAGACTATCAATGAGTCAACTTTGAGAAAGGCTAAAAAAACTGTGCTCTCTTGATGTTCCTTTATGCTCACTCTTTTCCTTCTTTTCTTTCTGAGATCACAACTCTCACAAGATTTTGTAAATGTACTCACTGTTTGGTGGCCTCACATGGCATTCACACTTCAATTAAAGTCCTAATAACCCTACAACCAAGTTAGAAGTCCTCAGCCAGTATTTGAGCGATCAGAAATACTGAAAAGTAGGTATGGGCCATATTTGGTGGATCGCAACAGGTGTTTTTGTTGTTGCCTCAAAAACATCGACATATAATGAAAAAATGATGCGAAGATAAAACTATAAACTTGAACTATTTTCTTTTTCTTTTTCTCCCCCTTTTTTTATATAAATATCTCTCTTTCTTTTTTTTTTCTCTCTTTCTTTTTTTTCCATAAATCAACATAACACGGTGTAGACTTTTATTTATGAGGCATTATTAGGAATGATGATGGTCAAGAGGATATTGTGTGGCTTATTTGGTGGAAGTGCCTACTCTCGGCATCGGGAAGGAATGGATAGGACAAGCATATTTTTGACCTTTGACACTATTATCCTCCTTCAGTCGAGGACTCTATGAAGTACGGTTGTAACCATCCACCATAGTCATAGTTTTATTAGAACTCAATCTCAGTGTATCTGCCTTATTTGGTAACTCTCAAGAATTCACACAACATTTGCACGTAAGAATAGAGAGTGAAAACTGTCTAACTTTGAGGTATCATCATCTAATTATCCAGAACTTAAGAGTCCTTCCACTAGACTTAGCGCACCAGTGATTGCATAGCAAAAATACACCAATAAATATGCCATCTTGTGTTATTTCCTAGCATTGCCATTGCATATTAGGTAGCTATAATTGCATTTGTAAAATTGACACATGCATGCATTTATTTGAGAGGGGACGATAATGCAAATAATTGGCCATGTAATTAACGTCTTCATCAAGGGTTGCATCGCAATTTCACCTTCTTCATTTCTTTATTTGCTTTGAAATCTTCTTCCTCGTGCGGCTACAGTGCATGGGGCTTGCATTTCTTCGCGTCGTTCCTTTGCCAACAGCATGATCTGCCGGCAGCATGGCTGGTCATGCACACCTGCAGCATGGCTGTGGCAGCCTCCTTCTTCTTTAAAAAGCCCTGCCATCTTCCTTGCGAAGGAGAGCCTGGAACACACAACACCCGCAGACCCTTCCTCCAAGCCATCGTCCTCCCCTTTTCCCCTCCATACGCAGTAGCTCTTCCACTGAAGAGACACACTGCAGGTAGGAGCAAGCTCACAGTGGTCCCACGACCACCACTGTGAGTTCCACCACTGTCCAGCTCCTTCGTGAGCAGGTGGGCGTGGTGGTTCACCCTCTGTTTTCACAGCTAAACACCATCGCCATTGCCAGAAGCTCCAAGCTCCTGAGCTCTAGCAGCAGCAGCACGGCAGCCAACAGCAGCGCAAGCACCGCGTACACGCCAGCAGCTGTCCGTAGGCTCTCCCCGCGCGTGCAGGCGCCTGCCAGCGTGCCCGCGCACGCAGAACCGGCCGTAACAGGTTGTTCATCTTGCGCGGCACTGTAGCTACTGTTCACGCCTCTCAGTGCGACACTGTAGCTACAGTGCAGTGATCGGAGAGTTTCTCACTTATCCAGTCACCGTACGCTCTCTCTCCTCGCCGCTACCGCCTCCATCTAGTTGCGCGCGTCTGCGCCCGCTTTCGCTCCAGCCCGCAGCGCGGTGCGCTGCGCTGCGCTGTACTCTCTCGCCTGCGTGCTCCCTCCAGCGCGCGTGCGTTCCCTCTGCACCTGCGCCTGCGTCCTTGCTCCTGCGCCATCATAAGACACTTGCCCCCACCAGATGCCTTAAACTCTCCAGCTCTCTCTCATAGCCACTCCCACACTCATACGCACACACACACTTACTTGTACACACCCACGTGTACACACTCACACACTCACTTGTACACACCTATACATACTTATACATATATATATATATATATATACATATTAATACCTATTCAACTAAATATAAGTATATATACATATATATATATATATATATATATATATTTATACATATATATATATATATATACATACATATATACATATATATCTATAGATATAAATATATATATATATATATAGACACATATACACATACATATATTACTATATATATATATATACATATACATATCTATATATTTCTATATACATAGATACTTATATATATATATCTATATACATATATTACTATATATATACATATATCTATATAGTTAAATATATATACATATATATCTAGTTACAAATATATATATATCTATATATATATTTACATATCTATATATATATACATAACTACATATACACCTATATAGTTACAACCCTACCTATATATATATACACACACACACACATATATATATACACATATACATATATATACATATATACATATATATATATATATATATTTACATACATATCACCTACCTGTATCCATACGCACTAGTCACTCCACCACGTGTTATATCGCGGGAATATTTGCACCAGTTGCTGATATTCCCTGATACCCGCGTAAAAAAAGCACCTCCGCACACACTCCCACACATCTATCCTACACTCTACGCAGCACTTTGTCTTGTTGGTTTCGTCTTTCTAGACGTGGACCAACTCGACACTGTGCTACATGCCATTTTCACTTCCACCCCTACCCCTATATATATAATATATATATATATATATCTATATATATATAGACTATATTTATTTCTCTATAAAGCAACATATCTTGTTTTTATTTCTCTTTTGTTTCTTGCTATTAAAAAGATAAAAAAAAAGGGGAAAATAGAAAAGATAATCCTTGTCTTGCAGGTACTCAATCTTGCGAATAGTAGGATCAGTTTTTTTGGAAACCCTACGTTGGCTCAAAGCCAAGAACAATTTGGCTCGAAGCCAAGGACCTGATTTTGAGGGTGTACCTCAAGGACAAAATTATCAGCAAAAAAAATCTTAGATAGAAAAAAAAAAACCAAAAACATAATAAACACACAGAAGAGATTTGTTGTAGGAAAGGCGTAGAAACTTCTTCACCTTTAATCTCCGCCTCCCTGAGATCGACCCTTGGCCTAAAAGTGACAAAGATAAAATTAAGTAGGCCAGGTTAAAAATTTTGTAAAAAGATGGTTAGGTTCGATTTAGGTTAACCACTATACTCACTTTAACGATAATTTCATCATATTAACACAACCTATTCGAGTCTCGACCAACCTTTTTCTGGCGCTGTTGCCGGGGAGGTGCGCATTGAGGTAAGTTTCTACTCCATTCCTTTAATTTTCTCTTCTCACACCCTTCTCTTCATGGGTGTTTTTGTTTGCTGGTGTGCAAGTAAATTCGTTGCAAGGAGGAGGCAAGCAGAGGAAGTCGGAGACGTGGGCAGATCCAAGATGGGAACTAGAGCGTGAAGTCGCCGGCGCCGCACTGGAGCTTCGCCCACGTTGCAGAAAAGGTAGGTCTCTCTCTTAGCAACTTAGGCCAACTTGTCACCTTAAAAAAAAAAAAAAAAAACTTGGGATTTCTTGGGGCAAGTGGATTAAAAATCACTTGTTTGATTGTTTGCCATCACTCCCTCCGCCCCGGGATTTCCCGCAAAACTTCGCATGGCGAAGATCCAAGAATCTTGATTCTTGAATCTTTGTCATGGGAAGTGCTCTTTGAGGCAAGATTAAAAAGATTGATTGCCATCCCTCCTTACCTCATTTATCCGCAATTCAGGATCATATTTTTGGTGGGGAGACTTGAAATTGAGTTGATTCCATCCCCACCATGATCTTTCACGTGCCTTAGATTTGATCCCGAATATTTCAACCCCAACACTTTGATTTTCTTTACATTATCTTGTGGTTAAGCCTTGTGTGTGGAACATCATTTTGGTGATTGGGTGCACTTGAATTGAAGTGCTTTGGCTCCCTTTAACACTAACCTAAAATTGACTCGTGCATCTACACATAGAAATTTTCACCTAGGGAAGCCCATTGCATTTTTAGCATGCATTAACCAACTCACATTGAAGAAGGGTTTGTTGGGCATAGAAGAACTTGTACTTTCTCAAAAAAAAAATCCAAAGATTGGTTGAATTGGTAACTTAGCGAAATCTTAAAATCCATACCACTAAAGGCTGAAATTCTAAAAGCCATTCACCAACTAAAACTTCAATTCGGGGAGATTTCCCAGTTGCATGCTTGGTTTACACACTTTCTAAAATCAACGCACTTGGGCATTACCCGTAAACAACACCCTTCACATTCTAGAAGCACTTGATCCTAAGCCTCTAATTAAAACAGGTAGCAACTTGACCCTTATTAAGGATTGGAGGTCTAACTACCTGCGTGTAGCGCCTACGTGCTGGTGCGGGTTCCCACGTGCTATCGGGTGTCTAAGACTGGGGCAAACGGCCTTTCAATCTGGCCCAGTGGTTCCGCGGTGCTCGCATTTGGTTCCGTAGGTTGTGATAGTAGGTAACTTAGATCTTTAGGTCTAAGGGCGCATTGTAGAGGTTAGGACTTTGATTGCCTTGACTTGTCATCAAGTGTACCTTTGTGGCGTCATTTCTCTCATCCCCTTTTCCCTTCTTATCTCCCCAACTCTTCCTGTGATAGTGCATGTTTGGGAGGAGGTCACAAAACCCTCAATTGTTTGAATTGTCTGATAATTTTAGAAGGACAGAAACCAAATCGTCATCCTCCTCCATAAACATGGCTGCACGCCCACCCCCAAATCCCGAGGGAGGAAACCACCCTCAAAACCCACCAGGTGGTGGAGCCATGGACCCCATAACCTGCCTCCAAGCCCAAATGGAAATGTATAATGAGCTGATTGAAGCCATTAGGGAAACCTTGGAGGAAATGCAGAACCCTCCCGAAAAAGAGGAGCCTAGGTCTCTAGATCCTATCAAAATCCCGCTGCTACAGAGACCATAGGCCAAATTCGGGTCCCCATGGGCGGGGACGATTTTGAACTCAAACCTAATATAATTGGCCTAATTAACTTCCACTTCCATGGTCTTGCAAGTGAAGATCCTTTTCTCCATTTGGAAGACCTAACCCGATTGGCTGAAACAGTTAAACCAAGAAACATCGGGTTACTAATTGTTCTCATGAAAATATTCCCGTTTTCGTTGCGGGATAAATCGTCGCAATGGTTACGCACCCTTGGGAGAACCATCCATTCTTGGGAAGAGATGCGAACAACATGTCTCAAGAAATTCTTCCTAATCGGGCGAACCAATGCGCTTCGCCATGCTATAACTTCGTTTACGCAACAAAACAGCGAACAGTTTCATGAGGCTTGGGAGAGGTATAATGACCTCATCTGGAAGTGCTCGCACCACGGTCTGCCTAAGTGGCATATAGCCCAAATTTTCTATTATGGGCTAAATGAGACTTTGAAGCAGATTGCAGACGCTTCCTGCGGAGGGAATTTCATGAATAAAGATGAGAATGGAGCATTCGAATTATTTGAAAACATGAGAGAAAACTCAATGAACAATGCCTCCATTGTCACCTTTAATCGTACCAGCCTGCCCCGTAATGTTCATGAAGTTGACACGGGACCCTCCCATTCATCCACTGATCTTAACCTTATTGCACAAAAATTGGATGAAGTCTCCGTCGTGCACAGGAAGCTGGACGAGCTTCTGGCCAATCCCGCCCGTTCTATGGAAAACACCCCCACCTCACCACTTCGTCACAATCCCAATCCTTCCAACGCCAGGCTTATCCCCAAAAACCCCGTGAGATCTTCCTTACCGAGCGTCGCGATGAGCGATTCGGTAAGTCATGTCGATCTGGCTTCTGCAAGCCAGTATTTTGACATGGAGGACCAAGCCTCCGTGTGCTCGGATGCATATTTACATGCGGACTCGTCTTCTGGCTTAGAAGATGCTTGCACCCTGGGGAACAACCCGTTCTCTGCCACTTATAACCCAGGGTAGCGAAATCATCCGAACTTCGCATGGTCCAATAACCCGTAGCACCAAAACCCCGTGGGTGGGCCAATGCGACCATCCGCACCCGTCATCCTAAGGGCCCAGTCTAATCCTGTGGCAAATCCGCCATCGGGTCATTGCATACCACAAATAGAACACGCATCAAGTCCTCTTGATAAACTGATGTGAATGATGACGGAAATGTCGAAGCGCCATGAAGAGAACATGACCTCTCTTCAGCACCAATTGGCGCAGCAAAATGCTGAGATCAGTCAACTACGCATGGCGAATTGATCTCAGGGAACTCTTCCAGCCCAACCTGTTCCCAACCCGCGAAATTTCATACCCCGTGGTCCTCAACCATAGACACGACCTTCTCAGGGGTAGGTTCATCAGATTCTGTAGGCTTCGAGCATTCCACCGGGATTTTAGGCTAATCCCGCGGCAGCACCTCACCCTTATGTCCCTATTGTGAACCCTCCTCTGCCTTATGATCACACTGGACCTACATCGTCCAATGCGATTACTACGAGGAGTGGTAAGCAAACCGTCAATCCACCTTGACCTGATCCTGGCCCATCTTTTTATCACCCTCTCATTCAGGATGCGCTCCGCACTCACAAGAGGACGATACACCCAAACTAGTGCCAGAATCGGTCCCATTCCCTGAGGCTCTACTGAGGGAGCCAAAAGGCAAGAAAAAGGATACGCAGGCCTTTGATAACCTACGTAATTTATTCAGGGATGTTGAAATCAAGGTACCCCTGTTAGAGGCTATCGACCACATACCTACTGTTGCCCGATTTTTCAAAGACTACATTACACCCAGGCGACAGTCAAAGAAAACAAAGAATCCGGTTGTGCTATACTGTCAAATCTACCACCGAAGTAGAAAGATTCG
This sequence comes from Thalassia testudinum, assembly GCA_037157565.1. Taxonomy (NCBI): domain Eukaryota; kingdom Viridiplantae; phylum Streptophyta; class Magnoliopsida; order Alismatales; family Hydrocharitaceae; genus Thalassia; species Thalassia testudinum. The sequence continues at coordinate 2,076,669 of JAZHRO010000028.1, forward strand.
GGCACACCGCTTATTTCTTGTAGCATCCAAGGCTGCAATTTTAACTGTGCCCTGCTTGATCTAGGATCTTCCATCAATCTTATACCAACAACCATGCTCGAGAAATTTGCCTTAGGAAATCTGAAATCCACCCCTATCATGTTACAATTGGCAGATCATTCTGTCAAAATACCAAAGGGTGTGGTGGAAGACGTGGTGGTTAGGGTCAACAATCTCTGTTTTCCTGTTGACTTTCTTGTTTTAGATATGTAAGTTCCTATTTCACTTTCTGATTGTCCGATCATCCTTGGTCGACCTTTCTTGGCCACAGCCCACGCCCATATTGACTGCGAGTCGGGCTGTATTGAGATTGCCATTGGATCTGAGAAGCTCAAGCTTAACATCTTCAAGGCAGCCAAGAACTTTGATTGCGATTACATCGAGGATGACACGTATGACGAGGACATGGCCGTTAGCAAGTGTATCAGACTAATTGGGACCTATTCTGACTGCTATGGATTGCCTTTAAACATGGATGACTGCCTGACCAACACATATTGTGACATTCCCCCATCCCTCCCTTTTCCCGTACCTTCTCCTGACCAGACTTCTGACAAGGTTTTCTCCGCTTCCCATACCTCGTGGTCTGAGTCATATTCGGGCTACTCACCGCTGGTCCACACTCTTGAAGACCGAATTGCCTTTCTTTCCCGCCAAATCAGGTGGAATTGCAACTCCACACTGGGACCTTGAGCCCACATATTGCTCACTGGGGCTATCCCTTTTTGGATCCATTAATCCAAGATGCCCCTCTTCTTGGCCAAACTGAGGGCCAACTTCTTCCTCCTGACTTTTTTTCTTCTGATCCGCTTGGGACACTCTCGTCCTACGTAATGCCAGATCTTTCACCATCCACTCCCGAGCTGAAAGAGTTTCCTGATTCGCTTAAGTATGTTTTCTTGGGACCAAATGAAATGCTCCCCACAATCATTAGTTCAAAATTGACTAGGGAGCAAGAGTGCAAACTAACAAAGGTCCTTATGGAATACAAGGCAGCCATTGGATGGTCCTTATCAGACTAAACTGGCATTAGCCCCTCCTACTGCACTCACCGTATATATACGGAGGAGGAGGCTCGACCTTCCCGCGAGATGCAGCGATTTCTCAACCCTAACATGCGGGAGGTTGTTAAGAAGGAAATTATTAAGTGGCTGGATGCGGGTATAATCTACCCGATCAGCGATAGCCCCTGGGTGAGCCCAATTCATGTCGTGCCCAAAAAGGCGGGACTCACCATCCGTGTCAATGACAGGGGCGAATCCATCCCTACATGCACTCCTACATCTTGGAGAGTGTGTGTAGATTATAGGAAACTTAATGCTGCAACTAAGAAAGATCACTTTCCACTACCTTTCGTTGACCAAATTCTGGAGCGGTTAGCGGGAAATAAATTTTTCTATTTCCTGGATGGATTCTCTGGATATAACCAGGTGGCAATTGACCCCCGGGAGCAAGAGAAAACCACCTTTACCTGCCCCTTCGGCACCTTTGCATTTAGAAGGATGCCGTTCAGACTTTGTAATGCACCAGCAACTTTCCAGAGATGTATGCTGGTGATATTCCATGACATGGTGGGTGACTTTCTCGAGGTTTTCATGGATGACTTTTCGATCTTTGGACCCTCTTTTGATGACTGTCTTGCCAACCTGACCCGTATCCTTAGGAGATGTATTGATGTGAACCTCATGCTTTCTTGGGAAAAAAGTCATTTTATGGTACACGAGGGAATTGTTCTCAGGCATATCATCTCTGATAGGGGTATCGAGGTTGACAGAGCTAAACTTGATGTAATTGCTGATTTACCTGTGCCTGGCTCTGTCAAACAAATCCGCTCCTTCTTGGGACACGTCGGTTTCTATAGGAGATTCATCAAAGACTTCTCCAAGATTTCTAGACCTTTAACTCATCTCTTACCAACCAACGTACCCTTTGATATGGGCCCCGACTACATACGGGCATTCACGCAGCTGCGTGATGCTGTCACCAAGGCCCCTGTTCTCCAGCCATCTGATTGGTCCCTCGACTTTGAACTCATGTGTGACACTTCCGACCTTGCAGTCGGACCCATCCTGGGACAAAGATGCGACACCCCTTCGTGGTGTACTACGCCAGTAAGACGTTGGACGAGGCCTAGCTTAATTATACTACCACTGAGAAAGAACTACTGGCGGTCGTCTTTGGGTTGGAGAAATTTCGCTCTTACCTTCTGGGCTCGCATGTTATTGTATTCACTGACCACGCAGCCATTCGCCATCTCATGCACAAGAAGGATGCCAAGCCTAGACTGATTTATTGGATCCTTCTACTCCAAGAATTTGACATTGAGATCCGCAATAAGATTGGAGCCCAGAATGTTGTGGCTGATCATCTCTCGAGACTGGACCCTGACCACATCGAACTTACCCTACCAATCAATGAGGTTTTTCCCAATGAGCACCTATTGGCAATTAATGTGGCAAGTGGACCTTGGTATGCCGACGTTGCCAATTACCTTTCTTCTGGTTCCCTTCCACGTGGCTGGCCTAAAAACTAGCGCGAGCATCTCATTGCAGAAGCAAAGTATTATTTCTGGGATAATCCACTTCTTTTTCGAATAGGTGCTGATCAGATAATCCGTCATTGTATTCATGACAGCGAATTCCCCAGTGTGCTATCCTTCTGCCACGATCAGGCCTGCGGAGGCCATTTCTCTGGGAGTAAAACTGCAGCCAAGGTGTTGCAGTGCGGTTTCTTTTGGCCCTCCCTTCACCAAGATGCACACAATTATGCCAAGCATTGCACTAGGTGCCAGTCGTTAGGGTCAATGTCACGTCGTGACATGATGCCCTTACAACCCATCCTAGCTGCTGAAATCTTCGACATTTGGGGAATCGATTTCATGGGTCCTTCCCTCCTTCCAACAACTTTGAATACATCCTCGTTGCTGTTGATTATGTTTCAAAATGGATCGAGGCTATTCCCACGTGCCATGCTGACCATGTCATATCCACTTGATTCGTCAAAGACCACATTTTTGCACGCTTTGGGATCCCTCGAGCCATTATCTCGGGTGGAGGAAGCCATTTTACCCATGCTTCTTTTCTGGCACTTCTGAGGAAATATGGAGTCCACCATCGTATCGCATCTCCATATCATCCTCAGACGAACAGTCAGGCTGAGGTGTCGAATTGGCAAATCAAGCAAATTCTTCAGAAAAAGGTTTGGCCTGATTGTAAGGATTGGTTCGACAAGCTGATTGACACACTTTGGGCATATCGGACCGCCTTCAAGACTCCCCTAGGTATGTCTTCTTATAGAATCATTTATGGGAAGCCTTGTCATTTTCCTGTGGAGTTGGAGCATCGCGCTTATTGGGCGGTTCACCAATGTAACCTCGACCCAGACCTGTGTGGTCGAGAAAGGAAACTCCAACTCCAAGAGCTGGAAGAGCTCCGTCGTGAAGTCTATGATTCTGCCTTAACTTTCAAGCAACGCACTAAGGCTTTTCACGACGGCCGTATTCGGCGGAAGGAATTTGAGCCATCTTAGCAAGTTTGGCTTTACAATGCCCGGCTCAAATTCTTTCCAGGGAAATTGAAGTCCAAATGGACTGGTCCCTTCTTGGTCTCGAGACCATTTCCTAACGGGGCCGTTGAAATTGAAGATCCCAAATCTGGGCATAAATTTACGGTCAATGGGCAGCGTTTACAACCTTATCTTACTCATGAACCTGCCCTCGTTGGAGAAACTATTGCCTTGCTGGAGGGTAACTAATTTCGTGCCTCATCCTGAGTCCAGCTGGGGACGTTAAATTTAGCGCTCGTTGGGAGGCACCCCAGCAACACTCCTCCATTGTCACCTACACTTCACTTCGCACCTTTTCACTTCACCACCCACCATCCACCCACCCTACCACCCTGCTATATACCCTACACCTTAGCTCTCGCTCCTCGATCTTTGGACCTTCCTCTACCCTACCCTGCATGCATATGAGGACATAGCATCGTTTGGCATGGGGGGGTGGATAGGCATTTATAGGATCTGGGTATTATATGGTATCATGCAGCTTCCATCCATCTATAAATATGTACATAGCATAAAAAAAAAGGTGCTTAGTAATGATCTGAAGGCTGAAACAAAAATACAATAAGTGTTTATGGATATTCAACCACTGTTTTGAAGACTTTCCAAGCCATAGAAGCTTGATTCGTTCAGGCTCGGCTTAATTCACTTGAGCAATGACAAGATAGATTAGAATCTCTCCTAACTAAGGACGTATTCTTGTACGTGAGACATCAGTACAGGATCCGTTGGTTTGCTTCTACTCAAGAGCCTAAGTAATTTTGGTTCACACTACACATATCAAGAAAGACCAGGTGAACATAAGATCCAACCCTAGTGTTCATTAGGGAAGGTGGAGTCCTTACCTGTGCGTGCAGGTAGACTTTCTATCCCAGGCTTTAGTCTTGTGTCTAGGAGAAACTCTTTCCACCAAAAAGGAACTCTCCCATGAAAAGAAAAGTGTGCTGCTTCAAATAAAGTTGTAAGAGATATACTGACACTTGTTTCAAAAAAAAAAAAAACTGTGCAAATAAGTCAGTATATCTCGTAAATACCTGTAAAGTCTTCTCCCCAAAAAGTTTTTCTGGGCAAGTTACAAATACCCTATTTCTACCATATATTCTTTGAGCCACAAATGTAATAAAATGGGAGTTGAGTTTTCCGTCATCTTTTTAAGAGTCAATCTGAAGACACGAGTTGAAACTGGGACCAACCTGCACTTAAAGATTCGTGAAACCTTGGGCTTGAGTCTTAATGTTCATTTGGTCAGTCTTGATCCTTCACTATGCACAAACCATAATCTCTTGAGCTCTCGAGTACGGCAAAAACCTTCTGAGTCCTGGAAATCGTACTTAAGGTTTAAATATCAAGAGTCCAGGTTAGTCGAGAGACGGTCTATGTCACATAAGACTTAAAGTACTGGTAGTCTTCTCTGTAATTGGTTCTCACAATATCCAACAAATAAACACACCCATGTCGCTTCGGAAAAAAATCTTCAGCTTAAGATCATTTCTAAATACAGTACAAAATGTTTTGCCAGGGACTAGCAAAAGATAGGCATGGGGGTATGATTGCACAGCAAAAATACACCAATAAATATGCCATCTTGTGTTATTTCCTAGCATTGCCATTGCATATTAGGTAACTATAATTGCATTTGTAAAATTGACACATGCATGCATTTATTTGAGAGGGGAGGATAATGCAAATAATTGACCATGTAATTAACGTCTTCATCAAGGGTTGCATCGTAATTTCACCTTCTTCATTTCTTTATTTGCTTTGAAATCTTCTTCCTTGCGCGGCTGCAGGGCATGGGGCTTGGATTTCTTCACGCCATTCCTCTGCTAGCAGCATGCTCTGCCGGCAGCATGGTTGGTCATGTACGCCTGCAGCATGGCTGTGGCAGCCTCCTTCTTCTTTAAAATGCCCTGCCATCTTCCTTGCGAAGGAGAGCCTGGAACACACAACACCCGCAGACCCTTCCTCCAGGCCATCGTCCTCCCCTCTTCCCCTACATACGTAGTAGCTCTTCCACTGAAGAGACACATTGCGGGCAGGAGCAAGCTCACAGTGGTCCCACGACCACCACTGTGAGTTCCACCATCGCCCAGCTCCTTTGTGAGCAAGTGGGCGTGGTGGTTCACCCTCTGTTTTCACTGCTAAACACCATCGCCATTGCCAGAAGATCCAAGCTCCTGAGCTCCAGCAGCAGCGCAAGCACCATGCGCACGCCAGCAGCCATCCGCAGGCTCTTTCCGTGCGCGTAGGCACTTGCTAGCGCACCTGCGCACGCAGAATCGGCCGCAACAGGTTGTTCATCCCGCGCGGCATTGCAGCTACTGTTCACGCCTCTCAGCGCGACACTGTAGCTGCAGTGCGGTGACTAGAGAGTTTCTCACTTATCCGGTCACCGCACGCTCTCTCTCCTCACTGCTACCGCCTCCAGCCAGTTGCGTGCGTCTACGCCCGCTCTCGCTCCAGCCCGCAGCGCGGTGCGCTGCGCTGCACTCTCTCACCTGCGCGCTCCCTCCAGCATGCGTGCATTCCCTCTGTGCCCACGCCTACGTCCTTGCTCCCGCGCCATCAGATGGCGCTTGCCCCCTCCAGATGCCTTAAACTCTCCAGCTCTCTCTCACAGCCACTCCCACACTCATACGCACACACACACTCACTTGTACACCCATGTGTACACACTCACACTCTCACTTATACACACCTATACATACTTATACATATATATATATACACATATTAATACCTATTCAACTAAATATAAGTATATATACATATATATATATATATATATATATTTATACATATATATATATATATACATACATATATACATATATATCTATAGATATAAATATATATATATATATATAGACACATATACACATACATATATTACTATATATATATATATACATATACATATCTATATATTTCTATATACATAGATACTTATATATATATATCTATATACATATATTACTATATATATACATATATCTATATAGTTAAATATATATACATATATATCTAGTTACAAATATATATATATCTATATATATATTTACATATCTATATATATATACATAACTACATATACACCTATATAGTTACAACCCTACCTATATATATATACACACACACACACATATATATATACATATATATATATATATATATATTTACATACATATCACCTACCTGTATCCATATGCACTAGTCACTCCACCACGCATTATATCACGGGAATATCTGCACCAGTTGCTGATATTCCCCGATACCCGCGTAAAAAAAAGCGCCTCCGCACACACTCCCACACATCCATCCTAGACTCTACGCAGCACTTCGTCTTGTTGGTTGGTCTTTCTAGACGTGGACCAACTCGACACTGTGCTACACACCATTTTCACTTCCACCCCCACCCCTATATATATATATATATAGATATATATATATATATAGATATATATATATATATATATATATATATATATATATATATATATATATATATATATATATAGACTATATTTATTTCTCTACAAAGCAACCTATCTTATTTTTATTTCTCTTTTGTTTCCTGCTATTAAAAAGATAAAAAAAAGAGTAAAAGAGAAAAGATAATCCTTGTCTTGCAGGTACTCGATCTTGGAAACCCTAAGTTGGCTCAAAGCCAAGAACAATTTGGCTTGAAGCCAAGGACCTGATTTTGAGGGTGTACCTCAAGGACAAAATTATCAGCAAAAAAAATCTTAAATAGAAAAAAAAACCAAAAACATAATAAATGCACGGAAGAGATTCGTTATAGGAAAGGCGTAGAAACTTCTTCACCTTTAATCCCCGCCTCCCTGAGATCGACCCTAGGCCTAAAAGTGACCAAAATAAAATTAAGTAAGCCAGGTTAAAAATTTTGAAAAAGATGGTTAGGCTCGATTTAGGTTGACCACTATACTCACTTCAATGATAATTTCATTATATTAACACAACCTATTCGAGTCCTGACCAACCAGTAATCTCTCTACTTTCTACTCACAAATATGAGGTGGATCTAATAGAAGATAGTATGCCTGACTCCTTATTAACAATCCAAGGGTTTAGTAGACTAAAAATGTTTATTAATTTTCTACAAAGATCCATTACCCAGTCTACGTGCAGGTGAAGTAAATGTACTGGATTCTAAACTTAAGAAATAATTTAAGAAGAAAATCTTTAATGACACCTCCTTGATAAAAATTTTCTGCTAGGGCTAACCAATTCATCTCAAGAGAAAAAAGAGAGATTTCTTCTTTTTTATGCTAATTCACCTAACCAAAATGCATGAATATTGCCTAAAAATGCAAAATGCAACCCCCATGCCTAAATCCTAAAATGTTTTCATTGTAAAATTAAAATAGGGGGAGAAAGGAAGGAAATCACCTGATAAAGGTGTTTTTCTGAATGCTGTGTTGCCTCCCAACAAGCGCTGCATTTTCTGTTGGCAGCCAAACTTATAGGGAACCTGTAAGTTTGGTTCTAAATAGAAAGAGCTAGGCCCTAAAAATATGTGTAACAGCTCGGGCCTAGAAAATAGGTAACCACGGATGTTGGCGAGCTGATGATACAACGTTATCCCAAATGCTCGCCAGAAGACATGAAAGCAAAGAACCTCGTAGGCTACCTGGGGAGGTCTAGGAATAACAAAAGGAACATGAAAAGGGACCTCCCGAAACGGAATAAGTGGAGGATAACAAGGGTCCTCCAAAGCAGGAAGGGTTTTAAAAGATATAAGCATACCCCAAAAAGAATGTATATGAGCAGAGACTTGAGCCAAGGATTGGTTAGGGAGTGTAAGGGTTGTTTGTGGTGTTGGGCAATAATGGTTAAGTCCAAGGAGGGCTTACTTTGTGTCAAGTCCAACAATTCAGATTCTGTATTATTCTCCTTAATAGTTGTAGTAAAATTGATGTCACCCTACCTATCATTAATGATCAGAGTCATATTTTCACCTTCCAGTATATGTGAATAAATGGTGGACTCCAAATCAAATTCCTTTGATGGCAGGGTCGAAGCAATAGAATCTTTTTCATTAATTTCATCCCCGGATTCTTTTGGTTCACTCAAGTTTTTGTCGAGGTGTATATGTGATTCACTAGTAAAGAAAGGAGTTGCTTCAGTATCCTCAATTATTTCTAAAGGAGGATCAGTCTTAATGTTTTGGAGTAAGCCTATATCACTCAATTCTTTATTCTTTTCGGGGCATAAATCCTCAATTGATGTGTATTTCCCCTGAGAGTCTCTCCTAGGCTTATCACTATTGTGTTCGTCCTCCTTTAATATCAACTCCTGATTTTGCGGAGGATGATTCTCAAGATCAAAAGAAGGGATGAATTTAGATTTCACCAGATTATTTATATCCTTAGGGGGTAAGTCCTCGAATAACACATAATCCCCCTGTGATTCACTCCAAACTCTAAGGCTGGGTTCCTCCATCGGGTTATCATCCTCCTCTAAAATAGACTCTTTGTATCCCTGATACCAAAATTTATCTAATTCATCCTCCATTCCCTTAGGATCACCTTCATTGGGCACATTTAAATCTTTAGAATGCTGAATGATAGGTGTTGATTCCCTAAGTGGAGAGTCAGGATTAGGCTCACTAGGGGTAGAATGGGGTCACACCTAGATGATTAATAGGGGAAGTGATTTGAATAATAAGACCTTGACTCGGGTTATCAAGGGTAAGAAAAATACTGTTATCGGGGTCAAGGTCCTCAAGAGGTACCATCTTCCCTTTCTTTTGACTCCAATATAGCTCAGGTGGATAATCGCTAGGATCATTCTCCTCTAGTGGCCATGTATCATGGGGAGAATCTAAGTGATAGCTACTCAAAATGGGATCCCTATTGTTATTGGTTTCCTCAGAATTATTTTCATGACCACGATTATACGGGTAGGGATCAAAATCACTAGTAAGAGCGTAGCTAAGCTGTTTAATTTCTTTGTTCAATTGTTGACTATTCCTCAACATCTCTCCCATAGACTTCATCATTTCTTTTTGTTGTTTTTGCATTTCTATCATAAAAGAGGAGAGACTACTACTATCAGATTAGGGAGGATAGTCAATCTCAGGCTTTGGTTGCCTAGGGTATCGGTCCAACCTCGATAAGGAAAATCATGAAGGGTGGGAGGGTTAGGTGTTTGCATAGTAGTGGGGATTCCATGGGTGGAAAATCCCGCTTCTAGGCTCTGCTCAAAAGTGGGAGCTATCGGGCCAGTACTCCCATAATAGGAATATGATTGATCCCATGAATTTTCATTGTACCCGTTAAAGGATGGATATGCTTGGGGCATGGGATCCTGGTTAAAAGATGGGAAGTATTGACCTTTAGGAGTAAGGGTGATCCATTTCTTTAAGCCAAACAGGTTTAACTCTCTTAGGATTTAGAAGAAATTAGAACAAAAGTAGAAACTTCCTAGAGAGTTCTACCACTGTCAAAACAAACGCAAATACAGTGGGATCTGTTTTTAGTAGATTCTAGGTCTTAGATTTAAGTGTTCAGTTGGTGGTCAAACAAGTTTTGCAAGAGTTATGCTTCCTAGGCTGACCTTCGTTGGTGCCTACAACCTACTCGCAAAGGATGGATGTCTCGAATCGAGGCCACACACGAGAAACCAAAGTAACTTAGTGGATAGGCTTGTTGATTTTTGACTAACTTTCCTTATGGTGCAAAAGAGGAGAGGTAGAAATTTATCTAGTGACCTTATGTGTGATGTGCATAGTGTCTCAGGTGTGCAACACACATTCATGTTTTGAATTTTGAAATCTCGCAAACAGGATCCTTTTGCACATAATTTCAAGTCACTGATTTTAAGGTCCAACCTCTTAACAGTCCCAATTTTTAAAGTGACCACTAAATTAATTTGATTCAAACACTTTAATGGTCTTGAATTTAAGTCCAATGCAAATGCATGACAGGTATTTGATGCTAAAGAGCAGACATACCTTACTCCAACTTTCTTCATGCAAGGATGCATGCGATGCAGGAATATCAGCTAGATGCTTCTCATTCAATCCTCGATGGTCATCCTATTGATATGCAGCTTCTAGCGGGCAGTTCGAATATTTATTTACTTTTTAATTTTATTATATATATATTTAATAAGCAAGCAAACCTAATCTAACTAGCTAACTAACTAATATGCAGTTCAAATAATTCAAATAAACCTATAATCCAAATAAAATGGGAACACACTCCCAAAAATACGCTCCTGCATATAAGAGCGATAAGAAATAAAAAGCATTGGGAACATGTTCCCAAAAATGCCCAACAAGGGTCCAAAAGACAGAAATTAAATGTCTAATGTCTATCTAGCCTAAATCTAAACTAAGATTTAATGATTAAATCAAGAAAGGCTCCTTCGTACGCCTTTACATGCGTGGGATCAAGGCCCACAAGTACCCATTGCTGGCCTCCAGATGGCGTCAAGGTCCACCAAGAATATCGTCTCTGTCGTGTGTGCCCGTCTTGTTCGTCGTTCGATTCGTGCACACAAAGAGAACCAATGTCAATAATTCAAAAAAGCTTTCAAAATAGCATACAAATAATATAAATTTCCCAAAAAAATTAATAGGTGTGTTTCCTCGTCGGCATCGGTGCCATTTGAAAGAGCGATCTTTGTTTTCGATAAAAATTTTAACATAAATTGATGTGTCGTTATAGTTCTTTGCATGGTAGAAAATCGCTTTTCAAAACATTTAACATTCAAAATCTAACCACGAAAATAGTTAGGTTGTCTCCATAGAGAGGAATTAGCCTATTAAAAATGATTAATGATGACTCAAGTATTCGGGAATATCAACGGATGTGTATGCTAACTAGTGCTCTCGTTTCCAACACAAATTCTCGATATAGATAATTAATCAAGAATATAGGTGCGCAAATACAAAATCACCACCATGGAAATACTTGAATTGTGATCTTAGTACTAACAAGCACCGTCAAATTTAATTAAAACAGAATTCATTCCCTATAACAAATATCCATACTCGATTATTTATGAGGCGAATTTAACTATACGCAATTCAAGTAGAATGGAGGGACATCTATGCAAATTCACATCAATAAATTTATTCATTAAATAAGTGAATAGTGTACCCCCACAATGGCAAACTTGGTAATTTTTAATTGGACACTTGCTGTAGCAAAACAGGGGATGTTCTCCCCTTTGCTCGTGCGCATGGAGGAGCACTTCATCGAAGGAGATGCTTTGGGGGAAGGTTAGTCAGAGCGAGGCCTTCGCGATGACGGTGATGGGGCATTGAGAGGCAGTTGGAGTTGGTGGGTGGTAGTGATCGGAGTTGGGGGGACGCTGGCGGCTTGTTGTGGAGGTTGCGTGCATGGGACACGCAAGGAGGGAGGTCATCGATGGCCTATTGGAGGAGGAGAATGGCCGACGGTTACAGGTTTTTCCAGTGGTGGCGTCGTGTGTGCATGTGCTGCTGCAGTTGTGGCCACTACGTGCGGTGGTGTGGAGGCTTGAGCACACGGTTGGCATTGAAGTTGGCGGCCAGGAAGCTCTCCTACCAACGGTGGGTGTGTTGCATACTTTGGGTTCTTTGGTGGAAATAGGGGAGGCGTGGAGGTTGAAGAAGAAGGAAACGAAGAAGAGAGGGGGTTGTGTGGTGGGTGGCTGTAGTGGTTCTTCGAAGGATGAAGGTGGTGGTGTTGGGTTGTGTTGAGGGGTTCGGTAGGCAGGTGTTGGTGGTGGTGATGGTGTTTGAGAGGAAGAGGATGGTCGGGTGTGCTTGCTGTGGCGGTGGTGATGTCTATAGGGCAAGGGAGGCACGCACACTATCACCGTGCACACCGTGGAGTTGAAGGCGAGGCGATGTTGAGGATGCAGGGGCCATGGTGTTTGCTGAAGTTTACGGTGCAGGCAAAGATCATGGTGGAGAGGATGGAGGAGATCCCTGCAGGGGGAAAGGAAAGGTCGATCCTCTCTTTGTTGGCCTGCTCTCTCTTTTTTTTAAGAAGTCTCATCTATTTCCTTCCACTGCAACTTCTCTAACCACTCACGAAGATTGCGAGTGGTTAGAATGGCGAATAAACATTGTTCGACCTTTATTAGACGTCTGACTTCATCACCAGATGTCTTAAAAAATGCAAAATCCAGAAACTTGTGCTGGCAGTTCCTAGACATCCATCCTTAGCTCCAGACGTCTTTTATATGCAGAATGAACATTTGATTCTCATACCTAGCCTGCATCCATCAAATAAATTGTGTTACCATATCATATGTTACTAAATGTAAAATTTACGCCTAAAATATATGCAGACTAAAATGAATTACTATATATCCCCTAATTAATTAACAACTAGGAATAGATAGTTAAATATTACTTAGGCCAAATAATGATCCACTAAAGTGGACTTATCATTGACCACTTCCTCGCCATACCACACTAGATGGTTAATTAGCTACCCAATTTATGTAAAAATCACCAGAAAGTGAGTCAGTGAAAATAGTGTGTAGATGCTTAGACTTATAGTCCCCTCAAATCAGAGGACGGGTTGATAAGTCGTGTACTTATCACCCTGATTTATTTACCAAATTAAAATAAAATTACTTGGTGAGGACTCGAGACTAAGTCCACATTCGAGTGGACACCAGGGCTGATTAAGCCCGAAGACCTGAAGAGTCTAAGTATTTAGGTTCTATTGTATTATTTCCTAAAGTTAATAACGCCTAATGCCTAAGTTCGCTTTTCTTAATTATTTTTTTTTAAAAGAAAATAAAAGAAATTCCACGATGCTAACAAAATATTTTCAGGACAAAATATCCACCCCCCATGCCTAAATGATGCAATGTCCTCATTTTAGAAATAAAGACATGAACAGGGCAGTGTAAATATAATATAACCTGAGTTTCATGAAAATCTGGTCAGCTCCATAGAGAACGTGGAATTACACACGTGCTAAATTTATTGCCTTCAGCTAGGCACGGATCACAAGTAAAGAAGACATGAATAGTTCAGAAATGCAGGTCAAAATTAGAATAAGGAGATTGATTTTGGAACCTGCAAAAAGATGTCCACAGATGTGGACCAGATTGTGATGTAGACCCATGCCCCAAGGTCGAGTGGTTCTAAAGTTTTGGATGAAAATCACCCAAAATCGAAGATTATTGTGCTTGCTGGGCTGGGCCAGCGGTTTTGTAGTATGCAACCCAGGACTAAAGTGTCGGACAAAAGGTAGATTTGATTCACTAGATTTGGATGTCCTTTTAGATTTCAACTCAAAAAGATAATCAATGATTCTGAGCTTAGGTTGCACCTGAAAGATATCATAAGGGTCTTGGTAAAAAGTAGGTGGTTTCAGGTCAACAAGAACCCTTAAATCCAAAATTGTGTTTCCCTCTGAGTTAGCCTTCTAGATTTTTAATGCCAAATTCTTATCCTCTAAAGTCAATGTTTCTAGGACTGCCAAATCATTGTACACCCCATCTAAAGTACCCAAGTCCAACAATTGTGGCTCAATAAGGATTGACTTGGGTCTAGTGATCTCAAGAATATCATAATTTAGCTCTTCAGGGTGTGGTTGAGCAATGGGGTTACTGATTGAATCATCAAAACTCGGATCATCCAAGTTAGCCCCAACATGATCATAATCTTCAATAATCGGGCTATCAAAAGGTTCGTCTTGCTCCTCGAGCTTATTCGTCTTACTAAAATCCTCTTCCTTAAGCTCCAGTGAGACTTCACCTAAAGATTCTTAACCCTCAGAGTCAAAGAATTCTTGATCCTCATTTACATATGTCTCAAAATCGTATGTCATATCCTGGTCCATAGAGACATATTTTTCCACACTCCCTAGCTTGGGGATCTTGGGTGAAGCAATCAGTTCATCCTCAATGGGTTGCTCTAGACCGACTTGGTCATCTCGGGTCTCAAAAATTGTATCCCCCTCGATAGGCGCTTGAGCGAGTTTAGACATTGGCTCTCTTGAAGGGGGTTCATCTTGAGAATCATCCCAAGACTGGACTAGGGCAACCACGAATTTCTTCCTCAATCTCGATAATTTCCCAAGTAGAAACTCACCCGGGCCCCTATCCCTAAAAGGGATATTCAGCTCAGCAATCATTTTAGTCATGGGCTCCAATGCTTCAGTGCATGGTGTTGGTTGAGCTTCTAAAGATTGTATGATGTTCCTCAAGTTAGCCAACACCCTATCTTGGACTTGGTTCACCTGAATTGAATGGTTCGATTTAGGGTTGGGTGGGTTCGAATTAACTGTAGGGGAGTCAAGGTATTGAGGTTCTCGGGGTCCTCCTTGATAGTAGGTCATTTTGGGTTGTTCAAGAAATGGTGGTGACCTATATTTAGTGGAATACTGGGGAGGGTAGGTGTTATAATCATCATATCCTTCCTAATTGTAGATCGGGTTGGTTTGGTCATCAAAGGGTGGAGATCTATAATCATTGTACGTGTAAGAAGGATAATAATCATAGTCTTGTTGTCTAGGGTTAGGCCCTAGACACTAAGGTCCGGATTCATATCCTCAATCGAAGTTATCTCGGCTAGGAGATGGGTAATCATAAGTCGAGTCGGGATAGTAATCATCTTGAGGATATGTGTTGGTAGGAGGGTAGGATTGAAAATGTGTGAAAGATGTGGAAGGATACATTGTAGAGTAGGAGGGAAAACAGAAGAGAGAAAGGTGCCTTGCAGTACAATCAACCAAACTTGTCCTTATGTGGGTAGCCTAAAGACCTACAGACTCCCAGGACCTGTCTTGAGATGACAGAAATGATTTGGTCAATCCAACCAGTTAGAGGGAAGGGTTGGGGAGAATGTTCTTCCTTTGGCTTGTGCCTCTGATTCCTTTGATACTCCCCAACAGTGGTCGTTTGATGCTACTCCCCTAGCTAGACATTAGATGGACTAGTAAAAGCAGATTAATAAAAAAAAATCTCAATCTGAGCCCCGAAGAGTGAATCAATCCTTAAGGCCAACATCTACTCAGTTTCAATTATAAAAAAAAATCTCAATCTGAGCCCCGAAGAGTGAATCAATCCTTAAGGCCAACATCTACTCAGTTTCAATTATAAAAAAAAATCTCAATCTGAGCCCCGAAGAGTGAATCAATCCTTATGGCCAACATCTACTCAGTTTCAATTACGCTTGGGATGACTGTGCACTTGGAATGTGATGGGCCCTTTGGATGGGTTGTGCCCTTAATGTTCAGTTAAAATGTGTGTGCGTACATAACCAAGGTTTTAGGGTATAATTATCAAGATGAACCCTTTGATAATGTGTCTTTTAGGGTATAACTTTGTTTAGTAGCTTTTAGGGTTTAATCTTTAAGTTCGTTCAATCAGGTTTAGTAGAACACTCCAAGTGTTGAAAGCACTAGTGATGATATATTCCTTTCAAAATAAAAAAAATGTGAAGTGCCTGGTTCAGCCTTAAAGATCAACCCTAAGTGGCAAGCTACTTGATGGATCTCTTTTATGTTAAGTGGTATGGCCCGAATAGCTTAATCAATCGGCCTGTACACCACTTGATTAAGGCACACAAAATGTTTAACCTATTCAAATTTTCTACTCACTTATTTGTGTATTGAGTTAAGGTGTATCGGATCCACAAGTCATGTTCCAGTTAAGTGGTAGAATCAATGTAAAGTGGTGCGCCTTAAGTCGAGACTTGTGGGTGTTAATGTGTGTTTCTTTCAGTAAATCCCACAAGAGAAGAGTATTTTTTTTGTTTTTTTATATATACGGGGGTGAGATGAGTGGAGGTGGCAAACAAGACAAACAATTTCTATTCTAGGGTTAGTGAAAACTCCTAAGTAGATTAGGTCTTGATTATTAAGGTGGCGAAATGAAATCTAGGGTGGGGGTGATGGGGGTACACCTACAAAACCTTCATCTGCACTTTTCTCCTATCTAATTGCTCTGGACTACCTCGGAAGAGTACCTGCAATCACAGTAAGATTAGAGAAAAAGTGAGATAAAAGTTAGGTAAGGCAGAAAAACATGAGAAAAACCAAAGAACATTGCCTCCCCGACAACGGTGCCAAAATGATGAGGCAGAGATTCGTCGTGAAAAGATGAGTTTCGAAACTTGTTGTCGTAGTTTGATTCTCAAGAAAATCCATTAATCAAATAATATTTATAACCAAAACTCGAAAGGTGAGTCCCGGGTTGAACACGGGGAGGCGAACGTTTGGTTTGAAAAAATCTGCATTTCATTTTTATTTCTTTTTATCATTTTTATCTTTTATAATTCTTTTTGTATTTTTATCAAGCAAGAGATTAGGCCAATGAAAACTTTATCTACTTGCAAAAATAATGTAGAGAAAGAGAGAGAGAAAGAGAGAGAAAAGCAATCATATATTTCTAATCAAATGTTTCTACAACTGTGAAAGCGGGAAAACTACCCTATAAAAGCGGAAAGATAGAGATAGGTGAGAAGAATCCCCCTCGACAGTCGCGTGGACGGCTCGCTTTGACGGCACCCCAAAGAAGGTAGTGAGGAGTTGGACGAGGGAGAACGACGGCAGAGGAAGGAGGACGGGGTAGGACATCGTCGCGACGAGGATCTTCTTCCGGAAGAAGGTGAGAGGACGGTCACGGGATTCTCCACGAATGGGGATGAGAGGTGGGAAATGTTTGATTTCTACTCTAGAGGAGCATCCCGGGCTTGGGACAAGCTTTCTCTAGAGCCTTGGAGGTGGTGAGGAGAAGAAAGGAAGAGATGGTGAAGAATGGAGGGGGGTAGGTCCTTTTATAATGGAAGAGGAAAAAATCCGTCCAAGGGCTTTAGTGACAGGTGCAATCGTCACTAAAGACCATGCAAGCTGTCGCTGAAGATCTGCTCCATCGCTGGCGTGTGCATCACGCGTACGTGCCCCTCGCGCCTTGTCATGCACGCACTCTCGCTGGAGCTGAGCTTGTGCACACTGTGGATGTGCTACGTGCTCATGCGCGTTGCAAGGTTGTGCTATGCGTGCGGCCGGTGTGTCCAATTGCGAATTGGGGGGCTGTAGGGATTTGAACCCACACCCCTCCCTTGGAAGCTAGAACCCCCACCATTACGCCATGCTGCCTGAAGTGTCGAGAAGATGGAGTGGGAGTTGTGGGCGCTGGGGAACTTGTTGAACGTCGAATTGCTACGCTAACGTGTTTGGTTTTGAGAAAACCTGTCGTAGTTTGAAAGCGAAGAACTCGTGTTCAACAAATAAAATTTATACCGAAATGGAAATTCTGGGTCGAACACAGGGAGGCGGATGTTTGATTTAAAAACTACGCGTTTGTTTTATTTGTCACGAAGTAATTCAATTGATTAGAACTATCAAACTATTTATAATGAATAAAAGAGAGAGAATATTACAAACAAAAATAAAAAAAAGAGATGTAGAATGCATATGAAATTCATTATCAAAAGGATTGTTCATTACACTAAATATCACGACAAGAAAGTGGGAAAATGATTACACTAGAAAGCGATAAATCTACTCTAGAAAGCAGTAAATCTATTCTAGAAAGCAGTAAAAAGAATGGGGAGAGAGATACCCTCCTCGACGGTCGCTTGGAGGACGAGCCAGACGGGACGACGCCTGAACGAAGGAGGACAGAGCAGGACGAAGGAGGACGAAGAGGGAAGAATGGGAATGAGGCAGCATGTCTTCATCGTCATGGGATCCACTTCTGAAAGGGGGACGAAAGATAGACTTTATCTCGTGAGAAGCATCCCGGGTGTGGGACAAGCTTCTCTTGAGCTTTGGAGAGGGAGAGAAGAGAAGGAAGGGATGAGAATTTCGTATGGAGGGGGTCTCCTTTTATAGTTGCAAGGAGTGGGGGCAATTTGGTCATTACAACTCTTAAAACATTAATTCAGGACTTTTAGTGACGGATAAAACCGTCACTAAAGGTCTGAAAATGGGCGTAGTGGGCGGCACGCGTGCGCACGCTCGCTTGCCCAAGCGTTCAACTCTCGCGCACTCCAGCCAATCTTAGTCGTCCGATTGCGAGATCGGACGGCTTATCTCGCGCCTCCGCCTACCTCTTCTGCGCGCCCGCCCGCGTACGATCCCGTGTCACGCGCGAGCATGCGTGGGCGTGTCATCTTGATTGAGCGTGCACAGCCGTTGGATCGCCATAGTGCGGTCGATTGGGCGCACGCTTCCACTCCAATTGCAACGCAGCGCGGATCGAACACGCGCCTGCGCTTCGTGTTAGAGTGCTCGACCAACGCGCTATGGGCATGTTTGTGTCGAGCACCTAACTTCAGCGCAGGCACGTCGCAGCTGTTGGATCTTGATCCAACGGCAGGGAAGGGCTGATGCGAAGATCTTCAGCAGGTGCGTGCGGACGATTGGGCGACCGAGATGGTGCCACATGGCGCCATCTTGGCCGTCCATCTTCTGGATGATGTAGATGGTGCCACAGGTGTCGAATTGCCTCGATTTTTGTGTCATTAGGCTGCGATCGTCGATCCGAATCCATCCATGCAGTTGGATTTGTCGTTTGAAGTGCAGATTCACACCATCTTGACCCTTGATCTTCTAGGGTTCCCCAATCTCTATCTGATGCTACAAATGTCTGATTAGGGCGATCTTGGAGTCGTTGAACTCCAATCGTTGCCCTGATCACATCTGTACGGTTGGATCTTCGATCCGAGACCCCGATAAAAATTTGCCTCCATTTTATTCAAACTACTCTAAATGCAAGATGATGCATGTTATGCAATATTTATAGCATGCAATGCAATCCTATGCTTATGAACATGCATAAATTGACATCTTAAGTAGTGTAAACGTGTTTACATCATACCCCCATGCCTATCTTTTGCCAGTTTCTAGCAAAAACTATGTGTTATTTATAAAAGAGTCAGGTTGGATTATTTGGGCATGAGTTATTTTCAATCATTAAGAAAACGTCTACTTAAGATCTGAACTTTCAAAGACACAACAGTGCCCTGAGTATCTACCAAAATACAGACCGCCTCAAGCCCTCACCTTATTCAAAGAAAAATTTCTTTTTCTCTTTTTCCTCTTTTCTAATTTTTTTTTTTTTGAATTTTCAAGTTTTAGGGTTTAAGAGTGGCTTTCTACGGCCATTCAACTCACCCAAGATTTGATGAGAACCCTAAGTTTTAAGCATCTTATTGTGAATGTGATAGACTCGTTGATCGGCAGTTAAAACGGACTTCGGATTTCTACGCCTCTAGGTGACCTAAAAAAAAAAATTCTGCCTAAAGATGTATCTTTACAATCGGTAGTTTTCTCCCTACTTTGATTTTTTACGGGGTCAACACAAGGGTGAATCCAGTGTATCTCCCTGGTTTATTCTACTTCTCCGCTTCTTCCTAAGTGTTTTGGGAATTTTCAGTGCATTTATTGAGCTGGGTTCTAGATAACCGGTCGATGAGTTGTTACCACCGACAACTTGCCAGCCATACTCGTGTGGCGAAGTGTGGCTTATTTTTTTTTTTTTTCTCCTTTTCTTTTTGATTTTTTTTTTTAAGTAGGTGGCTTCCCTGGTCTAAGATTTACCTAAAGGCAGCAAGAAGAGAAAGATCCCGTGACTGGGCTCTGGACAACCTACCTATGAGCTGTTACCCACGATAACTTACCAGCCATATCACCTTAGAAGGTTCATTAGCTACCCAATTTCTATTAGAATTGCCGAATAATGAGTCAGTGACAAGATAGTGTGTAGATGCTTAAAACTCAAAATTCCCTCAAATTAGAGGGTGGGTTGATAAGTTGTGTACTTATTACCCAAACTTATTTACTCCAATTAAAATAGAATTTAGGTTGGCGAGGACTCGAGAAACAAATCCATATTTTAGTGGATACACGGGCTGATTAAGTCCAAAGACTTGAAGGGTCTTTGTGTTCAAATCATAATGTAGTATTTCCTAAGATTGAAAATTTTCTTAAACCCAAGTTCTCTTTCCTAATTCCATTTTTTTTATAATAAAAGAAAATAAAATAAATCTACGGAGCTGATGAATAAATTCAGAGATGAATATCCACCCCCCATGCCTATCTAATGCAATGTCCACATTGTATTAAAATGACGTAAAACAGAGTGGAATAGCGTAGAAAGCACCTGAATTGCGTGAATGTCAGGTCTGCTCCAAGATGAAAACTAAAAAGAACTATATACGTGCTGAATTTAGTGCCTTCAGCTAGGCACACTATACAAAGAAGAGAAATAAAGAATTCACAGGTGCAGATCAGAATTAGAATAAACATAAGAAACTTCTGACCTGTCAGCAAATGTCCACATATGTGGACCAGATTGTGGTGCAGACCCATACCCCATAATTGAGAATATCTTAGGTTCTGGATAAAAATTACCCAAAACCTAAAATCAGTATGCAAGTGGGGTCGGGCCTGCGATTTATGAGGATGCAACCCAAGACCAAAAAGTCGGGTTACAGAGAATTCAAGCTCAAAAGGATAATCATTGAATGTGTGCTTGGGTTTGACATCCTCAAAACAAATGTCGTAAGGGTCATGGTTTGATGGTTTCAGCTTAATAGGAACCCTTCGACTCAGTCTTGTACTTCCTCCAAAACTTGTTCCCAAATCAAAATTTCCCAGCTCCTATCCTCCTCATTCAGAATGTCAGAATCCGGGACCTCCTGCATATTAATCACCCCGTCTGAAATTTCCAAGTCTAAAAGATGTGGCTGAATCAGAATTAACTTGGGTCTAGTTATCTCAGAATCATCGATAAGCTCAACAGGGTGTAACTAACAATCAGGGCATTGGATTGAATCCTCTAGAAAATGCGATTCTGGATCCGTAATGTAAGCCCTAATAAGATCAGTTTCCTCAGTTATTGGGCTATCAAATGATATATCAGATTCCTTAGGCCTAATCGTCTCACAGAATCATATTCTGTAGACTCATGTGAGACTTCACAACTTGAATCTTCACCATCAAAGAAATCAAGATCCGTATCAATGTATGTCCCAAAATATCAGTCACTTTCTATTCCAAGGAGACATACGTTTCCTCGTACCCCGGCTCAGGGATCTCAGGTGAAGAAATCAGATCTTCTTTAATTGGTTGCTCTAATTCAATCTGGTCAGCCTCGTAACACATGTCCCCCCCAACAGGTGCTTGAGCGGGTTCTGAAATTGGCTCTCCTGAAGAGGGTTCATCCTGGGAATCATCCCACGATTGAATCAAAGCAACCACAAATCTCATCCTCAATTTCTCTAACTTCCCAAGTAGAAACTCACCCGGGTTCTTATCCTTAACATCCTAGAGCCAATCCAACAAAGACTTGTTCAAATCATCAATCATTTCAATTAGAGGCTCCAATCTCTCAATGCAAGGTATTGGCTGAACTTATAAAGATTGTATGATATTCCTCAAGTTATCCAGAACCTTATCTTGAACCTGGTTACCCTGAACCAAATGAGTTGGTTCAGGGTTGGGCGGGTTTGGGGTCAAAGCAGGGGAATTAACGAATTGAAATTTGTTATACCCTTTCTGATAATAGGTCATTTCAGATTGTTCAAAAGGTGGTGATGACCTAAAGGCAGTGTAATCAGAGGATAGGTAAGAATCAGTGTATCCTTGATTGTAGATCGTATTAGGTTGTTCATGAAAGGATGACGATCTATAATTGATGTGGTTCTGAGAAGGATAAAAATCACAATCATAGTGTTTAAGGTTAGACCCTAAACACGGAGGTCCAGAACTGTATCCCCAATCTGAGTTATCCCAACTAATTGATGGTTGATTACAGTACGAGTCAGGATAATTGTCATGTTGATGATAATTCAAAACAGAAGGGAAAGAGCAGGAATGCGTGTAATATGAGGAAGGATTCATGAGAAACGAGAGGAAGAAAGGTGCCTTGCAATACAAACAATCAAACCTGTCCTTAAGTGGGCTAGCCTAAAGACCTACAGACTCTCGAAACCCATCCTGAGATAGAGAAACGATTTGATCTACTTCTGTCTATTCAATCCAACCAGTTAGGAGGGATTGGGGAGAAGGTTCTTCCTTCGGCTTGCGCCTCCGGTTCCTAGTGTACCCCCCAGCCGCGATTGTTTGATTCTGCTCCCCTAGCTAGACATCAGATTGAATAGTAGAAATAGACTAATCGAAAATAATCTCGTTCTGGGCTCTGAAGAGCGAGTCAAATCCTTAAGGCCAACGTCTACTCTGTTTTATGTAGGGCGAGGTTTGAATGTGCTTTGGAATGTGATGGGCCCTTTAAATGGGTTGTGCCCTTAATGATTGATTAATTTGTGTGTGCGTGCACAACCAGTGGTTTTCAAGCAAGATTATTTTTGATGTGGTGAATTTTAGAGTTCAAATCTTTCTTAGTAGCTTTTAGGATTCAACTTTAGGTGTTTTCAAACAAGTTTTGTTGGCACACCAGGTTTTGAAAGCACAGGTGAAGATGTTTTCCTTTGAAGATTAAAAAGAATGTGAAGTGCCAGGTAAATCCCTAATAGTTGAACCTAAGTGGCAGCTACTTAATGAGTTATTTTTAATTGAAGTGGTGCGGCCCAATCAACTCAAACAATTGGCTTGTTGCACCACTTAATTAAGCACACAAGTGATTACCTAATCTGATTTCTACTCAATTATGTGTTTGGATGTGTGTACCGGCTCCAAAGATTGGTTTACCGGTTGAGTTTGAAAATTAGATGAGGTTGTGTACCTCTGTGAGATTTTTTTAATTTTTCTTTTTTTTAATGTGGGGGTTGGGGCGGGTGTGGGTGTCAAACAACAAACAATCTAACCTTAGAGTTTATAAGAACACCTAGGTTGATTGATGTTTGTGTTATTATGTTGTGGAATGAAATCTAATGGATGGGAGGTGGGGGATAACTTACAAAACCTTCCACAGCACTTTACTCCAATCTACCACTTTTGCTCGTCTCAAAAGAGTACTTGCAATCACAATAAGAAAGGAGAGAAGTGAGGTAAATGATTTGTAAGTTAGAAAACGCGAAGAGAAATCAAAGAGCGTTGCCTCCCCGGTAACGGCGCCAAAATGTTGAACGTCGAGTTGCTACGCTAACGTATGGTTTTGAAAAAACCTGTCGTTGTAGTTTGAAAGCGAAGAACTCGTGTTCAACAAATAAAATTTATACTGAAATGGAAATTTCAAGTCGAACACAGGGAGGCGAACATTTGATTTAAAAACTACGCGTTTGTTTTATTTGTCACGAAGTAATTCAATTGATTAGAACTATCTAACTATTTACAATAAATAAAAGAGAGAGAGAATATTACAAACAAAAATAAAAAAAAAGAGATGTAGAATGCATATGGAATTCATTATCAAAAGGATTGTTCATTACACTAAATATCATGACAAGAAAGCGGGAAAATGATTACACTAGAAAGTGGTAAATCTACTCTAGAAAGCAGTAAATCTATTCTAGAAAGCAGTAAAAAGAATAGGGAGAGAGATATCCTCCTCGACGATCGCTTGGAGGATGAGCCGGATGGGACTACGCCTGGATGAAGGAGGACAGAGCAGGACGAAGGAGGATGAAGCGGGAAGAACGGGAACGAGGCAGCACGTTGTTGTCGTGGCGGGATCCACTTCCGAAAGGGGGATGAAAAATTGACTTTATCTTGCGAGAAGCATCCCGGGTGTGGGATAAGCTTCTCTTTAGCTTTGGAGAGGGAGAGAAGAGAAGGAAGGTATGAGAATTTCGTATGGAGGGGGTCTCCTTTTATAGTTGCAAGGAGTGGGGGCAATTTGGTCATTACAACTCTTAAAACATTAATTCAGGAGCTTTAGTGACAGATAAAACCGTCGCTAAAGGTATGAACGTGGGCGTAGTGGGCGACATCGCGAGATCGGACGACTTATCTCGCGCCTCCGCCCGCCTCTTCTACGCGCCCGCTCGCGTATGATCCCGTGTCACGCGCGAGCGTGCGTGGGCGCGTCATCTTCATTGAGCGCATGCGGCCGTTGGATTGCCATCATGCGATCGATTGGGCACGCGCTTTCGCTCCAATTGCAACGCGGCGCGGATCGAATGTGCACCTGCACTTCGGGTTAGAGCTCTCGACCAACGTGCTATGGGCGCGTTTGTGTCGAGCGCCTAACTTCAGCGCGGCCATGTCACAACCATTGGATCTTGATCCAAGATCCAATGGCGGGGAAGGGCTGATGCAAAGACCTTCAGCGGGTGCGTGCGGACAATTGGGTGTCCGAGATGGTGCGATGTGGCACCATCTTGTTCGTCCATCTTCTGGATGATGTAGATGCTGCCATGGGTGTCGGATTGACTCAATTTTTGCGTCATTAGGCTGCGATCGTCGATCCGAATCCATCCGTAAGGTCGGATTTGTCATTTAAAGTGTGGATTCACACCATCTTGGCCCTTGATCTTCTAGGGTTCCCCGATCTCTATCTGATGCTACAGATGCCTGATTAGGGTGATCTTGCAGTCGTTGAACTCTAATCGTCGCCCTGATCACATCTGTATGGTTGGATCTTCGATCCGAGGCCCCGATAAAAAGTTTGCCTTGTCCATGAACATAAAAGGACACAATTAACCTCCATTTTATTCAAACTACTCTAAATGTAAGATGATGCATGTTATGCAATATTTATAGCATGTAATGCAATCCTATACTTAAGAACATGCATAAATAGACATCTTAAGCAGTGTAAATGTGTTTACATCAGAACCTCAGTCATTGGATCTTGATCCAACGGTCATGGTGAGAGATGATGGGGCGTCTGTAGTCGCTGATGGCCTATGTTGGGCGGCCTAGATGGCACCACGTGGTGCCATTTGGGTCGTCCATCTTCTTTTTGTTGCAGAGGGTGCCACAGTTCTCTGATCGAGATGACTTCTGCATTGTTGGACTGCAATCGTTACTTTGGATCCATCTGTACGGTTGGATTTTTCATCCGACGTCCATAAGGATGTTGCATTGCCCCCTGGCCATTGATCTTCTTCAGACTTCATATGGTGCTACGGGATTTCGATCTAAATGATTTTGGAGGTGTTAGACTTCGATTGTCATCCTAATCAGATCCGTACGGTCAGATCGTCCATCCGAGGCCCTGAAATAAATCTCTTTTCCTCCTGGCCATAAAGATGATGCTATTAACCTAAAATATACACAGCTACTCTAAATGCAGAATGATGCATGCTATGCAATATTTATAATATGAAATGCAAATCTAATCCTAGGAACATGCATGAATAGGCATTTTAACCTAGATAGATGTGTCTACATCACTCCACCTTTGATACTTGTATCAGAGCCAGAAATCGTCATCAACAGTCGTCCTGACCCGTTCAGCCACCCTTTGACCCTGTTCTAATACTAAACCAAGATGACTTCATACCCTCCTAGTTTACAATGAGGACATTGCAAAACTTAGGCATGGGGGGGTGTTAAAGTGCAAACAAATGGAAAATCAATTCTCTGAGGGGTTCTCACAAAAAAAAGACATAAAAAAAAGGAGAAAGGGAGGAAAATTTCGATGAAATGATTGAAAATATTTCTTGAGGAGGAAAAGAGGAGGAAATGCAGAATGCAAAAAGGAGCAAAAATCAAGAAAAAAATGAAAGTCATAGCAATTGATTATGGGATCTACTTAAGTTGTAGGCCTAATCAAAATAAGATTAAGTCCTGAAGTGCTAGAGACAAGGAGATTAGTAAGAGTGTTGATCTTAGGCCTCTTGGGCTTATTTTAGGGCTTAAACATTCATGTATTCCTTAAGATCTGGATTAGTCCTCAAGAGGTTGAGGAAAGTGTGGAGCTGATGTAGTAGGTCTAAGGCTTAGGGATAATTCAGCCCCGTTGCTTGCCCTTTGGTTTGCAGGACTTGGTAACCTAAGCACCCAAAATCACACACTAGTCTCATTCAGTGTGCTTAATAAAGAAATCATGCCAAAAGTGTTCTGTTTTGAAAAGTCATCTTGAAGATCTAGTTTAAGAGCAGCTCAATAACACATGTTGATTGGACAAGTTCCCGGTGCGGAGAGGTAGGAAATTCCCCTTAAAGATGCATATTAACATATCGTCTCCTCGGTGCTTGTCTCCTAGGACATCTAAATATCCTATTGGGGGCATGTAAGCACCTTGTGCTGATTCAGGTGCTATGGGTGGGATTATCCCAAAATGTCGAATGCCAGGGCCTAAATTTAGCTACAGAACCCCATGGGCATCACTATCCCAAAGTGTCGAAAGGGCGGCACTATCCCGAAGTGTTGAAAGCCAGGGTTCTAGGGGTTTCCATTGGCGATGCTATCCCGAAGCATCGAAAGCTAGGGACCCTTCGAGGATTGATGGTGGGGACAAGGAATCCGATACAAACCGTGTTCATGGACATTCTGAGGCTAGATTTAGGGAAATATAAAAGGAAAAGAGAGAAAACTCTCAAAATGAAAAATCCCTTTATCTCTCTCTTACTAAAAATGCACTAGCAAACTGAACTTGAACTCAATACGTCTTACACATAAGTGCTTTAATCGCTGGGGTCAACGAACCTCTGGGTAGTTTTTTGCTAGCCTTAGAAACCTTCGCGATAGACTCAGGCTGAAGCTGGTCAGATCTGGATCTTGATTGGTACTTGAGTACCTTTAGTCCTATCATAGGCATTCTCATCTAATTTCTAGAGAGGCACAAATCAGGCATCTGAACATCAAAAGCATGGTCTAAAGATCTAGTTCTTTCCATGAGATTTTGCTAGGGACTAGAAAAAGTTAGGCATGCGGGTATGATGGTAACACCATCATTAGCCATAACTAGCTTTAATTAGTTAGAATTAAGAGACAAATGCTCTTACATAATCGCCAAAGAATCGTAATTCTATGCAAATCCATTCTGAGAAGAAAACATTAAAATAGGGTTAATTTTGTAGTTTTAACATCACATTATGAAAGAAGATTAACCATGGGGTTTGCCAAGGGTTAATCTAAGGTCAATTAAGCATTAAAGTCAAAAGAGTGGGTCCACACAGACAGAAACAGGGTTTTACGCATTTAGAGAACTAAATTAGAACCCAAAACCCTAATTTTAGACTTGCTTAAATTAAATAGGTTCTAGTCAGGATAAAATTCATGTAAATCTCCTAAAATTCATAAAAAAATATTCTAAAAAGGTTTGGTACCCTCTGTTTGACCATCTGAACCTATTTTGACCTTGAACAGAGTCGTAGACGGAATTCTACCCTAATTTGGGTTTCTATGCAAATTGACCAGTCAAACATGGTCAAAACTCAAATCCAATTTCACTACTAAATTCCTTAGGTCCAAATTAGGTTTGTACTAAAATTTGGGCCCAATCAAAAATCATGTTGACCTAGTTTTCATTTCAGTCCATTAAAACTCTATTCCTCTCAATCAAGCCCCTAACTTTCTAAATCTTTGTGTTCAGCCCCCTAGGCTTGTCATCTTCTTTGTAACTAGCCCCCTGCTACCATTGGAGGTCAATCAACCTTCAGGCGACCTTTGACCACCTCAAAACCCAATCAAACTAACACTAAATCCCACCAAATTGGGTGGGATTGATGTTCACATTGCAGGGAATCCGCTGAAGGTGATTTGGGATCTCAACTCACTGAATTGAGCCCTAGCAAATCCATGAAATCCATGGGTTTATTGTGACCTAATCCCCAAGCAAATCAAACCTCTTCCATTGCTTAGAGCCCTATTTGAGCTCTACAAAAGCTCCAGGAGCTTTAGGACATGTTCCTTAGCTCGGTTAAGGACTTAATTCTTCACCTTCTTCTCTCTCTGGCTTGCTCTGACTAGTTCTGGTGAGATCCTCCTCCGTCTTTTGATAAACGCTTGTTTATCATCATTCTTATGCCCTAAAACAGATCTAGCTCTTAGGATTTTAACTTTGTGAATGGGTTTTTGGGCTGCATTAGGCATAAATTAGGTTAGGCATGCATTACACTTTTTTGTTGTCTTTTTGATGAGTTTATTTGAGTGTTAGGGATAAATAGATAGTTAGATCCCTACAACCCTAGCACTCAGGAAGGCAACTGGTGAAGGAGAAACTCAAACCAGCTGGAACTCAGCCTAATCCAGCTCATCATAGCTGGATACCAACTCACTTGAACTAGGGTTAGCTCATCCTAGCTCCACTCAGCTCATCTCAGCTGAATGGTAGCTTAAGATAGATCATCTTAGCTCACCCTAGCTCAAGTCAGCTCAGATCTAGCTCAACTTAGTTGAGTCTAACTCATCTCAGTTCCCATTAGGTCATTAGGAGCTATAGCTAGCTCAGCTAAGTTGACTGGAGTCCACCTTAGCTCAGGTCCAGCTACCTCCAGCTCTACTCAACTCAAGCCAGCTGAAGATGATTTCACCCTAGCTCAGGCCAGCTCAAGTCCAGCTCCAGGGAACTCCACTTAGCTCAACTTAGTTGAGCTAAGCTACCTTAGCTACTTCAGTTAGCTAGGTCCTCCCCGAGAAGATCAGACCCAGCTCGCCTCAGCATATCTTAGCAGAAGCTAGCTTACTTTAGTTTGGCTTAGCAGCTAGTAAAGAACTAGCAAGCTAAGGTAGCTAAAGTAGCTCCTTGCTATTCTCTTCAGCATTTACCAACTCCTATGCAGCTCTAGACAACTCTCCCTCAGCTCCTCTGCTCAAAACCCTAGCTCCTTATGCTCCTTACCCTACTCATCTACTAGCTAAGCAAGCTTAGCTACACCTTATCTCCCATGGCCATCCATCACCTACAACCTAACTCCACATCACCAACTAACTAATCCACCTAGCAAGTTAACTTCCTACATCTAAGCTCCACCTAAGCTACCCTACTTGGCACCAACTCAACCACAACCCTTCACACCACCACCACCTCCAAGAGACACCACCATGTTGGCACCAAAACCCCCCTTAACAACCCTTAAAGTTGGTGCCAACCTCCCCTTTCATCTCCACCATACAACCAACCTCCCAAGCCATCACCATCCACCTACTCCCTTCTAGAAGCCCCCATAGTTGGCGCCAAAACCATGGCACCTCTCCATGGTTGGCGCCAACCTGTGCTGCCTCTCCACCACCATAACCACCACCATCACATCCCTTAAGATGGTGTCTCCCATCCTACACCCTAGGATCCCCATAACCACCACTAACCACCTCCTAAAACCCATCCTAGCCCTACACATAATCCCCATGCCAACCATCCTTCTCCACCTCTATAAAAACCCTCCTAACCACCACCAAAAACTCATCCTCCCTTAGTGTTAATTCCACCCTAATCCCACCTATAAACCACAGCCAAGAAGAAGAAGGAAGGAAGAAGATTAAGGAGGCTATCCCTTGCCTCCTTGGTGCCTTCTTCCTCTCCATTCTTCTCCTTATGCCACGCCAAGAGGAGGAGCAAGCTCTTATGAAGGAGGACGACCAGGCATTGGAGGAGAAACTAGGGTGGTGCACACCCACCCTTGGAGGAGACAATTGAGGTGGAGAGCATCCATGTTGGAGGAGCCATTCAAGGAAGGAGAAGAAGGAGACCTTCTTTTCAAGCCAAGGAATAGCTAGGCTTGGAGCAAGAAGACTCTCTTCTTCACTAGATTTTGTAAGAGGATTTGTGTTTTTAGTATTTATGTATTTTCAATTTCAAGTAGAAGCATTACTCCACAAGTTTTTGTAAAACACAATTCCATCAAATCAAATTGCCTTCTTTTCAATTTTTGTCGCATTGCTTTTATCTTGCTTTTAGCACTTTTTCACTCCCTCTCCCTAATTACTCTAGGTCTCCACATGCCTAGAGTGAGCTTAGGGAGAGGCTATTCTTGTCACCTCATAGGTGTTAGTCTCTTTCCCTCTTTAAAAGTGCAATTGCCTTGTTATTCAAAACCATAAAAATTATATATGCAAAAATACCAAAAAGAAAGTTGAGTTTCATGTTCAAGTAAGAGATTGATTTTTGCAAAAAGTTGCCTCCTTGGATGACCCTAGATACCATCATTATCTAGGTTATAAATTTATAAGCGGTTACGATTTGACGTGTTACAATGATTTAAAACCCTTATTTCAAATCATGGAAATTTTTCGCAACATCTTCCTACGGCCTCCCAATGGCCAAATTGGGAATGCCACAACCTTCCCCAACTTCGTCCATTCCTCGACGACTAGCTCAGGAGTTGCCTCTCCCTTTCTTCCTCGCCGTCTCCCTCAACAGAGCTCTCATCCTCTCCAGTGTCGGCCAATCAAAGCCAACACCAATTTCTCCCCCGTTTATCCTATAGCTAGGACCAACCTCCTCTCCTTCTGCAGATCTTCCCTAACACTTTCCCCTCTTGTTTCGACTGCCATTTCACTGTCTTCTTCATCGTCTCCTTCACTATCAGCCATGCCTCCAGTGAGGTCGTGTCCCCACTACATCCCACCAATCACCTCGCCACAACTCCCAAGCATCGCCGCATCACCCTCATCAAAAGCCCTCTGATTATTTCATCTTCCACCCACTCCATAACTCCCTTAAACAAACCCACCATCCGTCTCCCTAACAAGCACTGTCCGATCGCCACAATCACCTACTCACCAATTCATGACCAGCACTACATTCGCCACTCTACGGCGAAGGTCTCTGGCTATTTAATTGGGCCATAATGCCATCTTTTTGTTTCAGGACCCTCGTCGGTGAAGCTCATCATCTCTGACAACGAGCAGCGCCATGCTGCCAGTTAGTAACTCACCACCACCATTAACCTTTGTGGATGGACTTCACGAAGCACCTGGGACCTCCAATTGAAGACAATAGCTACAGCAATGGACTCAATTGATTGAAGCCCTCAGCTGCATCGCGCGAAGAAGGCACCAATTAGTGCCACATCGTGGAAGACAAAGCTCATAATAACATATAAATTATTTTTTGTGATATCTATTCTTCGCCCAGTACACGGGGGGTCAGGTCCCCCTTAGCATGTGCCTCCTCGTGCTCTCACTCCTCGCCCGTGCATACATGCACATGGGCTTGGACCCAATACCCAGATCCGATTACCTGCCTAATGACCCAATTATCCGATTTTAAGAGAAGAAGAGGAGAATTTGTGAAGTGGAAGGGGGAGGGTTTTTGATGAGCCCATATTTGTGGGCTATTTAGGTATTTGAATGCCTAGACATTAAGTTATCTTTAACATTTATTTAACATGCCTTAGGATGTAAGTAGATTACTTCATATTTTTGGTTTGATTGCATAATTCATGCATTGCATTCATATTTAAATGCATTTAGAATTGACTTAGAATACCATGCATTTGATTAGTTAACTAATTAGGTGCATTACATGCATGTATTTGAAGTAATATTGTTTGTGAGGACTTATAGATAAATAAGCCATCATTTCTTTTTCTTATTTTATTAGTCCACTTTTCTTCTTCAACGGCTGCTCAGCTTCCACAAGGCATGGAATGAAGGTCATAGTGAAGAGGAGCGAAGAATGCGGATCTTGACGCTCCAAATTCCAGCAGCTGTCACTTCAAAAAAGAGAGGGAGCTGCCATGCTCGGGGAGATTCTGCTTCGACTCCACCACCATGAAGAGCTTTGAGCTCACCTCCACTCCACCACTGTGCACCTCCAAGGTCGAGTGTCACCACACTGTGGGCTGACGGGGTGACAGACCGCCACGCCAATCTGGCGAGCTCGACCATCACCATGCACGTGTGCCTTTGGGCCACGCAATTATCTTTACTATGTTAAACCCTTGTCTACGGTCATCCTCATCACCCATATCATTTCCTCATCTTCACCACTATGTGATATCCCCTCCAATTAAGTCATCCGGGAAGGTTCCTAGACGTCTAAAGACTCGACGGCTCGACACCTTCCTCCTTGTGAGCTGCCAGCCCTCCACAGATCTTCACCGCGACCATTGCCTCTGGCTCCTCTCAACTTCAGCAGTAGCACACCTGGCCACTACGCACATCAAGCCCACCATTAGCCACTCACCGCACCCTTATACATGCCCTCGTGCGCCCTTGTGTGCAGGATCAGTGCTACCCTCCTCGCGTGTGCCCCTCCATGTGCTCCTCCATTAGCAAGCAACCTGCACGCACCTCTCCTTCCCTCCAGTGGAAGCATGCAACAGCTGCATGCTCCCCCAATGTTGGTTTCTTCTTCCTCTTCTTCTTCTATGTCTTCTCCTTCTCCACCAACAGAAGGAACCCAACACCATTGCTGGTCCTCCTCCTCGCAGCCATCGACTCCAGCCACGAAAGTTCGCACCGTCACCTCCAACGGACTCATCTCGACCCCCCGAGCACAACCACCCCTTCTACGGCACTGATCAGCCACCGTCTAGTCGACCAGAGAGCCTCATCATCGGTGAGCACCTTAGCTTCGGCTGGCCACCTCCGACCACCATTGTCGACGCCATCACCACCCACGCGTAGCTCTCGACGACGACAATCTTCCTCGAGCTCTTGGGCCCTCACCATTGGCTCCTCGATGCACTCGCACAAGGGGAAGATTTCCCCTCTTTTGGGTTGCATTATTTTTACATCTAATGCCATTGCCACTTTTGATTTTTAATTATATTAACTAAATATTATGGT
Source organism: Thalassia testudinum (assembly GCA_037157565.1). NCBI lineage: Eukaryota > Viridiplantae > Streptophyta > Magnoliopsida > Alismatales > Hydrocharitaceae > Thalassia > Thalassia testudinum. Next base: position 2,109,785 of record JAZHRO010000028.1, read on the forward strand.
GAGTTTATGCAAAGGACCTCCCTCTTTCTCATAAATGCTATTTCAGCATTAGCTCTTGTTGTTTACTTAATCTGAAAGCAGTTTTGATTCGATTTCTTGACGAAATCATTCGTGAACAATAATATTTTATTCTCGCAAGTTAGTAATAGGCATTGCCTCCTTGTGGACACGACCTACTGCATCTGCGAGTGGTTTAATTTAAATTGTATTGATTGAGAGTTTTCCATCATGCAATATATAACAACATTATCATTTTATTGTGATCATCCTATTTAAGCAAAAATGTCTCTTTCAAATGGCACCGTTGCCGGGGAGGCAACAGGCCTGTTAAACTCGCATCTAATCATTTGTTTACTTTTGATTTTATTTGAGGCACATTTAACTCTAATTTTCTTTTTGGTGCGAGGTACACATATTTGCTTGACGAGTTGTCGCATTAGCCTCAGCTATGCCTTGGTGGACCTTGTTCCACCGTTCGAAGGACACAGGGAGCTCCATTTCTGAAGGTAGGAGCTCGATGTGCGATTGAGGTGGACCTTGATTCCATCGCTGGAGGACACTCAGAGTGATTATCATCTCTATTGAACTGAGTAGTGTAGGATTTAGACTTTAGACTTGATTTTATTTTTCTTGCATATTCATTTGGTTTGAGACCCTTGTTCTAGGATACATTTTGAGGGGTTTATTCCCCACCATTATTTTAGGCCCTTGCATGGGTAATTTTTCGGGAGTTTGTTCCCATTTCTTTAGATTTTGGTTTTTATTTTTCTTTTGTGGAGTTTATCCTTTCTTGTTTGTGCAAAAATAGGTAAAAATAAAATAAAATAAAAATACACAAGCTGCCTGCTAGAAGCTACCTACCCTTAGGTTGAATCATTTAGGATTGAATGAGCAACATCTAGATCTAATTTTTTATCTTGCATATTACATGAAGAATGCTAGAATCAGGTATGCACTTCTCACTTTGCATTTCTACCTGTCATGCAAATGCATTTGGATTAATTTCAAGACCACATAATCTATCTTCAAGCGATCTAATAAAGTGGTAGTATTTTCTGAAAAAGGACTAATTAAAGGAGGAACATTTAAAAACCAAGGACTTATTTTTCAAACTTGGCATGTGATTCAAAATTCAAAATCCTTTTGCGCGTATGCAAACTTGTATGCTCTTGTACCACGGGACGCATTTAGACACTCAGGTTTGGAACCGCTAGGACTAGAGCCTCCTATTACTGGAGTTTGAAGTGACCCAAACTTTAGTTCAGAGGTGAAGTTGCCTCCAAACCTTACAGATTGAGGGTAGTTAAGAAGCACTGCTAAAGCAATGCTTCAAAGGAAGGGCTTGACCCTACTTGCATCCCTCTTTGTCGTGTTTGGTGGTGACTAAACTTTTTGGACTTTAGGGAGGATCACCTAAGTCCCAATTAGGTTTTCTTAGGCATATCGTAGGGTGACAAGTAGGTGCATAACTGTTTAGATAACTTGATTTGTCACCTACAAAAGCTTTAACTGATTAAAGACCTAAAAAGTCCTTTGATTTGTGTTTGCTTCGGGAAATTTGACTGTGGTGTGAGTTAGAATGGACCACTTTGACTTCCATCCTTTCACATCTTGCCCACATTCTTACCCCCACTCTGTGATCTTTGATCCCATACGTCGAGATGGTCCATCCTTTGATGGACATAATGACAGTCATTGGGATCCCTTTTACTCCTACAATAGGAGTATTGGCTTGGTTAAGCCCTAAAACAGTAAGCAGAATCTAGGAGCAGGATTTGCCTTGCTCAATATCCCACACACCATAGAAATACCCAACCCACCCTCCCTGAATGATTTTAATGGTTGGATAGAAACTCCGACGTATTATACCATTGTGCCTAACTTCTTTCCTGAAAATAGTGATGGCCTCTCCACCTTGAAGATGGAAATACAGAAAATACAAGACAAAACGATCAAATTATTAGGAGAATCTTAGGGAGTAGGCCAACAAGAAAAAGAAGACATTACCACCCAACTTACCCCATTGAGGGTGACGTACACCCTTCTACACTAGATGCATCTCCCGTGGGAGAGCCACACCCTAAGTTGGAGGGAAATTTTGGGGATTCTGTAAGGAAGAATAACTACTTTTTGAGGATTGATTTTGAAACCTTCTCGCTAGATGACACTTCCTTGAGAGGTCCACGCCTTAAGTGGGAGGAGGATATGTATGAAAGTAGCTATGCATTGGATGAAGAAAGGTGGCAACTCGAGGAAGGTGATGATCAAATTGAGTATCCACCTGAATTATATTGGAGTCAAAAGAAGGGAATGATGGTACCATTGGAAGACCTCGACCTAGATGATAGTATTTTTGTGACATTTGATGAAGTGGGTCGAAATCAAGTTGTTAATCCCACCCTCCCTTCAATCACGAGATGGAACTCAAACCCACCCTTAGGGAACCTGACCCTGAAATTCACTTATCTGAGGAGCCTGATGATACAATTAGGAACATTTTACCCCAGATAGAGTGCCCCAAGGGATCTATGGAAATGTTAGATGAATTTAAACCTTGGGTGAATGATGAATTGACTGTTGAGGAGGATGAGTTACTTGAGAAACCTGCACTTAGGATTAGAGTGACACTGAGTGTAAATATGTCACCTTTGAGGAATTAGGACTTGTGGATGTCGCAAATTTGATCAAATCAGGTTTCCTTAGCATACCCATTGATGATATCCCTCCTCATGATAATCAAAAAATGGAAAATGTGTAAGCAACTTCTGAGATTTATGTGGATTCATATATAGACTTTGAGGAGGAATTGAGTAAAGAACAAGAACCTGGGGATGAGATTGATAAGGTAATCCCTAAATCTGTTGCTTCCAACCTACCTTCATTTGATTTGGAGTCACCCTTTGATCTTTCTTCATTTGATTCGGAGTCACCCTCTGATTTGCCTATGTCTGAAGGCAAAATTTTGACTCCATTCCCTGAAATGATACTGATTAAGTGAAGGATGATATACATGACATCGGTAGGGATGCTAGGGATGCAATTGAGGAATTAGAAAGATTGTCAGGGATGGATACTGAGCTGAATAAACCCAACCTAGATCTTATGGCCATCCTGCAACCTCGAAACTTGGACACCCTAGACAATCCTTGGCTTAAAGATATGCTCACTACTATTTTGACCGAGGGGCTTAACAGACCAATATTTCCTATATTGGGGTACCAGGTATGGATTGATGCTTTCTATGGTCAATCCATCACCCTAGGGGTATATCTTTGCACTATTTCTTCCCCATTCTTTTTGGAGGATCCTTGTCATCCTCCTACCCTCTTGGAGGTCGTTATTCCCGCCTATCATTTAGAACCTGATGTGCATACATCTGTTTAACCTAAAATTTCTATTAATGCATGTTCATAGTGTCACATTAGCATCATACATTGTAAATAGTGCATAACATGCATAATCATGCATTTAGATCAAGTTGTATAAATTGTATAGTAATTGTCTCCTTTTTATGGTCAAGGATAGGGTGACTTTTTATCAGGGCCTTGGATAGAAGATTCAATCGTACAGATCTGATCAGGGCGATGATTGGAGTTCAACGACTCCAAGATTGCCCTAATCAGACACCCGTAGCATCGGATAGAGATCGAGGAACCTTAAAGGGAAAGGGCCAAGATGGTGTTAATCCACACCTTAGACGACAAATCCGACCGCATGGATGGGTTTGGATCGACTATCGCAGCCTAATGACGTGAAAATCGGTCTAATCCGACACCGGTGGCACCATCTACATCACTCAGAAGATGGACGACCTAGATGGTGCCACGTGGTGCCATCATAGCTGCCCAACATTGGCTGCAGCTCTCCTTCTTCACCTGCTCGACAAATATTAGCCGTTGGATGCCCATCCAATGGTCGAGATCGTGCCACGCCACCGCTCATCCAACGCCCTCCTCTTCTGAAGGTGCATGCTACGTTTGATCTCGATCGTTGGATGAAGATCCAATGACCGAGATCAGTCGTGCGCAAAACACGCCGCGTGACACAAAGCTTCACATAGCGCAGCAGTCAAGCTCTAAGCGAGCATGCGACGAGCATTCGAGCTCGCATGCACAGCGAGCGAGCACGTGATTAGAGCCAAGTGATGAAGATCCAACGACGCTGATCAATCAATAGTGGCCACGCGCAATCAGACGTGTGGTGCTTATGTTTGATCGCATGCGAGTGCGTGGCGTGGGTGGTACACGTGGGACCAGTTTGATTATATTTTATTTTATTACTCGAAAATAGAAAATCTCCGAGGTTGAACTCAAGGAGAAAAACTTGATTCTAGAAGCATACAAAATCACAATTTACAATATATATACTGTTTTACAAATGACTAAAGAAAGGGAAAAAATGTCTTCTCTCTTTCTTTTGTCTGCCTCTCTCTTTCTCTTTTCAGACATCTGACTCCAAGGGTCAGATGCCTTAAATGCCAGTTGCTACAGTGATGCTACTACTGGTTCTTCTTCTTCCTCTTGGCTTCTTCTTCTTCTTTTCTTCTTCTCTGCTGTGCGCCTAGTCTTTCTGACTTCTTCTTTCTTCTCTGCTGCTTCTTGTTCTCTTCTTCTTCTCTGCTGTGCCAAGTTCTTCTTCTTCTCTTCTTTCTCCTTCTACTTTAGCTTCTCTACAGCTATAGTGCCGTCTTCTTCTTCCTCCTTTGCTTCTCTGCTACTCCGAGTTCCTTCTCCCTTTCTCTCTGGTCGCAGCTTTCTTCTCTGCGGCTAAGTCCTCGCCGCTCTTCCCTTGCTTCTCCTGTTCCCTGCACAGGCGATCGATTAGGCAAAACCTAACCCCTACCCTCCCCACGTCTCTCTCTCAAATTCACTCCAGGGTTCACTCTCCCAGAGCCTTAATCGGATATGCAGGTTGGGTGATGCACCCGGGACCAGGCACACCGGCGTGGGTGGTGTGTGAGGTGTGCACAGGTAGGGTTAGTCGGATCCGGGTGCTAGGTCCACAGAGGAAGTGACGCGGATGAGGTGTGGTGAGGGCGAGGGACCTCACCCCAGTGTGTTTCGAGGCGATAAGCCTGAAACACAATTTCAATTTAAGCACGGTGGGGTGCTTGCAAACTAACGAGATGGCACTAAATGTCCCACTCGCTTCTGCTAGCGCCCGCAGGAGGTGAGCTCCACCCAATTGGAGCAGTTGTGAGTTGTGCACGACCTGTTCTCAGGTTGGATGCACTCACCCACTCAACGCGCTTCGCCTGGACTCCTAAAGCCTCGAGTGTGCGACCTAGAGCTCGCAAACAAGCAAGCCTGCTTGCTCGTTAATGGAGGACGGAGGCTAGGATCTGCAAGACACGAAAATGGCCTTGCGGCCCTATCAGACTAGAGGAAAACCTTTGCCGTATCACGGCGAAGGCGAAGAAGGGGTCAGCTAGCCATGGGGTGACCTAGGCGTACGTGCCCAGGTCGCTTTGTGGCTGTGAAAATGGGTGTGTTTGGGGGAAGTGTTGAGAGCATGTGGTGGTGAATGGGAAGAGGGGTTATGATCAGTGAGTCGGGGCGGAGCTTGTGAGGTGGTTGGCGAGGTGGGTGAATGTGTGGAGCAGTGGATACACCTCGCCGGTGGTCTGCCGGAGGTGCAGAAGGCGATGGTGGTTGGCGTGTGGTAGTGAGTGATTTAGGAAATAGATAAGGGGGAAATGAAGAGGGGAAAAAGGGGAATGGTTGCTACCTACTTAGCAGACGAAAGAGGGGGAGGAGGTGACGAGCGGTTGTGTTGCCGTCGCCGGAGACGAAGGAGCCCAGGAGAGGGGACAACGACGAGGAAGAGGTGCTGGAGGGTGCCTGCTGGTACGGCCAGACATAGTAAACGACGGTGAAGGTAACCCTGCCACTAGTATGGTGGCAAGGTGACGAGAGCGGAGATGGAGGGTCGCCGGAGCCTGCGGATGAATGGCTGGAGGAGGAGGAGATGAAAATTGAGGGATTTCCTTGGCCAAAATAGGCTTGAAGGAAGCGGCAGGGGTTGCCGTTCCTTAAATAGGTGCTGGCCGAGAGGGAATCGCGAGGACAAGACGTGGGTTCCTTGCCGAAGGCATGGCTGGAAAGGGACCCATTCCTCTCAAGCGTTCGCACGAGAGGTATGGTGGCCAGCAGGGCATGGGAGTCGGCCCATGTAGAAGAGGACAATGAAAGGAGTCCTTTCAAATCTGGGGCCAACTCCCCAAGTCTATGCAGTGCCATCCTCAGTGCAAAGTCGTTGGAGGTATGGCCTGCGCAGACGGGGGCAGAGGGACCTATCTGAAGAAAGAGACAAGAAAGGTAGGGGGTATCTGCAAGAGTCCAAAATGGTAAGGGTCAAAAAGTAATTATTGAGGACCATTTTGTAAAGTGGGTCAAGGTGACCTTTCCTTAGGTCCAAATTTTGGTATAATCCTAATTTGGACCTAAGGAATACAATGGTGAGGTTGGATTTTAGGTTTGACCTTGTTTGACCAGACATTCCCAAATTAGGTCAAAAATTGGTTATGGTTCTTAATCTAGGTCAAGATAGGTTCTAAAGGCCAAATTGGAGGTTCTAAACCCTAGAAGATATTTTTTTCATGAATTTTAGAGGATTTAATTTATTTTTATTTTTCCTGGAACTTTGTGAATTAAAGTGGGTTTGTTTTAGGGTTATAGAATGTCATTTAATTCCTAGATCTTGTCATAACCCTTTCCTGATCAAACCATCCCACTTTTTCTCTTAGTAAGCCCATTTGACCTGTGTCTAGACCCTTAGATATCTCGTTTATGTACTGCAATGGTAAAATTACAGTTTTACCAATTATGAATTATTTTATTCTTAGATTTGTAATAACCAGATTTAGGCCTTCCCTTAGGTTTTGTTGGAGCTTTTGTTCAATTTATTAGGTCAAAAAGTGCTAGTTAGGGTTCATGATGAGGTGCTCATCATATCCCCATGCCTAGCTTTTTCTAGTCCCTTAGCAAAAATTTAAGGTTTTAACCTCTATTCTAGATTTTGAATTCCTTTCATCAAATTTGATAAGTATTTTTTCTCTTGTATCCTTGATTAGGTCAGAATGCCAACCATAGGCCTAAAAGGTACTCTAGTACCAACTAAGATCCAGATCTGTCTAGCTTTAGCCTCAGTCTTTAGCAAAGGTTTTTAAGGCCTACAGGAACTACCCTAAAGTTTATTGGACTCCGTGGTTAAGGCACCTGTGCTTGAGACATTTTTGGCCTTGGTTCAGTTTGCAATGCGTTTTGCAAGAGAGAGACAAAGGGTTTATTTGTTTGGAGAGTTTTCTCTCTCTTTTCTTTTTAATTCTAGCTTAGGATTGGCTTTACAACCTGGTCTGTATCGGATTCCTCGTCCCCATCATCAATCCTTAAAGGTTCCTGGTAATCGATGCTTTGAGATAGCACCACCCATGGCAACCCCCAGAACCCTGGCTTTTGAGATAATCTCGTCCATGGTGTTCCGTGGCTGAATTTAGACTCTGGCAATTAACACTTCGTGATAATGCCATCCATGGAATATGAACTAGCAGAGTGCTTACATGCCCCTAGTGGGATATGTAAATATCCTAGGAGACAAGCATCGAGGAGATGATATGTTGTTACGCATCTTCGAGGGGAATTTCCCACCTCTCCGCGTCGAGAACTCATCCAAATCAACTTGTGTTGATCAACCACTCTTAATCTAGGTGACATTTTTAGAATATTTGTAATGCTTCTGCGTGATTTTGATATTTATGCTCGCTATACTAGACTGTGTGTGTGAATTTGGGTGCTTAGGTTACCTAGTCTCGTAAATCGAAGGTCAGTTAACGAGGTCGAATACTCCCTAAGCCTTGGACCTAATACTTAAGCTTTTCATTTTCCTCAACCTCTTAAGGAATATCTAGATCTTAACGGGTACTAAGAGTCTAGCCAAGAATGCCTAAGGTTTGCATTCTTACTAATCTTGTTGTGCACTTTCTCTTTGCTTTTCTTTAAAGTGGTCTAGAAGTTTGGTTAATTCCTTAATTTCTTACTAATGATTATCCCTTTTCTTTTCATTTTGTACTCCTTTTTAATATTCTGCTCTTTTCCTCCACTTTTTGTTTATTAGCACTTTCTTCCCTCCCCCAAAGTTTTTTTTTTGTATATGTGGATTTTTTTTTTGTTGAAACCTTTTCTTGTTGTGACTTTTTATTGTACTTTCATACCCCTCCCATGCCTAAGGTTTACAATTTCCTCATTGTACATTAGGTGGGTTTTTATTTGGCCAAGTTCAAGCATTAGGATAGATTTTGGGTGAGTGGATGGGTAGAGGTGACTGTTGCAGATGATTTCTAATCTTAGGTACGAGTACCTGAGGTGAAGTCGGCTGTCCTAAGGAATGAACCTAAAGTGCAAAGAAATGTCAGAAAAAGGTTTTGGTTTTTCAAAAAGAATGATGGGCTGCCTCCCATTAAGTGCTGAGTTTTACGCCATCGGCTGGGTGCAATAAGCTCAGGGAGAATGGAGGATAAATGATAACTCAGCCAAATCTGTATTGGTTACGTCAATGAATGGTTTGAGTCTCTGACCGTTCACGACGAAAGGTTCAGAATCGTGGTTGAGCGGACTGATCTCGACGGCTCCATGTCCAAAAGTCTGTCGGACAAGATATGGTCCAACCTACTTGGATCACAGTTTCCCAGGGAACAATTTAAGTCGGGCATCGAAGAGTAGGACCTTCTGACCAGGGTGGAAGATCTTTCTTGATATGTGCTTGTCATGAAAGGCTTTAACCCTCTCTTTGTAGATTCACAAGTTCTCATACGCATCAAGGTGTAATTCATCAATCTCTCTTATCTGAAGCTTTCTGTGGGTTCCAGCCTTAGAAAGATCTAAGTTGCAGCTCCGTACTTCCCAATAGGCTTTGTGCTCCAATTCGACGGGAAGGTGACATGCCTTCCTGTACACCAGTCTAAAAGGAGACATGCCTAATTGGGTCTTGTGGGCGGTCCTATAAGCCCACAAAGCTTCCGAAAATCGGGATGACCAGTCCTTCCTGTCAGGTCGAATAGTAACCTGCAGGATTTTCTTGGTCTCCTGATTTGATAGCTTAGCTAGACCATTAGTCTGGGGGTGGTAAGGAGTAGAGATTCGGTGAGACACCCTGTATTTGGTCATTAGTGACCTGAACTGAGCATTGATAAAATGGGTTCCTCCATCAGAGATGATTGCACGAGGAATCCCGAACCATAAGAAGATATTTTGATGAATGAATTTGATGATGATCTTGTGATCACAGGTTTGGGTTGGAATGGCTTCGATCCATTTGGACACGTAGTCCACAGCAAGTAAAATGTACTCGATGCCATCCGAGATAGGGAAGAGGCTCATAAAATCAATCCCCCAAATATCGAAGATCTCGCATACGAGAATCGACTGTAAAGGCATCATGTCGCGATGGCTCATGTTGCCCAAAGTATGGCAACAACTGCATACCTTACAGTGACTGTATGCATCCTTGAAGATAGTGGGCCAGTAAAAGCCACACTGGAGGATTTTTGATGCGATTTTATGCCCAGAAAAGTGGCCACTGCATGCCTGGTCATGGCAGAAAGAGATAATGTCAATGATTTCTACCTCCGGGACACATCACTGAATGATTTGATCAGCACCTATGCGGAATAAGTACGGATCTTCCCAAATGTAATACTTGGCATTGGAGCGTAACTTGTCTTTCTTGGCCTTCAACCAATCAGACGAGATCTGGTGTGATGCCAAGTAGTTTACTATATCAGCAAACCATGGAAGCTTGGTACCAATAGTCAAGAGGTGCTCATAAGGAAAATGCTTTGTGATGGGTCTAGAAGGGTCGATGATCTCAGAAGGAAGGCGAGACAAGTGGTCAGCTACCACGTTCTGTCTTCCCACCTTGTCGTGAATCTCAAGATCGAATTCTTGCAACAGTAAGATCCATCGGATTAATCGAGACTTCACATCCTTCTTCGCAAGGAGATGCCTCACAGCTGTGTGATCAGAGTAGATTATGACGTGGGAACCCAGGAGATAAGATCTGAATTTTTTGAGGGTAAATACTATAGCTAGCAGCTCTTTCTCCGTAACCGTGTAGTTACGCTGAGCCTTGTGAAGTGTCTTGCTAGCATAGTAGATGACCATGGGTTTACCATCAATCTTTTGCCCCAGAACCACTCCTACAGCGAAGTCAGATGCATCACACATGATCTCAAAGGGTTGAGACCAATCAGGGGACTGTAGGATTGGGGCCTAGGTGACTCGATCACGAAGGATCTCAAAAGCTTGAGTGTATTCCTTGGAAGTCTCAAAGGGTACATCCTTAGAGAGAAGAGTAGCTAGGGGGCGTGCGATTTTCGAGAACTCAGGGATGAAACGACGGTAAAATCCGACGTGCCCCGGAAAAGATCGGATGTCCCTGATCAAGCTAGGCATAGGAAGTTTAGAAATCCGGTTAACCTTGGCTCGATCCACCTGGATGCCTCTCTCAGAAATTAAGTGTCCCAGGATGATCCCCTCAGGCACCATAAAGTGGCTCTTTTCCCAGGAAAGAACCAGATTTACGTCAATGCAACGCCTGAGTATGTGAACCAAGTGCTGGAGGCAATCGTCAAATGATGCCCCAAAAACTGAGAAGTCATCCATGAGGACTTCCAGATAATCACCTACCATATCAGAGAATATGGCAAGCATGCACAGCTAAAAAGTTGCAGGGCATTGTAGAGACTGAAAGGCATCCTTCGGAATGCGTACGTCCCGAAGGGGTAGGTGAATGTGGTCTTCTCTTGGTTCTCTGGATGAATCGCCACTTGGTTATAACCGGAGTACCCATCAAGAAAGCAGAAGAATCTATTTCCTGCTAGCTTTTCGAGAATCTGATCAATAAACAGTAGTGGGAAATGATCCTTCTTCGTGGAGGAGTTGAGTCTTCTGCAATCTATGCAGACTCTCCACGAGTTGGCTATACGGGTAGGTATGACCTCTTCGATTTCGGTTGTGATGATGGTGAGCCCTGCCTTCTTAGGCACAACCTGGATTAGGCTCACCCAACGACTGTCGGAGATCGGGTAGATGATCCTTGCATCTAACCACTTAATGATCTCCTTTTTCATGACCTCCTGCAGATTGGGATTCAGATGTCTCTGCATCTCACATGAAGGTCGTGCACCCTCTTCAGAATAAATGCGGTGTGTGCAATAAGAGGGACTTATTCCAGTCAAATCATTGAGAGTCCAACCAATGGCTCTGCGATGTTGCTGGAGAATAGCAATCAGACGGGATTCCTAGTTAGGTGTGATTTTGGAGTTTATAATCACCAAAAATGTTTGATTGGAACCCAAAAAGACGTATTTCAAATGATCGGGAAGGGGCTTGAGTTCAAGAACGGGGTTATCAGCAGTAACGGGTGGTTCAGAGTGAGTATGGGGTACAAGGGTAGGAGTTATGGGTCTGTCTAGATCAAGTTCTGACTCCTCTAATTGTGGTTTTAAATCTTCTTGTGGTTGATGAGGGATAATCATGCTGTCCTCAATTTGTGATTCATCAACCATGGCTCTGATGTCAGAAATTTGTTCAACGACATCGCAATTAATCTCTTATTGGGCCTTAAAGATATCAATCTTGAGAGTCTGATTCCCAAATTTCAACTCTATTTGGCCCTATTCACAACTTATATTGGCCCTTGCAGTGGCCAGAAAAGGTCTCCCTAATATGATTGGTGTATCCCTTGGATTCTCAGGTGCATCCATGTCCAGAACTATAAAATCTACAGTTAAGTAGAAATCCCGCACCTTAACAATAACATCCTCAAGAATTCCCTTAGGTGACTTGATAGATCAATCGGCTAACTGCAATGTCACCTTAGTTGGTTTCAATTCAGATTCTTCTAGGTGGTTAAGTAGGGATGTGGTTATCAAGTTTATGGAGGCACCTAGGTCTAATAGTGCTCTATCAAACTGGGTTTCACCAATCTTGCATGAAATTAGGGGAGTGCATGGGTCTTTTGCCTTGGGTGGGAGTTTACTCAGGATTATAGAGCTGGCTTGCTCTGATAGTACAATGGGACTTCCACTCTTGGTTCGTGGCTTACACTGAGGTGTACACATGTTCTTCAAGAATAGTGTGTAAGCTGGTATGTGGCGGATTGCATCCATCAAGGGGATGTTTATTTGGACCTGCTCAAAGAGCTTGATCAGGTCCTCCTCAGGAGCCACGGGCTTAGTTGTTCTCTTTCCCTTGGTCAAGGCCTCAGGAAATGGAACCTTGGTTGGTTCCTCTAGGATGGGTCTAGGTTTTTGATTTGGGACATGGATAGGAACATCCTGGATAACTGTCCTAGGGTTTGGGTCACTACCAGGCTTGTAGTGGTCTGGAAAAGGTGGATCTTGGGTTGCCTTACCACTATGGGTCGTTACCGAATTTACTCCTGCTTGGTTCTGGTTGGGGGTTGGTAGGATGGGCTGCTGCTGTTGGTAACCCGCATAGGAGGTTGAAGCTTCCATTCCATCAAGTGATGGAACAGAAAGGGCCTGATAGATCAAGTGTGCTTGGCCCGGGTTTGGGTTCATAACGTGTCGCTGGGCCGACACGCTATTCGGGTTCAGAAGAGGCTGAGAAGGAAGTGTGCCAGGTTGGCAAGAATTTGCCAACTGGGTGAGTTGGTTGAGGACCTCTATGATTTCGTCCTTATGTTGCTTCTGGATAGCTGCATTCGTTCTTTGAATGTCAGCCAGAGTCTAGAGAATAAGGGACATTTGATCTTGGTTGGGCCCGGATGGATAAGTGGGGTTGGGCCGAGGCTGAGGCGACTGATAAGGACGAGGGGCTTATGGACGAGGCTGAAAGGGTGGTCTTGGGTTCTGAGAATTTCCCACCCATTGGAAATTGGGATGGTTTGGCCATCCAGGGTTGTAGGTGTTGGAAAATGGGTCATTCTGGATGGCGTTGAGGTCCTCGCAGGTCTGAGGAGCCTCAGGAAAGTTGGAGAATGGGGGAGTAGGGTTCCCCCGGCAAGAATAGAAAGGATCAGAGGTCCCTCCGGTCCTAGAGTTAGATGGGGGTGGATACACATCCATCCCAGGAGAAGGTTGGTGAAAAATGTTCTACACAGTTTCCCGTATGGGAGGTGGCTGTGCGAAGGAGTTCTGACAGAGGTGGCTCGCTGCAAGTGCTGAGTCAGCTCATCCACCTTCTTCTCAATAATTGAGACCTTATCCAATCGACTGGCCATTAATTCCAGGTCGACTGATGTGGACAGGCCCTGCATCTCATGTGCTCCCCTAAGGTTCATTGCTGCGTGGGTATTCGTCCGGTTGAATAATCCCATGGAGTCATTGTTGATGGAGTTCTCGCACATATTCTCGAGAATCTCCCACATGGTGTCTTCATGTTGACCCATGATATTCCCTCCACAAGTTGCATTGACAAACAGTTTAATATCTTCACGGAGTCCCTGGTAAAAAGACTGGACCTGTTCCCATTTAGGAACTTCGAGATGGGGGCACTTTCTCATGAGATCCTGGAATCGATCCCATGCCTCATGAAGAGGTTCTCTCGTCTGTTGCGTGAAGTGAGTAATCTGATGGTGCAAGGCATTTGTTCAACCAACGGGGAAGAACTTCTTCAAAAACTTGGACTAAAGTTCTTCCCAAGTGTTGATTGGGTGGGTCTGTGTCTGATACCAATGAGCTACCTTGTCCATAAGGGAGAAAGAGAACCTCTTCATGAGCAAGATATCCCAATTCTGCGCATCTGACTCGAAGGTCTGGGCAGATGCTTAAGCTGTTTGATATGCTGGGAGGGGTCTTCAGAGTTAAGCTTATAGAATTTAGGTATGGCATGAATCATGTTGGGCTTCAATTCAGAATCAGGTCCTCCAATCGGGATTCTGACTCGAGGTTGAATTGCCACCGCAGCGGGATTATAGTGATCACTCATTATGGGGCGCTGCGGTGGGTTCATGAAGTTTTGGAAGAGATCATTGAGTCACTGGAGCTGGTGTTCAAGATTATTCTCTTCTTCAACAGGCTGAGCCATTGTGGAAGAAGGGGAAGTAGGTTCAGAGTCAGAAGAATGGTCTATGTGAAGTGGTTGTTGCACAAACAATGGTACCGAGGCTTGGCCTCGGGGAGAGTGGATTTCTAGAGTCCTACCGAACATGCACTAATGGATTGGATGAGGTTAGAAGGTGTTGGACCCAATCAGGACACCCAAAATGTTGGGTGACTATGGAGGTTCGGGGCGGATGTTACCCCTTGATCAGAAGGTCGTCCACCTGAGAATTACTTGGGTAGCTAGAGAGGGTGAGTCCCGCGAAGACCCCTACACGGTAGAGCACCCCCACGGGTTACAGGGTTTCCCCCATCCGACCTCTCTTGTCACTGAGATTCTAGGTAGACCAGAATGGGGACCTTGACCTCTTAAGTCTACCACTTTTAATTAAGACCAAGGTGCTTAGGGTTTCACTTGAACTCTAAGACTTTTGTGTGCAAAAAGTGACCTAATTTAAAGGTTGGTTGATCCAAGGGATCAACTTCACCTATCAGTTCTTGTGAGAGCTTATTAGGTCCTTTCTTTTATGGTTCAAGTGAATTAAGAGCCGGATTGCTTAGGGTTTCTCTTAATAGGTCTTTTCAATCAATGGTTTAGGCACACCTCTTTTTGGAATTTTCAGTTCTTGATTAGAAGGTGTGTCTCTAAAACCCTAGCTTAGAATCCTAGGTTGGCTCTAATTGGTCCAATTAGTTACCTCAGAATAGGGTAACTAGGGCTCAAGCAAGAAGGTTTTAGCCCTAGTTACCTTAAGTGGATTTGCAGATAAAATGTGTTGAAATTTAAAAGTAGTCAACTCTATGATTTACTATGTATAGAAGACAGGTAACCTTAGATTAATTTTTCTTTTCTTTTTCCTCTTTAGAATTTTAAGGGGCTTAAGAGAGAGGATAGAAGATTACCTGTCCATTGGTGTGGTTGTTGTGCGGCTGCTTGTTCTTCTTGCCTTCCTGTGCCTTCACAACATAAGAGAGATCAAGTCAGTAGTCAATCAGAAATTGTGATTTAATAGCTTCTATGATGAGAACCTCATCATGAACCCTAACTAGCAAAATCTAACCTTGATATGCAAGAAAAAGCTCCTACATAACTCAAAGAAAGGCTTAACTCAGAGAATTCTGAGTTCAAAAAGAAAACAAGTCATAAGGGGTAAAAATGTAATTTCACCAACACAATTTGCAAACAGGGTAATTAAGGGTCCAAACACAGGTCAAACTAACCTAATAAGAAGGAAAGTGGGATGATCTGACCTAACAAGGGCAACAGCAACTCCAAGGAATTAAATGGCATTCTGTAACCCTAAAACAAACCCACTTCAATTCACGAGGTTTGAGGTAGGGTAAAAATCAACTAAACCCTCTAAAATTCATAGAAAAATAATCTCTAGGGTTTAGAACCTTCAATTTGGCCTTAGAAACCCATTTTGACTTACATTGAGAACCATGCCTAATTAATGATTTAATTTGGGTTTTTACGTAAATTGGCCGGTCAAACATGGTCTGACCTAGAAACAAAATTCATCATTAAAATCCTTAGGACCAATTTAGTCACGCATAAAAACTTGAGCCTAAGAAGAGACCTCCTTGACCAACTTTGCAATTTGGTCCTCATCATTTACTTCTTGACCCTAAACTTTCGAAACCCTTTGCATTTTGGCCCCTAATTTCCTCGTCGTTCTTTGCATTTTGGTCCCTCCTGCAAGTCTCTACGCAACACCATGCTCCGGCGACTTTGCGCGGAGCATGGTGTTGGAAGATCGTAGATCGCATTTTTGATAAAAGCATCGTAGTATAGTTGCGAAATACGATCCAACAAAGATATTGTTTTGTAAAAATAACGAGACTTTGAGTCCCGGTCGTTCGTCTCTGGGAGGCATTTTTTTGCTTTTGAAATCGATCTTAAAGCCTCTCTACTTTATTTAAACGACATGCTGGTGCGTAATATATAGGCAATTAAAGAACAAACACTTAAATCACGCAAATATGATAATCATTCAGCTCGTGGTGATTTCGAACACATAAGAGATATATATATATAAAGTGAAATTTCATTCATTATTGGAGAGTTGTTGCACAAGGAAATCTAGAGGAAAGCTTATACATGAATGCTTAAAAATTAAACCTAACTACCAGAAAACGATTGCATACAAGAATCAACGGGGGGATTTCGCATGCATCATTGGGGGAGAAGTAAGTCTACACTACTAAGTAGTAAATGAAAGAAATAAAGATTATGAAGAGCATGATTTAAAGCAAGAAGAATAGAGGGCATTCAGGGGTGGTCCCCGATGGCCTTGGAGTGGTCGAGAGAAGGAGGGGCGGCTAATGGAATTTAGGCCAGCCCTTGGAGAGAGGTAGGGTTGATCTAGCATCTCGGCATGGTGTCCTCCATGGTGGTGGTAGTGAGCTCGTGGAGGTAGAGTGACTATGGAGGTGGCGTGAATGGCACCAATGGAGAGCAATTGCCAAGGGAGTGAATGGGTGCCAATGGCCACCCAAGGGGTCTTTTTATAGACCTAACGGAAGCTCTCTAGAGAATTATGGAATTCTCTAGTGAGGCCTATGGTGGGAGCTTGTGGGAGAGTGAGAGAGAGAGGGTGGATGGTGGTTTTTAGATCCACCAAATGTGGATCTAAAAATTGAATGGCTCTTGGTTGCTATTTTTGGTAACCAAGGCAACCACACATGGTAGAGAGTTCTAGAGAACTCTAGGCTAGATATTTTCGTGTGGATGGTGTGTGTGGGTGTGCGTGGGTATGTGTGGATCGAAATTTAGGTGGCTAGGTTGATTAGGTTGGGTTCTAGTGGGTTTAGGTCAAGTTAGGTCTCAAATTAGGGTTATAAACCCTAATTCACTAAGGTAAAGTGCAATTAAACTTAATAAAAGTTTAATTGGGTGTGTGGAAACATAATTGAGAGTAAAAAAACTTAATTAAGTCATGTCTAGGTCAATTGGACTCTCATTGAGTCCAATTGGACAGTGTGTGCTGAGATCAGGGCTCAATTGGACTCAATGAGTCCAATTGAATAGGCTGATGGAATTGACTAAGATCCAAGTCAATTAGGTTTAGTGAAGACCTAATTAGGTCCTTAGGGAGGTTTAGAGGTGATGTACTAGGGTTAGAGCACCTTAATTTAGGTTCCTATGGGGTTGGAATTGGGTTTAGGGACCTAGAGATCCAAGATCAAGGCTTAAATCTCAAAATAGGAATTGGAGAGCAGTATCAGACGTCTAATAATAGAATCAGACGTCTTATACTCAAAAATTAGAAGTCCAGACTTGTTGTCTGGACGTCCAATCAAAGTCAGGAAGGATTTTGGGTTCTGTTTTGGGTATTCTGCAGAAATTGGACGTCTGACAAAGTGTCTGGACGTCCAATAACACTGCAGAAGTGGGTTTGAAGTGTGCGGGAGTTGGCTAAGGGTCCTGGACATCGTAAAACTTATCTGGACGTCTAGAAAAGGGTTGAAACTAGGGTTTTAGGGCTTCCTAGGGTGTTGTGACCTAATCTAAGGGTGGCTAAGGCTTGGGGAAGTCTCTAGGCTATCCTAGGGCTAGGATGGACCTAAGCTCTTCACATTTTACTGCTTTATTTCTACTTAATAGAATAGAAAACCTTTAACCCCCTTACATTATTATTCCTACATCTAAACTAGGCCTTCTACTCCAGCTCTGCTACAACTCCCGTTATTCCTGATCTAGCTTCAGATCCAACTCCTGATTAGCTTATTCCCTGCAATCGACATAATGCACTTAATCAGCACATTATAACATTATTTTATGCATAGCTAAAGGAAAGCAGTAAAGATGCAGATAATGCGTATGCATGCATAAATAACCCTAACTTATGCTAAGTCCTAGCCTAATTTAGGTCAATTAAGACCTATGATTGCTGCGCAATCATACCCCCATGCCTAAATCTTGCTAGTCCCTAGCAAATATAAGACTAAATTATTTACAGCAAGGGTCCCTAAGGGACTGGTTATTTTACCAAGTGTTTGCATAGAGATTTTTCTCCTTTTATTTTCATCCTATGCTCTAGAAATCCAGACAATCGTGAAGGTGCAACTATGTAGCTTTTGTAACGGATTCGAGTGAAGACTAATACACCTCTAAAGCTTGTACTTGAACCCTAATAAAAATTCTAGTAGGATAGGCGGATTTCTTCCCTCGGGGTATTGAAGATATTCTATGAATTTCACCCCGACTTTGGCCTTTGGTAGAGAATCTTTGAGGGAAAGGATTATATATTTGGTGGCTCATTCTCACTTGGTGCTACATAGAGACTAGTACTACAGAATCCAGATTCCAGAATTACTAAGTTACTCAACTCAGAGAAAGATGAGAAAAACTATGCTCCCTTTTGATTCCTTTGTATTCATTCTCTCTTGCTCTTTTTCTTTCTTTTTCTTAGAGCTCACAACCTCACCAGATTCATACATAGGATCTGTATTTGGTGGTCTCACTAGGCATTAACACTTTAATTGAGTTCTCATAACCCTAACACTAAGTCGGAATTCCTCAGCCCGTATTTGGGCAGTCAGAAACACAAGAAAAATAGGTTAAGGCCATATTTGGTGGAGCTCAATTTTATTTGGTGGTATTGCCTCGATGAAGACTAAATATCACAAACTCTTTTTCTTCTTCGTCAAAAAATTTTTTTTTTCTTCTTTTTCTTTTTTTCAATTTTTCTTCCTTTTCATCATTTTTTTTTTCCAGCATAGCACAGCTGGCATACATCCATGAACTTTATTAAGGAGGCATTATTAGGGATTGGTGGTACTCAAGAGACATTGGGTGGCTTATTTGGTGGAAGTGCCTACTCACGGCATCGGGAGAGACGGATAGGACGGTGTATTTCTGACCTTGACATCAATACCCTCCTTTAGTTGAGGATTCCGTAAAGAATGGTCATAACCATCCACCTTAGCCCTAGTTTTATGAAAATTCGCTCTCCGCGTATTTGCCTTATTCGGTGGCTCTCAAAATTTTGCACCAAAAATGTATACGCGGGAATCGAGAGCGAAAACTATGTCTAAACTCAGAGTATCATTACCTAATTATCTAGGATTCCAGATTCCTTGCACTAATCTTAGAGCACCAATACACTCTACTCTCATCTCACACTATTTGGTGGATTTTTGAAAGAAAATCAGCCTGACTCCCAAAATACTATTCAAGGGTTCAGGAAAAGAAGCACTGCTTCTTCTCGACAAACTGAAGATGTTTATCAGCCTTCACCATGAATCCATTGCAAATTCTACGTGTGTGTGAAAAGTTGTACTGGATTCCAGATTACAAGAATCAACTAAAGGATAAAATCCCTAATGCATTCTCTTAATAAAATAATCTTATTCATGAATGCAATATCTATATATGCTATAAACATGTAACCTCGCATAATTTGTACTTCGTGAATTTCTCGTATCGGGTTACAATCAGCCTGACCCTAAATTTAGAACAAAAGGTGGGCGGGTGAGTCGGAAGTGACTATTGTGAATGATTTCTAGCTCCAATGCGAGCATTGGAGGTGGAGTCGGTTGTTCTTTTATTTAAGGTCCTAAAGTACGTTTTGCATGCAGCTCCGAGGTTTTCGTAAGTGTTGGCACAAAAAAATTTTTTTTTTTAGTTTTTGTTGTATCTACCCCCCCCCCCCCCCCCCCCCCATGCCTAAGTTCTTGCATGTCCTCATGTATGAATATAAAAGAAAATAAATTCGATAGAGGATGAGTGGGTAGAAGTCACCTGGAATTGCTCCTGAAATTATATTCAGCATCGGCCAACTTGTTAATATGCAATATAAAAGGGAAATATGCTAAAACAAAACTATGCTATGTATAAAAATGATGGTGGAATGTGGGGCGAATGGTATCTATATGTGCTGAGTTTAACGCCTCCAGTTGGGCGAAAGCTCAATCAGATGTGTCATTTCTAGCATAGGAGCGGTCAAAATTAAGAGAAAGATGTGCTTGTATGCTCCTAGAATCAGTGGTCCAGAGATGCGGACCAGCTGATTGTGCACCCCTACTCCAAAATGTCTAGCTATAAGAAAGTGTGGAGTGGTGGTGGAAAATAGAGGATAATCAGAGGGGGGATCATGATGTTGATTCAGCTGATTTATCATGTCCCACAATTCAGCAGGAATTTGCTGAGGGAGTAGATCAACATATATCTCAGAACCAGAATCTGAGTCATAGGGATCCTCATATTGATAATTGACATCAAAGATCATGCCCTCTCCAGGCTCTGGGTCATATGGGGGTATCCGTGAAAGTAGAAGATCTGTGGGGTGCTCACTGAAATCCTCGTCAGAAATTACTTTGTCCTCATCAGTACTCATCTCTGATTCATCAGAGGCTGTCCCTTCAGGCTCGAGGTCGAGCCATTGACTAGGATGGTAGGTGCGTCCCCAGCTCATTCTGCTCGAAGCTTCACCCCCATATGCATTGGGCTCCTTAGTAATTCCTACCTCAGGTAGCATATTTATTTCTTTGTTTGAGTTATCCATAGCTACTTCTGGTTTTCGGATGTTAGGATCAAGGATAGAAAGTGTCATCTTAGAATCTCTAATATCCGAATTAGGGATGTAGGTGAAAGAAGAAGAGTGCAAATCAGAAGATGTTGGCTCTAGCACAGGTTCACCTACAATGGGAAGTGGTCTAGATTGATCAGTAGTGTCGCATGTAATGTTTGCCTCAGGATCCATATCCTTAATTGGATCTACTTCCCTTGTCTCGATCGGGTTATCTAACCCAAAAGGTGTCTCCCAGGATTCAGGATAATCTGATTGCGGCTCAGTCCTGGAGATATCAGTCCTTTCCTCCTCAATTTCAGATGAACCCATTCGGCATATTTCCTGCTCCTGTCTCATATCCATGCTAGATTCTTTTTCCCTTGAGTAATCTTCAGGCATCTGCTCCCGAGAATCTTCTGTGTGTTCTTTCGGCATAGTTGTTTTAGATTCTTCGAGGTCTTCAATGTTATTTTCCACTTGATATCTCAAAAGCAATAGTTCTTGAGTTTCCTGATTTTGTCCAATTCTTCTTATTATCTCTGCTGTTTCCTGAAGGAGCTCCATCACGGCTTGTTGATGCGGAATCCGGCTTTGTCTTTGGTTCGGCTCAATGATAGCCTGGATTTCGCATAGATAGGATGCGACCTTTTCCTTAGCGCTCGCTATAGCTCTCTATATTCTATAATGTGGCCACATATGCACCGGTAGCTCTTCAGGGGTTCCAGGGGGTGAATTAGGTCTACCCATGTTCCATGGGTGAGAAGCAGGAGTATGAAATCCATATCCTGGGTTATAAGATGCGATCCTTTGAGGGACCGACTGGTATGGGTCATAATATCCAAGGTTAGGATATGGGTTAACCATTTCGGTAACACGAGGAGAAGGATCAAGCGAAGCGAAAAGTCATCTTCGCCACCTTGGGTTCTGATCCCAAGGTTGAGCTGATTCAGTGACCCGAGCTCTCAGATAAGCTCGTGGGTCTAGCTCTTCTGGATCCTGATTAGGTCCAGATCTAATGTTAGCCATTGCGGCTCAGCAGATAGAAGAAATGGGGCGAGAAGATGGTCCGGGCGAGGTGACTCGCCTACTTGGGAGTGGCTCCCAAGGTCCAACCAAGTGAGGTTGAAGTGACCTCCTTCCATGCATACACCGCCCAACCCCTGGGTTGGTGTAGCCATGCAGAACAAGGCTAAGGCCCTGTCAATCAAATGGTCCTTATAAATCAGGTGACCAGATTTTTCGTTAGGGATTTGAATTCTTGAAGATAAGTTCATCGTACAACCGACTGAACGTGAATCCCGCCTCTCAAGCTAACCTAGCCAATCTGGTTACGAGGGGACTAAGGGGAAGGTTCTTCCTTTGGCTTACACCTCCGGTTCCGTTGACCCCCGAGCCACGGTCGTTTGACACTACCTCACAGACTTAGTCACCAGGTTTGGCAAGAGAGATTAAACTCATCCAGTAGTACGACAACGAACTCGGGTTGATTTCGTATTTTAAAATTAGTTTTTAACCCATTTTCTTCGGTGGGGTTTGTGGTGAGTGGCCCACAAGGTGACCAAGCTCACCGGCTAACTAGACTTGATTAAGTCTAGGTTAGCCAAAAGTGTGGTCTCTATTTGTAACCCTAAAGGTTCAACCTAAGTTGCATGCACTTCTAGGGCTTTTTTCTCTATTTCAGCAGACCATAAGAATAATGTTGATTCTCTGATAGTAATTGGAATCCAATTAATTTGAAAATTTGCGAGGAGATTCCTTTTTCAATTAGTTCTTCATAGAATATTTTTTAGAATTTTTACTATTTCAATCGAATTTTTAGGGAATTTTAAATATCAAGGGGTCAGATTTGGAACTTTGACCCCTGGACGATTTTTCGCTTGAAACAGTACCAAATGATCTTCAAAAATTTAGGAAAAATATGGAAAATAAAACCAATTAGATAAGCTTTCAAACCCACCATTTTTAGTCAAAATAGATTCGCGGATTGCTCGGAATCGCTTTTGGAACTTTGAAAATTTTTGAATCTGGGTCTATCTGACCCCTGTGCACTTTACGAAATTTTAAAAATTTTATACTTGGAGTTTTCTCAAAGTAATGGTGGAATTTGAAAGATGGTTTGAAAATGAAGGTTTTGCTTGAATTTCAGAATTTTTCGCTAACAGATTTTTCAGCAATCGAATTTTTAGGTGAGATTTGAAATCTAGCCGAAAATCAGAAGGTGGTGGAAAAGCTTTTAAAGAGGTTTTGAATTTGAAATTCAAGCCTTCCACCAAATATGTGATTAGCCCATAGTTGTGGGCTATTTAAGTATTTAAATGCCTAAACATTAGGATAATTCTAACATTTATTTAGCATAAATTAGGATGTAAATAGATTAATTCATATTTTTAATTTAATTACATAATCCATACATTGCATTCATATTTTAAGTGCATTTAGAATTAGCTTAGAATGCCATTCATCTAATTAGTTAACTAATTAAGTACATTGTTTTAGTTAAAATAAAACTTGAGGGTTTGTATATAAATAACCATAATATTTTAATAATATCCTTTATTCTTCTTCTTCTCAGCAACGGCTCGGCTGCCGCTGCAACACCTCCGGCCTCACTAAAAAAGCATTCATGGATCGGCGGAGAAGGTGGATCTGCTCCCGCCTCTCCATTCAAATTTGTGCAGGCCGCTACAAAAGAAGGAGAGACGATGCTGAGCGAGGCAGGCCTCCACCACCGACCCACCACTGTGCAGAGAGAACTTCTCTCTTCCACTCCATACTGCCGGCCTCTACTGTGGCGGCGAGTCTCCACCACCGTGGGCGTGTGGTGTGACAGGCCACACCGCCATCCGGAGCTCGTCCGCATCACCGTGAGCACATTAGCGTGCATCTCCCTCGCCGTCGTCGCCAACCACCACCACCGCAACAACCGTCATCCACCCTTTCAGTAACTTAAGACGTCCGGGAAATTTCCCAGACGTCTGAAGTTACCCACTCACTTCCACCGCACACGTCTGAAGTCGCCTGCAGACCCTCTCCCGCACCTGCAGAACCTTCAGATCAACCCGCGCCCAACAACCTTCAGCTCAACCGCGCCTGCACCCTCCAACCACTCACGCCCTCCTCAACCGTGCCTGCAGAACCTTCAGCTCAATCGCGCCTGCACCCTCCAACCACGCACACCCTCGTCAACCGTGCCCATCTCCACGCGCCTGCAGAACTTCACCCGCTCCCACCCCCGCGCCTGCAGATCAGCGCATAGCTGCAGAATGCCAACCGCTCTTCCCCGCACCTGCAGATCAGCGCTCACCACGCCTGCAGATCCCTTCGCCCGCGCGCCCGCCACCAGCAGCAGCCACGCCTGCGCCTGCAGAACCGTCAGCAGCAGCGCGCGAGCAGATCTCACGCCAACAGCCGCGCACGCTCACCAGCTGCAGCACCTCCGCCGGAGCTCGTCCAGCCACCTCCGGCCATCGCGCGACTCGCCGTCACCACTGATTCGAAGCCCTCGGTCTAAGGGACCTCCTCCGAGCTTCCCGCGCCCGGCCATCCGCTCCTCGTCGCGCAAGGCAAAGGGGAAAAATTCCCCTATTTTGCTACAGTAAACCATCAATTAGAAATTACATTTTCTACCATTGCCACTTTTTAATGATATTTTATTGATTCTGCATTGCGGAAAATATCCTCTAGTTTCTCATAATTTCCATTTCAGCATTGTTTCTTGCTTAAACCTTAATCTAAAGGCAATCTTGGCTTGATTCTTGTCCAAACTAACTACGAACGAACGTTTTTAATTGGTGCGAATTTTAATACGTCATTGCCTCCCTGTGGATACGACCCGCTCCTCTGCGAGTGGTTATTTCTTGGTAAATATTGATTAGTCGATTTTTCCACCACATTAAACTACAAACGACTTTAAAGTGAAAGATCGATCAGTCAAATGGCACCGTTGCCGGGGAGGCAACAGACGCAATAATTTCGCCTAATTTTATTTTGATTATTTGTCAATTGCACAGAGATTTGACCATTTATTATTTTCTTTTTTGTGCGAGAAAAATTATGCAAGAATCAGCCAGTGTGAGAGGCGACCCTTGACGTCGCCAGACGAGAAGTGGACGAGCAATTTTGAAAGGAGGAGAAGGACGAGGATGCGACGGACACCATTGTATTTAGTCGCTAGTTTAATTAGACTAGAATTAAGACTGTAGACTTAATTTTTCATTGCAGATAGTTTGAAACCCTTGTTCTAGGGCGTATTTCGAGGGGTTTGTTCCCCGATTTTGTTTTGGGCCCGTGTTGGGTAACTTTTGGGAACCTGTTCCCTTTTCTTTAGATTTAGGTTTATTTTTTTTTATTATTACTTTTATTTGCTTGTGCATAAGAAGTTCTAAAAAAAAATAGAAAAAAAAAGAGCTGCCTGCTAGAAGCTGCCTGCCCTAGGACAAACCATTTAGGTCTATATGAGCAGCCTCTAGATTTACTTTTCTGCATTGCGTGCATTCTTGCATCGTAGATTGCTGGAGGCAAGGTACGCATTCTCTTACTTTGCATCCTATTTTTGATCACGCATTGCATTTGGGATTTAATGCGAAGACCACCTAATCTGTACTGAATAAATCTAACAAGTGGTCACATTTTCTTAGAAAAAGGACTAATCAAAGGAAGGACATTTTAAAAACCAAGGATTTGATTTTCAAACTTGGCGTGCGATTCAAAGTTCAAAATCTTTGACGGTGTATGCACACTTATTTCACTTGCACCACGGCACGCTTCTAGACACTCCTTAGGTTTGGAAATACTAGGACAAGAGCCCTCCTTTCGTTGGATTCTGAAGTGTTCGGAACTTGAGATCAAAGGTTTGTAAATCCAAAGAGGGGGATACCCTGTCACGAATTTTTGGGGGTAGTTGAGGAGCACCGCGAAAGCACAGCTTCAAAGGAAGGCTTAGGCCTACTTGAATCCCTCGATCTTCCATCTTTGGATTTACTTGACCATTTGAGATTTAGGGAAGAACACCTAAGCTCCAACTAGGTCTTCTTAGGTGATCCGTAGGTTGACAATAGGCGCATAATTGATTGGGCAAATTGTATTGTCACCTGCAATCTGACTTAAAATCAAAAGCCTAAATTGGGAAAGACCTAAAAGGTCCTTTTTAAATTGTGTTTTCTTGGGGAATTCTGATTGAAGTGTGAGTTGGAATGGACCACATTGCTTTTCATCCTTTCACATCTTGCCCACACCCTCACCCCCACTCTGCATCCTTCGATCCCAGATGCCGAGATGGTCCATTCCTTGATGGACGTAATGACAATCATTGGGATCCATTTTACTCCTATTATAGGAGTATTGGCCTGGTTAAGCCCCAAATCAGTGAGCAGAGCCTAGGAGCGGGATTTGCTTTGCCCAATATCCCACATACCAAAGAAATACCCAACCCACCCTCCCTGAAAAAGTATTATGGTTGGACAAACACTCCTGGGTACTATGAGCCTGAGCCTGACTTCTCTCATGATAGAAATGACCTCTCCTCTTTGAAGATGGAAATACAGAAAATACAAAACGAAATGAGTGAATTGTTAGGAGAATCTTTGAGAGCAGGACAACAAGAAAGAGGTGAAATTAGCCACCCAATCTACCCCATTGAGGATGACGTACACCCCTCTACAATAGATGCATCTGCCGTGGAAGAGCTACACTTTAAGTTGGAGGGAAATTCTAGGGAGAATAGCTACTTTTCAAGGATCGATTTTGAAACCTCCCCAATAGATAACAATTCCTTGAGCGATCTACACTTTAGGTGGGAGGAAAATACACATGACAGTAGCTATGCATTGGATGAAGAAAGGTGGCAACCCAAGGAAGATGATGATAAGGTTGAGTATCCACCTGAATTATATTGGAGTCAAAAGAAGGGAATGATGATACCATTGGAAGACCTCGACCCAGATGATAGTATTTTCGTGACATTTGATGAAGTGGGTCAAAGTCAAGTTGTTAATCCTACCCTCCCTTCTGATCACAATATGGAACTCAAACCCACCCTTAGGGAACCTAACCCTAAAGAAATTGACCTATCTGAGGAGTCTGATGTTACCAGTGTAAACCATTTACCTCAGATAGAGCACCCTAGGGGATCTGCTGAGATATTAAATGATTCTAGACCTCGGGTACATGATGAATTGTGTGATGAGGAGGAGGACGAATTATATGAGGAACCTACATTCAAGATTTGGAGTGACACTAAGGGTGATTATGTCTTATTTGAAGAGTTAGCCCCTGAGGATGTCACAAATTTGACCAAATTAGGTTTCCTTAGCACACTCATTGATGATATTTCTCCTCATGATAAAATGATGGAAAATTTGGAAGCAATTTCTAAGATTTATGTGGATTCACATATAGACTCCGGGGAAGATTTGAGTAAAGAACAAAAACCCGGGGATGACATTGATAGGATAATCCCTAGATCTGTTGCTTCCAACCTGCCTTCATTCACTTCGAAGTCACCCTCTGATTCGCTTATATCTGAAAGCGAAATTGTGACTCCTGATGAAGAGCAGGAAGATCCATGTGATGGTTCAAGGAATGCTAGGGATGAAATTGAGGATTTAGAAAGAGTGTTTGGGATGGACACCAAGCTGATTAAACCCAACCTAGATCTTATGGCCATCCCACAACATCGTAACTTGGACACCCTAGACGATCCTTGCCTTAGAGAATTGCTCACTTTTGTTCTGACTAGGGGGCTTAACAGACCAATATTTCCTGTAGTGGAGTATCGGGTATGGATTGATGATTTCTTTAGTCAGTCCATTACCCTGGGGGTTTATCTTTGTACCATTCCTTCCCCATACCTTTTGGAGGATCCATATTATCCTCCCCCTACCCCTTTGGAGGTTGTTTTACCTGTTTATCCTTTAGTACCTCTTCTGGTGACCTGGGAAGATTTCATTCCCATTTTAGTTGGGCGAGCATTTGCTATCGGGATTCATCATCAGCTCGCCAACATCCTAGGTTACCTATTTTCTAGGCCAACTTTGCTTTGCTCATTTTTAGGGCCTATTTCTGCAATTCTTGAACTTGATTTGCAGGTTCTTTGGCTATTCAGCCCAGCTCTAACCTAGGTAATATCCTTCTATGCAATGAGGACATTGTAGATTTTAGGCATGGGGGGGTGTACTTGGGGATATACATAGCATAATTGCATACATTTGTACATATAAAAAAAAAAAGGTTTTGAGTTTAACTGGCTAGATCTTGCATTCTTAAGCAAATCAGAACTCTAGGGTAGACTAAATAAATTCTAGGGTCAAACTTTAGAAGCTAAATGAGCTACTAGCTTTAGACCTTTAGGGTCCTTTTTGGACTTAAAAACTTAAGTAGGAGTTAAGTTGCAGACCATTCCTCAAGAGGTTGAGGAAGGGAAGCTAGGGTTTGAGTTAAAAGGTGGGGTAGTACCTGGAGTCTTATTCTACCTTTTAGTTTACGGGTCCTTGTAACCCAGGCATCCAAATTTCACACACTTGGTCTGGTAATCAACTTAATTTCTGTCTTTCTGAAAAGAGATTTGATTCTCTTAGTTTTGACTTAAGAGAGGCTTGAAAACACATTTTGATTGGAAGAGTTCCCACCGCAGGAGAGGTCGAGTATATACTCACCTTGAGGATGCGATGATAACATATTACCTCCTCGGCGCTTGTCTCTTAGGATATCCATCCTAGTGGGGGCATGTAAGCGCATTGCGCGGTTCAGGTACCATGGGTGGCCCTATCACGAAGTGCCGATTGCCATAGACCTAAATTTGCTTAAGAAGTCCATGGGCGATACTATCTCGAAGTGTCGATTGCCAGGAGTTCTTGGGGTCGTTATGGGCGGTGCTATCTCGAAGCATCGAAAGCCAGGCACCCTTCGAGGTATGGTAATGGGGACAATGAATCCGACACAGACCGTGTTGATAGCTGATCTGAGGTTAGACTTAGAAGAATAAAAAAAAAAAGTAAATAAAAAAAAATCCTTTAACTCAAATAACTCAGACCAATACACAGGCACGGATGCTTTAATCTCAGGGATCATTAAACTTTAGGGTAGAGTCAGAAATCAGGGAAACTTGTGCCTGCAACTCGTCTTTAGCCAACCTAGTCTGTAACTTAGCAACTACTTAGGGACCTTGGGTCTAGAGCCTGAACTTAATATGCTTCTGAAGGAAGACTAAGTGAGTTGACTAGTCTACTTAGAGTGCTAGGTTTCGTTTAATTTTGCTAGGGACTAGCAAAAACTAGGCATGGGGGAATTTGATTAGCCCATAGTTGTGGGCTATTTAAGTATTTAAATGCCTAAACATTAGGATAATTCTAACATTTATTTAGCATAAATTAGGATGTAAATAGATTAATTCATATTTTTAATTTAATTACATAATCCATACATTGCATTCATATTTTAAGTGCATTTAGAATTAGCTTAGAATGCCATTCATCTAATTAGTTAACTAATTAAGTACATTGTTTTAGTTAACATAAAACTTGAGGGTTTGTATATAAATAACCATAATATTTTAATAATATCCTTTATTCTTCTTCTTCTCAGCAACGGCTCGGTTGCCGCTGCAACGCCTCCGGCCTCACTAAAAGAGCATTCATGGATCGGCGGAGAAGGTGGATCTGCTCCTGCCTCTCCATTCAAATTTGTGCAGGCCGCTACAAAAGGAGGAGAGACGATGCTGAGCGAGGCAGGCCTCCACCACCGACCCACCACTGTGCAGAGAGAACTTCTCTCTTCCACTCCATACTGCCGGCCTCTACTGTGGCGGCGAGTCTCCACCACCGTGGGCGTGTGGTGTGACAGGCCACACCGCCATCCGGAGCTCGTCTGCATCACCGTGAGCACATTAGCGTGCATCTCCCTCGCCGTCGTCGCCAACCACCACCACCGCAACAACCGTCAGCCACCCTTTCAGTAACTTAAGACGTCCGGGAAATTTCCCAGACGTCTGAAGTTACCCGCTCACTTCCACCGCACACGTCTGAAGTCGCCTGCAGACCCTCTCCCGCGCCTGCAGAACCTTCAGATCAACCCGCGCCCATCAACCTTCAGCTCAACCGCGCCTGCACCCTCCAACCACGCACGCCCTCCTCAACCGTGCCTGCAGAACCTTCAGCTCAATCTCGCCTGCACCCTCCAACCACGCACACCCTCCTCAACCGCGCCCATCTCCACGCGCCTGCAGAACTTCACCCGCTCCCACCCCCGCGCCTGCAGATCAGCGCATAGCTGCAGAACGCCAACCGCTCTTCCCCGCGCCTGCAGATCAGCGCTCACCACGCTTGCAGATCCCTTCGCCCGCGCGCCCGCCACCAGCAGCAGCCACGCCTGCGCCTGCAGAACCGTCAGCAGCAGCGCGCGAGCAGATCTCACGCCAACAGCCACGCACGCTCACCAGCTGCAGCACCTCCGCCGGAGCTCGTCCAGCCACCTCCGGCCACCGCGCGACTCGCCGTCACCACCGATTCGAAGCCCTCGGTCTAAGGGACCTCCTCCGAGCTTCCCGCGCCCGGCCATCCGCTCCTCGTCGCGCAAGGCAAAGGGGAAAAATTCCCCTGTTTTGCTACAGTAAACCATCAATTAGAAATTACATTTTCTTCCATTTCCACTTTTTAATGATATTTTATTGATTCTGCAATGCGGAAAATATCCTCTAGTTTCTCATAATTGCCATTTCAGCATTGTTTCTTGCTTAAACCTTAATCTAAAGGCAATCTTGGCTTGATTCTTGTCCAAACTAACTACGAACGAATGTTTTTAATTGGTGCGAATTTTAATACGTCATTGCCTCCCTGTGGATACGACCCGCTCCTCTACGAGTGGTTATTTCTTGTTAAATATTGATTAGTCGATTTTTCCACCACATTAAACTACAAACGACTTTAAAGCAAAAGATCGATCAGTCAATATCCTTTTTTTTTCTTTTTAATCTTTTGCACTTTTTTTTTTCAAAAAGAATTTTTCAAAAGATTCAACGAAAATCTCTTTTTTTTTCTTTTTTTTTTCTAACCCAGATTCAAAAGGAAATACAATCTAGATTTTTTTTTCAAAATTTTTGATTTTTTTTTCTTTTCCATGAAAATAAGAAAAATCACTTTTTATTTTTTTTTTTAAAGAAATTATAGGAAGTAGATCTAGTCCTAGGGTTCAAAAAATAAACCTAATCTATGATAGA
This sequence comes from Thalassia testudinum, assembly GCA_037157565.1. NCBI lineage: Eukaryota > Viridiplantae > Streptophyta > Magnoliopsida > Alismatales > Hydrocharitaceae > Thalassia > Thalassia testudinum. Next base: position 2,140,572 of record JAZHRO010000028.1, read on the forward strand.
TGATGTGCACCTGATTTTTCTTTGTCGCGCTCGATGTGTGCGCGGATCCCATTTTCGTTCCGTGTTGTCCTGCACATCAAAAACAAAGTAGAGGCAGATTTGTCAGTGATAGATTAAAAGATCGAAATCAATAAAAATGACGTTGCCTCCCCGCAACGACGCCATTTGTTGGGAGAAAACATAGATCGCATTTTTGATAAAAGCGCCGTAGTATAGTTGCGAAATACGATCCAACAAAGATATTATTTTGTAAAAATAACGAGACTTTGAGTCCCAGTCGTTCGTCTCTGGGAGGCGTTGTTTTTTCTTTTGAAATCGATCTTAAAGCCGCTCTACTTTATTTAAACAACATGCTGGTGCGTAATATATAGGCAATTAAAGAACAAGCACTTAAATCATGTAAATATGATAATCGTTCAGCTCGTGGTGATTTCGAACACATAAGAGAGATATATATATATATAAGGTGAAATTTCATTCATCATTGGAGAGTTGTTGCACAAGGAAATCTAGAGGAAAGCTTATACATGAATGCTTAAAAATTAAACCTAACTACCAGAAAATGATTACATACAAGAATCAATGGGGGGATTTCTCATGCATCATTGGGGGAGAAGTAAGACTACACTACTAAGCAGTAAATGAAAGAAATAAAGATTATGAAGAGCATGATTTAAAGCTAGAAGAATAGAGGGCATTCAGGGGTGGTCCCCGATGGCCTTGGAGTGGTCGAGAGAAGGAGGGGCGGCCAATGGAATTTAGGCCGGCCCTTGGAGAGAGGTAGGGTTGATCCAGCATCCCGGCATGGTGTCCTCCATGGTGGTGGTAGTGAGCTCGTGGAGGTGGAGTGACTATGGAGGTGGCGTGAATGGCACCAATGGAGAGCAATTGCCAAGGGAGTGAATGGGTGCCAGTGGCCACCCAAGGGGTCTTTTTATAGACCTAAGGGAAGCTCTCTAGAGAATTATGGAATTCTCTAGAGAGGCCTATGGTGGGAGCTCTTGGGAGAGTAAGAGAGAGAGGGTGGATGGCGGTTTTTAGATCCACCAAATGTGGATCTAAAAATTAAATGGCTCTTGGTTGCTATTTTTGGCAACCAAGGCAACCACACATGGTAGAGAGTTCTAGAGAACTCTAGGCTAGATATTTTCTTGTGGATGGTGTGTGTGGGTGTGTGTGGGTATGTGTGGGTCGAAACTTAGGTGGCTAGGTTGATTAGGTTGGGTTCTAGTGGGTTTAGGTCAAGGTAGGTCTCAAATTAGGGTTATAAACCCTAATTCACTAAGGTAAAGTGCAATTAAACTTAATAAAAGTTTAATTGGGTGTGTGGAAACTTAATTAAGAGTAAAAAAACTCAATTAAGTCAGGTCTAGGTCAATTGGACTCTCATTGAGTCCAATTGGACAGTGTGTGCTGAGATCAGTGCTTAATTGGACTCAATGAGTCCAATTGAATAGGCTGATGGAATTGACTAAGATCCAAGTCAATTAGGTTTAGTGAGGACCTAATTAGGTCCTTAGGGAGGTTTAGAGGTGATGTGCTAAGGTTATGGCACCTTAATTTAGGTTCCTATGGGGTTGGAATTGGGTTTAGGGACCTAGAGATCCAAGATCAAGGCTTAAATCTCAAAACAAGAATTGGAGAGCAGTATAAAACGTCTAATAATAGAATCAGACGCCTTATACTCAAAAATTAGAAGTCCAGACTTGCTGTCTGGACGTCCAATCAGAGTCAGGAAGGATTTCGGGTTCTATTTTGGGTATTCTGCAGAAATTGGACGTCTGACAAAGTGTCTGGACGTCCAATAACACTGAAAAAGTGGGTTTGAAGTGTGCGGGAGTTGGCTAAGGGTCCTGGACGTCTTAAAACTTATCTGGACGTCCAGAGAAGGGTTGAAACTAGGGTTTTAGGGCTTCCTAGGGTGTTGTGACCTAATCTAAGGGTGGCTAAGGCTTGGGGAAGTCTCTAGGCTATCTTAGGGCTAGGATGAACCTAAGCTCTTCACATTTTACTGCTTTATTTCTACTTAATAGAATAGAAAACCTTTAACCCCCTTACATTATTATTCCTACATCTAAACTAGGCCTTCTGCTCCAGCTCTGCTACAACTCCCGTTATTCTTGATCCAGCTTCAGATCCAGCTCCTGATTAGCTTATTCCCTGCAATCGACATAATGCACTTAATCAGCACATTATAACATTATTTTATGCATAGCTAAAGGAAAGCAGAAAAGATGCAGATAGTGCGTATGCATGCATAAATAACCCTAACTTATGCTAAGTCCTAGCCTAATTTAGGTCAATTAAGACCTATGATTGTTGCACAATCACATGGCACCGCGTAGGGTGAGGGAGGCGTCCTGCAAAGTAAACGCGAAGTTCCCTGCGATGTCTGCTGTCGCAGGGACTCGGCCATGCCACCTGACGACGCCCACACCTTCCGTGCGAACGCGCGGAAGGTATAGGTCTCGTCTCCGACCATACTCCGGCGAGGGACGCACGTTGCCTCCCTGCGTCTGACCCTCAGCCACCGCCTTTATAAAGACCAGCGTCGCCAGCCGGTTCTCCTAGCTTGGTCTTGATGGAGAATCCCTCATCCCTTCCTCTCTCCCCACTCCGACAGGAACCCACCAGCTTCGGCGGCTCCTCCTCCTCCTTCTCGTCGCTCTGCTGCAATACCAGTAGCAGAGTCACCTTCACCTGATCTCCCCGCGTCGCGCCGCACCAAGCGCAAGCCTCCCTGCCCTCTTCCTCGCCGCCGCTCTCTCCCTCTCGGTGTTTCTTCTCCAGCTCCGACAGGTACGAGCCAGCGGCTCCGCCCCCCCCCCCCTCGTCCCTGTAGGTAGGTTATATTTACTCCCCTTCCTCCCCTCTTTTGTTCAATTGCCCTACGACCACGCCTAACCTCCCTCATCTTCCCCACCTCCGGCCACTCTCCGGTGAGTCGTTCCCGTCATCCCACAACCCCATACAACTCGCCAACTTCACCAAAAGCTCTGCCTCATCTCACCAAACACCCTCCGCCCCTCCATTGCCACTCCACACCTCCACAAGACTCCCCCGATCAAACCCATTTTTCCGGCCACAGAATGACCTAGGCACACACGCCTAGGCCATCCCGCAGCCTGCTGCACCTCGTACCACCTTCACCATGCCACGGCGAAGGTTCCCCTGTGGTCTGATTAGGCCGAGAGGCCCTATTTGTGTTAGACAGACCTGCTGCCCCGGCCGCCATTGGCAACAACGCAAGGAGCTTCCAAGCGAGCTCCAGGCCTTAGAGCGTCAGATCTCCAGCTGATGAGAATTGGGGAGAATCGGGTGAAGGCAAGCAGCTGGCACACGAGGGGAAACGAGGACGCAACCGTTGAGGCGAGGTCACATTCTTCCTGCGGGCGCGTGCGAGAAGGAACAAAGTTTAGTCCCACATCGTAAGATTTCGAAGCGCCGCACCCATTTAAATTGATTTTGTGGTTTTACCTTAACACCTCAGAACACGGGGTGAGGTCCCCTCGCCCACTCGCCCACCTTGTCCGCGACCCATGCCACGTGGACCTGGCCGACCCGTTTACCTTGCACTCCTCGCGCACCACCCACGCCGGTGCGCCTGGTCACGGGTACTCTACCTGACCCGATAACCCGGCTCTGGGGAGCTTCCTATGAACAGTTTGCAGAGAGAGAGAGATGTGCAGGTAGAGGGAAGGGCTAGGTTTTGCTGTGCCTTGTGCAGGAACAGGGCGCAAAGGAGGAAGGCTCAACACTTAGCCGCAAGAAGAAGAGGAGCAGAAGAAGAAGAAACTCGGAAGAAGTCTTGCAGCTGAGCAAGGCAGAAGACCAAGGAAGAAGAAGCAGAGGAAGAAGAAGGCTCGCCAAAGAAGAGAAGAAGAAGCAGCGAAGGAAGGAAAAGAGGAGAACCACTGTAGCAGACCGCAGTTTAAGTCGTCTGACGACTGTATCAGACGACAGATGAACCTTCAGAGGAGATAAAGCAGAAGGAAGAAGAGAAGAAGAATAAGAAGGAAAGAAGAAAGAGAAGACTTTGCAGCTGAAGAGCAGAAGACAGACGAGAAAAAGAAGAAGAACTGAAGAAGAAAAGGAAGAAGACTCGTAGAGAGAGATCCTGCAGATAAAGAAAAGAGAGAAGAAGAACTGAAGAAGAAAAAGAAATAGAAGACAAGCAGAAGAAGAAGAGGAATTGAAGGCAAACAGATCCAAGGAAGAAGAAGACCCGTAGAGAGAGATACTGTAGCTGAAGAAAAGAGAAAGAAGAGAAGAAGAAGCCAAAAGACAAAAATCTATTTCTCCCTCTCTCTCTCTCTCTCTTATTTTTGTAATAAAGAAACTCTGTACTTCTAGAATTCCAGTAGCTCCCTGAGTTCGACCTAGGGAAACTATTTCAGAGTAAAAAATTTGTATGGTAATGACAACCGTAGCTGTCTTATTTTATACCACAACGACATTACTATAATAAGCATTAAAAACGCATGAAGACTAGCCTCGGTGGAAAAGTCGTTCACCATTCTAGAATGCCCGTTGCTCCCCGGCAACGGCGCCAAAAACTGGTCCGTGTGGGATCGGTTTGATTATATTTTATTTTATTACTCGAAAACAGAAAATCTCCAAGGTTGAACTCAAGGAGAAAAACTTGATTCTAGAAGCGTACAAAATCACAATTTACAATATATATACTATTTTACAAAAGACTAAAGAAAGGGAAAAAAAAAGTCTTCTTCTCTCTTTCTTCTGTCTGCCTCTCTCTTTCTCTTTTCAGACGTCTGACTCCAAGGGTCAGACACCTTAAATGCTAGTTGCTACAGTGTTGCTACTGCTGGTTCTTCTTCTTCCTCTTGGCTTCTTCTTCTTCTTTTCTTCTTCTCTGCTGTGTGCCTAGTCCTTCTGACTTCTTCTTCTTTCTTCTCTGCTGCTTCCTTTTCTCTTCTTCTTCTCTGCTGTGCCAAGTTCTTCTTCTTCTCTTCTTTCTCCTTCTGCTTCAGCTTCAGCTTCTCTGCGGCTATAGTGCCGTCTTCTTCTTCCTCCTTTGCTTCTCTACTGCTCTGAGTTCCTTCTCCCTTTCTCTTTGGCCGCAGCTTTCTTCTCTGCGGCTAAGTCCTCGCTGCTCTCCCTTGCTTCTCTTGTTCCCTGCACAGGTGACCGGTTAGGCAAAACCTAACCCTTACCCTCGCCACGTCTCTCTCTCTCAAATTCACTCCAGGGTTCGCTCTCCCAGAGCCTTAATCGAGTATGCGGGTCGGGTGACGCGCCCGGGACTAGGCGCACCGGCATGGGTGGTGCACGAGGTGTGCACAGGCAGGGTTAGTCGGATCCGGGTACCAGGTCCACGGAGGAAGTGACACGGACGAGGCATGGTGAGGGTGAGGGACCTCACCCCAGTGTGTTTCGAGGCAATAAGCCTGAAACACAATTTCAATTTAAGAGCTGTGGGGCGCTTGCAAACTAACGAGGTGGGGCTAAATGTCCCACCCGCAGGGGGTGAGCTCCACCCAATTGGAGTAGCTATGAGTTGCGCATGACCTGTTCTCAGGTTGGATGCACTCACCCACTCAACGCGCTTCGCCTGGACTCCTGAAGCCTCGAGTGCGCGACTTGGAGCTTGCGAACAAGCAAGCTTGCTTGCTCGTTAATGGCGGATAGAGGCTAGGATCTACAAGATACGAAAACGGCCTTGCGGCCCTATCAGACTACGGGAAAACCTTTGCCTTATCATGGAGAAGGTGAAGAAGGGGTCAACTGGCCATGGGGTGACCTAGGTGTGCGTGCCTAGGTCGCTTTGTGGCTGTGAAAATGGGTGTGTTCAGGGGAAGTGTTGAGAGCATGTGGTGGGGAATGGGAAGAGGGGTTATGATCAGTGAGTCGGGGCGGAGCTTGTGAGGTGGTTGGCGAGGTGGGTGAATGCGTGGAGCGGTGGATACACCTCGTCGGTGGTCTGCCGGAGGTGGAGAAGGCGATGGTGGTCGGCGTGTGGTAGTGAGTGATTTAAGAAATAGATAAGGGGGAAATGAAGAGGGGAAAAAGGGGAATGGTTGCTACCTACTTAGCAGACGAAAGAGGGGAAGGAGGTAGTGAGCGGCTATGCTACCGTCGCCGGAGACGAAGGAGCCCAGGAGAAGGGATGGTGACGAGGAAGAGGTGCTGGAGGGTGCCTGCTGGTATGGCCAGGCACAGTGGACGACGGTGAAGGTAACCCTGCCAATGGTATGGTGGCAGGGCGACGAGAGCGGAGGAGGAGGGTCACCAGAGCCTGCAGGAGAATGGTCGGAGGAGGAGGAGACGAAAATTGAGGGATTTCCTTGGCCAAAACAAGCTTGAAGGAAGTAGTAGGGGCTGCCGTTCTTTAAATAGGTGCTGGCCAAGAGGGAATCGCGAGGAGGAGACGTGGGTTCCTTGCCGGAGGCATGGCCGAAAAAAGACCCATACCTCTAGAGCGTTCACATGAGAGGTATGGTGGCCGGCAGGTTATGGGAGCTGGCCCATGCAGAAGAGGACAACGCAAGGAGTCCCTTCAAATCTAGGGCCGGCTCCCCAGGTCTGTGCAGCGCCATCCTCCGCGCAAAGTCGCCGGAGGTATGGCCTGCGCAGATGGGGGTAGAGGGACCTGTCTGAAGAAAGAGACGAGAAAGGTAGGGGGTATCTGCAAGATTCCAAAAAGGTAAGGGTCAAAAAGTAATTGTTGAGGACGGTTTTGTCAAGTGGGTCAAGTGACCTTTCTAAAGGTCCAAATTTTGGTATAACCATAATTTGGACCTAAGGAATCCAATGGTGAGGTTGGATTTTAGGGTTGACCATGTTTGATCAGACATTTTGCATAAAAACCCAAATTAGGTCAAAAATTAGGTATGGTTCTCAATCTAGGTCAAGATAGGTTCCAAAGGCCAAATTGAAGGTTCTAAACCCTAGGGGATGTTTTTTCATGAATTTTAGAGGGTTTAATTGATTTTTATTTTTCCTATAACTTTGTGAATTAAAGTGGGTTTGTTTTAGGGTTACAGAATGTCATTTAATTCCTGGATCTTATCATAACCCTTTCCTGATCAAACCATCCCACTTTTTCTCTTAGTAAGCCTATTTGACCTGTGTCTAGACCCTTAGATATCCCGTGTATGTACTACAATGGTAAAATTACAGTTTTACCCCTTATGAATTATTTTATTCTTAGATTTGTAATTCCCAGATTTAGGCCTTCCATTAGGTTTTGTAGGAGCTTTTGTTCAATTTATTAGGTCAAAAAGTACTAGTTAGGGTTCATGATGAGGTGCTGATCAGCGGGCGTAGGCAACTTAAGCCGTCCGATCTCTTAATCGGACGGTTGTGAGCGTGCGAAGGTGCACGTGCGTTGAAGGGCGTAGAGGCGAGGGGGCTTGCGAGCGGCGGGCACGTTGGCTACATTCAGGCCTTTAATGACGGATAAATACGTCACTAAAGGTTTTGAATTAATGTTTTTCAAGTTGTAATATCTAAAATGGCCCCACTCCTTGCAACTATAGAAGGAGACCCCCTCCATATGGATTTCCCATCCCTTCCTTCTCTTCTCTCCCTCTCCAAAGCTCAAGAGAAGCTTGTCCCACACTCGGAATGCTCCTCAAGAGCTAAAATCAAGTTTTCACCCCCGTTCCAGAAGTAAATCCCGAGACGACGATGATGTGCTACCTCGTTCCCGTTCCTCGTGCTTCGACCTTCTTCTTCCAGCTCCGTTCCTTGTCTTCCAGGTGATGTCTCGTCCGGCTTGTCCTCCGAGTGATCGTTGAGGAGGATAACTTCTCTCTCCCAATCTGCTGATCAGGTTGGGTCTGAGTAAAAAATGGGAGTGGGAGGAGAAAACTCGAAGGTAGGAATCTACTGATCTGTGTGCACGTGAATTCTTGCTGATTCGCTCCCTGTGAAATAATCGGTTGTGACTACGTTAACGGGAAACCCGTTGGCTGTAGTCACATCTGTCAACAATAGGGGCGATTCAGTAATGTATGGATCAGGATGCTGGATTCAGGGGTGCTGTGGTCAGAAGCACACCCTAAACAGTCAGATCCTCGGGGGGATATGTGTAGTACAGTGGTTTCAGTCTCGTGTGGATCGAGGTCCAAGAACCCTGATAGTGTAGACGAATCAGACATTGGATCATCACAAAGGAGCCCAATGTTACCATAGTATGCCGAATCTTTGTCTTCACCATCCTCCTCTATTCGATCACAGTCGAAGTTCTTTGCTGCCCTGAATATGTCAAGTCGAAGTCTCTCATTGCCTTGGGCTATCTCCATACACCCAGATGCACAATCAATGTTCGCTCGGGCTGTCGCCAGAAAAGGGCGACCCAAAATAATTGGTGCATCTCGGAGATTAGGAGGAACTTCCATATTGAGAACGAAAAAATCTGTGGGAAAGCAGAACCCGCAGACTTTCACGATCACGTTCGCAACCACCCCCCTCGGTGTTTTGACTGATCTATCAGCTAGCTGAATCGTGACTGAGGTGGGCTTCAACTCCCCAAATCAAAATCGATCAAATACGGCAGTTGGAGTTAGGTTGATGGACGAACCCAAATCTAGAAGGGCCCGATCAAATGGAGAATCCTACAAAAAACAACATATGAGTGGGGTACCAGGGTCTTTCTTCTTCGGCGGCAAGTTGGCTAGAATCACGGCGCTAGCTTCTTTCGACAGTACCGCCTGCCATCCAATTCTCAGCTGTCGCTTCGGGGTACAGTAGTCCTTGAAGAACCTAGCGACCGCGGGAATGTGATCGATAGCCTCGAGGAGGGGGACCTGAATATGTACTTCCTTAAACATCGATTTCAGGTCCTCAAAATTTCACGTGTCCTTTCTCTGTACTACATTTCGTGTCAGAGCCTCAGGAAAAGGGACGAGAATCTCAGGGTTAAATGGCCTCTTACCCTTATATATTGCAGGTGGCTCCTGAGATGATGAAGACGGAGTTGAACTCGCCTACGGCGAAGGGTGGGAAAAATCAGGACCCACCTGCCTAGGTGGTGGGTCGAATGTCTTCCTTCTGCTTCGCAAAGAAACAACGTGTGCATCGGCTTGCTGTCCATGAGGTGGTGGGGGAGTAGAAGGGGCAAAATACGCGGGATTCTACAAAGGCAGCTGGCCTTACGCATAATCGGGTGGAGCAGGAGGCGCATGTAGTATGGCGTGTGCCTGTCCCTGCGGTGCCTGAAACTTGGGCGGGGTGCCCTGGTTCTGCACATATCGAGGATTCGGGACAGGTTGGGAGGGCAAGGCTCCCTGAGTCCTATGCTCCTGCAATAGCTAGTTCTACGTGTTCTGTATGGTCTGAATCTGATCAGCCATCTCCTTCATAATCTGTAAGCTATCTTGTGTATACTTCCTCATCGATTCTTGCAGCTCCTCTTTTAGCGCCTCCAAAGGGTCAGCCCACCTTGGAGGGTGGTTGGCAGCTTGGTACAGTGGCTGGTATAATGAGCGGGGTTGCTATTGCTGAGGCGGGAATGGTTGTTGCCTAGGGTACATGTTTTGCGCATTCCCGTATTGCCTGGTTTGATAGTGTGGATCTTGATGTGGTCTCTGTGAATTACCACAGTTCGAATGCTGGCGCCAACCATGGTTATACGTCTCTGAGTACGGGTTATTACTCCCGTATCCTTGGATAGCGCTGACGTCCTCGTAGGCCGAAGATGTTTGAGACGTATATCCATCAAGGGGATACGCATTATAATCTACAGGTGGTGCGTAACCCTGGTCGAAAGGTGCCAGATCTGGATTATTCATGGGATCCTAATATGCGGTATCTCGTAAATACAGAGAAGATGCATCCCGAGTGAGTAGATTAACTCTAGTAGGTGGGGCTCGGGGTGCATAGGAGGATCTTGCGGTGGCAGAGCTCAAGTCGGGTTGACCTTGACTGATCTCGTCAATCTTCTCAATTAGGTTTATTCTATCTAGCTGCTTGATGATGATATCCATGTCGGCTCGAATAGATTCTGTGTGAGCCTCGTGGACACCAACCCGCTGCTGACCAGGCCGCTGGAACTGGTTCATAGATGTGGCATTCATCGAATTCTCCGCTAATGATTCAAACAACTCAAATGCGCTGTTCTCATCTTTTGTGAGAAAATTCCCACCGCTAGATGCATCGGCCAGATACCGATGTGTGTCATCTAGCCCATGGTAAAAAATCTGAGCTAAGTGCCATCTAGGTATACCATGAAGCGGGCATTTTCGGAGAAGGTCGTGGAATCTGTCCCATGCTTCGTGCAATTTCTCCCCAGCTCCCTGGGAGAAAGTCGTGATTGCACGTCGCATTGCGTTTGTTTGACCGATTGGGGAGAACTTTTGCAGGAATTCATGTCGTAATTCCAGCCAGGTTCCAATTGGCTTCCCCATAGTCTTGAACCAGTATGAAGCTTTGTCCCTCAGAGAGAACGGGAAAAGCTTCATCAGAATAATCTCGAGATCAATATTCCTGGGACGAATCATTTCAGCGAGTCGACTCAGGTCCTCAAGGTGCTGGAATGGATCTTTGCTTGAGTTCCCAAAGAAATGAGTGTTGATCAACCTAATTACATTGGGCTTGAGCTCAAACGCATCTCCACTTGTGGGAATTCTGACAAGAGGTGCGACAATTTGTGCAGTTGGGTCGTAGAAATCCCACAGTTATTCTCCTCGTGGCGGGTGCTGCATCCTGTCAAGTGCCGTAAGAATGCAATCCATGCTCTGCTGATGCCGTTCCTCAGATTCGACGACCAGGGCTTCCAGATGAGCCATCGGGTCCAGATTCTCGATGTCCTGACCCGGTCTAGGTCCAGGATTCTCCATGGTGGCTCTTGGAGTAGAAGAAATGGGGGGAGAAGATGGTCCGGGCGAGGTGACTTGCCTCCTTGGGAGTGGCTCCCAAGGTCCAACCAAGTGAGGTCGAAGTGACCTCCTTCCGTGCATACACCGCCCAACCCCTGGGTTGGTGTAGCCACGCAGGACAAGGCTAAGGCCCTGTCAATCAAATGGTCCTTATAGATCAGGTGACCAGATTTTTCGTTAGGGATTTGAATTCCTGAAGATAAGTTCGTCGTACAACCGACTGAAAGTGAATCCCACCTCTCAAGCTAACCTAGCCAGTCTGGTTACAAGGGGACTAAGGGGAAGGTTCTTCCTTTAGCTTACGCCTCCAGTTCCGTTGACCTCTGAGCCGCGGTCGTTTGACACTACCCCGCAGACTTAGTTACCAGGTTTGGCAAGAGAGGTTAAAAACACCCAGTAGTACGACAACGAACTCGGGTTGATTTCGTGTTTTAAAATTAATTTTAACCCATTTTCTTCAGTGGGGTTTGTGGTGAGTGGCCCACAAGGTGACCAAGCTCACCGGCTAACTAGACTTGATTAAGTCTAGGTTAGCCTAAAGTGTGGTCTCTAGTTGTAACCCTAAAGATTCAACCTAAGTTGCATGCACTTCTAGGGTTTTTTGTTTTCAGCAGACCACAAAAGTAAAGTTGGTTCTCTGGTGATAATTAATTTAAAATTTTGTGAGTAGATTCCTTTTTCAATTATTTTTTCAGAGACTATTTTTTTGGAATTTTTACTGTTTCAACCAAATTTTTAGGGAATTTTGAATATCGGGGGGTCAGATCTGGAAATTTGACCCCTGGTTGGTTTTTGGCTTTGAAACAGTATCAAATGACCTTCAAAAATTTAAGAAAAATATGAAAAATAAATCCAATGAGATCAGCTTTCAAATCCCATTGCTTTTAGTCAAAACAGATTCGTAGATTGCTCGAAATCACTTTTTGAAATTTGAAAAATTTTGAACCTGGGTGAGTCTACCCCTGTGGACTTCGCAAATTTTTAAAAATTGTATACTTGAAATTTTTTCAAAATAATGTTGGGGTTTGAAAGATGGTTTGAAAATGAAAGTTTAGCCCAAATTTCAAAATTTTTCGCTTACTAGTTTTTCGGTAATCGAATTTTTAAATCGAGCTTGAAATCTGACCGAAAATCAAGAGATGGTTGAAAAGCTTTTTAAAGAGGTTTGAATTTGAAATTTAAGCCTTTCACCAAAAAGATTTTTTTTCTCAAAACTCTTGCACGTTTTTTTTTTCTTTTTCAAAAAGAATTTTTCAAAAGATTAAACGAAAATATCCTTTTTTTTTTCTTTTTCCAACTAACCTAGATTCAAAAGGAAACCAAATCTAGATTTTTTTTTCAAAATTTTTCTTTTTTTTCTTTTTTTCACGAAAATGAGAAAAATCTTTCTTTTTTTTCTTTTTTTCACAAAAGAAATTGCAGGAAGTAGATCTAGTCCTAGGTTTCCGAAAATAAACCTAATCTAAGAGAATTTGATGTGCACCTGATTTCTTTTCCGCGCTCGTTGCGTGCGCAGATCCCATTTTTCTTCCGTGTTGTCCTGCACATCAAAAATAAAGTAGAGACAAATTCGTCACTGATAGATTAAAAGATCAAAATCAAGAAAATGACGTTGCCTCCTCGGCAATGGCGCCATTTGACGGAATCCATTTTCAGGCATTTTGAAAGTCATCGGAAATCGTAGTATAGTCGCATAAAAACGTTCGTCAAAAATTAAGTTTGTAAAAATAACGAGACTTGAGTCCCGGTCGTTCGTTTCTGGGAGATGTTGCTTTTACTTTTGAAATCGATCTTTTTGCCGCTCTACTTCGTTTAAAATCACACGCCAATTTATGATTATTACGTATTGAAGTTTGACATGCTTAGTTGCAAGTATATCAGGAATTAAAAATAGGCAACATTAATCACTCAAAAGATATTGCAATAAGCTCATGGTGATTATCAACACATAGACATATATATAAAAATATATCTTCTATTCATTCAATAGAGTGTTTGCAACATAGAAGGTAGAAGAAAGCTTGTACATGAATGCTTAAAAATGTAAATCTACCTACCAGAAAACGATCGCATACAAGAATCTACGGGGGGATTTTACATGCATCATTGGGGGAGAAGTAAGACTACTCTATTAAGCAGTAATAAAAGCAATAAAATTATGAAGATCATGAATTAAATCTAGAAGAATAGAAGGGCATTCAGGGGTGGTCCCCGATGGCCTTGGAGTGGTCGGGAGGAGAATGAGGGGCGGCCAATGTAGCTTAGACCGACCCTTGGAGAGAGGTAGGGTTGATCCAGCATCCCGGCATGGTGTCCTCCATGATGGTGGTGAGCTCGTGGAGGTGGAGTAGCTAACCTAAGTGAAGGTGGGCGTGTATGGAGCTAATGAGGTGAGTGGTGCTAATGAAGCCAAGGGATGTGAATGGAGGGTTTGGCCACCCATGGGGTCTTTTTATAGACCCAATGGCTTCTCTCTAGAGAGGTGTGGAACTCTCTAGAGAGAGTCCAAGAGTGGCCGGCCACATGGGGTTGGAGGTGGTTTTTGAGATCCAAAATTGTGGATCCCAATTCGAATGCCTCTTGGTTGCTAAATTTGGCAACCAAGAGGTGGCGCCATCTCAAGAGAACTCCAGAGAATTCTAGAGAAGTGTGTGCATGAATGGATGTGTGTGTGTGTGTGTGTGGTCGTACTCTACATGGCTAGGTGGCTTAGGATAGGTCCTAAGGGGTTTGTGTAGGTCTAGGTCTTGATTTAAGGTTACAAACCCTAATTGCTAAGGGGAAAATGCAATTAAACTTAACCTAAGTTTAATTGAATGAGTGTGAACCTAATTGAGAGTGGAATAACTCAATTAGGTTGGGTTTAGGTCAATTGGACTCTCTTCAAGTCCAATTAAACTTGTGTGGGTTGAGATCTAAGCTCAATTGGACTCAATGAGTCCAATTGACTTAGGTGAAGGTAATTGACTTTGATCTAAGTCAATTGGGTTTGGTGAGGCTCTAATTAGGTCCTTAGGTAGGTCTAGAGGTGATGTACTAGGGTTATGACACCTTAGTTTAGGTTCCTATGGGGTTGGGATTAGGTATAGGGAGCTAGAGATCCAATATCAAGACTTGAATCTCAAAACAAGGACTGTAGACCAGCATTAGACATCCAATAATAGGATTAGACGACTTATACTCAAAAATCAAAAGTCCAGACTTCAGTTCTGGATGTCCAATTTGAGTTAGGGGGAAATCATGGTTCTATTTTGGGTACTCTGCAGAAATTGGACGTCTGACAAAGTGTCTGGACGTCCAATAACACTGCAGAAGTGGGTTTGAGGTGTGCGGGAGATGGCTAAGGGTCTTGGACGTCCTATAACTTATCTGGACGTCCAGATAAGGGCTGGAACTAGGGTTTTAAGGCTTCTTAGGGTGTTGTGACCTAATCTAAGGGTGGCTAAGGCTTGGGGAAGTCTCTAGGCTATCTTAGGGTTAGGATGGACCTATGCTCTTCACATTTTACTGCTTTATTCCTACTTAATAAAATAGCAAACTTTAAAATCCCTTACATTATTGTTCCTATATCTAAGCCAAGACTTCTACTCCAGCTCTGCTACAACTCCTGTTATTCCTGATCCAGCTCCAGATCAAGCTTCTAATCAGCTTATTCCATGCAATTGACATAATATACTTAATCAGCACATTATAACATTATTTTATGCATAGCTAAAGAAGGGCAGTAAAGATGCAGATAATGCGTATGTATGCATGAATAGCCCTAACTTATGCTAAGTCCTAGCTTAATCTAGGTCAATTAAGACTTATGATTGCTGTGCTACCTTGGATGGTTGAGTACTACAGCTGCTGTTCTGCTGAACTCCAACAGCAACCTTACTACTATATGAAGCTACTGGATGTCCTGAATCAATAGGACGTTAGCTAAGAATTAATTTTGTTGTAAAGCTGACATGTGTTATATGTGTATTTCACTTGTACAAGCCTTCATACACTATTAGTGTCTTTAAATTCAATTTGATTGCCTTGTAATCCCCTAAACAAATCCCTTTGTCAGCTAAATATATGCATAACTGTCCCATGATGGAAATTGGATGAAATTAAATGTAAAATCATGTTTATCTATGGGAACACCTCTTATATAATCTGTTAAACACTTCTGAGGTATCCTATTACTTGTTCAGGCCATAAACATCACTTCAAGGCCTTAGATTCTAGTGTTAAAACCTCTTTTAAGCCTTACTTCTGTGAACTTTGTAAATAAATAAAAATGATATAAAAAATCTAAAAAAATAAAATAAACCTGTCTTGGTGAAGATTAGGTATATTTTTAGACATATGCCAGGTTTCAGGACATTCTGAACCCTCGGCTTGGTAGAACATACCAGCCAATGGTTTAGTCTACTTTAAAACCTAATAAAAGACCTTAATATATAAAAACATTAAAAATAATATATTCTTCTCATCTCACTCTTCCTCTCTCATCCCTTACCTCTATAAAATATATAAAAATCATAAAAAGTTGAAAAACTCCAAAAATACCCAAAAATACCTTGTATATTATGTATATACATGTAAATATAAGCTATATAGTAAGATATATATATATACACATATATTGTAAAATAGGTGTATAATAGGTATAACTAACTTGAATATATATTGCATAATGTAAATTAAAAATTGAAGAGCATATAAGCTGTATATAACTTAATTACATAACTATTTATTATTTATACTAACTTATATACACTATAACTTAAGTAAACACATAAAACCCTATATATAAATGTAATTACTAATTATACTGTGTATATATGTTTATATATGTATTATGTACATAATGAATCCTGTAACATAATTTAATTATGTATATACAATAAATAATTAATTTATTAAGTTACTAGCTAAGTTATTGGATTGAATTAAAATAAATTAGTAATTTAAGTTATAACTGAACTAACTTGTATTGTACATTTATATTATTGTATTTTAAGTAAATTAAACTAATTTAGCTATATTTATAATGTATTATATTATTTATCCATAATTTATATGTATATTAGCCTGAATTCACCTATTTAAATGTAAATAAAATCAAAATAAATGTTGTAAAATATAATAAAAATATGCATTAAATACTTTATTATGTATATTAACTCTGAGCAGGGTCAATTATACCATTAATTAACTAATTTATATGTTAATTAAGAAATAAATCCTTAAAATAGTATGTATAAACTGTGAAATTTGGCTAATTTATTTATATAGTAAATGTAAGTAATTTGTAACTAAAATGTATAATCCTGTAGCCCTATGTAAATACTTTAAAACCCCATAATTTATTTTTAATTTGTAATAAATTATGACCCTCAAATCGAGGGCAAAAATTAAGGAATCAGACGCTGGCGCACAGGAGCTGCAGTGCTTGTAGGGGCGCTATATGGTGCCATATTGGTAGAAGGACACCTGGTGCTGCTTAAATTGATTTTATGTTATGACCTATTCAGTCGACATAGGCACCGAGTGCCTGAAACACCTTATCCCTCATCCCATCGAGCATGTATATGGCATAAGACCTTGGTTTATGATGATGTTGGTGTACGATATGTGGTTGGGAGCCATGCACTATGCATGGGCTTGAATGAGCCCATTAATGAGCTTAAATTGGAATTAACAGGATTAATAATGAGTTATGGGTGGCCTTAGTAGAGGTTTGGTCCTACCCAAGAGGGTGTTGTGTATCCCTCGAAAAGGCCACCCACCAATTAAAAGTCCAAATTTTTTATTAATGAATAGTAACCATGGGTCTTAATTACTAAGGGGTGAAGAGGTTAAGTGTTGTTAGCCGTAGAAGAGAGAATGAGCCTGAAACACCTAAGTGTGGGAATCTAAGAGAGATAGGGGCTAAGTCTAAGAGAGCCTTAGTGAAGAAGAAAAGAGTTAAGAGGTGAGTGTATATATATGTATATATGTAATATATATATATATATGTATATGGTATAAATATAACATATATATGTAGTTTCCCTACCAGGAGGGGGTGACGTAATAATTGCTGAAATAAAATATAAATAATCTCATAAGATGCAATCACACAATGTACACAATATTTTTTTTGTTGGAAACCCAAACCGGGTGAAAACCACCACCTAACCCTCTCGAGTTAGGATTTTCCGATCAACCAGGTTGATCAAAATCCACTAAACGAATCACTTTAAACGAGGGTGATTCAACCTCAATTACAACCATGCTACTTAACGAGGGTAGCGTACCTCAACCCCTTCTCTTCACGAGAAGGATTTTGTCTCGCGAAGGAGACGGGAATTCGCAAAGCGAATACCCAACCAAATAACAAAGATAAAACAAGTAATCCTATAGAGCCAACAAAGTAATATTTAACCTAAGCTTCTATAAGAAATAGGATGCTTCCCTTTGAAAGGAGTACGTCGACGACGCGGATGCGTGTGCCACGCGACGGCGCAACGTCGCTCTCGTGAACAACGGCGGGAGAGCGGGTGCGCAACAGCTTGATGCTCTCAAGAGAATGGAGCTTGAGCTTGGAGAGCAAGAGCTAGCTAGGACACAAGAGAGTGGAACTATGTTGCTTAGGTGTGTATAAGTTTCTCTTAGTGTGTCTTTGTGTGGCAAAGGCTCCCCTCTATTTATAGAGGCCTTAGGAAGGCTTTGGAAGGCTTAGAAAAGCTTCCATAGCCGTTGGGTGCAAAGCCCAAGTGAATCATCCCGAAATTAGGAACAATCATTGTTCTGACAGGCTTATCAGATGTCTAATTCTAGCATCAGACGTCTGGAAGATCACTTTAAGACATCTGATTTAAACGTCAGACGTCTGATTTTGGGCGGGGCTCTTCCTGACTTGGATCAGATCTAAACAGGGTTCTTGTGCAAGTCTATCAGACGACATATAAGACATCTGGCACTATGTCTGGATGTCTGAAAACCTACTTTTACTGTGGGAATGGATTTCCAAACGTTGCAATGGCTAGAAAATCTCTGAGAAGAGATTTTGGGTCAGCCGAGGCAAAACGGTCAATTATCAGACGTCTGGAAAGTCCTATGGACGTCTGATAAGGCTCTAACGGTCACATTCTTGAGTGTTTGTTAAGCCAGCTAACAGTCCACTAATTGGACGTCTGGCAAAGTCATTAGACGTCTCCTAAGACGTCTGGTCTAAGGTCTGGACGTCTGATTTCATTAGACAGAACTACTTAAGTCCAGCCTAAATGTTATCAGACATCTAAATCAACAGTCAGACGTCTTAAAACACTTTATCAGACGTCTGATTTGGGAATTAGACATCTGGAAGTGTTGTTTAAACCCTATATTGGTTTTCTAAGTTCTCTACAGAAAACCTAAGTATCCTAGGGTTGTGCAGGTGTTCCTAGGACTACTGTTAGGGTACTTTGAGGCTCTTTAACAGAAATCTAAGTAACAAAAATAAAGAGCAACAAAAGAAACGAAAAATACAATGAGTACAAGAGAAGGAAATCTATCCTATTCTTCATCTCCTTCCTTCTTCAATATATCGCTCCTCGCGAATCTCTTCTGTTCTCCATTAGGCTCCTCTAATCTGTCCTGGATGCGAGCTCGAATTTCGTCTAATCACGTATCCATTTGCAATTGGCCTGAAATCTAAGACTCCAAGTGCAAATGTTAAATAACACGTGTTTTGTTATCATCAAAATAAATGATCGTGGTGCTCTAGCACTAACAATCTCCCCCTTTTTGATGATGACAAAACCATAAATAATAGTGCAGAAAATCCTCCCCCTTTTTGACATTATCAAAAAGGTTTAATTGATTTTACATTTCCTATAACTCCCCCTTAAAACATGCTCTTCTATAAATTTCTTTTGACAAAGGTAATGTCTTCCCCCTTTTTTATAACAAGATAGCTATTATTTTTCTCTCCCTTTCTAAAGGAAATTTAGCTTCCTTATATCTCCCCCTTAAAAATTGACAATTAGCTTATAATTTTTTGCTCCCCCTATCTAAATTCTTATGATAAAAAAGATAGGGTAAATGATTTTTACCTCACCTACCATGGCCAGTAAAATGGCCTAAATGGTGGTGGTGGATGCCACATCGGATGGGGCTCCCATCCGTAGCTTGGAGGCCCAGGCATTGGCGCCGGTCTCCAATCTGGTGGTCGACGTGCGGCGAGTCCGTCGCTTGTTCGCCGTCTCGTCGGTCTTCTTGTTCTCCTCCTTGGTCTACTCCTTGGTTTTCCCAACTCGAGTTGACCAGCCTTGAGTTTGTAGGTCCAGTCCTTTGTGTTGTAGTTATCCCTGAAACCTACAAAACAAGATTCTAATTCTTTTTTCGGTATCCAAGTGGGCTTGGATCCGGATCTGTTAGCGGGTCTCCTTGACGGAGATCCTTTCTCAACCTTAGGGCTATATAGGTTATTTGCCCTATTTATCAATTTATTTGATTTCTCCCTAAGACATGAAAGTTCATTTTCTATAATATTCATCTCAGTCTTTAAATCAGAAATTTCTATTTTTAGACTAACATTTTCCTCAATCAATTTATTATTTTCACTGATGAGGTTTTGATTTTCTAATAATAGGTTATCAATTCTAGGACTAGCTTCTATGTCCTTAAGTTGTTTTTCTAACCTATCATTTTCATTTTTAAGAAAACTAAGGTTCTTTTTAATGCTTTTGTTTTCTATTCTTAATGATTTACTAACATCAAATAATTCATTAAAAGCTTCTTGTAAGTCGTATCTTACCTCGTTGTCTGAGTCGCTTCCGCTTTCGCTGTCGCTTCCTCTGGCCATGAAACCAAAGCAAGCGGTTTCTTCTTTTTCTTCTTCTTCTTCCTCCGAGCTTGAATCGTCCCAAGTGCCTTGGAACGCCTTCTTCTTAGATTTCTTCTCCTTTTCCTTCTTCTCCTTTTTGAGAAGAGGGCACTCTGGTTGTAGGTGCCCTTTCTCGTTGCAGTGGTAGCAACGTCTCGGGCTTTCCGTCTTCTCCTTTTTCTCTTTCTTTAATTCCCTACAAAACTTGGAAAATTTTTTAAGTAAAATTCTAAAGTCTTCATCGTCGGAACTTACCTCGCTATCCGATGCGACTCTGAAGGCGAGAGTCTTCTTTGGTTTAGGCTCCGGTGTATCCTTCTTCTTCTGCTTCAACTTAGTCTCGTAGGCCATTAGATTGCCTAGGAGATCTTCCATGTTGAGCTCCTCCACTTCGTTCGCCTCCTCGATGGCGGTGACTTTCTATTCCCACTCTTGTCCGAGGGAAAGAAGAAGCTTCCCTTGAAGCTCCCCCTTGATAAAAGTCTTCCCTAATGCTTTCAAATTATTTACGATGAGAGTGAACCTAGTGTTCATCTCACTCAAAGATTCGTTAGGTTTCATAGAAAAAGATTCAAATTCTTGAGAAAGTAAATTAATTTTAGAGGTTTTTACCTTAGAGGTACCTTCGCGAGTTACCTCAAGTGTGTGCCAAATCTCGTATGCGGCGGCGCATTGCGAGATTCTATTGAACTCCTCCGAGCTAAGCGCGCAGTAGAGGGCGTTCATGGTCTTTGCGTTCAAAGAGAGTTCGCGAATTTGTTGTTGCGAGTAGCCTCCCATGGGTTTTTCTGGGATCTCAAATGGCGTCTCGCACCTGGCCCAAATCGTGAAGTCATTGGCTTGAAGCCAAGTCTTCATCCGCAGCTTCCAGTAGGGGTAGTTGCTCCCGTCGAAGAATGGCAGACGGGATGTGGACTGCCCCTCGGAGATTCGGATCGCTGATGTGCTTCCCTCCATTTGATCTCTTGCCGAGTGTTACTCCGATCTCGCAAGAACCTACTCTGATACCAAATGTAGTTTCCCTACCAGGAGGGGATGACGTAATAATTGCGGAAATAAAATATAAACAATCTCACAAGATGCAATCACACAATGTACACAATAATTTTTTTGGTCGAAACCCAAATCGGGTGAAAACCACTACCTAACCCTCTCGAGTTAGGATTTTCTGATCAACCAGGTTGATCAAAATCCACTAAACGAATCACTTTAAACGAGGGTGGTTCAACCTCAATTACAACCACACTACTTAGACGAGGGTAGCGTACCTCAACCCCTTCTCTTAACGAGAAGGATTTTGTCTCGCGAAGGAGACGGGAATTCGCAAAGCGAATACCCAACCAAATAACAAAGATAAAATAAGTAATCCTATAGAGCCAACAAAGTAATATTTAACCTAAGCTTCTATAGGAAATAGGATGCTTCCCTTTGAAAGGAGTACGTCGACGACGCGGATGCGTGTGCCACACGACGGCGCAACGTCGCTCTCGTGAACAACGGCGGGAGAGCGGGTGCGCAACAGCTTGATGCTCTCAAGAGAATGGAGCTTGAGCTTGGAGAGCAAGAGCTAGCTAGGACACAAGAGAGTGGAGCTATGTTGCTTAGGTGTGTATAAGTTTCTCTTAGTGTGTCTTTGTGTGGCAAAGGCTCCCCTCTATTTATAGAGGCCTTAGGAAGGCTTTGGAAGGCTTAGAAAAGCTTCCATAGCCGTTGGGTGCAAAGCCCAAGTGAATCAGCCCGAAATCAGGAACAATCATTGTTCTGACAGGCTTATCAGACGTCTAATTCTAGCATCAGACGTCTGGAAGATCACTTTAAGATGTCTGATTTAAAGGCCAGACGTCTGATTTTGGGCGGGGCTCTTCCTGACTTGGATCAGATCTAAACAGGGTTCATGTGCAAGTCTATCAGACGACATATAAGACATCTGGCACTATGTCTGGATGTCTGAAAACCTACTTTTACTGTGGGAATGGATTTCCAAACGTTGCAATGGCTAGAAAATCTCTGAGAAGAGATTTTGGGTCAGCCGAGGCAAAACGGTCAATTATCAGACGTCTGGAAAGTCCTATGGACGTCTGATAAGGCTCTAACGGTCACATTCTTGAGTGTTTGTTAAGCCAGCTAACAGTCCACTAATTGGACGTCTGGAAAAGTCATTAGACGTCTCCTAAGACGTCTGGTCTAAGGTCTGGACGTCTGATTTCATTAGACAGAACTACTTAAGTCCAGCCTAAATGTTATCAGACATCTAAATCAACAGTCAGACGTCTTAAAACACTTTATCAGACGTTTGATTTGGGAATTAGACATCTGGAAGTGTTGTTTAAACCCTATATTGGTTTTCTAAGTTCTCTACAGAAAACCTAAGTATCCTAGGGTTGTGCAGGTGTTCCTAGGACTACTGTTAGGGTACTTTGAGGCTCTTTAACAGAAATCTAAGTAACAAAAATAAAGAGCAACAAAAGAAACGAAAAATACAATGAGTACAAGAGAAGGAAATCTATCCTATTCTTCATCTCCTTCCTTCTTCAATATATCGCTCCTCGCGAATCTCTTCTGTTCTCCATCAGGCTCCTCTAATCTGTCCTGGATGCGAGCTCGAATTTTGTCTAATCACGTATCCATTTGCAATTGGCCTGAAATCTAAGACTCCAAGTGCAAATGTTAAATAACACGTGTTTTGTTATCATCAAAATAAATGATCGTGGTGCTCTAACTCCAACAATATATAGTATACTGTAAATATGTATAATATGATACATAGTATAAGTAATGTTTAAGCTATATATGTACATAAATAATAGTATAGCTTTAGTAGTAGACTTATCTATCACTATAGATAGAATAAACGTCAATATAGATCCTAATTTTACCTTAGCTTATGTATATACTTTTTCCTAAGGTTTAGCGACATTTATAGAAGTTGTTGTACATACTATATATGTTATGATAGGTGTTAATATATTAAGTTAGTATGATATATATATTATAACATATTATTGTATAAATATGTAAGTATTATTATTATAAGTTATAAATAGATAGTATATAGTACTTAATTATAGTGTTTGATGCTTGTTTGTTTATATCTGTTTGCAAGCATTTTAGTTCATTCTATTGCATATAATTGAGCCATTATTTCATTAATTGATTATTTATTAATTCATTCATTCATAATTGTACATAAAACAAATCTTTTTGGAATTAAAGAATGATATTGGACTTAGAGAGTGATGTATATCAATAACTGCCTCCTAATGAATGACCTAGAATAAGCCAGTAAAAATTATGTAATTAAATAAAATTGACGCGATAATGGTTTATATTTGTGATATATACTACAACAACGACGATTTTTTATATGAACTGTGGTTGAACGCATCAGTCACCATATATAAATTACATCCCGATTGATACAGTTAGGCTCTTAAATCCAACATTTCCCCATAAATTCATCATTGAAATTCAATGATAAATTCCTCGACTACAACATTCTACTTTTAGTAAAGGTACCTTCCACTTTGAATCCTTACCTAAGTCATCCACCTTCGCCACCATAGGAATAAAGTGAAACTAGCCTTGAACTTTAGACCTTTGATATGGGGTGTATAGTGGTGACAACAGAATGAAGTTCTTGGTGACAATCTCTAGGGTTGATGCCCTTAAGGGTCATGCACCATATTGAAAGAGCGATTCTTGTTTTTGATAAAATTCGTAATATAAAATGTCACGTTGTTATAGCTCATTGCGTGGTAGAAAATTGCTTTTCAAAATATTTAATTCTCAAAATCTAACCACGAAAATAGTTAGGTCGTCTCCACTGAAAGGAATTAGCCTCAAACTAGTGAGTAGTGCCTCGTTTGTTCGAAAATCTTAATGCGTGCGCATACTAACTAGTGACTCATTTCTAACATAAATTCTCAATCTAGATAATTAATCAAGAATATAGGTGTGCATATGCCAAATCACCACCATGGGAATAGGAGAATCTTGATATTGGTACTGGTAAACACTATTAATATTTATCTCCTTTGAAGCAGTGCCTGCTCATATAACCAAGAACCCATATGCTATATTATTCATGAGAGGAATTGAACTCTAGGTAATTCAGACGGAATGGAGGGACATTCATGCAAATTTCTTTCAATAAATTAATTCAATAAATAAAGGAATAGTAAACCTTACAATGGCATTCTTTGTAAATTTTAATTGGGAGAAGAACATAGGATTTCTCCTGTCTCTTCCTCGCGACAAGGGCCAAGCGCGGTTGGTTGCGAGGATCGAGGGGAAGATGCGTCTCGATGAGGGCTCCGCGATGGCGTAGGAAGCACAGGCGAAGGCAGCTGTCGGCGACTGGTCGGAGGCAGAGTGGTCGAACGGCAGCAACGTTTGGCATGGGAGAAGGGTGTTGAAGTAGAAGATCTATGCAAAAAGGGATTGGATTTTGAAAAACTTGTCATCGTAGTATGATTTGCGAAGAAATCCGTCAACAGATAAATTTATACCGAAACTCTAAGAATTTCGGGTATAACACAGGGAGGCGGATGTTTGATTAAAAAAATACGCATTTGTTTTGTTTGTCACGAAATAGATTAGCTGGTCGAAAACTAGCTATCTATTTAACAAATAATAAATAGAAGAGAGAGCAAGAATATTACAAATAAATATAAAAGAGAGGTAGAATAAACATGGATTTCATCATCAAATGCTGTTCATTACACTAATCATTACAACTAGAAAGTAGGAAATCTACGCTAGAAAGCAGTAAATCTACTCTAGAAAGCGGTAAAGAGAATGGAGAGAAGTTTCCTCCTCGATGATTGCTTGGAGGATGAGTCGGATGGGGCGTCCCTGGAAGATGGAGGTTGAAACGGGAAGAAGGAGAACGAAGAGGGAAGAACCAGGGGCAAGGCAGGACGTCATTGTCGTGGGACCCACTTCCCGAATGGAGTGAGAGGACAACTGTGGGATGCTCCACGAAGGAGGGAGAAGGTGAAAAATTTCTAATTTTAACTCTAATGTAGCATCCTGGGTTTGGGACAAGCTCTTAGAGCTTTGGAGGGGGTGAGAGAAGAGAGGAAGGGATGAAAATATGTGGGGGACATAGGGCTATATATAGGTGTAGATTGGAGGGGGTAAAAAGGTCTTTTGTCATCAAAACATTAATGTTAGGTCTTTAGTGACGGATTTATCTATCACTAAAGGTTTGAACATGGGCTGAAGATCCACGTGCACACTCGCCTCACCTTCGGCTGCCTCAACACCCTTGCACGATCTCGCCTCGCGATTGGATTGCTTAAAAATGATCTCGCCCACTTCTTTAGTGTAACCGCGCGCCTGTGCATGCGATGGAGCATGCAGAAGCGCGTCATCACGCGCTGATGGGAACACCATCATGAGCCATAACTAGTTCATTTTGATCCAATTAAGTCAGTAAATGCTCCTACATAATTACCAGAGAACCATAAGTCACTACATAACCATCTTGAGCGAAAGATAAGAAACCAGGGTTAAAACTATAAATTTACCATCATAACTTGAATACAGTACAACCACAAGTTTTCCTAGGGGGTAATTGAGGGTTAAATGGTCTTAAAAGGATAACAAGTGGGATAGAACAAACAGAAAAGGGTTTGCACGTGTTTTGAGAATTAAATGACTTTGAAACCCTAAAAATAGACTCTCTTAATTAACGATAAAATTCACCTAAACCCTCTAAAATTCATAGAAAAATATTCTCTAGGGTTTGGAACCTTCAATCTGACCATCAGAACCTGTTTTGGCCCAAAATAAAGTCTCAGACAGACATTTACCCTAATTTGGGTTTTTGCATAAATTACCTAGTATAACGCGGGCAAAATCAAAATCCAACTTCACCATTGGATTCCTTAGGTCCAAATTAGGTTTGTACCAAAATTTGGACTAAAGCTGAAGTTATCTTGACTTGGTCCTATCTGATTACATTTATGCCCTTAACTTTCAAAATTTTTACAAATAGGCCCCTAACTTCGTCATCGTCTTCACAATTAGGTCTCTGCCGCCATTACTCCTATTCCTACAAGCACCAGTGACCTAAAAATGGCAAGAACTCCCTGATGCCTTGACGGATCCCTTTCAAATTTGAAAGGGAAGTTCGTCAAGGAATTCTCTTTCTTTTGAGCCAAATCCCATGCCCTATAGCCTTCCCAATCTCTCATGCGAATGCATGAGAGATTTGGGTTTCCTACTCCGGTGACAATTCCAAGCTTGGAAGCTTGGCTTCCAAGCTTAGGATTCCCTCTTGAACCCTATAAAAGAGAGCCCAGGTCATGCCGAACTCCTTAAGCTCAATTTCGACCAGGATCTCCCCTGAATTCCTCTCTCTCGACCCGGCTGAAAAGCTCCTTGAGCTCTGGCGACCCTCCTTGTCTCTCCTCATCATCCGACCATAATACCATTGGTAGATCCCCCTTCCTCGCCTTCTTCCACGTCGCGCCATACCAGTGGACTCTTCTATCTCCTTCATCGTCGCCAACCTTCCCTCACTGGAGCACCTTCGTCTCCGACGCCGACCACACCATAACCAGCGCTGCCTCTGCCCTACTTCATCTACTAGCTACCCCTATCGACGCCTCATCTTCCGCTCATCATTCCCAGACAATCGCAACTTCATTTCAACCTCTAACTCACCCTAACACCCTTCGTCTTCCACCTCACCAGCGTACCTTTAGCGAGTTCACATGGCCACTACGGTCCACCAACCTAGTCGCCGTTCATCCCTACACCTCCGCCATGTCCCATAGAGCAAAATCCCTCTGGTAATTGAGGCTATTAGCCTCTCCTCAGTGCCACCGAACACATCCACTCTCACACACAGTTTGATTTCGCTACGCATGCATGGACTCCGCAACACCATACAACCACCATCGTTGCACTCGCCACTCCACGGCGATCCTTCCTGAGCCTTCTGATAGGGCCGAGAGGCCATTTTGCTTGATTTTAGGTTTCATCCTTCGCCGCCATTAATGAAGGAGCTCCAAGCAAGCTTGGAGCCATGTTCTTGCGGTGCGAGCTCTAGGATCTATCCCCAGGTTGCGCGGAAACAACTCACGAACACGTCCAGGTGGGCAATTGGACGCATTGACCATGCTAGCTGAGGCAATTGAAGGAAGACTTGCTGTTGCAGATGCACAAAGGAGAGGGACGCAGATAGTCCCACATCGTCAGCTGAAGAGCACCCTGTAGCGCTTAAATTATTTTTGTGTTTTAGGCTATTTGCCTCAGACACTGGGGGTGAGGTCCTTGCTCACCCGCTCACGTGCCTCGTCCGTGACACATTGCCCATGGACCTGGTGTGCTTGACCCACCTAAGCCTTCACTCCTCGACTGCAACCATGCCCGCAGCCCTAAACCCGGGTACGCTCCTACCCGATTACCTGACTATACCCTGAGTGGCCCTGGGAGGGTAGAGCCTAAGAGGAGAGAAAGAGAGTGAGAGCGCAGGGCAGGGGAGGGTTTTGCCCTGTGCAACACTTAGCCAAAACTTGTGATGGCTGCCTTCTGTGCGTGAAGGAAGAACAAGAAGAAGAGGAGAAGAAGAAACAGAGAAAGAAAGAAGAAGAGAGGAAGGCTTGAGCAGAAGAAGATAAAGAGAAGGTGTGGCACAGGAAGACCAACAGAAGAGAAGAAGAACAAGAAGAAAAGGAGAAGCTCAGAGAAAGAAAGAAGGAAGCTGCACAGGAAGAGGAAGAGACCCTTGAGTCTCTAGCACTGTAGCATATATTTAAGACGTTTGATACATTTGATTAGCATCTATTTGAGGCTTTGATTTAAGTGTTATTTGTGAGGAGTAATTGGTGATTTAAATCACCATTTTACTCCATTCTTTTGCATATTGATCCTGACATTATTCTTATTGCAATCTCTATTCTTGATTTAAATTGTGATCTTGAGTTTTGAATTCTATATTACTCCCTGTGTTTGACCTCGGACTTAAAATTTGAGTAATAAATTTATTTGTTTTCAAAGCGATTTCGACTATATTACAACGAAGTAATTTTAAAATACCGATTTATCGCTTAAACACGCACGTATGTGCTCCTCACCCATCCATCGTGCCATGTCACCTGCACTTCATCCAAGTTTCAATTGATCCGAACCTACGCGTCTGCTTGATTTGAAGCAGAGCGTGGATCAAACTCGTGCCCTTCGCTCGCGAAGAGGCACTTGCTAGCTGCGCTACGCTTCCACTTGTGGCTAGCGGAGGGTTTTGTGCACGAGCGACCATGGCCATTGGATGGCGACCCAACGGCCCAGATCCATCATGCAGTTAAGAAGGTAAAAGCAGTGGTGAGTCTTGAGCTGGTGTGGGCAGTTGAGATGGCGCCACGTGGCACCATCTTGGCTGTTCATCTTCTGTTCCTTGTCGATGGTGCCACGGATGTCACATTGGATCGATTTTCACACCGTAGGGCTGTGATCGTTGATTCGAATCCATCCGTGCAGTTGAATTTATCATCTGATGTACAAATTTAAACCATCTTGGCCCTTGATCTCTGATCTTCCTCGAATTATATCTGATGCTACGGAAGTTCGATCAGGGCGATCTTGGAGTCGTTGAACTTTGATTGTAGCCCTGATCAAATCTGTATGGTTGGATCTTCTATCCGAGGCCCCGATTGAATATCTCCAGGTTACCTAACCACAAAAAGAGAAAATTAACCTAAACTTTATACAATCTAGCCTAAATGCAAGATGATGCATGTTATGCAATATTTATAATGTATGATGCAACTCTATGCCTAAGAACGCATAAAAATAGATAGTTTATGTGATATAAACGTGTTTACATCACACCCCCATGCCTATCTTTTGCTAGTCCCTAGAAAAACTACATGCTATTTATAAGAGAATTAGGTTGGATTTCTTGGACAATAGTTATTTTTCAATGCTTAGAGATTTCAACTATGACTTGAATTATAGAGACACAACAGCGCCCAGGTGTCTGCCAAAATGCAGACTGCCTCAAGCCCTCGCCTTATTCAAAGAAGGATCTTTTTCTTCTTTTCTTCTTTTCTAATTTTTTTTTTATTTTTGAGTTTAGGGTTTCAAAGTAGCTTTCTACAGCCACTCAACCCACCCAAGACTCGAAGAGAACCCTAAGTTCTAATCATCTTTATGTGAAATGTGATAGACTCACTGATGGGCGATTAGAACAGACTTCGAGTTTCTATGCCCCTAGGTGATCTTGAAAAGAAATTATGCCTAAAGGTGTATCTATTCGACCAGTAGCTTTCTCCCTACTTTTATTTTTTTGGGGTCAACACAAGGGAAAGCCCAGTGTATATCTCCCTGGCTTTTTCTACTTCTCCGCTTCTTCCTAAGTGTTTTGAAATTTTACGTGCATTTCTTGAGTTGGGTTCTTGACAACCTACCAATGGGCTATTGCCCATTGTAACTTGCCAGCCATACTCGTGCGGTGAAGTGTGGCTTATTTCTTTTTTTCTTTTCTTTTCTCCTTTTCTTTTTTTTCTTTTTTCTTTTTAAGTAGGTGGCTTCGCTAATATAAGATTTACTTAAAGGCAGTAGGAAAAGAATGGTCATGTAACTGGGCTCTGGACAACCTACTAATGGGCTGTTACCCACGATAACTTGCCAGCCATACCACCCTAGAAGGTTCATTAGCTACCCAATTTTCGTAAAAATCGTCGAAAAGTGAGTCAGTGCAAATAGTGTGTAGATGCTTAGAATTAAAATCCCCTCAAATCAGAGGGCGGGTTGGTAAGTCATGTACTTAGCACCCCAACTTATTTAACCAATTAAAATCTGAATTTAGAATGTTGAGGACTCAAGAAACAAGTCCACATTTTAGTGGACACCCAGGCTGATTAAGCTCGAAGACCTGAAGGGTCTAAGTGCTCATATCATATAGTTTTATTCTCTAAGATTGAAAATTTTTTAAAGC
This sequence comes from Thalassia testudinum, assembly GCA_037157565.1. NCBI lineage: Eukaryota > Viridiplantae > Streptophyta > Magnoliopsida > Alismatales > Hydrocharitaceae > Thalassia > Thalassia testudinum. The sequence continues at coordinate 2,170,186 of JAZHRO010000028.1, forward strand.
CCAAGTTCTTTTTCTTAATTCCATAATTATTTTTTTAATAAATAAAAAGAAAACAAAAAGAATCTACAGAACCGATGAAATAATTCAGTGATGAATATCTACCCCCCAATGCTTATCTAATGCAATGTCCTCATTGTATTAAAAAAAAAATGAAACAGAGTGGAGTAGAGTAGAAAGCACCTGAATTACGTGAATAATAGGTCGGCTCTGAGATGAAAAGAAACTGTATACGTGCTGAAATTAGTGCCCTCAGCTAGGCACACTATACATAGAAGAAGAAATAAAGAATTCACAAGTGTAGGTCAGAATCAGAATAAAAAGATTCGCCTCAAGACCTGTCAACAGATGACCACAGATGTGGACCAGATTGTGATGCAAACCCATACCCCATGGTCGAGTATATCTAAGGTTTTGGATAAAAAATATCCAAAACTTGAGATCAGTATGCAAGCGAGGTCGGGCCTATGATTTGTGAGGATGCAACCCAAGACCAAAAAGTCAGGTTACAGAGAAATCAAGCTCAAAAGGATAATAAATGAATTTGTGCTTGGGTTGGACATCCTCTGAGTCATAAGGGTCCTGGTAGAAATTTGGGAGTTTTAGACAAATTGGAACCCTTAGACTCGATCTTTTGCTTCCTTCGGAATTGACTTCCTATTCACGCGGCTAGATCGTGTTTTAACAGATATCTCGTTGTAATATAGATGAACTTTCCGCGAAAACAAATAAAAATTTATAACTCAAAAATCAGAGTATCCGAGGTCAAACACAGGGAGCAATCTGAGTATTCCAAAACTTGAGAACACAACTTTTAAGTAAAAAGAAATGACTAGTTCAATAGAAGTGACATGATAATGATATGGAATGAAATTGCTCAAAAAGAATGGACGGCTGATATTGCATCAGACGTCTTAAAGTTATCTCTTAGATTCTTTTCTTCTGTTGGTGATTTGCTCCGCTATAGCTATGGTTGCTCCTTTTCTTTTTCTTGCGGCTAAGTCCTGGCTTTGCCTCTTCTTAGGTTGCCTTCTTTTTCTTCTTCTTCCTTTGCTTTCTTGCTTCTCCTCTTTGTCTGCCCCTTGATCTCTCTCTTCTTCTTTCTCTTGGTCTACCGCACCTCTGCTACAGGGAGTCCTTCTTTGCTTGTAGCGACTAAGTCCCTGCTTCCTTCTCTTGCTGCTTCCTCCTTAGTGTCCTCTTTCTACACAAGCACCACGCAGCAAAACCTACTCCCCTACCCTTCCTGCGCATCTCTCTCTCTCTGAATCTCTCTTTGGTACGCTTTCCCAGAGCTGGGTTATTGGGTCGGGTTGCACGACCGGGTCCAGGCGCACCGGCGTGGGTGTGGTGCTCGAGGAGTGCTCAGGAGGGTAGTCGGGTCGGGTCACCAGGTCCGTGGGATGAAGTCATGGACGAGGTGCGTGCGTAGGTGAGGAGGGACCTCACCCCAGTGTATTGGAGGCAATTAGACGATATCACAAAATCAATTTAAACTACTCAAGCGCCTTACGACTTACCGAGGTGGGACTAATGTTCCAATACTTTTTCTCGCGCGCCCGCAGGAGATCGTTCCTCCATTTGCAGCAGCTGCAGGCCTCGCAGCGCCACTCGCTGGAACAACTGACTTCACGAGACCTCCCCGAATCTGCTGGACATGGAATCCTGAAGTCCTTCAGCCTGGAGCGAGCTTGCAACCTCCTCGAGACACCGCTAATGGCAGCTGGAGCTCAGACCCTGCTCAACACAAAAAAAAGCTTGCACCTCTATTAGACCACAGGAGGACCTTCGCCATGTCACGGCGAAGGTGAGGCGGTAGGTGGCAGGCCACGGGGCGACCTAGGTCGCTATGGCCGGATGTATGGGTTAGGTTGGGGGGCAGTTGTGGTGGTGTAGGCGGTCTGTGGACGAGTGGAGGATGTTCAGTGGAGTGTGGCGGAGGTTGTGCGGTGGGTGGCGAGTCATGTGGGGTTGCAGAGTGACGGGAGCGTCTCACCGGAGGGTGGCCGAAGATGGGGAAGATGAGGGCGGACAGTGGCGGTCGAGGGGTGTTGTGTGAAATAAAATGAGGAAAATGAAAGATTGGAAGATAGGGAGCTTATCTAGATTGTTGGGAGTGAAGGGGGGCAGCAGAGATGGACGGCTCGTTTGTGCCGTCGTCGGAGAAGACAACCCTAAGGGAGATAACGGCGACGAGGAGGAGGATAGGAAGGCGTGACGCAGGAAGACGATGCGGAGTGAACCCTGCTACTGGTATGGCAGCAGAGCGACGAGAGGGAGGAGGAAGAATCGCTGGAGCTTGCAGGCTACTTGGTCGGAGAGAGGGGAGATGAATTTTGGAGGATTCTACGGCCAAAACAAGTTTGAGAGATTCGTAGAGGGTCGGGGGTCCTTTTATAAGTGCTGGCCGAGCTTCTGGTGCATGGAGGGCAAGCCTTCTGCCACCAATGTCTCATCGGAGAAGGAAGGTAGTTGGGATTCCAAATCTCTCGTGCATTCGCACGAGAGATTGGATAGAAATCAAAGATTGTGATTGGGCTCAGATGGAAGGGGATTCCTCAGAGAATCTCCCTTCCAAATCTGGGAGATCTCTGAGGGATTAGGGAGTATTCCCCCTCCCTTCCTCTCGAGAGAAGGATAACTCTGCATTAATGGCGGAGGGATCTTTTTGTAAGAGTGGTGAGGAAGCTAGGGGAGTTTGTGTAATGGTTTTCAAAAGATAGGGGCCAAAATGTAATTAGGTGTACTAATTTGCTAAGTAGGCCAAGATGACCTCCCCTTAGGTCCAAATTTTGGTACAAACCTAATTTTGATCTAAGGAATAGAATGGTGAAGTTGGATTTTAGGTTTGACCACGTTTGACTAGATATTTTGCATAAAAACCCAAATTAGGTCAATTGATGAGCTAGGACCCCAATCTAGGTCAAACTAGGTTCCAAAGGCCAAATTGAATTTTCTAAACCCTAGGGGATATTTTTCATGAATTTTAGAGGGTTTACTTGATTTTTATCCTGACCGAAACCTTGTTGAATTAAGCGGGTCTGTTTTAGGGTTACAAGATGTCATTTAATTCCTGGTTTGCATATAAACCCATTTCTGATTAAACCAACCCACATTTTATCTTATTCAGACCATTTGACCTATGTTCTGCTTCTGAAAAATCTCATTTATGTACTGTAATGGTAAAATTACAGTTTTAACCTTTATTTCATGTTTTCCTCTCAGAACACTTATTCCTTCCATTAAGCCCTTCTCTAGGTTATGTAGGAGCTTTTATTCGCTTTCTTGGGTCAAAATGAGCTAGTTAGGTCTCATGATGAGGCTCTCATCATACCCTCATGCCTAGCTTTTGCTAGTCCCTTAGCAAAATTTTAAGGCTTTAACTTCTGTTCTAGACCCTGAGTGTTTGTCATATGTTATGATAAGTGCTTTTCTTTTTCTTTTGTGATTAAGCTAGAATGCTGACAATAGGCCTAGAGGTACTCAAGTATCAACCAAAATCCGTACCTGACCTGCTTTAGCCTCAGTCTTCTGCAAAGGTTTTTAAGGCCTGCAGAAACTATCCTAGGGTTTGTTGGACTCCGCAGTTAAAGCACCCGTGCTTGAGACATTTTTAGCCTAGGTTCAGTTTGCAGTGCATTTTTGTAAGAGAGAGACAGAAGGTTTATTTGTTTGGAGAGTTTTCTCTCTCTTTTCTTTTTATTTCTAGCTTCGGATTGGCTTCTCAACACTGTCTGTATCGGATTCCTCGTCCCCATCATCATCCTCAAGGGTCCCTAGCTATCGATGCTTCTAGATAGCACCGCCCATGGCAACCCCCAGAACCCTGGCTTTCGAGATTTTGAGATAATCCCACCCATGGAGTTCCGTGGCCGAATTCAAACCCTGGCGATCAACATTTTGTGATAATGCCGCCCATGATATCTGAACAAGCAGAGTGCCTACATGCCCCCGGTAGGATATTTAAATATCCTAAGAGACAAGCACCGAGGAGATGATATGTTGTTATGCATCTTCGAGGGGAATTTCCCACCTCTCCGCGCTGGGAACTCGTCCAAATCAACTTGTGTTGATCGGTTGCTCCTAATTTAGGTTACTTTTTCAGAACATTGAAATGCTTTTTGAGTGATTTTGATATTTATGTGCACTGAACCAGACTGTGTGTGAATTGGGGTGCTTAGGTTACCGAATCCTGCAAACCAAAGGTCAGTTAACGAGGCCGAATACTTCCTAAGCCTTAGACCTAATACTTAAGCTTCGCATTTTCCCTAACCTCTTGAGGATTATCCAGATTTTAGCGGATACGTGAATTTTTAAGCTAAAGAGTCTACCCCAAGAGGCCCAAGACCAGCATTCCTGCTAATCTCTTGTTATGTCTCCTTAGCACTTTTCTTTTATTTTTCTCTTTTCTTGATCTAGTCTAGAACTTCAGTTAATCCCTTAATCTTTTACTAATGACTATCTCTTTTTCTTTTTCATTTTGTGCTCATTTTTTGGCATTTTGCTCTTTTCCTCCTCTCATTTTGTATGGCCTGAATTGTTTCTCCCCCTCCTTATTTCTTTTTTTCCTTTTCCAAGATTTTTTTTTTTGAGTTGAAACCTTTTCTTGATATGAATTTTCCTGACATTTTTCACTTTCATACCCCCCCATGCCTAAGATTTGCAATGTTCCCATTGTAAATTAGGTGGGTTCAACTTCAGCTTAGTTCATGCATTAGGACAGGTGTTGGGTGAGCGAATGGGTCGAAGTGATTGTTGCGAACAATTTCTAATCTCGGGTAGGGGTACCTGAGGTGAAGTCGGTTGTTCTAATGGATGAACCCTAAAGTGCAGTATGAATTCCATGTAGAAATGTCAGAAAAGGTTTCTGGTTTTTCAAAGAATGACGGGTTGCCTCCCATTAAGCGTTGAGTTTTACGCCATCGGCTGGGCGCAATGAGCTCAAGGAGAATGGAGGGTAAAGGATGACTCAGCCAAATTTGTATCGGTCATGTCAATGAACGATTTGAGTCTCTGACCATTCATAACAAAGGGTTCGGAATCGTGGCTGAGTGGGCTGATTTCAATGGCTCCATTTCCAAAGATTTTTCGTACTAGGTAGGGTCCGACCCACTTAGATCGTAGCTTTCCTGGGAATAATTTGAGTCAAGCATCAAGGAGTAAAACCTTTTGACCAGGATGAAAGATCTTTCTAGAAATGTGTTTGTCATGAAAAGCTTTAACCCGTTCTTTGTAAATTCGTGAGTTCGCATACGCATCATGGCGTAATTCATCGATCTCGCTTATTTAAAGCCTTCTGTGGGTTCCAGCCTTAGAAAGATTTAAATTGCAATTCCGTACTGCCCAATAGGCTTTATGCTCCAATTCGATGGGGAGGTGACATGCCTTCCTGTACACCAGTCTGAAGGGAGACATTCCTAATTGCGTCTTGTGGGCGGTCCTATAGGCCCACAATGCTTCTGGAAGTAGAGAAGACCGATCTTTTTTGTCAGGTCGAACAGTAACCTGAAGGATTTTCTTGATCTCTCGGTTTGATAGCTCAGCTAGACCATTAGTTTGGGGGTGGTAGGGAGTAGAGATTCGATGCAACACCTCGTATTTGATCATCAGTGACCTAAACTGAGCGTTTGCAAAATGGTCCCTCCATCGGAAATTATTGCTCGTGGAATCCTGAACCTTGAGAAGATGTTTTGATGAATGAATTTGATAACAACCTTATGATTATTGGTTCGGGTCGGAATGGCTTCTATCCACTTGGACACGTAGTCAACAGCGAGTAAGATGTATTTGAAGCCATCTGAGATAGGGAAGGGTCCCATGAAATCAATCCCCTAGATGTCAAAAATTTCGCATGCCAGGATTGGCTATAGAGGCATCATGTCTCGATGGCTCATGTTGCCCAAGGTCTGGCAACGGGTACATGCCTTACAGTGATCGTATGCATCCTTGAAAATTGTGGGCCAGTAAAAGCTACACTGGAGGACTTTTTATGTGGTTTTGTGTCCTGAGAAATGTCCACCGCATGCCTGGTCATGGCAAAAGGAGAGTATGACTTTGATTTCTACTTCTGCGACACACAGTCGATTTATCTGATCAGCACTGATGCGGAATAGATACGGGTCTTCCCATAGGTAATACTTATCATCGGAACGTAATTTGTCCTTCTTGGCCTTCGACCAATTGGACGGGATCTGATGTGATGCCAGGTAATTCACTATATCTACGAACCATGGAAGGCCTGTATTGATAGTCAGGAGGTGCTCATCAGGAAAGTATTCTGTGATGGGTCCGGAAGGGTCAATTATTTCAAAAGGAAGGCAGGACAAGTGATCAGCTACCACATTTTGCTTTCCAGCTTTGTCACGAATCTCGAGGTCAAATTCTTGCAACAGCAAGATCCATCTGATTAATCGAGGTTTTGCATCCTTCTTTGCAAGGAGAAGCCTCATAGCTGTGTGATCCGAGTATATGATAACACGGGAACCCAGAAGGTATGATCTGAATTTTTCTAGGGCAAATATTACAGCTAGCAGCTCTTTCTCAGTAACCATGTAGTTACACTGAGCCTCATCCAGTGTTTTCCTAGCATAGTAAATGACCACGGGTTTCCCATCAATTTTCTACCCCAAAATCGCTCCTACAGCGAAGTCAGATGCATTGCACATGATCTCAAAGGGTTGAGACCAATCAGGGGACTGTAGGATCAGGGCTTGGGTGACTCGGTCACGAAGGATCTCAAATGCTTGAGTGCATTCCTTGGAAATTTTGAAAGGCACATCCTTGGAGAGAAGAGTGGTCAGGGGGCATGCGATTTTTGAAAAATCAGGGATAAATCGACGGTAAAAATTGACATGCCCCAAAAAGGATCGGATGTCCTTAATCGAGCTAGGCATAGGGAGCTTGGAAATCAGGTTAACCTTAGCTCGATCGACTTGTATGCCTTTCTCCAAGCTTAGATGTCCCAGGACAATTCCCTCAGGCACCATGAAATGGCTCTTTTCCCAGGAAAGAACCAAATTCACATCGATGCATCGCTTGAGTATTTGGACCAAGTGTTGGAGGAAATCGTCAAATGATGCTCCAAAAATTGAAAAGTCATCCATGAAGACTTCCAGATAATCACCTATCATATCTGAGAATATGGCAAGCATGCACCACTTAAAGGTTGCAGGTGCATTGCAGAGACTGAAAGGCATCCTTCGAAATGCGTACGTCCCGAAGGGGTAGGTGAATGTGGTCTTTTCTTGGTCTTCTGGATGGATTGCCACCTAGTTGTAACTGGAGTACCCGTCAAGAAAATGGAAGAACCTATTTCCTGCTAGTTTCTCGAGGATCTGATCAATAAACGGTAGTGGGAAATGGTCCTTCTTCATGGAGGAATTGAGTCTTCTGTAATCAATGCAGGCTCTTCAAGAGTTAGCTATTCGGGTAGGAATGACCTCTTCGATTTTAGTTGTGATGATGGTAAGTCCAGCCTTTTTAGGCACCACTTGTATTGGACTCACCCAACGGCTGTCGGAGATCGGGTAGATGATCCCTACATCTAACCACTTTGTGATCTCCTTTTTCACGACCTCTTACAGGTTAGGGTTTAAACGTCTCTGCATTTCTCTTAAAGGTCGTGCGCCATCTTCTGTGTAGATTTGATGTGTGCAATACGAAGGGCTTATGCCAGTTAAATCATCGAGAGTCCATCCAATGGCTCTACGATATTGCTGGAGAACAGTAATCAGACGGGATTCCTGATCAGGTGTGAGTCGAGAGTTGATAATCACAGGAAATGTCTGATTGGAACCTAAAAAGACATACTTTAGATGCTCAGGAAGGGGCTTGAGTTCCATGACAGGATTGTCAGCAGCAGCGGGTGGTTCAAGGTTTGTGTTAGGAACAAGGGTCGGAGTCATGGGTGTGTCTAGATCATGTTCGCACTCCTCTGTTTGTGAGTTTTGATCTTCTAGCGGTTGATCAGGGATAATCAGGTTGTCCTCTGTATGCGATTCATTAACCACAGCTCTAATATCACATATTTGCTCTATAACCCCGCAATTAATCCCTTGTTGGGCCTTAAAGATGTCAATCTTCAGAGTTTGATTCCCAAATTTTAATTCTATTTGGCCCTCTTCGCAGTTTATGTTGGCCCTAGCAGTGGCCAAAAAGGGTCTCCCTAATATGATTGGTGTATCCCTTGGGTTCTCAGGTGCATCCATATCCAGAACTATGAAGTCCACCGGGAAGTAGAAATCCCGTACCCTAACAATGACATCCTCGAGTATTCCTTTAGGTGACTTGATGGATTGATCGGCTAACTGCAACGTCACCTCAGTCGGTTTAAGTTCGGACTCTTCAAGGTGGTCAAGGAGGGATGTAGGTATTAGATTTATGGAGGCACCTAGATCTAGTAAGGCTTTATCAAATTAGGTTTCACCAATTTTACAAGAAATCAGGGGAGTTCCTGGGTCTTTAGCCTTGGGTGGGAGTTTACTCAAGATGACAGAGCTGGCTTGCTCTGACAGTACGATCGGATTCCCATCCTTGGTTCACGACTTATGTTTAGGTGTACATACGTCTTTCAAGAATCTTACGTAAGCCGGTATGTGGCGAATTGCATCCATCAAGGGGATGTTTATCTGGACCTATTCAAAGAGCTTGACCAGATCCTCCTCGGGGGCCACGGGTTTGGTTATCCTTTTTCCTTTGGTCAAGGCCTCAGGAAATGGAATCCTAGTTGGTTCCTTTGGAATAAGTCCAGGTTCTTGATCTGGGACAGGGGTATCCTGGATAACTATCCTAGTGTTTTGGCTACTACCAGGCTTGGGGTGGTTCGGATAATGTGGGTCTTGGGTTGTTTTACCATTACATGTCGTTACAGAGTTTAATCCGGCCTGGTTTTGGTTTGGGTTTGGTAAGTGGGGTGGCTGCTGCTGAAATCCCGCATAAGATGTCGAAGCTTCCATCCCGTCTAGTGATGGAGCAGCAGGGGCCTGATAAATCAAATGTGCGTGGCCTAAATTTGGGTTCATAACGGCCCTCTAGGTCGGCACGTTATTTGGGTTTGGTAGAGGTTGTGAAGGAAGGGTGCCAGGTTGGTGGGAATTTGCCATCTGGGCCAGTTGGTTGCGAGCCTCTGTGATCTCGTCCTTGTGCTATTTTTGCATTGTCGCATTCATCTTTTGAATGTCAGCCATTGCTTGAAGGATAAGAGTCATTTGATCCTGGTTTGGCCCGGTTTGATAGGTGGGATTGGGCCGAGGTTGAGGCGGTTGATATGGACGAGGGGCTTGTGGACGGGGCTGATACGGTGGTCTTTGAGTCTGAGAATTTCCCGTCCACTGAAAGTTGGGATGATTTCGCCATCCAGGGTTGTAGGTATTGGAGAATGGGTCATTCTGGATGGCGTTGAGGTCCTCGCAAGTCTGAGGAACCTCAGGAAAGTCAAAATACGAGGGTTCAGAGTTCCCCCAACTCGAGTAGAATGGATCGGAGGTCACTCCGGTCTGAGAGTCAGACGGGGGTGGATACGGGTCCATCCCCTTAGAAGATTGGTGGTAGATGTTTTGCACAGTTTCCCTCGCCAGAGGTGTTCGTGAAAAAGAGTTCTGCACCTAGGTGGCTCGCTACAGTTGCTGAGTTAGCTCGTCCACCTTCTTCTCTATGATAGAAACCTTGTCCAACTGACTGGCCATCAGTTCCAAGTCGACGGATGTAGACATGTCCTGCGTCTCATGTGCCCCTCTCAAATTCGTCGATGCACGGGCATTCGTCCTGTCGAATAAGCCCATGGAGTCATTATTAATGGAGTTCTAGCACATGTTTTCGAGAATCTCCCACACCGTGTCCTCATGTTGACCCATGATGTTTCCTCCCCATGTTGCATTGACGAATAATCGAATGTCTTCACAGAGTCCCTGGTAAAAGACTAGACTTGTTCCCATTTAGGTACTCCGTGATGGGGGCACTTTCGCATGAGATCTAAGAATCGGTCCCATGCTTCGTGAAGAGGTTCTCCCATTTGTTGAGTGAAATGGGTGATCTGGTGGTGCAAGGCATTTGTCCGGCCAATGGGGAAGAACTTTTTCAGGAATTCGGACTGAAGTTCCTCCCATGTGTTGATCGGACGGGTCTGAGTTTGATACCAATGGGCGGCCTTGTCCAGGAGGGAGAAAGAAAATATTTTCATGAGTAGGATATCCCGATTTTGTGGATCTGACCCGAAGGTCTGGGCCAGATGCTTGAGTTGTTTAATGTGTTGGAATGGATCCTCGGAGTTAAGCCCATGAAACTTTGGTATGGCATGAATCATATTGGGCTTCAATTGAGAATTAGGACCTCCAATTGGGATTCGGACTTGAGGCTCGATCGCTACCGCAGCGGGATTATAGTGATCTCGCATCATTGGTCGCTGCGGCTGGTTTACAAAGTTTTGAAAGAGATCATTCAAGTGTTGAAGCTGGTGCTCAAGGATGTTCTCTTCTTTAATGGGTTGTGCCATGATGGAAGAAGAAGGAGAACTTGGTTCTGAATCAGATGAAAGATTTATGTGGTGAGGTTGCTGCACAAACAAGGGCGTCGAGGCTTAGCCTCGACGAGAGTGAATTTCTAAAGGAGGTCTTAAGGACCTCCTACCGAACATGCACCGAAGGATGTGATGAGATTAGAAGGTGCTGGATCCAATTGAGACACCCAAAAATTTTTGGGTGACTATGGAGGTTCGGGGCAGATGATACCCCTTAGTCAGAAAGGTCGTCCACTTGAGAAGTACCTGGGCAGCCAAAGAGGGAGAGTCCTGCAAAGACCCCTACACGATAGAGCATCCCCACGAGTTACAGGGTTTCCCCACCCGACCTCTCTTGTTACAAAGATTCCAGGTAGACTAGAATGGTGACCTTTACCTCTTAAGTGTACCTTTTTTACTTTAAGATCAAGGTGCTTAAGGTTCCACTTGAACGTTTAGGTCTTTTGAGTGAGAAAGTGACCTAATTTTAAGGTTGGTTGACCCAAAGGATCAACTTCACCTCTTGTTCCTTTGAGAGCTTTTGGGTCCTTTCTTTTAGGGTTCAAATGGATTTAAAAACCTGATTTGCTTAGGGTTTCTCTTGTATAGATCTTTTCAAACAAGGTTTAGGCACACCTCTTTTTGGAAAATTTTTTTTCTTTATTTAAGAGAAGATGTGTCTCTAAAAACCCTAGCTTTGCAATCCTTAGGTTGGCTCTAGTTGGTCCAATTTAGTTGCCTCAAAAATTGGTATCTAGGGCTCAATCAAGAAAGTTTTAGCCCTAGTTACCTTAGTTGGATGTGCAGTTCAAGATGTGTTGAAATGAAAATCAGGAAACTTTGATGAATTACTAAGTATGAAATAGGTAGCCCTAGGTTGATTCTTCTATGTTCCTTTTCAGACTTTGAGGGGGTTAAGAGAGAGGGCTAATGAAAGTTACCTATTCCTTGGTGTGGCTATTGTGCAGCTGCTCTTCTTTTCTCTACTTTCCCTGAGACAAGCACAACAAAAGAGAGGAATTAAGTTAATATTGAATCAGAAGTTGTGATCAAAAGCTTTAGAAGTGTCCGTTGCTCCCCGACAACGGCGCCAAAATGTTCACACGGCTAGACCGTGTTTTAACAAATATCTCGTTGTAATATAGATGAACTTTCCACGAAAACAAATAAAAATTTATAACTTGAAAATCAGAGTATCCGAGGTCGAACACAGGGAGCAATCTGAGTATTCCAAAACTTGAGAACACAACTTTTAAATAAAAAGAAATGACTAGTTCAATAGAAGTGACATGATAATGATATGGAAAGAAATTGCTCAAAAAGAATGGACAGATGATATTGCATCAGACATCTTAAAGTTATCTCTTAGATTCTTTTCTTCTGTTGGTGATTTGCTCCACTGCAGCTATGGTTGCTCCTTTTCTTTTTCTTCCTTAGTTGCTTCTGCTCCTCTTCTTTTTCAATCTCTTCTTGATTCTCTTCTTGCAGCTAAGTCCTGGCTTTGCCTCTTCTTAGGTTGCCTTCTTCTTTTTCTTCCTCTTCTTCCTTTGCTTTTTTGCTTCTCCTCTTTGTCTGCCTCTTGATCTCTCTCTTCTTCTTTCTCTTGGTCTGCCGCACCTCTGCTACAGGGAGTCCTTCTTTGCTTGCAGCGGCTAAGTCCCTACTTCCTTCTCTTGCTGCTTTCTCCTTAGCATCCTCTTCCTGCACAAGCACCATGCAACAAAACCTACTCCCCTACCCTTCCCACGTGTCTCTCTCTCTCTCTGAATCTCTCTTTGGTACGCTCTCCCAGAGTCGGGTTTTTGGGTCGGGTCGCGCGCCCAGGTCTAGGTGCACCGACGTGGGTGTGGTGTGCGAGGAGTGCTCAGGAGGGTAGTAGGGTCGGGTCACCAGGTCTGCGGGATGGAGTCACGGACGAGGTGCGTGTGTAGCTGAGGAGGGACCACACCCCAGTGTATTGGAGGCAACCAGACGATATCACAAAATCAATTTAAACTACTCAAGTGCCTTATGACTTATCGAGGTGGGGCTAATGTTCCACTACTTTTGCTTGCGCGCCTGTAGGAGATCGTTCCTCCAATTGCAGCAGCTGCAAGCCTCGCAGCGCCACTTGCTGGAACAGTTGACTTCGCGAGACCTCCCTGAATCTACTGGACCTGGAATCCTGAAGTCCTTCAGCCTGGAGAGAGCTTGCAACCTCCTTGAGTCATCGCTAATGGCGGCTGGAGCTCAGATCCTACTCAACACAAAAAGAAGCTTGCAGCATTATCAGACCACATGAGGACCTTCGCCTTGTCACGGCGAAGGTAAGGCGGTAGGTGGCAGGCCACGGGGCAGCCTAGGCGTGCGTGCCTAGGTCGCTCTGTGGCCGGATGTATAGGTTAGGTCCAGGGGCAATTGTGGTGGTGTAGGCGGTCTGCGGATGAGTGGAGGATGTTCAGTGGATTGTGGTGGAGGTTGTGCAGTGGGTGGCGAGTCGTGTGGGGTTGCGGAGTGACGGGAGCATCTCGTCGGAGGGTGGCTGGAGATGGGGAAGATGCGGGTGGACAGTGGCGGTTGAGAGGTGTTGTGTGAAATAAAATGAGGAAAATGAAAGATTGGAAGATAGGGAGCTTATCTGGATTGTTGGGAGTGAATGGGGGCAGCGGAGATGGATGGCTCATTTGTGTCGTCGTCGGAGAAGACGGCCCTGAGGGAGATAACAGCGACGAGGTGGAGGACAGGAAGGCATGCGCTGGAGCGGCGCGATGCGGGAAGACGAGGCGGAGTGAACCCTGCTGCTGGTATGGCAGCAGAGCGACGAGAAGGGGGAGGAAGAATCGTCGGAGCTTGTGGGCTACTTGGCCGGAGAGAGGGGAGATGAGATTTATAGGATTCTACGGCCAAAACAAGTCTGAGAGATTCGCAGAGGATCGGGGGTCCTTTTATAAGTGTTGGTCGAGCTTTTGGTGCGTGGATGGCAAGCCTTCTGCCACCGACGTCTCGTCGGAGAAGGAAGGTAGTTGGGATTCCAAATCTCTCATGCGTTCGCACGAGAGATTGGATAGAAATCAAAGATTGTGATTGGGCTCAGATGGAAGGGGATTCCTCAGAGAATCTCCCTTCTAAATCTGGGAGATCTCTGAGGGATCAGGGAGTATTCTCCCTCCCTTCCTCATCGGAGAAGGATTCCTCCCCATTAATGGTGGAGGGATCTGTTTGTAAGGGTGGCGAGGAAGCTAGGGGGATTTGTGTAATGGTTTTCAAAAGATAGGGGCCAAAATGTAATTGGGTGTACTAATTTGCAAAGTAGGTCAAGATGACCTCCCCTTAGGTCCAAATTTTGGTACAAACCTAATTTGGACCTAAGGAATCCAATGGTGAAGTTGGTTTTAGGTTTGATTACGTTTGATTGGACATTTTGCATAAAAACCCAAATGAGGTCAATTGATGAGCTAGGACCCCAATCTAGGTCAAACTAGGTTCCAAAGGCCAAATTGAATGTTCTAAACCCTAGGGGATATTTTTTCATGAATTTTAGAGGGTTTACTTGATTTTTACCCTGACCGAAACCTTGTTGAATTAAGCGGGTCTGTTTTAGAGTTACAAGATGTCATTTAATTCCTGGTTTGCACATAAACCCATTTTTGATTAAACCAACCCGCTTTTTATCTTATTCAGACCATTTGACATATGTTCTGCCTTTGAGAAATCTTGTTTATGTACTGCAATGGTAAAATTGCAGTTTTAACCTTTATTTCATGTTTTCCTCTCAAAACACTTATTCCTTCCATTAAGCCCTTCTCTAGGTTATGTAGGAGCTTTTATTCTCTTTCTTGGGTCAAAGTGAGCTAGTTAGGGCTAATGATGAGGCTCTCATCATACCCCATATCATCATTTCCCAACTCCTATCCTCCTCATTCAGACTTTCAAATTCTGGGACCTCCTATATATTAATCACCCTATCTGAATTTTCCAAGTCTAAAAGATGTGACTGAATCAGAATGCACTTGGGTTTAGTGATTTCAAGATCAAAATCTTCAGTAAGATCAAAAGGGTGTAATTGAGGAATGGGGCTTTGAATTGAATCCTTCATGAAATCAAGATCTTAATCCACCATGCGAGCCTCAACAGGATCAAGTTCCTCAATTTCAAGGCCGTCAAATGATTTATCTAATTCCTCAGGCCTAGTTGTCTCACTAAAATAATGTTCTGTAAACTCATGTAAGACTTCGCATAATGATTCTTCACCTTCAGAATCAAAGAAATCTAAATCCACATTGATGTATGTCTCAAAATCATTAATCACTTTCTGATCCATGGAGATATACGTTTCCTCGTACCCTGGCTCAGGGATTTCAGGTGAAGAAATCAGATCATCCTTATTTGATTGCTCTAGAACAAACTGGTCAATCTCGATCTCGTAACATGTGTCCCCCCCAATAGGTGCCTGAGTGGGTTCTGACATTGGCTCTCCTAAAGGGGGTTCATCCTGGGAATCAACCCAAGATTGAACTAAAGCAACCACAAATTTCATCCTTAATTTAGATAACTTCCCAAGTAAAAACTCACCAAGGCCCTTATCCTTAACATACTTGAGCCAATTCAATAGATACTTGTTAAGATCGTCAATCATTTCAATTAGGGGCTCCAATTCTTCAGGGCAAGGCGTTGGCTGAGTTTCTAAAGATTGTATGGTATTCCTCAAGTTAGCCAACACCCTCTCTTGGACCTGGTTAACCTGAACCACATGGTTTGGTTCAAGGTTGGGTGGGCTTGGGTTTAGTGCAGGGGAGTTAACGAATTGAGAATCTTCATACCATCCCTGATAATAGGTCATTTCAGGTTGTTCATAAGGTGGTGATGACCTATAAGTAGTGTAATATGAGGAAGGGTAAAGATCAGCATATCCTTCTTGATTGTTGATCATATTAGGTTGTCCAAATGAGGGTAGTGATCTATAATCGATGTAGCTCAGAGAATGATAAGAATCAAGATTATGGTGTCCAGGGTTAGACCCTGAACATGGAGGTCCAGAACTGTATTCCCAATCAAGATTATCCCAACTAGAAGATGGATAAGAATAAGTTTGGTTGGAATAATAATCATTTTGGGAATAAGTAGTGGTAGGAGGGTAGGAGTGGAAGTGTGAATAGGATGTGGAAGGATCCATGATGGAATGAGAGCAAGAAAGGTGTCCTGCAATACAAACAAACAAATCTGTCCTTAAGTGGGCTACCCTAAAGACCTATAGACTCCCAAAACCCATCTTGAGATGAAGAAACGATTTGATCTATTTCTTTCCAGTCAATCCAACCAGTTAGAGGGAGAGACTGGGGAGAAGGTTCTTCCTTTGGCTTGCGCCTCCGGTTCCTAGGGTACCCCCCAGCCTCGATCATTTTATTCTACTCCCCTAGCTAGACATCAAATTGAACGGTAGAAATAGACTAATTGAAAATAATCTCAATTTGGGCTCCGAAAAGCGAGTTCAATCCTTAGGGCCAACGCCTACTCTATTTTAATTAGGGTTAGGTTTGAATTTGCTTTGGAATGTGATGGGCCCTTTATCTGGGTTGTGCCTTTAATGATTGATTGATATAAGTGTGCGTGCACAACCAGTGATTTTCGAGCAAGATTATTTTTGGATGCGGTGAATTTTAGGGTTCAAATCTTGCTTAGTGGCTTTTAGGATTCAACTTTAAGTATATTCAATCAAGTTCAATTGGCACACTAGGTTTTGAAAGCATAAGTAAAGATGTTTTCTTTTTAAGCTTAAAAGAATGTGGAGTGCCTGGTAAATCCCTAAAAGTTGAACCTATGTGGCAGCTACTTGATGAAGTGATTTTAATTGAAGTGGTGCGGCCCAAACAACTCAAATAATTGGCCTGATGCACCACTTAATTAGGCACACAAATGATTACCTAATCTGATTTCTACTCAATTATGTGTTTGGGTGTGTGTACTGATCCCAAAGATCGATTTACTAGTTGAGTTTGAAAATCAGAAGAGGTTGTGTAGCTCTGTGAGATATTTTTTTAATTTTTCTTTTATATGTGGAGGGTGAGGTGGGTGGAGGTGACAAACAAACAAACAAACGAAAACTAACCTTAGAGTTTATATGAACACCTAGGTTGATTTTTGTTTGTATTATTATGTGGTGGAATGAAAACTAGTGGGTGGGGAGGTGGGGGTAAACTTACAAACCCTTCAACAGCACTTTACTCCAATCTACCGCTTTTGCTCGTCTCAAGAGAGAGTACCTACAATCACAATAAGAAAGGAGAGAAGTGAGGTAAAAGATAAGTAAGGAGAGAAAATGTGAAAAATCAAAGAGCATCGCCTCGCCGGCAACGGTGCCAAAATGTTGAAGTAGAAGATTTATGCAAAAAGGGATTGGATTTTGAAAAACCCGTCGTCGTAGTATGATTTGCAAAGAAATCTGTCAACAGATAAATTTATACCTAAACTCTAAGAATTCCAGGTTGAACACAGGGAGGCAGACGTTTGATTAAAAAAATACGCATTTGTTTTATTTGTCACAAAATAGATTAGCTAGTCGAAAACTAGCTATCTATTTAATAAATAATCAATAGAAGAGAGAGAGAATATTACAAATAAAAATAAAAGAGAGGTAGAATAAACATGGATTTCATCATCAAATGTTGTTCATTACACTAATCATTACAACTAAAAAGTAGGAAATCTACGCTAGAAATTAGTAAATCTACTTTAGAAAGTGGTCAAGAGAATGGAGAGAGAAGTATCCTCCTCGACGACTGCTTGGAGGACGAGCCGGACGGAGCGATGTCTGGAAGATGGAGGTCGAAGTGGGAAGAAGGAGAACGAAGCGGGAAAAACCAGGGGCAAGGCAGGACGTCATCGTTGCGGGATCCACTTCCTAAATGGAGTGAGAGGACAATCGTGGGATGCTCCACGAAGGAGGGAGAAGGTGAAAATTTTCTAATTTTAACTCTAATGGAGCATCCCAGGTTTGGGACAAGCTCTTAGAGCTTTGGAGGGGGTGAGAGAAGAGAGGAAGGGATGAAAAATATGTGGAGGTCGTAGGGCTATATATAGGTGTAGATTGGATGGGGCAAAAAGGTCTTTTGTCATCAAAACATTAATGTTAGGTCTTTAGTGATGGATAAATCCGTCACTAAAGGCCTGAACGTGGGTTGAAGATTCATGTGCATGCTTGCCTCCTCACCTTCGGCTGCCTTAATGCCTACGCACGATATCACCTTATCAGTCGTCCGATCATGAGATCGAATGGCTTAAAAACGATCTCGCCCCCTTCTTCTTCAGTGTAACCATGCACTCGTGCATGCGATGGAGCGTGTAGAAGCATGTCATCACGCGCGTATGTGCTCCTTGCCCATCCATCGTGCCATGTCGCCCGCGTCTACGTTGCCCACACTTCATCCAACAGTTCAATTGATCCGGACTCGTGCATCTGCTTGATTTAAAGAGGAGCACGGATCGAACTCGTGCCCTACGCTCGCGAAGAGGTGCTCGCCTGCTGCGCTACTCTTCCATTTGAGGCGAGCGGAGGGTTTTGTGCATGAGCGACCATGGCCGTTGGATGGTGATCCAACGGCCTAGATCCATCAAGCGGTTGAGAAGGGAAAAGCAGCGGCGAGTCTTGGGCTGGTGTGGGTAGCTGAGATGGCACCACATGGCACCATCTTGGTCGTCCATCTTCTGTTCCTTATAGATGGTGCCACGGATGTCGGATTGAACTGATTTTCACACCATTGGGCTGCGATCGTCTATCCAAATCCATCCGTGCGGTAGGATTTACACCACCTTGGCCCTTGATCTCTTACCTTCCTTGGATTATATCTGATGCTACGGAAGTCCAATCAGGGCGATCTTGGAGTCGTTGAATTCTGATTGTCACCTTGATCAGATCCGTACGGTTGGATCTTCGATCCGAGGCCCCGATTGAATATTGCCCTATTACCTGACCACAGAAAGAGAAAATTAACCTAAACTTTATACAATCTAACCTAAATGCAAGATGATGTATGTTATGCAATATTTATAATGTATATGCAACTCTACGTCTAAGAATGTGCAAAAATAGACAGTTTATGTGATATAAACATGTTTACATCAAAGGGGTTGTTGAGGGTCGACGTGGCTGGCATGGGTTGTCAATAAAGGTCAAGGAGAGCACTCCGGTCGTTTTATCAGAGAAGGAGGTGGCCCGAGGTGGTGTAGCTGGTGAGGGGGACGGCGTGCACTTTGGGTTCCTTGCGTGAAGTTTTAGTTGGTGTGAACTGAGGAAGAAGAAGATGAAGGGTGAAGGTGGCCACAGGTGTGCGTGGGGAGGGTCATGGAAGATGATGGCTGGTGTGAGGGCTTGGGGAACGGTGATGAAGTGTTGGGTTATGTTGAGTTGTAGGTGGTGGTGGCAGGAGGTTGAATACAAAGAGGAAAAGGTGTAGGAGGTGTTGATGGTGGTTTGGATGGTGTTGGTGGTAGTGATTGTGTGCGCACTATCACCGCACACACCACAGCAGGGGAAGGGTGGAGGTGGGTGCATAGAGGCCATGGTGCACGCTGGAGGTTCACGGTGTACGCAGGGTCCACGGTGGTGGCGAGGGAGGAAATCCCTGCAAGGGGAAAGATGATCCTCCTTAAATGATGGCCCACCCTCTTTTTAAAAAACTCCGATGTTTGTTTACTTCGGCCAAAAGGTTCTCCAACCACTCAGAGAAGATCGCAAGTAGTTGGAATGCCCGGATACATATGGCGATATCTTCATCAGACGTCCGATCTGAGCTCCAGATGCCTTAAAAAGTGTAGACATTAGTGAGTTTATGATGGCGGTTCTTAGACATCTGATTTGAGCTCCAGATGTCTTATAGAAGCAGAATGGATGTTTGAATGATGCTTTCGTGTTTTAATAACTATTGTACCTAGCCTGCATCTATCAAATATATTATGTTATCATACCATATGTTATTAAATGTAAAATTGGTGCATAAAATTATACGTAGACTAAGATGAATTACCATTTAACTCTTAATCATTTATAAACTAAAATCAGATAATTAAAGAGTACTTATGTCAAATAATGGTCCACTAAAGTGGACTTATCAAATGCCCCCAGGCCTAAGTTTTGCTAGTCCCAAGCAAAAAATGAATGCAAGGTGAATGATGGTATCAAAAAGATTTCTTCTTTTCTTATTCCAAACATTTAGAGATCCAGACAAATGTGAAGTGATAGTATCCTAGGTAACAAATCCAAGTGAAAAACCAACTTATATTTACAATTCGTGCTTAACCCTCAATAAAGATTCTATTAGGATAAGCAACTACTTCCCTCGAGGTTAAAGTAGAAAATAATTTGTGATTTGACCCTGGCTTTTTGGCTTAGGTAGAAGATACTGAGTCAAATGGATTCATATTTGGTAGCTTACACTCATCTAGTGCGACATGTAGTCTAGTACTGTAGACTCTAGATCTCTAGGATATCAAATAAGTCAACCTAGAGAGAGGCTAAAAACTATGCTCTCCTTGCATTCCTTTGTACTCACTCTTCTTTTTTTTTCTTTCCTTTTTGAGATCACACATCTCACCAGATTCTGTAAATGTACTTAATGTTTGGTGGTCTCACATGGCATTCACACTTCAGTTAGAGTCCTAATAATCCTACAACTAAGTTAGAAGTCCTTAGCCTGTATTTGGGCGATCAGAAATATTGAAAAGTAGGTATGGGTCATATTTGGTGGATCACAATGGATGTTTTTGTTGCCTTAAAGACATTAACATAAGATGAAAAATGACACAAAGACAAAGCTATAAACTTAAACTTTTTTCTTTCTTTCTTTTCTCTTTTTCTTCTTTTTTTTCTTCTTTTTTTTCATATTTTTCTATATGTATATGTGTATATATATATTTCTTTTTCTTTCTTTTTTTTTTCTTTTTTTCTTTTTCTTGTTTTGTTTTTATAACTACCAACATAACACGATGCAAACTTTTATTCATGAGACATTATTGGGGATGATGATGTTCAATAGGACATTGTGTGGCTTATTTGGTGGAAGTGTTTACTCTCGACAATGGGAAGGAATGGATAGGACAAGCATATTTCTGACCTTTGACACTATTACCCTTCTTCAGCCAAAGACCCTATGAAGGATGATCGTAACCATCCACCATAGTCATAGTTTTATTAGAACTGAATCTCTGTGTATCTGCCTTATTTGGTGACTCTCAGGAATTCAAACACAATGCTTGCATGCAGGAATAGAGAACGAAAACTATGCCTAACACTGAGGTATCATCATCTAATTATCCAAAACTTAAGAGTCATTGCACTAGACTTAGTGCACCAGTAATCTCTCTACTTTCTCCTCACTAATATTAGGTGGATCTAATAGAAGATAGTTTTCCTGATTCCCTCCTAAGTGTCTAAGGGTTCAACAAACTAAAAATGTTTATTAGTTTTCTTAAAAGATTCATTACCTAGTCTACGTGCAAGTAAATGTACTGGGTTCTAAACTTAAGAAACAATTCAAGAAGAAAATCTTCAATGACACCTTTTTGACAAAAATCTTCTACTAAGGACTAACCAATTCAGCTCAAGATTTTTTTAATACTAACCTAAATGCATGAATACTACCTAAAAATGCAAAATGCACCCCCCCATGCCTAAATCCTACAATGTCCTCATTCTAAAATTAAAACAGGGGGAGAAAGGAAGGAAATCACCTGATGAATGCATTATTCTTGATGTTGGGTTGCCTCCCAACAAGCACTGCATTTTCTATCGACAGCCTAACTTATAAGGAACCTATAAGTCTGGTTCCCAACAAAAAGAGGTATTCCCTAAAAATATGCATAAAAGCGCGAGTCTAAAGAGCAAGTAGCCACGGATGTTGGTGAGCTGATGATGTAGAGTGATTCCAAATACTCACCAGAAGACATGAAAACAGAGAACCTCATAGGCTACCTAGTGTGGTCTAGGAATAAAAAAAGGAACATGAGAAGGGACCTCCCAAAATATAATAAGTGGAGGATAACAAGGGTCCTCCAAAGTAGGAAGGGTTTTAAAAGTTGTATGCATAATTATTTCAAACCCTTGAATGATGAGACTAAAAGTACAAGCATCAATCCACACTCGCCATTCCATTTGGAGATGTACTGGCCTAATATGCTCTCTAGAAAGAATGTACATGAGCAAAAGCTTTAGCCAAGGATCGGTTAGGGAGTGTAAGGGTTGTTTGTGGTGTTGGGAGGTAATGATTAAGTCCAATGAGGGCTTAGTCGGTGTTAAGCCTAGACTTAAGGTCTAAAGATCTATCAAGTCCTTTAGTAAATGAATATGATGTGTTATCCTTGGATCCTATAAATTTTACAGCAATCACACCTTGAGACACTAAATCCCTTACAGACTTGAGTCGGATTTGGATGTCTCTCCTTGTTTTCTGATTAAACTTTGAACTCTTAATCTTTGTTTCAGTAGTCATGTTGTCACAATGCAAAGATATTGTAGGAATTGGCTTACCCACCCTAGGGATTTCTGAAAGAAGTCCCTTTAGCCATTCAGCCTCAATTTTAATGATGTTCAAATCACATAGCTCAGCCTCAAAGGTAGACTGGGCTAAAATGGTCTATTTTGCAGATCACCAGGAGACTACATCACCTCTAAGGGTAAAGACATATCCTGTAACACCATTTCTCTTGAAATCCTCTATTTGACCGATCCAACTTACATCGTTATATTCTTCCAAAACTGAAGGATATTTACCATAATGCAAATTAAGGGAAATAGTTCCCTTTAAATACCTAAGTACTTGATCCAACGCATACCAGTGAGTATGGTCAAAACAGCTTGTATATCTACTTAACTTAGACATGGAGAAAGAAATATCTAATCTAGTACAGTTAGCTAAATACATCAAGCTTCCTATTACCTGTGAATATCTAAGTTGTGAAACAGGTGTTCCACTTTTGTTCTCATAGAGAGTTTTTGATGAATGAAGAGGAGTGCTTACAACCTTGCAATCTTGAACCAAATTTCTTAAGAACTTTCTCTACATAACGAGATTGAGAAATAGCTATCCTATCTGTTGATCGAATCAGTTTGAGGTCTAAGATCACAGTTGCAACACCCATATCCTTTATCTCGGGCTTACTACTCAAGAACAACTTAGTTTCATTCACAATTATAATGTCTGACCCAAACAGTAATATATCATCTACATATAGGCAAAGCACAATACACATATCACCCTTTACAATAGAATAGACACACCTGTCGGATTCGTGACCCACAAAGCCAAAAGACTGGATAGTCTTATCAAACTTTTCATGCCATTGTTTGGGTGCTTGTTTCAAACTTTTCATGCTTGTTGCAAGATTTAAAAAGCTTGCAAACATTTTTCCCATTCCCAGGAGTTACAAATACCTCAGGCTGGTCCATATAGATCTCCTCAAGGTCGCCATGAAGAAAGGCGGTCATCACATCCATCTAGTTGATAATGAGATCATAAATGGAAGCTAATGCAATAAGCATCAGAATAGTAGCTATCCTAGTTATCAGAGAATATGTATCAAAATAATGGATACCTTCCATTTGCTTAAACTCCTTGGCAACAAGTCTAGCTTTGTATTTCTCAATAGATCCATCAGGCCTAAGTTTTCTCCTAAACACCCACTTGCACCCAATAGTAGAACACCTTGGAGGTAAATCAACCAACTCTCAAGTGTCATTAGAGATGATTGAGTCTATCTCATTCTTAATGGCATCATTCCAATGCCTGGCTTCAGAAGAAGCCATAGTATTACGATAAGTAGGGGGATTGCCCTCGATTTGGTAAGCAATAAAATCGCTTCCCAAATCCTTGGCAATTCTTGGTCGTTTACTTTTCCTAGGCTCAAAATCCTCCGCTTTATTGGGTTCAGAATGGAAAGAGCTAGCCCCCACATTAGACATCCTTTCCATATGATCAGGAATAGAATTAGATGTGGTGGCTAAATTATCTGAAGTCACATTTTGAGGTAATCATATTTTCATAGGGAAAATATCCTCAAAAAAATGTAGCATCGCAAAACTCAACAATAGTGTTTACATCTTTGCCTGAAATCTCAGATTTTATAACTAAAAAAGTATAGGCATAGCTATTATCAACATAACTCAGAAAGATCACGTCAACTGTCATAAGTCCAACCTTTTTCTTCTTGTGTTCTGGGACAACTACCTTTGCAAGGCAGCTCTACACTTTGAGGTATTTTAACCTTGGTTTTATATTTCTCTAAATTTCAAATGGACTACTTTTCTTATGCTTGAGGGGAACTCTATTCAGAATATGGCACGTCATATTCAAAGCTTCCCCTAACATGTAAGTAGGTAATCCTCAACTTTACAAGAGAGCATTGACCATGTTAGTTAGGGTCATATTCTTTCGCTTTGCTATCCATTAGATTGTAGGGAATATGGGGCCATCACTTCATGAACTATGCCAAAAAGTTGGCACTTTTCATCAAATAAGTTGAACGTATATCCCCTCCTCTATCAGACCTCAATCTCTTAAGAGTTTTCCCAATTTATATTTTTGCTTTTCTTTTGGAATTTACTTAATGCCTCATCCTTAGAATTAGATAAGTACACATAACAGTATCTACTACTGCCATTTATAAAGGTGATAAAATACTTTTTATCGTCCCTAGTCAACACACCATTAAACTTGCAGATATCCATGAGCACCAAATCTAGAACCTCGGTATCTCTAATAATAGAGTGAAAAGGCTTCTTAGTTTGTTTAGCTTGTACACGTATCTCGCATTTCTTAGTTTTATCTATGGTGTGTTCAGAAATCATATTTAATTTCATTATTCCTTTTAAAGAATTGAAATTTATATGACCAATCTACCATGTCATATGTCACAAGATTCAATATTACTACAACCAGATTGAATCGAATGAAAATTAACATTATTTAGAGAATTTTTAGATGATGCATCCACATCACATCTCACTCTAAATAATAAATCAAAATCTGCCAAATACCCCTTTCCATAGAATATTCATGTCTCAACATAACAACTTTATTACATTTAATGTTTAACTTAAAACCCACTCTAACCAATAGAGAATCAGAAAGAACATTCTTCTTTACAACAAGAATGTGTAGCACCCTGCATAATGTCCAGGCTCACCCTAAGGAAAACCTCAAGTTCACGCGTTCGAATCCCAGCACCTTGGCTATAGAATCGTTCCCCATCTTCACAGTCTCGCCACTACAGGCTTGATATATAGGAAGAAAAGAACGATCTACTAGTACAAATATGTATGCTAGCTCCAATATACATGTGCCAATCAGTAGGATCGTGAATAACATAGGGTTTAGGTTTTATTGAGACGTACCCATCACTTGGCCCGGCATCCTCGGTGATCACATTCACCTGAGGATTCACATATGTGGTCCTCAGCTGAGCTTTATTAGAAGGACATTAATCCTTCTTCCACTACCCAACCTGCCCACATTGCCAGCATGGTTTATTCTTAGATTTCTTCTGGATCTTAGGTTTTCGTTTTGTTTTTATTATTCTTATTTTTGTTCTCATTACCCTTAGATGTCGTAACATTCACCTTAAAATCTACAGGCACTACAGGTTTTGATTTCCTATGCTCTTCCTCAATAGCAATGGCTATTATCAAGTTATCAAGAAAAATCTTTCCCTTCTTATGCTTCAGAGTCATCCCAAAGTCCCCACAAGATTTAGGAAATTTCTCAATGATAGACATGACTTGAAACTTCTCAAGAATTTTCATTTCAGCCTCTACTAAACCATAGAGGAATAATAGAAATTCATGTGCCTGCTTCGATATAGATTTACCCTCAGCTATTTGAAATTTAAGGAATTTTGCAATAGGGTATTTTTCAATACCAAGATCCTCGGTATTATACTTGTCCAACTCCACCCATAGCCCCTTCACAGTGGACGTGGATGTGCTATATACATCAAATAACACATTGGACAAAGCCAATAAGATGTAACCATGACAAATATGGTTGTGCGCATTCCACTCATCCACTGCCTTTTGGCCTTCAAGAGTGGGTTTTTCCTTATCAAAAACTGGGCATTTGGTTTCCAATGCCGAGATCAAACTAATGGTGGTCAACTAACTCCTTATGCATTGTTGGCAATGCTTGAAATTTTGCTCACCAAACTTCTCGGGCATATCGAATAAGTCTACATGTGATTTAAAAGTCATTTCCAACATCCTAAATATTTTATATCTGGGCGATACCTTCTCTAAGATTGCTGAGATCAATGCTTATAGGAAATGAATAAATAAAAACATATGCATTTCTAATGTTTCCGCATAAATAAAAAATATTAAATCAAGTAAGTCAAATATGATTTGGTAAGGTCCAGAATACAATAAAGAACAAAGAACATGCAATAGCATAAATAAACAAAATGACAAGGGATTAGGTTTTACTCTGATTGAAATGCCCATTAAGGCCTTCCTTTAGAGAAGGTATCACCCCCTACATTACCAGTGCGTTGGGGTCTGATGAACTCCTCCTAGGATATGATGATCCACCTCCAAAATTTGGTGTACTTCGATCTTGGATGTCCTCAAAAACCACCTCAGGAAAACAAAGTCGAGGTAATTTGCTTGGTCAACCAAATTCCCGACTGGCCTACCAATTAATTTGTTTCATCAATCAAAAACCTCTCGTGGATCACTCTCAAGCTTGTGCAAGATCGACAAAACCAACTGGAGATTTTTCTACCATTCTTACATTGAACAGATGCACTAAGAAATAAGATAAGAACAAAAGTGGGAGAGAGAGAGAGAGTGAAAAGAATTGTTCTACTCTTATTGTGTGTCAAATGAGAGACCCCTCATGACCCTTATATAAAGCCCACAACCCGACGTTTATAGAAATTTCTATTTTATGAAAAATACGATAAATGATCAACCAATTTAGTCTCATTGATCGATCAAAATTGGTCTATCAATTACTTTGGTCGACCAAAGCAATTGATCGACCAAACTTGATTAATAATTTTCTATCCGTAGCAAATGAGTCCAAGTTCCAAATTGATTCTCACCTGAGCTCGAGCCCAAGTCGGGTTGGGGTAGGGTGAGGCATCTGCTCGTGCGTGGTCCCCAGCCCCACCTCCCACTCTTTGCTACATAAGCTATAGGAGGCAGAAGTTTTTTGAACTCACCAAAAGGTTTGTTTACTTTCAGTATGGGACTAAAAAGCTCTCCCAAATCTCATTGATTTAAACATGAATTCCTATGTCACCATATACCAATTGCATCCTGATTGATGCAATTAGGCTCTGAAATTCGACACTAACAACCACTTATCCAGTGCGATCATTAGTGACTCTAGGAATGAATAGGTGCACTAATAGCCTTTATTAACAAAAATGATTGTCATAGGGGTGATATACTAGCATCTAAAGCTACTAAAACTTGTGGCAAAAATCCCAAGAGAAATTAGATTCAACACTAAGAATAAAGGGACACAGGAAATCACTTACCTTAGGCGAATCCATCCCATTGTTGGTTGTAGTCACACACAAATTGAACATGTATAGCATGCATAAAAACAAGGGTGCATGATTTAACGATGGTTGGTCATCTCTTGTGACCACAAAAGGAGAAAAAATTTTCAGTACTATAAAGAAAAATAGAGTACAACTGTCATGATTCTCGCTCTCTTCCTCACTTCTTTCTCCAATCGATGTTGTAGAGTTTGGAGACTTCCTCATAGAGGCAATATAAGACTCAAATCCTACTTAGAATCCCATTCCTAATAGGGTCCCAAGCTTCTATTTGGACTCAAGAATTCTAAGTCTATTAGGACTCCCAATTACTCGGAAATAAAGTGAAATAAAAATAGGAATACTCTAAAACTCCTAACACCCATTTGCCTGGATCGCAAAGCAAGGAATATGACATGCTTTTGGTGTTTTGCATAAGCTTTCATATGAAATTAAAAGTTAAAAGTTAAAAGTCTTGACCATATTAATCACCTCATCAATATGAAGCAAGCCTTCAAAAATCCTTCAAAAATCTTTTTGATAGATCTCGAAGCCTTCAAAAATCTCTAAGCTATGGCTTACAACATTAGGAGAATAAACCTTAAGCAATCAAGTACTAAATCCTAGAATGCTTCAATCAATTCTTTTCACACTTGGCTCACTCTCAATAGGCTTACTCTCTGATGAGGAATTATATTTCTACTCATTCCTTGAAAAATTACATTTGCATTTATGACTGTGATGAGGTGTGGCTTATCATAGCTAAAATACCCAAGTTAAGCTGGAAACTAGGTTAAACACAACATAATTGACACAAGAAAAGGGTTAAATGTGAGAAATAGCAAAAAATGACCTAAACCATCAAATTTGTGTTAAAAATGTAAAATTAGGTCACAAGTTGAGATATTTTATTTAAAAATATAATTCGATGATCCAATTGCAAATTGAACACTTAAGTTCAAATTAAAAGTGAAATCAACTTCCTAAATGTTCAATTATGTTTAAATAAAAACTTAGTTGCATTGAGACATTAATAGGACCTCGCATTCATGATTACATTTAAGTCCTTAAGTCATCCTCATTTCTGCACATAAAACCATCCAAAGACCTTTCTGAAAGTCATGGGGACCTATTTGTAAACTGTTAGGGACAGCACCGCTACACATTCCTCCACTTATGGGTTTCTGAACAATCTTTCTACCATTTCAATGGAAGGGCTTGTCTGTAAAGTCACTATTAGACCTGCGGTACAACTCTCATTGCGGGTGCACTGTTCACACGAAGACACATGCGTAACAGGCATCGTTGATTCACTTCCTCATTGATCCTACAACTAGACCTGATCAAAGCTTCGCATACATTCGTGCGTAGCTTCATCCCTCACCTTAGATCCCATCCAATGGTGGGATTTCATGCTAACCTTCCCACTCCCCTCTCAACCAAATCCCATCACCCAAACCCTACACAACTAAATCCACCCTTGCAGTGACTATAATCACTGATTTGGCTACTTAAGTTGCTCCAGAGCTCCTTGCATGCGCTATCGACCTCCCCTCCTACATCCTTGAGGTGATCTTTTCATCCTCTCCAGTTCCTTCTCCCCATACACCCTGTTTCGTCGCCCATGGTGAAGCAATTCACCTTCACACAACACTCCTCACCGCTAAGGACCACATAGCACCTGAGGGCAACTCTGAGCTCCACTAGAGAGCTTTCCAACCGCTGGAGATCTCCTCCCTCTCTTCTTCCCCCTTAGCTGCCGGCTTTGGATCCACAGGTCATGTTCTTCTGATTAGATTAGAATTTTAATTACTTTCTAGATTAGTTTTAGTGTTAGTTAGTGTAATTTAGAATAGTTAGGTGTAGTTAGATGTCAAATTTGATGATGGATTAATGTGGATTAGAGGTAGGTTAGTCTAAACTCGATCTCACCCTCTCTGATCAATTCAGATCAGAGAGGTGTTTTTCCACATCCATTATGACTCATTTTTCTTCCTCTTCATTTCACAATTGATGTTCACTCATTTGATGCACGATTTTGTCACCAATCACCCACTCACGAGAGCACTCAACAGATTTGAAGCGCATTAGCTTTCAGATCTATTGAATCACTCAAACATCAAATCGAGGGCATTTCATTCAGCCCATATTCATACTAATGCCCTCCCTCTGATTTGAATCGAACAGAACTGACTAATTTTATTGAGATGGTGTTTGATAGTTGACTGAATGAGTTTTGAGCTAATTGCAATTTATTTGGATTTAATCAATTAAATTGGCTTTATACGAGTTTGATTTGAAGCATTGCAACTATTTTAAACTTGTTTGATCAAGTTTCCAGGGATCATATTTGCTGTGCTTTATTCGATGTCAGATTCTGAATTTTTTGGTTACTGTTAGGTAGTTTGGGCCTATGAGAGTCATATGAAGTGATTCAAAGCCTAAGCAATGACCTAATAATTTTTCTAGGATCATTTGAGATCATAAATGCTGATTTATAGTGTTTAGGAGCTTAAAGTGATCAATTCACAATGGCACGCTTATATTAAACAACCCAAAACAGGGCTACATAAACCCCTTCATCATTCTAATTTAAGTTTGATTTTTGAAGAATCACATGATGTTTTCAATGTTTCAATGGAGATTTGGATTTGTTCTGAGAAGACTTCTACACTTAATATGTATTTCCTCTTTACATTGTCTATAATGTAAAGAGGAAAAACATGTGAGGGTCTTTTGAGAACTTTAAAAGATTAGATTTGTTTTTGGATTCAAATCTTCATAATGGATTCTTGTTGGAATGTGATGAGAATTTTGCTTTGGATCAGATCTTCTTAAATTTGATTTGAAGCCATTTAAGTAAGATCAGCAACATTAGTGTTGAGTTCTAGTAGTAATAGCTGCACCACTGATTTAGGACGTCTAATTCAGTAGCTGGGACAACATATGTAGCAGTAGCAGCTACACTAGTCTAATTGGAATGCCAGGAGGTAACAATCTAAGTTTGAGATGTTTCACTAGTCTTGAATTAGCTTAGATCAGACACTAAAGCTCTGATCAGAACTTTCATCCAGATGTGCTGTTGAAAATAGAAGTAGATCAACAACTTCAGCAGCTAATTTTTGAGCTATTTCAAGTTGGTTTTGAGTGTTCAAGGGAATTGATATGTGTACAATACTTAGTATTAAGTGTAACAAGCATTCATGTATGAGGATAGATCTTAAATGGATTTAAAATTCTTGTATTTTTTATATTAAATCCTTTGTCAGCATTTTAGAGTTGTAAACTGTCCAATTTTGATTTAATTTGAGAACTGAAGTAAAAACTTTGTTTAAATGTTTGAATATCTGTTATGTGAAGTATTGAACATCTATGAGAGGAGGGAAAGCATTTTCCAACCATTAAAACCTCTTTTAGGTCTTAGGTCTCCACTTCTAAACACTGATCAAGGCCTAATTTGAGTTGATTTTTTCATAAATAAAAATCATAAAAAAATAAAATAAACCTATCTTGAGTAGGATCAGGTATTTCTCTAGGTATGTACCAAGTTTCAAGGTAATATGAACCCCTGGCTTAGTAGAACATACCAGTCAACGGTTCAGTATACTTTGGAACTTAATAACAAAACCTAACTCAAAAATCATAGAAGAAACCTCTCTCTTATCTAACTCTTTCTCTCTCATTCCCTATCTCTCTTAAGTATATAAAAACTATAAAAATCAGAAAATTTCCAAAAATACTCAAAAATACATTGTATATTGTGTATATACTTGTATATATAATTTAAACTTAAGCTATGTGTAGATATTGTACAAGTCTATAATGTGTATAAATAACTTATATATGTATTGTATATATTAAATAAAATATTTAGAATGATTTATTTTATATATATCTTTATTGTATAATTATCCATTAATTTATATTAACTAAATGTATAATAACCTAAGTAATTATATAAACCTATCTATATGTACATAATTGTACCTAATACTGCATACACATATTTAAATATGTATTATATACTGTATGGTACCTGTAAACTGATTTAATTATATATTTAGATTAGATAATTAAGTTATTAAGTTAATTAAGTAATTTATTAACTTAAAATAAAATAAATTAGTAGTGTAAGTTAAAATTGAAGTAAGTTATAATGTAAACTTGTATAATATTAAATTAATTACTTTCAACCTATTTATATTGTATTTATACTATATTATGATATTTATAAATCATTTATGTGAAAAACTAACTTAAATATGTTTTAAATGTAAATAAATTAAAACAAAGTTCCTAAAATACAATGAAAATGTGTAATAAATAATTTATTATATAAATTAACTTTGTATAAAGTCAATTTGGTAATTAAGTTACTAATTTATGTGTTAATTAACAAATTAACCTCTAATTCAATGTGTACAATCAGCCAACTTTAACTAATTTTATTATATATCTAATTAACTTATTTCTATAAATTAATTGTACAATTAGGTAGCCCTATATAATGGCTTTGTGTATATATAATTTAATTTTAAATTAAATAACTTATGGCCCTTGAATCGAGGGCCAAATCTCCTCAATCAGAATGCGAAACCAAATGCAGCGCATCACAATTTGTCACCACATTTGGTGCCACATCGGTTGTGAACTACCACCCACACCTGCTTATAAGCCTTTCATGTAGAGGCCTCAGCGATCGTCAAATGCTGGGCATCAAACATGCATACAAGTCCTCGATTTTCGTGTTGCGTGCACCTGCGGGAGTGCATGGGTGCTTGTGAGAGGGCAGGTGTGTGGGCACATGAGCGCATGTGGGCCTAATATGGGCATGGAAAATGCATAAAAATCCACCTAAAATGAACTAGGGTGGCCCATTACTAGGAGTTTGGTCCCACCCATATGGGTGTTGTGTATCCTTCGAAAGTGAGCTACCCACCCATTAAAACACATTTTTGGGTTGGGGGAACAGTACTCGTGTGTGTTAAAAGAGAATGCTACCTAAAAAGACTAAGTAAAGGAGAGGAAGAGAGGAGAGAGTAATCATGAGTGGCTAAGTGTTTGTGAAGGCTGAGTAAGCTGTGCGTGTGTTAAGGCATGTGTAAGTACATATGTGCATATATATATATATATATATGTATAATATGCATAGTATAAGTATATAGCATATGTATATAAATAGTAAATATGTATATAAGTATAAATAGTAGAGTACGAGTATTGTTTGAGCTCCTATATGTACATAAATAACATAAGAGCATTAGTGGCAAATTCATTCGTTGCTGTATATCTATTTATATGTTAATATAGATAACTGTTTTTGCCGTAGGTTATGTGCACATGTTACTAAGACTACAACGACATATATATGTTACTGTATATGTAATATATATGTTACTATAGATATTAGTATGTAATATAATTTAGTATAGTAGATATTATGAACTATTTTTGTACTTACATTTAGGTATTACTTATATTAGTTGTATATAATTAACACAGTATAATATTAGCTAGTTTTTTATGCCCATTTGTTGTATATTTGTTCCAAGCATTGTAACGCATATTAGTTGATTCTTTTGTAAATAATTAACCAATTCTTTCATTTATTGATTGATTCGTTCATTTTGTAAATAAAATTAACATTTTTGGACTTAGAGAGTGATGTATATCAATAACTGCTTCCGAGTGAACGATCTGCATGCAAACTAGTAAAAATTTTAATTAAATAAAATTAACGTGACATCGATTTGCATTTATGACTCCTATACTACAATAACGACACATAATTAAATGTTTTTAATGTAACCCAGTAGTCAACGATCAGATTGCAATAAGAATGTCCAACATTTGAATCTAATATGGGCAATGTGTACAACTCTATGTTACTTATATACAATTATGCTAAATACTACCTAAGTATAGGTACAAAAATAACTATTAATATGTACTATACTAAATATACTAATAACTTTAGTAACATATAATGTATATACAGTGACATATATAAGTGTTACTGTGGATTCCCTACCAGGAGGGGGTGACGTAATAAAATGCGGAAAATATAATATAAACAATCTCACAAAAAATTCAATCACACAATTTGCACAATTATTTTAAGGTGGAAACCCAAACTGGGTGAAAACCACCACCTAACCTTCTCGAGTTAGGATTTTCCGATCAACCAAGTTGATCAAATCCACTAAACGAATCACTTAAACGAGGGTGATTCAACCTCAATTACAACCACGCTACAAGTGCGAGGGTAGCGTTCCTCAACCCCTTCTCTTCACGAGAAGGATTTTGTCCCACGAAGGAGACGGGAATTTGCAAAGTGAATACCCAACCAAATAACAAAGTAAAATAACAAATATAGTACTATAGAGCCAACAAATATTTAAACCTAGGTTCTATAGGAATTAGGAAACTTTCCTTTGCAAGGAGTGTGTCGAATCGATGATGCGGGTGCGTGAGCCACGCGACGGTGCAACGTCGCTCTCGTGAACTACGGTGGGAGAGCGGGTGCGCAAAGGCTTGATGCTCTCAAGATGTAGAACTTGAGCTTGGAGAGCAAGAGCTTCTTTTTGGACACAAAAGAGTAGAAATGCTTGTTCTTGGTGTGTCTAGGTGTGTAAAGGCTCCCCTCTATTTATAGAGGCCTTAGGAAGGCTTTGGAAGGCTTTGGAAAGCTTCCATAGCCATTGGGTGCAAAGCCCAAGAGAATCAGGACGAAATTAGGAACAATGATTGCACTGACAGGGTTATCAGACGTCTGATCCTAGCATCAGATGTCTGGGAAACCCGTTTAAGACATCTGAAAATAAGGTCAGACGTCTGATTTTAGGTGGGTTTCTTCCTGACTTGAATCAGATCTAAACAGGGTTCTAGTGCAAGTCCATCAGACAACATATAAGACATCTTGCACTATGTCTGGATGTCTGGAAACCTACTTTTTCTGCGGGAATGGATTTCCAAGAGTTGCAACGGCTAGAAAATCTCTGAGAAGAGATTTTGGGTCAGCCGAGGCAAAACGGTCATTTATCGGACGTCTGGAAAGGCTTAAGGACATCTGATAAGGCTCTAACGGTCATATCTTCAGTGTTTGTTAAGCCAGCCAACGGTCCACTAACTGGACGTCAGGCAAAGTCATCTGGTCTAGGGTCTGGACGTCTGATTTCATCAGAAAAAGCTAACTAAGTCCAGCGTAAATGTTATTAGACATCTGAATCAACAGTCAGACGTCTTAAAACACATTATCAGACGTCCGATTTTGGAATTAGACGTCTGAAAAAGTTGTTTGAACCCTATATTGATTTTCTAAGTTTTCTACAGAAAACCTAAGTATCCTAGGGTTGTGCCAGTGTTCCTAGGACTACTGTTAGGATACTTTGAGGCTCTTTAACATGATGTTCTAAGGAAAAAAAAGAGCAAGGAAATAAAGACAAAAGTACAAGAAAGAAATAAACAGAATTCTATCCTATTCTTCTTGTCCTTCCATCTTCAATCTATCGCTCCTCGCGAATCTCCTCTATTCTCCATCAAGCTCCTCCAATCCGTCCTGGACGCGAGCTCGAACTCCGTCTAGTCACGTCTCCATTTGCAATTTGCCTAAAATCTAAGACTCCAAGTGCAAATGTTAAACGACACGTGTTTTGTTATCATCAAAACAAATGATCGCGGTGCTCTAGCACCAACAGTTACTATAGCCTTATAAAACATATATACAAAATATAAGGCCAAAGAACTACATTTACGTATATATATATACACCTACAGTGATAGATCTAATTGTCACTAAAGAGACCTTATAAAAAATATATATGTAATAAGGCTTATATGTACACTACTATCTTTTACTCATACACACACACACACACACGTAAATATATATTTATTATTTACATGCATACTCTATACATATATATTATTATACATATATACTTATATATATACGGATATGCATATACTGGTACATACATATGTTATACATATATATATAGTATTCACACATAACACAACACACTCACTCAGTACACAACACTTAACTCACATAGCTCTCCACACTTAGCCGATTTTGGCTCAAACACACTCTACACTCACAAGCCCACACTTAGTCATTTTTTGACTCAAACCCCAACCCAGCTCTCACTTTAATAAAAATTTTGGTTTTTATTTATGGGCGAATCAGGTTTTTCGTGGGGTAAACAGCACCCCAAGGGGTGGGATCAGACCACTACTAGACCTAGTTTTAGTTTCAATATTGTACATTTTTATCCAATTTCAATTGAGCCCATACCATGCCCACTAGACCCACCACTATACACACAGGCTCCTAGCCCACCAATCAATTTCAATTCATATGCTCAGAGAGGGGAGATGTAATAGGTAATGGTAAATGTTGCGCTGAGCAGTGATGACTGCTCAGCCAATGAAGACAATTCTTTATATGTGGCTACAGCTGGTAGCACAAGAATGATGTAGCACTATGTCAGGTGGCCATTTCAGCGTGCAATAGCGTGATCTGAGTCAAAGTTTGGCCCTAGATTTGGGGGTCCAAATCTTATCCAAATTGCAATTAAATTATACCATTGTAAAGCCCTTATATAGGGCTACTTAATTATGTAATTAATTTAGAATAATAACTTAATTATTTACATTTGTTTCAAAAAAAATTTAATTAGTTACATTTCAAAATTGATTAAAGTTAATGAATTATACACGTTAATTTACAACTTAAATCCTTAATTGATGTACAAATTAATAAATTAACGATGCAATTGACTTTATAAATTGTTAATTAACATAATAAGGTAATTATTAAGCATCTTTAATTTATTTTAGGACATTTTTTTTAATTTATGTTCATTAATTTATACGTTTTTATTAGTTATGTACATATTTAAGTTATAACAACTATTATACAGTAAAAATATAATATAAATAGAATGAAAATTTTTAAAATTAATATATATAAGTGTACATTATAATTTATTTTAGTAATAACTTAAATTACTAATTTATTTTATTTTAACTTAATAATTTACTTAATTAACTTAATAACTTAATTACCTACAATAAATAGATGAATAAATCAATGTACAGGTGTCATACATTATATAATACTTATTTAAATATGTATGTACAATAATAGATACAATTATACACATATACATATTTATTTATAATTTTCTTAGTTTATGTGCATATAATTTACTGTAAATAAATAGATAATTATATAGTTAACATATATATAGTATAACTCAATATATTTATTTAAATAATTATAATACAAGTATACATTAGTTATGTACAATATAGATATATAAGTTATTATTTACATTTAAGTTAGTGTTTAATTATATTTACAAGTATAAATACTATACACAAGGTATTTTTGAGTATTTTGAGGTATTTTCAAGTTTTTATGGTATTTTTATATAATATAGAGGTAGGAGAAGAGAGAGAAAAGGTGAGATGAGGGAAGAACCATTTCTTTTTTTTATTTTTATATTGAGTTCTCTTATTAAGTTTCAAAGTATACCGAACCGTCGACTAGTATGTTCTACCAAGCTGGAGGTTCTGAATACTTTGAGAACACTTAAACAAATACCTGATCTTACTCAAGACAGGTTTATTTTATTTTTTTATGATTTTTTAATGATTTTTATTTATTTACAAATCTAACCCAAATGAGGCCTATATAAGATATTCAACTAAGAACATAAGGCACTAAATTGGGTTTTAAGGGTTGAACAACTAGGTTTTAAGGGATGAACAACTAGTTTATGCATTCACACACATTTAGCATAAATCAAGAAAGATATATAAACATTTAAACATTAATTTCCTTCACTTTTCACTCAGATGTTTAGGTTGGACAGTTAATACACTTAAATCATGCTGACAAAGAATTTAAATAAGGTTTCCATGCCATTAAAATTAGATTATAGCCAAATGCTTATACATGAATGCTTATAACCATAAGTTCTTGCACTACAAACAATGTCAGCTCCTTCATTTCTCAAATTGACCCAAAATCCACTTTGAATCCTCTCATCCAATCCATCTGCTGTCTAATTATAGTAGCTACTGCTGCTGCTGTTGCTGCCTAATTTAGCAGTTGATTGTTGTTTCCATGTTGCCAACAGATTTAGCAGTTGATGTTGTTACTACACTATGAAAACCCAGCAGCTGCTTGCTACTATTGTAGTTCAATTTCAGCAACTTATGCTGCTACAATGTTCAATATCCAAATCCATATATGAAATCCAAGAATACTCACATTGAAAACATTGCAAACAACTATTAGAAGGTTTGAAATCCATCTCAAAGCTAGATCACAGATAAAAAATCATAGAAAACCTAATTGACTCTTCTATAAGGCCATAGATAGATTAGAAGAAGAAAATCAATAGGAGCATTTTAAACTCACTCAAAATTGCTTTTAGACATTCATTAAAACCCATCAGATCTCAATCAACACCCAGAAACACAGATTAAACTCTTTGAGATGAGATCTAGATGTCACCACCTGGGCCTCTTGATCTTTCTCACCAATATGTTTTAAACATAGAGTTCCTACATACCATTGATTGGTGTACAAGAGCTCTGGGCGATTCTTTAAAATCACTTGGATCATTGCTCAAGCCTTGAATCAGTGCATTTGATTCTCATTGGCTTGAGCTACCAGACTGCCGGAAATTAGAGACTAAGGTTAAAATTGGGTAAAGCACATTAAATGATAAAAATCGAGTTAAGCCCATCACACTCAAACCAATTGAACATATGAAAACTCAATTTGATCATTTAAATCAGATCTACCTCGAATTCAATCAAAAATTCTCAGATCAGCATAACTAAACAAATCTGATTAAATGTTCAAATTGGTTCAATTCAAAGTATGGAAAGGGGCTTTGTGAATTAATGATGCGGATGGGAAATCCTTTCATGGAATTTGGCACTCAATCAGATCTGGGTGCTATAGAGCATCAGATCTGATTGATGCTTCAGTGAGTGGGATGATTTGTGAATAAAAACATTGAGGAAAGAGAGTGAACATGATCGTGATATGGAGAGGAAGAAGAGTGAACAATATGAAGGGGTGTAATCATCTTCTCTGATTTGAATTGATCAGAGGAGGTGTGCGGACATTACACTAAACTACACCTAATTAACAACCAATTCTATGGTTAAACTAGCTAATTCTAATCTACTTAATCTATACTACAATAATAACTACCCTATAAAGCAGTAAATCCTATTCTAATTGGAGGAATGGAACCTGTGGATCTCCAACTGGTGGTGAAGAGGAAGAATGGAGGGAGGATCTCCAGCGAGTGAAGAGCCCACTAGAGGAACTCCTGGGACATCCTCAAGTTACACCATCCTTAATGACATAGGGGAATTAAGAAGAACTCCACCTCTGTCATTAATAAGCAAAAAATGCCCTCGAACCCAAAACTTCGTGAAACGCTAGAAAAGAAGGATCAAACCTAGAAATACTTGGATACAGGAAGGCCCAGGAATCCAACCTGCTTACATCCAAGAAAAGTCTTCTACACAGATGGGTCTAGGAACCCAACCCGCCTTCACCTGGAAAAGCCCAAATATAACCAGACATAAAGGACCCTATCTGTAAAAGGGACGGCGAAAGTGTAGCACGGCCGTACCCTCAATAAATGCTAACATGGCTATCACAATTAATAATATGACAGGATACATACCTTGTCAGGTGGCGTATTTGCTCAAAAAATCTCACTAGAGGCCTAGGTCCAGCACTATAAATAGCGGAGAGAGGTCCTCGAGGCCCTCCCCCAAGCAACTCAAGGAAAAGAGAGAGATTGTAAATCTTGTAATCTAATGAGTTCTAGTGCATAGTTGGGGGCATCATCCTCCCCCAGACGTACACCCCTTGTGGAGGAACTAGGCCACCAAACCCTCTTGCCCCTCATGCGATTACTTAAATCCTGAGATCGGACCCTCCATTCACGTAGGATGTCTAACTGCTGTGATCCTTGAGTCGGATACCCTGAATCTCTAGGATCCAGATCAATTAGTGTCGTTTGTGGGAACTGATTATCAGTTGATAATGCTTCCTCGCTCTTGAAGTCTTCTCGATGGCTCCCATGACTCGCAACTCCTCCCACATTGACCTTGAGAAAGCATTAGCTCTGGCCGAGTCTAGCGTGTCAGTGTCCAAGACACTCCCCTCACCAATCGACCCAAGTAAAGAGAAGCAGGGAGTCCCTGACCAGCCATCGGAGGACCACAAAAATGACCTCCTCTCGGAGCTACGGGCAAGGGAGGAGTAGTTTTGGGCTAAGTTGGCAGCTCTCAGGGCTGAAGAAATTTCAGTCACAGAGAAACTCCTCGAGATTAGACAAATATAGAAGTTTAGCAAACCCTCGCAGGGGGAGGCCCACCAACCAAGCCTCGAAGACGAGCAACAAAGTTGGTGTTGCATGGTGGAGGACGAGAACGCCCTTCTGTGCGAACATCTCTAGAAGCTAAAGTGCGAGCTTAGTAACTAGAAAGGGGAAGCTCCTCTTGACCCACCAAGAGTTCCTCCCTCACCATTGTCGGAGGAGATCTCAGAAGCTGAATGCCTCACGACTAGTAGTGGGGGATTGATCCCTAAGATCGTTTGCCAGGTTATTAGGGCCATGCGGGGCATACGCCCTGGGGCCTATGTCACCACCTACCTTTTCATCGAGGAGGTGATGATGACCCCCCTGCCTGAGAGATTTAAGTAGCTGTCATGGCCCCGTATGACGAAACAACGAACCCCAATAGCTTTGTTGGGAGCTATCGCCAGATGATGTTGGCGCACGACTACCTGACGAAGAACTCTATAGGGTATTCCCATCCTATCTGTCTGGCATGGTCCATGAGTGGTTCAACGAACTGTCAACCAGGCAGATAGTATGCTTCTAGGAATTGATGGACAAGTTCTACCAATATTTTGCCAGGTAGCAGAGGGTTAGTGACAACCCCGAAAGGCTGTCAGAGGGTTTTCGATCGTAGCTAGACTAGTTTAAGGCCTAGTACTTCAAGTGCAAGCGACCTCACAATGCCTTCGCAATCCAATACTTCAAGTCAGGACTCCTGACTAAGAGATTTGGTACGACATCAATGACTTCCCAACTAGGGATATGGCAAAGCTCTAGGATAGAGCCATGAGGTTCATGGAGCAGAATGACTCTTTCTGCTTCCATAATTGGTTCGCGGAGGGGTCCGAAGACGATGCTAGCCCAGTCTGGGAAAAGCAAGCCCTGGGTGAATCCGCCCCCATCTTCATTCGTGGAGGCAGCCGCTTCAACAAGCCCAAGGCTAGCTTTCGAGAGTAGAGGAATGATTGGCCAAGCAAGGGCTGAAACAACGAACCCCACCAACCTAGATGAGATTATTTCGAAGAGGACACTCTCCTGGCCATGAACCAAGGGGACATGTTGGCGGAGGTTTGGTCTATAGACAAGGATCTGCTACCCCCTCCTAAGCCAATGAAGAAGTAGGCTGACTCCGAGCCATATTGCAAGTATCACAAGGCTTGGGGTCATGCCACTGAAGATTGCCAGGACCTGTGGGACCAGATTGAGTCTCAAATTCGGCATAGGAACCTGGCCCACTTTGTCAGGTGGAGCAAAAGCTAGGATAAGGGTAAGGGGCCCATGGAGGGCTCGGAGGACTACCACAAGGAGAGGCTCCAACATCTCTGTGGGATCAACATGGTACTTGTTGAAGGATTAAAGCCCAATGACGCCATGCTTGCCACCTCGAGCAGGCGGTATCCCCCCTACTCCCGTTGATCAAGTACCACCGCTAGGTCCTAGCAGCCATGCTTACAGCGCCCTAGTGCATTCACCACCCACCTCCCATAGGAGTGAAGGTTGAAGTAATTTTCAGCATCAACGCCACCCTAAATCGACAATCCAGCCCTTTCAGGTGGTCAGCTTGTAGCGCTTTCCCCAACCTCTAGTGGGGCGAGAGAGGTCCCGATAGGCAGGCGTCCTCCTGACTGTTTGCCTCCCTCCCAAGTCCAGTAGAGAATACTGACCCACTGTTGGTAACGCTCATGCTAGTACGGCAACAACAGCCTTGGCTCGTCGTGGACAAAGGAAGTGTCGTCGATGTCCTCTTCCTCAAAACCCTACACCACCTGGGTTTCATGGAGGAGCATCTCTCCTCTTCGGTTCACCTAATTGTAGGATTCGACAATCACAAGGTGATTCCGAAAGGATATATTAACCTCCCCTTGTTTGTCTACGATGGGGACAGGCACCTCAACCGGACGACCACATTTGTAGTGTCAGGTTGACTGTAGCATTCGACGACATCCTCAGCTGCCCCACCACCCATGCCTTCCGGTTGATCCCCTCATCATACTTCCAATTTATGCTTTTCTAGTCTCCACACGAAGTGAGAATAGTGCACAGGGATCAGTCGACCGAGCGTGAGCTCGTCAAAATCAAGCTGGAGCAATCCCTAGAGCCAAAGCCCCCCAAGTAACAAAAATGAGGGAAGAAAAGAAACCAAGTCCAGGTGATCCAGCAAGAGGCAATCCCAGCTGATCAGTCAACAACTTTGAGACTATAGACAAGCTCTTCAGCCATGGCTATACAAATGTATCCCAACGACGCTGCCAAGCTCATCCGGGTCAAAGCGGACCTTGTGCCATCCAAGGTATAGGAGTTGCTACACCTGCTCCGGGCCAACGCGGACGTTTTCGCTTGGTCTGCCAATGACCTACCTGGGGTAGACCCGTCCTTGATTTAGCATCACCTGAATATCTAGTTGGGCACCTGCACAATCAAGTAGGCACGTAGGCATAAGTCAACCGAACAATGGCTAGCAGCTGAGGCTGAAGTCCAGAAACTCCTGGAAACAGGATTCATCGAAGAATCCTTGTACCCGACTTGGCTCTTGAATGTCGTAATGGTGAAAAAGGCTAACAGTCGGTGGTGCATGTCCATCGACATCACCAACCTAAACGAAGCCTGCCCAAAGGATGAGTTACTCCTACCAATGGTGGATTCCCTAGTGGACTCCTGCAGTGGACAATTCCACCTGTCCTTTCTGGATGCTTATATTGAGTACCACCAGATCAGCCTTTCCCCAGCGGACAGGCCTTACACCTCCTTGATTACTAATAGGGGCCTGTTTCAATAAAGAGTCATGTCTTTCGACTTGAAAATGCTGGGGCAACTTACCAGTGCCTTGTAAATATGGCTTTCACAAAAATAATAGGAAAATCATTTGAAGTGTATATTGACGATATGCTTGTGAAGGGGTCAAATTTCCCACAACACCTAAAGTACTTACCAAAGGTGTTCTAGATTTTAAGGAACATTCACCTTCGCCTAAACCCCAACCAGTGTACCTTTGGGGTCTCAGCTAGCAAGTTTATAGGGTTCCTGGTCTCTAACCGGGGAATCGAAGCCAATCGAACAAGATCTAGGTGATTGAAGACCTATAACCACCAGGCACATTGAAAGGGCTGCAATCGTTGGTGGCAAGATCACCTCATTAAGACTATTCTTGTTTCGATCCTCCA
The DNA here is from genome assembly GCA_037157565.1 of Thalassia testudinum. Classification (NCBI taxonomy): domain Eukaryota; kingdom Viridiplantae; phylum Streptophyta; class Magnoliopsida; order Alismatales; family Hydrocharitaceae; genus Thalassia; species Thalassia testudinum. The sequence goes on from JAZHRO010000028.1 coordinate 2,212,731, forward strand.
ACAAAGGGAAAAGGCTATAACACCACCCACTAGACTCCTCATTGCCAGAAAGCCTTAGAGGATGTTAAGGAAGCACTCTAGAGCCCTATCGTTCTAACAGCCCCTCAGCCTAGGGAAGTTCTTTCCCTATATTTAGCCACCTCTGTATTTGTCGTCAATGTCATTTTAGTCAGCAATCGGAGAGGAATTCAGTGCCCATATACTTCGCCAGCAAGACCTATTAAGGCACAGAAACTAAGTACATGGTCATTGAAAAGCTGGGGCTAGCTCTCATCACTGCAACCTGAAAGCTACGCCATACTTCCAAGCCTACACAATAATGGTCCTGTCAGACTACCCCCTCCAGCGAATACTACACAAGCCCATGGGGTCTGCACGGCAGATCAAATGGGCTATGGAGTTGGTAGAATTTGATGTAAAATATCAGCCAAGGAAAGCAATCAAAGCTCAACTCCTGGCAGATTTCATGGCCGAATTCACAAATCCCGATGCCTCCCTCGCACTCCCCTGGCGGCTATATGTCAACGGCTCATCTATGACAGCCGGGTCTAGGGTTGAGATAGCTCTAACCACCTCAAATGGCATCACTCATAAGTACACCATAAAATTGGACTTCCCTGTGTCTAATAATCGGATGGAGTACGAGGCCATGATGGCCGGCATTTAGGTAGCAAAATCAATGGGAATCACCTCGCTAGAGGTTTACACGATTCGCAGCTAGTCGCCAACCAAATAAACGGCGAGGACCAAGCTCGGGATCCGAATATGATCTTATATACCAAGAAGGTCAAAGAGGAGCTGGTGGATTTTAAGACTATCTCGATCAGGTGGGTGCCTCGAGTGGACAACCCCTTAGCAAACACGTTGGCTAAACTTGCTGCTGCCATCTCTTAGGGCTAAGAAGAGGACATTTTCCTTCAGACCTGAGAAAGCCAATTGTCCTTGCTCCCAAAACGTTTGCAATAGAATAGTCCACCTCTTGGATAACACTTATCATTACTTATCTAAACTTTGGTGAGCTACCCTTGAGGGAACCTCAACCCAGAGCCTTTCGCCTAAAAGCCTCAAGGTACACTTCGAAAGAAGGGTAGTTGTACAAGCGGGGGTATTCCACCCCTTGTTGCACTGCCTAACTCATGAAGAGGGGGGCTCAGCCCTCCAAGAAGCCCACAAAGGCATATGCGAGAACCATGAAGGGTACAAAGCACTCTTGGCTCGACTATTCCAGGAGGGCTACTTCTAGCCCCAAATGAAGCAACATTGCAAAAACTCCGTACACAAGTGTGACAAGTGTCAAAGGTTTGCTATCATGCACCACTTGCTACTTGAAAAGCTAGTACCTGTAATGTTGCCCATCCCCTTTACAAAATGGGTCATGGACTTCGTTGGCCCTTTCTCGCCAGCCCTAACCCAGAAGCGGTTCATTCTAGTGGCCATCGATTACTTTTCCAAGTGAGTCAAAGCTGAGGCCATGGCTAGCCCCACAATTGATAGGGTTAAATCCTTCGTCCGCAAGAGCATTATAGCTCGATATGGGATATTGACGGAGAGAGTTTCACTTATTTGTGATAGCAATAGAGGATATGTCGTAATTATGTGGTGGAAATCTCTCAATCAAATGATTAACATAGATATGAATTTAAACCACAATAAAAGATGTATCCACAGGGAGGAACAAATTAATAAGTTCACAAAATATTTTTTCCTTTGTACTTATTCAATCACGTGCGCAATCCGTGTTCAAATCTATTGCGAAACAAGGCGAAAAGAAGGAACACATAATTATTTAGAAATGCAGGGATATGGATATAATTTTCCTTTCATGAAATAACTTGTAATGGCATGTAAAATAGTTGTATTTCAAAACATGGGGCTTTCTCTTTTAGGTCATGTGAGCGTATGGATGAGGTCTTATGCATTTATCACATCACCATTTAAAAGTTAAGTGCATGAAAGAAATACTATAACATGTAAGGGCATGCATGCAATTTCACTCAAATATATTAATCCACTAAATAATGCAATAGTGTTTGGCAATGGTACAAATGGTAATTTTTAATTTCACCAAAAATAGAGGAAAATTCCTCTCTCCTCCTTACGCGTGTGAAGAGGCTTGGCTGGCTGCAAGGATCCTAGGGAAGGTGCATTAGAGTGATGGCTTCACGTCGGTGTTCTCGACATAGGTCGAGGTGGTCGGAGGCAGAGGTTGGCCGACGGCGGAGCTTGCTGTAGGTTGGCTGTCACCGCTACTGTTGGCGCTGGAGGGTGTTGTGGTGTCTGCAGGATGTGCAAGGGGGGCTGCTGCTAGTTGAAGATTGGCACGCAAGGGCACTGGAGGGACGCAACGCCTACTGTGCACTGGAGAGAGCGCGGGTGCAGGGAGGCCTACGCCTACAGAGGGCGTGGTGAGGGCACTATCGTGGGCGCTGGACAAGCGTTGGAGAGCGCTGTAGGGGGTGGTGAAGAGCGCTGGTGCAGCGTGCGGTGGGATCGCAGGTACAGGCAAGGGCGCATTGCGGTGGGAGCGCTGGTGGTGTGCCTGTAGATAGTGCGGGTGCAGTGCCTGCAGGCATCTACTAGGAACGCTAGTGGTTGGGCGCTTGCTGTGGAGGCGCTGATGGGTGCACGCATGAACGCTGGATGCAGGGCGTAGGCTGCTTCTTGCGAGCGGTGGAAGGCTTGGGTGTAGGTTGGCCTGCGCAAGTGCAGGCAGTGGGTGCAGGCTGGAAGGGCACGGTGTGGGCGTGCAAAGGTGTTGGAGGGGCGCGGCGCCTGCAAAGGGCGCGCAAGGGCAGGCGGAGGGTGATGGCATGGCACAGGGCTTGCTGTTGCTTGCTGTGCAGCGCTTGCAGGTGCTGGTTGGAGGGTGCGGTGGACAGTGTGCACAGTGCACACTGGTTGCACGGTCGATGGATGGCCTTCGATGTTCGTAGTGCACGCAGTGGATGATGGATGCCTCTCCAATGACCTTTGCCTCTCCTCTATATCTCTTCTCTTCCGCCTCCCTAGGGATTTTCAAAATCCTTTCTAAAAATGGCCAACACTGTTTGCATTTGTTGAGGGAAGTTTTGAGGCTGGCCGGAAGATGAGATATTTGTGGGGATGTGTTGCGGCTGGCATTTGTTGGGGGAATTTTACCCCCATCCCCTCATTCTTTCCAATATCATTCCTGCAACAAAACATAAAATAATTACATACTATAAAATGAAATAAAATAAACAAAAACTCAAGTAATGATGCTTGCACTTATTTAATGACTTAATTTGATTATTAACAAACATACTATGTTAGAATTGAAGTACTTAGGCGTAACAGTAGTCCATTAAAATGGGCTCATCAAATACCCCCATGCCTAAGATTTTCTAGTGATGTAAACATGTTTACACTACTTAAGATGTCTATTTACGCATGTTCTTAAGCAAAGGATTGCATTGCATACTATAAATATTGCATAACATGTATCATCTTGCATTTAGAGTAGTTTGAATAAAATGGAGGTTAATTGTCTCCTTTTATGTTCATGGACAGGGCAAACTTTTTATCGGGGCCTCGGATCGAAGATCCAACTGTATAGATGTGATCAGGGCGACGATTGGAGTTCAACGACTCCAAGATCACCCTAATCAGACATCTGTAGCATCAGATAGTGATCGGGGAATCCTAGAAGATCAAGGGCCAAGATGGTGTGAATCCACACTTCAAATGACAAATCTGACCACACGGATGGATTCGGATCGACGATCGCAGCCTAACGGCACGAAAATCTACTCAATCCGACAACCGTGGCACCATCTACATCATCCAGAAGATGGACAGCCAAGATGGTGCCACGTGGCGCCATCTCAGCCATCCAACTGGCCCTCAGGACCACCGCTACCTCTCTAAAGAAGATCCAACATGTGATTTGGGCCGTTGGATCTTGATCCAATGGCTGTGGATGCACGCGCCTGAATTCATCCACGCCACCATCTCGACGACGTAGTGCAGCAGGTGAATGCCTTATCACGAGGCGTTGGCACAGGTTCGAATCCGCAGGAGTGGGTGAGCGGTGTGGGCAAGCGGGCGCAATTGGCCGCTCGATCGTGATTGAATAGTTGCGCGCGCGTAATTGCGCTCACGCCATATCACACACTGCGCCACACGTGGGATCACATGCGGGCGAGCGGGCAAAGGAGGCGGCCGGAGGCGCGATTTAAGCCGTCCGATCTCGCGATCGGACGGCTGAGATCAGCTAGACGTGTACGTGCATTACGCGCAAGGAGGTGAGCAGTGCACGTGTGTCACCCACTACGCCCACGTTAGGACCTTTAGCGACGGTTTTATCCGTCACTAAAGGTCCTGAATTAATGTTTTTCAAATTGGAATGACCAAAATGCCCCCACCCCTTGTAACTATAAAAGGAGACCCCCTCCATACAAAATTCTCATCCCTTCCTTTTCTTCTCTCCCTCTCCAAAGCTCAAGAGAAGCTTGTCCCACACTCGGGATGCTTCTCGCGAGGTAAAGTCAATTTTTCGTCCCCTTTCGAAAGTGGATCCCGCGACGACGATGATGTGTTGCCCCGTTCCCGTTCTTCTGCTTTGTCCTCCTTCGTCCTGCTTTGTCCTCTTTCGTCCAAGCATCGTTTTGTCCGGATCGTCCTCCAAGCGACCGTCGAGGAGGATATCTCTCTCCCCATTCTTTTTATGTTTTCTAGAATAGATTTACTGCTTTCTAGTGTAATCATTTTCCTGCTTTCTAGTGTAATGAACAATCGTTCTGATGATGAAATTCCATGTTTATTGTACATCTTTTTTTGATTTTCGTTTGTAATATTCTCTCTCTCTTACTCTCTCACTTTCTTATATTTATTGTAAATAGTTGGATAGTTCTAAACAATTAAATTACTTCGTGACAAATAAAACAAACGCGTGTTTTTAAATCAAACATCCGCCTCCCTGTGTTCGACTTGGGATTTTCATTCTGGTATAAATTTTATTTGTTGAACACGAGTTCTTCGCTTTCAAACTACAACGACAAGGTTTTCAAAACCAAACACATTAGCGTAGCAACCCGTGGGTTCAATAGCTAGTCCCTAGCAAAAATAATAGAAATAATCAGAAGATTTCTTCTTTTCTTATTTCAAAACTTTAGAGATCCAGACAAATGTGAAGTGATGATAGCCTAGGTAACAGATCCATGTGAAAAGCCAATTCGCATTGGGAGTTCGTACTTCACCCTTGGTAAATATTTCTGTCGGGATTGGCAACTACTTTCCTGAGGGATAAAGCAGAAGATAATCTGTAATTTGACCCCAACTTTTGGCTTAGGTAGGAGATATTGAGTTGAATGGATTTGTATTTGGTGGCACACACTCATTTGGTGCTACATGTAATCTAGTACTACAGACTCTAGATCTCTAGACTATTAGAAAAGTCAACTCAGGGAGAAGCTAAACAACCGTTCTCTCTTGATGTTCCTAGGCGCTCACTCCTTTCTTTCTTTCTGAGATCACAAATCTTGATAGATTTAGTAATTGTACTCTGTTTGGTGGCCTCACATGGCATCCACACTTCAATTAAAGTTCTAATAACTCTACATCTAAGTTAGAGTCCTTAGCCAATATTCAGGCGATCAGAAATACTGAAAGATAGGTATGGGTCATATTTGGTGAATCACGATAGGTGTTCTATTGCCTCAGAAATAATGTTACATTATAAACTTGGACTTTTTTTTTCTTTTCTATCTCTCTTTTCTTCTTTTTCTTCCTTTCTTCTTCTTATTTTTTTTGTACTATAACTATTTCTTCTTTTTCTTCTTTCTGTTTCTTTTTTTTCTTCTTTTCTTCTCTCTATTTTTTTTTATAAATTAACATAACACGACACAGACTTTTATTTATGAGGCATTATTAGGGATGATGATGGTCAAGAGGATATTGTGTGCCTTATTTGGTGGAAGTGCCTATTCTCAGCATTGGGAAGGAATGGATAGGACAGGTGTATTTGTGACCTTTGACACTATTACCCTCCTTCAGCCAAGGACTCTATGAAGGATAGTCGTAACCATCCACCATAGTCGTAGCTTTATTAAGACTCAATCTCTGTGTATCTACCTTATTTGGTGACTCTCAGGAATTCACACAAAGTACGCACACATGAACAAAGAGCGAAAACTATGCCTAACTCTGAAGTATCATCATCTAATTGTCCAAAACTTAAGAGTCCTTGCACTAAACTTAGTGCACCAGCAATCTCTCTACTTTCATCTCAGAAATATGAGGTGGATCTACCAGAAGATAGTATGCCTGACTCCCTATGAACTATCCAAGGGTTCAGTAGACTATAAATGCTTATTAGTTTTCTTTAAGGATCCATTACCTAGTCTACGTGCATGTGAAATAAATGTACTGGATTCTAGACTTAAGAAATAATTCAAGAAGAAAAACCTCCAATGACAAAGGTATTTTGCTAGGGACTAACCCACTCAGCTCAAGAAACTAAGAGTTTTTCTTTTATATATATATATAAATATATATGTATGCAAATATTTATAAATGCTATAAACATTCTCAGGTTATACCCCCCCATGCCTAAGACTGACAATGTCCTCATTGGAAAAATGGAGACATAGAAGAATATCACCCGAGGAAGAGAGTGGGAGGAGCTAAGGCTCCTCAAGCCGAAGTGCATCCAAAACTTGGCCATCTGAAAGAGTAATATAAGGTTTAAGTCGCTGGCCATTTACCTTAAAGCTCGCACCTGAAATAGGGTTCCGAATTTCTACAGCTCCATGAGGGAAAGTATTAATGACAACGTATGGCCCATCCCAGCGGGACTTGAGCTTTCCAGAAAATAATTTAAGTCTAGAATTGAAAAGCCAGACCCACTGGTTGGGCTCAAAAGTCTTTCTAATGATGTGCTTATCATGGAAGACTTTTGTACGTTGCTTGTAAGCTTGAGAAGTTTCATAGGCTTCATTACGAAGCTCCTCAAGCTCACTTAATTCTAACATACGTGCCTTTCCCGCTTTATCCATATTCAAGTTAACATTTTTAATAGCCCAATAAGCTTTATGTTGGATTTCAATGGGAAGGTGGCATGCTTTTCCGTAGACAAGATAGAAAGGAGACATGCCCAAGGGAGTCTTATATGCAGTTATGTAGACCCAAAGAGCATCATTTAGTTTTTTAGACCAATCCTTCCGATCAGGCCTGACGGTTTTTTCTAAAATTCGCTTAATCTCCCTATTAGACACTTCAACTTGTCCACTCGTTTGGGGATGATAAGGTGTGGCTATCATATGGTTGACTCCCAAATTTTGGAGTAGTCTTATGGAGTGTATGTTCTTGAAGTGAGGTCCTCCATCCCTTATGATCGTCCTTGGGCACCCATACCGAGAAATGATATTAGCCTTAACAAAGCCCAAGACCACGGAATGGTCATTGGTTCGCATGGGTATAGATTCTATCCATTTCAATACATATTCTATGGCCACAAGGATGTATTCATATATAAAGGACACAGGAAAGGGACCCATGAAGTCAATACCCCAAATATCAAAGATCTCAACAGGGAGGATAGGTTATTGGGGCATCTCATCCCTTTTTCCAATGGTTCCCGTCTACTGGCAACATAGACATGCGCCCACATATGTGTGTGCATCTCGGAATAATGTGGGCCACCAAAAGCCAAACTGAAGAACCTTATGGGCAGTCTTCTTCCCACTAAAATGTCCCCCACAATGGAGGTCATGGCAGAAACTCAGAACACTTCTTTGTTCTTCATCAGGGATGCAACGACGAAAAGGCTGGTCAGGGCCTACTCTAAAAAGCTCGGGTTCCTCCCAGTGATAAAATTTAGCGTTAGCAAGAAACCTGCCTCGCTTCTGCTTGTCCCAAGTACTGGGGGTAATGGCCGTGACCAGATAGTTCACTACGTCAGCGAACCAAGGAGTTTTAGCTTTCACGGCCATCACAGACTCATTAGGGAAAGTCTCTTGAATACCGCCACCAGGGTTTGATGCCTTAATAGGGATCCTAGATAGATGATCTGCTACCACATTCTCAACTCCTTTCTTGCCTTTAATTTCCAGGTCAAATTCCTGGAGAAGAATCCAACAAATTAGGCAAGGTTTGGTGTCATTTTTAGCAAGAAGATGCTTTAGGGTAGAATGATCAGTGAACACCACAACCTTGGATCCCAAAAGATAAGATCAAAACTTTTCCAAAGCAAATACTACAGCAAGTAGTTCCTCTTCAGTGACTGTGTAGTTTTGCTGAGGATTCGTAAGGGTCTTGCTAGCATAATGCAGCACATGAGGTTTACCATCAACCCTTTGACCTAAGATCGCTCCCACTGCAAAATCAGAAGCATCGCACATAAGCTCAAATGGGAGGGTCCAATCTGGTGCTTGGAGAACCGACACGGTAATGAGGGCTTTCTTCAAAACTTGGAAAGCCTCGCCACATCTATCATCAAAATCGAAGGAGACATCCTTCGCTAACAGGTCACAGAGTGGCTTAGAGATTTTACTAAAATCTCTAATGAAACGCCTATAAAATCCAGCATGGCCAAGGAAAGATCTAACCTGACGAACATTGGCAGGCAATGGAAGCTTAGAGATGGAATCAATTTTTGCGGTGTCACCTCTAATCCTCTCTCGGAAACTATATGCCCTAACACAATGCCCTGCTAGACCATAAAGTGGCTTTTCTCCCAGCTAAGCACCAGCTTTGCCTCTTTGCAACGGGTTAAGACTTTATCAAGGTGAGAAAGGCATAGGTCAAACGACGAGCCATAAATGGAGAAGTCATCCATGAAAATTTCAATGAATTTGTCGATCATATCAAAAAAGATAGCCATCATACAACGTTGGAAAGTTGTAGGAGAATTACATAACCCAAATGGCATTTAGTGGAACGCAAAAGTGCCATACGGACTTGTGAAGGTGGTACGCTCTTGATTGTTAGGAAAAATGGCTATCTGGTTATACCCAGAGTACCCGTCAAGAAAACAAAAGTACTTGTTCCCTGCCAATTGTTCCATAATTTGATCGATAAACGGTAAGGGGAAATGGTCTTTTTGGGTAGCCGTGTTTAAATGGCGGTAGTCAGTGCAGACTCTCCAACCAGTTGAGGGTTTAGTGGTCACCAGTTCTCCTTGGTCATTCTCCTCCACAGTGATTCCTGCCTTTTTGGGAACTATATGAATAGGACTGACCCATTTACTATCTGAAATGGGATAGATAATCCCTGTATCCAGCCATTTCAGAATCTCCTTTTTAACAACCTCCTACATATTTTGATTGAGCCTTCTTTGCATGTCTGAGAAAGGCTTCACAGACTCGTTCGTGTATATATGATGCATGCAAAGAGGGATCAACACCCTTAATATCAGCAATTGACCAGGCAATTGCTTCCTTGTGCCTTTGTAAACACTCAAGTAGAGCTCCCTCCTGCAATTCAGATAATGAAGATGAGATAATAATGGGGAGCATGTTATTAGGGCCAAGGAAAGCATATTTCAATGTGCTCGGGAGGGGTTTCAACTCCAACTCAAGAGCCTTTTGGATTGAGCGTTTTAGTTGAGATGTCCCTACCTCAGGTAGCGGATCTACCTTCATAGTCCAGGGTGGGGACAGAGACTCAGTGTGTATCCCTAGAAACTCTTCTAATTCGGGCATTGCCCTTTCAGTTTCTTTAATAATCGAGGGATGGTCCTTAGATATGACCTTTTGAAGGGGATCTTTACATAAGAGTGCTGGAGTAGTCTCTTCAATTATTTCATCAACGACCTCAATCTGAGAATAATCTTCAAACCCAGATTGCTTGTAAGTATCAAAAACATTCAATCGGATCTTCTTATTCCCAAAGCCCATTTTAAGTGCCCCAGATCTACAATTTATAGAGGCATTGGCTATGGCCAAGAAGGGGCATCCCAGAATAATGGATGGCTTTGTGGGCTTATTAGATGGGTCAGTATCAAGCACCAGAAAGTCAACAGGGAAGAAGAAATCCTCCACTCTAACAAGGACATCTTCCAACAATCCCCGTGGTGTCTTAAGTGATCTGTCTGCAACCTAGAGGATTACTGGACTAGGCTTTAGCTTGCCTCCTCCCAAAAGGTCGTAGACAGAGCTCGGTAGAATGTTCACCCCCACACCCAGATCGAGCAGAGCCTCATCAATGTGTTGGTTACCTATAACCACTGAAATATATGAGGCCCCTGGGTCTTTCATTTTGGGGGGTGTTCCATGCTAGAGAATCGAGCTAACATGGTCAGGCAGGATGACCTTGGTTTGGACTTGTTTCCTAGATCGGTGCTTCTGAGTGCACAGGTCCTTCAGAAACTTGGCATAGGATGGGATCTATTTAATAGCTTCCAACAGAGGCAAGTTAATCTAGACTTGCCTAAAAGTATCCATAATCTCTTCTGTCCTATCCTTGGCTCCAGACGAGCCAACAGAAGATTCCCCAGGAGCAGATAGGCACTCTGGATAGGGCACCCTCGGCTTCTGGGTAGAGGGGTTGTCATGGTGAGAAAGGGGTGGTGGAAGGACGACATCCTCATTGTGGGTGATTTTGTGCGAGGGAGAGCAGTGTGGCTCTTCCTCGGTGGAGATGGAAGTCCGGTCAGGTGTGGAAGGGGAATTCTGAGATGTAACCGTAGGAGTGTTATGAGGCTTGTCAATCTTTTTTCCACTCCTCAACACGGTCACTGCTTGGGCGTGCTCCCTGAATACAACCCCTTGCCCTTAGGGTTCTCCTCAAAAGAGCTAGGCAGCTTCCCTGGATAACGTTGCCTAACCGCCTCAATAAGATGACCAATTTGGGATTGCATATCAGTAATCATCCTATTCTGAGATTGGATGACCATATTCTGATGCTCTTGCATTGCTTTCATCATGGCCTTCAGTTCATCCATCTCAGAGGGCTTATTCTGAGGAGGGTTTTCATAAGATGGTTGGTATATGGGCTGGGGAGGTAAGGGTCTTGCATTCCCTGAGTTAGAAGCATCACCTTGCTTCCAAGAGAAATTTGGATGGTTCCGCCGCCCTGGATTATAGGTATTAGAATAAGGGTTATTGCAAGGGGGGCGGAAACCTTGGGCCGCGTTCAAGTCGGCCTGAATCAACTCAGGGAATTGATTTGCCTGATGGCACTTGATTGCACCGCAAAAATACACCTGCAATAGTGCCTTCTTGTGCTATTTCCTAGCATTACCTATGCATATTAGGGTTCCATAATCACATTTGAAAAAATACATGCATGCATTTAATTGAGAAGGGAGGAGAATGAAATAAGTGGCCTTGCATTTTACATTTTTGCTCAAGTGCATCTTTGCAATATTTCCATCTCCATTTTTTATTTCTTTTTGATTTTGACTTCCTTCCCGTGGCTACATTGCATGGAACAACTTCTATTCACGCCATGTCCTGCTTCACCTCTCCCTGCCATGAGCCGTGCATGAGCCATGCATAGCCAGGGCATGGCTGTGCATGGCTTTCTTCTTCTACAAATACAAGGCATCTTCTTCTTCTTCAGCAGCCTGGTCCTAGCCAAGAAAAACCCATTTGTAGCTTCTTCTCCAGGCCACCATCCTCTCCTCCATTTCCCTCCATACACCGGCCCTCCTCGGAGACACCCAGCGGACAGGAGCCCTCACTGTGGTGCACACCCACCATGGTGAGACCACCACCGCCCAGCTCTTCAAAGAGCCAGTGGGCGTGGTGGCTCTTTTCTCATTTTTTTTACGTTTCCAACACCTTCAGCCATGGCCGCAAGCTTCAAGGTCTGAAGCTCGAAGCTTGGCGGCAGCAGCCCCAGCCCCTTCCCTGCACGCTTGCAGGCATCCTCGCCCTCCGCACGCGCTTGCAGGACTCTCCGCCTCCCGCTTCTTCGCTCTGTCATGCTCTCTCTTCCGCCTGCAACCGACCACCGCGCGTCACTCAGCGGCCGGCCAAGCGCTTCCCCGCACCCCTGCCAGCACCTGCAACCCTCCGCGCAAGCTGCAGGCACCCTCGCCTCCCTCTCCGTGTGCTCTGTCGCGAGCTTCTCCACGCTCGCAATTGGCCGGCGTAGACCCTCTTCCTCGTGCACCAGCCCGCGCGAGCCAGTCGCCAGCCGGCAGCACTCACACCACCTGCAGCTCCCGGTTGCGCGGCGCGGACGACCACTGTAGCCATTGTTCACGCCAGTCTACGTGACACTGTGGCTACAGTGGGGTGACCGGTGAGCTTCTCACTTTACCGGTCACCTGGCGTTCCGCAACTGGCCCTCACCCATGCGCGTGCCCACCCACGCGTCTGCCAGCCCTCTCCCAGTGCCTGCCTTCGCCCGCTTCCTTCACCGCGTGCACCTGTGAGTGCCAGCGCCTGCTCTCCACGAAGGGTGGTTCGCTGCGGCCTCCTCTGCGTGCGGCCACTCTCTCCAGCGCACTCTTCTCCACGTGCATACGCGCATGCGCACGTGCTCGTGGAAACCTCCAAACGACGCCGTTGGTCTGCAGACGCCTTAACCCTCCAGCGGCTGCCCTCTCTCTCCCGCTCTCTCTCTCTCTCTCTCACTCTCTCTCACAACACTCACAGCACTCTCTTTACCGACGCTCACACACACATACACTCACATTTCCACACACACACACACACCTATAAACTTTTATCTACATATATATATATACGTATACATATATATACATATATTTATATACATATATATATACATATATATATATATATACTTATATATATACATATACATATACATATATATACATATATCTATATACTTATATATATATATATTTATACATATATTTATACATATATTAGTACTTATATAACTATGTATTAGTCTATATAAATACATATACATATATATATATATATATACACATATATATACTGATATATATACATATATTTATATACATATATCTATATATATACTTTTACCTATATAACTAAGTATAGATACATATATATATATATATGTATATATATATATATATACACACCTAAGTATATATACATACATATATACATATATATATCTATATAGCTATACATATATACATATACATACATATCTAGCTACATATACCTATATATACATATATTATTATATATATATATATACATATATATATATATAGACATCTATATAGTATTGTATACATACATATATATATACATATATATATATATACATCTATACATATATATATATCTATACATATAGCTACATACATATATACATATACTTATATATATACATATATATACATATACACATATGTATACATACATATATATACCTATATATAACCATATATACATATAGATATATTAACATATATACATATATAGATATATTTTCACATTATTTACCAAATGTGGTATTGTGGGAATATCTGCACCAGTTGCTGATATTCCCCGATACACGCATACAAAAAGCGTGTTCACATTCATCTTCCACCATCCATCCCACACTCCACGCGGCACCTAGTCCTATTGGTTGCGTTTCTTTAGACGACAACTCACTCGACACCGTGCTACACTCCATCTCCGCCACCACCCCCACCCCTTTATATACATAATATATACCTATATATATTTACTTTATTTCTGTTTCGCTTTCCTGATAGTAAAAAGACAAGAAAAAATTATATAAAAGAGAAAAAGTAATCTTTGACTTGTAGGTACTCCGTCTTGCGAATAGCAAGACTCGTTTTGGAACCTTGTTTTGGCTCAAAGCCAAGAACTCAATTTTGAGGGTGTGCCTCATGGACAAAGATTACCAGAAAAAATTCTAAATAAGAAAAACACCAAAAACACAATAAACGAATGGAAGAGACTCATTGTAGGAGAGGCGTAGAAACTTAACTTGTAACCCCACTTCCCTAAGTTCGACCTTCGGCCTAAAAGTGACCAAGATAAAATCAAGTAGGCCAGGTAAAAAATTTTGTAAAGAGATGGTTAGGTCTGATTTAGGTTAACCACTATACACATTTCAGCGATAAAATCATCATATTAACGACCTATTCTGGTCCGACACCAACACTCCGCAGTGGCATGTGTTGTGCTTTGGCAAATGGAGCATTCTCTTGAAGCTTGAAAAATAGAGGCTGCTTGCAGGTTCATGCCGGGGTTTGCTAAAAGCCTATCAAAGTTTTTATTCAATAGTTGAATTTGATAAGCCAAGTCCTGAGAAGCCCCGGCTTCATGGGCCTGTATCTTCCTCTGCAAGATTGATGGTTTTCTTTCTTGATAGGTAGAGGACAGATGTATGGAGTTGTTGCTTAATGTTTCAAATAATGCCCAGGCTTCATCCTCAGTTCTGGTCATGAAATAATGCCCAGGCTTCAAATAATGCCCTTGCATCGAGGGTATGATACCAGTGCTTGGCCTCATCCTTTAGGGAGAAAGGAAATAGAGTCCTCATCAGGGCTTCATCAGTAAAGCCCTGGAGCTTCACCGTGGAACAGACCTCGGTGAATTCCTCCAAATGCCGGTAGGGGTCCTCCCTAGTAGTACCATAAAAAGAGGGCAATAAAGATATGGTACTACTCTTGATCTCATACGGATTATCCCCTGTAGATCGTCTTAGTGCTTGTGCAGGTTGGTTAGTTGGAATAAAATAATCCCTTAGGGTCCTTTGTTGATTCGCTCCTTGATCAGCCATTCCTTCTTTTTCCTCTCCTAGGTGAGCTCTCCTAAGATTTCTATCAGGCTCAGGATCAAACATGAGACTACCCTCAAGAGAGCATCTACCAAGCATACAAAACACAATTCAGGTTCTTATTGAGTAAGTGAAGCCTCCACTCCAAAGATAAGTCAAAAGATCAAGACTTATCCCTCCGTTCCCACGTAAGTGGTATAAGAGGGGTGTGGACTTGAAATCTTAACCTTCTTTATTGCGGAGGTCGAATTAGTTAATATAAATGGCCAAACAAGTTTTTCACTGCAATTACGTGCCTTAATTCAACCTTCGAGTGCCCTAGGACCTATACTTTACTTTGATGATACTCCCAAGTGATCAAGTGAGAAGTTACTCCAAGGATGAACAAAGGGATGCAAGTAGGGTGAACCCTTCCTTTGAGGTGATGCGTATGCGGTGCCCCTTAACTACCTTTTTATTCCTTTAAGGGGTGTCCCCCTCCGTGGAGTATCAAAACACTTGGTCAAAAGATAGTATCACCACCACCACAAAGCATAATAAGAGGGTTTGCACCGATAAAGAGATCGGTGCCTATAGCCTTAAGGGATCGAGCCTTAGTGCGGGGCCTAATGTGCGTGCTCAGTGTTAGAAGTGTGCAACACCTCGCAAATCTTTGTAATTTCTTTTGAAATCATAGACAAGTCCCTTAGAATCAGATCAAATGTGAATTGCTTTTAAGGTTGAATTTAATTATCAGTCCCACTTTTAGGTATGCGACTATTGAATTAGGAAATTCAAACAACTTGGTGGTCTTGAATTTTAATTTGAATGCAAATGCGTGAACAGGAGCTGGATGCAAAAGTTAGAAAGGTGTACCTGTCTCCAGCAATCTTCATGCTGATATGCTTGCAATGCAATAATAAGATCTAATGTGTTGCTCAATCACCCCTAAATGCATGAACCTAAGGGCATGCAACTTCTAAATAGGCAGCTCGATATTTTCTTTGTTGGTTTTAAAGGTAGGCAAGTAGAAAATAGAATCACGCATGCAAAAAAAATGTAAGCCCTAGTAGCTAAAGAATGTGGGGACAAACCCCCAAAAATTTAGCCCCAATTATAAATTTTGTGACGATGGAGAATCCTTTGTGAAAGCAGGATCTTGGTCTCGTACATCTTTTCCTCGTGTGGCTTAGCTCGTGGTTGCTGTCGCTGCTCTATTGCGCCTCGTCACCTCGTCAGATTCCTCCCACAGTAAAAAAAAAAGATTAGATAATTACGCAACTCAGAATATTCAAAAATAATGAAGTGAATCTATTGCGTCTGTTGCCTCCCCGGCAACGACGCCAATTTGACAAGTCGATTTTTCGCTTTTGATTAAGTTTCACAAATGAAATAACGCATTGTTGTAGTATTTAAGTGGTGGAAAAATAGACTAATCAACAATAAAAATAACCACTCACAGAAGAGTGGGTCATGTCCACAGGGAGGCAATGATGCAATAAACTCTCGATTATTTCGTATTCTTTCGATCAAGTGCGAAATCCCTAATCAAATCCGACATGAAATGAGATGGAAAGAAGATGCACAATAACTAAAAAATATAATGGTATATACACAATTTTTCCTCACTGAAATATTCAATAAATATGTGATGATTTTATGTAATTTTCAATTGACATATATTAGAGAAACTTTGTGCACATGTTAATCCCTAAGCCAATGTTGAAACATGTGAATATCAATAACGCGCAATTATCAGAGAGCATGAGTGTGCAGTCACAATTTCACCACAATAAAATAATCATAAATTAAAATTGACTTTTGGTGGCAATGGCATTGAATGTAATTTTTAATGGGGAAGAAAACAGGGGATTTCACCTCTCTCCTCCTTGCGCATGGGAGAGAGGTTTAATCGAGGAGAGACTCCCAAGGGAGGTTGGTTGGAGCGAGGCCGTCGCGGTGATGGCAGTGGTGCGTCGTGAGTTGGCTTGAGTTGGCCTGCCGGAGGAGAGGAGTGGCGGTGGTGGAGAAGCTGCAGCCGGCTGTGCATGCTGCAGGTGCTGGCGCGTGGTTGCAGGCGGTGGTGTGGGCGCGAAGGTACTGGAGGGGGGCTGCAGGGGTGTGTGGTGGTTTTGCATCACCTGCAGAGGGTGTGCAAGGCACTGGAGGGTGAAGGCGACGCAATGCCTGCGGGCGTGGGTTCACCTGCAGGCTTGAAGGGGCTCCTACGGGGTTGAAGGCTGATGAGTCGATTTTTCGCCATGCGTTGTAGTATTTAAGTTGTGGAAAAATTGACTAATCAACAATAAAAATAATCACTCACAGAAGAGCGGGTCGTGTCCACAGGGAGGTAATTATGTAATAAACTCTTGATTATTTCATATTCTTTCGGTTAAGTGCAAAATCCCTAGTCAAATCTGACATAAAATGTGATGGAAAGAAGATTCACAATAACTCAAAAATATAAGGGTATATGTGCAATTTTCCCTCACTAAAATTTTCAATAAATATATGATGATTTTATGTAATTTTCAATTGACATATACTAGAGAAAATTGGTGCACATGTTAATCCCAAAACCAATCTTAAAACAGGTGAATAACAATAACGTGTAATTATTAGAAAGTATGAGTGTGCATGCGTAATTTTGCCACAATAAAATAATAATAAATCAAAAATTAATTTCTGGTGGCAATGGCATTAGATGTAATTTTTAATTGAATGAAAAATAGAGCATTTGTTCTCTCTCTCTTGCTTGTGTGAGGGAAGGAGCGTCGACGGGGTTGTCAACCCGCAAGGGAGGTTGGCGAAGATTTGGCCTATCTGATGGAGGTTGCGGCGTCGACGGAGATGGCCGATCGACGGAGGAGAGCCTCCAGCCTGTTGGAGAAGAAGGCAACAGCCGCAGCCGCGCATCTGGCTTCACTCGGGTGCACGCCTGCGGGAGGGGTGGTGTTGGTGCGGTTAGGTAGGTCTGCAGAGGGGAGGGCGCACTGCAGATGGCGCGTGCCTGCGGGCGTGGCAGGAGGGCACGTGGATGAGGGCGGTGCAACGCCTTCAGTGAAGGGTGCTAGAGGAGGAGCAGAGCACCTGCGATGCGGCTGGAGGGAGCGCTGGATGCCTGCAGGCGTGCGGGCGGGTGCTTGCAGAAGAGCATGCGCCTGCAGGCGCTGGTGGCGAGGGTGGAGCAGGGCGCTGGTTCTGAACAGGTCTACAGGCGATGGAGAAGGTGCGGTGGGTGAGTGCCTGTAGGCATTGGGTGTGAGGCAGAGCGGCTGCTGGCGCTGGCTGCTGGCGTTGGGCGCGCTTGCAGGAGCGGGCAAGGTGGAGCGGGTGCCTGGTGGTGTTGGTGCGATGGTGCGCCTGAAGGTAGTGGAGGCTGAGGCGTGGGCCTGGTGGTAGGTAGAGCGCCTGTAGGGGTGGATGGGCGCTTGTGCGGCTGAAGGGCAGGATGGGGTGATGGCGCTGGAAGGGAGGATGTGCCTGCGGGCGCAGCCTGGCAGGGGCGCTGGAGATGGGTGCTTGGTGCACAGTGTTCGCCCTCTCCACTGTGGAGAAGATGGAGTAGTTCCCTATAGGGGGGAAGATCCAGATCCTCCTCTCCTTTCTTCGCCTCCTTTTTAACTCCTTTCTCCCCGCTTGCATCATTTAAGGGATTTTCAAATCCCTTAGCTATTTTTTACCGTCAGCTGTTGAGGGTGCCCGGAGAATGGGGAAAAGAAATGCTGCCGATTGAAAGGGTAATTTACCCTCCCCTCCTTATTCTTTTGCCAAATCTTCTTCCTGCACATAAAAACATAAAATTATTACATATTAAGTTATAGAATGCTATAAAATAAATGTAAACTTAAATAATGATGCATGCAAACATTCTATTACTTAATTTAGTTATTAACAAATCTAAAAGGTAAGATTAAAGTTAACTTAGGTGTAATAATAGTCCATTAAAATGGACTCATCAAATACCCCCATTCCTGAGATTTGGTAGTCCCTAGCAAAAAATGAAAAATAATAGAAGTAATCAGAAGATTTCTTCTTTTCTTATTTCAAAACTTTAGAGATCCAGACATATGTGACGTGATAATAGCCTAAGTAACAGATCCAAGTGAAAGAGTCAACTCGCATTGGAAGTTCGTAGTTCACCCTTGGTAAATATTGCTGTCGGAATAGGCAACTACTTCCCTCGGGGATAAAGCAGAGGATAATCTGTAATTTGACCCCAGCGTTTAGCTTAGGTAGGAGATATTGAGTTGAATGGATTTGTATTTGGTGGCACACACTCATCTAGTGCTACATGTAGTCTAGTACTACAGACTCTAGATTTCTAGATTATTAGACATGTCAACTCAGAGAGAGGCTACACAACTGTGCTCTCTTGATGTTCCCAGGCGCTCACTCTTTTCTTTCTTTTCTTTCTGAGATCACAAATCTCGCCAGATTTAGTAATTGTACTCACTGTTTGGTGGCCTCACATGGCATCCACACTTCAATTAAAGTCCTAAAAATTCTACAACTAAGTTAGAGTACTCAACCAGTATTTGGGCAATCAGAAATACTAAAAGGTAGGTATGGGTCATATTTGGTGGAACGCGAAAGGTGATCTGTTGCCTCAGAAACAATGTTACATTATAAACTTTAACTTTTCTTTTATATATATATATATAACTATTTCTTCTTTTTCTTTTTCTCTCTTTTTTTCTTTTCTTTTTTTTTTAATGAATATAATATGGCACAGACTTTTATTTATGAGGCATTATTAGGGATGATGATGGTCAAGAGGATATTGTGTGGCTTATTTGGTGGAAGTGCCTATTTTCGGCACCGAGAAGGAATGGATAGGATAGACATATTTCTGACCTTTGACACTATTACCCTCCTTCAGCTGAGGACTCTATGAAGGACGATCGTAACCATCCACCATAGTTATAGCTTTATTAAGACTCAATCTCTGTGTATCCGCCTTATTTGGTGACTCTCAAGAATTCATACAAAGTACGCACACAGGAATAGAGAGTGAAAACTACGCCTAACTTTGAAGTATCATCATCTAATTATCCAAAACTTAAGAGTCCTTGCACTAGACTTAGCGCACCAGTAATCTCTCTACTTTCTTCTCACAAATATGAGGTGGATCTACTAGAAGATAGTATGCCTGACTCCCTATGAACTGTCCAAGGGTTTAGTGGACTACAAATGCTTATTGGTTTTCCTTGAGGAACCATTACCCAGTTTACGTGCACATGAAATAAATGTACTGGATTCTAAACTTAAGAAATAATTCCAGAAGAAAAACCTTCAATGATAAAGGTATTTTGCTAAGGCTAACCCAATCAACTTAAGAAAAGAGGATTATTTTTTATGCTAACCTAAATGCATGAATACTTCCTAAAATGCAAATGCGCCCCCCATGTCTAAATCCTACAATGTCCCTATTATAAAATTAAAACAGGAGGAGAAAGGAAAGCATCACTTGACATGGTGTTACTCCGATCGCTGGGTTGCCTCCCAACAAGCGCTGCTCTGTCAACAGCCAGACTTAGAAGGAACCTATAAGTTTGGTTTTAAACAGACAAAGTTTGGCCCTAAAAATATGCATAACAGTGCAGGCCTAGAAAACAGGTAGCCACGGGTGTTGGCGAGTTGATGATGCAACGTAATACCAAATGCTCGCTAGAAAATATGAAAGCGAAGAACCTCTTGGCTACCTTGGGAGGTCTAGGAATAATAAACGGAATATGAAAAGGGACCTCCTGAAACGGAATAAGTGGAGGATAACAAGGATCCTCCAGAGCAGGACGGGTTTTAAAAGATATACACATTATTAGTTCAAACCCTTGAATGGCGAGAGTAAAAGTACAAGCATCAATCCACACCCGCCATTCTACCTGAGGATGTACTAGCCTGATATGTTCTCTAGAAACAATGTACATGAGCAGAGATCTGAGCCAAGGATCTATTAGAGAGTGTAAGGGTTGTTGGTAGTGTTTGAAGGTAATGGTTAAGTCCAATGAAGGCTTAGTCGGTGTTAGGTCCAATTCCAACAATGATTCAGATTATGTACACTCCCTAACAGTTGTAGACAACTTCACATTACCCTGCCTAGCATTAATGATCGGAGTCATATTTGAATCAAGGGTAGACTCTAAATTACAACTCTTTGATGGCAGGGTCAAAATGTAAGAATCATTATCATTCAGCTCATCCCCAGATTTGTTTGGTTCACTCAAATATTTGTCGGGGTGTATATGTGATTCATTAGGAGTTGGATCAGTATCCTCAATTATTTCTAAAGGAGGATCAGTCTTAATATTTTGGAGCAAGCCTATATCATTGAATTTGTTATTGTTCTCCGGGTATAAATCCTCAATTGACGTGTTTAGTCCCCGAGAGTCTCCTATAGACTTCTCATTATTTTGTTTTTCCTCCTTTAATAGCAACTCCTGTTTTGATGGAGGATGATTCTCAAAAGAAAGGAGGAATCTAGATTTAATCATATTATTTCTATCCTCTGGAGGTAAATCCTCAAATGATAAATAATTCCCCTGTGATTCACTCCAGATTTTCAGTCCAGGTTCCTCTATTGGGGCATCCTCATTTTCTGAATTAGACTCTTCATATCCTTGAGACCAAAATTGATTTGATTCATCCTCCATTCCGTTAGGGTCACCTTTATTGAGTGCATTTAAATCCTCCGGATACTGAATGATAGGTTTTGATTCCCTAAGTGGAGGGTCAGCAGTAGGCTCACTAAGGGTAGAATGAGATTCTACCAAATAATCAATAGGGGAAGTATAGGAATAATACAACCTTGACCCGGGTTGGTAGGGGTAAGGAGAATATTGTCATTGGGGTCAAGGTCATCAAGAGGTACTATCTTCCCTTGCTTTTGACTCCAATATATTTCAGGTGGATAATCACTATGATCGTTGTCCTCTAGTGGCTGTGTTTCATTGGAAGAGTCTAAGTGATAGTTACATAAAATTGGATCCCTATTGTCATTAGGTTCCTCAGAATTATTTTCATGATCATGATCGTATGGGTAGGGATCAGGACTATTGGGAAGCGTGTAGCTAAGTTGTCTTATTTCTTCATTTAACTGTTGACTATTCCTCAACATCTCTCCCATTGATTCCATTATTTCCTTTTGCTATTTTTGCATTTCTTTCATAAAAGAGGAGAGGCTACTATTATCATATTCGGGAGGATAGTCAATTTTAGGCTCTGGTTGCCTAGGGGTATCGGTCCAACCTCGATATGGAAAATCATGAAGGGTGGGAGATTTAGGTGTTTGAATGGAAGTAGGGATTTCAGGGTTGGGAAATTCTCCTCCTAGGCTCTGCTCAAAAGTTGGAGTTATCAAGCTAGTACTCCCAGGATAAGAATAAGCATGATCCCATGAATTGTCAATGTACCCATCAAAGGATGGATACGCTCGGAGCATGGGATCCTGATTAAAAGATGGGAAGTATTGACTTTGATAATCTAAATGATAGGAGTAAGGGTAATCCATTTCTTTAAGCAAAACAATTTCGACTCTCTTAGGATTTAGAAGAATTCAGAATACAAGCAGAGACTTCCTAGAGAGTTCTTCAGTCAAAGCAAACGCAAATTCAATGGGATCTATTTTTTTTGTAGATTGTAGGTCTTAGAATTATATGTTCAGTTGATGGCCAAACAAGTTTTGTAAAAAATATTATGCTTCCTAGGCCAACCTTCGCTGGTGCCTATAACCTACTCGCAAGGGATGGAAGTCTCGAATCGAGTCCACACACGAGGAACCGAAATAACTTGGTGGATAGGCTTGTTGATTCCGACTAACTTCCCTTGTGGTGCAAAAGAGGAGAGGTAGAAATTTATCTAGTGACCTTATGTGTGAGGCGCACAGTATCTCAAGTGTGCAAACATACGATCGTGTTTTGATTTTTGAAATTTTGCAAACAAGATCCTTTTGCACACAATTTTCAGTCACCAATTTTAAAGTCCAACCTCTTAACAGTCCCAATTTTTAAAGTGACCACTGAATTAATTTGATTCAAGCACTTAGTGGTCTTAGATTTAAGTTCAATGTAAATGCATGACAAGTAATTGATGCTCAAGAGAAGACATACCTTACTCCAGCTTTCTTCGTGCAATAATGAATGAAATGCAATAAAAATAAACTAGATGCTGCTCATTCAGTCCTAGATGGTCGTCCTATAGATATGCAGCTTCTAGCAGGCAGTTCGATTTTTTTTTTTAATTTTGTTTATTTTTTAATAATAATAACAAACAGACCTAATCTAACTAACTAACTGAAATGCAGTTCAAATAATCCTATAATCTGAATAAATGGTAACACGCTCCTGAAAATATGCTCCCGCATACAAAAGCGATAAGAAATAAAGAGGCACTGGGGACACGTTCCCAAAAATACTCGACAAGGGTCCAAAAGACAGTAATTAAGTTCTAATGTCTATCTAAACTAAATCTAACTAAGATCTACTGACTAAATCAGAAATAGGCTTCTCCGTAAGCCTATGCACGTGGAATCAAGGTCCACGTGTTCCTGTTGCCGTCCTCCAGGTGGCGTCAAGGTCCACCAAAAAGATCATCTCCACCATGCACGTCGTTCAGGGTCAATGTCATCGCTTTGCTGCGCCTTTCGCCGTGTCAGATTCCTCGCACAATAATAAAAATGATCAGATGATTACGCAACTCAGAATATTCAAAAAAATAATAACGTGAATCTTTTGCGTCTGTTGCCTCCTCGGCAATGGCGCCAATTTGACGAGTCGATTTTCCGCTATGCGTTGTAGTATTTAAGTGGTGGAAAAATCGACTAATCAACAATAAAAATAACCACTCACAGAAGAGTGGGTCATGTCCACAAAGAGGTAATTTTGCAATAAACTCTCGATTATTTTGTATTCTTTCGGTTTAGTGCGAAATCCCTAGTCAAATCTGACATAAAATGCGATGGAAAGAAGATTCACAATAACTCAAAAATATAAGGGTATATATGCAATTTTCCCTCACTAAAATCTTCAATAAATATATGATGATTTTATGTAATTTTCAATTGACATATACTAGAGAAAATTGGTGCACATGTTAATCCCAAAACCAATCTTGAAACAGGTGAATAACAATAACGTGCAATTATCAGAAAGTATGAGTGTGCATGTGCAATTGTGCCACAATAAAAAAAATAATAAATCAAAAATTAATTTTTGGTGGCAATGGCATTAGATGTAATTTTTAATTGAATGAAAAACAGAGCATTTGCTCTCTCTCTTGCTTGTGTGAGGGAAGGAGCATCGGTGGGGCTGTCAACACGCAAGGGAGGTTGGCAAAGACGAGGCCTATCCGATGGAGGTTGCGGCGTCGACGGAGATTGCCGGAGGTGGCTGGCCGACGGAGGAGAGCCTCCGACCTGTTGGAGAAGGCAACAGCTGCAGCCGTGCATTTGGCTTCGCTCGGGTGCACGCCTGCAGGGGGATGGTGCTGGTGCGGTGAGGCAAGTCTGCAGAGGGGAGGGTGCGTTGCAGATGGCGTGCGCCTGCCAATGCAGTAGGAGGGTGCATGGATGAGGGCTGTGCTACGCCTTCAGTGAAGGGCACTTGAGGAGGAGCAGAGTGCCTGCGGTGTGGCTGAAGGGAGCGCTGGACGCCTGTGGGCGTGCGGGTGGGTGCTTGCAGAAGAGCGTGCGCCTGCGGGCGTGGGTGGCGAGGGCGGAGCGGGGCGCTGGTTCTGAACAGGTCTGCAGACATTGGAGAAGGTGCGGTGCGTGATCGCTTGCAGGCGTTGGGCGTGAGGCAGAGCGGCTACTGGCGCTGGGCGCGCCTGCGGGAGCGGGGAAGGTGGAGCGGGCACCTGGTGGTGCTGGTGTGGTGGTGTGCCTGAAGGCGGTGGAGGCTGAGGCATGGGCCTGGTGGCAGGCGGAGCATCTGCGGGGGTGGATGGGCACTTGTGCGACTGAAGGGCAGGATGGGGTGATGGCGTTGGAAGGGAGGATGCGCCTGCGGGCACGGCCTGGCAGGGGCGCTGGAGATGGGTGCTTGGTGCACAGTGTTCACCCTCTCCACGGAGGAGAAGATGGAGCAGTTCCCCGCAGGGGGGAAGGTCCAAATCCTCCTCTCCTTTCTCCGCCTCCTTTTTGACTCCATTCTCCTCGCGTGCATCATTTAAGGGATTTTCAAATCCCTTAGCTATTTTTGACCGGCGGCTGTTGAGGGTGCCTGGAGAATGGGGAAAAGAAATGCCACCCGTTGAAAGGGTAATTTACCCTCCCCTCCTTATTCTTTTGCCAAATCTTCTTCCTACACATAAAAACATAAAATTATTACATATTAAGTTATAGAATGCTATAAAATAAATGTAAACTTAAATAATGATGCATGCAAACATTCTATAACTTAATTTAGTTATTAACTTAGGTGTAATAATAGTCCATTAAAATGGACTCATCAAAGGCGCGCCTGTAGAGGACGGTGAACGGTGGCGAGCACCTGTGGGCTCTTGGCGTGAAGCGCCTACGGAGTGCCTGTAGTGGAGAGGGCACGGTGCCTACGGGCACTGGGTGGTGATGCAAGGGCGTGGGTGCGCGCGGTGGACAGACTACTGTGTGGGCACGCGAAGGCGCTGGAGGGAGGCTGCAAGGGCGCGGCGCGGTGGAAGCGCTGGAGAACGGCCTGCAGGTAGTGTGGGTGCAGCCCTGCGGGCATGCAGGGGCAGTGAGTAGTAGGGTGCGGGTGCGGCTGTTCCTGCGCTTGCAGATGGTGCGAGTGTGTGGTGGGCAGGCTGTTGGTGTTTGCGGTGGAGGGCACACGGTGCATAGTGCAAGCACGGTTGCACCGTTCCTTTTTTTTCAATCCCCTTCGCCTCTCCTCTATATTTCTTCTCTTCCACCTCCCAAGGGATTTTCAAAATCCTTTTTCTAATTTTGGCCGGCGACGGTTTGCATTTGTTGAGGGATGCGTTGAGGGTGGCCAGAGGATGGGGAAAAGATGGCACTGGTTGTTTGAAAGGGAAATTACCCTCCCCTCCTTGTTCTTTTCCCAATATTTTTCCTGCACATAAAAACATAAAATCATTACATATTAAGTTATAGAATGCTATAAAATAGGTGTAAACTTAAATCATGATTCATGCAAACATTCTATAACTTAATGTAGTTATTAACAAACCTAAAAGGTAAGATTAAAGTTACTTAGGTGTAATATTAGTCCATTAAAATGGACTCATCACACACGAATACACCCAACACTGCAAATGATGCCAGTCAATCGGTTCTAGGACTAGGAGAGACATGATGCCACTCCGGCCCATCTTGGTCGTATAAGTGTTTGATTTCTGGGGCATTGGTTGGGCATGTTCCGCATGTTAGAAATCGAGGTTACAAGTAACCCATCATTGTAGTTGCAAAACACGTCGATCAGATAAAATTTATACTGAAACTCCAAGGGAGTCCTAGGTCGAACACAGGGAGGCGACGTTTACTTTATGTGAAAACCGCGCTTCGATTCATTTCTTTTTGGTATTTTAGGGTTTTGTTATTTTTTTGTGTCTTTGAAATAAAAGACAAGCAAATGAATCACAAGATAGAGATGAGGAACGAAAATGGTATATATATCAATCCAATGTTTATTACAATCTACTATGAAAGCATAAAAAGAGAGGGAGGTGAGAGGAAATCTCCCGAATTGGCTGTTCAGTGAGATGACGGCACCTGGCGGAAGATTGGACGAAGGAGGTGAGGAGCGAGAAGATGGAGGTGAGATGCAGGAGGATGTCGTGTTGAGGAAAGCTTCGGCATAGCTCCGGAATGGAGGTGAGAAGATGAAGGTGATCTATTACCAGAATGGATGTGGGAGGACAGCTCCAAGGTGACCTACGAAGGGAGATGGGAGGTTGGAGGAGTATTTGGTGGGGCAGAGGTTCGCTACACTAATAGGCACCTTGGGAGCTTGAGAATAAGCTCTAATGGGGCGTTGGTAGGCTTGCTAGAGCTTGGGAGTAGGTGGGAGTAGAGAAGGTAGAGATGGCTTGGAAGGGAGGGGGTATAGGTCCTTTTATAGTGGTGGAGAAGAGGCAAAAATCGGTATGGGACCATTAGTGACATCCAGGCTATCGATGGAAACACCGCTGTAGGCAGCTCATGTCTGCTGGCGCCCACAGCTGGCTTTACTGGCATGTGATGAATTACCGACGGCTGTAAGCGTCGCTGTAAGTCCAACTCATGCGTCGCTGTAGAACACCTCACGCTGCGCTAGCGCCGCGCTCTTGCCTTGCCAAGTGCGTGCATGCCCACATGCTGGCATGACGCTGCACGCATACGACTCAATATGACCTCTGTAGCTGCCCCTAGAACAAGAAGAATATGGATGGCCTAGACTGCGCCACGTGGTGCAGCCTAGGCCGCCATCACATGCAGCACTGCACGCACGCCCATGCGCTGGTGCTGCGCTGTGTGCATGCGCACCTGTGTGCCCGCGCGTGCACCCGCGCTGCTGCGCGCGTGCAGTACTGCGTGTGCTGGCGACCTGGGCTGTGCCACGTGGCGCAGTTCGGGCCGTCCATCTTCTTCTTGTTGTAGGGGCTGCTACAGAGGTCGAATTGAGTCCATTTTCGCGCCGTTAGGCTGCGATCGTCGACTCAAATCCATCCGCGTAGTCGGATTTATCATTTGAAGCTCCGAATTATGTCTCCTAGTCCCTTGGCTGTTGATCTTCCTCAGACTGCATATGGTGCTACGAGACTCTGATTGAGGCGATTTCAGAGGCGTTGGACTCCGATTGTCGTCTTGATTAGATCCGTATGGTTGGATCGTCAATCTGAGGCTCCGAAATAAATATGCTTCTCTCCTAACCATAAAAAAGACGCAATTAACCTAAATTATATACAACTACTCTAAATGTAGAATGATGCATGCTATGTAATATTTATAACATGAAATGCAAATCTAAGCCTAGGAACATGCATGAATAGGCATTTTACCCTCAACAAATGTGTTTACATCATATCTCCATGCCTATCTTTTACTAGTCCCTAGCAAAATTAAACTATATGCTTTGTAGAAAAGTAGAATTAGGATTAGATCACTTAGGCTTAAGTCATTTATTAACAATTGAAAATTTCAACTAAGATCCAAAACTACAAAAACTCAATAGTACCCGGGTGTCTGCCAGAATGCAGACCACCTAAGTTCTCGCCTTATTTGGGAAGGGAAGATATATATATTTTTTATTTTTCTTCTTTTCTAATTTTTTTTTACTTTTGGAGTTTGAGAATTCCGGGATAACTTTTTATGGCTACCTGACCTGGCTAAGACTTGAAAAGGACTCTAAGTGCTAAGCATCTTTGTGAAAAAGTGATAGACTCACAAAACGACCGTTAAGATGGACTTCGAGTTTCTACGACCCTAGGTGACCTTGCCTAAAGGTTTATCTTTACGATCGGTAGCTTTCTCCCTACTTCTTTTATTTATGGGCTCAACACAAGGACAAACCTAATGTATATCTCCCCGGTTTATTCTACTTCCCCCCTTCTTCCCTAAGTGTTTTGGGAATTATTGTGAACTTTTTTCTATGAGCTAGGTTCTGGACAACCGGCCGATGAGCTGTTACCACCGATAACTTTCCATCCATACACATGCGATAAAGTGTGGTTTTATTTGTGTTTTTATTTTCTCCTTTTTTTTCTTTTCTTTTTGAGTGTTTCTTTTTTTTTTTTTTTAAGTAGGTGGCTTCCCTGATTTAGGATTTACCTAAAGGCAGTACAACGAAAATGGTCATGCGGCTGGGCTCTGGACAACTAGCCGATGAGCTGTTACCACCGACAACTTGTCAGCCATACCACCCAAGTCGGTCCATTAGCTACCCAATTTCCATAAAAATTGTCGGAAAGTGAGTCAGTGCAAAAAAAAATGTGTGCAGATGCTTAGGCTTAAAGTCCTCCTAAATTAGAGGGCGGGTTGATAAGTCGCATACTTATCATCCCAAATTATTTACCAAATTAAAATGAATTTTAATTGGAGAGGACTCGAGACTAAGTCCACATTCCAGTGGACACCTGGGCTAATTAAGCCCGAAGACCTGAAGAGTCTAAGTGTTTAGGTCTTCTCGTATCATTTCCTAAAGTTAATAACTTCCAAATGCCTGAGTTCTCTTTTCCTAATTTCTTTCTCTTCTTTTTCTCTTTTTTCAAATTTTCAATTATTTTTTAATTTTATAAGAAACTAAAAGAAATTCTACGGAGTTAACATAATGATTTCAGAAATTGATTATCCACCCCCCCATGCCTAAATGATGCAATGTCCTCATTGTAAAAATAAAGACATGAGAAGGGCGGAGTAAACAGAATATCACTTGAGTGTCGTGAAAATCCGGTCAGCACCGTAGAGAGAAGAGTGTATACACACGTGCTAAGTTTAATGCCTTCAGCTAGGCATAACTTACATACAAAGAGGAAATTGAGAATTCACAAGTGCGGGTCAGAATCATAATCAAAAGGTTGATCTTGAAACCTGTTTGCAAAAGATGTCCACAGATGTGGACGAGATTATGGTGCAGACCCATGCCCCAGGGTCAATTGGTTCTCAGGTTCTGGATGAAAGTCACCCAGAACCGAAGGTTGTTGTGTTTGCGGGACTGGGCCTGCGGTTTAGTGGTGTGCAACCTAAGACCAAAGTGTCGGACAATGGGTAAAGATGGTTCAATAGGTGCAGTTGTCCACTTAACATCCAGCTCAGAAAAATAATCAGTTATTTCGAGCTTGGGTTACACATGAAAGATATCGTAAGGGTCTTGGTAGAAAATAGGTGGTTTTAGGTCAATAGGTACCCTTAGATCCAGAATCAAACTTCCCTCAGAATTAGCCTCCTAAATTTTTATTTCAACAATTCTATCCTCCAACATCAAGGCCTCAGGCTTCAGGACCTCTAGCATATTATTCACCCCATATGATTCTCCCAAGTCTAGAAATCGTGGCTGAATCAAGATTGACTTGGGCACAAAGATCTCAGAAGTCAGCTCTTCGGGGTGCAGATGAGGACTGGGGTCACTGATTGAATCATCAAGATTTGGATCCTCCAAGTTAACCCCAACCGAATACAAATCTTCAATGAACGGGCTATCAAATGGTTCATCAGATTCCTCATACCCATTTGTCTCACTAAAATAATTTTCCTTATGTTCAAGTGAGACTTCACCTAAAGATTCTTCACCCTCAAAGTCAAAGAATTGATGATCCTCATTTATAAATGTCTCAAAATCATAAATCATTTCATGATCCAAGGAGACATAATTTTCTTCGTTTCCTGACTTGGGGATCTCGGATGAATCAATTGGTTCATCCTCAAATGGTTGCTCTAGCCCAACTTGGTCATCCCCGGTCTCAAAAAATGTATCCCCCCGAAAGGTGCCTGAGCGGGTTCAGACATTGGCTCTCTTGAAGGGGGTTCATCTTGAGAATCATCCAAAGATTTGACTAGGGCAACTACAAATTTCATCCTTAACCTCAACAACTTCCCAAGTACAAACTCACCCAGGTCCCTGTCCTTAACGCTTTGGAGCAAATCCAATAGAGAACTATTAAGTTCATCAATCATTTTGATCATAGGCTCTAGTGCTTCAGTGCATGGTGTTGGCTGAGCTTCTAAAGATTGTATAGTGTTCCTCAAATTAGCCAACACCCTATCCTGGATCTAGTTCACCAGAACTGACTGGTTCAGTTCAGGTTTGGGTGGGTTTAGGTTAAATCTAAGGGAGTCAAGATGTTGAGGTTCTCGGGTCCCTCCTTGATAGTAGGTCGTTTTAAGTTGTTTAAAGGTTGGTGGCAACCTAAATTCAGCATAATTCTGGGGAGGGTAAGTTTTATAATCAACATATCCTTCACGGTTGTAGACCTGGTTAGGTTGATCATCAAAGGATGGAGATCTATAATCATTGTAGCTTTGGGAAGGATAGTAATCATAGTCTTGTTGTCCCAGGTTAGGCCCTGGACATTGAGGTCCAGATTCATATCGCCAATCAAAGTCATCCCGGCTAGTGGATGGATAATTACAAGTTAAGTTGGGATGTTAATCATCTTGGGGGTAAGTGGTGGTTGGAGGATAGGCTATGAAATGTGTGTAAGATGTGGAAGGGTACATGGTGAAGTAAGGAGGGAAATCAGAAGAGAAAGGAGCCCTGCAATACAAAAATATAAGCCTGTTGTTAGGTTGGGTAGCCTAAAGGTCACAGACTCTCTGAATTCGTCCTAAGATTATAAACGATTTACTCTACTTATGTCCAAGCAATCCAACCAGTTAGGAGGGACTGGGGAGAAGGTTCTTCCTTTGGCTTCCGCCTCTGGTTCCTAGTGTACCCCCCAGCTACGGTCGTTTGATGCTACTCCCCTAGCTAGACATCAGATTGACTAGTATAAGTAGGTTAATCGTGAACAAACTCAATCTGGATCCTGACGACTGAACCAGTCCTTAGGGCCAACGTCTAATCAATTTTAGTTAGGCTTGGGACAATGGTGCTTCAGGAATGTGATGGGCCCTTTAAATGGGTTGTGCCCTTAATGATTAGTTAAAATGTGTGTGCATGCACAACCAGGGTTTTCAAACAAGGTTATTTGATGATGTGTCTTTTAGAGTTCAACCTTGTTTAGTAGCTTTTAGGGTTTAATCTTAGGTATATTCAATCAAGTTTAGGAGAACACTCCAAGTTTTGCAAGCACTGGTGATGACATATTCCTTTAGAAATCAAAGAAAAAAAAAATGTGGAGTGCCTGGTTCAACCCTAAGAATCAACCCTAAGTGGCAAGCTACCTGATGAATCGCTTTTATCTTAAGTGGTGCGGCCCAAACATTCAATCAATTGGCCTATTGCACCACTTAGTTAAGGCACACAGAAATTTTTGACCTATTTAGATTTCTACTCACTTATTTGTGTGCTGAATTAAGTGTACCGGGTCCACAGGTCACATCCTGGCTAAGTGGTAGAATCGATGTGATTGTGCTCCTTAGGGTGAGAAGTTGTGGGTGTTAAGTGTGTAGCTTTTAGAAAATCCCACAATCAGATAACACCTTTTCTTTTATTTTTATTTTTTTATTTATGTGGATGGAGAGGTGAGTGGAGGTGGCAAACAAACAACAAAATCTATCCTAGGGTTTATAAAAAGCACCTAAGTTGATTTGGGTTTGAGTTATTAGGTTATGAAATGAAAACTAAGGTGGGGGTGGTGTGGGGGACACTGACAAAACACTCTACCCGCACTTTACTCTGGTCTACCGCACTTGGATCTCCATGCTAGGGTACCTGCAAGATAGTAGATCAAAGACAAGTAGGGTTAGTGCTATGTAAATACAAAGAAACACAATAAACAATAAAGTAAATTCCGTTGCCTCCGTAGCAACGGCGCCAAAATGGTTGTGCGTGTTTTGTGTGTTAGAAATCGAGGTTACAAGTAACCCGTCGTTGTAGCTGCAAAACAGGTCGATCAGATAAAATTTATACCGAAACTCCAAGGGAGTCCCAAGTCGAACACAGGGAGGCGATGTTTACTTTACGTGAAAATCGCGCTTCGATTCATTTCTTTTTGGTATTTTAGGGTTTTGTTATTTTTTTATGTTTTTGAAATAAAAGACAAGCAAATGAATCACAAGATAGAGATGAGGAACGAAAATGGTATATATATCAATCAAATGTTTATTAAAATCTACTATGAAAGCATAAAAAGAGTGGGAGGTGAGAGGAAATCTCCCGAATCGACTGTTCAGTGAGACAACGGCGCCTCGCGGAAGCTCGGATGAAGGAGGTGAGGAGCGGGACGATGGAGGTGAGATGTAGGAGGATGTCGTGTTGAGGAAAGCTTCGACGTAGCTTCGGAATGGAGGTGAGAAGATGGAGGTAATCTGCTACCGGAATGGAGGTGGGAGGACAACTCCAAGGTGACCTATAAAGGGAGATGGGAAGTTGGAGGTGTATTTGGTGGGGAAGAGGTTTGCTACACTAATAGGCACCTTGGGAGCTTGAGAATAAGCTCTAATGGAGCGTTGGTAGGCTTGCTAGAGCTTGGGAGTAGGTGGGAGTAGAGTAGGTAGAGATGGCTTGGAAGGGAGGGGGTGTAGGTCCTTTTATAGTGGTGGAGAAGAGGCAAAAATCGGTATGGACCATTAGTGACATCCAGGCCGTTGCTGGAAACGTCGCTGTAGGTAGCTCATGCTCGCTGGCACCCACAGCTAGCTTTGCTGGCATGCGATGAATTACCGATGGCTGTAAGCGTCGCTGTAAGTCCAGCTCATGAGTCGCTGTAGTCCACCTCACGCTACACTGGCACCGTGCTCTTGCCTTGCCGCGTGCACACGTGCCCACGTGCTAGCGCTGCGTTGTAGGGGCTGCTACAGAGGTCGGATTGAGTTAATTTTCGCGTCGTTAGGCTATGATTGTCGACCCGAATCCATTCGTGCATTTGGATTTATCATTTGAAGCTCTGAATTATGTCTCCTAGTCCCTTGGCCATTGATCTTCCTTGGATTGCATATGGTGCTACAGGACTCCGATCGAGGCGATTTCAGAGACATTGGACTCCAATCGTCGTCTTGATCAGATCCGTATGGTTGGATCGTCAATCTAAGGCTCCATAATTAATATGCTTCTCTCCTAACCACAAAAAAGATGCAATTAACTTAAATTATATGCAACTACTCTAAATGCAGAATGATGAATGCAATGCAATATTTATAACATGAAATGCAAATCTAAGCCTAGGAACATGCTTGAATAGGCATTTTACCCTCAACAAATGTGTTTACATCAGGCATCGATTTTATGGGCCCTTTTCCGAACTCGCATTGCTTCGAGTGCATATTATTAGCCATCGAGTATGACTCAAAGTGGGTTGAGGCCATCCTGGCAAGACGGGCTGATCATAAGACTGTCATTTCTTTCATAGGGCAGTACATCTTTGCGAGATTTGGAATACCTCGCACTCTGATTAGCGACGGGGGAAGCCACTTCATCCACGCCCATTTCAGGTCATTATTAAAGAAATACGGGGTACAGCACCGTATAGCCACCCCATTTCACCCGTAGTGTAATGGGCAGGCTGGAGTGTCTAACCGTCAGATCAAGCTGATTCTGCAGAAGACGGTTAGACTAGACAGGAAGGACTGGTCTGATAAATTAGTTTATGCACTCTAGGCATATCGGACCGCGTACATGGCCCCACTCGAAATGTCACCATATCGTATGGTATATGGCAAGGCCTATCACCTTCCTCTAGAGCTGGAACACCGCGCCTTTTGGGCGTTGTGAAAATGTAACCTTGACCTTGATGCCGGAGGTCAAGAACGGAAACTCCAGCTCAGCGAATTAGAAGAGATCCGGCGGGAGGCCTATGAGAACGCATTAATATACAAGGACAAGACCAAGGCCTTTCATGATTGCCACATTCGGAGGAAAGCATTCACGCCCAACCAGCAAGTCTGGTTGTTCGATTCACGATTAAAACTTTTCGCAGGGAAGCTCAAGTCCAAGTGGACTGGCCCATATGTTGTGACTCACCCATATCTTAATGGGGCAGTCCAGATTAGGGACCCAAAATCTGGGCATATATCTATGGTAAATGGCCAACACCTCAAGCCATTTTTGGCCCAGGAACCTCCTCCACCTGAAGAGATCGTTCATCTTATTGAGGATGTGTGATTGAATTCTTGCCCAGCTGGAGGCATTAAACTCAGCACGTATAGATAGCATCTACCTCACATTCTACCATCATCTATACATAACCATTTTTATACATAGCATATTTTTCTTTTAGCATATTTTCTTTTTGCATATTGCACACTGACAGGTTGGTCGATGCTGAATATATAATTTCAGGAGCAATTACAGGTGATTTCTACCCATTCTCTCCTTACTATATTTATTTTCTTTTATATTCATGCATGAGGACATGCAAGAACTTAGGCATGGGGGGGTAGATACAACAAAACTGAAAATTTCTATGCCAACATTTAGGAAAATCTCAGAGCTGCATGTAAAATGTACTTTAGGACCCTAAATAAAAGAACAACCGACTCCACCTCCAATGCTCGCATTGAAGCTAGAAATCGTCTGTAACAGCCATTTCCGACTCACTCGCTCACCTCTTGTTCTAAATTTAGGGTCAAGCTGATTGTAACCCGATACGGGAATTTCACGAAGTACAAATTATACGAGGTTACTTGTTTATTGCATATATACATATTGCATTCATGAATAAGATTATTTTATTAAGAGAATGCATTAGGGATTTTATCCTCTAGTTGATTCCTGTAATCTGGAATCAAGTACAACTTTTCACACACACGTAGAATTTGCAATGGATTCACTGTGAAGGTTGATAAACATCTTTAGTCTGTCGAGAAGAAGCAGTGCTTCTTCTCCCAAACCCCTGGATAGTGTTTTGGGAGTCAGGTAGATTTCCCTCCAAAAGTCCACCAAACAGTGTGAGATGAGAGTAGAGTGTATTGGTGCTCTAAGATTAGTGCAAGGAATCCAGAATCCTAGATAATTAGGTGATGATATTCAGAGATTAAACAAAGTTTTCGCTCTCGGTTCCTACGTATACATTTTGTGTGAATTTTGAGAGCCACCAAATAAGGCAAATATGTGGAGAACGAGTTTTTATAAAACTAGGGCTAAGGTGGATGCATATACGTGGAGCCCTCGGCTGAAGGAGGGTATTGATGCCAAGGTTAGAAATACACCATCCTATCCATCTCTCCCAGTGCCATGAGTAGGCACTTCCATCTAATAATCCACCCAATGTCTCTTGAGTACCACGAATCCTTAATAATGCCTCCTCAATAAAGTTCATGGATGTGTGCTAGTTGTGTTATGTTGAAAAAGAAAAAAAAAAGAAAGAAAAAAATGAAATGATGAAAAGAAAGAAAAATTGAAAAAAATTAGAAAAAGAAGAAAAAGCAAAGAAAAAAGAGTGAATATTTAGTTTAGTTTCATTGAGGCAATACCACCAAATAAATTTGAGATCCACCAAATATGGCCTTAACCCACCTTTCTTGTGTTTCTGACTACTCGAATACTGGCTGAGGAATTTTGACTTAGTGTTAGAGTTATGGGAACTCAATTAAAGTGTTAATGCCAAGTGAGACCACCAAATACAGGTCATATGTGTGAATCTAGTAAGATTGTGAGCTCTAAGAAAAAGAAAAAAAAGAAAAGAAAAAGAAAAAGAGAAAGAGAGAATGAATATAAAGGAACCAGAAGAGAGCACAGTTTTCCTCATCTTTCTCTAAGTTGAGTTACTTGATAATCTAGGAATCTAGATTCTCTAGCACTAATCTCTATGTAGCACCAGTCAAGAGTGAGCCACCAAATATATAATCTTTCCCCTCAGAGATTCTCTACCTAAGCCTAAAGCCGGGGTGAAATTCATAGAATATGTTGAATACCTCGAGGGAAGAAGTCCGCCTACCCGCTAGAATTTTACTAGGGGTTAAGTACAGGCTTTAGAGGTAAATTAGTTTTTCACTCGAATCCATTGCAAAAGTTACATAGCTACACTTTCACGATTGTTTGGATTTCCAGAGCATAGGATGAAAATAAAAAGGAGAAAAATCTCTACGCATACCTTGATAAAATAATCAATCCCTTAGGGATCCTTCTGTGAATAACTTAGTCTTGCATTTGCTAGGGACTAGCAAGATTTAGGCATGGGGGTATGATTGTGCAGCAATCATAGGTCTTAATTGACCCAAATTAGGCTAGTACTTAGCATAAGTTAGGATAATTCATGCATGCATAAGCATTATTTGCATCTTTACTGCTTTCTTTCAGCTATGCATAAAATAATGCTATGATGTACTAATTAGGTGCATTATGTCAATTATAAGTAATAAGTTGACCAGAAGGTAGATCGAAAGCTGGATCTGAAGCTGGAATAACTGGTGTTGCAGCAAAGCGGGAGCGGAAGACCTAGATTAGATGTAATAGATAATAATGTAAGGGAGTTAAGGTATGTTATTCTATTAAGTAGGAATAAAGCAATAAATTGTGAAAAACTTAGGTCCATCCTAGCCCTAGGATAGCCTAAAAGCCTCCCCAAGCTTTAGCCACCCTTAGATTAGGTCACCGCACCCTAGGAAACCTTAAAACCCTAATTCTAGCCTCTATCTGGACGTCCAGATGAGTTATAGGATGTCCAGAACCCTTAGCCAAATCCCACACACCTTAAACCCACTTCTGTAGTGTTATTGGACGTCCAGACACTTGGTCAGACGTCCAATTTCTGTAGAATACCCAAAATAGAACCCCAAATCCTTCCTGACTCTGATTGGGCATCCAGATAATAAGTCTGGACTTTTGATTTTTCATTATAAGACGTTTGACACTATTATTAGACGTTTGATATTGTCCTTTAGTTCCTGTTTTGGAATTCAAGCCGTGATCATGGATCTCTAGCCCCCTAAACCCAATTCTAACCGCATAGAAACCTAAATTAAGGTGCCTTAACCCTAGTACATCACCTCTAGACCTCCCTAAGGACCTAATTAGGTTCTCACTAAATCTAATTGACTTGGATCTTAGTTAATTCCATCAGCCTATTCAATTGGACTCATTGAGTCTAATTGAGCCCTGATCTCAACACGCACTGTCCAATTTGACTCAGTGAGAGTCCAATTGACCTAGACCTAACTTAATTGAGTTATTTTACTCTCAATTAAGTTTTCACACACCCAATTAAACTTTTATTAAGTTTAATTGCACTTTACCTTAGTGAATTAGGGTTTACAACCCTAATTTGAGACCTACCTTGACCTAAACCCACTAGAACCTAACCTAATCAACCTAGCCACCTAAGTTTCGATCCTCACACACCCACACACACCATCCACATGAAAATACCTAGCCTAGAGTTCTTTAGAACTCTCTACCATGTGTTGTTGCCTTAGTTGCTAAAATTAGCAACCAAGAGCCATTCAATTTTTAGATCCACATTTGGTGGATCTAAAAACCACCATCCATCCTCTCTCTCTCACTCTCCCATGAGCTCCCACCATAGGCCTCTCTAGAGAGTTCCACAATTCTCTAGAGAGCTTCCCTTAGGTCTATAAAAAGACCTAAGGGGTGGCCATTTGCACCCATCCCATTCTTGGCATTCATTCATCCACCTAGGTTAGCTACCCTCACATCCATTCCACCTCCACGAGGAGCACCACCATGGAAGCCACCATCTCCATGCTAGGATGCTGGATCATCTCCCCAACCTCTCTCCAAGGGCCAGCCTAAGCACCATTGGCCGCCCCTCCTCCTCTCAACCACTCAAAGGCCATTGAAGCCCACCTCTGAATGCCCTTCTTTTTTGCTAGCTTAGCTCTTCATAGTTTTACTGCTTTCAGTTACTGCTTAGTAGTGTAGCTCTTATTCTCCCTCAATGATGCATGCAAAATCCCCCCATAGATTCCTGCATGCGATCATTTTCTATTAGCTAGATTTGTGTTTTTCAAGCTTTCCTTTACAAGCTTTCCTCTAAATTCCATGTTGCAAACATCCTGATGAATGAATGAAAGATATATTTTTTTATATACATATCTCCATGTTGAAAATCACCATGAGCTTATTGGCTACAATCTATTTTTTGTGATTCAAGTTTCTTGCTTTTCATTTATATTTATATATTGCAACAAGCATGTCAATTCCGGAAAATATAGAAGACTTAACTATAAATGCATTTTCCACAAATAGCCACCACATAACTAGAGTTGCACCCATTGAAACTCATACTTTCTCCTTTGTTATCTATCTAACACATGCGCACATAATTAGAGTTCATAATAGAAGTGGCAAAACTCTAATCCGAAGATTGAAAACCGGTGTGCGATTCTAAATAAGTAGAGCGATAAAAGATCGATTTCAGATTTGAACAAACGCCTCCTAGAGACGAACGACCGGGACTCAAAGTCTCATTATCTTTCTATAAATATTTTTGTTTGATCGTATTGTGCACTATACTACGACGCTTTTCCTATCAAAACATGCTCTACGACTGCCAAACAGCCGTCTGTTCACTGCTGCCTTCACCTTTGCTAATTGACCACGTAGTGCTCCTGCCGCAATCTCCCTTTATTTGCACCCAGGTGCTACGAAAGTCAATCATGAAGCCGCCCAGGTCCTCAATCGAAGGCCTAGCAACTGTAGCACACCCAATTGACAAAGCCTCTATTGCGATTTTACGCAAAGAAGCCATGGCGCTTTAATGCCACATCATGGGATTCAAGACAGAGGTAGCACATATTAGGAAATTATGCTCTAGGTTGTTTGCCTCAAGAACATGGGGTGAGGTCCCTTACTCACTGCTTATGTACTCGGTCACCACCTACACCCGGAGACCCTGGTTAGACCCAATTATCCGAATCCATATACCCAGTTATTGACCTAAATCTGCCCTGGGTTTGAGAAAAAAGATGGGAGGATTTGTGAGAGAGAGTGAGTGGGTTTTGCTATCTGATGACTTGGCCCTGTGCGGCACTTAGCCGCTAGAAGAAGAGAGGTCGTGCCCTTGTACTGTGAAGAGGGAAAGCCTTTGAAGAAGATTCTTTGAACAAGAAGAAGGAAGGACAGACTTAAATGAATAAGAAGGAAGAAAGAAGAAGAACTGCTTCCTGAAGAGACTTATGTTTGTTGACACTTAAGACGTTGGTGGGGACCCGGATAGGTTGTGTTAATATGATGAAATTATCGTTGAAGTGAGTATAGTGGTTAACCTAAATTGAGCCTAACTATCCTTTTACAAAATTTTTAACTTGGCCTACTTAATTTTATCTTGGTCACTTTTAGGCCCAAGGTCGAACTCAGGGAGGTGGGAATTAGAGGTGAATAAGTTTCTACGCCTTTCCTACAACGAATCTCTTTCGTGCGTTTATTATGTTTTTGGTTCTTTTCTATTTAAGATTTTTTTGCTGATAATTTTGTCCTTGAGGTACACCCTCAAAATTAGGTTCTTGGCTTTGAACCAATTTAGGATTCCAAAAACTAGTCTTGCTATTCGCAAGACCGAGTACCTGCAAGACAAGGATTATCTTTTCTCTTTTACACTTTTTTTTTTAATCTTTTTAATAGCAGGAAACAAAAGAGAAATAGAGGTTGCTTGTAAAGAGATAAATATAGTATATATATATTATATATAGGGGTGGGGGTGGAGGTGGAAATGGTGTGTAGCACGGTGTCAAGTTGGTCGACGTCTAGAAAGACGCAACCAACAGGACGAAGTGCCGCGTGGAGTGTAGGATGGATGTGTGGAAGTGTGTGCGAAGGCACTTTCTCTACGTGGGTATTGGGGAATATCAGCTACTGGTGCAGATATTCCCGCGATATAACGCGTGGTGTAGGGATACAGGTAGGTGATATGAATGTAAATACATATATATATGTGTATGTAAAAATATGTATTTATATATATGTATAGATAGGGTTGTATAGGTAGTTATGTATATATATGTATATAGATATGTAAATATATATATAGGTATATATGTGTTTATAACTAGATATATATGTATATATATATATATAATAATAATATATGTATATAGATATATTAGTATAAGTATCTATATATATAGATATATGTAGATATATATATATATGTATATGGATATATTTATATATATGTATATATATATATATATATCTATGTATATATGTATTTATATCTATAGATATATATGTATATATGTATATATATTTGTATAAATATATATATATATATATATATATATATATATATATATATATATATATATATATATATATATATATATATATATATATATATATATATATATATATGTATGTATGTATGTATGTATGTATGTATGTATGTATATTTATATATAGTTGTATAGGTACTAATATGTATATATATATATATATCTATGTATATATATATAAGTATATATGTAGGCGTGTACAAGTGAGTGTGTGTGTGTACACGTGAGTGTGTACAAGTGTGGTGTGTGTATGTGTGTGTGTCTGTTGGAGAGTAAGGGAGTGGCTGTGAGAGCGAGCACAGGCGTTTAAGGCATCTGGTGGAGGCAGTCGACGTCTGATGGCGCGGGTGCACGTAGGCACGCGCAGGCGTAGGCACACAAGGGTGTGTGCGCGCGTTGGAGGGAGCAGGCGTGAGGGAGAGCGCAACGCAGCGCGCTGCGTAGCGCAGCGCACCGCGTTGCGGGTGAGAGTGGACGCAGACGAAGACGCGGGCGCGAACGTGGGCAGGTGCGGGCGCTGGAGCAGAAGCGGGTGCAGATGCGGGCGCAGGCACTGACGCGGCGACGGGGTGGTGGCAGTAGCTGCGCAGAGAGAGAGCACGCTGTGACCGGATGAGTGAGAAACTTTTCGATCACCGCACTGTAGCTATAGTGCCGCGCAGAAATGCGTGAACAGTAGCTACAGTGCTAGTGCGGCTTGGACAACCAGTTGCGGCTGGTTCTGCATGTGCGGGCGCGCTGGAGTGAGCTTGCGCGTGTGGAAGGAGCTTCACTGGCTGCTGGCTTGTGCGCGGGGGCTTGTGTGCTGCGTGGAGGCTGCTGGTGCCGTGCTGCTGCTGCTGCTGAGCTCTGAAGCTTGGAGCTACGGCAATGGTGTGAAGGGTTGAGCGATGGAAACAGAGAGTGGAATCAACCACGCCCACCTTCTCTTGGATGAGCTGGGCGGTGGTGGGACTCACAGTGGTGGGCGTAGGACCACTGTGAGCCTGCTCCTACCCGCAGCGTATCTCTTCAGTGGGAAGGGGTGCTGCGTATGGAGGGGAGAGAGGGAGGAAGATGGCCAGACGAAGGTGGTTGTCGTGTCTCTATGAGCCAGCTCTCTGCGGAAGGAAGCAGGGAGGGCTTTTTAAAGGAGAAGGAGGCATGCACGGCCATGCCCTAGGTTGCATGACCAGCCATGCAGCTGGCAGGGCATGTGTTGGCAGAGAATGGCGTGAAGAGCAAGCCATGCCTTGAGCAGCACGGAGAAGAAGTTCAAAGAAAAATAAAAAATGAAGATGGTGAAATTTGTGATGCAACCCTTGTTGAAGACGTTAATTACAAGGCCAATTATTCACTTTCCTCCCCTCTCAAATAAATGCATGCATGTGTCAATTTTTACAAATGCAACTATGGCTACCTAATTTGCAATGGCAGTGCTAGGAAATAACACAAGATGGCATATTTATTGGTGTATTTTTGCTGTGCAATCATACCCCCATGCCTATCTTTTTCTAGTCCCTAGCAAAATATTTTGTATTGTATTTAGAAATAAACTTAAGCTGAAGATTTTCTTCTGATCGACATAGGTGTGTTTATTTGACATTGTGAGAACCAATTGCAGAGAAGACTACCAGTACTTTAAGTCTTATATGACATAGACCATCTCTCGACTAACCTGGACTCTTAATATTTAAACCTTAAGAATGATTTCTAGAACTTAGGAGGTTTTTGCTGTACTCGAGAACTCAAGAGATTATGGCTTGTGCATAGTGAAGGATCAAGACTGACCAGATGAACATTAAGACTCAAGCCCAGGGTTTCACGAATTTTTAAGTGCAGGTTGGTCCCAGTTTCAGCTCGTGTCTTCGGATTGACCCTTAAAAAGATGACGGAAAACTCAACTCCCATTTTATTACATTTGTGGCTCAAAGAATATATGGTAGAAACAGGGTATTTGTAACTTGCCCTGAAAAACCTTTTAGGGAGAAGACTTTACAAGTATTTGCGAGATGTACTGACTTATTTGGACAGTTTTTTTTTTTGAAACACGTGTCAGTATATCTGTTACAACTTTATTTAGAGGAGCACACTTTTCCTTAGGTGGGAGAGTTTCTTTTTGGTGGAAAAGGTTTCTCCTAGACACAAGACTAAAGCCTGTGATAAGAAGTCTACTTGTGCGCACAGGTAGGACTCCACCTTCCCTAATGAACACTAGGGTTGGATCTTATGTTCACCTGGTCTTTCTTGATATGTGTAGTGTGAACCAAGATTACTTAGGCTCTCGAGTAGAAGCAAACCAACAGATCCTGTACTAGTGTCTTAGGTACAAGAATGCATCCTTAGTTAGGAGAGATTCCAATCTATCTTGTCAATGCTCAAGTGAATTAAGCCGAGCCTGAGCGAATCAAGTTTCTGTGGCCTGGAAAGTCTTCAAAACAGTGGTTGAATATCCATAAACACTTATTGTATTTTTGTTTCAGCCTTCAGATCATTACTAAACACATTTTTTTTTATGTACATATCTATAGATGGATGGATGCTGCATGATACCATATAATACCCAAATTCTTTAGATGCCTATCCACCCCACCATGTCAAACAATGCTATGTCCTCATATGCATGCAGGGTAGGGTAGAGGAAGGACCAAAGATCAGGTAACGAGAGCTGAGGTGCAGGGTATTTAGCAAGGTGGTAGGGTGGGTGGATGGTGGGTGGTGAAGTGAAAAGGTGCGAAGTGACGTGAATGTGACAGTGTTGTTGGGGTGCCTCCCAACGAATGCTAAATTTAACGTCCCGAGCTGGACTCAGAATGAGGCACGACATTAGTTACCCTCCAACAGGGCAACAATTTCTCCAATGGGGGTAGGTTCATGAGTAAGATAAGGTTTCAAACGTTGCCCATTGACCGTAGATTTATGCTCAGATTTGGGATCTTTAATTTCAACGACCTCGTTGGGAAATGGTCTCGAGACCAGGAAAGAACTAGTCCATTTGGACTTCAATTTCCCTGGAAAGAATTTTAGCCGGGCGTTGTAGAGCCAAACTTGCTGAGATGGCTCAAATTCCTTCTGCTGAATACGGCTGTCGTGAAAAGCCTTAGTACGTTACTTGAAAGTTAAGGCAGAATCATAGGCTTCACGACAGAGCTCTTCCAGCTCTTGGAGTTGGAGATTCCTTTCTCGACCATGCAGGTCTGGGTCAAGGTTACATTGGTGAACCGCCCAATAAGCGCGGTGCTCCAACTCCACGGGCAAATGACAAGGCTTCCCGTAAATGATTCTATAAGGAGACATACCTAGGGGAGCCTTGAAGGCGGTTCGATATGCCCAAAGTGTGTCAATCAGCTTGTCGAACCAATCCTTACGGTCAGACCGAACCATTTCTAGAGAATTTGCTTGATTTATCAGTTTGACACCTCTGCTTAGCCGTTCGTCTGAGGATGATACGGAGATGCGATACGATAGTGGACTCCATATTTCCTCAGAAGTGCCCGAAAAGAAGCATGGGTAAAGTGGCTTCCTTCATTTGAGATAATGGCTCGAGGGATCCCAAAGCACGCAAAAATGTTGTCTTTGAAGAATCAAGTGGATATGACATGGTCAGCATGGCGCGTGGGAATAGCCTCGATCCATTTCGAAACATAATCAACAGCAACGAGGATGTATTCGAAGCCATTGGAAGGAGGAAAGGGGCCCATGAAATCAATTCCCCAAATGTCGAAGATTTCAGCAGCTAGGATGGGTTGCAAGGGCATCATGTCACGACATGACATTGACCCCAACAACTGGCACCTTGTGCAATGTTTGGCATAATTGTGTGCATCCTGATGAAGGGAGGGCCAAAAGAACCCGTACTGCAACACCTTGGCTGCAGTTTTCCTCCCAGAGAAATGGCCTCCGCAGGCCTGATCGTGGCAGAAGGATAGCACACTGGGGATTTCGCTGTCAGGAACACAGCGACGGATGATCTGATCAGCACCTATTCAAAAAAGAAGTGGATTATCCCAGAAATAATACTTTGCTTCTGCCATGAGACGCTCGCGCTGGTTTTTAGGCCAGCCATGTGGAAGGGAACCAAAAGCAAGGTAATTGGCAATGTCGACATACCAAGGTCCACTTGCCACATTAATTGCCAATAGGTGCTCATCGGGAAAAATCTCATTGATCGACAGGGTAAGTCCAATGTGGTCAGGGTCTAGTCTGGAGAGATGATCG
The DNA here is from genome assembly GCA_037157565.1 of Thalassia testudinum. Lineage (NCBI taxonomy): Eukaryota > Viridiplantae > Streptophyta > Magnoliopsida > Alismatales > Hydrocharitaceae > Thalassia > Thalassia testudinum. Next base: position 2,257,303 of record JAZHRO010000028.1, read on the forward strand.
GCCACAACATTCTAGGCTCTGGCCTTATCGCGGATCTCAATGTCAAATTCTTGGAGCAGAAGGATCCAACGAATCAGTCTAGGCTTGGCATCCTTCTTGTGCATGAGATGGCGAATGGCCGCGTGATCAGTGAAAACAATAACATGTGAGCCCAGAAGGTAATAGTGGAATTTCTCCAGCCCAAAGACGAACCCCAGTAGTTCTTTCTCAGTGGTAGTATAATTACGCTGTGCCTCGTCCAACGTCTTACTGACGTAGTACACCACGAAGGGGTGTCTATTGCATCTTTGTCCCAGGATGGCTCCGACTATAAGGTCGGAAGCGTCACACATGAGTTCAAAGTCGAGGGACCAATCAGGTGGCTGGAGAACAGGGGTGTTCTCACGTTTTTGTGCGGGTTTAAAGTATATCACGTTGTAGTATAACCGACAAAACGTTTAAACAAATATAAAGAATTTTATTACTCGAAAAACTAGAGTATCCGAGGTCGAACACGGGGAGCAAGCTCAGTACTTTTTAAAACCAAAGAATACAACTGTTAAATGAAAAGGATTGATTCAAAGAGAGAATTTTAAAAAGGATTTGTGAAAGAAAAATAGAATTGGACGTCTGATTTCTATATCAGACGTCTTAAATGTAATCTCCTTTCTCTCTTCTTCTTCGTTGCTCTTCTTCTCCTTTGCACTTCTTTCTCTTTCTGCCTTTGCTTCTTGTCTTGTGCAGGCTTCTTCTTCCTGCCTTTGTTTCTTTTCTCTTATTTCTTCTCCTGCCTTGCCTTTCTTCTTCTGATCTTTGCAGTCTTCACTTGGCCTCTCTTCGTTCTTCTCTTTCTTCTGCCTTGCCATCCTTCTTCCTTCTCTTTGGTTCTCTACGAAAGCTTCTCCTTCTTTTTCTGCTACATAGCCTCTTCTTCTTTCTTCTCTTCCTATTCTGCAGCTGCTAAGTGCTCGCTGCTTCCTTTGCTTCTTCCTTCCTGCACACACCACAGCCAAAGCAAAACCTACCCCCGTCCCTCTACCCAAGCATCTCTCTCTCTCAAGCAATTCACTCAAGGATGCTCTCCCAAAGCCACACGGGTAGTCGGGTCGGATTCGCACCCGGGACCAGCCGCACCGGCAAGTGGTGGTGCGGGAGGAGTGCTCAAGGTTTGGGTCGGGTCGGACCCCACCAGATCCACGAGGTCAAGCCGCGGACGAGGCGGGTGTGAGGACAGGTGAGGGACCTCACCCCTGTGCTTACGGAGGAAATGAGAGTAAAACACAAATAATTTATACTATACCTGTGTTTTGCGATCCAACGATGTGGGACTATCTGGTCAGTCCTGCTTTCACGCGCGCCCGCAGAATTCTCATCGTGCAATTGCCCCAGCTGCTGGCTTCGCAGCACGACTTGCTGGCCTCAGTCGCTTCGCAACACTTGCGTGCACCTGCTGCACCTGCAGCCTGGAAGCCCTGGTGCCTGAAGCTGCTACAAGCTCCTCGCTGCTTCGACCGTCAATGGCGGCAGGAGCTACAACCTGTCACACACAAGAACGGCCTATTGGCCCAATCAGAATTGCTAGAAACTTTCGCCGTGGCACGGCGAAGGTGGTGGGCGGTGCTGCAGGCTGCAGGTCGGCCTAGGCGTGAGTGCCTAGGTCAACCTGTAGCCGGAGGTGTGGGGTTGTTCAGGGGGCTACTGTGAGGGTCTGGAGTGGCAGTGGAGGGGTGGAATGAGTTCCTGGTGGTGAGGCGGAGCTCACGAGGGGGTTGGCGAGCCGTGTGGAGGGGCAGAGTGGTGTGGGCGGCTCGCCGGAGGTGGGTCGGAGGCGAGGACGATGGAGGTGGTTAGGCACTGCCGGGGGGTAATAAAATAAAATAGCAGGGGGAAAAGAGAGAGGAGAGGATGGAGAGGGTATCTAGGGTGATTTGGAAGGAAGGGAGGCAGCGGAGTGGACGGCGCGCAACTGCCGTCGTCGGGGAAGGACCCTGAGGGAGGAAGCAGCGACGAGGAAGAGGTCAGGAACACGCGTGCTTGGTACGACGCGACGTGGGAGGAAGTGACGGAGTTGACTCTGCTGCTGGTATGGCAGCAGAGCGACGAGGAGGAGAGGAGGTCGCCGGAGCTTGCGGGTCTTTTGGCCGGAGATGGGAGAGAGGGAAATTGGAGGGGATCTCCATCAAAATCAAGCTTAGGTTCTGCGGCAGGGTCTGGGGAGCCTTTTATAGGCGCTGGCCGAACCTTCTAGCGCGTGGAGACCGCGCAATCACCTCCGCCGGCTCGCCGGAGTTGGAAAGAGGGTGGATACCCAAATCTCTCGTGCGTTCACACGAGAGATTGGGTTCACACCAGCGATTGTAATTGGCTTTAGAAGGAAGGGAATTCCTCAAAGAATCCCCCTTCCATTTCTGGGAGGGAATCTCTGAGGGATTAGAGAGTAATCCCTCTCTAAACCTCGCCGGAGCTCGGTTCTGCCCTAACAATGGCGGCAGGACCGGATTGCAAAGGGGGCGAAAAACTTAGGGGGCTCTCTGCAAAGATATTCAAAAGATAGGGACCAAATTTTGCTTTGGGTGTACTAAATTGGAAAGTAGGTCAAGATGACCTCCCCTTAGGTCCAAATTTTGGTACAAACCTAATTTGGACCTAAGGAATCCAATGGTGAAGTTGGATTTTAGGTTTGATCTCGTTTGACTGGACATTTTGCGTAAAAACCTAAATTAGGTTAATTGAAGAGTTAGGACCCTAATCTAGGTCAAAGTGGGTTCCAAGGGCCAAATTAAGTGTTATGAACCCTAGAGAATGTTTTTCCATGATTTTTAGAGGGTTTACTTGATTTTTATTCTGACCGGAACCTTGTTAATTTCTGCGGGTCTGTTTTAGGGTTACCAAGTGTCATTTAATTCTTAGATTGCACATAAACCCATTTCTGATTGACTCAACCCACTTTTTATCTCATTTAGACCATTTGACCTATGTTTTGCCTCTGAGAAATCCCGTTTATGTACTGCAATGGTAAAATTGCAGTTTTAACCTTTATTTCATGTTTTCTTCTCAGAGCACTTGTTCCGTCAGTTAAGCCTTCTTCTAGGTTATGTAGGATCTTTTATCTTCTTTATTGGGTCAAAATGAGCTAGTTATGGCTCATGATGAGGCTCTCATCATACCCCCATGCCTAGCATTTGCTAGTCCCTTAGCAAAATTTCAAAGTTTTAACTTCCATTCTAGACCCTGAGTGTCTGTCAACAATGATAAGTGCTTCTCCTTTTGTGATTAGGTAGGAATGCTGACAATAGGCCTAGAGGTACTCAAGTACCAACCAAAACTGGACCTGTTCTGCTTTAGCCTCAGTCCTCTGCAAAGGTTTCTACGGCCAACAAAAACTAACCTAGGGTTTGTTGGACTCCGCGGTTAAAGCACCCGTGCTTGAGACATTTTTAGCCTAAATTCAGTTTGCGGTGTGTTATTTTTTTTTGTAAGAGAGAGATAGAAGATTTATTTGTTTGGAGAGCTTTTCTCTCTCTTTTCTTTTTATTTCTAGCTTCGGATTAGCTTCTCAACACTGTCTGTATCGGATTCCTCGTCCCCATCATCAATCCTCAAGGGTCCCTAGCTTTTGAGATTTCGAGATAATCCCGCCCATGGCAACCCCCGGAACCCTGGCTTTCGAGATTTCGAGATAATCCCGCCCATGGCATTCTGTGGCCGAATCCAGACCCTGGCAATCGACATTTCGCAATAATGCCGCCCATGGTATCTGAACCAGCAGAGTGCTTACATGCCCCCAGTAGGATATTTAAATATCCTAAGAGACAAGCACCGAGGAGACGATATGTTGTTACGCATCTTCGAGGGGAATTTCCCGCCTCTCCGCGCTGGGAACTCATCCAAATCAATTTGTGTTGATTGACCGCTCCTAATCTAGGTGACTTTTTCAGAACATTAAACGCTTTTCGCGTGATTTGGATGTTTATGCGCACTGAACCAGACTGTGTGTGAATTTGGGGTGCTTAGGTTACCGAATCCCGCAAACTGGAGGTCAGTTAACGAGGCCAAATACTTCCTAAGCCTTAGACCTAATACTCAAACTTCGCATTTTCCTCAACCTCTTGAGGACTATCCAGATTTTAATGGATACGTGAATTTTTAAGCTAAAGATACTAGCCCAAGAGGCCTAAGACCAGCGTTCCTGCTAACCTCTTGTTATATCTCCGTAGCACTTTTCTTTTCTTTTTCTTGATTCGATCTAGAACTTCAGTTAACCCCTTAATCTTTTACTAATGACTATTTCTTTTTATTTTCCTTTTGTTCTCCTTTTTGTCATTTTGCTCTCTTTTCTTCCTTTCATTTGTATGACCCTGAATTGTTCCTCCCCTCTATCAAGTCTTTTTTTTTTTTTTATGAAACCCTTTCTTTATAAGAATTTCCTGACATTTTGCACTTTCATACCCCCCCCCGTGCCTAAGACTTGCAATGTCCCCATTGTAATTTAGGTGGGTTTGAATTTAGCTTAGTTCATGCATTAGGATAGGTGTGTGGTGAGTGAATGGGTCAACGTGACTTGTTGCGAACGATTCTAATCTCGGGTAGGTATACCTGAGGTGAAGTTGGCTGTGCTAATGGATGAACCCTAAAGTGCAATATGAGTTCCGCATAGAGATGTCAGAAAAGGTTTCGGGTTTTTCAAAGAATGACGGGTTGCCTCCCATTAAGCGCTGAGTTTTACGCCATCGGCTAGGCGCAATGAGCTCAAGAGGAATGGGGGGTAAAGGATGAATTAGCCAAATCTATATCAGTCATGTCAATGAACGGCTTGAGTCTCTGACCGTTCACGACAAAGGGTTCAGAATCGTGGCTGAGTGGGCTGATTTCAATGGCTCCATTTCCGAAGATTTGTCGGACTAGGTAGGGTTCGACCCACTTGGATCTTAGCTTCCCTGGGAATAATTTTAGTCGGGCATCAAAGAGTAAAACTTTTTGACCAGGATGAAAGACCTTTCTAGAGATGTGTTTGTCGTGAAAAGCTTTAACCCGTTCTTTGTAAATTCGCGAGTTCTCATATCCATCATAGATCTCGCTCATTTGAAGTCTTTTGTGGGTTCCAGCCTTAGAAAGGTCAAGATTACAGGTCCGTACTGCCCAATAGGCTTTATGCTCCAACTCGACGGGGAGGTGACATGCCTTCCCGTACACTAGTCTGAAGGGAGACATTCCTAATTGGGTCTTGTGGGCGGTCCTATAGGCCCACAATGCTTCCGGAAGCTAAGAAGACCAATCTTTTCTATTAGGTCGAACAGTAACCTGAAGGATCTTCTTGATCTCTCGGTTAGATAGCTCAGCTAGACCATTAGTTTGGGGGTGGTAAGGAGTAGAGATTCGGTGTGACACCCCGAATTTGGTCATCAGTGACCTGAACTGAGCGTTTGTAAAATGGGACCCTCCATCGAAAATTATAGCATGCGAAATCCCGAACCTTGAGAAAATGTTTTGATGGAGGAATTTTATAACGACTTTATGATTGTTGGTTCGGGTCGGAATGGCTTCTATCCACTTGGAAACATAGTCAACTGCGAGTAAGATGTATTCGAAGCCATCCGAGGTCGGAAAGGGTCCCATGAAATCAATCTCCCAAATATCAAAAATTTTGCATACCAAGATCGGCTGTAGAGGCATCATGTCTCGATGGCTCATGTTGCCCAGAGTCTGGCAACGGGAACATGCCTTACAGTGATCGTATGCATCCTTGAAAATTGTGGGCCAGTAAAAGCCACACTGGAGGACTTTCGATGCGGTTTTATGTCCAGAAAAATGTCCACCACATGCCTGGTCATGGCAGAATGAGAGTATGTCTTTGATTTCCACTTCCACGACGCACCGTCGGATTATCTGATCAGCACCAATGCGGAATAGATACGGGTCTTCCCATAGGTAGTACTTGGCATCGGAGCACAATTTATCCTTTTTGAACTTCGGCCAATCGAGCGGAATCTGATGTGATGCCAGGTAATTAACTATATCAGTGAACCATGGAAGACTTGCACTGATAGTCAGGAGGTGCTCATCAAGGAAATGTTCTGTAATAGGTTTGGAAGGATCAATAATTTCAGAAGGAAGGCGGGACAAGTGATCAGCTACCACATTGTGCTTTCCTGCCTTGTCACGAATTTCGAGGTCAAATTCTTACAACAGCAAGATCCATTGGATTAATCGAGGTTTCACGTCCTTCTTAGCAAGGAGATGCCTCACAGCTGTATGATCCGAGTATATGATAACACAGGAACCCAGAAGGTATGATCTGAATTTTTCCAGGGCAAATACTATAGCCAGCAGCTCTTTCTCAGTAACCGTATAGTTACGTTGAGCTTCATCCAGTGTTTTGCTGGCGTAGTAAATGACCATAGGTTTCCCATCAATTTTCTGCCCCAAAACCGCTCCTACAGCGAAGTCAGATGCATCGCGCATGATCTCAAAGGGTTGAGACCAATCAGGGGACTGTAGGATCGGGGCTTGGGTGACTCGGTCACGTAGGATCTCAAATGCTTGAGTGCATTCCTTGTAAATTTCGAAAGGCACATCCTTGGAGAGAAGATTGGTCAAGGGGCGCGCGATTTTGGAGAAATCAGGGATGAATCGACGGTAGAAACTAACGTGCCCCCAAAAAGATCGGATGTCCTTAGTCGAGCTAGGCATAGGGAGCTTAGAAATCAGGTTAACCTTAGCTCGATCCACTTGGATGCCTTTCTCCGATATTAAATGTCCCAGGACAATTCCCTCAGGCACCATGAAATGGCTCTTTTCCCAGGAAAGAACCAAATTCACCTCGATGCACCGCCTGAGTATTTGGACCAAGTGTTGGAGGCAATCGTCAAATGATTCTCCAAAAACTAAAAAGTCATCCATGAAGACTTCCAGATAATCACCTACCATATCTGAGAATATGGCAAGCATGCACCGCTGAAAAGTTGCAGGTGCATTGCAGAGACCGAACGGCATCCTTCGAAATGCGTATGTCCCGAAGGGGCAGGTGAATGTGGTCTTTTCTTGGTCCTCTGGATCGATTGCCACCTAATTGTAACCGGAATACCCGTCAAGAAAGTAGAAGAACCTATTTCCCGCTAGTTTTTCGAGGATTTGATCAATAAACGGTAGTGGGAAATGATCCTTCTTCGTGGAGGAATTGAGTCTTCTGTAATCAATGCAGACTCTCCACGAGTTAGCTATTCGGGTAGGAATGACTTCTCTGGTTTCAGTCGTGATGATGGTAAGTCCTGCCTTCTTAGGCACCACTTGTATTGGACTCACCCAACGACTGTCGGAGATCGGGTGGATGATCCCTGCATCTAACCACTTTATGATCTCCTTTTTCATGACCTCCTGCAAGTTAGGGTTTAGGCATCTTTGCATTTCTCTTGAAGGTCATGCGCCTTCTTCTGTGTAGATTCGATGTGTGCAGTATGAAGGGCTTATACCAGTCAAATCATCGAGAGTCCATCCAATGGCTCTACGATGTTGCTGGAGAACAGAAATCAAACGGAGTTCCTGGTCAGGTGTGAGTTGAGAATTGATAATCACAGGAAACGTCTGATTTGAATCCAAAAAGACGTACTTCAGATGTTTGGGAAGGGGTTTGAGTTCCATGATAGGGTTGTCAGCAGTAGCGGGTGGTTCGGGGTTTGCATCAGGAGCAATGGTAGCAGTCATAAGTGTATCTAGATCATGTTTGCACTCCTCTGTTAGCGGTTTTTGATTCTCTAGTGGTTGATCAAGAATAATCAGGTTGTCCTCTATATGCAATTCATCAACCACGGCTTTGACATCACATATTTCCTCTATAACCCCGCAATTAATCCCTTGCTGGGCCTTGAAAATGTCAATCTTCATGTTTTGATTGCCAAATTTTAATTCTATCTGGCCCTCTTCGCAGTTAATGTTGGCCCTAGCAGTGGCCAAAAAGGGTCTCCCTAATATGATTGGTGTGTCCCTTGGGTTCTTAGGTGCATCCATGTCTAGTACTATGAAGTCCACTGGGAAATAAAAATCTCTTACCGTAACAATGACATCCTCGAGTATTCCTTTGGGTGACTTGATGGATCGATCGGCTAACTACAATGTCACCTCAGTGGATTTAAGTTCAGATTCTTCAAGGTGGTCAAGGAGGGATGTAGGTATTAAATTTATGGAGGCACCTAGATCTAGTAGGGCTCTATCAAATTGGGTTTCACCAATTTTACAAGAAATCAAGGGAGTTCCTGGGTCTTTAGCCTTGGGTGGGAGTCTGCTCAAGATGACAGAGCTGGCTTGCTCTGACAGTACGATTGGATTCCCATCCTTGGTTCGCGGCTTACGTTTAGGTGTGCATATGTCTTTCAAGAACCTTGCGTAAGCCGGTATGTGGCGGATTGCATCCATCAACGGGATGTTTATCTGGACCTGTTCAAAGAGCTTGACCAGATCCTCCTCGGGAGCCACGGGTTTGGTTATTCTTTTTCCTTTGGTCAAGGCCTCAGGAAATGGGATCCTAGCTGGTTCCTCTAGGATAGGTCCAGGTTCTTGATCTGGGATAGTAGTATCTTGGATAACTATCCTAGGGTCTTGGCTATTATCAGGCTTGGAGTGGTTCGGATAATGTGGGTCTTGGGTTATTTTACCACTACATGTTGTTACAGAGTTCAACCCGGCCTGATTTGGGTTAGGTAGGAGGGGTGGCTACTGCTGAAATCCCGCATAAGATGTTGAAGCCTCCATCCCATCTGGTGATGGAGTAGCGGGGGCCTGATAAATCACATGTGTTTGGCCCGAATTTGGATTCATAACGTGCTTCTGGGTTAGCACGTTATTTGGGTTGGGCAGAGGTTGCGAAGGAAGGGTGCCAGGTTGGCGGGAATTTGCCATCTGGGCCAGTTGGTTGCGAACCTCTGTGATCTTGTCCTTGTGCTGTTTTTGCATTGCCGCAATCGTATTTTGAATGTCAGCCAGTGCTTGAAGGATAAGAGTCGTTTGATCCTGGTTTTGCCCAGATTTGTAGGTGGGATTGGGCCGAGGCTGAGGCAGCTGAAATGGATGAGAGGCTTGTGGACGGGGTTGATATGGTGGTCTTTGAGAATTTCCCGCCCACTGAAAGTTAGGATGATTTCGCCATCCAGGGTTGTAGGTATTGGAGAATGGGTCATTCTGGATGGCGTTGAGGTCCTCGCAGTTCTGAGGAACCTCGGGAAAGTCAGAATACGAGGGTTCAGAGTTCCCCCAACTCGAGGAGAATGGATCGGAGATCACTCCGGTCCGAGAGGCAGACGGGGGTGGATATGGGTCCATCCCCTTGGTAGGTTGGTGATAGATGTTTTGCACAGTTTCCCTTGCCAGAGGAGGTCGTACAAAAGAGTCTTGCGCAGAGGTGGCTCGCTGCAAATGTCAAGTTAGCTCGTCCACCTTCTTTTCTATGATAGAAACCTTGTCCAACCGACTGGCCATCAGTTCCAAGTCAACGGAAGTGGACAGGTCCTGCATCTCATGTGTCCCTCTTAGATTCGTCGATGCGCGGGCATTCGTCCTGTCGAATAAGCCCATGGAGTCATTATTTATGGAGTTCTCGCACATGTTTTCGAGAATCTCCCACACCGTGTCCTCGTGTTGACCCATGATGTTTCCTCCGCATGTTGCATTGACGAATAAGCGAATATCTTCACGGAGTCCTTGGTAAAAAGACTGGACTTGTTCCCACTTAGGAACTCCGTGATGGGGGCACTTTCGCATGAGATCTAGGAATCGATCCCAAGCTTCGTGGAGAGGTTCTCCTGGTTGTTGAGTGAAATGAGTGATCTGGTGGCGCAAGGCATTCGTCCGGCCAATAGGGAAGAATTTTTTCAAAAATTCAGACTGCAATTCCTCCCATGTGTTGATCGGACGGGTCTAAGTCTGATACCAATCTGCAGCCTTGTCCAAGAGGGAGAATGAAAACATTTTCATGAGTAGGATATCCTGATTTTGTACATCTGACCCGAATGTCTGGGCCAGATGCTTAAGTTGTTTGATGTGTTGGAATGGATCCTCAGAGTTAAGCCCATGGAACTTCGGTATGGCATGAATCATATTGGGCTTCAGTTCAGAATCAGGTCCTCCAATTGGGATTCGTACTCGGGGTTCGATTGCCACCGCAGTAGGATTATAGTGATCTTGCATCATAGGTCGCTGTGGTGGGTTTACAAAGTTCTGAAAGAGATCATTAAGGCGTTGAAGTTGGTGTTCAAGGTTGTTCTCCTCTTCAATGGGTTGTGCCATGATGGGAGAAGAAGGAGAATGAGGATCTGAATCAGATGAAAGATTTATGTGGTGGGGTTGCTGCACAAACAAGGGCGTCGAGGCTTGGCCTCGACGAGAGTGAATTTCTAAAGGAGGTCTTAAGGGTGGTCATAAGGACCTCCTACTAAACATGCACCGAAAGATGTGATGAGATTAGAGGGTGCTGGACCCAACAAGACACCCAAAAATTGTTGGGTGACTATAGAGGTTCGGGGCAGATGGACCCCTGGATCAGAAGATCGTCTACCTGCGAAATACTTGGGCAGCCAGAGAGGGAGAGTCCCGCAAAGACCCCTACATGGTAGAGCGTCCCCACAGGTTACAGGGTTTCCCCCACCCGACCTCTCTTGTCACTGCGGTTCCAGGTAGACCAGAATGGGGACCTTGACCTCTTAAGTCTACCTTTTTTATTTTAAGATCAAGGTGCTTAATGTTCCACTTGAACTTTTAAGTATTTTGAGTGCAAAAGTGACCTAATTTTAAGGTTGGTTGACCCAAGGGATCAACTTCACCTCTTGTTCCTTTGAGAGTTTTTAGGTCCTTTTTTAATGGTTCAAATGGATTAACAGCCTGATTTGCTTAGGGTTCCTCTTGTATAGATCTTTTCAAACACGGTTTAGGCACACCTCTTTTTGGAAGATTTGTTTCTTTGTTTAAGAGATGTGTATCTAAAAACCCTAGCTTTGCAATCCCTAACTTGGCTCTAGTGGGTCCAATTTAGTTGCCTTAGAAATTAGCACCTAGGGCTCAATCAAGAAAGGTTAGCCCTAGTTGCCTTAGTTGGATGAACAGATAAAAAATGTGTTGAAATGAAAATCAGGCAACTTGATGAGTTACTAAATATGAAACAGGTAGCCCTAAGTTGATTTTTCTCTTTTTTTTCCTTTTTAGATTTTGAGAGGGTTAAGAGAGAGGGCTTATGGAAATTACCTGTTCCTTGGAGAGTCTGTTGTGCAGTTATTGTTCTTTCCTTTTTGTTTTGCTTTCCCTACTTGAACACAACAAAAGAGAGAAGTTAAGTCAGATATTAGATAGAAAAGTTGTAATCAAAAGCTTTAAAAGTGCCCGTTGCTCCCCGGCAACGGCGCCAAAATGTTCTCACATTTTTGTGCGGGTTTAAAGTATATCACGTTGTAGTATAACCGACAAAACGTTTAAACAAATATAAAGAATTTTATTACTCGAAAAACTAGAGTATCCGAGGTCGAACACGGGGAGCAAGCTCAATACTTTTTAAAACCAAAGAATACAACTGTTAAATGAAAAGGATTGATTCAAAGAGAGAATTTTAAAAAGGATTTGTGAAAGAAAAATAGAATTGGACGTCTGATTTTTGTATCAGACGTCTTAAATGTAATCTCCTTTCTCTCTTCTTCTTCGTTGCTCTTCTTCTCCTTTGCACTTCTTTCTCTTTCTGCCTATGCTTCTTGTCTTGTGCAGGCTTCTTCTTCCTGCCTTTGTTTTTTTTCTCTTATTTCTTCTCCTGCCTTGCCTTTCTTCTTTTGATATTTGCAGTCTTCACTTGGCCTCTCTTCGTTCTTCTCTTTCTTCTGCCTTGCCTTCCTTCTTCCTTCTCTTTGGTTCTCTACGAAAGCTTCTCCTTCTTTTTCTTCTACACCGCCTCTTCTTCTTTCTTCTCTTCCTGTTCTGCAGCTGCTAAGTGCTTGCTGCTTCCTTTGCTTCTTCCTTCCTGCACACACCACAGCCAAAGCAAAACCTACCCCCGTCCCTCTACCCAAGCGTCTCTCTCTCTCTCAAGCAATTCACTCAAGGACGCTCTCCCAGAGCCACACGGGTAGTCGGGTCGGATTCGCACCCGGGACCAGGCCCACCGGCAAGTGGTGGTGCGCGAGGAGTGCTCAAGGTTTTGGTCGGGTTGGATCCCGCCAGATCCGCGAGGTCAAGCCGTGGACGAGGTGGGTGTGAGGACAGGTGAGGGACCTCACCCCTGTGCTTACGAAGGCAATGAGAGTAAAACACAAAAATAATTTATACTATACCTGTGTTTTGCGATCCCATGATGTGGGACTATATGGTCAGTCCTGCTTTCACGCGCGCCCGCAGAATCCTCGTCGTGCAATTGCCCCAGCTGCTGGCTTCGTAGCACGACTTGCTGGCCTCAGTCGCTTCGCAACACTTGCGTGCACCTGCTGCACCTGCAGCCTGGAAGCCCTGGTGCCTGAAGCTGCTACAAGCTCCTCGCTACTTCGACCGTCAATGGCGGCAGGAGCTACAACCTGTCACACACAAGAACAGCCTATTGGCCCAATCAGATTAGCTAGAAACTTTCGTCGTGGCACGACGAAGGCGGTGGGTGGTGCTGCAGGCTGTAGGTCAGCCTAGGCGTGCGTGCCTAGGTCAACCTGTAGCCGGAGGTGTGGGGTTGTTCGGGGGGCTACTGTGAGGGTCTGGAGTGGCAGTGGAGGGGTGGAATGAGTTCCTGGTGGTGAGGCGGAGCTCACGAGGGGGTTGGCGACCCGTGTGGAGGGGCGGAGTGGTGTGGGCGGCTCGCCGGAGGTTGGTCGGAGGCGAGGACAATGGAGGTGGTTAGGCAATGTCGGGGGGTAATCAGATAAAATAGCTGGGGGAAAAGAGAGAGGAGAGGATGGAGAGGGTATCTGGGGTGATCTAGAAGGAAGGGAGGCAGCAGAGTGGATGGCGCGTAACTGCCGTCGTCAGGGAAGAAGGACCCCGAGGGAGGGAGCAGCGACGAGGAAGAGGTCAGGAACACGCGCGCTTGGTACGGCGCGACGTGGGAGGAAGCGATGGAGTTGACTTTGCTGCTGGTATGGCAGCAGAGCGACGAGAAGGAGGAGAGGAGGTCGCCGGAGCTTGCGGGTCTTTTGGCCAGAGATGGGAGAGAGGGAAATTGGAGAGGATCTCCGTCAAAATCAAGCTTAGGTTCTGCAGCAGGGTCTGGGGAGCCTTTTATAGGCGCTGGCCGAACCTTCTAACGCGTGGAGACCGCGCAATCACCTCCGCCGGCTCGCTGGAGTTGGAAAGAGGGTGGATACCCGAATCTCTCGTGCATTCACACAAGAGATTGGGTTCACACTAGCGATTGTAATTGGCTTTAGAAGGAAGGGAATTCCTCAAAGAATCCCCCTTCCATTTCTGGGAGGGAATCTCTGAGGGATTAGAGAGTAATCACTCTCTAAACCTCGTCGGAGCTCGGTTCTGCCCTAACAATGGCGGCAGGATCGGATTGCAAAGGGGGCGAAAAACTTAGGGGGCTCTCTGCAAAGATATTCAAAAGATAGGGACCAAATTGTGCTTTGGGTGTACTAAATTGCAAAGTAGGTCAAGATGACCTCCCTTAGGTCCAAATTTTGGTACAAGCCTAATTTGGACCTAAGGAATCCAATGGTGAAGTTGGATTTTAGGTTTGACCTCGTTTGATTGGATATTTTGCGTAAAAACCCAAATTAGGTTAATTGAAGAGCTAGGACCCTAATCTAGGTCAAACTGGGTTCCAAGGGCCAAATTAAGTGTTCTAAACCCTAGAGAATGTTTTTCCATGATTTTTAGAGGGTTTAATTGATTTTTATTATGACTGAAACCTTGTTAATTTATGCGGGTCTGTTTTAGGGTTACCAAGTGTCATTTAATTCTTAGATTGCACATAAACCCATTTCTGATTGACTCAACCCACTTTTTATCTCATTTAGACCATTTGACCTATGTTTTGCCTTTGAGAAATCCCGTTTATGTACTGCAATGGTAAAATTGCAGTTTTAACCTTTATTTCATGTTTTCTTCTCAGAGCACTTGTTCCTTCAGTTAAGCCTTCTTCTAGGTTATGTAGGAGCTTTTATCTTTTTTATTGGGTCAAAATGAGCTAGTTATGGCTCATGATGAGGCTCTCATCAAGGGGACTTGGTGACAGCATCACGCAGCTGCGTGAATGCTTGTATGTAGTCGAGGCCCATATCAAAGGGTACGTCGGTCGATAGAAGATGAGTTAAAGGTCGAGAGATCTTAGAGAAGTCTTTGATGAATCTCCTATAGAAATCGACGTGTCCCAGGAAGGAGAAAATTTGTTTGATAGAGCCAGGCACTGGTAAATCAGCAATTACATCAAGCTTAGCTCTGTCAACCTCGATACCCCTATCAAAGATGATATACCCGAGAACAATTCCCTCGTGTACCATAAAATGACTTTTTTCCCAGGAAAGCACGAGGTTCACATCAATACATCTCCTAAGGATACGAGTCAGGTTGGCAAGACAGTGATCAAAAGAGGGTCCAAAGATCGAAAAGTCATCAATGAAAACCTCGAGAAAGTCACCCACCATGTCATGGAATATCGCCAACATACATCTCTGGAAAGTTGCTGGTGCATTACAAAGTCTGAACGGCATCCTTCTAAATGCAATGGTGCCGAAGGGGCAGGTAAAGGTGGTTTTCTCTTGGTCCTGGGGGTTAATTTCCACCTGGTTATATCCTGAGAATCCATCCAGGAAATAGAAAAATTTATTTCCCGCTAATCGCTCTAGGATTTGGTCAACGGAAAGTGATCTTTCTTAGTTGCAGCATTTAGTTTCCTATAATCTACACACACTCTCCAAGATGTAGGAGTGCGTGTAGGGATGGATTCACCCCTGTCATTGACACGGATGGTGAGTCCCACCTTTTTGGGCACGATGTGAATTGGACTCACCCAGGGACTATCGCTGATCGGGTAGATTATACCCGCATCCAACCACTTAATAATTTCTTTCTTAATGACCTCCCGCATGTTAGGGTTGAGACGTCGCTGCATCTCACGGGAAGGTTGAGCCTCCTCCTCCGTATATATACGATGAGTGCAGTAGGAGGGGCTAATGCCAGTTAAGTCTGATAAAGACCATCCAATGGCTGCCTTGTGTTCCATAAGGACCTTTGTTAGTTTGCACTCTTGCTCCCTGGTCAATTTTGAACTGATGATTATGGGGAGCATTTCATTCGGTCCCAAGAAAACATACTTAAGCGTATCAGGCAGCTCTTTCAGCTCGGGAGTGGATGGTGAAAGATCTGGCATTTCTTGGGACGAGAATGTCCCAAACGGATCAGAAGAAAACATGTCAGGAGGAAGAAGTTGGCCCTCAGTTTGGCCAAGAAGAGGGACATCTTGGATAGATGGATCCAAAAAGGGATAGCCCCAGTGAGTAGTATGTGGGCTCAAGGTCCCAGTGTGGAATTGTAAATCCGCCTGATTTGGCGGAAAAGAAATGGCACTCCGGTCTTCAAGAGTGTGGACCGGCGGTGAGTAGCCTGAGTATGACTCAGACCACGAGGTATGGGAAGAAGAGAAAACCTCGTCAGAAGTATGGTCAGGAGAAGGTACGGGAAAAGGGAGGGATGGGGGAATGTCACAATATGTGTCGGCCAGGCAATCGTCAGTGTTTAAAGGCAATCTATAGCAGTCAGAATATGTCCTAATAGTTCAATACACGCGTTGATGACCATGTCCTCGTCGGACGTGTCATCCTCAATGCAATCACAATCAATGTTCTTGGCTGCCTTGAAGATGTTAAGCTTGAGCTTCCTAGATCCAATGGCAATCTCAATACAGCCCGGCTCGCAGTCGATATGGGTGCGGGCTGTAGCCAAGAAAGGTCGACCAAGGATGATCGGATAATCAGAAAGTGAGCTAGGAACTTCCATATCCAAAATAAGAAAGTCAACAGGAAAACAGAGACTATTGACCCTAACCACCACGTCTTCCACCACACCCTTTGGAATTTTGACAGAACGATCTGCCAACTGTAATGTGACAGGGGTGGGTTTCAGATTTCCTAAGGCAAATTTCTTGAGTATGATGGTTGGTATAAGATTAATGGGAGATCCTAGATCAAGCAGGGCACGGTTAAAATTGCAGCCTTGGATGCTACAGGAAATAAGCGGTGTGCTTGGATCTTTCTGCTTTGGTGGTAGATTTGACTGTATAGCACAACTTGCATGAGGAGAGAGAACCACCGGATTCTTTGTTTTCTTTGACTGTCGCTTGGGTGTAGTGTAGTCTCTGAAAAATCGGGCGACAGTAGGTATGTGGTCGATAGCCTCTACCAGGGGTACCTTGATTTCAACATCCCTGAATAAATTATGCAGGTTATCAAAGGCCTGCGTATCCTTTTTCTTGCCTTTTGGCTCCCTCAGTAGAGACTTAGGGAATGGGACCGATTCTGGCACTAATTTGGGTGTATCGTCCTCTCGCAAATGCGGTGCACATCCTGAATGAGAGGGCGATGAAGAAGATGGGCCAGGATCAGGTTGAGGTGGATCGACGATCTGCTTACCGCTCCTCGTAGTAATCACATTGGACATCGCGGGTCCAGTGGGATCATAAGGCGGAGGAGGGTTCACAATAGGGACATAAGAGTGAGGTGCTGCAGTGGGATTAGCCTGAAATCCCTATGGAATGCTCGGAGCCTCCAGAATCTGATGAACCTGCCCTTGAGAAGGTCGTACCTATTGTTGAGGACCACGGGGTACGAAATTTCGCAGGTTAGGTACAAGTTGGGCTGGAAGAGTGTCCTGAGATCGAGTCGCCATGCGTAGTTGACTGATCTTAGCATTCTGCTACGCCAATTGGTGCTGAAGAGAGGTCATGTTCTCTTCATGGCGCTTTACATTTCTGTCATCATTCGCATCAGTTTATCAAGAGAACTTGATGCGTGTTCTATTTGCGGTATGCAAGGACCCGATGGCGGATTCGCCACAGGATTAGACTGGGCCTTTGGGATGACGGGTGTGGACGGTCTCATTGGCCCACCTGCGGGGTTTTGGTGCTACGGGTTGCTGGACCATGCGAAGTTTGGATGATTTCGTCACCCTGGGTTATAAGTGGAAGAGAATGGGTTGTCCCCCAGGGCACAAGCGTCTTCTAAGCTAGAAGACGAGTCCGCATGTAAATATGCTTCCGAGCACACGGAGGCTTGGTCCTCTATGTCAAAATACTGGCTTGCAGAAGCTAGATCCACATGACTTACCGAATCGCTCGGTGCGACACTCAGTAAGGAAGATCTCACGGGGTTTCTGGAGATAAGCCTGGCATTGGAAGGATTGGGGTTGTGACAAAGTCGTGAGGTGGGGGTGTTTGCCATAGAACGGACGGGATTGGCCAAAAGCTTGTCCAGCTTCTTGTGCATGACGGAGACTGATGGTTCGGTTTGGATTTGATGACCGGGTTTTGGTTTTGTTATAACGTTGTAGTAAAGCCGGTTATTACCAACATTTCAAATATAAATTTTTTACTCGGAAAATAAAAGAGTTCCCGAGGTCGAACTCAGGGAGCAAGTCGTATTCTAGAGATATACATGTTTCTTTTACAAAATAAAGAAAGAGAGAGGGAAAGAATTTGTTGTTCTTTTCGTTTTCTCCTCGTGATGTTCTTCTTTCTTTCTTTTCTTCAGATCTCCTTCTTCTTCTTTGTTCTGCAGAGGTGATGTTCCTCCTTCTTTCTTCAGATCTCCTTCTTCTTCGTCCTTGGTTTCTGTCTTGGTCTCTCTTCTTCTTTTTCTGCAATTGTGGTGACCCTTTCTCTTTTCCCTTTTCTTCTTTTCTTTCTTATGGCTGCAGAGCTTCTACCTTCAGCTACTAAGTCTTCCTTTCTTCTTCTTCTGCTTTGGCCGTTGCTCTTCTTTTCTTTCTTTCTTCAGCCTGCCTTCTTTCCTGCTCTGGCTGCTGACCTTCCGTCGTCTGACCCGGTGCTTCGACGACTTAACTCTGCATTTGCTACAGTGCAGCTCCTTCTTCTTCCGCGGGTCTTCTTCTTCGCCTGCGCCTGCACACTTCAGAGTTTTTCGTCAGAGGCAAAACCTACTCTACCCTCCCCCCCCGCGTCTCTCTTTCTCTCTGAAACCACTCTTGGGAAAGCTCTCCCAGAGCTACCGGGTAACCGGGTTCGGATCAGGCCCGGGTCCAGGCCCACCGGCGTGCGTGGTGGGCGAGGAGTGCAGGTCAGTCGAGTCGGGTCGGGTCGGTTCGGGTCAGGTCCGCGGGGCGTGAGCGCGGACGAGACCGGGTAACCGGGCGGGTGAAGGGGACCTCACCCCGTGTACTGAGGCAGTAAGGCTACTGCACTTTTGCATCTTATGTCGCTGCGGCTCTTCAGGCGTTTCCGAGGTGGGACTAAACGGCCCACCTCAATTGCGCGCCCGCAGCGGGGAATTCAGCAGGAGATGGCGGCGTCACGCGAAGCTTTCTGGCTTAGCTGCGAACCTGGTGTTTTGCCAAAACTCCTCGCAAGGCCTGGGAGTGAATCTGGGCTTGGCGCTGAGCGTGGCGCGCCTGTAGCTGCAGGCGGAAGCAGTTCCTCCTGCGCGTCAATGGCGGCGGAGGTCGGGTGGCCTGTTCACAAGAAAACGGCCTCTCGGCCTAATCAGAGAGTGCCAGGAGCTTCGCCAGGGTGCGGCGAAGCTCGTGTGGGTGATGGCGAGGCGCGGGGCGGCGTGCGAGGGCTGCCCTAGGTCGGACTGTGGGTCGGAGGATGGGTCTGTTCGGTGGAGTTGCAGAGGGTGATGTGGGGGAAGTGGTAGGGCGGAGATTGATCAGGGTGAGGAGGCGGAGGTCCTGCGGTGGTTGGCGAGCCGTGTGGGTCGCTGAGGTGATGGGAGCGGCTCGCCGGAGGGTGGTCGGAGACGAAGGGGGTGAAGGTGGTCAGGGTCGGTCGAGGGCTTAAGTGAATAAATTGAAAGCGGGGAAAGAAAGAGGAGAAGAAGGGGAGTGGCTCTAGCTTACTTGCAGGGACGAAAGGGGAGGAACAGGGCGACAGTCGTATCGACTGTCGTCGGAGAAGACGATGCTCAGGGAAAGGGGCGGCGGCGAGCAGAGAGCCGGAGAGGCGCCAGCTAGGTGCGGCGTGGCGCGGGAAGAGCAGGGGAGGAAGTCTCTGCTGCTGGTATTGCGGCAGAGCGAAGAGGTGGAGGGGGAGGAAACCGCCGGAGCTGGTGAGCGTCTGCCGGAGGAAGAAGAGAAGAAA
Organism: Thalassia testudinum; assembly: GCA_037157565.1. Taxonomy (NCBI): domain Eukaryota; kingdom Viridiplantae; phylum Streptophyta; class Magnoliopsida; order Alismatales; family Hydrocharitaceae; genus Thalassia; species Thalassia testudinum. The sequence goes on from JAZHRO010000028.1 coordinate 2,276,540, forward strand.
GTTGGGGATTTTCTCCGTCAGATCCAGGCTGCCCTGGTCGGTGGAGCAGCGGGGGGTATTTATAGGGATCAAACAGGGAGGAAGGCGGAGGGAGACGACGTGTCTCCCTCGCCGGAGGATGGTCGGAAACAAGAACCCATACCGTCCGTGCGTTCGCACGGCCGGTATGGTGGGCTACAACGACCAGGGGGGTGTCCCTGCGACGGCTGACGACGCAGGGCACCCCCGGTTTACTTGCTAGGTCCCCCACCTCACCCTGCGCGGCGCCATGCTCCGCGCAAGGTCGCCGGAGCATGGTGCTGGCAGGTTTTTGCAGGAGGGACCTGATTGCAAAGAACGAAGGAGAGTTAGGGGCCACAATGCGAGGGTTCAAAAGTTGAGGACCAAAGAGTAAATATATGAGGACCAAAGTGTAAAGTCGGTCAAGGAGGTTTCTTCTTAGGCTCAAGTTTTTATACATGACTAATTAGGACCTAAGGAATCTGATGGTGAATTTCATTTTCATATTAAACCTTGTTTGACCGGTCAATTTGCGCAAAAACCCAAATTAAGTTATTAATTGGGCATGGTTCTCAATGTAGGTCAAAATGGGTTCTAAAGGCCAAATTGAAGGTTCTAAAGCCTAGAGATTATTTTTCTATGAATTTTAGAGGGTTTATTCTATTTTTACTTTGCCTCGAACCTTGTGAATTGAAGTGGGTTGTTTTAGGGTTACAGATTTATCATTTAGTTTCTTGGAATTGCTGTAGCCCTTGCTAGATCATTTCATCCCACTTTTATTCTTATTAAGCTGCTTTGACCTATGTTTGGGCCCTGAATTACCCTGTATGCAGATTATACTGGTGAAATTGCATTTTTACCCCTTATGACTTGTTTTCTCCTTAAACTCAGAATTCTCTGAGTTAAGCCTTTCCTTGAGTTATGTAGGAGCTTTTATCCTTTGTATTGGGTCAAAATGAGCTAGTTATGGCTCATGATGAGGTTCTCATCATACCCCCATGCCTAGCTTTTTGCTAGTCCCTTAGCAAAAATTTAAGGTTTCAACCCTTGTTCTAGACCATGAAGTTTTTAATAGTTTTAGATAAGTGCCTTTTTTATTTGAGCATAGATTAGGTTAGAATGCTGACCATAGGCCTAAAAGGTACTCTAGTACCAATCAAGATCCAAATCTGTCTAGCCTTAGCCTCAGTCTTTTAGCAAAGGTTTTTAAGGCCCACAAGAACTAACCTAAGGTTTATTGGACTTCGTGGTTAAAGCACCCGTGCTTGAAATGATTTTAGCCCTGGCTCTGTTCGCAGTGCGTTTTGTAAGAGAGAGATAGAAAGTTTTTCTGTTTGGAGAGTTTTCTCTCTCTTTTTCTTTTTAGTTCTAGCCTAGGATTGGCTTTTCAACACGGTCTGTATCAGATTCCTTGCTCCCATCATCAATCCCCAAGGGTTCCTGGCGATCGATGCTTCGAGATAGCACCGCCCATGGCAACCCCCGGAACCCTGGCTATTGAGATTTCGAGATAATGCCATCCATGGTATTCCGTGGCTGAATCCAGACCCTGGCAATTGACACTTCGAGATAATGCCATCCATGGAATCTGAACCAGCAGAGTGCTTACATGCCCCCAGTAGGATATGTAAATATCCTAAGAGACAAGCACCGAGGAGATGATATTTTGTTACGCATCTTCGAGGGGATTTCCCGCCTCTCTGCGCTGGGAACTCGTCCAAATCAACTTGTGTTGATCGGCCGCTCCTATTCTAGGTGTTCTTTTCAGATTTTTGCGACGCTTCTGCGTGATTCTGATTTTTACGCTTACTGAACCAGGCTGTGTGTGAGATTAGGGTGCTTAGGTTACTGAGTCCCGTAAACCAAAAATTAGTTAACGAGGCCGAATACTCCCTAAGCCTTAGACCTAATACTTCAGCTTTTCATTTTCCTCAACCTCTTGAGGAGTGTCCAGATCTTAATGGGTACTAAGAGTCTATTCAAGAATGCCTAAGGTTTGCATTCTTTACTAATCTTATTGTGCACTTTTCTTGAATGAGGTCTAGAACTTAGGTTAATTCCTTAGTTCCTTACTAATGACTATCACTTTTTCTTATATTTTTGTGCTCCTTTTTCCTTTTGTTTCTTTTCTCCTTCGCAAAATTTTCTTCTCTTTTCCTCTTATTTTTTTTCGATTTTTTTTTTTTTTTTTTTTTTATGGTGTTTTTTTGGCATATGTGAATTTTTTGTTTGAAACCTTTTCTTACAAGTTTTGCACTTTCATACCCCCCCATGCCTAAGATTTGCAATGCCCTCATTGTAACCTAGGGGGTCTTAGTTCATTCCTTAAGACAGAAATTTGGATGAGTGAATGGGTCGGGTTGAATTTTTACGGACGATTTCAAATCCCAGATGCAAACATCTGAGTTGGGGTCGGCTGTCTACAAGGGTGAACTTCGAGTGCTGAAAGGTGTCAGAACAAGTTTCAGAGAATGACGGGCTGCCTCCCGTTAAGCGCTGAGTTTTACGCCATCGGCTGGGCGCAATAAGCTCAAGGGGAAAGGAGGGTATAAGATGCCTCAGCCAAATTAGTAGAAGTTACATCAATGAACGGCTTGAGTCTCTGACCGTTCACGATGAAAGGTTCAGAATCGTGGCTGAGTGGACTGATTTCGATTGCTCCATTTCCAAAAACCTGTCGGACCAAATATGGTCCGACCCACTTAGATCTCAGTTTTCCTGGGAAGAGTTTGAGTCGGGCATCAAAGAGTAGGACCTTTTGACCAGGATGAAAGATCTTTCTCGAGATGTGTTTGTCGTGGAAGGCTTTAACCCGCTCCTTGTAGATTTGCGAGTTCTCGTACGCGTCTATGCGTAATTCATCGATCTCGCTGATTTGGAGTTTTCTGTGGGTCCCAGCCTTGGAAAGATCCAGATTACAGTTCCGTACTGCCCAATAGGCTTTATGCTCCAGTTCGACGGGAAGGTGGCATGCCTTTCCGTACACCAATCTAAAGGGAGACATGCCCAATTGGGTCTTGTGGGCGGTCCTATAGGCCCACAATGCTTCCGGAAGTCGGGACGACCAGTCCTTCCTGTCAGGTCGAACAGTGACTTGCAGGATTTTCTTGATCTCCCGATTAGACAGCTCAGCTAGACCATTAGTTTGGGGGTGGTAAGGAGTAGAGATTCGGTGAGACACCCCGTATTTGGTCATCAGTGACCTAAACTGAGCATTTGTGAAATGGGTCCCCCCATCAGAGATTATTGCACGAGGAATCCCGAACCTTGAGAAAATGTGTTGATGAATGAATTTGAGAACGATTTTGTGATCACAGGTTCGGGTCGGTATGGCTTCGATCCATTTGGACACGTAGTCCACAGCCAACAGAATGTATTCGAAACCATCCGAAACAGGAAAGGGCCCCATAAAATCAATCCCCCAAACATCAAAGATTTCGCATACTAGAATCGGTTGCATAGGCATCATGTCGCGATGGCTCATGTTGCCCAAAGTCTGGCAACGACTGCATGCCTTGCAATGACTGTATTCGTCTTTGAACAGTGTGGGCCAGTAAAAGCCGCACTGGAGGACTTTTGATGCGGTTTTATGCCCGGCAAAATGGCCACCGCATGCCTGGTCATGGCAGAAAGAGAGGATATTGTTGACTTCCCCTTCCGGGACACATCTCCGGATGATCTGATCGGCACCTATGCGGAAGAGGTACGGGTCTTCCCAAATGTAATACTTGGCATCGGAGCGTAATTTGTCTTTCTTGGCCTTCGGCCAATCGGACGGGGTCTGATGAGATGCCAAGTAATTTACAATATTAGCAAACCATGGAAGGCTAGTACCAATAGTCAGCAGGTGCTCATCGGGAAAATGCTCAGTGATGGGTCCGGAAGGGTCAATTATTTCAGAAGGAAGACGGGACAAGTGATCAGCTACTACGTTTTGTTTTCCCGCTTTATCGCGAATCTCGAGGTCAAATTCTTGCAACAGCAAGATCCATCGGATCAATCGAGGTTTCGCGTCCTTCTTTGCAAGGAGATGCCTCACAGCCGTGTGATCCGAGTATATGATGACATGGGAACCCAGAAGGTATGATCTGAACTTCTCTAGGGCAAATACTACAGCTAGCAGCTCTTTCTCAGTAACCGTATAGTTACGCTGAGCCTCATCGAGTGTTTTGCTGGCGTAGTAAATGACCACAGGTTTCTTGTCATTTTTCTGCCCCAAAACCGCTCCTACAGCGAAGTCGGATGCATCACACATGATCTCAAAGGGTTGAGACCAATCAGGGGACTGTAGGATCGGGGCTTGGGTGACTCGGTCACGCAGGATTTCAAATGCTTGAGTGCATTCCTTGGAGATTTCGAAGGGAACATCCTTGGAGAGAAGAGTGGTCAGGGGGCGTGCGATTTTTGAAAAATCAGGGATAAATCGTCGATAAAAACCGACATGCCCTAAAAAGGATCGGATGTCCCTGATCGAGCTAGGCATAGGAAGGTGAGAAATCAGATTAACCTTAGCTCGATCCACTTGGATACCTTTCTCCGAAATTGAGTGTCCCAGGACAATTCCCTCAGGCACCATGAAATGGCTCTTTTCCCAGGAAAGAACCAAATTCACGTCGATGCACCGCCTGAGTATCTGGACCAAGTGTTGGAGGCAATCGTCGAATGATGCTCCGAAAACTGAAAAGTCATCCATGAAGACTTCCAGATAATCACCTACCATATCTGAGAATATGGCAAGCATGCATCGCTGAAAAGTAGCGGGTGCATTGCAAAGACCGAAAGGCATCCTTCGGAAAGCGTATGTTCCGAAGGGGCAGGTGAACGTGGTCTTTTCTTGGTCCTCAGGATGGATTGCCACCTGGTTATAACCGGAGTACCCGTCAAGAAAGCAGAAGAACCTATTTCCCGCTAGTTTTTCGAGAATTTGATCAATGAAGGGTAGTGGGAAATGATCCTTCTTCGTGGAGGAATTGAGTCGACGGTAATCTATACAGACTCTCCACGAGTTGGCTAATCGGGTAGGAATGATTTCTCCGGTCTCAGTCGTTATAGTGGTGAGTCCTGCCTTCTTGGGCACGACCTGAATTGGGCTCACCCAACGACTATCGGAGATCGGGTAGATGATCCCGGCATCTAACCACTTGATGATCTCCTTTTTCACGACCTCCTGCAGATTGGGGTTTAAGCGTCTCTGCATTTCACGAGAAGGTCGTGTGCCCTCTTCTGAATAGATATGATGAGTACAATAAGAGGGACTTATTCCAGTCAAATCATCGAGAGTCCATCCGATGGCTCTTCGATGTTGCTGGAGGACAACAATCAGACTGGCTTCCTGTTCAGGACTGAGGTTGGAATTGATGATCACAGGAAGGGTCTGATTAGAACCCAAAAAGATGTATTTTAAGTGAGCAGGAAGGGGTTTCAGTTCGAGGATGGGGTTTTCAGCAGCAGCGGGTGGTTCAGTATAGATGTGAGGTTCAAGGGTGGGAGTTACTGGATTGTTCACATCTGGGTTTGACTCCTCTGTTTGCGGGTCAAGATCCTTCTGTGGTTGATGAGGCATACTCAAGTCATTCTGGAGGTGTGATTCATCAACCAGAGTCTTGATGTCACAAATTTGCTCGATGACGCCGCAATTAATTCCTTGTTGGGCCTTAAATATATCAATTTTCAGTGTTTGATCTCCAAACTTAAGCTCTATTTGGCCCTCCTCACAGCTGATGTTGGCTCTAGCAGTAGCCAAGAAAGGTCTCCCTAGAATGATTGGTGTATCCCTAGGGTTCTCAGGTGCATCCATGTCTAAGACTATAAAGTCCACTGGAAAATAGAAATCCCGCACTCTCACGATAACATCCTCGAGAATCCCTTTTGGTGACTTTATAGATCGATCTGCTAATTGTAATGTCACCTCGGTTGGTTTCAGCTCAGATTCTTCTAGATGGTCCAGTAAGGATGTGGGTATCAGATTTATAGATGCACCCAAGTCTAACAATGCTCTATCAAATTGGGCACCACCTATCTTACAGGAGATCAGGGGAGTTCCAGGATCTTTTGCCTTGGGCGGGAGTCTACTAAGGATTACAGAGCTGGCTTGCTCTGACAGAACAATTGGGCTCCCTCCCTTGGTTCGCGGCTTACGCTGGGGTGTACATAAATTCTTTAGAAATCGTGCGTAAGCTGGTACGTGGCGGATTGCATCCATCAAGGGGATGTTTATGTGGACCTGCTCAAAGAGCTTGACCAGGTCCTCCTCAGGGGCCACGGGTTTGGTGGTCTTCTTTCCCTTGGTCAGGGCCTCGGGAAACGAGATCTTGGTTGGTTCCTCTAGGATAGGTCCAGGTTGTGGATCTGGAACAGCGGTACCTTGGATAACTATCCTAGGGTCATGGTTATCAGGCTGGGAGTGGTTTGGATAATGCGGGTCTTGAGTTGTCTTACCACTACGTGTTGTTACAGAATTTAATCCGGCCTGATTTTGGTTTGGGTTTGGTAGGAGGGGTGGCTGCTGCTGAAATCCCGCACGAGAAGTTGAGGCATCCATATCGTCTGGAGATGGAGCAGTGGGGGCCTGATAAATCCATTGAGCGTGGCCTAAATTTGGATTCATAACGCGCTTCTGGGTTGGCACGTTATTTGGGTTAGGAAGGGGTTGGGAAGGGAGTGTGCCTGGCTGGCGAGAATTTGCCAACTGGGCCAGTTGAGTTTTAACTTCAGTAAGCTCGTCCTTGTGCTATTTTTGAATGGCCGCATTCGATTTTTGAATGTCAGCCAGAGTCTGAAGGATTAAGGACATTTGATCTTGATTTGGCCCTGATGGATAAGTAGGGTTGGGCTGAGGCTGAGGCGGCTGGTAGTGATGAGAGGGCTGTGGGCGGGACTGAAAAGGTGGTCTTTGGGTTTGGGAATTTCCCGCCCACTGAAAATTGGGATGGTTTCGCCACCCAGGGTTGTAAGTGTTGGAGAATGGGTCGTTCTGGATGGCGTTGAGGTCCTCGCAGGTCTGAGGAACCTCCTGAGAATCAGGGAAAGGAGGAATGGAGTTCCCCCGGCTGGTGAAGAAAGGATCGGATGATCTTCCAGTCCAAGAATCAGATGGGGATGGATATGGATCCATCCCAAGGGAGGATCGGTGGAGGATGTTTTGCACAGTCTCCTGTGTGGAAGGAGGTTGTGCAAAGGAGTTACGCGCAGAGGTGGCTCGCTGCAAGTGCTGAGTCAGCTCATCCACCTTCTTTTCAATGATTGAGACCTTGTCCAATTGACTGGCCATTAATTCCAGGTCGGCTGATGCGGACAGGCCCTGCGTCTCATGTGCTCCCTTAAGATTCGTCGCTGCGCGGGTATTCGTCCTGTCGAATAATCCCATGGAGTCATTGTTGATGGAGTTCTCGCACATGTTTTCGAGAATCTCCCATACGGTGTCTTCATGTTGACCCATGATGTTTCCTCCGCAAGTTGCATTGACGAAAAGGTGGATGTCCTCACGGAGTCCCTGGTAAAAAGATTGGACTTGTTCCCATTTAGGAACTCCGTGATGGGGGCACTTTCTCATGAGATCCTGAAAACGATCCCATGCCTCATGGAGAGGTTCTCCTGATTGTTGAGTGAAGTGTGTAATCTGATGGCGCAAGGTGTTGGTCCGACCAACGGGAAAGAACTTTTTCAAAAACTCGGATTGAAGCTCTTCCCAAGTGTTGATCGGCCGGGTCTGAGTTTGATACCAATGGGCGGCCTTGTCCATAAGAGAAAAGGAGAACATCTTCATGAGAAGAATATCCCGATTTTGCGCATCTGATCCAAAAGTGTGGGCCAGATGCTTTAGCTGTTTGATGTGCTGGAAGGGATCTTCAGAATTAAGCCCATGGAATTTAGGTATAGCATGAATCATGTTGGGCTTTAGTTCGGAATCAGGTCCTCCAATCGGGATTCTGACTCGAGGCTCAATGGCCACCGCAGCAGGATTGTAGTGGTCCCGCATCATGGGACGCTGTGGTGGGTGCACGAAATTTTGGAAGAGGTCATTGAGTCGCTGGAGTTGGTGTTCCAGATTATTTTCTTCCTCAACTGTCTGAGCCATGATGGGGGAAGAAGAAGAACTTGGTTCTGAATCAGAAGAGAGAATAATGTGAGGGTGTTGCTGCACAAACACGGGCGTCGAGGCTTGGCCTTGACGAGAGCGAATTTCTAATGGAGGTCTTAAGGGTGGTCTTAGGGACCTCCTTCCGTACATGCACTGTTTGGAAGAGGTAAGTTTAGAAGGTGCTGGACCCAATCAAGACACCCAAAAATGTGTTGGGTGACTATAGAGGTGCGGGGCAGATGGACCCCTTGATCAGAAAGATCGTCCACCTGAGAATTACCTGGGCAGCCAGAGAGGGAGAGTCCCGCGAAGACCCCTACACGGTAGAGCGTCCCCACGGGTTACAGGGTTTCCCCCACCCGACCTCTCTTGTCACTGTGGTTCCAGGTAGACCAGAATGGGGATCTTGACCTCTTAAGTCTACCAATTTTAAGATCAGGGTGCTTAAGGTTTCACTTGAACTTTAGTCTTTTTAAGTGCAAAGAGTGACCTAATTTAAGGTTGGTTAACCCAAAGGGGTCAACTTTACCTCTTGTTTTCTTTGAGAGCTTTTTGGGTCCTTTCTTTTAGGGTCCAAGTGTTTAAAGAGAGAGCCAATTGTTTAGGATTTTTCTTGTTAATTATTTTCAATCAATGGCTTGGGCACACCTCTTTTGGATTTCCTCAATTCTTGATTAAGGGGTGTGTCTCTACTGAAATCCTAATGTTTGACCTTATGTTGGCTCTACTTGGTCCATTTAACTCTTTGTTGGGCAATTAGGGCTCAAGCAAGAATGTGTTAGCCCTTGAATACCCTTAATAGTGTGCAGGAGTGATGAGTTGAAAACATGCAACTCTTTATGGTTACTAAGTATGGAAGGCAGGTTAGCCCTATATTGCTTGCTCTTTTCTTTTCTTCCTCTTTAGAGTTTAGGGGTTAATAGTGAGAGGAAAAATTTACCTGTCTTTGGAGTGGTTGTCGTGTGGTTGCTTGTCTTCTTGAGTTCCTGTAGCTGCACAAAAGAGAGGAGATTATCAGAAATTAAAAGAAACAGGAATGTTTACCTCTAGAATAGCCGTTGCTCCCCGGCAGCGGCGCCAAAATGATGGTTCGGTTTGGATTTGATGACCGGGTTTTGGTTTTGTTATAACGTTGTAGTAAAGCCGGTTATTACCAACATTTCAAATATAAATTTTTTACTCGGAAAATAAAAGAGTTCCCGAGGTCGAACTCAGGGAGCAAGTCGTATTCTAGAGATATACATGTTTCTTTTACAAAATAAAGAAAGAGAGAGGGAAAGAATTTGTTGTTCTTTTCGTTTTCTCCTCGTGATGTTCTTCTTTCTTTCTTTTCTTCAGATCTCCTTCTTCTTCTTTGTTCTGCAGAGGTGATGTTCCTCCTTCTTTCTTCAGATCTCCTTCTTCTTCGTCCTTGGTTTCTGTCTTGGTCTCTCTTCTTCTTTTTCTGCAATTGTGGTGACCCTTTCTCTTTTCCCTTTTCTTCTTTTCTTTCTTATGGCTGCAGAGCTTCTACCTTCAGCTACTAAGTCTTCCTTTCTTCTTCTTCTGCTTTGGCCGTTGCTCTTCTTTTCTTTCTTTCTTCAGCCTGCCTTCTTTCCTGCTCTGGCTGCTGACCTTCCGTCGTCTGACCCGGTGCTTCGACGACTTAACTCTGCATTTGCTACAGTGCAGCTCCTTCTTCTTCCGCGGGTCTTCTTCTTCGCCTGCGCCTGCACACTTCAGAGTTTTTCGTCAGAGGCAAAACCTACTCTACCCTCCCCCCCCGCGTCTCTCTTTCTCTCTGAAACCACTCTTGGGAAAGCTCTCCCAGAGCTACCGGGTAACCGGGTTCGGATCAGGCCCGGGTCCAGGCCCACCGGCGTGCGTGGTGGGCGAGGAGTGCAGGTCAGTCGAGTCGGGTCGGGTCGGTTCGGGTCAGGTCCGCGGGGCGTGAGCGCGGACGAGACCGGGTAACCGGGCGGGTGAAGGGGACCTCACCCCGTGTACTGAGGCAGTAAGGCTACTGCACTTTTTGCATCTTATGTCGCTGCGGCTCTTCAGGCGTTTCCGAGGTGGGACTAAATGGCCCACCTCAATTGCGCGCCCGCAGCGGGGAATTCAGCAGGAGATGGCGGCGTCACGCGAAGCTTTCTGGCTTAGCTGCGAACCTGGTGTTTTGCCAAAACTCCTCGCAAGGCCTGGGAGTGAATCTGGGCTTGGCGCTGAGCGTGGCGCGCCTGTAGCTGCAGGCGGAAGCAGTTCCTCCTGCGCGTCAATGGCGGCGGAGGTCGGGTGGCCTGTTCACAAGAAAACGGCCTCTCGGCCTAATCAGAGAGTGCCAGGAGCTTCGCCAGGGTGCGGCGAAGCTCGTGTGGGTGATGGCGAGGCGCGGGGCGGCGTGCGAGGGCTGCCCTAGGTCGGACTGTGGGTCGGAGGATGGGGTCTGTTCGGTGGAGTTGCAGAGGGTGATGTGGGGGAAGTGGTAGGGCGGAGATTGATCAGGGTGAGGAGGCGGAGGTCCTGCGGTGGTTGGCGAGCCGTGTGGGTCGCTGAGGTGATGGGAGCGGCTCGCCGGAGGGTGGTCGGAGACGAAGGGGGGTGAAGGTGGTCAGGGTCGGTCGAGGGCTTAAGTGAATAAATTGAAAGCGGGGAAAGAAAGAGGAGAAGAAGGGGAGTGGCTCTAGCTTACTTGCAGGGACGAAAGGGGAGGAAACAGGGCGACAGTCGTATCGACTGTCGCCGGAGAAGACGATGCTCAGGGAAAGGGGGGCGGCGGCGAGCAGAGAGCCGGAGAGGCGCCAGCTGGGTGCGGCGTGGCGCGGGAAGAGCAGGGGAGGAAGTCTCTGCTGCTGGTATTGCGGCAGAGCGAAGAGGTGGAGGGGGAGGAAACCGCCGGAGCTGGTGAGCGTCTGCCGGAGGAAGAAGAGAAGAAAGTTGGGGATTTTCTCCGTCAGATCCAGGCTGCCCTGGTCGGTGGAGCAGCGGGGGGTATTTATAGGGATCAAACAGGGAGGAAGGCGGAGGGAGCCGACGTGTCTCCCTCGCCGGAGGATGGTCGGAAACAAGAACCCATACCGTCCGTGCGTTCGCACGGCCGGTATGGTGGGCTACAACGACCAGGGGGGTGTCCCTGCGACGGCTGACGACGCAGGGCACCCCCGGTTTACTTGCTAGGTCCCCACCTCACCCTGCGCGGCGCCATGCTCCGCGCAAGGTCGCCGGAGCATGGTGCTGGCAGGTTTTTGCAGGAGGGACCTGATTGCAAAGAACGAAGGAGAGTTAGGGGCCACAATGCGAGGGTTCAAAAGTTGAGGACCAAAGAGTAAATATATGAGGACCAAAGTGTAAAGTCGGTCAAGGAGGTTTCTTCTTAGGCTCAAGTTTTTATACATGACTAATTAGGACCTAAGGAATCTGATGGTGAATTTCATTTTCATATTAAACATTGTTTGATCGGTCAATTTGCGCAAAAACCCAAATTAAGTTATTAATTGGGCATGGTTCTCAATGTAGGTCAAAATGGGTTCTAAAGGCCAAATTGAAGGTTCTAAAGCCTAGAGATTATTTTTCTATGAATTTTAGAGGGTTTATTCTATTTTTACTTTGCCTCGAACCTTGTGAATTGAAGTGGGTTGTTTTAGGGTTATAGATTTATCATTTAGTTTTCTTGGAATTGCTGTAGCCCTTGCTAGATCATTTCATCCCACTTTTATTCTTATTAAGCTGCTTTGACCTATGTTTGGGCCCTGAATTACCCTGTATGCAGATTATACTGGTGAAATTGCATTTTTACCCCTTATGACTTGTTTTCTCCTTAAACTCAGAATTCTCTGAGTTAAGCCTTTCCTTGAGTTATGTAGGAGCTTTTATCCTTTGTATTGGGTCAAAATGAGCTAGTTATGGCTCATGATGAGGTTCTCATCAGAGACTTCATCCAATTTCTGTGCGATAAGGCTAAGATCAGTGGATGAATGGGAGGGTCCCGTGTCAACTTCATGAACATTACGAGGCAGGCTGGTACGATTAAAGGCGACAATGGAGGCATTGTTCATTGAGTTTTCACTCATGTTTTCAAATAATTCGAATGCTCCATTCTCGTCTTTATTCATGAAATTCCCTCCACAGGAAGCGTCTGCAATCTGCTTCAAAGTCTCATTTAGCCCATAATAGAAAATCTGGGCTATATGCCACTTAGGCAGACTGTGGTGTGGACACTTCTGGAGGAGGTCATTATACCTCTCCCACGCCTCATGAAACTGTTCGCCATTTTGTTGCGTAAATGAAGTGATAGCACGACGAAGCGCATTGGTTCACCCGATTGAGAAGAATTTCTTGAGAAATGTTGTTCGCATCTCTTCCCAAGAATGGATGGTTCTCCCAAGGGTGCGTAACCATTGCGACGCTTTCTCCCGCAACGAAAATGGGAACATTTTCATGAGGACAATAGGTAACCCGATGTTTCTTGGTTTAACTGTTTCAGCCAATCGGGTTAGGTCTTCTAAATGGAGAAAAGGATCTTCACTTGCAAGACCATGAAAGTGGAAGCTTATGAGGCCAATTACATTGGGTTTCAATTCAAAGTCGTCCCCGCCCATGGGGACCCAAATTTGTCCTATGGTCTCTGTAGCAGCGGGATTCTGATAGGAGCTAAGAGACCTAAGCTCCTCCCATACGGGAGGGTTCTGCATTTCTTCCAAGGTTTCCCTAATGGCTTCAATTTGCTCATTATACATTTCCATTTGGGCTTGGAGGCGGGTTATGGGATCCATGGCTCCACCACCTGGTGGGTTTTGAGGGCGGTTTCCTCCCTCGGGATTTGGGGGTGGGCGTGCAGCCATGTTTGTGGAGGAGGATGACGATTCGGCTTCTTTCCTTCTAAAATTATCAGACAATTCAAACAATTCAGGATTTTGTGACCTCCTCCCAAACATGCACTATTGCAAGAAGAATTGGGGGGGATAAGAAGGGAAAAGGGGATGAGAGAAATGACGCCACAAAGGTACACTTGATGACAAATCAAGACAATCAAATTCCTAACCTCTACAGTGTGCCCTTAGACCTAAAGAAACTATCACAACCTACGGAACCAAATGCGAGCACCGCGGAACCACTGGGCCAGATTGAAAGGCCATTTGCCCCAGTCTTAGACACCCGATAGCACGCGGAAACCCTCACTAGCACATAGATGCTACACGCAGGTAGTTCACCAGCACGTAGACGCTACACGTAGGTAGTTAGACCTCCAATCCTTAATAAGGGTCAAGTTGCTACCAGTTTTAATTAGAGGCTTAGGATCAAGTGCTTCTGGAATGTGAATGGTGTTGTTTATGGGTAATGCCCAAGTGCGTTGATTTTATAAAGTGTGTAAACCAAGCATGCAACAGGGAAATCTCCCCAAATTGAAGTTTTAATTGGTGAATGGTTTTTAGAGTTTCAGCCTTAAGTAGTATGGATTTTAGGATTTCGCTGAATTACCAATTCAACCAATCTCTGGGTTTTAAGAGAATGCAAGTTTTTCTATGCCCAACAAACCCTTCTTCAATGTGATTTAGTTAATGCATGCTAAAAATGCAATGGGCTTCCCTAGGTGGAAATTTCTATGTGTGGATGCACGAGTCAATTTTAAGTTAATGTGAAAGGGAGCCAAAGCACTTCAATTCAAGTGCTCCCAATCACCAGAATGATGTTCCACACACAATGCTCAAACACAAGATAAAGAAAATCAAAGTGTTGGGGTTGAAATATTTGGGATCCAATCTTAGGCACGTGAAAGGTCGTGGTGGGGTTGGAATCAACTCAATTCCAGGTCTCCCCACCAAAAATGTGATCCCGAATTGTAGATGACTGAGGCAAGGAGGGATGGCAATCAATCTACTTATTCTTGCCTCAAAGAATACTTCACACGGCAAAAGATTCAAGAATCAAGGTTCTTGGATCTTCACTATGCAAAGTTTGGCGGGAAATCCTGGGGCGGTGGGAGTGATGGCAAACAATCAAGCAAGTGATTTTTAATCCACTTGCCCCAAGAGATCCCAAGAAGATTTTTTTTTCTTTTAGGTTTTTTTTATTAAGGTGACAAGTTGACCTAAGTTGCTAAGAGAGAGAGACTTACCTGTTCAGCAACGTGGGCAAAGCTCCAATGCGGTGTCAGCGACTTCTCGCTCTCGTTCCCACCTTGGATCTACCCACATCTTCGACTTCCTCTGCTTGCCTCCTCCTTGCAATTGGTTCACTTGCACACTAGCAAACAAAAACACCTGTGAAGAGAAGGGTGTGAGAAGAGAAAACTAAAGGAATGGAGTAGAAACTTACCTGAATGCGTACCTCCCCGGCAATGGCGCCAGAAAAAGTATGGTGGGGACCTGGATAGGTTGTGTTAATACGATGAAATTATCGTTGAAGTGAGTATAGTGGTTAACATAAATCGAGCCTAACCATCTTTTTACAAAATTTTTAACCTGGCCTACTTAATTTTATCTTAGTCACTTTTAGGCCCAGGGTCGAACTCAGGGAGGCGGGAATTAGAGGTGAATAAGTTTCTACGCCTTTCCTACCACGAATCTCTTCCATGCGTTTATTATGTTTTTGGTTCTTTTCAATTTAAGATTTTTTTGCTGATAATTTTGTCCTTGAGGTACACCGTCAAAATCAGGTGCTTGACTTTGAGCCAAATTATTCTTGGCTTTGAGCCAATTTAGGGTTCCAAAAACTGGTCTTGCTATTCGCAAGACCGAGTACCTGCAAGACAAGGATTATCTTTTCTCTTTTACTCTTTTTTTTTTTATCTTTCTAATAGTAGGAAACAAAAGAGAAATAGAGGTTGCTTGTAAAGAGATAAATATAGTATATATATATATGTCGATATATATATATTATATATATAGGGGTGGGCATGGAGGTGGAAATGGTGTGTAGCACGGTGTCGAGTTGGTCGACGTCTAGAAAGACGCAACCAACAGGACGAAGTGCCCGTGGAGTGTAGGATGGATGTGTGGAAGTGTGTGCGGAGGTGCTTTCTCTATGCAGGTATCGGGGAATATTAGCAACTGGTGAAGATATTCCCGCGATATAACATGTGGTGCAGGGATGCAGGTAGGTGATATGAATGTAAATACATATATATGTGTGTATCTAAAAATATGTATTTATATATATGTATAGATAGGGTTGTATAGGTAGTTATGTATATATATGTATATAGATATGTAAATATATATATAGGTATATATGTATTTATAACTAGATATATATGTATATATATATATATATAATAATATATGTATATAGATATATATATGTATATATGTATATAGATATATTAGTATAAGTATCTATATATATAGATACATGTAGATATATATATATATATATGTATATATGTATTTATATCTATAGATATATATGTATATATGTATGTATATATGTGTGTATAAATATATATATATATATTTTATGCATGTATGTATATATACTTATATATAGCTGTATAGGTACTAATATGTATATATATATATATATATATATAAATATATATATGTATATATATAAGTATATATATAGGCGTGTACAAGTGAGTGTGTGTGTGTACATGTGAGTGTGTACAAGTGTGGTGTGTGTATGTGTGTGTGTCTGCTGGAGAGTGAGGGAGTGGCTGTGAGAGAGAGCGCGGGCGTTTAAGGCGTCTGGTGGAGGCAGTCGACGTCTGATGGTGCAGGTGCGTGCAGGCACGCGCAGGAGTAGGCGTGCAAGGGTGCGTGTATGCGCTGGAGGGAGCAGGCATGAGGTAGAGCGCAACGCAGCGTGCTGCGGGCGAGAGTCGATGCAGACGAAGATGCAGGCGTGAACGCGGGTAGGTGCGGGCGCTGGAGCGGGCGCGGGCACTGATGCATTAACAGGCTGGAGGCGGTAGCGGCGCGGAGAGAGAGAGTGTGGTGACAGGGTAAGTGATAAACTTTCTGGTCACCGCACTGTAGCTACAGTGCTGCACAGAAATGCGTGAACAATAGCTACAGTGCCCGCGTGGCTTGGACAACCTGTTGCAGCTGGTTCTACATGTGCGGGCACGTTGGAGCGAGCTTGCATGCACAGAAGGAGCTTGCGCCGGCTGCTGGCTTACCCGCGGGGCTTGTGTGTTGCGTGGAGGCTGCTGGTGTCGTGCTGTTGCTGCTGCTGAGCTCTGAAGCTTGGAGCTGCGGCAATGGCGTGAAGGGCTGAGCAATGGAAATAGAGAGTGGAATCCACCACGCCCACCTACTCTTGGATGAGCTGGGTGGTGGTGGGACTCACAGTGGTGGGCGTAGGACCACTGTGAGCCTGCTCCTGCCCGCAACGTATCTCTTCAGTGGGAAGATGTGTTGTGTATGGCGGGGAGAGAGGGAGGAAGATGGCCTGACGAAGGTGGCTGCCATGTCTTTATGTGCCAGCTCTCTACGCAAGGAAGCAGGGAGGGCTTTTTAAAGGAGAAGGAGGCATGCACGACCATACCCTGGGTTGCATGACCAGCCATGCAGTTGGTAGGGCATGTGTTGGTAGAGAATGGCGCGAAGAGCAAGCCATGCCCTGAGCCGCGCGGAAACGAAGAAGTTCAAAGCAAAATAAAAAATGAAGATGGTGAAATTTGCGATGCAACCCTTGATGAAGACATTAATTACAAGGCCAATTATTCACTTTCCTCCCCTCTCAAATAAATGCATGCATGTGTCAATTTTTACAAATGCAACTATGGCTACCTAATATGCAATGGCAGTGCTTGGAAATAACACAAGATGGCATATTTATTGGTGTATTTTTGTTGTGCAATCAGACGTCTGATGATATATGCCTATCGACTGATCTGAGTTGATTATGGTTACTGTTGAAGAATTTAAGTACTATAGTTTGCAATTGAATTCTGATTGGAATAATTGAGTAATTGAATGCATGCTTAATTAAAGAGGGAAAGTGGTGATTCAAATCACCATTGTTTTTATTCTCTCTCCTTTTTGTTCCATCATACATTGGTTCTTCTTGGATTTATTTTTGAGTATTTGATTCATTGAATATCGATTTTGTGATCAATTAATTGTGCTCATCTGTTTTGAATGAAGATTAATATGTGAATTTCATTATTTGCTCCTTGTATTCGACCTCAGACTTTTGTGATTTTGAGTTATAAATTTAATTTATTTGAGCGATTTTGCCCTATACTACGATGCATCTCTTAAACAACAACGAATTTACATCAAACAGTAGCCCAACTCTGACCCAGATAATACCCTTCTATGAAATGGGGACATTATGGATTTTAGGCATGGGGGGCTGTACTTAGGGGATATACATAGCATTTATACATAGTGCATTCATGCATTTAGTTAAAACATTCTACATTGCATACATTTGCATTTATTAAAAAATACATTGAGCTTAACTGGCTGAGCCATACATTCTTAGGCATAAGATTAAGGCTTTAAGTTAGATTAAGTTGACTATAGGTGTCTGACTTTAGAAGCTAAGTTGAGCTACTAGCTTTAGACCCTTAGGGTCCTTTGTGGACTTAAAAACTCAAGTAGGAGTTAAGATGTGCATCATTCCTCAAGAGGTTGAGGAAGGAAAGCTAAGGTTCGAGTTAAGGGCTAGGTAGTACCTGGTATCTTTTTCTACTTTGTGGTTTACGGGTCCTCGTAATCTAAGCATCCACATTTCACACACACTTGGTCTTTTGTAAATAGTGATCGCCTTAATTCTTTCCTTAAAGAAAATTTGCTTCTCTCGATTCTAACTTAGGAGAACCTTGAAAACACAACTTGATTGGACAAGTTCCTGCCACATGAGAGGTGGAGTATATACTCACCTTGATGGCGCGATGATAACATGTCACCTCCTCGGTGCTTGTCTCTTAGGATATCCATCCTACTGGGGGCATGTAAGCGCAATGTCCAGTTCAGGTATCATGGGTAGCCCTATCTCAAAGAACCGATTGCCATAGGCCTGAATTCGCTTAAGAAATATATGGGTGATACTATCTCGAAATGTCGATTACTAGGAGTTCTTGGGGTCGATATGGGCGATTGTATCTCGAAGCATCGAAAGCCAGACACCCTTCGAGGTTCGGTGATGGGGATAATGAATCCGACACAGACCGTGTTGATAGCTGATTCAAGGTTAGACTTAGAGGAATCATACAAATATATATATATATTAAAAAAAATCCCTCTTACTCTCTTTCTAGGTTGGAAATCATACCAACCTCAAATAAATCAGACCAATGCATATGCATGGATGCTTTAATCTCTGGGACCAATAAACCCTAGGGTAGAACTAGAAATCAAGGAAACCTGTGCCTGCAACTTGTCCATAGTCGACCTAGTCTGTAACGTAGAAACTACTTGGGAACCTTAGGTCTAAAGTCTGTAATTTAACATGTTTCTAAGGGAAGACTAATTGGGTTGGAGAGTCTACTTGGAGAGCTGGGTTATTGCTTGAGTTTGCTAGGGACTATCAAAGACTAGGCATGGGGGCATTTGATGAGCCCATATTTGTGGGCTATTTAGGTATTTGAATGCCTAGACATTAAGTTATCTTTAACATTTATTTAACATGCATTATGATGCAAATAGATTGGTTCATATTTTTGGTTTGATTGCATAATTCATGCATTGCATTCATATTTAAATGCATTTAGAATTGACTTAGAATGCCATGCATTTGATTAGTTAACTAATTAGGTGCATTACATGCATGTATTTGAATTAACATTATTTGTGAGGACTTATAGATAAATAAGCCATCATTTATTTTTTTTATTTTATTAATCCACTTTTCTTCTTCTTCAACGACTGTTGCAGGTTCCACAATGCATGGAATGAAGGCCGCAGTGGAGAGGAGTGGAGAATGCGGATCTTAACGATACAAATTCGTGCAATTGCAACTTCAAAAGAGAGAGAGGGAGGTTGCCATTCTCAAGGAGATTTTGCCCCGACTCCACTACCATGAAGAGCTTCGAGCTCACCTCCACCTCACCATTGTGCATCTCTAAGGTCGAGCACCGCCACACTGTGGGCCGATGGGGTGACAGATCACCGTGCCAATCCGATGGGCTTGACCATCACCGTGCACGTGTGCCTCTGGGCCATGCAATTATCTTTATTATGTTAAACCCCTGTCTACGATTGATGTAAACACATCTATTTGGGTTAAAATGTCTATTCATGCATGTTCCTAGGCTTAGATTTGCATTTCATGTTATAAATATTGTATAGCATGCATCATTCTGCATTTAGAATAGCTGTATATATTTTGGGTTAATTAGGTCCTTTTTATTGTCAGGAGAGAAGAAGACTTATTTCATGGCCTCGGATGGATGATCAGATCATACGGATCTGATCAGGATGACGATCGGAGTCTAACGCCTCCAAAATCATTTAGATCGGAGTCCCGTAGCATCATACAAAGTCCGATGAAGATCAACGGCTAGAGGGGCAATGTGACATCCATACGAGTTTTGGATGGAAAATTCTATCGTACGGATGGATCCAGAGCGACAATCGTAGTCCGGCAACGCATGAATCATCTCGATCTGAGCACTGTGGCACCCTCTACAACAGAATGAAGATTGATGGCCCAGATGGCGCCATGTGGTGCCATTTGAACTGCCCCTGGGCGTCCGCAGAACTCCCTCTTTCTCAGAGCGAGCGATATCCACCATTGGATTTGCATCCAATGGTCGAAGCGGCTGAGCCTCAAAACGTAGCTGCGACCATCTGACCCACGTAGCGCATTGGTGAAGCGCCCACCCCTCAACCAACTACCGTAGGTTTGAGCCTCACCAATTCATCAATTGAGTGCATTGCATGGCCAGCCGCAGAGTAAGCACGCACAGAAAGCGTAGCTCCAGCACGCGAGCGTGCGTGCGCGACCAGGGGCACGCTATGTGCAGGTCAGCTGCAAGCGGGCACGTGCTCGGTTGTTAACAGGGCAAAATTAGTGTTTAAAAGATGCATTGCAGTATAAATGACATCACCTTTAAAACAAATGAGAATTTTTATTACTCGGAAACCTAAGTATCTGAGGTCGAACACAGGGAGTAAATTGATATTTAAAAATTAAGATCAAAATCTCAAATTATTCAAATGTGATGTTCAAAATCAATGGAATGAAATTCAATGTATATGAATGCTAAAGAGAAGAATAGAGATGTAAAAAGAAATTGTCTGTTCTTTCTTCCTCTCTTCTCTCTGATGTCCTCTTCTTTCTTCTTCTCTTTCCTTCCTTCTCTGATTTCTCCTTTCTTTCTCTGTGGCTACTCTTCTCTTCTGTCTTCTTCTTTTCTTCTTTGTTTGCCTTGGCTTCTATTTTCTTCTTTGATTTCTTTCCTTTAGCTTTCTATTCTCTCTGTAGCTCCTTCAGCAACGCCTTCTTCTTCCTTCTTCAGCCTTTGCCTTCAAGTCCTTCTTCCTTCCTGAGCTGCTCCTGCCATTGGCTTTCTTCCTTCTCGTAGCTCCTTCCTTCAGCTTCCCTTCCTTCCTTCTTTCCCTGCACACACGAGTGCAAAACCTAACCCTACCCTACCTCGCGTACGCTCTCTCTCTATTTCTCTCTTCGCTCTCCCAGAGCCAGCAAATCGGGTATACGGGTCAGGTTTCGAGCACTCGGGTCTAGGTGAACAGGCATGGGTGGTGTGCGAGGAGTGCAGGGTAAACGGGTTGGCTAGCCAGGTCCACATGGCATGGGTCATGGACGAGGCAGGTGAGCGAGCGAGGGGACCTCACCTCGTGAATTGAGACGATAAGGTGGAAACACAGAATCAACTTATATCACTTTGCGCATTCCTGACTTTTCGAGGTGGGACTAAAAGTCCCACCCGCTTCTTCGCATGCACGCAGGGAGGATACTTGTCTAATAGCTGCAGCTGCGGTCGATGTGGCTTCGATTGCTATGTGCGAAAGGGTCGTGTGATGCTTCCACGCACCTGGGACTTGTCTGCCTGGGCGATGCGACCTGGAGTGAGTAAGCTTGCTCCTCCACGCCTGCTCCAATGGCGGCAGAGGGTCGGACCTGAAACTCCATAATACGGCCTCGTAGCCCTATCAAAATACTTGGGTAGCTTCGTCGTGTCACGGTGAAGGTGATGTGGTGGGTGGCGTGGTGCAGAACGGCCTAAGCGTGCGTGCTTAGGTCGGACTGTGCCCATGAAGGTGCGTGTGTTCGATGGAAGTGTAAGGTGTGTGTGGCGGTTAGTGAAGGGGTGGATAATGATTAGTGGGTGATGGCAGAGGTTCTGAGGTAGGTGGCGAGGAATGTGGATGAGTGGAGTGATGGTTTCTCCTTCGCCAGTAGTCTCCTGGAGATGAGGAAGACGGAGGTGGTTGGTGGTTGTCGAGGGTGTTTTTATGAAATTACGAGGGGGAAAGTGAAAGGTAGGGAGAGAAGAACTTACTGAGGGTATTTGGGCAAAGGGGGAAAGGCGGAGGGTGAGCGGCGCGTGTGTGCCATCGTCGGAGAAGAATGCCTTGAGATGAGGAAGACGGCGATGACGAAGGGGTTGGAGAAGTGCGCGCAGGTATGGCGCGATGTAGAGGAGCAAGGCAGAGAAGACTCTGCCACTGGTATGGTGGAAAAGCGATGAGAAGAGGGAGGAGAGATCACCGGAGCTTGTGAGCTATTGGCCTGAGATGAGGGAGGAAGAAATTTGGGGTTATCAGCGGCCAAATCAAGCTTGAGAGAAGCGGCAAGGATAGGAGGTCCATTTATAGCTACTGGCAGAGGTCCTTGTGCTTGGAAGGCAAGCTTCCAACTGCAAGAATCTCGCTGGAGAAGGAAGGTGTGAATGATACCCATTTCTCTCGAGCGTTCGCACGAGAGATTGGGTGCGAATCAGATCTTGGGATTGCGTTTAGACAATAGGGAATTCCTCAGAGAATCTCCCTTCCAAATCTGGGAGGAGAACTCTGAGGAATCGGGGAGAAAGCCCCCTCAAATCCTTGTCGGAGTAGGACTCCTCTGCTGTAATGGCGGAGGGACCTAAATGCAAAGAGTGGCAAGGAAGATAGGGGGTCTGCACAAAGATTTTCAAAAGCTAGGGGTCAAAATATAATTGGGTGGACTATTTTGCAAAGTAGGTCAAGGTGACCTTCCCTTAGGTCCAAATTTTGGTACAAACCTAATTTTGACATAAGGAATCTAATGGTGAAGTTGGATTTTAGGTTTGACCACGTTTGACTAGACATTTTATACAAAAACCCAATTTAGGTCAAATATCTGACTAGGACCCCAATTTAGGTCAAAATAGGTTCCAAAGGGCAAATTGAAGGTTCTAAACCATAGAGGGTATTTTTCATGAATTTTAGAAGGCTTAGTTGATTTTTATCTTGATCAGAACCTTGTAAAATTATGTGGGTTTGTTTTAGGGTTACAGAATGTCATTTAATTCTTAAATTTTACAATAACCCTTTTTTGATTGAACCATCCCACTTTTCCTCTTATTAAGTCCAATTGACTTATGTTTAGCCCCTGAGAAATCCCGTTGATGTACTGCAATGGTAAAATTGCAATTTTACCTTTGTTTCATGTTTTCTTCTCAGAACAGTTATTCCTTGAATTAGGCCTTTCTTTAAGTTATGCAGGAGCTTTTGTTCTCTTTTCTAGGTCAAAATGAGATAGTTAGGGCTCATTATGGTGTTCCCATCATACCCCTATGCTTAGCTTTTGCTAGTCCCTTAGCAAAATTTCAAGGTTTTAACTTCTGTTCTAGACCATGAGTTTCTTTCACCAGTTATGATAAGTGCTTTTTCTTTTTCTTTTATGACTAGGTCAGAATGCCGACAGTAGGCATAGCGGTACTCAAGTACCAACGAAGATTCAGACCTGACCAGCTCTAACCTCAATCCTCCGTGAAGGTTTTTAAGGCCTGCAGGAACTATCCTAAGGTTCATTGGACTCCGCGGTTAAAGCACCCGTGCTTGAGACATATTTCAGCCTTGGTTCAGTTTGTAGTGCATTTTTGTAAGAGAGAGGCAGAGGATTTATTTGTTTGGAGAGTTTTCCCTCTCATTTCTTTTTATTTCTAGCTTCATATTGGCTTCTCAACACGGTCTGTATCGAATTCCTCGTCCCATCATCAATCCTCAAAGGTCCCTGGCAATCGATGATTCGTGGTAGCACCACCCATGGAAACCCCTAGAACCCTGGCTTTCGAGATTTTGAGATAATCCTGCCCATGGCATTCCGTGGCCGAATCCAGACCCTGGAAATCTACATTTCGTGATAATGTCACCCATGGTATCTGAACCAATAGAGTGCTTACATGCCCCCAGTAGGATATGTAAATATCCTAAGTGACAAGCACCGAGGAGATGATATGTTGTTATGCATCTTCGAGGGAAATTTCCCACCTCTCCGCATTGGGAACTCGTCCAAATCAACTTGTGTTGATTGACCGCTCCTAATCTAGGCAACTTTTTTCAGAATACTTAAACGCTTTTGCATGATTTTGATAATTATGCGCACTAAACCAGACTGTGCATGGATTGGGGTGCTTAGGTTACCGAGTCCTGCAAACCAAAGGTCAGTTAACGAGGTCAAATACTCCCTATGCCTTAGACCTAATAGTTAAGCTTTGAATTTTTCCCAACCTCTTGAGGATTATCCAGATCTTAGCAGATACTTGAATTTTTAAGGTTGAGTCTAGCCCAAAAAGCCTAAGGTCAGCGTTCCTACTAATCTCTTTTTGCGTCTCCTAAGAACTTTTTCTCATTTTTCTCTTTTTTCTTGATGTGGTCTATGATAAATGCCAGTTTATCATCATTCTTAGGCATTAAAACAAACTTAGCTCTTTGGATTTTACTCCGCAAATGGGTTTTTGGGCTGCATTTAGGCATAAATTAGGTTAGGCATGCATTGCATTTGTTATTGTCTTTTTGATATGTTTTTGTGAGTGTTAGGGATGAATAGATATACAGATCCCTAAAACCCTAGCACTCAAGAAGGCAAACGGTGAAGGAGAAGCTCAGACTAGCTGGAACTCAGCTTAATCCAGCTCACCACAGCTGGAACTTAGCTCACTTGAACTGGGGTTAGTTCATCCCAACTCCATTCAGCTAATCTCAGCTGAATGGCAGCTCAAGAGAGTTCATCTTAGCTCACCCTAGCTCAAGTCAGCTCAGATCCAGCTCAACCTAGTTGAGTCTGGCTCATTTTAGCTCCCACAAGTCCACAGGGAGCTCTAGCTAGCTCAGCTGAGTTGACTGTAGTTCACCCCAGCTCAGATCTAGCTACATCCAGCTCCACTCAACTCCAGCCAACTGAAGAAGAACTCATCCCAGCTCAGGAAGCTCAAGTCCAGCTCCCGGGGACTCAGCTTAGCTCAACTCAGTTGAGCTAAGCTACCTTAGCTGCCTCAACCAGCTTGATCCTCCATGGGAGCACCAGACCCAGCTCACCTTAGCACATTATGGTAGAAGCCAGCTTACTTTAGCTTGGCTTAGCAGCTAGCAAAGAACTAGCAAGCTAAGCCAGCTAGAGTAGCTCCATGCCAGCCTCTTTAGCAGCTGCCAGCTCTAGTTCTAGCTCCAGACTTCTCCTCCTCAGCTCCTCTCTTGAAACCCTAGCTCCAATACCTCCTCCTCTACTCCATAGCTAGCTAAACTAGCTTATCTTAGCTTGGCCTAGCTAGCAACCAGCTCCTTGGCCATCCACCATCTTCAACTCAACCCTAGCTAGCTCCACCAACTTAAGCCCTACCTAAGCTAGCTATCCTACTCAAGTTGGCGCCACCTCCTAGCCACCTCTTCACCCCATCATCACCACCAAAAGGCACCAATATTGGCACCAAAACCTAACCCTAACTACCCCCTTTTTGGCGCCAACATCCACCCCCACATCCACCATACATCTAACCCTGCAACCCATCCTAGCCACCCACCTACCCCTCCTTCTAGAACCTTTCTTGGCGCCACCTAAGACCCCCTTCTAGAAGCCATTTTGGCGCCAACTTCAAGGGGTGCCACCACCCATAACCACCCCTTAGGTGTCCCTTAGGTTGGCACCAATTGTCCTTAGCCATAGGATCCCCAACCACCTCCATCTCTCCATCTTAGCCCTCCATTCCAAGAGTCACCTTAGCCCCCTTCCTACTCTATAAAAACCCACCACCTACCACCATTTGAGAGAATCCTCCATTAGTACATTTTTCTACCTATACCCACCTACACCTACGGCCAAGAAGAAGGAGTAGAGAAGAAGATTAAAGGGGCACATCACCAGCCCTTTTGGTGCCTTCTCCCCACTCTCTTCAACTTGGGCCATGCCAAGGAGGAGGACTTTTCTACTTCAAGGAGGATGGCCAGGCAAAGGAGAAGGACCTAGGGTGGATGTCCACCCTTGGAGAGAAGCTTAGGGCATGCCCCCTTAGGGCTTGCTTTGGAGGACATCACCTTGGCGGAGCATAGCAAGGAAGGAGTTGGAGGACTCTTTTCAAGCTTGGGAGCTACCAAGCTTGGAGCAAGAAGCCCTCTTCTTCACCATCTATCTGGAGGATTTGTGTTTTCCTTTATTTATTGCAATTTTCTAGTAGTAGAAGCATTCATCTACTAGGCTTTTCTGTAAAACACTTTCTCATTAATCAAGTTGCCTTCTTTGCAATTTCTTTAGTTGCATTTTTTTTTATTGCTTTGTTTTTAGCATTCTTCACTCCCTCTTCCTAATTATTTTAGGCCTCCACTTGCCTAGAGTGAGCTTAGGGAGAGGCTCTACTTGCCACTTTAGAAGTAGTATATTGAGTTGAAGTGTAAGTCACTTTCCTGCCACAATTTCGCATGTTGCCTTAATTTCAAAAACATAAAAATGATATATTGAAAGAGACCAAAAAGAAAGTTGAGATTTATATTCCAAGCAAGAGAATTAATTTTGCAAACATATTGCCTCCTTGGACAACCCTAGATACTCCCACTATCTAAGTTTATAAATTTAAGAGTTGATCGATTTTGCGCATTACAACGACGTATTTTACAAATCGCGTAAAATCCTCATCAGTCTAGAACTTCAGTTAGTCCCTTAATTTTTTACTAATGACTATTCTTTTTTTCTTTTTCATTTTGTGCGCCTTTCTTTTGTTATTTTGCTCTTTTTCCTCCTCATGTTTTGTATAGCCTCAAAAATTTTCTCTCCCCCCTCAGTTTTTTTTGTTCTTTTTCAAGATTTTTTCAATTTTTTTGTGTTTTATGATATGTGATTTTTTGTTGAAACCTTTTTTTGTGATATGATTTTTCATAACATTTTGCACTTTCATAACCCCCCATGCCAACGATTTGCAATGTACCCATTGTAAATTAGGTGGGTTCGAATTCAGCTTAGTTCATTCATTAGGACAGGCGTTAGGTGGGTGAACGGGTCGAGGTGACTGTTGCGAACGATTTCTAGACTTGGGTACGGGTACCTGAGGTGGAGTCGACTATTCTAATGGATGAACCCTAAAGTGCAATATGAATTCAGCATAGAAATGTCTAGAAAGGTTTCAGGTTTTTCAAAGAATGACGAGTTGCCTCCCATTAAGTGTTGAGTTTTATGTCATTGGCTGGGCGCAATGAGCTCAAGGAGAATGGAGGATAAGGGATATCTCATCCAAACCTGTATCGGTCATGTCAATGAACGGTTTGAGTCTTTGACCATTCACGATGAAGGGTTCGAAATCATGGCCAAGTGGATGATCTCAACGACTCCATTTCCAAAGATTTGTCGGACTAATAGGGTCCAATTCATTTAGATCATAGTTTTCCTGGGAACAACTTTAGTCTGGCATCAAAGAGTAGGACCTTTTGACCAGGATGAAAGATCATTCTAGATATGTGTTTGTCATGAAAGACTTTAGCCCGCACTTTGTAAATTTGTGAGATCTCATATGCGTCATGGCATAATTCATCGATCTCACTTATTTGAAGCTTTCTATGGGTTCCAGCCTTAGAAAGATCTAACTTGCAGTTCCGTACTGCCCAATAGGCTTTATGCTCTAATTCGACAGGGAGGTGACATGCCTTCTCGTACACCAGTCTGAAGGGAGACATACCTAATTGGGTCTTGTGGGAGGTCCTATAAGCCCACAAAGCTTCCGAATGCTGAGATGACCAATCCTTCCTGTCAGGTCGAACAGTAACCTGGAGGATTTTCTTGATCTCCCAGTTTGATAGATCAGCTAGACCATTAGTTTGGGGGTGGTAAGGAGTAGA
The DNA here is from genome assembly GCA_037157565.1 of Thalassia testudinum. Classification (NCBI taxonomy): domain Eukaryota; kingdom Viridiplantae; phylum Streptophyta; class Magnoliopsida; order Alismatales; family Hydrocharitaceae; genus Thalassia; species Thalassia testudinum. Next base: position 2,303,795 of record JAZHRO010000028.1, read on the forward strand.
GATTCGGTGTGACACCCCGTATTTGGTCATCAGTGACCTGAACTGAGCGTTTGTGAAATGGGTCCCTCCATCGAAAATTATTGCACGTGGAATCCTAAACTGTGAGAAGATGTTTTGATGAATGAATTTGATAACTTTGTGATCATTGGTTCAGGTTAGAATTGCTTCGATCCACTTGGACACATAGTCAACAGCGAGTAAAATGTATTCAAAGTCATCTGAGATAGGGAAGGGTCCCATAAAATCAATCCCCCAAATGTCAAAAATTTCGCATACCAGAATCGGCTATAAAGGCATCATGTCTTGATGGATCATGTTGCCTAAGGTCTAGCAACGGGTATATGCCTTACAGTGACTGTATGCATCCTTGAAAATTGTGGGCTAGTAAAAGCCACACTGGAGGACTTTTGATGCGATTTTGTGTCTTGAAAAGTGTCCACCACATGCCTGGTCATGGCAGAAAGAGAGTATGTCTTTGATTTCCACTTCCGTGACACATCGTCGAATTATTTGATTAGCACCAATGCGGAATAGATATGGGTCTTCCCAAAGGTAATACTTGGCATCGAAACGCAATTTGTCCTTCTTGGCCTTTGGCCAATCAGACGGGATCTGATGTGATGCCAAGTAGTTTACTATGTTAGCAAACCATGGAAGCCCTGTATCGATAGTCAGGAGGTGCTCATCAGGAAAATGTTCTGTGATGGGTCCGGAAGGGTCAATGACCTCAGAAGGAAGGTGGGACAAGTGATCAGCTGCAACATTCTGTTTTCCCGTTTTGTCGTGAATCTCGAGGTCAAATTCTTGCAACAGCAAGATCCAACGGATTAATCGAGGCTTCGCGTCCTTCTTTGCAAGGAGATGCCTCACAGTAGTGTGATCAGAGTAGATGATAACATGGGAACCTAGGAGGTAAGATTTGAATTTTTCTAGGGCAAATACTACGGCCAGCAGCTCTTTCTCAGTAACCGTGTAGTTACACTGAGCCTCGTCAAGTGTTTTGCTAGCGTAGTAAATGACCACGGGTTTCTCATCAATTTTCTGCCCTAAAATCGCTCCTACAACAAAGTTGATGCATCGCACATGATCTCAAAGGGTTGAGACCGTTCAGGGGACTGTAGGATTGGGGCTTGGGTAACTTGGTCACGGAGGATCTCAAATGCTTGAGTGCATTCCTTTGAGATTTCAAAAGGTACATCCTTGAAGAGAAGAGTAGTCAGGGGGCATGTGATTTTTGAAAAATCAGGGATAAATCGACGGTAAAAATCGACATGCCCCAGAAAAGATCGAATGTCCTTGATCGAACTAGGCATAGGGAGTTTGGAAATCAAGTTAACCTTGGCTCGATCGACTTGGATGCCTTTCTCCAAAATCAGATGTCCCAGGACGATTCCCTCAGGCACCATGAAATGGCTCTTTTCCTAGGAAAGAACCAGATTTACGTCATTGCATTGCCTAAGTATTTGGACCAAGTGCTGGAGGCAATCTCAAATGATGCTCCAAATACTGAAAAGTCATCCATGAAGACTTCCGGAAAATCACCTACCATATTTGAGAATATGGCAAGCATGCACCGCTGGAAAGTCGTGGGTGCATTGCAGAGATCGAATAGCATCCTTTGGAATGCGTACATCCCGAAGGGGCAGGTGAAAGTAGTCTTTTCTTGGTCCTCAGGATGGATTGCCACTTGGTTATAGCCAGAGTACCCGTCAAGAAAGCAGAACCTATTTCCCTCTAGTTTCTTGAGGATCTGATCAATAAATGGTAGTGGGAAATGATCCTTCTTCGTGGAGGAATTGAGTCTTTTGTAATCAATGTAGACTCTCCATGAATTAGCTATACGGGTCGATATGACCTCTCCAATTTCAATCATAATGATGGTGAGTCCTGCCTTCTTAGGCACAACCTGGATTGGTCTCACCCATCGACTATTAGAGATCAGGTAGATGATCCCTGCATCTCACCACTTAATGATCTCCTTTTTCACAACCTCCTGTAGATTAGGGTTTAAACATCTCTGCATTTCTCGCGAAGGTCGTGTGCCCTCTTCGGTGTAGATTCGATGTGTGCAATAAGAGGGGCTTATGCCAGTCAAGTTATCGAGAGTCCATCCAATGGCTCTACGATGTTGCTGGAGAATAGTAATCAGACGGGATTCCTGGTCAGGTGTGAGTCTGGAGTTGATAATCATAGGAAACATCTGATTGGAACCCAAAAAGATGTATTTCAGATGATAGGGAAGGGGCTTGAGTTCCAGGATGGGATTATCAGCAGCAGCGGGCGGTTCAGGGTGTGTATTAGGGACAAGGGTAGGAGTTATGGGTGTATCTAAATCAGGTTTAGACTCCTCTATTTGCTGGTTTTGATCTTCTGGTGGTTGATCGGGGATAATCAGGTTATCCTCAGTATGCGATTCATCAACCACAGCTTTGATATCACATATTTGTTCTATAACACCGCAATTAATCCCTTGTTGGGCCTTAAAGATGTCAATCATTAGAGTTTGGTTCCCAAATTTTAATTCTATTTGGCCTTCCTCACAATTTATGTTGGCCTTAGCAGTGGCCAGAAAAGGTCTCCCTAGTATAATTGATGTATCCCTTAGGTTCTCAAGTGCATCCATATCTAGAACTATAAAATCCATTTGGAAGTAGAAATCTCATACCCTAACAATAACATCCTTGAGTATTCCTTTAGGTGACTTGATGGATTGATCGGCTAACTGTAATGTCACCTCTGTCAGTTTAAGCTCGGACTCTTCAAGGTGGTCAAGGAGGGATGTAGGTATTAGGTTTATGGAGGCACCTAGGTGTAACAAGGTTCTGTCGAATTGGGTATCACCAATTTTACATGAAATCAGGGGAGTACCTAGGTCTTTAGCCTTGGGTAGGAGTTTACTCAAGATTACAGAGCTGGCTTGCTTTGACAGTACGATCGGACTGCCACTTTTGGCTCGCGGCTTACGCTTGGGTATACACACGTCTTTTAGAAATTGTGCGTAAGCCAGTATGTGGCGGATTGCATCCATCAAGGGGATGTTTATCTAGACCTATTCAAAGAGCTTGACCAGATCCTCCTCAGGAGCCACGGGTTTGGTTATCCTCTTGCCCTTGGTCAAGGCCTTGGGAAATGGAACCTTGGTTGGTTCCTCTAGAATAGGTCTAGGTTCTTGATCTGGGATAGGGGTATCCTGGATAACTATCCTAGGGCTTGGGTTACTACCAGGCTTGTAGTGGTTTGGATAAGGTGGATCTTGAGTTGCTTTACCACTACGGGTTGTTATGGAGTTTAATCCTACCTGGTTTTGGTTTGGGGTTGGTAAGATGGGTGGCTATGTTGAAATCCCACGTAAGATGTTGAAGCTTCCATCCCATCGGGTAATGGAATAGAAGGGGCTTGATAAATCATATGTGTGTGGCCTGGATTTGGGTTTATAACGTGCCTCTAGGTCGGCACATTATTTGGGTTTGGCAGAGGTTGCGAAGGAAGGGTGCCAGGTTGGCGGGAATTTGCCATCTGGGTGAGTTGATTGCAAACCTCTGTAATCTCGTCCTTGTGCTGTTTCTGTATTGTCGCATTCGTCTTCTGAATGTCAGCCAGTGTTTGAAGGATAAGAGTCATTTGATCTTGGTTTGGCCCAAATTGATAGGTGGGGTTGGGCCTAGGCTGAGGCGGCTGATATGGACGAGGAGCTTGTGGATGGGGTCGATAAGGTGGTCTTGGATTCTGAGAATTTCCTGTCTATAGGAAATTGGGATGATTCCGCCATCTAGGGTTATAGGTATTGGAGAATGGGTCATTCTGGATGGCGTTGAGGTCTTCGCAGGTCTGAGGAGCCACAGGAAAGTCATAGTACGAGGGTTTAGAGTTCCCCCAACTAGAATAGAGTGGATTGGAGGTCCCTCCAGTCCTGGAGTTAGATGGGGGTCGATACGGGTCCATCCCTTGAGAAGATCGGTGATAGATGTTTTGCACAATTTCCCTCGCAAGAGGAGGTTGTGCAAATGAGTTCTACATAGAGGTGGCTCACTGCAGATGCCGAGTCAGCTCGTCCACCCTCTTCTCTATGATAGAGACCTTGTCCAACCGACTGGCCATCAGCTCCAAGTCGACGGATGTGGACAGGCCCTACGTCTCATGTGCTCCCCTAAGATTCGTCGATGTGCAGGCATTCGTTCGGTCGAATAAGCCCATGGAGTCATTATTGATGGAGTTCTCACACATATTTTCGATAATCTCCCACACCGTGTCCTCATGTTGACCCATGATGTTTCCTCCGCAGGTTGCATTGATGAACAATCGAATGTCTTCACGGAGTCCCTGGTAAAAAGACTGGACTTGTTCCCATTTAGGAACTTCGCAATGGGGGCACTTCCGCATGAGATCCAAGAATCGATCCCATGCCTCATGAAGAGGTTCTCCCGATTGTTGAGTGAAATGAGTGATCTGGTGGTGCAAGGCATTTATCCAGCCAACGGGGAAGAACTTTTTCAAAAATTCAAACTGGAGTTCGACCCATGTGTTGATCGGACGAGTTTGAGTCTGGTACCAATGAGCAACCTTGTCCAAGAGGGAGAAGGAAATCTTTATGAGTAGAATATCCCGATTTTGTACATCTGACCCGAAGGTCTGGGCTAGATGTTTGAGTTGCTTAATGTGCTGGAATGGATCCTCGGAGTTAAGCCCATGGAATTTTGGTATGGCATGAATCATATTGGGCTTGAGTTCAGAATTAGGACCTCTAACCACGATTTGGACTCGAGGCTCGATTGCCACTGCAGCGGGATTATAGTGATCTCGCATCATAGGACGCTACGACGGGTTTACAAAGTTTTGAAATAGATCATTTAAGCGCTAAAGTTGGTGCTCAAGGTTGTTCTCTTCTTCAATGGGTTGTGCCATGATGGAAGAAGGAGAACTCGATTTTGAATTAGAGGAGAGATCTATGTGGTGGGGTTGCTGCACAAACACGGGCATCGAGGCTTGGCCTCGGCAGGAGTGGATTTCTAAAGGAGGTCTTAAGGACCTCGTACCAAACATGCACCGAAGGATTTGATGAGATTAGAATGTACTAGACCCAATCGAGACACCCAGAAAAATGTTGGGTGACTAGAGAGGTTCGGGGTGATGATACCCCTTAGTCAGAAAGGCTGTCCACCTTGGAAATACTTGGGCAGCCAGAGAGGGAGAGTCCATCAAAGACCCCTACACAGTAGAGCATCCCCACGAGTTACAGGGTTTCCCCCACCCGACCTCTCTTGTCACTGAGATTCTAGGTAGACCAGAATGGGGACCTTGACCTCTTAAGTCTACCTCTTTTAATTAAGATCAAGGTGCTTAGCGTTCCACTTGAACTTTAGGTCTTTTGAGTGCAAAAAGTAACCTAATTTTAAGGTTGGTTGACCCAAAGGATCAACTTCACCTCTTTGTTCCTTTGAGAGCTTTTAGGTCCTTTCTTTAAGGGTTCAAGTGAATTAAGAGCTTGATTTTCTTAGGATTTCTCTTGGATAAATCTCTTCAAACAAGGCTTAGGCACACCTTTTGAAAATTTTTTTGATTCTTTGCTTAAGAGATGTGTCTCTAAAACCCTAGAATGAAATCCTTTGGTTGGCTCTATTTGGTCCAATTTAGTTGCCTCAAAAGATGGTATCTAGGGTTTAATCAAGAAGGTGTTAGCCCTAGTTACCTTAAATGGATGTGCAATTCAAAATGTGTTGAAATATAAGTCAGTCAACCTTGGTGAATTACTAAATATGGAAGCAGGTAGCCCTAGATTGATTTTTCTTTATTTTCCTTTTCAGATTTTGAGGGGAATAAGAGAAAGGGCTAATGAAGATTTACCTGGTCCTGGTGTGGTTGTTGTGCGACTGCTTTTTTTTTCTTTTCTTCCCCTAAAACAATCACAGCAAAAGAGAGTAAGTTAGTACTGAATCAGAGGTTGTGATCAAAGTTTCTAAAATGCCTATTGCTCCCCAGCAACGGTGCCAAAATGTTAACAGGACGAAATCAGTGTTTAAAAGATGTGTTGCAGTATAAATGAAATCGCCTTGAAAATAAATGAGAATTTTTATTACTCCAAAACCTAAGTATTCGAGGTCGAACATAGGGAGCAAATTGGTATTTAAAAACTAAGATCACAATCTCAAATTAATCAAATGTGATGTTCAACAATCAATAGAATGAAATTCAATGTATATGAATGCTAAAGAGAAGAATAGAGATGTAAAAAGAAATTGTTTGTTCTTTCTTCTTCTCCTCTTTGATGTCCTCTTCTTTCTTCTTCTCTTTTCTTCCTTCTCTGATTTCTCCTTTCTTTCTTTGTGACTACTCTTCTCTTCTGTCTTCTTCTTTTCTTCTTTGTCAGCCTTGGCTTCTATTTTCTTCTTTGATTTCTTTCCTTCAGCTTTCTATTCTCTCTGCAGCTCCTTCAGCAGCACCTTCTTCCTTCTTCTTCAGCCTCTGCCTTTAAGTCCTTCTTCCTTCCTTAGCCGCTCTTGCCCTTGTCTTTCTTCCTTCCTGTAGCTCCTTCCTTTAGCTTCCCTTCCTTCCTTCTTTCCCTACACACATGAGTGCAAAACCTACCCCTACCCTCCCCCGTGTACGCTCTCTCTATTTCTCCTTTGCTCTCCCAGAGCCAGCAAATCAGGTATACAAGTCAGGTTACACGTACCCGGGTCCAGGCGCATCGGCGTGGGTGGTGAGCGAGGAGTGCAGTGTAAACGGGTCAGCCAGCCAAGTCTGCATGGCATGGGTCACGAACGAGGTGGGTGAGCAGGCGAGGGGACCTCACCCCGTGAACTGAGGCGATAAGGTGGAAACATAAAATCAACTTATATCACGCTGCACACTCTTGACTTTTCCAGGTGGGACTAAAAGTCCCACCCGCTTCTTCGCAGGCGCGCAGGGAGGATGGCCGTCCAATAGCTGTAGCTGCGGTCGATGTCTCTTCGATTGCTAGGTGTGAAAGGTTGTGTGATGCTTCTGCGCACCTGGGACTTGTCTACTTGGGGCGATGCGACCTGGAGCGAGCAAGCTTGCTCCTTCACGCCTGCTCCAATGATGACAGGGGGTCGAACTTGAAACTCCACAATACGGCCTTGTGGCCCTGTCAAAATACTTGGGTAGCTTCGTCGTGTCATGGCGAAGGTGATGTGGTGGGTGGCGTGCCGCAGAATGGCCTAGGCATGCGTGCTTAGGTCAGACTGTGATCGTGAAGGTGCGTGTGTTCGGTGGAAGTGTAGGGTGTGTGTGGCAGTCAGTGAAAGGGTGGATAATGATTAGTGGGTGATGGAAGAGGTTTTGAAGTAGGTGGCAAGGCATGTGGATGAGTGCAGCGACAGTTGCGCCTTCGCCGGTGGTCTGCCGGAGATGAGGAAGTCGGAGGTGGTTGGTGGCTGTCAGGGGTGTTTTTATGAAATTAATAGGGGGACAGTGAAAGGTAGGGAGAGAAGAACTTATTGAGGGTATTTGGACAAAGGGGGAAAGGTGGAGGGTGAGCAGCACGTGTGTGCCATCGCCGAAGAAGAACGCCCGGAGACAAGGAAGACGGCGATGACGAAGGTGTTGGAGAAGTGCACGCAGGTATGGCGCGACGGGGAGGAGCAAGGTGAAGAAGACTTTGCCACTGGTATGGTTGCAGAGCGACAAGAAGAGGGAGGAGAGATCGCTAAAGCTTGCGAGCTATTGGCTGGAGATGAGGGAGGAAGAAATTTTGGGGTATCAGCAGCCAAATCAAGCTTGAGAGAAGCGGCAAGGACAGGGGGTCCTTTTATAGTTGCTGGCAGAGGTCTTGTGATTGGAAGGCAGGCTTCCAAGCATAAGAATCTCTCCGAAGAAGGAAGGTGCAAATGATACCCATTTCTTTCGAGCATTCGTATAAGAGATTGGGTGCGAATTAGATCTTGGGATTGTGTTTAGACGATAGGGAATTCCTTAGAGAATCTCCCTTCCAAATTTAGGAGATCTTTGAGGAATCAGGGAGAAATCCTCCTCAAAACCTCGTCAGAGTAGGACTCCTCGGCTGTAATGGTAGAGGGACCTAAATGCAAATAGTGGCGAGAAAGATAGGGGGGCCTACGCAAAGATTTACAAAAGCTAGGGGTCAAAATGTAATTGGGTGGACTATTTTGCAAAGTAGGTTAAGGTGACCTTCCCTTAGGTCCAAATTTTGGTACAAACCTAATTTGAACCTTAAGAATTCAATGGTGAACTTGGATTTTATGTTTGACCACGTTTGACTGGACATTTTACAAAAAAACCCAATTTAGGTCAAATATCTAACTAGGACCCCAATTTAGGTCAAAATAGGTTCCAAAGGGCAAATTGAAGGTTCTAAACCCTAGAAGGTATTTTTCATGAATTTTAGAGGGTTTATTTGATTTTTATCCTGACCAGAACCTTGTAAAATTAAGTGGGTTTATTTTAGGGTTACAGAATGTCATTTAATTCTTAGATTTCACAATAACCCTTTTCTGATTGAACAATCCCACTTTTTCTCTTGTTAAGTCCAATTGACCTATGTTTAGCCCCTGAGAAATCCTGTTGATATACTGCAATAGTAAAATTGCAGTTTTACCCTTTCTTTCATGTTTTCTTCTCAGAATAATTATTCCTTGAATTAGGCCTTTCTTTAGGTTATGCAGAAGCTTTTGTTCTCTTTTCTAGGTCAAAATGAGCTAGTTAGGTTTCATGATGGTGTTCCCATCAGCGCCAACCTACAGCGACGCCTGAACTGGACCTACAGCGATGCTTACAGCCATCACTAATTATTCTCACGCCAGCAAGGCTAGCTGTGGGTGTGAGCGGGCATGAGCTACCTATAGCGACACTTACAGCTATGACTTGGAGGTCACTAATGGTCGCATGCCTATTCTAGCCTCTTCTCCTCCATTATAAAAGGACCTACACCCCCTCCCTTCCAGGCCATCTCTACCTACTCTACTCCCACGTACTCCCAAGCTCTAGTAATCCTACCAACGCTTTGTTAGAGTTTGCTCTCAAGCTCCCAAGGTGCCTACTAGCGTAGCGGAACTCTGCCCTACCAAATACTCCTCCAACTTCCCATCCCCATTCATAGGTCACCTTGGAGCCATCCTCCCACCTCCATTCCGATAATAGATCATCTCCACCTTCTCACCTCCATTCTAGAGCTACGCTGAAGCTTTCCTCTACTCGATATCCTCCTGCATCTCACCTCTGTCGTCCTACTTCCCAACTCCTTCGTCTGAGCTTTTGCCAGGCGCCGTCGTCTCATCGAACAGTCGCTTCGGGAGATTTCTTCTCACCTCCCTCTCTTTTTATGTTTTCTAGATTATTGTAATTGACATTCATGCAATATATCATATTCAATTCTATCTCTCTCTTGTGATTGTTTGTCATCTTATTTCAAAAACAAAAAAATAAATAAAGCCATAAAACACCAAAAAGAAACAAATCGAAGCACGATTTTCATATAAAGTAAATGTCGCCTCCCTGTGTTTGACCTGGGACTCCCTTGGAGTTTTGGTATAAATTATATTTGATTACGAGTTTTGCAACTACGATGACGGGTTACTCGTAACCTTGATTTCAAACACACAAAACCTGTGCAATCATTTTGGCGCCGTTGCCGGGGAGGCAATGTCATTTACTTTATTATTTTCTGTGCTTCTTTGCATTTACATAGCATTAACCCCACTTATCTCTGATCTATTATCTTGCAGGTACCCTAGCATGGAGATCCAAGTGTGGTAGACTGGAGTAAAGTGCGAGTAGAGTGCTTTGTAAGTGTCCCCCACTTCCTCACCCACTAGTTCATTTCACCACACTAATAACTTAAACCCAAATCAACTTAGGTGCTTTTTATAAACCCTAGGATAGATTTAGTTGTTTGTTTGCCACCTCCAATCATCTCAACCCCACATATATAAAAAAAAGAAAAAGAAAATGTACTCTTCTCTTGTGGGATTTTCTGAAAACTACACACTTAACACCCACAACTTCTCACCCTAAAGGTGCACAATTACATCGATTCTACCAATTAACCGGGATTTGACCTGTAGACCCAATACACTTCACTAAACACACAAATAAGTGAGTAGAAATCTAATTAGGGTAAGATTTTTTTTTGTGTGCTTTAATCAAGTGGTGCAATAGGCCAATTACTTGAACTGTTTGGGCCACACCACTCAATCTAAAATTGATCCATCAAGTAGCTTGCCACTTAGGGTTGATTCATAAGGTTGAACCAGGCAGTCCACATTATTTTTGATTTTTAACAGAACATATCATCACCTGTGTTTTCAAAACTTGGAGTGTTCTACTAAACCTTGATTGAATCAACCTAAGAATTAAACCCTAAAAGACACATCAACAAATTACCTTATTTGCAAACCATGGTTGTGACACACACACATTTTAACTGATCATTAAGGGCACAACCCATCTTAAGGGCCCATCACATTCCAAGAGCACGATCATCCCAAGCCTAAATAAAATTGAGTAGACGTTGGCCTTAAGGATTGATTTGCTCCTCGGTGCTCAGATTGAGATTTTTTTCGATTAATCTACTTTTGCTGGTCCATCTGATGTTTAGCTAGCGGAGTAGCGTTAAACGACTGTGGCTAGGGGGTACACTAGGAACTAGAGGTGTAAGCTAAAGAAAGAACCTTTGGCCTAGTCCCTCCTTCTAACTGGTTGGATTGACCAGATAAAAGTAGACCAAATCGTTTATAATCTCAAGATGGGTCCTGGGAGTCTGTAGGTCTTTAGGCTACCCATATAAGGACAGGCTTGGTTGATTGTATTGCAGGGCTCCTTTTTCTCTTCTGATTTCCCTCTTACTCTACAATGTATCCTTCCACATCTTTCACACATTTCTAATCTTACCCTCCTACCACCACTTATCCCAAAAATGATTACTCTTGCAACTTGACTTGTAATTACCCATCCACGAGCTGAGATGACATTGATTGGGGGTACGAATCCGGACCACAGTGTCTAGGGTCTAACCCTAGACAACAAGACTATGATTACTATCCTTCCCAAACCTATAATGATTATGGATCCCTATCCTTTGATGACAAAACCAACCCGATCTACAATCAGGAAGGATATGCTGATTATAACACCTACCCTTCCCAGTATTCCATTGAAAATAGGTCATCACCATTCTTTGAACAACACAAGATGACCTACTATCAGGGAGGAACCCGAGAACCTTGACATCTTAACTCCCCTAAATTTAACCCAGAACCACCCAAACCTGAACTGAACTAGTCGGTTCAGGTGAACCAAATGTAGGATAGGGTGTTGGCTAATTTGCGGAACACTATACAATCTTTAGAAGCTCAGCCAACACCATGCACTGAAGCACTGGAGCCTATGATCAAAATGATTGATGAACTTAATAGTTCATTGGATTTGCTCCAAAGTGTCAGGGATAGGGACCTAGGTGAGTTTCTTCTTGGGAAATTGTCGAGGTTGAGGATGAAATTTGTGGTTTCCCTAGTCGAATCTTGGGATGATTCTCAAGGTGAACCCCCTTTAGGAGAGCCAATGTTTGAACCCGCTCAGGCACTTGTTGGAGGGGATACATATTCTGAGATTGGGGATGACTAGGTTGGTCTAGATCAACCCATTGAGGATGAATCGATCGATTCACCCAAGATCCCCAGGCCAGGTGATCACACGCGTTTTGCAAGTTTGATATCAGGGTTATAAGTAACCCATCGTCGTAGTTGCAAAACTCATGATCAAATAAAATTTGTACCGAATCTTTAAAAGTGAGTCCCGGGTCAAACACAGGGAGGTGACGTTTAGTTTAATTGAAATCCGCGCTTCATTTTGTTTGTTTTTGGCATTTTAGGATTTTGTTATTTTTTTTGTATTTTTGAAAAGAGGACAAGCAGAATGAATCACAAGATAGAAATGGAACAAATATGATATATACATCAATCCAATGTCGATTACAATAAACTACGAAAGCATAAAAAGAGAGGGAGGTGAGAGGAAATCTCTCAAATTGGCTGTTCGGCGAGACGATGGTGCTTGGCGGAAGCTCGGATGAAGGAGGTGAGGAGCGGGATGACGGAGGTGAGATGCCGGAGGACGTTGGGTAGAGGAAAGCTTCGGTGTGGCTCCGGAATGGAGGTGAGAAGGCGGTGATTATCTGCTACTGGAATGGAGGTGGGAGGATGGCTCCAAGGTGAACTATGAATGGGGATGGGAAGATGGATGAATATTTGGTGAGGTAGAGGATTGCTACACTAATAGGAGCCTTGGGAGCTTGAGAGCAAGCTCTAACAGAGCGTTGGTAGGCTTGCTAGAGCTTGGGAGTAGATGGGAGTAGAGTAGGTAGAGATGAAGAGGAATGGGGGGTGTAGGGGTGTTTATATAGTGGAAGGAAGAAGAGAATCTCATGCACAGGCATACAGTGACAGCTATAAGCTTCACTAAAGGCCGCTCGAGTTGTCGCTGAAGATTCACACCTCTTCATTGCTTTGGATGGCGCACGCACTGTGCAGGCCATTTAGTGACAGCTGCAAGTGTCACAAAAGGCCTACTCTCCTGTCGTTGTAAAGCCTGCACCCAATGCTTACGCCCGCAGCTGTCAAAGGTGCAGCAATCGTCAACCGTTGGATCAGGCGTGGACGGCTGTGATTGCGAGAGGAGAGCGTGCGCCTGCTAGCATTTGAATTTTGCATCGCTGGCGCATGCGTTAGCTGCTGTTGGATGCTGCATCACACGGTTGAGATGCGCTCGCAGATCGCACACGCTTTGATTTGAATCAGGAGATCAGACGGCGGGCGCTTGATAGTGGCTACTCATCATAGCTAAAAAGCTAAAGTTAAGCTAGACACTGGGTAAAATATTATCAAATTAATACATAAAAAGGGTTAAGTGTGGGAATCAAAGAAAAAGGCCTAAACCTTAATTCTGTGTTAAAATTGCATAATTAGGTCATAAAATGAGATATTCTTAAGATAAAGGTTAAATGGTGATCCAAGTGTTAATTGGACATACAAACAAGTTTAAAAGTACAAATCAAAAGTATAATTAATTTCTTAAATCTTCAATTAAGCACATATAAAAACTTGAAGGCATTTGGACATCATTAAGGCCTTCAAACTTAGAGTTTACATTTAGGTCCTTCATGCATCACATTTTATTCTTGAGAAAACTTTCCTGGACCTATTTGTAACTCGTAGGGACCTCTTTGAAAGCCCTTAGGGTCCGTTCAGTTACTATTTCCTCCACTTATGGACCTGTTCACAATTTTTCTACCCCTTCGTGAATGGCTTCTGATAACACTGCACATGGGGCTGATATTTCTATTAAATAGGGCACATCTTAGGAATAAAAGGCACAACATAAGTAGAATGGAAGCATTGCATGCATCATATACCAAGATTGCTTATAAAACTGTACTAATGGCCATTTGTGTAAGCACTTGTCAAAGCAGGCCTCAGATGAGTAATCGAACTGCACGGATGGATTCAGAACGACGAATGGAGTCTAACAGACTCAAGATCGGCCAAATCCAACATCTGGAGGTCCTACAATGGGCCCAAGAAGTTCTGACTATTGATCTGATGATCAACGGTCCTCGTTGCGCCATGTCGCCCCCGCTCACCACACGCCACTTCCTCCTTCAGCTGAGATCAAATCTCGGCCGTCGATCTTCGATCGGACGGTCGAGAACCGCTTGCCTGCCCGCGGTCGCCACGACAAAGCAGCAGGCATGGCACAACGGTAAGCTCGCACACCCGCACGCACGTGACGCGGGTTCGAGTCGTGCGGTGCGAAGAATTAAAGACGAAGAAGCGTACGGCGAAATTGGGCCACCCGATCAGCAGCGGGCAGCCGAGATCGCACCACGCGGCACGCCCTCTGACAGCGAGCACCCACCCGCGTGTGCACGCTAGGAGACGGTGCCCGCACACACGCGCGCCCGAGGCACGATCCGAGCACGCCCAAGGGAAGATCTCAGCCATCCGATCTTCGATTGGACAACTCTCATGCAGTGGCCGCGGATCAGGCGTGAAGAAGAACGGCACGGGCGTGTGACTGGCGGGCTGGAGGGCTTCACCGATGCTTTTGGAAGGGTTTTAGTGACGTCCCGGACGTCGCTAAAGCCCCTTCTTTTAGAAAGCCCTTATCCCTATTTAAACCCCCTCCATCCACTCATTCAAGGCATTCACTTCCTTTGCAACTACTCTACCCCTCTCTTAGCTAGCTTTAGGCCCTTTTGTAATCGCCGGAGATGATGAGCCGCCGACGGAGCCTCCTCCACCGGCCGTGGTTGCCTCGCCACTCTCCCTCCTCTCTCTCTCTCTTCCTTTCTTTTAAGCTTTCCCTTACTTTTGTTTGAGCAAGTGTTTAATGTTGTAAGATGTGAACTAAAGCTGCATGATCAATGAAGTTACTTTCCGTTCAGTGTTTACTTAATTTCCTGTTTAAGTTGCATGATCAAGCAAAGAAATGACTCTAACCCTAATCTCTCTCTCTCTCTCTCTTTCTCTTGCTTTTCAAACCACACCTTTCGTAAGCAAAACTCTGTGCTTTCCGTGACAAGTGATAAGCAAAATCCGATTTTCACGCTTCCCTGAGACCGATGCTCGGACTCACCTCCATTTCTCTACTTTAAAACTGGTGTTGCAAGTGCGACTATAACGACACTTCTTAACACACACGCATAAGCGCACGTCAGTTTTTGGTGCCGTTGCCGGGGAGGCAACGGATTTGTTTTGTCACCCCCATTCCACATCCATTCTCACATCATCTAATGCCCTGTTTTCCTTTTTACTTGATGGTTGCAGGAATTCGGCACTTGGACGGCGAATCAACTCATCCCACGACGGTAACAAGGGAGTAGGCACAACAAGGACCGATAGTGAGTAATTCTTCACTCATGATTGGTTGCTTCCGTGAAAAAAAACTAAAAAAATTGTAAAAATTGAAAAAAATTGGCATGGTGTATGATTGCTTGACCCACATCCTTAACACATCACCCCACAAAAAAAAATGTACACTCTAACATTTTGAATAAATTCTTGGAGTGTTCTTTTCTCTTTTTTGTGTGGTGTTTGCGAAGCCACCGTGAGTTGACCTGGGCAGCACCACTCAACCCTAAAATCGACTCATCTAATAGAAGCTGCATGATCATTAGGATGAGTACATTAGGGTTTTAGAGCCTCTACAGAATAAAAGGAAATCTACTTTCACCGAATTGTGTGCAGAACTTGACGTGCCCACTGAAACTTGTCTGAAAACATTAAGACACGTCAACCCTAAAAAGCAGTAAAGTAAGGATGAAACACTAAAAGACACCACATCTTAAAAATCCTTCCTTGAAAACCATGTTTTGATAGAAGCACACACCTTGAAAGTGGAAAATTAAAAGGCACCACCCCAATCAACGCGTCATCACATAACCCTAGCACAAGCACTATCCTAGCCCTTTAAAACTGAGTAGACGTGCCCTAGGCAGGACTGAGTTAAGTCTCAAAAGGTGAGGTTTTGTTCGCTGGGCACTTGGCTTTCATTCCCTTGGTAGAATCTGGTGACTAGGCTGCGGGGCAGTGTCAAACGACCGCGGTTGTAGGGTCTACAAAACCGGAGGCGCAAGCCAAAGGAAGAACCTTCCCTGCAATCCCCTCATAATCAACCTGGCCAGATTAGCCTTAGGAAGGGGAGTCTAGTGCTTATGGACTTAATCACCCTTTGTGAGATTTCTAGGTCTCCTAAGGAATACACCATAAGGACTAAGCTTGTGTGCTTGATTGAAACACATTTCTCGCATCTGTCGCCCTCCGCATCCCCTCCTATTCTTCTCTAGTGTATGCATGGGAGACGCTCACTGCATCCTGAGTTGTGTGTTTTGGGGCAGGATTCTTGGCAACATGATTCTGTTAGGAACATGGCGGAACCTAGGGTAGATGAGGCTGAGGATCAACCTCCACCAAACGCAATGGCCATCATCCAAGCCCAAATTAATGCAAACCACCAGCTTCAGCAACAACAAATCCACACCATCATGCAAGCCATACAATGGTTACAGAACCCACAAGAACAACCACCACCACCTTTCCAAGGTGTACAAGGGCAACCACCACTCGATATACCACCATTTCAGGATTAGCCGAGGCCCCTCCGCGATTTCTATAATCCCTCCGCTATTAGAGTCGAGCCACACCTTAGGATCCCCGAAGGGGGAGACGATTTTGAGCTGAAACCGAATGTCTTAAGTCTGATCCAGAGCCACTTTCATGGAAGCTCAAATGAGGACCCCTTTCAGCACCTAGAGGATCTCGATCGCATAGCACGAACTGTGAAACCTAGGAACATTAGCTTGACATTGTTCTAATCAAGATGTTTCCCTTCTCATTAAGAGACAAGGCTTCTCATTGGCTTAGAACCCTAGGTAGACCCATCACCACCTGGGAAGAACTAAGGCATGCATTTTTAAAGAAATTCTTCCCCATAGGAAAGACCAATGCCCTCAGAAGAGCTATTACTACCTTTACAATCCAGGGTGGGGAACAGTTTCATGAGGCATGGGAAAGATTTAATGAACTCTTGAGGAAATGCCCACACCATGAAGTACCAAGGTGGCAATTGGCCTAGATTTTCTACCATGGTCTGGACAGCAACCTACAAAACTTCGTCGATGCCTCATGCGGCAGAAACTTCCTGAATAAGGACAAGGAGAGCGCGTTTGAGCTCTTTGAGTCTATGAGCGAGAATTCACTCAACAATGCCTCCATGACCCAGTTCAACAGGTCCAGTCAACCCTGTGGTGGGATTTATGAGGTACAAGCAAATTCTAGAATGGTTGACATGGATATCATTGCCAAGAAACTGGATCGAGTGGAATTGGTGGACAAAAAGATTGATGAGCTACTGAACCAGACTAGGAACCCCTTACAGACTTTCTCCCTAGCAAAGGGAGCGCATAATGTTGACCTGGTCCAGCCCTTAACCCAACTGAACCTGGAACAACCCCTAACCACGTTCCAGGGAGGGACCCTTGCTCCCTCAACCCTTGATTACTCTCTTCCCTCTCCATTGACATCGGCTATCCTTGAAGATGTGCAAGCTGTCCAAGGTTATGCAAAACTTGACCCTTTCTCCAACACTTACAACACTGGCTGGCGTAACCACCCCAACTTTGGTTGGACAAACCAGAAACCACCGCAATTCCAAAACCAGCCCAGGCCAAACCAGCAGCCACACTTGCCCCCCTATCAGTAAGGACCACCAGTTAGACCCCAATATAATCAGAATAGGGTGGCCCCTCCCCCACAAAACCAAATGGACACCCTAATAAAGATGATGGCTGACATGAACCAGAAACATCAGGAGGAAATGGCCTTGGTAAAGGGATAGTTAAGCCAACTCTTGGACTGTAAACAACAAGGATCTGTACCTTCCCAGCCACAACCGAACCCACGAAACATAATTAACAGAGGCCCCAATTCGCAAGGGTTCCAAGGCAACCCCGGGTAGGCTCACATGGTCCAACCAGCCCCGTAAACACCCCTGGGTTTGGTGCTTCTTCATCCTTGTCTTCTCAAGAATCAACCTGTGGCCCCAATGCCTCTGCGAATGCAGTGACCTTGAGAAGTGGCACCAGAACCCAAGATCCCAAATGGCCGACTCTCCCCGAGACTTCACCCGCTGAGATACCCGACTCAAAAGAGGCACCAACCAAGGACCCAGAAATAGACCCAATCCACATTCAGACACCCTACCCTGAGGCCTTGGAAATAATTAAGAAAAAGAAGAATGTTGTGGAAACTGAGGAGCTTTTGAAGATCTTTAAGCAAGTATAGATTAATATTCCGCTCCTCGAAGCTGTCAAACACATCCCGACTGACGCCAAGTTTTTAAAGGATGCCTGTACACCCAAACGTAAGCCAAGACCTCAAGCACCTAGGAAGATTGTGCTCTCCGAATAAGCAAGTTCCGTAATATCAAGCAACCTTCCGCTCAAGCGAACTGACCCAGGAGCGCCCCTGATTTCCTACAATATTAGGGACATGACATTTGATAGAGCGCTCCTGGACTTAGGTGCTTTGGAGAGTTGACACCAACCCCTATCACCATCCAGCTGGCTGATAGATGAGTGAAAACCCTGAAGGGGGTTGTCGAGGACGTGATTGTATGGGTCAAGGACTTCTATTTCCCGGTCGACTTTTTGGTGCTCGACATGGAAGTCCCTGAAAAATTACAGAACACACCCATAATCTTAGGCAGACCTTTCTTAGCTATGGCTAAGGCAAACATTGATTGTGACACGAGATGTATGGAAATCACCTTAGGGGACAGGAAAATGGAATTGGATATCTTCTGGGTGACAAAGTCTTTTGATTGCGATTGCGTTGAGGAACATGATCTCGTGGAAACTCTGATCGAGAAATGCCTCACCCTTAGTTCTGTATCAGACCACCAAACCCGTAATGACTGTTCTGACCTATCACCATCACTACTCGTGGACCTCTATAAGGCTGAGTACCATCACACAACACCATTTGAGGAGATCGATGTTGATCAACTCCCACCCTTTCCCTTTCCATCAACTGTGGTTCCACCTGCACCTAAACTTAAGCCATTGCTCGAGAATCTCAAGTATGTCTTCCTGGGACCTGACCAGACCTTCCCAGTGATTATTAATTCTCATCTAACCAAGGATCAGGAACTCAGGTTGACTGCGACCCTTTTAGAACATTGGGCCGCCATTGGTTGGACCATTTCTGACTTAAGAGGAATTATCCCCACCTATTGCACCCATAAGATTTACCTGGAAGACGGGGCACGACCCTCCCACCAGATGCAGAGACGTTTAAACCCAAACATGCGGGAGGTCGTTAAGAAAGAAATTATCAAGTGACTTGCTGCCGACATCATCTATCTTATCTCCGATAGCCCCTGGGTGAGCCCCACTCAAGTGGTTCCCAAGAAAGCTGGGCTCACCGTTGTCACCAATGATCATGGCGAATCCATCCCCACCCACACCACCATCGCATGGCGGGTGTGTATTAATTATAGGAAGCTCAATGAAGCCACTAAGAAGGATCATTTCCCCTTGCCATTCATTGACCAAATCCTTGAAAGATTGGCAGGGTAGAAGTATTGTTGCTTCCTGGATGGATATTCAGGATATAACCAAGTCGCAATTGCTCTAGAGGATCAAGAAAAGACCACATTCACTTGCTCGTATGGCATGTTTGCATTCCATCAAATGCCATTCGGGTTATGCAATGCACCTGCGACCTTCCAACGTTGCACGCTAGCCATTTTTTCAGAAATGGTGGGTGAATACTTAGAGGTCTTTATGGTTGATTTCTCTGTATTCGGGAATTCATTCAACAATTGTCTAAGCAACTTGGAGAAGATCCTGAAATGATGTATCGAGGTTAATCTAGTGTTAAGTTGGGAAAAGAGCCATTTTATGTTTCAAGAAGGAATTATCCTCGGTCACATCGTATCGCATAGGGGCATAGAGGTAGATCGGGCTAAGGTTGATTTAATTTCCAAACTTCCTCCACCTAGCTTGGTCTGACAGATTTGCTCATTCCTAGGACATGTTGGCTTCTACCGAAGGTTCATTAAAGACTTTTCCAAGCTTTCCAAACCCTTGACCGACCTTCTAGCCAACGACGCCATATTCCACATGTCTTATGATTGCATCCAGGCTTATCACACCCTCCGGGACTTAGTCTCCATTGCACCTGTACTTCAACCCCCAGACTGGTCCCAGGACTTTGAGATTATGTGTGATGCATCAAATTTTGCCATAGGCGCTGTCCTGGGACAAAGGCAAGACAAGAAGCCCGTGGTGATCCACTATGCGAGCAAAACATTGGACGAGGCCCAACGAAATTATACGGTCCCAGAGAGAGCTGCTTGCTGTAGTCTTTGAACTTGAAAAGTTTCGATCGTACTTACTGGGATCCCACGTGACTGTTTACACTGACCATTCAGCCATCCAGCACCTGTTGGCCAAGAAGGACGCAAAGCCCAGGCTCATCATATGGATCCTGCTTTTGTAGGAATTTGACCTGGAAATCCGTTACAAGGTCGGATCGAAAAATGTGGTGGCTGACCACTTGTCTAGACTTCATCCAGACCACAGTGGACCCTCCCTAGCTCTATCTGACACCATCCCTGATGAACACATTCTGGCTGTGCAAGACAAGAGAATGCCATGGTATGCTGACTATGTCAACTACCTAGTTGTAGGACAAGCCCCGCACAGCTGGTCCAGACAGCAACGGGACAGGTTCTTGGCTGAGGCCAAGCACTATTTCTGGGATGATTCCATGCTGTTTCACCTCTGTGCTGACCAAATCATCAGGAGGTGTATCCCCGAGAACGAAGTTCAGAGTGTGCTTTCCTTCTATCATGACCAGGCTTGTGGTGGCCACTTCTCTGGAAAGAAAACAGCTGCAAAGGTTCTGCAGTCTGGATTTTACTGGCCGTCCCTATTTAAGGATGCACAGAATTTTACCAAGACTTGCTCACACTGCCAAACGCTGGGGACCATGACCAAGAAAGATATGATGCCCCTCCAGCCCATTTTGATTGTCAAAATCTTCGACGTTTGGGGTATCGATTTTATGGGCCCCTTTCCACCATCCAACAGCTTCGAGTACATCCTAGTCTCGGTAGACTTTGTTTCCAAATGGATTGAAGCCGTCGCCACCCGCCGATGCGATCACAGGACTGTCATGGACTTTGTTAAGAAGAACATCTTTTCCCGAATTAGAATACTCAAGGTCATGATCAGTGATGGTGGAAGCCATTTTATCCATTCCCAATTCCATGCCCTACTTAGAAAATATGGGGTGAACCACCGCATTGCTACCCCATATCATCCGCAAACAAACAGGCAGACCAAGGTCTCAAATAGACAAATCAAGAACATTTTACAGAAGATTGTGAGACCTGACAGGAAAGACTGGTCCACATGACTTGATGATGCCCTGTGGGCATACAGGACTGCTTTCAAGACCCCGATAGGCATGTCGCCTTATCGCCTGGTCTTTGGCAAAGCCTGCCATCTTCTTATCGAGTTGGAACACCGAGCCTACTGGGCTATCAAGCAATGCAACATGGATTCCCAGTTAGCCGGTGCGCAGAGGACGCTCCAATTATCTGAGCTAGAAGAAATTCATCGGGACACTTTTGAAAATAATAGACTGTATAAGGAGAAAATGAAAGCCATCCACGACCGACTCATTCATGGAAAAACCTTTGAGCCTAACCAGCAAGTCTGGTTGTTTGACACCCACCTAAAACTCTCCCCGGGGAAACTCAGGTCCAAATGGACAAGACCATTTCGGGTGGTTAAGCCTTACTCTAATGGGGCAGTTGAAATCGTTGATCCTAACATTGGCACACTTTTACAGATAATGGTCAAAGATTGAAACACTTCCTCACCTAGGTTCCCCCAAAGGAGACTTCACCCTCGTTGAGGGATGACACAAAGCACTGCCCAGCTGGAGGTGTTAAACTCAGTGCTTCCTGGGAGGCAACCCAAAGGATTCAGACTGATCCAGTATTTTACGTCACTCAGGTACTATCTTTTTGAACCCTTATGCATCCATGTATTTGCCAATGAGGACATTGTCCAACTTAAGCTTGGGGGGGTGATAAATTGCACAATCCTGAGCTCATTTAATCAGTCTGAATAAAATAAATAAGTAAAAAAAAAAATTGAATTTAGGAAGAAAACTTAGGCATTAGAAACTTGTTAATAGTGGAAAATAATACAAAAAGAACTTCAACACTTAGACTTTTCAGGTCGTTAGGCTTAATCAGCCCTGGTGTCCATTAAAATATGGATTTAGCTTCGAATCGTTTCAACCTTAAGCTATTCTAATCCACCTACTAAATAAGGTGATAAGTATATGACTTATCAACTCACCCTCTAACTCAGACAAACTTTGAGTCTAAGCATCTGTACACATTTTTGCACAGACTCACTCCTCAGAGATTTTGACAGAAATTGGGTAGCTAATGAACTCTCTAGGGTGGTATGGCTGGCAAGTTGTCGTGGGTAACAGCCCATTGGCAGGTTGTCTAGAACCCAGCCACGGGACCATTTCCTCTTCATTGCCTCTAGGTACATTTGAGATCAGGGAAACCACCTACGAAAAAAAAAGGGAGAAGAAAAGAAAATAAACCACACTTCATCGCACGAGTATGGCTGGCAAGTGATTGTGGGTAATAGCCCATTGGTCGGTTGTCCAGAGCCCAGCTCAATAATTACACAAAAAGAACCAAAACACTTAAGGAAGAAGATGGGAAGTAGTACAAGCCGGGGAGATATACACTGGAAAAATCCTTGTGTTGACCCCAATTAAACAAACGTAGGGAAAAAGCTACCAATCGAACAAATACACCTTCAGGCAAATATATTTCCTCTTCCGGTCACCTAGGGGCGTAGAAACCCGAAGTCTGTCTGAATTATCGTTAAGTGAGTCTATCACAATCTTCACACCAAGATGCTTAGTACTTAGGGTTTTGATCGAGTTTTGGGTGGGTTGGGTAGCCATAAAAAGTTACCAACCCACGCTGAATTTCGAAAAAATTCTAAATATATATATATATATATATACATATGTATAGTTATATACATTAAAGCAAGAATTCGGGCAATTCGTATTTTGGCAGACACCTGGGGGCAGCTTAGTCTTTACAGATTAAGATCTTGTTATAATTCCTCCTATTGACAAGTGACGAAGTGTCTGAGCAATTACTTCCTAAATTCTGAAAGAAAATAAAGGCCAAAATAAACCTTGCTAGGGACTAGCAAGGAGTAAGCATAGGGGTATGATAACACTGCACATGGGGGTGATAATTCTGTTAAATAGGGCACATCTTAAGAATAAAAGGCACAACATAAGTAGAATGGGAGCACTGCATGCATCATATACCAAGATTGCTTATAAAACTATATTAATGGCCATTTGTGTAAGCACTTGTCAAAGCAGGCCTCAGATGAGCAATCGGACCATACGGATGAATTCAGAATGACGAACGAAGTCCAACAGACTCAAGATTGGCCAAATCTGACATCCGGAGATCCTACAATGGGCCCAAGAAGTTCTGACCGTTGATCTGATGATCAACGGCCCTCGTTGCGCCACGTCGCCTCCGCTCACCATACGCCACTTCCACCTTCAGTTGCGATCAAATCTCGGCCGTCGATCTTCGATCGGACGGCCGAGAACCGCGTGCCCGCCCGTGGCAGCCATGATAAAGCAGTGGGTTTGGTGCAACGGTTAGCGCGCACGCTCGCATGCATGCGATGTGGGTTTGAGCCGCGTAGTGCGAAGAATTAAAGACGAAGAAGTGCGTGGCGAAATTGGACCGCTCGATCAGCAGCGGGGGGCCGAGATCGCGCCACGCAACGCGCCCTCAGACAGCGAACGCCCATGCGTGCGCGCACGCCAGGCGACGATGCCCGCGCAGACGCGCACTCAAGGTGCGATCCGAGCATGCCCAAGGGAAGATCTCAGCCGTCTGATCTTAGATCTGATGGCTCTCATGCAGCGGCCGTAGATCAGGCGTGAAGAAGAACGGCGCGGGCATGTCACCAGTGGGCTGGCGGGCTTCACTGATGCTTTTGGAAGGGTTTTAGCGACGTCTCAAACGTCGCTAAAGCCCCTTCTTCTTTTAGAAAGCCCTTCTCCCTATTTAAACCCCCTCCAACCACTCATTCAAGGCATTCACTTCCCTTGCAACTACTCTACCCCTCTCCTAGCTAGCTTTAGGCCCTCTTGTAATCATTGGAGACGACGAGCCACCAATGGAGCCTCCTCCACTGCCGTGGCTGCCTCGCCGCTCTCCGTCCTCTCTCTCTCTCTCTTCATCTCTTTTAAGCTTTCCCTTACTTTTGTCCGAGCACGTATTTAATGTTGTAAGCTATGAACTAAAGCTGCATGATCAATGAAGTTACTTTCCGTTCAGTGTTTACTTGATTTCCTGTTTAAGTTGCATGATCAAGCAAAGAAACGACTCTAACCCTAATCTCTCTCTCTATCTCTCTCTCGCTTTTCAAACCGCACCTTTCGTAAGCAAAACTCCGTGCTTTCCGTGACAACAGGTGATAAGCAAAATCTGATTTTCACGCCTCCCTGAGACCGACACTCGGACTCACCTCCGTTTCTTTACTTTAAAATCGGTGTTGCAAGTGCGACTATAACGACACTTCTTAACACACATGCACAAGCGCACGTCAGCTTCTCCTTGTAATTTTTCCAAAAGAACACCGCCACCTGTAGTTCCTCGCATGCACTATAGCACGCTAAGAACTTGGCAAATCTTGGTCATCCAATTTATTTTGATCTTGATCTGTGGCCCAATCTGAATTGAAGCTTCGCACGAAGTGGCGCTTGTGCTCACCCTTCTCCCCAGATCCCATCCGATGGTTAGTTTTTAAGTTGGCAGCCCGCACACTCCTCTCCTCTCATCCTTGCCGCCGGTTCCATCAACAAATATCTTCACCTTTACGGTGATCTGAGCCACTGAGATTGCTACTTAAGAGCCTCAGTGGTCGCTCGCGCAAAGGATCGCTCTCTCCTACCTTCTTAGGGTCATTCGTCCACTCCAGCTACCCCTCCCAATCAAATCCCTGATTTCACAGCCACCAGCTGTGAAATCCATACTTCTCTCTGACCTTCCTTGTTAAGACCCGAGGCATCAAAACACTTTAAGACATCTGGGAGTTGGTCCAGACGTTTGGTCAGACTTCTGGATGCCTTCACAGATGTCTGGAAATTAATTTTTTCTTGCGTACGATCACAAATCTGCGCGCGTGCCGTGCGCAGACTGAAACCCACCACCCTCTTCTTTTTCTCTCCCCTCGTCGACCTGCAGACACCTTCTCCCATCGCCTACAAATACCCTCCTCCTCTCCATCACGCCACCCACATCCATCTGTCTCCTCCTTCCCCAGCGCGAGAACGAGAGTGAGGGCGAGGGCAGCAGCTGTTGCTGAGTGCAGTGGCGGAGAGGAGAGGTGCAGCGAGAGGGAAGAGGAGAGAGTGCACGTGTCGTGAGGGGGAGAGACCTCGTCAGAGCAGTTTGAGGCTGGCCGATGCGTGCGCGGAGGAGCGTTGTGCTAGGGAGGGTTCCCCTGGTGCTGCTGCAGCTCGGGTAGCGGGCAAACGAGCTTGGCGTGGCCGTGCGCAGCAGGAAGAAGACTAGGAGGTTCTGATTCTGGGAATTTTTCCCAGAATCAGACGTCTGGACCTACATCCAGACGACGCGGGTGACATCTTGAGGAAGCTCCAGATGACTGAGAGGTATGTATTTTCCTCCTTTGCTTGCTTTTGCGGATACGGCCATGCAGGCCACTCCGCCGAGGCTCTGTCACATGCCCTGCTGAGGGATTTGTGCATACTCGTGCAAGTTTTACTTCGGGAAGGAGCGGGACATGCCCTCCCACACGATTCAGACATCTGGGTGAGTCACCAGAAGCCGGAGAGCTTCTCCAGACGTCCGGAGAGCTGGTCGGATGTCTGGAACTAGGTCCAGATGGTTCAGTAGAACCTTTGGATGTCTGAGGAGTAGTGCAGAGTGAGGTATAACCTGGACCCCTTTTTAAGACGTCTGGAAGATGTTCCAGACATCTGATTTGAGTCAGCATTGTTGTTTTTGACCCGTTTAGGGTTCGTTCGAGGTCCGATTTTAGCATTTAAGATTTCATTCTTCTCAGAATTAGTTCCTCTACTTGTTGGAAATACTTTTATCCTGTTCTAAGTGGTTCCTTGTGATTGATCCTTGTGTTAGGACCTCGTTCTGTTGCGACTTTGGGGGTTGTGAAGGCACATGGACCTGCCGATCATGCCTCCATTACTCCTGGTTTTACGGGTAGAGTGGCTTCCCTTAGTTAATTACAAGCATTAATGCATATCTGAAATAAATGATAGATCCTAGGGTATGGCATGAATCCTAGAACCTGAAAACTAGATTGAATGATAGATCCTAGGGTATGGCATGAATCCTTGCACCTAAAAACTAGATTGAATGATAGATCCTAGGGTGTGGCATGAATCCTAGGAACATAAACACTGAAACAAATGTCTTGAATGCCTAATTGCAGTCTTGGATAAGTAGACAGAATAATGATAATTGCTTGTAATTAGATAACAGCTGCCTGTGAAATGTAGAGTACTGTTTCTAGTAACTATTACATGAAATTTCTGTTGGTTGAAATTAAATACGAGCTGCTTGTATATAAATTGGAAAGGAAAGGAAGTTTGAATATTGGAAACACGTACTATATGCGAATAAACCTGAAATGATGAAACCTAGTAGGACTTGGCCTGAGAAACATGAGCATGAACCTTATGGGGAATTAGGAGTAAAACTCCTGGAAATAAATGGAATGGAACTAGAAAAGTGAATAGGAAAGTGTGTTGTCTCTTGGGTACATAGTACCAAGGGAAGCACAGGTTACCTCTTAGTGTAGAGTGGAGCCAGCCGCCCTAGGGACCCAGGGTTAGGTCTGGTCACTTTGTACCGACTTTTGGCTCTCGTGTACACCGTACCAGGGAGAGCTACTAATGTAGGGAGTGAGCTAGCCACCCCACGGGGCCCGGGGTTCAGCTAGCCATCCTACACTGACTTGTTAGGCCCACTGGGCAAACTAGGGTAGTCAGGCGAGGGTGCGTGGACTGTGGAGGGGCTAGACCCCTGTTACTAAGAGGGCTCTACCCTATACTGGTTCCGTGTTGTGCTTTGGGCACACTCGCTAACGAAAATGACTGACTGCGTGCCAGTGTGGGGTAGCTACCCATGCGTTTATCACGTGTGCCGTAGTCACCATTACGTCTGTCAGCGACCTTGGGGTGGTTGACTGAGGGTAGGACCACCATGGGGGACTCTCTCAGCCAGGAGAGCACCATGTGCTACTTTTGCTTTTTGGAAAAGACTGCAATCAAGATCATTCCCATGAGGAACATTCGAGATCAAGAGAAAGACCTGAGAAATAAACCAAGAAGGAGTAAATGGATAAATAAAGAAAGAAATTAAAAACAGCAGCTACTTGTCCACCTTTACTATTTTTCTTAGCTAGCTGGTTGCCACTCTACTCAGCATTGCACTGACGTGTCGTACGAGTCACCTTTTTCAGGACTAGGTGTTGAGCAGCCAGAGCCTACGGCTGCGGAGGGTGCTGGGCCTAGTAGAGCCCAGTAGTTGTACTTTTGTTGCACCCATTTTTCTGTAGTAGTGAGTATTCTATTACACCTTTGTACTCTTTTATTGTAAACGTCATATTTCTGTACCTATTTTTAATTCTCTACTGTTGTGGTGGTGTGTATTGTAGTAGTTCTTTTCTTTAATGCTGTACTTTTGTTACTATTAGTTACTTGCATGGTGAATGTGGTTTAATTTACTGCTTTTTGGTTACTTTCTCGTTGGACAACTAGGTCTTGGGATCAGTCGAGTCGATCTGATTCTCGTGTCTCGTAGGGATTCGGGAATCGGGTCGTAACAAGATGGTATCAAAGCAAGGTCGCCCCAAGAAGTGAACCAACTGGCTGGAAAATAACCAATTCACGTGCTTGTAACTAGAGTAGCCACAACAACGTACCTTTTGACATATGTTTTAAGGTTCCTTCGATGAATATCGATTAGTATTGACGTCTTTTCTGTTCCATGTTCGCGTCTCCTTGCAGGAGATGCCTCGACGAGGAGGTAGCGAGGCAGGTCACGGATGCGGTCGAGGATGAGGTCGGAGGAGCAGGTGTGTTGAGCCCGAGGCCTTAGTGGACCAGCCACTACTTCTGGGCATTCAGGCCCATGACCTCGCCCGGTTGATACGGGACATCGTGCGAGAGGAGCTCAACCCGCCGCCACGAACTCCTATCCCTGGGGCTGCGAAGGGGGAGTCCTCTGTGGGACAGCAAGACGGACACGGCACTGGACGCGGGGGAGGGGTTGGGCCTCCACCGCCCCCACTTTCCTCTGGCACTTCTGAGCACGAGGCCTCCTTACCGGGAGGTGTACCAGTGTCTCCCCTTCAGTGCCACTATGAGCTTTTCAGACAGTTCTGGAAGCTGAAGACCCCTCCTTCAAGGTGGATGAGGACCCGACCGAGGCGGAGGACTAGCTTGAGCAGATTGAGAAGGCATTTGACACCCTTCGCCCCCTTGTGGAGTGCCGTGTGGCCTTTGCCACGTACCAGCTGGAGAACGTGGCACACAGGTGGTGGAGGGTGGTAAGAGGTCAGGAGAGGGACGAGCCGACTTGGGACCAATTCGTCACCATTTTCTGTGAGCAGTACTTCCCCTAGACGTGGCTGGACCAGAGGAGGCGGGAGTTTCACACTCTTCACCAGGGGACGATGACTATGAGCACGTACCGCACGCGTTTCCTGGAGCTATCTCGTTTCATAGCGACAGCCGTGGCTACCGAGGAGGAGCGCCTTTGGAGGTTCACCGAGGGGCTCCAGCTTGCTATTCAGGGGTATGTCAAACCCCTAAAGCTGCCTACGTTCTCGAGGGTGGTAGAGGTAGCTATGACGTATGAAGAAACCAACCCGTCCGCACGTGACACTGACAGCGGGCGAAAGAGGCCCTACCTGCCAGACTACTCACAGGGCCGACGAGAAAGGAGGCACGTGGCACCCGCAGGAGAGCCATCACGCTTTGCGGGGCCTTCAGTGGCCTTTGGGGCACCCCGACAGGGGCCAGCTACTAGCACTAGACCCCAGCCCAGCTGTCAGCAGGGACCCACTGAGGGCGGGAGTCGAGTCCCCCTTTGCTACCAGTGTGGCCAGCTGGGCCACATCAGGAGGGACTGCCCGTCTAGGGCTGGAGGTCAGCAGATGCTCCCCGCGCCGAGCACTAGAGGGCGAGTGATTAGCCCATAGTTGTAGGCTATTTAAGTATTTAAGTGCCTATACATTAGATTAATTCTAACATTTATTTAGTATAAATTAGGATGTAAATAGATTAATTCATAGTTTTAATCTAATTACATAATCCATATATTGCATTCATATCTTAAGTGCATTTAGAATTAGCTTAGAATAGCATTCATCTAATTAGATAATCAATTAGGTACATTGTTTTTATTAACATAGAAGTTGAGGGTCTGTACATAAATAACCCTAATATTTTAACAATATTTTCTTTATTCTTCTTCTTTCAGAACAGCTGTCTGCCGCTCCAACGCCCGGCTGATGCAGTGAAGAAGCCATTCAAGGGGGAGCGGATGTGGTGGATCTAGTCGGGCTGCTGATTTCAAACTTCTGCAGGCCACTACAAAAGGAGGAGGGAGGCAGCCGAGCTCGGGAGGCCTCCGCCACCGACCCACCACTGTGCAGAGAGAACCTCTCTCTTCCACTCGACACTGCCGGCCTCTACCGTGGCGGCGAGTCTCCACCACCGTGGGCGGTGGTGTGACAGGCCACACCGCCATCCGGAGCTCGCCTGCATTACCGTGAGCACCTTAGCGTGCAACTCCCTCGGCGTCGTCACCAACCACCACCGCCGCAACCACCGTCACTGCAATCACCTTCTCATTCACTTAAGACGTCCGGAAAATTTCCCGGACGTCTGAAGCTACCCGCTCACCTGCGATCACCCGCCCATCTCACCGGTCACGCCCGCACCACCACCCCCGCGCCTGCGCCTTCATCCGTGCGCACCCATGCCTGCAGCGCCACCCACCAGCCTCCAACGCAACCGCACCCACCATCAGCCTTCGCCATCTCCATGCGCCTGCAGCTCACGCCATCTCCACACACTCACCGGCTGCAGCGCCCTCCTCCAACCGCGCCTGCAGACCCGCACAACCGAGCACGCCTCCTCCCGTGCCTGCCGCTTGCAAGCGCCATTCACTCGCGCTTGCAGAGCCCTTCGCCCACGTGCCTGCACCCTCCAACAGCGCCTGCAGTCCACGCCGTTCACCACTGCGCCTGCAGAACCGCCAGCAGCGCCCTCCGCCCGCACTTGCTGCAGCCTGCGCAACCCCGCCAGCTGCAGCCGCACCCGCTCAACCGCCTGCAGACCCGTCCTCCCGCACCTGCAGAGCCGTCAGCAGCAGCGCGCGAGCAGATCTCACGCCAACAGCCGCGCGAGCTCACCGGCTGTAGTACCTCCGCCGGAGCTCGTCCGGCCACCTCCGGCCGCCGCGCGACTCGCCGCCACCACCGATTCGAAGCTCTTGGTCCAAGGGACCTCCTCCGAGCTTCCCGCGCCCGGCCATCGGCTCCTCGTCACGTAAGACAACGGGGAAAAATTCCCCTGTTTTGCTACAGGAAACCTTCAATTAAAATTTACATTTTCTGCCATTGCCAAATTCTAATCATATTTTATTAACTCTGCATTGCGGAAAATATCCTACAGTTTCTCATAATTTCCATTTCAGCATTATTTCTTGCTTAAACCTTAATTTAAAGGCAATCTTGGCTTGGTTCTTGTCCAAATTGACTACGAACAAACATTTTTAAGTGGCGCGAATTTTAATACGTTATTGCCTCCCTGTGGATACGACCCGCTCCTCTGCGAGTGGTTATTTATTATTAAAAATTGATTAGTCGATTTTTCCACCACATTAAACTACAAACGACTTAAAAGCGAAAGATCGATCAGTCAAATGGCGTCGTTGCCGGGGAGGCAACAGACGCAATAATTTCACCTAATTTTATTTTGATTATTTGTCAATTGCATAGAGATCTGACCATTCATTATTTTCTTTTCTGTGCGAGAAAATTTGTGCAAGAATCAGCCAGTGTGAGAGGCGACCCTTGACGTTGCCAGGCGAGAATTGGGTGAGCCATTTTTAAACGGAGGAGAAGGACGAGGACGCGACGGACACCATTGTATTTAATCGCTAATTTAATTAGAATAGAATTAAGACTGAAGACTTAATTTTTCATTACAGTTAGTTTGAAACCGTTGTTCTGGGTCATATTTTGAGGGTTTGTTCCCCGATTTTGTTTTGGACCCGTGTTGGGTAATTTTTGAGAGCCTGTTCCCTTTTTTTTAGATTTAGGTTTATTTTTTTTATTTTTATTTATTTATTTATTTTTATTATTATTACTTTTATTTTCTTGTTCATAAGTAGTTCTAAAAAAAATAGAAAAAGAAAAAAAAACGAGCTGCCTGCCCTAGGACGAACCAATTAGGTCTATATGAGTAGCCTCTAGATTTACTTTTCTGCATTGCGTGCATTTTTGCATTGAAGATCGTTGGAGGCAAGGTACGCATTCTCTTACTTTGCATCCTATTTTTGATCACACATTGCATTTGGGATTTAATGCGAAGACCACCTAATCTGTACTGAATAAATCTAACAAGTGGTCACATATTTTTTTAGAAAAAGGACTAATTAAAGGAAGGACATTTTAAAAACCAAGGATTTGATTTTCAAACTTGGCGTGCGATTCAAAGTTCAAAATCTTTGACGGTGTATGCACAATTATTTCACTTGCACCACGGCACGCTTCTAGACACTCCTTAGGTTTGGAAATACTAGGACAAGAGCCCTCCTTTCGTTGGATTTTGAAGTGTTCGGAACTTGAGATCAAAGGTTTTGTAAATCCAAAGAGGGGGATACCCTGTCACGGATTTTTGGGGGTAGTTGAGGAGCACCGCGAAAGCACAGCTTCAAAGGAAGGCTTAGGCCTACTTGCATCCCTCGATCTTCCGTCTTTGGATTTACTTGACCATTTGAGATTTAGGGAAGAACACCTAAGCTCCAACTAGGTCTTTTTAGGCGAACCGTAGGTTGGCAATAGGCGAACCGTAGGTTGACTGAACAAATTGTATTGTCACCTGCAATCTGACTTAAAATCAAAAGCCTAAATTGGGAAAGACCTAAAAGGTCCTTTTTGAATTGTGTCTTGCTTGGGGAATTCTGATTAAAGTGTGAGTTAGAATGGACCACATTGATTTTCATCCTTTCACATCTTGCCCACACCCTCACCCCCACTCTGCATCCTTCGATCCCAGACGCCGAGATGGTCCATTCCTTGATGAACATAATGACAATCATTGGGATCCGTTTTACTCCTATTATAGGAGTATTGGCCTAGTTAAGCCCCAAATTAGTGAGCAGAACTCAGGAGCGGGATTTGCTTTGCCCAATATCCCACATACCAAAGAAATACCCAACCCACCCTCCTTGAAAACTTATAGTGGTTGGACAAACACTCCTGGGTACTATAAGCCTGAGCCTGACTTCTCTTATGATAGAAATGACCTCTCCTCTTTGAAGATGGAAATACAGAAAATGCAAAATGAAATGAGTGAATTGTTAGGAGAATCTTTGAGAGCAGGCCAACAAGAAAGAGATGAAATTAGCCACCCAATTTACCCCATTGACGATGACGTACACCACTCTACAATAGATGCATCTCCCGTGGGAGAGCTACACTTTAAGTTGGAGGGAAATTCTGGGGAGAATAGCTACTTTTCGAGGATCGATTTTGAAACCTCCCCATTAGATAACAATTCCTTGAGCGATCTACACTTTAGGTGGGAGGAAAATACACATGAAAGTAGCTATGCATTGGATGAAGAAAGGTGGCAACCCGAGGAAGATGATGATAAGGTTGAGTATCCACTTGAATTATATTGGAGTCAAAAAAATGGAATGATGGTACCATTGGAAGACCTCGACCCAGATGATAGTATTTTCGTGACATTTGATGAAGTGGGTCAAAGTTAAGTTGTTAATCCTACCCTCCCTTCTGATCACGATATGGAACTCAAACCCACCCTTAGGGAACCTAACCCTAAAGAAATTAACCTATCTGAGGAGTCTGATGTAACCAGTGTAAACCATTTACCTCGGATAGAGCACCCTAGGGGATTTGCTGAGATATTAAATGATTCTAGACCTCGGGTACATGATGAATTGTGTGATGAGGAGGAAGAAGAATTATATGAGGAACCTACATTCAAGATTTGGAGTGACACTAAGGGTGATTATGTCTTATTTGAAGAGTTAGCCCCTGAGGATGTCACAAATTTGACCAAATTAGGTTTCCTTGGCACACCCATTGATGATATTTCTCCTCATGATAAAATGATGGAAAATTTGGAAGCAATTTCTAAGATTTATATGGATTCACATATAGACTCCGGGGAAGATTTGAATAAAGAACAAAAACCCGGGGATGACATTGATAGGATAATCCCTAGATCTGTTGCTTCCAACCTACCTTCATTCACTTCGAAGTCACCCTCTGATTCGCTTATATCTGAAAGCGAAATTGTGACTCCTGATGAAGAGCAGGAAGATCCACGTGATGGTGCAAGGAATGCTAGGGATGAAATTGAGGATTTAGAAAGAGTGTTTGGGATGGACACCAAGCTGATTAAACCCAACCTAGATCTTATGGCCATCCCACAACCTCATAAATTGGACACCCTAGACGATCCTTGCCTTAGAGAATTGCTCACTTTTGTTTTGACTAGGGGGCTTAACAGACCTATATTTCCTATAATGGAGTATCGGGTATGGATTGATGATTTCTTTAGTCAGTCCATGACCCTGGGGGTTTGCCTCTATACCATTCCTTCCCCATTATTTTTGGAGGATCTTTGTCATCTCCCCCTACCCCTTTGGAGGTTATTTTACCTGTTTATCCTTTAGAACCTCTTCTGGTGACCTAGGAAGATTTCATTCCCATTTTAGTTGGGCGAGCATTTGCTATCGGGATTCATCATCAGCTCACCAACATCCTAGGTTACCTTTTTTCTAGGACAACTTTGCTTTGCTCATTTTTAGGGCCTATTTATGCAATTCTTGAACTTGATTTGCAGGTTCTTTCGCTATTCAGCTCAGCTCTAACCCAGGTAATATCCTTCTATGCAATGAGGACATTGCAGATTTTAGGCATGGGGGGTTGTACTTGGGGATATACATAGCATAATTGCATACATTTGTACATAAAAAAAAAAAAAGGTTTTGAGCTTAACTGGCTAGATCTTGTAGTCTTAAGAAAATCAGAACTCTAGGGTAGACTAAGTTAATTCTAGGGTCAAACTTTAGAAGCTAAATGAGCTACTAGCTTTAGACCTTTAGGGTCCTTTGTGGACTTAAAAACTTAAGTAGGAGTTAAGTTGCGGACCATTCCTCAAGAGGTTGAGGAAGGGAAGCTAGGGTTTGAGTTAAAAGGTGGGGTAGTACCTGGAGTCTTATTCTACCTTTTGGTTTACGGGTCCTTGTAACCCAAGCATCCAAATTTCACACACTTGGTCTGGTAATCAACTTAATTTTCGTCTTTCTGAAAAGAGATTTGGTTCTCTTAATTTTGACTTAAGAGAGGCTTGAAAACACATTTTGATTGGAAGAGTTCCCACCGCAGGAGAGGTCGAGCATATACTCACCTTGAGGATGCGATGATAACATATTACCTCCTCGGCGCTTGTCTCTTAGGATATCCATCCTACTGGGGGCATGTAAGCGCATTGCGCGGTTCAGGTACCATGGGCGGCCCTATCTCGAAGTGCCGATTGCCATAGGCCTGAATTCGCTTAAGAAATCCATGGGCGATACTATCTCGAAGTGTCGATTGCCAGGAGTTCTTGGGGTCGTTATGGGCGGTGCTATCTCGAAGCATCGAAAGCCAGGTACCCTTCGAGGTATGGTAATGGGGACAATGAATCCGACACAGACCGTGTTGATAGCTGATCTGAGGTTAGACTTAAAAAATAATAAAAAAAAAAACCTTTAACTCAAATAACTCAGACCAATACACAGGCACGGATGCTTTAATCTCAGGGATCAATAAACTTTAGGGTAGAGTCAGAAATTAGGGAAACTTGTGCCTGCAACTTGTCTTTAGCCAACCTGGTCTGTAACTTACCAACTACTTAGGAACCTTTGGTCTAGAGCCTGAACTTAATATGCTTCTGAAGGAAGACTAAGTGAGTTAACTAGTCCACTTAGAGTGCTAGGTTTCGCTTAATTTTGCTAGGGACTAGCAAAAACTAGGCATGGGGGTATTTGATTAGCCCATAGTTGTGGGCTATTTAAGTATTTAAGTGCCTATACATTAGATTAATTCTAACATTTATTTAGTATAAATTAGGATGTAAATAGATTAATTCATAGTTTTAATCTAATTACATAATCCATACATTGCATTCATATCTTAAGTGCATTTAGAATTAGCTTAGAATAGCATTCATCTAATTAGATAATCAATTAGGTACATTGTTTTTATTAACATAGAAGTTGAGGGTCTGTACATAAATAACCCTAATATTTTAACAATATTTTCTTTATTCTTCTTCTTTCAGAACGGCTGTCTGCTGCTCCAACGCCCGGCTGATGCAGTGAAGAAGCCATTCAAGGGGGAGCGGATGTGGTGGATCTTTTCGGGCTGCTGATTTCAAACTTCTGCAGGCCACTACAAAAGGAGGAGGGAGGCAGCCGAGCTCGGGAGGCCTCCGCCACCGACCCACCACTGTGCAGAGAGAACCTCTCTCTTCCACTCCACACTGCCGGCCTCTACCGTGGCGGCGAGTCTCCACCACCGTGGGCGTGTGGTGTGATAGGCCACACCGCCATCCGGAGCTCGCCCGCATTACCGTGAGCACCTTAGCATGCAACTCCCTCGGCGTCGTCACCAACCACCACCGCCGCAACCACCGTCACTGCAATCACCTTCTCATTCACTTAAGACGTCCGAAAAATTTCCCGGACGTCTGAAGCTACCCGCTCACCTGCGATCACCCGCCCATCTCACCGTTCACGCCCGCACCACCACCCCCACGCCTGCGCCTTCATCCGTGCGCACCCACGCCTGCAGCGCCACCCACCAGCCTCCAGCGCAACCGCACCCACCATCAGCCTTCGCCATCTCCACGCGCCTGCAGCTCACGCCATCTCCACACACTCACCGGCTGCAGCGTCCTCCTCCAACCGCGCCTGCAGACCCGCACAACCTAGCACGCCTCCTCCCGTGCCTGCCGCTTGCAAGCGCCATTCACTCGCGCCTGCAGAGTCCTTCGCCCACGTGCCTGCACCCTCCAACAGCGCCTGCAGTCCACGCCGTTCACCACTGCGCCTGCAGAACCGCCAGCAGCGCCCTCCGCCCGCACTTGCTGCAGCCTGCGCAACCCCGCCAGCTGCAGCCGCACCCGCTCAACCGCCTGCAGACCCGTCCTCCCGCGCCTGCAGAGCCGTCAGCAGCAGTGCGCGAGCAGATCTCACGCCAACAGCCGCGCGAGCTCACCGGCTGCAGTACCTCCGCCGGAGCTCGTCCGGCCACCTTCGGCCGCCGCGCGACTCGCCGCCACCACCGATTCGAAGCTCTTGGTCCAAGGGACCTCCTCCGAGCTTCCCGCGCCCTGCCATCGGCTCCTCGTCGCGCAAGACAACGGGGAAAAATTCCCCTATTTTGCTATAGGAAACCTTCAATTAAAATTTACATTTTCTGCCATTGCCAAATTTTAATCATATTTTATTAACTCTGCATTGCGGAAAGTATCCTATAGTTTCTCATAATTGCCATTTCAGCATTATTTCTTGCTTAAACCTTAATCTAAAGGTAATCTTGGCTTGGTTCAGGTGGTTAGCTATTTGTAGCTGAGGAGGTGTACACGGGTTGTGAGGTTAGTGTTGGAGGACACAGCCTTCCCGCTGACCTGATCATGATACAGATGGAGGACTTCGGCGTGATTCTGGGGATGGGCTGGCTGTCCGCTTACCACGCCTTGGTGGACTGCTTTGAGAGGAAGATCATCTTCTCCATACTAGAGTTGCCTTCTTTCGAGTTCCACGGGCAGCCAGTGGACGAAGGCTTCAGGTGCATTTCTGCACTTCGGGCGATGAGACTTTTGGGTTAGGGGTGTATGGGCTTCCTAGCTTGTGTGGTGGTGGAGCCTGGCCTTGTGGCAGACTTTCAGAGTATCCCGATGGTCAGAGAGTACCCCGACGTGTTCCCAGATGAGTTGCCAGAACTACCGCCCGAGCGTGAGATCAAGTTTGAGATCTCACTGGTATTGGGGACCAGCCCCATTTCTACAGTACCATACTGGATGGCACCACTTGAGCTATGAGAGCTTAAGTCTCAGTTGCAGGACCTTCTGGAGAAGGGCTTTGTGAGGCCCAGTGCGTCTCCGTGGGGAGCCTCGGTATTGTTCGTAAAGAAGAAGGATGGTACCCTACGCCTTTGTGTGGACTACAAACAGCTGAATAGGGTTACCATCAAGAACAGGTATCCATTGCCGAGGATTGATGACTTTTTTGACTAGCTGTGAGGTGCCACGGTATTCTCCAAGATAAACTTGAGGTTTGGATACCACCAGTTGAGGATCAGGAAGGCAGACGTCTCCAAGACAGCTTTCCGCACCTGGTACGGACACTACGAGTTTTTGGTCATGTCGTTTGGGCTGACCAATGCCCCCGTTTCCTTCATGGACTTGATGAATCGGGTGTTCAGACTGTACTTGGACTAGTTCGTGGTGGTATTTATTGATGATGTGCTCATCTATTCTCGAGATCAGACGCAGCACGGACAGCACTTGCGGATGGTTTTGGACACACTGAGACGACGTAGGTTGTACGCCAAATATAGCAAGTGCGAGTTCTGGTTGAGGGAGGTGACCTTCTTGGGTCATGTGATCTCCGGGGATGGCTTGGCTGTGGACCCAGCCAAGGTTGAGGTAGTGCTCAGGTGGGAGAGACCGCGTACTGTTACTGAGATCTGCAGTTTCTTGGGAGTGGCAGGCTACTATAGGTGATTTATCAGGGGCTTCTCTCAGATTGCACGTCCTATGACACAGCTGACCCGGAAGGACGTGCCCTTTACTTGGACAGATGCTTGTGAGGCGTGTTTTCAGGAGCTGAAGGAGAGGCTGACTTCGACTCCCGTGCTTACCATCCCAGACAGTAGTGGTAGGTTCGTTGTGTACACGGATGCCTCTTTGCAGCGGTTAGGGGGTGTGCTCATGCAGAGGGGTCACGTTGTCGCTTACGCTTCGTGGCAACTGAATCCCCATGAGCATAGCTACCCCACCCACGACCTGGAGTGGGCAGTTGTCATCTTCGCGCTGAAGACTTGGAGGCACTACTTGTATGGTGAGACCTTTGAGATTTTCACAGATCATAAGAGCCTCAGATACTTGTTTGATCAGAAGGAGCTCAACATGAGACAGAGACGTTGGTTGGAGCTCCTGAAGGACTATGACTGTAGTATTTCCTACCACCCGGGAAAGGCCAACATGGTGGCTGACGCCTTGAGCCAGAAGGTGCCCGCCCACTTGGCCAGTTTACAGGCGCAGAGTTGGAGCCTCATGAAGGAGATGGGCAGTTGGCGACCCCTAGAGTTACGGGGGCACTGTGAGGCAGTGACTATGACACGACAGACGAGGCTAGAGCTGATAGACCGCATCATCACAGGACAGATGGCCGACCCGTACTTGCAGTCGTTGCGTGATAGAGTGCTGTCAGGAGACCCTGGGGACTTCTCTTTTATAGACCAGGTACTGCGCATGAGGGGATGTTTGTACATTCCCAGGGACGAGGTGCTATTGAGAGAGCTCCTGACTGAGGCACACGGTTCCAGGTTCACCATACAACCCGAAAACACAAAGATGTACCATGATTTGGGATGCGACCTTTTGTGGAGGGGAATGAAGTGGGATGTAGGTGATTAGTACAGCAGTGTTTAGTGTGCCAGCAGGTGAAGGCCGAACATCAGAGGCCTGCGGGGCCGTTGCAGCCACTTCCAGTGCTAGAGTGGAAGTGGGAGAGCATCACCATGGACTTGGTGGTGGGCTTGCCCGTTACCTAGCGAGGACACGACGCAGTCTGGGTGATCGTTGACAGATTGATGAAGATGGCACGTTTCTTGCCAATCCTAGTCACCTTGGGACTAGCACAGCTGGCAGAGAGGTATATCCACGACATGGTACGCCTACACAGAGTTCCGTGGGAGATCGTATCTGATTGGGATACCCATTTTACATCCCAGTTTTGGGCTGAGTTTCAGCAGGCCTTGGGGACACGATTGAGGTTCAGTACGGCATACCACCCCCAGACGGATGGACAGCTTGAGCGCACGATATAGACACTAGAGGACCTTTTGCGTGCTTGTGTACTGGACTGGAGGGGCTCTTGGGAGGAGCACTTGCCTTTGGTGGAGTTTGCATATAATAACAGTTATCACTCGAGCATCGGCATGGCACCCTACGAGGCTCTGTACGGATGGAGGTGTATGACACACTTGAGTTGGGTTGAGGTGGGGACCAAGTGGGAGGTTGGCCCCAGGCTGATCGGGCAGAGTCAGGAGGTGATCGAGCAGATTCACAGGAGACTCCGCATTGTCAGGAGCAGACAGAAGATCTATGTAGATCGGAAATGCAGAAAAGTGCAGTTTGAGGTTGGGGACCACGTCTTCCTTCGCGTTTTGCCCATGAAGGGCCTGCAGCGATTTGGGGTGAGAGGGAAGCTCGTGCCGAGGTTAGTGGGACCCTTTGAGGTCCTGGAGCGGGTTGGACCCGTTGCTTACAGGCTTGCCCTTCCTTCCCAGCTTTTTGGTGTGCACAACGTGTTCCACGTGTCCAACCTCAGGAGGTACGTCGCCAATCCCAGTCACGTTCTGAGCCACGAGAGCATCGAGGTGGGTGACGACCTGACCTACACAGAGTGGCCAGTACAGATTCTCGACAGAGCTGTCCGGAGTATGAGATGGAAGCAAGTACCTCTGGTGAAGGTCTTGTGGAGGAGCTAGGGGTACGAGGAGGCTACCTGGGAGCCTGAGGCGGTGATGTGGGAGCGATACCTGGAGCCCTTTGAGGGTACATCTTTTCGGATCGCTTTGGTCCTCTTTGAGTTTGTTATGCGTATATTGTTCTTTTTTTCGCACCCTAGTTAACTGTAACGAACGCGTGCCCCAGACGTCTGGGAGGTGGCCCAGACGTCATACCAGACGTCTGGGATCACATCCAGACGTCTGGGATCGTTTCCAGATGTCTGGAAATCCGTTAATTTCGACACGCGCGGGTCGTCTGCCTGCCTGAGCGCGCAGACCGGATATTCGCTTATTCCCTCTTTCTCTGCGGCTGCAGACACCTGCCGCGTCCTCTCTCTCCTCCTCGCGTGGCCTTAAAAGGCCACGCGCTCCCTCCCGTCGTCTCCACCGTCTCGTCCCTCTTCTCCTTAAGCCAGTGAGCGTGAGTGCGAGCGCGAGGGCGGCAGCGGCGGCCGCAGTGAGCGCGGAGGAGGTGCAGCGTGCGAGAGCGGAGCTCTACCGTGAGGGCGAGCTCGCTGGGGCTGCTAGGGCCAGCCGGCGGAGGGCGCGGGGGTCGCGGAGTGACGCGGAG
This sequence comes from Thalassia testudinum, assembly GCA_037157565.1. NCBI lineage: Eukaryota > Viridiplantae > Streptophyta > Magnoliopsida > Alismatales > Hydrocharitaceae > Thalassia > Thalassia testudinum. The sequence continues at coordinate 2,344,084 of JAZHRO010000028.1, forward strand.
GGGGGACTACTGCGGTCTGAGCAGCAGGCGCGCGAGGTGCGACGCGGGCGGCGTCGCGAGCGGAGGCCGAGTGGTGCCCTGATTCTGGAAGAATTTCCAGAATCAGACGTTTGGGTTGATAGCCAGACGGCGAGGGCGATGTCTGAAAGGTGAGTTTTCCGTCTTCTTCTTCCTTCCTGTCGACTGACCGTACTGAGGGAGGGAGATGGGTGTGCGCAGGCTCGGTGATTCGCCATCCAACGTGAATCAGACGTCTGGCTGTTGTACCAGACGGCGGGAGCGACCTCCAGACGTCCGGGGTGACCATCGGACGTCTGGGAGCTAGGCCAGACGTCCTCGCAGACTTCTGGACGTCTGGGAAACCACGTTGAATAGGTAATTCTCTGATCCACTTTTTAAGACGTCTGGAAGAAGTTCCAGACGTCTGATTTTGCACAGTATCGTCGTTTTCGACCCGTTTAGGGCCCGTTCGGGTTCCGTTTTCCGCGATTCGAGTTGCGTTCTTTTCAGAATTAATTCCTCTACCCGTCTACAGTAGCGATACACTATTTTGAGACACTCCTTCTGTTTGATCCTTGTGATAGGACCTCGTTCAGTTGCAGTCTTGGGAGTTGCAGAGGCACGCGGGATTCCTGATCACGCCCCCATTACTCCCGTTGTACCTGGTAGAGTGGCTTTAAGTTATTAATAAAATCTGTTAAATTATGGAACCATAAATAGAACCTAGGACATTGCATGAATCCTAGGAATGAGAAATAGATGGAATGATAGCTCCTAGGTGTTGCATGAATCCTAGGGCTGGAAAACTAGATTGTTTGATAGATCCTAGGATATGGCATGAATCCTAGGATGGGAAAACTAGTGGAATGTATAATACTGCAGTCTTGGAAAATGGAAAGAGATATAAAGCTGCCTGTAATTTGAATTAACAGCTGCCTGTTGTGAATAAATAATGTGGTTGAGAACATGGATTGTAAGAATATGAAACTGGAAAGTGAAACCTGGACGTTTGAGTAAAAAGGATGGAACCCTACGGGGAAGTAGGAGTAGAACTCCTGGAAAGTGAATGGAATAGTATTGTGGAAGTGAGCTGGCCCTTGAGTACAGAGTACCAAGGAGAGCGACTGTCCCCCACTGTTTAGTGCAGAGCGGAGCCAGCCGCCCTAGGGACCTGGGGTTAGGACTGGCCACTCTGTACCGACTTGCTGGCCCTCGCGTACGTAGTACCGAGGAGAGCTACTAGTGTAGGGAGGTACTAGCTACCCCACGGGCCCCGGGGTTCTGCTAGCCTCCCACACCGACTTGTTAGGCCCGCTGGGGCAAACCAGGGTAGTCAGGCGAGGGTGCGCGGACTGTGGAGGGGCAAGGCCCCGGTTTGGTTACTGTGGAGGGGTTGGACCCCTGTTACTGAGAGGGCTCTGCCCTGGACTGGTTTCGTGCTATGCTTTGGGCGCACCCGTTAACAGAAATGACTGACCGCATGCCAGTACGGGTTTGCTACCTGTGCGTTTATCACGCGTGCCGTAGTCACCGTTACGTCTGTCAGTGACCTTGGGGTGGTTGACTGAGGGTAGGATCACCACGGGGGACTCTCCCGGCCAGGAGAGCACCACGTGCTGCTTCTACTTTTTGGAAAAGACTGCAATCAAGATCGTTCCCACGAGGAACATTCGAGATCAAGTAAAAGATCTGAGGAATAAATGAAATAGTGAGACAATTGAAAGATGTGAATAAAGAAAGTAATAGAACATAACAGCTATTGTACACTCTACTGTTGTCTTTAATTTTAGTTGCCACTCTACTCAGTGTTTTGCTGATGTGTTACACTCGTTACCTTTTTCAGGACCAGGTGTTGAGCAGCCAGGGTCAGCTGCTGCAGAGGATGCTGGGCCGAGTAGGGTCCAGTAGAGTTACCACTGTCTTTTGTACCTCTTTGTTTCCGTTATAGTGAGTAGTTCTTGTTTCCGCTGTACTTTTCTTGACCTGGAGTTAATGTTATATGATAAATGTTGTTCTACTGTTGTGGTAGTATATACTGTAGTAGTTTCTTTCCTTACTGTTGTACTTTCTTACTGTTAGTTATATTCATGCCGAATGTGGTTTATTTTACTGCTCTTTTGGTTACTTCCTCGTTGGACGACTAGGTCTTGGGATTAGTCGAGTCGGTCCGGTTCTCGTGTCTCGTAGGGACTAGGGAATCGGGTTGTTACAAGATGGTATCAGAGCAAGGTCGTCCCGAGAAGTGAATCAACTGACTGGAAAATAACCAATTCACATGTTTATAGCTAGAGTAGCCACCACAACATATCTCTTGACATGAGCTCTTAGAAGTTTCGTTAGGTACCGTCTATTTGACATTTTCGTTTTGTTTCGCGTCTCCTTGCAGGAGATGCCTCGTCGCGGGACTGGCGAGACTGGCCGCGGGCGCGGCTGAGGGCGAGGTCGGCGAGGTGGACGTGCTGTTGTTGTTGTCTCGGTGGACCAGCCACCACTCTCGGGCATCCAGGCCCAGGACCTCGCCAGACTGGTACGAGATATTGTACGAGAGGAGCTCCACCCACCACCCCGAGCACCTCCTCCTGGGGCTGCAGAGGGGGAGTCCTCTGTGGGACCACGCGACGGACACAGCACTGGACACGAGGGAGGGGATGGGCCGTTGCCGCCCCCACCTTCCTCGGACACTTTTGTACACGAGGCACCTTCGCCTAGAGGTGCACCAGCACCTCCCCTACAGCGCCACTTCGAGCCTTTCGGACAGTTCCGGAAGCTGAAGCCCCCCTCCTTCAAGGGGGATGAGGACCGGACCGAGGCAGAAGATTGGCTTGAGCAGCTGGAGAAGATCTTCGACACCCTTCGCCCCCCGGTGGAGTGCCGCGTGGCCTTTGCCACGTACCAGCTGGAGAGTGCGGCACACTGGTGGTGGAGGGCGGTCCGGGGACAGGAGAGGGACGAGCTGACGTGGGACCAGTTCGTCACCCTCTTCTGCGAGCAGTACTTTCCCCAGACGTGGCAGGACCAGAGGAGGCGGGAGTTCCACACTCTCCGCCAAGGGACGATGACTGTGAGCGCGTACCACACGCGTTTCTTGGATCTGTCCCGCTTTGCAGCGACAGCGGTAGCCACTAAGGAGGAGCGCCTTTGGAGGTTCACCGAGGGGCTCCGGCCTACGATCCGGGGGTATGTCAAACCCCTGAAGCTGCCTACATTTTCGAGGGTGGTAAAGGCAGCTATGACTTACGAGGAGACCAACCCGTCCGCACGAGACACCGACGGTGGGCGGAAGAGGCCCTTTCAGCCAGACTTCTCACAAGGCCGGCGAGAACGGAGACACGTGGCGTCCGCAGGAGAGCCGTCACGTTGTGAAGGGCCATCAGTGGCCTTTGGGGGCCCTCGACAGGGGCCAGTCGCCAGCACCGGACCCCCACCTAGCCGACAGCAGGGACCCACTGAGGGCGGGAGTCGGGTTCCCCTCTGCTACCAGTGTGGCCAGCCGGGCCACATCAGGAGGGACTGCCCATCTAGGGAAGGGGGTCAGCAGATACTCCCCCGCAGAGCACTGGAGGGCGCGCAGGAGGCCGCGGTTCCCAGGCACGAGGAGGAGGACAGCAGTCGTGAGGAGGGTACCGGCCAGCACCTACCCGTCCGACGCAGAGTGTGGCTGCTTCGTCCGCACCTAGAGCTGAGGGGTGTATCAACGCCCTCACACACAGGGACGCCAGAGCTTCGGGATCGGTGGTAGCAGGTATGGTTTTAGTTTCCGGCAGACTCGTTTACACGCTTTTCGATTCCGACGCTACGCACTCGTTTGTCGCAGCCAGTTTCGCAGTTAGTTTGGACCAGGATTATACACTGTTAGAGAATCCGTTCGTAATCAGAGGTTCGAGTGGCCAGCTGTTTGTAGCTGAGGAGGTGTACACGGATTGCGAGGTCAGCGTCGGAGGACATAGCCTGCCAGCTGACCTGATTATGATCCAGATGGAGGACTTTGGAGTGCTTCTGGGGATGGATTGGCTGTCCGCTTACCACACCTTGGTGGACTGTTTTGAGAGGAAGATTGTCTTCTCCATTCCGGAGTTGCCTTCTTTCGAGTTTCACGGACAGCCAGTGGACGGAGGTTTCAGGTGCATTTCGGCACCTCGGGCGGCGAGACTTTTGAGCCAGGGGTGTGAGGGCTTCCTAGCTTGTGTGGTGGCAGAGCCCAGCCCCGTGGCAGACTTCCAGAGCATCCCGGTGGTCAGAGAGTACCCTGACGTGTTTCCAGATGAGTTACCAGGACTACCGCCTGAGCATGAGATCGAGTTTGAGATCTCACTAGTACCAGGGACCAGCCCCATCTCCACCGCGCCATACAGGATGGCACCGCTTGAGCTGCGAGAGCTCAAGTCTCAGTTGCAGGACCTTCTGGAGAAGGGTTTCGTGAGGCCTAGTGCGTCTCCCTGGGGAGCCCCGGTACTGTTTGTGAAGAAGGATGGGACCCTACGTCTTTGTGTGGACTACCGACAGCTGAACAGGGTCACCATCAAGAACAGATATCCGCTGTCGAGGATCGACGATTTGTTTGACCAGTTGCGGGGTGCCACGGTGTTTTCCAAGATAGACTTGAGGTCTGGATACCACCAGTTGAGGATCAGGGACACCGACGTCTCCAAGATAGCTTTCCGCACCCGATATGGACACTACGAGTTTTTGGTCATGCCGTTTGGGCTGACCAATGCCCCCGCTGCTTTCATGGACCTGATGAACCGGGTGTTTAGACCGTACTTGGACCAGTTCATGGTGGTTTTCATAGATGATGTACTCATCTATTCTAGAGATCGGACGCAGCACGGACAACACTTGTGGATGGTTTTGGACACTCTGAGGCGACGCAGGCTGTATGCCAAATACAGTAAGTGCGAGTTCTGGTTGAGGGATGTAACCTTCTTCGGTCATGTGATCTCTGGAGATAGCCTGGCGGTGGACCCAGCCAAGGTCGAGGCAGTGCTCAGGTGGGAGAGACCACGTTCAGTCACTGAGATCTGCAGTTTCCTGGGATTAGCTGGCTACTACAGACGGTTCATCAGAAGATTTTCGCAGATTGCACGTCCTGTGACACAGTTGACCCGGAAGGACGTGCCTTTCGCTTGGACAGATTCCTGTGAGGCGTGTTTTCTGGACTGAAGGAGAGGTTGACCTCGGCTCCCGTGCTCACCATCCCTGACAGTAGTGGCGGGTTCGTTGTGTACAAGGACGCTTCCTTGCAGGGGTTAGGAGGTGTTCTCATGCAGAGGGGTCACGTTGTCGCTTACGCTTCGCGACAACTGAAGCCCCATGAGCATACCTACCCTACCCACGACCTAGAGTTGGCAGTTGTTGTCTTCGCGTTAAAGACCTGGAGGCACTACTTGTACGGTGAGACCTTCGAGATTTTTACAGATCACAAGAGCCTCAGGTATCTTTTTGACCAGAAGGAGCTCAACATGAGACAGAGACGTTGGTTGGAGCTCCTGAAGGACTACGACTGCAGTATCTCCTACCACCCGGGAAAGGCCAATGTGGTGGCTGACGCCTTGAGCCGTAAGGCGCCCGCACACTTGTCCAGTCTACAGTTACAGAGTTGGAGCCTTTTGGAGGAGGTGGGCAGTTGGCGACCTCTAGAGTTACGAGGGTACTGTGGGGCAGCGACGGTGACATGGCAAACTAGGCCAGAGCTGATGGACTGCATCATCACGAGACAGATGGCCAATCCGTACTTGCAGTCTTTGCGCGACAGAGTACTGTCAGGTGACCCTGGGGACTTCTCTTTCACAGACCAGGTGCTACGCTTGAGGGGACGGTTGTGCATTCCCAGAGACGAGGAGCTGTTTAGAGAGCTCCTGACTGAGGCACACGGTTCCACATCCACCATACATCCCGGAAACACGAAAATGTACCACGACTTGAGACGCGAGTTTTGGTGGAGAGGGATGAAGCGGGATGTGGGTGAGTTCGTGAAATAGTGCTTAGTGTGCCAGCAGGTGAAAGCCAAGCATCAGAGGCCTGCAGGGCCGCTTCAGCCGCTTCCAGTGCTAGAGTGGAAGTGGGAGAGCATCACCATGGACTTGGTGGTGGGCTTACCTGTTACCCAGCGCGGACACGACGCAGTCTGGGTATTAGTGGATAGACTGACGGAGACAACGCGTTTCTTGCCGATCCGAGTCACTTTGGGACCAGCACAGTTGGCAGAGAGGTATATCCGTGATGTGGTACGACTACATGGAGTTCCGCGAGAGATCGTATCCGACCGGGATGCCCGCTTTATGTCCCAGTTTTGGGCTAAGTTTCAGCAGGCCTTGGGGATGAGGTTGAGGTTTAGCACGGCTTACCACCCCCAGACGGACGGACAGTTTGAGTGCACGATACAGACACTTGAGGACCTTTTGCGTGCCTGTGTACTAGACTGGAGGGGCTCTTGGGAGGAGCACCTGCCCCTGGTAGAGTTTGCATACAACAACAGTTATCACTCGAGCATCGGCATGGCTCCCTACGAGGCTCTGTACGGACTGAAGTGTACGGCACCCTTGAGTTGGGTTGAGGTGGGGACCAAGTGGGAGGTTGGCCCCAGGTTGATCCGGCAGAGTCAGGAGGTAGTTGAGCAGATCCACAGACGACTCCGCATTGTCAGGAGCAGACAGAAGAGCTACGTGGATCAGAGACGCAGAGAGGTGCAGTTTGAGGTTGGGGACCACATCTTCCTTCGTGTTTCGCCCATGAAGGGCTTACAGTGGTTTGGGGTGAGAGGGAAGCTCGCGCCGAAGTTCGTGGGGCCCTTTGAGGTCCTGGAGCGGGTTGGACCCGTTGCTTACAGACTTGCCCTTCCCCCATAGCTTTCTGGTGTGCATGACGTATTCCACGTGTCCAACCTCAGGAAGTACGTAGCCGATTCCAGTCACGTACTGAGTCACGAGAGCGTCGAGGTGAGCGACGACCTAACCTACCCCGAGCGGCCAGTGCAGATCCTAGACCGAGCCGTCCGCAGTTTGAGACAAAAGTAAGTAACCCTGGTAAAGGTTTTGTGGAGGAGCCAGCGGTACGAGGAGGCTACCTGGGAGCCTGAGGCGGCAATGCGGGAGCGGTACCCCTAGCCTTTCGCAGGTACGTCTTTTCGGACCGGCTTCTATCCTCTTTGAGTTTGTTATGGTTTTTTGGACGTCTTTTCCTGCACCCTAGTTGGCACAAGTTTCGGGGATGAAACTTCCTTTGAGTTTGTTATATTGTAACGAACGCGTGCCCCAGACGTCTTTTAAGACGTCTGGGAGGTGGCCCAGACATCGTACCAGACGTCTGGGATCACATCCAGACGTCTGACCAGACGTTTGGGATCGTTTCTAGATGTCTGGAAATCCGTTAATTTCGACACGCGTGGGTCGTCTGCGCGCCTTAGCGCGCAGACCGGATATTCTCTCATTCCCTCTTTCTCTGCAGCTGCAGACACCTGCCGCATCCTCTCTCTCCTCCTTGCACGGCCTTAAAAGAACACGCGCTCCCTCCCGTCGTCTCCACTGTCTCCTTTAGCCAGTGAGCGTGAGCGCGAGCTCGAGGGTGGCAGAGGCAGCCGCAGTGAGCACGGAGGAGGTGCGGCGTGCGAGAGCGGAGCTCTACCGTGAGGGCGAGCTCGCCGGGGCTGCTAGGGTCGGCAGGCGGAGGGCGCGGGGGGCGCGGAGTGACGCGGAGGGGGGACTGCTGCGGTCTGAGCAGCAGGCGCGCGAGGTGCGACGTGGGCAGCGTCGCGAGCGGAGGCTGAGTGGCGCCCTGATTCTGGAAGAATTTCCAGAATCAGACGTCTGGGTTGATAGCCAGATGGCGAGGGCGACGTCTGGAAGACCATCCAGACGTCTGAAAGGTGAGTTTTCCGTCTTCTTCTTCCTTCCTGTCGACTGACCGTACTGAGGGAGGGAGATGGGTGTGCGCAGGCTCGGTGATTCGCATCCAACACGAATCAGACGTCTGGCTGTTGTACGAGACGGCGGGAGCGACCTCCAGACGTCCGGGGTGACCATCGGACGTCTGGGAGCTAGGCCAGACATCCCCGCAGACTTCTGGACGTCTGGGAAACCACGCTGAACAGGTAATTCTTTGATCCACTTTTTAAGACGTCTGGAAGAAGTTCCAGACGTCTGATTTTGCACAGTGTCGTCGTTTTTGACCCGTTTAGGGCCTGTTCGGGTTCCGTTTTCCGTGATTCGAGTTGCGTTCTTTTCAGAATTAATTCCTCTACCCATCTGCAGTAGCTATACACTATTTTGAGACACTCCTTGTGTTTGATCCTTGTGATAGGACCTCGTTCAGTTGCAGTCTTGGGAGTCGCGGAGGCACGCGGGATTCCCGATCACGCCCCCATTACTCCCATTGTACCTGGTAGAGTGGCTTTAAGTTATTAATAAAATCTATTAAATTATGGAACCATAAATAGAACCTAGGACATTGCATGAATCCTAGGAATGAGAAATAGATGGAATGATAGCTCCTAGGTGTTGCATGAATCCTAGGGCTGGAAAACTAGATTGTTTGATAGATCCTAGGATATGGAATGAATCCTAGGATGGGAAAACTAGTGGAATGTATAATACTGCAGTCTTGAAAAATGGAAAGAGATATAAAGCTGCCAGTAATTTGAATTAACAGCTGCCTGTTGTGAATAAATAATGTGGTTGAGAACATGGGTTGTAAGAATATGAAACTGGAAAGTGAAACCTGGACGTTTGAGTAAAAAGGATGGAACCCTACGGGGAAGTAGGAGTAGAACTCCTGGAAAGTGAATGGAATAGTATTGGGGAAGTGAGCTGGCCCTTGAGTACAGAGTACCAAGGAGAGCGACTGTCCCCCACTGTTTAGTGCAGAGCGGAGCCAGCCGCCCCAGGGACCCGGGGTTAGGACTGGCACTCTGTACCGACTTGCTGGCCCTCGCGTACGTAGTACCGAGGAGAGCTACTAGTGTAGGGAGGTACTAGCTACCCCACGGGCCCCGGGGTTCTGCTAGCCTCCCACACCGACTTGTTAGGCCCGCTGGGGCAAACCAGGGTAGTCAGACGAGGGTGCGCGGACTGTGGAGGGGCAAGGCCCCAGTTTGGTTACTGTGGAGGGGTTGGACCCCTGTTACTGAGAGGGCTCTGCCCTGGACTGGTTCCGTGCTGTGCTTTGGGCGCACCCGTTAATAGAAACGACTGACCGCGTGCCAGTACGGGTTTGCTACCTGTGCGTTTATCGCGCGTGCCGTAGTCACCGTTACGCCTATCAGTGACCTTGGGGTGGTTGACTGAGGGTAGGATCACCACGGGGGACTCTCCCGGCCAGGAGAGCACCACGTGCTACTTCTACTTTTTGGAAAAGACTGCAATCAAGATCGTTCCCACGAGGAACATTCGAGATCAAGTAAAAGATCTGAGGAATAAATGAAATAGTGTGACAATTGAAAGATGTGAATAAAGAAAGTAATAGAACATAACAGCTACTGTACACTCTACTGTTGTCTTTAATTTTAGTTGCCACTCTACTCAGTGTTTTGCTGATGTGTTACACTCGTTACCTTTTTCAGGACCAGGTGTTGCGCAGCCAGGGTCAGCGGCTGCAGAGGATGCTGGGCCGAGTAGGGTCCAGTAGAGTTACCACTGTCTTTTGTACCTCTTTGTTTCCGTTATAGTGAGTAGTTCTTGTTTCCGCTGTACTTTTCTTTACCTGGAGTTAATGTTATATGATAAATGTTGTTCTACTGTTGTGGTAGTATATACTGTAGTAGTTTCTTTCCTTACTGTTGTACTTTCTTACTGTTAGTTATATTCATGCCGAATGTGGTTTATTTTACTGCTCTTTTGGTTACTTCCTCGTTGGACGACTAGGTCTTGGGATTAGTCGAGTCGGTCCGGTTCTCGTGTCTCGTAGGGACTAGGGAATCGGGTCGTTACATTAACGCAAGTTTCAGGGATGAAACTTCCTTTGAGTTTTTTATGTTGTTAAGACCCAAGGCATCAAAACACTTTAAGACGTCTGGGAGTTGATCTAGATGTCTGGTCAGACGTCTTGACACCTTCCCAGACGTCTGGAAATTAATTTTTGCGTGCGTAAGATCGCGAATCTGCGTGCGTGCGACGCGCAGACAGAAGCCCGCCGCCCTCTTCTTTTTCTCTCCCCTCGCCGTCCTGCAGAAACCTTCTCCCAATGCCTGCAAATACCCTCCTCCTCTCCCTTATGCCACCCACATCCATCCATCTCCTCCTTCCCCAGCGCGAGAGCGAGAGCGAGGGTGAGGGCAGCAGCTGCTGCCGGGTGCAGTGGCGGAGAGGAGAGGTGCAGCGAGAGGGAAGAGGAGAGAGCGCGCGTGTCGTGAGGGAGAGAGAGCTCGCCGGAGCAGTTTGAGGCTGGCCGGTGCACGTCCGGAGAAGCGTTGTGCTGGGGAGGGTTACCCTGGTGCTGCTGCAACTTGAGCAGCGTGCGGACGAGCGTGGTGCAGCCACGCGCAGCGGGAAGTAGACGAGGAGGTTATGATTCTGGGAATTTTTCCCAGAATCAGACATCTGGACCTACATCCAGACGATGCGGGCAACGTCTGGAGGAAGCTTCAGATGACTGAGAGGTATGCATTTTCCTCCTTTGCTTGCTTTTGTGGATACGGCTATGCAGGCCGTTCTGCCAAAGCTCTGTCGCGTGCCCTGCTGAGGGATTTTTGCGTACGCGTGCAGGTTTCGCTTCGGGAAATCATGGGACACGCCCTCCCATGCGATTCAGATGTCCGAAGAGGTGGTCGGATGCCTGGAACTGGGTCCAGACAGTTCAGCAGGACCTCTGGACGTCTGAGGAGCAACGCAGAGTGAGGTATGACCTGGGCCCCTTTTTAAGACGTCTGGAAGATGTTCCAGATGTCTGATTTGAGTTAGAATTGTTGTTTTTGACCCGTTTAGGGTCCGTTCGAGGTCCGATTTCTGGGTTTAAGATTTCGTTCTTCTCAGAATTAGTTCCTCTACTTGTTTGAAATACTTTTATCCTATTCTGAGTGGTTCCTTGTGATTGATCCTTGTGTTAGGACCTCATTTTGTTGTGGCTTTGGGGGTTGCAGAGGCTCGTGGACCTACCGATCATGCCCCCTTTACTCCCTATTTTACAGGTAGAGTGGCTTCCCTTAGTTAATTACAAACATTAATGCATATCTGAAATAAATGATAGATCCTAGGGTATGGCATGAATCCTAGGACCTGAAAACTAGATTGAATGATAGATCCTAGGGTGTGGCATGAATCCTAGGAATAGAAACACTGAAACGAATGTCTTGAATGCCTGAATTGTAGTCTTGGATAAGTAGACAGAATAGTGATAATTGCCTGTAATTGGATAGCAGCTGCGTGTGAAATGTACAGTACTGTTGCTAGTAACAGTTACATGAAATTTCTGTTGGTTGAAATTAAATACAAGCTGGTTGTATATAAATTGGAAAGGAAAGGAAGTTTGAATGTTGGAAACACGTACTATATGCGAATAAACCTGAAATGATGAAACCTAGTATGGCTTGGCCTGAGAAACATGAGCATGAACCCTACGGGGAATTAGGAGTAGAACTCCTGGAAATAAATGGAATAGAACTGGAAAAGTGAATAGGAAAGCGTGTTGTCTCTTGGATACGTAGTACCAATGGAAGCACAGGTTACCTCTTAGTGTAGAGCGGAGCCAGCCGCCTTAGGGACCCGAGGTTAGGTCTGGCCACTTTGTACCAACTTTTGGCCCTCACGTACACCGTACCGGGGAGAGCTACTAGTGAAGGGAGGGAGCTAGCCACCCCACGGGGCCTGGGGTTCAGCTATCCGTCCTACACTGACTTGTTAGGCCCACTGGGCAAACCAGGGTAGTCAGACGAGGGTGCGCGGACTGTGGAGGGGCAAGACCCCTGTTTGGTTACTGTGGAGGGGCTATACCCCTATTACTGAGAGGGCTCTGCCCTATACTGGTTCCATGCTGTGCTTTGGGCGCACCCGTTAATGAAAACGACTGACCACGTGCCAGTGTGGGGTAGCTACCCATGCATTTATCGCACGTACCGTAGTCACCATTACGTCTATCAACGACGTTGGGGTGGTTGACTGAGGGTAGGACCACCACAGGGGACTCTCCCAGCTTGGAGAGCACCACGTGCTACTTCTACTTTTCGGAAAAGATTGCAATCAAGATCGTTCCCACGAGGAACATTCAAGATCAAGAGAAAGACCTGGGAAATAAACCAAGAAAGACTAAATAGATAAATAAAGAAAGAAATTAAAAACAACAGCTACTTGTCCACCTTTACTATTTTTCTTAGCTAGCTGGTTGCCACTCTACTCAGCATTGCACTGACATGTCATATGTGTCACCTTTTTTAGGACCAGGTGTTGAGTAGCCAGAGCCTACGGCTGCGGAGGGTGCTGGGCCTAGTAGAGCCCAGTAGTTGTACTTTTGTTGTACCCATTTTTTTGTAGTAGTGAGTATTCTGTTACACCTTTGTACTCTTCTATTGTAAAATTCATATTTCTGTACCTGTTTTTAATTCTCTACTGTTGTGGTGGTGTGTACTGTAGTTGTTCTTTTCTTTACTGTTGTACTTTTGTTACTGTTAGTTACTTGCATGGTGAATGTGGTTTAATTTACTGCCATTTGGTTACTTTCTCGTTGGACGATTGGGTCTTGGGATCAGTCGAGTTGGTCAAATTCTTGTGTCTCGTAGGGATTCGGGAATCGGTCGTAACATTCCTCATCGCTAAGGACCTCATAGCACCTGAGGATGACTCTGAAGCCTCACTAGAAGGCTTTTCCCTCCGCTGGAGTCACCTCCCTCCTTTTTTCCTCCTTAGCCACCGGCTAAGGACCCATAGGTCCCATTCTCCCTGTTAGAATAGTTTTAGTATTTTGTAATTTAGCTGTAGTTGTAGTTAAGTAGATTAGTAGTAGAATTAGAGTAATTTGTAGTGATTAAATTTGGTTGCTCTGTTAGCTTAGCAGTAGGAGTAGAATTAGAGTAGATTCACCCCCCCTCGCCTCCTCTGATCATTCCAAACTAGAGGGGATGGTTTTACACAACCATTTATCATGAGTGTTCTCCCTCTTCATGTTTCCATTCCACTTCTGATTCCCTCGATTTATTTCTCGCTTTTTCACCCACTCATTAGACCTAATTTTAGATCTGAATGTCTTCTGATATTAGATCTAAAATTAGCATCAAAGATCATGTTAAGGGCTTTCCACTCACTTCATTTTTCTCACAAAAGCCCTTGATCTGAGCTTTAAAGAAAATTGGTTTGCTGGATTGATCTCAGAATTTGGATTGCAATGAATTTGAATCACTTGAGTTTTGAACGTTTGATCTAGCAGACTGAGTTATTTTTTTAAAGTTTGATTCATTGCTTGGCAAGGAATCTGAGGTGATTTTGAAGTCAAAATTCACCTCAGAAGATCCATGATCTTAACTGAATTTTCATGAGTTTTGAACTATCTTGAATGCATGGATGAGTCAATGAAAAATCACTTAGTTGATTTGAGACTCTACCTTGCATCCTTTAGTTGATTTGAGGAGCAAATCTGTTTTCCTAACCTAAGGAATTATCCATATTCCTTAAGGTTCCAGAACTCTGGGATTGGAATGTTTGGTTTCAATGGACTGAGTTAATTCTTTCTACATGCTGTCTATAGCATTAGAAAGAATCAGATCAGTTGCCCTTTTTACTTTGGTTTGATCAGATGTTACTGACAAGGGATTTTGGTTTTGATGTGTAATCCAGAGTGGTTTTTCTATGAATTAAGACCCTTGTCAGATTGTGTGAGTAAATTTCTTATTTGTGTGTTTTGTGTATCAATCCCAGATTTAGAGCAAAGTGCTGCAATTGCAGCTACATTCCCCTCTACCCCAGCTATGTAGTTCCTGAAACAACCAATTAAAATTCTTAATCAGGTTGTCTATAGCCTGATCTGGAATTTGATTGTTTGTTTCATGTTAATAGGTAGTTGGTTATGAGTGCTCTCTGTTGCAGATATGGTTCCATGGAAGATGTCTTAACTGCAATAGCAGTTAAGATGTCTAAAGTAGAACCTAATCTATGGCAGTGAGAGGAGTTTCTGATTTGCTGCTGTTGATAGCTTCTTCCTGCTATTCTAGCAGGAATCCCAAGTTTTAATCACCCTGTGGACAGTAGCTTTGATCAAATTGTGTTAGAAGCTGACTAATGTAAAATGATTGTATCAATTGTATACAAGCTTTCCTTTATTGTAATTGACTTGTAATATTTGTTGAATGCTTGTAATGAAATCTTTTTAATCCTTTGTCAGCTACATAAGGAGTTTAACTGTCCACTATATGAAATTAATGGAAATTTGTCTTGAGTTGCATGCCTAACTATTTCTATCTTTTCCATAACTTGTATTGAATATATTCAAGGTAGTTCCCTGCCTTTTAGATACTTAGGACTCATCCTAAGCCCTTAGGACATTTTAGACACCTCTTTAAAGGCTTAGGATGAGTGAACTTGGGATTTAAATAAAAATTATAAAAAAATCTAAAAAATAAAATAAAACTGTCTAATTGAAGATTAGATAGTTCCTTAAATGCATACCAAGTTTTATGGTATACAGAACCCCTGACTTGGTATAATTTGCCAGTCGACGGTTCTGTATAACATGGAATTGAATAAAAGAATACACCCTTAAAAACACAAAAAAAAAGAACATTTCCTCCTCATCCATTTCTTTCATTCGCATCTCCTATCTCCATAACATAAATAAAAACCATAAAAATTGAAAAAAAAACTCTAAAAATAGTAAAAATCCCTTGTATAATATGTATATAAGTATTTATTTAAGTTATATAATAAGCTTACTTATCTATAATGTGAAGTATACATATCTATAAGTTAAATAACTTATGCATGTACTGTATTATGTAAAGTAATATTTAAGTTAGATTATGCTATATATATCTTAATTATACAACTAATTATTCATTGAACTAATATATATGAACAATAAAGCCATATAGGTAATAAGTAGTATAAATAACCTTATTAAGCTATAAGACTGTACATATGTATTTATACGTATATAATAAACATATTGAACCTGGTCTTAATTTAATTATGAATACAGAATAAATAATTAATTTATTAAGTTAATAGTTAATTTATTAGATTAAATTAAAATAAATTAGTAGATTAAGTTAAAACTAAGTTAACTTATACTGTATATGTATACTACTGTATTTTAAGTAATTTAACCTAATTTAAGTATATTTATAATATATACACGAATTAAATTTATTTTACAAATAAAATAGTCCAAAATGTTCCTATTTAAATGCAAATAAAACATAAATTAAATATGTAAAATATAATAAAAATGTTTATAAAATACTTAGACATGTATACTAACTCTGTATAAGGTCAGTTAGACCGTATAACAACTAATTTATGTGTAATTAAGAAGTAAAACTCAAAAATAAGTATGTATAAACTATATACTTTAGTTAATTTATTTATACAGTAAATATAATTAAAACTCCAAATTAATTGTACAATTGTATAGTACTATATAAATACTTCATTTTCACATAATTTATTTTTAATAACTAATAAATTATGGCCCTCGAATCGAGGGCCAAAATCACGAATTCTGCACGGCTGCATTGGATTTCCAGCGTTGTGTTAACGCCCAGATAGTCCCACATCGTGGACGGGCGAGCGCGTGCTGTGCTTTATATTGATTTTGTTATCTACGCCATTTAGTCGTCACGGGCGCCAGGCGCCCGAACAACCGAATACTTATGAGCATATCTGAGCATATCTTGAGCATGAAATGAGATTGTGTGTGGGGCCAGGGGCCCGGGTGTGTGCAGGCTTGTTAAGCCCAAATGTCTGAGCATAAACATGTAATTAAGCGACCTAATGAGAAATTAGGGTGCGCTTAGTAGAGGTCTGGTCCCACCATCTGGGTGTTGTGTATCCCTTGAAAAGCGTGCCTGCAAATTAAATAAATTTTTATTAATTAAGAGCCGTAATGACACTATCTAAACACCTAAGTATTTAACGCCTAAGTGCCGTTGAGAACTTAAGAAGAGTAAAATTAAGAAGAAGTGCTGAGGAGAAGTAAAGAATGAAAGAAAGAGTAAAGGTATGTATAAGTATAATGTTTATACAGAGATCCGTATAAATAAATATGTATAAGATAACTAAAGTATATATATATATACTTATAAAACTTCATACCTTTACTAACAAAATAAAATGTCATTGTAGGTGAAATAACTGTCGCTATAGACCTTAGTTTCCTTCTTACAGTTTGTATATAGTTTTTTTGGATCCAGCGACGTTTATACCTGTCGCTGTAGCTATTGTATGTGTTATGTATATATCAGTATAGTAAGTTAAGTTAGTATGCTAGGTAATGTATAAATATGTAAGTATTAGTAATATAACTTATAAATAGATAGTATAGAATATACCTATGTATTATTTGATGCTTGTTTGTAAGTAGATTTTTGCAAGTACTTTCATTGATTTTTTTTTTTATACATCATGGAAACTTTGATTCATTCTTCATAAATTCATTCATTCAGTATTGATTGTATATAAAATTAATCATTTTTGAAATTAAAGAATAATTTTGGACCTAGAAAGTGATGTAAATCAATAACTACCTTCTAGTGAATGACCTGGAATAAACCAGTAAAAATTAGGTAATTAAATAAAAATGGTCGTAATAATGGTTTGTATTTCCTACATTTACTACAACAACATCAAATCACAACCATTGCACCATTATTTTTGGCGCCGTTGCTGGGGAGGCAACTCTCTTTACGCCAAAATTACTTTTTAATTCTTTATTTGTATATAACTCTTGATTTCATTTCATTCAAACCCATTGATTGTACATAATTATTTTCCTCCATTGATTACGTTGTTGTTGTGTATACATTCTTTTATTCTGTTACTAATCATTTGTTGTTTTTCCACAGCACTTAAGGAGGTGGAGCAGCATCACCTTCCAGGTGGAGGTCGTCTTCCTGGTGGAACCGCTGCGCTCCTGACCCGACGTCCAGGTGGAGTGTGCCCTCAGAGTAGCTGTAGGAGTAGTAGTAGTATAGTATAGTTTAGTTAGATTTAGGTATATTACTTAGGACCATTTGTTAGTCATAAGTTGTGAGAGCCTATTCTCACACATTCATTGTAATAACTGTGGACTTTCTGGACTTTGTTTTTCTATCTCTTAGACTCATCTCTCATCAATACGATTTTCCGTTTGCGATTTTTCGAATCGATTTCTTTCTTTGTTTTTATTTTTTTTTTGCATTATTCAAAATCCAAAAAAAATTAAAAATTTAAAAAAAAATCAAAAAGATCTCATCCTTACCTAGCAGCAGCATACCTTTAGGCATCCATTTTAGGTTGCACACTTTCTCTGCTAGATTTTAATTCCAAGTCAAATTTGCATATTGAAGATTGCTGGAGTCAGGTACGCATTCCTTACTTTTCTCAAACTCCTTTGATAAGTGCATTTGACTTAAAATTTAAGAAGACCATCTTTTGTATTGAATTGATTAAAAAGCTAGACAAGCAGCATAGAAATCATTTCATAATCACTTGAACTAAATCAAAAGGAGATATTTAATCTGAGTGAAACCTTGATTGAGATCTTATCGCATTGTGTTGATTGCTATTGTGCACATAGCACGATCACTTAAGATCACAACACACGGGTTTCTACCTCATATCCTTCTGCAACCACAGGATCTGGATTCGCATGCCAAGTCTTATCCAGACTCCCAGTGGATTTTAGAGGTCTGCACATCGCTAGGTTTATTTTAGGACACGTACAGTTGTTTGAAGCAATTGTTTGCGTACTATATAATTTTGCATAGCAGCCTTTAGGTAAAAAAATTCGATTCATCTCGCTTGCTTGACTTGGTCTTCTGAGTTGATTGAGATTTGATTGGGATTTTCTGCTTTTTGTGAACTAAGCTAAAACTTTACTTTTCTATCGAGTTGTGACAGATTGAATTACACTTGTTTTCAAAAACCAACTCAATGGAAGGTAGGAGATACCAGAACCCAGAACTAGTACTCCCCTTGGGTACTGATACCCAAGTAATTGCATCCACTTCTCTGCCTTCCACTTCTAATCCCTTACCTCCCGAGTCTCAAACTCCTATTCACTATTCCACTCACCAAGAGGATGATCATGAGTCATCATAATTTGAGGATTTTGAAGAACTTCCTCCACATCTGATTGCACATCCTCCACCACCACCACCACCATCCATAGGTTCCAACCTCCACCATATCCTAATCTTCCTAACCCACCCCTAGAGAGAGGACCTATGCCTCATCTTCAACACCTGTTTGAAACACAATTACAAATGAATACCTTAACCCAATAGGTGCAACAGCTTGCTCAAGCTGTTAATCTCTTAGCTAACCCCTAACCACAACCACCTCAACCTAGAAACCCTCAGGCACCACCCCAACCTCGTAGACCTCAACTACGGGATTACTATAATCCCTCAGTTGCTCAACCGATGCCTGTGGTACATTATCCCGATGGGGGCCGTGCTACTGAACTGAAGTCGAACATTATAGCACTCATTCCTCACTTCCATTGACTTGCTTCTGAGGACCCTTTTCAGCATTTAGAGGAGCTAAAGAATCTTGCCCAAACTCTGGGTCTGCAAGGTCAGATCAGCACACACTTTTAATGAAAATGTTCTCCTTTTCATTAAAAGATAAGGCCGCCTTTTGGTTTAGAACACTTGCACGGACTATACCTATAGATTCTTGGGCTTCTTTAGAACATGAGTTCTTAAAGAAGTACTTTCCTGTAGGCCGCACTAACACCTTAAGGCGTGCTATCACCACATTCACTCAGAATTCAAGAGAACAAATGAACGAGGCTTCAGAGAGATTCCACGAGCTTCTGAGAAAATGTCCCCACCATGGTGTCCCACGCTGGCAATAGGTCCAGATCTTCTACCGTGGGCTCCATGATACACAGAATTTTGTAGATGCCGCTTGTGGAGGCAATTTCTTGTGTCGGGACGAGGACTTAGCCTTTGAGCTCTTCGAAGGTATGGCCGAAAATTCTATTAATAATGCTTTGATGAGCATGTTTAATAGAAAGTCCTCACATTCCCACTCACATACGGCGGTACATGAAGCCTAATCCAATAGCAGAGACTTAGAGATAGTGGCTAGTCAACTGGATAAAGTGGGCTTAATCAAGAAGAAAGTAGTTGAAGTATGGAAATTTCTCTCAAAACCTTCATCATCTCCTTCTCAGTTTCCCACAGGGAGGGAAACTGTGAATAATCTTTCTGTGACACAATCTGCATTACCGGATTTCCCATTTCCATATCCTTCACCAGTTGGAGGAACCTTTGTTCCTCCCTACACTGACTTCCCTGCACCTTCTGGAGCTTCGGAGGAGCTCCATGCAATTCACAATGACCCTTTTGCACAAACATGCAACCCTGGATGGTGCAATCATCCAAATTTCTCGTGGTTGGGAAATTCACAAAGACCTCCTTTTCAACAACCTTCTGCACCACTACAGTACAACCCGATCCGAGCACCACCTCCACAATCATATGGATATCCACTGCGTGCCTACCAGCAACCCCAACCCAGGCCCGCCCAATACTGTCAACCTGGGCCTACACGAGATGACCAGTTGGGGTCTATCATGAAAGCTCTAGCTGATATATAACAACAGAATATTGCTATGCAGCAGAGACAGGATGCGGCCTTAGCTGAGATGAGAGCCCAGCTATCACACTTGATGGAGTCCCGTCAACCACATTCACTTCCATCTCAAGCACAGCCCAACCCTAGGAACATACCTGCCAAGAGGTATGTTCAACCTAGACCGGCACTGCAAGGATAAGCACATGTCATTTCACAACCCTTGCACTACACTGAATTTTTCACTGACCCAAATTCTTCCTATGCATAAACTCAACCACCTCTACTACCTAGCACTGATTTACCATCTGCAACTAGGGACGAACTAAATGCCATAGTCACTAGGAGTGGTAAAAGCACCATAGATCCACCTTTTCTTGCTTCTACTTCTTATCCCAAGTCTTCTACTTCCACTCCTCCATCTGATTCACCATTTCCTGCTTCTCCTTTACCTAGGACTGAACCTCTTGTCACCACTTCTGTACCATTTCCTGAGGCTTTAAAGAAGGAGAAAGGAAAGAAAAAGATCTGTGTGGCACCTGAGGAGGATTTGCTTAAGCTCTTTGAGCAAGTCCACATAAACATCCCCTTGTTGGATGCGATTCGCCACATACCTCTTTACGCTAAGTTTTTAAAAGACCTATGTACACCTAAGCGTAAAGCAAGGATTCAAAAAGGGAGTAGTCCAATTATCCTCTCAGAACAAGCTAGTTCCATTATTTCCAATACCCTCCCTACTAAGATGAAAGATCCAAGCACCCCTCTCCTATCCTGCATGATAGGTAACACCACATTTAACAGAGCACTACTTGACTTAGGTGCTTCCATCAATCTTATCCCAACCTCTCTACTGACACATTTCGAGGTTGGCAATTTGAAGCCAACCGAGGTGTCCCTGCAATTAGCTGACAGATCAGTTAAGACACCTCAGGGAGTGTTGGAAGATGTCATAGTGCGGGTCAAGGATTTTTACTTTCCTTTAGACTTTATAGTCCTTGACATGGAAGTACCTGAGGATATCCAGAACACACCTATCATTTTAGGAAGACCTTTCTTGGCTATGGCCAAGGCAAACATTAATTGTGAAGAAGGCCTTATAGAATTGAAGTTCGGAGATCAGAAAATAAAAATTGATATTTTTCAGGCCCAAAGAGGACCTACTTGTAGTTTAATTGAGGAAATCTATTCCTTGGATTGTTTGGATCGGTTGGTCGAAGATACCTTAATTGATTCATTAAATTTAGAACCTCAACACTCTTTGGACTTTGACTTGACTTTCACTGAGAAACCCACTTTAGAGACTGAGGACTTACCTCCTATTCCATTAGTGTCTCTAGGATCTCCTGAAACTTCCACACCTGCTCCTTTTGATTGTTGAACTCAAACCTCTCCCTGATTCTCTTAAGTATGTTTTCTTAGGACCTGATCGGACCTACCCTATGATTATTAACTCTTTCTTACCATCTGATCAAGAATCACGACTCTTATCTGTCCTGAGAGCACATAGACAGGCTATAGGATGGAGCCTCTCTAACCTGACTGGCATTAGTCCTTCTTACTGCACACATAGGATTTTCACTGAAGAAGGATCTAGACCTACAAGATAGCCCCAGCATAGATTGAACCCTACACTGCAAGAGGTGGTGAAAAATGAAATGATTAAGTGGTTAGACAACAGGATTATCTTCCTTATTTCTGACAGTAGATGGGTAAGTCCTATTCAAGTTGTGCCAAAGAAGGCTGGACTTACCGTCATCACCACTAATTTTGGAGAAGTTATCCCTACACGCATTGTTAGTTCGTGGTGAGTATGTATTGATTACCGGAAACTTAACCAAGCCACGAAGAAAGATTATTTCCCTTTGCCTTTCATTGTTCAGATACTGGAAAGACTGGCGGGGAATAGATTTTTTTGCTTTTTGGATGGCTATTCAGGATATAATCAGGTGGCAATTCACTCCGATGATCAGGAAAAAATGACGTTCACCTGCCCCTACGGAACCTTTGCATTCCGTAGGATGTCTTTTGGATTGTGCAACGCACCTGCTACATTTTAGCAGTGTATGTTTGCAATATTTTCCGACTTGGTAGGTGATTATTTAGAAGTCTTCATGGATGACTTCTCGATCTTCGGGAGCACATTTGATGCATGCTTAAACCACCTGACTAAGGTCTTGCAAAGATGCATAAATGTGAATCTGGTACTTTCCTGGGAGAAATCACCTTTCATGGTACCAGAAGGACTAGTATTAGGTCACCTTATCTCTGAGAGAGGAATAGAGGTTGACTGTGCAAAGGTAAAGTTGATTTCTGAATTACCACTACCTTCGTCCGTTAAACAAATTAGATCATTTCTTGGGCATGTTGGTTTTTATCGCTGCTTTATAGTGGATTTCTAGAAAATAGCTCGACCTCTCACTAATCTCCTCTCTAAAGATGTAGACTTCCAGATCTCTGACGATTGTGTTTGTGCCTATACGACACTTCGTGATCTGGTCACCAAGGCACCAATATTGCAACCTTCGGATTGGTCTCACCCTTTTGAGATCATGTGTGATGTCTCTGATTATGTAGTAGGGGCTGTCCTTAGTCAAAAACTGAACAGGGAACCCATAGTCATCTATTACGCTAGCAAGACCTTAGATGAAGCTCAGAGGAATTACACCGTCACAGAAAAGGAATTGCTAGTTGTAGTATTTGCACTGGAAAAATTCAGACCTTATCTTTTAGGTTCCCACATTATAGTCTACATCGACCACACTGTAGTTCGACATCTTCTCGCCAAGAAGGACGCAAAATCTCGTCTGATTAGATGGATCCTACTTTTATAGGAATTTGATTTGGAGATTTGTGATAAGGCTGGAAACTAGAATGTGGTAGCTGACCACTATCTCGCCTTCCTTTTGAAGCGATTTCTCCTTCTTTGACTATTTCTGACCACTTCCTTGATGAGCAATTGCTGGTCATTCATTCTGATCTTCCCTGGTATGCTGACATTGTCAACAACCTAGGTTCTAGAATCCTCCCCACTGATTGGGTTCGACATCAAAAAGATAGACTTAGATCCAAGACCAAGCACTGTTACTGGGAAGAACCATGGCTTTTCAAGCATTACAATGACCAGATCCTTAGAAAGTGTGTTCCTGATAAGGAGATAGAAAGCATCTTGTCGTTCTGCCATGACCAGGCATGCGGCGGTCATTTCTCTGGCAAAAAGATTGCTGCAAAGATTTTGCAAAGTGGTTTTTTTTGGCCCACAATCTTTAAAGATGCACACAAATATAGCAGGGCATGTTCACGCTGTCAGTCTCTTGGCAGTATTGGCTGCCGGGACATGATGCCCTTGAACTCGATCATGATGTGCGAAATCTTTGACATTTGGGGCATTGACTTCATGGGACCTTTTCCCAAATCTTATGGCTTCGAGTATATCTTGTTGGCAGTTGAGTATGTTTCTAAATGGATAGAAGCCATCCCCTCGAGGACTAATGATCATAGATTTGTGACACAATTTGTTCAAGATTTCATCTTCTCTAGATTTGGGGTACCAAAAGCCATCATTAGTGATGGAGGGTCTCATTTTAGAAACACACATGTTTAGTCCCTACTTTAAAAGTATGGGGTGTCACATAAGATTTCTACACCATATCACCCTCAAACCAATGGACTTGTTGAATTGTCCAATTGGGAGATCAAGAAGATTTTGCAGACTACCATCCGACCAGATAGAAAGGATTGGTCTTCCTACCTTTTTGATGCGTTGTGGGCATATAGGACAGCTCACAAAACCCCATTAGGCATGTCTCCTTTTAGACTTGTATATGGGTTTAGACTTGTGTATGGGAAACACTGTCATCTTCCCGTAGAACTTGAGCACAAAGCCTATTGGGCCATCAGAAAATGTAACTTGGACCTAGAGAAGGCCGGTGATCATAGAAAATTACAAATTTTCGAGATAGATGAGTTAAGGAATGAATCTTATGAAAGATCAAGGATTTATAAGGATAAACTTAAGGCCTTCCATGACTGTCACATTCATAGGAAATCATTTCACCTTGGTCAAAAAGTCCTCTTCAACTCTAGACTAAAACTCTTTCCAGGGAAACTAAGATCAAAATGGACTGGACCTTTAAAAATCATGAGAATCTTTGACAATGGAGCCGTTGAGATCACTGAAATTGACAAATCTAAACCTTTCACTGTCAATGGACAAAGACTAAAACCTTTCATTGAGCTGCATGATCTCAAACTTGTCAATTCCACCATTTCGCTCCTACATTTTGAATTACCAACTGGGTTTACGCCTAGCTGAAGGCATTAAACTTAGCAAGACCTATCCTTGTATATAGCTATTTTTTTCATCTTTCTTACTTCTACCTTTATTTGCATTAGGTGTCTACCTTTACATTTTTAGCATACTTTCATGCATTTCACTTCCTAGCCTGACTGTTCACTCTGATCTTATATCAGACTTAAAATCGTCTGCACAGAGATTTTATCTCCTCATTCCGACTTCCTTCGTCACCCAGTCTAGGATAGTGAAAACAGAGCATGCATTTGCATCCACCCTATTCATTCAATGAGGACATTGCAACATTTAAGCATGGGAGGTGTAAATGGTGAAACCATTCAACTGAAATGCAATTGTAGACACACCTAGAGTTTAGTATTATAAAAAATGCTTAAGAAAGAAAGTTTCAAAGGCCAAAAATACAAAAAAATGATAAAACACAAAAACTCCAAAAATACAATAAGGGACATAACTCTATTGTCAAAGGAGGACTCCAAAGAAATTTCTAAGGAGAGAAAGAAAAAGTTGTAAAAGAAGAAAAATAAGTGTTTAACTATGATTTTCTAGCTGAAAACAAAAATAGAATAAGTGTTTATGGACATTCAACCTTTGCTGGTTTGACTTGCCGGGCCACTGTAGCTTGATTCAAGCTTTGGCTTAATACACTTTGAGCTTTGACAAGATAGACCGCAGTCACTCCTAACTTTAGGACATATTCTTGTACCTGAGTCACTAGTACAGGATTCGCTGGTTTGCTTTGACTTAGGAGTCTAAGTAACCTTGGTTTACACTACACAATGTCAGGAAAAACCATTTGAACCTGAAATTCAACCATAGTGTTCATTAGGGAAGGTGGAGTCCTTACCTGTGTGTGTAGGTACACTCTTTGTTCTAACCTTTAGTCTTGTGTCTAGGAGAAGCACTTTCCACAAAAAACTCACCCACCAAATAAGGTGTGCTCTACCAAATAAAGTTGTCGGAGACATACTAATAGAAAAAAAAAATCAGAAAAGTCTAAAAAGAAAGTTCTTGAGAATAAGTCAAGTATGTTCTCCAAGTCTGTAAATACAAAAGTTCCACCAAAAATGTTTTCAGGGTTCAATATAAATACCCTGTTCTTCCACCAAAAATTCTTTGAGCCACAAACACAATAAGAGTTGTGTTTGAGTACTCGTCATTCCTTGAGAGTCATCCGAAAACATCAATTGAAGTTAGGACCAACCTAGACTTAAAAAGAGGTGAAACCCTGGGATTGAGTTTTAGAATTCACTTGGTTAGTCCCGACTTATCACAAAGCATAGCCATAACCTTGTGGCATTCTGAGTCTCTGTAAAGCCCCCTGAGTCCTGGAATTCGACTTAAGGTTTAAATATCATGAGTCCTTGTTGGTTGAGAGATGGTCTATGTCATTTAAGTCTTGAGTTCTGGTGAGTCTTCCTCAATAATAAGGTTCTCACAATGTCCAAACCTAAACACAGTTGGTTTATCAGAAAAATCTTTCAGCTTAAAGATCATCTTCACACACTTAAGACTTCGAGAAAAATGGAAAGAAGAAAAGATATCTCTTCACATTTACCTTGCTGATACTTAAATTACTTTGCCTTTAATGAATTGCTCTGCTCACGGGTGACTTAAATGCATGCCCAGATGGCATGCGTGTGATATGGCGTGTGCCTTCGCGTCGGAGGATGGCGTTGGATCACGCGTGGGGAATCTCGACCGCTCGATTACGATCGGGCGAACCTATTGCATCTGACACTGTAGCGGGGCATGGTGAATCGCGGCTCCGTCTTGCGCTCGCTCCTTGAGTGCTCTTGACCTCACCATTACGCCACACCTGCGGCTGTGTTGCGAAGAGGAATTGTGCCCACGCGGTGAGGGTGGGCTCTTAGCCATTGGATCTTCATCCAACGACTGAGATCACTCGATGGGGGGGCCTTTGGAGATGTGCGAGCGACTTTGGGCACTCCAGATGGTGCCACGTGGTAGCATTTGGACCATCCACCCTTCATTGCTTGCAGAGGATGCCACGATTCTTGGATCGAGGTGGTTTCTACGTTGTCGGACTACGATCGTCGCTCCGGATCATTCGTACGGTTGGATTTTTCATCCGAAGTCCGTAAGGATGTCACATTGCATCCTAGCCATATAAAATGAAGGAATTAATATACAAAACATACAACTATCCTAAATGCCATGCAATGGATGTTTATGCAATATTTATAATATGATATGCAATGCTAAGCCTAAGAATTATCATAAGTAAGCAATTTATCATGAATCCATGTGTATTTATCATACCCCCATGCTTACTTTATGCTAGTCCCTAGCAAAATTAATCTAAATGCTATGTATAAAAGTAGAATCAGGGTTCGAGCTTTTAGGCAAAATTCATTGATTTCTTTAGAAAATCTCAACCCTAAGACCTAATTACAAAAACTCAATAGTACCCAGGTGCCTACCAGAATGCAGACCGTCCAAGCCCTCACCTTATTTAAGAAGAGAAGATACAAAAAAAAATTTCTTGTTTTTCTTCTTTTCTAATTTTTTTGTACTTTTAGAGTTTGAGAGTTCCGGGATAACTTTTTACGGCTACTCGACCCGCCCAAGACTCGAAAAGGACTCTAAGTGCTAAGTATCTTGTGAAAATAGTGAAAGACTCACTAGATGGCCCTTAAAACGGACTTTAGGTTTCTACTACCCTAGGTGACCTTACCTAGAGGTTTATCTTTTCGAACGGTAGCTTTCTTCCTACTTCTTTTATTTATGGGGTCAACACAAGGGTGAACCCAGTGTATATCTCTCCGATTTATTCTACTTCCCCGCTTCTTCCCTAAGTGTTTTGGGAATTATTGTGCATTTTTTGTGTGTTGGGTTCTGGACAACCAACCAATGGGTTGTTACCTACAGTAACTTACCAGCCATACTCATGCGGTGAAGTATGATTTTATTTATTTTTTATTTTTTTCTCCTTTTTCTATTTTTTTTCTTTTTGTTTTATTTTTTTTTAAGTAGGTGGCTTACTTGATCTAAGATTTACCTAAAGGTAGTACAATGAAAATGGTCTTGTGACTGGGCTCTGGACAACCTGCCGATGAGTTGTTACCACCAACAACTTGTCAGCTATACCACCCTAGATGGTTCATTAGCTACCCAATTTTCGAAGAAACCGTCAAAAAGTGAGTCAGTGCAAAAAAAGTGTGTAGATGCTTAGGCTTAAAGTCCCTCCAAATCAGAGGGTGGGTTGATAAGTTGCATACTTATCATCCCAATTTATTTACACACTTAAAATGAATTTTAATTGGCAAGGACTTGAGACTAAGTCCACATTCGAGTGGACACCCGTGCTAATTAAGCATGAAGACCTGAAGAGTCTAAGTGCTCAGGTCTTAAAGTATCAATTCCTAAAGTTTGCAACTCCTTTCTCGTCTCCTAATTCCAATTTTTTTTTATGGAATAAAAGAAAGTAGGAAATTACTATTACAGCTGACAAAACGGTTATAAGATATTTCCACCGCCCATGCTTATCTATTTCAATGTCATTATTCAAAATGAAAGTATGCAGGAGAGTAGAAGTGGAAGAATATCACCTGGTTTCCATGAGACTCTGATCAGCTTGGAATGGTCTTTACATGTGCTAAGTTTAATGCCTTTAGCTGGGCGATGATCAGCTTGCAGAAGTTAAGGCAAGGTAAGAGCAACCTTGTTTGAGACAGGTTTAGGGAGCACCTGGTCAACAAAGGGTTTGAGACAATGTTCGTTGATCATAGAAATATTACCCGTCTTTGGGTCAGAGATTTCGATGGCCCCATTAGAGAAAATTCGCTCAATAACGAACAGGCCGTCTCACTTAGACCTGAGTTTTCCAGGGAAAAGCTTCAATCGAGAATCGAAAAGCCATACCTTCTGGTTTGACTCAAAGCTCTTACGTGAAATCATCTGGTCATGGGGAGCTTTGGTCCTTGCCTTATAGATTCTGGTATTTTCATAAGCATCATTTTGAAGCTCCTCCAAC
Organism: Thalassia testudinum; assembly: GCA_037157565.1. NCBI lineage: Eukaryota > Viridiplantae > Streptophyta > Magnoliopsida > Alismatales > Hydrocharitaceae > Thalassia > Thalassia testudinum. Next base: position 2,372,081 of record JAZHRO010000028.1, read on the forward strand.
TCAGATAGTTGGAGTTTCCTGGTTTTCCCAGCCAACTCAAGGTCCACATTACATTTCCTGATGGCCTAAAATGCCCGGTGTTCAAGTTTATGGGTAAGTGACATGCCTTACCAAACACCAGATGGATCGGAGACATACCGATAGGCATTTTGTATGTTGTACGGTAGGCCCAAAGAGAATCATCTAGCTTTTGGGTCCAATCCTTCCTATCAGGCCTAACAATTTTCTGCAAAATGTTTTTGATCTCCCAATTGGAGACCTCAGCCTGTCCGTTCGTCTGAGGGTGGTAAGGTGTGGAAATCCTATGATTCACCACATATTTCCCTAGTAAATTTTGAAACTAGGCATGAGTGAAATGTGTGCCACCATCGCTGATAATTGCCATAGGAACCCCGAACCGACTGAAGATATTTTTCTTCACAAAATCGATGACCACCTTGTGGTCATTTGTCTGGGTGGGAATTGCCTCAATCCATTTGGACACATAATCAACAGTGACTAGAATATACTGGTGTCCAAATGAAGAAGGGAAGGGTCCCATAAAGTCGATGCCCCAAATGTCAAAAATTTTGACAAAAAGAATTGGTTCAGGGGCATCATATCTCTCTTAGCCATGTTCCCGAGTGCCTGCCATCAGGTGCATGACTTTGAGAATTCCTGGGCATCCTTAAATAATGATGGCTAATAGAATCTGGATTGTAAGATTTTTGCAGCCGACTTTTTCCCAGAAAAGTGTCCACCACACGCAGATGTGTGGCAGAACTCAAGTATGCTATGGAACTCAACTTCCGGGATGCATCGACGAATAATCTGGTCTACCCCGATGCGGTATAGCTCAGGATCGTCCTGAAAGTAATATTTGGCCTCAGACACAAGTCTATTCCGTTGTTGTTTGGTCTAATCTTCGGGGATTTGACAAACGGCCAAATAATTGACAATATCTGCAAACCAAGGGGTCCGGATACCCGAGACTGTGAGGATAGTCTCATCTGGAAAAGTATTAGAGATAGGGACATCCGAATGAGGAGAATCAATTAGGATTCTCAAGAGGTGATCCGCCACTACATTTTGTGCCCTGGCTTTATTCCTGATTTCAAGATCGAATTCTTGAAGCAGCAGAATCCAGTGAATAAGCCGGGGTTTGGCATTCTTTTTAGCCAAGAGATGTTTCAAGGCTGAGTGGTCGGTATAGATGATGACGCGAGAACCTAATAGATAAGCCCTGAATTTTTCTAAAGCGAAAACTATGATTAGCAATTCTTTTTCAGTAACGGTGTAGTTCTCTGGGCCTCGTCCAGAGTCATGCTAGCGTAGTAAATCACAGAGGGCTTTTTCTCAATCTTTTGATCCAAGACAGCCCCGACGGCATAATCAGATGCGTTAGCCATAATCTCAAATGGGGTTTAGACTGGTGGTTACAACACCAAGGCATAGGTGACTGCCGTTTTCAATAAATCAAATGCCTTACGGCATGATTCATCAAACTCGAATGGCATGTCTTTGGCTAGAAGGTTACTCAAGGGCCGAGCAACCTTCGAGAAATCCTTAATGAATCTTCTACAAAAACCTACATGCTCGAGGAAAGAGTAGATCTGTTTTACGGATGTGGTGGAGGAAGTCTAGGGATAGCATCCACCTTAGCTTTATCAACTTTAATACACCGACTAGAGACCACATGACCCAGGACAATGCCTTGCTCAGTCATAAAGTGGCTCTTTTCCCATCTAAGGACCAGCCGTGTTTTGATGCATCTCTGGAGGATCAATTCCAAGTTAGCCAAGCAGGGCTCAAAGGAATCTTTGAAAATGGAGAAATCATCCATGAACACCTCAAGACAATCCCCCACCATGTCAGAAAAGATGGCCAGCATTCACCTTTGAAAAGTCTCAGGCGCATTGCAAAGCCCGAATGGCATTCTACGGAATATAAAGGTTCCGTATGGACATGTGAAAATTGTCTTTTCTTGGTCTTCGAGATGGATAGGGACTTGGTTATATCCCGAATAACCATCCAGGAAGCAAAAATATTTTTGCCCAATTAACCTTTCAAGGATTTGATCGATGAATGGCAAGAGAAAGTGATCCTTTTTAGTGGCTATGTTCAGCTTCCTATAGTCAATAAAGACTCTCCAAGCAGAAGCTGAACAAGTGGTGAAGGTTTCCCCTTTCTCATTAGTCATAACGGTTATTCCCACCTTCTTGGGTACAATTTAAATGGGGCTAACCCACGGACTATCCGAGATTCAGTAAATAATCCTAGCATCAAGCCACTTGATTATCTCCTTCTTGACCACTTCTTGCATATTCAGGTTTAGTCTCCTTTGCATTTCACAAGAAGGGCAGGATCCATCTTCCATGAAAATACGATGATTACAATAAGATGGCTCGATCCCCCTAAGGTCATGGATGGTCCAACCAATTGCCTCATTGTTCTTAAGGACCTTAATTAACCTCAATTCTTGTTCCTTAGTCAAATCAACACTAATAATCACAGGCTGCATGTTTTCAGGTCCTAAGAACTCATATTTCAAATTTTTGGGCAATGGTTTTAATTCCAGCTGGGGTGGGTTTAGAATAGAAGGTAGGGAGAATGCTGATGAAGATTCATCAAGATGATCCAGTGGAAGAGGTTGGGAATGAACAAAATCAACAGCCTCTTTAGGATGTGGTAGGTCTACCATGGAGGGTTGTGGGTTGGGTTCACTAAAGCTGGTGGAGTCCTCGAGTGCACTGATTGTCATACAAGTCTCAAGATCCTGATCCTCAAGCTCCTAAATGAATCCACAATCCTCAAATCCTCTTATCGCCTTAAAAATATCCAGAGTTAATTTCTTATCCTCAAAGGTGATCTCCATACTACCACTTTCACAGTTTATGTTGGCCTTGGTGGTAGCTAGGAACAGATGCCTCAAAATGATGGGTGTGTTCCTCAAATCATTAGGTACATCCATGTCAAGGATGAGGAAATCTATAGGAAAATAGAAATCCTTGACCTTGACAATTACATCCTCAATAACACCTCTCAGTGTGGTGATCGATCGGTCCGCTAATTGTAGCATTACTGAGGTTGGCCTGAGTTCACCTAACCCAAACCTTTCATAAAGAGAAGTCGAGATTAGGTTGATGGATGCACCTAGATCCAATAGTGTTTCAAAAGTGTATTCCCCAATAATGCATGAGATCAAGGGGGCACCTGGATCTTTCTTCTTTTGAGGAAGGTGATGTAGCATCACAGAACTTACCTGCTCAGAGAGAATCACCTTCCTCAGAGTGGGTTTTCTCGGTTTATTCTTTTGGGTACATAGTTCTTTCAAAAATTTAGTGTAAGCCAGGATGTGCTTAATAGCATTGAGGAGCGGAATATTGATCTCTATGCTCTTGAATAAATCCAGGAGCTCCTCGTTGCTATCTAGGGTTTTCTTGGTTTTCAATAGGGCTTCAAGGAACAGAATATGGGTGGGATTTCCAATTTCCAGTCGTTGGGCCTTATTGTCTTCTTCAATCTCCTCCTTTCCTCTCTCAAGCTCCCAAGGGTTTTGGCATCTAGAAGGTAATTTAGGGTCCCAGGTTTGCTTTCCACTTCTCAAGGTGACAAAGTTTGCAGAGGCATACAAGTTTGGGTCTTGAGGTGGGTTAGTGAAGATTGGTGGTCCTTGGTTAGTCATGTAACTAGAATAAGAAGATGAGGGACCCTGCTCAACCACCTGAGCATGTGTGTGTGAGTCCCTTTGATTCTCGTATCCTTGGGCTTTATTGCCCTGATTTTACACGTTGCGTGGGTTGGGATGGTAGAGATCCAGGTTGTCGGGTGTTAGCAATTAACCCAGATTGCAAGTTATCTGTTGAATGGTGGATCACTACGCATTTGCAATTGGGTTTGAAAACCCGCCGTTGTAGCTCGAGTCGCGAAGAAATCCGTTCAACAAATAATATTTATACTGAAAAATCTGTAAAAAGATTCCAGGTCGAACACAGGGAGGCTACGTCGATCAAAATTCACAATTATATTTTTGTGTTTTTGTTTAAGGGGAGAAATAATCACAATGGAATCAATATAGACAATAAGAGAGAGAGAGAGAGAAAGAACAATCACTTGATATTGCATAATGTTTTTACAACTAAGAAAGCGAGAAATGATTACACTAGAAAGGAGAAATTATTACAACTAGAAAGCAAGAAATTCTACTCTAGAAAGCAGTAAAAAGAATGGGAGAGAGAAGTTATCCTCCTCGACGATCATTTGAAGGACGAGCAGGATGAGACAATGCCTGGAAGACGAGGAACGGAGTGGGAAGAAGGTGGATGAAGCAGGAGGAATGGGAATAAGGCAGCACGTCATCGTCGTCACGGGATCCGCTTCCAGAATGGGGGAGAAAACTTGGTTTTAGCTCTTAAGGAGCATCTCGGGTGTGGGACAAGCTTCTCTTAAGCTTTGGAGAGGGAGAGAAGAGAAGGAAGGGATGAGAAATTTGTGTGGTAGGGGTCTCCTTTTATAGTTGCAAGGAGTGGGGGCATTTTGAACATTACAACATTAAAAACATTAATTCAGGACCTTTAGTGATGGATTTATTTGTCACTAAAGGCCTAAACGTGGCCGACGTGCACGCACCGCTCGTGCACCCCTTTGCCTTCTCTCTCTCAATGCCTTCACACGTCCGCGTGAGCTCAGCCGTCCGATCAAGAGATCGTACGGCTTAAATTGCCCTCGCCAGCATCGTGCGCCCACGTACGATCAGGCGTTTGCGCTATGCGTCTGATCACGTGTGGGTGCTATTAGTCGATTTACGCCGCTTGATGTGAATCGCGTGGCTCCAATTGTTCGCCCATGCACAGTAGCTGCGGGATCGAATGCACGTCGCATGCTCGTGCAACCCACTTCACCACTGCGCTATGCGTGGGTTTGTGTCGCGCAGATGATTTTGCTCACGCTTGCTTGCGGCTGTTAGATCAAGATCCAACGGCCTAGATCACGCGTTGGAGACTCTTTGGAGAGGCAGCAGTGTTCCTGAGGGCTGGTTGGGTAGCTGGGATGGTGCCACATGGCACCATCTTGGCCGTCCATCTTCTACGTGTTGTAGATGGTGCCACGGGTGTTGGATTGGATCGATTTTCACACCATTAGGCTGTGATCGTCGATTCGAACCTATCCGTGCAGTCAGATTTTCCGTCTGAGGTGTGGATTAACACCATCTTGGCCCTTGATCTTTAGGGTTCCTCAGTCTCTATCTAGTGCTACGGATGTCTGATCGGGGCGATCTTGGGGTCGTTGAACTCTAATCGTCACCCTAATTAGATCTGTACGATTGGATCTTCGATTCGAGGCCCCAATTAAAAAGGTTCCCTGTCCCTGACCATAAAAGGAGACAATTACTATACAATTTATACAACTTGACCTAAATGCATGATTATGCATGTTATGACTATTTACAATGTATAATGCTAATGTGACACTAGGAACATGCATTAATAGACATTTTTTGTTAATCAGATATATGCACATCACACCCCCATGCCTATCTTTTGCTAGTCCCTAGCAAAAACTACATGCTATTTATAAAAGAATTAGGTTGGATTACTCAGGAAAAATCATTTTGAACATCAAGAAATTTTTACTTAGGACCTGAACTTTCAAAGACACAATAGCGCTTGGGTATCTGCCAAAATGCAGACTGCTTCAAGCCCTCACCTTATTCAAAGAAAAATCTCTTTTTCTCTTTTTCTTCTTTTCTAATTTTTTTGGATTTTTTGAGTTTAGGGTTACAGAGTGGCTTTCTACGGCCACTCAACCCACCTAAGATTTGATGAGAACCCTAAGTTCTAAGAATCTTTTTGTGAATGTGATAGACTTGTTGATCGGTAATTAGAATGGACTTCGGGTTTCTATGCCCCTAGGTGACCTTAAAAAGAGAGTTTTGCCTAAAGGTGTATCTTTACGACCGGTAGCTTTCTCCCTACTTTTATTTTTTAAGGGGTCAACACAAGGGTGAGTCTAGTGTATATCTCCCCAGCTTATTCTACTTGTCTACTTCTTCTTAAATGTTTAGGAATTTTTATGTGCATTTCTTGAGCTGAGTTCTGGACAACCGGTCGATAAGCTGTTACCACCAACAACTTGCTAGCCATACTCGTGCGGCGTGGTGTGGCTTATTTCTTTTGTTTCTTTTTCTTTCTTTTCTCCTTTTTTTTATTTTCTTTTTAACTTTCTTTTTCTTTTTGAGTAGGTGGCTTCCTTGGTCTAAGATTTACCTAAAGGCAGAAAGAAGAGAGTGGCCCAGTGACTGGGTTCTGGATAACCAACCTATGGGCTGTTACCCACGATAACTTGCCACCCATATCACCCTAGAAGGTTCATTAGATACCTAATTTCTGTTAAAACCGCCGAACAACGAGTCAGTGAAAAATAGTGTGTAGATGCTTAGACTTAAATTTTCCTCAAATCAAAGGGCGGGTTGATAAGTCGTGTACTTATCACACAAACTTTTTTAATCAAATTAAAATAGAATTTAGGATGGCGAGGACTCGATAACAAATCCACATTTTAATGGATACCCGGGTTGATTAAGCCCAAAGACCTGAAGGGTCTTAGTGTTCAGATCTTACTGTAATATTTTCTAAGATTGAAAGGTCCTAATGTTGAACGAGAATCTACGCTAACGTGTTTGGTTTTGGAAAACCCGTCGTTGTAGTTCGAAAGCGAAGGATTCGTGTTCAACAAATAAAATTTATACCGAAATAAGAATTCCGGGTCGAACACAGGGAGGCGAACGTTTGATTTAAAAACTTCGCGTTTCGTTTTTTATTTTGTCACGAAGAAATTCAATTTAAACTATCTAAGTATCTACAACAAATAAAAGAGAGAGAGGGAGTAAGAGAGAGAGAAAGAATACTATACATGGAAATCAAAATGAGATGTAGAATAGACAAGGAATTTATCATAAAAGAGTTCTTTCGTTACAACTAGAAAACATAAAACAATTACTCTAGAAAGCATTAAAAGAATGGAGGGAGAAATGTCCTCCTCGACGATCGCTCGGAGGACGAATAGATTACTCTAGAAAGCAGTAAATCTATACTAGAAAGCAGTAAAAAGAATAGGGAGAGAGAATCCTCCTCAACGGTCGCTTGGAGGACGAGCCGGACGGGACGACGCCTGGACGAAGGAGAACTAAGCGGGACGAAGGAGGACGAAGCAGAAGAACGGGAACGAAGCAGCACGCCGTCGTCGTCGCGGGATCCACTTCCGAAGGGGGACGAAAATTTGGACTTTATCTCGCGAGAAGCATCCCAGGTGTGGGACAAGCTTCTCTTGAGCTTTGGAGAGGTAGAGAGGAGAAGGAAGGGATGAAAATTTCGTATGGAGGGGGTCTCCTTTTATAGTTGCAAGGAGTGGGGGCAAAATGGACACTACATCTTCAAAATAATAAATAAGGGGTCTTTAGTGACGGATAAAACCGTCGCTAAAGCCCCGCCGTCGCCGTCGCCGCCGCGCCCACGCGCGCCCGCTCGGCTGGCCTGCGCGCGTAACGCATACGCACGTCCGCGTCGTCTCAGCCGTTCGATCGCGAGATCGGACGGCTTAGATCGCGTCCGCGCCCGCTGCGTAGCGCACCGCCCGCGTGTGATCGCGCGCCCACCAGAGCGTCCAATTGCGCGTCGGCGCTATCGGGCGCGCGCGGCCGTTGGATCTTCATCTGACGCTCGTGCGCGCCTGCTCGCCCGCGCCTTCCACCCCCTCACCGCGGCTCGAACCCGCGACCTCCGCTTCGCCCGCAGCTGCGTCGCCGCTGCGCTACGCGGGCGAAATGGTCGCGCGGACGTTTTTAAACGCGAGCGACCGCAGCCGTTGGATCGAGATCCAACGGCGGAGAGGAGGCAGTGCGCGGTCTTCACCAGACGCATGCGGCCGATTGGGCGGCTGAGATGGCGCCACGTGGCGCCATCTTAGCCGTCCATCTTCTGGAAGTTGTAGATGGTGCCACGGATGTCGGGTTGACTCGATTTTTGTGTCGTTGGGCTGCGATCGTCGATCCGAATTCATCCGTGTGGTTGGATTTGCCATCTGAAGTGCGGATTTACACCATCCTGGCCCTTGATCTTCTAGGGTTCCCCGGTCTCTATCTGATGCTACGGATGCCTGATTAGGGCGATCTTGGAGTCGTTGAACTCCAATCGTCGCCCTGATCATATCCATACGGTTGGATCTTTGATCCGAGGCCCCGATAAAATATTTGCCCTGTCCAAGCACATAAAAGGAGACAATTAACCTCCATTTTATTCAAACTACTCTAAATGCAAGATGATGCATGTAATGCAATATTTATATCATGAAATGCAATCCTATGCTTAAGAACATGCATAAATCGACATTTTAAGTAGTGTAAATGTGTTTACATCATACCCCCATGCCTATCTTTTGCTAGTCCCTAGCAAAAACTATATGCTATTTATAAAAGAATTAGGTTAGATTATTTGGACCTGAGTTATTTTCAATCATTAAGAAATTGTCTACTTAAGAACTGAACTTTCAAAGACACAACAGTGCCCGGGTATCAGCCAAAATGCAGACCGCCTCAAGCCTCGCCTTATTCAAAGAAAAATTTCTTTTTCTGTTTTTACTTTTTTTTTTTTTTTTTATTTTCAAATTTTAGGGTTTAAGAGTGGCTTTCTACGGCCATTCAACTCACCCAAGATTTGATGAGAACCCTAAGTTTTAAGCATCTTATTGTGATTGTGATAGACTCGTTGACCGGCAATTAAAATGGACTTCGGATTTCTACGCCTCTAGGTGACCTCAAAAAGAATTCTGCCTAAAGATGTATCTTTACAACCGGTAGCTTTCTCCCTACTTTTATTTTTTTAACGGGGTCAACACAAGGGTGAATCCAGTGTATATCTCCCCGGTTTATTCTACTTCTCCGCTTCCTCCTAAGTGTTTTGGGAATTTTTAGTGCATTTTCTGAGCTGGGTTCTGGACAACCGGTCGATGAGCTGTTACCACCGACAACTTGCCAGCCATACTCGTGCGGCGAAGTGTGACTTATTTCTTTTTGTTCTTTTCTCCTTTTTGATTTTTTTTTTTTTTTTTTAAGTAGGTGGCTTCACTGGTCTAAGATTTACCTAAAGGCAGCAAAAAGAGAAAGGTCCAGTGACTGGGCTCTGGACAACCTACCTATGGGCTGTTACCCACGATAACTTGCCAGCCATATCACCCTAGAAGGTTCATTAGCTACCCAATTTCCGTTAAAATCGCCAAACAACGAGTCAGTGCAAAGAAAGTGTGTAGATGCTTAAAACTCAAAATTCCCTTAAATCAGAGGGCGGGTTGACAAGTCGTGTACTTATCACCCAAACTTATTTATTCCAATTATAATAAAATTCAGGTTGGCGAGAACTCGAAAAACAAATCCACATTTTAGTGGATACATAGGCTGATTAAGTCCAAAGACCTGAAGGGTCTTTGTGTTCAGAACATAATATAGTATTTCTTAAGATCGAAAATTTTCTTAAACCCAAATTCTCTTTCCTAATTTTGATTTTTTTTTTTTATATAAAATAAAACAAATCTACGGAGCTGACGAATGAATTCAAAGATAAATATCCATCCCCCCATGCCTATCTAATGCAATGTCCTCATTGTATTAAAAAGACATAAAACAGAGTGGAAAGGCGTAGAAAGCACCTGAATTACGTGGATATCGGGTCCGCTCCGAGATGAAAATGAAAAAGAACTGTATATGTGCTGAGTTTAGTGCCTTCAGCTAGGCACACTATACAAAGAAAAGAAATGAAGAATTCACATGTGCAGGTCAGAATTAGAATGAACAGAAGAATCCTCTGACCTGTCAGCAGAGGTCCACAGATGTGGACCAGATTGTGGTGCAGACCCACACCCCATAATCGAGAATATCTTAGGTTCTGGATAAAAATTACCCAAAACCTAAAATCAGAATGCAAGCGGGGTCGGGCCTGCGATTTGTGAGGATGCAACCCAAGGCCAAAATGTCGGGTTACAGAGAATTGAAGCTCAAAAGGATAATCGTTAAATGTGTGCTTGAGTTTGACATCCTCGAAACAACTGTCGTAAGGGTTCTGATTTGATGGTTTCAGCTTAAAAGGAACCCTTCGACTCAATCTTCCATATCCTCCAAAATTAACTTCCCAAATTAGAACTTCCTCGCTCCTATCCTCCTCATTAAGTGTATCAAATTCCAGGACATCTTGTATATTCATCACCCCGTCTGGAATCTCCAAGTCTAAATGATGTGGCAGAATCAAAATTGACTTGGGTCTAATTATCTCAGAATTAGAATCATCAATAAGCTCAACAGGGTGTAACTGATAATCAGGGCATTGAATTGATTCCTCCAGAAAATGCGATTCTGGATCTGTATCGTGTGCCCTAATAAGATCAGTTTCATCAGTTATTGGGCTATCAAATGATCTATCAGCTTCCTCAGGCCCAATCGTCTCACAAAAATCGTGATTTGAAAACTCGTGTGAGACTTCGCAACTTGAATCTTCACCATCAAAGAAATCAGGATCTGTATCAATGTATGTCCCAAAATTAGTTGTCACTTTGTGTTCCCAGGAGACATACGTTTTCTCGTAACCCGGCTCAGGGATCTCAGGTGAAGAAATCAGATCATCCTTAATTGGTTGCTTTAATTCAATCTGGTCAGCTTCGTAACACGTGTCCCCCCCAACAGGTGCCTGAGCGGGTTCTGTCATTGGCTTTCCTGAAGAGAGTTCATCCTGGGAATTATTCCAAGATTGAATCAAAGCAACCACGAATCTCATCCTCAATTTCGCTAATTTCCCAAGTAGAAACTCACCCGGGTTCTTATCCTTAACATCCTGGAGCCAATCCAACAAAGACTTATTTAAATCATCAATCATTTCAATCAGGGGCTCCAATCTCTCAATGCAAGGTATTGGCTGAACTTCTAAAGATTGAATGATATTCCTCAAGTTAGCCAGAACCTTATCTTGAACCTGATTAACCTGAACCAAATGAGTTGGTTCAGGGTTGGGCGGGTTTGACATCAATGTAGAGGAATTAACGAATTGAGATTCGTTATACCCATCCTGATAATAGGTCATTTCAGATTGTTCAAAAGATGGAGATGACCTAAAGGCAGTGAAATCAGAGGATGGGTAAGGATCAGTGTATCCTTCTTGATTGTAGATCGCATTAGGTTGTTCATGAAAGGAGGACGATCTATAATCGATGCAACTCTGAGAAGGATAGAATTGAGAATCAAAGTGTTCAGGGTTAGACCCTAAACACGGGGGTCCGGAATTGTATCCCCAATCTGAATTATCCCAACTAACTGATGGTCGATTACAATACGAGTTGGGATAATCGTCATGTTGAGGATAATTTACAACAGGAGGGAAAGAGCGGGAATGCGTGAAATATGTGGAAGGATTCATGAGACACGGGAGGAAGAAAGGTGCCCTGCAATACAAACAATCAAACCTGTCCTTAAATGGGTTAGCCTACAGACCTACAGACTCTCAAAACCCGTTTTGAGATAAAGGAACGATTTGATCTACTTCTGTCTGTTCAATCCAACCAGTTAGAAGGAGGGACTGGGGAGAAGGTTCTTCCTTCGGCTTGCGCCTCCGGTTCCTAGTGTACCCCCCAGCCACGATCGTTTGACTCTGCTCCCATAGCTAGACATCAGATTGAACAGTAGAAACAGACTAATCGAAAATAATCTCGTTCTGAGTTCTGAAGAGCGAGTCCAATCCTTAAGGCCAACGTCTACTCTGTTTTATTTAGGGCTAGGTTTGAATGTGCTTTTGAATGTGATGGGCCCTTTAAATGGGTTGTGCCCTTAATGATTGATTGCTTTGTGTGTGCGTGCACAACCAGTGGTTTTCAAGCAAGATTATTTTTGATGTGGTGAATTTTAAGGTTCAAATCTTGCTTAGTAGCTTTTAGGATTCAACTTTAGGTGTTTTCAATCAAGTTTCATTGGCACACCAGGTTTTGCAAGCACAGGTGAAGATATTTTCCTTTAAAGTTTAAAAAGAATGTGGAGTGCCTGGTAGATCCCTAAGAGTTGATCCTAATTGGCAGCTACTTGATGAGTTGATTTTATTTGAAGTGGTGCGACCCAAACAACTCAAACAACTGGCCTGATGCACCACCTAATTAGGCACACAAATGATTACCTAATCTGATTTCTTACTCAATTATGTGTTTGGATGTGTGTACCGGCTCCTAAGATTGGTTTACCGGTTGAGTTAGAAAATCAGATGAGGTTGTGTACCTCTGTGAGATTTTTTTTTATTTTTTTCTTTTTTTAATGTGGGGGTTGGAGTGAGTATGGATGTCAAACAACAAACAATCTAACCTTAGAGTTTATAAGAACACCTAGGTTGATTGATGTTTGAATTATTATGTGATGAAATGAAATCTAATGGGTGGGAGGTGGGGGATAACTTACAAAACCTTTCACAGCACTTTACTCCGATCTACCGCTTTTGCCTGTCTCGAAAGAGTACCTGCAATTACAATAAGAAAGGAGAAAAGTGAGGTAAATGATTTGTAAGTTACAAAACGCAAAGAGAAATCAAAGAGCGTTGCCTCCCCGGCAGCGGCGCCAAAATGTTGAACGAGAATCTACGCTAACGTGTTTGGTTTTGGAAAACCCGTCGTTGTAGTTCGAAAGCGAAGGATTCGTGTTCAACAAATAAAATTTATACCGAAATAAGAATTCCGGGTCGAACACAGGGAGGCGAACGTTTGATTTAAAAACTTCGCGTTTCATTTTTTATTTTGTCACGAAGAAATTCAATTTAAACTATCTAAGTATCTACAACAAATAAAAGAGAGAGAGGGAGTAAGAGAGAGAGAAAGAATACTATACATGGAAATCAAAATGAGATGTAGAATAGACAAGGAATTTATCATAAAAGAGTTCTTTCGTTACAACTAGAAAGCATAAAACAATTACTCTAGAAAGCATTAAAAGAATGGAGGGAGAAATGTCCTCCTCGACGATCGCTCGGAGGACGAATAGATTACTCTAGAAAGCAGTAAATCTATACTAGAAAGCAGTAAAAAGAATAGGGAGAGAGAATCCTCCTCGACGGTCGCTTGGAGTACGAGCCGGACGGGACGACGCCTGGACGAAGGAGAACGAAGCGGGACGAAGGAGGACGAAGCAGAAGAACGGGAACGAAGCAGCACGCCGTCGTCGTCGCGGGATCCACTTCCGAAGGGGGATGAAAATTTGGACTTTATCTCGCGAGAAGCATCCCGGGTGTGGGACAAGCTTCTCTTGAGCTTTGGAGAGGTAGAGAGGAGAAGGAAGGGATGAAAATTTCGTATGGAGGGGGTCTCCTTTTATAGTTGCAAGGAGTGGGGGCAAAATGGACACTACATCTTCAAAATAATAAATAAGGGGTCTTTAGTGACGGATAAAACCGTCGCTAAAGCCCCGCCGTCGCCGTCGCCGCCGCGCCCACGCGCGCCCCTCGGCTGGCCTGCGCGCGTAACGCATACGCACGTCCGCGTCGTCGCAGCCGTCCGATCGCGAGATCGGACGGCTTAGATCGCGTCCGCGCCCGCTGCGTAGCGCACCGCCCGCGTGTGATCGCGCGCCCACCAGAGCGTCCAATTGCGCGTCGGCGCTATCGGGCGCGCGCGGCCGTTGGATCTTCATCTGACGCTCGTGCGCGCCCGCTCGCCCGCGCCTTCCACCCCCTCACCGCGGCTCGAACCCGCGACCTCTGCTTCGCCCGCAGCTGCGTTGCCACTGCGCTACGCGGGCGAAATGGTCGCGCGGACGTTTTTAAACGCGAGCGACCGCAGCCGTTGGATCGAGATCCAACGGCGGAGAGGAGGCGGTGCGCGGTCTTCACCAGATGCATGCGGTCGATTGGGCGGCTGAGATGGCGCCACGTGGCGCCATCTTAGCCGTCCATCTTCTGGAAGTTGTAGATGGTGCCACGGATGTCGGATTGACTCGATTTTTGTGTCGTTGGGCTGCGATCGTCGATCCGAATTCATCCGTGTGGTTGGATTTGCCATCTGAAGTGCGGATTTACACCATCCTAGCCCTTGATCTTCTAGGGTTCCCCGGTCTCTATCTGATGCTACGGATGCCTTATTAGGGCGATCTTGGAGTCGTTGAACTCCAATCGTCGCCCTGATCATATCCATACGGTTGGATCTTTGATCCGAGGCCCCGATAAAATATTTGCCCTGTCCAAGCACATAAAAGGAGACAATTAACCTCCATTTTATTCAAACTACTCTAAATGCAAGATGATGCATGTAATGCAATATTTATATCATGAAATGCAATCCTATGCTTAAGAACATGCATAAATAGACATTTTAAGTAGTGTAAATGTGTTTACATCACCTAATGTCCAAGTATTCCTTCCTAATTCAATTTTTTTTTATGTATATCTAAGAAAATAGGTAGAATTTACAAAAATTTCACAGAGCTAACAAAATAATTCAGAAATGAATCCACCCCCCATGCCTAGCTGATGTAATGTCCACATTGAGAATAAAAGACATGAAAGGAAAGGTAGAATGCATAAGATATCACCTGAATATGAAGCTCAGGTCAGCTTTGAGTTAGACTGTACAACTGCTGAGTTTAATGCGGTAAGCTGGGCGAAGTCCAGCCAAATAAGTCACAACATGGCCGGAGCAACCGTGTCTGAGCTGGGTTCTAGAATAGTATGGTCAATAACAGGTTTCAGATGTTGATCATTGACTTTGAATGAATTACCCGTCTTCGGGTCAGAGATCTGAACAGCTCCATTTGGAAATATCTGATCGATAATGAACGGGCCGTTCCATTTAAACATAAGTTTTCCGAGAAAGAGCTTAAGTTGAGAATTGAATAGCCAGACCTTCTGGTTCGGCTCAAAGCTCTTGCGGGAAATCAATTGGTCATGAAGAGCTTTGGTCCGAGCCTTGTAGATCTTGGCATTCTCATACGCATCATTTCTAAGCTCCTCCAACTCAGATAGTTGGAGTTTCCTGGTCTTCCCGGGTAAACTCGGATCTAGATTGCACTATTTGATTGCCCAGATGCCCTATGTTCAATTTTTACAGGTAAATGGCCCACCTTCCCATATACCAGACAAAATGGAGACATGCCGACGGGCATTTCATATGACGTAAGGTAGGCCCAAAGAGTGTCCTCAAGCTTTTGAGTCCAGTCTTTGCGATCAGGCCTAACCGTTTTCTACAGAATATTCTTGATCTCCCGATTGGAGATCTCGACCTGTCCATTTGTCTGGGGATGGTAAGGTGTGGAGATTTGATGATTAACCCTGTATTTTGCTAGAAAATTACAAAACTGGGCATTAGTGAAATGAGTGCCACCATCACTGATGATGGCTCTCAGAATCCCGAACCGACTGAAAATGTTCTTCTTGATGAAATCAATGACCACCTTGTGGTCATTGGTTTGGGTGGGAATAGCCTCGATCCACTTGGACACGTAATCAACAGCAACGAGAATGTACTGATGTCCAAATGAAGGGAGGAAGGGTCCCATGAAATTGATGCCCCAAACATCAAAGATTTCGAGGGGAAGAATGGGGTTTAGGGGCATCATATCTCTCTTAGTCATGCTCCCCAATGCTTGGCATCGAGAACATGAACTTGAGAATTCCTGGGCATCCTTGAATAAAGATGGCCAATAGAATCTAGATTGCAAAATTTTTGTAGTCGTCGTTTTCCCAGAGAAGTGTCCACCACATGCAGATGCATGGCAGAATTCGAGTATACTCTTGAATTCATTCTTCAGAACTCATCGGCGAATAATTTGATCAAAGCCGATGCGGTATAGTTTAGGGTCCTCCCAGAAGTAATATTTGGCCTCAGATTTGAGTCTATCCCGTTGTTGCTTGGCCCAATCCTGGGGGATTTGACCAACAGCCAAATAGTTAACGATGTCAGCAAACCACAAGGTTTGGACACCTTAAACTGTAAGGATGGTTTCGTCTGGAAAAGTATCAGCAATTAGAATGTTCAGACGAGAAGAATCACTTAGAAGTCTTGACAGATGACCTGCCACCACATTCTGTTCCCCGGATTTATCCTTGATTTCAAGATGAAATTCTTGAAGCAGAAGAATCCAATGAATAAGCTGGGGTTTGGCATCCTTTTTGGCCAAGAGATGTCTCAAGGTTGAGTGGTTGGTATATATGATGACGTGAGACCCTAAGAGATAAGTTCTGAATTTCTCCAAAGCAAATACTACGGCTAGTAATTCCTTCTCATTAACAATGTAATTCCTCTAGGCCTCGTCCATAGTTTTACTAGCGTAGTAGATGACAGAGGGTTTCCTATCAACTTTCTGACCTAAAATAGCCTTGACCGCGTAATCAGAAGCGTCAGTCATGATCTCAAAAGGCATCGTCCAAACCAATGGTTGCAACACCAGAGCACAAGTGACTGCCATTTTAAGAAAATCAAATGCCTTACGGCATGATTCGTTGAAATCAAATGACGTTTCTTTGGTGAGAAGATTTCTCAGAGGATGAGCAACCTTCGAAAAGTCCTTGATGAATCTCCTGTAGAATCCCACATGACCAAGAAATGATCGAATTTGTTTAACAGATATGGGAAGAGGAAGTTTGGCGATAGCATCAACCTTAGCTTTATCCACTTCGATTCCTCGTTTAGAGATTACATGACCCAAGATGATGCCTTCTTGTGTCATGAAATGACTCTTTTCCTAGCTAAGGATCAGTCTTGTTTTGATGAATCATTTAAGAATCATTTCAAGATTAGCTAGACAAGAGTCAAATGATTCTCCAAAAACAGAGAAATAGTCCATGAAGACTTCCATAAACTCTCCCACCATGTCAGAGAATATGGGCAGCATACACCTTTGAAAAGTTGCAGGTGCATTGCATAAGCCGAATGGCATCCTACGGAAAGCAAAGGTTCCGTAGGGACAGGTGAAAGTCAATTTTTCCTGATCCTTGGATGGATAGGAACTTGGTTGTATCCCGAGTAACCATGAAGGAAACAGAAGTACTTCTACCTGCTAATCTTTCCAAGATTTGATCAATGAAGGGCAAAGGAAAATGATCCTTCTTCGTGGCTGTGTTCAGCTTTCTATAATCGATACAGACCCTCCAAGAGGAAGCTGAACGAGTTGTGATAGATTCTCCTTTCTCGTTAGTCACAACAGTAATCCCGACTTACTTAGGAACAATCTGCACGAGACTTACCCAAGGACTATTAGAGATTGGATAAATGATTCCTGCATCAAGCCACTTAATAATCTCCTTCTTGACCACTTCTTGCATATTTGAGTTTAATCTCCTCTGCATCTGGCGAGAAGAGCAGGATACATCTTCCAAAAATATTCTGTGATTGAAATAAGATGGCTCGATCCCCCTAAGGTCATGAATGGTCCAACTAATTACTTCCTTATGTTCCTTTAGCACATTAATCAACTTAATCTCCTAGTCCTTTGTTAATTTAGCACTGATAATCACAGGGAGCATCTTATGTGGTCCTAAAATATGATATTTCAGATTTTCAGGCAATGGTTTCAATTCAAGTTGGGGTTGGTTGATGATTGAAGGTAAGGAAGATGCTGATGAAGACTCATCAAGAGGAAGAGGTTGAGAGTGAACAAAATCAATAACCTCTTCAGAAGATGGCGGATCTGCCATAGAGGGTTGCGGGTCCAATTTGTCATCAAAGGAGAAACTTTCAAATGCAGAAACCATCATACAAGTCTCAATATTCACATTATCGTCCTTAAGTTCCTCAATAAATCCACAATCATCGAATTTATTAATCGCCTTAAAAATATCCAATTTCATTCTTTGATCCCATGCTACCGGTTTCATAGTTATGTTGGCCTTGGTCGAAGCCAGGAATGGACGCCCCAGAATGATGGGTGTGTTCCTCAGATTTTCAGGTACATCCATGTCAAGGACAAGGAAATCTACAGGAAAATAGAAATCCTTAATCTTAACAATAACATCTTCAATAATGCCTCACGGATTTGTGACCGAACGATCCGCTAACTGCAGCATTACTAAAGTCAGCCAAGGTTCACCTAATCCAAACTTCTCGTAAAGAGAAGTCAGAATTAGGTTGATGGATGCACCCAAATCGAGCAGTGCTCTATCAAAAGTGTAATCTCCGATGACACAAGAAATCAAAGGAGCACCTGGATCTCTCTTTTTCTGAGGGAGGTGGTGCAGGATAGTAGAACTAGCCTGCTCAAAGAGTACCATCTTCCTCGGAACAGATTCTCTCAACTTACACTTCTGTGTACATAAATCCTTTAAAAATTTCACGTAAGCTGGTATATGCTTGGTAACATCAAGGAGCGGGATATTGATCTCAACATTCTTGAAAATATTCAGAAACTCCTCATTACTATCAACAGACTTCTTCTTCCTTGATCTAATCAAGGCCTCAGGAAAAGGAACATGAGTAGGATCTTCGGAATCAGGTTCCTGAGCCTTGATTTCTTCTCCAGAGTTCTCCTTTCTCTCCTCAGGTTCTTCAGAATTTGGTAAATCAGAACAGTGTGGTCGTATTTCCTGAGTTTGTTTACTACTCCTCAAGGTAACAGAATTAGCAGATGCATACGGGTTTGGGTCTTGCGGAGGGTTAGGAAAGATTGGAGGGGATTCATTAACCAAGAACCGTTGATTTACGAAAGAAGAAGAAGAGGAAAGACCCTACTCAACCACCTGAGCATGCACATGTGGGTTCCTCTGATTCCCATACCCATGGGCTTGATTGCCCGGATTCAGGATATTACGTGGGTTGGGTATAGGTTGAGATGGTAGAGATCCGGGTTGACGAGAATTATCTATTAGCCTGGTTTGCAAGTTGTCCAGCGAGGTTTTCATTTGTTGCATGAGCTAGAGCATAGATCATTGCATCTCTACCATTTGTCGATTCAAATCAGCCTGCCTACGGGTTGACGGGCATTCCAAGCTGGCTGATTAACCTGATTTGGGGGAACTGAGTGTAAACATGACCCTGACCCGTTGGTCGTTGTGGACGATAGTTGATGGGTCAGAATTGGGTCTGCTGCCCCAGGTTTTTCCAAGAGAAGTTAGGGTGGTTTCTCCAACCTAGACTATAAGCATTGGAGTAAGGGTTGGATCGAACATTCTCCTGTACAGCACAAACATCCTCATAGGGTGAGGATGGAGAGAAAGAAAGGGAAGGATCAGAGAAACTGGGATCAAAGGCCCCAGTTTGGAACTTGTGGGGTTCCGAATAATGCTGGCTCGTAGGTTGAGCTACATCAAGTTGATTCACGAACTCCTATCCAGAAGGAGCTCCGATGAATGGAATCCCGAATTCTGGGATTGAGTGGATCGAGAGTTGTTCATTGAGTTTCTAGCCATCCACTCCATTCTCTTAGCAACCAAGTCCACCTTATCAAGTTTATTACAAATCAATTCCATA
This sequence comes from Thalassia testudinum, assembly GCA_037157565.1. NCBI lineage: Eukaryota > Viridiplantae > Streptophyta > Magnoliopsida > Alismatales > Hydrocharitaceae > Thalassia > Thalassia testudinum. The sequence continues at coordinate 2,391,521 of JAZHRO010000028.1, forward strand.
TCGAACGAATGAGAGTCGTGGACTTCATTAACATTCGATCTAGGCTGCTGGGACCAGTTAAAAGTATCCATGGAGGCATGATTGATCGAATTCTAACTCATCTCAAACAAATCGTGTGCACTATCTGCATCTTTGTTGAGGAAATTGCCTCCGCAAGAAGCGTCCACGTGATTTCTGAGTTGCTCAGTCAACTCGTGGTAAAAAATCTACACGAGTTGCCATTTCGGCACCTCGTGGTGTGGACACCTCCGCAATAGGTCCTGGAATTGCTCCTAGGCAACATGAAACTACTCCCTCGACCACTGGGTGAATGTAGTAATTCCTCATCTCAAAGCAATGGTATGTCCGACAGGGAAGAATTTCTTCAGAAAGGTCAATTTTAACTCATTCCAAGTTGCAATTGGTCTTCCTATAGTCCTGTACCAATGAGTGGCTTCATCCCTAAGAGAGTGGGGGAAGAACCTCATGATCATTTGCTCCTCATTCACGTTTCACGCCTTGGTAGTCTGGACCAAAGTGGTCAAGTCCTCCAAGTGCTGAAACGGGTCTTCAGAGACAAGCCCATGGAAATGTTTGATTAGGTTTAACACCTGGGGCTTGATTTCTACGTCTCCGGCAGGAATCTGGACATCAGGACGTTCCCCGTAATTTGAAGGATCATAAAAATCCTTCAAGGGCTGAGCGCTCTGCATTCTCTGGAACCATTCTTGCATTCTTTGCATTTGTTCCAGCTGCCTTCGAAATACCTCCTATGGATCTTGAGGTAGAGGAGGCTATTGATCAGCCATGGGATCAATTTGGCGAAAATCCAATCTACGCCTCCTAGAATACTCTAGTGGTCCTTCCAATCGAGGATTCAATGACCTTCTTCCCAGCATAAACTAGGAAAAGGTCGGAAGGACTAGGGATAAGAACCCTGTAGCACAACAAAACAAGCCTATCCTTAATTAGGGTAGCCTAAGGATCTACAGACTCTCAAAACCCGCCTTAAGATTATAAACGATTTACTCTACCTGTGTCTGCTCAATCCAACCAGTTATAAGGATGGACTGGAGAGAAGGTTCTTCCTTTGGCTTGCGCCTCCAATTCCTAGTGTACCCCCCAGCCACGGTCGTTTGACGCTACTCCCCTAGCTAGACATCATATTGATCAGTACAAGCAGGTTAATTGTAAACAATCTTAGACTAGGCCCCAAGGAGCAAATCATTCTTTAAGGCCAATGTCTACTCGATTTTATTGAGACATAAAATTGTAGTGCTTATGGAATGTGGTGGGCCCTTAAAATGGATTGTGCCCTTAATGATCAATTGAGTATGTGTGAGTGCGTGCACAACTAGGGTTTTCAAGCAAGATTATTTGCGATGAGTAGATTTTAGAGTTCAAATCTTACTTAAGTAGCTTTTAGGGTTTAGAATTAGGTTTAATTCAATCAAGTTTGAGTCAAACTAGGTTTTTAAGCACGGGTGAAGATAATTTTCCTTTTGAAATCAGAAATAAAGTGGAGTGCCTGGTATGAACCTAGATTGAAAACCTAAGAGGAAGCTACTTGGTGAGTTGATTTTAGGTTGAGTCGTGTGGCCCAAACAACTCAAACAATTGGCCATAATTGCACCATTGAGTTAGGCACACAAAAATGACTAACCTAGAATGATTTCTACACTTTTATGTGTTGATTTGTGTGTATCGGTTCCACAGATCAAAATCCGATTGAGTAGAAGAAAATAAATTAGGTTAAGTGCCTTGAATGTGGGTGTATGTTATGTGTAGGTTGAATTACCCCACAAGAAATTATCTTTTTGTTTTTTTTATATATATGCGAGGGTGAAATGAATGCGGGTGGAAATCCAAACAACCAAACTAATCCTAGGATTTATGGAAACACCTAGGTTAATTGGAGCTTAAATTAATGTGATGAAATGAAATCTATGGAGGGGGAAGAATGGGGAGCACTTACAGTCATCTTCAACTGCACTTTACTCCAATCTACCACTTGACAATTCCCTGATAGAGGTATATACAAAATAATAGACATGAGATAGAGCAAGTTAGAAAACAGTAAAGTGCGCGAAATGTGAAAAGAAGATAGGAAAATCGTTGCCCCCCGGCAATGGTGCCAAAATGTTGAATGGTGGATGACTACACGTTCGCAATTAGATTTGAAAACCTGTCGTTGTAGTTTGAGTCGCGAAGAAATCCATTCAGCAAATAATATGTATACCAAAAAATCTGTAAAGAAATTTCGGGTTCAACACAGGGAGGCTACGTCGATCAAAATTCGCAATTATATTTTTGTGTTTTTGTTTAAAGGGTGAAATAATCACAATAGGATCAATATAGACAATAACAGAGAGAGAAAGAACAATCACTTGATATTGCATAATGTTTTTACAACTAAGAAAGCGAGAAATGATTACACTAAAAAGTGAGAAATTATTACAACTAGAAAGCAGGAAAATTCTACTCTAGAAAGCAGTAAAAAGAACGAGAGAGAGAAGTTATCCTCCTCGACGATCGCTTAGAGGATGAGCCGGATGGGACAACGCCTGGAAGATGAGGAACGAAGTAGGAAGAAGGAGGACAAAGCAGGAGGAATGGGAATGAGGCAGCACGTCGTTGTCATTGTGGGATCCACCTCCAAAACGGGGGTGAAAACTTGGTTTTAGCTCTTGAGGTGCATCTCGGGTGTGGGACAAGCTTCTCTTAAGCTTTGGAGAGGGAGAGAAGAGAAGGAAGGGATGAGAAATCTGTATGGTAGGGGTCTCCTTTTATAGTTGCAAGGAGTGGGGGCATTTTGGACATTGCAACATTAAAAACATTAATTTAGGACCTTTCATGATGGATTTATCCGTCACTAAAGGCCTGAAAGTGGCCGACGTGCGCACGCTGCTCACGTGCCCTTTCGCCTTCTCAACGCCTTCGCATGACCATGCGTGCTCAGCCGTCCGATTAAGAGATCGGACGGCTTAGATCACCCTCGCCAGCGCCGCACGGCCACGTGCGATCAAGCATTTGCGCTGCGTGTCTGATCGCGCTTGGGCGCTATTGGTCGATCTGTACTGCTCGATGCGAATCGCACATCTCCAATTATGCGCCCGCACACAGCAGCTATGGTATCGAATGCACGTCGCGTGCTCGCGCAATGCGCTTGACCACTGCACTATGCATGGGTTTGTGTTGCGGGGATGATTTTACGCACTCTTGCTTGAGGTCATTGGATCAAGATCCAATGGCCTAGATTGCACATTGGAGACTCTTTGGAGAGGCAACGGCAGTCCTAAGGGTCGGTTGGGCGGCTGGGTTATGGCCACGTGGCACCATCTTGGCCATCCATCTTCTACGTGTTGTAGACGGTGCCACGGGTGTTGGATTAGACCGATTTTCACGCCATTAGGCTACGATCATCGATCCGGACACATCCGTGCAGTCGGATTTCTCGTATGGGTGTGGATTAACACCATCTTGGCCCTTGATATTTAGGGTTCCTCGATCTCTATCTGGTGCTACAGATGTCTGATCAGGGTGATCTTGGAGTCGTTGAACTCCAATCGTCGCCCTCATTAGATCCATACGATTGGATCTTCGATCCGAGGCCTCGATTAAAAAGTCGCCCTGTCCTTGACCATAAAAGGAGACAATTACTATACAATTTATACAACTTGACCTAAATGCATGATTATGCATGTTATGCATTATTTACAATGTATAATGCTAATGTGACACTAAGAACATGCATTAATAGACATTTTAGGTTAATTAGATGTATGCACATCATTATCCAATGATGTCTTCATTTGTTGCATAAGCTAAAGCATGGTCCCTTGCATTTCCACCATCTGCCGGTTAAAATCAGCTTGCCCTACGGATTGTTGGGCATTCCAAGATTCCTGAGTAACCGATCTTGGGGGCAACTGGGTGTATACTTGACCCTAACCCATAGGTTTTTGAGATGCATAGTTGCTAGGTCGAGTTTGGGTCTGTTGCCCCTGATTTTTCCAGGAGAAGTTAGGGTGGTTCCTCCATCCTGAGTTATAAGTGTTGGAATACGGGTTGGACCTAACATTCTCTTGCATTGCATATGCATCCTTGTATGACAAGGATGGAGAGAAGGAAGGATTAGAAAAACTAGCATCAAAGGCCCCAGTTTGGAACCCATAAGGTTCTGAGAAATCCTGGCTCACAGGTTGAGCTGAATCAGGTTGGTTCACGAATTCCCACCCCGTGGGAGCTCGTGAGGAATGGAATCCCAAATTCTGGGATTAAGTGGGTATAGAAGTGTTTCCTGAATTCCCAGACATCCATTCTTCCATTTTTTTAGCAACCAAGTCCATTTTATCCAGTTTATTACAAATTAATTCCATGTCAAATGAATGAGAATCCTGGATCTCATTAGCACTTGACCTAGGTTGTTGGGACCAGTTGAATGCATCCATGGAGGCGTGATTAATTGAGTTCTCTCTCATTTTCTCAAACAGGTCATATGCGCTATCTGCATCCCTGTTGAGGAAATTGCTTCCGTAGGAGGCATCCACATGATTACGGAGTTACTCAACCAACCCGTGATATAAAATCTACATGAGTTGCCATTTCGGCACCTCGTGGTGTGGACACTTCCTCAAAAGTTCCTGGAATCGCTCCCAGGCACCATGAAATGGTTCCCCCGTCTGCTGGGCGAAAGTGGTAATCTCCAGTTGCAAGGCATTGGTCCTTCTAATAGGAAAGAATTTCTTCAAGAAAGCTGACTTAAGAGCAGCCCAAGTTTCAATCGACCTTCCTATAGTCCGATACCAATGTGGGACCTTATCCTTGAGAAAGTGGGGGAAAAGCCTCATGATCATTTGCTCTTCACATTCCTTGCTCTAGTGGTCTGAACCAAAGTGGTCAGATCCTCCAGGTGCTAGAATGGGTCCTCCGAGCCAAGCCCATGGAAATGCTTAATCAAACTTAAGACTTGAGGCTTGATTTCTATGTCTCCAGTGGGAATCATGATGCCAGGACGTTCCCATAGTTTGAAGGATCGTAAAAATCCTTCAAGGGCCGAGTGCCCTAACCATGCATACGTTGGAACCATTACTGCATCTGCTGCAATTCTTCCAACTTCCTCTGAATCAGCTCCTACTGGTTCAGGGGTGGGGGAGGTGGTTGTTGATTGTTGAAGCTATGAGTTACTACACTAACGTATTTGGTTTTGAAAAACCTGTCGTCGTAGTTTGAAAGCGAAGAACTTGTGTTCAACAAATAAAATTTGTACTGGAATAGAAATCCTGGGTCGAACTCAAGGAGGCTTCGTCGATCTATATTCACAATTATATTTTTTGAGTTTTTGTTGAAAAGCAAAGTGACGTAATTACAATGAAGCAATATTAACAATCAGAATAAACGAGAGGGAGAGAGAAAACATGCACTCAATATTTCAAAATGTTTATACAATAAAACTAGAGAAGAATTACACTAGAAAGCAGGAAATCTATTACACTAGAAAGTAGGAAAATTCTACTCTAGAAAGCTGAAAAGAGGAATGGGAGAGAGAAGTTATCCTCCTCGATGATCGCTTGGAGGACGAGCCGGATGAGACACCACTTGGAAGACAGAGGATGGAGCGGGAAGAAGGAGGTCGAGGTAGGAGGAATGAGAACGGGACAGCACGTCGTCATCGTTGTGGGATCCGCTTTCGAAATGAGGGCGAAAAATTGACTTTATCTCTCGAGGAGCATCCCAGGTGTGGGATAGGCTTCTCTTGAGCTTCGAAGAGGGAGAGAAGAGAAGGAAGGGATGAAAATTTTGTATGGAGGGGGTCTCCTTTTATAGTTGCAAGGAGTGAGGGCATTTTGATCTTTACAATTTCAAAATATTAAATAAGGGGTCTTTAGTCACGGAATTAAGTGTCTCTAAAGCCCAGGTCGTGGGCGACGTGTGCCGCGCCTGCCGCCTGCTCACCTCCCGCGCCGTCCAGGTTCATCAAATCTCGGTCGTTCGATCATGAGATCAAATGACTAAGATTTCATAACTGCAGCGCCTCAACGTGCTCTTAGCACGTGCGATCCCGTGTTACGCGCGGGTGTGCGCTGAGGCGCTGCGGTTATTTGTTTCTATTCAACCAGGTTATGATATGTGGAACTGGTACACAGAAAGCAACACACTAAAGAGTAGAAATCATTCTAGGTTAACCATCTCTGTGTACCTAACTTAGTGGTGCATTTGTGACCAGTTGTTTGAGTTGTTTGGGCCGCACCACTCTACTTAAAATCAACTCATCAAGTAGCTCCTCCTTAGGGTTTTCAATCTAGTCTATTCCAGGCACTCCACTTTATTTCTGGTTTTAAAGGAAAGCAATCTTCAACCGTGTTCGACAACCTGGTTTGCCCCAAAACTTGATTGAAATCAACCTAATTTTAAACCCTAAAAGCTACTTAAGCAAGATTTGAACATTAAAATCCACACATCAAAAATAATCTTGCTTGAAAACCCTGGTTGTGCACGCACTTACACAATTCTCAATTAATCATTAAGGGCACAACCTATTTTAAGGGCCAATCACATTCTAATGTAAACACATTTACACTACTTAAAATGTCGATTTATGCATGTTCTTAAGCATAGGATTGCATTTCATGATATAAATATTGCATAACATGCATCATCTCGCATTTAGAGTAGTTTGAATAAAATGGAGGTTAATTGTATCCTTTTATGTGCTTGGACAGGGCAAACATTTTATCGGGGCCTCGGATCAAAGATCTAACCGTATGGATGTGATCAGGGCGACGATTGGAGTTCAACGACTCCAAGATCGCCCTAATCAGGCATCCATAACATCATATAGAGACCGGGGAACCCTAGAAGATCATGGGCCAGGATGGTGTAAATCCACACTTCAGATGACAAATCCGACCGCACGAATGAATTCGGATCGACGATCGCAGCCCAATGACACAAAAATCGAGTCAATCCGACATCCGTGGCACCATTTACAACTTCCAGAAGATGGACGGCCAAGATGGCGCCACGTGGCGCCATCTCAGCCTCCCAAACGGCCACTGGCATTTTGTGAAGGCCCCCGCCCAATCGCTCTCCGCCGTCAGATGGAGATCCAACGGCTGTGGCCGCCTGGCGCTTAAAACGTGCGCTCGACCATCCGCGCCCCGCAGCGCAGCGGTCGAGCGCGCTTACGCGAGTGCGGGGCGCGGGTTCGAGCCGCGGTGAGGGGATTGGAGGCGCGGGTAATTGAGGCGCGTGGAGTGTCGAATGGAGTTCGTGCGGTCGTGGACGCTCGATAACGCCGACGCGCGATTGGATGCCCCGCGTAACGAGCGATCGCACGCGCAGGCGGGCGGGTTGCAGCGGGCGCAGACGCGATTTAAGCCGTCCGATCTCACGATCGGATGGCTGAAAAGCGCTGGACGTGCACGAGTGTTGAGGAGCGGGCAGCTGAGGAGGCGCGCATGGGCGTGGCGGCGACGGCCACGTCCGGGCTTTAGTGACCGATTTATCCGTCACTAAAGACCCCTTATTTATTATTTTGAAGATGTAATGTCCATTTTGCCCCCACTCCATGCAACTATAAAAGGAGACCCCCTCCATATGAAATTATCATCCCTTCTTTCTCCTCTCTACCCCTCCAAAGCTCAAGAGAAGCTTGTCCCACACCCGGGATGCTTCTCGCGAGATAAAGTCCAATTTTCGTTCCCCTTCGGAAGTGGATCCCGCGACGACGACGGCGTGCTGCTTCGTTCCCGTTCTTCTGCTTCGTCCTCCTTTGTCCCGCTTCGTTCTCCTTCGTCCAGGCGTCGTCCCGTCTGGCTCGTCCTCCAAGCAACCGTCGAGGAGGATTTCTCTCTCCCTATTCTTTTTACCACTTTTTAGTATAGATTTACTGCTTTCTAGATTAATCTACTCATCCTCTATGCAACCGTCGAGGAGGACATTTCTCCCTCTATTCTTTTAATTCTTTCTAGAGTAAATTTATCGCTTTCTAGAGTAATTGTTTTATGCTTTCTAGTTGTAATGAACAATCTCTTCAATGCAAAAATTCCTTGTTTATTCTACATCTCATTTTGATTTCTCTGTGTAATATTCTCTTTCTCCCTTACTCTCTCTCTCTTCTATTTATTATAAATAATTAGATAGTTCTAAATTGAATTATTCTGTAACAAATAAAAAGAAACGCGTAGTTTTTAAATCAAACGTCCGCCTCCCTGTGTTCGACCCGGAATTTTAATTTCGGTATAAATTTTATTTGTTGAACATGAATTCTTCACTTTCGAACTACAACGACAGGTTTTCCAAAACCAAACACGTTAGTGTAGGTTCGTAACCGTTCAACATTTTGGCGCCGTTGCCGGGGAGGCAACGATCTTTGATTTCTCGTCGCGTTTTGTAAGTTACAAATCATTTACCTCACTTTTCTCCTTTCTTATTGTAATTGCAGGTACTCTTTCAAGACAAGCAAAAGCGGTAGATTGGAGTAAAGTGCTGTAGAAGGTTTTGTGAGTTACCCCCCACCTCCCACCCATTAGATTTCATTTCATCACATAATAACTCAAACATCAATCAACCTAGGTGTTTTTATAAACTCTAAGGTTAGATTGTTTATTGTTTGACACCCATACTCACCCCAACCCCCACATTAAAAAAAAAAATCTCTCACAAAGGTACACAACCTCATCTGATTTTCAAACTCAACCGGTAAACCAATCTTAGGAGCCGGTACACACATCCAAACACATAATTGAGTAGAAATCAGATTAGGTAATCATTTGTGTGCCTAATTAAGTGGTGCAACAGGTCAATTGTTTGAGTTGTTTGGGCCGTACCACTTCAAATAAAATCAACTCATCAAGTAGCTGCCAATTAGGTTCAACTCTTAGGGATTTACCAGGCACTCCACATTCTTTTTAAACTTTAAAGGAAAACATCTTCACCTGTGCTTGTAAAACTTGGTGTGCCAACGAAACTTGATTGAAAACACCTAAAGTTGAATCCTAAAAGCTACTAAGCAAGATTTGAATCTTAAAATTTACCACATCAAAAATAATCTTGCTTGAAAACCACTGGTTGTGCACTCACACACGAATCAATCATTAAGGGCACAACCCATTTAAAGGGCCCATCACATTCCAAAGCACATTCAAACCTAGCCCTAAATAAAACAGAGTAGATGTTGGCCTTAAGGATTGGACTCGCTCTTCAGAACCCAGAACGAGATTATTTTCGATTAGTCTATTTCTACTGTTCAATCTGATGTCTAGCTAGGGGAGTAGAGTCAAACGATCACGGCTGGGGGGTACACTAGGAACCGGAGGCGCAAGCCGAAGGAAGAACCTTCTCCACAGTCCCTCCTTCTAACTGGTTGGATTGAATAGACGGAAGTAGATCAAATCGTTCCTTTATCTCAAGACGGGTTTTGAGAGTCTGTAGGTCTTTAGGCTAACCTATTTAAGGACAGGTTTGATTGTTTGTATTGCAGGGCACCTTTCTTCCTCTCGTGTATCATGAATCCTTCCACATATTTCACGCATTCCCGCTCTTTCCCTCCTGTTGTAAATTATCCTCAACATGACGATTATCCCAACTCGTATTGTAATCGACCATAAGTTAGTTGGGATAATTCGGATTGGGGATACAATTCCGGACCCCCGTGTTTAGGGTCTAACCCTGAACACTTTGATTCTGATTTCTATCCTTCTCAGAGCTACATCAATTATAGATCGTCCTCCTTTCATGAACAACCTAATACGATCTACAATCAAGAAAGATACACTGATCCTTACCCATCCTCTGATTTCACTGCCTTTAGGTCATCACCATCTTTTGAACAATCTGAAATGACCTATTATCAGGATGGGTATAACGAATCTCAATTCGTTAATTCCTCTACATTGATGTCAAACCCGCCCAACCCTGAACCAACTCATTTGGTTCAGGTTAATCAGGTTCAAGATAAGGTTCTGGCTAACTTGAGGAATATCATTCAATCTTTAGAAGTTCAGCCAATACCTTGCATTGAGAGATTGGAGCCCCTGATTGAAATGATTGATGATTTAAACAAGTCTTTGTTGGATTGGCTCCAGGATGTTAAGGATAAGAACCCGGGTGAGTTTCTACTTGGGAAATTAGCGAAATTGAGGATGAGATTCGTGGTTGCTTTGATTCAATCTTGGAATAATTCCCAGGATGAACTCTCTTCAGGAAAGCCAATGACAGAACCCACTCAGGCACCTGTTGGGGGGGACATGTGTTACGAGGCTGACCAGATTAAATTAAAACAACCAATTAAGCATGATCTAATTTCTTCACCTGAGATCCCTGAGTCGGTTTACGAGGAAACGTATGTCTCCTTGGAACACAAAGTGACAAATGATTTTGGGACATACATTGATACGGATCCTGATGGTGAAGATTCAAGTTGCGAAGTCTCACGCGAGTTTTCTTAACACGATTTCTGTGAGACGATTGGGCCTGAGGAATCTGATAGATCAATTGATAGTCCAATAACTGAGAGCGCTGATCTTATTAGGGCACACATTACGGATCCAGAATCGCATTTTCTGGAAGAATCAATTCAATGCCCTGATTATCAGTTACACCCTGTTAAGCTTATTGATGATTCTAATTCTGAGATAATTAGACCCAAGTTAATTTTTATTCTGCCACATCATTTAGACTTGGAGATTTTAGACGGGGTGATGAATATACAAGAGGTCCTGGAATTTGATATGCTGAATGAGGAGGATAGGAGGGGGGAAGTTCTAATTTGGGAAGTTAATTTTGGAGAAAATGGAAGATTGAGTCGAAGGATTCCTTTTAAGCTGAAACTATTAAATCAGAACCCTTACGACATTTGCTTCAAGGATGTCAAACTCAAGCACACATTCAACGATTATCCTTTTGAGCTTCAATTCTTTGTAACCCGACTTTTTGGTCTTGTGTTGCATCCTCATAAATCGCAGGCCCGACCCCGCTTGCATTCTGATTTTAGGTTTTGGGTAATTTTTATCCAGAACCTAAGATATTCTCGATTATGGGGTGTGGGTCTGCACCACAATCTGGTGCACATCTGTGGACCTTTGCTGATAGGTCAGAGAATTCTTCTGTTCATTCTGATTCTGACCTGCACTTGTGATTTCTTCATTTCTTTTCTTTGTATAGTGTGCCTAGCTGAAGGCACTAAACTCAGCACTTATACAGTTCTTTTTCATTTTCATCTTGGAGCAGACCTGATATTCACGCAATTTAGGTGCTTTCTTTGCTTTTCCACTCTGTTTTATGTCTTTTTAATACAATGAGGACATTGCATTAGATAGGCATGGGGGGGTGGATATTTATCTCTGAATTCATTCGTTAGCTCCGTAGATTTGTTTTATTTTGATTAAAAAAAAAATCAAAATTAGGAAAGAGAATTTGGGTTTAAGAAAATTTTCAATCTTAGGAAAAACTATATTAAGATCTGAAGACAAAGACCCTTCAGGTCGTTGAACTTAATCAGCCCGTGTATCCACTAAAATGTGGATTTGTTTTTCGAGTTCTCGCCAACTTGAATTTTATTTTAATTGGAGTAAATAAGTTTGGGTGATAAGTACACGACTTATCAACCCGCCCTCTGATTTGAGGGAATTTCGAGTCTTAAGCATCTACACACTTTCTTTGCACTGACTCGTTGTTCGACGATTTTTACTGAAATTGGATAGCTAATGAACCTTCTAGGGTGATATGGCTGGCAAGTTATCGTAGGTAACAGCCCATAGGTAGGTTGTCCAGAGCCCAGTCACTGGACCTTTCTCTTTTTGCTGCCTTTAGGTAAATCTTAGACCAGGGAAGCCACCTACTTAGAAAAAGAAAAAAAAATCAAAAAGGAGAAAAGAACAAAAAGAAATAAGCCACACTTCGCTGCACGAGTATGGCTGGCAAGTTGTCGGTGGTAACAGCTCATCGACCGGTTGTCCAGAACCCAGCTCAGAAAATGCACTAAAAATTCCCAAAACACTTAGGAAGAAGCGGAGAAGTAGAATAAACCGGGGAGATATACACTGGACTCACCCTTGTGTTGACCCCGTTAAAAAATAAAAGTAGGGAGAAAGCTACCAGTTGTAAAGATACACCTTTAGGCAGAATTCTTTTTGAGGTCACCTAGAGGCGTAGAAATCTGAAGTCCGTTCTAATTGACGGTCAACGAGTTTATCACAATCACAGTAAGGTGCTTAAAACTTAGGGTTCTCATCAAATCTTGGGTGAGTTGAATGGCCGTAGAAAGCCACTCTTAAACCCTAAAATTTGAAAATCCAAAAAAAATTAGAAAAGAGTAAAAAGAGAAAAAGAAAATTTTCTTTGAATAAGGCGAGGGCTTGAGGCAGTCTGCATTTTGGCTGATACCCGAGCACTGTTGTGTCTTTAAAAGTTCAGTTCCCAAGTAGATAATTTCTTAATGATTGAAAATAACTCAGGTCCAAATAATCTAACCTAATTCTTTTATAAATAGCATATAGTTTTTGCTAGGGACTAGCAAAAGATAGGCATGGGGGTATGATGTAAACACATTTACACTACTTAAAATGTCTATTTATGCATGTTCTTAAGCATAGGATTGCATTTCATGATATAAATATTGCATAACATGCATCATCTCGCATTTAGAGTAGTTTGAATAAAATGGAGGTTAATTGTCTCCTTTTATGTGCTTGGATAGGGCAAACATTTTATCGGGGCCTCAGATCAAAGATCCAACCGTATGGATGTGATCAGGGCGACGATTGGAGTTCAACGACTCTAAGATCGCCCTAATCAGGCATCCATAACATCAGATAGAGATCAGGGAACCCTAGAAGATCAAGGGCCAGGATGGCGTAAATCCGCACTTCAGATGACAAATCCAACCGCACGGATGAATTCAGATCGACGATCGCGGCCCAACGACATAATAATCGAGTCAATCCGACATCCGTGGCACCATCTACAACTTCCAGAAGATGGACGGCCAAGATGGCGCCACGTGGCGCCATCTCAGCCGCCCAAACGGCCACTGGCATTTTGTGAAGGCCCCCATCCGATCGCTCTCCACCATCAGATGCAGATCCAACGGCTGTGGCCGCCCGGCGCTTAAAACGTGCGCTCGACCATCCGCGCCCCGCAGTGCAGCGGTAGAGCACGCTTACGCGAGCGCGGGTTCGAGCCGCGGTGAGGGGATTGGAGGCGTGGGTAATTGAGGCGCGTGGAGCGTCGGATGGAGATCATGCGGTCGTAGGCACCCGATAGCGCCGACGCGCGATTGGACGCCCCGCGTAACGCGCGATCGCACGCGCAGGCGGGCGGGTTGCAGCGGGAGCGGATGCCATTTAAGCCGTCCGATCTCGCGATCGGACGGCTGAAAAGCGCTGGACGTGTGCGAGCGTTGAGGAGCGGGCAGCCGAGGAGGCGCGCGTGGGCACGGCGGCGACGGCCACGCCGGGGCTTTAGTGACGGATTTATCCGTCACTAAAGACCCCTTATTTATTATTTTGAAGATGTAATGTCCATTTTGCCCCCACTCCTTGCAACTATAAAGGGAGACCCTCTCCATATGAAATTCTCATCCCTTCTTTCTCCTCTCTACCCCTCCAAAGCTCAAGAGAAGCTTGTCCCACACCCGGGATGCTTCTCGCGAGATAAAGTCCAATTTTCGTTCCCCTTCGGAAGTGGATTCGCGACGACGACGGCATGCTGCTTCGTTCCCATTCTTCTGCTTCGTCCCGCTTCGTTCTCCTTCGTCCAGGCGTCGTCCCGTCCGGCTCGTCCTCCAAGCAACCATTGAGGAGGATTTCTCTCTCCCTATTCTTTTTACCTCTTTCTAGTATAGATTTACTGCTTTCTAGATTAATCTACTCGTCCTCTAAGCAACCGTCGAGGAGGACATTTCTCCCTCCATTCTTTTATTGCTTTCTAGAGTAAATTTATCGCTTTCTAGAGTAATTATTTTATGCTTTCTAGTTGTAATGAACAATCTCTTCAATGCAAAAATTTCTTATTTATTCTACATCTCATTTTGATTTCTCTGTGTAATATTCTCTTTCTCTCTTTCTCTCTCTCTCTCTTCTATTTCTTGTAAATAATTAGATAGTTTTAAATTGAATTATTTTGTAACAAATAAAAAGAAACGCGTAGTTTTTAAATCAAATGTCTGCCTCCCTGTGTTCGACCCGGAATCTTAATTTCGGTATAAATTTTATTTGTTGAACACGAATTCTTCGCTTTCGAACTACAACGACAGGTTTTCCAAAACCAAACACGTTAGCGTAAGTTCGTAACCCAATTCTTCGTGAGCTCCTTCTAGACGGGAGTTCGTGAATCAACTTGATGCGGCTCAACTTGTGAGTCAGCATTTTTCGAAACTTCACGGGTTCCAAACTGGGACCTTTGATCCTAATTTTTCTGATCCTTCCCTTTCTTTCTCTCCATCCTCACCCTATGAGGATGTCTATGTTGTATAGAAGAACATTAGATCCAACCCCTACTCTAATGCTTATAATCCAGGTTGGAGAAACCACCCTAACTTCTCTTGGAAAAACCTAGGGCAACAGACCCAATTCTGACCTGGCAACTATGCTCCACAATGACCAATGGGTCAGGGTCATGTGCATACTCAGTTGCCCCCAAATCAGGTCAATCAGCCAACTTGGAATGCCCGTCAACTCGTAGGGCAGACTGATTTGAACCGGCAAATGGTAGAGATGCAAGGATCCATGCTCTAGCTTATGCAGCAAATGAAAACGGCGCTGGACAACTTGCAGAACGGGCTCATTACTAACTCTCGTCAACCCAGATCTCTACCATCCCAACCCGTACTAAACCCAAGAAATATTTTGAATGTGGCCAACCAAGCCCATGGGTACGGAAATCAGAGGGACCCACATGCACATTCTCAGGTGGTTGAGCAGGGTCCTTCCTCTTCTTTTTCTACAAATCAATAATTCCTAGCTAATCAAGACCCTCCAATCTTTCCTAACCCTCCCCAAGACCCAAACTCTTATGCATCTGCAAATTCTGTCACCTTGAGGAGTGGTAAGCAGACTCAAGATCCACAACCACACTATTCTGATCTACTGAATCCTAAAGAACCTGAGGAGAGAGAGGAGAATTCTGGAGAAGAAATTAAGGCTCAGGAACCTGATTCCAAAGATCTGAATCATGTTCCTTTTCCTGAAGCCTTGATCAAATCAAAGAAGAAGAAGTCTGTTGATAGCAATGAGGAGCTTCTAAATATCTTTAAGAATGTTGAGATCAATATCCTGCTCCTCGATGCTATCAAGCATATACCAGCTTATCTGAGATTTTTAAAGGATTTTTGTACACAAAAGCGTAAGTTGAGAGAATTTGTTTCGAGGAAGGTGGTACTCTAAGCAGGCTAGTTCTGTTATCCTGCACCACCTACCTCAGAAAAAGAGAGATCTAGGTGCTCCATTGATTTCATATGTCATTGGATATTACACGTTTGATAGAGCACTTCTGGATCTGGGTGCATCCATCAACCTAATTCCAACTTCTCTTTACGAGAAATTTGGATTAGGTGAACTTCGGCCAACTTCAGTAACGCTACAGTTAGTGGACTGCTCAGTCACAAATCCATGAGGTGTTATTGAAGATGTTATAGTTAAGGTCAAGGATTTTTATTTTCCTATAGATTTCCTTGTCCTTGACATGGATATACCTAAAAATCTGAGGAAGATGCCCATCATTCTGGGACGTCCGTTCCTGGCTACCGCTAAGGCCAACATTAATTGTGAAAGTGGTAGCATGGAAATCGCCTTTGGGGATCAATGAATGAAATTGGACATTTTTAAGGCAATTAATAAATTTGAGGATTGTGGATTTATTGAGGAACTTGAGGAGGATAATGTAAACATTGAAACTTGTTTGATGGTTTCTTCAATTGAAAGTTCCTCCTTTGATGATGAATTGAACCCGCAACCCTCTTTGGCCGACCTGCCATCTTCTGAAGAGGTTATTGATTTTGTTCACTCATAACCTCTTCCTCTTATTGAGTCTTCAGCATCTTCCTTACCGTCAATCATCAACCCGCCCCAGCTTGAATTGAAACCATTGCCTGAGAATTTGAAATATCAATTTTTAGGACTCAGAAGATGCTCCTTGTGATTACCAATGCTAAATTAACAAAGGAGCAAGAGAATAAATTGATCAACGTCCTGAAGGAACATAAGGAGGCAATTGGTTGGACCATTCATGACCTTAGGGGGATCGAGCCATCTTACTGCAATCATAGAATATTCTTAGAAGATGGATCCCACCCTTCTCGCCAGATGCAGAGGAGATTAAATCCAAATATGTGAGAAGTGGTCAAAAAGGAAATCATTAAGTTGCTTGATGCAGGAATTATTTATCCAATCTCTGATAGTCCTTGGGTAAGTCCCGTGCAGATTGTTCCGAAGAAAGCTGGGATTACCGTTGTGACTAACGAGAGAGGAGAATCTGTCACAACTCATTCAGCTTCCTCTTGGAGGGTTTGTATTGATTATAGGAAGCTGAACATAGCCACTAAAAAGGATCATTTTCCCCTGCCTTTCATTGATCAAATCTTGGGAAGACTAGCTAGGCAGAAATACTTCTATTTTCTTGATGGTTACTCAGGATACGACCAAGTTCCTATCCATCCCGAGGATCAGGAAAAAACTACTTTCACCTGTCCCTACGGAACCTTTGCTTTCCGTAGGATGCCTCTCGGTTTATGCAATGCACCTGCAACTTTTCAAAGGTGTATGTTAGCCATATTCTCCGACATGGTTGGGGAGTTTATGGAAGTCTTCATGGATGATTTCTCTATTTTTGGAGAATTGTTTGACTCTTGTTTGGCTAATCTTGAAATGATTCTTAAGCGATGTTTCAAAACACGATTGGTCCTTAGCTAGGAAAAGAGTCATTTCATGACCCAAGAAGGCATTGTCTTGGGTCATGTAATCTCTAAATGGGGAATCGAAGTGGATAAAGCTAAGGTTGATGCTATCACTAAACTTCCTCCTCCCACATCTGTTAAACAAATACGATCATTTCTTGGTCATGTGGGATTCTACAGAAGATTCATCAAGGATTTCTCAAAGGTTGCTCATCCTCTGAGCAATCTTCTCTCCAAATAAATGCCGTTTGTTTTCAACGAATCATGCCGTAAGGCATTTGATTTCCTGAAAATGGCAGCCACCTGTGCTCTAGTGTTGCAACCACCAATTTGGACATCCCCTTTTGAGATCATGACCGACGCTTCTGATTACGCGGTCGAGGCTGTCTTGGGTTAGAAAATAGATAGAAAGTCCTCTGTCATCTACTATGCTAGTAAAACTTTGGATGAAGCCCAGAGGAATTACATTGTTACTTAAAAGGAATTACTAGCCGTAGTGTTCGCTTTGGAAAAATTCAGGGCTTATCTCTTAGGGTCTCATGTTATCATCTATATCGACCACTCGGCCTTGAGACATCTCTTGGCCAAAAAGGATGCCAAACCCTGGCTTATTCGTTGGATTCTTCTGCTTCAAGAATTTGATCTTGAAATCAAGGATAAAATTGGGGTACAAAATGTGGTGGCAGGTCATTTGTCGAGACTCCTAAGTGATTCTTCTTGTCCAGACATCCCCATTGCTGTCACCTTTCTGGGTGAAGCTATCCTTACAGTTTCAGGTGTCCAAACCCTATGGTTTGCTGACATTGTTAGCTATTTGGCCATTGGTCAAATCCCCCAGGATTGGACCAAGTAACAACGGGATAGACTTAAATCTGAGGCCAAATACTACTTCTGGGAGGACCCTGAACTGTACCCCATCAACTCAGATCAGATTATTCACCAATGTGTTCCGGAGAATGAATTTAATAGTATAATCGAGTTCTACCATGCATCTGCATGTGGTGGACATTTCTCCGGGAAAAAGATGGCTGCAAAAATTTTGCATTCTGGCTTCTATTGGCCGTCTTTATTTAAGGATGCCCAGGATTTCTCAAGGTCATGTTCTCAATGTCAGGCACTCGGGAGCATAATTAAGAGAGATATGATGCCCCTAAACCCAATTCTTCCTGTCAAAATTTTCGATGTTTGGGGCATCAATTTCAGGGGACCCTTTCTCCCTTCATTTGGACATCAGTAAATTCTTGTTGTTGTTGATTATGTGTCCAAATGGATTGAGGTGATTCCCACCCGAACCAATGACAACAAGGTGGTCATCGATTTTGTCAAGAAAAATATATTCAGTAGGTTTGGGATTCCGAGGGCCATCATCAGTGACGGTGGCACTCATTTTACTAATGCCCAATTCTGGAATTTGTTGGCCAAATATGGGATTAATCACCGAATTTCCACACTGATTAGCCCATAGTTGTGGGCTATTTAAGTATTTAAGTGCCTACACATTAGGTTAATTCTAACATTTATTTAGTATAAATGAGGATGTAAATAGATTAATTCATAGTTTTAATCTAATTACATAATCCATACATTGCATTCATATCTTAAGTGCATTTAGAATTAGCTTAGAATAGCATTCATCTAATTAGATAACCAATTAGGTATATTGTTTTTATTAACATAGAAGTTGAGGGTCTATACATAAATAACCCTAATATTTTAATAATATTTTCTTTATTCGTCTTCTTTCAGAACGGCTGGCTGCCGCTCCAACGCCCGGCTGCTGCAGTGATGAAGCCATTCAAGGGGGAGCGGATGTGGTGGATCTGGTCGGCGGCTGATTTCAAAATTGTTCAAGACACTATAAAAGGAGCACGGAAGCTGCCGGCTGCAGCAGGCCTCCGCTACCGACCCACCACTGTGCAGAGAGATCCTCTCTCTTCCACTCCACACTGCCGGCCTCTACCGTGGCGGCGAGTCTCCACCACCGTGGGCGTGTGGTGTGACAGGCCACACCGCCATCCGGAGCTCGCCCGCATCACCGTGAGCACCCTAGCGTGCATCTTCCTCGCCGTCGTCGCAGACCACCACCACCTAGCTACTGATCAGCCACCCTCTCAGTAACTTAAGACGTCTGGGAAATTTCCCAGACGTCTGAAGTTACCCGCTCACCTCCACTTCCTCAGCCTGCACTCTCCAACCGGCCACCAAACCGCCTGCGCCCTCCACCGCTCACCGGCTGCTAACCTGCGCACGCGTGCAGATCAGCCCGCGCTCTCCTCCAATGCCTGCAGACCAGCCTGCAGCATCCTCCAACAACCGCCTGCAGCTTCCACCGCACACGCCAACCGCCTGCAGACCACCACGCAAGCGCCCTCCTGCAGACCACCGCCACGCCTCCGCGCGTCAGCGCCCTCCGCAGACCCTCCGCGCACCCACGCACAACCGCCTGCAGAATCGCCAGCAACCGACCTCTGCAGCTTCCACCGCAGCCACGCCTCCGCGCGCCAGCGCCCTCAGCAGACCCTCCGCGCGCCCACGCACAGCCACCTGCAGAACAGCCAGCAACCGACCTCTGCAGCTTCCACCGCAGCCACGCCTCCGCGCGCCAGCGCCCGCCTGCAGACCACCGCAGCCACGCCTCCGCGCGCCAGCGCCCTCCGCAGACCCTCCGCGCGCCCACGCACAACCGCCTGCAGCACCTCCGCCGGAGCTCGTCCGGCCACCTCCGGCCGCCGCGCGACTCGCCGTCACCACCGATTCGAAGCCCTTGATCCAAGGGACCTCCGCCGAGCTTCCCGCGCCCAGCCATCGGCTCCTCGTCGCGCAAGACAACGGGGAACAATTCCCCTGTTTTGCTACAGTAAAACGTTGATTAAAATTTACATTTTCTACCATTGCCAGATTTTATTCATATTCTATTCACTCTGCATTGCGGAAAATATCCTGTAGTTTCTCATAATTGCCATTTCAGCATTATTTCTTGCTTAAACCTTAATCTAAAGGCAATCTTGGCTTGGTTCTTGTCCAAATTGACTCCGAACAAACATTTTTAAGTGGCGAGAATTTTAATACGTTATTGTCTCCCTGTGGAAACGACCCGCTCCTCTGCGAGTGGTTATTTCTTGTTAAAAATTGATTAGTCGATTTTTCCACCACATTAAACTACAAACGACTTAAAAGCGAAAGATCGACTCGATCAAATGGCGCCGTTGCCGGGGAGGCAACAGACGCAATAATTTCGCCTAATTTTATTTAGATTATTTGTCAATTGCACAGAGATTTGACCATTCATTATTTTCTTTTCTGTGCGAGAAATTTTGTGCAAGAATCAGCCACTGTGAGAGGCGACCCTTGACGTCGCCAGACGAGAAGTGGACAAGCAATTTTGAAAGGAGGAGAAGGACGAGGACGCGACGGACACCACTGTATTTAATCGCTAATTTAATTAGAATAGAATTAAGACTGAAGACTTAATTTTTCATTACAGTTAGTTTGAAACCCTTGTTCTGGGGCAAATTTTGAGGGGTTTGTTCCCTGATTTTGTTTTGGACCCGTGTTGGGTAATTTTTGGGAGCCTGTTCCCTTTTCTTTAGATTTAGGTTTATTTTTTTTTATTATTTCTTTTATTTGCTTGTGCATAAGTAGTTCTAAAAAAAAAATAGAAAAAGAAAAAAAAATGAGCTGCCTGCTAGAAGCTGCCTGCCCTAGGACGAACCATTTAGGTCTATATGAGCAGCCTCTAGATTTGCTTTTCTGCATTGCGTGCATTTTTGCATCGAAGATCGCTGGAGGCAAGGTACGCATTCTCTTACTTTGCATCCTATTTTTGATCACGCATCGCATTTGGGATTTAATGCGAAGACCACCTAATCTGTACTGAATAAATCTAACAAGTGGTCACATATTTTCTTTAGAAAAAGGACTAATTAAAGGAAGGACATTTTAAAAACCAAGGATTTGATTTTCAAACTTGGCGTGCGATTCAAAGTTCAAAATCTTTGACGGTGTATGCACACTTATTTCACTTGCACCACGGCACGTTTCTAGACACTCCTTAGGTTTGGAAATACTAGGACAAGAGCCCTCCTTTCGTTGGATTTTGAAGTGTTCGGAACTTGAGATCAAAGGTTTTGTAAATCCAAAGAGGGGGATACCCTGTCACGGATTTTTGGGGGTAGTTGAGGAGCACCGCGAAAGCACAGCTTCAAAGGAAGGCTTAGGCCTACTTGCATCCCTCGATCTTCCGTCTTTGGATTTACTTGACCATTTGAGATTTAGGGAAGAACACCTAAGCTCCAACTAGGTCTTTTTAGGCGAGCCGTAGGTCGACAATAGGCGCGTAAATTGATTGAACAAATTGTATTGTCACCTGCAATCTGACTTAAAATCAAAAGCCTAAATTGGGAAAGACCTAAAAGGTCCTTTTTGAATTGTGTCTTGCTTGGGGAATTCTGATTGAAGTGTGAGTTAGAATGGACCACATTGATTTTCATCCTTTCACATCTTGCCCACACCCTCACCCCCACTCTGCATCCTTTGATCCCAGACGCCGAGATGGTCCATTCCTTGATGGACATAATGACAATCATTGGGATCTGTTTTACTCCTATTATAGGAGTATTGGCCTAGTTAAGCCCCAAATTAGTGAGCAGAACTCAGGAGCGGGATTTGCTTTGCCCAATATCCCACATACCAAAGAAATACCCAACCCACCCTCCCTGAAAACTTATAATGGTTGGACAAACACTCCTGGGTACTATAAGCCTGAGCCTGACTTCTCTTATGATAAAAATGACCTCTCCTCTTTGAAGATGGAAATACAGAAAATGCAAAATGAAATGAGTGAATTGTTAGGAGAATCTTTGAGAGCAGGCCAACAAGAAAGAGATGAAATTAGCCACCCAATCTGCCCCATTGACGATGACGTATACCCCTCTACAATAGATGCATCTCCCGTGGGAAAGCTACACTTTAAGTTGAAGGGAAATTATGGGGAAAATAGCTACTTTTCGAGGATCGATTTTGAAACCTCCCCATTAGATGACACTTCCTTGAGAGATCTACACTTTAGGTGGGAGGAAAATACACATGAAAGTAGCTATGCATTGGATGAAGAAAGGTGGCAACCCGAGGAAGATGATGATAAGGTTGAGTATCCACCTGAATTATATTGGAGTCAAAAGAAGGGAATGATGGTGCCATTGGAAGACCTCGACCCAGATGATAGTATTTTCGTGACATTTGATGAAGTGGGTCAAAGTCAAGTTGTTAATCCTACCCTCCCTTCTGATCATGATATGGAACTGAAACCCACCCTTAGGGAACCTAACCCTAAAGAAATTGACCTATCTGAGGAGTCTGATGTAACCTATGTAAATAATTTACCTCAGATAGAGCACCCTAGGGGATCTGCTGATATATTAAATGATTCTAGACCTCGGGTACATGATGAATTGTGTGATGAGGAGGAAGATGAATTATATGAGGAACCTACATTCAAGATTTGGAGTGACACTAAGGGTGATTATGTATTATTTGAAGAGTTAACCCCTGAGGATGTCACAAATTTGACCAAATTAGGTTTCCTTGGCACACCCATTGATGATATTTCTCCTCATGATAAAATGATGGAAAATTTGGAAGCAATTTCTAAGATTTATGTGGATTCACATATAGACTCCGGGGAAGATGTGAGTAAAGAACAAAAACCCGGGGATGACATTAATAGGATAATCCCTAGATCTGTTGCTTCCAACCTGCCTTCATTCACTTCGAAGTCACCCTCTGATTCTCTTATAACTGAAAGCGAAATTGTGACTCCTGATGAAGAGCAGGAAGATCCACGTGATGGTGCAAGGAATGCTAGGGATGAAATTGAGGATTTAGAAAGAGTGTTTGGGATGGACACCAAGCTGATTAAACCCAATCTAGATCTTATGGCCATCCCACAACCTCGTAACTTGGACACCCTAGACGATCCTTGCCTTAGAGAATTGCTCAGTTTTGTTCTGACTAGGGGGCTTAACAGACCAATATTTTCTGTAATGGAGTATCGGGTATGGATTGATGATTTCTTTAGTCAGTCCATTACCCTGGGGGTTTATCTCTATACCATTCCTTCCCCATTCTTTTTGGAGGATCCTTGTCATCCTACCCCTACCCCTTTGGAGGTTATTTTAACTGTTTATCCTTTAGAACCTCTTCTGGTGACCTGGGAAGATTTCATTCCCATTTTAGTTGGGCGAGCATTTGCTATCGGGATTCATCATCAGCTCGCCAACATCCTAGGTTACCTATTTTCTAGGCCAACTTTGCTTTCCTCATTTTTAGGGCCTATTTCTGCAATTCTTGAACCTGATTTGCAGGTTCTTCGGCTATTCAGCCCAGCTTTGACCCAGGTAATATCCTTCTATGCAATGAGGACATTGCAGATTTTAGGCATGGGGGGGTGTACTTGGGGATATACATAGCATAATTGCATACATTTGTACATATAAAAAAAAAAAAAAAGTTTTGAGCTTAACTGGCTAAGTCCTGCATTCTTAAGCAAATCAGAACTCTAGCGTAGACTAAATTAATTCTAGGTTCAAACTTTAGAAGCTAAATAAGCTACTAGCTTTAGACCTTTAGGGTCCTTTGTGGACTTAAAAACTTAAGTAGGAGTTAAGTTGCGGACCATTCTTCAAGAGGTTGAGGAAGGGAAGCTAGGGTTTGAGTTAAAAGGTGGGATAGTACCTGGAGTCTTATTCTACCTTTTGGTTTACGGGTCCTTGTAACCCAAGCATCCAAATTTTTCACACTTGGTCTGGTTCTCTTAGTTTTGGCTTAAGAGAGGCTTGAAAACACATTTTGATTGGAAGAGTTCCCGCCGCAGGAGAGGTCGAGTATATACTCACCTTTAGGATGCGATGATAACATATTACCTCCTCGGCGCTTGTCTCTTAGGATATCCATCCTACTGGGGGCATGTAAGCGCATTGCGCGGTTCAGGTACCATGGGCGGCCCTATCTCGAAGTGCCGATTGCCATAGGCCTGAATTCGCTTAAGAAATCCATGGGCGATACTATCTCGAAGTGTCGATTGCCAGGAGTTCTTGGGGTCGTTATGGGCGGTGCTACCTCGAAGCATCGAAAGCCAGGCACCCTTCGAGGTATGGTAATGGGGACAATGAATCCGACACAGACCGTGTTGATAGCTGATCTGAGGTTAGACTTAGAAGAATCAAACAAAAAAAAAAAAGTATATATATTAAAAAAAAAAAAAAATCCTTTAACTCAAATAACTCGGACCAATGCACAAGCACGGATGCTTTAATCTCAGGGATCAATAAACTTTAGGGTAGAGTCAGAAATCAGGCAAACTTGTGCTGGCAACTCGTCTTTAGCCGACCTAGTCTGTAACTTAGCAACTACTTAGGAACCTTGGGTTTAGAACCTGAACTTAATATGCTTCTGAAGGAAGACTAAGTGAGTTGACTAGTCTACTTAGAGTGCTAGGTTTCGCTTAATTTTGCTAGGGACTAGCAAAAACTAGGCATGGGGGTATTTGATTAGCCCATAGTTGTGGGCTATTTAAGTATTTAAGTGCCTACACATTAGGTTAATTCTAACATTTATTTAGTATAAATGAGGATGTAAATAGATTAATTCATAGTTTTAATCTAATTACATAATCCATACATTGCATTCATATCTTAAGTGCATTTAGAATTAGCTTAGAATAGCATTCATCTAATTAGATAACCAATTAGGTATATTGTTTTTATTAACATAGAAGTTGAGGGTCTATACATAAATAACCCTAATATTTTAATAATATTTTCTTTATTCGTCTTCTTTCAGAACGGCTGGCTGCCGCTCCAACGCCCGGCTGCTGCAGTGATGAAGCCATTCAAGGGGGAGCGGATGTGGTGGATCTGGTCGGCGGCTGATTTCAAAATTGTTCAAGACACTATAAAAGGAGCACGGAAGCTGCCGGCTGCAGCAGGCCTCCGCCACCGACCCACCACTGTGCAGAGAGATCCTCTCTCTTCCACTCCACACTGCCGGCCTCTACCGTGGCGGCGAGTCTCCACCACCGTGGGCGTGTGGTGTGACAGGCCACACCGCCATCCGGAGCTCGCCCGCATCACCGTGAGCACCCTAGCGTGCATCTTCCTCGCCGTCGTCGCAGACCACCACCACCTAGCTACTGATCAGCCACCCTCTCAGTAACTTAAGACGTCTGGGAAATTTCCCAGACGTCTGAAGTTACCCGCTCACCTCCACTTCCTCAGCCTGCACTCTCCAACCGGCCACCAAACCGCCTGCGCCCTCCACCGCTCACCGGCTGCTGACCTGCGCACGCCTGCAGATCAGCCCGCGCTCTCCTCCAACGCCTGCAGACCAGCCTGCAGCATCCTCCAACAGCCGCCTGCAGCTTCCACCGCACACGCCAACCGCCTGCAGACCACCGCGCAAGCACCCTCCTGCAGACCACCGCCACGCCTCCGCGCGCCAGTGCCCTCCGCAGACCCTCCGCGCGCCCACGCACAACCGCCTGCAGAACCGCCAGCAACCGACCTCTGCAGCTTCCACCGCAGCCACACCTCCGCGCGCCAGCGCCCTCAGCAGACCCTCCGCGCGCCCACGCACAGCCACCTGCAGAACCGCCAGCAACCGACCTCTACAGCTTCCACCGCAGCCACGCCTCCGCGCGCCAGCGCCCGCCTGCAGACCACCGCAGCCACGCCTCCGCGCACCAGCGCCCTCCGCAGACCCTCCGCGCGCCCACGCACAACCGCCTGCAGCACCTCCGCCGGAGCTCGTCCGGCCACCTCCGGCCGCCGCGCGACTCGCCGTCACCACCGATTCGAAGCCCTTGATCCAAGGGACCTCCGCCGAGCTTCCCGCGCCCAGCCATCGGCTCCTCGTCGCGCAAGACAACGGGGAACAATTCCCCTGTTTTGCTATAGTAAAACGTTGATTAAAATTTACATTTTCTACCATTGCCAGATTTTATTCATATTCTATTCACTCTGCATTGCGGAAAATATCCTGTAGTTTCTCATAATTGCCATTTCAGCATTATTTCTTGCTTAAACCTTAATCTAAAGGCAATCTTGGCTTGGTTCTTGTCCAAATTGACTCCGAACAAACATTTTTAAGTGGCGCGAATTTTAATACGTTATTGTCTCCCTGTGGAAACGACCCGCTCCTCTGCGAGTGGTTATTTCTTGTTAAAAATTGATTAGTCGATTTTTCCACCACATTAAACTACAAACGACTTAAAAGCGAAAGATCGACTCGATCACACACCTTACCATCCTCAGACGAATGGACAAGCCGAGATCTCTAATCGGGAGATCAAGAACATTCCGCAGAAAACGGTTAGGCCTGATTTGAAGGACTGGACTCAAAAGCTTGAGGACGCTCTTTGGGCCTACCGTACGGCGTATAAAATGCCCATCGGCATGTCTTCGTTTCGTTTGGTGTATGGAAAGGCGTGCCATCTACCCGTAGAGATTGAACACAGGGCATTCTGGGTGATCAAACAATGCAATTTAGATCTGAATTTAGCTGGGAAGACCAGGAAACTCCAACTATCTAAGTTGGAAGAGCCTAGAAATGATGCATACGAGAATGCCAAGATCTACAAGGCTAGGACTAAAGCTCTACATGATCAATTGATTTCCTGCAAGAGCTTTGAGCTGAACCAGAAGATCTGGTTATTCGACTCTCGACTTAAGCTCTTTCCTGGCAAACTTAGATCTAAATTGAATGGCCCATTCATTATTGACTAGATTTTTCCAAATGGAGCAGTTTAGATCTCTGACCCAAAGACGGGTAACACATTTAAAGTCAATGGTCAACGTCTGAAGCCAGTTATTGACCGTACTCTTCCAGAACCCATCTCAGACATGGTTGCTCTAGCCATATTGTGACTTCTTTGGCTGGACTTTGCCTAGCTGATGACATTAAACTCAACAGTTGTACATATGACACAAAGCTGACACGAGCTTCATATTCAGGTGACAACTTTCATACTCTACCCTTTCTTTCATGTCTCTTTCTCAATGTGGACATTGCATCAGCTAGGCATGGGGGCTGGATTTATTTTCAAATCATTTTGTCAGCTTTGTGAAATTCCTGTAAATTGTATTTCTCTTCTTATTTATACATAAAAAAAATTTTGAATTAGGAAGGAATATTTGGACGTTAGGACTTTTCAATCTTAGGAAATATTACATTAGGATCTGAACACAAAGACCCTTCAGGTCTTTGGACTTAATCGGCCCGTGTATCCACTAAAATGTGGATTTATTTTTTGAGTCCTTGCCATCTTAATTCTATTGTAATTTGAGTAAATAAGTTTGGGTGATAAGTACACGACTTACAATCCACCCTCTGATTTGAGGAAACTTTGAGTTTTAAGCATCTGCACACTTTCTTTTCACTGACTCATTGTTCAGCAATTTTAATGGAAATTGGGTAGCTAATAAACCTTCTAGGGTGATATGGCTGGCAAGTTATCATGGGCAATAGCCCATAGGTAGGTTGTTCAGAGCCCAGTCACTGGACCATTCTTTTCTTGCTATCTTTAGGTAAATCTTAGACCAGGGAAGCCACCTACTTAAAAAAAAAGAAAGTCAAAAAGAAAAGAAAAAGAAAAGGAGAAAAGAAAAGAAACAAAAGAAATAAGTCACACTTAAAAACGAGTATGGCTTGCAAGTTGTCGGTGGTAACAGCTCATCGACCGCTTGTCCAAAACCCAGCTCAATAAATGCACTGAAAATTCTCAAAATACTTAGGAAGAAGTGGAGAATTAGAATAAACTAGGGAGATATACACTGGATTCACCCTTGTGTTGACCCCATAAAAATAAAAGTATGGAGAAAGCTACCAATTGAAAAGATACACCTTTAGGCAGAATTTTTTTTCTTTTAAGATCACTAAGAGGCGTAGAAACCTGAAGTCTGTTTTAACTGCCGATCAATGAGTCTATCACATTCACAATAAGATGCTTAGAATTTAGGGTTCTCATCAAATCTTGGGTGAGTTGAATGGCCGTAGAAAGCCACTCTTAAACCCTAAAACTCAAAAATCCAAAAAAAATAGAAAAGAAGAAAAAGAGAAAAATAAATTTTTCTTTGAATAAGGCGAGGGCTTGAGGTGGTCTGCATTTTGGTAGACACCTGGGCACTGTTGTGTCTTTGAAAGTTTAGATGATAAGTAAACATTTTCTTAATGATTGAAAATAACTTATGCCCAAATAATCTAACCTAATTCTTTTATAAAGAGCATATAGTTTTTGCTAAGAACTAGCAAAAGATAGGCATGGGGGTGTGATGTAAACATGTTTATATTACATAAAATGTCTATTTATGCATGTTCTTAAGCATAGAATTGCATTGCATACTATAAATATTGCATAGCATGCATCATCTTGCATTTAGATTAGTTCGAATAAAATGGAGGTTAATTGTCTCCTTTTATGTGCAGGGACAAGGAAAATTTTATCAGGGCCTCGGATCGAAGATCCAACCATACAAATTTGATCAGGGCAACGATTGGAGTTCAACGACTCCAAGTTCGTCCTAATTAGACATATGTAGCATCAAATAGAGATCAAGGAATCCTAGAATATCAAGGGCCAAGATGGTGTGAATCTGCACTTTAGATGACAAATCCAACCGTACAGATGGATTTGGATCGATGATCGCAGCCTAACGGTGCAAAAATTGACTCAATCAGACACCCGTGGCACCATCTACATCATCCAGAAGATGGACAACCAAGATGGCACCACGTGGAGCCATCTCAACTGCCCAACTGGTTGCCCTGAACTTCTGAAGTTGCTAGCACCGACACTTCTCCACCGTTGGATCAAGATCCAACGGCTTAGAGTGCATCCCAACTGGCGCTTCCATTCTCTGAAGCATCAACTGAAGAGCTGCCTCGATCGTTGGATCTCAATCCAACGGTCCTGATCGCACGCTCAGAAGTCACCCTGCCTGCCCATCCATGCATGTAGTGTAGTGGATAGAGTGCTCGCTCTCGATCGGGTGCTCATTCGAGCCGCAAGGAGTAGGTGTTGAGGCATGAGCGTGCGTTGCGATCGAGAGTGACCGCGCCTCAGCACCTGCTCCATGAGGCTCGAACGCACGCTCAATCGAGAGCGAGTGCTCTATCCACTGCGCTACGTGCGTTGATGGGTGGGCGGGGCGACTTCTGAGTGCGCGATCAGGATCGTTGGATTGAGATCTAACGTTCGAGGCAGTTCTTCAGTAGATGCTTCAGAGAATGGGAGCACCGACTGGAATGCACTCTCAGCCGTTGGATCTTGATCCCACGGCGGAGATGCGTGGGCGCTAGCAGCTTCAGAAGTTGAGGGTGGCCAGTTGGGCTACTGAGATGGCACCACGTGGTGCCATCTTGGCTGTCCATCTTTTGGATGTTGTAGATGGTGCCACGGGTGTCTGATTGAGTCGATTTTCTCACTGTTAGGCTGCGATCGTCGATCTGAATCCATCTGTGCGGTTAGATTTGTCATCTGAAGTGTGGATTCACACCATCTTTACCCTTGATCTTCTAGGGTTCCTCAATCTCTATTTGATGCTACATATGTCAGATTAGGGCGATCTTGGAGTCGTTGAACTCCAATCGTCGCCCTGATCAAATCTGTATGGTTGGATCTTCGATCCGAGGCTCTAATAAAATTTTTCCTATCCTTGCACATAAAAGGAGACAATTAACCTCCATTTTATTTGAACTAATCTAAATGCAAGATGATGCATGCTATGCAATATTTATAGTATGTAATGCAATTCTATGCTTAAGAACATGCACAAATAAACATTTTATGTAATATAAACATGTTTACATCATTGATCAGCCATGGGATCTGCTTGGCTATAGGTCAACCTCCACCTCCTAGAATAGTCGAAAGGTCCTTCCAATCTAGGATTCAATGACCTTCTTCCAAGCATACACTAGAAGGAAGTCAGAAGGACGGCGAAAAGAGGGAACCCTGCAGCACAAGAATACAAGCCTATTCTTAGATAGGGTAGCCTAAGGTCTATTGACTCTCAGAATCGATCTTAAGATTATGGATGATTTACTCTACTTATGTCCAGACAATCTAACCAGTTAGGAGGGACTGGGGAGAAGGTTCTTCCTTTGGCTTGTGCCTCTAGTTCCTAGTGTACCCCTAGCCATGGTGCTTTGATGCTACTCCCCTAGCTAGACATTAGATTGACTAGTATAAGCAGGTTAATTGTGAATAATCTCAATCTAGATCCCGATGAGAGAATGAATGCTTAGGGCCAACGTTTAATTGATTTTAGTTAGGCTTGGGAAATTGGTGCTCTGGAATGTGATGGGCCCTTAATGGGTTGTGCCCTTAATGATTTGTTTGAGAATGTGAATGTGCATAACCAAGAGGTTTTCAAGCAAGATTATTAATGATGAGGTGAGTTTTAGGGTTCGAATCTTTCTTAATAGCTTTTAGGATTCAAATATTAGATGTTTTCAACCAAGTTTTGTGAGGCAAACCAAGTTTGTTTTTGAAAGCACGTGTTCAAGTATTTTCCTTTAGAAATCAAGAAAATTATGGAGTGCCTGGCTTGTCCTAGTTATTGAATCCTATAGGGTAGCCACAAAATGAACCTCTTTTAGATTAGGTGGTGCAGCCCAAACAATTCAATCAATCAGCTCAAATGCACCACCGATTCAGGCACACAAAAAGGTGATTAATGTAATATGATTTCTACTCTTTTATGTGTTGAATTTGTGTATCGAGTCCATGGGTCGAAACCCCGGTTGAGTAGATGAAAATCAAGTTCGATTATGTGCCTCAAATGTGGGTGTATATTGATTCGTCCCACATAATGTATCTTTTTTTTTGTTTTTTTTTATTTTTTTTAATGCAGGGGTGAGGTGGATGAAAATGGCAAACAAGACAAACAATTCTATCCTAAGGCTTATGCATGCACCTAAGTAGATTAGGTCTTGGTTATGAGTGTGACGAAATGAACTAGTGGGGGGGAATGTGGGGGACACTTACAGAGTAGTCTACCCATACTTTACTACGGTCTACTGCACTTGGATCTCCATGCTAGGGTACCTGCAAGATAGCAGATCAAAGACAAGTAGGGTTAGTGCTTTGTAAATGCAAAGAAGCGTAGTAAACAATAAAGTAAATTCCATTTCCTCCCAGGCAACGGTGCCAAAATGATCGCACGTGTTTCGCGAGTTTGAAATCAGGGTTACAAGTAACCCGTCGTCGTAGTTGCAAAACTCGTGATCAAATAAAATTTATACCGAAACTAGAAAAGTGAGTCCCAGGTTGAACACAGGGAGGTGACATTTACTTAATTGAAATCCGTGCTTCATTTTGTTTGTTTTAGATATTTTAGGGTTTTGTTATTTTTTTTCGTATTTTTGAAAAGAGGACAAGTGGAATGAATCACAAGATAGAAATGGAACACATATGATATATATATATCAATCCAATGTCGATTACAATAAACTATGAAAGCATAAAAGAGAGGGGGGTGAGAGGAAATTTCCCCAATCGGTTGTTCGGTGAGACGACGGCGCCTGGCGGAAGCTTAGACGAAGGAAGTGAGGAGCAGGACGACAGAGGTGAGATGCAGGAGGACGTTGGGTAGAGGAAAGCTTCGACGTGGCTCTGGAATGGAGGTAAGAAGGCGGAGATGATCTGCTACCGGAATGGAGGTGGTAGGATGCTCCAAGGCAACCTATGAATGGGGATGGGAAGATGGATGAATATTTGGTGAGGCAGAGATTTGCTACACTAATAGGAGCCTTGGGAGCTTAGAGGGAAAGCTCTAACGGAGCATTGGTAGGTTGCTAGAGCTTGGGAGTAGGTGGGAGTAGAGTAAGTAGAGATGAAGAGGAATGGGTGGTGTAGGGGTGTTTATATAGTGGAGGGAAGAAGAGGATTCTGCTCACAGGCATTCAGTGATAGCTATAAGTGTCACTAAAGGCCGCTCGAGCTGTCGCTGAAGATTCGTGCCTCTTCATTGCTTTGGCTGGCACATGCACTGCGTAGGCCATTTAGTGACAGCTACAAGTGTCACTAAAGTCCTGCTCTTCTGTCGTTGTAAAGCCCGCGCCCAACGCTTACGCCCACAGCTGTCAAAGGTGCGGCAATCGTCAATCGTTGGATCAGGCGCAGACAGCTGTGATTGTGAGAGGAGAGCGCACGCCTACCAGTGTTTGAATTTTGCATCGCTGGCACGTGCACTGGCCGCTGTTGGATGCTGCATTGTATGGTCGAGACGCACCCATAAATCACGCGCACTTTGATTTGAATTGCGCACCTCACGCGATTGAGGAGATCGGACAGCAGGCACTGCTCGCAGGCGACTTAAATGCACGCCATAGATGGCATGCGTGTGATATGGCGTGTGCCTTCGCATCGGTGGGTGGCGTAGGATCACTCGTAGGGAATCTCAACTGCTCGATTGCGATCGGGTGGCCCTATTGCATTTGACACTGTAGCAGGGCACGATGAATCGTGGCTCGATCTCGTGCTCACTCCTTGAGAGCACTTGACCTCATCGCTGTGCCACACCTACGATTGTGTTGCGAAGCGGAATTGTGCCTGCATGGTGAGAGCAGCCTCTCAGCCGTTGGATCTTCATCCAACGGTTGAGATCACACGATGGGGTGGCCTTTGGAAATTTGCGGGTGACTTTGGGTGCTCCAGATGGTGGCATGTGGCAGCATCTGGACCGTCCACCCTTCATTACTTGCAGAGGATGCCACGGTGCTTGGATCGAGGTGGTTTCTACATTGTCGGACTATGATTGTCACTCCGGATCCATTCGTATGGTCGGATTTTTCATCCGAAGTCCGTAAGGATGTCACATTGCCTCCTGGCCATAAAAAATGAAGGAATTAATATACAAAACATACAACTATCTTAAATGCCATGCAATGGATGTTTATGTAATATTTATAATATGATATGGAATGCTAAGCCTAGGAACTATCATAAGTAAGCAATTTATCATGAATCCATGTGTGTTTGTTTATCACCAGGAAGCGAGGAAAAATATCTCTTTGAACCAGGAAATGACAGTTGATTTTGAGACATATATAAATGAGGATCATCAATTCTTTGACTCTGAGGGTGAAGAATCTTTTGGTGAAGTCTCACTTGAGCGTAAGGATGATGATTATAGTGAGACAAATGGGCTTGAGGAATCTGATGAATCATTTAATAGCCCATTCATTGAAGATTTGGATTAGGTTGGGGCTAACTTGGAGGATTTGAATCCTCATTTACTAGAAGATTCAATCAATAACCCCATTCCCCAACCACACCCCAAAGGAATTGATTTTGATTTGGAAATCATTATACCCAAGTCAATTCTTAGTCAGCCACAATTTCTGGACTTGGGTAAATCATATGGGGTGAATGATATGCTAGAGGTCCTGGAAATCGAACTCTTGATGTTGGAGGATAGGAAGTAGGAAATAAAAATCTGGGAAGCTACTTCTGAGAGAACTATGAGTTTGGATTTAAGGGTTCTTGTTGACCTAAAACCACCTACTTTCTACTAGGACCCTTACGATATCTTTCATGTGCAACCCAAGTTCGAAATAACTAATTATTTTTCGGAGCTGAACATTAAGTGGACTTTCACACCTAATGAACCATCTTTACACATTGTTCGACACTTTGGTCTTGAGTTGCACACAACCAAACCGCAGGTTCGGCCCCGCAAGCTCAACAATCTTCGGTTCTGGATGATTTTCATCCAGAACCTAAGAACTACTCGACCCTGGGGCATGGGTCTGCATTATAATCTGGTCCACATCTGTGGACATCTTCTGCTAATGGGTTTCAGGATCAACCTTTTGATTTTGATTCTGACTCGCACCTTTGAATTCCTAATTTCTTCTTTGTATGTATATTATGCCTAGCTGAAGGCATTAAACTTAGCACGTGTGTATACTCTCTTCTCTCTGCGGAGCTGATCAGGTTGTCACGAAATTCAGGTGATATTCTATTTACTCTGTCCTTTTCATGTCTTTGTTTTTACAATGAGGACATTTCATCATTTAGGCATGGGGGGGTGGATAATTAATCCCTGAAATCATTTTGTTAACTTCGTAGAATTTCTTTTAGTTTCTTATAAAATAAATTTTTTTTTGAAAATTTGAAAAAGATAAAAAAAGAAAGAAATTAGGAAAAGAGAACTTAGGCATTTGAAAGTTATTCGCTTTAGGAAATGATACAATAGGACCTGAATACTTAGACTCTTAAGGTTTTTGGGATTAATTTGCATGGGTGCCCACTCGAATGTGGACTTAGTCTCTAGTCCTCGCCAATTAAAATTCATTTTAAGTTGGTAAATAAATTGGGATGATAAGTATGTGACTTATTAACCCGCCCTCTGATTTGGAGAGACTTTAAGCCTAAGCATCTACACACTTTTTTTGCACTGACTCACTTTTCGACGGTTTCTTTGAAAATTGGGTAGCTAATGAACTATCTAGGGTGGTATGGCTGGCAAGTTGTCTGTGGTAACAGCTCATCGGCAGGTTGTCTAGAGCCCAGTCACAAGACCATTTTCATTGTACTACCTTTAGGTAAGTCTTAGATCAGAGAAGCCACCTACTTAAAAAAAAACTAAAAAGAAAAAGAAAAAGATATATAGAAAAAGGAGAAAAAAATAAAAAAAATAAACAAAACCACACTTTACCGCACGAGTATGGCTGGCAAGTTGCCGTGGATAACAGCCCATTGGCCGGTTGTCCAGAACCCAGCTCACAAAAAAATGCACAATAATTCCTAAAACACTTAGGGAAGAAGCGGGGAAGTAGAATAAATCAAGGAGACATACACTAGGTTCGCCCTTGTGTTGACCCCAAAAATAAAAGTAGGGAGAAAGCCACCAATCGAAAAGATAAACATTTAGGCAAGGTCACCTAGGGTTGTAGAAACCTGAAGTCCATTTCAACGGCCGCCTAGCGAGTCTTTCACTATTTTCACAAGATGCTTAGCACTTAGAGTCCTTTTCGAGTCTTGGGCGGGGTCAGGTAGACGTAAAAAGTTATCCCAGAACTCTTAAACTCCAAAAGTACAAAAAAATTAGAAAAGAAGAAAAATAAAATAATGTATCTTCCTTTTTCAAATAAGGCGAGGACTTGGGCGGTCTGCATTCTGGAAGACACCCGGGTACTGTTGAGTTTTCGTTGTTTAGGACCTTAGTTGAAATTTTCTATTGTTAATAAATGACTTAGGCCTAAGCGATCTAATCCTAATTCTGCTTTTATACATAGCATGTAGTTTAATTTTGCTAGGGACTAGCAAAAGATAGGCATGGGGGTATGATGTAAACACATCTATTTGGGTTAAAATGCCATTTTAATGCATGTTTGTAGGCTTAGATTTGCATTTTATGTTATAAATATTGCATAGCATGCATTATTCTACATTTAGAGTAGTTGTATATATTTTAGGTTAATTAGGTCTTTTTTATGGTCAGGAGAGAAGACTTATTTCAGGATCGCGGATGGACGATTAGACCGTACGAATCTGATTAGGACGACGATCAGAGTCTAACACCTCCAAAATCGTCTAGATTGGAGCCCCATAGCATCATACGAAGTCTGAGGAAGATCAACGGCCAGGGGGCAATGCGACATCCATATAGGTTTTGGGTGGAAAATCTGACCGTACGGATGGATCCGAAGCGACGATCGTAGTTCAGCATCATGGGAATCATCTCGATTCGAGCATCGTGGCACCCTCTGCAATAAAATGAAAATAGACGGCCTAGATGGCACCACGTGGGGCCATCTGAACTACCCCTGGGTGTCCGCAGAACTCCCTCTTCCTTTAAGCGAGCGATATCCACTATTGGATTTGCATCCAATGGTTGAAGCGGCTGAGCCTCAAAACGTAGCTGCAATCATCTGACCCATGTAGCGCATTGGTGAAGCACCCACCCCTCAACCAGTTGCCACGGGTTTGAGCCTCACCAATGCATCAATTGAGAGCATCGCATGGCCAGCTGTAGCGCAAGCATGCACGCACGTAGGCATGTGCATAGCCAGCGTAGCTCCAGCGTGCGAGTGCACGCGTGCGACCAGGGGAGCGTGATGCGCGGGCCAGCTGTAGGTGGGCGCGTGCTCGGTTAGCGCCAACCTACAGCGATGCTTATAGCCGTTGCTAATTATTTGTACGCTAGAAAGGCCAGCTATGGGCGTGAGCTGCCTACAGCGACACTTACAACGACAACTTGGAAGTCACTAATGATCCCATGCCTATTCTAGCCTCTCCTCCTCCACTATAAAAGGACCTACACCCCCTCCCTTCCAAGCCATCTCTACCTATTCTACTCCCACCTACTCCCAAGATCTAACAAACCTACCAATGCTCTGTTAGAGTTTGCTCTCAAGCTCCCAAGGCGCCTATTAGCGTAACGGAACTCTCCCCCACCAAATACACCTCCAACTTCCCATCCCCATTCATAGGTCACCTTGGAGCCATCCTCCCACCTCCATTCCAGTAGTAGATCATCTCTGCCTTCTCACCTCCATTCTGGAGCTGCGCTGAAGCTTTCTACTACTCGATGTCCTCTTGCATCTCACCTCCGTCGTCTTGCTTCCCAACTCCTTTGCCCGAGCTTTCGCTAGGTGTCGTCGTCTCGCCGAACAGCCACTTCAGGAGATTTCTTCTCACCTCCCCCTCTTTTTATGTTTTCTAGATTATTGTAGTTCACATTCATGCAATATATCATATTCGATTCTTTCACTCTCTTGTGATTGTTTGTCATCTTATTTCAAAAAAAAAAAAAACAACACCATAAAACACCAAAAAGAAACAAATCGAAGTGCGATTTTCATATAAAGTAAACGTTGCCTCTCTGTGTTCGACTCGGTACTCCCTTGGAGTTTCGGTATAAATTATATTTGATTACAAGTTTTGCAACTACGACGGCGGGTTACTCGTATCCCTGATTTCAAACACGTGAAACCCGTGCGATCAATAGTCATCCTCATCACCCACTCCATCTCCTCATCTCACCACTATGCACCATCCACTCTGGTTAAGTCATTCGGGAAGGTTCCTGGACATCTGAAGACTTGACGGCCCGACACCTTCCTCCTTGTGAGCAGCCGACCCTCCATAGAACTTCACCGCGACCATCGCCTCTAGCTCCTCTCTACTTCAGCAGTAGCATACCCAGCCACCACACGCATCATGCCTACCATCAGCCACCCACCACACCCTTGTGCGTGCCCTTACGATCCCTTACACGTGCCATCATCGCTACCCTCCTCGTATGCCACCCTCCTCACGTGTGCCCCTCTGTGAACTCTTCCATTAGCAAGCAGCCTGCATGCACCTCTCCTTCCCTCCAACGCAAGCACGCAGCAGACACGTGCTCCCCCAATGCTGGTTTCTTCAACTTCTTCTTCTACGTCTTCTCCTTCACCAACAGAAGGAACCCAACACCACTGTCGGTCCTCCTCCTCACAGCCATCGACTTTGGCCACGAAGCTTTGCACCATCACCTCCAACGGACATGTCTCGACCCCCCGAGCACATCCACCCCTTCAACCACACTGATCAGTCACCATCTCACCGACCGGAGAGCCTCACTGTCGGCGATCACCTTAGCTCCGGTCGGCCACCTCCGACCACCATCATCGACGCTGTCACCGCCTACACATAGCTCTTGACGATGACAATCTACCTCGAGCTCCTCGGCCCTCACCATCGTCTCCTCGACATGCATGCACAAGGGGAAGATTTCCCCTCTTTTGGGTTGCATTAGTTTTTACATCTAATGCCATTGCCACTTTTGATTTTTAATTTTATTAATTAAATATTATGGTGAGTTTATGCAAAGGACCTCCCTCTTTCTCATAAATGCTTTTTCAGCATTAGCACTTGTTGTTTACTTAATCTGAAAGCGATTTTGATTAGGTTTCTTGACGAAATCATTCGTGAACAACAATTTTTGATTCTCACAAGTTAGTAATAGGCATTGCCTCCCTGTGGACACGACCTGCTCCATCTATGTGTGGTTTAATTTAAATTATGTTGATTGAGAGTTTTCCACCACACAATATATAATGACATTATCATTTTATTGTGATCATCTTGTTTAAGCAAAAATCTCTCTTTCAGTTTTGCTTCAGGATCTATGTCCTGTTGCCTCGAGATGTGTACTTACTTGCTCTAACACTTAGCAAGAATTCGAAGAGGCATTGCCTTTGTGCTATGCTTGAGAAGAAGCCTTGTGCCTTGGCTAAGTGATTTAAGTCATTAGATCTCCTTGGTGATGTTTGATGAGGTCTTGTGCTTGGTAATGTGGAATTAAGAGGTTATGTGGTTAAGGCGTTGTTGGAAAATTTGAGTTAATTGCTGATATTGAACATGTGCTTAATATGGGGATTTATGTGGTGATTCAAATCACCATTGTTTTTGAGATTCTATTCTTTTTAACCCTTTATTTCTTGAGATACAAATTGGCTTATCATTGAACATCATTCTGAGTAGTTTATTCATTGAATATCTTTAATTGAGATTCATTTATTGTGCTCATTTAATTTATATTGAGATTAGTGCGTGAATTCCATATTTACTTCCTGCGAACAACCTCAGACTCCAAATAGATTTTGAGTTTCTAAATTTAAGTGTTTTGTGTGATTTTTGTCCTATACTACGACAGGTATTTCTAAGCATCAACGATTTCGCCCTCAAACAATGGGAACACCATCATGAGCCCTAACTAGCCACATTTAGTCATGTTTGATTGAATAAAGCTCCTACTTAATCATCTGAGGGTCATAACTCCGGATTGTTCTGATTCGAGGAAAGAATGAGAAATCAGGGTTAATTTTGTAATTTTAACAGCACATCACAAACATAGATTAACCATGGGGTCACTCAAGGTTAAAAGAAGGTCAAATGAGCTCAAAAGTCTAAAAAGTGGGTCAGCACTGATAAAAATGAGGTTTCACGCATTTCAAGAACCAAAAGAGCACGTAAAACCCTAATTTTCAACCCACTTAAAATAAAGAGGTTCTGTTCAGGATAAAATTCATCGAAACCTCCAAAAATTCATAGAAAAATATTCTAAGAGGTTTGGTATCCTTAGTTTATTTGGACCTTGGATAGAGTTTCAGATGGGATTTTGTCCTAATTTGGGCTTCTATGCAAATTATCTAGTCAAATGTAATCAAAACTCAAATCAAATTTTACCATTAGATTATTTGGGTCCAAATTAGATTAGTACCAATATTTGGGCCCAATCTGAACCCATTGATTGCACTGCAAAAATACACCTGCAATTATGCCATCATGTGCTATTTCCTAGCATTACTAGTGCATATTAGGTATCCATAGTCGCATTTGTAAAAATACATGCATGCATGCATTTAATTGAGAGGGGAGGAGAGTGAAATAAAATGGCCTTGCAATTAACAAATTCCCCAAGTGCTGCCTTGCAAAATTTCCATCTTCATTTTCTATTTCTTTTTTATTTTTGACTTTCTTCTCCGCGGCTGCATGGCATGGCTGCCATCTTCTTCTTCATGCCATGTCCTGCTCAGCCATTCCCTGCTCATGCTCTCCCTGCCAAGCCATGCACAAGCCATGCACAGCCAGGGCATGGCTATGCATGCCTCTTTGCTTTATAAAAAGAGCTTGGCTTCTTTTTGCAAAGGGGAGGCTGGTCCACCAAAAACACACAGCAGCTTCTCTTCTTCTCCAGGTCGTCTCCTCCCTCTCCCTCCATACGCAGGCCCTCCTCCTCTGAGGAGCCACTCTGCGGGCAGGAGTACATCACTGTGGTGCACACCCACCACCGTGAGACCACCACCACCTAGCTCATCAAAGAGATGGTGGGCATGGTGGTCTTCTCTTCTCTGTTTCAACTTTCCAAGCCATTTCTGCCATTACCACAAAGCTTCAAGCTTTGAAGCTCAACCGGCCATCGCATGCCCCTGCAGCAGCCGGCCAAGCTCCACAGCAGCAGCAGCAAGGCGGCAGCAACACACACAGGCCACCGCACGTGCTTGCAGGCTGCCTTTGCCTTCCGCTTCTTCACGTACACCTGCCTCTCTGCGTGCCCTGTCGCGAGTTTCGCCCCCAAGCCTAGCCGACGCAACCATTCCACGCACACGCCAGTCGCAAGCCTCCCGCACTCACAGCACCGGGCGCACCCAGTCACGCGGCTCGCCCTGGCACTGTAGCCACTGTTCACACATTTTAGCAGAACACTGTGGCTACAGTGGGGTGACCGGTAAGTTTCTCACTTATCCGGTCACCTGGCGCGCCGCTACCAGCCACAGCCTACGTGCGCGTCCCGCCCCACGTCTCGCTCCAGCGCCCGCCCGCGCATCTGCCAGCACCCGCACCCGCCCGCATATCTGCCTGCCTCAGCATCTGCATCTGCGTCTCCCTTCGCCTGCTCCAGCACCTTCTCACAGTGCGGTGCGCTGCGACCTCTCTCCCCGTGCTCACTCCCTTCCAACGCGCGCCTCTCTGCGCGCATACGTGCCTACGCGCGCGCGTGAAGCCTCAGACGATGCCCGTCTGCTGCAGACGCCTTAACTCCCCCAGCCTTCGCTCCAGCAGTCTCTCTCTCGCTCTCTCTCTCTCTCTCTCTCTCTCTCACACACAGCACTCTCTCACTCTCTCTATCGACACATACACACACACACTCACACTCACACACACACACACTCTCACCTATACACTATTATATACTTATATATATATACATATATATATTTATATCTATATATATTTATATACATATATATATATATATACTTATATCTATACATATAGTAGTACCTATATTCCTAAGTATTAATATACATACATACATATATATATATCTATATACTTATATATATAGATAAGTATATATATATACCTATCGTCATCCCAAGGACCCAGTCTAATCCTTTGGCGAATCCGCCATTAGGCCCTTGCATACCGCAAACCGAACACGCATCAAGTCCTCTTGATAAATTGATGCGAATGATGACAGAAATGTCAAAGCGCCATGAAGAGAACATAACCTCTTCAGCACCAATTGGCGTAGCAGAATGCTGAGATCAGTCAACTACGCATGGTGACTCGATCTCAGGGCACTCATCCCACCCAACCAATTCCAAACCCGTGAAATTTTGTACCCCATGGTCCTCAACCACAGGTACAACCTTCTCAGGGGTGGGTTCATTAGATTCTGCAGGCTGCAAGCGTTCCACCAGGATTTCAGGCTAATCCCACTGTAGCACCTCACTCTTATGTCCCCATTGCGAACCCTCCACCACCTTATGACCCCACTGGACCCGCATCATCCAATGCGATCACTTCAAGGAGCAGCAAGCAGACCGTCAATCCACCTTGACCTGATCCTAGCCCATCTTCTTCATCGCCCTCTCATTCGGGATGCGCACCGCATTCGCGAGAGGACGATACACCCAAATTGGTGCTAGAATCAGTTCCATTCCCTGAGGCTCTACTGAGAGAGCCAAAAGGCAAGAAAAAGGATACGTAGGCCTTTGATAACCTGCATAATTTGTTCAGGGATGTTGAAATTAAGGTACCCCTGCTCGAGGCTATCGGCCACATACCTATTGTCACCCGATTTTTCAAAGACTACACAACACCCAGGCGATAGTAAAAGAAAACTAAGAATCCGGTGGTTCTCTCGCCTCATGCGAGTTGTGATATACTGTCAAATCTACCACCGAAGTAGAAAGATCCTGGCACACCGCTTATTTCCTGTAGCATCCAAGGCTGCAATTTTAATCGTGCCCTGCTTGATCTAGGATCTTTCATCAATCTTATACCGACCATCATGCTCGAAAAATTTTCCTTGGGAAATCTGAAACCCACCCCTGTCACGTTACAGTTGGCAGATCGTTCTGTCAAGATTCCGAAGGGTGTGGTGGAAGACGTGGTAGTTAGGGTCAACAGTCTTTGTTTTCCTGTTGACTTTCTTGTTTTAGATATGGAAGTTCCTAGCTCACTTTCTGATTGTCCGATCATCCTTGGTTGACCTTTCTTGGCCATAGCCCATGCCCATATCGACTGTGAGTTGGGCTGTATTGAGATTGCCGTTGAATCTGAAAAGATCAACCTCAACATCTTCAAGGCAGCCAAGAACTTTGATTGAGATTGCATCAAGGATGACACGTCTGATGAGGACATGGCCGTCAGCTCATGTATCGGACTAATTGGGACCTATTCTGACTGCTGCGGATTACCTGTAAACACTGACGACTGCTTGATTAACACATATTGTGACATTCCCCCATCCCTCCCTATTCCCGTACCTTCTCTTGACCAGACTTCTGACGAGGTTTTCTCCGCTTCCCATACCTCGTGGTCTGAGTCATATCTGGGCTACTCACTGCCGGTCCACACTCTTGAAGACCAGATTGCCCTTTCTTTCCCTCCAAATCAGGCGGATTTGCAACTTCACACTGGGACCTTGAGCCCACATCCTACTCTCTGGGGCTATTCCCTTTTGGATCCATATATCCAAGAAGCCCCTCTTCTTGGCCAATCTGAGGGCCAACTTCTTCCTCCTGATTTCTTCTCCCATCCGCCTGGGACACCCTCATCCCAGGAAATGCCAGATCTTTCACCATCCACCATCACTTTTCACGCCACTGTCACAATCACTTCACTTTTCACTTCACCACCCACCATCCACCCACCCTACCACCCTGCTGTTTACCCTGCACCTCAGCTCTCGTTACCTGATCTTTCGGCCTTCCTCTACCCTACCCTGCATGCATATGAGGACATAGCATCGTTTGGAATGGGGGGGTGGATAGGCATCCATAGGATCTGGGTATTTTATGGTATCATGTAGTTTCCACCTATATATATATATATAAATTATGTCTAGTAATGATCTGAAGGCTGAAACAAAAATACAATAAGTGTTTATGGATATTCAACCTCTATTTTGAAGACTTTCCAGGCCACAGAAGCTTGATTTGCTCAGGCTCGGCTTAGTTCACTTGAGCATTGACAAGATAGATCGAAATCTCTCCTAACTTAGGACGTATTCTTGTACCTGAGACATCAATACAGGATCCGTTGGTTTGCTTCTACTCGAGAACCTAAGTAATCCTGGTTCGCACTAAACATATCAAGAAAGACCAGGTGAACATAAGATCCAACCCTAGTGTTCATTAGGGAAGGTGGAGTCCTTACCTGTGCGAGTAGGTAGACTTTTTATCCCAGGTTTTAGTCTTGTGTTTAGGAGAGACTCTTTCCACCAAAAAGAAACTCTCCCACCAAAAAGAAAAGTGTGCTGCTCCAAATAAAGTTGTAATAGATATACTGACATGTGTTTCAAAAAAAAAAAAAAGATGCAAATAAGTTAGTATATCTCGCAAATGTCTGTAAAGTCTCTACCTTAAAAAAGTTCTTCAGGGCAAGTCGCAAATACCCTATTTTCTTTGAGCCACAAATGTCAGAAAATGGGAGTTTAATTTTCCGTCATCTTTTTAAGGGTTAATCTGAAGACACGAGTTGAAACTAGGACCAACATGTACTTAAAAATTCGTGAAACCCTGGGCCTGAGTCTTAATGTTCATTTGGTCAGTCTTGATCCTTCGCTAAGCACAAGCCATAACCTCTTGAGCTCTCGAGTACAACAAAAACCTCCTGGGTCCTGGAAATCGTACTTAAGGTTTAAATATCAAGAGTCCTGGTTAGTCGAGAGATGATTTATGTCATGTGAGACTTAAAGTATTGGTAGTCTTCTCTACAATTGGTTCTCACAATATCCAACAATAAATACACCTATGATGCCTTAGAAGAAAATCTTCAGCTCAAGATCATTTCTAAATACAATGCAAAAATGTTTTGCTAGGGACTAGCAAAAGATAGGCATGGGGGTATGATTGCATCGCAAAAATACACCTGCAATTACGCCGTCTTGTGCTATTTCCTAACATTACCAGTGCATATTAGGTATCCATAGTCTCATTTGTAAAAATACATGCATGCATGCATTTAATTAGGAGGGGAGGAGAGTGAAATAAAATGGCCTTGCAATTAACAAATTCCTCAAGTGCTGCCTTGCAAAATTTCCATCTTCATTTTCTATTTCTTTTTGATTTTTGACTTTCTTCTCCGCGGCTGCATGGCATGGCTGGCATATTCTTCTTCGCGCCATGTCCTGCTCAGCCATTCCCTACTCATGCTCTCCCTGCCAAGCCATGCACAAGCCATGCACAGCCAGGACATGGCTATGCATGCCTGTTTGCAATATAAAAAGAGCTCGGCTTCTTCTTGCAAAGGGGAGGCTGGTCCACCAAAAACACACAGCAGCTTCTCTTCTTCTCCAGGCCGTCTCCTCCCTCTCCCTCCATATGCAGGCCCTCCTCCTCTGAGGAGCCACTCTGCAGGCAGGACTACATCACTGTGGTGCACAGCCACCACCGTGAGACCACCACCACCCAGCTCATCAAAGAGCTGGCGGGTGTGGTGGTCTTCTCTTCCCTGTTTCAACTTTCCAAGGCATTTCCGCCATTACCAAAAAGCTTCAAGATTTGAAGCTCAACCGGCCACCACAAGCCCCTGCAGCAGCCGGCCAAGCTCCACAGCAGTAGCAGCAAGGCGGCAGCAGCACACGTAGGCTACCTTCGCCTTCCGCTTCTTCACGTACA
Source organism: Thalassia testudinum (assembly GCA_037157565.1). Classification (NCBI taxonomy): domain Eukaryota; kingdom Viridiplantae; phylum Streptophyta; class Magnoliopsida; order Alismatales; family Hydrocharitaceae; genus Thalassia; species Thalassia testudinum. Next base: position 2,436,075 of record JAZHRO010000028.1, read on the forward strand.
CCCGCCTCTCCGCGCGCCCTGTCGTGAGTTTCTCCTGCAAGCCCAGCCGGCGCAACCATTCCACGTGCGCGCCAGCTCGCACGGGCCAGCCGCAAGCCTCCCGCACTCAGCACCGGGCACACCCAGTAACGCGGCTCGCCCCGGCACTGTAGCCACTGTTCACGCATTTCAGTGGAACACTGTGGCTACAGTGGGGTGACCAGTAAGTTTCTCACTTATCCGGTCACCCGATGCACCGCTACTGGCCACAGCCCACGCGCGCGTCCCACCCCGCATCCCGCTCTAGCGTTCGTCCACGCGTCTGCCAGCACCCGCCCACGTATCCACCTACCTCAGCGTCTGCGTCCGCATCTCCCTTCGCCTGCTCCAGCCCCTTCACGCAGCGTGGTGTGCTGTGGCCTCTCTCCCCGTGCTCACTCCCTTCTAACGCACGCCTCTTTGTGTGAATATGCACCTGCATGCGCGCGTGAAGCCTCAGACGACGCCCCACTACTGCAGATGCCTTGACTCTCCTAGCCTTCCCTCCAGCAGTCTCTCTCTCACTCTCTCTCTCTCTCTTTCTCTTATAGCACTCTCTCACTCTCTCTACCGACACATACACACACACACTCACACTCTCGCACACACACACTCTCACCTATACACTATTATATACTTATATATATACATATATATATTTATATCTATATATATTTATATACATATATATATATACTTATATCTATACATATAGTAGTACCTATATACCTAAGTATTAATATACATACATACATATATATATATATATATACATATATATTTACATATATGCATTTACTTATATACATACATACATATATATATATATATATATGCACAAATATATTACTATATATATACATATATACATATATATACAAATATACATATATACATATATATCTATAACTATATATACATATATATATATATATATATATACATATCTTTATCTATTTACATATATTACTATATATATATATATACATACATATATATACATCTATACATATATCTATATATACATATATTTACATACCTATATATATATATATATAAGTACACATATACCTACATAGTTATAACCATATATATATACATATAGATATATATATTTACATATATACATATATATTTTCATATCACACACCATACGTGGTATCGCGGGAATATCTGCACCAGTTGCTGATATTCCCCGATACACGCGTACAAAAAGCGTGTTCGCACACATCTTCCACCATCCATCCTACACTCCACGCAGCACCTCGTCCTGTTGGTTGCGTCTTTCTAGACAACGACCAACTCGACATCGTGCTACACGTCATCTCCACCCCCACCCCTTTATACATATATAATATATACATATATATATATACTATATTTACTTTATTTTTCTTGCCATTAAAAAGATAAACAAAAAAATATATAAAAGAGAAAAGATAATCCTTGACTTGCAGGTACTCAGTCTTGCGAATAGCAAGACCAGTTTTGGAACCCTGATTTGGCTCAAAGCCAAGAACCTGATTTTGAGGGTGTGCCTCAAGGACAAAGATTATCAGAAAAAAATCCTAAATAGAAAAACACCAAAAACACAATAAATGAATGGAAGAGATTCGTTGTAGGAAAGGCATAGAAACTTGACTTCTAACCCCACTTCCCTGAGTTCGACCCTGGGCCTAAAAGTGACCAAGATAAAATCAAATAGGCCAGGTTAAAAAATATTTTGTAAAGAGATGGTTAGGCTCAATTTAGGTTAACCACTATACACACTTCAACGATAAAATCACCATATTAACACAACCTATCCGGGTCCAACCACCCATCTTGACCTAGTTTGTATTTCAGTCCCTTAAATCTCTATTTCTCTCTATTAGACCCCTAGCTTTCGACATTCCTTGTAGAAAGGCCCCTAGTTTCTTGTCTTCTTCACATTTTTGTCCTTGCCGCCATTGTTAGGTCAACCAACCTTTAGACAAGCTTTGACTTGATCAAAACCTCAACAAATCAACTCCCAATCCAACCAAATTTGGTGGGATTGGTGTTCACATTGCAGAGAATCATCTGATTAGCATCTTGGACCTTGATTCATTGTAGAAGGCCCTAGTGATGCTTATGATATCCGTGGGTTTCTTGATTCTTTCTTGATTCTAAATCGAAGCCCAATTGAGCTTCTTTCCTTAAATAGAGCTTGGTTTTGAGCTCTATAAAAGCTCCTAAAGGTCTCAGTGTCTGATTTAGTCTAGATTGGTCCAAAATTCTTCTTCCTTCTCTTCCTTTGGCCACTTCCGCTGCAACTCCGGCGAGCACCTCAAATCTCCGTCGGTACCCTCTGCCACGTATGATAGGCAGAGGGAACTTCTTCCTCAACTTCCTCCGCTCGTCGCTGTCAAAGTAGGAGTTGCCTTGACCTCTTCTTCCTCGCTGTCTCTTCCATCGGAGAATTCACCATCTTCGACATCGACCAATCACAGCTAGCACCACTCCCTCCCTTTCGTTCGCTAGCTAGGCCTATCTTCTTCCTCTCCTCCTTTAGATAATTCTTACCCCCTTCTCCTCCTAATTCAATCGACGTATCATCTCCTTCCCCTTCATCTTCTCCACAGTCGACGATGTTGGAGATAGTAGATCGCGTGTTTTAGGAAAAGCAATGTTGTTGTTCGTAGTATAGTTGCGAAATCCGGTCAACAAAAATATTTCTAGAATAACGAGACTTTGAGTCCTGGTCGTTCATCTCTGGGAGGTGCTATGGAAATGTGAAAATAATTTCAATCTTGTTCGCTCTACTCGCTTAAAATTACATGCCAATTTGTAATTATTTAGGTATTCATGCACGACATGCTGTTGCAATAATATCAGAAATCAAAGTAGGCAACTTATTATCACAATAAAGATATGATGAGCAAGCTCATGGTGATTTTCCAACACACACACACACACACGCACACACACACACATATATATATAGAAATGATTTTTTCATTGATTGCATCAAGGTGATTACAGAGCAAAGCTAGAGGAAAGCTTATACATGAGTGCTTGAAAGTAGAAATCTATCTAGCAGAAAATGACTGCATGCATGAATCTATGGGGGGATTACACATGCATCATTGAGGGGGAATATGGAGCTACACTACTAAGTATAAATAAAGCAGAGAGATTAGAAGAACTACTTAGCTAGGTTATCAGAAAGGAGGGCATTTGAAGGTGGTCTCCAATGGTCTTTGAGATGGTTGAGAGGAGAAGGAGGGGCAGCCAATGGTGGGTAGGCCGACCCTTGGAGATGTGGAGGAGTGCTCTAGCCTTGGTGTGGAGATGGTGGAACCATGGTGAGGGAGATCATGGAGTGTAGGTGGAATGAAGGTGGAGTTATGTTTGATGGAAGGTGAAATGAAGCCAAAAACTAGATGGGTGCAAATGGCCACCCAAGGGTCCTTTAAATAGACTCTTGGGCAGCTATGAGTGTGGCTATCTAGAGAAGTGTGGAACTCTCTAGAGAGAGCCCCAAGGTGGTCATCCAAGAGAGAGAGAGATAGTGGTTCTTAGATCCACAAAATGTGGATCTAAGAGTTGAACATCCCTTTGTTGCTATTTTGGCAACAAAGGTGGCGCCAACCTTAGAGGAGCCTAGAAGGCTCTAGGTGGTGTGAGAGTGCATGAGTGGGTGTGTGTGTGTGTGGGCATGACCTAGGTGGCTAAGTGGTCTAGGTTAGGTTAGGGTAGGTCTCAAATTAGGGTTGCAAACCCTAATTGCTAATGGGAAAGTGCAATTAAACTTGACATAAGTTTAATTGAGTGAATGTGAACTTAATTGAGAGTGAAATAACTCAATTAAGTTGGGCTTGGGTCAATTGGACTCTCATTGAGTCCAATTGGACTTGTGTGGTTTGAGATCTGAGCTCAATTGGACTTTAAGGGTCCAATTGACTAGGCAATTGTAATTGACTATGATCCAAGTCAATTAGGTTTAGTGAGAACCTAATTAGTTTCTTAGGAAGGTCTAGAGGTGGTGTACTAGGCTTAAGGTACCTTAATTTAGGTTCCCAGGGGGTTGGAATTGGGTTTAGGGACCTAGGAACTCAAGATCTAAGCTTGAATTCCAAAATAGGAACTAGAGAGTAGTTCTAAATGTCTAATTTAGGTATCATATGACTTATACTAAAAAATCAGAAGTCTAGACTTCTTGTCTGGACATCCAATTTGAGTCAGGGAGGAATCAGGGTTCTGTCTTGGGTATTCTGTAGAAATTGGATGTTTGACCAAGTGTCTGGACGTCTAATAACACTGTAGACATGCGTTTAAGGTGTGCGGGTTGTGGCTAAGGGTCCTCGACATCTAATAACTTATCTGGACGTCTAGATAAGGGAAGGAACTAGGGTTTTGAGGCTTCCTAGGCTATGGTGACCTAATCTAAGGGTGGCTAAGTCTTAGGAAGGCTTCTAGGGCTATCCTAGGGCTAGGAATGAACTTGAGTTCTTTATGATTTAACTCTGCCTTATCTTTACTTAGTAGAATAGCATACCTCAACCCTTACATTATTTCTCTACTACATTTATTCTAAGGTCATCCGCTTCACTCTAATGCAACACTAGCTTCAAGTCTAGCTCCAGATCCAACTCCTGAGCTTCTTATTACTTGTAATTTATATAATGAGCTTAATTGGTAGATTATATCATTATTTCATACATAGCTAAGGAAAGCAGTAAAGATGCAAATAATGCTTATGCATGCATCAATTACACTAGCTTATGTTAAGTTCTAGACTAATTTAGGTCAATTAATACCTATGATTGCTATACAATCAAACGATGCCTCCAGCGAAGCCATCCAATCACTACCGGCCACCAATCACTCCACCAACACCACCACGACCTTCCTCTCCCTCCATGGATCAAAAGCCCTAATGTAATTGGGTGCTTTGACCTCTCCTTCACCTTAACGAACAACCCACCACAACAATGCCATCTCTGACTTCAACCATCCTCTACAGACCTCTAACCACCCAATCACCGACACCATTAGTTTTGTCTCACTTTGGCGAATCTTTCCATGTGCTTAACTGGGCCCTAGGGTCATGTTTTCTATGCAAGCTCCTCTTCTATTGCCGTCGTCTTCCCTGGTGCTGACCGCTTCCATCTTACCACCAATAACCTCGATTCCACATTCAGCAGTAGCGCGTTATCTCCATGAGGCCTTCTGAGCATCCAATTGAGAGAAGGATCGACAACTGTAGCTGTAATTGCAAGAGGAAATCCACGCTACGTTGCATGAAGGAAAGAAGGGACATTAGTCCCACATCGATTATCTTCAACCGCACAACACTGTATAAAGAAAATCCATGTTGAGGGCTTAGTTCCTCCGACACGAGGTGAGGTCCCTCACTCACTTTGCCTTACACTCCTCGCTCACCTCACTTGCCCGATGAGCTTGGACCCCTTACGCAGATTCGATTACTTGATTGCACACCTGATTTGAGAAATAAAGAGGAATTTCTGAGGGTAGGGGTAGGTTTTGCATTGTGCACATGCCTTGGGATGCATGCCATATGCCTAACACTTAGGCATTTCTGAGGTTGTGTTGTGCCTTATTGAAGGCCTTGTGCCTTGTGCTCAGACTTGGCAACTTAAGTTGTCTGGTCCTTGTGGCCGATGTCAGATTTGGTATTGTGGAGTTATTTGAGGCTCTTATCTAACAAGGATTAAGTGGTTGAAGCCACTGTTGAGAAATTTGAGTTAATTGTTTACATTGAACATGTGCTTAGTTTGGGGATATTCTTGGTGATTTAAATCACAATTTTTGGGTTTTTATATTCTTTTTATCACAATATTCTCTGAGATACAAATTGGTTTATCTTTGAATATATTGTTGAAGTGAATTATCCATTGAATATATTATTTTATTTAATTGATTGTGCTCCTTGATTTAAATTTTAATTAGTGTGTAAATTCTATATTTGCTCCCTGCGAACGACCTTGGACTTAATTTTGATTTCGGGCACTTTACAAATTTTAAATGCTGTGGCATTTTTGTTGATCGTACTACAACGCACATCTCTTAACATTTGACGCAAGTGCTTTTGACACCTATTCTCCTTGGAAACTTAAAAATAATTTCTTGTAGTTAATATTTCAATTAAATTGCTTACTTTTCCTTCACAAGTTATGTGCTATTTGTGGTGGTGGGTTCTTTTCATAATGATGTGGCCTTACTTAGGAGGAGGCAGAGCACTATCACATTGATCCTATATATATGTATATATATATGTAAAAGTACATATACAAGGGTACTTTAACAATTGTGGTACTCTATTTTGATTTTATGGAACCAGCACCAATGCAATTGGGTGCCTATAGACTGTAAATCAATAATCTAGCAATTAGATTTATTTTTACTAGACTATATATCCTACAAAAAGTTATGACTGTAGTAGAAAGTAAAGAATGCTATAATTCCTCTCCATACTTTAGAAAAAAACCAAAATTAAGTAAGTTTTAAATTGCAGTTCATAGTAATTAGGTGATTTCTTGGAAATCACCTAAGTGGATATAATTCTATTAAAGTAATACAAACGGGAACCCAACGAAGGTTGACCAAGTCTCATATTCTGGTCAGCGGGATCACAGGCACCACTGTTGAGTTCTGCATGAACATTTCTTGGCTAGAGTTGGAAGTTTGACATTGGTGGATGATCAAATATTAGTTACAGAAGATAACCTTCAGTCTAATTTCCTAATAACCCCAAATGAGGTTGACAGTGGTAAAAGTCTCTTAGAACTCTGACGTGAGTCCCTCAGAGACTTCAACCCCATGGTTCACGTTTTCTTTGAAAGAGGTGATTTATAACAGTTTGATGAGGAATTTTTTAATATGTTTGATGCTGTTGTTGTTAGAGATTACTCTCTCATTGAAGAAATCTGTGAACAAGAATTGCCGAAATAGACCAAGGCATGTAGTATTTTATGTAGTTGATTGTAGAGACTCAAGTGGAGAATTTTTTTTTGATCTGCAGAACTACACCTACTCTCAGAAAACATTTGATGGTTCCAAGGAATGTTGTTTGACATACCCTAGTTTTCAGGAAGCTATTGCATCTCCCTGGAAATGTCTTCCTAGGAAAGTAACAAATTTGTATTTTGCTATGAGACTAATCGAAAGGTATGAATTTTCTGAAGGACGCAATCCTGGGGAAATATCACTTTCAGTTCTTCCTAATATTTTCAAGATGAAGATAAAACTTTGTGAAGCAGAGTCTACAAGTGAAACTTCTGTCCCGGTTAATCTTCTGGAATGACTAGTAGTAGCTGGCAAAAGTGAACACCCTCCTATTTGTGCTATTCTTGGTGGGATACTTGGTCAGGAGGTCATAAAAGCTCTATCTGGAAAAGGTGATCCACTCAAGAACCTTTTGTTGCATGATACAGCTGATGGAAAAGGCATAATTGAAGACATATATGATTGCATCTGCAAGTTGAGGTGCGTAACTGATCTAATGCTATAAAGGGACCATCATTTGTACAGGAAAGGAAACCTCATAAGTAGAGGTCTGAAGAAGCTCCTTTTTCATTCACTGCAGCAAGATGATGTTCGGCAGTGGTAGTGAGTCCCCCTGATAGTATGGTTTGGACCCTGAAATTGTATTTATTGCCTGATTTTGATACGGATTGGCATTTATGTTATATTAACACATCTAATAAGCTAATTTAAAATGCCTAGTTTTTGCTCTTAAAAAATAAGCCTACTATATCCCTATAATAGAATGTTATCTAGAGAAGAAGAATAATTTGGCTTCTAGACTATTAGCAAGCATATCATTGACTTCAGGATAACCTTTTGTTATCATAAATGTTGTGGCTTTTGTCACATAAATGGCTCTTGGTGGAGATTCTTGTTGACATTGCATGGGAACAATTATTGTTTAAGAGGCCAAGATAAATCTCAGTCACAATCAGGTAGAGCCCCTAAGTCTCCACCAAGGAGGGAAACATACAGAAAAATATCTAGACAGCATATGCAGTAATGGCCTTCTAGCTCGGTGGTCATGGATAGCATGGCTAACAATTCTCACTCAGTTGAGACTCCACCCCCACTCGATCCTGCTTTTGTCACTGGTGAAATGAGAGTTGGAAAAATAGGTGGTTGTTAGGTTCTTTATATCATGGAGTAGGTGGTGAATCCATGTTGAACTATTTTAATCACTTTGTTCTTTTTTTATTAATTCAAATTGCTAACTTTTTATCTTTGATTTTTTGGAATTAACAAAATAGCTACAAGAATTTCTTTTCGACCATCTAAGATTAGAATCCACTACTAAAATAAGAGGAAATGTGGTGGGATTTCCAACTTCTCATGTCTTGGCAAGAGAGAAGATGCTCATCTATTGATTGTGTATATTAGGTTTCTCCTTTCTTTTTATTGTAAATTGACAATAGATATTCTTGATCACATGACTGCAGACTATTCCACCCATCGTGCATCGTGATGCCAAATTCACAAACATTCTTCTGGATGAATCTATGAGTGCTAGAGTGTGTAAACCATACTCCTAGTAAAAAGTTCTCCTTTTTATTCTACTTGAAGTATATATATGACACCATATACAAGAGATAGAGGATGGCATTCTTGTTAACAAAATGTTAGTACTTGTATAGGTTGCTGATTTTGGATTATTAAGGGAAGAAAAGTTTATTTCCCATGCATCGAATGTTAGGGGAACTTTTGGGTATCTCGACCTTGAATATATATCCACTAGAACCTTCACCAAGAAAAGTGATATTTACAGTTTTGGGGTGCTTCTCTTTGAATTGATTGCTGGGAGAAGTCCCTAACAGGATCTGATGGAATATGTTGAGCTGGTAAGTTGTCTGGCCTTTTTACTTCTCCATTCTCGTGGATACCCTTTTTTGTCTGATTGCAATCTTTTCAGTTCCATGATCTAAGACCAAAATGAGCTGCGAGTATCATTCTGTTTCTAATGGTAGGAACCACAATGATTTTGAATATATCCATTTCCAGTTTAAATTGAATACGGTCAAATCCTCTAATGTTGCCCACTAGCTCTGCAAAATAATCAATTAGCCTGCTACCAGTGGAATGCACCATTTAGAGTCACATTATTTCTTGAGAACATATCTATCCAGTTGTTTTACCATTTTGTGGTGCCTGATAGTAATATGAAATTTCCAGATGGAATGTAAAGACAACCCATATTACTTATTATTTAATCTTCAAGATGTGATGTAACTTCAATCTCGCTGCAAACTCTGAGCACCTCTCCCTTTAAGTACTTCATGTATGAGTAGAGCTTGTCACATCATGTCCTAAATTTCTGTAATTCCACATCAGTCCCATGGTTGTGGGTTAGCACTTGACCCTGATTAAGTGTTAAGATGGGAAAGTGGTGGAGTAAGTGGTAGATGTGGTAGATGAATTATTGTATTGTAAGCTATGTGTTCATGTGATGTAAATGTAGAGAGAGTGTTGTTTATTTGTTTTATATTTAATGTTGGATTATTTTTTATTCTTGTTTTGTTGAAAGGTGGAGTAAGTTGGGTTAAATGAGATAGCTAGGTTGGGTTCTTGTAAACTCTATGGCCCATGTTATTGTTCATGCACCATTCACCCACACCATGCGATATGGGATCCTCCACCACCATTCTCCACATCCAAACAAGGCTAGTGTTTAAGCTCTTGACTGTTATGACATGTCCTAGTCCATTGGATTTCTTGCCTCTAGGATCCTTATCTTTCAATGGGTTAATTTTTCTTCATGAGATTACTTTGATGTGCATCTATATTCTAGTTCTTAGCTCATGTGGAGATGCCTTCATATTTAGTGAAATGTATTTTCTATATACAGACTGCAATACCTCATGGCATGAAGCTCACTCGGCTATCCCAAGATGCATATGTTAAAGGTACTAGCAATATTAAGGGTTTTCTTGTTAATTTAATGGACTACCATGAATGCTGAAGGAAAAGCTGGATGGGAAGAAAAGCATAGATGTTCCTTATACAATCTAGTTATATGAACTGGGTATTGTTTGGTAATCAGAATAAGGATAAGGTGGGTTAGTTACAAAATTCCATGTTATTTTTATTTTATCCTTTCCTTATCAATCCCTTTAAAAAGGTCTTCTCCTTATTAATCGCATGTTGCAAATACTTGTGTAAGATCCACCTTCTACAATTGATACATGGTTTACCTTGGAAAAAAGATAAATGGTCAAAAAGACACTTTGTTTTTCTTTCATTTCTTATTGAGATAAAAAAAGATGATTCTTAAGGTCAATAAACATCCATTTCATGAAACACTAATCAACATCAATTATATTGCCATTTCATTCAATATTGAAGCTTTATATCATTACTATTTCAAATTATTAGGAATGACTTCGTGATTATTCATCTTCTGGCTACTCTTAGTTTGTGTTATTTTAAGTTTATGAAATATGAATAGTACCAGTGGTCTAGTGGTAGAATAGTACCATTCCACGATATAGACACGAGTTCGATTCTCGGCTGGTGCATCCTTTTTTGATTTCAAGTTGGAGCATCCATTTCTTAATATTTATGCTTTTTGAATTTGAAATTGGAGGTTGTTTATAGATAATAGAATTATAAATAATTATATGACATTTGTACATTAGTATATAATTAAGAAACTATGGCAATAATCACTAACAGAAAAAATGTTGTTGTATGGGCTTATCAAAACTTCATTTCTCTGTAGTGACAGTACTAACATTTCTTACTGTTATCAATTACTAATATAAAGATGGAGTTCTTACCTATAGCGATGGTATTGTTGATGTTTTATGCCATTAGAGTTGACAGTCTTGATCTACACCGATGGATAAAACCGTTGCTGCTGCATAAAAGCAAAATTGAATAGCCTTTGGAGAGTTGACTTTTGCTGGAGAATTAGGTGCAACACCGATGGTTTTTACCGTCAGTATAGCCTACAACGAGGCCTCTTAATAAGTGCCTAAGCTGACCATTGGAATAGGCCTCTAGAGCTATAGTGACGGTATTTTGGACCTACACCAACAATTTTTGATCGTCTGCGTAGGTATAAACTGTTGTAGTGGGAAGGGTTGATTTGAGAATGGGGGTTGTAGGGGAGTATATATAGGCTATGTCAAATCATTTGGCATAAAGGAGGGTTAATGGCCGTGTGGGGGACATGCCCTACACGCACACAATGCGTACAACATACATTGCACGCACAGTGTGTGAGGGTGCATTGGCGAGCCACTGGCAAGGCGTGGCACAGTGGGGGTCGTCAGATCTTCATTGCACGACTGAGTATGCGTGGTGATCATGCTTCATATTTTGAATGGGTGCGGAATAGAAAAATGAGGACCGTTGATCTTCGATCGGAGGGCCATGATCGCACTCTGTTGCTCCCTCAAATCGCGCAAACCTCACATTTGATCATGCATGATCGTGTGCGTGTGGTGTTCGCCCCATCCGTCGTGTCACATGTTTTGATGTGAGCTACTTGATGCTGATTGAGTGGCCCCAATTGGGCACCTTGCCTACGTTGAGAATCAGGGGGCATGCGGGGGCTCGAACCTGCACCCCTTCTGTACGAGCATAGCTTTGGACCAGTGTGCTAAGGATGTTGATTGTCATGTTGATGAGGATTGAGGTGTGAGGTCTAGAGCATTGGATGGAGATCCAACAGTAGAGGTTGTGAGATGAGGTTCTCCTTTGACATCTGAAGCGTGTGGGAAGAGGGGTGTGTGGGACCGGATATCAGCCATTGGATGGCGATCCAATGGCTAAGATTGCATGGTTGGAAATGCTTGTGAGGAGGGACAGTGATGCTGAGGCGATTTAGATGGCTGAGATGGCGCCATCTTGGCTGTCCAAATTCTTCTCTTCATAGGTAATGTTATGGATGTTGGATCAGGTCAATTTTTGCGCCATTAGGCTGCAATCATCGAACCAAATCCATCTATATGGTTGGATTCTTCATTTGAGGTCCAGATTTGCATCATCTTACCCCGTGTTGGCCAATCTTCTGTGGCTTTTAGAGAATACTATAGATGTCTTACTAGGGTTAATTCAGAGGCGTTGGACTTCTATCATCACCCTGATCACATCCGTACGATTAGATCTGCAATCTGAAGCGCAGAAATATGTCGCCCTGTCCCCTAGCCATTAAAATGGGAGAATTAATATACAAATTATATAATGTACACTAAATGCATGATGATGCATGTTATGCAATATTCACAATGTCAAATGCAATTATGATCCTAGGAACACGCATAACTACGCAATTTAAGCTAGATAAATGTGTCTACATTAGTACTTGAAGATATCGATGTGTGTAAGGGCTTCTTCAATGAGCGATGTAATTTGTGTCAGTTGAAAATTAAGAAATCAAAATTCTAAATGAATTTGATGAGCAATTGCCATGTTCTTGTGTGAATTTTGGTTGGCAAAGTTTTAAAGCTAGAATTTGGGTCAATATTTCCATCAAATTCTTATTGATATTTTGGCTTTTATGTTTTTAAAATTTTTTCTAAGGGTAAAATCCATGGAAGTTTTGTTTAAAAATCTCAATAAAAACCGTTCAATAATCGCAACTTGGCAAGTAAATGTGCTTATTGATTTTGGTATGCAAAAAAATTAGTGGTTAACTTTTGCATTTTGGAACTCTGAAAAGTTAACCATTAAGTGTTGGAATAGTTCCTCATTTAGATTTTTAAACCATGGTTTCCACTTTTCTTCTTGGAATTCAGCAAAAATGGAGAGGAATGGCTTCATTGGATGGGGAAGTACTTCTCAAGATGCTCAATGATTTATTGGGATTGCTGAAAGACATGGTCGCTGAACGGAATCAAGATGATGCATTGAAGGCCATTTCTATGGTTGGTCAGTTTCAGTTTTTCCAAGTGTTTGGCAGGAAAACAAGGTCTTTCACCATAAATTATCAACTATGTGATATTTAATGTAGCAATATTATAAATAGAAAATGATAAACTTGGAGCCTCATTTGGATCATTAAAATACATTAAGAACTTCCGCAATGGCATGATATCAAAATACATGTTCCTAGTTACATGGGATTTGAAACCATGGCAATAGCCATTATTATTTCAACCATACACAAATATGATGCCATTTTTTCAGGAAATGTTTGAGTGGAGCAAGCCTCTTCTAATTCTAAACAATTTTATTTATAGGAGCATATGAAAGTTGGCTTCAAGTACCATGAAATAACATGTTGGATAGTGAACAAATAATTTTAATACTCTAGATGATTAATCAAAGCAACCATTATACTTCATGAAACATGAATAGCACTAGTGGTCTAGTAGTAGAATGGTACCCTTACATGGTATAGGCCTAGGTTTGATTCTCAGCTAATGCATCCTTTTTTGGTTCCAAGTTAGAACATTCATTTCTTAATCTTAATGCTTATTGAATTTTCTTACTTTAAACATAGAAATGGGAGGTTGTTTACATGACATTAATTTCTTACTTATTTCATGACAGTGAGGTAAGTTGTAATTTGAAGTTTGGAGAAATGTTATGTTCATTGTAGGATGCTCGGTTATTTCTTATTTGTTTTTATTTCTTATTTTTTACTATTTTGTAAAGATAGATACTTAAAATTTTATTTTAATATTTATTCACTTTTTATTGATTCCCTTGTAAGGAGATGAAAAAAAATATAGTCAACGATACTTAATAATACATTTGTATATTAGCATACTAAGGAACTATGACAATGATGACTCTTAATGAGAAAAAGTATTGTTGTATGAGCTCATCAAAACTTCATTTCTTTATAGTGATGGTAATACTAACATTTCTTCTTATTGTCAAATCCTAATTTAAAGATGGAGTTCTTTACCTATAGCGATGGTATTGCTAACGTTTTGTACTATTAGAGTTAAAGGTTTTGATCTACACCAATAGATAAAACTGTTGCTGCTGGCATGAAAGCCAAATTGAATAACCTTTGGAAAGTTGACTGTCATTGTAGAATTAGGTGCAACATCGACAGATTTTGCCATTGGGATAGCCTACAGCATTGCCTCTTAAGAGGATGCCAAAAGTGACCGTCGAAATAGGTCTTTATAGCTATAGCAAAGATATTTTGTAATTAGGATCATCTTCTACTGCTTCCCTCCTCCTACTACTCACTTGCTCCTCTAACAATAAGATGTCCTACGTGATAAGTTTCGTTTTATCTTTTATATCAAGTTGGGTTTAGTTTTCATCTGCGCTTCATCTTAAGGGTGAGTATTAAAGTATTAGAGTCTTTATGTTAGAGTACAAGAGTCTATAGAGTCTATTTATCTTAGGTTTGAGAGCATTAATTAGTTTTATATTTTTTGTTAAACTTTTCATGTAATTTTTTCATCCTTACCTCTTATATAAGAGAGGTTAAGATTTTAGTTTTCAATTAAACTCTTTATTTTTTTCAACAAAATCCATCACTAGTAAGCCTTTTCATGATAGTCCCATCTGAAAGCGTGGGTAGCTGGGAGGTGCACTTGACCAACTAAAATGATAATGATGGTTTTGAATCATCACCATTGTCTTTTTTTGTTTTTACAATTTGCAAGTTTGTCATGTAAAAACTTTCAATGGCAATCTTGAAATCATTATCAATATTCATAGATGACGATTTTTGAAAGCCATTGTTGAAAGGCTTCTATAGGAAATTTATAAACCACCCTTGTAGATTTGGATCAACAAAAAAATAGAGCATGAACTATCCATCTCATCCTTTAAAGGAAGGGGCTTTTTTTGTGATGGTTTTGGTTAGGACTGTTGCTAACAACCTTATCAGTATGGATTATTTGCCATTGAGCTTTGTAAAGGTGGAAAGGTTTTTGGTGACAGTTTTGAATCATCACAAAAAGTCTCTCTTGTTGTGGTGAATGCCCACCAACATATTTTGCTAAGCACAAAAGCTAGGAAAGCACACTCACTTCCTTTAAGAATCCTTCATCCTCATCATTTAGTTGGCGTTTGACTAGAAGAATTAAAAAATTGGAATTAGTGGAGGAGTTGCTCAAAACTGGGCTCAAATTGAAATAGAGGTGCTTTGTATTTGGGACAATAAATGTTAAATCAAGGAATTAAAAACCAAGTCAAGCAATACGTGAGAAGAGTAAAATAATTCCACCACTTAGGTGGAATTGTTTTATTCCATAATTAATGCCCTAATTTCATAATTAAGGCTACTAAATAAGGAATTAAGAGGTCAATTCCACCATTCAAACAAGCCATTAGTGTAATATATCTTTGAGGAGACCAAACTTGTACAAAGGAAAATGATAAAGGAAAAGGATGAATAAATACTTTACAAAAAGGTGGTTTTAACAATTTTTCTACTTAAAAGGAAAAAAGATAGAGGGTGTTATATTATGTATGCCATAGATATTTTATGAAATTTGCAAGGGAGATTGGTCTAATTAATCATAAATGTGAGGGCCCTCCTTTCACATGCTCAAATAAAAAGGTGTAGAAATAAGTTTGTTCTTTCTGGACTTGATAAGGCTATGAATTGACCAAAAATGTGGGAGTTAAGTATGGTGCAAGACTATTGCTACACTATAAAATTAATGGTGGGAGTCACCTTTATGGGACCACCTTTATAATGTCACATTCCCTAGTAATTGATTGGTTAATCAATCGTATATATAAATCTTGACAAGGACATCAAGCTTTCAAGTGGGGAAGATTGAAATTGTTTAAAAATTATTCTACTTGGGAAACTCAATGAAATCTAGTGGTGGATTAATTAAGGATTGAGAATTATTACTTGGCAAGTCAAGCATAAGCATCATAAGTGATTGTCTTAGGTTCATTAAGCCCATACTTGATGATAACATCATCATCAGCCATATTTAGCTTTAATTAGTCATAATCAAGGAATAAATGCTCCTACATAATAGCCAGAGGACCATATTTCACTGTAAATCCATTATGAGAGGATAACAAGAAAACTGGGGTAAAACTATAGTCTTAACAACATATCTCAATTGCAAAACAATTACGGTATTTCTCAGGGGTTAATCAAAGGTCAAATAGTCTTAAATGTCTAACAAGTAGGTCTGTACAGATAGAAATGAGTTTTCACGCATTTCAAGAATTAAATGACATCTAAAACCTTAAAAATAGACCCGCTTAATTAACTAAGGTTCTAGTCAGGACAAAATTCACATAAAACCTCTAAAAATCATAGAAAAATATTCTCTAGGGTTTAGTATACTTGATTTGACCATTATAATCTAATTTGACCTAAAATAGAGTCTGAGATAGACAGTTGCCCTAATTTAGATTTTTGCATAAATTACCCAATCAAACATGGTCAAAACCTAAATCTAACTTCACCATTGGATTCATTAGGTCAAAGTTAGGTTTGTACCAAAATTTGGACCCAATTTGAGATCATCTTGACCATGTTTGCATTTTAGTTTAGTCAGACTCTTTCTATCTCATTCAGACCCTTAGCTTTTTGAATTCCTTGCAAAGATCCCCCTAACTTCATCATCTTCTTTGCACATAGGTCCTTGCACCATGTTTGGAAGGTTGAACCTTCACCGTCGAGTTTTGAGTGAGGATTTCTAGCATGACTCTTAATCAATCTCTCCTAAAATTGATATGGGGATTCCTTATGAAATTGCTTTCCAATTGAACCGCATCTTGGGTTCTACTCCTTTCCCAAAAGGTCATGTGAGCCTTTCAAAGGTTTGGGTTTCCTTTTTGCATGAACCTCCCAAGCTTGGAAGCTTCTTTCCAAGCTTCGAAAGGCTTCCTATGGCCCATAAAAGAACCCCTATTGCATTTTGCATCTTCTTAGCTAAGTTTTGGCTAAAATACCCTCTTCAAACTCCTTCCCCGGCCGTCTCCGACTTAGCTTCGGTGAGCTCCTCCCTCCGTAGCTCTATGGCCTACCAACGGCCAAATTGGGAGTGCCATCATCTTCGTCTCCTTCGTCCGCGCCTGGTGTACCAAAGTCAGGGCCATCCTCCTCTCTCTTGCTTGCTGTCCACCTCTCCAGAGAAGTTCTCTTCCACGGCGTCAGCCAATCAAAGTCGGCATCCTCCTATCCCTTTCCTCTGATTAGTTTAGTTAGTTAGGTCCCTCTCCCTCTCTACTTCATTTCTAGCTTCTTTCCTATCTCTTTCAATCACCAACTACGCCGTTCACCCTCATCACCTCCATCTCCGGCGACCACTCCTGCGAGGTGTTTCCACTGCTACGCACCTCCATCCACCTTGCCAACAAGCCCGTGACCTCTACCACATCCACCCTCACAAAAGCCCTAACATCTCCCCTCCTATTACTCATCCTAACACCCTGACGACCGATCCATTGCCGTACCACCATCTTCGACCTTCTCACACCACCATACACCGTCTCACGGCATGCCACCGCCACCCACACATTCGCCGTGGTCCGGCGATGGTCCTGAAGTATTTTAACTTGGTTGCAAGGCCGTATTCTTGTTTTAGGTGTCCTCGTCGAAGCTCCACCACTTTTGCCATCACCGCCTTCGTTCTTCGAGCTCCAGGCATCGAAAGCTCCAGGTCCCTCTAAGTAGAGTGGAATAGTTCTAGGAGTCATCTTGGGTAGTTGATCGAAGGATCCAGCTACTGTCTCGAGGCAATTGGATGAGGCTTCATCCGCAGTTGCACGAAGAGGAAGAGTGGGATTTAGTCCCACATTTGTGGGAGAAGAGCACATGATTTCACATAAATGCTTTTTCTGCACTGTGCTTACCACCTCAAGTAACACAGGGGGGTGAGGTCCCCCACGCACTCTTCACGCCTCACCCGTGACACCTTCATGCAGGCCTGGCTTCGCCCGTGACACCTTCATTGTAAAATGCTTATTTACAATAGTTCCTAGGCATAGCATTGCATATCAATGGCTGTTTTTGCAATATTTATATCATGATATAAATATTGCACAAGCATCCATTGCATTGCATCTAGGATAATTGTTTGTTATGTACATTAATTCCATCATTTTACATGACCAAGAGGCAGTGCGACATCTTGACGGGCTTCTGATGAAGAATCCGATCGTACCAATGGATTCAGAGCTACGATCAAAGTCCGTCAGCGCGAGAATCACCCCGATCAGAGCTCTGTTGCACCCTCCGCAAGAAGAAGAAGATGGATGGCCCAGATGGTGCCATGGCTTAGCTGTGGAGCTCTGTAGCACCCACGTGGTGCCATCCAGGTTGCCCCACCTGAGCTAAGGTGTCCCCAAGCCCATCGCAAGATGAGATCCTAGCCGTTGGATCCTAATCCAATGGTTGAGATGTGTGCTCCACGGCTGAACTCCTCACCTAACCTCAGGCAGCTCAAGGATGGCCTCATCTCTACTGTTGGATCTTCATCCAATGGTTGAGATGCGTGACTACACTGCTCCCTCCACTTGACAAATCGCGGCCTTGGCGCATTGGTGAAGACACGCGCTCACAAACCACGAGCACGAGTTCGAGCCGCGGTGGGGGGAGGCAATCTCGCGAAGAGTGGGCGCAATCGAATTACACCCATTGGATGAGCGCAGGCACAATCAAGTGGTAGAGGCGTCACCATGTGGCACCGTTGGATGAGTGCGGATGCTGCGCCATCGACGCTCCTCGAGAACACGCCATCTCACGTGCAATCAAGAGGCACGATCTCCGCGCCATCTCAGCCATTCACTTCTGAATCCAATGGTTGCGGCGCATCCAACCTCAGTGATAGTAGGCGGGCGTGAGTGATGGGTGCGGGATTTGCAGCGATAGAAGAGCGAGCCTTTAGTGACACTTGCAGCTGTCACTAAATGGCTTGTGTAGTGCATGCGCTAGCCAAGGCAATGAAGAGGCATGGATCTTTTGGCGACAGCTTGAGTATCCTTTAGTGACGCTTGTAGCTATCGCTGAATGTTTGTGCACGGGATGCTCTTCCTCCCATCACTATATAAACACCCCTACACCCCCCATTCCTCTTCATCTCTGCCTACTCTACTCCCACCTACTTCTAAGCTCTAGTAAGCCTACTAACGCTCCGTTAGAGCTTACTCTTAAGCTCCCAATGTGCTTATTAGTGTAACGAACCTCTGCACCACCAAATATTCCTCCATCTTCCCATCACCATTCTTAGGTTGCCTTGGAGCCGTCCTCCCACCTCCATTCCGATAGCAGATCATCTCTGCCTCCTCACCTCCAATCCGGAGCCATGTTGAAGCTTTCCTCGACCCGACATCTTCCTTCATCTCACCTCTGTCATCCCGCTCCTTACCTCCTTCATCCAAGCTTCCGCCAGGCGTCGTCATCTCGCCGATCAGCCAATTCGAGAGATTCCTTCTCACCACTTTCTCTTTTATGCTTTCATAGATCATTGTAATTGACATTGGAGTGATATATAACATATTTGTTCCATCTCTCTTGTGAATTTATTTTGCTTGTCATCTTATTTCAAAAACACAAAAAAATAACAAAAACTAAAACACCAAAAACAAACAAAATGAAGCGCGGTTTTCAAGCTAGGTAAACGTCGCCTCCCTGTGTTCGATCCGGGACTCCCTTGAAGTTTTGGTAAAAATTTTATTTGATAAATGAGTTTTGTGACTACAATAGCAAGTTACTCCTAACCCAAATTTCAAACACGAGAAACACGTTAATCATTTTGGTGCCGTTACCGGGAGGCAACAGAATTTACTTTATTATTTTCTACACTTCTTTGCATTTACATAGCACTAACCTCACTTATCTCTGATCTATTGTCTTGCAAGTACCCTAGCATGGAGATCCAAGTGTGGTAGACCAGAGTAAAGTGCGAGTAGAGTACTTTGTAAGTGTCCCCTACATTCCCCCCCACTAGTTTCATTTCGCCACACTCATAACCATGACCAAATCTACTTAGGTGCTTGCATAAACCCTAGGTTAGAATTGTTTTTCTTGTTTGCCACCTCGACTCATTTCACCCCCTCATTTTATAAAAATAAAATAAAAAGATACTTTTTGTGGGACAAATTAATTTACGCACTTTATACACCCACATTTGAGGCACATAACCTAACTTGATTTTCATCTACTCAACCGGGATTCCGACCTGTGGAACCGGTACACCAATTCAACACATAAAGGAGTAGAAATCATATTAGGTTAATCACCTTTTTATGTGCCTTAATCGATGGTGCATTTGGGTCGATTGATTAAATTATTTGGGCTGCACGACCTAATTTAAAAGAAATTCATTTTGTAGCTGCCCCATAGGATTCAATATTTAGGTCAAGCCAGACACTATATTTTCCTGATTTATAAATGAAAAACACTTGAATTCGTGCTTTCAAAACTTGGTTTGCCTCACAAAACTTTATTGAATACACTTAATATTTGAATCCTAAAAGCTACTAAGCAAGATTCGAACCCTAAAACTCACCTCATCATTAGTAATCTTGCTTGAAAACTTCTTGGTTGTGCAAATTCACACATTCTCAAACAAATCATTAAGGGCACAACCCATTAAGGGCCCATCACATTCCTGAAGCACCATTGTCCCCAGCCTAACTAAAATTGATTAGATGTTGGCCCTAAGAACTGGTTCGCTTGTTGAGATCCAGATTGTGATTGTTCATGATTAACCTGCTTATACTAGTCAATCTGATGTCTAGCTAGGGGAGTAGTGTTAAACGACCGCGGTTGGGGTGTACGCTAGGAACCGGATGTGCAAGCCAAAGGAAGAACCTTCTCTCCAGTCCCTCCTAACTGGTTGGATTGCCTAGACATAAGTAGAGTAAATCGTCCATAATCTTAGGACAGATTTTGAGAGTCTGTAGAGCTTTAGGCTACCCAACCTAAGGACAGGCTTGTATTTTTGTGCTGTAGGGATCCTTCTCTTCCCCGTCCTTCCGACTTTCTTCTAGTGTATGCTTGGAAGGAGGTCATTGAACCCTAGATTGGAAGGACTTTTAGACCATTCCTGGAGGTGGAGGTTGAGCTATAGCCAAGCAAATCCCATGGCTGATCAACAACCATCTCCCCTGCCACCGAACCAGCAGGAGCTAATTCAGAGGAAGTTGGAAGAATTGCAGTAGATGCAGCAATGGTTTCAATGTATGCATGGTCAGGGCACTAGACCTTTAAAGGTTTTTTATGATCCTTCAAACTATGGGGAATGTCCCGGCATCATGATTCCCGCCGGAGACAGAAATCCAGCCCCAAGTCTTAAGTCTGATTAAGCATTTCCATGGGCTTGGCTCGGAGGACCCATTCCAGCACCTGGAGGATCTGACTACTTTGGTTCAGACCACCAGAGTAAGGAATGTGAATGAAGAGCAAATGATCATGAGGCTCTTCCCCCACTCTCTCAAGGATAAGGCCGCACATTGGTATCGGACCATAGGAAGGTTGATAGAAACTTAGGCTGCAGTTAAGTTAGCTTTCTTGAGGAAATTCTTCCCTGTAGGAAGGACCAATGCCTTGTGACAGGAGATTACCACTTTCGCCCAGCGGTTGGGGGAACCGTTGCATGGTGTCTGGGAGCGATTCCAGGAACTTTTGAGGAAGTGTCCACACCACGAGGTGCTGAAATGGCAACTCGTGCAGATTTTCTATCATGAGTTGGTTGAACAACTCTGTAATCACGTGGACGCCTCTTGCGGAGGCAATTTCCTCAACAGGGATGCAGATAGTGCATATGACTTGTTTGAGAAAATGAGTGGGAACTCAATTAGTCACCCCTTCATGGATTCATTCAACCAGTCCCAACAACCCAGTTCAAGTGCTAATGAGATCTAGGATTCTCATTCATTTGACGTGGAATTGATTTGTAATAACTGGATATAATGGACTTGGTTGCTAAGAGAATGGAAGAATGGATGTCTTGAAATTTGGGAAACACTTCTACACCTACTCAATCCCAAAATTTGAGATTCCATTCCTCACGAGCTCCCACAAGGCGAGAGTTTGTGAACCAACTTGAATCAGCTCAACCTTTGAGCTAGGATTTCTTAGAACCTTATGGGTTCCAAACTGGGGCCTTTGATCCCAGTTATTCTAATCCTTCCTTCTTTCCATCCTTGTCCTATGAGGATGCATATGCAATACAGGAGAATGTTATGTCCAATCCGTATTCCAACACTTATAACTTGGGTTGGAGGAACCACCCTAACTTCTCTTGGAAAGGTTAGGGGCAATAAACCCAAACTCGACCCAACAACTATGCATCTCAAAGACCTATGGGTCAAGGTCAAGTATACACCTAGTTTCTCTTGAGATCGATTACTTAGCCATCTTAGAATGCTCAACAATCTGCAGGGCAGGCTGATTTAAACCGGTAGATGGTGGAAATGCAAGGGTCCATGCTTCAGCTTATGCAGCAAATGAAGGCATCATTGGATAACTTGCAATCTGGGTTAATTGCTAACACCCGACAACTCGGATCTCTACCATCCCAACCCATACCCAACCCATGCAATGTGCAAAATCAGGGCAATGGAGCCCAAGGGTACGAGAATCAAAGGGACCCACACGCATATGCTCAGGTGGTTGAGCAGGGTCTCTCCGCTTCTCCTTCTTCTCATTACATGACCAATCAAGGCCCTCCAATCTTCACTAACCCACCTCATGACCTGAATCCATATGCCTTTGCAAACTTCATCACCTTGAGAAGTGGATAGCAGACCCAGAATCCTGAATTACCTTCTAGATGCAAAACCCTGGGGAGCTTGAGAGAGAAAAGGAGATTGAAGAAGACAATGAGGCTCAGGGATCGAAAATTGAAAATACCACCCATATCTCATTCCCTGAAGCCCTATTGAAAACTAAGAAGAAAACCCTAGATAGCATTGGGGATCTCTTGAATTTATTCAAGAGCATAGAGATCAATATTCTGCTCCTCAATGCTATTAAGCACATCCCGGCTTACGCTAAATTTCTGAAAGAACTATGTACCCAAAAGCGTAAGCCGAGAGAACCCACTCCGAGGAAGGTGATTCTCTTTGAGCAGGCAAGTTCTGTGATCCTGCATCACCTTCCTCAAAAGAAGAAAGATTTAGGTGCCCCCTTGATCTCATGCATTATTGGGGAATACACTTTTGATAGGGCATTGTTGGATCTAGGTGCATCTATCAACCTGATTCTGACTTTTCTTTACAAGAAGTTTGGATTAGTTGAACTTAGGCCAACCTTAGTAGCACTACAATTAGCAGACCGTTCGGTCACCACACCGAGGGGCGTTATTGAGGACGTAGTTGTCAAGGTCAAGGATTTCTATTTTCCCTTAGACTTCCTCATCCTTGACATGGATGTACCTAACGATTTTAGGAACACGCCCATCATTCTAGGACATCCATTCCTAGCTCCCGCTAAGGCCAACATAAACTGTGAAAGTGGTAGTATGGAGATCACCTTTGGGGATAAGAAGCTAACTTTAGATATTTTTAAGGTGATAAGAGGATTTAAGGATTGTGGTTGATTAAGGAGCTTGAGGATCAAGATCTTGAGAATTGTATGACAATCAGTGCACTTAAGGACTCCACCAACTTTAGCGAACCC
Source organism: Thalassia testudinum (assembly GCA_037157565.1). Taxonomy (NCBI): domain Eukaryota; kingdom Viridiplantae; phylum Streptophyta; class Magnoliopsida; order Alismatales; family Hydrocharitaceae; genus Thalassia; species Thalassia testudinum. The sequence continues at coordinate 2,459,620 of JAZHRO010000028.1, forward strand.
AACCCACAACCCTCTATGGTAGTCCTGCCACATCCTGAAGAGGTTGTTAATTTTGTTCATTCCCAGCCTCTTCCACTAGATCGTGCTAATGAATCTTTGTCAGCATCCTCCCTACCTTCTATTCTAAACCCACCTCAGCTTTAATTGAAACCATTGCCCAAAAAATTTGAAATATGAGTTCTTAGGACATGAAAACACGCTCCCTATGATTATTAGTGCTGATTTGACTAAGGAGCAAGAATCGAGGTTAATTAAGCTCCTTAAAAACAACATGGAGGCAATTGGTTGGACCATCCAAGACCTTAGGGGGATCGAGCCATCTTATTGTAATCATTGTATTTTCATGGAAGATGGATCCCACCCTTCTCGCGAGATGCAAAGGAGACTAAACCCAAATATGCAAGAAGTGGTTGATATAGACACATCTATCTAGGTTAAAATGCCTATTTATACATGTTCCTAGGATTAGATTTGCATTCCATATTATAAATATTGCATAGCATGCATCTTTCTGCATTCAGAGTAGTTATGTATATTTTAGGTTAATTACGTCCTTTTGTGGTCAGGGGAGGAGATTTATTTTGGAGCCTTGGATTGACAATTCGACCATACGAATCTGATCAGGATGACGATCAGAGTCCAACGTCTTCGGAATTGCCTTGATCGGAGTCCCGTAGCAACATATTTAGTCTGAGCAAGATAACGGCAAAGGGACTAGGTGACATAATTTGGAGTTTTAAATGACAAATCTGACTGTGCGGATGGATTGGGGTCGACGATCGCAGCCCAACAGCACAAAAATTGACTCAATCTGACCTCTGTAGTAGCCCTTACAACAAAAATAAGATGGACGGCCCAGATCGTGCCACATGGTGCAACCCAAGCTGCCCATGCGCACGCACGCGCCACTACACGCACACAGCAGCACGGGTGTGCACGTGCATACAGCGGCAACGCACGCAAGAGTGTACCATGCAGAGGCGTGCGACACGGCGTGCGGAGCATGCGCCAGAGTAGTGGCAGCGTAGGCACGTGGGTTGTCTTCAGTGATGTTTGGGGTAGCTCTTTAGCGACGTTTGTAGCAGATCTTCAGTGATGTTTATGACCATCACTAAATGTCCAATATATGAATTTGATTATTTCCTCCACTATAAAAGGACCCCTACTCCCATTTTTCTTCATCTCTTCCTTTCTTCCTCTCACCACCTCCAAGGCTCTAGAGAGAGCTTGTCCCAAGCCTGAGATGCTCCTCTAGAGTAGAAAATCAAATAGTTTTCCTACCTCTCATCCCCATTCGTGGAGCATCCCATGGCCGTCCTCTCACCGCCCTTTGGGAAGAAGATCCTTGCCGCAATGCCATCCTACCCCATCCTCTGTCCTCCAGCGTCATCCCTGTTCATCCCACTCCTCACCACCTTCTTCCACACGATGTCAGAGTGAGTCATCCTCCAAGCAACCGTTGAGGGGGATTTCTCTCACCTCATTCTATCTTTTTATGCTTTCATAGTGTAGATTTTCCTACTTTTGTAGTTGTAACAAGCAGTTGTTCATGAATAGATGATTGTTTCTCTCTCTTCCTCTCTCTCTTACATTTTTGCAAGTAGATAAAGTTTTCATCGGCATAATCTCTTGCTTGATAAAAATACAAAAAAATTAGAAAAGATAAAAATGACAAAAAAGAAATAAAGCAAAGCGTGGATTTTTGTAAAATCAAATGTTCGCCTCCTCGTGTTCGACCTGAGACTCACTTTTCGAGGTTCAATTATAAATTTTATTTGATAGACGCGTTTTGCGTGCTACGACGACGGGTCCTCCAAAACCTCGATTTTTAATTTGCGAAGTGTACCCCATCAGTGGTAAAAAAGGAGATAATTAAGTGGCTCAATGCTAGAATTATATACCTGATCTCGGATAATCCCTAGGTTAGCCCCATTTAGATTGTACCCAAGAAGATGGGAATAACCATTTTGACTAACAAGAAAGGGGAAACCTTCACCACTCGTTCAGCTTCTGCTTGGAGAGTCTGTATTGACTATAGGAAGTTGAACACAACCACTAAAAAGGATCACTTTCCCTTGCCATTCATCGAACAAATTCTTGAAAGGTTAGCTGGGCAAAAATACTGTTGCTTCCTAGATGGTTATTCGGGATATAACCAAGTCCCTATCCATCCCGAAGACCAGGAAAAGACAACCTTCACATGTCCCTACGGAACCTTTGCATTCCGTAGAATGCCATTCGGGCTTTGCAATGCACCTGCAACTTTTCAAAGGTGCATGCTGGCCATCTTTTTTGACATGGTGGGAGATTGTCTTGAGGTGTTCATGGATGATTTCTCCATTTTCGGAGATTCTTTTGAGGCTTGCCTAGCTAACTTGGAATTGATCCTCCAGAGATGCATCAAAGCACGACTGGTCCTTAGTTGGGAAAAGAGCCACTTTATGACTCAGGAAGGCATTGTCCTGCGCCATGTGGTCTCCAATCAGGGTATTGAGGTTGATAAAGCTAAGGTGGATGCTATCTCTAGACTTCCTCCACCCACATCCATAAAACAGATCTGCTCTTTCCTTGGACATGTGGGTTTTTATAGAAGATTCATCAAGGACTTCTCGAAGGTTTCTCGACCCTTGAGTAACCTTCTAGCCAAAGACATGCTGTTCGAGTTTGATGAATCATGCTGTAAGGCATTTAATTTGTTAAAAATGGTAGTCACCTATGCCTCTGTGTTGCAACCATCGATCTGGACAGCATAATTTGAGATTATGGCTGACACATCTGATTATGCCGTTGGGGCTGTCTTGGGCCAGAAGATTGAGAAAAAGCCCTATGTGATTTACTACGCTAGCAAGACTCTGGATGAGGCCCAGAGGAACTACACTATTACTGAAAGAGAATTGTTAGTTGTAGTTTTCGCTTTAGAAAAATTTAGGGCTTATCTGTTAGGTTTTCTTGTCATCATCTATATCGACCACTCGGCCTTGAAACATCTCTTGGCCAAAAAGGATGCCAAACCTCGGCTTATTCGCTAGATTCTACTGCTTCAAGAATTAGATCATGAAATCAGGGATAAAGTAGGGCACAAAATGTAGTGGCAGATCACCTCGCGAGAATCCTAATTGATTCTCCTCATCTGGATGTCCCTATCTCTGATACTTTTCCAGATGAGACTATCCTTACAGTCTTAGGTATCCAAAACCCCTAGTTTGCAGATATCGTCAATTATTTGGCCGTTGGTCATATCCCCTAGGATTGGACCAAACAACAATGGGACAGACTTGTGTCTGAGGCCAAATATTATTTTTGGGATGATCCTGAGCTGTACCGCATCAGCGTAGACTAGATTATTCGTCGATGCGTCCCAGAAATTGAGTTACATAATATACTTCAGTTCTGCCATACATCTGTGTGTGGTGGACACCTTTTCGGGAAGAAGATGCCAGAAAAAATCTTGCAATCTGGATTCTATTGGCCATCATTATTTAAGGATGCCCAGGAATTCTCAAAGTTGTGCACCTGATGCCAGACACTCAGGAACATGTCCAAGAGAGATATGTTGCCCCTTAACCCAATACTTTCCGTCGAAATTTTTGACATTTAGGGCATCGACTTTGTGGGACCCTTCCCTCCATCATTTGGACACCAGTATATTTTGGTCACTATTGATTATGTGTCCAAATGGATTGAGGCAATTCCCACTTGGACCAATGACCACAAGGTGGTCATCGATTTTGTAAAGAAAAATATCTTCATTCGGTTCGGGGTTCCTCGGGAAATTATCAATGATGGTGGCACACATTTCACTCATGCCCATTTTTGGAATTTATAGGGGAAATACAGGGTGAATCATTGGATTTCCACCCCTTACCACCCTCAGATGAACGGATAGGCCGAGGTCTCCAATTGGGTGATCAAAAACATTTTGCAGAAAACCGTTAGGCCTGATAGGAAGGATTGGATCCAAAAGCTAGATGATGCTCTTTGGGCCTACTGTACGGCATACAAAATACCTATCGGTATGTCTCCGTTCCATCTGGTGTTTGGTAAGGAGTATCACTTACCCGTAGAACTTGAACACCGGACATTTTAGGCCATCAGGAAATGTACTTTTGACCTAGAGTTGGCCAGAAAAACCAAGAAACTCCAACTATCTGAGTTGAAGGAGCTTCGAAATGATGCTTATGAAAATGCCAGGATCTATAAGGCAAGGACCAAAGCTCTCCATGACCAGATGATTTCACGCAAGAGCTTTGAGTTGAACTAGAAGGTCTGGCTTTTCGATTCTCAGTTAAAGGTTTTCCCTGGCAAACTCAGGTCTAAGTGGGATAACCCGTTCATTATTGAGTGGATTTTCCCTAATGGGGCCATCGAAATCTCCGACCCAAAGATAGGTAATATCTTCAAGGTCAACGGATAGTGTCTCAAACCCTTTGTTGAACATATGCTCCTTGAACCCGTCTTGGACAAGGTTGCTCTTACCTTGCCTTAACCACCATGGGCCGATCATCACCTAGCTGAAGGCACTAAACTCAGCACATGTAAAGACTATTCCGAGCTAACCAGAATCTCACGAAAACTAGGTGTTGTTCTTCCACTTTTACTCTCCTGCATGCTTTCATTTTTAACAATGAGGACATTGCATTAGCTAAGCATGGGGGGTAGATATTTCTTATGAATCTTTTTATCAGTCGTAACAGTAATTTCCTATTTTTCATCTTAGAAAAAAAAGAATTAGCAGACGAGAACTTAGGCATTAGGAGTTGCAAACTTTAGGAATTGATACTTTAGGACCTAAATACTTAAACTCTTCAGGACTTCGGGCTTAATTAGCTCGGGTGTCTACTTGAATGTGGACATAGTCTCGAGTTCTCGCCAGATAATCTTATCTTAAACTGGTCAATAAATTGGGGTGATAAGTATACGACTTATCAATCCGTCCTCTGATTTGAGGGGACTTTAACCTAAGCATCTGCACCTGTTTTTGCACTGACTCACTTTTCGGTGGTTTCTTTGGAATTAGGTAGCTAATGAACTATCTAGGGTGGTATAGCTGGCAAGTTGTCGGAGGTAACATCTTATCAGTCAGTTGTCCAGAGCCCAGCCACAAGGCCATTTTCATTGTACTGAATTTAGGTAAATCTTAGATCAGGAAAGCCACCTACTTAAAAAGAAAAAACAAAAAAAAACAAAAAAAAGAAAAAATAGAAAAAGAAAAAAAATAAAACCAGACTTCACCGCACAAGTATTGCTAGCAAGTTGTCGTGGGTAATAGCCCATTGGGTGGTTATTCAAAGCCCAACTCACAAAAATGCACAATAATTCCCAAAACACTTAGGGAAGAAGAGGGGAAGTAGAATAAACCAGGGAGATATACACTCGGTTCACCCTTGTGTTGACCCCATAAATAAAATTAGGGAGAAAGCTACCGTTCGAAAAGATAAACCTCTAGGCAAGGTCATCTAGGGTCGTAGAAATCCAAAGTCCATTTTAATGGTCGCCTAGTGAGTCTTTCAGTCTTTTCACTAGATGCTTAGCAGTTAGAGTCCTTTTCAAGTCTTGGGCGGGTCGGGTAGCTGTAAAAAGTTATCCCAGAACTCTCAAACTCCAAAAGTACAAAAAAAAATAGAAAAGAAGAAAAATAAGAAAAAAAAGTTGTGCATCTTCTCTTTTCAAATAAGGCGAGGGCTTGGACGGTCTGCATTCTGGAGACACTCGGGTACTATTGAGTTTTTGTAATTAGGTCTTGGGGTTGAGATTTTCTAAAGCAATCAACGAATTTTGCCTAAATAATTGAATCCTGATTCTACTTTTATAAATAGCATTTTGGTTAATTTTGCTAGGGACTAGCAAAAAGTAAGCACGGGGGTATGATAAACATGCATAAATTCATTGTAAAATGCTTATTTACGATAGTTCCTAGGCCTAGCATTGCACATCATGATATAAATATTTCACAAACATCCATTGCATTGCATTTAGGATAGTTATTTATTATGTACATTAATTCCATCATTTACATGACTAGGAGGTAGTGCGACATCTTTACGGGCTTTGGATGAAGAATCCGACTGTATGGATGGATTTAGCGCAACGATCATAGTTCGTCAATGGGAGAATCACCCCGATTAGAGCTCTATAGTAGCCTCCACAAGAAGAAGAAGACGGATGGTCTAGATGGTGCCATGTGGTGCCATCCAGGCCACCCCACCTGAGCCAAGGCATCCTCAAGCCCATCGCAAGATGAGATGCCAGCCGTTGGATCTCAATCCAATGGCTAAGATGTGCGCTCCACGGTTGAACTCCTTACCCAACCTCAGGCAACTCAAGGATGGCCTCATCTTGATTGTTGGATCTTCATCCAATGATTGAGATGCGTGATTGCACCACTCCCTCCACTCGACAAACCGCGGCCTTGGCGCATTGGTGAAGACATGCACTCACAAATAATGCGCACGAGTTCGAGCCGTGGTGGGGGGAGGCAATCTTGCAAAAAGCGAGTGCAATCGAATTGCACCCTTTGGATGAGCGTGGGTGCAATCAAGCGATGGAGGCATCATCGCATGGCACTGTTGGATGAGCACGGATGCTGCACGCGGTCGTCGACGCTCCTCTAGAACATGCCTTCTCACCCGCGATCAGGAGGTTCGATCTTCGCGCCATCTTAGACGTTCACTTCTGAATCCAACGGTTGCGATGCATCCAACCTCAGTGACAGCAGGCGGGCGTGAGCGACAGGCATGGGATTTGCAGCAATAGAAGAGCGGGCCTTTAGTGACACTTGCAGCTGTCACTAAATGGCCTGCGCAGTGCATGTGCCAGCCAAGGCAATGATGATGCACGGATCTTTTGGTGACAGCTTGAGTGGCCTTAAGTGATGTTTGTAGCTGTCGCTAAATGTCTGTGAACGGGATGCTCTTCCTCCCATCACTATATAAACACCCCTACACCCCCCATTCCTCTTCATCTCTACCTACTCTACTCCCACCTACTCCTAAGCTCTAGCAAGCCTACCAACGCTCCATTAGAACTTACTCTCAAGCTCCCAAGGTGCCTATTAGTGTAACGAACCTCTACCCCACCAAATATTCCTCCATCTTTCCATCACCATTCATAGGTTACCTTGGAGCCGTCCTCCTACCTCCATTTCGGTAGCAAATCATCTCCGCCTCCTCACCTCCATTCCGAAGCCACGCTGAAGCTTTCCTCTACCAAACATCCTCCTGCATCTCACCTTCATCGTCTCGCTCCTCACCTCCTTCGTCCAAGCTTTCGCTAGGCATCGTCGTCTCTCTGAACAACCGATTTGGGAGATTCCTTCTCACCTATTTCTCTTTTATGCTTTCATAGATCATTGTAATTGACATTGGAGTGATATACATCATATTTGTTCCATCTCTCTTGTAAATTTATTTTGCTTGTCTTCTTATTTCAAAACACAAGAAAATAACAAAAACTAAAACACCAAAAATAAACAAAATGAAGTGCGATTTTCAAGCTAAGTAAACATCGCCTCCCTGTGTTCGATCTGGGACTCCCTTGGAGTTTCGGTAAACATTTTATTTGATAAACATGTTTTGCTACTACAACGATGGGTTACTCTTAACCTCGAGTTCAAACATGCGAAACACGTTGATTACCAACCCACCTAACTCGCCTTCACTCCTCGGTTTCAATCATGCTCGCAGCACTGGACCCAGGTACGTGCTTGACCCAAATACTCGATCTGATTACCTGGAAGAGGAGGAGGAAGAGAGAAAGAAAAGGAGAGCGGGGAAAAGGGGGGTTTTGCTCTTCAAGGTAACCTCCCAACACTTAGTTGCTAGGAAGGTTTGGGAAGGAGGAGGAAACCCTTGGCCATGCTTGAGAAGAAGAGAAGTAGAAGAGGAGAAATTAAGAAGAGAAAGAAAAAGAAAAAGCAGAGAAGTGAAGAAGAAGAAGCAGGATCGAAGAGCAGAAGAAGAAGCCTCTTTGAGGCACTATAGTAAGGCTAACTTAAGTTGTCTGATAATAAATAACCGACGTCTGACTTGGTTGAAAACACTGTGACATTATTTAAGGCACTGTGCAAATATTTAGACCATTAAGGAATTATTATATATGTATCAAAACTAATAATTGGTTATTCAAATCACCATTATTTTGTCTTAGATGTCTTTTTGCCTCATTAAACTCCTGATATACTCTTGCTTAGTATTAAATATCATTTGAGCAGTTATTCTTCACTGAATATTTAATGTGACAGGTTATTATTCATTGAAAATCTATACTTTGCTCAATTTCTTATGTTCATTTATATTATATGTTGAGATTAGCGTGTGAATGCAATACTTATTCCCTGTGTTCGACCTCAAATACTCTTTTGAATTCGAGTAATAAATTTTATTTGTTGATTGAGCGATTTAGATGATACTACAATGAACGCATATTCAAATCTCCTCATTTGCTCGCACATCAACATTTTGGCATCGTTGCCAGGAGTAACGTGCAATTCATCACTATTATCTTGCTATATTTTGATTATATTTGAGAACTAACTTGCCCTGTTTGATTTCTTGTGATTTTGCGAGGTACTTCACGAGGAAATCTTCTGCACAAATCAATCACTCCAGGGCAGGTAACTTTTCTATTCTTCCCTAATCAACCTCTTAATCTTGGGAAGACAAAAAAGGAAACAATTAATTAGGAATCACCTGCCTTATTTTTATAGTAATCATCATTTAAAATGGCAAGTTTCCTGATTTGTAAACAAATTTCATATCTAATTAAAGCTTGAGGGGATTCTGTTTAGAATTCCCTACCCAAATTTCCTATACCTATTAGGGACTACGCGTAATTTCTAATCTTCCTAGACTACACATTTCTTGTTTGAAGTCCAAGGAGAACATTTTAAGATCAAATTGGATGTAGAATAGAGCTAATTAGGGTTTTAATTCTAGGGTTTTGGAGTGTTAGTTCACAATTGCCTACATAAAAGGAAACAAACCCGCCCGCATTTGTGTGCTACCCAAGCCCTTGGTTGAAAACATCTAATCAAGAAAAACCCTTAAATCAGGCTTTAATTTCACTTGAATCCTAAAATCTTGCACCTAATAACCTGAGTGAATCAGGGTGATTTCTGAGTCTTGACCTAGATTTCATTCTCCATCTTTTAGGGTAGGTCAGGTGAAGTTGGTCTACCTAGTAGGCCAACCAACCTCCAAATTAGGTCACAAGTCAAATTAACTTCTAATCAAGTGGAATTAAAGGCAAAAATTAGGACTTAAAATTGGTAGACTTAAGAGGTCAAGTTATCCATTCTGGTCTACCTGGACCCTCAACGACAAGGAAGGTCGGGTGGGGGAAACCCTATAACCCGTGGGGATGCTCTACCGTGTAGGGGCCATTGCAAGACTCTCCCTTCCTAGCTACATAGGTAATTCTCAGGTGGATGACTTTTTGATCCAAGGGTATCATCCGCCCCAAACCTCTATAGTCAGCCAAAAATCTTTGGGTGGCTTGATTGATTCTAACAACATCCAGTCCCTCATCTTTTCTCTAGTGAAGATACACAAATCATCTTAGGGATTTCTATCTGGTCAAATCAATTGCAATCTAATCTTGAGTTTGATTCTACACCTTGATTCCACCACTTGATCCAAAAATGCAACCTGGCAATCTAATAAGACCATTTAAGAAACCTGAATCTTGAATATCCATGAGAGATAAAATGATTGAGGATGCCCTTAGATTTTTTGAGATTGATGAAAAAACCTCAAATCCAGTTGACGACATTCAGGTTAATGTGCCAGTAACAACAACCTTCATCATAAACTATGCCTAATTAATATTGACACATGTAACAAATGGATCAACCCAGGATATTCTCATGACAAGATACATTGAGTTAGAGAAATTGCATAACTTTGAATATCTCTAATGCATGACAAATCATGTACTTTGGGAAAGACACCAAGATGATCTTGAAAAATGGGAAGAGATGATAAAATTGTTGAAACAAATTATCGATCAAAAATACCCGTACATTCCCCAAGCATTTAGTGAAACATTTTGGAACAATATTGATGATCAATCTAATTTTCCAAATCCCGGGTTCGAGAATTTAGCTTGTTATGGACCCCTAACCCAAATGAAATCTTATTCATATTATGAACAAATTGACATTCCTGATCTTGAGATGGGTTGGGAGGATCCGATTACAGGTGTTCACAATTATGAGCCAGTCCTAGAAAATCAAGAGCCTGGTTCACCAAGCTTAGATTTCCCTGGCACCTATGATAATAAGATTGAAGTAGAACCTCTCGAGGGTGTAAATTCCGTCCCTTATTCTGATAAGGTGACTCTCGAGAGTAATTCTGACATCCTTGTAGAGCCCAACCTAGATTCTAGTGATCCAACTCACACCCTTAACCTAGAATCTGGATTTAAGCCTTATCGGGATGATTATAAGGCCTCGTGTGATGGAAATTAGATTTTGAATCTGGATTACGATTCCGAGCATATATTTGATGATTGCACCTCTTCATGCTCTTCAGAGACATAAATCAAATTTTCGGAAGTCACGCCAATTTATGATATAGAAATCGAGGAGTTGGAATAGCTAGGACTCGATTGGGCCTATCCTAGGAGCCAAGAACCCGAACCCATGCCAAATAAGAACATCTTTTTTAGTTTGGATTTTGAGAATAGGCTAGATCCAAGTCAGGTTGCTGATTCTACATCTCTTGATTTATTCTGTGGTGGAACCCTTGATCCCGAATCAAATTCAGAACATGATTCTTGCATGTTCTCCAATGATTTAGAATCTTACCCTGATTTCCGAGAACTATTGTTTCCTGACAAATCCAAACCAATTTACGACCTCAACGAATACAACTCATCCTTTGACTCTGACACCGAGGTCAATGATTTGAAAGAAACCACCTCTTCTATACATACAGAGCCTTCCAAAACCTGTTCTCAACCCCGACCCGCAACTAGACTCAATGTTTACTCTAATTCTCCTCTCGATGAGCCGAATGTACATGATTCTACTCCACATTTCAATCGGATTTCAAACTTCGACTAGACTGATAATCATGCCCCATCCTTCTCTAATCACTCCCATAGGGTTCCTACATCTCCACGGATCCTTTTTCATTTGAGGATCCCTACTCTGACTTGGTTAATCCGATTCAGCCAAACCCAAGCTTCACACTTCCACATCTACTTGAGCTCCACAACATATGGTGGGTTTCGCATCTACTGATTCACATCTATCAACTCACTAGATTGATTGGGTTTGGACTGCATCATCAGCCTGTTGACATGAATAAGCACCTGGTTAGAGCAACCAAGCTATTGATCAAGGTGCTTGTTCTACAGAATTCGTCTGATTTGACCACTCCTTCTACATATCATTTTCTAGTCGACTGAAGGCATTGAATTTAGTGCTTAACGGGAGGCAACTCGTCATTCCAAAAATCCGAGATCCTTCTTATTATCTTTTTGTACTTCACGTCTATTGCACTCTGAGTTTAGTTTTTAGAACAGTCGACTCCACCTTTGGTACTTGTACCAAATCGTAAAATTGTCCACAACAGTCATCCCTGTTGGTGGTAGAGCACCGCGATTGTTTATTTTGATGATAACAAAACATGTGTCATTTAACATTTGCACTTGAAGTCTTAGATTTTAGGTTAATTGCAAATGGAGACGTGGTTAGATGGAGTTCGAGCTCGCATCCATGGCGGATTGGAGGAGCTTGATGGAGAACAAAAGAGCCTTGTGAGGAGTGATAGCTTGAAGAAGGAAGGAGATGAAGAATATGATAGATTTCCTTTCCTTGTACTACTATGTATTTTTGTTTCTTTTGTTGCTCTTTATTTTTTCTCTTAGATTCATGTTAAAGAGCCTCAAAGTACCCTAACAGTAGTCCTAGGAACACTTGCACAATCCTAGGATACTTAGGTTTTCTGTAGAGAACTTAGAAAACCAAAATAGGGTTCAGACAGCCTTATCAGACGTCTAATCTGAAAATCAGACGTCTGATAATGACTTTTAAGATGTCTGACTATTGACTTAGATGTCTAATAATGTTTAGGCTGGACTTACTTAGTTCTGTCTGATGAAATAAGACGTCTGATGCCTTTTCCAGACGTCCAATTAGTGGACCATTGGCTGCCTTAGTAAACACTGAGAAAATGACTATTAGCCTCATATCAGACATCCGTAGAGGACCCCAGATGTCTGATACATGACCGTTTTGCCTCGGTTGACCCAAAATCTCTTCTCAGAGATTTTATAGCCGTTGCACTCCCTTGGGAATCCATTTCCATGGAAAAGTAGGTTTGCAGACGTCCAGACTTAGTGTCAGACGTCTTGTATGTTGTCTGATGACAACTCACTCGAACCCTGTTTCAATTTGATTCAAGTCAGGAAGGAAACTTGCTTAAAATTAAACATCTGACTTTGTTCCCAGACGTCTGATGCCAGGACTAGATGTCTGATAACCCTGTCAGAGTCATGATTGATCCTGATTCTGACCTGATTCTCTTGGAGGTTGTACCCAACGGCTATGGAAGCCTTCCAAAGCCTTCTTAGGGCCTCTATAAGTAAAGGAGAACCCTTGCCACTGAAAGACACATCAATACACACCAAGCAACATACTTTCCACTCTTTTGTGTCAAAAAGAAGAAGAAGATCAAATAGAAGAAAGCTCTTGCTCTCTAAGCCTTGTTCTACACCTAGAGATCTTGATTCCTGTTGCACACCCGCTCTCCCACCGTAGTTCACGAGAGCGCTGTTGTGCCTTTGCATAGTTCACGCATCCGCGTCGTCGACGCACTTCGACCAATGGGAAGCATCCTAACTCCTATAGAAGCTTAGTTTAAGAATTACTTTGTTGGCTCTATAGGACTATTCTTGTATTTTACTTTGCTTGTGTTGGGTATTCGCTTTGCGAATTCCCGTCTCCTTTGTGAGACAAAATCCTTCTCATGAAGAGAAGAGGTTTGAGGTACGCTACCCTCATATAAAGTAGCGTGGTTGTAATTGAGTTGTACTACCCTTGTTTAAGTAGTACGTTAGTGGATTTGATCAACTTGGTTGATCGGAAAATCCTAACTCGAGAGGGTTAGGTGGTGGTTTTCACCTGGGTTGGGTTTCCACCTAAAAATAATTGTGTACATTGTGTGATTGCTATTTTTGTGAGATTGTTATATTTTTTATTCCGCACTTTATACGTCACCCCCTCCTACCAGGAAAACTACAATCCCAACCTATTCGCCCACCTGATTGTCCTATTCTAATCCTTGAGCCCAAACTGATTTCATACCCTCGGGTTTACAATGACATTGCAAATCTTAGGCATGGAGAGGTGTTAAAGTGCAAACATACAAAAATTCAAAGTTCTGTAGGATTCTCACAAAAAAAAATACATATTCCAAAAAACCAAAAAATAAAGAAAATTTTGAAAAGAACAAAAAAAATGGAAAAGGGGAAGAAAATTTGAGAATTAATTGCATATTATTCTTGAGAGGAGGAAGAGGTGATTTAAATGTGAAAAAGGAGCAACAATTTGAAATAAAAAGAGTTAGTCATTATTAAAAGAATATGGAATCTATTTAAGTTCTAGACCAAATCAAAAGAAAGAAATAAAAGTCAAAAAGTGCTAAGAGATAACTAAGAGATACAAAGATTAGTATGAGTGCTGATCTTAGGCCTCTTGGGCTGTGTTTAGGCTTAAAAATTCACGTATTTGTTAAGATCTGGATAGTTTTCAAGAGGTTGAGGAAAATGTGAAGCTTAAGTATTTGGTCTAAGGCTTAGGGTTATTCGACCTCGTTAACTGACCTCTGGTTTGCGGGACTCGGTAACCTAAGCACCTTATTGTTAGTCGTTGACCATGGGAGAGATTTTGAGGAATAGTCAATGACTGAATGAGAAAATTAGTTAGCTTAGCTACCCTCCTACTATTGATTCTGACCCCTACCCGTACAATCGTGATCATCAAAATAATTTTGAGGAAACAAATGACAACAGAGATCTCGCTGTAAGGAGTTGCTATTCCTTAGACTATCCCCATGAGACATGGCCACTAGAGGAGAATGATCCTATTGTTTATCCACCTGAGCTATATTGGAGTCAAAAGATAGGGAAGATGGTTCCACTTAAAGACCTTGACCCCACTGATAGTATCTTTCTTACCCCTTATGACCCGAGTCAAGGTCATGTTGTTCATACCACTTCCTCGATTGATCATGTGGTGGAACCCCATTCTATCCTTAGTAAGCCCAATCCCGATCCTCCAACACCTACCATACAACATTCTGATGATTATAAGTGTTTCACCTAGGTGACCTTAAGGGATTTGAATGAATTGGATCACTTCTGGTCTTGTGGACACAAAGAATCTATTTTAGAGGAAGAAGACGACCCAATGGAGGAACTTGGATTTAGAGTTTGGAGTGAATCTTAAGGGGATTATGTGTTCTTTGAGGATTTACCCCCCAAAGATTTGAATGACTTGGTGAATTCTGGATTCCTCCCTACTTTTGATTTTGAAAATCATCCTCCCAAAAATCAAGAAGATATGGAGTTGAATTTGGATGAGGACGAACATAAGATTGAGAAGCATAGGAGAGACTCTCAGGGACAATATGTATCAATTGAGGATTTATGCCTTGAGGAGAATAAAGAATTGAGAGATATAGGCTTTCTCCATTCATATAACATTGAGTTTGATCCTCCTTCAGAAGTAATTGAGGATATTGAAGCAACTCCTCCCCTTACTGGAGAATCACATATACACCCCAATAAAAAATTAAGTGAACCAAAAGAATCTGGGGATGAAATTAATGACAATGATTTAGTTACTTTGACCCTGCCATCAAATGAATGTGATTCAGAGTCCACCATTGATTCTAATATACTTGAAGCTAAAAATATGACTCCCATTCTTGAGAAAATCATTAATGATAGGCAAGGTGACTTAAATTCCTACGCAACTACTATTAGGGAAAATAATATAGAATTTGAATTATTGTTTGAACTGGACTTGGTACAGACTAAGCCCTCATTGGACTTAATCATTACCTCCCAACACCACAAACAACCCTTACACTCCTTAACCAATCCTTGTCTCAGGTCTCTGCTCACATACATTCCTTCAGGGGAGAGTATCAGACCAGTACATCCCCAAGTGGAATGGCGAGTTTGGATTGATGCCTATATTTTTAGTCTCTCCAATCAAGGGTCTGATATAACGTTGGATATATCTTTTTAAAACCCTTCCTGCTTTAAGGACCCTTGTTATCCTCCAATCATGTTTCAAGAGGTCCCATCTCATGCTACTCTTTTTCCTAGACCTCTCCAGGTTGTTAGTGGCACAAGAAGGGGGGTTGAATTGTGCAATAAAAAATTCATAAGCAATCGCAACAAATAACACAGGTATTTAGAGAGGAAAACTCAAGAAAAAACCTCTATCTAGATCTCCCAATCTAGGATTTTTTCCCCTACTCAAGTAGGAATCACTAAACCACACCACTAATCCGAGGGTGGTGTTCCTAAAAATAATTCCCTTCTCCTAGACAACTCCCAAGGAGAGTTTATCCCCTCTACTAAGAGGAAACGGGAAGCCCATAGCTTGGGCACCCAAACAAACTAATAAAATAAAGTAAACAACCCTATGAAACTTGTATGATATAGAATATAAAGTAGGCTATGATACTCCCTTTGCAAACCTATGTGATGTAGAAAATCAAAGTGGGAGTGATGTTGCTCTCAAGAATTTCCAAGAACAAAAGAGCACAAAGCAACACAATAGCTTTAGAGAGCTTAGAATAGGATAATAGAAAATATTTAGCACTATAATATTTCTTTTCTTGATGTGTAGTCTTAAGGCAACCCTTGGTGGGTATATATAGGTGTAGGAGGTTAGATCTAAGCCTAGGTAGTCATTGGGATTTGAATTAGAATGTAATAAATTAAGGTAGAACGGCTACAAAGCATTTAGTCAATGTCTAACTATATCAGATGTCTGAAAAGTCATGATAGATGTCTGAAGGAGTCATTTCAAACGTTTGACAATAAAGTCAGACATCTTAAAAACTTCAGTGAGAAAGTAGTTGTGAATTAAAATTGGGGTTTGGAGGACCCGTTGTCGTAGCTCGTAAAATGCGTCTATCAAATAAAATTTATAACCCAAACTCAGAAAGTGAGTCCTGGGTCAAACACAGGGAGGCAAACGTTTGGTTTTATAAAAATCCATGCTTCGCTTTTATTTATTTATGGTCATTTTTATCTTTTCTAATTTTTTTGATATTTTTAGCAAGCAAGAGATTAGGTCAATGAATTCTTGCTAATCTACTTGCAAAATTTTAAGAGAGAGAGGGAGAAAGAAAGAGAGAAACAATCATCTATTTATAAAGAATTATTTATTACAACTACGAAAGTAGAAAATCTACACTAAGAAAGTGAAAGAAAGATAGAAAGAGGTGAGAGAAATCCCCCTCGACGGTCGATTGGAGGACGACTCGATCTGACATATCTCGGAAAAAGGTGGTGAGGAGCGGGACGAACGGGGACGGAGTTGGAGGATGGAGGGTGGGGTAGAACGGCGTCACGGTGAGGATCTTCTTCCCGAAGCGAGGTGAGGAGATAGCCATGAGATGCTCCACGAATGGGGATGAAGGGAGGGAAAACTATTTGATTGTCTACTCTAGAGGAGCATCCTGGGCTTGGGACAAGCTCTCTCTAGAGCCTTGGAGGTGGTGAGAGGAAGAAAGGAAGAGATAGTTTGGAATGGTGGTGGGTAGGTCCTTTTATAGTGGGGGAAGAACAAATTCGCATCTAGGTCATTACTGACGTCCATAAACGTCGCTACAGATCCCTGCAATTGTCGCTGAGGATCCGCCCTTCAATTCCTGTTACTGGTGCGCGCAGACCATTAGTGACAGCTGCAAACGTCTCTAAAGGCCTGCGTCATTGAAGATCTGCCCGTTGCTCATGCTCTACTGGGGCATGCATCGCGCGCTCCTTGTCGTGCGCGCTTGCTCACGCAATGGCACTGCGCTGGCCCTACAGTGTAGGTGCTGGCATACACGTTGCGCTGCACTTGTGCGTGCATGCCTCCACGCACTACGTTGCCCTTGCACTGCGTGTGCTCAATTGGCCAATTGGGGGGGCTGCAGGGATTCGAACCCACACCCCTCCCTTGAGGGTTAGGTGCTTACCCACTGCGCCAAGACGTCCAAATGGTTGAGGGGATGACTTAGCGTGCGCAGTGGAGCATTCTCTGCCGTTGGATCAAGATCCAATGACTAGGAATGAAGGTCGCGGATGATGTTGGTCGATGTTGGGCAGCCTAGATGGCACCACATGGCACCATCTGGGCCATCCATTCCTCTTTCTGCTGCAAGGGGTGCCACGGTGCTCAGATCAAGATGATTCCCGCAATGCCGGACTGCGATTGTTGCTCCAGATCCATCTGTATGGTCGGATTTTTCATCCGAAGCCCATATGGATGTCGCATTGCCCCCTTGGCTATTGATCTTCCTCAGACTTTGTATGATGTTATGAGCTCTGATCTAGACGATTTCAGAGGCGTTAGACACCAATCGTCATCCTGATCAGATCCGTACGGTCCGATCATCCATCTGAGACCCTAAAATAAATCTTCTTCTTTCCTGACCATAAAAAGGACCTAATTAACCTAAAATATATACAACTATTCTAAATGTAGAATGATGCATGCTATGTAATATTTATAACATGAAATGAAAATCTAAGCTTAGGAACATGCATAATTAGGCTTTTTAACCTAAATAGATGTGTCTATATTAACAAGGAAACTGAATAAAAAGATAGACATCTGAACAGATAGTTTCAGACATCTGAAAATAAAATCGGACGTATGAAAAAAGCCTCAAGGTCAAAGTGATCGATACTAGAATGAGGTTGGATCCAAACAAGGATCTAAAGACATCTTACTAGACATTTGGTAAAAAGTGTAGATGTCCTAAAAAGAATAATTAGACATTTGAATAAATGGAAGGATGTCTGATGGCCTAAAACATTCCAAAATCAAAGGGTAACAGATATAATCAATTACGGTCAAATTGAACGTTGGATAAAAAAATGAACGTTGGTCATTTCAGATGTCTCAAGAAGACAACAAATGTTTGAAAGACAAGAAAAATTATGACCGTTGTTCTTCTGAAGTTAAAAGATACCAAGGGCTCGAGGAGGCATTTGAAAGACATAATTAGACATTTAAAGTAGAGCACAGACGTCTGAAAACCTAGGTGACAGAGGTCTAGGATTGTGGACATGATTTTAGGTTCTGGACAGGTGCCTAGATGTCTGATAAAGTAGATCAGATGTTTGACCAGGCATACTCAGATGTTTGAAGGAATCATAGGACATCTGAAAATCCAATCAGAAACAAAGTCTTGTATGCTAAATTAGAAGAGTGAGGATAGGAAGGTTCTAAAGGTATCCTAAGGATAATGAAAGGCTCATTTACATTCTAAAAATGAAACAAAACAAATCTAACTACATCTCCTTCTATCTCCATCTCCTCATTTCCATGATGCTCATCTCCTTCTATCTTCATCTCTTCATTTCCTTGA
Source organism: Thalassia testudinum (assembly GCA_037157565.1). NCBI lineage: Eukaryota > Viridiplantae > Streptophyta > Magnoliopsida > Alismatales > Hydrocharitaceae > Thalassia > Thalassia testudinum. The sequence goes on from JAZHRO010000028.1 coordinate 2,478,225, forward strand.
TCTTAAGCTTTCATCAAACCCTAAGCCTGAAATATTCATCTCCAAATAAAATAATAAATATAATATATTTTGTTATAAAACAAATCAAAGATCGTGGTGCTTTATCACCAACACAGGTAGCTCGTGAGGTCCCTCGCACTTCCACATTTTGGCGAGCATTTGGGATAACTTTGCATCATCAGCTCGCCAACATCTGTGGCTACCTATTTTCTTGGCCCTCCTTATTACACGTATTTGTAGGGCTTGTCCACCTATATATACAACCTGATTTGCCGGTTCCACCTATTTGGCTACTGACTTAAATGCAGGGCTTGTTGGGAGGCAACCTAACATCTACAATAATGCCTTCATCAAATGATTTTCTTCATTTCTCCCCTATTTTAATTTTACAATGAGGACATTGTAGGATTTAGGCATTGAGGGGTGCATTCTACATCTTTGATCTTTTTGAATAGTATTCATGCAAAAAAATAAAAAAAATCTCTTTTGTTTTCTCGAGCTGAATTGGTTAACCCCTAGCAAAAGATTTTTATCAAGGTGGTTTCATTAAAGATTTTCTTCTTAAATTATTTCTTCTGAGACATCTTATGGGGGTATAGGACCAGACAAAAAACCTCTATTGGGTTATTAAAACATGTAATTGTAGAGCTTTCTACAATGAGGATGGAAGGTGACCCTAGGGTAACAGGAGGGAGAAGCCATGGTGCCAATGGATGGACGACCTGGAAGTCGAGGACTTGGAGATGGAAGGAAAGAAGAGGGTTCATGGTCACTAGGTGATGGGAGGCAGGCATGGGACATGCAAACAAGGGCAGGCCTTAGGGAAATAGGGAAATTATTTGCTTCAGATGTCGACGACAAGGACATATGGCGGTGGTGTGCTGCCATCCCCTTGTATGTCTTGTGTGTGAGGGGCATGGCCATAAGTGGGACTCTTGTATGGCCAATAGAGGGCAGGAGAGGGGAGGGGCCACTGTGTGCCCTTGAGCATCGAACTTTGTGGTGCATCGCCACCACCACCACCTCCTCCTACCTACGGGGGTCAAACGGTATTTATTGAAATCCCATGATGGATGACATCAAAATGGCTGAACTGGTGCTGAGAGAGTCTTTGGAAGGAGAGGTGATTACTGGCAACCCCTCCTTGGACAAGATTAATCAATTGGTAAGATATCTATCCCTGTTGATTGATGGTTGGAAGATTGCATTCCTTTCCCCCAAGCAGTTTGTGCTTTTTGGTTTAGGGATGATGGATGTAGAGTGCCTGTGTTTTTGATCGAGTGCCTCTAATGGATTGATGGTGATATGGAGACTGGTCTCTCCTTTTGATGGGTCTCTACCTGAGTGGCCACCCAAGAGGACAGGTTCTAGATCAGGGAGATTGGGGATCAGGGGTTTGCCTCTACACGTGAGATCGAAAGAGGTGGTGACGGCCATGATTGCAAGCTTTGCTACTTTGGCCGAAGATGCTGAGGTTGGTCTAATGGAAGGAGATGGTCGGGTTTTGAATGTCTTGGTGGATGTTTTCAAGGCAGGTTCTATCCCTGAGAGTCTAATCCTTCGATGTGGGGGGAGCTCATGGCTACTGGCATTATGCTTTACAATGGGTGATACTGCTGGGGAGAACTGTTAGGACAAGCTGTCTTATGTGGAGGTTATTGGTGAGGAGGTTGACGTACAATAGAAGGGTAGGATGACTCCTGATGAGGCGCCTGAGCCTAAGAAACGTAAGGACCACCACCACCTTAGGGAGGAGGGAGTGATGGATGTGGCATCAGTGGAGATAGCCATGGTGAAGGAAGTGGTAGCAGCTCAACCATTGACAGATATAGCTGAAGAGCGGGTCCTACAAGAGATTTCAAATAATCCCAGGCAACCCCAATCCAAGTTACAAGCAATGGAAGGTCTGAAATTTGGAGCTAAGCTAGCTACCAAGGCTGGTGTGGGCTGATCTTTTTACAAGCTTAGACAGAGGCGACCGACCACAGCTGTGAAACTTGATGAAAACATGGTGGTGCTATTATGAAGGTGGGCAAGGTCCAGAATGCAAATAAGGGGGGTACCCTTGGAGGACGATGAGAGTCCTCACATGGAATGTGCGTGGGGTGCACGATAAGAGCTGAAGGGCTTCCCTCTTGAGATATCTAAGAGAGTGGAAGATTGATTGTGCCATAATCCAAGAGGCACACATTGAGAATGAGGAGGACAGGGTCTAGAATGACTTGATGAATTCAAGGGTGGCTAAATGTGTGACGCTCAACGCACAAGGTAGATCTGGTGGCATCGTTCTATGGTGGAGAAAGGCCTTTTTACAAATGCTGGAGGTGCATAAAGCTCGACATTTGGTGACATGTAAATTCAGAGGGTGTTAGGGGGAAGGTGTGTACTTCATCACTGGTGTGTATGGACCATGTGTTGCGTTGATAAGGCATGAATTATGGGAGGATTGGGATGCAACTGCAGAGCTTATACAAGGGGCTGCCTAGCTAGTGGGTGGGGATTTTAATTGTGTGCTGACAGGGAGGGACAGGCCGAATGGAGTGGTGGATAGTGCATCCCTTGGTTTTCAACTGATGGTTCAAACTCTCAGTTTGAGTGAGTACCTGTCCTTTGGTGATAAGTTTACTTGGAGAAATAGCAGTGGCCTTATGTCAAAGATTGATAGATTTTTTGGAATGCCAGTCTTCTAGACATGTTCCAACTATCAGCTATCTCTGGGCTAGAACGGCCTTTCTCAGACCACACCCCTTGGTCTGAGATAGTGGAGAACAAGTGCAAGCAGATTCTTATTTCAAATTTAGAAGGTCATGGCTATGAGAACTGAGATTTCGTGAGATGATTGAGGTGTGGTGGAGGGACAAACATGTGGAAGGATTAGCCATTGTCAAGCTTGGTTCAAAATTGGCTGATTTGCACAAAATGCTTAAGGAATATGGGGCAGTGGTGTCAACTTTAAGACAACAGAGGCATCTTGAGGTGATGAATATCCAAGACTTGGATACAAAGGAGGCAGCAGGTCCTTTATCTAAACAAGAACTTGATAATAGAAGAATGTGGCAACAAGTGGTGTTAGAAGAAGACTTAAAATAGGAGATGGATTGGAGGGACCAGTTGATGTAGACACATCTATTTAGGTTAAAATGCCTATATATGCATGTTCTTAGGCTTAGATTTGCATTCCATATTATAAATATTTCATAGCATGCATCATTCTGCATTTAGAGTAGTTGTGTATATTATAGGTTAATTACGTCCATTTTGTGGTCAAGAGAGAAGGAGATTTATTTTAGAGCCTCGGATTGACGATCCGACCGTACGAATCTGATCAGGATGACGATCGGAGTCCAATGCCTTCGAAATCATCTTGATCGGAGTGTCGTAGCACCATATGCAGTCTGAGGAAGATCAACGGCCAAGGGACTAGGTGACATAGTTTGGAGCTTCAAACCATAAATCCAACCACGCGGATGGATTCGAGTTGACGATCGCAGCCCAACGACATGAAAATCGACTCAATCTGACCTCTGTAGCAACCCCTACAATGAAAAGAAGATGGGCGGCCCAGATCGCACCATGTGGCGCAACCCAGGCCACCCATGTGCATGCACGCGCCACCGCATGCGTAGACCAGCCCGGGCACATGGGCGCGCATGGAGGCACGCACGTGCGTAGCGCTTGTAGGAGTGTAGCGCGTGTAAGCGCATCGGCATCATGGGTGCGTAGGCTATCTTCCACGACGTTTGCGGCGGATCTTCAGCGATGCTTATGACCATCACTAAATGTCCTGTATATGAATTTGATTCTTTCCTCCACTATAAAAGGACCCCTACCCCTCCCATTTTTCTTCATCTCTTCCTTTCTTCCTTTCACCACCTCTAAGGTTCTAGAGAGAGCTTGTCTCAAGCCCGAGATGCTCCTCTAGAGTAGAAAACAAACATTTTTCCCTCCCCTCATCCCCCTTCATGGAGCATCTCGTGGCCATCTTCTCACCTCCCTTTGGGAAGAACATCCTCGCTGCGACATCGTCCTGCCTTGCCCTTCGTCCTCTGGCTCTATCCTCATTTGTCCCACTCCTCACCACCCTCCTCCAGGTGACGTCAGAGCGAGTCATCCTCCAGGCGACCTTTGAGGGGAATTTCTCTTACCTATCTCTATCTTTATTACTTTCGTAGTATAGATTTCCCACTTTCCTAGTTGTAATAAACATTTCATTATAAAAATACATGATTGTTTCTTGATTGCGCAGTAATCATAAGTCCTAATTGACCTAGATTAGGCTAGGACTTAGCATAAGTTAGGGTTATTCATGCATGCATACGCATTATCTGCATCTTTACTGCTCTTCCTTAGTTATGCATAAAATAATGTTATATTGTGCTGATTAAGTGCATTATGTCGATTGCAGGCAATAAGCAGATCTGGAGCAGGATTTGAAGCTGGATCAGGAATAACGAGAGTTGCAGCAGAGTGGGAGCAGAAGGATTAGTTTAGATATAGGAACAATAATGTAAGGGGGTTAAAGTTTGCTATTCTATTAAGTAGGAATAAAGCAGTAAAATGTGAAGAGCTTAGGTCCATCCTAGCCTTAGGATAGCCTAAAGACTTCCCCAAGCCTTAACCACCCTTAGATTAGGTCACAACAGCCTAGGTAGCCTTAAAACCCTAGTTCCAACCCTTATCTGGACGTCCAGATAAGTTATAGGATGTTCAGACCCTTAGCCATCTCCCGCACACCTCAAACCCACTTCTGCAGTGTTATTGGACGTCCAGACACTTTGTCAAACATCCAATTTCTGCAAAGTACTCAAAACATAACCCTGATTTCCCCCTGACTCAAATTGGATGTCCAGAACTGAAGTTTGGACTTCTGATTTTTGAGTATAAGTCGTCTGATCCTATTATTGGACGTTTGATGCTGGTCTCCAGTCCCTGTTTTGAGATTCAAGTCTTGATCTTGGATCTCTAGCTCCCTAGACCTAATCCCAACCCCATAGGAACCTAAACTAAGGTGTCCTAACCCTAGTACATCACCTTTAGACCTACCTAAGGACCTAATTAGGTCCTCACCAAACCCAATTGACTTAGATCAAAGTCAATTACCTTCACCTAAGTCAATTGGACTCATTGAGTCCAATTGAGCTTAGATGTCAACCCACACAAGTTTAATTGGACTTGGTGAGAGTCCAATTGACCTAAACCCAACCTAATTGAGTTATTCCACTCTCAATTAGGTTCACACTCATTCAATTAAACTTAGGTTAAGTTTAATTGCATTTTCCCCTTAGCAATTAGGGTTTGTAACCTTAAATCAAGACCTACACCTACACAAACCCTTTAGGACCTATCCTAAGCCACCTAGCCATGTAGAGCACGACCACACACACACAAACACACACGCCCATTCACACACACACTTCTCTAGATTTCTCTAGAGTTCTCTTGAGATGGCGCCACCTCTTGGTTGCTAAATTTAGCAACCAAGAGGCATTCAAATTGAGATCTACAATTTTTGGATCTCAAAGACCACCTCCAACCCCATGTGGCCGGTCACTCTTGGACTCTCTCTAGAGAGTTCCACACCTCTCTAGAGAGAAGCCATTGGGTCTATAAAATGACCCCATGGGCGGCCAAACACCCCCATTCACATCCCTTCGCTTCATTGGCACCACTCACCTCATTAGCTCCAAACACACCCACCTTCACTTAGGTTAGCTACTCCACCTCCACGAGCTCACCACCATCATGGAGAACACCATGTCAGGATGCTGGATCAACCCTACCTCTCTCCAAGGGTCTGCCTAAGCTACATTGGCCGCTCCTCATTCTCCTCCCAACCACTCCAAGGCCATCGGGGACCACCCCTAAATGCCCTTTTATTCTTTTATATTTAATTCATGCTCTTTATAATTTTATTTCTTTTATTTACTGCTTAGAAGTGTAGCCTTACTTCTCCCCCAATGATGCATGCGAAATCCCCCCATCGATTCTTGTATGCGATCATTTTCTAGTAGCTAGGTTTAATTTTCAAGCATTTATGTACAAGCTTTCCTCTAGATTCCTTGTGCAACAACTCCCAAATGAATGAATGAAAACACAGTTTTATATATATATCTCTTTATGTGTTTGAAATCACCACAAGCTTAATAATTATCGTATTTCCATGATTTAAGTGACTGCTCTTTAACTGTCTACCTATTACGCACCAACATGTCGTTTCCTGAGGATATTGAAAATCTAACAATAGATGCTTTCTCCATAACTAGTCACCACCTCACTAGAATTGTGCGCACAGAAACTCACACGTTCACTTTCGTAATTTACTTGACACATGTGCATGTGATCCGAGTTAATAACTGAAGTGGTGAAGTTTTAGTTAGGAGATTGGAAACCGGCGTGCGTCTTTAAACAAAGTAGAGTAGTAAAAAAGATAGATTTTAAAAAGTGAAAGCAGCGCCTCCCAGAGATGAATGATCGGGACTCAAGTCTCGTAATTTTTGTAAAACAGTATCTTTGTTGGATCGTACTTCGCGACTATACTACAACACCTTTTTCTATCAAATACGCGATCTACGACATCCCAAACTTTTCTCTCTCTCTCTCTTTCTATTTTGCAAGTAGATAAGCTAGATTTCATCGACCTGATCTCTTGTCCTATTAAAAATACCAAAAAAATTAGAAAAGATAAAAACAACAAAAATAAATAAAAAGAGAAATGTGGATTTTCAAAACCAAACGTTCGTCTTCCCGTGTTCGACCTAGGACTCACTTTTCAAGTTTCGGTTATAAATTTTATCTGATCGACGGATTTTCTCATGAATCAAAACTACGACGATAGGTTTTCCAAACTTTGAACCTTTCCGCATGTGAATCCGACCCAAACAGTTTGGCACCGTTGCTGGGGAGGCAACACTCTTTGGTTTTTTCACATTTTCTCGCATTACTTGCATATTTTTCTAACCTATCATTCTTCTTCGATTTATTGTCTTGTAGGAACCCTGTCGAGGAGCTGAGGGTGGTAGATTGGAGTAAAGTCTGGGTAGAGACATTTGTAAGTTTTCCCCCACCACCCCCACCCTAGTTTCCATTTCGCCACACTAATAACTCAAACTCAAATAAACCTATGTGCTTTTATAAGCCCTAGGATAGATCTGATTGTTTGATTGTCACTTCGCCTTACCTCACCCACCTGCATATATTAAAAAAATAATAATAAAAGGAATACTCTTCTATTGTGAGATTTTCTAAAAGAGGCACACATTAACACCCACAACTCTCAACTTAAGGCACACCACTTCGCATCGATTCTACCACTTAACCGGAATTTGACCTGTGGATCTGGTACATCCTAACTCAACAGACCAATAAGTGAGTAGAAATCTGAATACGTCAAACATTTTTGTGTGCCTTAACTAAGTGGTGCAATAGGCCAATTGATTGAACTATTTGGGCCGCACCACTTAAAATAAAAGTGATTCATCAGTAGCTTGCTACTTAGGACTGATTTTTAGGGCTGAACCAGACACTCCACATTTTTTTTTCTGATTTCTAAAGGAATACATCATCACTAGTGCTTTTAAAATTTGGAGTGTTCTACTGAACCTTGATTGAACCAACCTAAGGATTAAACCCTAAAAACTACTAAACAAGGTTAAACCCTAAAAGACACATCATCAAATAACCTTGTTTGCAAACCCTGGCTGTGCATGCACACACATTTGAATTGATCATTAAGGGCACAACCCATCTAAAGGGCCCATCACATTCCAAGAGCACAATCATCGTAAGCCTAATTAAAACTGAATAGACAGTGGCCTTAAGGATTGATTCGCTCTTTGGAACTTAGACTGGGATTTTTTTTTTATTAATCTGCTTCTGCTGGTCCATCTGATGTCTAGCTAGGGGAGTAGCATCAAACAACCGCAGTTGGGGGGTATACTAGGAACCAAAGGTGCAAGCCAAAGGAAGAACCTTCTCCCCAGCCCCTCCCTCTAACTGGTTGGATTGACTGGTTAGAAGTAGACCAAATTGTTTATAATCTCAAGATGGGTCCTGGGAGTCTGTAGGTCTTTAGGCTAAGCCACTTAAGGATAGGGTTGATTACTTGTATTGCAGGGCTCCTTTCTCTCTGCTGATTTCTCTCCTATTCTACCATGTATCCTTCTACATCTTACATGCATTTCACATCCTACCCTCCTACCAACACTTATCCCCAAGATGATTACTATCCTAACTTGAATTATGACTATTGACGAGTTGATTTTTCGCTTTCGAAAATGATGATTAAGAAGATTTATCGTTGTATTTCTAAGTGGTGGAAAATCGACTAATCAAAATAATTAGAATTAAAATTAAACCACTCACAGGAGAGTGGGTCGTGTCCACATGGAGGCAATGACCTATTTAAACTCACAATTAGGTAGAGATCGAGTTCGCTAAAATATTCGTCAAATCAAAAACTACATATGTTGCTCTGAATGTAAACCTTAAATTTATGGAGAAGTCAAGGGTTGTTGACGTAATTTTCATGTAAGAAAATTATCCATGTGCAAGGGTATGCCATGTACTTTTCACTTGCATGCATACTAAAATATAATTCAAAATTAAATGTAATGCATATACAGATGAATTATAAAGGCTTAACAATTATCTTGAAGAATAAGCATAAAGCTGTAATTTCACCATACTTTAATTAATCTAAGAAATCACAAAATGATTCTTGATAATGGCAACTTTCATAAATAGAAATGCAAACTAAAACAGGGGATTCTACCTCTCTCCTCGTGCACGGGAAAGAGGCTCGTTCGAGGAGCTACTTTGGGAAAAGGTTGGCTGGAGCGAGGCCTTCACAGTGGTGGCGGCGGTGCGTCGCGAGGTGGCCTGGGTTGGTTGGACGGAGGAGAGAAGCAACGGCGGTGGCTATCGCTACTGCTCTATAAGCGGAAGTGGAGCTGCTTAAAGGCATGCACGTGCGCGTGGATGCTGTGTGCCTGAGTGCACTGCTGAAGGCTAGAAGAGACGCAAGGGGGGCACAATGCTAAGGACATCGTGTGCTTATGCGCGGTGGAGGTGCAACACTGTTGTGGGTGTGATGGAGGCACAGTAAGGGGTGCGCACGGTCTTGCTGCTGCAGGCGCTACTGCAGGAATGGAGAGGGTGTGCAATGCTACGCAGTTGCTGTAGCGCGTGCTTAGCATGTGTAGGTGAGGGTCGGTGGGCTAGAGGATGAGCGGCCGCTGCTGCTACAAGTGTTGACAGCGCGCTGCAGGGAGTGCGGGTGCGTGCAGGAGGCGAGTGGGTGCACTAAGGGGCGCTGGTGGGCGCGCGTCTGCCATGATGGAGCTTGAGGGTGGTGCACGTAGCAAGGGCGTGTGGTCACTACTGTGGTGGAGTTGGAGGGCGGTCACGTGGGGATGGTAAGGGAGCACGTGCAAGAGGTTGTGTGCTGTTGCGGGTGTGGCATAGAGGTGCAGCAAGGGGTGCAGGGATGGTTTTTGTTCTGAAAACAGAGGCAAAAGAAGAAGAAGAAGAAAAAGATGAAGATGGTGTTGGTGGTGTGTGGACAGGGAGGGTGATCAAGTAGTTGCACGGTGATGGCCAAGCTGATCGGATTGGCATGGCGAGTTGTCACCTCACCGGTCCATGGTGTGGTGGAGCTCGACCTTGGAGACCACGGTGGTGGAGTGGAGGGCACAGTGGTGGAGTGGGCGGTGCCTCCCATTACATGGTTGTCTCCTCCTCCCTTTGTAGCTGCAGGTGATGAATTTGAAATCCAAAGAGGTGGGATCAGATGCTATTCATGGCCAATGAATGCCTGTAGTTGTGCATGAATGGTTGCACAAGGAGAAGAAGCAGCCGTTACATGTGGAGGAAGAGAATAAGAAAATAATAAAATATTATGATTATTTATGCACAAACCCTTAACTTCTATGTTAAATTAAAACAATGCAAGTAATTCACCTAATTGATTAACTAATCAAATGCATACAATTCTAAGTTAATTCTAAATGCATGAAATGAATGAATTATGCAATTAAGCTAAAAAAATGTGAAGTAATTTATTTACATCCTAATATATGCTAGCTAAATGTTAAGGATATCTTAATATCTAGGCATTTACACATTTAAATAGCCCACAAATATGGGCTAATCAAATGCCCCCATGCCTATTTTTTGATAGTCCCGAGCAAACTCAAGCAATAACCTAGCACTCCAAGTAGACTAGCCAACCCAATCGGTCTTCCTTCAGAACATGTTAAGTTCAGACTTTAGACCTAAGGTTCCCAAGTAGTTGCTATGTTACACACTAGGTCAGCTAAAGATGAGTTGCAAGCACAGGTTTCCCTGATATCTAACTCTACCCTAGGGTTTATTGATCCCCGAGATTAAAGCATCCGTGCATGTGCATTGGTCTAAGTTATTTGAGGTTGGTATGATTGCCAACCTAGAGAGGAAAAATGATTTTTTTTTTGTAATATATTTTTGTTCGATTCTTCTAAGTCTAACCTTGGATCAACTATCAACACGGTCTGTATCGGATTCATTGTCCCCATCATCGTACCTCATAGGGTGCCTGGCTTTCGATGCTTCAAGATAGCACCACCCATAGCGACCCCAAGAACTCCTGGCAATCGACACTTCAAGATAGTATCACCCATGGATTTCTTAAGCTAATTCAGGCCTGTGGCAATCGGCAATTCGAGTTAGTGCCGCCAATGGTACCTGAACCGCACAATGCACTTACATGCCCTAAGTAGGATGGATATCCTAAGGGACAAGCGCCGAGGAGGTAACATGTTATCATCGCATCCTCAAGGTGAGTATATACTCCACCTCTCTTGCAGCAGGAACTCTTCCAATCAAATTGTGTTTTCAAGCTTCTTCTAAGTCAAAACTAAGAGAACCAACTTTTCTTAAAGAAATGAGTTAGGGTGATCACTTATTTACACAAGACCAAGTGTGTGTGAAATGTGGATGCTTAGGTTACGAGGACCCGTAAACAAAAAGGTAGAACAAGACTCCAGGTACTACCCAGCCTATAATTCAATCTCTAGCTTTACTTCCTCAACCTCTTGAGGAATGGTCCGCAACTTAACTCCTACTTAGGTTTTTAAGTCCACAAAGGACCCTAAAGGTCTAAAGCTAGTAGCTTACTTAGCTTTTATAGTTCGACACCTGGAATCAATTTAGTCTAACCTAAAGTTTTGCTATGCTTAAGAATGCAGGGCCTAGCCAGTTAAGCTCAATAAAACAATATATGTATATATATTTTTAATGCAATATGCATGAATGAATGCAAAATGTAGACATGCTATAAACAGATGCCTCAGGTCCTCTCCCCCATGCCCGGTTCAAACAATGTGCTCATTGGAAATAAAACAGTTAAAGGAAGATATTGCCTGAGGTGGAGAATGACAGGAGCTAAGGCTTGCTCCTCAAGAGTGACCTCGTCAACCAGATGGCCATCCAAAGTTATGTATGGTTTTAACCGTTGGTCGTTGACGATAAAGGGAGTTGTTGAAGGGGAAGGGCTCTTAGTCTCCACAGCTCCATACGGAAACACATTAGTGATTATGTAAGGCCCATCCCAACGAGATTTTAATTTCCCTGGAAAAAGCTTAAGTCTGGAATTGAAAAGCTAGACTTATTGGTTGGGCTCAAAGGTCTTTCTAGGGATATACTTACCATGCAAGACCTTAGTTCTCTTTATAAGCCTGAGAGGTGTCATGAGCATCATTCCTCAACTCCTCAAGTTCACTTAATTCCAGAAGTCGTGCCTTACCCACCTTTTCTAAATCCATGTTAACATTTCGAATAGCCCAAAGTGCCCTATGTTCCAGCTCAACAGGTAAATGGCATGCTTTTCCATACAAAATCCAAAAGGGAGATGTACCCAAAGGGGTCTTATAGGCCGTTTGATACGCCCACAAAGCATCATCGAGCTTTGGGACTAGTCTTTCCTATCAGGTCTAACGATCTTTTCTAAAATGTTCTTTATCTCCCTATTTGATACTTCAACCTAGCCACTCATCTGAGGTTGGTAAGGGGTAGCGGCCTTGTGAGTCACTCCCAAATTCCTGAGTAGCCGATTGAAATGGTGGTTTCGAAAATGAGGTCCCCCATCACTTATAATGGTCTTGGGGTAGCCAAAATGAGATATGATATTGGCCTTAACAAATTTCAAGACCACAGAGTGGTCATTTTTGCACGTAGGAATGGCCTCTATCCATTTAGAAACATAATCAACTGCCACCAAGAAATATTCATAACCATGGGACGAAGGGAAGGGGCCCATAAAGTCAATTCCCCACACCAAAAATTTCAATAGAATGAATATGGTGTTGAGGCATCTCATTCCTCTTCACAATCGTTCCAGTCCGTTGACATCTAATACATGCCTTAACAAAATTATGAGAATCCTTAAATAATGAAGGCCACCAAAAATCGGACTGGAGAACCTTAAAAGTAATTTTCTTAGCACTAAAGTGTCCTCCATAATGAAGTTCATGGAAAAAACTCAGCACACTTTGTTGCTCCTCTTTAGGTACGCATCGTCTCAATACTTGGTCATGTCTATTTCTAAATAATTTAGGCTCTTCCCAATGAAAGTATATAGCTTGGGAAATGAATCTCTTTCTTTTCTACTCATCCCAAGAGCCAGGAGTTTCTCCAGTGACCAAGTAATTTACGGTATCAGCATACCAAGGTGAAGTTGGTGCTACCGCCATAAGGGTTTCATTAGGAAATGTCTCATGGATGTCTCCAGACAAAGAGTCATTAAGTGGAAGGCGAGACAGGTGATCAGCCACAACATTTTATACTCCTTTCTTTTCACGTATCTCCAAGTCAAATTCTTGAAGGAGTAGGATCCACCTAATCAGACGTCGCTTAGAATCCTTCTTGGCAATGAGATGTTTCACTGCTGCATGATTAGAGAAAATAACCACCTTAGACCTAAGAAAATAAGACCTAAACTTCTCCATAGCAAAAACTACAGCAAGTAATTCCTTTTCAGTGATGGCGTAATTTTGTTGTGGTTCGGTTAAAGTCTTGCTGGCATAGTACCGCACATGAGGTCATCCCACAACCCTTTGTCCAAGGACTGCTCCCACTGCATAATCCGAAGCATCACACATCAGCTCAAACGGGAGTGTCCAATCAAGAGCTCGAAGAATAGGCACAGAGATCAAGGCCTCCTTCAGAGTTTGAAATGCCTCGGCACACTTTGAATCAAAATTGACGGAAGATTCCTTCGCCAACAGGTCTCAAAGTGGCCTAGAAATTTTACTGAAATTTTTAATAAAGCACCTATAAAAGCTAGCGTGGCCCTGATGTGTCGGTTTGGATTTGATGACCGGGTTTTGGTTTTGTTATAACGTTGTAGTAAAGCCGGTTATTACCAACATTTCAAATATAAATTTTTTACTCGGAAAATAAAAGAGTTCCCGAGGTCGAACTCAGGGAGCAAGTCGTATTCTAGAGATATACATGTTTCTTTTACAAAATAAAGAAAGAGAGAGGGAAAGAATTTGTTGTTCTTTTCCTTTTCTCCTCGTGATGTTCTTCTTTCTTTCTTTTCTTCAGATCTCCTTCTTCTTCTTTGTTCTGCAGAGGTGATGTTCCTCCTTCTTTCTTTAGATCTCCTTCTTCGTCCTTGGTTTCTGTCTTGGTCTCTCTTCTTCTTTTTCTGCAATTGTGGTGACCCTTTCTCTTTTCCCTTTTCTTCTTTTCTTCCTTATGGCTGCAGAGCTTCTACCTTCAGCTACTAAGTCTTCCTTTCTTCTTCTTCTGCTTTGGCCGTTGCTCTTCTTTTCTTTCTTTCTTCAGCATGCCTTCTTTCCTGCTCTGGCTGCTGACCTTCCGTCGTCTGACCCGGTGCTTCGACGACTTAACTATGCATTTGCTACAGTGCAGCTCCTTCTTCTTCCGCGGGTCTTCTTCTTCGCCTGCGCCTGCACACTTCAGAGTTTTTCGTCAGAGGCAAAACCTACTCTACCCTTCCCCCCCCGCGTCTCTCTTTCTCTCTGAAACCACTCTTGGGAAAGCTCTCCCAGAGCTACCGGGTAACCGGGTTCGGATCAGGCCCGGGTCCAGGCCCACCGGCGTGCGTGGTGGGCGAGGAGTGCAGGTCAGTCGAGTCGGGTCGGGTCGGTTCGGGTCAGGTCCGCGGGGCGTGAGCGCGGATGAGACCGGGTAACCGGGCGGGTGAAGGGGACCTCACCCCGTGTACTGAGGCAGTAAGGCTACTGCACTTTTGCATCTTATGTCGCTGCGGCTCTTCAGGCGTTTCCGAGGTGGGACTAAACGGCCCACCTCAATTGCGCGCCCGCAGCGGGGAATTCAGCAGGAGATGGCGGCGTCACGCGAAGCTTTCTGGCTTAGCTGCGAACCTGGTGTTTTGCCAAAACTCCTCGCAAGGCCTGGGAGTGAATCTGGGCTTGGCGCTGAGCGTGGCGCGCCTGTAGCTGCAGGCGGAAGCAGTTCCTCCTGCGCGTCAATGGCGGCGGAGGTCGGGTGGCCTGTTCACAAGAAAACGGCCTCTCGGCCTAATCAGAGAGTGCCAGGAGCTTCGCCAGGGTGCGGCGAAGCTCGTGTGGGTGGTGGCGAGGCGCGGGGCGGCGTGCGAGGGCTGCCCTAGGTCGGACTGTGGGTCGGAGGATGGGTCTGTTCGGTGGAGTTGCAGAGGGTGATGTGGGGGAAGTGGTAGGGCGGAGATTGATCAGGGTGAGGAGGCGGAGGTCCTGCGGTGGTTGGCGAGCCGTGTGGGTCGCTGAGGTGATGGGAGCGGCTCGCCGGAGGGTGGTCGGAGACGAAGGGGGTGAAGGTGGTCAGGGTCGGTCGAGGGCTTAAGTGAATAAATTGAAAGCGGGGAAAGAAAGAGGAGAAGAAGGGGAGTAGCTCTAGCTTACTTGCAGGGACGAAAGGGGAGGAACAGGGCGACAGTCGTATCGACTGTCGCCGGAGAAGACGATGCTCAGGGAAAGGGGCGGCGGCGAGCAGAGAGCCGGAGAGGCGCCAGCTGGGTGCGGCGTGGCGCGGGAAGAGCAGGGGAGGAAGTCTCTGCTGCTGGTATTGCGGCAGAGCGAAGAGGTGGAGGGGGAGGAAACCGCCGGAGCTGGTGAGCGTCTGCCGGAGGAAGAAGAGAAGAAAGTTGGGGATTTTCTCCGTCAGATCCAGGCTGCCCTGGTCGGTGGAGCAGCGGGGGGTATTTATAGGGATCAAACAGGGAGGAAGGCGGAGGGAGACGACGTGTCTCCCTCGCCGGAGGATGGTCGGAAACAAGAACCCATACTGTCCGTGCGTTCGCACGGCCGGTATGGTGGGCTACAACGACCAGGGGGGTGTCCCTGCGACGGTTGACGACGCAGGGCACCCCCGGTTTACTTGCCAGGTCCCCCACCTCACCCTGCGCGGCGCCATGCTCCGCGCAAGGTCGCCGGAGCATGGTGCTGGCAGGTTTTGCAGGAGGGACCTGATTGCAAAGAACGAAGGAGAGTTAGGGGCCAAAATGCGAGGGTTCAAAAGTTGAGGGCCAAAGAGTAAATATATGAGGACAAAAGTGTAAAGTCGGTCAAGGAGGTTTCTTCTTAGGCTCAAGTTTTTATACATGACTAATTAGGACCCAAGGAATCTGATGGTGAATTTCATTTTCATATTAAACCTTGTTTGACCGGTCAATTTGCGCAAAAACCCAAATTAAGTTATTAATTGGGCATGGTTCTCAATGTAGGTCAAAATGGGTTCTAAAGGCCAAATTAAAGGTTCTAAACCCTAGAGATTATTTTTCTATGAATTTTAGAGGGTTTATTCTATTTTTACTTTGCCTCGAACCTTGTGAATTGAAGTGGGTTGTTTTAGGGTTACAGATTTATCATTTAGTTTCTTGGAATTGCTGTAGCCCTTGCTAGATCATTTCATCCCACTTTTATTCTTATTAAGCTGCTTTGACCTATGTTTGGGCCCTGAATTACCCTGTATGCAGATTATACTGGTGAAATTGCATTTTTACCCCTTATGACTTGTTTTCTCCTTAAACTCAGAATTCTCTGAGTTAAGCCTTTCCTTGAGTTATGTAGGAGCTTTTATCCTTTGTATTGGGTCAAAATGAGCTAGTTATGGCTCATGATGAGGTTCTCATCATACCCCCATGCCTAGCTTTTGCTAGTCCCTTAGCAAAAACTTAAGGTTTCACCCCTTGTTCTAGACCATGAAGTTTTTAATGGTTTTAGATAAGTGCCTTTTTTATTTGAGCATAGATTAGGTTAGAATGCTGACCATAGGCCTAAAAGGTACTCTAGTACCAATCAAGATCCAAATCTGTCTAGCCTTAGCCTCAGTCTTTTAGCAAAGGTTTTTAAGGCCCACAAGAACTAACCTAAGGTTTATTGGACTTCGTGGTTAAAGCACCCGTGCTTGAAATGATTTTAGCCCTGGCTCAGTTCGCAGTGCGTTTTGTAAGAGAGAGATAGAAAGTTTTTCTGTTTGGAGAGTTTTCTCTCTCTTTTTCTTTTTAGTTCTAGCCTAGGATTGGCTTTTCAACACGGTCTGTATCAGATTCCTTGCTCCCATCATCAATCCTCAAGGGTTCCTGGCGATCGATGCTTCGAGATAGCACCGCCCATGGCAACCCCCGGAACCCTGGCTATTGAGATTTCGAGATAATCCCATCCATGGTATTCCGTGGCTGAATCCAGACCCTGGCAATTGACACTTCGAGATAATGCCATCCATGGAATCTGAACCAGCAGAGTGCTTACATGCCCCCAGTAGGATATGTAAATATCCTAAGAGACAAGCACCGAGGAGATGATATTTTGTTACGCATCTTCGAGGGGATTTCCCGCCTCTCTGCGCTGGGAACTCATCCAAATCAACTTGTGTTGATCGGCCGCTCCTATTCTAGGTGTTCTTTTCAGATTTTTGCGACGCTTCTGCGTGATTCTGATTCTTACGCTTACTGAACCAGGCTGTGTGTGAGATTAGGGTGCTTAGGTTACTGAGTCCCGTAAACCAAAAATTAGTTAACGAGGCCGAATACTCCCTAAGCCTTAGACCTAATACTTCAGCTTTTCATTTTCCTCAACCTCTTGAGGAGTGTCCAGATCTTAATGGGTACTAAGAGTCTATTCAAGAATGCCTAAGGTTTGCATTCTTTACTAATCTTATTGTGCACTTTTCTTGAATGAGGTCTAGAACTTAGGTTAATTCCTTAGTTCCTTACTAATGACTATCACTTTTTCTTATATTTTTGTGCTCCTTTTTCCTTTTGTTTCTTTTCTCCTTCGCAAAATTTTCTTCTCTTTTCCTCTTATTCTTTTTCGAAATATTTTTTTTTTTTTTTTTTTTATGGCATATGTGAATTTTTTGTTTGAAACCTTTTCTTACAAGTTTTGCACTTTCATACCCCCCCATGCCTAAGATTTGCAATGCCCTCATTGTAACCTAGGGGGTCTTAGTTCATTCCTTAAGACAGAAATTTGGATGAGTGAATGGGTCGGGTTGAATTTTTGCGGACGATTTCAAATCCCAGATGCAAACATCTGAGTTAGGGTCGGCTGTCTACAAGGGTGAACTTCGAGTGCTGAAAGGTGTCAGAACAAGTTTCAGGTTTTCAAAGAGAATGACGGGCTGCCTCCCGTTAAGCGCTGAGTTTTACGCCATCGGCTGGGCGCAATAAGCTCAAGGGGAAAGGAGGGTATAAGATGCCTCAGCCAAATTAGTAGAAGTTACATCAATGAACGGCTTGAGTCTCTGACCGTTCACGATGAAAGGTTCAGAATCGTGGCTGAGTGGACTGATTTCGATTGCTCCATTTCCAAAAACCTGTCGGACCAAATATGGTCCGACCCACTTAGATCTCAGTTTTCCTGGGAAGAGTTTGAGTCGGGCATCAAAGAGTAGGACCTTTTGACCAGGATGAAAGATCTTTCTCGAGATGTGTTTGTCGTGGAAGGCTTTAACCCGCTCCTTGTAGATTTGCGAGTTCTCGTACGCGTCTATGCGTAATTCATCGATCTCGCTGATTTGGAGTTTTCTGTGGGTCCCAGCCTTGGAAAGATCCAGATTACAGTTCCGTACTGCCCAATAGGCTTTATGCTCCAGTTCGACGGGAAGGTGGCATGCCTTTCCGTACACAAATCTAAAGGGAGACATGCCCAATTGGGTCTTGTGGGCGGTCCTATAGGCCCACAATGCTTCCGGAAGTCAGGACGACCAGTCCTTCCTGTCAGGTCGAACAGTGACTTGCAGGATTTTCTTGATCTCCCGATTAGACAGCTCAGCTAGACCATTAGTTTGGGGGTGGTAAGGAGTAGAGATTCGGTGAGACACCCCGTATTTGGTCATCAGTGACCTAAACTGAGCATTTGTGAAATGGGTCCCCCCATCAGAGATTATTGCACGAGGAATCCCGAACCTTGAGAAAATGTGTTGATGAATGAATTTGAGAACGATTTTGTGATCACAGGTTCGGGTCGGTATGGCTTCGATCCATTTGGACACGTAGTCCACAGCCAACAGAATGTATTCGAAACCATCCGAAACAGGAAAGGGGCCCATAAAATCAATCCCCCAAACATCAAAGATTTCGCATACTAGAATCGGTTGCATAGGCATCATGTCGCGATGGCTCATGTTGCCCAAAGTCTGGCAACGACTGCATGCCTTGCAATGACTGTATGCGTCTTTGAACAGTGTGGGCCAGTAAAAGCCGCACTGGAGGACTTTTGATGCGGTTTTATGCCCGGCAAAATGGCCACCGCATGCCTGGTCATGGCAGAAAGAGAGGATATTGTTGACTTCCCCTTCCGGAACACATCTCCGGATGATCTGATCGGCACCTATGCGGAAGAGGTACGGGTCTTCCCAAATGTAATACTTGGCATCGGAGCGTAATTTGTCTTTCTTGGCCTTCGGCCAATCGGACGGGGTCTGATGAGATGCCAAGTAATTTACAATATTAGCAAACCATGGAAGGCTAGTACCAATAGTCAGCAGGTGCTCATCGGGAAAATGCTCAGTGATGGGTCCGGAAGGGTCAATTATTTCAGAAGGAAGATGGGACAAGTGATCAGCTACCACGTTTTGTTTTCCCGCTTTATCGCGAATCTCGAGGTCAAATTCTTGCAACAGCAAGATCCATCGGATCAATCGAGGTTTCGCGTCCTTCTTTGCAAGGAGATGCCTCACAGCCGTGTGATCCGAGTATATGATGACATGGGAACCCAGAAGGTATGATCTGAACTTCTCTAGGGCAAATACTACAGCTAGCAGCTCTTTCTCAGTAACCGTATAGTTACGCTGAGCCTCATCGAGTGTTTTGCTGGCGTAGTAAATGACCACAGGTTTCTTGTCATTTTTCTGCCCCAAAACCGCTCCTACAGCGAAGTCGGATGCATCACACATGATCTCAAAGGGTTGAGACCAATCAGGGGACTGTAGGATCGGGGCTTGGGTGACTCGGTCACGCAGGATTTCAAATGCTTGAGTGCATTCCTTGGAGATTTCGAAGGGAACATCCTTGGAGAGAAGAGTGGTCAGGGGGCGTGCGATTTTTGAAAAATCAGGGATAAATCGTCGATAAAAACCGACATGCCCTAAAAAGGATCGGATGTCCCTGATCGAGCTAGGCATAGGAAGGTGAGAAATCAGATTAACCTTAGCTCGATCCACTTGGATACCTTTCTCCGAAATTGAGTGTCCCAGGACAATTCCCTCAGGCACCATGAAATGGCTCTTTTCCCAGGAAAGAACCAAATTCATGTCGATGCACCGCCTGAGTATCTGGACCAAGTGTTGGAGGCAATCGTCGAATGATGCTCCGAAAACTGAAAAGTCATCCATGAAGACTTCCAGATAATCACCTACCATATCTGAGAATATGGCAGGCATGCATCGCTGAAAAGTAGCGGGTGCATTGCAAAGACCGAAAGGCATCCTTCGGAAAGCGTATGTTCCGAAGGGGCAGGTGAACGTGGTCTTTTCTTGGTCCTCAGGATGGATTGCCACCTGGTTATAACCGGAGTACCCGTCAAGAAAGCAGAAGAACCTATTTCCCGCTAGTTTTTCGAGAATTTGATCAATGAAGGGTAGTGGGAAATGATCCTTCTTCGTGGAGGAATTGAGTCGACGGTAATCTATACAGACTCTCCACGAGTTGGCTAATCGGGTAGGAATGATTTCTCCGGTCTCAGTCGTTATAGTGGTGAGTCCTGCCTTCTTGGGCACGACCTGAATTGGGCTCACCCAACGACTATCGGAGATCGGGTAGATGATCCCGGCATCTAACCACTTGATGATCTCCTTTTTCACGACCTCCTGCAGATTGGGGTTTAAGCGTCTCTGCATTTCACGAGAAGGTCGTGTGCCCTCTTCTGAATAGATATGATGAGTACAATAAGAGGGACTTATTCCAGTCAAATCATCGAGAGTCCATCCGATGGCTCTTCGATGTTGCTGGAGGACAACAATCAGACTGGCTTCCTGTTCGGGACTGAGGTTGGAATTGATGATCACAGGAAGGGTCTGATTAGAACCCAAAAAGATGTATTTTAAGTGAGCAGGAAGGGGTTTCAGTTCGAGGATGGGGTTTTCAGCAGCAGCGGGTGGTTCAGTATAGATGTGAGGTTCAAGGGTGGGAGTTACTGGATTGTTCACATCTGGGTTTGACTCCTCTGTTTGCGGGTCAAGATCCTTCTGTGGTTGATGAGGCATACTCAAGTCATTCTGGAGGTGTGATTCATCAACCAGAGTCTTGATGTCACAAATTTGCTCGATGACGCCGCAATTAATTCCTTGTTGGGCCTTAAATATATCAATTTTCAGTGTTTGATCTCCAAACTTAAGCTCTATTTGGCCCTCCTCACAGCTGATGTTGGCTCTAGCAGTAGCCAAGAAAGGTCTCCCTAGAATGATTGGTGTATCCCTAGGGTTCTCAGGTGCATCCATGTCTAAGACTATAAAGTCCACTGGAAAATAGAAATCCCGCACTCTCACAATAACATCCTCGAGAATCCCTTTTGGTGACTTTATAGATCGATCTGCTAATTGTAATGTCACCTCGGTTGGTTTCAGCTCAGATTCTTCTAGATGGTCCAGTAAGGATGTGGGTATTAGATTTATAGATGCACCCAAGTCTAACAATGCTCTATCAAATTGGGTACCACCTATCTTACAGGAGATCAGGGGAGTTCCAGGATCTTTTGCCTTGGGCGGGAGTCTACTAAGGATTACAGAGCTGGCTTGCTCTGACAGAACAATTGGGCTCCCTCCCTTGGTTCGCGGCTTACGCTGGGGTGTACATAAATTCTTTAGAAATCGTGCGTAAGCTGGTACGTGGCGGATTGCATCCATCAAGGGGATGTTTATGTGGACCTGCTCAAAGAGCTTGACCAGGTCCTCCTCAGGGGCCACGGGTTTGGTGGTCTTCTTTCCCTTGGTCAGGGCCTCGGGAAACGGGATCTTGGTTGGTTCCTCTAGGATAGGTCCAGGTTGTGGATCTGGAACAGCGGTACCTTGGATAACTATCCTAGGGTCATGGTTATCAGGCTGGGAGTGGTTTGGATAATGCGGGTCTTGAGTTGTCTTACCACTACGTGTTGTTACAGAATTTAATCCGGCCTGATTTTGGTTTGGGTTTGGTAGGAGGGGCGGCTGCTGCTGAAATCCCGCACGAGAAGTTGAGGCATCCATCTCGTCTGGAGATGGAGCAGTGGGGGCCTGATAAATCCATTGAGCGTGGCCTAAATTTGGATTCATAACGCGCTTCTGGGTTGGCACGTTATTTGGGTTAGGAAGGGGTTGGGAAGGGAGTGTGCCTGGCTGGCGAGAATTTGCCAACTGGGCCAGTTGAGTTTTAACTTCAGTAAGCTCGTCCTTGTGCTGTTTTTGAATGGCCGCATTCGATTTTGAATGTCAGCCAGAGTCTGAAGGATTAAGGACATTTGATCTTGATTTGGCCCTGATGGATAAGTAGGGTTGGGCCGAGGCTGAGGCGGCTGGTAGTGATGAGAGGGCTGTGGGCGGGACTGAAAAGGTGGTCTTTGGGTTTGGGAATTTCCCGCCCACTGAAAATTGGGATGGTTTCGCCATCCAGGGTTGTAAGTGTTGGAGAATGGGTCGTTCTGGATGGCGTTGAGGTCCTCGCAGGTCTGAGGAACCTCCTGAGAATCAGGGAAAGGAGGAATGGAGTTCCCCCGGCTGGTGAAGAAAGGATCGGATGATCTTCCAGTCCAAGAATCAGATGGGGATGGATATGGATCCATCCCAAGGGAGGATCGGTGGAGGATGTTTTGCACAGTCTCCTGTGTGGAAGGAGGTTGTGCAAAGGAGTTACGCGCAGAGGTGGCTCGCTGCAAGTGCTGAGTCAGCTCATCCACCTTCTTTTCAATGATTGAGACCTTGTCCAATCGACTGGCCATTAATTCCAGGTCGACTGATGCGGACAGGCCCTGCGTCTCATGTGCTCCCTTAAGATTCGTCGTTGCGCGGGTATTCGTCCTGTCGAATAATCCCATGGAGTCATTGTTGATGGAGTTCTCGCACATGTTTTCGAGAATCTCTCATACGGTGTCTTCATGTTGACCCATGATGTTTCCTCCGCAAGTTGCATTGACGAAAAGGCGGATGTCCTCACGGAGTCCCTGGTAAAAAGATTGGACTTGTTCCCATTTAGGAACTCCGTGATGGGGGCACTTTCTCATGAGATCCTGAAAACGATCCCATGCCTCATGGAGAGGTTCTCCTGATTGTTGAGTGAAGTGTGTAATCTGATGGCGCAAGGCGTTGGTCCGACCAACGGGAAAGAACTTTTTCAAAAACTCGGATTGAAGTTCTTCCCAAGTGTTGATCGGCCGGGTCTGAGTTTGATACCAATGGGCGGCCTTGTCCATAAGAGAAAAGGAGAACATCTTCATGAGAAGAATATCCCGATTTTGCGCATCTGATCCAAAAGTGTGGGCCAGATGCTTTAGCTGTTTGATGTGCTGGAAGGGATCTTCAGAATTAAGCCCATGGAATTTAGGTATAGCATGAATCATGTTGGGCTTTAGTTCGGAATCAGGTCCTCCAATCGGGATTCTGACTCGAGGCTCAATGGCCACCGCAGCAGGATTGTAGTGGTCCCGCATCATGGGACGCTGTGGTGGGCGCACGAAATTTTGGAAGAGGTCATTGAGTCGCTGGAGTTGGTGTTCCAGATTATTTTCTTCCTCAACTGGCTGAGCCATGATGGGGGAAGAAGAAGAACTTGGTTCTGAATCAGAAGAGAGAATAATGTGAGGGTGTTGCTGCACAAACACGGGCGTCGAGGCTTGGCCTTGACGAGAGCGAATTTCTAATGGAGGTCTTAAGGGTGGTCTTAGGGACCTCCTTCCGTACATGCACTGTTTGGAAGAGGTAAGTTTAGAAGGTGCTGGACCCAATCAAGACACCCAAAAATGTGTTGGGTGACTATAGAGGTGCGGGGCAGATGGACCCCTTGATCAGAAAGATCGTCCACCTGAGAATTACCTGGGCAGCCAGAGAGGGAGAGTC
The DNA here is from genome assembly GCA_037157565.1 of Thalassia testudinum. Lineage (NCBI taxonomy): Eukaryota > Viridiplantae > Streptophyta > Magnoliopsida > Alismatales > Hydrocharitaceae > Thalassia > Thalassia testudinum. Next base: position 2,501,754 of record JAZHRO010000028.1, read on the forward strand.
CCGCGAAGACCCCTACACGGTAGAGCGTCCCCACGGGTTACAGGGTTTCCCCCACCCGACCTCTCTTGTCACTGCGGTTCCAGGTAGACCAGAATGGGGATCTTGACCTCTTAAGTCTACCAATTTTAAGATCAGGGTGCTTAAGGTTTCACTTGAACTTTAGTCTTTTTAAGTGCAAAGAGTGACCTAATTTAAGGTTGGTTAACCCAAAGGGGTCAACTTTACCTCTTGTTTTCTTTGAGAGCTTTTTGGGTCCTTTCTTTTAGGGTCCAAGTGTTTAAAGAGAGAGCCAATTGTTTAGGATTTTTCTTGTTAATTATTTTCAATCAATGGCTTGGGCACACCTCTTTTGGATTTCCTCAATTCTTGATTAAGGGGTGTGTCTCTACTGAAATCCTAATGTTTGACCTTATGTTGGCTCTACTTGGTCCATTTAACTCTTTGTTGGGCAATTAGGGCTCAAGCAAGAATGTGTTAGCCCTTAAATACCCTTAATAGTGTGCAGGAGTGATGAGTTGAAAACATGCAACTCTTTATGGTTACTAAGTATGGAAGGCAGGTTAGCCCTATATTGCTTGCTCTTTTCTTTTCTTCCTCTTTAGAGTTTAGGGGTTAATAGTGAGAGGAAAAATTTACCTGTCTTCGGAGTGGTTGTCGTGTGGTTGCTTGTCTTCTTGAGTTCCTGTAGCTGCACAAAAGAGAGGAGATTATCAGAAATTAAAAGAAACAGGAATGTTTACCTCTAGAATAGCCGTTGCTCCCCGGCAGCGGTGCCAAAATGATGTGTCGGTTTGGATTTGATGACCGGGTTTTGGTTTTGTTATAACGTTGTAGTAAAGCCGGTTATTACCAACATTTCAAATATAAATTTTTTACTCGAAAAATAAAAGAGTTCCCGAGGTCGAACTCAGGGAGCAAGTCGTATTCTAGAGATATACATGTTTCTTTTACAAAATAAAGAAAGAGAGAGGGAAAGAATTTGTTGTTCTTTTCGTTTTCTCCTCGTGATGTTCTTCTTTCTTTCTTTTCTTCAGATCTCCTTCTTCTTCTTTGTTCTGCAGAGGTGATGTTCCTCCTTCTTTCTTCAGATCTCCTTCTTCTTCGTCCTTGGTTTCTGTCTTGGTCTCTCTTCTTCTTTTTCTGCAATTGTGGTGACCCTTTCTCTTTTCCCTTTTCTTCTTTTCTTCCTTATGGCTGCAGAGCTTCTACCTTCAGCTACTAAGTCTTCCTTTCTTCTTCTTCTGCTTTGGCCGTTGCTCTTCTTTTCTTTCTTTCTTCAGCCTGCCTTCTTTCCTGCTCTGGCTGCTGACCTTCCGTCGTCTGACCCGGTGCTTCGACGACTTAACTATGCATTTGCTACAGTGCAGCTCCTTCTTCTTCCGCGGGTCTTCTTCTTCGCCTGCGCCTGCACACTTCAGAGTTTTTCGTCAGAAGCAAAACCTACTCTACCCTTCCCCCCCCGCGTCTCTCTTTCTCTCTGAAACCACTCTTGGGAAAGCTCTCCTAGAGCTACCGGGTAACCGGTTCGGATCAGGCCCGGGTCCAGGCCCACCGGCGTGCGTGGTGGGCGAGGAGTGCAGGTCAGTCGAGTCGGGTCGGGTCGGGTCGGTTCGGGTCAGGTCCGCGGGGCGTGAGCGCGGACGAGACCGGGTAACCGGGCGGGTGAAGGGGACCTCACCCCGTGTACTGAGGCAGTAAGGCTACTGCACTTTTGCATCTTATGTCGCTGCGGCTCTTCAGGCGTTTCCGAGGTGGGACTAAACGGCCCACCTCAATTGCGCGCCCGCAGCGGGGAATTCAGCAGGAGATGGCGGCGTCACGCGAAGCTTTCTGGCTTAGCTGCGAACCTGGTGTTTTGCCAAAACTCCTCGCAAGGCCTGGGAGTGAATCTGGGCTTGGCGCTGAGCGTGGCGCGCCTGTAGCTGCAGGCGGAAGCAGTTCCTCCTGCGCGTCAATGGCGGCGGAGGTCGGGTGGCCTGTTCATAAGAAAACGGCCTCTCGGCCTAATCAGAGAGTGCCAGGAGCTTCGCCAGGGTGCGGCGAAGCTCGTGTGGGTGGTGGCGAGGCGCGGGGCGGCGTGCGAGGGCTGCCCTAGGTCGGACTGTGGGTCGGAGGATGGGTCTGTTCGGTGGAGTTGCAGAGGGTGATGTGGGGGAAGTGGTAGGGTGGAGATTGATCAGGGTGAGGAGGCGGAGGTCCTGCGGTGGTTGGCGAGCCGTGTGGGTCGCTGAGGTGATGGGAGCGGCTCGCCGGAGGGTGGTCGGAGACGAAGGGGGTGAAGGTGGTCAGGGTCGGTCGAGGGCTTAAGTGAATAAATTGAAAGCGGGGAAAGAAAGAGGAGAAGAAGGGGAGTAGCTCTAGCTTACTTGCAGGGACGAAAGGGGAGGAACAGGGCGACAGTCGTATCGACTGTCGCCGGAGAAGACGATGCTCAGGGAAAGGGGCGGCGGCGAGCAGAGAGCCGGAGAGGCGCCAGCTGGGTGCGGCGTGGCGCGGGAAGAGCAGGGGAGGAAGTCTCTGCTGCTGGTATTGCGGCAGAGCGAAGAGGTGGAGGGGGAGGAAACCGCCGGAGCTGGTGAGCGTCTGCCGGAGGAAGAAGAGAAGAAAGTTGGGGATTTTCTCCGTCAGATCCAGGCTGCCCTGGTCGGTGGAGTAGCGGGGGGTATTTATAGGGATCAAACAGGGAGGAAGGCGGAGGGAGACGACGTGTCTCCCTCGCCGGAGGATGGTCGGAAACAAGAACCCATACCGTCCGTGCGTTCGCACGGCCGGTATGGTGGGCTACAACGACCAGGGGGGTGTCCCTGCGACGGTCGACGACGCAGGGCACCCCCGGTTTACTTGCCAGGTCCCCCACCTCACCCTGCGCGGCGCCATGCTCCGCGCAAGGTCGCCGGAGCATGGTGCTGGCAGGTTTTGCAGGAGGGACCTGATTGCAAAGAACGAAGGAGAGTTAGGGGCCAAAATGCGAGGGTTCAAAAGTTGAGGGCCAAAGAGTAAATATATGAGGACCAAAGTGTAAAGTCGGTCAAGGAGGTTTCTTCTTAGGCTCAAGTTTTTATACATGACTAATTAGGACCCAAGGAATCTGATGGTGAATTTCATTTTCATATTAAACCTTGTTTGACCGGTCAATTTGCGCAAAAACCCAAATTAAGTTATTAATTGGGCATGGTTCTCAATGTAGGTCAGAATGGGTTCTAAAGGCCAAATTGAAGGTTCTAAACCCTAGAGATTATTTTTCTATGAATTTTAGAGGGTTTATTCTATTTTTACTTTGCCTCGAACCTTGTGAATTGAAATGGGTTGTTTTAGGGTTACAGATTTATCATTTAGTTTCTTGGAATTGCTGTAGCCCTTGCTAGATCATTTCATCCCACTTTTATTCTTATTAAGCTGCTTTGACCTATGTTTGGGCCCTGAATTACCCTGTATGCAGATTATACTGGTGAAATTGCATTTTTACCCCTTATGACTTGTTTTCTCCTTAAACTCAGAATTCTCTGAGTTAAGCCTTTCCTTGAGTTATGTAGGAGCTTTTATCCTTTGTATTGGGTCAAAATGAGCTAGTTATGGCTCATGATGAGGTTCTCATCAGGCCCTGAAAGGATCTAATCTGTTTGACATTCGTGGGCAATGGGAGTTTGAAAATAGAATCAATCTTAGCTTTATCTACTTCCAAGCCTCACTCAGACACAACATGCCCAAGTACAATTCCTTTCTTTACCATGAAGTGGCTTTTCTCCCAGCTGAGGACTAAGCTAGTCTCCTTACATCGCTTCAACATATTCTCCAGGTGCAGGAGACACTGGTCGAAAGACGAGCCACAAATGGAGAAGTCATCCATAAACACTTCAACACACTCATCAATCATGTCCGAAAAAATGGACATCATACACCGCTGCAAGGTTGCAGGGGGATTACATAATCCAAACGGCATACGCCTGAATGCAAAGGTACCGTAAGGATTCATGAACTTCGTCTTCTCTTGATCATCAGGGAAGAATGCAACCTGGTTGTACCCAGAATATCCATCGAGAAAGAAATAGTACTTATTTCCTACAAATTTCTTGAGAATCTGATCAATAAAAGGCAAGGGAAAGTGATCCTTCTAGGTAGCAGTGTTCAGCTTGCGGTAATCAATATAGACCCTCTATCCAGTTGAGGGTCTAGTCACAACTTGTTCACCTTGGTCATTAAATTCCACAGTAAAGCCTGCCTTTTTTGGCACCACATGAATAGGACTTACCCATTTACTATCTGTAATGGGATATGTGATCCTAGTGTCCAACCACTTCAGGATTTCCTTTTTAACCACCTCCCTCATATTAGGGTTTAGACGTCTCTGCATGTCCCTAAATGGCTTGATGGAATCATCAGTATAAATGTGGTGTATGCAGAGTGTAGAGTCTATACCCTTAATGTCAGCAATGCTCCAAGCAATAGCTTCCTTGTGCCTAGATGATATATACACATTTATTGAGGGTAAAATGCCTATTCATGCATGTTCCTAGGCTTAGATTTGCATTTCATGTTATAAATATTACATAGCAAGCATCATTCTACATTTAGAGTAGTTGTATATAATTTAGGTTAATTACGTCCTTTTTGTGATTAGGATAGAAGGATATTTATTTTAGAGCCTCGAATTGACTATCTGACCATACAGATTTGATCAAGATGACGATCGAAGTCCAATGCCTTTGAAATTACCTCGATTGGAGTACCATAACACCATATGCAGTCTGAGGAAGATCAACGGCCAAGGGATTAGGACACATAATTCAAAACTTCAAATGATAAATCCGATCGCACGGATGGATTCAAGTTGACGATCGCAGCCTAACGATGTGAAAATTGACTCAATCTGACCTTTGTAGCAGCCTCTACAATAAGAAGATGGACGACCCAGACTGCGCCACGTGGCGCAACCTAGGCCGCCCACCACACGCATGCACGCAGCAACGCAGGTGCACACGTGCGCGTAGGCATGCATTCGCATAGCGCAGCGCCAGCTATGCATGAGCTGGACCTACAGCGACTCATGAGTTGGACTTACAGCGACGCTTACAGCTATCGCTAATTTTGCATGCGCCAGCAAAGCTAGCTGTGGCCTTGAGCAAGCATGGGCTACCTACAGCGATGCTTTTTTCGACGGCTTGGATGTCACTAATGGCCCCATGCCTATTTTTGTCTCTTCTCCACTATAAAAGGACCTACACCCCCTTCCTTCCAAGCCGTCTCTACCTACTCTACTCCCACCTACTCCCAAGCTCTATCAAGCCTACCAATGCTCCATTAGAGCTTGCTCTCAAGCTCCCAAGGCACCTATTAGTATAGCGAACCTCTGCCCCACCAAATACTTCTCCAACTTCCCATCCCCCTTCATAGGTTGCCTTTGAGCCATCCTCCCACCTCCATTCCGGTAGCAGATCATCTCCATCTTCACACCTCCATTCCGGAGCCACGTTGACGCTTTCCTCCACCCGACGTCCTCCTGCATCTCACTTCCGTCATCCCGCTCCTTACCTCCTTCGTCCGAGCTTCCGCCAGGTGCCATCGTCTCACCGAACAGTCACTTTGGGAGATTTCTTCTCACCCCCTTCTCTTTTTATGCTTTCATAGTTTATTGTAATTGACATTGGATGTGATATATATCATATTTGTTCTATATCTCTTGTGATTCATTTTGCTTGTCTTCTTCTTTCAAAAATACAAAAAAAAATAAAACCCTAAAATACCAAAAACAAATAAAATGAAGCATTGTTTTCAATAAAGTAAGTGTCACCTCCTTATGTTCAACATGGGACTCCCTTGGAGTTTCGGTATAAATTTTATCTGATCGATGTGTTTTGCAACTACGATGATGGGTTACTTGTAACCTCGATTTCTAACACACGAAACACGCATGACCATTTTGGCGTCGTTGTTGGGAGGCAACGGAATTTACTTTATTATTTTCTACACTTCTTTGCATTTACATAACACTAACCCTGCTTACCTCTGATCTATTGTCTTGAAGGTACCCTAGACCGGAGTAAAGTGCGAGTAGAATGTTTTGTAAGTGTCCCCCACACCACCCCCACCTTAGTTTTCATTCCATAATCTAATAACTCAAACCCAAATGAACTTAGGTGCTTTGCATAAACCCTAGGGTAGATTTTGGTTGTTTGATTGTCACTCCACTCACCTCACCCACCCGCAAATATAAAAAAATAAAAAAAATATTCTTCTCTTGTGGGATTTAACTGAAAGCTACACACTTAACACCCACAACTTCTTATCATAAGGCGCACAATCACTTTGATTCTACCACTTAACCGAGATCTGACCTGTGGACTCGATACACTTCAACTCAATACACATGAGTAGAAATCTGAATAGGTCAAACATTTCTGTATGACTTAACTAAGTGGTGCAATAGGCCAATTGATTGAGCTATTTGGGCCTCACCACTCACTTAAAACTAATTTGCCAAGTAGCTTGCCACTTAAGGTTGATTTTTAGGAATGAACCAGGCACTCCACATTTTATTTCTGATTTTTAAAGGAATATATCTACACTAGTGCTTTCAAAACTTGTAGTGTTCTGCTGAACCTTGATTGAATATACCTAAAAATTAAACCCTAAAAGCTACTAAACAAGGTTGAACCCTAAAAGACACATCATCAAATAACCTTGTTTGAAAAACCTTGTTGTGCATGCACACACATTTTAACTGATCATTAGGGGAACAACCCATCTAAAGGGCCCATCACATTCTTGAAGCACCATTGTCCCAAGCCTAACTAAAATTGATTAGACGGTGGCCCTATGGACTGGTTCACTCGTCGGGATCCAGATTGAGATTGTTCACGGTTAACCTACTTATACTAGTCAATCTGATGTTTAGCTATGGGAGTAGCGTCAAACGACCATGGTTGGGGGTTACACTAGGAACCAGAGGTGCAAGCCAAAGGAAGAACCTTCTCCCCAATCCCTCCTAATAACTGATTGGATTGCCTGGACATAAGTAGAGTAAATTGTCCATAATCTTAGGATGGATTTTGAGAGTCTCTAGACCTTTAGGCTACCCAACCTAAGGACAGGCTTGTATTTTTGTATTGCAGGGCTCCTTTCTTTTCTGATTTCCCTCCTTACTTCACCATGTATCCTTCCATTTACACGCATTTCCCATCCTATCCTCCTACCACAACTTATCCCCAATATGATTACTATTCCGACTTGACTTGTAATTACCCATCCACTAGCTGGGATGACTTTGATTGGGGATACGAATCTGGACCTCAATGTCCAGGGCCTAACCCTAGACAACAAGACTATGATTGCTATCCTTCCCAAACCTATAATGATTATGGATCTCCATCCTTTGATGACCAAACCAACCCGATCTACAATCAGGAAGGATATAATGATTATAACACCTACCATCCCCAGTATTCCACTGAATATAGGTTGCCACCATCCTTTGAACAACCTAGAATGACCTACTTTCAGGGAGGGACCTGAGAACCTCGACATCTTGACTCCCCTAGATTTAACCCAAACCCACACAAACCTGAATCGAACCAGTCGGTTCAGGTGGACCAGTCCAGGTGAAGCGTCGGTTTTGTTTTGTTATAACGTTGTAGTAAAGCCAGTTATGACCAACACTTCAAATATAAATTTTTTTTACTCGGAAAATAAAAGAGTTCCCGAGGTCGAACTCAGGGAGCAAGTTGTATTCTAGAGATATACATGTTTCTTTTACAAAATAAAGACAGAGAGAGGGAAAGAATTTGTTGTTTTCTCTTTGTTCTGCAGAGGGGATGCTCTTCTTTCTCTCTTTCTTTAGATCTCTTTCTTTCTTTTTGTTCTGCAGAGGTGCTTCTTCCTGCTGTTCCTGCTTTGGTGGTTTTCTTCTTTCTTCAGAGCTCCTTGTTCTTCTTCTTCGTTCTGCAGAGGTGATGCTCCTCTTCAGATCTCTTTCTTCTTCTTCCTTGCTTTCTGTCTTGACCTCTCTTCTTCTTTTTCTGCAATTGTGGTGACCCTTTCTCTGTTCCCTTTTCCTCTTTATGGCTGCAGAGCTTCTGCCTTCAGCTACTAAGTCTTCCTTTCTTCTTCTGCTTTGGCCGTTGCTCTTCCTTCTTCTTCAGCCTGCCTTCTTTCCTGCTCTGGCTGCTGACCTTCCGTCGTCTGACCCGGTACTTAGACGACTTAACTACGCATTTGCTACAGTGCAGCTCCTTCTTCTTCCGCGGGTCTTCTTCTTTGCCTGTGCCTGCACACTTCAGAGTTTTTTTTTTTTTCGTCAGAGGCAAAACCTACTCTACCCCCCTCCCCCGCGTCTCTCTTTCTCTCTGAAACCACTCTTAGGAAAGCTCTCCCAGAGCTACCGGGTAATCGGGTTCGGGTCACGGCCGGGTCCAGGCCCACCGGCGTGCGTGGTGGGCGAGGAGTGCAGGTCAGTCTAAGTCGGGTCGGGTCAGGTCCGCGGGGCGTGAGCGCGGACGAGACCGGGTAACCGGGCGGGTGTAAGGGGACCTCACCCCGTGTACTGAGGCAATAAGGCCAGTGCACGAAACCAATTTAAACAGTGGAACGGGTGTGAGGCTTACCGATGTGGGACTAAACGCAGACCGTTCCTCGCGTGCGCCTGCTGGGAGACCGCGGCCTGGCTTCTGCAGCTGCGGCTTCTATTTGCATAGGTTGCTGGCTGGCTGCCTTCGCAATACTCCCTGTACTCCGCAGCAGCTGGAGACCTGGAGTCCTCAAGCCTGGAGCGCGGGAGAAGCTGCTTCAATGTGCGTTAATGGCGGTCGAACCTCAAAACCTGTCGGACACGAATATGGCCTCGCGGCCTGATCAAACCACTGGGGAACCTTCGCCGTGGCACGGCGAAGGTGAGGAGCTGCGCGGCAGGCCGCAAGGAGGTGTCTGGCGGCAGCCCTGGGTCGGACTGCAACCGGAGGAATGGGTTTGTTCGGGGGAATGTTACGGAGGTGTGGAGTGGCAGTGGAGGGGTGGGGGGGTGCTCAGTGTGATGAGGCGGAGGTTCGGTGAGGGTCGGCGAGCCGTGTGGGTTGCTGAGGTGATGGGAGCGGCTCGCCGGAGGGTGGTCGGAGGCGAAGGGGGTGAAGGTGGTCAGGGTCGGTAGAGGGCTTAATTGAATAAATTGAAAGCGGGGAAAGAAAGAGGAGGAGAAGGGGAGTAGCTCTAGCTTACTTGCAGGGACGAAGGGGGAGGAACAGGGCGACAGTCGTATCGACTGTCGCCGGAGAAGACGATGCTCAGGGAAAGGGGCGGCGGCGAGCAGAGAGCCGGAGAGGCGCCAGCTGGGTGCGGCGTGGCGCGGGAAGAGCAGGGGAGGAAATCTCTGCTGCTGGTATTGCGGCAGAGCGAAGAGGTGGAGGGGGAGGAAACCGCCGGAGCTGGTGAGCGTCTGCCGGAGAAAGAAGAGAAGGAAGTTGGGGATTTTCTCCGTCAGATCCAGGCTGCTCTGGTCGGTGGAGCAGCGGGGGGTATTTATAGGGATGAAACAGGGAGGAAGGCGGAGGGAGACGACGTGTCTCCCTCACCGGAGAATGGTCGGAAACACGAACCCATACCGTCCGTGCGTTCGCACGGCCGGTATGGTGGGCTACAATGACCAGGGGGGTGCCCCTGCGACGGCTGACGACGCAGGGCACCCCCGGTTTACTTGCTAGGTCTCCCACCTCACCCTGCGCGGCGCAAGGTCGCCGGAGCATGGTGCTGGCAGGTTTTTGCAGGAGGGACCTGATTGCAAAGAACGAAGGAGAGTTAGGGGCCAAAATGCGAGGGTTCAAAAGTTGAGGGCCAAAGAGTAAATATATGAGGACCAAAGTGTAAAGTCGGTCAAGGAGGTTTCTTCTTAGGCTCAAGTTTTTATACATGACTAATTAGGACCTAAGGAATCTGATGGTGAATTTCATTTTCATATTAAACCTTGTTTGACCGGTCAATTTGCGCAAAAACCCAAATTAAGTTATTAATTGGGCATGGTTCTCAATGTAGGTCAAAATGGGTTCTAAAGGCCAAATTGAAGGTTCTAAACCCTAGAGATTATTTTTCTATGAATTTTAGAGGGTTTATTCTATTTTTACTTTGCCTCGAACCTTGTGAATTGAAGTGGGTTGTTCTAGGGTTACAAATTTATCATTTAGTTTCTTGGAATTGCTGTAGCCCTTGCTAGATCATTTCATCCCACTTTTATTCTTATTAAGCTGCTTTGACCTATGTTTGGGCCCTGAATTACCCTGTATGCAGATTATACTGGTGAAATTGCATTTTTACCCCTTATGACTTATTTTCTCCTTAAACTCAGAATTCTCTGAGTTAAGCCTTTCCTTGAGTTATGTAGGAGCTTTTATCCTTTGTGTTGGGTCAAAATGAGCTAGTTATGGCTCATGATGAGGTTCTCATCATACCCCCATGCCTAGCTTTTGCTAGTCCCTTAGCAAAAACTTAAGGTTTCAACCCTTGTTCTAGACCATGAAGTTTTTAATAGTTTTAGATAAGTGCCTTTTTTATTTGAGCATAGATTAGGTTAGAATGCTGACCATAGGCCTAAAAGGTACTCTAGTACCAATCAAGATCCAAATCTGTCTAGCCTTAGCCTCAGTCTTTTAGCAAAGGTTTTTAAGGCCCACAAGAACTAACCTAAGGTTTATTGGACTTCGTGGTTAAAGCACCCGTGCTTGAAATGATTTTAGCCCTGGCTCAGTTCGCAGTGCGTTTTGTAAGAGAGAGATAGAAAATTTTTCTGTTTGGAGAGTTTTCTCTCTCTTTTTCTTTTTAGTTCTAGCCTAGGATTGGCTTTTCAACACGGTCTGTATCAGATTCCTTGCTCCCATCATCAATCCTCAAGGGTTCCTGGCGATCGATGCTTCGAGGTAGCACCGCCCATGGCAACCCCCGGAATCCTGGCTATTGAGATTTCGGGATAATCCCATCCATGGTATTCCGTGGCCGAATCCAGACCCTGGCAATTGACACTTCGAGATAATGCCATCCATGGAATCTGAACTAGCAGAGTGCTTACATGCCCCCAGTAGGATATGTAAATATCCTAAGAGACAAGCACCGAGGAGATGATATTTTGTTACGCATCTTCGAGGGGATTTCCCGCCTCTCTGCGCTGGGAACTCGTCCAAATCAACTTGTGTTGATCGGCCGCTCCTATTCTAGGTGTTCTTTTCAGATTTTTGCAACGCTTCTGCGTGATTCTGATTTTTACGCTTACTGAACCAGGCTGTGTGTGAGATTAGGGTGCTTAGGTTACTGAGTCCCGTAAACCAAAAATTAGTTAACGAGGCCGAATACTCCCTAAGCTTTAGACCTAATACTTCAGCTTTTCATTTTCCTCAACCTCTTGAGGAGTGTCCAGATCTTAATGGGTACTAAGAGTCTATTCAAGAATGCCTAAGGTTTGCATTCTTTACTAATCTTATTGTGCACTTTTCTTGAATGAGGTCTAGAGCTTAGGTTAATTCCTTAGTTCCTTACTAATGACTATCACTTTTTCTCATAATTTTGTGCTCCTTTTTCATTTTGTTTCTTTTCTCCTTCACAAAATTTTCTTCTCCTCTTTTCCTCTTATTCTTTTTCGAAAATTTTTTTTAATTTTTATGGTGTTTTTGGCATATGTGAATTTTTTTGTTTGAAACCTTTTCTTACAAGTTTTTGTACTTTCATACACCCCCATGCCTAAGATTTGCAATGTCCTCATTGTAACCTAGGGGGTCCTAGTTCATTCCTTAAGACAGAAATTTGGGTGAGTGAATGGGTCGGGTTGAAAATTTTTTTTTTTTTTTTTTTTTTTTTTTTTGCGGACGATTTCAAATCCCAGATGCAAACATCTGAGTTGGGGTCGGCTGTCTACAAGGGTGAACTTCGAGTGCTGAAAGGTGTCAGAACAAGTTTCAGGTTTTCAAAGAGAATGACGGGCTGCCTCCCGTTAAGCGCTGAGTTTTACGCCATCGGCTGGGCGCAATAAGCTCAAGGGGAAAGGAGGATATAAGATGCCTCAGCCAAATCAGTAGAAGTTACATCAATGAACGGCTTGAGTCTCTGACCGTTCACGATGAAAGGTTCAGAATCGTGGCTGAGTGGACTGATTTCGATTGCTCCATTTCCAAAAACCTGTCGGACCAAATATGGTCCGACCCACTTAGATCTCAGTTTTCCTGGGAAGAGTTTGAGTCGGGCATCGAAGAGTAGGACCTTTTGACCAGGATGAAAGATCTTTCTCGAGATGTGTTTGTTGTGGAAGGCTTTAACCCGCTCCTTGTAGATTTGCGAGTTCTCGTACGCGTCTATGCGTAATTCATCGATCTCGCTGATTTGGAGTTTTCTGTGGGTCCCAGCCTTGGAAAGATCTAGATTACAGTTCCGTACTGCCCAATAGGCTTTATGCTCCAGTTCGACGGGAAGGTGGCATGCCTTTCCGTACACCAATCTAAAGGGAGACATGCCCAACTGGGTCTTGTGGGCGGTCCTATAGGCCCACAATGCTTCCGGAAGTCGGGACGACCAGTCCTTCCTGTCAGGTCGAACAGTGACTTGCAGGATTTTCTTGATCTCCCGATTAGACAGCTCAGCTAGACCATTAGTTTGGGGGTGGTAAGGAGTAGAGATTCGGTGAGACACCCCGTATTTGGTCATCAGTGACCTAAACTGAGCATTTGTGAAATGGGTCCCCCCATCAGAGATTATTGCACGAGGAATCCCGAACCTTGAGAAAATGTGTTGATGAATGAATTTGAGAACGATTTTGTGATCACAGGTTCGGGTCGGTATGGCTTCGATCCATTTGGACACGTAGTCCACAGCCAACAGAATGTATTCGAAACCATCCGAAATAGGAAAGGGGCCCATAAAATCAATCCCCCAAACATCAAAGATTTCGCATACTAGAATCGGTTGCATAGGCATCATGTCGCGACGGCTCATGTTGCCCAAAGTCTGGCAACGACTGCATGCCTTGCAATGACTGTGTGCGTCTTTGAACAGTGTGGGCCAGTAAAAGCCGCACTGGAGGACTTTTGATGCGGTTTTATGCCCGGCAAAATGGCCACCGCATGCCTGGTCATGGCAGAAAGAGAGGATATTGTTGACTTCCCCTTCCGGGACACATCTCCGGATGATCTGATCGGCACCTATGCGGAAGAGGTACGGGTCTTCCCAAATGTAATACTTGGCATTGGCGCGTAATTTGTCTTTCTTGGCCTTCGGCCAATCGAACGGGGTCTGATGAGATGCCAAGTAATTTACAATATTAGCAAACCATGGAAGGCTAGTACCAATAGTCAGCAGGTGCTCATCGGGAAAATGCTCAGTGATGGGTCCGGAAGGGTCAATTATTTCAGAAGGAAGACGGGACAAGTGATCAGCTACCACATTTTGTTTTCCCGTTTTATCGCGAATCTCGAGGTCAAATTCTTGCAACAGCAAGATCCATCGGATCAATCGAGGTTTCGCGTCCTTCTTTGCAAGGAGATGCCTCACAGCCGTGTGATCCGAGTATATGATGACATGGGAACCCAGAAGGTATGATCTGAACTTCTCTAGGGCAAATACTACAGCTAGCAGCTATTTCTCAGTAACCGTATAGTTACGCTGAGCCTCATCGAGTGTTTTGCTGGCGTAGTAAATGACCACAGGTTTCTTGTCATTTTTCTGCCCCAAAACCGCTCCTACAGCGAAGTCGGATGCATCACACATGATCTCAAAGGGTTGAGACCAATCAGGGGACTGTAGGATCGGGGCTTGGGTGACTCGGTCACGCAGGATTTCAAATGCTCGAGTGCATTCCTTGGAGATTTCGAAGGGAACATCCTTGGAGAGAAGAGTGGTCAGGGGGCGTGCGATTTTTGAAAAATCAGGGATAAATCGTCGATAAAAACCGACATGCCCTAAAAAGGATCGGATGTCCCTGATCGAGCTAGGCATAGGAAGGTGAGAAATCAGATTAACCTTAGCTCGATCCACTTGGATACCTTTCTCCGAAATTGAGTGTCCCAGGACAACTCCCTTAGGCACCATGAAATGGCTCTTTTCCCAGGAAAGAACCAAATTCACATCGATGCACCGCCTGAGTATCTGGACCAAGTGTTGGAGGCAATCGTCGAATGATGCTCCGAAAACTGAAAAGTCATCCATGAAGACTTCCAGATAATCACCTACCATATCTGAGAATATGGCAAGCATGCATCGCTGAAAAGTAGCGGGTGCATTGCAAAGACCGAAAGGCATCCTTCGGAAAGCGTATGTTCCGAAGGGGCAGGTGAACGTGGTCATTTCTTGGTCCTCAGGATGGATTGCCACCTGGTTATAACTGGAGTACCCGTCAAGAAAGCAGAAGAACCTATTTCCCGCTAATTTTTCGAGAATTTGATCAATGAAGGGTAGTGGGAAATGATCCTTCTTCGTGGAGGAATTGAGTCGACGGTAATCTATACAGACTCTCCACGAGTTGGCTAATCGGGTAGGAATGATTTCTCCGGTCTCAGTCGTTATAGTGGTGAGTCCTGCCTTCTTAGGCACGACCTGAATTGGGCTCACCCAACGACTATCGGAGATTGGGTAGATGATCCCGGCATCTAACCACTTGATGATCTCCTTTTTCACGACCTCCTGCAGATTGGGGTTTAAGCGTCTCTGCATTTCACGAGAAGGTCGTGTGCCCTCTTCTGAATAGATATGATGAGTACAATAAGAGGGACTCATTCCAGTCAAATCATCGAGAGTCCATCCGATGGCTCTGCGATGTTGCTGGAGGACAACAATCAGACGGGATTCCTGTTCAGGACTGAGGTTGGAATTGATGATCACAGGAAGGGTCTGATTAGAACCCAAACAGACGTATTTTAAGTGAGCAGGAAGGGGTTTCAGTTCGAGGATGGGGTTTTCAGCAGCAGCGGGTGGTTCAGTATAGATGTGAGGTTCAAGGGTGGGAGTTACTGGGTTGTTCACATCTGGATTTGACTCCTCTGTTTGCGGGTCAAGATCCTTCTGTGGTTGATGAGGCATACTCAAGTCATTCTGGAGGTGTGATTCATCAACCAAAGTCTTGATGTCACAAATTTGCTCGATGACGCCGTAATTAATTCCTTGTTGGGCCTTAAATATATCAATTTTCAGTGTTTGATCTCCAAACTTAAGCTCTATTTGGCCCTCCTCACAGCTGATGTTGGCTCTAGCAGTAGCCAAGAAAGGTCTCCCTAGAATGATTGGTGTATCCCTAGGGTTCTCAGGTGCATCCATGTCTAAGACTATAAAGTCCACTGGAAAATAGAAATCCCGCACTCTCACGATAACATCCTCGAGAACCCCTTTTGGTGACTTTATAGATCGATCTGCTAATTGTAATGTCACCTCGGTTGGTTTCAGCTCAGATTCTTCTAGATGGTCAAGTAAGGATGTGGGTATCAGATTTATAGATGCACCTAAGTCTAACAATGCTCTATCAAATTGGGTACCACCTATCTTACAGGAGATCAGGGGAGTTCCAGGATCTTTTGCCTTGGGTGGGAGTCTACTAAGGATTACAGAGCTGGCTTGCTCTGACAGAACAATTGGGCTCCCTCCCTTGGTTCGCGGCTTACGCTGGGGTGTACATATATTCTTTAGAAATCGTGCGTAAGCTGGTACGTGGCGGATTGCATCCATCAAGGGGATGTTTATGTGGACCTGCTCAAAGAGCTTGACCAGGTCTTCCTCAGGGGCCACGGGTTTGGTGGTCTTCTTTCCCTTGGTCAGGGCCTCGGGAAACGGGATCTTGGTTGGTTCTTCTAGGATAGGTCCAGGTTGTGGGTCTGGAACAGTGGTACCTTGGATAACTATCCTAGGGTCATGGTTATCAGGCTGGGAGTGGTTTGGATAATGCGGGTCTTGAGTTGTCTTACCACTACGTGTTGTTACAGAATTTAATCCAGCCTGGTTTTGGTTTGGGTTTGGTAGGAGGGGTGGCTGCTGCTGAAATCCCGCACGAGAAGTTGAGGCATCCATCTCGTCTGGAGATGGAGCAGTGGGGGCCTGATAAATCCATTGAGCGTGGCCTAAATTTGGATTCATAACGCGCTTCTGGGTTGGCACGTTATTTGGGTTAGGAAGGGGTTGGGAAGGGAGTGTGCCTGGCTGGCGAGAATTTGCCAACTGGGCCAGTTGAGTTTTAACTTCAGTAAGCTCGTCCTTGTGCTGTTTTTGAATGGCCGCATTCGATTTTTGAATGTCAGCCAGAGTCTGAAGGATTAAGGACATTTGATCTTGATTTGGCCCTGATGGATAAGTAGGGTTGGGTCGAGGCTGAGGCGGCTGGTAGTGATGAGAGGGCTGTGGGCGGGACTGAAAAGGTGGTCTTTGGGTTTGGGAATTTCCCGCCCACTGAAAATTGGGATGGTTTCGCCATCCAGGGTTGTAAGTGTTGGAGAATGGGTCGTTCTGGATGGCGTTGAGGTCCTCGCAGGTCTGAGGAACCTCCTGAGAATCAGGGAAAGGAGGAATGGAGTTCCCCCGGCTGGTGTAGAAAGGATCGGATGATCTTCCAGTCCAAGAATCAGATGGGGATGGATATGGATCCATCCCAGGGGAGGATCGGTGGAGGATATTTTGCACAGTCTCCTGTGTGGAAGGAGGTTGTGCAAAGGAGTTACGCGCAGATGTGGCTCGCTGCAAGTGCTGAGTCAGCTCATCCACCTTCTTTTCAATGATTGAGACCTTGTCCAATCGGCTGGCCATTAATTCCAGGTCGACTGATGCGGACAGGCCCTGCGTCTCATGTGCTCCCTTAAGATTCGTCGCTGCGCGGGTATTCGTCCTGTCAAATAGTCCCATGGAGTCATTGTTGATGGAGTTCTCGCACATGTTTTCGAGAATCTCCCATATGGTGTCTTCATGTTGACCCATGATGTTTCCTCCGCAAGTTGCATTGACGAAAAGGCGGATGTCCTCACGGAGTCCCTGGTAAAAAGATTGGACTTGTTCCCATTTAGGAACTCCGTGATGGGGGCACTTTCTCATGAGATCCTGAAAACGATCCCATGCCTCATGGAGAGGTTCTCCTGATTGTTGAGTGAAGTGTGTAATCTGATGGCGCAAGGCGTTGGTCCGACCAACGGGAAAGAACTTTTTCAAAAACTCGGATTGAAGTTCTTCCCAAGTGTTGATCGGCCGGGTCTGAGTTTGATACCAATGGGCGGCCTTGTCCATAAGAGAAAAGGAGAACATCTTCATGAGAAGAATATCCCGATTTTGCGCATCTGATCCAAAAGTGTGGGCCAGATGCTTTAGCTGTTTGATGTGCTGGAAGGGATCTTCAGAATTAAGCCCATGGAATTTAGGTATAGCATGAATCATGTTGGGCTTTAGTTCGGAATCAGGTCCTCCAATCGGGATTCTGACTCGAGGCTCAATGGCCACCGCAGCAGGATTGTAGTGGTCCCGCATCATAGGACGCTGTGGTGGGTGCACGAAGTTTTGGAAGAGGTCATTGAGTCGCTGGAGCTGGTGTTCCAGATTATTTTCTTCCTCAACTGGCTGAGCCATGATGGGGGAAGAAGAAGAACTTGGTTCTGAATCAGAAGAGAGAATAATGTGAGGGTGTTGTTGCACAAATACGGGCGTCGAGGCTTGGCCTTGACGAGAGCGAATTTCTAATGGAGGTCTTAAGGGTGGTCTTAGAGACCTCCTTCCGTACATGCACAGTTGGGAGAGGTAAGTTTAGAAGGTGCTGGACCCAATCAAGACACCCAAAAATGTGTTGGGTGACTATAGAGGTGCGGGGCAGATGGACCCCTTGATCAGAAAGATCGTCCACCTGAGAATTACCTGGGCAGCCAGAGAGGGAGAGTCCCGCGAAGACCCCTACACGGTAGAGCGTCCCCACGGGTTACAGGGTTTCCCCCACCCGACCTCTCTTGTCACTGCGGTTCCAGGTAGACCAGAATGGGGATCTTGACCTCTTAAGTCTTACCAATTTTAAGATCAGGGTGCTTAAGGTTTTCACTTGAACTTTAGTATTTTAAGTGCAAAGAGTGACCTAATTTAAGGTTGGTTGACCCAAGGGGTCAACTTTACCTATTGTTTTCTTTAAGAGCTTTTAGGTCCTGTCTTTTAGGGTTCAAGTGTTTAGAGAGAGCCAATTGTTTTAGGATTTTTCTTGTTTAATTATTTTCAATCAATGGCTTGGGCACACCTCTTTTGGATTTCCTCAATTCTTGATTAAGGGGTGTGTCTCTACTGAAATCCTAATGTTTGACCTTATGTTGGCTCTACTTGGTCCATTTAACTCTTTGTTGGGCAATTAGCGCTCAAGCAAGAATGTGTTAGCCCTTAAATACCCTTAATAGTGTGCAGGAGTGATGAGTTGAAAACATGCAACTCTTTATGGTTACTAAGTATGGAAGGCAGGTTAGCCCTATATTGCTTGTTCTGTTCTTTTCTTCCTCTTTAGAGTTTAGGGGTTAATAGTGAGAGGAAAATTTTACCTGTCTTCGGAGTGGTTGTCGGGTGGTTGCTTGTCTTCTTGAGTTCCTGTAGCTGCACAAAAGAGAGGAGATTATCAGAAATTAAAAGAAACAGGAATGTTTACCTCTAGAATAGCCGTTGCTCCCCGGCAACGGCGCCAAAATGAAGCGTCGATTTTGTTTTGTTATAACGTTGTAGTAAAGCCAGTTATGACCAACACTTCAAATATAAATTTTTTTTACTCGGAAAATAAAAGAGTTCCCGAGGTTGAACTCAGGGAGCAAGTTGTATTCTAGAGATATACATGTTTCTTTTACAAAATAAAGATAGAGAGAGGGAAAGAATTTGTTGTTTTCTCTTTGTTCTGCAGAGGGGATGCTCTTCTTTCTCTCTTTCTTTAGATCTCTTTCTTTCTTTTTGTTCTGCAGAGGTGCTTCTTCCTGCTGTTCCTGCTTTGGTGGTTTTCTTCTTTCTTCAGAGCTCCTTGTTCTTCTTCTTCGTTCTGCAGAGGTGATGCTCCTCTTCAGATCTCTTTCTTCTTCTTCCTTGGTTTCTGTCTTGACCTCTCTTCTTCTTTTTCTGCAATTGTGGTGACCCTTTCTCTGTTCCCTTTTCCTCTTTATGGCTGCAGAGCTTCTGCCTTCAGCTACTAAGTCTTCCTTTCTTCTTCTTCTGCTTTGGCCGTTGCTCTTCCTTCTTCTTCAGCCTGCCTTCTTTCCTGCTCTGGCTGCTGACCTTCCGTCGTCTGACCCAGTACTTAGACGACTTAACTACGCATTTGCTACAGTGCAGCTCCTTCTTCTTCCGCGGGTCTTCTTCTTCGCCTGTGCCTGCACACTTCAGAGTTTTTTTTTTTTTCGTCAGAGGCAAAACCTACTCTACCCCCCTCCCCCGCGTCTCTCTTTCTCTCTGAAACCACTCTTAGGAAAGCTCTCCCAGAGCTACCGGGTAATCGGGTTCGGGTCACGCCCGGGTCCAGGCCCACCGGCGTGCGTGGTGGGCGAGGAGTGCAGGTCAGTCTAAGTCGGGTCGGGTCAGGTCCGCGGGGCGTGAGCGCGGACGAGACCGGGTAACCGGGCGGGTGTAAGGGGACCTCACCCCGTGTACTGAGGCAATAAGGCCAGTGCACGAAATCAATTTAAACAGTGGAACGGGTGTGAGGCTTACCGATGTGGGACTAAACGCAGACCGTTCCTCGCGTGCGCCTGCTGGGAGACCGCGGCCTGGCTTCTGCAGCTGCGGCTTCTATTTGCATAGGTTGCTGGCTGGCTGCCTTCGCAATACTCCCTGTACTCCGCAGCAGCTGGAGACCTGGAGTCCTCAAGCATGGAGCGCGGGAGAAGCTGCTTCAATGTGCGTTAATGGCGGTCGAACCTCAAAACCTGTCGGACACGAATATGGCCTCGCGGCCTGATCAAACCACTGGGGAACCTTCGCCGTGGCACGGCGAAGGTGAGGAGCTGCGCGGCAGGCCGCAAGGAGGTGTCTGGCGGCAGCCCTGGGTCGGACTGCAACCGGAGGAATGGGTTTGTTCGGGGGAATGTTACGGAGGTGTGGAGTGGCAGTGGAGGGGTGGGGGGGTGCTCAGTGTGATGAGGCGGAGGTTCGGTGAGGGTCGGCGAGCCGTGTGGGTTGCTGAGGTGATGGGAGCGGCTCGCCGGAGGGTGGTCGGAGGCGAAGGGGGTGAAGGTGGTCAGGGTCGGTAGAGGGCTTAATTGAATAAATTGAAAGCGGGGAAAGAAAGAGGAGGAGAAGGGGAGTAGCTCTAGCTTACTTGCAGGGACGAAGGGGGAGGAACAGGGCGACAGTCGTATCGACTGTCGCCGGAGAAGACGATGCTCAGGGAAAGGGGCGGCGGCGAGCAGAGAGCCGGAGAGGCGCCAGCTGGGTGCGGCGTGGCGCGGGAAGAGCAGGGGAGGAAATCTCTGCTGCTGGTATTGCGGCAGAGCGAAGAGGTGGAGGGGGAGGAAACCGCCGGAGCTGGTGAGCGTCTGCCGGAGAAAGAAGAGAAGGAAGTTGGGGATTTTCTCCGTCAGATCCAGGCTGCTCTGGTCGGTGGAGCAGCGGGGGGTATTTATAGGGATGAAACAGGGAGGAAGGCGGAGGGAGACGACGTGTCTCCCTCACCGGAGAATGGTCGGAAACACGAACCCATACCGTCCGTGCGTTCGCACGGCCGGTATGGTGGGCTACAATGACCAGGGGGGTGCCCCTGCGACGGCTGACGACGCAGGGCACCCCCGGTTTACTTGCTAGGTCTCCCACCTCACCCTGCGCGGCGCAAGGTCGCCGGAGCATGGTGCTGGCAGGTTTTTGCAGGAGGGACCTGATTGCAAAGAACGAAGGAGAGTTAGGGGCCAAAATGCGAGGGTTCAAAAGTTGAGGGCCAAAGAGTAAATATATGAGGACCAAAGTGTAAAGTCGGTCAAGGAGGTTTCTTCTTAGGCTCAAGTTTTTATACATGACTAATTAGGACCTAAGGAATCTGATGGTGAATTTCATTTTCATATTAAACCTTGTTTGACCGGTCAATTTGCGCAAAAACCCAAATTAAGTTATTAATTGGGCATGGTTCTCAATGTAGGTCAAAATGGGTTCTAAAGGCCAAATTGAAGGTTCTAAACCCTAGAGATTATTTTTCTATGAATTTTAGAGGGTTTATTCTATTTTTACTTTGCCTCGAACCTTGTGAATTGAAGTGGGTTGTTCTAGGGTTACAGATTTATCATTTAGTTTCTTGGAATTGCTGTAGCCCTTGCTAGATCATTTCATCCCACTTTTATTCTTATTAAGCTGCTTTGACCTATGTTTGGGCCCTGAATTACCCTGTATGCAGATTATACTGGTGAAATTGCATTTTTACCCCTTATGACTTGTTTTCTCCTTAAACTCAGAATTCTCTGAGTTAAGCCTTTCCTTGAGTTATGTAGGAGCTTTTATCCTTTGTATTGGGTCAAAATGAGCTAGTTATGGCTCATGATGAGGTTCTCATCACCAGGATAGGGTGTTGGCTAATTTGAGGAACACTATACAATCGTTAGAAGCTCAGCCAATACCATGCACTGAAGCATTGGAGTCTATGATAAAAATGATTGACGAGCTAAATAGTACTTTATTGGATTTGCTCCAAAGTGTTAGGGATAGGGACCAGGGTGAGTTTCTTCTTGGGAAATTGTCAAGGTTGAGGATGAAATTTATGGTTGCCCTAGTCAAATCTTGGGATGATTCTCAAGATGAACCCTCTTTAGGAGAGCTAATGTCAGAACCCGCTCAGGCGCCTATCGGGGGGGATACATTTTCTGAAATCGGGGATGACCAAGTTGGGCTAGAGCAACCCATTGAGGATGAATTGATTGATTCACCCGAGATCCCTGAGCTAGGGACTGAGGAAAAATGTCTCTTTGAACCAGGAAATGACAATCGATTTTGAGACATATATAAATAAGGATCTTGAATTCTTTGACTCTGAGGGTGAGGAATCTCTTAGTGAAGTCTCACTTGAGCATAAGGAAAATGATTTTAGTGAGACAAACAGGTAGGAGGAATCTGATGAACCATTTGCCAGCCCGATAATAGAGGAATTTGATTAAGTTAACTTAGAGGACCCAAATCTGGATGATTCAATCAGTGACCTCATTCCTCATCTGAACCCCGAAGAGCTGACTTCTGAGATCATTGTGTTTAAGTCAACCTTGATTCAACCACAATTGTTGGACTTGGGTACTTTTGATGGGGTGTACAATGATTTGGAGGTCCCGCAAACATTGATTTCGAAGGATAGGAAGTTGGAATTAAAAATCTAGGAAGCTAATTATGAGGGAACTTTGATCTTGGATCTAAGGGTTCCTGTTGACCTGAAACCACCTACTTTCTACCAGGACCCTTACGATATCTTTCGCGTGCAACCCAAGCTCGAAATAACTGATTATTTTTCTGAGCTAGATGTTAAGTGGACAACCGCACCTATTGAGCCATCTTTACCCATTGTCCCACACTTTGGTCTTAGGTTGCACACCACTAAACCACAGGCTTAGCCTCGGATACACAACAACCTTCAGTTCTGGGTGATTTTCATCCAGAACCTGATAACCACTCGACCCTGGGGCATGGGTCTGCACCATAATCCAGTCCACATCTGTGGACATCTTCTGCAGACGGGTTTCAGGATAAACCTTTTGATTTTGATTCTGACCCGCAGTTGTGAATTCTTAATTTCTTCTTTGTATGTATGTTATGCCTAGCTAAAGGCATTAAACTTAGTTTGTGTGTACACACTCTTCTCTCTATGGAGCTGATCGGATTTTCATGACACTTAGGTGATATTCTATTTACTCCACCCTTTTCATGTCTTTATTTTTTCAATGAGGGCATTGCATCATTTAGGCATGGGGGGGTGGATACTTAATCCTGAAATCATTTTGTTAACTCCGTAGAATTTTTTTTAGTTTCTTTAAAAAAAAATTGAAAATTTGAAAAAGATAAAAAAGAAAGAAATTAGGAAAAGAAAACTTAGGCATTTGGAAGTGATTAACTTTAGGAAATGATACGTGAAGACCTAAACATTTAGACTCTTCAGGTCTTCAGGCTTAATTAGCCCAGGTGTCCACTCGAATGTGGACTTAGTCTTGAGTCCTCACCAATTAAAATTCATTTTAATTTGGTAAATAATTTGGGATGATAAGTATGCGACGTATTAACCCACACTCTGATTTGGGGGGACCTTAAGCCTAAGCATCAACACACATTTTTGCACTGACTCACTTTTCGATAATTTTTATGGAAATTGGGTAGCTAATGGACCGACTTGGGTGGTATAGCTGGTAAGTTGTCGGTGGTAAAAGCTCATCGGTCGGTTGTCCAAAGCCCAACCACAAGACCATTTTCGTTGTATTGCCTTTAGGTAAATCTTAGATCAAGAAAGCCACCTACTTAAAAAAAGAAAAGAAAAGAAAATATAGAGAAAATAAAAATAGAAAAAGGAGAAAATAAAAAAATTAAACCACATTTTACCGCACGAGTATGGATGGCAAGTTGTCGGTGGTAACAGCTCATCGGCTGGTTGTCCAGAACCCAGCTTACAAAAAAATGCACAATAATTCCCAAAATACTTACGGAAGAAGCGGGGAAGTAGAATAAACCAGGGAGATATATATTGGGTTTGCCCTTGTGTTGACCCCATAAATAAAAGTAGGGAGAAAGCTATCGATCGAAAAGATAAACCTCTAGGCAAGGTCACCTAGGGTTGTAGAAACCTGAAGTCTGTTTTAACGGCCGCTTAGTGAGTCTTTCATTATTTTCACACAATGCTTAGAACTTAGAGTCTTTTTCGAGTCTTGGGTGGGTCGGGTAGTTGTAAAAAGTTATCCCAGAACTCTCAAACTCCAAAAGTACAAAAAAATTAGAAAAGAAAAAAAAAAATAAAAAAATGTATCTTTCATTTTCAAATAAGGTGAGGACTTGGGCGGTTTGCATTCTGGCAGACACTCAGGTACTGTTGAGTTTTTGTAGTTTAGGACCTTAGTTGAAAATTTCTATTGTTAATAAATGACTTAGGCCTAAGTGATCTAATCCTAATTCTACTTTTATACATAGCATATAGTTTAATTTTGTTAGGGACTAGCAAAAGATAGGCATGGGGGAATGATATAAACACATTTATTGAGGGTAAAATGCCTATACATGCATGTTCCTAGGCTTAGATTTGCATTTCATGTTATAAATATTGCATAGCATGCATCATTCTGCATTTAGAGTAGTATATAATTTAGGTTAATTGCATCCTTTTTGTGCTTAGGAGAGAAGGATATTTATTTCGAAGCCTCAGATTGACGATCCGACCGTATGGATTTGATTAAGATGACGATCGGAGTTCAACGCCTTAGAAATCGCCTCGATTGGAGTACCGTAGCACCATATGCAGTCCAAGGAAGATCAATAGCCAAGTGACTAGGAGACATAATTCAGAGCTTCAAATGATAAATCTGACTATGCAGATGGATTCGGGTCAATGATCGTAGCCTAACGACGCGAAAATTGACTCAATCTGACCTCTATAGCAGCCTCTACAACAAGAAGAAGATGGACGGCCCAGATTGCGCCACATGGCGCAGCCCAGGCCACCCAGTGCATGCATGCGCCACCACACGCATGTACGGGTGCGCATGCGTACAGCGCAGCGCTAGCGCGTGGGCGCGTGTGCTTGCGCGGCAAAGGCGGGGGAGCGCAGCGCCAGCTATGCATGAGCTGGACTTACAACGACGCATGAGTTGGACTTACAGCGACTCTTATAGCCGTCACTAATTCTGCACGCGTTAGCAAAGCCAGCTGTAGGCATGAGCGGGCTTGAGGTGGCTACAGCGATGCTTCCAACGACTGGTTGGATGTCACTAATGGTCCTATAACTATTTTTGCCTCTTCTCTTCCACTATAAAAGGACCTACACCCCTTCCCTTCCAAGCCATCTTTACCTAGTCTACTCCCACCTACTCCCAAGCTCTATCAAGCCTACCAATGCTCCATTAGAGCTTGTTCTCAAGCTCCCACGGTGCCTATTAGTATAGCGAACCTCTACCCCACCAAATAATTCTCCAACTTCCTATCCCCCTTCATAGGTCTCCTTGGAGCCATCTCCCACCTCCATTCCGGTAGCAGATCATCTCCATCTTCACACCTACATTCCGGAGCCATGCTGAAGCTTTCCTCAACCCGACGTCCTCCTGCATCTCACATTTGTCATCCCGCTCCTCACCTCCTTTGTCCGAGTGTCCGCCAGGCATGGTCATCTCACCGAACAATAACTTGGGAGATTTCTTCTCACCCCCTTCTCTTTTTATGCTTTCATAGTTTATTGTAATTGACATTGGAAGTGATATATATTAGATTTGTTCTATATCTCTTGTGATTCATTTTGCTTGTCTTCTTCTTTCAAAAATACAAAAAAAAATAACAAAACCCTAAAATACCAAAAACAAACAAAATGAAGCGTGGTTTTCAATAAAGTAAACATTGCCTCCCTATGTTCGACTCGATACTTGAAGTTTCGGTATAAATTTTATCTGATCGACGTGTTTTGCAACTACAACGATGGGTTACTTGTAACCTTGATTTCTAACACGTGAAACACACATGACCACTAGACAAGCATTCAATCAAGGCTCCCTCTTATGCCTCAGATAGCATAGTTGAAATGATAACAGGGAGCATATCATTGGCACCCAAGAAGATGTACTTGAGAGTGTCTAAGAGGGGTTTCAACTCAAGGTCGGGGGCTTGTATGGTTGAGGGTTTCATAATAGATGTCCCCATCTCCGGTAGCAGATCTACCTTGGGCAGAGATGATGGGCAAAGAGACTTAGCAGAAACACCTAGCAACTCCTCAAATTCTAGTATATCCCCTTCACATTCCTCCAAGAGATGGGAATGCTCATTTAGCATGACATGCTAAAGGGTGTCATCACATAACATTGCAGGGGTTGTCTCTTCAATCAGGTCATCTATCACCTCAACTTGAGAATAATCCTCAAGCTCGGCTTGTTTATAAACATCAAACACATTAAGCTAGATTTTCCTGTTCCCAAAGCCCATTTTCAATGCCCCAGTATTGCAATTGATTGAAGCATGTGAAGTTGCAAGGAAGGGGTAGCCCAAAATGATGGAGGGCTTGGTTGGCTAGTTGGTAGGGTCAGTGTCGAAAACTAAGAAGTCAATGGGGAAGAAGAAATCATCCACTCTCACGAGGACATCTTCCAAAATGCCCCACGGTGTCTTAAGTGATCGATCAGCAACTTGGAGGATTACCAGGCTAGGCTTCAGATTGCCTCCCCCAAGTTGTTCATACACGTAGGTTGGAAGGATGTTCTCCTCCACACCCAGATCAATTAGAGCCTCATTAATCTGTAAGTCACCAATAACCACCGAGATGTACGAGGCTATTGGGTCCTTAAGTTTTGGGGGTGTGCCATGTTGAACAATTGAGCTAACAGAATCAGAAAGGACAACTTTTGATTAGACCTATTTCCTAGACTGTCGCTTTTTCGTGCATAGGTCCTTTAAGAAGCAAGCATAAGACGGAATCTGCCTGATAGCTTCAAGCAAAGGCAGGTTAATCTGCACTTGCTTGAAAGTTTCCATGATCTCATCTGTCTTATCTTTGGTTCCAAATGAGCTAGCAGAAGTCTGCCCAGAGGTAGATAAGTGCCCTGGAAAGGGCACTCTCAATCTCTGGGTGGAAGGGTTGTCATGTCGAGTAAGGGGTGGAACGGGGGCAACTTCTTCTGGTGAGGTGATTTCATGCGGAGGAGATTTGGGTAAGTTTTCTCTGGTGGGGGTGAAAGTCTGGGTGGATGGTTTTTCAGAGATGAGACTATAGGAGTATCGGGTTTGGAAATTTCTTTCCCACTCCTCAGAATAGTCACCGCCTGAGCATGCTCCCTAAATACAATCCCTTTTCCTTTAGGATTCTCCTCAGTAGCACTGGGAAGCTTCCCAGTTTCCCTCTGTCTAACGACCTCAACAAGGTGTCCTCTCTGTGATTTCGTTTCATGTATAGCCTTGTCATGAGATTGGATGATGGCACTTTGACTTTCTTGCATAGTTCTCAACATTGCCTTCAATTCATCCATCTCAGAGGTCTTAGGTTGGGCAAAGGTTTGAGGTTGGTTCATTTTTTGATTTTGAAAGCGTTGTGGTTTATAATTCCCTGAATTTGAAACATTCCCTTGTATCCAGGAAAAGTTTGGGTGATTCCTCCATCCTTCATTATAAGTGCTGGAAAAAGGGTCATTATGAGGTCTAGGACGGAACCCTTGAGGGGCATTTAGATCCTCCTATACAAGCTCAGGGAATTGGGAGGCTAAGTGGCAATCCACAATGGCATGTGTATTGCCTTGGAAATGGAGCATTCAAAAGCTTGGGATGTGGAGGTGCTAGATACGCATTGGCCCGAGCTTGACATAAGCCTTTCCATGTTTTGATTCAACAATTGATTCTGATAGGCTAAATTTTGGGTGTCCCTTGCCTCATTTGCATCCAACTTTCTGTGCATGAGAGTGGGTTTTCTATCCATGTAGGCAAAATTCAAGTGAATATAATTCTCACTAAAAGTATCAAAAAGGTTCCAAGCTTCATCCTTAGTCTTAGATAAAAAGGTTCCTACACAGGCACCATCCACAGTCTTCCTGTGTGAATCATTAAGTACAGTGTAGAACCGTTCAACCAGTTGCCACTTCGGCACCTAGTGATGTGGGAAAAGTCTCAATAGGTCATTAAAGCGCTCCCATGCATCATGGAAAGCTTCCCCATCCTTTAGAACAAAACTCATAATTTCCCTCCTAAAGTGATTTGTTTTGCTCATGGGGAAGTACTTCTTCAAAAACTCCTTCTTCAGGGCATTCCAAGTGTTAATATCATCAAGGGTATGATACCAATACTTGGCTTTGTCCTTGAGGGAGAAAAGAAAGAGGGTCCGCATTTGAGCGTCATAAATAATGCCCTACAGCTTCACCATGGAACAGACCTCGGTGAATTCCTCTATATGCCTGTAAGGGTCTTCCCTAGCAGTACCATAGAAGGGGGGCAGCAAGGATATGGTACTGCTTTTGATCTCATAAGGATTTTCCCCTCCAGGTCTATGTAGTGCAGGGCCAACTTGATTGGTTGGAATGAAATATTCCTTAAGGTTCCTTTGATCATCCATGTCTTCCCTTGGGAGGTTCCTTCTTAAGATTCTTTTAGGTTCAGGATCAAACACAAGTTGTCTCATACGAGATCGCCTACCAAGCATGCACTACAAACACAATTCAAAAGGACTTGTTCGGTCTTTACAAATTTAGGCTTTTGACTTTAATTCAAATTGTAGATGATAAAGCAAGTTTCCCAATTAATTACGTGCCTATTACCGACCTTTGAAATGCCTAAAAAGACCTAGTTGGAGCTTAGGTGTTCTTCCCTAAATCTCAAATGGTAGAGTAACTCCAAAGACGGAAGATCGAGGGATGCAAGTAGGCCTAAGCCTTCCTTTGAAGCTGTGCTTTCGCGGTGCTTCTTAACTACCCCCAAAAATCTATGACAGGGCATCCCCCTCTTTGGATTTACAAAACCTTTGATCTCAAGTTCCGAACACTTCAGAATCCAACGGTAGGAGGGCTCTTGTCCTAGTATTTCCAAGACCTAGGAGTGTCTAAATGCGTGCCGTGGTGCAAGTTACAAGTGTGCATACACCGTAAAAATTTTGAGTTTTTAATTTTGAACCACAGCATAATGTCTCAATTCAAGCCCTTGGTTTTAGTGTTCCTCCTTAATTAAAGTCCTTTTTTAAGAAAATATGTGACCACTTGTTAGATCTTTTCAATTAAATTAGGTGGTCTTGCAATTAAATCCAAATGCACATGCGTGAACAATATAGAATGCAAAGAAAGAGGACGTACCTTTCCTATAGCAATCAGCAATGCAAAATGCACGCAAATGCAAGCAAAATAAATCTGGAGGCTACTCATTCACACCTAAATGGTCGTCCTAAGGTAGGTAGCTCGTGTTTGTTTTTTTTTTTTAGCAACTTATGCACAAACAAGAAAAATAAAATCAATCTACAAAAGAAAACCTAGATCTAAAGAAAAGGAAACAGGCTCCTGAAAAGTTACCCAACATGGGCCAAAAAGAAGGTTGGGGAAAAACCCCTAAAATGTACCCCAGAACAAGGGTCTCAAACCAAATGTGCAATGAAAATTAAGTTCTAAAACATAAATTCTATCTACTGAAAAAAAATTGACGGAGATGAAGATGATCACTCCAGACGTCCTCCTTCGGTGGTGGAGACAAGGCCTACCATAGTGCGTCGAGCTCCTACCTTCAAAAATGGAGCTCCCAGAGTCCTCTGAGAAGTGGAAATAAGGTCCACCTCAATGTAGCTGAGGCAGGTTCAACAACTTGTCAAGCAGATATGAGTACCTCGCACCAAAAAGATCAAAGTTAAATATGCCTCAAAAATAATGTGTGAACCAATAAATAAATGAATGCAAGTTTAACAGGCTCGTTGCCTCCCCGACAATGGCGCCATTTGACGAGTCAATTTTTCACTTTTGAAAATGATGATTAAGAAGATTTATCGTTGTATTTCTAAGTGGTGGAAAATCGACTAATCAAAACAATTAGAATTAAAATTAAACCACTCACAAGAGAGTGGGTCGTGTCCACAGGGAGACAATGACCTATTTAAACTCACAATTAGGTAGAGATCGAGTTCGGTGAAATATTCATCAAATCAAACAATGCATTTATCGCTCTGAATGTAAACCTTAAATTTATGGAGAAGTCAACGATTGTTGACGTAATTTTCACGTAAGAAAATTATCCATGTGTAAGGGTATTGTTGAACGTACGAATTGCTACGGTAACGTGTTCGGTTTTGGAAAACCTGTCGTTGTAGTTCGAAAGCGAAGAATTCGTGTTCAACAAATAAAATTTATACCGAAATGAATTCCGAGTCGAACACAGGGAGGCTATGTTGATCTATATTCACAAATATATTTTTTTAGGATTTTTGATAAGCAAGGCGATATAATTACAATGGAGCTATCAGACTAAAAGAAAGAGAGAGAGAGAGAGAGAAAGAAAGAGAGCATGCATTCAATATTTCAACTGATTATATAATAAAACTAAATAAAAGTTACACTAGAAAGCGAAAAATCAATTACACTATAAAGCAGGAAAATTCTACACTAGAAAAGCTGTAAATAAGAATGGGAGAGAGAAGTTATCCTCCTCGACGATTGTTTGGAGGATGAGCCGGACGGGACGGCGTCTGGACGAAGGAGAACAAAGCAGAAGAATGGGAACGAAGTAGCACGCCGTCATCGTCGCGGGATCCACTTCCAAAGGGGAACGAAAATTTAGACTTTATCTCGCGAGGAGCATCCTGGGTGTGGGACAAGCTTCTCTTGAGCTTTGGAGGGGTAGAGAAGAGGAGGGGATTAGAATTTCGTATGGAGGGAGTCTCCTTTTATAGTTGTAAGGAGTGGGGGCAAAATGGACATTACAACTTCAAAATAATAAATGAGGGGTCTTTAGTGACGGATAAATCCATCACTCAAGCCCCCAACGTGGGCGTAGCTTCCGTGCCCACACGCACCACTTCAGCTGCCCGTGCGCTGATAAACGCCAATTTATCATCATTCTTATGCATTAAAACAAACTTAGCTCTTAGGATTTTTACTCCGCAAACGGGTTTTTGGGCTGCATTTAGGCATAAATTAGGTTAGGCATGCATTACATTTTTTATTGTCTTTTTAATGTGTTTTTGTGAGTGTTAGGGATGTACAGATACACAGATCCCTAAAACCCTAGCACTCAAGAAGGCAAATGGTGAAGGAGAAGCCCAGACTAGCTGGAACTCAGCTTGATCCAGCTCACCACAGCTGGAACCTAGCTTACTTGAACTAAGGTTAGCTCATCCCAACTCCATTCAGCTAATCTTAGCTGAACGGCAGCTCAAGAGAGTTCATCTTAGCTCACCCTAGCTCAAGTCAACTCAAATCCAGCTCAACTTAGCTGAGTCTAGCTCATCTCAGCTCCCACTAGTCCATAGGGAGCTCTAGCTAGCTCAGCTGAGTTGATAGGAGTTCACCCCAGCTCAGATCCAGCTACATCCAGCTCCACTCAACTTCAACCAGCTGAAGAAGAACTCATCCCAGCTCAGGAAGCTCAAGTCCAGCTCCCGGGGACTTAGCTTAGCTCAACTCAGTTGAGCTAAGCTAGCTCAGCTGAGTTGATAGGAGTTCACCCCAGCTCAGATCCAGCTACATCCAGTTCCACTCAACTCAACCAGCTGAAGAACTCATCCCAGCTCAGGAAGCTCAAGTCCAGCTCCCGGGGACTTAGCTTAGCTCAACTCAATTGAGCTAAGCTACCTTAGTTGCCTCAACCAGCTTGAGTCTCCCCGGGAGCACCAGACCTAGCTCACCTCAGCTCTTCATGGTAGACGCTAGCTTACTTTAGCTTGGCTTAGCAACTAGCAAAGAACTAGCAAGCTAAGCCAGCTAGAGTAGCTCCATGCCAGCCTCTTCAGCAGCAGCCAGCTCCAATTTCAGCTCCAGACTTCTCCTCAGCTCCTCCCTCCAAACCCTTGCTCCAACACCTTCTCCTCTACTCCACCTTTAGCTAAGCTAGCTTAGCTTAGCTAACAACCAGCCCCTTGGCCATCCATTACCTTCAAAATCAACCCTAGCTAGCTCCACCAACTCAAGCCTACCTAAGCTAGCTACCCTACTCAAGTTGGTGCCACCTCCTAGCCATCCCTTCACCCCACTATCTCCACCAAAAGACACCTAAAGTTGGCGCAAAAAACCACCCCTAACCACCTCTATATTGGCGCCACTTTCAGCCCCTTCATCCACCCTACACCTACCCACATAACCCATCCTAGCCATCCACATACCCCCCTTCTAGAATCCTATGGTGACGCCACCTAATAGCCTTCTAGAAGGTCCATTTTGGCGCCAATTCTAAAGGGCACCAAAGCCTTAACTACCCCCTTGGTGTCCCTTAAAGTGGCGCCAACTCACCTTGACCATGGGATCTTCAACCACCTCCACCAACTCATCTTGGCCATCCATTTCAAAGGTCACCATAGCCCCCTTCCTATTCTATAAAAAGCCACCACCTACCACCATTTTGGGGGCATCCTCCATTTGTGTATTTTTCTACCTACATCCACCTATACCTACGCCCAAGGAGAAGGAGTAGAGAAGGAGATTAAAGGGGCACATCACTAGCCCTTTTGGTGCCTTCTTCTCCCCACTCTCTTCAACTTGGGCCACGCCAAGGAGGAGGACTCTTCCACTTCAAGGAGGACGGCCAGGCAAGGGAGAAGGCCCTAGGGCGGACGTCCACCCTTGGAGAGAAGCTTAGGGCACACCCCCCTTAGGGCTTGCCTTGGAGGACATCACCTTGGCGGAGTACTGCAAGGAAGAAGAAGGAGGCCCTCTTTTCAAGATTGGGAGCTACCAACCTTGGAGCAAGAAGCCCTCTTCTTCACCATCTATCTAGAGGATTTGTGTTTTCTCTTCTTATTTGCATTTTTATAGTAGTAGAAGCTTTCCTCTACTAGGCCTTTTTGTAAAACACTTTTTCAGTTATCAAGTTGCCTTCTTTGCAAGTTTTCTTGTTTGCATTTCTATTTGCTTGTTTTTAGCATTCTTCACTCCCTCTCCCTAATTATTATAGGCCTCCACTTGCCTAGAGTGAGCTTAGGGAGAGGCTTTACTTGCCACATAGAAGTAGCATTTAAATTGAAGTTTAAATCACCTTTTCCGCCACCAGTTCGCATGTTGCCTTAGTTTAAAACAAAAAAAAATGATATATTAAAAAATTACCAAAAAGAAAGTTGAGATTTGTATTTTGAGCAAGAGAATCACTATTTCAAACCTATTGCCTCCTTGGACGACCCCAGATACTCTCCTATCTAGGAATATAAATTTAAGAGTTGATCGGTTTTACGCGTTACAACGACGTATTCTAACAAACCGCGTGAAATCGCTATCACTTTTTGGCGCCGTTGCTGGGGAGGCACGGCTTTGCATTAACTCATTTTCTCTTGCTTGAAGTGGATCTCATCCCCTTCTGTTTCTTTCTTTTGTGTGTGCAGGAACTACAGCGGGAAGGCAGGAATCTGGAAGCGAGAGCTCAAAGATCCTTTTCTTCCCGCGAAAATTCAGGTTGGTTCCTCTTTCTGGTCACATAATTAATTAAAACTACCAAAAATATATTAAACTTGGCTTTCAGGACCCCAAACAACTTGATTAAGTGTAGTGGTGCCTTATAAAATCCATTGTTTGCTTGTATGCGTCTTTAGCACCACTCCATTGTATGTATTGGTGTTCTATTTTTCGGGTCCAGATTTCTATCTGGACTTGAAAAATCGGTTCCTAACACCACAGGCCTCCTAAAATCATAAAATTTCATAGAGTGATTCACAATTAAGTTTGGAACATTTTTTCAAAATTTCAGATCAATTAGATTTGTATTTAATTTTTGAAAAATCGTGGATTGCAGAGGGGTCACACCTTTAATCTTCCTATTTTGCTACTGTCCACAAATTTTTAGAATTTTTATAGTCATCCAATTTTTGTGAATTTTAGTTTTCTGGAATGCTTGTGAAATTTTACACATCATATAAAATCACAAAAATTTTCTGAGGTGGGTGGTCATATTGAAAAGTCCACAATACCCACGGGTATCATTTCTGGACTTTGACACCAGTACAATTAAAAATTCAAAATAATTATCAAACAAATTCTTAAAATCTTACAAAAATCTTTTTTGAAATGCTTGTTTGATTTTATTCAAAGTAGTGGTGTTGTTTGACTTGTTTGGACCACTACTTAATTCTGAAAGCCTAAAAATAATTCATTGGGAGTAAAATTTCTGTCTTAGGGATAATTGGCTTAGGGTTTCTTCTTTCTCTTTAGAGACTCAATTAAAAGGAAATATACAATCACCCGTACAACTTGTCTTTCCTTTGATTGTGAACTTTCAAACTTGTTTGAAAACTTAAAGAGAAAAACCCTAAAACTCATTTAATTAAATCAAATCCTAAAAGACAAAAATACAAAAAAATTGTGTGACAACTTGATTTTCATTGGAGCCACTCTCCAATTCCTGCACACACACAAAAAAATCAAATAACAGGGCAACAACCCAATAAACGCCCTCCACATTCCGTGTGCACTATAGCATCCTAGACTTAATTAAAATTTGTAGTAACTTTACCCCTAAGGCTTTATCAACTTAAGCTTGCTATTTAGGTCTTAAGTTTTCTTTAGTTAGTACCAATTCTGTCATCTGTATCTGGTGTTCAGGCTGAGGGGCCGTGTCAAATGACCAGGCACGGGTTTGTACAAGCACCTGGGGTTTTCCCTGGGAAACGTTTGGGCCCAAACCTCCTCTTAAGCAACTTGGCTAGATTTGTTGATAGAACAGGTATTCACTATTGACTACTTATTTCCTACATAGACCAAGTCTTAGGTTATTATTAGGGAGTCACATTTAAGTTAGTTTTAGTTCTGTTTGTTTGAATCGCACACTTTCTCTCACCTCTTTCTCTTCTCCTCCCCTCCCGTTCTTCCATTTTATTCACGGGCGATGGTCTCAAAATCCGCACTTGGAAGGACCATGTGATTTCACCCCCCACGCAAAAAGACCACTTTTTCTGTCTTCTTCTCTTGAAAAAATGGAAACACAACAAAATAGGTCCATTGACCCTTCCACGTCCACCTCTAACCCCACCACTAACCCTAATTCTAACCCTTCCACCCAAAACCCAACCACCAGTAACTTCCCACACTTGGAGCTCCCTAATCTTGAGTTGCCCCACACATAACATCAACACCCCCTACCTGATCTTTTAAAATTGATGGCCGATCAGATTAATAAATTAAATTCCAATCAACAAACATTGACTAGGAACATCCAAAACCTAGCAAATCCAAGGCCAAACCCACCACCCCGTCAGCAGCCTGTTGTTCCTCTAAAAGATTTCTATGATCTGTCTTATTATGAGGAACGACCAGGGGTGGTCATATCGGAGGGGGACTTTGAGATCAAGCCTGTTGTCCTGAACCTAATTAAACACTTTCATGGCCTTCCTAGGGAAGACCCTTTCAACCACCTTGAAGAGCTAACTCTTCTTGCACTGACAACCCGTTCCCAAAATGTGCAAGAAGACATATGGCTGATGCGGCTTTTTCCATTATCTCTTAAAGATAATGCCGCTTATTGGTTCAGGACCATTGGCCGACCCATCACAACATGGCCTCAACTCAAGAGTGCCTTCCTCAAGAAATTCTTTCCCATAGGTCATACCAATTCCTTACGAAGATCTATTACGACCATTCACCAAAAATCTGGTGAAACTTTCCATGATTCTTGGGAAAGATTTCAAGACCTTTTAAGAAGTTTCCCGCACCACGAGGTTCCTTTATGGCAGCTCGTGCAAATCTTCTATCATGGATTAGAAGATTAAATCCGACATTTTGTCGACGCCTCGTGTGGCGGCAACTTTTTAAATAAAGATGTAGAAAGTGCCTATGACCTGTTCGAAGAAATGAGTGAAAACTCATTTAATCAAGCTTCCATGAACACATTTTGCAGAACCCAAAACCCGCAGTTCGGTGTTCATGAAATAGGCACTCAATCTATCCCGGTCACCCAAGACGATCTTCAATTGATCGCTCAGAAACTCGACCAGATGCATATTAATAAAAAAAAATTGAGGAAAGACTCGCCACATCAACTCAAGCTCCACACCAACATCTAACCCAACTTAACTTTTCACGAAGAGAAAATTTGCACAATCTCAACACTACCCCTGCTGATTATTCTGAGGTTGCCCATGATTCACTGGGGAATTACAACTATCCAGATCTTAACCCCACTCAAAATATTTCTGCCATCCAGGAGCCCTTTAAAAATTCTTCCAATTGGAAAAATTACCCGAACTACTCTTGGAATAATCAAGTTTCCTCCCAACCATATCATTTTAATGGGTATGGGTCGAATCCAAACTTCCATCCTGGGCCATCCCAACAAGATATCAATGCCCAGATGCTGCGAACCCTGCAGAATATGCAAACAAAAATGACGG
This sequence comes from Thalassia testudinum, assembly GCA_037157565.1. NCBI lineage: Eukaryota > Viridiplantae > Streptophyta > Magnoliopsida > Alismatales > Hydrocharitaceae > Thalassia > Thalassia testudinum. The sequence goes on from JAZHRO010000028.1 coordinate 2,537,854, forward strand.
AAGTAACCCGCAACATCACAAATCTGAACAATTAGATTGGGGTTACTCCCACGCAAAGACCAGTAGGACATCTTCCGTCCCAACCCATACCCAACCCTAATCACCAAGGGAACCATTATATGGGCAAAAATCCACATTATGCAAATCAGCCTCCTCCTAATCCACCACCTCAGCAGCCGCCCTGGTTTCTACAATCACAGGCCCCCCCCACCTCCTCCAAATAATAATCCGATTGCACATGGAGTTACTTTGAGGAGTGGGAAAACCACCACTGACCCCGGGCCTTCACACGAACCTGGTAAGATACCTGTGCAAATTGACTCCCCACCTCCCCATTAGGTAGAAAAAGAAAAATAAAAATCTCAAGACAAGATTCCTGTCCCTTTCCCACAAGCTCTCTACCCCACCACCAACAAAAAAAAGAAATCTGAGCCCACTACAGAAGAACTCATGGAGCTATTTGGGCAAGTTCATATCAATATTCCTCTCCTAGATGCCATTAAATATATACCTGCCTATGCTAAATTTTTGAAGGAGATTTGTACTCCTAAAAGGCAGACCAAAAATCTAGGACAGGTGCATCTTTCAGAGACAGTAAGCTCTATCATACAGAGTAAGCTGCCTCCTAAGATGAAAGATCCAGGGGCGCCTTTAATTTCTGTAATTATTGATGACACTACATTTAATCGCGCCCTCCTTGATCTTGGTGCCTCAGTTAATATTATTCCCAATAGTTTATTCGAAGAATTTCAAATCGGTGAATTAAAACCCATCGAGGTTACCCTACAATTAGCCGACCGATCTACAATCAAACCTCGTGGGATTATCGAGGATGTTTTAGTCAAGGTCCAGAATTGTGTCTTCCCTGCAGACTTTCTGGTTCTTGACATTGAGGCACCTGAATCATTACTGGACTCCCCAATAATCATTGGACGCCCTTTTTTGGCCACTGCAAAGGCAAATATCAATTGCCACACAGGAAAAATGGATATCACTTGTGCAGGCCAAACTCTCACTTTAGATATTTTCAAATCCCCCAGGAGATTCCATGATGATAACTTCTTTGAGGACTCAGATACTGAAATTTCCAATATGGTGGAGGAGACAATGTTAATAGATACCCTTACCGACCATAATTTTTTTGAGGACTCTTATTCAGAATCAGTGGTCGGCGAAATCTGTGATCCAGAAACTTGTCTTGACCCCAAATTTATTCCTGATACCCCCCTAGCCCACCCACTATTCACGCACCTAACTTTTCCACACAAACTTCACCCAATCCTCACCATTCCTTCCCCTACCCCGTTCTTACGGAGTTGCCACCAACCCCGCCTGAGTTTGGCACCCAACCTAATTTAAAACCATGGCCAGACTCAGGCTACACTTATCATTTTCCATCCAACTTTGATCCCAATATTATTTCTAATCAATTTTCTAGGGATCTAGAAGAAGGCACCTTTTTTGCAGGCATCCAAGTGTCCAATTATTTACATGATCTTACGTCTTCCGTGCATACCTTCACGCCCGGCTGAATGGCGTAAAAGATAGCACTGGATGGGAGGTAACCCATCATTTTTTCTTGCTTTCCCTTTTTTCTTCTTTCTCCAGGTTTTGTTCCTCCTAAACCCGACCGTTCTTCACTAAGGTGATCCCTTTTCCCTCCTAATGCATGAGGACATGGCATATCTTAAGCATGGGGGGGTGTTTTTAAATTTTACGATCGATTTAGGATTTTCAAAACCTAAAAACATGCATTTTTGTATAATTTATTTCCTGCTTGCATACCTAAAAAAGTAAAATTGTTCAAAACTTTTTGAGGAAAAATTTTGAAATCGGGACTAAGGTCAAAAAATTCACTTTTGGTACAATGGAATTTAATCTTTAACAAACTAAGGATGAGGATATGGATCTAATCATTAGAATTCCAGGGTCTATTTTGGATTAGATCAGATATCGTTCTATAAAATTTCACCTGAACTCATGATAGTTCAGGTGACTTGATCCTATTTTGTAATACGGAAAGTATTTGACTTAGTTTCTGATTCAAAAACTTGTGTGTCTTGAGAAACTTCTTGTGTCAATTTTCACACACAAGCCAACACCTAAAAACAATTAGAAATTTGAAAAACTCCCTTGTTTGGACTTAGTGAAAGTCTGAAGCAGATCATTGGTTTGAGTTCCCTCCGCCGAGAAGGAAGAAAATACCTCCTTTGAGGATGCGATGTCAACATGTTACCGCCTCGGCGCTGCTCCATATCTATATTTCATATCTTTAGACAGAGCATTAAAGCGCATTTTAGCAAGTCAAGTGTCTCGGACGGTGCTCTACCTATAGTGTCGGAGCAGGAGCTTGAGTTTGTTTGGAGCGCCCTTTTTCACCGCATCGTGTTTTGGGGTTGTGAGCTCCTGGGTGGTGTCATGGACAGTGCTATCTCGAAGTACTGGCGCCAGAGCCCCCTCGAGGAATGGTAACGGGAATGATGATCCCGACACATCTGTTGTAAGACTAAGCTAAAAATAAGCATGGGGGAAGAAAAAAAAAAAAAAAAAATATATATATAATAATAACATGTCCTTATAAATGTTGGCTTTTCACAATCACAGACACAAGGTTTTAAAGGATTTTGCAAGTTGCGAATTAGATTCATGAGCCAGAAAAATCCTAAAAACAAACATTTCAAGTCATCTGAATTAACAAAGGGTTAATTTGTGAATTTTCTGGAGGATATATTGATCCCGTTCTATCTAATGATTGAATCCAAAAATAAATCTCGATGTTTATCTTTAACAAATCACGTACCTCCTGTGTTTTAATCTACCCAGGTCCCTTAATCTCTTTTTCTCCTCAAAAGCCAAAAAAATTAGATTTCCAAAAAATTCTGTTTTCCAAAAAAAAAAAAAATCAAATTTTTGCTAAGAGACTAGCAAAAGATAAGCATGGGGGTGTGATAAACGCCAGTTTATCATCATTCTTATGCATTAAAACAAACCTAGCTCTTAGGATTTTTACTCCGCAAACGGGTTTTTGGGCTGCATTTAGGCATAAATTAGGTTAGGCATGCATTGCATTTTTTATTATATTTTTAATGTGTTTTTGTGAGTGTTAAGGAAGTACAGATACACAGATCCCTAAAACCCTAGCACTCAAGAAGGCGAATGGTGAAGGAGAAGCCCAGACTAGCTGGAACTCAGCTTGATCCAGCTCACCACGGCTGGAACCTAGCTTACTTGAACTAGGGTTAGCTCATCCCAGCTCCATTCAGCTAATCTCAGCTAAACGGCAGCTCAAGAGAGTTCATCTTGGCTCACCCTAGCTTAAGTCAACTCAGATCCAGCTCAACTTAGCTGAGTCTAGCTCATCTCAGCTCCCACTAGTCCACAGGGAGCTCTAGCTAGCTCAGCCGAGTTGACAGGAGTTCACCCCAACTCAGATCCAGCTACATCCAGCTCCACTCAACTCCAGCCAGCTGAAGAAGAACTCATCCTAGCTCAGGAAGCTAAAGTCCAGCTCCCGAGGACTTAGCTTAGCTCAACTCAGTTGAGCTAAGCTACCTTAGTTGCCTCAACCAGCTTGAGTCTCCCCAGGAGCACCAGACCTAGCTCACCTCAGCTCATCATGGTAGAAGCTAGCTTACTTTAGCTTGCCTTAGCAACTAGCAAAGAACTAGCAAGCTAAGCCAGCTAGAGTAGCTCCATGCCAGCTTCTTCAGCAGCAGCCAGCTCCAATTTCAGCTCCAGACTTCTCCTCAGCTCCTCCCTCCAAACCCTAGCTCCAACACCTTCTCCTCTACTCCACCTTTAGCTAAGCTAGCTTAGCTTAGCTAACAACCAGCTCCTTGGCCATCCATTACCTTCAAAATCAACCCTAGCTAGCTCCACCTACTCAAGCCTACCTAAGCTAGCTACCCTACTCAAGTTGGCGCCACCTCCTAGCCATCCCTTCACCCCACTATCTCCACCAAAAGACACCTAAAGTTGGTGCCAAAAACAACCCCTAACCACCTCTATATTGGCACCACTTTCAGCCCCTTCATCCACCATACACCTACCCACATAACCCATCCTAGTCATCCACATACCCCCCTTCTAGAATCCTAAGGTGGCGCCACCTAATAGCCTTCTAGAAGGCCCATTTTGGTGCCAATTCTAAAGGGCACCAAAGCCTTAACTACCCCCTTGGTGTCCCTTAAAGTGGCGCCAACTCACCTTGACCATGGGATCTTCAACCACCTCCACCAACTCATCTTGGCCATCCATTTCAAAGGTCACCATAGCCCCCTTCCTATTCTATAAAAAGCCACCACCTACCACCATTTTGGGGGCATCCTCCATTAGTGTATTTTTCTACCTACATCCACCTATACCTACGCCCAAGGAGGAGCAGAGAAGGAGATTAAAGGGGCACATCACCAGCCCTTTTGGTGCCTTCTTCTCCCCACTCTCTTCAACTTGGGCCACGCCAAGGAGGAGGACTCTTCCACTTCAAGGAGGATGGCCAAGCAAGGGAGAAGGCCCTAGGGTGGACGTCCACCCTTGGAGAGAAGCTTAGGGCACACCCCCCTTAGGGCTTGCCTTGGAGGACATCACCTTGGCGGAGTACTGCAAGGAAGAAGAAGGAGGCCCTCTTTTCAAGATTGGGAGCTACCAACCTTGGAGCAAGAAGCCCTCTTCTTCACCATCTATCTAGAGCATTTGTGTTTTCTCTTCTTATTTGCATTTTTATAGTAGTAGAAGCTTTCCTCTACTAGCCCTTTTTGTAAAACACTTTTTTAGTTATCAAGTTGCCTTCTTTGCAAGTTTTCTTGTTTGCATTTCTATTTGCTTGTTTTTAGCATTCTTCACTCCCTCTCCCTAATTATTCTAAGCCTCCACTTGCCTAGAGTGAGCTTAGGGAGAGGCTCTACTTGCCACATAGAAGTAGTATTTAAATTGAAGTGTAAATCACCTTTTCCACCACCAGTTTGCATGTTGCCTTAGTTTAAAACAAAAAAAAATGATATATTAAAAAATTACCAAAAAGAAAGTTGAGATTTGTATTTTGAGTAAGAGAATCACTATTGCAAACCTATTGCCTCCTTGGACGGCCCTAGATACTCTCCTATCTAGGAATATAAATTTAAGAGTTGATCGATTTTACGCGTTACAACGACGTATTTTAACAAACTGCGTGAAATCGCTATCACGAGCTCAACGCCATCGCAAGCACTTTGATTCTCAGCCATCCGATCGCGAGATCGGACGGCTTAAGACGCATCTCCGTCCGCTGCGCTGTGCCTGCCTGGCGCGTGCAATCGCGCGTGAACGCTATTGGGCGTGCGCAGCCGTTCGATCGCGATCCAATGCCCGCCCGCGCCCAATCGCCCCCGCCTCCAGCCCTCTGCTGCGGCTCGAACCCGCGCCCGCCAGTCGCGTAAGTGCACTCGATCGCTGCGCTACGGGACGCGGATCGTCGAGCGGATGCTTTTAAGCACAGCCGACCACAACCGTTGGATCAAGATCCAACGGTGGAGAGCGAGCGGGTGTGGGGCCTTCGTAGAATGCGTGCATCCGTTTGGGCAGCCGAGATGGAGCCACGTGGCACCATCTTGGCCGTCCATCTTTTGGAAGTTGTAGATGGTGCCATGGATGTCGTATTGACTTGATTTTTGTGTCGTTGGGCTGCGATCGTCGATCTGAATTCATCCGTATGGTTGGATTTGTCATCTGAAGTGTGGATTTTCACCATCCTGGCCCTTGATCTTCTAGGATTCCTCGATCACTATCTGATGCTATAGATGCCTGATTAGGGCGATCTTGGAGTCGTTGAACTCCAATCGTAGCCCTGATCACATTCATACAGTTGGATCTTTGATCCGAGGCCCCGATAAAATGTTTGCCCTGTCCAAGCACATAAAAGGAGACAATTAACCTCCATTTTATTCAAACTACTCTGAATGCAATATGATGCATGTTATGCAATATTTATATCATGAAATGCAATCCTATGCTTAAGAACATGCATAAATAGACATTTTAAGTAATGTAAGTGTGTTTACATCATACCCCCATGCCTATCTTTTGCTAGTCCCTAGCAAAAACTATATCCTATTTATAAAAGAATTAGGTTGGATTATTTGAACCTGAGTTATTTTCAATCATTAAGAAATTGTCTACTTAGGAACTGAACTTTCAAAGACACAACAGTGCTCGGGTATCAGCCAAAATGCAGACTGCCTCAAGCGCTCTCCTTATTAAAAGAAAAATTTCTTTTTCTCTTTTTCTCTTTTCTAATTTTTTTTGGATTTTCAAATTTTAGGTTTTAAGAGTGGCTTTCAACGGCCATTCAACTCACCCAAGATTTGATGAGAATCCTAACTTTTAAGCATCTTATTGTGATTGTGATAGACTCGTTGACCGGCAATTAAAATGGACTTCGGATTTCTACACCTCTAGGTGACCTCAAAAAGAATTCTGCCTAAAGGTGTATCTTTACAACTGGTAGCTTTCTCCCTACTTTTATTTTTTATGAGGTCAACACAAGGGTGAATCCAGTGTATATCTCCCAGATTTATTCTACTTCTCCGCTTCTTCCTAAGTGTTTTGGGAATTTTTAGTGCATTTTCTGAGCTGGGTTCTGGACAATCGGTCGATGAGCTGTTACCACCGATAACTTGCCAGCCATACTCGTGTGGCGAAGTGTGGCTTTTTTTTTTCTCCTTTTCTTTTTGATTTTTTTTTTTTTTAAAGTAGGTGGCTTCCTTGGTCTAAGATTTACCTAAGGGTAGGAAAAAGAGAAAAGTCTAGTGACTGGGATCTGAACAAACTACCTATGGGCTGTTACCCACGATAACTTGCCAGCCATATCACCCTAGAAGGTTCATTAGATACCCAAATTCCGTTAGAATCGCCAAACAATGAGTCAGTGCAAAGAAAGTGTGTAGATGCTTAAAACTCAGAAATTCCCTCAAATCAGAGGGTGGGTTGATAAGTCGTGTACTTATCACCCAAACTTATTTATTCCAATTATAATAGAATTAAGATGGCGAGGACTCAAAGACAAATCCATATTTTAGTGGATACACATGCTAATTAAGTCCAAAGACCTGAAGGGTCTTTGTGTTCAGATCCTAATGTAAAATTTCTTAGGATTGAAAAGTTCTAATGTCCAACTAATCCTTCCTTCTTTTTTTTTTAAATAAGAAGAGAAAAATAATTTGTATAGATTTCACAAAGCTGACCAAATAATTCAAAAATCCACCCCCCCATGCCTAGCTGATGCAATGTCCTCATTGAAAAAGAGACATGAAAGAAAGGGTAGAATATGTAAGATATCTCCTAGATATGAAGCTCGTATCAACCTTGTATCATATGTACAACTGCTGAGTTTAATGCCATCAGCTAGGCGAAGTCTAGCCAAAGAAGTCACAGAATGGCTAGAGCAACAGAGTCTGAGACAGGTTCTGGAAGATTACGGTCAACAACAGGCTTCAAACGTTGACCGTTGACTTTAAAGGTGTTACCCGTCTTTGGGTCAGAAATCTGAATGGCACCATTTGAAAAAATCTAATCAATTATGAATGGGCCATTCCATTTAGATCTAAGTTTGCCAGGAAAGAGCTTAAGTTTATAATCGAATAACCAGACCTTTTGGTTTGGCTCAAAGCTCTTGCGGGAAATCAATTGATCATGTAGAGCTTTGGTTCGAGCCTTGTAGATCTTGGCATTCTCATAAGCATCATTTCTAAGCTCCTCCAACTCAGATAGTTGGAGTTTCCTGGTCTTCCCAGCTAGATTCAGATCTAAATTGCATTGCTTGATTGCCCAGAATGCCCTGTGTTCAATCTCTACGGGTAGATGGCACGCCTTTCCATGCACCAAATGGAATAGAGACATGCCGATGGCCGTTTTATACGCCGTACGGTAGGCCCAAAGAGCGTCCTCAAGCTTTTGAGTCCAATCCTTGCGATCAGGCCTAATCATTTTTTGCAGAATGTTCTTGATCTGTCGATTGGAGATCTCGGCTTGTCCATTCGTCTGGGGATGGTAAGGTGTGGAAATACGATGATTAACCCCGTATTTGGCCAATAAATTCTGGAATTGGGCATTAGTAAAATGAGTGCCACCATCACTGATGATAGCCCTCGGAATCCCAAACCTACTGAAGATATTGTTCTTGACAAAATTAATGACCACCTTGTGGTCATTGGTCCGGGTGGGAATCGCCTCAATCCATTTGGACACAATCAACAGCAACAAGAATGTACTAATGTCCAAATGAAGGGATAAAGGGTCCCATGAAATCGATGCCCCAAACATCAAAAATTTCTACAGGAAGAATAGGGTTTAGGGGCATCATGTCTCCCTTAGTTATGTTCCCGAGTGACTGACATCGAGAACATGACCTTGAGAAGTCCTGGGCATCCTTGAATAAAGACGGCCAATAGAAGCCAGATTGCAAGATTTTTGCAGCCGTCTTTGTCCCGGAGAAATGTCCACCACACCCAAATGCATGGCAGAACTCGAGTATATTGTTGAATTCATTCTTCGGTATGCATTGGCGAATAATCTGATCAGAGCCGATGCGATACAGTTTAGGGTCCTCCCAAAAGTAGTATTTGGCCTCAGATTTGAGTCTATCTCGTTGTTGCTTGGTCCAATCCTGGGGGATTTGACTAACTGCCAAATAGTTAACAATGTCAGCAAACCATGGGGTGTGGACACCTAAAACTGTAAGAATGGTTTCATCTAGAAAAGTGTCAGCAATTGGAATGTCCGGACAAGAAGAATCACCTAGGAGTCTCGAAAAATGATTTGCCACCACATTTTGTACCCCAATTTTATCCTTAATTTCAAGATCAAATTCTTGAAGAAGAAGAATCCAACAAATAAGCTGGCGTCTAGCATCCTTTTTAGCCAAGAGATGTCTCAAGACCGAGTGGTCGGTATAAATGATAACATGAGACCCTAAGAGATAAGCCCTGAATTTTTCCAAAGCAAATACTACAGCTAGTAATTCCTTCTCAGTAACAGTGTAATTCCTCTGGGCTTCATCCAGAGTTTTACTAGCGTAGTAAATGACAGAGGGCTTTCGATCAATTTTCTGACCTAGGACAGCCCCGACTGCGTAATTAGAAGCGTCGGTCATGATCTCAAAAGGGGTTGTCCAAATTGGTGGTTGCAAAATTGGAGCATAGGTGACTGTCGTTTTCAGAAAATCAAATGCCTTTAGGCATGATTCGTCAAAAACAAACGGCGTTTCTTTGGCAAAAGGATTGCTCAAAGGACAAGCAACCTTCGAGAAATCCTTGATGAATCTTCGATAAAATCCCACATGGCCAAGAAATGATCTGATTTGTTTAACAGATGTGGGAGGAGGAAGTTTAGCGATAGCATCAACCTTAGCTTTGTCCACTTCAATTCCCCGTTCAGAGATCACATGACCCAAAACAATGCCCTCTTGGGTCATGAAATGACTCTTTTCCCAGCTAAGGACCAGTCGTGTCTTGATACATCGCTTAAGAATCATTTCTAAATTAGCCAAAAAAGAGTCAAATGATTCTCCGAAAACAGAGAAATCATCCATGAAGACTTCCATAAACTCTCCCACCATGTCGGAGAATATAGCTAGCATACACCTTTGAAAAGTCGCAGGTGCATTGCATAACTCGAAAGGCATCCTACGAAAAGCAAAGGTTCCATAGGGACAGGTGAAAGTAGCTTTTTCCTGATCCTCGGGATGGATAGGAACTTGGTTGTATCCCGAGTAGCCATCAAGAAAACAGAAGTACTTCTACCCGGCTAATTTTTCCAAGATTTGATCAATGAAGGTCAGGGGAAAATGATCCTTTTTAGTGGCTGTGTTCAGCTTCCTGTAATCAATACAAACTCTCCAAGAGGAAGCTGAATGAGTTGTGACAGATTCTCCTCTCTCATTAGTCACAACAGTAGTCCCGACTTTCTTTGGAACAATCTGAATGGGACTTACCCAGGGACTGTCAGAGATTGGATACATAATTCCTGCATCAATCCACTTGATGATTTCTTTTTGACCACTTCTCGCATATTTAGATTCAATCTCCTCTGCATCTAGCGAGAAGGGCGAGATCCATCTTCCAAAAATATTCTATGATTACAGTAAGATGGCTCAATCCCCCTGAGGTCATGAATGGTCCAACCAATTGCCTCCTTATGTTCCTTTAGGACCTTAATCAATTTAATCTCTTGCTCCTTTGTCAATTTAGCACTAATAATCACAGGGAGCGTATTCTGCGATCCTAAAAATTGATATTTTAAATTCTCGGGCAATGGTTTCAATTCAAGCTGGGGTGCGGTGATGATTGATGGTAGGGTAGATGCTGAAGATTCAACAAGAGGAAGAGGTTTTGAGTGAACAAAATCAGTAACCTCTTCCGAAGATGTCAGGTCAGAGGGTTGCGGGTCAAATTCATCAACCAAAGAGGAACGTTCAATTGAAGAAACTGTTAAACAAGTTTCAATATTAACATTATCCTCATCAAGTTCCTCAATAAATCCACAATCCTCAAATTTGTTGATCGCCTTAAAAATATCCAATTTCATTCGTTGGTCCCCAAAGGAGATTTCCATGCTACCGCTTTCACAATTAATGTTAGCCTTTGCGGTGGCCAGGAACGGATGCCCCAGAATGATGGGTGTGTTCCTCAGATTATCTGGTACATCCATGTCAAGGACAAGGAAATCTACAGGAAAATAAAAATCCTTGACCTTAACTATAACATCTTCAATAACGTCTCGCGGGTTTGTGACCGAACGGTCTACTAACTGTAGCATTACTGAAGTTGGCCGAAGTTCACCTAACCCAGACTTCTCATAAAGAGAAGTTGGAATTAGGTTGATGGATGCACCGAGATCCAAAAGTGCTCTATCAAATGTGTAATCTCCGATAAATCAAGAAATCAAAAGAGCACCAAGATCTCTCTTTCTCTGAGGGAGGTAGTGCAGGATAACAGAACTAGCCTGCTCGGAGAGTACCACCTTCCTCGGAACAGATTCTCTCGACTTACGCTTTTGTGTACATAATTCCTTTAAAAATCTTGTGTAAGCCGGTATGTGCTTGATAACATCAAGGAGTGGGATATTGATCTCAACATTCTTAAATAAATTCAGAAGCTCCTCATTGCTATCAATAGACTTCTTCTTTGCTTTGGTTAAGGCTTCAGGAAAAGGAACATGAGTCGGATCTTTGGAATCAGGTTCCTGAGCCTTGATTTCACCTCTAGAATTCTCGTCTCTCTCCTCAGATTCTTCAGGATTCAAAAGATCAGAATAGTGTGGTTGTGGATCCTGAGTCTTCATACCACTCCTTAAATTTACAGAATTTGCAGAAGCGTAAGAATTTGGGTCTTGGGGAGGATTAGGAAAGATTGGAGGGGCTTGATTGATGATGAATTGTTGATTTGTAGAAGAAGAAGACGAGGAACCCTGCTCAACCACCTGAGCTTGTGCATGCTGGTCCCTCTGATTTCCGTACCCTTGGGCTTGATTGCCCGAATTTATAATGTTTCGCGGGTTGGGTACGGGTTGGGATGGTAGAGATCCGGGTTGACGAGAGTTAGCAATGAGCCCAAATTGCAAGTTGTCCAGTGAGTTTTTCATTTGCTGCATGAGCTGGAGCATAGATCCTTACATCTCTACCATTTGACGGTTCAAATCAGCCTGCCCTGTGGGTTGACGAGCATTCCAAGTTGGCTGATTGACTTGATTCGGAGGCAACTGAGTATATACTTAACCTTGACCCATTGGTTGTTGCGGAGCATAGTTGGCGGGTCGGAATTGGGTCCGTTGCCCCAGATTTTTCCAAGAGAAGCTAGGGTGGTTTCTCCAACCTAGATTATAGGCATTCGAGTAGGGGTTGGATCTAACATTCTCTTGTATAGCATAGACATCCTCATAGGGTGAGGATGGAGAGAAAGAAAGGGAAGGATCAGAAAAATTGGGGTCAAAGGCCCCAGTTGGGAACCCATGGGGTTCCAAAAAATACTGACTCATAGGTTGAGTCGCATCGAGTTGATTCACGAACTCCTGTCCAGAAGTAGCTCATGAGGAATGGAATCCCGAATTTTGAGATTGAGTGGTTTGAGAGTTGTTCACAGAATTGCCAGCCATCCACTCTTCCATTCTTTTAGCAACCAAGTCCACCTTATCAAGTTTATTACAAATCAATTCCATATCAAATGAATGAGAGTCATGGACTTCATTGACATTTGATCTGGGTTACTGGGACCGGTTAAAAGTATCCATGGAGGCATGATTAATTGAATTCTCACTCATTTCCTCAAATAAATCATGTGCACTATCTGCATCTTTATTGAGGAAATTGCCTCCGCAAGAAGCATCCACATGATTTTTGAGTTGCTCATTCAACCCATGATAGAAGATCTATACGAGTTGCCATTTCGGCACCTCGTGGTGTGGACACCTCCGCAATAAGTCCTAGAATCACTCCCAGGCCACATGAAACTACTCATCTGGCCACTGGGTAAAGGTAGTGATTGCCCATATCAAAGCATTGGTACGACCGACTGGGAAGAATTTCTTCAGAAAGGCCGATTTCAACTCATTCCAAGTTGTATTTGGTCTTCCTATTGTCCTATACCAATGAGCGGCTTTATCCCTAAGAGAGTGGGGGAAGAGCCTCATGATCATTTGCTCCTCGTTAACGTTTCGAGCCTTGGTGGTCTAGACTAAAGTGGTCAAATCTTCCAAGTGCTGAAACGGATCTTCGGAGTCAAGCCCACGATAATGTTTAATCAGGCTTAACACCTGGGGCTTGATTTCTACGTCACCGGCTGGAATCTGGATGCTGGGACATTCCCCGTAATTTGAAGGATCAAAAAATCCTTCAAGGTCTGAGCACCCTGCATTCTCTGGAACCATTCCTGCATTCTCTGCATTTGTTCCAGCTGCCTTCGAAATTTTTCCTGTGGATTTTCAAGCAGAGGAGGCAGTTGTTCGGCCATGGGATCAAATTGACCAAAATCTAACTTACGCCTCCTAGAATGTTCTAACGGTCCTTCCAATCGGAGATTCAATGATTGTCTTCCCGGCATAAACTAGGAGAAGGTCGGAAGGACTGGGGATAGGGACCCTGCAGCACAACAAAACAAGGCTGCCCTTAAGTGGGGTAACCTAAGGATCTACTGACTCCCAAAACCAGCCTTAAGACTGCAAGTGATTTACTCTACTTGCGTCTGTTTAATCCAACCAGTTAGAAGGAGGGACTGGGGAGAAGGTTCTTCCTTTGGCTTTCGCCTCCTGTTCCTAGTGTACCCCCCAGCCGCAGTCGTTTGACGCTACTCCCCTAGCTAGACATCAGATTAATCCGTACAAGTAGGTTAATAAAAAACAATCTCAGACTAGGCCTTGAAGAGCGAATCAAACCTTAAGGCTAACCTCTACTCAATTTTATTAAGGCCTGGGGTTGTGGTGCTTATGGAATGTGATGAGCCCTTACAATGGGTTGTGCCTTAATGATTGATTAAGATTTGTGAAAGTGCGTGCACAACCAGGGTTTTCAAGCAAGATTATTGATAATGCATGAATTTTAATGTTCAAATCTTGCTTAAGTAGCTTTTAAGGTTTCAAATTAGGTGAATTGTAATCAAGTTTCTAGGCAAACCAAGTTGTAAAACACAGGTGAAAATTGTTTTCCTTTAAAATCAAAAAGAAAGTGGAGTGCCTGGAATATACCTAGATTGAAAACCCTAAGGAGGAGCTACTTGATGAGTTGGTTTTAAATAAAGTGGTGCGGCCCAAACAACTCAAACAATTGGCCACAAATGCACCACTAAGTTAGGCACTCAAAAATGGTTAACCTAGAATAATTTCTACTCTGTTATGTGTTGCTTTGTGTGTACCGGTTCCACAGATCAGAACCCGGCTGAGTAGAAAACAAATCAAGTTGATCAAGTGCCTTGAATGTGGGTGTGTGTTGTGTGTTTGTTGGAAATTACCCCACAAGATTATCTTTTTGTTATTTTTTTATGAATGAGGGTGGAATGAATGTGAGTGGAAATCAAAACAACCAAACTATTCCTAGGATTTATGCAAACACCTAGGTTAATTGGGATTTGGATTTAATGTGGCGAATGAAATCTATGGAGGGGGAAAGAATGGGGAAGCACTTACAGTTGTCTTCAACTGCACTTTACTCCAGTCTACCACTTGTTGATTCCTTGATGGAGGTCTCTGCAAAACAATAGACACAAGAGAAAGCTAGTTAGAAAATAACATAAAGTGCAAGAAATGCGAAGAAAAGATCGGGAATCATTGCTTCCCAGGCAACGGTGCCAAAATGTTGAACGTATGAATCGCTACGCTAACATGTTCGATTTTGGAAAACCTGTCATTGTAGTTCGAAAGCGAAGAATTCATGTTCAACAAATAAAATTTATACCGAAATGAATTCCGGGTCGAATACAGGGAGGCTACGTTGATATATATTCGCAATTATATTTTTTTAGGATTTTTGATAAGCAAGGCGATATAATTACAATGGAGCTATCAGACTAAAAGAAAGAGAGAGAGAGAGAGAGAAAGAGAGAGAGAGAGAAAGAGAACATGCATTCAATATTTCAACTGTTTATATAATCAAACCAAATAAAAGTTACACTAGAAAGCGGAAAATCAATTACACTATAAAGCAGGAAAATTCTACACTAGAAAAGCTGTAAAAAAGAATAGGAGAGAGAAGTTATCCTCCTCGACGATTGCTTGGAGGACGAGCTGGACGGGACGACGTCTGGACGAAGGAGAACGAAGCAGGATGAAGGAGGATGAAGCAGAAGAACGGGAACGAAGCAGCACGGCGTCGTCATCGCGGGATCCACTTCCGAAGGGGAACGAAAATTTAGACTTTATCTCGCGAGGAGCATCCTGGGTGTGGGACAAGCTTCTCTTGAGCTTTGGAGGGGTAGAGAAGAGAAGAATTTCTTATGGAGGGGGTCTCCTTTTATAGTTGCAAGGAGTGGGGGCAAAATGGACATTACAACTTCAAAATAATAAATGAGGGGTCTTTAGTGACGGATAAATCCGTCACTAAAGACCCCAACGTGGGCGTAGCTTCTGCGCCCACGCGTGCCGCTTCAGCTGCCCGCGCGCTCAACGCCATCGCACGTACTTTGATTCTTAGCCGTCCGATCGTGAGATCGGACGGCTTAAGACGCATCTCCGCTCGCTGCGCTGCGCCCGCCTGGCGCGTGCGATCGCGTGTGACGCCGCGGGTTCAATCGCGCGTTAACGCTATTGGGCATGCGGGGCCGTCTGATCGCGATCCAACGCCCGCCCGCGCCCAATTGCCCACGCCTCCTGCCCTCTGCTGCGGCTCGAACCCGCGCCCGCCGATCGCATAAGAGTGCTCGACCGTTGCGCTACGGGGCGCGGATGGTCGAGCGGACGCTTTTAAGCGTGACCGACCACAACCGATGGATCAAGATCCAACGGCGGAGAGCGAGCGGGTGCGAGGCCTTCGTAGAATGCATGCGGCTGTTTGGGCGGCCGAGATGGTGCCACGTGGCGCCATCATGGCCGTCCATCTTCTGGAAGTTGTAGATGGTGCCACGGATGTCGAATTGACTAGATTTTTGTGTCGTTGGGTTGCGATCGTCGATCCGAATTCATCCGTGCGGTCGGATTTGTCATTTGAAGTGTAGATTTTCACCATCCGGGCCCTTGATCTTCTAGGGTTCCCCAGTCACTATCTGATGCTACGGATGCCTAATTAGGGCGATCTTGGGGTCGTTGAACTCCAATCGTCGCCCTGATCACATCCATACGGTTGGATCTTTGATCCGAGGCCCCGATAAAATGTTTACCCTGTCCAAGCACATAAAAGGAGACAATTAACCTCCATTTTATTCAAACTACTCTAAATGCAAGATGATGCATGTTATGCAATATTTATATCATGAAATGCAATCCTATGCCTAAGAACATGCATAAATAGACATTTTAAGTAGTGTAAATGTGTTTACATCAGGTATGCCATGTACTTTTCACTTGCATGCGTACTAAAATGTAATTCAAAATTAAATGTATGCATATAGAGATGAATCATAAAGGCTTAACAATTATCTAGAAGAATAAGCATAAAGCTGTAATTTCAGCATAATTTAATTAATCTAAGAAATCATAAAATGATTCTTGACAATGGCAATTTTCGTAAATAGAAATGCAAACTAAAACAGGGGATTCTACCTCTCTCCTCCTCGCGCACGGGAGAGAGGCTCGTTTGATGAGCTACTCTGGGAAAAGGTTGGCCGGAGCTAGGCCTTTGCGGTGGTGGTGGTATCGCGTCTCAAGGTGGCTAGGGCCGACTAGACGGAGGAGAGAAGCAACAGCTGTGGTTCTCACTGCTGCTCTGTGCGTGGAAGTGGTGCTGCTGAAAGACGCGCAAGCGTGCATGGCTATTGTGCGACCGAGCGCACTGCTGAAGGCTGGCAGAGGCGCAAGAGGGTGGACGCAGTGCTGAGGACATCGCGTGCCTGCACGCGATGGAGGTGCAGTGCTGTTGTGGGTGTGATGGAGGCGCAGCAAGGGGCACGCACAGTCCTACTGCTACTGGCATTACTGCGGGAATGGCGAGGGAGCGTAGCACTGTGCGGCTGCTGCAGCGCGTGCTCTGCACGCCTGGGTGAGGGCTGGTGGGCTGGAGGACATGCGGCCGCTGCTGCTGCGAGCATCAATAGCGCGCTGCAGGGAGTGTGGGTGCGCACAAGAGGTGAGTGGGTGCACTGAGGGCCGCTGGTAGGCACGTGTTTGGCGCGGTAGAGCTAGAGGGTGGTGTACACAGCAAGGGTGTACGATCGCTGCTGCGGTGGGGCTAGAGGGTGGTCGCGTGGGGATGGCGAGGGTGCATGCGCAGGAGGTTGCGCGCTGCTGCGAATGTGGCGCAGAGGTGCAGCAAGGGGTGTGGGGATGGTTTTTATTTTGAAAACAGAGGCAGAAGAAGAAGAAAAAGAAGAAGATGGTGTTGGTGGTGCGTGGACAGGGAGGGTGATCTGGTAGTTGCACGGCGATGGCCAAGCTCACCGGATTGGCACAGCGAGTTGTCACCTCATCGGCCCACAGTGTGGTGGAGCTCGACCTTGGAGACCACGGTGGTGGAGTGGAGTGCATAATGGTGGAGTGGGTGGTGTCTCCAATTGCATGGTCGTCTCCTCCTCTCTTTGTAGCTGCAGGTGATGAATTTGAAATCCAAAGAGGTGGGATCAGATGCTCTTCATGGCCAATGAATGCCTGTAGCTATGCATGAATGGTTGAGCGAGGAGAAGTAGCCGTTACCTGTGGAGGAAGATAATAAGAAAACAATAAAGTATTATGGTTCTTTATGCATAAACGCCAGTTTATCATCATTTTTATGCATTAAAACAAACCTAGCTCTTAGGATTTTACTCCGCAAACGGGTTTTTGGGCTGTATTTAGGCATAAAATAGGTTAGGCATGCATTGCATTTTTTATTGTCTTTTTAATATGTTTTTGTGAGTGTTAGGGATGAACAGATATATAGATCCTTAAAACCCTAGCACTCAAGAAGGTAAATGGTGAAGGAGAAGCCCAGACTATTTGGCACTTAGCCTGATCCAGCTCACCTCAGCTTGATCCAACTCACCTCAGCTTGATCCAGCTCACCGCAGCTGGAACCTAGCTTACTTGAACTAGGGTTAGCTCATCCCAGCTCCATTCAGCTAATCTCAGCTGGATGGCAGCTCAAGAGAGTTCACCTTAACTCACCCTAGCTCAAGTCAGCTCAGATCCAGCTCAACTTAGCTGAGTCTAGCTCATCTCAGCTCCCACTAGTCCACAGGGAGCTCTAGCATGCTCAGCTAAGTTGACAGGAGTTCACCCCAGCTCAGATCCAGCTACATCTAGCTCCACTCAGCTCCAGCCAGCTGAAGAAGAACTCATCCCAGCTCAGGAAGCTCAAGTCCAGCTCCCGGGGACTCTGCATAGCTCAACTCCGTTGAGCTAAGCTACCTTAGCTGCCTCAACCAGCTTCATTCTCCCTGGGAGCACCAGACCTAGCTCACCTTAGCTCATTTTGGTAGAAGCTAGCTCACTTTAGCTTGGCCTAGCAACTAGCAAAGAACTAGCAAGCTAAGCTAGCTAGAGTAGCCCCATGCCAGCCTCTTCAGCAGCAGCCAGCTCCAGCTCCAGCTCCAGACTTCTCCTCCTCAGCTCCTTCCTCCAAACCCTAGCTCCATTACCTTCTCCTCTACTCCACCTTTAGCTAAGCTAGCTTAGCTTATTTTATCTTAGCTTAGCTTAGCTAACAACCAGCTCCTTGGCCATCCATTACCTTCAAAATCAACCCTTGCTAGCTCCACCAACTCAACCTTCCTAAGCTAGCTACCCTACACAATGTGGCGCCACCTCCTAGCCATCCCTTCACCCCACTATCTCCACCAAAAGACACCTAAAGTTGGCGCCAAAAACCACCCCTAACCACCTCTATATTGGCGCCACTTTCAGCCCCTTCATCCACCCTACACCTACCCACATAACCCATCCTAGCCATCCACATACCCCCCTTCTAGAATCCTAAGGTGGCGGCATCTAATAGCCTTCTAGAAGGCCCATTTTGGCGCCAACATCAAGGGGTGTCAACCCCCATAACTACCCCCTTGGTGTCTCTTAAGGTGGCGCCAAACACCCTTGGCCATTGGATCCTTAACCACCTCCATCATTCCATCTTGGCCCTCCATTTCAAGGGACACTTTAGCCCCCTTCCTATTCTATAAAAACCCACCACCTACAACCATTTGAGATCATCCTCCATTAGTGTATTTTTCTACCTACATCCACCTATACCTACGCCCAAGGAGAAGGAGTAGAGAAGGAGATTAAAGGGGCACATCACCAGCCCTTTTGGTGCCTTCTTCTCCCCACTCTCTTCAACTTGGGCCACGCCAGGGAGGAGGACTCTTCCACTTCAAGGAGGACGGCCAGCAAAGGGAGAAGGACCTAGGGTGGACGTCCACCCTTGGAGAGAAGCTTAGGGCACGCCCCCGTAGGGCTTGCCTTGGAGGAAATCACCTTGGTAGAGCACTGCAAGGAAGGAGTTGAAGGACTCTTTTCAAGATTGGGAGCCACCAACCTTGGAGCAAGAAGCCCTCTTCTTCACCATCTATCTAGAGGATTTGTGTTTTCTTTTCTTTATTTGAATTTTCTAGTAGTAGAAGCTTTCCTCTACTAGGCCTTTTTGTAAAACACTTTTTCAATTATCTAGTTGCCTTCTTTGAAATTTCTTGTTTACATTTCTATTTGCTTGTTTTTAACATTCCCCACTCCCTCTCCCTAATTATTCTAGGCCTCCACTTGCCTAGAGTGAGATTAGGGAGATGCTCTAGTTGCCACTTGAAGTAGTATTTTAAATTGAAGTGTAAATCACCTTCCCGCCACCATTTCGCATGTTGTCTTAATTCAAAAACAAAAAAAGAAATGATATATTGAAAAATACCAAAAAGAAAGTTGAGATTGTATTCCAAGCAAGAGAATCACAATTTTGCAAACATTTGGCCTCCTTGGACGACCCTAGATACTCTCCTATCTAGGAATATAAATTTAAGAGTTGATCGGTTTCACGCGTTACAACAACGTATTTAACAAACCACGTGAAATCGCTGTCACTTTTTGGCGCCGTTGTCGGGGAGGCACGGCTTTGCATTAATTAATTTTCTCTTGCTTGAAGTGGATCTCATCCCCTTCTTCTTCTTTCTTTTGTGTGTGCAGGAACTACAGTGGGAAGGCGAGAATCTGGAAGCGAGAGCTCAAAGTTCCTTTTCTTCTCGCAAAATTCAGGTTGGTTCCTCTTTCTGGTCACATAATTAATTAAAACTACCAAAAATATATTAAATTTAGCTTTCAGGATCCCAAACAACTTAATTAAGTGGAGTGGTGCATTATTTCAGGATCCCAAACAACTTAATTAAGTGGAGTGGTGCATTATAAAATCCATTGTTTGCTTGTATGCATTCTTTAACACCACTCCATTGCTAGTATTGGTGTTCTATTTTTTGGGTCTAGATTTCTGTCCGGACTTGAAAAAATCGATTCCTAACACCACAGGCCTCCTAAAATCATAAAATTTCATAGAGTGATTCCCCGTTAAGTTTGGAACATCCGCTCCAAATTTCAGATCAATTGGATTTGTATTTAATTTTTAAAAATTCATGGATTGCAGAGGGGTCACACCCTTTAATCTTCCTATTTTGCTACTGTCCGTGAATTTTCAAAATTTTTATACTCATCCAATTTTTGTGAAATTTAGCTTGCTGGAATTCTTGTGGAATTTTGCACATCATATAAAATCACAAAAATTTTCTGAGGTCGGTGGTAATACTGAAAGTCCATAATACCCACGGGTATCATTTTTGGACTTTGACACCAGTACAATTAAAAATTCAAAAAAATTATGAAACAAATTCCTAAAATCGTACAAAAATCTTTTTTCGAATCTTTGTTTGATTTTATTCAAAGTAGTGGTGTTGTTTGACTTGTTTGGACCACTACTTAATTCAGAAAGCCAAAAATCAATTCACTGGTAGTAATTTTCTGTCTTAGGGATAATTGGTTTAGGGTTTCTTTCTCTCTTTAGAGACTCAATTAAAAGCAAATATACAATCACACATACAACTTGTCTTCCCTTTGATTGTGAACTTTCAAACTTGCTTGAAAACTTAAAGAAAAAAAAACCCTAAAACTCATTTAATTATCAAATCCTAAAAGACAAAAATACAAAAAAATTGTGTGACAACTTGATTTACATTGGAGTCACTCTCCAATTCCTGCACACACACAAAAAAATCAAATAGCAGGGCAACAACCCAATAAACGCCCTCCACATTCCGTGTGCACTATAGCATCCTAGACCTAATTAAAATTTGTAGCAACTTGACCCCTAAGGCTTTATCAACTTAGGCTTGCTATTTAGGTCTTAAGTTTTCCTTTGTTAGTACCAATTCTATCATCTATATCTGGTGTTCAGGCTGAGGGGCCGTGTCAAACGACCAGGCGCGGGTTTGTACAAGCACCTGGGGTTTTCCCTGGGAAACGTTTGGGCCCAAACCTCCCCTTAAGCAACTTGGCTAGATTTGTTGATAGAACGGGTATTCACTATTGACTACTTATTTCCTATATAGACCAAGTCTTAGGTTATTATTAGGGAGTCACATTTAAGTTAGGTCTAGTTTTATTTGTTTGAATTGCACACTTTCTCTCATCTCTTTCTCTTCTCCTCCCCTCCCGTTCTTCCATTTTATGCATGAGCGACGGTCTCAAAATCCGCACTTGGAAGGACCATTTGATTTCGCCCCCCACGCAAAAAGACCACTTTTTCTGTCTTCTCCTGAAAAAATGGAAACACAACAAAATAGGTCCACTGACCCTTCCACGTCCACCTCTAACCCCACCACTAACCCTAATTCTAACCCTTCCACCCAAAACCCAACCACCAGTAACTTCCCACACTTGGAGCTCCCTAATCTTGAGTTGCCCCACACACAACATCAAGACCCCCTACCTGATCTTTTAAAATTGATGCCTGATCAGATTAATAAATTAAATTCCAATCAACAAACATTGACTAGGAACATCCAAAACCTAGCCAATCTAAGGCCAAACCCACCACCCCGTCAGCAGCCTGTTGTTCCTCTAAAAGATTTCTATGATCCGTCTTATTATGAGGAACCATCAGGGGTGGTTATACTGGAGGGGGACTTTGAGATCAAGCCTACAGTCCTGAACCTAATTAAACACTTTCATAGCCTTCCTAGGGAAGACCCTTTCAGCCACCTTGAAGAGCTAACTCTTCTTGCACAGAAAACCCGTTCCCGAAATGTGCAAGAAGACATATGGCTGATGCAGCTTTTTCCATTATCTCTTAAAGATAAGGCCGCTTATTGGTTCAGGACCATTGGCCGACCCATCACAACATGGCCTCAACTCAAGAGTGCCTTCCTCAAGAAATTCTTTCCCATAGGTCGTACCAATTCTTTACGAAGATCTATTACGACCTTTCACCAAAAATCTGGTGAAACTTTCCATGATGCTTGGGAAAGATTTCAAGACCTTTTAAGAAGTTGCCCGCACCACGAGATTCCTTTATGGAAGCTTGTGCAAATCTTCTATCACGGATTAGAAGATCAAATCCGACATTTTGTCGACGCCTCGTGTGGCGGCAACTTTTTAAATAAAGATGCAGAAAGTGCCTATGACCTGTTCGAAGAAATGAGTGAAAACTCATTTAATCAAGCTTCCATGAACACATTTTGCAGAACCCAAAACCCACAGTTTGGTGTTCATGAAATAGGCACTCCATCTATCCCGGTTACCCAAGATGATCTTCAATTGATCGCTCAGAAACTCGACCAGATGCATATTAATCAGAAAAAAATTGAGGAAAGACTCGCCACATCAACTCAAGCTCCACACCCACATCTAACCCAACCTAACTTTCCACGAAGAGAAAATTTGCACAATCTCAACACTACCCTTGCTGATTATTTTGAGGTTGCCCATGATTCACTGGGGAATTACAACTATCCAGATCTTAACCCCACTCAAAATATTTCTGCCATCCAGGAGCCCTTTAAAAATTCTTCCAATTGGAAAAATTACCCGAACTACTCTTGGAATAATCAAGTTTCCTCCCAACCATATCATTTTAATGGGTATGGGTCGAATCCAAACTTCCATCCTGGGCCATCCCAACAAGATATCAATGCCCAGATGCTGCGAACCCTGCAGGATATGCAAACAAAAATGACGGAAGTAACCTGCAACATCACAAATCTGAACAATCAGATTGGGGTTACTCCCACGCAAAGACCTGCAGGACTTCTTCCGTCCCAACCCATGCCCAACCCTAATCACCAAGGAAACCATTATACAGGAAGAACTCCACACTATCCGAATCAGCCTCCTCCTAATCCACCACCTCAGCAGCCTCCCAGGTTTCAGCAATCACAGGCCCCCCCACCTCCTCCAATTAATAATCCGACTGCACATGCAGTAACTTTGAGGAGTGGGAAAACCACCACTGACCCTGGGCCTTCACACCAACCTGGTGAAATACCTGTGCAAATTAACTCCCCACCTCCCCATCAGGAATAAAAAGAAATACAAAAATCTCAAGACAAGATTCCTGTCCCTTTCCCACAAGCTCTCTACCCCACCACCAACAAAAAAAAGAAATCTGAGCCCACTACAGAAGAACTCATGGAGCTATTTGGGCAAGTTCATATCAATATTCCTCTCCTAGATGCCATCAAATATATACCTGCTTATGCTAAATTTTTGAAGGAGATTTGTACTCCTAAAAGGCAGGCTAAAAATCTAGGACAGGTGCATCTTTCGGAGACAGTAAGCTATGTCATACAGAGTAAGCTGCCTCCTAAGATGAAAGATCTGGGGGCGCCTTTAATTTCTGTAATTATTGATGACACTACATTTAATCGCGCCATCCTTGATCTTGGTGCCTCAGTTAATATTATTCCCACAAGTTTATTCGAAGAATTTCAGATCGGTGAATTAAAACCCGTCAAGGTTACCCTGCAATTAGCCGATCGATCTATAATCAAACCTCGTGGGATTGCCGAGGATGTTTTAGTCAAGGTCCAGAATTGTGTCTTCCCTGCAGACCTTCTGGTTCTTGACATTGAGGCACCTGAATCATTATTGGACTCCCCAATAATCCTTGGACGCCCCTTTTTGGCCACCGCAAAGGCAAATATCAATTGGCACACAGGCAAAATGGATATTAACTGTGCAAGCCAAACTATCACTTTAGATATTTTTAAATCCTCCAGGAGATTCCATGATGATAACTTCTTAGAGGACTCAGATACTGAAATTTCCAATATGGTAGAGGAGACAATGTTAATAGATACCCTTACCGACCATAATTTCTTTGAGGTCTCTGATTCAGAATCAGTGGTCGGCGAAATATGTGATCTGGAAACTTGTCTTGACCCCAAATTTATTCCTGATACCCCCGTAACCCACCCACTATTCCTGCACCTAATTCTTCCACACTAACTTCCCCCAATCTCCACCATTCCTTCCCCGACTCCTTTCTTTCGGACATGCCACCAACCTGATTTAAAACCATGGCCAGACTCGGGCCACACTTATCATTTTCCATCCAACTTTGATCCCAATGTTATTTCTAATCAATTTTCTAGGGATCTAGAAGAGGATGCCTTTTTTGCGGGCATCCAAGTGTCCAATTATCTACATGATTTTACGTCTTCCGTGCATACCTTCACGCCCGGCTGAATGGCGTAAAAGATAGCACTGGATGGGAGGTAACCCATCATTTTTTCTTGCTTTCCCTTTTTTCTTCTTTTTCCAGGTTTTGTTCCTCCTAAACCTGACCGTTCTTCACTAAGGTTATCCCTTTTCCCTAATAATGCATGAGGACATGGCATATCTTAAGCATAGGGGGGTGTTTCTAAATTTTGCGATCGATTTAGGATTTTCAAAACCTAAAAACATGCATTTTTGTTTAATTTATTTCCTTCTTGCATCCCCAAAAATAAAAAAATAGAAATAAATAAAAAATAAAAATAAAAATGTTCAAAACTTTTTGAGGAAAATTTTGAAATTGGGACTAAGGTCAAAAAATTCACTTTTGGTACAATGGGATTTAATCTTTAACACACTAAGGATGAGGATATGGATCTGATCATTAGAATTCCAGGGTCTATTTTAGACTAGATCAGATATCCTTCTATAAAATTCCACCTGAACTCATGATAGTTCAGGTGACTTGATCCTATTTTGTAATATGGAAACTATTTGACTTAGCCTCTGATTCAAAAACTTGCATGTTTTGAGAAACCTCTTGTGTCACTCTTCACACACAAGCCAACACTTAAAAATAACTAAAAATTTGAAAACCTCCCTTGTTTGGACTTAGTAAAAGTCTGAAATAGATCATTGGTTTCAGTTCCCACCTCCGAGAAGAAGGAAAATGCCTCCTTTGAGGACGCGATGTCAACATGTTACCCCCTCGGCATTGCTCCATATCTATATTTCATATCTTTAGACAGAGCATTAAAGCGCATTTTAGCAGCCCAAGTGTCTTGGACGGTGCTCTACCTATAGTGTCGGAGCAAGAGCTTGAGTTTGCTTGGAGCGCCCCTTTTCACCGCATCGTGTTTTGGGGTTGTGAGCTCCTGGGTGGTGTCATGGACAGTGCTATCCCGAAGTACTGGCGCCAGAGCCCCCTCGAGGAATGGTAACGGGAATGATGATCCCGACACATCTGTTGTAAGACTAAGCTAAAAATAAGCATGGGGGAGAAAAAAAAAGTAATAATAAATAAATTAACATGCCTTATAAATGTTGGCTTTTCACAAGCACAGACACAAGGTTTTAAAGGATTTTGCAAGTTGCGAATCAGATTCATGAGCCAAAAAAATCCTAAAAACAAATATTTCAAGTCATCTGAATTAACAAGGGGTAATTTGAGAATTTTCTGGAGGATATATTGATCCCGTTCTGTCTAATGGTTGAATCCAAAAACAAATCCGGATGTTTATCTTTAACAAATCCGGATGTTTATCTTTAACAAATCCCGTACCTCCAGTATTTTAATCTACCAAGGTCCATTAATCTCTTTTTCTCCTCAAAAGTCGAAAAAATTAGATTTCCCAAAAATTTCGTTTTAAGTTTTGCTAAGAGACTAGCAAAAGATAAGCATGGGGTGTGATAAATGCCAGTTTATTATCATTCTTATGCATTAAAACAAACCTAGCTCTTAGGATTTTACTCCGCAAACGGGTTTTTGGGCTACATTTAGGCGTAAAATAGGTTAGGCATGCATTGCATTTTTTATTATCTTTTTATTATGTTTTTGTGAGTGTTAGGGACGAACAGATATATAGATCCCTAAAATCCTAGCACCCAAGAAGGCAAATGGTGAAGGAGAAGCCCAGACTATCTGGAACTCAGCCTGATCCAGCTCACCTCAGCTTGATCTAGCTCACCTTAGCTTGATCCAGCTCACCTCAGCTTGATCCAGCTCACTGCAGCTGGAACCTAGCTTACTTGAACTAGGGTTAGCTCATCCCAGCTCCATTCAGCTAATCTCAGCTGGATGGCAGCTCAAGAGAGTTCACCTTAGCTCACCCTAGCTGAAGTCAGCTCAGAT
Source organism: Thalassia testudinum (assembly GCA_037157565.1). NCBI lineage: Eukaryota > Viridiplantae > Streptophyta > Magnoliopsida > Alismatales > Hydrocharitaceae > Thalassia > Thalassia testudinum. The sequence continues at coordinate 2,564,024 of JAZHRO010000028.1, forward strand.
CTAGCTCAACTTACCTGAGTCTAGCTCATCTCAGCTCCCACTAGTCCACAGGGAGCTCTAGCATGCTCAGCTAAGTTGACAGGAGTTCACCCCAGCTCAGATCCAGCTACATCCAGCTCCACTCAGCTCCAGCCAGCTGAAGAAGAACTCATCCCAGCTCAGGAAGCTCAAGTTCAGCTACCGGGGACTCAGCTTAGCTCAACTCAGTTGAGCTAAGCTACCTTAGCTGCCTCAACCAGCTTGATTCTCCTTGGGAGCACCAGACCTAGCTCACCTCAGCTCATTTTGGTAGAAGCTAGCTCACTTTACCTTGGCTTAGCAACTAGCAAAGAACTAGAAAGCTAAGCTAGCTAGAGTAGCCCCATGGCAGCCTCTTCAGTAGCATCCAGCTCCGGCTCTAGCTCCAGACTTCTCCTCCTCAGCTCCTTCCTCCAAACCCTAGCTCCATTACCTTCTCCTGTACTCCACCTTTAGCTAAGCTAGCTTAGATTATTTTAGCTTAGCTTAGCTTAGCTAACAACCAGCTCCTTGGCCATCCATTACCTTCAAAATCAACCCTTGCTAGCTCCACCAACTCAACCTACCTAAGCTAGCTACCCTACACAATGTGGCGCCACCTCTTAGCCATCCCTTCACCCCACTATCTCCACCAAAAGACACCTAAAGTTGGCGCCAAAAACCACCCCTAACCACCTCTATATTGGCGCCACTTTCAGCCCCTTCATCCACCCTACACCTACCCACATAACCCATCCTAGCCATCCACATACCCCCCTTCTAGAATCCTAAGGTGGCGGCATCTAATAGCCTTCTAGAAGGCCCATTTTGGCGCCAACATCAAGGGGTGTCAACCCCCATAACTACCCCCTTGGTGTCTCTTAAGGTGGCGCCAAACACCCTTGGCCATTGGATCCTTAACCACCTCCATCATTCCATCTTGGCCCTCCATTTCAAGGGACACTTTAGCCCCCTTCCTATTCTATTAAAACCCACCACCTACAACCATTTGAGATCATCCTCCATTAGTGTATTTTTCTACCTACATCCACCTATACCTACGCCCAAGGAGAAGGAGTAGAGAAGGAGATTAAAGGGGCACATCACCAGCCCTTTTGGTGCCTTCTTCTCCCCACTCTCTTCAACTTGGGCCACGCCAAGGAGGGGAACTCTTCCACTTCAAGGAGGACGGCCAGGCAAGGGAGAAGGACCTAGGGTGGACGTCCACCCTTGGAGAGAAGCATAGGGCACGCCCCCTTAGGGCTTGCCTTGGAGGACATCACCTTGGCGGAGCACTGCAAGGAAGGAGTTGAAGGACTCTTTTCAAGATTGGGAGCCACCAACCTTGGAGCAAGAAGCCCTCTTCTTCACCATCTATCTAGAGGATTTGTGTTTTCTTTTCTTTATTTGAATTTTCTAGTAGTAGAAGCTTTCCTCTACTAGGCCTTTTTGTAAAACACTTTTTCAATTATCTAGTTGCCTTCTTTGAAATTTCTTGTTTACATTTCTATTTGCTTGTTTTTAGCATTCCCCACTCCCTCTCCCTAATTATTCTAGGCCTCGACTTGCCTAGAGTGAGCTTAGGGAGAGGCTCTACTTGCCACTTAGAAGTAGTATTTTAAATTGAAGTGTAAATCACCTTCCTGCCACCATTTCGCATGTTGTCTTAATTCAAAAACAAAAAAGAAAATGATATATTGAAAAATGCCAAAAAGAAAGTTGAGATTGTATTCCAAGCAAGAGAATCACAATTTTGCAAACATTTGGCCTCCTTGGACGACCCTAGATACTCTCCTATCTAGGAATATAAATTTAAGAGTTGATCGATTTCACGCGTTACAACGACGTATTTAACAAATCGCGTGAAATCGCTGTCAGGCCTAACCCTGGAGAACAAGACTATGATTACTATCGTTCCCAGAGCTACAATGATTATAGATCTCCACCCTTTGATGATCAACCTAACCCGATCTACAATCAAGAAGGATATGTTGACTATAACACCTGCCCTCCCCAGTATTCCACTGAATATAGGTCACCACTATTCTTTGAACAACCCGAGATGACCTACTATCAGGGAGGAACCTAAGAACCTCAATATCTTGACTCCCCTATAATGAACCCAAACCCACCCAACCCTGAACAGAACCATTTGGTTCAGGTGAACTAGGTCCAAGACAAGGTGTTGGCTAACTTGAGGAACACCATCCAATCTTTAGAGGCTCAGCCAATACCATGCATTGAATCATTGGAGCCTATGATAAAAATGATTAATGAGCTTAGTAGCTATTTATTGGATTTGCTCCAACATGTTAGGGATAGGGGCCTGAGTGAGTTTCTACTTGGGAAATTGTCGAGGTTGAGGATGAAATTCGTGGTTGGCTTAGTCCAATCTTGGGATGATTCCCAAGATGAACCCCCTTCAGGAGAGCCAATGTCTGAACCTGCTCAGGCACCTGTCGGGGGGATAAATGTTCTGAGACCGGGGATGACCAGATTGGGCTAGAGCAACCCATTGAGAATGAATCGATTGCTTCACCCGAGATCCCCAAGCCAGGGAATGACGAAAAATATGTCTCCATGGACCATGAAATGACATATGATTTTGAGACATATATAAATGAGGATCATGAATTCTTTGATTCTGAGGATGAAGATCTCTTAGTGAAGTCTCACGTGAGCACAAGGAAGATGATTTTAGTGAGACAAATGGGCTTGAGGAATCTGGTGAACCATTTGATAGCCCAATCATTGAAGAGTATGATCATGTTGGTTCATAGAGGAGCTCCGTGGCTAGTGAGAAATTCAGGACCCCTTTTCTTTTAATAAAGCAAAGTTGATGGCGAGGGTGGCGAGAGAGTGGCGACGGGTGACGGGAGGAGAAGGTGAGGGTGCGGCTAGGGTTGGGGATGAGGGTGACTGGAAAACTTGGAGATTGAGAAATTGGCGAAGGAGGGAGAGGAGATGGCAAACTTATGAGGGTGGGGCAACCAGATTTGTTTTGAGAGAGGGCTGGAGGAGGACGAACTGAGAGGTTTTGTGCTACAGGTGCAGACGAAGAGGGCATATGGCAGTGGTGTGCAAAAATCCCCTTGTCTATTTGGCATGTGGGGGAGACGGTCACAAACATGATTCATGCACAAGGGTGAGGCTGCAATGTATGAAGATGAATCCTTCATGCCCGAGACAGGATGTTCTGAAGGAGCCTTGGCCGCCCCTGCCGTTGGCACAAGTTGGCCACACGATTGATGTGGAGATCCCCTTCTCTGAGGATATTCTTTCTATGGAGATGATGCTTAGGGGTGCTTTGATCGGCGAAGTTATGATTGGCAATCCTTCTATTGAAAGGTTCCATCGACTGGTGAGTTCCTTATCCCTTGTCTCATCAAGCTGGAAGATTGTTGTGCTATCCCAAACCCACTTCCTTGTTTTTGGTCTGGGGATGATAGATGTGGAAAGGCTACGCTTTTGCTTGAGTACCTTTGAGAACATCAGTGTGCTGTGGAGGTTGGTCTCCCCCTTTGATGGGGCACTCCCTAATCGTCGTCCTCAGAGATTGGGTACTAGGTGGGTGACAATTGCGATCAAGGGATTGCCTCTGCATTTGAGATCTAGAGGGGTGGTTTCCAAGATGATTGCAGGTTTTGCATCTATTAGTGATGATATTGGGATTACAATCAGGGAAGGTGATGCCCGTCTACTACAAGTCGAGGGTGAGGTTTTTAGGAGTGGGTCACTACCTGATAAAATCATCCTCAAGTGTGGGGGTTGTTCATGGCTTATTCGCCTATCAGTGGTAGGGCAAGAATTTATATTACCAGAACTGGGTCAGGATAAGATGCCTGTTGATAGGTCTGGAGAGAAACAATAGGAGGAACTGGAGGGTCGTAAGTCCTCAGATGATGCACCTGAGCCAAAGAAGAGGAAAGACTGCTACAAGGATGTCTCAGAATGGGGTCAGATGATTCTGGTTGATGACACTGTCATGGGGAGTGCTAACCAAATACATGAGGACCCTGGCAAATCCACCAATTGTAAGGAGGTGAATTTGGGGGAGGAAATAGAAGGAAGTAGTGGAAGAAGTGTCCTTAAGGATGTGAATCAAAGGCCATTCCCTACACCTGAAGATTTGAAATTTGGGAAAGGGACTAGCCAGAAGAAGGGGGTTGGGTGTTCTCCTTACATGCTTAGAAGGCAAAGGAAGGAGAACTTGAGTCCCATAGAGGAGGAAACTGTTGCAAACTCCATCATGGTTGAATATGCAAAAAATTTGGCTCAAGGGGATCAGCATGTAAGGGATGAGAGTCTCAGCGTGGAATGTGTGTGGGTTTCACAACAAAGTGAGAAGGGCTTCCCTTATCAGATATCTGCGGGAGTGGGAGATTGATGGTGCTCTTATTCAAGAGACACACTTGGATGATGAAAATGGCCATGTCTGGGACACTCTGAGACAATCTGGGAGAGCAGACTGTGTGGGGGTGGCCGTAAATGGCAGATCTAGTGGGATGGCAATATGGTGGAAAACATCCAACCTTAAAGTGATTGAAATCCACCGTGACAGACATGTGCTTACTTGTAGATGTCAGAATCTTCAAGGTGATCTGGATTGGTTCATCTCTTGTGTATATGGACCTTGAGCAGCAGCAGGTCGGGTGGAGTTGTGGGAGGACCTGTCAGTAGTGCAACAGAAGGTCCAAGAGGTGCCATGGCTTATTGGCGAAGACTTCAATTTCTCCTTGTCAAGTGGGGACAGACCTGGTGGCAGTACTGACGGTGCAATGGCAGGGTTTCAACTGACTGTGCAGAGCTTGGGCATCACTGAATACCCTATCAGTAGGGTTGAGTTTACTTGGAGAAATGGCAGTGGGCTCTTATCTAAGTTGGACAGTTTTTTTGGCAACCCCAGTCTCCTGGAGAGGTTCCATTTGTCATTTTCCATGAGCCTTGATAGTCCATTCTTTGATCACACACCAATTGTGTGGGATTGTGGGGTGAGCGCAGATGTTGGTTCATACTTCAAACTCAAAAAGTCATGGTTCAGAGAAGAGGGGTTTAAAGACATGCTATCCAGTTGGTCGCAAAATAAGAATGTAACAGGCTCGGCTACATAGAAACTTGCATTAAAGCTAGTAGATATGCATACTATGCTAAAGGAATATAGGCAGATAGTGATGGCTATCATGGAGCAGAAGAGAGCTGAGGCACTGGCTGAGGTCCAAAGGCTTGACTTGAAGGAATGCATGGTGGCTCTAAGTACCCAGGAGTAGGAACTAAGGAAATTTTGTCAAGAGGTCATTGGTGAGGAGGATTTAAAGAAAGAGATGGATTGGCTTGAAAGGTCTAGACAATTGTGACTCAAGGAAGGGGATGCCAACACGAAATTCTTCCATCTTACTGCCAGTGCTAGAAGAAGATTCAACCTCATCTCCTCAATCAAAGTGGGTAAGAGAACCATTACCTCCACTCGTGAGATAAGAATTGAAGCTGCCTGTTACTTTAAAGAAACAACTAAGGCTGCACCAAGAGGCTCCTGGAGGATGGCTTCGACTGCTTTCCCATGTGTTGCAAGACCTGGTTATGCCTGTCCAGTCTGCGTTCTTACCCGGGAGGTCACTGCAGGAATCATTCATTATGGCTCAAGAAATGGTGATGGGATGGCATAGGCAAAAATACAAGGCCTTCCAATGGAAGATACATTTTTCTAGAGCTTATGACTCAATTTCCTACTTGTACCTATAGGAAATTCTTAAAAGGAGAAAATTCCCCCCTCTTTGGATACAATGGGTGAAATGGTGCATCACGACTGCCTCCTATTCCCCTTTAATAAATGAGAAGCCATGTAGAGCCTGGATCTAGCCTCAGTGTGGGGTGCGGCAAGGTTGCCCCTTAGCCCCATTGATCTTTAATTTTGCGGTGGAGACTTTGGCAAGATATGCTTGCAAGTTGGCAGTAGATGAGATGATAAGGGGATATTCGATGACAAATAGAAGGGCTTTGGCCCCCATTCTTCAGTATGTGGACGATTGTTTTTTTTGTGGAAGGTGGGAAGAGGGAAGCACAGGCGCTATATTATATGGTCAACATATTCGGTGAAATTTCTAGGTTGAAATTAAATGGAAGTAAGTCCTCCTTGGCCTGGTTTGGTATGAATGGTACAGACTAGTGTGACATTTCCATCATCCTAGGCATGCCAGTGATATCACTGCTAGTCAAATACTTGGGGCTACCATTGAAGTTCACAAAAATGAAGAAAACTGATTGGAATTTTCTCTTTGAGAAGGTGGCTACGAAGTTAGAAGGCTGGAGCAGTCGTTACTTATCAAAAGGGGGGAGGTTTATCGTATTAAATTTAGTTATCACATCCATTCCAATTTTCTTCTTCTTTGTCCTCTGAGCTCCAAAGTCTATTTGGAAAACTTGGTTTTAGCTCTTGAGGAGCATCCCGGGTGTGGGACAAGCTTATCTTAAGCTTTGGAGAGGGAGAGAGGAGAAGGAAGGGATAAAGAAGAAGTGGTGGTCGGAGGGCTATATATAGGTGTAGATTGAAGGGGGCAAATGGGTCATTTCATCTTAAATCATTAATTCAGGGCCTTTAGTAATGGATTTATCCGTCACTAAAGGTCTAAACGTGGCCGATGTGCGCGTGCCACGCGCACCTCCCCGCCTTCCGCGCCTAAACGCACCCGTGCACGTTTGGGTGATCTTAGCCATCCGATCGTGAGATCGGATGGTCGAGATCGATCCTCGCAGTGCCTGTTCAAAATGCCTATACTACGTGCCCACGTGCGATAAGGCGTGCTGATGCACGTCATCGCACACATACGCGATCGAAGAATCCTCCGCACGCCACGTCTCCTTCCCTCGGCCACCCGATCTTCATCTGATGGCCGAATTGCACCTGCGTTCTCACCCTTCTAGATTGAGGCGCTCAGTGCGGCTCGATCGCACGACCCCTCGCTCGCCCACAAGGGTGCGATTGCTGCGCTGAGGCCTCCACTTTGTCGCTTGGAGGGATTAGGCATGCGCAATCTGCGGCCGTTAGGTAGGCATCCAAAGGTGGATATTCGTCGAGCGAGTGAAGAAGAAAAGCAGAGGTGGGCCCTTGGGGCCGGTTGGGCGACTGAGATGGCGCCACGTGGAGCCATCTCAGCCATCCATCTTCTGAGTATTGTAGACAGTGCCACGGGTGCCGGATTGGATCGATTTTCACATCATTAGGCTACGATCATCGATCCAAACCCATCCGTGTGGTTGGATTTATTGTCTGAAGTGTGGATTGGCACCATCTTGGCCCTTGATCTTTAGGGTTTCTCGATCTCTATTTGGTGCTACGGATGTCCGATCAGGGCAATCTTGGAGTCGTTGAACTCCAATCGTCACCTTGATCAGATCCATATGGTCGGATCTTCTATCCAAGGCCCCGATTAACAAGTTGCCCTATCCCTGGCCAAAATAGGAGGCAATTAGTATACAATTTATACAACTTGACCTAAATGCATGATTATGCATGTTATGCAATATTTACAATGTATGATTCTAATATGACACTAAAAACATGCATTAATAGACATTTTAGGTTAATCAAATGTATGCACATCGGTCGCAATGAGAAGGATGTGGTGTCGAGGAGTGTGCTGTCACCACGCTCGTCGAGAGGAAACACGATCATAGTCGGATGGCTCACAGTGGCAGAGTCAGTGAGGATGTGGCGAGATGTAGTGGTGGTGTGACACCTTGTAGAGACGAGATGCAGTGGCGAATTGAGCATGTAGTAGCTGAAGTGGTGGTGGCGTGGAGGTTGCTGTGGTGAACGCAGTCAATGACGAGGCGTCACTGTTGCGATGTCGATGCTGTCACCACTAACTGCGGTGATGAATTTGTCGTGGGCGAGACACGGTGGTGATCGTGGCCGTCGATGGTGGAGCACGATTGGTGGTTGCTGGTGGCACACGGTGGAGAGGTTGCCTCTTTGTTGGTTGCCCGTGGGGAGGAGATGTGGAGAGGGGGGCTTCCTCCCCATGGAGGAGAGATGATCCTTCCAACCGCCTCCTTCCCTGTTTATAAAGATAGGAAGACAAATAATCAAATTGATAGAGAGATTTGAGGGAGAGAGGGATAGGAAGGTTCTCTTTATTTGTTTCCTTTTTTCTTTCCTTCCCTTTTCTTTTGTACGTGACTTTCAAAAACTTGATAGGGAACATTTTAATTAAGAGAGAGTCAACTCCTTCCCAAAATTGGAGATGGGAAGTGAAGAACTCTTACCTTTCTTACATGTTACAAATTAAATATCTAAAAATAGCATCCCAAATTGAGGTATGATTCCATCCAAATTGCTCCTTCCATAATGACTCAAATTGATTAAGATGTAATGCATGAAATAATAATTATAAAGCTTACATAATTTTGTCAATATCATGCATGCTTTAAATTGCATTTACTTCCTAATAATAATGTACTTAGGTACTAAATTAATCCACTAAATTGGACCTATCAATTGGGTAATGGATCTTTTAAAAAAACCAATAGACATTTTTAGTTTGTTGAATAGAAGCATTGCTTCTTTTCTTGAACCCTTGATCAGTTAGTTAGGGAGTCGGGCAAACTATCTTCCATTAGCTCCACTAAATATTTGTGAGGTGAAAGGGAGTGTCTTCTGGTGCACTAAGTCTAGTGCAAGGACTGTTAAGTTTTGGATAATTGGATGATAATACCTTAAAGTTAAGCATAGTTTTTGCTCTCAGTTCTTGCTTGCGATTGTTGTTGTGAGAATTCTTGAGAGCCACCAAATAAGGCAATTACACAGAGATCAAGTTCTAATAAAACTGACTAAGGTGGATGATCTCAACCATCTTTTATGGAATGCTCGGCTAAAGGAGGGTATTAGTGCCACAGGTCTAAAGTATGTTGTCCTATCCATCCCACTCAGGTGCCGAGAGCAGGTACTTCCACCAAATAAGCCACAAAATATCCTCTTAACATCACCATCCCAAATAATGCCTCATGAATAAAAGTTTGTGTTGTGCTATGTTGAGTTGTGTTGGTAGTTATAAAAGGAAAAAAGAAAAAGAAGAAAAGAAAAAAAAAAAGAGAGAAAGAAAAATATAGAAAGAAAAAGAGAAGAAAAGAAAAAGTGTTCATAGTTATATCTTAGTGTTGATTTCATCACGTGTCAAGGTCATTGAGGCAAAAATACCCATTGCGATCCACCAAACATGACTCATACCTAGCTTTTCAGTATTTTTGATTGCCCGAATACTGGCTGAGAAATTCTGACTTAGTTATAGTATTATTAGGACTCTAATTAAAGTGTGAATGCCATGTGAGGCCACCAAATATTGAATGCATTTACAAAATCCGATGAGATAGTGAGCTGAAAAAGGAAAAGAAAAAAAGAGTGAGAGCAAAGGAATGCTAAGAGAGCACAATTTTTAACCTCTCTCTAGGTTGACTTGTTTGTTAGTCTAGAGATTTAGAGTCTATAGTACTAGATTAACTGTAGCACCAAATGAGTGTGAGCCACCAAATATGAATCTATTTGACTCTGACATCTTCTACCTAAGCCAAAAAGTCGAGGTCAAATCATAAGTTATTTTGTACTTTGTCCCCAAAGGAAAAAGTTGCCTATCCTAATAGAATTTTTACTAATTGTTAAGTATGAACTTTATATGTGGGTTGGCTTTTCACTTGGATTCGTTGCTTAAGCTACTATCACTTCATTTTCACATTTGTCAAGATCTCAAAATTTTTGGAATAAGGAAAGAAGAAATCTTTTGTCACTCCCATGATAGCATGCATGATACACCTTACATTCACTTTTCACTTTTGGTAGGGACTAGCAAAATTTAGGCATGGGGTATTTGATGAGTCCAATTTATTGGATATTTAGTTAGCCTAAGTACGTTTGAAACATGTCTCATTGATTGTAATTATTCAGAACCAAGTTTTAGTTTATCTTAATTATAAATATTTTGTTACAACTTGATGCATACATCTTTTTAGGATATGAACAGGTGCACGCTTGCAAATTCTCCAAATCCACCGCCTATGCGTGGCTTCCTCGCTGTCGGTCGAGCCTCCTCTCACGCATACGTGGTGACAGCACGAGCACCACCACCCTCCAACAACATTTTCCACCATAACCTATCCCATACCCTTCAACCACCCAAGTAAATTCCATTTCCACCATGCAATAAATTCCACATCCACCTAAATTTATCCCCTCACCCACCAAAATTCCCACTGAAATTCCACCACCAAATCTAATTTAATAAATCCACCAAAAATATCCAAACAAACCAAATCTCACCAACATTCCATCAACATCCCTCATATCTCATCCAACAACCCCACGTAATCCACCTAACGCCACCTACCCATGCCCATCTCTATAAAACCATGCACTCTCTCTACTCGAGTGCCTCCCCCTTCGGGGATCTTCCTCATCCACACACCGCCCACACGGTGGCCAGAACTTGCACTGTGGAACCTGGCATGCATCGTGGCCTATAGCGTGCTCCACCTCCCATGACCACGATGTGCCTAGTGGTAATGTGCACACCATCACCGCTCCACCTCCCACAGACCGCAACCCACTGTTGGACGGGATTTCTACGCTAAAAGTTTGAGTTTGAAAACCCTGTCATTGTAGTTGCGAAAAAATCCATCAAACAGATAATTTAACCAAAACTCTGGTGCCCAGGTTTAACACAGGAAGTGAATGTTTGATTAAAAATCACGTTGGATTTATTATCACAGAAGCAGATTAGCTAGTTGAAATTAATCTACTAGCTATTCTACTTGAAAAATAATTAATAGAAGAGAGAGAAAGAATAATACAAATAAAGAAAAAATAGAAAGAGAATGAACAAGAATTTTATAACAATAGGTGCATGTCCATTACAACTATGTGCTACACTAGAAGGAAATCTACACTATATAGTGATAGAAGAGAAAGGGATGAGAAATTGTCCTCCTCGACGGCTGCTTAGAAGACAAGTTGCGTTGACGGGGCACTCGGATGAGGGTGGTGAGATGCTGGATGAAAGAGGACGAAGATGGAGGACAGAGGATGGAGCTAGGCGACGTCGCAGTGGGATCCACTTCCTGAATGGCTGCTAGAGGACAACAGTGGGATGCTCCACGAATGGGGTTGAGAAGATGGAAGAATTATCTTTTTAACTCTAATGGAGCATCCTGGGTTTGGGACGAGCTCGTAGAGCTTTGGAGGGGGTGGGAGAAGAAGAGAAGGGATGAAGAACGAGATGGTAGGGGTGGCCTTATATAGTTGCAGGAATGGGGGCATAAAGGTCATTTCAAAGCTTTACAAAATAAATGCTGACGGATATAAACGTCACTAAAGACCCACAACGTTAAAGTGCGCATGCACCCTTGCCTCTTCGCCTTCAGCCGCTGAGCCCTTCATCTCACTCGATTGATCACAGTTGTCCGACCAAGAGATCGGATAGCTAAAGAGTACTGAAGCCGCTTCACCTTCGAGCGTTTAGCGTGCACGTGTGCAATTGCATGTGCGATCATGCGTCATTGCATGCTTACGTGTTGCACTTCCATCTGGTGCACCCTGTAGCCCCATGTCGCATTCGCATCCACCGTTCGCTTCTGATTTGACGGTTGAATTGAGTGTAGCACACTCTTTAGCGAATTAATTTTGCACAGCATGCCTCGAATGCATGCCGTTCTTTCACGATAAAGCTCTCAATTGCTGTGCTGAGGGGCTATTTTGGTCGCGTTTTTGATTTCCTCTAGTGCTCCAACTGTGGAGATTAATCTGATCTTTGTGAAGAAGGAGGGCTGTGGTGACGGCTGTGGTGATGTGGGCGGCTAGGATGGCACCACGTGGCACCATCTAAGCCATCCATCTTCTTTCACTTGTAGGTGGTGCCACGGATGTCGAATTGGATCAATTTTCACATCATTGAACTGCGATCGTCGATTCGAACTCATTCATGCAGTTGGATTTGTCATCCGAGGTACAGATTTTACACCACGTTGCCTCTTGACCTCTGATCTTTCTCAAATTTGATGCTACGGAAGTTCGATCGGGGCAATCTTGGAGGTGTTGGACTCCGATTGTCACCTTGATTAGATCCGTACGGTTGATCTTCAATCTGAGGCCCCAAAATGATCTTGCCCTGTCCCTTAACCACAAAAAAGGAAAATTAACCTATAATTTATGCAATCTAACATAAATGCATGATGATGCATGTTATACAATATTTATAATGTTGAATGCCTCTATGACACTAGAAACATGCATAAATAGGAATTTTAGGCTAATTAGATGTGTGCACATCACCCAACTACGATCATCACCAATGCCACCTTCTCGAATCCATCACCGATGTTCACGACCACCTGCAGCCATGCGTAGCCATGTAAAGCCCTCCTTTCTATTCTCCGTATCCTTTGTTTTCTTCCTCATCTTCTTCTCCTGCTACTTGTAAAGAAACCCATAGACCATCGACACCTTCACTCACACATACGACCATCCGACCACCTACCCTTGCTGTGGCCACCACCGGCGACCTCCCAACATCTCCCATCGACGTTTGCCCACCATTGAACACCACCAGCCTACTCAACCTTCCAGGAGTTCCATCCAGTGGTAACTCCATTAGGCCAACCTCCTTGTCTTCCAACCATGTCAGGCTGTGCTAAGATCATCAATGCAAAGCCTATGCTCCAGAGCATCTCCATCAATCTCGCCATTGTCGGGGACCTTTCCAAGCATGCATGGTTTTCCTCCCTTTGATTCCCTTGTTTCTTAGCACATTAGTTGCAATGACCATGTGGACATTTGGTTGAAGAAGTTGAGTTTTGGTTAATATATTTGTTTATTGCATTTTGCACTCACGCCCTCGCATTTTATCTCTGTGGCTCACAATCCCTCATGTCTCTCTCTTTCGCAATACCATCCATCTCTAATGGACTTGATGGAATGAATTTAATGAACATTTATGTGCATGAACTTTCTTTACAAATTTGGAAATGTAAATGCTAGATATTATGAGTTTATTTGGGCTCGATCCTCCTTGCGGATATGACATAACTAACGAATGTGGTTAGATTTCATTTAAGTTTTAATAGTCGATTTTCCACCACAAAAACATTACAACGACATGACACTTCATGTTTAGATTTTAGCGAAAGTGAAGATCGATTCATCACTAGGAGACTTGGTGTGTGTTATTACATGTGTGTGCAAGGTTTAATCATTGAAATCGCTCCATTGGCGAACCTAGGTGCTAGCAACCAGCTAGCGGCTAGTGACACGTAGCAAAGGCAACTCCAAGTGAGGTTCAGGTGCTCCTAACTGGTCAAAGGTTAGTTCAGAATAGTTAAGGCTTATCTTAATCTATTTTGGTTGATTAGAGGGTTAAAAGATCTCTAATTCTTGAGTTCTTCGACTCTACAAAATTGTAGCATCATGTAGTATGTGTTGGTTATCATCCTCAATCTTTTCACCTATTTTACACTACTAAACTTTAAAATGCATCTTAATGTGTGCTTAGTCTCATTTTTGTGCAATTGACCTAATGATGTGTTCCTACATCAGGTGTGGAGAATGAAACCCTAGTGATGGTAACACCATCATTCATCATAACTAGCTTAAATTAGTTAGAATCAAGTGACAAATGCTCCTGAATAATTGCTTGAGGACAGTAATTCCACTTAAATCCATTTTAAGAAGAAAATAATAAAAGGGTTAATTCTGCAGTTTTAACATAACATCATAAATGTAGAGTAACCATGGTGTCACTCAAGGGTTATTTAGAGGTGAAATGGGCATTAAAGTCCAAGAAATGGGTCAACACAGACAGAAACAGGGTTTCATGCATTCCGAGAACCAAAACAAAACATAAAACCCTAATTTCAGACTTGCTAAAATTGAAGAGGTTCTAGTTAGCATAAAATTCATCTAAACCTCCTAAAATTCATAGAAAAATATTCTAAGAGGTTTGGTACCCTTGGTTTGACCATCTGAACCTATTTTGACCTTGAATAGAGTTTCAGATGGAATTTTACCCTAATTTGGGCTTCTATGCAAATTTCTCAATAAAATGTGGTCAAAACTGAAATAAAAGTTCACCATTAGATTCCTTGGGTCTAAGTTAGGTTAGCACCAAAATTTGGACCCAATCAAAGTCCATCTTGACCTAGTTTGTAATTTAGTCCCTAAGATCTCTATTTCTCTCACTTAAACCCCTAACTTTCGATTTTATTGCAAATGAGTCGCCAACTTTGTCATATTGCTTGGATTTTAGTCTCTGCCACCATTGTTAGGTCAATCAACCTATAGATGAGCTTTGACTTGATCAAAACCTCATCAAATCAACTTCGAATCCCACCACATTTGGTGGGATTGGTGTTCACATTGAAGAGAATCATCTGATTAGCATCATAGACATTGATTCGTTGTAGAAAGCCCAATGGCGCTCATGAAATCCGTGAGTTTCTTGATTCCAAGTTGAAGCCCAATTGAGCTTCTTTCCTCGATTCAAGCTTGGTTCTGAGCTTAATAAAAGCTCGTGATGATCCTAGTGTTCTCTTTAGTCCGATTTGGCCAAAAATTCTTCTTCCTTCTCTTCCTCTGGCCACCTCTGCCGTGACTTCGGTGAGCTCCTCGATCTCTGTCATCGCCCTCTGCCACGTACAATAGGCAGAGGGTACATCTTCCCCAACTTCATCCGCATCTAGTGCAGATTAACTAGCATCGCCTACCCCCTTCCTCCTCGCCGTCTCTCCCACAGTAGAATTCATCATCTTCGACATTGGCCAATCACAGATGGTGCCATTCCTCCCCTTTCGTCCCTTAGATTAGGACAATCTCTCCTTCTTCTTCTTTAGGTTAGAATCCACTCCTTAACTCTTCAAGTCGACCACAATATCACTGCCTTCCCCTTTGATCAATGGGTTTTGATGAAGAAATCAGGGTTTCAAGAACCCATCGTCGTACCTCGCAAAATGCGTTATCAAATACAATTTATAATCGGACCTCCAAGGGAGTCCCAGGTCGAACACAGGGAGGAGACATTTACTTTGGTTGAAATCCGCATTTCATTTTGTTTCTTTTTGGTGTTTTAGGGTTTTGTTATTTTTTTGCTTTTGTTTTTATAGAAGAAGTGATGTGCATACATCTGAATAGCCAAAAATATCTATTAATGCATGTTCTTAGTATCATATTGGCATCATGCAGTGTAAATATTACATAACATGCATAATCATGCATTTAGGTCAAATTGTACAAATTGTATAATAATTTCTTCTTTTTGGTGGCCAGGGACAAGGTGACTTTGAATCGGGGCCTCGGACTAAAGATCCAACTGTACGGATCAGATCAGGGAAATGATCGGAGTTAAACGACTCCAAGATCGCCTGATAAGACTTCCGTAGCATCATATATAACCCGAGAAAAATCAGATATCATTGCCCAAGATGGTGTCAATCCACACTTTAGATGACAAATTTGACCGTAAGGATGGGTTTGGATCGACGATCGCAGCCCAACGGCGTGAAAATTGGTCCAATCTGACATTCGTGGAACCATTTACAACACACAGAAGATGGACGGCCATGATGGAGCCACGTGGTGCCATCACAGCTGCCCAAACCGGCCACAGCACCTCTTCTTGACCTCTGAAGGTGCGGGCGAGGCAAGATCTCAGCCATTGGATTTTGATCCAATGGCCATGGATGCCTGGCCCTTAAAACATATTCGCGACCATATGTGTAGACACTGCAGTGGTCTTGAGCATGCCTCTCAACCCGTGAGCGCGAGTTCGAATCGCGGCGAGGGGGGCGTAGGTAGCAACGGGCGCACACAATCAAAATTTGGCCGCACGATCCTCATTGAGCTACCATGGAGGTGGCAACGTGGCACGCTAGATGAAGACTACGTTGCACGAGCGTGATGACATGCTTCTGCACATGCCATTGCATGCACAAGCATGCGATGAAGCGTGGGCATTGTGTGTTTAAGCCATCCGATCTTATGATCGGACGACTAAGATGAAAAGAGCATGGGCAAGCGTTGAAGCGTAAGGAGAAGAAGAGGTGCGTGGTGCATGCGCACATGTCGCCCATGTCAGGCCTTTAATGATGGGTAAATTCGTCATTAAAGACCTGACATTAATGGTTTGATGTTAAAATAACCCATATGCCCCCTCAAACCTCATCTATGAAAGGACTTACTCCCTCCACTTCTTCATCCCTTCTTTCACCTCTCTCCATCTCCAAAGCTCTAAAGAAGCTTGTCCCAAACCTGGGATGCTCCTCTAGAGTCAAAATGAAAGTTTTCTCGTCCCCATTCCGGAAGTGGATCCTGCGACGACGACGATGCCTTGCCTCACCCTCGGTTCTTCCTACTTCGTTCTTCATCTTCCGTCTTCATCCTCTCGCTTTCTAGCTGTAATAGTTTCCTGCTTTCTAGCTATAGAATTTCCTGCTTTCTAGTTGTAAAGACATTTTCCAAGCTTATTAAAGTGATTGTTCTCTCTCTCTCTGTGTTTATATCGAGTTCTTTATAATTATCTCACTTTCTAAACAAAAATAACAAAAAAGTATATAACCACTGATTTCAAATCGATGTAGTCTCCCTGTGTTCGACTTGGAATTATTTTGAGTTTTGGTAAATTTATCTATTGACGGATTTCTTCGCAAATTATACTACATCGATGAGTTTTCAAAACTGATTCCCGTTTGCGTACGTTTTCCGCTCCAACATTTTGGCGCCGTTACTGGGGAGGCAACGATTCTCGATTTTCTTTCTGCATTTCGTGCACTTTATTATTTTCTAACTTGCTTTTATTTCTCTTCTATTATTTTGCAGGTACCTCAACAAGGAATCTTCAAGCAGTAGAAAGGAGTAAAGTGCAGTTGAAGGCAATTGTAAGTGCTCTGCTTTCTTCCCCCCTTCATAGATTTCATTCCACAACCTTAATTCATACCCCAATTAACCTAGGTGTTCGCATAAACCCTAGGATTAGTTTGGATGCTTTGATTTCCACCCCCACTCATCTCACCTTCATAAAAAAAAAAAACAAACAAAAAGATACTTCTTGTGGGATAAATCAACATACACACTACATACACCCACATTCAAGGCACATAACCTAACTTGATCTTTATTTACTCAACTGGGATTCCAACCTATGGAACCAATACACGCAAATCAACACATAAGAGAGTAGAAATCAGTCTTGGTTAATCATCTTGTGTGCCTAACTCAGTGGTGCATTTCAGCCAATTGTTTGAGTTGTTTGGGTCTAACTACTTCATTTTAAAATCAACTCATCAAGTAGCTTTCCCCCTAGGGTTTACAATTTAGGTCAATACCAAGCACTCCACTTTACTTTTGATTTCAAAAGGAAAATATCTTCACCCATGTTTGAACATCTGGTTTGCCTCTTGAACTTGATTGAATTTACCTAATTCTAAACCCTAAAAGCTACTTAAGCAAGATTTGAACCTTAAAATCCACTCATCCAAATAATCTTGCTTGAAAACCCTGGTTGTGCATGCACTCACACATATTCAATCAATCATTAAGGGCACAACCCATTTTAAGGGCCCACCACATTCCATAAGCACTGCAATCCTAAGCCTAAGTTAAAATTGATTAGACGTTGGCCTTAAGGACTGATTCGATCTTCACAGCCTAGATTGAGATTGTTCACAATTAACCTCCTTATACTAGCCAATCTGATGGTTAGCTAGGGGAGTAGAATTAAACGATCGTGGCTAGAGGGTACACTAGGAACCAGAGGCGCAAGTCAAAGGAAGAACCTTCTCCCCAGTCCCCCCTTCTAGCTGGTTGGATTGACTGGATACAAGTAGAGTAAATCATCTATCCTTAAGATGGATTCTGATAGTCTGTAGATCCTTAGGCTATCCAACTTAAGGATAGCCTTGTTTTGTTATGTTGTAGGGTTCTTATCCTCAGTCCTTCCGACCTCTTCCTAGCTTATGCTTGGAAGAAGGCCATTGAATCCCCGATTGGAAGGACCATTAGGTCATTCTAGGAGGTGTAGATTGAATTTTGACCAAATTGATCCCATGGCTGATCAACAACCTCCTCTGCCTCAGAATCAATAGGAGATGTTTCAAAGGCAACAAGAACAAATGTAGAGAATGCAAGAATGGTTCTAGAGAATGCAGGGCACGTAGCCCTTGGAGGATTTTTATGATCCTTCAAATTACGGGGAATGTCTCGACGTCCAAATTCCAGCCGTAGACGTTGAAATCAAGCCCCAGGTGTTAAGCCTAATCAAACATTTCCATTGGCTTGTCTTTGAAGACCCGTTTCAGCATTTGGAGGACTTAACTACTTTGGTCCAGACCACCAAAGCGCGAAATGTGAATGAAGAGCAGATGATCACAAGGCTCTTTCCCTACTCTCTTAGGGATAAGGCTGCTCACTGTTATAGAACGATAGGAAGGCCGATAGCAACATGGAATGATCTGAAATTCGCTTTCCTAAAGAAATTCTTCCCAGTCAGGCGTACCAATGCATTAGGGTGGACGATTACTACTTTCGCCCAACGGCCGAGGGAGCAGTTTCATGCTGCTTGGGAGAGATTCCAAGACTTATTGCAGAAGTGTCCACACCACGAGGTGCCGAAATGGCAACTCATGTAAATCTTTTACCATGGGTTGTCTGAGCAACTCAAAAATCACGTGGATGCTTCTTGCGGAGGCAATTTCCTTAACAAAGATGCAGATAGTGAGCATGATTTGTTTGAGGAAATGAGTAAAAATTCAATCAATCATGCCTCCATGGATACTTTTAACCGGTCCCAACAACCCAGATCGAATGTTAATGTGGTCCACGACTCTCATTCATTCGATATGGAGCTGATTTGTAATAAACTAGATAAGGTGGACCTGGTTACCAAAAGGATCGAGGAGTGGATGGCTGGAAACTCTGTGAACAATTTTTGATCCACTCAATCCCAGAATTCGGGATTCCATTCTTCGTGAGCTCCTTCTGGATAGGAGTTCGTGAATCAATTGAATGCGACTCAACCTGTAAGCTAGCATTATTTCAAACCCCACGGGTTCCAAATTGGGGCCTTTGATCCCAGTTTCTCTGATCTCTCCCTTTCTTTCTCTCCATCCTCGCCCTATGATGAAGTCTATGCTGTACAGGAGATCGTTAGGTCAAACCCTTATTCCAATGCTTATAATCCAGGTTGGAGGAACCACCCTAACTTCCCCTGGAAAAACCCAAGGCAGCAGACCCAATTTCGACCTAGCAACTATGCTCCGTAAATACCAATGGTCGGGGTCATTTTATACTCAGCTGCCCCTAAATCAGGTCAATCAGCCAACTTTGAATGCCCATCAACCCGTAGGGTAGGCTGATTTGAACCGTCAGATGGTAGAGATACAAAGATCTATGCTCCAGCTAATGCAGCAAATGAAAACCACACTGGACAACTTGCAAACCAGGTTCATTGCTAATTCCTGTCAACCTGGATCTCTACTATCTCAACTCATACCCAACCCGCGTAATATACAAAATCTGGGCAATCAAGCCCATGGTTACATGAATCAGAGGGACCCACACGCACATGCTCAGGTGGTTGAGTAGGGTCCTTCCTCTTCTACTTCTTCATCAAATCCGAGGTTTCTGGTTAATGAAGCCCCTCTAATCTTTCCTAACCCTCCCCAAGACCCAAACCTGTATGCATTTGCTAACTTTGTTACCTTGAGGAGTGGAAGGAAAACTCAGGACCCACAACTACCTTGTTCTGATCTACCAAATCCTGGAGAGCCTGAGGAGAGAAGGGAGAACTCTAAAGAAGAAATCAAGGCTTAGGAACCTGATTCCAAAGATCTGACTCATGTTCCTTTCTTGAGGCCTTGATTAAACCTAGGAAGAAGAAGCTTGTTGATAGCAACGAGGACTCTTGAATATATTCAAGAATGTCGAAAATAATCTCCCACTCCTCTACGTTATCAAACGCATACCGGCATACAGTAAATTTTTAAAGGATTTATGCACATAGAGGCATAAGTCGAGGGAATCTGTTCCGAGGAAGGTGGTACTCTCTGAGCAGGCTAGTTCTGTTATCCTGCATCACCTTCCTCCGAAAAAGAGAGATCCAGGTGCCCCTTTGATTTCTTGTGTTATCGAAGATTACACCTTTGATAGAGCACTTCTGGATCTAGGTGCATCCATTAATCTAATTTTGACTTCTCTTTACGAGAAGTTCGGATTAGGTGAACCTCAATCAACCTTAGTAACGCTGCAGTTAGTGGACTGTTCGGTCATAAATCCAAGAGGCATTTTTGAGGATGTTATTGTCAAGGTTAAGGACTTCTATTTCCCTGTAGATTTCCTTATCCTTGACATGGATGTACTTGAGAATTTAAGGAACACGCCCATCATTCTGGGGCATCCATTTCTGGCTATTGCTGAGGCCAATATCAACTGAGAGTGGTAGCATGGAAATCACCTTTGGGGATCAAAAATTGAAATTGGATATTTTTAAGGTGATTAACAAGTTTGAGGATTGTGGATTTATAGAGGAACTTAAGGAAGATAACATGAATATTGAGACATGTATGGTTGTTTTTGCAATTGAGAGTTCCTCCTATCTTGATGAATTCGACCCGCAACCCTCTGTGGAAAACCTGCCACATTCTAAAGAGGTTATTGATTTTGTTCACTTTGAACCTCTTCCTTTTGATGAATCTTCATCAGCATCATCCTTACCTTCCATCCTAAACCCGCCCCAGCTCGAACTAAAACCATTGCCTGAGAGTTTGAAATATCAGTTTTTGGGACCTCAAAAGATGCTCCCTGTGATTATCAGTGCTAGATTAACTAAGGAGCAGGAGATTAAATTGATCAAGGTCCTAAAATAACATAAGGAGGCAATTGGTTGGACCATCCATGACCTTAAGGGGATCGAGCCATCTTACTGCAATCACAGAATATTCATGGAAGATGGATCCCGCCCTTCTCACCAGATGCAGAGGAGATTAAACCCTAATATGAGAGAAGTGGTGAAGAAGGAAATAATTAAGTGGCTCGACGCAAGAATCATTTATCTGATCTCAGATAGTTCTTAGGTAAGTCCCGCACAAATTATTCCCAAGAAAGCCGGGATTACTGTTGTGACTAATGAGAAATGAGAATCTGTCACAACTCGTTCAACTTCCTCTTGGAGGGTCTGTATCGATTACAAGAAGTTGAACATAGCCACAAAAAATGATCATTTCCCTTTTCCCTTCATCAATCAAATCCTTAAAAGACTAGTTGGGAAAAAGTACTTCTGTTTCCTAGATGATTACTCGGGATACAATCAAGTCCCTATCCATCCCGAGGATCAGGAAAAAATGACTTTCACCTGTCCCTACGTAACCTTTGCTTTTCGTAGAATGCTATTTGGCTTATGCAATGCACCTATGACTTTTCAAAGGTGTATGCTAGCTATATTCTCTGACATGGTGGGAGAGTTTGTGGAAGTCTTCATGGACGATTTCTCTATGTTTGGAGAATCGTTTGATTCTTGCCTGGCTAATCTTGAAATGATCCTTAAAAGATGCATCAAAATAAGATTGGTCCTTAGCTGGGAGAAGAGTCATTTCATGACACAAGAAGGCATCGTCTTGGGTCATGTAATCTCTGAACGGGGAATTGAAGTTGACAAAGCTAAGGTTGATGCTATCTCCAAACTTCCTCCTCGCACATCTGTCAAACAAATTTGATCATTTCTTGGTTATGTGGGACTCTATAGGAGGTTCATCAAGGACTTCTTTAAGGTTGCTCACCCTCTGAGCAACCTTCTCGCCAAAGATACGCCATTTGATTTCAATAAATCATGCCGTAAGACATTTGATTTTCTTAAAACGGTAGTCACTTGTGCTCTGGTGTTGCAACCACTGGTCTTGACAGCCTCATTTGAGATCATGACCGGTGCTTCTGATTACGTGGTCGGGGTTGTTTTGGGTCAAAAGATTGACAGGAAGCCCTCTGTCATCTACTATGCTAGCAAAACTCTGGACGAGGCCCATAGGAATTACACTGTTACTAAGAAGGAATTGCTAGTTGTAGTATTTGCTTTGGAGAAATTTAGGGATTATCTTTTAGGGTCTCACATCATAATTTACACTGACCACTCGACCTTGAGACATCTCTTGGCCAAAAAGGATGCCAAACCCTGGCTTATTCGATGGATTTTTCTGCTTCTAGAATTCGATCTTGAAATCAAAGATTAATCCGAGGCACAGAATGTGGTGGCGGATCGTCTTTTGAGACTTTTAAGTGATTCTTCTCATCCAGATATTCCGATTGCTGATACTTTTCCGGATGAAACTATCCTTACAATATTAGGTGTCCAAACTCTATGGTTTGCAGACTTAGTAAACTATTTGGCCGTTGGTCAAATCCCTCTAGATTGGACCAAGCAACAATGAGATAGACTTAAATATGAGGCCAAATATTACTTCTGGGAGGATCCTAAGCTATACTGCATCGGCTCTGATTAGATTATTCTCCAATGTGTTCCAGAGAATGAATTTCAAAGTATGCTTGAGTTCTGCCATGCATCTACGTGTGATGGACATTTCTCTGGGAAAAAGATGGCTGCAAAAATTTTGCAATTTGGATTCTATTGGCCATCTTTATTTAAGGATGCCCAGGAATTCTCGAGGTCATGTTCCCAATGCCAGGCACTTGGGAGCATAACAAAGAGAGATATGATGCCTCTAAACCTGATTCTTCCTGTCAAAATCTTTGACGTTTGGGGCATCGATTTCATGGGACCCTTCCTCCCTTCATTTGGACACCAGTACATTCTCGTCGCTACTGATTACGTGTCTAAGTGAATTGAGGCTATTCTCACCTGAACCAATGACCACAAGGTGGTCATCGATTTTGTCAAGAAGACCATCTTCAGTCGATTCAAGATTCTGAGGGCCATCATCAGCGATGGTGGTACTCATTTCACTAATGCCCAGTTCCATAGTTTACTGTCAAAATACGAGGTAAATCATAGAATCTCCACACCTTACCACCCCCAGACAAATGGATAGGCCGAGATTTCCAATCGGGAGATTAAGAATATTCTGCAGAAAATGGTTAGACCTGATCGTAAAGATTGGACTCAAAAGCTTGAGGACGCTCTTTGGGCCTATCATATGGCATACAAAATGCCTATCGGCATGTCACCATTTCATCTGGTGTCTGGAAAGGCATGCCATTTACTCGTAGAGATTGAACATCAGGCATTCTGGGTGATCAAGTAGTGTAATTTGGATTTGAGTTTAGTTGGAAAGGCTAGGAAACTCCAACTATCTGGGTTGGAGGAGCTTAGAAAGGACGCATAAAGAGAATGCCAAGATCTATAAGGCTCAAACCAAAGCTCTTCATGACCAATTGATATCCCACAAGAGCTTTGAGTTGAACCAGAAGTTCTGACTCTTTGATTCTCGACTTAAGCTCTTTCTAGGCAAACTTAGGTCAAAATAGAATGGCCTGTTCATCGTCGATAAAATATTTCCAAATGGAGTTGTTTAGATCTCTAACCCAAGGATGGGTAAATCTTTTAAAGTCAACGGTCAACGTTTGAAGCCTTTTGTTGATCATATTATTCCAGAACCCATCTCAGACATGGTTGCTCTAATCATATTATGATTTCTTTGGCTGGACTTCGCCTAGCTGATGGCATTAAACTCAGTATTTGTACAGTTTGACTCAGAGCTGACCCAAGCATCTTATACAGGTGATATCTTCTTCATTCTACCTTGCTTCTCATGCATTTTATTTTTAATGAGGACTTGCATCAGCTAGGCATGGGGGGGTGGATTCATTTCTAAATCATTTTGTCAGCTCTATGGAATTCTTGTAAATTCTACTTATTTTTTTCTTTATTAAAAGAAATGAAAAAAAAGAATTAGGAAAGAATAATTGTGCATTAGGATTTTTCAACCTTAGGGTATAATACAATTGGATCTGAACACTTGGACCCTTCAGGTCTCCAGGCTTAATTAGCCCAGGTGTCCACTAAAATGTGGATTTATTTATTAAGTCCTCGCCATTATGAATTTACTTCAATTTGGTTAAATAAGTTGGGGTGATAAGTACACGACTTATCTACCCACCCTTTGATTTGAGGGGATTTAAAGTCTAAGCATCTACACACTATTTGCACTGACTTGCTTTTCGACTATTTTTACGAAAATTGGGTAGCTAATGAACCTTCTAGGGTGGTATGGGTGGCAAGTTATCATGGGTAATAGTCCATTGGTAGGTTGTCTAGAGCCCAGTCACACGACAATTCTTTTCCTACTGCTTTTAGGTAAATCTTAGATCAAGGAAGCCACCTACATAAAGAAAGAAAAGAGAAAAGAAAAAAAAAAGAAAAATAAGGAGAAAAGAAAGAAAAAAAGAAATAAGCTACACTTCACCGCACGAGTATGGCCGGCAAGTTTTCGTAGGTAATGACCCATTGGTAGGTTGTCCAGAACTTAGCTCAAGAAATGCATGTATAATTCAAAAACACTTAGGAAGAAGCAGAGAAGTAGAATAAGCTGGGGAGATATACACTGGGTTCGCCCATGTGTTGACTGGTGTCGGACTCGGATAGGTTGTTAATATGGTGATTTTATCGTTGAAGTGTGTATAGTGGTTAACCTAAATCGGACCTAACCATCTCTTTACAAAAAATTTTTTTTCTAACCTAGCCTACTTGATTTTATCTTGGTCACTTTTAAGCCCAGGGTCGAACTCAGGGAAGTGGGGTTACGAGTCAAGTTTCTACGCCTTTCCTACAATAAATCTCTTCCGTTCATTTATTATGTTTTTGGTGTTTTTCTATTTAGATTTTTTTCTGGTAATCTTTGTCCTTGAGGCATACCCTCAAAATTTAGTTCTTGGCTTTGAGCCAAAACAGGGTTCCAAAATGGGTCTTTATATTCTCAAGATGGGGTACCTGCAAGTCAAAGATTATCTTTTCTCTTTTATATATATATATATTTTATCTTTTTATGGGAGTGCAAGAGAAATAGAAATAGACTAAATATAGTATAGATATATATGTATAAACTATATATGTATAAAGCGGTGGGGGTGGAGGCGAAGATGGAGTGTAGCACAGTGTCGAGATGGTCGTCGTCTAGAAAGACACAACCAACAGGACGAAGTGCCGTGTGTGAGGTGGATTGGTGGAAGATGAATGCGAACACGCTTTCTGTAGCATGTATCGGGGAGTATCAGCAACTGGTGCGAATATTCCTGCGATACCACGTATGATAAGTAACGTGAAAATATATATATACATATGTATATATGGAAATATATCTATATATATATATGGTTATAAATATATAAGTATATGTAGTTATATATGTATATATGTATATGTATGTATATATATATGTATATGTATATATATATGTATAAGTATGTATATATAACTATATAGATGTAAATATATAGATATGTATATATATATGTAGATATAGTTATAGATATATATATATATGTATGTATATTTATATTTATATATATATGTATAAATATATGTATATATATGTATGTATAAGTATATGTGTATATATATGTATATATATATATATATATAAGTATATAGATGTAAATATAAATATATATGTATGTATATAGACTAATACATATTTATATAAGTACCAATATATGTATAGATATATGTATAAATATATATATATGTATATAAGTATATGCATATATGTAAATATATATGTATATATATATATAAGTATATAGATATATGTATATATATATGTATACTAATACTTAGTTATATAAATACTATATATATATAGATATAAGTATATATATATATGTACATAAATATATGTATATATATCAATATATATATGTATACTTATATATAAATATATATATATATAATAGTGTATAGGTGTGTGTGTGTATGAAAGTGTGACTGTATGTGCGTAAGCGTTGGTAAAGAGATAGGGAGAGAGTGTTGTGAGAGAGAGAGAGAGCACGAGAGAGAGAGAGCTTGCTATGAAGAAGAAAAAAAATGTTTAAGGCATCTGCAGCTTTAGGCCCGCCGTCTGGAGGCTCCACGCGTGCATGTAGGCGCGTATGCGCACAAAGAGACGTGCGTTGGAGGGTGATGGGTGCGGAGATGAGGAACGCGGTGCACCATGCTGCGCAAATGGTAGGAGCGGGCGCTCGCAGGCGCGCATGTGTGAAGAGAGCGGGCGATGCAGGCGGGTGCGGGCGGGCACTGGCAGAATGTAGGGCGAGACGCGTGTGCGAGTGAACGGTAGTAGCGGCGCTCTGGGTGACTGGTTAAGTGAGAAACTCACCGGTCACCCCATTGTAGCCACAGTGTTCCGCAGAAACGCGTGAACAATGGCTACAGTGGCCGGACGAGCCGTGCAACCGCCTGCTACAGGTGCTGTGAGTGCGGGCGGCTTGCGGCTGGCCCACGCAGGCTAGCGTGCGAGGAAGAAGGTCTATGCCAGCCTATTGACGGCATGGAGAAGTTCACGACAGAGAACGCGGAGAGGGAGTTAGCGTGCACGGTGGAGGGCGAGGGCGACCTGCTGCTTGCACGATGGCTTGCGAGAGTTGGCTGTGGTGCGCAGTGAGGTTTGGCCGACCGTTGTAGGGGCGCGCGGAGGCCGGCTGTGGGCGGAAGAGAGAGCATGATAGGGTGCTTGCGAAAAGAAGCTGAAGGCGAGGGCGCCTGTAGGCGTGCATGGAAGGGGCTGGGCGGCTACTGCTGCGTGCTGCTGCTCCTGCGTGCGGCTGCCGCAGAGCTTCAGTCCTTGAAGCCTGTAGCAATGGTAGAGGTGTTGGAACAACGAAACAGGGAATACCACCACGCCCACCGGCTCTCTATTGAGCTGGGCGGTGGTGGACTCACGGTGGTGGTTGTGCACCACCGTGAGATGCTCCTGTCCTCCAGGTGTCTCCTCGGAGGAGGGCCGGCGTGTGGAGGGAGAGGGAGGAGAGGACGGTGGCCTGGAGAAGAAGAAGCTGCTGGGTTTTTTGTGTGGAAGGACCAGGCTGCTCCATGAAGAAGAAGCCGCCCTCTTTTTATAGAAGAAGAAAGCCATGCACAGCCATGCCCTGGCTGTGCATGGCTTGCGCATGGCATGGCAGGGAGTGGGCTGCTGCGGCTGGCAGGGAGAGTTGTGAGCAGGGAATGGCTCGAAGGAGAAGAAGTTGCCATGCAGCCGCAGGAAGAGTGATTACAAAATCAAATGGAGATAAAAATAAAGATGGGAATTTTGTGAAGCAGCACTTGAAGAAAATGTAAATTGTGAGGCCATTTTATTCGCTCTCCTCCCCTCCCAACTAAATGCATGCATGCATGTATTTTTACAAATGCGACTATGGAACCCTAATATGCACTGGTAATTCTAGGAAATAGCACAAGACGGCACAATTGCAGGCGTTTTTTTGTGGTGCAGTCATTGACCCCATAAAAATAAAAGTAGGGAGAAAGCTACTAGTTGAATAGATACACCTTTAGGCATAATTTCTTTTCAAGGTCACCAAGGAGCGTAGAAGCCCGAAGTCCGTTCTAATCACCGATCAGTGAGTCTATCACATTTCACACAAAGATGCTTAGAACTTAGGGTTCTCTTCGAGTCTTGGGTGGGTTGAGTGGTTATAGAAAGCTGCTTCGAAACCTTAAACTCAAAGACCTAAAAAAAAAAAATTAGAAAAGAAGAAAAAGATCCTTCTTTGAATAATGTGAGGGCTTGAGGCAGTCTACATTTTGGCAGACACCCGTGCACTGTTGTATCTTTGTAGTTCAGGTTCTTAGTAAGAATCCCCTAGTGTTGAAGAATAACTTTTGCCCAAGAAATCCAACCTAATTCTTTTATAAATAGCATAAAGTTTTTGTTAGGGACTAGCAAAAGATAGGCATGGAGGTGTGATGTGCATACATCTGAATAGCCAAAAATGTCCATTTATGCATGTTCTTAGTATCATATTAGCATCATGCATTATAAATATTGCATAATTTGAATAATCATGCATTTAGATCAAATTGTACAAATTGTATAATAATTTCTTCTTTTTGGTGACCAGGGACAGGGCGACTTTTAATCAGGGCTCGGACTGAAGATCCAACCATACGGATCGGATCAGGGCAACGATCGGAGTTCTATGACTCCAAGATCGCCTTGATCGGAGCTCCATAGCATCATATATAATTCAAGAAAAATCAAAGATCAAGGGCCAAGATGGTATCAATCTGCACTTTAGATGATAAATTCGACTGTACGGATGGGTTCGGATCGACAATCGCAGCACAACATGAAAATCGATCCAATCCGACATTCGTGGCACCATTTACAACTCAGGGAAGATGGGAAGCCATGATGGTGCTACATGGTACCATCACAGCAGCCCAAACTGGCCACAGCACCTCTTCCTGACCTCTAAAGGTGCGGACGAGTCAAGATCTCCACCATTGGATCTTGATCCAACTGCCATGGACACCTGGCCCTTAAAACGTAACTGTGACCATTTATGGAGACTGCAGTGGTCTTGAGTGTGCCTCTCAACCCGCAAGCACGAGTTCGAATCATGGTGAGGGGGGCGAAGGCAGCAGCGGGTGCGCACAATCAAAATTCAACTGCATGATCCTCATCGAGCGGCCATGGAGGTGGCGACGTGGCGCGCCAAATGAAGGCCGTGCTGGACGCATGTGATGACGTGCTTCTGCACGAGCCATTGCACACACAGGCGCGCGACAAAGCGCAAGCCTGGTGCGCTTAAGCGATCTGATCTAAGATGAAAAGAACATGGGCAAGCATTGAAGCGCAAGGAGAAGAAGAGGTGCACGGTGTGCACCCACACATCGCCCATGTCAAACCTTTAGTGATGGATAAATCCGTCACTAAAGACTTGACATTAATATTTTGATGTTAAAATGACCCATTTGCCCCCTCAAACCTCATCTATAAAAAGCCTATGCCCTCCACTTCTTCTTCATCCCTTCCTTCACCTCTCTCCCTCTCTAAAGCTCTAAAGAAGCTTGTCCTAAACCTGGGATGCTCCTCTAGAGTCAAAATCAATGTTTTCTCATCCCCGTTCTGGAAGTAGATCCTGCGACGACGACGACGCACTACCTCACCCCTGATTCTTCTTTCTCGATTCTTCATTTTCCTTTTTTGTCATCTGTCTTCCAGGCGTCGCCTCGCCCGGCTCGTCCTTCAAGCAGTCGTCGAGGAGGATAACTTCTCTCCACCTTCTTTTTATCGCTTTCTAAAGTAGATTTTCCTACTTTCTAGCTGTAGAATTTTCCACTTTCTAGTTGTAAAGACATTTTCAAGCTTATTAAAGTGATTTTTGTCTCTCTCTCAGTGTTTATATTGAGTTCCTTGTAATTATCCCACTTTCTAAACAAAAACAACAAAAATATATATAACCGCGGATTTCAAATTGACGTAGCCTCCCTGTGTTCGATCTGGAATTCTTTTGAGTTTCGGTAAATTTATCTATTGACAGATTTCTTCATAAATCATACTACATCGATGAGTTTTCAAAACTCAATCCCGCTTGCATACATTTTCTGCTCCAACAAGAAGCAAGCAAGATATATCACAGGAGAGATGAAACAACTATGATATATCACGCAAATGTTTATTACAATAATCTATGAAAGCATGAAAGAGATGGGGGTGAGAGGAAATCTCCCGAATCGGCAGTTCGGCGAGACGACGGCACCTGGCGGAAGCTTGGATGAAGGAGGTGAGATGCAGGATGACGAAGGTGAGATGTAGGAGGACGTCGGGTAGAGGAATACTTCACCGAGGCTCTGGATTGGAGGTGAGGAGATGGAGGCGATCTTCTACTGGAATGGAGGTGGGAGGATGGCTCCAAGGCAACCTATGAAGGTGGTGGGATGAAGGATGAATATTTGGTGGGAAATAGGAATATTACACTAATAAGAAGCCTTTGGAGCTTGAGAGTAAGCTCTAATGGAGCTTTGGTAGGCTGCTACAGCTTAGGAGTAGGTGGGAGTAGAGTAGGTAGAGATGGTGAAGAATGGAGGTGTAGGGGTCCTTCTATAGTGGAGGGAAGAGGAAGAAATTCATGTAGAGGGTTGTAGTGACAACTGCAAGCATCACTAAAGATCCCTGCAGCTGTCGCTGAAGATCATGCCCCCACCGCTCACGCCCATAGCTATCTTCGCGCCTACAGGCAATTAGTGACAGCTGCAAGCATCACTCAAGGCCCGCTCAAGCTATCATTGAAGGTCCGCGCCAACTCACACCCACTGCTTCTATGCTTGCGTGCCCATCATACACTGTGTCGCGTGCGTGCACGCTGGCGTTGCACGGCTGCGTGTTGCCCACGCTGCGCTTTTACTGCGGTGGGGGTGCACATGCGTTGGCCGGTGCCCCCCAATTGCTGATTTGGGGGGGTCCGCGGGTCTCGAACCCATGCTCCTTCTTTGCAAGCCAAGTGCTCAACCGTTGAGGCAAGGCTGCGTTTGAGTCACGAGGAATACATGGATGCTGAGAGCTCCGAGGAACCTCAACCATTGGATCTTGATCCAACAGTTGTGGTGCGAGATCTCTGATGATGAGGGAGATCCTTCAGTCATTGCTGGCTAGCACGAAGTGGCCTAGATGGTACCACGTGGTGCCATGTGGGTTGTCCATCTTCTTTTTATTGCAGAGGGTGCCACAGTGCTTGGATTAAGGTGATTTTTGCACTTCTGGATTGCGATCGTCGCTTCGGATCCATGTGTACGGTCAGATTTTTCATTCGAAGCTTGTAAGGATGTTGCATTGCCCTCCTGGCCATAAAAATGATGTAATTAACCTAAAATATACACCACTACTCTAAATGAAGGATGATGCATGCTATGCAATATTTATAACATGGAATGCAAATCTAAGCCTAGGAACATGCATAAATAGGCATTTCAACCTAAATGGATGTGTCTACATCATATCCCCATGCCTATCTTTTGCTAGTCCCTGGAAAAATTAAACTACATGCAATGTAAAAAAATAGAATTTTGACTCGATTGCGTAGGCCTAAGCCATTTATTAACAATAGAAAATTTCAACTAGGGTCCTAAACTATGAAAACTTAACAGTACCCGGGTGTCTGCCGGAATGCAGACCGCCTAAGTCCTCGCCTTATTTGAAAAGGGAAGATACTTTTTTTTTGTTTTTCTTCTTTTCTAATTTTTCTGGACTTTTGGAGATTGAGAGTTTCGGGACAACTTTTTACGGCTACCCAACCCGCCCAAGACTCGAAAAGGACTATAAGTGCTAAACATCTTGGGAAAGGGTGATAGACTCACTAGGCAACCATTAAAGCCGACTTCAGGTTTCTACA
This sequence comes from Thalassia testudinum, assembly GCA_037157565.1. Lineage (NCBI taxonomy): Eukaryota > Viridiplantae > Streptophyta > Magnoliopsida > Alismatales > Hydrocharitaceae > Thalassia > Thalassia testudinum. The sequence goes on from JAZHRO010000028.1 coordinate 2,595,378, forward strand.
ACCCTAAGTGACTTTAAAGATTTCTGCCTAGAGGTTTATCTTTCTGATTGGTAGCTTTCTCCCTATTTTTTTATTTTTTATGGGTTCAACATAAGGGCAAACCCAGTGTATATCTCCTTAGTTTATTCTACTTCCCCGCTTCTTTCCTAAGTGTTTTGGAAATTATTTGTGCATTTTTGTGAGCTGGGCTCTAGACAACCGGCCAATAGGTTGTTACCCATGGCAACTTGCCATCCATACTCGTGGTGAAGTGTGGTTTTATTTTTTTATTTTTTTATTTTCTCCTCTTTCTATTTTTTTCTTTTTGGGTACTTTTTTTTTTCTTTTTCCTAAGTAGGCAGTTTCCCTTATCTAAGATTTACCTAAAGATAGTATGAAGAGAATGGTTATGTGGCTGGGCTCTGGACAACCGGTTGATGAGCTGTTACCACCGACAACTTGCCAGCCACACCACCCTAGATGGTTCATTAGCTACCCAATTTCCATAGAAACGGTCAAAAATTGAGTTAGTGCAAACGGTGTGTAGATGCTTAGGCTTAAAGTCTCCGCAAATCAGAGGGTAGGTTGATGAGTCTTATACTTATCACCCCAAATTATTGACCAAATTAAAATAGAATTACTTGGTGAGGACTTGAGACTAAGTCCACATTCGAGTGGACACTTGGGCTAATTAATCTCGAAGACCTGAAGGGTCTAAGTGTTCAGGTCTTAAAGTATCATTTCCTAAAGTTAATAACTTCTAAAAGCCTAAGTTCTCTTCTCCTAATTCTATCTTTTTCTTTTTTTTGTCTTTTTGATTTTTCAAATTTTTTTATAAGGAAAATAAAAGAAATTCTACAGAGCTAATGAAATAATTTCAAGATTAAGTATTTGTTGGGGTCGTAGGGTGCGTATTTGATCAGAAATGCGTCGTAGTACAGTTGCGAACTACGATCAACAAAAATAATTTCTAAGATAATGAGACTTGAGTCTCGGTCATTCGTCTTTGAGAGGCATTTCGGAAATGCAAATTCAAATTCGATCTCGTTCGCTCTACTCATTCAAAATCGCATGTCGATTTATACTAAATACGAATTGATACACGACATGCTGTTGCCAGAATATCAGAAATTAAAAGCATGCAACTTTAATCACACCAAAAGATGATAAGCAGGCACACGGTGATTTTCAACATATAAATATATAAAAATATTTTCATTGAGGCATGATGGTGGTTACAGCACAAGTAGCGGAATGCTTGTACAGGGAAATTTAAATCTAGCTAGCAAAAAATGACTACATACATGAATCTATGGGGGGATTATGCATGCATCATTGGGGGAGAATATGGAGCTACACTACTAAGAAGTAAATAAAGCATTAAATCTATGAAGAACTATAATGTAGTTTAGTAGAACTAAGGGCATTCAGAGGTGGGCTCCGATGGCCTTTGAATGGGTGAGAAGAGAAAGAGGGGCGGCCGATGGTGCTTAGGCCAACCCTTGGAGAGAGGCTGGGGAAGTTGATCCTGGTCTAGGCTTAGCAATGAGGTGGTGGCATCATGGTGGAGCTCATGAACATGGAGGTGGAGGTGGTGATGGCTTATGGAAGGTGGAGCTATGCTAAAAGACCAAGATGGACCAAATGGCCACCCCTTAGGTCTTTTTATAGACCTGAGGCTAAAGAATTATGGAATTCTCTAGAGAGGCCTATGGTGGGAGCTCGTGAGAGAGTGAGAGAGAGGATGGATGGTGGTTTCTAGATCCACCAAATGTGGATCTAAAAATTGAATGGCTCTTAGTTGCTAATTTTAGCAACCAAGGCAACAACACATGGTAGAGAGTTCTAGAGAAGTCTAGGCTAGGTACTTTCATGTGGATGGTGTGTGTTGGTGCGTGTGGGTCGAAACTTAGGTGGCTAGGTTGATTAGGTTAGGTTCTAGTGGGTTTAGGTCAAGGTAGGTCTCAAATTAGGGTTGTAAACCCTAATTCACTAAGGTAAAGTGCAATTAAACTTAATACAAGTTTAATTGGGTCTGTGGAAACATAATTGAGAGTAAAATAACTCAATTAAGTCAGGTCTAGGTTAATTGGATCTCACTGAGTCCAATTGGACAGTCCGCATTGAGATCAGAGCTCAATTGAACTCAATGAGTCAAATTGAATAGACTGAAGAGATTGACCATGATCCAAGTCAATTAGGTTTAGTGAGGACCTAATTATGTCCTTAGGGGGGTCTAGAGGTGATGTACCAGGGTTAGGGCACCTTAATTTAGGTTCCTAGGGGGTTAGAATTGGGTTTAGGGAGCTAGAGATGCAAGATCAAGGCTTGAATCTCAAAATAGGGTCTTGAGGGTAGTTCTAGACATCTAATAAAGTTATCAGGCATCTTATAATGAAAAATCAGAAGTCTAGACTTATTTCCTGGACGTCCAATCATAGTCAGGTGGGATTCTAGGTTCTGTCTTGGGTATTCTGCAGAAATTGGACATTTGACCAAGTGTCTGGAGTCTAATAATACTGCAGAAGTGGGTTTAAGGTGTGAGGGAGTTGGCTAAGGGTTCTGGATGTCCTATAACTCATCTATACGTCTAGATAGAGGCTAGAATTAGGGTTTTAAGGTTTCATAGGGTGCGGTGACCTAATCTAAGGGTGGCTAAGGCTTGGGGAAGCTTCTAGGCTATCCTAGGGCTAGGATGGACCTAAGTTCTTCACAATTTATTGCTTTATTCCTACTTAATAGAATAGCATACCATAACTCCCTTATATTATTATCTATTGCATCTAATCTAGATCTTCCGCTCTTGCTCTACTGTAACACCAGTTATTCTTTATTCTTCAGATCTAGCTTTAGATCCAACTTTAGATCTAGCTTCTGATCAACTTATTACCTGCAATTGACATAATGCACCTAATCAGTACATTATAGCATTATTTTATGCATAGCTAAAAGAAGGCAGTAAAGGTGCTAGTAATGCTTATGCATGCATGAATTACCCTAACTTTTGCTAAGTCCTAGCCTAATTCTGGACAATTAAGACCTATGATTGCTATGCAATCAGTATCCACCCCCCATGCCTAAATGATGCAATGATTGCCTAAATGCTGCGCAATCAGTAAAAACAAAGACATGAAAAGGGCAGAATAACAGAATATCACCTGAATTTCGTGACAATCTGGTCAGCTTCGTGGAGAACATGGAATATACAGATGTGCTAAATTTATTGCCTTCAGCTAGGCATAAAATACAAACAAAGAAGACATTAGGAATTCACAAGTGCAAGTCAGAATCAAAATAAAAATATTAATCACAGGACCTGTCAGTAGGTGTCCACAAATGTGGACCAGATTATGGTGCAGACCCATGCCCCATGGTCGAGTGGTTCTCAGGTTCTGGGTGAAAATCACCCAAAATTGAAGATTATTGAGCTTACGGGGCCGGGCCTACGATTTTGTAGTATGCAACCCAAGACCAAAGTGTCGGACAATGGGTAGAGATGGTTCAATAGGTTCGGATGTCTTTTTAGATTTCAACTCAAAAAGGTAATCAATGATTCTGAGCTTGGGTTGCACATCAAAGGTATTATAAGGGTCCTGGTAAAAAGTAGGTGGTTTCAAGTCAACTGGAACCCTTAGATATGAAATTGTAGTGCCCTCAAAAGTAGCTTCCTAGATTTTTATTTCCAACTTCCTATCCTATAAAATGAATGTTTCCAGGACCTCCAAATCATTGTACACCCCATCTAAAGTACCCAAATCCAACAATTGTGGCTCAATGAGGATTGACTTGGGTCTGGTGATCTCAATAATATCATAATTCAGCTCTTCAGGGTGTGGTTAAGCAATGGGGCTACTGATTGAATCATTAGGATTCGGATCATCCAAGTTAGTCCTAGCATAATCTTCAATAATCAGGCTATCAAATGATTCATCATACTCCTCGAGCCCATTTGCCTCACTAAAATTATTTTCCTTAACTTCAAGTGAGATGTCACTCAAAGATTCCTCACCCACAGAATTAAAGAATTCTTGATCCTCATTTATATATGTCTTAAAATCATCTGTCATTTCATGGTCCTCAGAGACATTTTTCGTTGTTCCCTGGCTTGGGGATCTCAGGTGGAGCAATCGGTTCATCCTTAATAGTTTGCTCTAGACCAACCTGGTCATCTCCAGTCTTAGAAAATGTAACCCCCCCGACAAGAGCCTAAGCAGGTTCAGACATTGGCTCTCCTGAAGGGGGTTCATCTTGTGAATCATCCTAAGATTGGACTTGGGCAACCAAAAATTTCATCCTCAACCTCGATAATTTCCCAAGTAGAAGCTCACCCAGGCCCTTATCCCTAACATGTTGGAGTAAATCCAATAAAGAGCTATTCAGTTCATCAATCATTTTTATCATAGGCTCGAATGCTTCAGTGCATGGTGTTGGCTAGGCTTCTGAAGATTGTATGGTGTTCCTCAAGTTAGCCAACACCCTGTCTTGGATTTGATTCACCTGAATAGAATCGTTTGGTTCAGGTTTGGGTGGATTTGGGTTAAATCTAGGGGATTCAAGATATCGAGGTTCTTAGGTCCTAATAGTAGGTCATTTTAGGTTGTTTAAAGAATGGTGGTGAACTATATTCAGTGGAATATTGGGGAGGGTAAGTGTTATAATTAGCATATCCTTCATGGTTGTAGATCTAATTAGGTTGATCATCAAATGTTGGAGATCTATACTCTTTGTTGCTCTGGGAAGGATAGTAATCATAGTCTTGTTGTCCAGGGTTAGACTCTGGGCATTGAGGTCTGGATTCATATCCCCAATCAAAGTTGTCCCAGCTAGGAGATGGAAAGTCATAAGTCAAGTCGAGATAGTAATCATCATGGGGATAAGTGTTGGTAGGAGGGTAGGATTGGAAATGAGAGTGTGATGTGGAAGAATACATAGTGGAGTAGGAGGGAAAATAGAAGAGAGAAAGGTGCCCTGCAGTACAAGCAATCAACCCTATCCTTAGGTGGGTTAGCCTAAAGACCTATAGATTCCCAAGAACCATCTTGAAATTATAAACGATTTGGTCTACTTCTATCCAGTCAATCCAACCAGTTAGAGGGAGGGGCTAGGGAGAAGGTTCTTCCTTTGTCTTGTGCTTCCGGTTCCTAGTGTACCCCCTAACTGCGATCATTTGATGCTATAGCTAGACATCAGATGGACCAGTAGAAGGAGATTAATTGAAAAAAATCTCAATCTAAGCCCCGAAGAGCGAATCAATCCTTAAGGGCAACGTCTACTCAATTTTAATTAGGCTTGGGATGATTATGCTCTTGGAATGTGATGGGTCCTTTAGATGGGTTGTGCCCTTAATGATCAATTCAAATGTGTGTGCGTGCACAACCAAGGTTTGCAAACAAGGTTATTTGATGATGTGTCTTTTAGGGTTTAACCTTGTTTAGTAGCTTTTAGGGTTTAATCCTTAGGTTGGTTCAATCAGGGTTCAATAGAACACTCCAGGTTTTACAAGCACTGGTGATGTCATATTCCTTTAGAAATCAGAAAAAAAAATGTGGAGTGCCTGGTTCAGCCCTAAAAATCAACCCTAAGTGGTAAGCTACTGATGAATCACTTTTATTTTAAGTGGTGTGGCCCAAATAGTTCAATTAATTGGCCTGTTGCACCACTTAGCTAAGGCACACAAAAATATTTGACCTATTTAGATTTCTAGTCACTTATTGGTGTGTTGAGTTAGGGTGTAGTGGATCCACAGGTCAAATTGTGGTTAAGTGGTAGAATCGATGTGTAGTGGTGCGCCTTAAGTTGAGAGTTGTGGGTGTTAATGTGTGTCTCTTTCAGAAAATCCCACAATAGAAGAGTTTTTTTTTTTTAATATAAGTGGGTGGGTGAGGTGAGGCGAAATGACAATCAAACAATTAGATCTATCCTAGGGTTTATAAAAGCACTTAGGTTGATTTGAGTTTGAGTTATTAGTGTGGCAAAATGGAAACTAGGGTGGGGGTGGTGGGGGATAAACTTACAAATGTCTCCACCTGCACTTTACTCCAATCTACCAACCTACAGACTCCAAATCAAAGAAGAAAGATAGGTTAGAAAAATATATAAGTAGTGTGGGAAAATGTGAGAAAAACCAAAGACCGTTGCCTCCCTGGCAACGGTGCCAAAATAATCAACAGGTTTTGACGAAGAAATCAGGGTTTCAAGAACCCATCGTCGTAGCTTGCAAAATGTGTTATCAAATACAATTTATAGCCAAACCTCCAAGGGAGTCCCGGGTTGAACACAGGGAGGCGATGTTTACTTTGGTTGAAATCCACGTTTCGTTTTGTTTCTTTTTGGTGTCTTGGGGTTTTGTTTTGTTTTTTTTCTTTTATTTTTATAGAAGAAGCAAACAAGATAGATCACAAGAGAGATGAAACAACTATGATTTATCACACAAATGTTTATTACAATAATCTATGAATTTATAAAAGGGATAGGGGTGAAAAGAAATCTCCCTGTATCGGCTATTCGGCGAGACAACGGCACTTGGCGGAAGCTTGGATGAACGAGGTGAGATGTAGGACAATAGAGGTGAGATGTAGAAGGACGCCGAGTAGAGAAATGCTTCATCGAGGCTTTGGAATGGAGGTGAAGAGACGGAGGCAATCTTCTACTGGAATAGAGGAGGGAGGATGACTCCAAGGCAACCTATGAAGGTGGTGGGATGAAGGATGAATATTTGGTGGGAAATAGGAATATTACACTAATAAGAAGCCTTTGGAGCTTGAGAGTAAGCTCTAATGGAGCTTTGGTCGACTGCTACAGCTTAGCAATAGTTGGGAGTAGAGTAGATAGAGATGGTAAAGAATGGAGGTGTAGGGGTCCTTTTATAGTGGAGGGAAGAGGAAGAAATTCATGCAGAGGCCTGTAGTGACAGCTGCAAGCGTCACTAAAGACCCCTGTAGCTATAGCTGAAGATTGCGCCCCCACTGCTCATGCTGTAGCTGTCCTCGCACCTACAGGCTATTAGTGATGGCTGCAAGCATCACTAAAGGCCCGCCCAGGCTGTCGTTGAAGGTCCACGCCAACTAACGCCCGCTACTGCTGTGCTTGCATGCCCATTACACGCCATGCCACGTGCGCATGCACTGCTCACGTTGCACTGGCACTGCGGTGCAAGTGCATAGGCAGGTGCGCACGTGTCTGCACATGTGCACTAGCCGGTGGACCTTGACGAGTCAATTTTTGCTTTCGAAAATGACGATTAAGATGATTTGTCATCGTATTTCTAAGTGGTGGAAAATCGACTAATCAAAATATTGAATTAAAATTAAACCACTCGTAGAAGAGTGGGTCGTGTCCATAGGAAGGAATAGGCCTATTGAAACTCGCACATGTCTAAAACAGATGTTCACGGTTAATTTCACCTATAAACTAAATCAAAACCACCTTTAAATCAAGATAATAATGATTAGATGAGATGATATTGCATTACTTGAAAAAGGAAGGGGGTTCTCACAAAATCACTAGATTAGAATAATGTTTAATCAAAATTCCAACTCTTCCAATGGCAAGAAATTGAAATATTAATTCACACAAAAATGGAACTACTCCTTTGGGGAGCTACTGCACGCACAAGAGGGTATGGTCGGCCGTGAGGAGTTTACCGGAGATTGTCGGCTTTGAGCCGCATCTAGCGATGGTGGCGTCGCTGCTCAGGGTAGCCGGAACTGACGGCGGCGAGGTGTGGTCGGTGGTGGGTGTTGTTGGCTGTTGTAGTGGCGTGTAGCACGCAGCAGCCTAATGAGCACGTGATGTGCATGTGCGAGATGGGGGTGTCGGTGAGGAGGCAAGGGCGATGGACGTGCGAGGGTGAGCGCGAAGGAGGGGCAAGGCACGCGGAGATGCGTGGTGAGGAGTAGCCAGTGAGGCTCCTCTGTTGCTGTTGAAGGGGGTGCGAGCATGCGGGGGTACACTGCTGAAGAGGGCTGCACATTGGAGATGAGGGGGCATGCACTGCTGTGTGTGTTACTGCAACTGCGGGCAGAGGCTACTTGCTGCTACAGGGGCTCGTGGCACGGTCTGGTAGTGTGCGCGGTGCGCACGATCTGGAGCTGCTGGAGGAGTGCGGCTGCAGGTGTTGCTACTGCAGGCGTGGCGTTGCGGCGTGGAGTTGCAGTGGCTGTGGTGGTGGTTGCTCTGTTGATGGTGGTGGTGAACGTGGAGGTGATGGGTTGTTCGATGAATGGCCGAGATCGCTGGATTGGCATGGAGGTCTGTCCCTCGTCGGCCCACAGTGTGGTGGCACTTGACCAGGAGACCCACGGTGGGTGCGGAGCACGGTGATGGAGTGGGTGGTGGCCTCCAAGTGCCCGACTGCCTCCTTCTCTACCTTGTAGTCTCAGCTTCCCAAACCAGATCCACCTCTCCCGCTCGTCCTTGAATGCAGGTCTTCACTGCAGGCAGCTGGTGGAGGAGAGGCGCATATATGTGAATCCACATAAATCTCAGAAGTTGCTTCCACATTTTCCATTATTTCATGAGGAGAGATATCATCAATGGGTGTGTTAAGGAAACCTAATTTGATCAAATTTGTGGCATCCTCAGGGGCTAATTCTTCAAATTTGACATAATCACCCTTAATGTCATTACAAATCTTGAATGTAGGTTCCTCATATAATTCAACCTTCTCTCATCGAACAATTCATCATGCACTCGAGGTCTAGAATCATCTAAAATCTCAGTAGATCCTTTAGGGCACTCTATCTGGGGTAAATGGTTTACACTGGTAACATCTGACTCCTCAGATGGGTAAATTTCTTGAGGGTTAGGTTCCCTAAGGGTGGGTTTGAGTTCCATCTCGTGATCAGAAGGGAGGCTGGGATTGACAACTTGACTTTGACCCACTTCATCAAATGTCACGAAAATACTATCATCGAGGTCGAGGTCTTCCAATGGTACCATCATTCCCTTCTTTTGACTCCAATATAATTCAGGTGGATACTCAACCTGATCATCTTCTTCCTCAGGTTGCCACCTTTCTTCATCCAATGTATAGCTACTTTCATACATATCCTCCTCCCACTTAAGGCATGGACCTCTCAAGGAAGTGTCATCTAGTGGGGAGGTTTCAAAATCAATCCTCGAAAAGTAGCTATTCTCCTTTACATAATCCCCAAAATTTCCCTCCAACTTAGGGTGTGGCTCTCCCACGAGAGATGCATCTAGCATAGAGGGATGCACTTCATCCTCAATGGGGTAGATTGGGGGACTAATTGCTTCTTTTTCTTGTTGGCCTACTCTTGAAGATTCTTCTAATAATTCAATCATTTCGTCTTGCATTTTCTGTATTTCCATCTTCAAGGAGGAGAGGTTATCATTTCTATCAAGAGAGAAGTTAGGCTCAGGCTTATAGTACCTAGGAGTGTCTGTCTAATCATTACAATCAATCAAGGACGGTGGGCTGGGTGTTTCTATGGTGTGTGGGATATTGGGCAAGGCAAATCTTGCTCCTATGTTTTGCTCACTGATTTGTGGCTTAACTAGGCCAATACTCCTATAATAGGAGTAAAAGGGATCCCAATGATTATCATTATGCCCATCAAAGGATGGACCATCTCGGCGTATGGGATCAAAGATCGCAGAGTGGGGTAAGTGTGTGGGCAAGATGTGAAAGGATGAAAGTCAACGTGGTCCATTCTAACTCACACCACAATCAGATTCCCCAAGCAAACACAAATCAGAGGACTTTTTAGGTCTTTAATCAGTTAGGCTTTTGAGATTTTAAGTCCACTTGTAGGTGACAAATCAAGTTATCTAAACAGTTACATGCTTACTTATCGACCTACAAAACGCCTAAGAAGACCTAACTGGGACTTAGTTGATCCTCCCTAATGCCCAAAAAGTTTAGTCACCACCAAACACGGCAAAGAGGGATGCAAGTAGGGTCAAGCCCTTCGTTTGAAGTGTTGCTTTCATGATGCTTCTTAACTAGCCTCAATCCGCAAGGTTTGGAGGCAACTTCACCTTTGAACTAAGGTTCGAGTCACTTTAGACCCCAGTAATAGGAGGCTCTAGTCCTAGCAGTTCGAAACCTAAGGAGTGTCTAAACGTATGTTGTGGTGCAAGAGATATAAGTGTGCATACACCGTAAAAGATTTTGAATTTTGAATTGCACACCAAGTTTGAAATTCAGGTCCTTGGTTTTTAAATGTCCTTCCATTAATTAGTCCTTTTTCAAAAAAAATAAATATGACAACTTGTTAGATCTATTCAATATAGATTAGGTGGTCATGAAATTAAACCAAATGCATTTGCATGACAGGTAGAAATGCAAAGTTAGAAGTGCATACCTGATTCCAGCATTCTTCATGCAATATGCAAGATAGGAAATTAGATCTAGATGCTGCTCATTTAATCCTAAATGATACGACCTACGGGTAGGTAGCTCGTGTTTTTATTTATATATATATCTGTTTATACACAAACAAGGAAAAGGATAAACAACCACAAAATAAAAAACCTAGATCTAAAGAAAAGGGAATAGGCTCCTGAAAAAATATTACCCAACACAGGCCTAAAACAAAATAAGGGAACAAACCCCTAAAAATGTACCCCAGAACAAGGGTTTTCCAAATGAATGTACTGAACTAAAGAGAAGAAAGAAAAAATAAAAACTATCTACAGCTAAATGGATGAGATGAAGATGTGGTCCTCCGGATATCTCCTCTAGCAGTGGAAATAAGGTCCACCAAGGTGTTGCTAAGGTGGGTGTGATGCTCCTTCTCCCAGTGTTGCAACTTCACTAACGATGTCAAGGATCGCCTAATCTTTGAGGCTGGCGCGACAAGATGTCTCCAAATATGTGTACCTCTCACCAAACAGATAATCGAATTGAAATATGCCTCAAATAAAATGTGAACAAATAATTAAATAAATGCGAGTCTAACAAGCTCGTTGCCTCCCCGGTAACAACGCCATTTGACGAGTTGACTTTCGCTTTCGAAAATGATGATTAAGATGATTTGTCATTATATTTCTAAGTGGTGGAAAATCAACTAATCAAAATATTGAATTAAAATTAAACCACTCGTAGAAGAGCGAGTCGTGTCCACAAGGAGGAATAGGCCTATTGAAACCCGCACATGTCTAAAACAGATGTTCACGATTAATTTCATCTATAAACTGAATCAAAACCACCTTTAAATCAAGATAACAATGATTAGATGAGATGATATTGCATTACATGAAAGAGGAAGGGGGTTCTCACAAAATCATCAGATTCGAATAATGTTTAATCAAAATTCGAACTCTTCCAATGGCAAGAAATGTAAATATTAATTCTCACAAAAACAGAGCAACTCCTTTGGGGAGTTACTGCATGCACAAGAGGGTGCGGTCAGCTGTGAGGACCTCACCAGAGCTTGTCGGCTTCAAGCTGCATCTGACGGTGGTGGTGTCATTGCTCGGGGTGGTTGGAGCCGACGACGACGAGGAGTGGTCAGCGGTGGGTGTTGTTGGCTACTGCAGTGGTGTGTAGCACACAGCAGCCTCGCGAGCATGTGCTGTGCGCACGCGAGATGGGGGTGTCGGTGAGGAGGCGAGGGCGATGGACGCGTAAGGGCGAGCGGGGGCACGCTGCTGAAGGGGGCCGCATGCTGGAGGTGAGGGGGCACACGTTGCTGCATGTGTTACTGTAGCAGCGGGGGGAGGTTTCTTGCTGCTGTGGGCGATGTGTACGTCTGGGGCTCGTGGCACAGTCTGGAGGTGTGCGCGGTGCGCGTAGTCTGGAGCTACTAGAGGAGCACAGCCGCAAATGCTACTGCTGCAAGCGTGGCATTGCGGCGTGGAGTTGCAGTGGCTATGGTGGTGGTTGCTCTGTTGATGGTGATGGTGAATGTGGAGGTGACGGGTTGTTTGGTGAATGGCCGACCTCGCCAGATTGGCGTGGCGGTCCGTCCCCCGCCAGCCCATAGTGTGTTGGCGCTCGACTAGGAGACCCACGGTGGGAGTGGAGCATGGTGATTGATAACGTTCGTTTGTCGACCGGTTTCGGTGTTATATCGTTGTAGTAAAGCCGGTTGTTACCAACGTTTTCATATAAAATTTTTTTACTCGGAAAAATAAAAGAGTTCCCGAGGTCGAACTCAGGGAGCAAGTTGTATTCTAGAGATATACAAGTTCTATTACAAAAAGAGAGAGAGAGAGATGAAAATTTGGCTTCTTCTTCTTTTCTTCTTTCTTCCTCTTTGTCTTTGGTTCTTCCTGTTCTTTGTTCTTCTTCTTCTTCTTCTTCTTCTGCTTTCTTCAGATTTTCCCCTCGTGCTCTTCTTCTGTTCTTCCTTGTTTCCTTTCTTTCTTTTTCGTCAGATCGTCTTCTTCTTTTCTTGCTTCTTGCTTCTCTTCATTCCTTCTTCTTCTTTGTCTTCACCTGCCTTGACCTCTCTTTTTCTTCTTTCGCGATGGCCGTTGCTCTTCCTTTTTCTTCAGCGGGTCTGCTTCTTCTTCTTTGGCCTGCACACTTCAGAGTTTATTCGTCAAGGCAAAAACCTACTCTACCCCCCTCCCCCGCGTATCTCTCTCTCTGAAATCACTCTTCGGAAGCTCTCCCAGAGCGCTACCGGGTAATCGGATTCGGGTCAGGCCCGGGTCCAGGCCCACCGGCGTGCGTGGTGGGCGAGGAGTGCAGGTCAGTCTAATCGGGTCGGGCCAGGTCCGCGGAGCGTGGTCACGGACGAGGCCGAGTCGGGTCGGGTCGGGTGAGAGGGACCTCACCCCGTGGTAACTGAGGCAAACAGCATAAGGCAGTTTTTGCCTTTATGTGTCCGCGCGCCTTCGAGAGGTTCCGAGGTGGGACTATCCGCGCACCCGTTTCTCTCACGCCTGCAGCAGGGATGGCGCTTCCAATTGCATCAGCTGTTGAGGCGCACAGCTCCAATTGAGGGCCAGGGTGTGTGCGCGAGACTCTTCCGCGCTGGCCGTGGCTATTCAACCTGGGATATCTCGGCTTGAAGCAACCTCGAGCAAGCTTCGAGCTTCCTCGTCAATGGCGGTCAAGGCCTGGAACCTGAAATCAATAGCATGGCTTCTCGGCCAAATCAGACAGGCGGGGGACCTTCGCCGTGGCACGGCGAAGGTGGTCAGGGGGTCTGCAGAGGGCGAGATGGGGCTGTCTGGTCGTCCTAGGTCAAACTGTGAGCGAGGGAGTGGGTGTGTTCGGTGGGTCTGCAGAGGGTGTTTGGTGGGAAGTGGAGGGGCGGAAGAGGATCAGGGTGAGGAGGCGGAGGTTCTGCGGTGGTCGGCGAGCCGTGTGGGTCGCTGAGGTGATGGGAGCGGCTCGCCGGAGGGTGGTCGGAGGCGGAGAGGATGAGGGTGAACAGGGTCGGTAGAGGGCTTAATTGACTAAATCGAAAGCGGGGAAAGAAAGAGGAGGAGAAGGGGAGTAAGTCTAACTTAACTGCAGGGACGAAGGGGGAGGAACAGGGCGACAGTCGTATCGACTGTCGCCGGAGAAGACGATGCTCAGGGAGAGGGGCGGCGGCGAGCAGAAGGCTGGAGAGGCGCCAGCTGGGTGCGGCGTGGCGCGGGAAGAGCAGGGGAGGAGGTCTCTGCTGCTGGTAGTGCGGCAGAGCGAAGAGGTGGAGGGGGAGGAAGTCGCCGGAGCTGGTGAGCGTCTGCCGGAGATAGAAGAGAAGAAAGCTGGGGGTTTTCTCCGTCAGGTCCAGGCTGCCTTCGTCGGTGGAGCGGCGGGGGGTATTTATAGGGTTGAAGCAGGGAGGAAGGCGGAGGGAGACGACGTGTCTCCCTCGCCGGAGAATGGTCGGAATACGAACCCATACCGTCCGTGCGTTCGCACGGCCGGTATGGGGGGCTACAATGACCATGGGGGTGCTCCTGCGACGGCTGACGACGCAGGGCACCCCCGGTACACTTGCCAGGTCCTCCACCTCACCCTGCGCGGCGCCATGCTCCGCGCAAGGTCGCCGGAGCATGGTGCTGGCAGGGTTTTGCAGGAGGGACCTGTTTGCAAAGAACGAAGAAGAGTTAGGGGCCAAAATGCGAGGGTTCAAAAGTTGAGGGCCAAAGAGTAAATATATGAGGACCAAAGTGTGAAGTCGGTCAAGGAGGTTTCTTCTTAGGCTCAAGTTTTTATACATGACTAATTAGGACCTAAGGAATCTGATGGTGAATTTTATTTTCATATTAAACCTTGTTTGACCGGTCAATTTGCGCAAAAACCCAAATTAAGTTATTAATTGGGCATGGTTCTCAATGTAGGTCAAAATGGGTTCTAAAGGCCAAATTGATGGTTCTAAACCCCAGAGATTATTTTTCTATGAATTTTAGAGGGTTTATTCTATTTTTACTTTGCCTCGAACCTTGTGAATTGAAGTGGGTTGTTTTAGGGTTACAGATTATCATTTGGTTCCTTGGAAGTGCTGTAGCCCTTGCTAGATCATCTCATCCCACTTTTATTCTTATTAAGCTGTTTTGACCTATGTTTGGGCCCTGAATTACCCTGTATGCAGATTATACTGGTAAAATTGCACTTTTACCCCTTATGACTTGTTTTCTTCTCAAACTCAGAATTCTCTGAGTTAAGCTTTTCCTTGAGATATGTAGGAGCTTTTATCCTTTGTATTGGGTCAAAATGAGCTAGTTATGGCTCATGATGAGGTTCTCATCATACCCCCATGCCTAGCTTTTGCTAGTCCCTTAGCAAAAAAAACTTAAGGTTTCAACCCTTGTTCTAGACCATGAAGTTTTCAATGGTTTTAGATAAGTGCCTTTTTATTTGAGCATAGATTAGGTTAGAATGCTGACCATAGGCCTAAAAGATACTCTAGTACCAATCAAGATCCAAATCTGTCTAGCCTTAGCCTCAGTCTTTTAGCAAAGGTTTTTAAGGCCCACAAGAACTAACCTAAGGTTTATTGGACTTCGTGGTTAAAGCACCCGTGCTTGAAATGATTTTAGCCCTGGCTCAGTTCGCAGTGCGTTTTGTAAGAGAGAGATAGAAAGTTTTTTCTGTTTGGAGAGTTTTCTCTCTCTTTTTCTTTTTAGTTCTAGTCTAGGATTGGCTTTTCAACACGGTCTGTATCAGATTCCTTGCTCCCATCATCAATCCTCAAGGGTTCCTGGCGATCGATGCTTCGAGATAGCACCGCCCATGGCAACCCCCGGAACACTGGCTATTGAGATTTCGAGATAATCCCATCCATGGTATTCCGTGGCCGAATCCAGACCCTGGCAATTGACACTTCGAGATAATGCCATCCATGGAATCTGAACCAGCAGAGTGCTTACATGCCCCCCGTAGGATATGTAAATATCCTAAGAGACAAGCACCGAGGAGATGATATTTTGTTACGCATCTTCGAGGGGATTTCCCGCCTCTCCGCGCTGGGAACTCGTCCAAATCAACTTGTGTTGATCGGCCATTCCTATTCTAGGTGTTCTTTTCAGATTTTTGCGACGCTTCTGCGTGATTCTGATTTTTACGCTTACTGAACCAGGCTGTGTGTGAGATTAGGGTGCTTAGGTTACTGAGTCCCGTAAACCAAAAATTAGTTAACGAGGCCGAATACTCCCTAAGCCTTAGACCTAATACTTCAGCTTTTCATTTTCCTCAACCTCTTGAGGAGTGTCCAGATCTTAATGGGTACTAAGAGTCTATTCAAGAATGCCTAAGGTTTGCATTCTTACTAATCTCATTGTGCACTTTTCAGTTATTTTCTTGAATGAGGTCTAGAACTTAGGTTAATTCCTTAGTTTCTTACTAATGACTATCACTCTTTTCTTATAATTTTGTGCTCCTTTTTCATTTTGTTTCTTCTCTCCTTCACAAAATTTTCCTTCTCCTCTTTTCCTCTTA
The DNA here is from genome assembly GCA_037157565.1 of Thalassia testudinum. Lineage (NCBI taxonomy): Eukaryota > Viridiplantae > Streptophyta > Magnoliopsida > Alismatales > Hydrocharitaceae > Thalassia > Thalassia testudinum. The sequence continues at coordinate 2,611,207 of JAZHRO010000028.1, forward strand.
TTCTTTTTCGAAAAATTTTTTAATTTTTATGGTATTTTTGGCATATGTGAATTTTTTTGTTTGAAACCTTTTCTTACAAGTTTTTGCACTTTCCTACCCCCCCATGCCTAAGATTTACAATGTCCTCATTGTAACCTAGGGGGTCTTAGTTCAGGGTGAACTTCGAGTGCTGAAAGGTGTCAGAACAAGTTTCAGGTTTTCAAAGAGAATGACGGGCTGCCTCCCGTTAAGCGCTGAGTTTTACGCCATCGGCTGGGCGCAATAAGCTCAAGGGGAAAGGAGGATATGAGATGCCTCAGCCAAATCAGTAGAAGTTACATCAATGAACGGCTTGAGTCTTTGACCATTCACGATGAAAGGTTCAGAATCGTGGCTGAGTGGACTGATTTCGATTGCTCCATTTCCAAAAACCTGTCGGACCAAATATGGTCCGACCCACTTAGATCTCAGTTTTCCTGGGAAGAGTTTGAGTCGGGCATCAAAGAGTAGGACCTTTTGACCAGGATGAAAGATCTTTCTCGAGATGTGTTTGTCGTGGAAGGCTTTAACCCGCTCCTTGTAGATTTGCGAGTTCTCGTACGCGTCTGTGCGTAATTCATCGATCTCGCTGATTTGGAGTTTTCTGTGGGTCCCAGCCTTGGAAAGATCTAGATTACAGTTCCGTACTGCCCAATAGGCTTTATGCTCCAGTTCGACAGGAAGGTGGCATGCCTTTCCGTACACCAATCTAAAGGGAGACATGCCCAATTGGGTCTTGTGGGCGGTCCTATAGGCCCACAATGCTTCCGGAAGTCGGGACGACCAGTCCTTCCTGTCAGGTCGAACAGTGACCTGTAGGATTTTCTTGATCTCCCGATTCGACAGCTCAGCTAGACCATTAGTTTGGGGGTGGTAAGGAGTAGAGATTCGGTGAGACACCCCGTATTTGGTCATCAGTGACCTAAACTGAGCATTTGTGAAATGGGTCCCCCCATCAGAGATTATTGCACGAGGAATCCCGAACCTTGAGAAAATGTGTTGATGAATGAATTTGAGAACGATTTTGTGATCACAGGTTCGGGTCGGTATGGCTTCGATCCATTTGGACACGTAGTCCACAGCCAACAGAATGTATTCGAAACCATCCGAAACAGGAAAGGGGCCCATAAAATCAATCCCCCAAACATCAAAGATTTCGCATACTAGAATCGGTTGCATAGGCATCATGTCGCGATGGCTCATGTTGCCCAAAGTCTGGCAACGACTGCATGCCTTGCAATGACTGTATGCGTCTTTGAACAGTGTGGGCCAGTAAAAGCCGCACTGGAGGACTTTTGATGCGGTTTTATGCCCGGCAAAATGGCCACCGCATGCCTGGTCATGGCAGAAAGAGAGGATATTGTTGACTTCCCCTTCCGGGATACATCTCCGGATGATCTGATCGGCACCTATGCGGAAGAGGTACGGGTCTTCCCAAATGTAATACTTGGCATCGGAGCGTAATTTGTCTTTCTTGGCCTTCGGCCAATCGGACGGGGTCTGATGAGATGCCAAGTAATTTACAATATTAGCAAACCATGGAAGGCTAGTACCAATAGTCAGCAGGTGCTCATCGGGAAAATGCTCAGTGATGGGTTCGGAAGGGTCTATCATTTCAGAAGGAAGACGGGACAAGTGATCAGCTACCACGTTTTGTTTTCCCGCTTTATCGCGAATCTCGAGGTCAAATTCTTGCAACAGCAAGATCCATCGGATCAATCGAGGTTTCGCGTCCTTCTTTGCAAGGAGATGCCTCACAGCCGTGTGATCCGAGTATATGATGACATGGGAACCCAGAAGGTATGATCTGAATTTCTCTAGGGCAAATACTACAGCTAGCAGCTCTTTCTCAGTAACTGTATAGTTACGCTGAGCCTCATCGAGTGTTTTGCTGGCGTAGTAAATGACCACAGGTTTCTTGTCATTTTTCTGCCCCAAAACCGCTCCTACAGCGAAGTCGGATGCATCACACATGATCTCAAAGGGTTGAGACCAATCAGGGGACTGTAGGATCGGGGCTTGGGTGACTCGGTCACGCAGGATTTCAAATGCTTGAGTGCATTCCTTGGAGATTTCGAAGGGAACATCCTTGGAGAGAAGAGTGGTCAGGGGGCGTGCGATTTTTGAAAAATCAGGGATAAATCGTCGATAAAAACCGACATGCCCTAAAAAGGATCGGATGTCCCTGATCGAGCTAGGCATAGGAAGGCGAGAAATCAGATTAACCTTAGCTCGATCCACTTGGATACCTTTCTCCGAAATTGAGTGTCCCAGGACAATTCCCTCAGGCACCATGAAATGGCTCTTTTCCCAGGAAAGAACCAAATTCACGTCGATGCACCGCCTGAGTATCTGGACCAAGTGCTGGAGGCAATCGTCGAATGATGCTCCGAAAACTGAAAAGTCATCCATGAAGACTTCCAGATAATCACCTACCATATCTGAGAATATGGCAAGCATGCATCGCTGAAAAGTAGCGGGTGCATTGCAAAGACCAAAAGGCATCCTTCGGAAAGCGTATGTTCCGAAGGGGCAGGTGAATGTGGTCTTTTCTTGGTCCTCAGGATGGATTGCCACCTGGTTATAACCGGAGTACCCGTCAAGAAAGCAGAAGAACCTATTTCCCGCTAGTTTTTCGAGAATTTGATCAATGAAGGGTAGTGGGAAATGATCCTTCTTCGTGGAGGAATTGAGTCGACGGTAATCTATACAGACTCTCCACGAGTTGGCTAATCGGGTAGGAATGATTTCTCCGGTCTCAGTCGTTATAGTGGTGAGTCCTGCCTTTTTAGGCACGACCTGAATCGGGCTCACCCAACGACTATCGGAGATCGGGTAGATGATCCCGGCATCTAACCACTTGATGATCTCCTTTTTCACGACCTCCTGCAGATTGGGGTTTAAGCGTCTCTGCATTTCACGAGAAGGTCGTGTGCCCTCTTCTGAATAGATATGATGAGTACAATAAGAGGGACTTATTCCAGTCAAATCATCGAGGGTCCATCCGATGGCTCTGCGATGTTGCTGGAGGACAACAATCAGACGGTATTCCTGTTCAGGATTGAGGTTGGAATTGATGATCACAGGAAGGGTCTGATTAGAACCTAAAAAGATGTATTTCAAATGAGCAGGAAGGGGTTTCAGTTCAAGGATGGGGTTTTCAGCAGCAGCGGGTGGTTCAGTATAGATGTGAGGTTCAAGGGTGGGAGTTACTGGGTTGTTCACATCCGGATTGGACTCCTCTATTTGCGGGTCAAGATCCTTCTGTGGTTGATGAGGAATACTCAAGTCATTCTGGAGGTGTGATTCATCAACCAAAGTCTTGATGTCACAAATTTGCTCGATGACGCCGCAATTAATTCCTTGTTGGGCCTTAAATATATCAATTTTCAGTGTTTGATCTCCAAACTTAAGCTCTATTTGGCCCTCCTCACAGCTGATGTTGGCTCTAGCAGTAGCCAAGAAAGGTCTCCCTAGAATGATTGGTGTATCCCTAGGGTTCTCAGGTGCATCCATGTCTAAGACTATAAAGTCCACTGGAAAATAGAAATCCCGCACTCTTACGATAACATCCTCGAGAATCCCTTTTGGTGACTTTATAGATCGATCTGCTAATTGTAATGTCACCTCGGTTGGTTTCAGCTCAGATTCTTCCAGATGGTCAAGTAAGGATGTGGGTATCAGATTTATAGATGCACCTAAGTCTAACAATGCTCTGTCAAACTGGGTACCACCTATCTTACAGGAGATCAGGGGAGTTCCAGGATCTTTTGCCTTGGGTGGGAGTCTACTAAGGATTACAGAGCTGGCTTGCTCTGACAGAACAATTGGGCTCCCTCCCTTGGTTCGCGGCTTACGCTGGGGTGTACATATATTCTTTAGAAATCGTGCGTAAGCTGGTACGTGGCGGATTGCATCCATCAAGGGGATGTTTATGTGGACCTGCTCAAAGAGCTTGACCAGGTCCTCCTCAGGGGCCACGGGTTTGGTGGTCTTCTTTCCCTTGGTCAGGGCTTCGGGAAACGGGATCTTGGTTGGTTCCTCTAGGATAGGTCCTGGTTGTGGGTCTGGAACAGCGGTACCTTGGATAACTATCCTAGGGTCATGATTATCAGGCTGGGCGTGGTTTGGATAATGCTGGTTCTGAGTTGTCTTACCACTACGTGTTGTTACAGAATTTAATCCGGCCTGATTTTGGTTTGGATTTGGTAGGAGGGGTGGCTGCTGCTGAAATCCCGTACGAGAAGTAGAGGCTTCCATCTCGTCTGGAGATGGAGCAGTGGGGGCCTGATAAATCCATTGAGCTTGGCCTAAATTTGGATTCATAACGCGCTTCTGGGTTGGCACGTTATTTGGGTTAGGAAGGGGTTGGGAAGGGAGTGTGCCTGGCTGGCGAGAATTTGCCAACTGGGCCAGCTGAGTTTTAACTTCAGTAAGCTCGTCCTTGTGCTGTTTTTGAATGGCCGCATTCGATTTTTGAATGTCAGCCAGAGTCTGAAGGATTAAGGACATTTGATCTTGATTTGGCCCTGATGGATAAGTAGGGTTGGGCCGAGGCTGAGGCGGCTGGTAGTGATGAGAGGGCTGTGGGCGGGAATGAAAAGGTGGTCTTTGGGTTTGAGAATTTCCCGCCCACTGAAAATTTGGATGGTTTCGCCATCCAGGGTTGTAAGTGTTGGAGAATGGGTCGTTCTGGATGGCATTGAGGTCCTCGCAGGTCTGAGGAACCTCCTGAGAATCAGGGAAAGGGGGAATGGAGTTCCCCCGGCTGGTGAAGAAAGGATCGGATGATCTTCCAGTCCAAGAATCAGATGGGGATGGATATGGATCCATCCCAGGGGAGGATCGGTGTAGGATGTTTTGCACAGTCTCCTGTGTGGAAGGAGGTTGTGCAAAGGAGTTACGCGCAGAGGTGGCTCGCTGCAAGTGCTGAGTCAGCTCATCCACCTTCTTTTCAATGATTGAGACCTTGTCCAATCGACTGGCCATTAATTCCAGGTCGACTGATGCGGACAGGCCCTGCGTCTCATGTGCTCCCTTAAGATTCGTCGCTGCGCGGGTATTCGTCCTGTCGAATAATCCCATGGAGTCATTGTTGATGGAGTTCTCGCACATGTTTTCGAGAATCTCCCATACGGTGTCTTCATGTTGACCCATGATGTTTCCTCCGCAGGTTGCATTGACGAAAAGGCGGATGTCCTCACGGAGTCCCTGGTAAAAAGATTGGACTTGTTCCCATTTAGGAACTCCGTGATGGGGGCACTTCCTCATGAGATCCTGAAAACGATCCCATGCCTCATGGAGAGGTTCTCCTGATTGTTGAGTGAAGTGTGTAATCTGATGGCGCAAGGCGTTGGTCCGACCAACGGGAAAGAACTTTTTCAAAAACTCGGATTGAAGTTCTTCCCAAGTGTTGATCGGCCGGGTCTGAGTTTGATACCAATGGGCGGCCTTGTCCATAAGAGAAAAGGAGAACATCTTCATGAGAAGAATATCCCGATTTTGCGCATCTGATCCAAAAGTGTGGGCCAGATGCTTAAGCTGTTTGATGTGCTGGAAGGGATCTTCAGAATTAAGCCCATGGAATTTAGGTATAGCGTGAATCATGTTGGGCTTTAGTTCGGAATCAGGTCCTCCAATCGGGATTCTAACTCGAGGCTCAATTGCCACCGCAGCAGGATTGTAGTGGTCCCGCATCATAGGACGCTGTGGTGGGTGCACGAAGTTTTGGAAGAGGTCATTGAGTCGCTGGAGCTGGTGTTCCAGATTATTTTCTTCCTCAACTGGCTGAGCCATGATGGGGGAAGAAGAAGAGCTTGGTTCTGAATCAGAAGAGAGAATAATGTGAGGGTGTTGCTGCACAAACACGGGCGTCGAGGCTTGGCCTTGACGAGAGTAAATTTCTAAAGGAGGCCTCAAGGGTGGTCTTAGAGACCTCCTTCCGTACATGCACAGTTGGGAGAGGTAAGTTTAGAAGGTGATGGACCCAATCAAGACACCCAAAAATGTGTTGGGTGACTATAGAGGTGCGGGGCAAATGGACCCCTTGATCAGAAAGATCGTCCACCTGAGAAGTACCTGGGCAGCCAGAGAGGGAGAGTCCCGCGAAGACCCCTACACGGTAGAGCGTCCCCACGGGTTACAGGGTTTCCCCCACCCGACCTCTCTTGTCACTGCGGTTCCAGGTAGACCAGAATGGGGATCTTGACCTCTTAAGTCTACCAATTTTAAGATCAGGGTGCTTAAGGTTTCACTTGAACTTTAGTCTTTTTAAGTGCAAAGAGTGACCTAATTTAAGGTTGGTTAACCCAAGGGGTCAATTTTACCTATTGTTTTCTTTAAGAGCTTTTAGGTCCTGTCTTTTAGGGTTCAAGTGTTTAGAGAGAGCCAATTGTTTAGGATTTTTCTTGTATAGGTATTTTCAGACAAGGGCTTGGGCACACTTCATTTGGTTTTCTCAATTCTTGAGTTAAGTAGTGTGTCTCTAAATCCCTAGTGTTGGATCCTAGGTTGGCTCTACTTGGTCCAGTTAATTCTTTGTTGGGTAATTAGGGCTCAAGCAAGAATGTGTTAGCCCTTAAATACCCTTGATAGTGTGCAGAAGTGATGAGTTGAAAACATGCAACTTTTTATGGTTACTAAGTATGGAAGACAGGTTAGCCCTATATTGCTTGTTCTTTTCTTTTCTTTCTCTTTAGAGTGTAGGGGTTAATAGTGAGAGAAAAGATTTACCTGTCTTTGGAGTGGTTGTCGTGTGGTTGCTTGTCTTCTTGAGTTCCTGTAGCTGCACAAAAGAGAGGAGATTATCAGAAATTAAAAGATACAGGAATGTTTACCTCTAGAATTAGCCGTTGCTCCCCGGCAGCGGCGCCAAAATGATAACGTTCGTTTGTCGACCGGTTTCGGTGTTATATCGTTGTAGTAAAGCCGGTTGTTACCAACGTTTTCATATAAAATTTTTTTACTCGGAAAAATAAAAGAGTTCCCGAGGTCGAACTCAGGGAGCAAGTTGTATTCTAGAGATATACAAGTTCTATTACAAAAAGAGAGAGAGAGAGATGAAAATTTGGCTTCTTCTTCTTTTCTTCTTTCTTCCTCTTTGTCTTTGGTTCTTCCTGTTCTTTGTTCTTCTTCTTCTTCTTCTTCTTCTGCTTTCTTCAGATTTTCCCCTCGTGCTCTTCTTCTGTTCTTCCTTGTTTCCTTTCTTTCTTTTTCGTCAGATCGTCTTCTTCTTTTCTTGCTTCTTGCTTCTCTTCATTCCTTCTTCTTCTTTGTCTTCACCTGCCTTGACCTCTCTTTTTCTTCTTTCGCGATGGCCGTTGCTCTTCCTTTTTCTTCAGCGGGTCTGCTTCTTCTTCTTTGGCCTGCACACTTCAGAGTTTATTCGTCAAGGCAAAAACCTACTCTACCCCCCTCCCCCGCGTATCTCTCTCTCTGAAATCACTCTTCGGAAGCTCTCCCAGAGCGCTACCGGGTAATCGGATTCGGGTCAGGCCCGGGTCCAGGCCCACCGGCGTGCGTGGTGGGCGAGGAGTGCAGGTCAGTCTAATCGGGTCGGGCCAGGTCCGCGGAGCGTGGTCACGGACGAGGCCGAGTCGGGTCGGGTCGGGTGAGAGGGACCTCACCCCGTGGTAACTGAGGCAAACAGCATAAGGCAGTTTTTGCCTTTATGTGTCCGCGCGCCTTCGAGAGGTTCCGAGGTGGGACTATCCGCGCACCCGTTTCTCTCACGCCTGCAGCAGGGATGGCGCTTCCAATTGCATCAGCTGTTGAGGCGCACAGCTCCAATTGAGGGCCAGGGTGTGTGCGCGAGACTCTTCCGCGCTGGCCGTGGCTATTCAACCTGGGATATCTCGGCTTGAAGCAACCTCGAGCAAGCTTCGAGCTTCCTCGTCAATGGCGGTCAAGGCCTGGAACCTGAAATCAATAGCATGGCTTCTCGGCCAAATCAGACAGGCGGGGGACCTTCGCCGTGGCACGGCGAAGGTGGTCAGGGGGTCTGCAGAGGGCGAGATGGGGCTGTCTGGTCGTCCTAGGTCAAACTGTGAGCGAGGGAGTGGGTGTGTTCGGTGGGTCTGCAGAGGGTGTTTGGTGGGAAGTGGAGGGGCGGAAGAGGATCAGGGTGAGGAGGCGGAGGTTCTGCGGTGGTCGGCGAGCCGTGTGGGTCGCTGAGGTGATGGGAGCGGCTCGCCGGAGGGTGGTCGGAGGCGGAGAGGATGAGGGTGAACAGGGTCGGTAGAGGGCTTAATTGACTAAATCGAAAGCGGGGAAAGAAAGAGGAGGAGAAGGGGAGTAAGTCTAACTTAACTGCAGGGACGAAGGGGGAGGAACAGGGCGACAGTCGTATCGACTGTCGCCGGAGAAGACGATGCTCAGGGAGAGGGGCGGCGGCGAGCAGAAGGCTGGAGAGGCGCCAGCTGGGTGCGGCGTGGCGCGGGAAGAGCAGGGGAGGAGGTCTCTGCTGCTGGTAGTGCGGCAGAGCGAAGAGGTGGAGGGGGAGGAAGTCGCCGGAGCTGGTGAGCGTCTGCCGGAGATAGAAGAGAAGAAAGCTGGGGGTTTTCTCCGTCAGGTCCAGGCTGCCTTCGTCGGTGGAGCGGCGGGGGGTATTTATAGGGTTGAAGCAGGGAGGAAGGCGGAGGGAGACGACGTGTCTCCCTCGCCGGAGAATGGTCGGAATACGAACCCATACCGTCCGTGCGTTCGCACGGCCGGTATGGGGGGCTACAATGACCATGGGGGTGCTCCTGCGACGGCTGACGACGCAGGGCACCCCCGGTACACTTGCCAGGTCCTCCACCTCACCCTGCGCGGCGCCATGCTCCGCGCAAGGTCGCCGGAGCATGGTGCTGGCAGGGTTTTGCAGGAGGGACCTGTTTGCAAAGAACGAAGAAGAGTTAGGGGCCAAAATGCGAGGGTTCAAAAGTTGAGGGCCAAAGAGTAAATATATGAGGACCAAAGTGTGAAGTCGGTCAAGGAGGTTTCTTCTTAGGCTCAAGTTTTTATACATGACTAATTAGGACCTAAGGAATCTGATGGTGAATTTTATTTTCATATTAAACCTTGTTTGACCGGTCAATTTGCGCAAAAACCCAAATTAAGTTATTAATTGGGCATGGTTCTCAATGTAGGTCAAAATGGGTTCTAAAGGCCAAATTGATGGTTCTAAACCCCAGAGATTATTTTTCTATGAATTTTAGAGGGTTTATTCTATTTTTACTTTGCCTCGAACCTTGTGAATTGAAGTGGGTTGTTTTAGGGTTACAGATTATCATTTGGTTCCTTGGAAGTGCTGTAGCCCTTGCTAGATCATCTCATCCCACTTTTATTCTTATTAAGCTGTTTTGACCTATGTTTGGGCCCTGAATTACCCTGTATGCAGATTATACTGGTAAAATTGCACTTTTACCCCTTATGACTTGTTTTCTTCTCAAACTCAGAATTCTCTGAGTTAAGCTTTTCCTTGAGATATGTAGGAGCTTTTATCCTTTGTATTGGGTCAAAATGAGCTAGTTATGGCTCATGATGAGGTTCTCATCAGTGATGCAGTGGGTGGTGGCCTCCAAGTGCCTGGCTACCTCCTCCTCTCCCTTGTAGTCTCAGCTACCCCAACCAGATCCACCTCTCCTGCTCGTCCTTAAATGTGGGTCTTTAGTGCGGGTAGCTGGTGGTGGAGAGGCTCATATTTATTGTAGAGAAGAGAGAATAAAAATAAATAATAAGAAAATTGGTTTATTTATATACAAACCCTCAATAAAATGTTAATTCTAATATATGCATATAATATAACCTAAAGACTAATGCATGTTATTCTAATCGTGCTAAATAATTTATATATGGAATGCATACAAGCAAATATATATAAACTAAATTATTTATATCTTAATGCATGCTATGTATATGCTAATGTTAATCTAATGTCTAGGCACTTAAGTAACTAATTTGCCCACAAATATGGGCTCATCAGCCCCAATTGTTGATTTGGGGGGGATCCGTGGGTCTCGAACTCGCGCTTCTTCTTTGCAAGCCAAGTGCTCAACTGTTGAGGCAAGGTTGCGTTTGAGTCATGAGGAGCACATGGATGCTGAGAGCATGGAGGAACCTCAGCGTTTGGATCTTGATACAACGGCTGTGGTGCGAGATCTCTGATGATTAGGGGGATCCTTTAGTAGTTGCTGGCAGGCGTGGAGTGGCCTAGATGGCACCACATGGCACCATCTGGGCCGTCCATCTTCTTTCTGTTGCAAAGGGTGCCATGGTGCTTGGATCGAGGTGATTTTCATGCTGCTGGACTGCGATCGTTGCTTCAGATCCATGCGTGCGGTCGAATTTTTCATCCGAAGCCTATAAGGATGTTGCATTGCCCTCCTGGCCATAAAAAGGATGTAATTAACCTAAAATATACACTACTACTCTAAAGGCAGGATGATGCATGCTATGCAATATTTATAATATGGAATGCAAATCTAAGCCTAGGAACTTGCATAAATAGGCATTTCAACCTAAATGGATGTGCCTACATCACCCTTCATCTTCTTCTGCGACGACAGTGCCTTCGGCGAAGCCATTACACAGCCATAGACCACTATACACCACACTTCCACTTTCAAAAGCTCCACCATACTCCATAGAACAAAAGCCCTAACTTTATTAAGGTTTTCATCCACCTAACACTGCCATCAACCAAACCCACTTCTGGTCACCTTGCCTATCACCGACAGACCGACACCGACCACCAAATGCCCTCAAATCACTGCCACTACACTCTCCATCCTCCGACAAAGCTACTAAGTAATTCTGATAGGGTCGAGAGGCCGTACTTTTGTGTTTTAGTGTTCGCCGGACTTCACCTACACTGTCATCTTCCCTAGCTCCGTTCACCACACTCTGTTCACCACCAGCTTTAATTCTACCTTCGGTGCATTTGGAAGCCATCCATGAAAACATCTGCATCGACAATTGGATGAACACGGCAAAGCATAGCAGCAATTGAGCGAAGGAAGTTCACGGCTTCAAGCAAGAAAGCTACGCGAGTATAGTCCCACATCATAGAGGAGAAGACTTAGAAAGCCACATAAAAGGAAATTACCACATAGCTTCTTCGCCTCGGACACGAGGGTGAGGTTCCCTCATCTCATGTGCCTCTCACACCTTTCCCTCTACACCATGCTGGGGGGTCTAGTCTCCTGTTCACGACCTGACTACCCTATACCTGGACTTGACGAGGAAAGAAATAGAAATTGAAGAGGGTATGGGTAGGTTTTGCCTCGAGATGCGTGCCAATATGCTCAACACTTGGCATCTCTCAGGTCTGCTCTATGCTTGGCACCCTTATGCCTATTCTAAAGTTTAAGCGGTTAAGTCATCTAGGGATTATGCCCGACGTCTGACTTGGGTTTGATCTGAAATACTATGGAGGTCCTTAGCTCTTATCTGATGTGGAATTGAGAAATTAGTGGTTCAAGGACCACTGTTGAGAAATTGAGTTGATTGACACATGTGATATGTGCCTAATATTAGGGGTTTAAGTGGCGATTCAAATCACCATTCTTTCTAGTGTTTCTATCTTATTTTTTACCCTATTATTTGTTTCAACCCAATGTTAGTCCCTACAGGACCCGAGATTGTCTTGCCTCAGCTAATCCTAAGACCTAGTTGTCCAAGCAGAAAATATACTACAACCACACGTGCAATGTAACTAAGCAGAAATAAATAAGAGACAGTAATGGAAATCAATACGAAAAGTCTCAAATATATTACATGCCACAAGCAGAAGAGACTGCAACATACATAGCTTTCACAACTACAACAGAGGAAAATATAACATGAACATAAATAGAGCAGAAACATCTAATACATACTAAAAGTACTCACTACTAAAAAAGAGCTCTTAAACAGAATAGAAACAACACTATAGCTAGGCTCGACTAGGCCCAGCACCCTTGGCAATAAATGGCACTGGCTGCTCAACTCCTTGGCCTGAACATGGTTATACAATTCGTACTCAGCTAACATTGAGTAGAGTGGTGGTTAAGCCATTTATATGCAATTTAACTTAAAGAAACAAGCAAGTAACTAATCATTCCTTTCCATTTATCTCAACTAGGTGTTTCTGTTTCAATTATTCTAATAAGGATCCATAACATTTCTTAATCCTCTTGTTCCCTAAGGGAACGATGTTGATTGCAGTTTATTCCGCAATGTAGGATATACACATGGTACATTCTTGGCCAGGAGAGCCCCCATGGTAGTCCTACACCTGGTCTACCACCCCGAGGTCATAGTCACGTCGTAGCGATGACTACGGCACGTGCGATAAGCGTATGGGTAGCTACCCCACACTAACACATGATCAGTCATTTCTGCTAGTGGGCATGCCCAAATGTACAATACAAAATAGAATAGGGCCTTGCTTTCTCAGAATAAGGGTCTCGCTCCTTAGCAGTCTGAGCACCCTCGTCCGACTACCCCGGTTTGCCCAGCGGGCCTAACAAAAGTCGGTGTAGGGTGGCCAATCCTAACCTCGGGCCCCATGGGGCAACTGGGTCCCCCCTACACTAAAGTGATGGTAGCTCTCCTCGGTACCGCATACACGAGGGCCAGCTCACTTTCCATGTAAAAGGGACAGTTGCTCTCCTCGGTACCGTGAACTTGAGGGCCAGCTCACTTCCCTCCTACATACGATATTCGTTCCATACACGCAAGTTCTTTTCTAGTTCCCTGTAGGGCTCGTACATAGACTTTCTCATTTTCACTTCCAATTCATTACATGAATAACAAGAAGCTCAAGATTTCATAATCGATTATTCGGTACACCGCAGCTATTTTCATTCATGTCATGGTTCATTAAATGTGGTATAGGCAGCTCATGGTTACTACTTTCAGTAAGCATCACAGTAATTTAATCATTCAATACTTGCGCATTCATCTCTTTCATCCCTAGTGTTCATTTCACAACCTAGGGTTCAATTGAATATTTCTAAAGTAGCATGCATTCATCTCTTTCAACCCTAGGGTTCATCTCACAACCTAGGGTTCAATTGAATATTGCTAAAGCATGCAATTTATTTATTAATTCTAGTATTAGAGGGAAAACTACTCTACCAGGATACATGGGTGGAATTGGGGCTAGAATCGCAGATCCCGTTGTCTTTGTGAGCCCTGTATACTCTATTGGCTGGAGACCTATACAAATGACCAAGTACAACAAATGAGTTCAAAATAGTATACGAGTGACACTAACATGTAGAGAAACTCGAATGGAAACCAATGATACTTTGTTTGCATAAAATCGACTCCGTTTGGGCCCTAAATGGGCCAAAAACGTGCATACTAACTAAAATCAGATGTCTGAGACCAGACCCAGACGTCTTAAACGACCTCAAAATCTCACCTTGCTTTCCTACAGCTTCCTCAGATGTCCAAACCCCTCTGCAACAGTCTGAAGGAGATCCCAGACGTCTGACACTTGCTTTGGTCGTCTGGGAGAGCAGTTAGACGTCTTGCACTGTCTCCAGACATCCTAAAGCACCTCAAAGGACGCGCCACGTGCCTTTCCAATGCTTGCACCTGCATACGCACGCGCCATTTCAAAAACACGACACATATAACATTACGTACTTGCAAAGCAGGCTCATGCATGGTATGTACCTTGGCCCCTTCGTGCCGTCAGATGTTCGACGCCAGCCCCGGATGTCATGAGGCTCCTCCAAACATCTGGGTAGAGCCCTAAACGTCTGATACTGTGGAAAATTGATTCTGCAGAATGCCTCATGAGCTTCTCTTCGTACGAACTTCTCTACCTGCAGCAGCTCCTCCCGTGGTTGCAGGAGGTTGCGGAGCTCCTCTCCACAAGCTCCCTTGGCCGCACCTTCGGCCGCACCTCCTCTCCTAAGCTCCCCTGAGCTCTCCGCTCTCCCTCTCCCTCTCTATCGCCCATGCTTCTCCCTCTCTCCTTCTCCTCCATCTCGAGCTTCCCTCCTTCCTCTACTTGAGGCTGCAAGGGGACGGGGAAGAGGAAGGGGTTGCCTGTAGGTGGTGGAGGACGAAGGTGGAGGTGGTGGTGGTGGTGTGGAGAGGTGGTGGAGATGGTGAGGGTGGTGTGACTTTTTAAAGGGAGAGGGTTAGAGCTTATGAGGGGAGGTGGGTGTGTGTGGGTGTGTGCGTGGGGTGTGTGTTGTGTGGGAGGAGAGAGAGAGTGAAAATTGAGGAAATCTCCCCCGTAGAACATTTTCTTCCCACAAGGCCCACACACCTAAACCCAGGGGGTTTAAAATTGCAGTCATGCCCCTATCTTTTCTGGAAAAACTTGAACGACCCTTGGGAAGGGTCATTTCATTATTTCTTGAGACACATTTTCTATTATTGAATATCATTTTGAGTAGATTATTATTCATTGAATATCTTTCTTGTGTTTAATTGATTGTGCTCATTATTTCTAATTGCAATTAGTGTGTGAATTACACATTTGCTCCCTGCGAATGACCTTGGACTTGTTCCTTGATTTCGAGCACTTTATAAATTTAAATGTTGTAGCATTTTTGTTGATCATACTACAACACGCATCTCTTAAAATTCGACTCAAGCATCCGCAACACCTAAGACACACTTAGGAGCCTCTAGATAGTATTAGCCAATCATCGTGATCCTTCGATGGCATTCAATAGAGTAGTCAAGCTCTCTCTCTCTCTATGTGCTCTTTAGTTGTTATCCTCTATTCTTGTATGCTTATTGTTTAGCATGCATTTTGGCAGGTTTGCTTAGTATTGGAGTGCATGGTCGCTTCTTGCTTTGCTTGCTTTGCATACTTAAATATTAATTATTAATGATTGTGCTTGCCTGATAATGATGGAATTGTAATTAATGGTAAATTGACCTCATGAAATTAATTATCTTGATGCATGCATTATATATGAGATTAGTAAATGAGTAATTTCAAACTTGATTATTTACTTTTAATATGGCTTCATTGTTCAAAAATGTCTAATTCATGTTGTTTAGCTAAGAATGCTGTTATTTATGTGATAGTGGATGGTTATACATTATGATGCATATGGAACTTATTTTGTTCAATCAAGATGCATTAATTACACGATTAATCATTAACTATTAGCATAATTGATCTCATTAAATAGTTAGTCTATTGTTTGAGTATCAATAATATGTTGCATGATGATTACAAGTCATGATGAATGTTGTGAATATGTAATTTAGAATTATGTAGTTTTCTTATCCAATTAACTTATTAATATGACAATGCTTGATTTATTTGAAAGTGATAGATAACTCGTTCAATCTTGCTCCATGTCCAGGTTGACAGAGCTAGTCAGGAAGTAGGCTATCCTCCTTGTGACTTAGGTCATTTGCTTAACTAGGTAATGGGATAGTTGGCTATAAGGGTAGAGGGGCTAGAGTTAGTGCTTGCATCATTGGTCACGCAATTTGTAAGCTGATAAGTAACTATCGTTGTGTGCGAAAATATAATTATTTATAAAATTACTGAACTATTGAAATAAATAAAAAATAATATAGCAGGAGTTTGAGTTATCGTCAGGGGGATAAAATCATGTAAATTATTTCTACTAATCTAAACTAATTTTTTAAAAAAAAATTTTAGATTTTTTAAAATTTTATAATAAGAGATGGGAAGTATTCTTAATTCAAACAACTAATTTTAAATTGACAAAACAAAAATGCACCAAAAGTGATAAACAAACTAACTATGAATTAAAAACTAGGAAATTTATGTAAATAAAAATAAGTCGCTACAAATTGTTATTAATGAAAAATAATGTCAAATTACAAGAGAGAGAGAGAGAGAGAGTATAGAGAGAATGACTTTGGGGAAGATCTTGCCGTGGTGGTGACGATTCGAAGGTAGTGTGGACGTTGACTACAAGGACAAGAAGGTGGAAATGCGTCCAAGGCTCCCCATGCTCCAGAGAGAAGGAACGAGCAAGAGAGAAAGGAGGAGAGGGAGAAGAAGAATGAAAGACAAGCCTTGTAGAGGGGGTATGGAGAAGTATTTATAGGCTTCTAAATCAAAAACTAATTAGAATTTATATTAGTTTTTACTCCATAATTTAGGCAATTTTTGGAAGACTAATATAATCCTAACACCATAAGGAATGGGAATAAATCCTTGAATTTTGGGGTTAGAATCCTGTCGACATTTTCTCTTTTCCTTTCTTTACTCTTTCCTCTCTTTTCTAATTCCAAAGCCCCATTTGCCAAATGTAACCAAAAGTTGCGCAGCATGCACTACCATATACAACGCAATTTCCCTCTTTGCTACGGCCACGTGCCACCTTCCAAATTGCGTGCTCCCATTTTGGTTTTACGTGAAATTTGCGCCCATCCTCGTCTCCCCCTCCACAAACAGAGATATTTTCAGCGAGGAAATATACCAAATCGCATCATGTGACAAGTTTGGCAACGTACAAACATGGTGTATCAGTGTAAAAGAATTTTAGGTAATTTTACTTCAATGTAAAATGATTTGTACCATGTTATATTCCAAAATTAGTCAACTTTTACATTTTTATACTTGCATCTTTTTTTAATTGCTCATGAGATGCACATGACCTCTTATCTCTACTTCCCTATGTCCACATCAACACTAGAATCCCATAACTCAATTCTTCATCATTCGTCTCGCCCTAATTCCTACCACCAGAGAAGAGTGAGAGAATGTCACCAAAATTTTTTCATACACTAGTTACATGTAACAAGTAACCTTAAGTCGTGATCAAATCTTCAAGAGCCCTCTTTAGCCTGGTACTTCACCGAACTAAAGACGATTGAGACTTACGATATGCTATAAAGACAATGTATAGTGCATGTAAGTGAAGTATATACACATTCTGCATTGTCTGTATAACATGATCATAAGTCTTGACGGACGAGTATTTTAACACGAATATACCCTCTCATAACTTGTAACCTAAAATTTGTATTGTTTGTCCTTATTTGCATCTAGATTTGTGCAAGTATGTGTATCTATAACTTCATTAAAATGGAATTAAGTGGGTACACCCGACATTATTCACAAAAAATAGCTCACATTCATTCACATATGTAACATAATTAATAGAATAATTAATGTGGGTATACCCCCACATTCATTGACATTCATAATATAATTAACAAAATAGAGTGAGAATACCCCACATTCATCAAATTACAACATAATTAATATAAAAATTGACACATTCATACCTCAACGAAACACGTGATTCGATGAAATGTGTTCGACGACAAACGTAACCTAAATTAAATTACACAAATCAAACATAATAAATATAAAATTATAATGAAAAATTAACAAAAAATTAAATAGAGATTCATAGAGTGGCTGTGGGATTGGAGTTGTAGGAGGAGGGGGGGGCGACCATGCATAGAGGAGGAGGGGGTAGACATGGAGGAAGAGGAGGAGGGGAGTAGACATGGAAGTAGGAGGAGGTGGGGGGGGGGGGGGGGGGTGGTGGCCAAGTGGGAGGAGGAGGATGAGGAGGAGGGGGCAGTCGGCCATGGGAGGATGAGGGTAGGGGACGATTGGTCATGGGATGAGGAGGGGGGGTGTGGCAACCATGGGAGGAGGAGGATGAGGAGGTGGCGATGAGAAATCGTCTGCATGTTAAAAATAGTGTTTCAATGGTGTCGTTGTTGATTGTAGTATAGTGTTACAATACAAACAGATGCCATGTCAATCATGTTTATTTATTTACACAATTTTCATTCATTGGGGGTAGTTATTGATATGCATCACTCTTTATATTTCAAAAATGTTCCTTTATTTCAGAAATATCAAATGTATTTACAAATGAATTAATGAATTAAAGAATAAATGAATTGAGTTAAGTATGTACAAAATGAATCAATTAATGCTAACTACAATGCCTTAAACATATTTACAATCACACACGCATGAAAAACTACTTACTCTATTCTATGTATTATATACAATTCAATACCAAAGTCAAAAACAAAAATAACAAACATATACTAAAATAATAAACAAATACTTACATATACTATACTAACATATATACAAACATACTAACTCCTATTAAACCTTAGAAACACTATATACAACCTAAGGCAAATATTGACTCTAACTATATACACTAGCTATATATATATTACAATATATATACATACATATAATATATCTATTTACAAATATATACTAATAATACTTAAATATATATAGTCTATATATAGTGTTTGTTATATACTACATATATATGTATACAATTATGTACCATATCAACAATGTACAAAAGTTTAACTTAGCTAAATTAATATAAAAGACTATATTGACATACTTAAACACTACTAAACTTTAACTTAGCTAAATTAATATAAAAGACTATATTGACATACTTAAACGCTACTAAAGCCTTCAAAAACTGTCACTAAAAACTTATGTACACTAAAAGGCTAAAACACTTATATATATACAATACACACACATACACCCAGTATATACATATACTTTATATACAATCTATATACATATACTCTCTCTCTCTATATATATATATACACTTATACTATACATATTTACAAATACATATATACACGTATTCACATTGTACACACCACTTTACACTTACAACTCACAAAACACTTGGTCATTTTTGGCTTAAGTATCTCACATAGAGCTCACAGAAGTCTCCAACACTTAGTCATTTTTGCTAATGTTCCCTTTCTTCTTAACACACTTAACCCTTAAACAAAAATTAGGTTTTTTAGTGGGCAGGGCTGGTTCGGTTCTTGGGATATACAGCACCCTCTTAGGTGGGACCATACCAGTACTATGAACCGGCCCCTAGTTTCTATTTAGTGTTTTTCAGTGTATTGTTTAACCCATATTCGGTTCAGTTGAATCAAGTACAGGTCGGATCGGGATTCCAGCCCCACAATATGCTTAGAAATATGCTTGTATATGCTCAGATATATGGCTGAGGGGTAAGGGGTTATATGTGCACTGAGTGCTGACGACTAAAGAGTGCTTTGGCACAATTCATTATATATGACACCAGCCATTTGTTAGCACCCGATGTGGCAAAATCCTAAGGTTGAATTGAGCACTACGCAGCGTTTGATTTGGCCAACATTGGACCTTGATTTGAGCTTTCAATTGGCATCCATTTTTAAGTTAAATTACATCATTGAAAAACCCTTGTATAGGGCTACATAATTATATAATTAATTTATAAAAATAAGTTATTTAGTTATATATAAAAATTACTTAAAGTTAACACTTTGTACATATTAATTTAGAGCTTAATGTATAAATTAATGATTTGATGATGCAATTGACTTTATACATAGTTAATTTATATAATAAGATATTTATTAAACATTTTTATTTTATTTTCGAACATTTATATTAATTTATATACATTTATATACACATTATAAATAGATATACATATGATTTAGTTATAAATATTATTATATAGTTTAAATATATTATAAATAAGATGAAAATACATAAATTAATACCATAGCAGTTTACCGTATGAATTACTATTTTTTTTTAACTTAATAATTTACTTAATTAACTTAATAATCTAATTATATATAATAAATGCATAAATAAATTGATATACCGGTATAATTAAGTATATAATAATTACTTAAATATGTCTATGCAATAATGGATACTATTGTACAAGTTTAAATACTTAATTCTAATTATCTTAATTTACAAACATTTAATCTATTATAAGTTAATATGTAATTACATAATAAAGTTATATATACAATAACTCATCCTAAATACTTATTTAAATATATATAATACAATTGTAAATTATTTATATAAATTATTTACATATATTACAATATTTACATTTAACTTATTGTTAAGGTATATTTATAGTATAAATAGTATACACATGGTATTTTTGTGTATTTTTGGGTATTTTCAAGTTTTTATGGTATTTATTTATATAATAGAGATAGGAGAAGAGAGAGAAAAGGTGAGATGATGGAAGAAGAATTTCTTTTTGTATTTTTAAATATATTTCTTTTATTGAATTTCAGAGTAGACCGAACTATCGGCTGGTTTATTCTACCAACCTAGGGGTTCGGAATACTTTGAAATTTCACATACACCTAAACAAATATCTATTCCTATCATGACATGTTTGTTTTATTTATTTATAATTTTTTTAGATTTTTTTTCTATATATTCAAGTTCATCCAAATTAGGCCCAAAAGGATGTTGAGCTAAACAACCTAAGGCCTTCAAAGTTATAGAGGTTGGAAATGAGGTTTAAACATTCAAATACATTCAGTATCTCACATGAAACATGTTGGAATATTTTAACATGCTTTTCATATTAAATTTCATTCATTTGGCAAAATGGACAGTTATGCACATTTAAAGAGCTGACAAAGAATTTCACATGAGATTACAGGCCATTTTAGATCAAATTAAAGCCCAAACTTGTACATGAATGATTTTAAACAATGTTCTAACAATACACACATATTCAGCCCATCCATTCCTTCAAAAACCAGCTCAAGTCATCTTCAAATTAGCAAAGATAGTGGCTGCAGCTGCTCACTTTCTAGCAGCTATTTCAGTTGCTACTGCTACTATTTCAGTAGCAAATGTGCTGCTAGTTCTCACTGAAATAGGCTTAGATTAGACCTGAGAAGATCTGATCTAAGGCAAAATACTCATCCAAAATCCCTTGAAAACATTTATTGTAACGACCCGATTCCCGAGTCCCTACGAGACACGAGAACCGGACCGACTCGACTAATCCCAAGACCCAGTCGTCCAACGAGGAAGTAACCAAAAGACAGTAAAATAAACCACATTCAGCATGAATATAACTAACAGTAAGAAAGTACAGCAGTAAGGAAAGAAACTACTACAGTAGGCACCACCACAACAGTAAAACAACATTTATCATATAACAAAAACTGCAGGTAAAGAAGGTACAGCGGAAACAAAAAAACTACTCACTAGAACAGAAACAAAAAGGGGTACAAAGCTGTGGTAACTCTACTGGACCCTACTCGGCCCAGCGTCCTCTGCAGCCGCCGACCCTGGCTGCTCAACACCTGGTCCTGAAAAAAGGTAACGAGTGTAACACGTCAGCAAAACGCTGAGTAGAGTGGCAAACTAACTAAAGGCAACAGTAGAGTGTACAGTAGCTGTTATGTTCTATTACTTCCTTTATTTACATCTTTCAATTTTTCTCACTATTTCATTTACTTCTCAGATCCTTTACTTGATCTCGGATGTCCTCGTGGGACGATCTTGATTGCAGTCTTTTCCAAAAGTAGAAGTAGCACGTGGTGCTCTCCTGGCCGGGAGAGTCCCCCGTGGTGATCGTACCCTCAGTCAACCACCCCAAGGTCACTGACAGACGTAACGGTGACTACGGCACGCGCGATAAACGCACAGGTAGCTAGCCCGTACTGGCACGCGGTCAGTCGTTTCCGTTAACGGGTGCGCCCAAAGCACAGCACGGAACCAGGGCAGAGCCCTCTCAGTAACAGGGGTCCAACCCCTCCACAGTAACCAAACCGGGGCCTTGCCCCTCCACAGTCCGCGCACCCTCGTCTGACTACCCTGGTTTGCCCTAGTGGGCCTAACAAGTCGGTGAAGGAGGCTAGCAGAACCCCGGGGCCCGTGGGGTAGCTAGTACTCTCCTAACACTACTAGCTCTCCTCGGTACTACGTACACGAGGGCCAACAAGTCGGTACAGAGCGGCCAAGCCTAACCCCGGGTCCCTGGGGCGGCTGGCCCCACTCTGCACTAAAACAGGTACAGGTACTTCCCTTGGTACTGCGTACCCAAGAGACAGTACAAACTACATCTCAGTTCCATTCCTTTTCTTTCCAGGAGTTCCACTCCTAATTCCCCGTAGGGTTCCAGCTCTTTATCTCAGAACATCATATGTTTCACTTTCCAGATTCACGTTCTCACATTCCATGATCTCAAACATGATTCTTTATGCATAACAGGCAGCTGTTAATTAAATTTACAGGCAGCTTTATATATATTCCTCTCCATTTTTCCAAGACTGCAGTAATATACATTCCACTAGTTTTTCCATCCTAGGATTCATGCCATATCCTAGGATCTATCATACAATCTAGTTTTCCGGCCCTAGGATTCATGCAACACCTAGGAGCTATCATTCCATATATTTCTCATTCCTAGGATTCATGCAATGCCCTAGGTTCTAGTTATGGTTCCATACTTTAACAGATTTTATTAATACTTAAAGCCACTCTACCAGGTACAACGGGAGTAATGGGGGCGTGATCGGGAATCCCGCGCGCCTCCGCGACTCTCAAGACTGCAACCGAACGAGGTCCTATCGCAAGGATCAAACACAAGGATGTCTCAAAACAGTGTATAGCTACTGTAAGCGGGTAGAGGAATAAATTCTGAAACGAACGCAACTCGAATCGCGGAAAACGGAGCCCAAACGGGCCCTAAACGGGTCGAGAAAGACAATACTGTGCAAAATCAGATGTCTGGAACTCCTTCCAGACGTCTTAAACGGTGGATCAGAGAATTACCTGTTCGGCTTGGTTCCCCGGACGTCCAGAAGTCTGTGGGGACGTCTGTCTAGATCCCAGACGTCCGATGGTCACTCCGACGTCTGGAGGCCACTCCCGCCGTCTGGTACAAATTCCAGACGTCTGATTCGCAAAGATGACGAATCAGAGGACCTGCGCACAGCCAACCCTCCTCCCTCAGTACGGTCAGTCGACAAAAAGAAGAAGAAAGCGGAAACTCACCTTTCAGACGTCTGTATTATCTCACAGACGTCGACCTTGCCGTCTGGATATCAATCCAGACGTCTGATTCTGGAAATTTTTCCAGAATCAGAACCTTGCTCGGCCTCCGCTCACGACGCCGCCCCGCGTCGCACCTCGCGCGTCCGCTGCTACCGCCCGCAGCAGGTCCCTCTCCGCGACGCTCTGCGCCCCCCCTGCGCCCTCGCCGGCCGGCCAAGCCGCTCCCGGCGAGCTCGCCCTCACGGCAGAGCCCCGCCCTCGCACGCCGCAGCTCCCTCCGCGCCTACTGCGGCTGCCGCTGCCGCTGCGCCCCTCGCGTCCGCTCGCTCTCGCGCACAGGCAGGCAGGAGAAGGAGGAAGATGGTGGAGAGGGGAGGGAAGGCGCGCCCCCCTTTTAACGCCGCGCGGAGAGGAGAGAGAAGGCGGTCGCAGTCGCCTGCCGCCGCAGAGAAAGAGGCAGGATCGCAGGTCTGCGCGCACAGGCGCGCAGACGAATATCCCGTGCGAGCATAACTGTTCGCCAGACGTCTGTAAACTATCCCGGACGTCTGGTCAGACGTCTGGATGTGATCCCAGACGTCTTTACAGACGTCTGGGCCACCTCCCAGACGTCTTAAAAGACGTCTGGGGCACGCGCTCGTTACATTTATGAAGATCTAAAATCCAAAGACCTTAAGCAGTCTAGTTTTACCATTACCTCACATTCTAGACAATGTAAAGGTAATGGATCAAACTAGATATCAAATTTAATTGTAACATGAATCAGAACCTCCATAATAGTCCTCAAAAACTGTTTTAAACCCTGAAAGTCAAATTGAAATCATTCTTGAGTTCAGAAACCATATTGCCTTATTTTGGGCTTTCACTCCTTTAAATCCCATTCAGCTCTGATGAAGGGGTGAATTGCGGATTAAAAAGCAAGGAAATCAGTAGAACGTGAATTGTGAGGTGATGAGGAAGAACAATGGATCGAAATGATTACTTGAAAACACCTCTCCGATCTGAATTGACGGAGAATTGATCAGAGAGAGAAATCGGATCTACTCTAATCTACTCCTAATCTAGACTAATCATGAGTTGGATTTTGGTCTACATTACCTAACACTACTAACTGATCTAAAAAGCTGTAAAACAATATAGAAAGTAGTAAATTCTATCTAAGAAAGCAGGAAATCTAGCTATTCAGATGAATAGGATTCCTGGATCCATAGTGGGTTACTGTGGCGATGAAGGGAGAGACAAGGATCTCCAGCCGAGGAATGAGGTCCCTGGGCTATAGCTAGTCACTACAACGAAGAATCGGAGGGGGAGACATCGCCCCTATCCCCGACGATTGAAGAAGGAGGGAGAGAAGTTGGAGCTATAGATGAAGGGATCAACTCAAAGGGGGAGGGAGTCGATGGTGCACGTGTAAGCACTATGAGGTGATTATATAGGTTGAGGGAGTGATTATGGTACGATGGGGTGAGATTAGGTGCAATTAGGTTGAACGATGGAAGAGAGAGGATAAGTGCCCGGGTACTTCTAGGACAAAAACCAACTATTGTATGGGATATGAGGAAAGTAGCGGTGCTGCACACAAAGGTGCACGATCCAAGAAGTGACTTCTCTAGGCTAGCCTTGTTAGTTTAGAGTGAGGTTATCCCCTCTATCCAGGGAGAGCAATCTGTAACGAGCATGTGGCCCAGACGTCTTTTAAGACGTCTGGAAGGTTGTCCAGACGTCTTACCAGACGTCTGGGATAGTTTCCAGACGTCTGGAAATCCGTTATTTTCGACACATGCGAGTCGTCTACGCGCCTGAGCGCGCAGACCGCATATTCGCCCTTCCTCCCTCCTGCGGCTGCAGATTCCCCTGCCGCGAATCCTTCTCTCTCCTCCTCGCGCGGACTTAAAAGGCCACGCCTCCCCTCCTGTCGTCTCCACCGTTCCCTTCCTCTTCTCCTTCCTGTGCGCGAGAGCGAGCGAGCGCGAGGGCGGCAGCGGAGGCCGCAGTGAGCGCGGAGGAGGTGCAGCGTGCGAGGGCGGAGCTCTGCTGTGAGGGCGAGCTCGTCGGAGCGGCTTGGCCTGCCGGCGGAGGGCGCAGGGGGCGCGGAACGACGCGGAGAGGGACCTGCTGCGGTCTGAACAGCAGACGCGCGAGGTACGATGCGAGCGGCGTCATGAGAGGAGGCCGAGTAGCGCCCTGATTCTAGAAAAATTTCCAGAATCAGACGTCTGGGTTGATAGTCAGACGGCGAGGGAGACGTCTGGAAGCTCATACAGACATCTGAAAGGTGAGTATTCTGCCTTCTTCTTCCTTCCTGTCGACTGACCGTACTGAGGGAGGCAGTTGGCTGTGCGTAGGTTCGCTGATTCGCCATCCTTTGCGAATCAGACATCTGGAAGTTGTACCAGACGGCGGGAGTAACCTCCAGACGTCCGGGGTGACCATCGGACGTCTCGGAGCTAGGCCAAACGTCCCCGCAGACTTCTGGACGTCTGGGAAACCACGCTAGACAGGTAATTCTCTGATCCACTCTTTAAGACGTCTGGAAGAAGTTCCAGACGTCTGATCTTGCACAGTATCGTCTTTTTCGACCCGTTTAGGGCCCGTTCGGGCTCCGTTTTCCGTGATTCGAGTTGCGTTCTTTTCAGAATTAATTCCTCTACCCGTCTACAGTAGCTATACACTGTTTTGAGACACTCCTTGTGTTTGATCCTTGTGATAGGACCTCGTTCAGTTGCAGTCTTGAGAGTCGCGGAGGCACGCGGGATTCCCGATCACGCCCCCATTACTCCCGTTGTACCTGGTAGAGTGGCTTAAGTTTATTATTAAAATCTGTTAAAGTATGGAACCATAACTAGAATCTAGGACATTGCATGAATCCTAGGAATGAGAAATGTATGGAATGATAGCTCCTAGGTGATGCATGAATCCTAGGGCTAGAAAACTAGTTGTATGCTAGATCCTAGGATGTGGCATGAACCCTAGGATGGAAAAACTAGTGGAATGTATAATACTGCAGTCTTGGAAAAATGGAAAGAAATATAAAGCTGCCTGTAAATTGAATTAACAACTGCCTGTTATGAATAAAGAAACATGATTGAGATCATGGATTGTGAGAACGTGAAACTGGAAATTGAAACATATGATGTTCTGAGATAAAGAGCTGGAACCCTACGGGGAATTAGGAGTGGAACTCCTGGAAAGAAAAAGGAATGGAACTGAGATGTAGTTTGTACTGTCTCTTGGGTACGCAGTACCAAGGGAAGTACCTGTACCTGTTTAGTGCAGAGTGGGGCCAGCCACCCCAGGGACCCGGGGTTAGGATTGGCCGCTCTGTACCGACTTGTTGGCCCTCATGTACGTAGTACCGAGGAGAGCTACTAGTGTTAGGAGAGTACTAGCTACCCCACGGGCCCCGGGGTTCTGCTAGCCTCCTTCACCGACTTGTTAGGCCCACTAGGGCAAACTAGGGTAGTCAGGCAAGGGTGCGCGGACTGTGGAGGGGCAAGGCCCCGGTTTGGTTACTGTGGAGGGGTTGGACCCCTGTTACTGAGAGGGCTCTGCCCTGGTTCCGTGCTGTGCTTTGGGCGCACCCGTTAACGGAAACGACTGACCGCGTGCCAGTGCGAGCTAGCTACCTGTGCGTTTATCGCACGTGCCGTAGTCACCGTTACGTCTGTCAGTGACCTTGGGGTGGTTGACTGAGGGTAGGATCACCACGGGGGACTCTCCCGGCCAGGAGAGCACCACGTGCTACTTCTACTTTTGGAAAAGACTGCAATCAAGATCGTTCCCACGAGGACATTCGAGATCAAGTAAAGGATCTGAGAAATAAATGAAATAGTGAGAAAATTGAAAGATGTGAATAAAGGAAGTAATAGAACATAACAGCTACTGTACACTCTACTGTTGTCTTTAGTTAGTTTGCCACTCTACTCAGCGTTTTGCTGACGTGTTACACTCGTTACCTTTTTCAGGACCAGGTGTTGAGCAGCCAGGGTCAGCGGCTGCAGAGGACGCTGGGCCGAGTAGGGTCCAGTAGAGTTTACCACAGTCTTTTGTACCTCTTTTGTTTCTGTTATAGTGAGTAGTTTTGTTTCCGCTGTACTTTCTTTACCTGCAGTTCGTGTTATATGATAAATGTTGTTCTACTGTTGTGGTGGTACCTACTGTAGTAGTTTCTTTCCTTACTGTTGTACTTTCTTACTGTTAGTTATATTCATGCTGAATGTGGTTTATTTTACTGTCTTTTGGTTACTTCCTCGTTGGACGACTAGGTCTTGGGATTAATCGAGTCGATCCGGTTCTCGTGTCTCGTAGGGACTCGGGAACCGGGTCGTTACACAATCTAATAGCTACCGTTATATACACCTGACTTCAACAAAAGCAGAAGCAGATGGGGTACTGAAATTAGATAGACCACAAAAGAACGAAAGTCAGTACCACCACTACTACTCCTACTCAAACTAGTACAGCTAGTGCCTTAAATGAATCACATGATGGCCCCTCCCTTAGTCAAGGACTAAGACCTACTGCCCCCACAATAGATGCGGATGAACTAGCTTAGGCTTCAGCATCTTCGACAAAGATCAGTTTGTTTTATTATCGAATCACATGCTGTATTCACCTGGACTTGTGCCTTTCTGTTGGTCTGAGTGTCAGGGGAAATATTCCATATAGTGGCTATCTTATCATTTCTCTTCCAATTGGGTAGTTCAGAACCTACTTGATTTTAGCTCGATATCTCTCTAACCTACTTTACCGCCTGGATCGCACCTAGTCTCCTTTTCTCCTTGACAAGGCTAAAAAGGGGCTCCTTGTTTCAAATGAAAGATAGTCAGAGCTGGACTGAGTGCTCATCTATCAATCACACAGCGACTAGACCACTAGAAATCTAGACACCTTGGAAAAGTTAGATAAGAGATGGCTCAACGACCCTGTGATAGCCAGCTAAAACATTAATGCTTTGAATAGTCTACTTAGAATCATCAAGGGTAGTCCCTAGGAGAGGAGACAAAGTGATCAGCAGCAGAGAGAGCCAGGATGTAGTCCTTCAAAGAAGAAAGAGGTACATATGGTATGCATTGGGGCAGTTCCTTACTACAGCGCTGTTTAGAGCAAGAATGTGATTTAGTCCTAGATCCATACCTTATGAGAAGTTTGCTTAGACTAAACTCAACTTTCTTTTTAGTAGTAGTAGTGGAGAAAGGCGAGCAAATAGGGAAGAATCTCCACTCTATTCCAGTAAAGATTCACACCAAGAGTCTGATCACCAAGCTCCAAGAAGTGGCAACTGGCAGATGCTGAGAAGCAGCGAGAGGTCAAAGCTTTGATTCTTTGATGGCGAAGTCGGTGACGGTATGAAATCGATAAGAGAGCTATCTTTCAAGTAGGGAAATGGCATGCCTTTGTCGAAGATTGTCGGGTTGCTACAATGGTAGTTCGAAGAATATTGGCCTCACATTGA
The DNA here is from genome assembly GCA_037157565.1 of Thalassia testudinum. Lineage (NCBI taxonomy): Eukaryota > Viridiplantae > Streptophyta > Magnoliopsida > Alismatales > Hydrocharitaceae > Thalassia > Thalassia testudinum. The sequence goes on from JAZHRO010000028.1 coordinate 2,639,460, forward strand.
TTTGTTTTAAGAACCTTCGTTACTAAACTTTAGCAAGTCATCCCTTGGGTACGGAACTAGGCTATTCAAAGCATCGAGAAAGGAAAGCCCTACCTTCCATTGAGATTTTCTTGGATCGGACTGGTTCAAAAGAAGAGTGGTGGGTAAGCATTCAAAGCTCCTATTCAGAAGTATGAGAATTTGCCTTTCTTATTTATCTCATTGATCCGGAGATTACCAAAATTAGTGAATGCGGATGTTCCCTCGCTACTTTCTTTACTTTATAGCCTTGTTCCCTACTACTCAAAGCACACACGTGCCCATTGGGTTTCATCTCCTTTGAACTACCCTTTGTGGTGGCTAGTGAAGTGGCAACTGGATTGCCTAGTAAAATGGTATATCAATTTTAGCTAGATAGATCAAGCTTCAGACTAGGAGTTCCCATTGGAGGGTCATTCACTCATCGAGTGGAAATGTATGCTCTATTCAGCTATCTTGCTCAGTGGATTGTTAGCTAGTAGCTTTTGATTGGATTCCTTTACAATCCAACGGAGCTATCCTTCCAAGCTGAAAGCATGTACCTCTCTTGATTGAACGTATGACCTCAGACACCAGAGGCGTGAGCCCTGACTATACTCGACTTTCTCCCAAGGGTGGAATAGATCCCACTATGGTTGGGAAGTTCAGCATCGGTGGATCGTCTTCCCTGATTCTGGTTTAGATCTAGAGGTAGAGTACCATCCTGAAAAGTGAAGCATGAAAAAAGATCATTTGTACTTGACCACCACTTCCGCACTTCTGCTTACAAGAAAAGGAACTGCTAACATAGGTGGACCAGGCTGACTATACCATGCGATAGATTGAGAACCAGGAATCCTTCGTCACCTGCAAGCAAGAGGTTTAAAGCCTTCTTAGAAAAGCTTAGAAAAGATAGTACGAAGGCAGCAACTCCGGCTCACTACGGCTTGACGTAGGGTAGTACGAATGGATGTATTTTAGAGAGGGTGGGAATGAAGAGAGGGCCACCTATGTAAACAACTTTCAGTCAAAGGTGAGGCTTTACCATCAACTGCACTTCCATATTGCTTACCTCGACTGCTTAGTCTGAGTCGGGATATTACCCAGAATCCTAACCTGCAAACGAAACCCTAGCTGCAGCTACCTCCTCAAACTAGGACTCAGCTAAACAATAGATATCTCCGCTTGGGCCACTATTACTTGGCTTTCAGTTCTCCATAGACTTGCTTTGACCTCACCCACTCCGATAAACAAAGTGGGGAAGTCAGTACTATTATAGCTCAGACTCTATTCCCACAGGACTAAACTAGATCCATTCACTGATGTCACATAATGATTCTGGTAATGCTTACCTGGCTGGGGAAGCTCTATTTTCATTCTTTGATTGATTACTTCCCTTTCATGAAATAGCAGGGAAAGAGGTGGAGTCAACAACATCCTCTGAACTGCCGGGTCCTAAAGGTGAAGTAAGCAACTGCTACTTCAAACTCATAATCAGTAGTTCAGACTCTGACTCTACCTTGGAATATGTGGAATCAGGCTCTGGCTCGGAATCTGGGGTGTCATCTTATTTTATAGTGAAATCCCTTGGGCAAATCAGCCTCTGAAGTTGCCCTGCTAGCAAGCTAGTTATAGTCATAGATATTTGATGTAGACGACTATCATTCATTGATTCCCCGGGTGCTTGGGAAGTTCGTCGGAAAACTAAGCCACTTTATTGGAATCCTGCTCTTTGGGGTAGTTCTTGAGAAAAGAAGGGATTCATTAACTGGGGAATTGTTGCAATCCAACAAGCTAATTGGGTTTGGGCAACCTCTCTACTTTTCATTTTTAGTAGCTCCACTCCTAGCCGTTGTTGCTTTGGAGTTATGACTTGGAGTGAATAATGAACACTTTTCATGCATCGCTTGCTTATCAGTAATTGAGGGAGTTTGTCTCTCTCTAGCTTTCTCCCCGGAGGTATAAATCACATTCATCTTTATTTGTGTATATTTTCGGGTGGTTAATAAAGGGGAGGAGGGGTGTCTCTAATTTAGCAGTTGATGGAGTAGTAAGGAGTTCATTGAGCTAAGTTCAAGGGATTAGGTTACTCAAAGCCAAAGGGAATCACTCAGAGCAGCAAATGGGGAGGGAGTTTGAGTTTACATTGCCCCTAGTGCTTACCTGGGAGTTGGAGTTAGCCTGGGTTGATCAACAGGTTTCATTAGTATTAATAACTAACTAGTCATGCGGAAATCAATAAGAAAACCACATCCAATGAGTGAATAAGATCTAACAAATTCCTTGCTAGCTAATAAACATCCCAGGGTGTGAACTCAGCTATAGGTTTCATCCTGCTGTAGAATCTTCCCCATTCCCCCAGTTTTGGATTCCCTACCTGACCTGGTTAGCTGTTGATTATCGGAACCCTTTGAAAGTTCTTCCCTACCGGGAGGGGTGACGTAATAAAATGCGGAAATGAATAATATCACAGAATAAACAAACAATCGCACAAGTACACAAGTAATTTTTAGGTGGAAACCCAAACCGGGTGAAAACCACCACCTAACCCTCTCGAGTTAGGATTTTCCGATCAACCTAGTTGATCAAATCCACTAACCGAATCACTTTAAAACGAGGGTGATTCAACCTCAGTACAACCATGCTACAAGTACGAGGGTAGTGTTCCTCAACCCCTTCTCTCCACGAGAAGGATTTTGTCCCACGAAGTAGATGGGAATTCGCAAAGCGAATACCCAACCAAAAGACAAAGATAAAATAAACAACAAACCTATAGAGCCAACAAAGTAATAAACCTAAGCTTCTATAGGAAATAGGAAACTCCCCTTTGCAAGGAGTGCGTCGAGGATGACGCGGGTGCGTGAGCCACGCGACGGCGCAACTTCGCTCTCGTAGACAACGGCGGGAGAGCGGGTGCGCAACGGTTTGATGCTCTCAAGATGTAGAACTTGAGCTTAGAGAGCAAGAGCTTCTTGGACACAAGAGTGTGAGAGTGTATTACAAGGTGTCTCTTGGTGTATATTAGTGTATCAAAGGCTCCCCTCTATTTATAGAGGCCTTAGGAAGGCTTTGGAAGGCTTAGGAAAGGTTCTATAGCCGTTGGGAACAAAGCCCAAGAGAATCAGGCCGAAATCAGGACAATGATTACATTTGACAGGGTGATCAGACGTCTAACTCTGGCATTAGACGTCTGGAAGGCCACTTTAAGACGTCTGATTTAAAGGTCAGACGTCTGATTCTATGCGGGTTTCCTCCTGACTTGGATCAGATCTAAACAGGGTTTTTGCGCAAGTCCATCAGACGACATACAGGACGTCTGGAACTAAGTCTGGACGTCTGGAAACCTACTTTTACTGTGGGAATTGATTTCCAAACGTTGCAACGGCTAGAAAATCCCTGAGAAGAGATTTTGGGTCAGCCGAGGCAAAACGGTCAATTATCAGACGTCTGGAAATGCCTAAGGACGTCTGATAAGGCTCTAACGGTCATATTCTGCAGTGTCTGCCAAGCTAGCCAACGGTCCACTATCTGGACGTCTGGCAAGTCCATCAGACGTCTTCTAAGACGTCTGGTATAAGGGTCTGGACGTCTGATTTCATCAGACAGATCTAACTATGTCCAGCTTAACAGTTATCAGACGTCTGAAACAACAGTCAGACGTCTTAAAATACTTTATCAGACGTCTGATTTGGGAATTAGACGTCTGGAAGTGCTGTTTGAACCCTGTATTGGTTTTCTAGGTATTCTATAGAAAACCTAAGTATCCTAGGGTTGTGCCGGTGTTCCTAAGACTACTGTTAGGGTTCTTTGAGGCTCTTTAACATGAAATAGCTAAGGAAATAAAGAGCAACAAAAGAAACGAAAAAAACAACAAGTACAAAAGAAAGAAATCTATCCTATTCTTCATTTCCTTCCATCTTCAATCTGTCGCTCCACGCGAACCTCCTCTGTTCTTCATTTAGCTCCTCCAATCCATCCTGGATGCGAGCTCGAGTTCCATCTAAACACGTCGACATTTGCAATTGACCTGAAATCTAGGACTCAAATTGCAAATGTTAAATAACACATGTTTTGTTATCATCAAAACAAATGATCGTGGTGCTCTAGCACCAACAATCTCCCCCTTTTTGATGATGACAAAATCGTAAATAATAATGCATAAAAATCCTCCCCCTTTTTGACATTATCAAAAAGGTTTGATTGATTTTACATTTCCTATAACTCCCCCTTAAAACATGCTCTTCTACGAATTTATTTTAACAAAGGTGATATTCTCCCCCTTTTTGTAACAACAAGATAGCTATTATTTTTCTCCCCTTTTCTAAAGGAAATTTAGCTACCTTATATCTCCCCCTTAAAAATTGACAATTAGCTCATCATTTTTCATTTTTTAACTCCCCCTATCTAAATGCTTATAAAAAGATAGGGTTAGGAATTTTACCTCACCTACCATGGCCAATAAAGTGGCCCGAATGGTGGTGGTGGATGCCACATCGGATGGGGCTCCCATCCATAGCTTGGAGTCCCGGGCATCGGCGCCGGTCTCCAATCTGGTGGTCGACGTGCGGCGGGTCCGTTGCTTGTTCGCCGTCTCGTTGGTCTTCTTGTTCTCCTCCTTAGTCTACTCCTTGGTTCTCCCAACTTGAGTTGACCAGACTTGAGCTTGTTGGTCCAATCCTTTATGTTGTAATTATCCCTGAACCCTACAAAACAAGATTCTAATTCCTTTTTCGGTATCCAAGTGGGCTTGGATCCGGATTTGTTAGCGGGTCTCCTTGATGGAGATGATTTCTCAATCTTAGGGCTATAAAACTTGTCTACTTTGATGATTAATTTGTTAGAATTTTCCCTAAGACATGCAATTTCTTTTTCTATAGTTTGCATCTTAGTCTTTAAATCATAGATTTCTAACTTTAGATTATCATTTTCCTCAATCAATTTATTATTTTCATTAATGAGGTTATGATTTTCTAATAATAGGTTATCATTTTTAGGACTAGCTTCTATGTCCTTAAGTTATTTTTCTAACCTATCATTTTCATTTTTAAGAAAGCTAAGATTCTTTTTCATGCTTTTGTTTTCTATTTTAAGTGATTTACTAATCTCAAATAGTTCATTAAAAGCTTCTTGTAAATCATAACTTACCTCATTGTCTGAGTCGCTTCCGCTTTCGCTGTCGCTATTGCTTCCTCTGGCCATGAAACCAAAGCAAGCGGTTTCTTCTTTTTCTTCTTCTTCTTCCTCCGAGCTGGAATCGTCCCAAGTGGCTTGGAACGCCTTCTTCTTAGATCTCTTTTCCTTTTCCTTCTTCTTCTCCCTTTTGAGAAGAGGGCATTCTGGTCGTAGGTGTCCTTTCTCGTTGCAGTGGTAGCAACATCTCGGGCTTTCCTTCTTCCCCTTTTTCTCTTTCTTTAATTCCCTACAAAACTTGGAAAAATTTTTAAGTAAAATTCTAAAGTCTTTGTCATCGGAACTTACCTCGCTATCCGACCCGGCTCTGAAGGCAAGAGTCTTCTTCAGTTTGGGCTCTGGTGTATCCTTCTTCTTCTGCTTCAACTTTGTCTCGTAGGCCATTAGATTTCCTAGGAGATCTTCCATGTTGAGCTCCTCTACTTCGTTCGCCTCCTTGGGGTCGCTTCGGGATCTCGTATGGGGTTTCGCAACATCCCCATACCTCAAATTCAGTGGCTTGGAGCCACGTCTTCATCCTCAACTTCCAATATCCGAAGTCCCTCCCGTCGAAATAGGGTGGTCGGACGGTGGACTGCCCTTCGGAGATTCTGATTGCAGCTATGCTTCCCTCCATGATCTTCTTGCCTGGTTGTTACGCCGAAACAGTAAGACCTGCTCTGATACCAATTGAAAGTTCTTCCCTACCAGGAGGGGTGATGTAATAAAATGCGGAAATGAACAATATCACAGAATAAACAAACAATCGCACAAGTACACAAGTAATTTTTAGGTGGAAACCCAAACCGGGTGAAAACCACCACCTAACCCTCTCGAGTTAGGATTTTCCGATCAACCTAGTTGATCAAATCCACTAACCGAATCACTTTAAAACGAGGGTGATTCAACCTCAGTACAACCACGCTACAAGTACGAGGGTAGCGTTCCTCAACCCCTTCTCTCCATGAGAAGGATTTTGTCCCACGAAGGAGACGGGAATTCGCAAAGCGAATACCCAACCAAAAGACAAAGATAAAATAAACAACAAACCTATAGAGCCAACAAAGTAATAAACCTAAGCTTCTATAGGAAATAGGAAACTCCCCTTTGCAAGGAGTGCGTCGAGGATGACGTGGGTGCGTGAGCCACGCGACAACGCAACTTCGCTCTCGTAGACAACGGCGGGAGAGCGGGTGCGCAACGGTTTGATGCTCTCAAGATGTAGAACTTGAGCTTAGAGAGCAAGAGCTTCTTGGACACAAGAGTGTGAGAGTGTATTACAAGGTGTCTCTTGGTGTATATTAGTGTATCAAAGGCTCCCCTCTATTTATAGAGGCCTTAGGAAGGCTTTGGAAGGCTTAGGAAAGGTTCTATAGCCGTTGGGAACAAAGCCCAAGAGAATCAGGCCGAAATCAGGACAATGATTACATTTGACAGGGTGATCAGACGTCTAACTCTGGCATCAGACGTCTGGAAGGCCACTTTAAGACGTCTGATTTAAAGGTCAGACGTCTGATTCTATGCAGGTTTCCTCCTGACTTGGATCAGATCTAAACAGGGTTTTTGCGCAAGTCCATCAGACGACATACAGGACGTCTGGAGCTAAGTCTGGACGTCTGGAAACCTACTTTTACTGTGGGAATTGATTTCCAAACGTTGCAACGGCTAGAAAATCTCTGAGAAGAGATTTTGGGTCAGCCGAGGCAAAACGGTCAATTATCAGACGTCTGGAAATGCCTAAGGACATCTGATAAGGCTCTAACGGTCATATTCTACAGTGTCTGCTAAGCTAGCCAACGGTCCACTATCTGGACGTCTGGCAAGTCCATCAGACGTCTTCTAAGACGTCTGGTATAGGGGTCTGGACGTCTGATTTCATCAGACAGATCTAACTATGTCCAGCCTAACAGTTATCAGACGTCTGATTTGGGAATTAGACGTCTGGAAGTGCTGTTTGAACCCTATATTGGTTTTCTAACTATTCTATAGAAAACCTAAGTATCCTAGGGTTGTGCCGGTGTTCCTAGGACTACTGTTAGGGTTCTTTGAGGCTCTTTAACATGAAATATCTAAGGAAATAAAGAGCAACAAAAGAAACGAAAAAAACAACAAGTACAAAAGAAGGAAATCTATTCTATTCTTCATTTCCTTCCATCTTCAATCTGTCGCTCCACGCGAACCTCCTCTGTTCTTCATTTAGCTCCTCCAATCCATCCTGGATGCGAGCTCGAGTTCCGTCTAAACACGTCCACATTTGCAATTGACCTGAAATCTAGGACTCAAATTGCAAATGTTAAATAACACGTGTTTTGTTATCATCAAAACAAATGATCGTGGTGCTCTAGCACCAACACCCTTTGCTTAAAGCCCGCTCCAAACCGCCATAAATAGGGCTCAAACCCCCAATAAACCTGGTATCACTCGAAACATCAGGTAATTAACCAAAGCTAAGTTCATAAAGTCGGGCAGCATAACTGCTCTTTATTGATGTCTAACCCCGAGAACAATGCACACCCCATTATACTGACCCGGTTCTTTGGGGAAATCCCATTACCCTTAGCATCCGACTAATACGAGTGGAGCTTTGTTTGAATAGCTCCACGAGTGAGTTCGGCTTCTCTTTGCTACGGCTCACACCTTCTCCGACTAACAACTACCCATAGCTAGAAGCCTACTTGAAATAAAAATAGACCTCTACCTATCAATACAACTTCAACCGCAACTCCATCCATCTAGTGCCTCTCCTAAGAAGACTTCCTTCTACTGTTAGGCACCTGCTTCCCCCCTTGGCTTTTGGATCCGGTGATGGGTATTTGTTTGCCTTGGTGAAATCCTACTTGAAATCCTCCTCTGACTCGGCCCTAGCTTGGTTTGTCTCTTTCCTTTACACCCAACCCGGGAAAATCATTAGATAAATTCACTTCGACCCAATACTCACCAACAATAACCGGGGGTCTCCAATCAAACAATTCCCTAACCCCGAGTTTGGCCGATGAGGTGCTAGGCAACTGAACAACGCCTCACTCGGAAACAAATTGGTGAACTGCGTACACTTCGTGTACTTTGTGGAGTTCTAATAACGTTTCTCACTTCGGGACATCCGGGGTCTGAGATAAGCATCGAATATTCCTAGCTTGGGTTCCCCCTCAATTGACTCCATCCCTCGATGATCGGTCTCAGTCATACGATTATAAGTTGGCAACAGAGCTATTAAAGCTATGAATGAACTTATGCAGCTATTATTATTGGATTTGATTTTCATAAAAAATAAGTTAAAATCTATTTTAGACGGAAAGGAAATACAATTTTTATCTGAAGACCAGCTCTGAAGCAATCTTAGGGAAATTCTTTTTCTTATAATTAAACACCATTATAAGTGCATAGAACATGCATTTCTCTATTCCAATCCCTCCAATCCTTGATTTTTGGATCGGTTGTTCACCGGCGGGTCAGTGGGTACGAAGCTATTAGTTGCGACATAGAGTACCCCCAGTACAGAGTGGAGCGGAATGGAGTTTGATTATAAGGTAGGTCTAAACTACCATCTTGTTCGCTTTTGTCAACTTCAGTCGCATAGCACCAATAGAGAGTTGATAGAAGGAGAAGCCCCGCAAAAGTTGGAGCAAGCAGACGTAGTCCCTTTTGTATATTCCCAAAGGGGAATGGTAGGTTATATTTTAGGGGGTCAGGGGGAAATAGCTCATTTGGTTAGAGTGTTGGTCTATTACACCAGAAGTCGTAGGTTTGAACATTGTTTTCCCCGTTTATACATCAACTCCTACCTGCCTTACTTTACTCTTGTGCACGAAAAACTACATGATCGAAGTTGGTTTCAAAAAACCCATTGTTGTAGTTTGATTTGTGAAGAAATCCGTCAACAGATAAATTTATACCAAAATTCTAAGAATTCCAGGTCAAACATAGGGAGGCTACATCGATCTAAAATCCACGATTATATATTTTTTTTGTTTTTGTTTTGAAAACGAGATAATTACAATGGAACTAATATAAATAATAAGATAGAGAGAAAGAGAGAGAGAGAGATAGAGAGGGAACAGTCACTTGATATAATCAGAATGTTTTTACAACTACAAAGGGGGAAATGATTACAACTAGAAAGCAGAAAATTCTATTCTAAAAAGCAATTAAAAAAGAAGGGAGAGAGATGTTATTCTCCTCGACGAATGCTTGGAGGAGGAGCCAGATGGAGCGACACCTGGAAGATGAAGGACGAAGTAGGAAGGAGGATGAAGTAGGAAGAAGTGGGAACGAGGCAGCACGTCGTCGTTGTCGTGGGATCCACTTCCGGAACGGGGGCGAGAAAATTGGATTTTGGCTCTAGAATAGCATCCCGAATGTGGGACAAGCTTCTCTTCAGCTTTGGAGAGGGAGAGAAGTGAAGGAAGCGATGAAGAAGTGGAGGTCAGGTCTCCTTTCATAGCTGTAGGAATTGAGGGAAAATTTATCATTTCAAGCTTAAAACATTAATATCAGGTCTTTAGTGACGGATTTATCCATCACTAAAGGTCTGATCGTGATCGACGTGTGCACACCTCCCCACCTTCCGCACTCAAAATGCCTGTGCACGTCTTTCAAATCTTAGTCGTCCGATCGCGAGATCAGACGACTCAGGTTTCTCCTTGCGTGCGCCTTCATCTATGCTCGATCGCGTGCCAATGTGCGATTGGGCTTGCACAAGCACGTCATTGCGCACGTGGCAATCCAAGGTTCCTTCGCATGCCACGTCTCTGCCCCTCGGTTCCTCGATCATCATCTGACAGCTGGATTGCACTCGTTCCCGGGCCCCAGTCTGATTTGACGGGCGGTGCACTTCGAACGCATGCCTCATGCTTGTGAAAGAGCGGCTGCCCGCAGTGCTATGACCGACTTTGTGTCGCGCTTCTGATTTCAGTCGTGCATGCTCACGGCCATTGGATCAAGATCCAACAGCCCAAATCGTCCACGCCCTTCTCCTTAAGAGAGTGTGAGCAGCTCATCTGGATCGTTCCTTGCCGTTGGATCAAGATCCAATGGCTAGGATCGAGAGGTGGAGATCTTTTGGAGATGCAGCGGTGATCCTTACGGTCAATTGGGTGGCTGAGATGGTGCCACATGGCGCCATCTTGGCCGTCCATCTTCTAAGTGTTGTAGATGGTGCCACGAATGTCAGATTGGACTAATTTTCGCATCGTTAGGCTGCGATCATCGATCCAAACCCATCCATGTACTTAGATTTGTCATATGAAATGTGGATTGGCACCATCTTGGCCTTTGATCTTTAGGCTTCCTCGATCTCTATCTGGTGCTACGGATGTCCAATCAGGGCTATCTTGGAGTTGTTGAACTCCAATCGTCGCTCTGATCAGATTCGTACAGTTGGATCTTCGATTTGAGGCCTCGATTAAAAATCGCTTTGTCCTTGACCATAAAAGGAGACAATTACTATACAATTTATACAACTTGACCTAAATGCATGATTATGCATGTTATGCACTATTTACAATGTATGATGCTAATATGACACTAAGAGCATGCATTAATAGACATTTTTGGCTATTTAGATGTATGCACATCACACCCCCATGCCTATCTTTTGTTAATCCCTAGGAAAAGATACATGCTATTTATAACAGAATTAGGGTTAGATTACTCAGGCACAAGTCATTTTCAACATTAAGAAATTTTTACTTAGGACCTGAACTTTCAAAGACACAACAGCGCCCAGGTATCTACCAAAATACAGACCACCTCAAGCCCTCACCTTATTCAAAGAAAGATCTCTTTTTCTTGTTTTCTATTTTTTTTGGATTTTTGAGTTTAGGGTTACAGAGTGGCTTTCTACGGCCACTCAACCCACCCAAGACTTGATGAGAGCCCTAAGTTCTAAGCATCTTTTTGTGAAAGTGATAGACTCGTTGATCGGCAATCAAAACAGACTACAGGTTTCAATGCCCCTAGGTGACCTTAAAAAGAATTCTGCCTAAAGGTGTATGGTAAGATGATTTTTGGTTTTGAATAATATGATTAAGATGATTTGTTGTTTTAGTATCAAAGTGGTGGAAAATAGCTTACAAAATAATTAAAATAAACCACTCGAGAGAGCGGGTCGTATCCACAAGTGAGAAATGGCCTATTTAAACTCACACAGGTTATAGACAAATGTTCACTATTTATTTCCCCTAAAAAAATCAAGTTAAAATCCCCTTAAGATTAGGTTAATCTATGACATGATATGCTGAAATAATAATAATGCAAAAGAGGAGGGTCTACTCTATAAAATGGCTAGCATTATAATAACAATAACCTAAAATGTATTAAATCCATAATGGCATTGCAATGTAAAAACAAATACGAGGCAAAATAGGGGAAAATGTTTCCTTGCCTTGAGCGCACACGAGGGGTGATGGCTGGAGGCGAGGAGCTCACCGGAGGGAGAAGGAGCCATGTCGCTTCCAATGGTGGTGGTCTCGTGGAAAATGGTGGTCGAAACCGATGGCAGGGCTGCGAGGAGCGGTCGGTGGTGGTTGTAGCTGCTACTGGTGTAGCAGTTCAACGCACGGTTGGAGGCAAGGAGGAGCACAGGGGAATGCGCTCGCGCGATGAGGCGGCTCTATGCTCGGGCGGAGTGGTTGGAGGGAGCACGGCCTGAGTTGCTGGAGGAGGTGACCGCACGAGGTGCATGTGGCAGGAGGTGAGGTGCGCCGAGGGGAGGCGTGCGTGGGCTGGAAGTGGAGGGCGACTGTTGCGGGTGTGCGGCAGGGGCGCGTACGGTCCTGCTGCTGCGAGCAGAGGTGTAGCAAGGGAGGTGCAGGCGGATGTGTGGTGCGCTCTGCACGCAGGTGGGGCGGCTGGAGGGTGTGCAGGCTGTGCTATTGGAGGTGACTGCGCGTGGTGGAGCTGAAGGGCGATGTTGAGCGTGGTGCATGCAGTAGGAGATGAGGCACGGGGATGGTGCGAGTGGTTGAGGAGAGGCCGGTTGTTGCTGGCCACTTTGGCGTGAAGGTGGTCTGAGGTGATGGTGGTGGTGGGTTCGTTGAGGCTTTGTGTGGCTGATGAGGAAGACGCTTACGGTAGGTGGCTGAGCTCGCCGATTTGGCATGGCGGCCTGTTACTCCACCGGCCCACGGTGTGGTGAGGCTTAGCTGTGGAGACTGAAGCGTGTGCTTTCACTCAACTCAGTAATTAAGTTAATTTCACTTAATTAAGAGTGGAAGAAGTCACTTAGGTTAACTCGAAGTTATGTTAGTTGTGTAATATAGGGTCGAATTAACCTAACATTTTAGAGCTTTTTACTGGTTTAGTCCAGGTCATTCACTAAAAGGTATAATAATTTTTTTCCAAATTCACCAATTTTCTTTTATTTCTTATAAGTTTAGGAGGTATAACTAGGTTGATTTTTAAAACATGAATTTTGCCAAAATATTTAAACTATAAAGAATATACAAAATTCCATATGAAAAACATATTTACTCAAATGATGTACTTTATTAACAAGTAAACATGCTAGTTTTCCAATTTTATTTCAAAAGAAATTAAGGTAATTAAAAGTTATTCTATTAAAACATGCCTTTTTACAATTAAAACAAATTCAAAAAGTAATTAAAATGATGCAAGAAAAGATTTTCTTTATTTATTTCTTAGGCCTCTCTCTTCTTTCTCTCTTATTTTCTTCTCTCTCTCGAGCTCTCTTTCCTTTAGTCTTCTCTTGCCTTCTTCTCTTCCCTTAGTCCTTGTTCTCTTCCTTTCCTTAGCCTTGAACACTTAGCCATTAGCTCAACACTTAGCTTAACAATCATCGGCTTCTCTTTCAATTCCCTTAGACTTTCAGATGAACTGGGGTCTTTTTACTTTTTAACCAAAAATTATTTTATTTGCGGTGAGGTCCTTTCGAGGATACACAGCACCTTGAGACCAGGGTGGGACCAGACCCTACTCGATCCTCGCCTAATCTCAATTAGGTTCATTTTCGGTTCATTTCATTTCGGTTCATAGTCTCGTGCCAATTTGGCTCAACCCAGGCCTCTCGCCCTCCCAGGGCACAACACTCGCTCACGCCCCCAAGGGCGCACACCTGCAGGCACACAAGCCCGCACACACACACATGCACATGCTCAGATAGGATCAGATCGGTAACCGGTGCGCTGAGCGCTGACGACTGAAGAGTCGAGGTAACAAATTCATTTTATCCCCATGCGTGCACTCAAAAACTAGCGATGTGGGACTATCTAACCCCTTCCAGACCCAACTTCAAATGATCATAACTTCCTATCCAGAGCTCCAAATCGAGTGATTTCAAGTTTGTTAGAAGGCTCTAAGGTAGGTCTACACAATTGCAGGGTCAATTTAAGGATTAGAGGATGTTTTCCTCTTCAATTTCGAAGATAAAATCAGGGGTTCCTATGGGTTATTTATAGCCTGGAAATGGCAATTACATCTATAGAGTCCTCAGATGGGCTTTTCTTTCTTATTTAAAGGTCTGTACAAGTTCTACATGTGATTCTGCATCTGTTAGAGTAAGTTTTAAGCTCTCAAGATCTTCAGACAGTGTACAGAAGGTTGAAGCTTCTCTGAAAGCTTCAGAGTTCAGATTTTCAGACCTTGATATGTGCAACAGACACAAACGAATGTTTCTAATTGATTTAAACTAATTCTAAGGGTTGTAATTAACTCATCTGGGCAGGATTCAAGTTCATATTTCAGCAAAATGCTTCTCCTGTTAGTTTGGGTTCGAAAGTAACCCAAACTGACAGGAACTAAAATCCTATCAAAATACATGTTTGATCTCAGTCAAATCTCTCTAAAACAATCCAACAGAATCTCAGAATCTATTTAAGCCTCTCAATTCCTCAGATTGAGCTCAGATTCAAAATATCAAACTCATGTTGACTTTGAAGGCACAAAAGTTGACCTTCTGTTGAAAGCCTTCTCCCAAGAAATTAAAGCCTTGAATAGAGTCTCCTCAACATCAGAAACTTATTCAGATCTTCAGATAGATGTTCAGACCTTGATTCCTAGGGTTACAAGCTCGCCGCCTGAGGTTGAAAATGTGTTTGTTTGACAGAGCCAATTAAAGGTTGTTATAGCATTCTAAGGGTTTAAACAGCTTCAGTGCGTTGCACTGAAGCTTCTGAGTTCCTTCAATGCTTCTTAAATGTCTTTATCAGACTTCTCCAACTCTGTCGGAGTTGGAGAAGATGAACTTCAATCTTTGGCTCCAGACGTTAAATCTTCAAACAAATATCCTCAAGACAATCAGTGATCTACATTTTATCATTCTGGAGCTTCTCAACAAATTTCACAGGCTGAAACACAATTTTGTCTCGACGGAGCTTCGGTGAGTCCAGGAAAAGGCAAAATTGTGTACAAATTGGTAAAACTTGCCATTTTTTATTTAGAAAGGATCCTAAGGTTGCAAGGAACCTCAGTATCACATTTAATTCCTCATTATTTCTTTAAATGTAAGATTTGATAGTGAAATTGTTTCTTTAAAAATCTCATTTGAATTAAGCTCAGGACTTGTTTAACCACTCGATTGAGAGGTTAAAACAAGTCAACAGATGTTTATATTCATAAATATATATTTAATTTAGGATTTGAACTGCTCCTGAGCTGCCATGGACAGCGAGCTCAGGAACTAAATTAAATTTGGATGTTTAATTTATATGTGATATTTATAGGTATTACAGTGTCAATTATGGTCCTAAAGTGGTGAATAGATGATGAAGAACCCAATGAAGGTGGAATTAGGTCGATTACTGTCACCATTGACAGTGATAGTAGTCGGTGAACGTGGAATGTGAATTAGGCGATTAGGTGATCAATTAAACGATTAAGTGTGCTAGAAGTGATTATGGAAGTTAAAGGAAGGTGTACAGTGAGTTGAAAAGAAAAGATTAAAGCTCTGGGGAGCTCAAGGAGCTCGCCAGAGTAGGAGAAGATGAAACTAAAATCTGACATTAACTCTAATCTAACCACCTAAACCAACTAACTAAGCTAGCCTACTCCTACTCCTACTCCTAATCTACTGTTACTTGGACAATGGGGTCAATAGGGTTCCGCTGAAGGTTCATAGTAGACGAAGAAATCAGAGGGTGGAAGAAAGATCTCTTGCAGGCAGATTTGAGGTGGAGCGGAGGATTCCTTTGGTCGGCGCCTATGTTGGAGACGCGGAAGACAATGGCGGATCTCCTCAGCTGATTAAGATGGACGGAGGAAGTTGGAAATTGAAATGAAAGGTCGCCGGAGTTTTGGATGAATAGCCTATCGAAGTCAGCTACAGTGTTAGAAGAGGGAAGGGAGCCAACTTGAGTAAAATCCGAGGTGTGAGGGAGTATTTATAGTAGTTGGCAACGAAGAGAATGGCGGGGTTTGGCTGAAGAAGGAGCTTGAGGAGCTTAACCTCCGTCATTGTCTTCGACGACGGTGAGGTTATCTCCACTGAAAAATAGGATTTCTATTTAATCCAGATCGGTGAATCAAGAGGAGGTGGTGAGGGCAAGCTGCAAGAGCTTGGACAGAGAAGGTTGATGTCGGCAGGATGGTAATCGCACGGTGGGGTGACTCTCTACTGCCAGCCATTCATTCGGCTAAAGAAGAAGAAGAAGAGGGAAAGGGACTTAAAGGTAATAAAACTTAAGGACCTGTGTGAGAAATAAGGACCCGATTGCAATGAATATTAAGGACCAAAATGTAAACCTAGGTTTTAAAGGTTTATTTTAACTTAGATCTTTTTCAACTTTTTATATATGTTAGTAATAAGGTAAATATTATGTTTCCACCTTGAATTTACATTTTTGACCTTTTAGATTAATTTATTAGATTAAGTAAAATTACTTAAGTTATTGTATACTTAGGTATACATTATATTTAAGTTACTTATCTTATTAATTAAGAGAATGATTAATAGGATTTCGAGTCTAATTATTAACTAGATTATTAATAATGTTAATTGAATGATAAAATGCCATTTTGAACTTATTTAAAGGTCCTTTAGTAAATATCCCTTATTCTATAATTAACCCTTATGTGTTCATAACCTTAGCTAATTAACTAGGAAGACTAGTTAATTAGGGGTAATTAGAGATCATGATGAGTGTCTCATCATACTCCCAAGCTAGAGTTTTGCTAGTCCTTAGCAAAATTAACTAAGACTATGATGATTTAAAGCACTTGGGTTTAAATTAAATTGTAACTATGTAGAGGAAAGCTTAGGTTAGAAATTTTTTAAAGTTTAATATAAATGATTAATGTATAGAGCATATGTGAAAATTTTCTTACTTAGATTTATACTTATAACATTTTCAAAACACTTAAAATAATTTGTAAACAAGAATTTCATTCTGAATTAGAATTCTTCAAAAATCTCTTTAATCTTTGTAACTATTCTTAACTCAAATTAGAATACAAAGTGTTTTAAGAAAACAAAACTTAAGGATTGAGAATTAAATTTTAACTAAAAAACTCAAATAGATTTAAGTTAATCCCTTGTTTATGACATTTGACTTTTATCAATATAAGTTTAAGCAAATTAACCAGATACTCATTATTAATGAAACTTAGAGTAGTAAAACTCTAATTTACTAGCCTACAACACTAAGGATTAACTTCTAGACCTAGGATTCTGTCAATTCTTCTCCTTTAGGTCTCAACTTAAAATCTTCAAAACCCAATTTCTTAGGCTTCATTGCCCAATACCAAGGTTCAGTAGCTATGATTTTAAAACATCTGTGCTTAGTGAAGAGAATTTTCCTAAAGACATCCAAAGTTGCAAAAACCCAGATCTTAAGACATCACTTTCCAATCCCAATTATTCCAATTCAAGCCTTTGGCTTGGCCTTACTCAGGTTTGGTTGCTTTCTCCTTACCAGTTTTCTATCCCGAGGTCAACACTTTTTGTGTATATCTCCCCGGTGGACCACTGGGTCTCTTATTCCTAATTTTTTTTTCTCCATATTTTTTGTTCTTTTTCTATAGGTTAGAACACCCATTTGTAGCGAGGTGTTCTTTTTATTTGATGGAAGGAAGGGTAGATCCATTTGTAACGAGATGCTTTATTTATTATGGAAAAACTACATAAGTACCCATTTTTAACAAGCCACTTAACTGCAGGGTGTTTTATTTTATTTTATTTTTTCTTTTTCTTTTCTTTTCCCCCCTTCTCATTTTTCTTACTACCATTATTCTCCAAATCTTTTTTCCAGGTGAGTGGCACATCCTTCACCCTTTCAAGAACCGTCCCACGAAAATCCTTGGACTAAAGAGGATTAAGAACTGATCTCTTAATCTCTGTGTTTTCGCGGTCTCAGATGTCAACAAGACAATTCTATGTGAGTGAATTTATATGTTTAGGTTACTTAGTTCTCAAACCAGAGCTTGGACAACAAAGCCCTTTACTCTCAGGTTCTTCAAATTTTTAGTTTCTTCCTATAGGATCTGTCAAGACAAAATTTACCAAGTCTATTTATTTATCTCTAGCTTGTAAGTTTTGTAAACTAAAATTCTACCAACTCTCTATTTAATTGACTCTGAATATCTGACTTTTTACTTAACTTTATGATAAAATCAAAATTTCAAAAAGCAAAAGGATTACTTAATCTAATTGATTAAAAAGTTATAATTCAATTCCAAAACTTAAGTTTAAATCTTAACACACATAGTTTCTTAATTCAAGATAAGAATAGGAAAATAAATCTTTAAAAGATTTAAAAGATTCCTAATTCAAATAAAATCTTATTTTAAAAATTTTAAACAAAAGTGTGTTTCTACAAAATGTTTAAGTAAAATCTAATTAAGAATTGAATACTCTTAAATATTCTATATATATTCTATATACATTTTAAATTTCTAACCTAAAAGAAAATTAAACTTTTAATTATAATATATATATATATATATTCTTCTTTATTTCTTCTTTATTAATAATGAATATACCCTTCTTATTATTTTTATGAATTTTTTGAATTTTTATATTTATATATGTTTATTTTTATGTATATAAGATTTTTCCAATTTTTATTATTTTTTTCAAAAAAGTTTTTTAAATTTTTATGAAATTTTTGATTTTTTAAAATTTTTTATCATTTTTAGAATTTCTATTTTTTAAATTACGTGGATATTTAATTTTTATGTGTTTTTATTTTTTTTAACCCACAGTTAAAGTGAAAATTTCACTTCAACACCCTCCCAAGCCAAAATTTTACAATGTCCTCATTGTAAGAAGGGTGAAAAATATTATACTTCATTTAGTATAAGGTGATGTAAGGAGTCGAATAGAGGAGATTAAAAATCTCAGTGGGGACGATTTCGAGTTTGACCAAAGGTCAGAGTGGTCGGTCGGACTAAATGAAGGTGATCAATATGATATATGAAGTGCAATTTTAAAAGTAAGTGTAGAAAATCAAAAAGGGTAAAAATAGCTATATAGAAGTGCTAAGTTTTACGCCTTCAGCTAGGTGTAAACCCTAGTAAAGAACTCCTAAAAAAATAGGTATATGGTAAAAATAGAGGAGTTATGAAAGAATTAGATCAAAGAAAATAGGAAATAGATTAGAAACCACCCGATCAAAACTCGTACTGAAATTACCTAGAATAGATCTTGCAGAACCAAAATCAGATTCTTATGAAATCTCAGAAAGATCAGAGTGAATCTTATGAAGAATAGATCTGACTTAGGTTGAGATGTAGAATGTTAAAGATTGAGGCAATTTATAAAAGATGATTCCACCAAGTTCAGAAGATCAGCAAAATCAGTTTTGATTCTCAATAATATGTGGGTCATTTTGACATAAATAGGTTGCTGATGCAGGTTTGGTGGGTTATTTTTAGATAATGCAGAGGACGGGTTATGATTAGAATCAAAGGCCTGATTAATGAAATGGACTTGGCCTTGATTTTGCCTAGGATTTGGCAGATTCCTAGGATTCAGAATTGGCTGAGATGGAAGAGTACCTGGCTGACGAGATTCAGCCAAAAGCGTGATTTGATTTCGTAAATCAGCCAACTCTACCTTACAATGCCTATGGATTTCAGCAAGACCGTTAGCATTTTGTTGCTAACTCTCTAACACAGCTCTTAAATTTTGGTCTAGCTGTGTATCTCTAATAGGCCTAGAGTAATTCTACATACTCATCGGGCTAGGCCTTAAATCTGATTGTTGAGGAGGCAAAGGAGGTGGGTTAAAATGGGTCTGATTTGGATAATTTGGTCTTTGATTTTGATTTGGATTAGCCCAAGAAAAATTTGGGTGGCTTCTCCATTCAGGATTATAGGAATTTGAATAAGGGTTTGGTCATGGAATATTTTCCTGGATGGTGTGTAATCCTAAAAGATATGGTGTGTTTTCTGCAACAGTAAAGGGTGGGGAAAAGGGTGGGTAAGATTGTGGGACAAAGGTCCCTCCATGGGTTGATGAAGAAGTAGATAGAAAACCCAAGGAAGATGGATCTCTAGAATCCAGATTATTCACAAATTCCCCCCCACGGGAATTTGCGAAACAGGTGAATACACGGGATTTGTAGCAAGTAGAGGCATAAGAGTTTTTATTGTATTTCTAACATCATCGAGATGTTTTGCTACGATATCGACTTTGTCCAGTTTTTCTGCAATAATCTCTAAATCCTTTGAACTGGACGGATTATCGATCTCGTGAATGCCCTTATGCGGATTTTGATGATTCGTATTTGCTCATCGTGCAAATTGTGACATTGATGCATTATTGATCGAGTTTTCCGCCATCCCTTAAAATAATTCTGAAGGGGATTCTGCGTCGCGATTTAGAAAATTCCCTCCATAAGAGGCATCGACTAGATTGCGAATGCCCTCTTGTAAACCATAATAAAAGATATGCATGAGTTGCCAACGAGGGATGTCATGATGTGGGCATTTCCTTTGCAATTCATGAAAATGTTTCCACGCTTCATGAATTGGTTCTCCTTGATTTTGATTGAAAGTAGTAATAGCTCGCCTTAAAGCATTGGTTCTACCAATAGGAAAGAATTTCTTCAAAAATGCAGATTCAAGTTCAGCCCAAGTTGAGATTGGTCTTGCTATAGTTCTATACCAATAAACTGCTTTATCTTTAAGGCTAAAAGAGAACATCTTCATTAGTACGATTTCCCTATTTTGATTTCGAGGACCAAGAGTTTGGGATAAATTTTTAAGATCTTCAATATGTTGAAATGGATCCTTGGATGCAAATCCGTGAAAGTGGGGGATTAAACCTATAATGTTTGGCTTTAATTATAGATCATTTTCCCCAATAGGAATCCTAACATTAGGCTCTACTTGTGCATTAGATGGGTTATAATAATCTCTAAGTAGAGGCCTTGGATGATTGATCGGTAAATCAGGGTTTTCAAAACCCGCCTCAAGTAGAGGTGAAGAACGGGTTTGAAGAGTCTGCAAATTATTTAAGGCTACTGTTAATAGATTGATTTGTCTTGTTTGCTCTAGCATCCTAAGATTCTGGTTCAGGAGTGCCTCATGAACATCAAAAGGCGGCATCTCCCCCTGACCAGAAAAAGAAGGGATCTCGGGATTAAGATTCTGCATTGGATCCATGGAAGTAGATGGATCAGACGGGAAAACCATTGGTTGCTTATCTGCAACTGGCCTAGGATCACCTGTCAATGGTGGTGTAAGAGGCAGATGCAAGGATCGCCTCCCATCCATAAATGGAAAATAATGTGCAAGGGCACACGCACACCACCGATAAGAAAACAACGGCACAAAAAACTCGCAAAATAGCTCAAAAGACGTGGGTTTTGCTCTTCTTTCAAAAGAAAGAAGAAATTCCTAAGGTACGCAAAGTAATTTGACACAAACAAATATAGTAACAGTATCAAAATATGGATCCTAATTCGTTACTACGCAGGTGTGTACCTTAAAACTCAAAGGTCTAAGGTCTATGATCGAGACCGCTCACTACTGGCTCCCCGGGGCTCTAGTAGTGAGACAGACTTGTTGATCTTCGGCCAAAGCCTTAAGAGGTGCAAAGAGGAGAGATAGAAAAATAGACTCGTGTGACGCTAGTGATCGTGCTGTGTGCGTGATAGCAAGCAACAGACGATAAAGATATAAAAACCCGCATGCATTTCTGTAATCAGATTTAAGTCATAAATTCTACTTCCTCTTATTAGTTAGTCTTTTTCAAAAATATATCAATTAAAACTACAATGGCCACTTTTTATATCTTTTAAAACAAAAATATATGGTCTTTTTAAATCTCAGAGGACAGGGATCTACGTGGGTTTTCTCGTGTTTCCCCGCTGATGCGAGAAAAACAATTTGAAAAAAATTCCTGTGTCAGATCGCTCTAATACTAGCAGAAAATGCACTCCTAAGGGTGTATGCCTATGTATATGTTGCTACTAGTCAGAAAAGATGTATTTTTGTATTTTTTTAATTTTTTTAAATGCAACAAAATAAAGGAATAAGAAATACTCACAAAAACAAAAACAGCAAAACAGTTTCCTGCCTTCTCCTGAGATCACCTGTGAAGGTAAACCTGAAAAGAAGACAGAAAAAAAAATAAAAATAAAACAAAAACAAAACAAAATACAACTAATTAGAACAAAAGTTAGTAAAAATAAAAATATATACAAAATACCTCCTAATTAAACAATTAATCCTTTTAAATTTTAGTGAATCAAAATATTACCCCTCAGCAACGGCGCCATTAAAATGAAGCATGTGCTTTCACTCAACTCAGTAATTAAGTTAATTTCACTTAATTAAGAGCGGAAGAAGTCACTTAGGTAAACCCGAAGTTGTGTCAGTTATGTAGTATAGGGTCGAATTAACCTAATATTTTAGAAATTTTTACTGGTTGAGCCCAGGTCGTTTACTAGGAGGTATAATAATTTTTTTCTAAATTCACCAATTGTCTTTTATTTCTTATAAGTTTAGGAGGTATAACTAGGTTGATTTTTAAAACATGAATTTTGCCAAAATATTTAAACTATAAAGAATATACAAAATTCCATATAAAAAACATATTTACTCAAATGATGTACTTTATTAACAAGTAAACATGCTAGTTTTCCAATTTTATTTCAAAAGAAATTAAGGCAATTAAAAGTTATTCTCTTAAAACATGCCTTTTTACAATTAAAACAAATTCAAAAAGTAATTAAAATGAACAAGAAAAGATTTTCTTTATTTATTTCTTCAGCCTCTCTCTTCTTCTTTCTTTCTCTTATTTTCTTCTGTCTCTCGAGCTCTCTTTCCCTTAGTCTTCTCCTGCCTTCTTCTCTTCCCTTAGTGCCTGTTCTCTTCCTTTCCTTAGCCTTGAACACTTAGCCATTAGCTCAACACTTAGCTTAAAAACCATTGGCTTCTCTTTCAATTCCCTTAGACTTTCAGCTGAACTAAGGTTTTTTTACTTTTTAACCAAAAATTATTTTTTTTGCGGCGAGGTCCTTTCGAGGATGCACAGCACCTTGAGATCAGGGTGGTACCAGACCCTATTCGATCCTCGCCTAATCTCAATTAGGTTCGTTTTCGGATCATTTCATTTCAGTTCATAGTCTCGAGCCAATTCGCCTCAACCAAACCTCCCAGGCCTCTCACCCTCCTAGGGCACGACACTCGCGCATGCCCCCAAGGGCGCACACCCGCAGGCACACAAGCCCGCACACACACACATGCACATGCTCAGATAGGATCAGATCGGTAACCGGTGCGCTGAGCGCTGACGACTAAAGAGCTAAGGTAACAAATTCGTTTTATACCCATGCGCGCACTCAGAAACTAGCGATGTCGGACTATCTAACCCCTTCCAGACCCAACTTCAAATGATCATAACTTCCTATCCAGAGCTCCAAATCAAGTGATTTCAAGTTTGTTAGAAAGCTCTAACGTAGATATACACAATTGTAGGGTCAATTTAAGGATTAGAGGATGTTTTCCTCTTCAATTTGAAAGATAAAATCTGGGGTTCCTACGGGTTATTTATAGCCTGGAAATGGTAATTACGTCTACAGAGTCCTCAGATGGACTTTTCTTTCTTAGTTAAAGGTCTGTCTAAGTTCTACATGTGATTCCGCATCTGTTAGAGTAAGTTTTGAGCTCTCAAGACCTTCAGACAGTGTACAGAAGGTTGAAGCTTCTCTAAAAGCTTCAGAGTTCAGATTTTCAGACTTTGATATGTGCAATAGACACAAAAGAATGTTTCTAATTGATTTAAACTAATTCTAAGGGTTGTAATTAACTCATCTGGGAAGGATTCAAGTTCATATTTCAACAAAATGCTTCTCCTGCTAGTTTGGGTTCGAAAGTAACCCAAACTGACAGGAACTAAAATCCTATCAAAATACATGTTTGAGCTCAGTTAAATCTCTCTAAAATAATCCAACAGAATCTCAGAATCTGTTTAAGCCTCTTAATTCCTCAGATTGAGCTCAGATTCAAAATATCAAACTCATGTTGACTGTGAATGCACAAAAGTTGACTTTCTCTTTAAAGCCTTCTTCCAAGAAATTAAAGCCTTGAATAGAGTCTACTCAACATCAGAAGCTTATTCAGATCTTCCGATAGGTGTTTTGACCTTGATTCCTAGGGTTACAGGCTCACCGTCTGAGGTTGAAAATGTGTTTGTTCGACAGAGCCAATTGAAGGTTGTTACAACATTATAAGGGTTTAAACAGCTTCAGTGCATTGCACTGAAGCTTCTGAGTTCCTTCAATGCTTCTTAAATCTCTTTATCAGGCTTCTCCAACTCTGCCGGAGTTGGAGAAGATGAACTTCAATCTTTGGCTCCAGACATTAAATCTTCAAACAAATATCCTCAAGACAATTAGTGATCTACATTTTATCATTCTGGTGCGTCTCAACAAATTTCACACGCTGAAACACAGTTTATGGTGAGTCCAGAAAAAGGCAAAATTGTGTACAGATTGTTAAAACTTGCCATTTTTGATTTAGAAAGGATCCTGAGGTTGCAAGGAACCTCGGTATCACATTTAATTCCTCATTATTTCTTTAAATGTAAGATTTGGTAGTGAAATCGTTTCTTTAAAAATATCATTTGAATTAAGCTCAGGACTTGTTTAACCACTCGATTGAGAGTTTAAAACAAGTAACAGATGTTTATATTCATAAATATATATTTAATTTAGGATTTGAATTGCTCCTGAGCTGCCACGGACAGCGAGCTGAGGAACTAAATTAAATTTGGGCATTTAATTTATATGTGATATTTATAGGTATCATAGTGTCGATTAGGGTCCTAAAGTGGTGAATAGATGATGAAGAACCCATTGAAGGTGGAATTAGGTAGATTATAGTCACCAAGGACAGTGATAGTAGTTGATGAAGGTGGAATGTGAATTAGGCGATTAGGTGATCAATTAAACGATTAAGCGTGCTAGAAGTGATTATGGAAGTTAAAGGAAGGTGTACAGTGAGTTGAAAAGACAAGATTAAAGCTCTGGCGAGCTCAAGGAGCTCACCGAAGTCGGAGAAGATGAAACTAAAATCTGACATTAGCTCTAATCTAACTACCTAAACTAACTAAGCTAGCTTACTCTTACTCCTACTCCTAATCTACTGTTACCTGGACGAAGGGGTCAGTAGGGTTCCGCTGAAGGTTCATAGCAGACGACGAAATCAGAGGGTGGAAGAAAGATCTTCGACGGGTAGATTTGAGGTGGAGCGGAGGATTCCTTTGGTCGGTGCCTGTGTCTGAAGACCATGGCGAATCTCCTCAACTGATTAGGATGGATGGAGGAAGTCAAAAATTGAAATGGAAAGTCGCCAGAGGTTTGGACGAATAGCTTATCGAAGTCGGCTACAGTGTTAGAAGAGGGAAGGGAGCCAACTTGAGTAAAATCCGAGGTGTGAGGGAGTATTTATAATAGTTGGCGGCAAAGAGAATGGCGAGGTTTGGCCGAAGAAGGAGCTTGAGGAGCTTAACCTCCGTCATCGTCTCCAACGATGGTGAGGTTATTTCCCACTGAAAAATAGGATTTTCGTTTAATCCAGACCGGTGGATCAAGAGGAGGTGGTGAGTGCAAGCTGCAAGAGCTTGGACAAAGAAGGTTGATGTCGGTAGGGTGGTAATCGCACGGTGGGGTGACTCTCTGCTGCCAACCGTTCATTCGGCTGAAGAAGATGAGGGAAAGGGACTTAAAGGTAATAAAACTTAAGGACCTGTGTGAGAAATAAGGACCCGATTGCAATGAATATTAAGGACCAAAATGTAAACCCAGGTTTTAAAGGTTTATTTTAACTTAGATCTTTTTCAACTTTTTATATATGTTAGTAAATACGGTAAATATTATGTTTGCACCTTGAATTTACATTTTTGACCTTTTTAGATTAATTTATTAGATTAAGTAAAATTACTTAAGTTATTATATACTTAGGTATACATTGTATTTAAGTTACTTACCTTATTAATTAAGAGAATGATTAATAGGATTTCGAGTCCAATTATTAACTAGATTATTAATAATTTTAATTGAATGATAAAATGCCATTTTTAACTTATTTTAAGGTCCTTTACTAAATATCCCTTATTCTATAATTAACCCTTATATGTTCATAACCTTAGCTAATTAACTAGGAAGACTAGTTAATTAGGGGTAGTTAGAGGTCATGATGAGTGTCTCATCATACCACAGAGATGGGCAGATGCACGGTGATGGGGCGGTTGGCGTCTCCAAGAGCATGGTAGCCTCCATCTTTTCCTTATCCCAGTCGAGGAGACCAAATCCACTTTTGGCACTCCTCCTTGACTAAGATCTTTAATGCGGCAGCTGGACGAAGAAATGTAGCTGTTACTCATAGAAGAAGAAGAATAAAATAATAATAAAATATTATGGTTATTTATACACAAACCCTTAACTTTTATGTTAACTTAAAATAATGCATGCAATGCACCTAATTGGTTAACTAATTAAATGAATGCAATTCTAAGTTAATTCTAAATGCATTTAGATATAGATGCCACACATGAATTATGCACTTAAGCTAAAAATATGAATTAATTTAATTATATCATAATGTATGCTATCTAAATGTTTAAATTAACTTAATGTCGAGGCACTTAAATACTTAAATAGACCACAAATGTGGGCTAATCAGTGTATCTATACAACCGGTAGCTCTCTCCCTACTTTTTCTTTTTATGGGGTCAACACAAGGGTGAATCCAGTGTATATCTCCCCAACTTATTCTACTTCTCCTCTAATTACTAAGTGTTTTAGGAATTTGACGTGCATTTCCTGAGTTGGGTTCTAAACAACCTACTAATGGGCTGTTACCCACGATAACTTACTAGCCATACTCGTGCGGTGAAGTGCGGCTTCTTTCTTTTCTCTTTTTTGACTTTCTTTTTCTTTCCTTTTTTTTTTTAAGTAGGTGGCTTCCCTGGTCTAAGATTTACCTAAAGGTAGCAGGAAAAGAATGGTCCAGTGGCTGGGCTCTGGATAACCTACCTATGGGATTTACTCACGATAACTTGCCAGGCATACCACCCTAGAAGATTCATTAGCTACCCAATTTCCATTAAAACCACCGAACGACGAGTCAGTGATGAATAGTGTGTAGATGCATTAGACTTAAAGTTTCCTCAAATCAGAGGGTGGGTTGATAAGTTGTATACTTATCACCCAATCTTATTTAATAAAATTAAAATAGAATTCAGGATAGAGAGGACTCGATAAACAAATTCACATTTTAGTGGATACCCAGGCTGATTAAGCCCAAAGACCTGAAGGGTGTTAGTATTCAGATCCAACTGTAATATTTCCTAAGATTGAAAAGTCCTAATGCCCAAATATTCTTTCCTAATTCAATTTTTTTTTAATGTATATAAAAGAAAACAAGTAGAATTTACAAGAATTCCACAGAGCTAACAAATTGATTCAGAAATGAATCAACCCCCCCATGCCTAGCTGATGCAATGTCCTCATTGAGAATAAAATACATGAAAGGAAGGTAGAATGTAGAAGATATCACCTGAATATGATGCTTGGGTTAGCTTTGAGTCAGACTGTACAATTGTTGTGTTTAATGCCATCAGTTAGGTGAAGTCCAGCCAAAGAGATCACAACATGATTAAGGCAACCGTGTCTGAGATGGGTTTTGGAACAATACGATCAATAAAATGCTTCAGACATTGACTGTTGACTTTGAATGAATTACCCATCTTTGGGTCAGAAATCTGAACAGCCTCGTTTGGAAAAATCTGATCGATGATGAACGGGCAATTCCATTTTGACCTACCTTTGCTGGGAAAGAGCTTAAGTCAAGAATCGAAGAGCTAGACTGTCTAATTTGGCTCAAAGCTCTTGTGGGATATCAATTAGTCATGAAGAGCTTTGGTTCGAGCCTTGTAGATCTTAGCATTCTCATACACATCATTTCTAAGCTCCTCCAACTCAGATAGTTGGAGTTTCCTGGTCTTTCCGGCTAAACTTAAATCCAGATTGCACTGCTTGATTTCCCATAATGCCCTATGTTCAATTTCTATAGGTAAATGGCACACCTTTCCATACACCAGATGAAATAGTGGCATGCCGATAGGCATTTTGTATGTCGTACGGTTGGCCTAAAGAGCGTCCTCAAGTTTTTGAGTCTAGTCCTTACAATCAGGCCTAACCGTCTTCTGAAGAATATTCTTGATCTCCCGATTGGAGATCTCGGCCTGTCCATTCGTCTGGGGATGGTAAGGTGTGGAGATTATGTGATTTACCCCTTATTTTGCTAGTAAATTATGAAATTGGGCATTAGTGAAGTGAGAACCACCATCGCTGATGATGGCCCTTGGAATCCTGAACCGACTGAAGATGTTCTTCTTGACAAAATTGATGACCACCTTGTGGTCATTGGTTTGGGTAGGAATGGCCTCGATCCAATTGGACACGTAATCAATAGCGATGAGAATGTACTGATGTCCAAAGGAAGGGAGGAAAGGTCCCATAAAATCGATGCCCCAAACGTCGAAGATTTTGACGGGAAGAATCAGGTTTAGGGCCATCATGTCTCTCTTGGTT
This sequence comes from Thalassia testudinum, assembly GCA_037157565.1. Classification (NCBI taxonomy): domain Eukaryota; kingdom Viridiplantae; phylum Streptophyta; class Magnoliopsida; order Alismatales; family Hydrocharitaceae; genus Thalassia; species Thalassia testudinum. The sequence goes on from JAZHRO010000028.1 coordinate 2,667,623, forward strand.
ATGCTCCCAAGTGCCTGGCGTCGGGAACACGATCTCGAGAATTCTTGGGCATTCTTGAATAAAGTCTTCCAAAAGAATCCAGATTGCAAAATTTTTGCAATCGCCTTTTTCCCAGAGAAATGTCCACCACAAGCAGATGCATGACAGAAGTCGAGTATACTTTCGAATTCAATCTCTGGAACACATCAGTGAATAATATGATCAGAGTTGATACGATACAGTTCAGGGTCCTCCTAGAAGTAATATTTGGACTCAGATTTGAGTCTATCTCATTGTTGCTTGGTCCAATCCTAAGGGATTTGACCAACGGCCAAATAGTTTAGGATGTCTGCAAACCATGGAGTTTGGACACCTGAAACTGTAAGGATAGTCTTGTCCGGAAAAGTATCAATGATCAGAATATTTGGATGAGAAGAATCACTCAGAAGTCTCGAAAGATGATTCACCACCACATTCTGTGCCCTGATTTATCCATGATTTCAAGATCAAATTTTTAAAGCAGAAGAATCCATCGAATAAGCTGGGGTTTGGCATCCTTTTCACCAAGAGATGTCTCAAGGCCGAGTGGTCGGTATATATTATGATGTGAGACCCTAAGAGATAAGCCTTGAATTTTTCAAAAGCAAATATTATAGCTAGTAATTCCTTCTCAGTAACAGTGTAATTCCTCTGGGCCTCATCTAGAATTTTACTAGCGTAGTAGATGACAGAGGGCTTCCTATCAATCTTCTGACCCAAAATAGCCCTGACCACGTAATCAGAAGCGTCAGTCATGATCTCAAATGGGGTTGTCCAAACTGGTGGTTGCAACACCAAAGCACAAGTGATTGCCATTTTAAGAAAATCAAATGCCTTACGGCATGATCCGTTGAAATCAAATGGCGTATCATTGGCGAGAAGGTTGCTCAGAGGGCGAGCAACCTTAGAAAAGTCCTTGATGAACCTCCTATAGAATCCCAATGACCAAGAATTGATTGAATTTGTTTAACAGATGTGGGAGGAGGAAGTTTACAGATAGCATCGACCTTTGCTTTGTCAACTTCAATACCCCGTTCAGAGATTACATGACCCAAGATGATGCCTTCTTGTGTCATGAAATGACTCATTTCTTATCTAAGGACTAGTCTTGTTTTGATGCATCTTTCAAGAATCATTTCAAGATTAACCAAACAAGAATCAAATGATTCTCCGAAAATAAAGAAATCATCCATGAAGACTTCCATAAACTCTCCCATCATGTTTGAGAATATGGCAAGCATACACCTTTGAAAAGTTGCAGCTGCATTGCATAAGCCGAATGGCATCCTATGGAAAGCAAAGGTTCCGTAGGGACAGATGAAAGTCATTTTTTCCCAATCCTTGGGATGGATAGGGACTTGATTGTATCCTGAGTAACCATAAAGGAAATAGAAGTACTTCTGCCCGGCTAGTCTTTCAAGGATTTGATTGATAAAGGGCTAATTGTGCAGCAATCATTAGTCTTAATTGACCTAGATTAAGCTAGGACTTAGCATAAGTTAGGGCTATTCATGCATACATACGCATTATTTGCATCTTTACTACCCTTCTTTAGCTATGCATGAAATAATGTTATAATGTACTGATTAATTATATTATGTCAATTGTAGGGAATAAGCTGGTCAGGAGCTGGATCAGGAATAACGGGAGTTGTAGCAGAGCTGGAGCAGAAGGCTTAGATTAGATGTAGGAATAATAATGTAAGGGAGTTAAAGTTTGCTATTCTATTAAGTAGGAATAAAGCAGTAAAATGTGAAGAGCTTAGGTCCATCCTAGCCCTAGGATAGCCTAGAGACTTCCCCAAGCCTTAGCCACCCTTAGATTAGGTCACAACACCCTAGGAAGCCTTAAAACCCTAGTTCTAGCCCTCATCTGGATGTCCAGATAAGTTATAGGATGTCCAGGACCCTTAGCCATCTCCCGCACACCTCAAACCCACTTCTACAGTGTTATTGGACGTCCAGCCACTTTGTCAGACGTCCAATTTCTACAGAGTACCCAAAACAGAACCTTGATTTCCCCCTGACTCAAATTGGACGTCCAGAACTGAAGTCTGGACTTCTGATTTTTGAGTATAAGTCGTCTGATCCTATTATTGGACGTCTGATGCTAGTCTCTAGTCCCTGTTTTGAGATTCAAGTCTTGATCTTGGATCTCTAGCTCCCTAGACCTAATCCCAACCCCATAGGAACCTAAACTAAGGTGTCCTAACCCTAGTACATCACCTCTAGACCTACCTAAGGACCTAATTAGGTCCTCACCAAACCCAATTGACTTAGATCAAAGTCATTTACCTTCACCTAAGTCAATTGGACTCATTGAGAATAATTGAGCTTAGATCTCAACCCACACAAGTTTAATTGGACTTGGTGAGAGTCCAATTGACCTAAACACAACTTAATTGAGTTATTCCACTCTCAATTAGGTTCACACTCATTCAATTAAACTTATGTTAAGTTTAATTTCTTTTTCCCCTTAGCAATTAGGGTTTTTAACCCTAAAATCACGACCTACACCTAAACAAATCCCTTAGGACCTACCCTAAGCCACCTAGCCATGTAGAGCACGACCACACACACACACACACACACCCATTCACGCACACACTTCTCTAGAATTCTCTAGAGACCTCTTGAGATGGCGCCACCTCTTGGTTGCCAAATTTAGCAACCAAGAGGCATTCAAATTGAGATCCACAATTTTTGGATCTCAAAGACCACCTCCAACCCCATGTGGCCGGCCACTCTTGGACTCTCTCTAGAGAGTTCCACACCTCTCTAGAGAGAAGCCATTGGGTCTATAAAAAGACCCCATGGGCAGCCAAACACCCCCATTCACTTCCTTGGCAAATTCAATCCATTGGTGCCATTCATGCCTACTTCCACTTAGCTAGCCACTCCACCTCCACGAGCTCACTACCACCACCATGGAGGAAATCATACCGGGATGCTGGATCACTCCTCCCTCTCTCCAAGGGTCGACTTAAACTACATTGGCCGCCCCTCATTCTCCTCCCGACCACTCCAAGGCCATCGGGGACCACCCTTGGATGACCTTTATTCTGCTAGATTTAGTTTATGCTCTTTATAATTTTATTTCTTTTATTATTGCTTCGTAGCACAGTCTTAACTTCTCCCCCAATGATGCATGCGAAATCATCCCATCGATTCTTGTATGCAATCATTTTCTGGTAGCTAGATTTCCATTTCAAAGCATTTATGTACAAGCTTTCCTCTACATCCATGTTGCAAACATCTTCTGAATGAATGAATGAAAAATATATTTTCTATATATATATGTCTATGTGTTGAAAATCACGATGAGCTCATTGCAATATCTTTTGTGTGATTAATGTTTCATGCTTTTAATTCCTAATATTCTTGCAACTAAGCATGTCATACCTAAATACGTAATAATCACGAACCGGCATGCATTTCTAAACAAAGTAGAGAAATAGAAGATCAATTTCAGAAGTAAACAAATGCCTCCCTGAGATGAATGACCGAGACTCAAAGTCTTGTTATCTTTAGAAATCATTTTTTGATGAACGTTTTTGCGCGACTATACTACAATTTCCAATGACTTTCAAAAAGTGTGAAAACGATTTCTGTCAAGGGCAAAGGGAAATAATCCTTTTTTGTGGTTGTGTTTAGCTTCCTGTAATCAATACAAACTCTCTAAGAGGAAGCTGAACGAGTTGTGACAAATTCTCCTTTCTCGTTAGTCACAATGGTAATCTCGGCTTTCTTGGGAATAATTTGCACGAAACTTACCCAAGGACTATCAGAGATTAGATAAATGATTCCTACATCGAGCCACTTGATAATTTCCTTCTTGACCACTTCTCGCATATTTGGGTTTAATCTCCTCTGCATTTGGTGAGAAAGGCGGGATCCATCTTCCAAAAATATTCTGTGATTGTAATAAGATCGTTCAATACCCCTAAGGTCATGAATGGTCTAACCAATTGCCTCCTTGTGTTCCTTTAGGACCTTGATCAATTTAATCTCATGCTCCTTATTTAATCTGGCACTGATAATCACAAGGAGCGTCTTTTGAGGTCCCAAAAACTGATATTTCAAATTCTCAGGTAATGATTTCGGTTCAAGTTGGGGCAGGTTTTGGATTGAGGGTAAGGATGATGCTGATGAAGATTCATCAAGAGGAAGAGGTTGAAAGTGAATAAAATCAATAACCTCTTCAGAATGTGGTGGGTTTGCCACAGAGGGTTGTGGGTCAGATTCATCACCACAGGAGGAACTTTTAATTGCAGAAACCGCTATACAAGTTTCAATATTCAGAATGTCTTCCTCAAGTTCCTCTATAAATCCATAATCCTCGAATTTGTTAATTGCCTTAAAAATATCCAATTTCAATTTCTGATCCCTAAAGGCGATTTCCATGCTACTGCTTTCGCAATTAATATTGGCCTTTGCAGTAGCTAGGAACGGATGCCCCAGATTGATGGGCGTGTTCCTTAGATTTTCAGGTACATCCATGTCAAGGACAAGGAAATCCTTAACCTTAACAATAACAACTTTAATAACGCCTCGTGGATTTGTGACTGAACGGTGCACTAACTACAGCGTTACTGAAGTCAGCTGAAGTTCTCCTAATCCAAATTTCTCGTAAAGAGAAGTTGAAATTAGGTTAATAGATGCACCTAGATACAGAAGTGTTCTATCAAAAGTGTAATCTCCAATGACACAAGAAATCAAAGGAGCACCTGGATCTCTCTTTTTCTGAGGGAGGTTATGCAGGATAATAGAACTAGCCTGCTCGGAGAGTACCACCTTCCTCGGAATAGATTCTCTCGACCTATGCTTCTGTGTGCATAAATCCTTCAAAAATTTAGCGTAAGCCGGTATGTGTTTGATAGCATCGAGGAGTGGGATATTGACCTCGACATTCTTGAATATATTCAAGAGCTCCTCGTTATTATCAATAGGCTTCTTCTTCCTAGGTTTAATCAAGGCCTTAGGAAAAGGAACATGAGTCAGATCTTCGGAATCAGGTTCCTGAGCCTTGATTTCTTCTTCAAAGCTCTCCTTTCCCTCCTCAGACTTTCCAGGATTTGGTAGATCAGAATAGTGCAGTTGTGGATCCTGAGTTTGTTTTCCACTTCTCAAAGTAACTGAATTAGCAGATGCATATGGGTTTGGGTCTTGTGGAGGGGTAGGAAAGATTGGAGGGGCTTCATTAGCCAAAAACCTTTGATTTGAGGAAGAAGCAGAAGAGGAAGGACCCTGCTCAACCACTTGAGCATCTGTGTGTAGGTCCCTCTGATTCCCGTACCCTTGGGCATGATTGCCCAGATTCTGGATATTACTGGGGTTGGGTACGGGTTGAGATGGCAAAGATCCAGGTTGACAAGAATTAGCAATGAACCCATTTTGCAAGTTGTCCAGCGGGGTTTTCATTTGTTGCATGAGCTAGAGTATAGATCCTTGCATTTCTACCATATGTCAGTTCAAATCAGCCTACCCTACAGGTTGACAGGCATTCCAAGATGGCTAATTGACCTGATTCAGAGGCAGCTGAGTGTAAACATGACCCTGACCCATTGGTCTTTGCGGAGCATTATTGCTAGGTCGGAATTGGGTCTGCTACCTCAGGTTTTTCTAGGAGAAGTTAGGGTGGTTCCTCCAACCTGAATTATAAGCATTGGAGTAAGGGTTAGACCTAATATTCTCCTGTACAGCATAGACATCCTCATAGGGTAAGGATGGAGAGAAAGAAAGGGAGGGATTAGAGAAACTGGGATTAAAGGCCCTAGTTTGGAACCCATGGGGTTCTGAATAATGCTGACTCAGAGGTTGAGCTGCATCAAGTTGATTCATGAACTTTCATCTAGAAGGAGCTCTCAATGAATGGAATTCGGAATTCTGGGATTGAGTGGATCGAGAATTGTTTATTGAATTTCTAGCCATCCACTCCATCCTTTTAGTAACCAAGTCCACCTTATTTAGTTTATTGCAAATCAATTCCACATCGAATGAATGAGACTTGTGGACCGGTTGAAGTATCCACTCTTCCATAATGAATGGGTTGTTGGGACTGGTTAAAAGTATCCATGGAGACATGATTGATCAAATTCTCACAACTAAAGGTGCCTTTTCATCATCGCTGATCTTGCACCACAGCCGTTGGATCAAGATCCAACGGCTGAGGATTCATCCCCACCACGTGCCTTAAGACGTCCGCGTGATGATCCGGATGTCGTGGCACATTGGTTGGGGTGCTAGAATCCCAAAAGAAATTCCTCAATTCAGTCGGTGCCCAACGCAGCACGCGCATGGTCGCACATGCACAGCTCAGCACTGTAGCAAAAGCCTGCATGCACAGCGCAACACCGACGGGCACAGTGCAGTGCCAGCACCCGAGCGTGCACACGCGACAAGGAGCACCCGATGTGCACGCTAGCAGAGCATGAGCAGCGGGCGGATCTTCAGTGATGTGGGCCTTTAGTGATGCTTGCAGCTGTCACTAATGGCCAGTGTATGCTAGGAAAGAAATTGAAGGCGCAGATCTTTAGCGATAGAAAGGGTGGATCTGTAGCGACATTTACTGACGTCAGTGATGACCCATATATGAATTTGTTCTTCCTACACTATAAAACGACCTATCCACTAAAATTCCAAATCATCTCTTTTTTTCTTCACCTAACCACCTCCAAGGCTCCAGAGAGAGCTTGTCCTAAGCCCGTAATACTCCTCTAGAGTAGAACCAAACTTTTCCTTACCTCTTACCCCCCTTCGTGGAGCATCCCGTGGCCGTCTCCTCACCTCCCTTCAGGAAGAAGATCCTCACCACGACACCGTCCTGCCCCATCCTCCATCCTCCAACTCCGTCCCCATTCGTCCCACTCCTCACCACCTTCCTCCAGGCAACATCAGAGCGAGTTGTCCTCCAAGTGATCATCGAGGGGGATTTCTCTCACCTTATTCTATCTTTTTACGCTTTCATAGTGTAGATTTCCCACTTTCGTAGTTGTAACAAACACTTGCTTATGAATAGATGATTGTTTCTCTCTCTCTCTCCCTTCCTCTCTCTCTTATATTTTTGTAAGTAGATAAAGTTTTCATCGACCTAATCTCTTGCTTGATAAAAATACAAAAAAATTAGAAAAGATAAAAATGACAAAAATAAATAAAAGCGAAATGTAGATTTTTCAAAACTAAACATTTGCCTCCCCATGTTCAACTCGAGACTCACATTTCGAGTTTCAGTTATAAATTTTATCTAATAGACATAATTTGTGAGTTGCAATGATGGGTCCTCCAAACCCTCGATTTTAATTTGCGAAACACCCTCCCACATCAGTAGTATCGTCGGGATTCCCCTTGGACACGGGTGCGGGAGGTACGTTAGGTCCTTTCCTCAGTGCAACACAGGAAAGCTCCCTCTTTTTGTCATCCCATCACGCTTCCTGGAGGCCTCTTTTTGTATTGAATGCATGGTGGTCACCAATACCATCATGTTTTTTCCCTTGCGACAACCACCCCAGTGTGGTAAGTTCTAGGGTCCGGAAAGGCTCGACAAAGGGAGGGACTGTTTCTTTTTCATCGAAGACAAAGAAGGTGCGAGTCTACGGAGACGAAGACAATGCAAATTGGATGAGTGACTGTAGCTGTGAGTCTTGGAGTATCCCATAGAGGACAAAGGTGAGCTTCGTGGAGCTTGGGGCACCTACCCCTTTGTTAATAGTAGCACATCTCTGAGTAGCTCAATAGCTCACTCATTCATGTTTAGATCTCAGATACACATATATGACTCTACCACTGAACTCGCACTGCAAAGGGAAAGAGAAAGCAAGCTAAAGTAAACTAGCTATGAAAACTACCTGAGGGCACCCTTTTATTAGAAAGAATTCTGGCTTGTCTCGAGAAAGCGCTGGCAACAAAAGAATGGAAGGGGTCAATGTAGTTGCTGCGCCCGCCCATTGAGCAATAGGTTCAGCATCTACTACTACAAAAGAAAAGAGAATCCACTGAAGATAACCATGCCTCCTCCTGGCAACGTGTGTAATGGTAGTTCTAAGAGCGAGCCCTTTTGGATATATAATCAAAGTCGAGAGTGGAGTTACGAGAACAACCATTTGATGGAAAACCACTTTCATGTTCAGTTCAGAGTGCACTTTTTTCATTTCGTTGATCGATCGACCATGACTTACTACACTACACTACCCCTATTGTGTGAATGACCCAGCGGTGAATTCACAACTTGTGGGGCTTACCCCGTACCATTTCTCGAGCACCAAGGAAACCCCCCCCACCACCTAGGCCCCTGAGCCCCGGTATTTTAACTCATTATATGTGGGCACCTGATATCTATGAGGGTTCACCCACCTTGGTGACAGCATTCCTTTCTATTGCACCTAAAAACTCTATTTTTGCAAATGTGTTATGTCTTTTTATTGTTGGTCCCTTGTTGGTACATTGCAACAAATCCTCTTTTTCTACAGCATTGCTTCTATGATCTTAGGAGCACTGGCTGCCATGGCCCAAACAAAAGTAAAAAGACTTCTAGCTTATAGTTTGATTGGGCGTGTGGGTTATATTTGTATTGGTTTCTCATGTGGAACCATAGAAGGAATTCAATCACTACTCATTGGTATTTTGATTTATGTATCGATGATAATAAATGCATTCACCTTAGTTCTAGCGTTATAGCAAACTCGTGTCAAATATGTAGTATATTTGCGTGCTTTAGCCAAAACGAATCCTATTTTGGCCTTGACCTTCTCCATTACAATGTTCTCATACGTAGGAATACCCACGTTAGCCAACTTTTTCAGCAAATTCTATTTGTTCTTCTCTGCTTTGGGTTTTGGGGCTTACTTCCTAGCCTTAGTGGGAGTAGTGACTAGCGTTATAGGTTGTTTTTATTATATATGCTTAGTGAAAAGAATGTTTCTTGGTAGACCTAGGACATGGATTCTATATGAACCAATGGATCATAAGAAGTCTTACCTATTAGCAATTACTTCTTCTTTCATGACTTTCTTCCTTTTATATCCCTCTCCTTTGTTTGATCTGACTCATCAAATGGCACTCAGTTTATATCTGTAAGGATCATTGACAAGGTTCAAAGAAACGGCCCTGAAAAGAGGCAAGATAGGAGGGATAGGCCCAACGCGACTGACAAACCTCGTCTTCCTTTTTGTTTTGCAAGCTTCTCGCTCGGGTGGGATAAGTACAAGACCCGAAGGTCCATTTTTGGATTGAAAAAAGGGGAAAGTGAATGGAAGAATGGTTTAGGTATCATAGGGTCATGCGATCCATTCTTCATTCATAAGTGGTGTAGGGCCCAGTGCATACTCCTTTACATTAAGAGCAAGCATCTCTTGTTAATTGATTTCTGCCTCACTGCAGCTGTCGCCTCCACTCGTTCCTCCATAAACTCAAAGAGGTGCCTTGAAACATCTGTGGGAGGAGGAATTGTGATGAGCCTCCCAAGAAGACCAAGATCGACGATCTGGTGTCGAACAAACAAGTAGGTGTCACTGTTGAGTAACATGGTCGGTGACAAACTTCTCTGCCTAGTGAATCAAGATGCTAGACGTGCAGGTGAAATTGATCAGAACCTTTGAAATCGATGTGAACTTGACAGTAGTGGTATGAGGGCCTTTGGACATGCTGCATTGTATCGTCTCTTCCTTTCTTTCTTTTTCGAGCACATCAGGCAGGCTGGTGCTGGGACCGTCGTTCAAAGATGTTTTTGATCGACCAGATGAAATACCTCTTTTGGTAGCATGAAGAGTAGAACAACCAAAACTGGGTTGGTGAGAGATCCAACTACTCATTTGAAAGTAAGAAAATATTGACATTGCTTCAAGAGTGATATATGTGTATACTAGCTCAATAACGCATTATATGAGTTATAGGCTATTACGAACGCGTGCCCCAGACGTCTGGGAGGTGGCCCATGATTAGCCCACAGTTGTGGGCTATTTAAGTATTTAAGTGCCTACACATTAGGTCAATTCTAACATTTATTTAGTATAAATTAGGATGTAAATAGATTAATTCAAAGTTTTAATCTAATTACATAATCCATACATTGCATTCATATCTTAAGTGCATTTAGAATTAGCTTAGAATAGCATTCATCTAATTAGATAACCAATTAGGTACATTGTTTTCATTAACATAGAAGTTGAGGGTCTATACATAAATAATCCTAATATTTTAACATTATTTTCTTTATTCTTCTTCTTTCAGAACGGCTGGGTGCCGCTCCAATGCCCGACTGCTGCAGTGATGAAGCCATTCAAGGGGGAGCGGATGTGGTGGATCTGGTCGGCGGCTGATTTCAAACTTGTTCAGGCCACTACAAAAGGAGCAGGGAGGCAGCCGAGCTCGGGAGGCAGCAGAGCTCGGGAGGCCTCCGCCACCGACCCACCACTGTGCAGAGAGAACCTCTCTCTTCCACTCCACACTACCGGCCTCTACTGTGGTGACGAGTCTCCAGCACCGTGGGCGTGTGGTGTGACACGCCACACCGCCATCCGGAGCTCGCCGCATCACCGTGAGCACATTAGCGTGCATCTTCCTCGCCGTCGTCGCAGACCACCACCACCGAGCTACTGATCAGCCACCCTCTCAGTAACTTAAGACGTCTGGGAAATTTCCCAGACGTCTGAAGTTACCCGCTCACCTCCACTTCCTCAGCCTGCACTCTCCAACCGGCCACCAGACCGCCTCCACCCTCCACCGCTCACCACCGCTCACCGGCTGCAGACCTGCGCACGCCTGCAGATCAGACCACGCCAATCGCGCCAGCGCCCTCCGCAGACCCTCCGCAGCGCACGCCATCCTCCAACCGCGCTGCAGCACCCTCCGCCGCGCTTGCAGAACCGCCTGCAACGCCCTCTTCCCCGCGCCTGCAGACGAACGCCTGCCACGCCAGCCGCAGCAGTGCCCACGGCAGCGGCAGCAGCCACCCCCGCAGCAGCAGCAGGAGGCGGACTTCACGCCAACAGGCTGTGCAAGCTGCCGGCTGCAGCACCTTCGCCGGAGCTCGTTCGGCCACCTCTGACCGCCGCGCGACTCGCCGCCACCACTAATTCGAAGCCCTTGATCCAAGGGACCTCCTCCGAGCTTCCTGCGCCCAGCCATCGACTCCTCGTCGCGCAAGACAACGGGGAAAAATTCCCCTATTTTGCTACAGTAAAACGTTAATTAAAATTTACATTTTCTGCCATTGCCACATTTTAATCATATTCTATTGACTCTGCATTGTGGAAAATATCCTGTAGTTTCTCATAATTGCCATTTCAGCATTGTTTCTTGCTTAAACCTTAATCTAAAGGCAATCTTGGCTTGGTTCTTGTCCAAATTGACTATGAACAAACATTTTTAAGTGGCGCGAATTTTAATACGTTATTGCCTCCCTGTGGATACGACCCGCTCCTCTGCGAGTGGTTATTTCTTGTTAAAAATTGATTAGTCGATTTTTCCACCACATTAAACTACAAACGACTTAAAAGCGAAAGATCGAACAATCAAATGGCGCTGTTGCTGGGGAGGCAACAGACACAATAATTTCGCCTAATTTTATTTTGATTATTTGTCAATTGCATAGAGATTTGACCATTCATTATTTTCTTTGTTTTGCTACAAATCAGCCAGTGTGAGAGGCGACCCTTGACGTCGCCAGACGAGAATTGGGCGAGCCATTTTTAAACGGAGGAGAAGGACGAGGACGCGACGGACACCATTGTATTTAATCGCTAATTTAATTAGAATAGAATTAAGACTGAAGACTTAATTTTTCATTACAGTTAGTTTGAAACCCTTGTTCTGGGGCAAATTTTGAGGGGTTTGTTCCCCGATTTTGTTTTGGACCCGTGTTGGGTAATTTTTGGGAGCCTGTTCCCTTTTCTTTAGATTTAGGTTTATTTTTTTTTCTTATTTCTTTTATTTGCTTGTGCATAAGTAGTTCTAAAAAAAATAGAAAAAGAAAAAAAATGAGATGCCTGCTAGAAGCTGCCTGCCCTAGGACGAACCATTTAGGTCTGTATGAGCAGCCTCTAGATTTGCTCTTCTGCATTGCATGCATTTTTGCATCGAAGATCGCTGGAGGCAAGGTACGCATTCTCTTACTTTGCATCCTATTTTTGATCATGCATTGCATTTAGGATTTAATGCGAAGACCACCTAATCTGTACTGAATAAATCTAACAAGTGGTCACATTTTTTTAGAAAAAGGACTAATTCAAGGAAGGATATTTTAAAAACCAAGGATTTGATTTTCAAACTTGGCGTGCGATTCAAAGTTCAAAATCTTTTACGGTGTATGCACACTTATTTCACTTGCACCACGACACGCTTCTAGACACTCCTTAGGTTTGGAAATACTAGGACAAGAGCCCTCCTTTCGTTGGTTTCTGAAGTGTTCGGAACTTGAGATCAAAGGTTTTGTAAATCCAAAGAGGGGGATACCCTGTCACGGATTTTTGGGGGTAGTTGAGGAGCACCGCGAAAGCACAGCTTCAAAGGAAGGCTTAGGCCTACTTGCATCCCTCGATCTTCCATCTTTGGATTTACTTGACCATTTGAAATTTAGGGAAGAACACCTAAGCTCCAACTAGGTCTTCTTAGGCGAACCGTAGGTTGGCAATAGGCGCGTAAATTGACTGAACAAATTGTATTGTCACCTGCAATCTGACTTAAAATCAAAAGCCTAAATTGGGAAAGACCTAAAAGGTCCTTTTTGAATTGTGTCTTGCTTGGGGAATTCTGATTGAAGTGTGAGTTAGAATGGACCACATTGATTTTCATCCTTTCACATCTTGCCCACACCCTCACCCCCACTCTGCATCCTTCGATCCCAGACGCCGAGATGGTCCATTCCTTGATGGACATAATGACAATCATTGGGATCCGTTTTACTCCTATTATAGGAGTATTGGCCTAGTTAAGCCCCAAATTAGTGAGCAGAACTCAGGAGCGGGATTTGCTTTGCCCAATATCCCACATACCAAAGAAATACCCAACCCACCCTCCTTGAAAACTTATAATGGTTGGACAAACACTCCTGGGTACTATAAGCCTGAGCCTGACTTCTCTTATGATAGAAATGACCTCTCCTCTTTGAAGATGGAAATACAGAAAATGCAAAATGAAATGAGTGAATTGTTAGGAGAATCTTTGAGAGCAGGCCAACAAGAAAGAGATGAAATTAGCCACCCAATTTACCCCATTGACGATGACGTACACCCCTCTACAATAGATGCATCTCCCGTGGGAGAGCTACACTTTAAGTTGGAGGGAAATTCTGGGGAGAATAGCTACTTTTCGAGGATCGATTTTGAAACCTCCCCATTAGATAACAATTCCTTGAGCGATCTACACTTTAGGTGGGAGGAAAATACACATGAAAGTAGCTATGCATTGGATGAAGAAAGGTGGCAACCCGAGGAAGATGATGATAAGGTTGAGTATCCACCTGAATTATATTGGAGTCAAAAAAAGGGAATGATGGTACCATTGGAAGACCTCGACCCAGATGATAGTATTTTCGTGACATTTGATGAAGTGGGTCAAAGTCAAGTTGTTAATCCTACCCTCCCTTCTGATCACGATATGGAACTCAAACCCACCCTTAGGGAACCTAACCCTAAAGAAATTGACCTATCTGAGGAGTCTGATGTAACCAGTGTAAACCATTTACCTCGGATAGAGCACCCTAGGGGATCTGCTGAGATATTAAATGATTCTAGACCTCGGGTACATGATGAATTGTGCGATGAGGAGGAAGACGAATTATATGAGGAACCTATATTCAAGATTTGGAGTGACACTAAGGGTGATTATGTCTTATTTGAAGAGTTAGCCCCTGAGGATGTCACAAATTTGACCAAATTAGGTTTCCTTAGCACACCCATTGATGATATTTCTCCTCATGATAAAATGATGGAAAATTTGGAAGCAATTTCTAAGATTTATGTGGATTCACATATAGACTCCGGGGAAGATTTGAGTAAAGAACAAAAACCCGGGGATGACATTGATAGGATAATCCCTAGATCTGTTGCTTCCAACCTGCCTTCATTCACTTCGAAGTCACCCTCTGATTCGCTTATATCTGAAAGCGAAATTGTGACTCCTGATGAAGGGCAGGAAGATCCATGTGATGGTGCAAGGAATGCTAGGGATGAAATTGAGGATTTAGAAAGAGTGTTTGGGATGGGCACCAAGCTGATTAAACCCAACCTAGATCTTATGGCCATCCCACAACATCGTAACTTGGACACCCTAGACGATCCTTGCCTTAGAGAATTGCTCACTTTTGTTATGACTAGGGGGCTTAACAGACCAATATTTCCTGTAGTGGAGTATCGGGTATGGATTGATGATTTCTTTAGTCAGTCCATTACCCTGGGGGTTTATCTCTGTACCATTCCTTCCCCATACCTTTTGGAGGATCCATATTATCCTCCCCCTACCCCTTTGGAGGTTGTTTTACCTGTTTATCCTTTAGTACCTCTTCTGGTGACCTGGGAAGATTTCATTCCCATTTTAGTTGGGCGAGCATTTGCTATCGTGATTCATCATCAGCTCGCCAACATCCTAGGTTACCTATTTTCTAGGCCAACTTTGCTTTGCTCATTTTTAGGGCCTATTTCTGCAATTCTTGAACTTGATTTGCAGGTTCTTTGGCTTTTCAGCTCAGCTCTAACCCAGGTAATATCCTTCTATGCAATGAGGACATTGCAGATTTTAGGCATGGGGGGGTGTACTTGGGGATATACATAGCATAATTGCATACATTTGTACATAAAAAAAAAAGGTTTTGAGCTTAACTGGCTAGATCTTGCAGTCTTAAGCGAATCAGAACTCTAGGGTAGACTAAGTTAATTCTAGGGTCAAACTTTAGAAGCTAAATGAGCTACTAGCTTTAGACCTTTAGGGTCCTTTGTGGACTTAAAAACTTAAGTAGGAGTTAAGTTGCGGACCATTCCTCAAGAGGTAGAGGAAGGGAAGCTAGGGTTTGAGTTAGAAGGTGGGGTAGTACCTGGAGTCTTATTCTACCTTTTGGTTTACGGGTCCTTGTAACCCAAGCATCCAAATTTCACACACTTGGTCTGGTAATCAACTTAATTTATGTCTTTCTGAAAAGAGATTTGGTTCTCTTAGTTTTGACTTAAGAGAGGCTTGAAAACACATTTTGATTGGAAGAGTTCCCGCCGCAGGAGAGGTAGAGTATATACTCACCTTGAGGATGCGATGATAACATATTACCTCCTCGGCGCTTGTCTCTTAGGATATCCATCCTACTGGGGGCATGTAAGCACATTGCGCGGTTCAGGTACCATGGGCGGCCCTATCACGAAGTGCCGATTGCCATAGACCTGAATTCGCTTAAGAAATCCATGGGCGATACTATCTCAAAGTGTCGATTGCCAGGAGTTCTTGGGGTCATTATGGGCGGTGCTATCTCGAAGCATCGAAAGCCAGGCACCCTTCGAGGTATGGTAATGGGGACAATGAATCCGACACAGACCGTGTTGATAGCTGATCTAAGGTAAAACTTAGAAGAATCAAACAAAAAAAAAAGTATATATATATATATATAAAAACCTTTAACTCAAATAACTCAGACCAATACACAGGCACGGATGCTTTAATCTCAGGGATCAATAAACTTTAGGGTAGAGTCAGAAATCAGGGAAACTTGTGCCTGCAACTCGTCTTTAGCCGACCTAGTCTGTAACTTAGCAACTACTTAGGAACCTTGGGTTTAGAACCTGAACTTAATATGCTTCTGAAGGAAGACTAAGTGAGTTGACTAGTCTACTTGGAGTGCTAGGTTTCGCTTAATTTTGCTAGGGACTAGCAAAAACTAGGCATGGGGGTATTTGATTAGCCCATAGTTGTGGGCTATTTAAGTATTTAAGTGCCTACACATTAGGTTAATTCTAACATTTATTTAGTATAAATTAGGATGTAAATAGATTAATTCATAGTTTTAATCTAATTACATATTCCATACATTGCATTCATATCTTAAGTGCATTTAGAATTAGCTTAGAATAGCATTCATCTAATTAGATAACCAATTAGGTACATTATTTTCATTAACATAGAAGTTGAGGGTCTATACATAAATAATCCTAATATTTTAACATTATTTTCTTTATTCTTCTTCGTTCAGAACGACTGGGTGCCGCTCCAACGCCCGATTGCTGCAGTGATGAAGCCATTCAAAGGGGAGCGGATGTGGTGGATCTGGTCGGCGGCTGATTTCAAACTTGTTCAGGCCACTACAAAAGGAGCAGGGAGGCAGCCGAGCTCGGGAGGCCTTCGCCACCGACCCACCACTGTGCAGAGAGAACCTCTCTCTTCCACTCCACACTGCCGGCCTCTACTGTGGTGACGAGTCTCCAGCACCGTGGGCGTGTGGTGTGACAGGCCACACCGCCATCCGGAGCTCGCCGCATCACCGTGAGCACATTAGCGTGCATCTTCCTCGCCGTCGTCGCAGACCACCACCACCGAGCTACTGATCAGCCACCCTCTCAGTAACTTAAGACGTCTGGGAAATTTCCCAGACATCTGAAGTTACCCGCTCACCTCCACTTCCTTAGCCTGCACTCTCCAACCGGCCACCAGACCGCCTGCACCCTCCACCGCTCACCACCGCTCACCGGCTGCAGACCTGCGCACGCCTGCAGATCAGCCCACGCCACCTTCCCCGTGCCCATCAGCCTGCAGCACACCCGCGCCCACCATCAGCCGCGCCTGCAGACCACCGTAGCCATCTCCATGCGCTTGCAGACCACCGCCCACGCCAATCGCGCCAGCGCCCTCCGCAGACCCTCCGCAGCGCATGCCATCCTCCAACAGTGTTGCAGCACCCTCCGCCGCGCTTGCAGAACCGCCTGCAGCGCCCTCTTCCCCGCGCCTGCAGACGAACGCCTGCCACGCCAGCCGCAGCAGTGCCCACGGCAGCGGCAGCAGCCACCCCCGCAGCAGCAGCAGGCGGCGGACTTCACTCCAACAGGCTGCGCAAGCTGCCGGCTGCAGCACCTCCGCCGGAGGTCGTCCGGCCACCTCCAACCGCCGCGTGACTCGCCGCCACCACCGATACGAAGCCCTTGATCTAAGGGACCTCCTCCGAGCTTCCCGCGCCCGGCCATCGACTCCTCGTCGCGCAAGACAACGGGGAAAAATTCCCCTATTTTACTACAGTAAAATGTTAACTAAAATTTACATTTTCTGCCATTGCCACATTTTAATCATATTCTATTGACTCTGCATTACGGAAAATATCCTGTAGTTTCTCATAATTGCCATTTCAGCATTGTTTCTTGCTTAAACCTTAATCTAAAGGCAATCTTGGCTTGGTTCTTGTCCAAATTGACTACGAACAAACATTTTTAAGTGGCGCGAATTTTAATACGTTATTGCCTCCCTGTGGATACAACCCGCTCCTCTGCGAGTGGTTATTTCTTGTTAAAAATTGATTAGTCGATTTTTCCACCACATTAAACTACAAACGACTTAAAAGCGAAAGATCGAACAGTCAGCCCAGACGTAGGATAAGACGTCTGGGATCACATCCAGACGTCTTACCAGATGTCTGGGATTGTTTCCAGACATCTGGAAAACAGTTATTTTTCGCACGAGAAATCCATCTGCGCGCCTGTGTGTGCAGACCCGTGATTCCTCTCTCTTTTTCCCTCTCTCTCTGCAGCTGTAGACCTGCCGCGCACTCTCTCCCTCCTCCTCGCGTGGCCTTAAAAGGCCATGCCTCCCCTCCTGTCGTCTCCACCGTCCCCTTCCTCTTCTCCTTCCTGTGCGCGAGAGCGAGCGAGCGCGAGGGCGGCAGCGGCAGCCGCAGTGAGCGCGGAGGAGGTGCGGCGTGCGAGGGCGGAGCTCTGCCGTGAGGGCGAGCTCGCCGGAGTGGCTTGGCCGGCCGGCGGAGGGCACAGGGGGCGCGGAACGACGTAGAGAGGGACCTGCTGCGGTCTGAGCAGCAGACGCGCGAGGTGCGACGCGGGCGGCGTCGCGAGCGGAAGCCGGGTGGTGCCCTGTTCTGGAAAAATTTCCAGAATCAGACGTCTGGGTTGATAGCCAGACGGCGAGGGAGACGTCTGGGAGATCATACAGATGTCTGAAAGGTGAGTATTCCACTTTCTTCTTCCTTCCTGTCGACTGACCGTACTGAGGGAGGGAGTTAGCTGTACGCAGGCTCGGTGATTCGCCATCCAACGCGAATCAGACGTCTGGCTGTTATACCAGACGGCGGAAGTGACCTCCAGACGTCCGGGGTGACCATAGGACATCTTAGAGCTAGGCCAGCCGTCCCCGCAGACTTCTGGACGTCTGGGAAACCACGCTAAGCAGGTAATTCTCTGATCCACTTTTTAAGACGTCTGGAAGAAGTTCCAGACGTCTGATTTTGCACAGTATCGTCTTTTTCGACCCGTTTAGGGCCCGTTCGGGCTCCGTTTTCCGCGATTCGAGTTGCGTTCTTTTCAGAATAAATTCCTCTACCCGTCTACAGTAGCTATGCACTATTTTGAGACTTTCCTTGTGTTTGATCCTTGTGATAGGACCTCATTCAGTTGCAGTCTTGGGAGTCGCGGAGGCATGCGGGATTCCCGATCACGCCCCCATTACTCCCGTTGTACCTGGTAGAGTGGCTTTAAGTTATTAACAAAATCTGTTAAATTATGAAACCATAAATAGAACCTAGGACATTGCATGAATCCTAGGAATGAGAAATAGATGGAATGATAGTTCCTAGGTGTTGCATGAATCCTAGGACTGGAAAACTAGATTGTATGATAGATCCTAGAATATGGCATGAATCCTAGGATGGGAAAACTAGTGGAATGTATAATACTGCAGTCTTGGAAAATGGAAAGAGATATAAAGCTGCCTGTGGTGAATAGATAACGTGGTTGAGAACATGGATTGTAAGAATGTGAAACTAGAAAGTGAAACCTGGATGTTTGAGTAAAAAGGATGGAACCCTACGGGGAAGTAGGTGTAGAACTTCTGGAAAGTGAATGGAATAGTTTTGGGGAAGTGAGCTGGCCCTTGAGTACGGAGTACCAAGGAGAGCGACTGTCCCCCCCTGTTTAGAGCAGAGCGGAGCCAGCCGCCCCAGGGACCTGGGGTTAGGACTGGCCACTCTGTACCGACTTGCTGGCCCTCGCGTACGTAGTACCGAGGAGAGCTACTAGTGTAGGGAGGTACTAGCTACCCCACGGGCCCTGGGGTTCTGCTAGCCTCCCACACTGACTTGTTAGGCCCGCTGGGGCAAACAAGGGTAGTCAGGCGAGGGTGCGCGGACTGTGGAGGGGCAAGGCCCCGGTTTGGTTACTGTGGAGGGGTTGGACCCCTGTTACTGAGAGGGCTCTGCCCTGTACTAGTTCCGTGCTGTGCTTTGGGAGCACCCGTTAAAAAAACGACTGACCGCGTGCCAGTACGGGTTAGCTACCTGTGCGTTTATCGCGCGTGCCGTAGTCACCGTTACGTCTGTCAGTGACCTTGGGGTGGTTGACTGAGGGTAGGATCACCACGGGGGACTCTCCCGGCCAGGAGAGCACCACGTGCTACTTCTACTTTTTGGAAGAGACTGCAATCAAGATCGTTCCCACAAGGAACATTCGAGATCAAGTAAAAGATCTGAGAAATAAATGAAATAGTGAGACAATTGAAAGATGTAAATAAAGAAAGTAATAGAACATAACAGCTACTGTACACTCTATTGTTGTCTTTAGTTTTAGTTGCCACTCTACTCAGCGTTTTGCTGGCGTGTTACACTCGTTACCTTTTTCAGGACCAGGTGTTGAGCAGCCAGGGTCAGCGGCTGCAGAGGATGCTGGGCCGAGTAGGGCCCAGTAGAGTTTACCACAGTCTTTTGTACCTCTTTTGTTTCCGTTATAGTGAGTAGTTCTTGTTTCCGCTGTACTTTTCTTTACCTGCAGTTCATGTTATATGATAAATGTTGTTCTACTGTTGTGGTGGTTTATACTGTAGTAGTTTCTTTCCTTACTACTGTACTTTCTTACTGTTAGTTATATTCATGCTGAATGTGGTTTATTTTACTGCTCTTTTGGTTACTTCCTCGTTGGACGACTAGGTCTTGGGATTAGTTAAGTCGGTCCGGTTCTCGTGTCTCGTAGGGACTCGGGAACTGGGTCATTACAAGATGGTATCAGAGCAAGGTCGTCCCGAGAAGTGAATCAACTGACTGGAAAATAACCAATTCACATGTTTATAGCTAGAGTAGCCACCATAACATATCTCTTGACATGATCTCTTAGAAGTTTTGTTAGGTACCATCTATTTTGACGTTTCCGTTTTGTTTCGCGTCTCCTTGTAGGAGAAGCCTCGTCGTGGAACTAGGAGGGTGGGCCGCGGGCGCGGCCGAGGTCGGGGCCCGAGGGGCAAATGTGTCGGGCTTGGAGTACATACTACCCCTCCTCTTCTCCTGAGCATACCCTCTCCGGACCACGTCCAACTAATTCGAGAGGTGGCTCGTGAAGAATTTCAGCTTCCATTCACATCGCCACCCCCTCCTCCCCCTTCCGAGCGTACGACAGGGGAGTTGGTGGTGGAACGAGATTTCCGCTGTCACACTAGGCGTGTTAGGAGAACTCAAAGGAGACACGTGGCGTCCGCAGGAGAGCCGTCACGATTTGCAGGGCCATCAGTGGCCTTTGGGGGCCCTCGACAGGGGCCAAGTCGCCAGCACCAGACCCCCGCCTAGCCGACAGCAGGGACCCACTGAGGGCAGGAGTCGGGTTCCCCTCTACTACCAGTGTGGCCAGTCGGGCCACGTCAGGAGGGACTGCCCATCTAGGGCAGGAGGTCAGCAGATACTCCCCGCGCAGAGCACTGGAGGGCGCGTAGGAGGCCGCGGTTCCCAGGCGCGAGGAGGAGGACAACAGTCGCGAGGAGGGTACCGGCCAGCACCTACCCGTCCGACGCAGAGTGTGGCTGCTTCGTCCGCACCTAGAGCTGAGGGGCGTATCAACGCCCCAACACACAGGGACGCCAGAGCTTCGGGATCGGTGGTAGCAGGTATGGTTTCAGTTTCTGGCAGACTTGTTTACACGCTTTTCGATTCCGGCGCTACGCACTCGTTTGTCGCAGCCAGTTTCACAGTTAGTTTGGACCAGGATTATACACTGTTAGAGAATCCGTTCGTAATCAGTGGTCCGAGTGGTCAGCTGTTTGTAGCTGAGGAGGTGTACACGGATTGGGAGGTCAGCGTCGGAGGACATAGCCTGCCAGCTGACCTGATTATGATCCAGATGGAGGACTTTGGTGTGATTCTGGGGATGGATTCGCTGTCTGCTTACCATGCCTTGGTGGACTATTTTGAGAGGAAGATTGTCTTCTCCATTCCGGAGTTGCCTTCTTTCGAGTTTCACGGACAGCCAGTGGACGGAGGTTTCAGGTGCATTTCGGCACTTCGGGCGGTGAGACTTTTGAGCCAGGGGTGTGAGGGCTTCCTAACTTGTGTGGTGGCAGAGCCCAGCCCTGTGGCAGACTTCCAGAGTATCCCGGTGGTCAGAGAGTACCCTGACGTGTTTCTAGACGAGTTACCAGGACTACCATCCGAGCGTGAGATCGAGTTTGAGATCTCACTAGTACCAGGGACCAGCCCCATCTCCACCGCGCCATACAGAATGGCACCGCTTGAGCTGCGAGAGCTCAAGTCCCAGTTGCAGGACCTTTTGGAGAAAGGTTTCGTGAGGCCCAGTGCGTCTCCCTGGGGAGCCCCGGTACTGTTTGTGAAGAAGAAGGATGGGACCCTACGCCTTTGTGTGGACTACCAACAGCTGAATAGGGTCACCATCAAGAACAGATATCCGCTGCCGAGGATCGACGATTTGTTTGACCAGTTGCGGGGTGCCACGGTGTTTTCCAAGATAGACTTGAGGTCTGGATACCACCAGTTGAGGATCAGGGAGACCGACGTCTCCAAGATAGCTTTCCGCACCCGGTACGGACACTACGAGTTTTTGGTCATGCCGTTTGGGCTGACCAATGCCCCCGTTGCTTTCATGGACCTGATGAACTGGGTGTTTAGACCGTACTTGGACCAGTTCGTGGTGGTTTTCATAGATGATGTACTCATCTATTCTAGAGATCGGACGTAGCATGGACAGCACTTGCGGATGGTTCTGGACACTCTGAGGCGACGCAAGCTGTACGCCAAATACAGCAAGTGCGAGTTCTGGTTGAGGGAGGTGACCTTATTGGGTCATGTGATCTCTGGAGACGGCCTGGCGGTGGACCCAGCCAAGGTCGAGGCAGTGCTCAGGTGGGAGAGACCGCGTTCAGTCACTGAGATCCGCAGTTTCCTGGGACTAGCTGGCTACTACAGACGGTTCATCAGAGGATTTTCACAGATTGCACGTCCTATGACACAGTTGACCCGGAAGGACGTGCCTTTCGCTTGGACAGACGCCTGTGAGGCGTGTTTTCTAGAGCTGAAGGAGAGGTTGACCTCGGCTCCCGTGCTCACCATCCCTGACAGTAGTGGCGGGTTCGTTGTGTACACGGACGCTTCCTTGCAGGGGTTAGGATGTGTGCTCATGCAGAGGGGTCACGTGGTCGCTTACACTTCGCGGCAACTGAAGCCTCATGAGCATACCTACCCTACCCATGACCTAGAGTTAGTAGATGTTGTCTTCGCGCTGAAGACATGGAGGCACTACTTGTACGGTGAGACCTTCAAGATTTTTACAGACCACAAGAGCCTCAGATATCTTTTTGACCATAAGGAGCTCAACATGAGACAGTGACGTTGGTTGGAGCTCCTGAAGGACTACGACTGCAGCATCTCCTACCACCCGGGAAAGGCCAATGTGGTGGCTGACGCCTTGAGCCGTAAGGCGCCCGCACGCTTGGCCAGTCTACAGTTACAGAGTTGGAGCCTTTTGGAGGAGGTGGGTAGTTGGTGACCTCTAGAGTTACGAGGATACTGTGGGGCAGTGACGGTGACACGGCAAACCAGGCCAGAGCTGATAGACCGTATCATCACAGGACAGATGGCCGATCTGTACTTGCAGTCTTTGCACGACAGAGTACTATCAGGAGACCCAGGGGACTTCTCTTTCACAGACCAGGATCTACGTTTGAGGGGACGGTTGTGCGTTCCCAGAGACGAGGAGCTGTTGAGAGAGCTCCTGACTGAGGCACACGATTCCAGATTCACCATACATCCCGGGAACACGAAAATGTACCACGACTTGAGACGTGAGTTTTGGTGGAGAGGGATGAAGCGGGATGTGGGTGAGTTCGTGCAACAATGCTTAGTGTGTCAGCAGGTGAAAGCCGAGCATCAGAGGCCTGCAGGGCCGCTTCAGCCGCTTCCAGTGCCAGAGTGGAAGTAGGAGAGCATCACCATGGACTTGGTGGTGGGCTTACCTGTTACCCAGCGGGGACACGACGCAGTCTGGGTAATAGTGGATAGACTGACGAAGACGGCGCGTTTCTTGCCGATTCGAATCACTTTGGGACCAGCACAGTTAGCAGAGAGGTATATCCGTGATGTGGTACGACTACACGGAGTTCCGCAGGAGATCGTATCCGACCGGGATGCCCGCTTTACGTCCCAGTTTTGGGCTGAGTTTCAGCAGGCTTTGGGGACGAGGTTGAGGTTTAGCACGGCTTACCACCCCCAGACGGATGGACAGTCTGAGCACATGATACAGACACTTGAGGACCTTTTGCGTGCCTGTGTACTGGACTGGAGGGGCTCTTGGGAGGAGCACCTGTCCCTAGCAGAGTTTGCATACAACAACAGTTATCACTCGAGCATCGTCATGGCTCCCTACGAGGCTCTGTACGGACGGAAGTGTACGGCACCCTTGAGTTGGGTTGAGGTGGGGACCAAGTAGGAGGTTGGCCCCATGTTGATCCGGCAGAGTCAGGAGGTAGTTGAGCAGATACACAGACGACTCCGCACTGTCAGGAGCAGACAGAAGAACTACGCGGATCGGAGGCGCAGAGAGGTGCAGTTTGAGGTTGGGGACCACGTCTTCCTTCGTGTTTTGCCCATGAAGGGCCTACAGCGGTTTGGGGTGAGAGGGAAGCTCGTGCCGAGGTTTGTAGGGCCCTTTGAGGTCCTGGAGCGGGTTGGACCCGTTGCTTACAGACTTGCCCTTCCCCCGCAGCTTTCTGGTGTGCACGACGTGTTCCACGTGTCCAACCTCAGGAAGTACGTAGCCGATTCCAGTCACGTACTGAGTCACGAGAGCGTCGAGGTGAGCGACGACCTGACCTACCCCGAGTGGCCAGTGCAGATTCTAGACTGAGCCATCCGCAGTTTGAGACGAAAGTAAGTACCCCTGGTAAAGGTTTTGTGGAGGAGCTAGCGGTACGAGGAGGCTACCTGGAAGCCTGAGGCGGCAATGCGGGAGCAGTACCCGGAGCTTTTTGCGGGTATGTCTTTTCAGACCGGCTTCGGTCCTCTTTGAGTTTGTTATGGTTATTTGGACATCTTTTCCCCGCACCCTAGTTGGTGCAAGTTTCGGGGACGAAACTTCCTTTGAGTTTGTTATATTGTTACGAACGCGTGCCCCAGACGTCTTTTAAGACGCCTGGGAGGTGGCCCAGACGTCGGATAAGACGTCTGGGATCGCATCCAGACGTCTTACCAGACGTCTGGGATTGTTTCCAGACGTCTGGAAAATAGTTATTTTTCGCACGAGAAATCTGTCTGCGCGCCTGTGCGCGCAGACCCGCGATTCCTCTCTCTCTTTTTCCCTCTCTCTCTGCGGCTGCAGACCTGCCGCGCACTCTCTCCCTCCTCCTCGCGCGGCCTTAAAAGGCCACGCCTCCCCTCCTGTCGTCTCCACCGTCCCCTTCCTCTTCTCCTTCCTGTGTGCGAGAGCGAGCGAGCGCGAGGGCGGCAGCGGCGGCCGCAGTGAGCGCGGAGGAGGTGCGGCGTGCGAGGGTGGAGCTCTGCCGTGAGGGCGAGCTCGCCGGAGCGGCTTGGCCGGCAGGCGGAGGGCGCAGGGGGCGTGGATCGACGCGGAGAAGGACCTGCTGCGGTCTGAGCAGCAAACGCGCGAGATGCGACGCGGGCGACGTCGCGGGCGGAAGCTGGGTGGTGCCTTATTCTGGAAAAATTTCCAGAATCAGACGTCTGGGTTGATAGCCAGACGGCTAGGAAGACGTCTGGAAGATCATACAGACGTATGAAAGGTGAGTATTCCGCTTTCTTCTTCCTTCCTGTCGACTGACCGTACTGAGGGAGGGAGTTGGCTGTACGCAGGCTCGGTGATTCGCCATCCAACGTGAATCAGACGTCTGGCTGTTGTACCAGACGGCAGAAGCGACCTCCAGACGTCCGGGGTGACCATAGGACATCTTGGAGCTAGGCCAGACGTCCCCACAGACTTCTGGATGTCTGGGAAACCACGCTGAGCAGGTAATTCTCTGATCCACTTTTTAAGACGTCTGGAAGAAGTTCCAGACGTCTGATTTTGCACAGTATCATCTTTTTCGACCTGTTTAGGTCCCGTTGGGCTCCGTTTTCAGCGATTCGAGTTGCATTCTTTTCAGAATAAATTCCTCTACCCGTCTACAGTAGCTATGCACTATTTTGAGACTTTCCTTGTGTTTGATCCTTGTGATAGGACCTCGTTCAGTTGCAGTCTTGGGAGTCGCGGAGGCACGCGGGATTCCCGATCACGCCCCCATTACTCCCGTTGTACCTGGTAGAGTGGCTTTAAGTTATTAATAAAATTTGTTAAATTATGAAACCATAAATAGAACCTAGGACATTGCATGAATCCTAGGAATGAGAAATAGATGGAATGATATCTCCTAGGTGTTGCATGAATCCTAGGACTGGAAAACTAGATTGTATGATAGATCCTAGGATATGGCATGAATCCTAGGATGGGAAAACTAGTGGAATGTATAATACTGCAGTCTTGGAAAATGGAAAGAGATATAAAGCAGCCTGTAATTTGAATTAACAGCTGCCTGTTGTGAATAGATAACGTGGTTGAGAACATGGATTGTAAGAATGTGAAACTGGAAAGTGAAACCTGGATGTTTGAGTAAAAAGGATGGAACCCTACGGGGAAGTAGGAGTAGAACTCCTGGAAAGTGAATGGAATAGTTTTGGGGAAGTGAGCTGGCCCTTGAGTACGGAGTACCAAGGAGAGCGACTGTCCCCCCCTGTTTAGTGCAGAGCGGAGCCAGCCACCCCAGGGACCCGGGGTTAGCACTGGCCACTCTGTACCGACTTGCTGGCCCTCGCGTACGTAGTACCGAGGAGAGCTACTAGTGTAGGGAGGTACTAGCTACCCCACGGGCCCCGAGGTTCTGCTAGCCTCCCACACCGACTTGTTAGGCCCGCTGGGGCAAACCAGGGTAGTCAGGCGAGGGTGCGCAGACTGTGGAGGGGCAAGGCCCCGGTTTGGTTACTGTGGAGGGGTTGGACCCCTGTTACTAAGAGGGCTCTGCCCTGTACTGGTTCCGTGCTGTTCTTTGGGCGCACCCGTTAACGGAAACGACTGACCGCGTGCCAGTACGGGTTAGCTACCTGTGCGTTTATCGCGCGTGCCGTAGTCACCGTTACATCTTTCAGTGACCTTGGGGTGGTTGACTGAGGGTAGGATCACCACGGGGGACTCTCTCGGCCAGGAGAGCACCACGTGCTACTTCTACTTTTTGGAAAAGACTGCAATCAAGATCGTTCCCAAGAGGAACATTCGAGATCAAGTAAAAGATCTGAGAAATAAATGAAATAGTGAGACAATTGAAAGATGTAAATAAAGAAAGTAATAGAACATAACAGCTACTATACACTCTACTGTTGTCTTTAGTTTTAGTTGCCACTCTACTCAGCGTTTTGCTGACGTGTTACACTCGTTACCTTTTTCAGGACCAGGTGTTGAGCAGCCAGGGTCAGCGGCTGCAGAGGACGCTGGGCCGAGTAGGGTCCAGTAGAGTTTACCACTGTCTTTTGTACCTCTTTTGTTTCCGTTATAGTGAGTAGTTCTTGTTTCCGCTGTACTTTTCTTTACCTGCAGTTCATGTTATATGATAAATGTTGTTCTACTGTTGTGGTGGTATATACTGTAGTAGTTTCTTTCCTTACTGCTGTACTTTCTTACTGTTAGTTATATTCATGCTGAATGTGGTTTATTTTACTGCTCTTTTGGTTACTTCCTCGTTGGACGACTAGGTCTTGGGATTAGTCGAGTCGGTCCGGTTCTCGTGTCTCGTAGGGACTCGGGAACCGGGTCATTACATAGGCTTATATGAGATTACTATGAAATTATTCAATGGCCCAGAACATTATACTGAGGCTAAATATTCATTATAATAAATTGACGATTCGCTTCCTATTCTTTCTTCTCTTTCATCCGTGGAGCTGTCTCCATAATTGGAAACTACAAGAAGATAGAGGTTTCTACATTCGATGGATTGGTATCGCACTGAAGGGGAGATTTCGCTATCAAAATATATGGAATCACTATAACCATCTCTAACTACACAAGTGCTTTTTTTCATCAAAAGAAGGGGAAGTCCATTATTCTGAACCGAGCTTACAAGTCAAGTGAACGAGATATGGAGATGGCGACTGAAGTTGCAGTTGCCATTTTTAAGGAATTCCAAGATCATGGTGGATCCACAATGGAATGGCAAAGTTCAAAGATCTAATGCAATAAGGTTGACAGCTAAATAAACCACTGATGATACTTCCAGATCACGAATTATTATAGGAGATGGATTAAGGAATTTAGAGGTGAACAAGATGAGGAACTACTCGGGTGCTGCTATGGCTCCATTGAGAGTCTCCCAGGTTTAGGAAGTGAGATCGATGCACATCTACCTCGATTCATTGTATGGAATGACTTTGCCCATCTAATCCTTCAGGAACATTTTGAAACCCTTCATCTCTTCCACTATTTTGACTGATAGTTTCACTTTGGCATTGAAACTATTGGCATGTTTCTTGATCTTGTTCGACTTTTCTACACCAACATCGTTGAAGACTACAGCAACGATGAACTTGAGTTACATACTTGTTTATTTGGGCATGAAATTCTTATCACCTCTGATTCTATTTTCGCCTTCTTGCCATCCCTAATGAGGGAAATGATTTCAATGACATTCTGAGGCAATATGACTCAGAAGTCATTAATCAAGAATTAGTCCTACTTGAAAGATATGTAGAAGCTCTTGTTACCCTACCATGCAAGAACCTCAAACCTCTTCCCCAATTACTCTCTTGCATTTTTGGGTGGGACCTTCTAAATAAATCGGGAGAATTTGACTATATCTCGCGCCAACACATGGTGCTCCCTTTTGCCGCCGTACATCACATTCCCTTCAACTACTATCGCCTCATTGTTCGTGTTATGAATGAGGACCATGGGGTGTCTCTACCATTTGGGTCCATTTTATCAAAAATTTTTGCAAGTTATCAGATTTCCATCAATGACCACACGGTAGATGAAAAGTTGATCCCTACAATTAGGCCACAGTCGGCAAGATGCACATTCTTAGAGAGCATCTTGAGCCAACTGAAGAGCCCGCTGAAGAAGAACCCCTTCCACCCTTTTCGGATCTCCATGAAGAGCGTCCTCTTCAAATAGAAGCTCCTCGATCAAGCTTTGATGAGACATGGGATCCTGCCACAGATTCCATCTCCTCGAGCATCTCTCTCTTATTGCGGCGAACTGGCTAGATGTACACTTATATGGAAGGTATGCATGGCGACATCGACGAACTTTACACCGACGTTCGCAATCTGTAGATGGGTCAGGGGCCCGTTCGCCACCGCCACCACCATGATCAAGAAGACTAGTTTAGTTGTTTTGTTTTCTTTCTTTCTATCTTTCCATGTTGGCTGCTATTAGGGGGCTTTGACCCCATACTTATATATATATATATATTTTTTTTTTTTGGGAACAATAGCTAGTTTGTGCTTAGGGCACATACATTTTTTTCCTAGCTAGTATACTTTAATGCTCTGTCACTTTGATTAAGCATTGACCTTCTTACATTCCTGATTTCTGTTATGCTTTAAATATGACACTTGTAGCTAAAACATGTTCACTAAAAACACTTGTAGCTCACTTAAGCTTTAACATGTTTGCTTAATAAAAACTCTTAAGTTAGGATTCAACCCTTTTCAAAACCCTTCATGATGATATTCAAAAAGGGGGAGAAGAACTTAGGAAATGACATCGGAAGAACTTAGGAAATGACATGAAAAGATCTTAGGAAATGACATGAAAAGAACTTAGGACATGACATGCAAACTTACGAAAAATCTTTTCAAAATTGGTAAAGATTTCTAAGTACAACTTTCAGGGGGAGAAAATAAAAACCTAGAGATATATTTTGAAAATAATCAAAAAGGGGGAGATTGTTAGTTTAACCCCTCATAAATAATATTTTGATTATTTTACAAAATAAAGAAAAAGATATAAAACATAGGCATAGCATATTATTCTTCGTAATAACAAAATTGTAGGTTTCATGGAGTTTTCCAAGTCAAATGATTAAAAGCGTGAACACTAGATTAGTATAAGTCTTGTCATAGGTCTTAGGCTTTTTATGTAAACTTTCAAAGGTTGAAATCTTTATTTTGTTTGAGTCTAGAGATGTTGTAAAGAGCCTCCAAACATAACTTATAAATAGTTAACTTAGGCTCTCTACACTTAGGATAAATTAGAAACAAAAACTTAACACTAAGGCACAAATCAAACGTCCAACACAACTGTCAGAGGTTTGATTTTCAACTTTAAGACTTTGATAATTATTTCAGATGTCTAATTTCTTATAGCCTTGCCTTTACATTCTCACCTCTTAGGCATTAGTTGAAGCAACCTTCTATCAGACGTCCATAGCCTTATCCAGACGTCCAACACATAGCCTGGACATCCTTAAACCAAGTGTTAGACTTAAATGCCGATTTTTTCTCTATTGTGTTAGTATAACAGGAAAATACATTTTTAGACGTCTGGACATATCACTAGATGTCTAACAATGGATCGTTTCCCATTTATTTTACACTCAGTTATCAGAAACCAAAGTTTGACTCTTAGATTACCAGGGCATGTCATTAATATCTTTCCATACGTCTAGAAAAATTGGTAGACGTCCAGATTGACGTCTATTCCTTAAAATATAGAACCCTGTTTGGATTTGGTCAAAATAGGAATGAACCCACTTATAATTAGACATTCAATATTTGTATCAGACGTCTTATATGAATATATCAGATGTCCTTGTTTTCATCCAATGAAAATAGTAAGCCTGACTAATAGAATCAGACATCCAAAATTTTACTCAGACATCTTACAAGATGTCTGAACCAAAAATCAGACGTCTAATATTGCTGCATGATTTGTGTTGGATTTCGTCCCAATCTCTTGGGACCTACCTCTAATGGCTAGGAGACTTCTCCCAAGCCTTCTTAAAGGTTCTAAACTTGCTTATAAATAGACTACAAGCCCTCTTCGACAATATACACCTCTTGAGATATAATTTCCCTAGAAAACCACTTGCTCACTACTCCTTGCTTCCTATTGCCCTTGTGCTGTGCCATCACTTTGATCAATGGGCAAATCAACACTCCTGGTGCACTTCATTCTGCTGATCCTTAGGGAGTTCTTTTTTTGCTTAATAGATAAGGAAATCATTAATATTTTGGGGTTTCTATAGGTGTTGTTTCATTCTTATTCTATTACTGTAGTTTAGGTATTCCGCTTGTCGGGTCCCTGTCTCTTCATTATGAAGGGAGAAACCTCCGATTAGGGATCGGAGGTGGGATTTGTAATTGAGGTACACTACCCTCATTTAAGTAGTGTGGTTAGTTGACTGATCACTTTGTGATCATAAATCCTAAGTCAAGGGATTGGCTTAGGTGATGGTTTTCACCCGATTTAGGTTTCCACCTAAAAATCTTGTGCCTCCTTTTGTGGTTGTATTTTTATTCTTGCAATATTTTTTTAAATTCACTATTCACCCCCCTCTAATGCAATTTCACTACTCGGGTGTTGCTATGACTCCATTAAGAGTCTCCCTAGTTTAGGAAGTGAGATCGATACGCATCGCATCCCCTAGCACTAGTTCTCGCCAGATAGTGGGTGAGTTGGCGTACTGTCGAAGAGAAAGAAATCTTCTGAGTAGTGGCGAAGGACCAGAGCTTTCTGATTGGATTGAAAGATAGGTCATTCAGTTTTATGCAATTCAGGGGAGAGAGTCGATGCTGCCCTGAGACTGTCAGCATTCATATCAGGTTGGTCGGAAAAAGAAAAGTGTTTTCTCTCCGAACAGACTACCACTTAGAAAGTAGTATGGTCTAACCCTTGGGCAAAAGTGATAGAACTAGCTCCTCATGACTCATTAGTACGCCATGGGGTCTCAAAGTCTAGCCGTCGAAAGTATAGCTGTTTACTATTCATAGTAGGGTATTTACCTCTTGATATTATTCTATATATAGCGTGTCTCTCCCTACACTGAGTTCAGAAAATGTTGACCAACAAGACTATTTTTCTATCAGATGAAAGAAGATCAGAGGCCTAATGCAAGTCTATTTTTGTTATGGGGAAAGAAAGGGGTGGGCTCTTCCAATCCAAGAGATCGAGTGATTCTCGGAAGGTTTGCCAGAGTGCATTTCTTGTAGGCATTGGGCTAATCTTTCTGGTAGTAAGAGGCGAGAAACTACTCAATAGTGAGTCATAGTAGACGAAGACAAGCTTCGCTTCATGATGAGTTAGTCGTATGTTAAGAGTTATTACTCTACTAAAAGAAAGGACAAAGACGAGTGCAAGTTTGTGAGTCATAGTAGATGAAGGTGAGCTTCGTTTCGTGATGTGTTAGTCGTATGTTAAGAGTTATTGCTCTATTTCATTCACAGGAGACGTTCTTTCTCTTGAAGATGAGCTAACCTTGTTTCGCTCCGTTTCACTTAATGATGTGCATACATCTGAATAGCCAAAAATGTCTATTAATGCATGTTCTTAGTATCATATTAGCATCATGCCTTGTAAATATTGCATAACATGCATCATCATGCATTAGGTCAAATTGTACAAATTGTATAGCAATTTCTTCTTTTTGGTGGCCAGGGACAGGGCGACTTTTAATCAGGGCCTCGGATCGAAGATCCAACCATACAGATTTGATTAGGGCAACGATTGGAGTTCAACGACTCTAAGATTGCCCCGATCGGACTTCTGTAGCATTAGATATAATTCGAGGAAAGTCAGAGATCAAGGGCCAAGATGGTGTCAATCCACACTTTAGATGACAAATCCAACTGCACGGATGGATTTGGATGATGATCGCAGCCTAACAGCCTAAAAATCGGTCCAATCCGACATCCGTGGAACCATCTACAAGACATAGAAGATGGACAGCCAAGATGGTGCCACATGGCACCATCTCGACCACCCATACCGACCCAACTTATTTTGCGAGGACCCACCATGCTCTCTCTCTTGTCAAATGACCGATCGATCTGGGCTGTTGGATTTCCATCAAATGGCTGTGAGCTCTGGACACCAGGCAAGCATTCATGACCATCCACTGAAGTAGCATAGCAGTCGCATGGCCGTAGGCGACGCAGAGGTCGCGAGTTGGAGACCGTAGGTACCTCAAATTGAGGGTGCAAGTAGGTGCAGGCTCAATTGAGTTGTTGGATGGCGAGTGGGAGGTGCAGATATAGGAGACATGGCAGCACCAGAGCGCACGGATCACCTACGCGTGATCTGACGTTCATTCGAACACTTGATTGCATGCACAGGCGTGAGGTTACACTAAAGAAGTGGGCGAGATCATTTTTAAGCCGTCCTATCTCGCGATCGGATGACTGACAAGGCGAGAATGTGGGCATACGTTTGGGTGCGAGGAGAAGAAGAGGCAGTGGGTAGGCATGCATGTAAGGCCATGATTAGGGCTTTAGTGACACTTTTAATCCATCACTAAAGACCCTGACATTAAATTTTTAAGTGAAATGATGCTTATACACCCTCGAATCTTCACCTATCAAAGGCCCTATGACCCCTACACTTTCTTCATCCCTTCCTTCACCTCTCTCCCACTCCAAAGCTCTAAAGAAGCTGGTCCCAAACCTGGGATGCTCCTCTAGAGTCAAAATCAAAGTTTTCTCTCCCCTATTCCAGAAGTGGATCCCTCAATAACGACGACGCCTTGCCTTGCCCCCAGTTCTTCCTACTCCATTCTTTGTCTTTCATCTTCGTTCTCCATCTTTCAGGCATTTCTCCCATCCGGTTCGTCCACCAAGCAACCATTGAGGAGGATAACATCTCTCTCCCTTCATCGCTTTCTAGAATAGAATTTTTCGCTTTCTAGCTGTAATCATCTCCTACTTTCTAGTTGTAAAAACAATATTCAGTTACAAAGTGATTATTCTCTCTCTTTCTCTCTTAGTGTCAATATCAATTTCATTGTGATTATCTCACTTTTAAAACAAAAATACTAAAAATATATATTCGTAGATTTTAGATAGACGTAGCTTCCCTATGTCCGACCAAGAATCTCTTTACAAATTTCTGTATAAATTTATCTGTTGACGGATTTCTTCACAAATCATACTATGACGACGGGTTTTTCAAAATCCAATCCCATTTGTGTAGATCTACCGCTTCAACACTTCACTCGTTTCGCTATCTTTTTTCGAGAACCACCTAAGGCATAAAACGAAATGATTTTTCATTATCCCAATGGGAGTCATGAGCCTCCCATATTGGGTGGCTCATTACTTCCATCAACTAGTCTCCGTGTTCCTCGAATGGATCCCTTAGTTGTTGAGAGGGTTGCCCAAAAGCAGTATACAAGGCGTACCTAGTCAAATTTACAAGTAAACTAGACATGGAGATGGCGACTAGGGTTGCTGTTTCCATTCTCAAATAATTGAAAGATCGTTGTAGATCTACAACTATAAGATCATTTACTTACAATTACAACCAAATAGTATACAAAATCAACAGATCTCAATGAAGGAATGAAAGAAGATGTATGGCTACACAAACCATTGAGGGCAGTTCTAGGTCTGGACCATGACTAATTGTTGTAGGGGATTTCTTGAAACCGTTGAATTCGGCTTGGTGAAGTAGCTCTAGGCTGGGGGATGACTCCCTTTATGGGAGTTGCATTGGCTCTATTTGCAATATTCCTATCTATTATTCTAGAAATTGAGAATTATTCCAAGGATGGAATTTCCATGAAAGCCGAACAACGCCCTTAATTCCTCCTAGGGGCATCACTCATTGGTTTGGTCTTCTTTATGCATATTATATTCCTAGGGTTGATTTCTATGAATTAGGAAGTCCTATTTTTTCGATCCAAAAATGGAGTTTCTTAGAACTCGAATTTCTAGGACATTCTGGTAGTTCGACCGTGGAATTTCTTTGTTTCGATATTTTTGGAATATTAGTGTGTGACTTGTGATAATTGATCCTTTTGATAGTATAGAAAATAGGTCTGTCATCTTGATAGAGATGATTGTACCTAGTCGAATATTGATATTTATGTGAATATCTGGAGCACGGAAGGGGTATATAAAATAGATCAAGAAAATAAAGATTGGAACTTTGATTCATACCTATTACTTATGGACACCTATTGATGTGGGCGTGTTTCATGAATTAAAATTGGTGTTTGGAGGACCCATCGTCGTAGCTCGAAAAATATGTCTATCGGATAAAATTTATAATCGAAACTCAAAAAGTGAGTCCTGGGTCAAACACGGGAGGTGAATGTTTGGTTTTGAAAATCCGTGTTTATCTTTTATTTGTTTTTGGTCGTTTTTATCTTCTATAACTTTTTTAGTTTTTAGTAAGTAAGAGATCAGGTCGATGACTTCTAGCTAATTTACTTGCAACCACATAAGAGAGAGAGAGAAAGAGAGAAAAGCAATCATCTATTTATAAATGAATGTTTGTTACATTACGAAAGAAGAAAATCTACACTACAAAAGTGTAAAAAGATAGAATGAGGTGAGAGAAATCCCCCTCGACGATTGCTTGGAGGATGACTCACTCTGATGTCACTTAGAGGAAGGTGGTGAGGAATGTGATGAAGGAGGTCAAAGCCGGAGGAAGGAGGGCAGGGAAGAATGGCGTCGCGGTAAGGATCTTCTCGAAGGGCAGTGAGAGGATGGCCACGGGATGCTCCCTGAATGGAGATGAGGGGAGGGAAAACTATTTGATTTTCTACTCTAGAGGAGAATCCAAGGCTTTGGACAAGCTCTCTCTAAAGCCTTAGAGGTGGTGAGAGGAAGAAAGGAAGAGATGGTTTGGAATGGTGGTGGGTAGGTCCTTTTATAGTGGAGGAAGAACAAATTTTCATCTGGGTCATTACTGACGTCCGTAAATGTCGCTACAGATCCCTGCAGCTGTCGCTGAAGATCCGCCCTTCAATTCCACTTACTGGCATGCAAGGGTCATTAGTGATAGCTGCAAGTGTCACTAAAGTCCTGTGTCATTGAAGATCCACCCTAGCTCCTCATGCCCTGCTGGCGTGCACATCACGCACTCCTTGTTGACCACGCATGCTGGCATGCATTAGTTGCTGCTACGCGCAGCTGTGCTGCCTTATGCTGCTGCTTTGCTATGCTCCTGCACGTGCGTGTGCGTGCGTGCTTTGCTGCTGCACCGGGCCTCAAGTGTCCAATTGAGGGGGTAGTGGGTTTCGAACCTGCGCCCTCTCTTTGTTTGGCACCTTCACAACAAATGCGTTATGGCCAAGAGTTGTTGCGAAGATGTTTTAAGGGTGCATGGTGGAGATGAATCCTTAGTCGTTGGATCAAGATCCAACAGCTGAGAATGGGTGATGCCTTGATGACGAGTGGGTGCTAGTCGGTGTTGGGCGGCCTGGATGGTGCCACGTGGCGCCATCTGGGTAGTACATCTTCTTTCTATTGCAGAGGGTGCCATGGTGCTCAGATCGAGATGATTCCCACATTGCCGGACTGCGATCATCGCTCCAGATCCATCTGTATGGTCGGATTTTTCATCCGAAATCCATATGGATGTCCCATTTCCCCCTGGCCATTGATCTTCCTCAGACTTTGTGTGATGCTACGTGACTCCGATCTGGACTATTTCAGAGATGTCAAACCCCAATCGTTGTCCTGATCAGATCCGTACAGTCCAATTGTCCATTCGAGGCTTTGAAGTAAATCCTCTTCTCTCTTGACCATGAAAAGAACTAATTAACCTAAAATATATACAACTACTCTAAATGTAGAATGATGCTTGCTATGCAATATTTATAACATGAAATGCAATTCTAAGCCTTGGAACATGCATGAATAGGCATTTTAACTCCAATAATTATGTCTACATCATACCCCCATGCCTATCTTTTGCTAGTCCCTAGTAAAATTAAACTACATGCTATGTATAAAAAATAGAATTAGAATTAGATCGCTTAGGCTTAAGTCATTTATTAACAATAGAAAATTTCAACTAAGGTCCTAAACAAGGAAAACTCAACAGTGCCCAGATGTTTGCCAGAATGCGGACCACTCAAGTCCTCGCCTTGTTTGAAAAGGGAAGATACATTTTATTTTTCTTCTTTTCTAATTTTTTGGTACTTTTAGAGGTTGAGAGTTCCAGGATAACTTTTTACGGCTACCCGACCCACCTAAGACTCGAAAAGGACTCTAAGTGCTAAGCATCTAGTGAAAAGAGTGGAAGACTCACTAGGTGGCCATAAAAATGGACTTCGGGTTTCTACAATCCTAGGTGACCTTGCCTAGAGGTTTATCTTTTTGAATGGTATCTTTCTCCCTACTTCTTTTATTTATGTGGTTAACACAAGGGCAAACCTAGTATATATCTCCCCACTTTATTCTACTTCCTTGCTTCTTCCCTAAGTATTTTGGGAATTATTTTGCATTTTTGTGAGCTGGGCTCTAGACAACCGGCCAATGGGCTATTACCCACGGCAACTTGCCAGCCATACTCATGCAGTGAAGTGTGGTTTTGTTTTTTTTTTCTCCTTTTTCTATATTTTTTTCTTTTTCTTCTTTTTTTTTTTTAAGTAGGTGGCTTCCTTGATTTAAGATTTACCTAAAGGCAGTACAACGAAAATGGTCTTGTGGCTAGGCTTTGGACAACCGACCGATGAGCTGTTACCACCGACAACTTGCCAGCCATACCGCCCTAGATAGTTCATTAGCTACCCAATTTCCGAAGAAACAGCCGAAAAGTGAGTCAATGCAGAAAGTGTGTAGATGCTTAGGCTTAAAGTCCCCCCATGTCAGAGGGTGGGTTGAAAAGTCGCATACTTATCATCCCAATTTATTAGCCAAATTAAAATAAAATTACTTGCCGAGGACTCAAGAGTAAGTTCACATTCGAGTGGACACCTGGGCAAATTAAGCTCGAAGTCCTAAAGAGTCTAGGTGTCTAGGTCCTATCGTATCATTTCCTAAAGTTAATAACTTCCAAATGCCTAAGTTCTCTTCTCCTAATTCTTTTTTTTATTATTTTAAATTGTTTTTTAATTTTATATGACACTAAAAGAAATTCTATGAAGTTAACAAAATGATTTTAGGAATTGATTATCCAGCCCCTAATGTAAACACATTTACAATACTTAAGATGTTTATTTATGCATGTTCTTAAGCATAGGATTGCAATGCATGCTATAAATATTGCATAACATGCATCATCTTGCATTTAGAGTAGTTTGAATAAAATGGAGGTTAATTGTCTCCTTTTATGTGCTTGGAAAGGGCAAACTTTTTATCGGGGCCTCAGATTGAAGATCCAACCGTACAGATGTGATCAGGGCGACGATTGGAGTTCAACGACTCCAAGATCGCCCTAATCAGGCATCTGTAGCATCTGATAGTGACTGGGGAACCCTAGAAGATCAAGGGCCAAGATGGTGTAAATCTGCACTTCAAACAACAAATCCGACCACATGGATGTTTCGGATTGACAATCGTAGCCTAACGAAGCAAAAATCGAGTTAATCCGACACCCGTGGCACCATCTACAACATCCAGAAGATTGGCGGCCAAGATGGTGCCACGTGGCACCATCTTAGATGTCCAACCGATCTCCAGCACCACCGCACCTTCTCTTCTTCAATTAGAGCGCCGCTTCTCCACCGTTGGATCAAGATCCAACGGCTGTGGATGCGGTGCTTTGATTTCGTCCACGCGACCTTTTGGCTGAGGTAGCACAACGGTCCATCACCTTAACACGAGGTGCGGATGCGAGTTCGAG
The DNA here is from genome assembly GCA_037157565.1 of Thalassia testudinum. NCBI lineage: Eukaryota > Viridiplantae > Streptophyta > Magnoliopsida > Alismatales > Hydrocharitaceae > Thalassia > Thalassia testudinum. Next base: position 2,705,865 of record JAZHRO010000028.1, read on the forward strand.
TCGCGGCGAGCGGGATTTGGAGCAGGAGCACGCCTTCAATCGACCGTCAGATCGCGATCCAACGGCTGCTCGCGCTCAATAGCGTCGACGTGCTATCGCACGCCTGCGCCTCACGCTGCATCGCACACGGGTGGGCGCGTGTTGAGGAGCAGGGGAGGCGCATCTTAAGCCGTCTGATCTCGTGATCAGATGGCTGAGATTCAGCAAACGTGCGGCATGCGTTGAGCATGCGTGGAAGCCAGTAGCCGCACGTTCAACGCCCACTATGCCCACAATGGGGCTTTAGCGACGGTTTTATCCGTCACTAAAGACCCCTTATTTAATGCTTTAAAGATGTAATGTCCAATTTGCCCCCACTCCTTGCAACCATAAAAGGAGACCCCCTCCACATGAAATTTTGATCCCTTCCTTCTCTTCTCTACCTCTCCAAAGCTCAAGAGAAGCTTGTCCCACACCCGGGATGCTCCTCATGAGATAAATTCCAAATTTTCGTTCTCCTTCGGAAGTGGATCCCGTGACGACGACGACGTGCTGCTCCGTTCTCGTTCTTCTGCTTCGTCCTCCTTTATCATGCTCCGTTCTCCTTCATTCAGGCGTCGTCTCGTCCGGCTCATCCTCCAAGCGATCGTCGAGGAGGATAATTCTCTCTCCCATTCTTCTTTATAGCTTTCTAGTGTAGAATTTTCCTACTTTCTAGTGTAGCTGATTTCCTGCTTTCTAGTGTAATCCTTATTTGGTTTTATTGTATAAACATTTTGAAATATTGACTGCATGTTTTCTCTCTCTCTCTCTCTCTCTTCCTTTTAGTCTGATAGCTTCATTGTAATTACATCGCCTCGCTTTTTAAGGAAAAATTCTAAAAAAAATATAATTGTGAATATAGAACGACGTAGCCTCCCTGTGTTCGACCCGGAATTTCAATTTCGGTATAAATTTTATTTGTTGAACACGAATTCTTCGCTTTCAAGCTACAATGGCAAGGTTTTAAAACTAAACACGTTAGCGTAGCAATTCGTACGTCCAACATATTGGCGTCGTTGCTGGGGAGGCAACGTTTTCCGATCTTTTCGCATTTCTTGCACTTTATTGTTTTCTAACTTGCTTTCTCTTGTGTCTATTATTTTGCAGAGACCTCTATCAGGGAATCATCAAGCAATAGACTGGAGTCAAGTGCAGTTAAAGACAACTGTAAGTGCTCCCCATTCTTTCCCCCTCCATAGGTTTCATTCACCACATTAAATCCAAACTCCAATTAACCTAGGTGTTTGCATAAATCCTAGGAATAGTTTGGTTGTTTGGATTCTCACTCACATTCATTCCACCCTAATTTATATAAAAAAAACAAAAAGATAATCTTGTGGGGCAAATTTTCAACAAACACACACAACGTACACCCACATTCAAGGCACCTAACCGGATTGATTTGTTTCTACTCAACTGGGTTCTGATCTGTGGAACCGGTACACACAAAGTAACACATAAAAGAGGAGAAATCATTCTAGGTTAACCATCTTTGAGTGCCTAACTTAGTGGTGCATTTGTAGCCAATTGTTTGAGTTGTTTGGGCCGCACCACTCTATTTAAAATCAACTCATCAAGTAGCTCCTCCTTAGGGTTATCAATCTAGGTCTATTCCAGGCACTCCACTTTCTTTCTAGTTTTAAAGGAAAATAATCTTCACCCGTGTTTTATAACTTGGTTTGCCTAGAAACTTGACTGCAATCCACCGAATTTGAAACCCTAAAAGCTACTTAAGCAAGATTTGAACATTAAAATTCATGCATCACAAATAATCTTGCCTGAAAACCCTAGTTATGCACACACACAAATCTCAATCAATCATTAAGGGCACAACCCATTTTAAGGGCCCATCACATTCCATAAGCACCACAATCCCAGGCCTTAATAAAATTGAGTAGACGTTGGCCTCAAGGTCTGATTCGCTCTTCAGGGCCTAGTCTAAGATTGTTTTTGATTAACCTACTTGTACTAATTAATCTGATGTCTAGCTAGGGGAGTAGCGTCAAACGACCGCGGCTGGGGAGTACAATAGGAACCGGAGGCGAAAGCCGAAGGAAGAACCTTCTCCCCAGTCCCTCCTTCTAACTGTTGGATTAAACAGATGCAAGTAGAGTAAATCATTTACAGTCTTAAGGCAGGTTTTGGGAGTCAGTAGATCCTAGGCTACCCCACTTAAGGATAGCCTTATTTTGTTGTGTTGCAGGGCCCCTATCCCCAGTTCTTCTGACCTTCTCCTACTTTATGCTGGGTAGACGGTCATTGAATCCCTGATTGGAAGGACCATTAGAACATTCTGGGAGGCGCAAGTTGGATTTTGGTCAAATTGATCCCATGGCCGAACAACAGCCTCCTCTGCTTGGAAATCCACAGGAAGAATTTCGAAGGCAGCTGGAACAAATGCAGAGAATGCAGGGTGCTCAGCCCTTGAAGAATTTTTATGATCCTTCAAATTATGGGGAACGTCTCGGCATCCAGATTCCAGCCGGTGACGTAGAAATCAAGCCTCAGGTGTTAAGCCTGATTAAACATTATCATGGACTTGGCTCCGAAGATCCGTTTCAGCACTTGGAGGACTTGACCACTTTGGTCCTGACCACCAAGGCTCGAAACGTAAACGAGGAGCAAATGATCATGAGGCTCTTCCCCCACTCTCTTAGGGATAAGGCCGTGCATTGGTATAGGACAATAGTAAGACCAATTACAACTTGGAATGAGTTGAAATTGGCCTTTCTGAAGAAATTCTTCCCAGTCGGACGTACCAATGCTTTGAGACTGGCAATCACTACCTTTACCCAGCAGCTGGGGGAGCAGTTTCATGTGGCCTGGGAGCAATTCCAAGACTTATTGCGGAGGTGTCCACACTACGAGGTGTCGAAATGGCAACTCGTCTAGATCTTCTATCATGGGTTGACTGAGCAACTCAGAAATCATGTGAATGCTTCTTGCGGAGGCAATTTCCTCAATAAAGATGCTGATAGTGCACATGATTTATTTGAGGAAATGAGTTTGAATTCAATCAATCATGCCTCCATGGATACATTTAACCGGTCCCAGTAGCCCAGATCAAATGTTAATGAAGTCCATGACTCTCATTCATTTGATATGGAATTAATTTGTAACAAACTTGATAAGGTGGACTTGGTTGCTAAGAGAATGGAAGAGTGGATGGCTGGCAATTTTATGAACAACTCTCGATCCACTCAATCCCAAAATTTGGGATTCCATTCCTCACGAGCTCCTTCTAGATGGGAGTTCGTGAATCAACTCGATGTGGCTCAACCTGTGAGTCAGCATTTTTCGGAACCCCATAGGTTCCAACTGGGGCCTTTGATCCCAGCTTTTCTGATCCTTCTCTTTCTTTCTCTCCATCCTCACCCTATGAGGATGTCTGTGCTGTACAAGAGAATGTTAGATCCAACCCCTACTTGAATGCCTATAATCCAAGTTGGAGAAGCTACCCTAACTTCTCATGGAAAAATCCGGGGCAACAGACCCAATTTTGACCCGACAACTATGCTCTGCAACGACCAATGGGTCAGGGTCAAGTATATACTCAGTTGCCTCTGAATCAAGTCAATCAACCAGCTTGGAATGCTCGTCAACCCACAGGGTAGGTTGATTTGAATCGTCAAATGGTAGAGATGCAAGGATTTATGCTCCAGCTCATGTAGCAAATGAAAAACTCATTGGACAACTTGCAATCTAGCCTCATTGCTAACTCTCATCAACCTGGATCTCTACCATCCCAACCCGTACCCAACCCACAAAATATTATGAATTCGGATAACCAAGCCCATGGGTATGGAAATTAGAGGGACCCACACGAACATGCTCAGGTGGTTGAGTGTTGGGTCAGCCCGGATAGGTTGTTAAAATGATGTTTTTATTGTTGAAATGTCTATAGTGGTTAATCTAATTCGGACCTAACCATCTCTTTACAAAATCTTTAACCTGGCCTAATTGATTTTATCTTGTCACTTTTAGGCCCAGGGTCGAACTCAGGGAAGTGGGTTGAAGACGAGTTTCTACGTTTTCCTTAAAACGTGTCTCTTCCGTTCGTTTATTATGTTTTTGATGTTTTTCCTTATTTAGATTTTTTTCTGGTAATCCTTGTCCTTGTGGCACACTCTCAAAATTGTGTCCTTAGCTTTTAGCCAAAACAGAGTTCCAAAACAAGTCTTGCTACTCGCAAGACGGGGTACCTGCAAATCAAAGATTATCTTTTCTCTTTTATATATATATATTTTTTTTTTACTAAGAAGGAAGCTAACAGACAGAAAGTAAATATAGTATCTATAGATATATATGTATATATATGTATTATATATATAAAGGGGTGGGGGTGGAGCTGACGATGGAGTGTAGCACTATGTCTAGTCAGTCGATGTCTAGAGTGATGCAACCAGCACGACTAGGTGCCACGTGGAGTGTGGATGGAGGATGGATGATGAATGGGTCCACGCTTTTTGTACGCGTGTATCGGGGAATATCAGCAACTGGTGCAGATATTCCCGCAATATCGCGTATGGCAAATAACGTGAAAATATATATATGTGTATGTATATAAGTAAATATATCTATATATATATATAAATGTATAGGTATATATGTATAGATATATATAGATATATATATATGTGTATATATATATATAGGTGTATATGTATATATGTATATAAATATATGTATATATATATATGTATATAAGTATATGTATCTAGATATATATGTATATATATAAGTAGATAGATATGTATATATATATATGTATATAAGTATGTGTATATATATATATAAGTATATGTGTAAGTATATATATATATATATTATATATATATATATATATATATATATATATATATATGTATGTATACATAACTATATAGATATACTATGTATATAAGTATATATATATATATATATAGATATATGTATATATATATATGTTACTATATATATGTATACGTATAGATATATATATGTTTATACTAGTGTTTATGTGTGTGTGGGTGTGTGGAAGTGTCGGTGAAGATGTGTGTGTGCGTTGGTGTAGTGTACTGAGAGTGAGTGAAAAAGAGAGAGAGAGAGAGAGGGAGAGAGCGGGAGAGAGAGAGAGCTGGAGGGAGTTGGAGAGAGAGCGGGCAATGGTGCGAGTTAAGACGTCTGCTGGAGGCAGCGGACGTCCGGACGTCGCGTCGTCTGGAGATGGCGACGGACGTCTGGACGTCGCGGGTGCAAGCGCGCCTTCGCGTGAGGATTCTGCAGGCCGGTGCGAAGATGATGAGCAGGCGATGGCACGGGGAAGCGAACGTGGAGGAGGTTTGCAGGTGGTCGCGGAGGGGTGCGGGGGCTGGCAGGGGACGGTGAGAGGGCTTGGCCGGCCGCTGCAATGCGCACAACGGCCAGTCGCAGGTGCAAGGGCGGAGGCGACAGAACGGAGAACGGAGCGGAGGAGGCCCTGCAGGCACGCGCGGAGGGCTGAGCGCCTGCGGGGAAGGTCGCGGAGGAGGCTGGGGGTCCTGCTGCTACTGCTGCTGGCTGCTGCTGTCGCGGCTTCAAGCTTCGGAGCTTGAAGCGGTGGCAATGGCGTGAAAGGAAAAAAATGAAATGAGGGAAAGCACCACGCCCACCGGCTCGTCGAAGAGCTGGGTGGTGGTGTTCCCACTGTGGTGGTGTGCACCACAGTGGGTACTCCTGCTCGTCGGGTGCCTCCTCGACGAAGGGCCGACGTATGGGAGGGGAAGACGGTGGAAGAGGTGGCTGCGGGTTTTTGTTTCGTTCAGCAGCGTGTGTCTCGCAAGGAAGAAGCTGCAGCTTCTTATAGAGGAGGAGAGAGTGGCGTGCCGGCTGCAGCAGGGAGAGGGCGCGGGATTGGCAGCTGTAGGGAGCGACGTTGGCAGGGAGAAATGACGTGGAGTAAATGAATGCAGCTGCTGCGGGAAGAGAAAAAAGAAAATCAAGAAGAGAAAATAAAAAAAATGTGGATTTTGCAATGAGGCACTTGAGGAAAAATGTAAATATGCAAGCCATTATTTTCAATCTTCTCTCCTCTTAATCAAATGCATGAATGCAAGTGTTTTTACAAATGCAACTATAGAATCCTAATGTGCAATGTTAATGCTAGGAAATAGCATGAGAAGGCTTTATTGCAGGCATATTTTGAGGTGCAAACATATACCCCCATGGCTATCTTTTGCTAGTCCCTAGCAAAACAGTATTTAGAAATGATCTTAAGCTGAAGATTTTCTTCTGGGGTGATATAGGTGTGTTTATTATTGAATATTGTGAGAACCAATTGTAAAGAAGACTACCAGTACTTTAAGTCTCACATGACATAGATCATCTCTCAACTAACCAGGACTCTTGATATTTAAACCTTAAGTACGATTTCCAGGGCCCAGGAGGTTTTTGCCGTACTCGAGAGCTCAAGAGGTTATGGTTTGTGCATAGTGAAGGATCAAGACTGACCAGATGAACATTAAGACTCAATCCCAGGGTTTCACGAATTTTTAAGTACAGGTTGGTCCCAGTTTTAGCTCATGTCTTCGGATTAACCCTTAAGATGATGACGGAAAACTCAACTCCCATTTTCTAATTTTTTTTTTTTTTGGCTCACAGGAAAACAACGGATTTGTAACCTGCCCGGACGAACTTCTTGTAGGGCAAAGACTTTATAGACATTTATGAGATATACTGACTCTTTTGCATTTTTTTTTTGAAACACGTGTTAGTATATCTCTTACAACACATTCAGAAGGAGCACACTTTTTTCTTTTTGGTGGGAGAGTTTCTTTTTGGTGGAAAGAGTCACTCCTAAACACAAGACTAAAGCCTGGGATAAAAAGTCTACCTGCGTGCACAGGTAAGGACTCCACCTTCCCTAATGAACACTAGGGTTGGATCTTATGTTCACCTAGCCTTTCCTGATATGTGTAGTGTGAACCACGTTTACTTAAGCTCTCAAGTAAAAGTAAACCAACGGATCTTGTACTTGTGTCTCAGGTACAAGAATACATATTTAGTTAGGAGAGATCTTGATCTATTTTGTCAATGCTTTAAGTGAATTAAGCCGAGCCTGAGCGAATCAAGCTTTTGTGGCTTGGAAATTCTTCAAAATAGAGGTTGAATATCCATAAACACTTATTGTATTTTTGTTTCAGCTTTTAGGTCATTACTAAACACCATTTTCCCTCTGTTTTTATTTATTTATTTATTATTTATTATTATTATTATTTTGTATGTATATATAGAAACTGCATGATACCCTAAAATACCCAGATCCTAAGGATGCCTATCCACCCCCCCATGCTAAACAATGCTATGTCATCATATGCATGCAGGGAAGGGTAGAGAAAGGACAAAAGATCGGGTAGCGAGAGCTGAAGTGCAAGGTATAGATCAGGGTGGTAGGGTGGGTGGATGGTGGGTGGTGAAGTGATCGCGATAGAGGCGTGAAAAGTGATGGTGGATGGTGAGTGCTGTTAGGGTGCCTTCCAACAAGCGCTGAATTTAACGTCCCTAGCTGGACTCAGAATGAGGCAAAGAATTAGTTACCCTGCAGCAGGGCAACGGTTTCTCCAACGGGGGTAGGTTCATGAGTCAGATAGGGTTTCAAACGCTGCCCGTTGATCGTAAATTTACTCCCAGATTTGGGATCTTCGATCTTGACGGCCCCATTGGGGAATGGTCTTGAGACCAGGAAAGGACCAGTCCATTTGGACTTCAATTTCCCAGGAAAGAATTTGAGTCGGGCATTATAGAGCCAAACTTGCTGAGATGTCTCAAATTCCTTCCGTCGATTATGGCTGTCATGAAAAGCCTTAGTGCGTTGTTTAAATGTTAGAGCAGAATCATAGGATTCACGACGAAGCTCTTCCAGCTCTTGTAGTTGGAGTTTCCTTTCTCGACCACACAAGTCTGGGTTGAGGTTACATTGGCGAACCGCCCAATAAGCGCGGTGCTCCAACTCCACAGGAAAATGACAAGGCTTCCCGTAAACGATTCTATATGGAGACATACCAAGGGGAGCCTTGAAGGAGGTCCGATACGCCTAAAGTGCGTTAGTTAGCTTGTCGGACCAATCCTTACGGTCAGGCCAAACCATTTTCTGGAGAATCTGCTTGATTTGCCGGTTCGACACTTCCGCCTGGCCGTTCGTCTGAGGATGATACGGGGATGCGATATGATGGTGGACTCCGTACCTCCTCAGAAGTGCCCGAAAAGAAGCATGGGTAAAGTGGCTTCCTCCATCCGAGATAATGGCCCGAGGGATCCCAAAACGCGCAAAGATGTGGTCCTTGACGAATCGGGTGGAGATAACATGGTCAGCACGGTGCGCAGGAATAGCCTCGATCCATTTCGAAACATAGTCGATGGCCACGAGGATGAATTCGAAGCCGTTGGATGGAGGAAAGGGACCCAGGAAGTCAATTCCCCAGATGTCAAAGATTTTCGCAGCTAGGATGTGTTGCAAGGGCATCTTGTCACGACGTGCCATTGACCCTAACGACTGGTACCTAGTGCAATGCTTGGCATAAGTGTGTGCGTCCTGGTGAAGGGAGGGCCAAAAGAAACCACACTGCAACACCTTGGCTGCAGTTTTCCTCCCAGAGAAATGGCCTCCACAGGCCTGATCGTGGCAGAAGGATAGCACACTGGGGAACTCACTGTCAGGAAAACAGTGACGGATGATTTGATCAGCACCTATCCGAAAAGGAAGTGGATTATCCTAGAAAAAATACTTTGCTTCTGTCATGAGACGCTTGCGCTGGTTTTTAGGCCAGCCACGTGGAAGAGATCCAGAAGCAAGGTAATTGGCAATGTCGGCATACCACGGTCCACTTGCCACATTTATTGCCAATAGGTGCTCATCAGGAAAAATTTCATTAATTGGCAAAGTAAGTCCAATATGGTCAGGGTCCAGTCTTGAAAGGTGATCAGCCACAACATTCTGGGCTCCGACCTTATCGCGAATTTCATTGTCAAATTCCTAGAGCAGAAGGATCCAACGAATTAGTTTAGGCTTGGCATCCTTCTTGTCCATGAGATGGCAAATGGCCGCATGATCAGTGAAAACAATAATGTGAGAGCCCAGAAGGTAAGAGCGGAATTTCTCCATCCCAAAGACGATCGCCAGTAGTTCCTTTTCAGTGGTAGTATAATTACGCTGGGCCTCATCCAACGTCTTACTGGCGTAGTATACCACGAAGGGGTGTCTATCGCGTCTTTGTCCCAGGATGGCTCCGACTGCAAGGTCTGAAGCGTCACACATAAGTTCAAAGTCGAGGGACCAATCAGGCGGCTGGAGAACAGGGGCCTTGGTGATAGCATTACGCAGCTGCGTGAATGCTTGTATACAGTCAGGGCCCATGTTGAAGGGCACGTCGGTTGATAGGAGATGAGTTAAGGGTCGAGAAATTTTGGAGAAGTCTTTGAAGAATCTCCTATAGAAACTGACGTGTCTTAAGAAGGAGCGGATTTGCTTGACAGAACCAGGCACAGGTAAATCAGCAATGATGTCGAGCTTAGCTCTGTCAACCTCGATACCCCTATCGGAGATGATATGTCTGAGAACAATTCCCTCGTGCACCATAAAATGACTTTTTTCCCAGGAAAGCACGAGGTTTACAACAATACATCTCCTAAGGATGCGAGTCAGGTTGGCAAGACATTCGTTGAAAGATGGTCCAAAGACTGAAAAGTCATCCATGAAGACCTCGAGAAAGTCACCCACCATGTCATGAAATATTGCCAGCATGCATCTCTGGAAAGTTGCTGGCGCGTTACAAAGTCCGAACGGCATCCTTCTAAAGGCGAAGGTGCCGAAAGGGCAGGTAAAGTGGTCTTCTCTTGGTCTCGGGGGTCTATTGCCACCTGGTTATATCCTGAGAATCCATCCAGGAAGCAGAAAAATTTATTTCCCGCTAACCGCTCCAGGATTTGGTCAACAAATGGTAGCGGGAAGTGATCTTTATTGGTTGCAGCATTGAGTTTCCTATAATCTACACACACTCTCCAAGATGTAGGAGTGCGTGTAGGGATGGATTCGCCCCTGTCATTGACACGGATGGTGAGTCCTGCCTTTTTGGGCACAACGTGAATCGGACTCACCCAGGGGCTATCACTGATCGGGTAGATTATACACGCATCCAGCCACTTAATGATTTCCTTCTTAACGACCTCCCGCATGTTAGGGTTGAGACGTCGCTACATCTCGCGGGAAGGTCGAGCCTCCTCCTCCATATATATACGGTGAGTGCAGTAGGAGGGGCTAATGCCAGATAAGTCTGATAAAGACCATCCAATAGTTGCCTTGTGTTCTAGGAGGACCTTAGTCAGTTTGCACTACTGCTCCCTGGTTAATTTTGAATTGATGATTATAGGGAGCATTTCATTTGGTCCTAGGAAAACATACTTGAGTGTATTAGGCAGCACTTTTAGCTCGGGAGTGGATGGGGAAGGATCTGGCATTTCTTGGGATGAGAGTGTCCTAGACAGGTAGGAGAACAAGTTAGGAGGAAGAAATTAGCCTTCAGATTGGCCAAGAAGAGGGGCTTTTTGGATAGATGGATCCAAAAATGAATAGCCCCAGTGAGAAGTATATGGGCTCAAGGTCCCAGTGTGGATTTGCAAATCCGCCTGATTTGGCAGGGAAGAAAGGGCAATTCGGTCTTCATGAGTGTGGACCGACGGTGAGTAGCCCGGATATGACTCAGACCACGAGGTATGGGAAGTGGAGAAAACCTCGTCAGAAGTCTGGCCAGGAGAAGGTAATGGACAAGGGAGGGATTCGGGAACGTCACAGTATGTGTTGGTCAGGCAGTCATCAGTGTTTATAGGTAATCCGCAGTAGTCCGAATAGGTCCCAATTAGTCTGATACACGCGCTGACGGCCATGTTCTCATCAGACATGTCATCCTCGATGCAATCACAATCAAAGTTCTTGGCTGCCTTGAATATGTTAAGCTTGAGCTTCTCAGATCCAACGGCAATCTTAATACAGCTCGACTCGCAGTCGATATGGGCACGGACTGTGGCCAAGAAAGGTCGACCGAGGATGATCGGACAATAAAAAAGTGAACTAGGAACTTCCATATCTAAAACAAGAAAGTCAACAGGAAAACAGAGACTGTTGACCCTAACCACCACGTCTTCCACCACACCCTTCAGGATTTTGACAGAACGATCTACCAACTGTAACATGACAGGGGTGGGTTTCAGATTTCCCAAGGAAAATTTTTCGAGCATGATGGTCGGTATGAGATTGATGGAAGATCCTAGATCAAGCCGGGCACGGTTAAAACTGCAGCCTTAGATGCTACAGGAAATCAGTGGTGTGCCCGGATCTTTCTGCTTCGGTGATAAGTTTGATAGTATAGCACAACTTGCATGAGGCAAGAGAACCACCGGATTCCTAGTCTTCTTTGACTGTCGCCTGGGTGTTGTGTAGTCTTTGAAAAATCGAGCGACAGTAGGTATGTGGTCGATTGCGTCGAGCAGGGGTACCTTGAGTTCTACATCCCTGAACAAATTACGCATGTTGTCAAAGGCTTGCGTATTTTTCTTTTTGCCTTTTGGCTCCCTTAGTAGAGCCTTAGGGAATGGGACTGATTCTGGCACAAGTTTTGGTGCATCGTCCTCTCGCGAATGCGGTATGCATCCCGAATGAGAGGGCGAAGAAGAAGACGGGCCAGGATCAGGTCGAGGCGGATCGACGGTCTGCTTACCGCTCCTCGTAGTGATAGCATTGGATGATGCGGGTCCAGTGGGATCATACGGCAGAGGAGGGTTTGCAATGGGGACATAAGAGTGTGGTGCTGCAGCGGGATTAGCCTGAAATCCCAGTGGAATGCTCAGAGCTTGCAGAACTTGATTAACCTGTCCCTGAGAAGGTCGTACCTGTGGTTGAGAACCACGGGGTACGAAATTTCGCGGGATTGGAACAGGTTGGCCGGGAAGAGTGCCCTGAGATCGAGTCGCCATGCGTAGTTGACTGATCTCGACGTTCTGCTGCGCCAATTGGTGCTAAAGAGAGGTCATGTTCTCTTCATGGCACTTTGACATTTACATCATCATTCGCATCAATTTGTCAAGAGGGCTTGATGCGTGTTCAGTTTGTGGTACGCAAGGGCCTGATGGCGGATTTGCCATAGGATTAAACTGGACCCTTGGGATGACGGGTGCGGACGGTCGCATTGGTCCACCCGCGGGGTTTTGGCACTGCGGGTTGTTGGACCATGCGAAGTTCGGATGATTACACCACCCTGGGTTATAAGTGGCAGAGAACGGGTTGCTCCCCAGGGCGCAAGCGTCTTCTATGCCGGAAGATGCGTCCGCATGTAGATATGCATCCGAGCACACGGAGGCTTGGTCCTCCGTGTCGAAATACTGGCTCGCAGAAGCCAGTTCCACATGACTTACCGAGTCGCTTGGTGCGACACTCGGTAAGGAAGGTCTAACGGGGTTTCTCAGGATAAGCCTGGTATTAGAAGAACTTGGATTGTGACGAAGTGGTGAAGAGGTGGTGTTTGCCATAGATCGGGTGGGGTTGGCCAGAAGCTCGTCCAGCTTCTTGTGCATGACGGAGACTTCATCCAGTTTTTGTGCAATAAGGCTTAGATCAGTGGATGAATGGGAGGGTCCCGTGTCAACTTCGTGGACATTTCGAGGCTGGTTGGTACGATTAAAGGCGACAATGGAAGCATTGTTTATCGAGTTTTCACTCATATTTTCAAACAGTTCGAATGCTCCATTCTTGTCTTTATTCATAAAGTTCCCTCCGCAAGAAGCATCTGCAATCTGCTTCAAAGTCTCATTTAGCCCATAGTAGAAAATCTGGGCTATATGCCACTTAGGCAGACCGTGGTGCGGACAGTTCCTGAGGAGGTCGTTATACCTCTCCCATGCCTCATGAAATTGTTCGCCGTTTTGTTGCGTAAATGAAGTGATAGCACGGAAAAGGGCATTGGTCCGCCCGATTGGGAAGAACTTCATGAGAAACGCTGTTCGCATCTCTTCCCAAGAGTGTATGGTTCTCCCAAGGGTGCGTAACCATTGCGACGCTTTATCCCGCAATGAAAACGGGAACATCTTCATGAGGACTATAGATAACCCGACATTTCTTGGTTTAACGGTTTCAGCAAGTCGGGTTAGGTCTTCCAAGTGGAGAAATGGATCTTCACTTGCAAGACCATGAAAGTGAAAATTGATTAGGCCAATTATGTTTGGTTTTAATTCAAAGTCGTCCCCGCCCATGGGGACCCGAATTTGTCCTATGGTCTCTGTAGCAGTGGGATTCTGATAAGAGCTAAGAGACCTAGGCTCCTCCCATTCGGGAGGGTTCTGCATTTCCTCCAATGTTTCCCGAATGGCTTCGATTTGCTCATTATACATTTCCATTTGGGCTTGGAGGCAGGTTATGGGATCTATGGCTCCACCACCTGGTGGATTCTGAGGGCGGTTTCCTCCCTCGGGATTTGGGGGTGGGCGTGCAGCCGTGTTTGTGGAGGAGGAGGACGATTCGGCTTCTTTTCTAGATTTATCAGTCAATTCAACCAATTCAGGGTTTTGTGACCTCCTCCCAAACATGCACTACCGTAGGAAGAGTTGGGGAGATGAGAAGGGAAAAGGGATGAGAGAAATGACGCCGCAAAGGTACACTTGATTACAAATCAATACAGTCAAGTTCCTAACCTCTACAGTGTGCCCTTAGACCTAAAGATCTAAGTTACCTACTATCACGAACTACGGAACCGAATGCGAGCACCGCGGAACCACCGGGCCAGATTGAAAGGCCGTTTGCCCCAGTCTTAGACACCCGATAGCACACGGGAACTCTCACAGCACGTAGCCGCTACAAGCAGGTAGTTAGACCTCCAATCCTTAAAAAGGGTCAAGTTACTACCAGTTTTAATTAGAGGCTTAGGGTGAAGTGCTTTTGGAATGTGAAGGGCATTGTTTACGGGTAATGCCCAAGTGATTGATTTTCAGAGTGTGTAAAAACAAGCATGCAATGGGGAAATCTCCCCGAATTGAAGTTTTTATTGGTGAATGGTTTTTTAGAGTTCAGCCTTAAGTCGTATGGATTTTACGGTTTTGCTGAATTACCAATTCAACCAATCTTCGGGTTTTTGCAAAAATACAGGTTTTCCTTCTAAAACCCAAGAAACCCTTCTTCAATTAGCAGTTAGTTAATGCATGCTAAAATGCAATGGGCTACCCTAATTGGAGATTTCTAAGTGTGGATGCACGAATCAGTTTTATATCAATGTGAAAGGGAGCCAAGGCACTTCAATTCAAATGCTCCCAATCACCAAGAAGAATGTCCACACAAGGCTCAACCAACAGATAAAGAAAATAAAGTTGTTGGTGTTGAAGTATTCAGGATCGAATCACAGGCAAGTTGAAAAGTCGTGGTGAGGTTGGAATTAACTCAATTCCAAGTCTCCCGACCAAAAATGTGATCCTGAATTAAAGATAAGCGAGGCAAAAGAGGGATGCAAGCAATCTTTTTCTTTACCTCAAAGAATACTTCCCACAGTGAAAAATCCAAGAATCAAGATTCTCGGATTTTCGCTATGCGAAGTGTGGCGGGAAATCCCGGGGCAGTGGGAGTGAAGACAACCAATCAAACAAGTGAATTTTAATCCACTTGCCTCAAGAGATCCCAAGAAGTTTTTTTTTATTTCTTTATTTTTATTGAGGTGGCAAGCTAACCCTAGTTTGCTAAGAAAACTAGAACCTACTTATTCTGCAACGTGTGCGAAGCTCCAAAGCGGTGTCGGCGTCTTCACGCTCTCATTCTCGCCTTGGATCTGCTCACGTCTTCGGCTTCATCTGCTTTCCTTCTCCTTCCACCAGGTTCACCTGCACACCAAAAACAACAACACCCGTGAAGAGAGAAGAGAAAAATTGAAAGGAATTTAATAAAAACTTACTTGAAGGCGCACATCCCTGGCAACGGCGCTAGAAAATATGTTGGGTCGGCCCGGATAGGTTGTTGAAATGATGTTTTTAACATTGAAATGTCTATAGTGGTTAACCTAATTCGGACCTAACCATCTCTTTACAAAATCATTAACCTGGCCTAATTGATTTTATCTTATCACTTTTAGGCCCAGGGTCGAACTCAGGGAAGTGGGTTCAAGTTGAGTTTCTACGTTTTCCTTAAAACGTTTCTTCCGTTCATTTATTATGTTTTTGGTGTTTTTCCTTATTTAGATTTTTTTTTGGTAATCCTTGTCATTGAGGCACACCCTAAAAATTGTGTCTTGCTACTCGCAAGACGGGGTACCTGCAAATCAAAGATTATCTTTTCTTGTTTATATATTTTTTTTCTTTTTACTAAGAAGGAAGCTAACAGACAGAAAGTAAATATAGTATCTATAGATATATATGTATTATATATATAAAGGGGTGGGGGTGGAGGTGACGATGGAGTGTAGCACTATGTCGAGTCAGTCGACGTTTAGAGAGATGCAACCAGCACGACTAGGTGCCGCGTGGAGTGTGGATGGAGGATGGATGATGAATGGGTCCATGCTTTTTGTACGCGTGTATTGGGGAATATCAGCAACTGGTGCAAATATTCCCGCAATACCGCGTATGGCAAATAACGTGAAAATATATATATGTGTATGTATATAAGTAAATATATCTATATATATATATATATAAATGTATAGGTATATATGTATAGATATATATAGATATATATATGTGTGTATATATATATAGGTGTATATGTATATATGTATATATGTATGTATATAGCTATATATAAATATATGTATATAAATATTTGTATATATATATATATAATACTATATAGATGTATATATATATGTATTTAAGTATATGCATCTAGATATATATGTATATATATAAGTAGATAGATATGTATATATATATATGTATATAAGTATGTGTATATATATATATAAGTATATGTGTAAGTATATATATATAGATATATATATATATATTATATATATATGTATGTATACATAACTATATAGATATATTATGTATATAAGTATATATATAAATATATAGATATATGTACATATATATATATATATGTTACTATATATATGTTTATAGTAGTGTTTATGTGGGTGTGGGTGTGTGGAAGTGTCGGTGAAGATGTGTGTGTGCATTGGTGTAGTGTACTGAGAGTGAGTGAAAAAGAGAGAGAGGGATAGAGCGGGCGGGAGTACTCGCGCCAGAGAGAGAGTTGGCGGGAGTTGGAGAGAGAGCGGGCGATGGCGCGAGTTAACACGTCTGCTGGAGGCGGCGGACGTCCGGACGTCGCATCGTCTCGAGATGGCAACGGACGTCTGGACGTCGCAAGTGCAGGCGCGCCTTCGCGTGAGGATTCTGCAGGCCGGCGCGAAGACGACGAGCGGGCGATGGCGCGGGGAAGCGAACGTGGAGGAGGTCTGCAGGTGGTCGCGGAGGGGTGCGGGGGCTGGCAGGGGATGGCGAGAGGGCCGGTCGCGGGTGCAAGGGCGGAGGCGACAGAACGGGGAACGGAGCGGAGGAGGCCCTGCAGGCGCGCGCGGAGGGCTGAGTGCCTGCGGGGAAGGTCGCGGAGGAGGCGGGGGGTCCTGCTGCTGTTGCTGCTGGCTGCTGCTGCCGTGGCTTCAAGATTCGGAGCTTGAAGCGGTGGCAATGGCGTGAAAGGAAAAAAATGAAACGAGGGAACGCACCACACCCACCAGCTCATCGAAGAGCTGGGAGGTGGTGTTCCCACTGTGGTGGTGTGCACCACAGTGGGTACTCCTGCTCGCCGGGTGCCTCCTCGACGGAGGGCCGACGTATGGGGGGAAGACGGTGGAAGAGGTGGCTGCGGGTTTTTGTTTCGTGCAGCAGCATGTGTCTCACGAGGAAGAAGCTGCAGCTTCTTATAGAGGGGGGGAGAGTGGCGTGCCAGCTGCAGGGGGAGAGTGGCGTGTCGGGCGCGGGATTGGCAGCTGTAGGGAGAGCCGTTGGTAGGGAGAAATGACGTGGAGTAAATGCATGCAACTGCTGTGGGAAGAGAGGTGCAACCGCGGGAAGAGAAAAAAGAAAATCAAGAGTAGAAAATAAAAAAAATGTGGATTTTGCAATGAGGCACTTGAGGAAAAATGTAAATATGCAAGCCATTATTTTCAATCTTCTCTCCTCTTAATTAAATGCATGAATGCAAGTGTTTTTACAAATGCAATTATAGAATCCTAATATGCAACGTTAATGCTAGGAAATAGCATGAGAAGGCTTTATTGCAGGCGTATTTTGAGGTGCAAACATTGAGCAAGGTTTCTCGTCTTCTTCTTCTGTAAATCAACAATTCATGGTTAATCAAGCCCCTCCAATCTTTCCTAACCCTCCCCAAGACCCAAATTCTTATGCGTCTGCAAATTCTGTCACTTTGAGGAGTGGTAAGAAGACTCAGGATCCACAACCACACTATTCTGATCTTTTGAATCCTGAATAACCTGAGGAGAGAGAGGAGAATCCTGAAGGAGAAATCAAGGCTCAGGAACCTGATTCCAAAGATTTGACTCATGTTCCTTTTCCTGAAGCCTTAACCAAACCAAAGAGGAAGAAGTCTGTTGATAGTAATGAGGAGCTTCTGAATCTATTTAAGAATGTTGAGATCAATATCGCACTCCTTGATGCTATCAAGCACATACCGGCTTACGCAAGATTTTTAAAGGAATTATGTACACAAAAGCGTAAGTCGAGAGAATCTGTTCCGAGGAAGGTGGTACTCTCCGAACATGCTAGTTCTGTTATCCTGCACTACCTCCGTCAGAAAAAGAGAGATCCTGGTGCTCCATTGATTTCTTGCATTATCGGAGATTACACATTTGATAGAGCACTTTTGGATCTGGGTGCATCCATCAACCTAATTTCGACTTCTCTTTACGAGAAGTTTGGGTTAGGCGAACTTCGGCCAACTTCAGTAACACTACAGTTAGCGGACCGCTCAGTCACAAACCCGCGAGGCGTTATTCAAGATGTTATAGTTAAGGTCAAGGATTTCTATTTTCCTATAGATTTCCTTATCCTTGACATGGATGTACCTGATAATCTGAGGAACACACCCATCATTCTGGGGCGTCCGTTCCTGGCTACCGCTAAGGCCAACATTAATTGCGAAAGCGGTAGCATAGAATCGCCTTTGGGGACCAACGAATGAAATTGGATATTTTTAAGGCGATCAACAAATTTGAGGATTGTGGATTTATTGAGGAACTTGATGAGGATAATGATAACATTGAAACTTGTTTGATGATTTCTTCAATCGAAAGTTCCTCTTTGGATGATGAATTTGACCCGCAACCCTCTATGGCTGACCGGGCATCTTCGGAAGAGGTTATTGATTTTGTTCACTCACAACCTCTTCCTCTTGTTGAATCTTCAGCATCTACCCTACCATCAATCATCAACCCGCCCTAGCTTGAATTGAAACCATTGCCTGAGAATTTGAAATATCAATTTTTAGGACCTCAGAAGATGCTCCTTGTGATTATCAGTGCTAAATTGACAAAGGAGCAAGAGAATAAATTGATCAAGGTCCTGAAGGAACATAAGGAGGCAATTGGTTGGACCATTCATGACCTCAGGGGGATCGAGCCATCTTATTGTAATCATAGAATATTTTTGGAAGATGGATCCTACCCTTCTCGCCAGATGCAGAGGAGATTGAATCCAAATATGCGAGAAGTGGTCAAAAAGGAAATCATCAAATGGCTCGATGTAGGAATTATTTATCCAATCTCTGATAGTCCCTGGGTAAGTCCCGTACAGATTGTTCCGAAGAAAGCTGGGATTACCGTTGTGACTAACAAGAGAGGAGAATCTGTCACAACTCGTTCAGCTTCCTCTTGGAGAGTTTGTATTGATTATAGGAAGCTGAACACAACCACTAAAAAGGATCATTTTCCCCTGCCCTTCATTGATCAAATCTTGGAAAAATTAGCTGGGTAGAAATACTTCTGTTTTCTTGATGGCTACTCGAGATACAACTAAGTTCCTATCCATCTCGAGGATCAGGAAAAAACTACTTTCACCTGTCCCTACGGAACCTTTGATTTTCGTAGGATGCCTTTCGGGTTATGCAATGCACCTGCAACTTTTCAAAGGTGTATGCTAGCCATATTTTCTGACATGGTGGGAGAGTTTATGGAAGTCTTCATGGATGATTTCTCTATTTTAGGAGAATCATTTGACTCTTGTTTGGCTAATCTGGAAATGATTCTTAAGTGATGTATCAAAACATGATTGGTCCTTAGCTGGGAAAAGAGTCATTTCATGACCTAAGAAGGCATCATTTTGGGTCATGTAATCTCTGAATGGGGAATTGAACTGGATAAAGCTAAGGTTGATGCTATCGCTAAACTTCCTCCTCCCACATCTGTTAAACAAATCCGATCATTTCTTGGCCATGTGGGATTTTATTGAAGATTCATCAAGGATTTCTCGAAGGTTGCTCGTCCTTTGAGCAATCTTCTTGCCAAAGAAACACCATTTGTTTTTGACGAATCATGCCGAAAGGCATTTGATTTCCTAAAATCGGCAGTCACATGTGCTCTAGTTTTTCAACCACCAATTTGGACAGCCCCTTTTGAGATCATGACCGACGCTTCTGATTACGTGGTTGGGGCAGTCCTGGGTCAGAAAATTGATAGAAAGCCCTCTGTCATTTACTACGCTAGTAAAACTCTGGATGAAGCCCAGAGGAATTACACTGTTACTGAAAAGGAATTACTAGCTGTAGTATTCGCTTTGGAAAAATTCAGGGCTTATCTCTTAGGGTCTCATGTTATCATCTATACCGACCACTCGGCCTTGAGACATCTCTTGGCCAAAAAGGATGCTAAACCCCAGCTTATTCGTTGGATTCTTCTTCTTCTTCAAGAATTTGATCTTGAAATCAAGGATAAAATCGGGGTACAAAATGTGCTAGCGGATCATTTATCGAGACTCCTAGGTGATTCTTCTTGTCCGGACATTCCGATTGCTGACACCTTTCCGAACGAAACTATTCTTACAGTTTTAGGTGTTCACACCCCATGGTTTGCTGACATTGTTAACTATTTGGCCGTTGGTCAAATCCCCTAGGATTGGACCATGCAACAATGAGATAGATTCAAATCTGAGGCCAAATACTACTTCTGGGAGGACCCTAAACTGTATCGCATTGGCTCTGATCAGATTATTCACCGATGTATACCGGAGAATGAATTCAACAGTATACTCGAGTTCTGCCATGCATCTGGGTGTGGTGGATATTTCTCTAGGAAAAAGACGGCTGCAAAAATCTTGCAATCTGGCTTCTATTGGCCGTCTTTATTCAAGGATGCCTAAGATTTCTCAAGGTCATGTTCTTGATGTCAGGCACTCGGGAGCATAACTAAGAGAGACATGATATCCCTAAACCCTATTCTTCCCGTCGAAGTTTTCGATGTTTGGGGCATCGATTTCATGGGACCCTTTATCCCTTCATTTGGACATTAGTACATTCTTGTTGCTGTTGATTATGTGTCCAAATGGATTGAGGCGATTCCCACCCAAACCAATGACCACAAGGTGGTCATCAATTTTGTCAAGAAAAATATCTTCAGTAGGTTTGGGATTCTGAGGGCTATCATCAGTGATGGTGGCACTCATTTTACTAATGCCTAATTCCAAAATTTATTGGCCAAATATAGGGTTAATCACTGAATTTCCATACCTTACCATCCCTAGACGAATGGACAAGTCGAGATCTCCAATCGAAAGATCAAGAACATTCTACAGAAAATGGTTAGGCCTGATCGCAAGGATTGGACTCAAAAGCTTGAGAATGCTCTTTGGGCCTGCCGTATGGTGTATAAAACGCCCATCGGCATGTATCCATTCCCTTTGGTGTATGGAAAGGCATGCCATCTACCCGTAGAGATTGAACACAGGGCATTCTGGGTGATCAAACAATGCAATTTAGATCTGAATTTAGCTGGGAAGACCAGGAAACTCCAACTATCTGAGTTGGAGGAGCTTAGAAATGATGCTTATGAGAATGCCAAGATCTACAAGGCTCGGACCAAAGCTCTACATGATCAACTGATTTCCTGCAAGAGCTTTGAGCTAAACCAGAAGGTCAGCTTATTAGATTATAAACTTAAGCTCTTTCCTGGCAAACTTAGATCTAAATGGAATGGCCCATTCATAATTGACTAGATTTTTCCAAATGGAGCCATTCAGATTTCTAATCCAAAGACGGTAACACATTTAAAGTCAATGCTCAACGTCTGAAGCCTGTTATTGACAGTATTCTTCCAGAACCTGTCTCAGACACAATTGCTCTAGCCATTCTGTGACTTCTTTGGCTGGACTTCGCCTAGCTGACGGCATTAAACTTAGCAGTTGTACATATGACACAAGGCTGATATGAGCTTCATATTCAGGTGACATCTTTCATATTCTACCCTTTCTTTCATGTCTCTTTTTCAATGAGGACATTACATCAACTAGGCATGGGGGGGTGGATTCATCTTTTAATCATTTGGTCAGCTTTGTGAAATTCATGTAAATTGTTTTTCTCTTCTTATTTATACATAAAAAAAAAAAATCAAAATTAGGAAGGATCAGTTGGACATTAGGACTTTTCAATCTTAGGAAGCTTTACATTAGGATCTGAACACAAAGGCCCTTCAGGTCTTTGGACTTAATTAGCCT
This sequence comes from Thalassia testudinum, assembly GCA_037157565.1. NCBI lineage: Eukaryota > Viridiplantae > Streptophyta > Magnoliopsida > Alismatales > Hydrocharitaceae > Thalassia > Thalassia testudinum. The sequence continues at coordinate 2,727,591 of JAZHRO010000028.1, forward strand.
GTGTATCCACTAAAATATGGATTTGTCTTTCGAGTCCTTGCCATTTTAATTCTATCATAATTGGAATAAATAAGTTTGGGTGATAAGTACACGACTTATCAATCCACCCTCTGATTTGAGGGAATTTTTGAGTTTTAAGCATCTACACACTTTCTTTGCACTGACTCGTTGTTCGACAATTCTAATGGAAATTGGGTCGCTAATGAACCTTCTAGGGTGATATGGCTGGCAAGTTATCGTGGGTAACAACCCATAGGTAGGTTGTCCAGAGCCCAGTCACTAGACCTTTCTCTTTTTGCTGCCTTTAGGTAAATCTTAGACCAAGGAAGCCACCTACTTAAAAAAAAAAAGAAAAAAAAATCAAAAAGAAAAGGAGAAAAGAAAAGAAAAAAAAAGAAATAATCCACACTTCGCCGCATGAGTATGGCTGACAAGTTGTCGGTGGTAATAGCTCATTGACCGATTGTCTAGAACCCAGCTTAGTAAATGCACTGAAAATTCCCAAAACACTTCGGAAGAAGCAGAGAAGTAGAATAAACCGGGGAGATATACACTGTATTGACCCCATAAAAAAATAAAAATAGGGAGAAAGTTACCGGTTGTAAAGAGACAACTTTAGGTAGAATTCTTTTTAGGTCACCTAGAGACGTAGAAATCCGAAGTCCGTTTTAACTATCGATCAACGAGTCTATCACATTCACAATAAGATGCTAAAAACTTAGAGTTCTCATCAAATCTTGGGTGAGTTGAATGGCCGTAGAAAGCCACTCTTAAACCTTAAAACTTGAAAATCCAAAAAAAATTAGAAAAGAGGAAAAAGGGAAAAAGAAATTTTTCTTTGAATAAGGCGAAGGCTTGATGAGATCTGCATTTTGGCAGATACTCGGGCACTGTTGTGTCTTTGAAAGTTCAGATCCAAAGTAGACAATTTCTTAATGATTGAAAATAACTCATGCCCAAATAATCCAACCTAATTCTTTTATAAATAGCATATAGTTTTTGCTAGGGACTAGCAAAAGATAGGCATGGGAGTATGATGTAAACACTTTTACAATACTTAAGATGTCTATTTATGCATGTTCTTAAGCATAGGATTGCATTACATGCTATAAATATTGCATAACATGCATCATCATGCATTTAGAGTAGTTTGAATAAAATGGAGGTTAATTGTCTCCTTTTATGTGCTTGGATAGGGCAAACTTTTTATCGGGGCCTCAGATCGAAGATCCAACCGTACAGATGTGATCAGGGTGACGATTGGAGTTCAACGACTCCAAGATCGCCCTAATCAGGCATCTGTAGCATCTGATAGTGACTGGGGAACCCTAGAAGATCAAGGGCCAAGATGGTGTAAATCCGCACTTCAAATAACAAATCCGACCGCACGAATGGATTCGGATTGATGATCGCAACCTAACAACGCAAAAATCGAGTCAATCCGACACCCGTGGCACCATCTACAACATCCAGAAGATGGACGGCCAAGATGGTGCCACGTGGCACCATCTTAGCTGTCCAACCGGCCTCCAGCATCGCCGCACCTTCTCTTCTTCAATTAAAGTGTCGCTTCTCCACCGTTGGATCAAGATCTAACGGCTGTGGATGCGGTGCTTTGATTTCGTCCGTGTGACCTTTTGGCTGAGGCAGCACAGCGGTCCAGCGCCTTAATGCGAGGCATGGACGCGAGTTCCAGTTGCGGCGAGCAGGATTTGGAGCGGGAGCACGCCTTTAATCGACCCTCAGATCGCGATCCAATGGCCACCCGCACTCAATAGCGTCGACGCGCTATCGCACGCCTGCGCCTTACGCAGCATCACACGCGGGCGGGCGCACATTGAGGAGCGAGGGAGGCGCATCTTAAGCTGTCTGATCTCGCGATTGGACGGATGAAATTCAGCGAACGTGCGGCATGCGTTGAGCGTGCGTGGAAGCTAGCAGCTGTGCGTTCAACGCCCACTACGCCCATGATGGGGCTTTAGCGACGGTTTTATCCATCACTAAAGACCCCTTATTTAATGTTTTAAAGATGTAATGTAGAATTTGCCCCCACTCCTTGCAACGATAAAAGGAGACCCCCTCCACACAAAATTCTAATCCCTTCCTTCTCTTTTCTACCTGTCCAAACCTCAAGAGAAGCTTGTCCCGCACCCGGGATGCTCCTCATGAGATAAAGTCCAAATTTTCGTCCCCATTCGGAAGTGGATCCCACGACAACGATGTCGTGCTGCTCCGTTCCCATTCTTCTGCTTAGTCTTCCTTCGTCCTGCTCCATCCTCCTTCATCCAGACGTCGTCCTGTCCGGCTTGTCCTCCAAGCGATCGTTGAGGAGGATAACTTCTCTCTCCCATTCTTCTTTACAGCTTTCTAGTGTAGAATTTTCTTGCTTTCTAGTGTAGCTGATTTCCCGCTTTCTAGTGTAATCCTTATTTGGTTTTATTGTATAAACATTTTGAAATATTGAATGCATGTTTTTTCTCTCTCTCTCTCTCTTCCTTTTAGTCTGATAGCTTCATTGTAATTACATAGCCTTGCTTTTTAAGGAAAAATTCTAAAAAAAATATAATTGCTAATATAGATCGACATAGCCTCCCTGTGTTCGACTCGGAATTTCAATTTTGGTATAAATTTTATTTGTTGAACATGAATTCTTCGCTTTCAAGCTACAACGACAAGGTTTTAAAATCAAACACGTTAGCGTAGCAATTCATGCTTCCAACATCCCCCTATGCCTAAATGATGCAATGTCTTCATTGTAAAAATAAAGACATGAAAAGGTGGAGCAAACAGAATATCACCTGAATAACGTAAAAATCGGGTTAGCTTTGCAGATAACGTGAAATATAAACATGTGCTAAATTTAATGCCTTCAGCTAGGCATAACATACACACAAAGAAGAAATTAAGAATTCACAACTGTAGGTTAGAATCAAAATCAAAAGGTTGATCCTGAAACCTATCAGCAGAAGATGTCCATAGACGTGGACTAGATTATGATGCAGATCAATGCCCTAGGGTCGAGTGGTTCTAAGGTTCAGGATGAAAATCACCCAGTACCTACAACTGTTGTACTTGCGGGGCCGAGCCTACGGTTTGGTGGTGTGCAACCCAAGAACAAAGTGTAGAACAATGGGTAAAGATGGTTCAATAGGTTTAGATGTCCTCTTAACTTTCAGCTCAGAAAAATAATCAATTATTTCGAGCTTAGGTTGCATGTGAAAGATATCATAAGGGTCCTGGTAGAAAGTAGGTGGTTTCAAGTCAATAGGTACCCTTAGATCCAAAATCAAAGTTCCGTCAGAATTAGCCTCCCAAATTTTTATTTCAACAATTCCATCCTCCAACATCAAGAGCTTAGGCTCTAGGACCTCTAGCATACCTCTCACCCCATAAGATTTACCCAAGTCTAGAAATCGCGGCTGAATCAAGATTGACTTGGGCACAATGATCTCAGAAGTCAGCTCTTTCTGGTGCAGATGAGGAATGGGGTCACTAATTGAATCATCAAGATTCAGATCCTCCAAGTTAACCCCAACTGAATCAGAATCTTCAATAGTCAGGCTATCAAATGATTTATCAGATTCCTCAAGCCTGTTTGTCTCACTAAAATCATTTTCCTTATGCTCAAGTAAGGCTTCACTAAGAGGTTCTTCACCCTCAGAGTCAAAGAATTCATGATCCTCATTTATATATGTCTCAAAATTGACTGTCATTTCCTAGTTCAAAGAGACATATTTTTCCTCGCTCCCAGGCTCGAGGATCTCAGGTGAATCAATCGATTCATCCTCAATGGGTTGCTTTAGCCCAACCTGGTCATCCTCAGTCTCAGAAAATATATCCCCCCTGATAGGTGCCTGAGCGGGTTCACACATTGGCTCTCCTGAAGGGGGTTCATCTTGAGAATCATTCTAAGATTAGACTAGGGCAACCACAAATTTCATCCTCAACCTTGACAATTTCCTAAGAAGAAACTCACCCAGGTCCCTATCACTAACATTTTGGAGCAAATCCAATAGAGAACTATTAAGTTCATCAATCATTTTGATCATAGGCTCCAATGCTTCAGTGCATGGTGTTGGCTGAGCATGTAAAGATTGCATAGTGTTCCGTAAATTACCCAACACCCTATCCTGGATTTGGTTCACCTGAACCAACTGGTTCGATTCAGGGTTGGGTAGGTTCGGGTTAAATCTAGGAGAGTCAAGATATTGAGGTTCTCGGGTCCCTCCCTAATAGTAGGTCATTTTAGGTTGTTTAAAGAATGGTGGTGGCCTATATTCAACATAATTCTAGGGAGGGTAATGTTATAATCAGCATATCCTTCATGGTTGTAGATCTAGTTAGGTTGATCATCAAAGGATGGAGATCTATAATCATTGTAGCTTTGGGAAGGATAGTAATCATAGTCTTGTTGTCCAGGGTTAGACCCTGGGCACTGAGGTCCATATTCATATCCCCAATCAAAGTCATCCCAGCTAGTGGATGGGTAATTACAGGTCAAGTCAGAATAGTAATCATCTTGGGTGTAAGTGGTGGTAGGAGGATAGGATTGGAAATGTGTGAAAGATGTGGAAGGATACATTGTCGAGTAGGAGGGAAATCAGAAGAGAGAAAGGAGCCCTGCAGTACAAGCAATCAACCTTGTCCTTAGGTGGGTTAGCCTAAAGACCTATAGACTCCCAGGACCCATCTTCAGATTATAAATGATTTGGTCTACTTTTATCCAGAAAATCCAACCAGTTAGAAGGAGGGATTAGGGACAAGCTTGTTCCTTTGGCTTACGTCTCTGGTTCCTAGTGTACCCCCCAACCACGGTCGTTTGATGCTACTCCCCTAGCTAGACATCAGATGGACTAGCAGAAGCAGATTAATCGAAGAAAATCCCAGTCTGAGCCCCGAAGAGCAAATCAATCCGTAAGGCCAACGTCTACTAGATTTTAATTAGGCTTGGGATGATTGTGCTCTTGGAATGTGATGGGCCTTTTAGATGGGTTGTTCCTTTAATGATTGATTCAAATGTGTGTGCATGCATAACCAGGGTTTGCAAACAAGGTTATTTGATGATGTGTTTTTTAGGGTTTAACCTTGTTTAGTAGCTTTTAGGGTTTAATTCTTAGGTTGGTTCAATCAAGGTTTAGTAGAGCACTCCAAGTTTTGAAAACAAAGGTGATGATATGTTCCTTTAAAAATAAAAAATAATGTGGAGTGCCTGGTTCAGCCCTAAGAATCAACCCTAAGTGGCAAGCTACTTGATGGATCAATTTTAGATTGAGTGGTGCGGCCAAAATAGTTCAAGCTATTGGCCTATTGCATCACTTGATTAAGGCACACAAAACGTCTTAACCTAATCATATTTCTACTCACTTATTTGTGCGTTGAGTTAAGTGTACCGGGTCCACAGGTCAGATCCTAGTTAAGTGGTAGAATTGATGTGATTGTGCGCCTTAGGGTGAGAAGTTGTGGGTGTTAAGTGTGTAGCTTTCAGAAAGTCCCACAAGAGAAGAGTATATTTTTTTTCTTTTTCTTTTTATATATGCGGGGGTGAGATGAGTGGAGGTGGCAAACAAACAACCAAATCTATCTTAGGGTTTATAAAAAGAACCAAAGTTGATTTGGGTTTGAGTTATTAGTGTTTTGAAGTGAACTAGTGGGTGGGGGTGGTGGGGATAAACTTAGAAAACCTTCATCCACACTTTTCTCCAATCTAACCGCTTTGGCCCACCTCAAAATAGTGCCTGCAATCACAGTAAGATCAGAGAAAAAGTGAGATAAAAGCTAGGTAAGGCGGAAAAAATGCGAGAAACCAAAGAGCGTTGCCTCCCCGGCAACGGCACCAAAATGATCGAGGCGCGCTTCGCGAATTCAAATTGGGGTTTGGAGGACCCATCATCGTAGCTCGCAAAACGCGTCTATCAGATAAAATTTATAACCGAAACTCGAAAAGTGAGTCCCAGGTTGAACACGGGGAGGCGAACGTTTGGTTTTGAAAATCTGCGTTTCTCTTTTATTTATTTTCAGTCATTCTTATCTTTTTTAATTTATTTAGTTTTTAGCAAGCAAGAGATTAGGTCGATGACTATTAGCTAATATACTTGCAACAATATAAGAGAGAGAGAGAGAGAAAGAGAGAGAAATAATCATCTATTTATAAATGAATGTTTGTTACACTACGAAAGCGGAAAACCTACACTACGAAAGCGTAAAAAGATAGAATGAGGTGAGAGAAATCCCCCTCTATGGTTGCTTGGAGGATGACTCGTTCTGACGTCGCCTGGGGGAAAATGGTGAGGAGCAGGATGAAGGAGGACAGAGCCGGAGGACGAAGGGTAGGGCAGGATGACGTCACGGTGAGGATCTTCTTCCCGAAGGGCGGTGAGAGGACAGCCACGGGATGCTCCACGAATGGGGATGAGGGGAGGGAAAAATATTTGATTTTCTTTTCTAGAGGAACATCTCGGGCTTAGGACAAGCTCTCTCTAGAGCCTTGGAGGCGGTGAGAGGAAGAAAGGAAGAGATGGTTTGGAATGGTGGTGGGTAGGTCCTTTTATAGTGGAGGAGGAGGAATAAATTCGCATCTGGGTCATTACTGACGTTCGTAAATGTTGCTACAGATCCCTGCAGCTATCGCTAAAGATCCACACTTCAATTCCTCTTGTTGGCATGCATGGGCCATTAGTGATAGCTGCAAGTGTCACTAAAGTCCCATGTCGCTAAAGGTCTGCCCTCGCTCCTCATGCCCTGCTGGTGCGTGCATCACGTGCTCCTTATTGCGCGTGCATGCTGGCATGCGTCGGTTGCTGCTATGCACTGATGTGCTACCTTGCACTGTTGCTTTGCTGCGCTCCCGTGTGCGCACGTGCGTGTGTGCTTTGCTGTTGCACCGTGCCTCAAGTGTCCAATTGAGGGGGCAGTGGGTTTCGAACCCGCGCCCTCTCTTTGTGCGGTGCCTTCACAACCAATGTGCTGCGGCTAAGAGTTTTTGTGAAGATGTTTTAAGGGTGCATGGTGGAGATGAATCCTCAACCGTTGGATGAAGATCCAACGGCTGAGAATGGGTGATGCCTTGATGAAGAGTGGGTGCTGGCCGGTGTTGGGTAGCCTGGATGGCGCCACGTGGTGCCATCTGGGCCATCCATCTTCTTTATGTTGTAGAGGGTGCCACGGTGCTAAGATCGAGATGATTCCTACGTTGCTGGACTGCGATTGTCACTCTGGATCCATCCATACGGTTGGATTTTCCATCGAAAACCTGTTTGGATGTCACATTGCTCCCTAGTTGTTGATCTTCCTTGGACTTCGTGTGATGCTATGGGACTCTGATCTAGACGATTTCAGAGGCATCGGACTCCGATTGTCATCCTGATCAGATCCGTACAGTCCGATCGTCCATCCGAGGCCTTGAAATAAATCATCTTCTCTCATGACCATAAGAAGGACCTAATTAACCTAAAATATATACTACTCTAAATGCAGAATGATGCATGCTACGCAATATTTATAACATGAAATGCAAATCTAAACCTAGGAACATGCATGAATAGGCATTTTATCTTCAATAATTGTGTCTGCATCACCTATTCAGACCTCGTAACTAGATTCCAAGAAATGAACAAAATCAAAAGAAAGGGGGAATTGCCTAAATCAAACACCTTTTCTTCCTACTCAGCCCAAATTGTGTGCCTTGACTGAAGGCCAACTTGTTCTCTAGATTTGCTTGAGTGATTCCATTTAGCCTAGTCATGGAATAAGTGATGGTCAAATGGTTTTGACTCAAAAAGCATTTGAACTTAGTTTGTGACTTTGGGAAATCATCATGGTTATAGTATGAATATGAAGTGTTCATGGATTCCTAGGATCTCTACAAGAGAATTCCTATCCATAGTCAAACAATCCATAAATAGTTGGTCGGGTCGTGCTTCGCGTGTTAGAAATCGAGGTTACAAGTAACCTGTTGTCGTAGTTGCAAAACACGTCGATCAAAAAACATTTATACTGAAACTCTAAGGGAGTCCCTGGTCGAACACAGGGAGGCGACATTTACTTTACTTGAAAATCGTGCTTCGTTTTTATTTGTTCTTGGTCATTTTTATTTTTTATAATTTTTTTGGTATTTTTAGGAAGCAAGAGATCAGATTGACAAATGCTTATCGAGCTAATCTACTTGCAAATATAAGAGAGAGAGAGAAACAATCATCTATTCATCAAGAATTATTTGTTACACTACGAAAGCAGGAAAAATCTACAATACGAAAGCATAAAAAGATAGAATGAGGTGAGAGAAATCCCCCTCGATGGTTGCTCGGAGGACGACTCGCTCTGACATCGTCTGGAGGAAGGTGGTGAGGAGCGAGACGAAGGAGGACGGAGTCGGAGGATAGAGGATGGGGCAGGACGACGTCGTAGCGAGGATCTTCTTCCCAAAGGGCGGTGAGAGGATGGCCACGGGATACTCCACGAAGGGGGGTGAGAGGACGGAAAACTATTTGGTTTTACTCTAGAGGAGCATCCCAGGCTTGGGACAAGCTCTCTCTAGAGCCTTGGAGGTGGTGAGAGGAAGAAAGGAAGAGATGCTTTGGAATGGTGGTGGGTAGGTCCTTTTATAGTGTAGGAGGAAGAACAAATTCGCTTCTGGGTCATTACTGACATCCATAAACGTCACTGAAGATCCGCCCTTCAAATCCACTTGCTGGCGTGCTCTGACCATTAGTGACAGCTGCAAGCGTCACTAAAGGTGCGTCGCTGAAGATCCGCGACTGCCCCACTGGCACCCGCCCCACTGGCGTGCTCTGCTTACGCGCATCACGTGCCTTGTGAGCGCGCGCGCAGCATATGCTGTGTTGCTGCTACTCGCGGTGCGCTGCGCGCGGCTGTGGCTGTGCGCGTACGCTGTGCGCGGCTGCAGCTCTGTGTGTGCGCTGCTACTGCTGGCCGACATTGGGCGACCTGGATGGCACCACGTGGCACCACCTGGGCCGCCCATTCTTCTTTCTTTTGTAGAGGGTGCCACGGTGCTTTGATTGACATGATTCCCACGTTGTCGGACTGCGATCGTCACTCTAGATCCATCCGTATGGTTGGATTTTCCATCCGAAACCCGTATGGATGTCGCATTGCCCCCTGGCCATTGATCTTCCTCGGGCTTCATGTGATGCTACGGGACTCCGATTTGGACGATTTCAGAGGCGTTAGACTCCGATCATCGTATTAATCAGATCTGTGTGGTCTGATCATCCATCCGAGGCCCTGAAATAAATCCTATGCTCTCCTAACCATAAAAAGAACCTAATTAACCCAAAATATATACAACTACCCTAAATGCACAATGATGCATGTTATGCAATATTTATAACATGAAATGCAAATCTAAGCCTAGGAACATGCATGAATAGGCATTTTAACCTAGATAGATGTGTCTATATCATACCCCCATGCCTATCTTTTGCTAGTCCCTAGCGAAATTAAACTACTTGCTATGTATAAAATCAAAATTAGGATTAGATCGCTTAGGCCTAAGTCGTTTACTAACAATAGAAAATTTCAACTAAGGTTCTAAACTACGAAGACTAAACAGTACCTGGGTGTCTACCAGAATGCTTACCACCCAAGTCCTCGTCTTATTTGGAAAGGGAAGATACAGTTTTTTATTTTTCTTCTTTTCTGATTTTTTTGTAGTTTTGTAGTTTGAGAGTTCCAGGATAACTTTTTATAGCTACCTGACCCACCCAAGACTAGAAAAGGACTCTAAGTACTAAGCATCTTTGTGAAAAAGTGATAGACTCACAAAATGGCCGTTAAGATGGACTTCGGGTTTCTACGACCCTAGGTGACCTTGCCTAAAGGTTATCTTTACGATTGGTAGCTTTCTCCCTACTTCTTTTATTTATGGGGTCAACACAAGGGCAAACCCAGTGTATATTTCCCCGATTTATTCTACTTCCCCGCTTCTTCCCTACATGTTTTGGGATTTATTGTGCATTTTTATGAGCTAGGCTCTGGACAGCTAGCCAATGGGCTGTTACCCACGATCACTTGCCAGCCATACTCATGCGGTGAAGTGTGGCTTTATTATTTTCTTTTTTTATTTTCTCCTTTTTCTATTTTTTTCTTTTTGGGTGTTTCCTTTTTTTTCTTTTTTCTTTTCTTTGTTTTTTTTTTTTTTAAGTAGGTGGCTTCCCTAATCTAAGATTTACCTAAAGGCAGTACAACGAAAATGGTCTTGTGGCTGGGCTCTGGATAACCGGCCGATGAGCTGTTACCACCGACAGCTTGCCAGCCATACCACCTAAGTCGATCCATTAGCTACCCAATTTCCGTAAAAATTGTCTGAAAGTGAGTCAGTGCAAATAGTGTGTAGATGCTTAGCCTTAAAATCCCCCCAAATCAGAGGGCGGGTTGATAAGTCATATACTTATCATCCCAATTTATTTACTAACTTAAAATGAATTTTAATTGGTGAGGACTCAAGACTAAGTCCACATTCGAGTGGGCACCCGGGCTAATTAAGCCCGATGACCTGAAGAGTCTAAGTGTTTAGGTGCTCTCGTATCATTTCCTAAAGTTAATAACTTCTAAATGCCTAAGTTCTCTTTTCCTAATTTTTTTTTTTAATTTTCAATTTTTTTTAATTTTATAAGAAACTAAAAGAAATTTTACGGAGTTAACATAATGATTTCAGGAATTGATTATCCACCCCCCCATGCCTAAATGATGCAATGTCCTCATTGTAAAAATAAAGATATGAAAAGGGCAGAGTAAACAGAACATCACCTGAGTGTCGTAAAAATCTAGTCAGCTCTGCAGAGAGAAGGGTGTATACACACGTGTTAAGTTTAATGCCTTCAGCTAGGCATAGCATACATACAAAGAAGAGATTGAGAATTCACAAGTGCGGTTCAGACTCAAAATCAAAATATTGATCCTGAAACCCGCCAGCAGAAGATGTCCATAGACGTGGATGAGATTATGGTGCAGACCCATGCCCTAGGGTCGAGTGGTTCTCAGGTTCTGGATGAAAATCACCCAGAACCGAAGGTTGTTGTGTTTGTGGGGCCGAGCTTGCATTTTAGTGGTGTGCAACCCAAGACAAAAGTGTCTGACAACGGGTAAAGATGGTTCAATAGGTGAAGTTGTCCACTTAACATCTAGCTCAGAAAAATAATCAATTATTTTGAGCTTGGGTTGCACGTGAATGATATCAGAAGGGTCCTGGTAGAAAGTAGGTGGTTTTAAGTCAATAGGTACCCTTAGATCCAAAATCAAACTTCCCTCAGAATTAACCTCCCAAATCTTTATTTCAACAATTCTATCCTCCAACATCAAGGGCTTAGGCTTCGGGACCACTAGCACATTATTCACCCTATATGATTCTCCCAGGTCCAGAAATCATGGCTGAATCAAGATTGACTTGGGCACAAAGATCTCAGAAGTCAGCTCTTCGTGGTGTAGATGAGGACTGGGGTCACTAATTGAATCATCAAGATTCGGATCCTCCAAGTTAACTCCAACCGAATCCAAATCTTCAATGAACGGGCTATCAAATGGTTCATCAGATTCCTCATGCTCGTTTGTCTCACTAAAATCATTTTCTTTATGTTCAAGTGAGACTTCACCTAAAGATTCTACACCCTCAGAGTGAAAGAATTGATGATCCTCATTTATATATGTCTCAAAATCATTAATCATTTCTTGATCTAAGGAGACATAATTTTCTTCGTTTCCTAATTTGGGGATCTCAGGTGAATCAATCGATTCATCCTTAAATGGTTGCTTTAGCCCAACCTGGTCATCCCCGGTCTCAGAAAATGTATCCCCCCCAACAGGCACCTGAGCAGGTTCGGACATTGGCTCTCCTGAAGGGAGTTCATCTTGAGAATCATCCCAAGATTTGACTAGTGCAACCGAAAATTTCATCCTCAACCTCGACAATTTCCCAAGAAGGAACTCACCCAAGTCCCTATCCCTAACACTTTGGAGCAAATCCAATAGAGAACTATTAAGTTCATCAATCATTTTGATCATAGGCTCTAGTGCTTCAGTGCATGGTGTTGGCTGAGCTTCTAAAGATTGTATAGTGTTCCTCAAATTAGCCAACACCCTATCCTGGATCTGGTTCACCTGAACCGATTGGTTCGGTTCAGGTTTGGGTGGGTTTAGGTTAAATCTAGGGGAGTCAAGATGTCGAGGTTCTCGGGTCCCTCCCTGAAAGTAGGTCATTCTAGGTTGTTCAAAGGATGGTGGTGACCTATATTCAGTGGAATACTGGGGAGGGTAGGTGTTATAATCATGATATCCTTCCTGATTATAGATCGGGTTGGTTTGGTCATCAAAGGATGGAGATCCATAATCATTATTGCTCTAGGAAGGATAATAATCATAGTCTTGTTGTCCATGGTTAGGCCCTAGACACTAAGGTCCGGATTCATATCCCCAATCAAAGTCATCCTGGCTAGTGGATGGGTAATTACAAGTCAAGTCGGGATAGTAATCATGTTGGGGATAAGTGGTGGTAGGAGGGTAGGATGTGGAAGGGTACATGATGAAGTAAGGAGGGAAATCAGAAGAGAAAGGAGCCCTGCAATACAAAAATACAAGCCTATCCTTAGGTTGGGTAGCCTAAAGGTCTATAGACTCTCAGAATCCATCCTAAGATTATGAACGATTTACTCTACTTATGTCCAGGCAATCCAACCAGTTAGAAGGAGGGACTAGGGAGAAGGTTCTTCCTTTGGCTTGCGCCTCCGGTTCCTAGTGTACCCCCCAGCCGTGGTCGTTTGATGCTACTCCCCTAGCTAAACATCAGATTGACTAGTATAAGCAGGTTAATCGTGAACAATCTCAATCTGGATCCCGACGAGCGAACCAGTCCTTAGGGCCAACGTCTAATCAATTTTAGTTAGCCTTGGGAAAATGGTGCTTCAGGAATGTGATGGGCCCTTTAGATGGGTTGTACCCTTAACGATCAGTTAAAATGTGTGTGCGTGCACAACTAGGGTTCTCAAATAAGATTATTTGATGATGTGTCTTTTAGGGTTCAATCGTGTTTAGTAGCTTTTAGGGTTTTATTCTTAGGTTGGCTCAATCAAGGTTTAGTAGAACACTCCAAGTTTTGAAAGCACGGGTGATGATATGTTCCTTTAAAAATCAAAAAATTATGTGGAGTGCCTGGTTCAACCCTAAGAATCAACCCTAAGTGGCAAGCTACTTGATGGATTAGTTTTAGATTGAGTGGTGAGGCCCAAACAACTCAATCAATTGGCCTATTGCACCACTTAGTCTAGGCACACAAGAATTTTTAACCTATTCAGATTTCTACTTATGTGTATTTAGTTGAAGTGTACCAGGTCCACAGGTCAGATCCCGGTTAAGTGGTAGAATCAAAGTGATTGTGCGCCTTAGGATAAGAAGTTGTGGGTGTTAAGTGTGTAGCTTTCAAAAAAATCCCACAATCAGATAACACTTTTTTTATTTTTATTTTTTTATTTATGTGGATGGCGAGGTGAGTGGAAGTGGCAAACAAACACCCAAATCTATCCTAAGGTTCATAAAAAGCACCTAAGTTGATTTGGGTTTGAGTTATTCGGTTATGGAATGAAAACTAAGGTGGGGGTGGTGTGGGGGACACTTACAAAACACTCTACCCGCAGTTTACTCCGGTCTATCACACTTGGATCTCCATGCTAGGGTACCTGCAGGACAGTAGATCAAAGACAAGTAGGGTTAATGCTATGTAAATGCAAAGAAATGGAATAAACAATAAAGTAAATTCCGTTGCTTCCCCAGCAACGGCACCAAAATGGTCGGGTCGTGCTTCGCGTGTTAGAAATTGATGTTACAAGTAACCTATCGTCGTAGTTGCAAAACATGTCGATCAAATAAAATTTATACCGAAACTCTACGGGAGTCCTTGGTCGAACACAAGGAGGCGACGTTTACTTTACTTGAAAATCGCACTTCGTTTTTATTTGTTCTTGGTCGTTTTTATCGTTTCTAATTTTTTTGGTATTTTTAGGAAGCAAGAGATCAGATTGATAAATGCTTATCTAGCAAATCTACTTGCAAATATAAGAGAGAGAGAGACAAACAATCATCTATTCATCAAGAATTGTTTGTTACACTACGAAAGCAGGAAAAATCTACACTATGAAAGTATAAAAAGATAGAATGAGGTGAGAGAAATCCCCCTCGACGGTTGCTCGGAGGACGACTCGCTTTGACGTCGTCTAGAGGAAGGTGGTGAGGAGCGAGACGAAGGAGGACGGAGTCGGAGGATAGAGGATGGGGCAGGACGACATCGCGGCGAGGGTCTTCTTCCCGAAGGGCGATGAGAGGATGGCCACGGGATGCTCCAGAGGACAGAAAACTATTTGGTTTTACTCTAGAGGAGCATCCCAGGCTTGGGACAAGCTCTCTCTAGTGCCTTGGAGGTGGTAAGAGGAAGAAAGGAAGAGATGCTTTGGAATGGTGGTGGGTAGGTCCTTTTATAGTGGAGGAGGAAGAACAAATTCGCTTCTGGATCATTACTGACGTCCATAAATGTCGCTGAAGATCCGTCCTTCAAATCCACTTGCTGCCGTGCTCTGACCATTAGTTACAGCTGCAAGCGTCACTAAAGGTGCGTTGCTGAAGATTCGCTCCCACCCCACTGGCGTGCTCTGCTTATGCGCTTCACGCACCTTGTGCGTGCGCGCGTGCCATATGCTGTGCTGCTGCTGCGTGCGGTGCACTGCGAGCGGCTGTGGCTGTGCACGTGTGCTGTGCGCAGTTGTGGCTGTGTGTGTGCGCTGCTGCTGCTGGCCGACATTGGGTGACTTGGATGGCGCCACGTGGTGCCACCTGGGCCGCCCATTCTTCTTTCTTTTGTAGAGGGTGCCACGGTGCTCTGATCGGGATGATTCCCACGTTGTCGGACTGCGATCGTCACTCCGGATCCATCCGTACGGTTGGATTTTTCATCCAAAATCCATGTGGATGTCGCATTGCCCCCTGGCCATTGATCTTCCTCAGGCTTCATGTGATGCTACGGGACTCCGATCTGGATGATTTCAGAGGCATTAGACTCTGATCATCATATTAATCAGATCTGTCTGGTCTGATCATCCATTCAAGGCCCTGAAATAAATCTTCTCCTCTCCTGACCATAAAATGAACCTAATTAACCCAAAATATATACAACTATTCTAAATGCACAATGATGCATGTTATGCAATATTTATAACATGTAATGCAAATCTAAGCCTAGGAACATGCATGAATAGGCATTTTAACCTAGATAGATGTGTCTATATCAATAGTCAATTGGACTTATGCAAAAAATGATACAAATAACAAGCAATATATAGATAGGAGAAAAGAAGACTAAAGGGGAACCACCTATAACAATAGAAAGAGAAATAGATGAGCCGACTTTATACTAGTATTCTCATCACAAAGAAACAATTCCAGATTTGGATTTTAGGAATAAAGTGTCTAATAAGTTTCCCATTTTCTACTACATATCCGTTGAAACCAATATTTTTGTGTTTCTACTTGAGTCGTATGAGATTCCATTTTCATATATGGTTCTAAGGGGGAAAGTCTCCTTGTTTGACCTATCTAAAGAAAGTCTATGATTGGTTTGAAGAAGGGAATATCTAGAAATGCAAGTGATTGCAGGTGATATAACTAGTTAATATGTTCCTCCTCATGTCAGTATCTTTGATTGCGGGATCACACTCACTTGTTTTTTAGTACAAGTAGCCACTTGCTATGACTTTTGACTATCGTCCAACCTCCTCTATTCAATACACAATGACCAAGGCCAACTTTGGTTGGCTAGTTCATCGATGGTTGGCAAGTATGATGGTTCTAATGATGATTTTGCACATATTTCATGTATATCTCACAGGTGAATTTCACAAACCCTGTGAATTCACTTGGGTGATGGGTGTAGTTCTAACTGTATTGACTACATCTTTTTGGTGTAATCGGTTATTCTTGACCCTGTCCCATGGGTCACCGAATAGTAATCCTAACTCCCAATAGACATGAGTTACTGAGTTATTACCTTGCCTATAGTATAGTGTGATTGAGTAGTCAAAATTGTCATAGGTATACTTGAAGCTATTCCTATAATAGAATCGCCCTTGGTAGAATTATTTCGTGGGAGTGCTAGTGTGGGTAAATCCACTTTGACCCATTTTGATAGTTTACACACTTTTGTATTTCCTCTTCTTACTTCCGTATTTATGTTAATGCATTTCCTAATGATACGTAAGCAGGGTATTTCTAGGCTTTTACTTTACTAATTAAGAATGATTTGTCAAATCCATAAGACATTCTAAATATGGATCATTGGTCATATATTGATGATTTTGGAGAGGAACAATAGTCGTTCATTGCTACAAATATGGATTCTTGAAAAGAATTAGACATGTGATTTGGATTCGAGTAACATCGTTATGAAAACCCTCCCCCTTAGGGTCACAACACTATTCACCCACCTCGTCACTTACTCATTTCGATCGGATTTAGCTAGGAGTCATATATGCATACATAAATCAAATCTGGACTTATTTAGATTCATAATTGTTTAGATTGAGATTCCTTAGAATAATAAGTAATATATATATAGTGAACAAACGAAACAAACAAAAAATCGTGTGTGTTAGCAATTCATTAAGTAAATCAAACTTCTTGCGTTATTCCATTCACTTCAAAAAAAGGAACAAAGACTTTGATTGGAATGTTCTGATAGAAAAGCATACTGTCTTTTTACACATATTCCAATCTAGATTGATTATCTCATCATAGTGGAAATTGGGATTATCTCAACATAGTGGAAATTGGATAGGGTAAGATTCCATTCATTAGTATAAAAATGCTTTATAGAATCTCTCATCTATCAACATCCATAGAATATGAGATTGTCTATGGGTCTACCTATAGATTCTATTCCTCAAAAACAAAGGGCATTAGAAAGAAAGGAATCGAGTGGTTTGAAATATCATATCAGAGCAAAGGATTCAATTTTTCATTTTGTTTGTGCTATGGGAAGGATGAAAGACTCATCCTATATGACCTTAGCAACCCCTCGAATGATACTAAAGGGGTTAGGTCAAACCACCAAGGAGTGCTTCCAATCGAGCTATCTTGGAATCATAAAATAACCATTCTACGGATGGGTAATAAACCTGAGTTCTATATCTACAAGCATCAAAGCCCCAAGCGTCACCTAGGTGACCCATGTGCATAGTAGTGGATTCCATTCATAAATGACCCTCCTTAATCAATCCATTCCCCTACCCCTCCACTTCACTCACTCATTCCAGGGTGGAGTGCCAACTTATAGACTACTACTCACATTGGTGAAACATAGAAACGCTCTTCACTCTCAGTCTTCGCTTAGAATATATTTATGAAATTACCCGCCCATTCCTAAAATCCTTAATCTTTGCTCCCTAGATTGAACTGAAAGGTGTGGATTTTAAGGCAATCAATGAACCCTGTGAACCGGGTCAAGAAATACCTAGGTGGAGAAACATCATGACTTCAAATAAGATAGGCTGACACCATTCACTCTTTGACCTGGGGTTAGGTCTTCTTTCAGTTAGGGAAGTTGGGCATTCATTCATTTCCCGGTCTTCCCTAGAAGTAAAGTCAGTTGGTGTTCTGGGTAAGCATGCATCACAGTGCTTGATTTGTCACCTAGGGGAAGTTCAGAGTATAATCAGTGTGGGTATCCATAGCTCCGTTGCCAGCTTTTTCTAGTTGGAGCAAAGAATTGGGGTTTCAGGAGTTCCCATGGGGTTGGAGTTGGAATTGGGGATTTTCAGGCTGGGGAAGAGTGGCATTTATAAGAGGGATGGATTCATTCACTTCCTCCTTGACTCGAGGATTTTTCTGGGAACAGATCAATGGGAAGATTGAGGGGAACAACTTATTTTTGCAATTAGTAGTGAACCACATGCATTTCCTAGCATATGCTTATCGTAGATTAAACCCATGAGTTCATAGTGTTGTTTAGGATTAGGATGAATTCTCTCTTTATATAAAGAGGGATGAACTCTCTTTCTTTGAAATGCATTCTCAGGATTCCAATTACGACACTTTCCACACAAAATACTTCATGGATGGATGGCGGTGAAATTAAGGGATCTACTCTACTTGTTTCTTTGAGATTTGAGACTAAATAATCAAAGTTCTCTAAGTTATCGCAATCTCCACATCGTATTAGAGTGAGCGAGTCGGATTGAAAGCTAAGTAAAGGTGGAGTTCACCTAAGAGATCCATCCCTCCGGCCCACTGGGTTAGATCTAATATACGCTTATATGACTCCCAGCTCAACCCTCCCTATTGGTTGCTCCACCAGCTCGGTGCTACACAACAAACCCTAGGAGTCTACCTTACTACCAACTAGAAAACTTGGTAGGCTTGATTCTACTTCTATATACACGACTAAGCACATAGATCCTAAATCCCCACCCCCATAGCTTGAATTGGAGTGAACAACCGGCTCTGATTGCGCCTGTTGGTTTACCAGAAGTTGCAGTAAAGGTAACCCCTGAGGATTACTTTATCTTTCCTTAGACTTAGCCGGAAGAAGCCTATCCCTTCAGTAAGCAACCTCGCTAGAACTTGCTTTTTGGGAGTTCTTACAAAATATCGTTGGAAAGTCCCAAGAAAGCTCTATTTGAATCCCACCCACCTAGCCTTCTTCATTGACTGACAAGCATGGTGTTCAGTCAACTGGGAAGTCAATTGAATAGCTGTCCCATTCACAATCCCAAGAATCGGCAAGATGGATGGATTGTTCGATTGATCTGATCCTGCATGCAGTAAGGTGCTGTTTGGGTAGTTCTCTAGCTTGATACTCTCCTTCTCCTGCATACTTATACCCCTTTGAGCTAAAGCTTGGTTAAAGCTTGAGGGTGAATCTCACTCACTAAATTCACTAAGAAATACCTTGACGATGCCTAGCTGATGTTGAGAACGGAAAACTACACGATCGAAGTTGGATTCAAAAAACTCGTTGTTGTAGTTCAATTTGTGAAGAAATCCATCAACAGATAAATTTATACCAAAACTCTAAGAATTTCGGGTCGAACATAGGGAGGCTACGTTGATCTAAAATCCGTGATTACATATATATATTTTTGGATTTTTGTTTGAAAATGAGATAATTACAATGGAAACAATAATAGAGAGAGAAAGAGAGAGAGAGAACAATCACTTGATATAATAATATTGTTTTTACAACTACAAAGTGGGAAATGATTGCAACTAGAAAGCGGGAAATTCTATTATAGAAAGCGAATAAAAAGAAGGGAGAGAGATGTTATCCTCCTCGATGAATGCTTGGAGGATGAGCCAGATGGAGCGACTCCTAGAAGACGGAGGACAGAGTGGGAAGGAGGACGAAGTAGGAAGAAGTGGGAATGAGGCAGCACGTTGTCATCGTTGCGGGATTCACTTCCAAAATGGGGGTGAGAAAATTGGATTTGGCTCTAGAATAGCATCCCGGGTGTGGGACAAGCTTTTCTTGAGCTTTGGAGAAGGAGAGAGGTGAAGGAAGGGATGAGGATTTTGTAGGGTAGGGGTCTTCTTTTATAGTTGTGAGGATACAGGGCAATTTGGTCATTACATAGTTAAAACATTAAATAAGGGGGTCTTTCGTGATGGAGTTAAGCATCACTAAAGGACCCACATCACAGCAACCTCGCATGCACGCCCACCTCCTCGCCTGCCGCATGCTTAACGCTCGCCCACATCCTCGAAATTGCGAGATTGGATGACTCAGATCGCACCTTGCCCGCTTCAGTTGCGCCGCCTACGCGTGCGATTGGTCGTGAGATGGTGCGTTTGATCACGCATGCACCCGATTAGGTGATCCAGGCCATCAGCAGCTGATCGCGCGGTCGAGATTAACCGCTCGTGCACTGTAGATTGTGAGTCGAACGCGAGCCCCGTGCTGGTGCAACACCGCTTGACCGCTACACTGGTGGCTCTTCTTTGTCGTGATTATGTTTTAAGAACGTGTGCTCACAGTCGTTGGATCAAGATCCACTGGCCTAGATCTCACCTCACCGCACCTTCAGAAGATGAGAAGAGATGCTGCGGCCGATTTGGGCAGCTGTAATGGTGCCACGTGGTGCCATCATGGCTGTCCATCTTTTGTGACATGTAGAAGGTGCCACAGATGTCAGATTGAGCCGATTTTTATGCTGTTAGGCTACGATCATCGATCCGATCCCATCCGTGTGGTCAGATTTGTTGTTTGAAGTGTGGTTTGGCACCATCTTGGCCCTTGATCTCTAGGATTCCTCGGACTATATCTGGTGCTATGGATGTTCGATCAGGGTGATCTTGGAGTCGTTGAACTTCAATCATCGCCCTAATCAGATCCGTATGGTTGGATCTTCAATCTGAGGCCCCGATTAAAAGCCACCCTATCCCTGACCATAAAAGGAGACAATTACTATACAATTGATACAATTTGACCTAAATGCATGATTATGCATGTTATGCAATATTTACAATGCATGATGCTAATATGACACTAAGAACATGCATTAATAGACATTTTTGGCAATTTAGATGTATGACATCACTCCCCCAAGCCTATCTTTTGCTAGTCCCTAGCAAAAGTTACATGCTATTTATAGAAGAATTAGGATTGGATTACTTGGGTAAAAGTCATTTTCAACATTAAGAAATTTTTACTTAGGACCTGAACTTTTAAAGACACAATAGCGTCCGAGTATCTGTCAAAATGCAGACCGCCTCGAGCCTTTGCCTTATTCAAAGAAGGATCTCTTCTTTTTCTTCTTTTCTAATTTTTTTTTTTTTGGATTTTTGATTTTAGGGTTATAGAGTGACTTCCTACGGCCACTCAACCCACCCAAGACTTGATGAGGACCCTAAGTTCTAAGCATCTTTTTGTGATTGTGATAGACTTGTTAATCGGCAATCAGAATGGACTTCAGGTTTCTACGCCCCTAGGTGACCTAAAAAAAAAATTCTACCTAAAGGTGTATCTATACGACCGGTAGCTTTCTCCCTACTTTTCTTTTTATGGGGTTAATACAATGGTGAATCCAGTGTATATCTCCCTGGCTTATTCTTCTTCTTTGCTTCTTCCTAAGTGTTTTAGGAATTTGATGTGCATTTCTTGAGTTGGGTTCTGGGCAACCTACCTATGGGCTGTTACCCATGATAACTTGCCAGCCATACTCGTGTGGTGAAGTGTGGCTTATTTCTTTCATTTCTTTTTCTTTCCTTTTATCCTTTTTTTTTTAAGTAGGTGGCTTTCCTAGTCTAATATTTACCTAAAGGCAGCAGGAAAAGAATGATCCAGTGGCCAGGCTCTCGACAACCTACCTATGAGCTATTGCTCACGATAACTTGCCAGTCATACTATTTACGAGCAATATCAAGGTTTTAAATCATTACGTTGCAGTATAGTCAAAATCGCTTTGGAAACAAATAATATTTATTACTCGAATTTGAAAGCCCGAGGTGGGTTTGTTCGGCGGGGAGTTCGGGTGGTCAATAAAGCAAATAGGGGAGGGGTATTGAAGATTGGATCACAGTGGAGCTTATGGAGGTGATAGTTGTGCGATTCGTGTGGTGGAGCGGCGGTTGGGCATCGCTGGAGCTTTGCTTGAGCGGAAGAAGACAAAGGGGGAGACGTGTAGTTGGCGGTTGCTTTGAGAGATAGAAGTAGGGAAAAAGGAGGGAAGGGCAGGGAATGTTGGAACCTAATCTAAGGACGAAAGAGGGAGATATTCCCACGCTGGTATGATGGCCAGATGTGGGGAAGATGAATCTTCGAAGGGAGAGACGACGGCGGAGTCTGGACTCCTTTGATGTGGTCGTCAAGAGGTGGAGGAAGTCAGGGGAAAAGAAGACACTCCCAATTTGGCTGTTGGGAGGCCGTGAGATGACGAGGGAGGAGCTCTTCGGAGCTAGGTCGGAGGAGGCTGGAGGTAGGGTTAGGAAGAGGGTTTTGTGGCCTAATCCTAGCTGAAAAGCACGGCCTTGCCCTTGGGTTTCTTTTATAGGGCTCAGGAAGGATCCTAAGCTTGGAAGGCAAGCTTCCAAGATTGGAAATGTCATCGGAGTAGGAAACCCATTTGTTCCATGAGTTTACATTAGGATTTGGGCAAGAATTGGAGTCCAAGATGCAGCTCAAATTGTAGGGAAATTTGTCAAGAATCTCCCTTCCAATTTTGGAAGGGATTCGCCAATCAATCAAGGAGAAATCCCTAGTTGAAGGTCGTCAGAGTTGGATTCCTCGACGATAATGGTGGAGGGATCTATCTGAAAAGAGTGACGGCAAAGATAGGGGCCTTTTTGTAAGGAACTCAAAAGTTAAGGGTTTGAATGAGATAGAAAGAGTTTGACTGGACCAAAATGCAAACTTGGTCAAGATGATCTCAGATTGGGCCTAAATTTTGGTACAAACCAAATTTAGACTGAAGGAATCCAATAGTGAAGTTAGATTTAGGTTTTGACCAAGTTTGACTGGGTAATTTATGCAAAAACCCAAATTAGGGTAAATATCAGTCAGACTTTGTTTTGGGTTAGATGGTCAAATTGAAGGTTCCAAACCCTAGAGAATAGTTTTATATGAATTTTAGAGGGTTTAGATGAATTTTATCTTGACCAATACTTCAGTTAATTAAGCAGGTCTATTTTTAGGATTTCAAAAGTCATTTAATTTTCAAAACACGTGCAAAACCTTTTCTACAAGTTCTAACCCACTTGTTAGACTTTTACGACCATTTGACCCTCAATTGCCCCTGGGAAAACCCATGATTGTACTGCATTCATGATATGCTGATAAAATTGCAGTGTTAACCCTATTTTCTTATCTTTCCCTCAGATTGGTTATGCAGTGACTTTTGGCTCTCTGGTAGTTATGTAAGAGCATTTACTAACTTAATTGGATCAAAATGAGCTAGCTATGGCTCATGATGGCATTCCTATCATACCCCCATGCCGAGCTTTTTCTAGTCCCTTAGCAAAATCTCATGGAATTAACTTTAATTCTACACCATATGCCTTTCTATGCTCAAAATTCTGATGTGTGCTTTCTTTTGTAGATTAGGTTAGAATGTCGATACTAGGCCTAGAGATACTCAAGTACCAACTAAGATCCGACCCTAACCAGCTCTAGCCTCAGTCCACTGCGAAGGTTTCTAAGGCCCACAGGAACTAACCTAAGGTTCGTTGAACTCTGCGGTTAAAGCACCCATGCTTGCGACATGTTTTAGCCCAGATTCAATTTGTAGTGTGTTTTTGTAAGAGAGAGAAGAACTTTTCTTTATTTTTGGAGAGTTTTCTCTCTCTTTTCTTTTTATTTCTAGCCTCGGATTAGCTTGACAACACGGTCTGTATTGGATTCCTAGTTCCTACAATTAATCCTCATAGGTTCCTTAGCAATCGATGCTTCGAGATAGCACCGCCCATGGCAACCCACAGAACCCTGGCTTTCAAGATTTCAAGATAATCCTCCCCATGGCATTCTGTAGCTAAATCCAGACCCTAGCAATCGACATTTCAAGATAATGCCACCCATGGCATCTGAACCAGCACAATGTGCTCACATGCCCCCGGTAGGATATTTAGATATCCTAGGAGACAAGCGCCGAGGAGACAAAATGTTATTGTGCATCTTTGAGGGCAATTTCCTACCTCTCCGCGATGGGAACTCGTTTAAATCAACTTGTGTTCATCAGCTGCTCCAACTCTAACTTTTTTTGGAACAGATTTAATGCATTTGCGTGATTTTGATACTTAGGCACACTGAACCAGACTGTGTGTGGATTGGGGTGCTTAGGTTACCGAGTCCCACAAACTAGAGGTTAGTTAACGAGGCCAAATAATCCCTAAGCCTTAGACCTAATACATAAGCTTTGCATTTTCCCGAACCTCTTGAGGACTATCTAAATCTTAGCAGGTACTTGAATTTTAAGCCTAGGATTGTGGCCCAAGAGGCCTAGGATCAACGTTCCTACTAATCCCTTTTTGTTTCTTTAGCACTTTTTGCCTTTCATTTTCTTTGTTTTGATTTGTCTAGATGTAAGTCAATTCCTTAATCTTTTCCTAATGACTATCTCTTTTTCTTTCCAAATTGTGCTCCTTTTTGTCATTTTTGTCTCCTCCCCTTTTCTCTTCAAAAATGATACACAATGAATTCAAAATTTCCTCCCTTCACCCATTTTTATTGTTCTTTTATTTTTTTTATATTTTTTGCTTTTTGGAATATGTGTTTTTTTTGTAAGAACCCTTCTAAACTGTGATTTTTTTGTATGTTTGCACTTTATCACCCCCCCATGCCAAAGTTTTGCATTATCCTAATTGTAAACGGAGGGTGTGAAAAAGTTTTGGGTTTCTGAATTAGAATAGGATTATCGGGTGGGTGAACGGGTTGGGAATGACTGTTGTGGATGATTTCGAGCTTGGTACAAGTACCAGAGGTGGGATCAACTATTCTAAAATTGAACTTAGGGTGCAATTGATGTGAACTACAGAAGGATAATCGGAAGGATTTTAGGTTTTTAGATGCTGAGTTGCCTTTCATTAAGTTCTAAATTCAATGCCTTCAACCGAGCGGAAAATGGTATGGAGTGGTGAAATTAGACGAGTTTTGCAGAACAAGCACCTTGATCAATAGCTTGGTTGGTCCAACCAGGTGCTTGTTCAGATCAGCAGGCTGATGATGCCACCCAAACCCAATTAATCTGGCAAGTTGATAGATGTAGATCAAGAGATGCGGAACCCACCATATGTTGTGGAGCTCGAAATGATGCAGAAGTGTGAATCCAGGGTTTGGCTGAGTTAGATCAGCCTGGTTAGAGTAGGGATACTCAAAGGAATCACTGAAAGATGTGAGATCCCTGCTACGAGAGTGATCAGAGAAGGATGGGGCATGATTTGCAGTCTGATTGCAGTCTGAAACCCTATTTAAAAGTGGAGGAGAATCATCTACAACCGAATCAAGTGGAGAATCAGAGTAGAAATTGAGTCCGGTTGTGGGTCGGGGTTGAAAATAGGTTTGGGAAGGTTCTGCATGTGTAGAAGAGGTGGCATCAATAAGAATTGTGTATGAGGGTTCTTTTAGTAAGGATTCAAAGGAAGGTTCATTTAGAGAGTCCTCATAGTAGCCATCAAGCTCAAAGGTAAATGCCTGAAGAGTGTTTATAGGATGAAGAAAGTTTGAGTCAAGAAAATATTCGAACTCTGGGTTGTAGTCATTCTCGGCACTTTTTGTTTCTGATTTCTGAGGATCAAAAAAAATGATTCCATCTTAATGTAACCTGATTTTAAATCAGTGATCTCGGGATCAGGGACCTCGGAGTCAAAGTCGAAGAATGGATCATGTATGCTGAGGTCGTAGATTGGCTCATAGTCGTCAGGAAACAATGGTTCTCTGAAATCATAGTAAGATTCGAAATCATCGGAGAATTTGCGAGAATCAAGTTCTGAATTTGATTCGAGATCAGAGGTTCCACCACAAATAAATGATAAGATGTAGACTCAGCAACCTAACTTGGGTTTAGCCTATTCTCAGATTCCAAGCTCAAAAAGGTGTCCCTATTGGGTCTGGGCTCAGGTTTTTGGCTTGTAGGGAAGACCCAATCAAAACTCAACTCCTTCAACTCCTCAGTTTCTTTGTTGTAGATCGACATGACTTCCAAAAAATCAATCTGTATTTCTAAGGATGTTGGAGAAGTACATTCATCAAATAAAGGCCCAGAATCATAATCCAAATTCAAACTCTAATTTTCATCACATGGGGCCTTGTAATCCTCCCAAGAAGGTTCAGATTTAGATTCTAGGCTAAGGGTGTGGGTTGAGTCACTAGAATCTAGGTTGAGTTCTACAAGGATGTCAGAATTACTTTCGAGGGTCACCTTATCAGAGTAAGGAGCGGAATTTACACTCTCGAGGGGTTCTGATTCAATCTCATTATCACAGGTGGCTAGGAAATCTATGCTTGGCGAACCAGGGTTTTGTGTCTCTAGGGCTATCTTGAAATCATGTTCTCCTGCAATTGAATCCTCCCAACCTGTCTCAAGGTCAGGTGTATCAATCTATAAATTAGGCTGATCATATTCCATTTGGGCTAGAGGTCCACAACAACCTTAATTCTCGAACTTAGGATTTGGAAAATTAGATAGATCCTTAGTATTGTTCCAAGATGTTTCGCTAAATGTTTTGGGAATGTACGGGTATTTTTTATCGATAATCTGCTTTAATAATTTTATCATCTCCCATTTTTCAAGATCATCTTGGCGTCTTTCCCAAAGTACAAGATTTGTCATGCATTGGAGATATTCAAAGTTATGTAATTCCTCTAACTCAATGTATCCTGTCATGAGAACAACCCAGGTAGATCCATTTGTTACTTGTGTTATAATTATTTAGGTGCAGTTTATGATGAAGGTTGTTATCGATACATTAACCTAAATGTCTTCAATTGGTTTTTAGGTTTTGTCATCAATCTCATAAAATCTAAGGGCATCCTCAATCAGTCTATCTTTCATGGATATTTGAGATTCAGGTTTCGTCAATGGTTATCCTAAATAGCCAGGCTGCATTTTTTTTTTGAATCTGATGGTGAATCAAGATGCAGAATCAAAATTCAAGATTAGATTGAAATTGGTCAGATCTGAAAGAGATTCCTAGGAAAATCTGTGTGTGCTCTAAATAGAAGGGATGAGGGACTGGATGTGAGATTTACCCAATCAAGGCACCCAAAGATTTTTGGATGACTAAGGCAATTTTGAGGTGCATGATACCTCTGAATAAGAAATTCGTACACCTGAGAAGTACCTAGGCAGCCGAGAAGGGAGAGCCTCGCAATGACCCCTACATGGTAGAGCATCCCCACGAGTTACAGGGTTTACCCCACCCGACCTTCCTTGTCACTAAGGGTCCAGGTAGACTTGAATGTATGAACTCAGGTCCTTAAGTCTACCACTTTTATGTCCTAATTTGTACCTTGAGTTTCACTTGATTAGAAATTTATTCAACTTGTGACCTAATTTGGAGGTTGGTTGGCCTACAATGTAGACAAACTTCACCTGACCTGCTGTAAAGATAGTAGAATGAGATCTCGGTCAAGATCTAGAAATCACCCTGATTTAACTCCCAGGTTATTAGGTCCAAGGATTTTAGGGTTCAAGTGAATTTAGAGCCTATTTTTAGGGTTTTTCCTGATTAGATCTTTTCAATCAAGGGCTTGGGTAGCACACAACTGCGGGAGGGTAATTTTCCATTAATTCAGGCAAACATGTGTACTAGCACATCAAAATCATAATACAGAAACCCTAATTGGCTCTAATTCCAAGTCCAATTGATCTTGATATGTTCACCCTAGGCTTCAAGTAAGAAGTGTGTTAGCCCAAAAGTTATTAGAAATTAAACGTAGTCCCTAATAGGCACAGGAAATTTAGGGTAGGATCTCTAAATAGAATTGCTTCAACTCAATGAGATTTGAAAAGGATTTCGTAAATCAGGAATTTTGCCCTTTAAATGATGATTACTATGAAATAAGGCAGGTGATTCCTTATTAATTGTTTTCTCCTTTTTTTTTCTTTTGTCTTCCCAAGATTAGGAGGCTGATTAGGGAAGAATGGAGACGTTACCTACCATAGAATAGACCCACTTGATTAAACAAGGTTCTGGTCAGGATAAAATTCACCTAAACCCTCTAAAAATTATAGAAAAATATTCTCTAGGGTTTAGAACTTTCAATTTGGCCATTAAAACCCATTTTGACCAAGAATGGGGTCTCATACATATATTTACCCTAAATTAGGTTTTTGCATAAATTGCCCAATCAAACATGGTCAAACCCAAAATCCAGGTTCACCATTAGATTCCTTAGGTCCAAATTAGGTTTTTACCAAAATTTGGACCTAAGGGAAACTCATCTTGACCAACTTTGCAAATAGGTCCAACCTGATTGCAGTTGTACCCTATCTTTCAAAAACCTTTACAATCAACCCCCTATCTTCTTCATCATTCTTTACAATTAGGTCCCTCCACCATTGTAGTGGAGGAATCCTACTCCGATGAGCTTTAGAAGGTGATTTCTCCCTCATTTCTCAGAGAATCCCCTTCAAAATTGGAAGGGAGATTTTATGAGAAATTCCCTCCAATGTGAATCCAATTTGATGCCCTATTTGGTACCTAATCTCTCATGCGAACGCATGAGAGATTTGGATCACTTTCAAGTTGCCAACTCCGGTGACCCTGCCTTACTTGGAAGCTTGGCTTCCAAGCACAAAATCGACCTCTAGGGATCTATTTAAAGGAGCCCAGCTCGCCCCGACTCTTCTAAGCTTGAAATCGACTGGAAATCCCCTCAATTTCTTCTCTCCTCCTCCAGCCAACTCGCTCATCAAGCTCCGACGACCTTCCCTGATCTCCTTTATTTCCTGACCACAATATCGGTGGCAGGTTCTTCTCTCTCACGATTCATTCGCATCGCGTAGCACCCATCGACGCCCCTGCCTCCCCTTCGTCCTCGCCGACCGTCCTCTCTGAGCATCTTCATCTCCAGCGTCGGTAATATGCTCCAGACGCCATTTCTGTCGCCCTTTCATCTCTTCACCTCCTAGATAAGTTCCTCTCACCCTCTACTTCCTTTACCTTTCTTTATTACCTAAATCGACTACTACCGCACTGCACCATCATCATCTCCTTCACCTTAGGTCACCAACTCCAGCGAGATCGCTCCACCACCACAGACCACCCCCTCCTTTCCGACAAGTCCATAAGCATCGCCTCGACTCCCTGATCACAACCCCTCACTCATATCACCTAAACACTCACCCAAACACACCCTCAAACACACCCACACATCCCATGCCACACCGACCACCGCAGCACACTCACTGTGCCTTAGCGAAGCTTCCTGAACGTTCTGACGTGGCCGCAAGGCCCTTGTGGTAATTTCAAGTGCAGGTGATGAGAGCCTCACCATGAACCCTAACTAGCACAATTTAATCTAAATAAGTGTGAAGAAGCTCCTACAAAACCTAAAGAGAAGCTTAACTCAGAGAATTTTGAATTAAAGAATAAGATAAATCATAAGGGGTAAAATTACAATTTTACCAATGCAGTACACAAACAGGGTATTTAAGGGTCTAAACATAGGTCAAATAAGCTTAATGAGGAAGAAAGTGGGATGATTTGATCAGAAAAGAGTTATAATAACTTCTAGGAATTAAATGACATTCTGTAACCCTAAAACAAACCTACTTTAAATCACGAGGTTCGAGGTAGGATAAAAATCAAATAAACCCTCTAAAATTCATAGAAGAATACTCCCTAGGGTTTAGAACCTTCAATTTGGCCTTTGCAACCTATTTTGACCTAACATGAGAACCATGCCTAATTTATGACCTAATTTGAGTTTTTGCGCAAATTAATCGGTAAAACATGGTCAAACTTAAAATCAAATTTCACCATTAAAATCCTTAGGTTCAAATTAGGTTGGTATAAAAATTTGGGCCTAAGAAAAGACCATCTCGACCAACTTTACAAATTGGTCCTCTTGAATTACTTTTTGACCCTTATCTTTTGAAACCCTTACACATTGCCCCCTATCTTTCTCGTCGTTCTTTGCAGAACGGTCCTCCCTGTCATTCTGAGCAGGTGCAATACCTTCGGCAACCTTGTGCGGAGGATGGCACCGCGCAGGGCATGGCGCCCGTTCTTAAGAACGAACGGGGGGTTCCCTGCATCGTCCTCTATCGCAGGGACCCTCCCCTATGTCCTGCAACCGCCCATGCCTCTCGTGCGAACGCAAGCAAGGCATGGGTCTCCATCTCCAGCCATCTCCGGCGAGCTTCGCACATCGCTCCCTCAGGCCACTCTCCGCGCCAGTGCCTTTATAAGGAGCGGCAGGGGCTGCCGTCCACTCCAAGCTACTTCTGGCGGAGAAAACCCCTCTATTTCGTCTCCCCTCTCTCCGGTCAGATTGCCCTAGCTTAGGGCAAACTCTCCTCCTCCTCCTCGTCGCTCTGCTACCATACCTGCAGTAGAGCCCACTCTGCCTCGTCGTCCCACGCCAGGCCGCACCAGCTGGCACCCTCAGATCTCTTCCTCGTCGCCGTCACTTCTCCCCTGGGCTCCTTCGTCCATGGCGCCGGCAAGTACGCGTCGAGCGCCACCT
The DNA here is from genome assembly GCA_037157565.1 of Thalassia testudinum. Taxonomy (NCBI): domain Eukaryota; kingdom Viridiplantae; phylum Streptophyta; class Magnoliopsida; order Alismatales; family Hydrocharitaceae; genus Thalassia; species Thalassia testudinum. The sequence goes on from JAZHRO010000028.1 coordinate 2,757,760, forward strand.
CCCTCCCCCTTCGTCAATTAGGTAGGTAAAAACTTTCCCGTCTCTCTCCCTGTTATTTCCCCCTTCCTAATTTACTGTTTCAACCCACCGACCACCACTGTCCATCATCACCTTCTCCATCTCCGGCTGCCCTCCGGCGAGGCATACTCGCCACTCCGCACCTCCATCCACCTTACCAGCTACCCATTAAGATTCGCACCACCTCACTGACACCGAATCCGCCCTCCATTCACCACCTAGCACCTTCAGACCACCCCCTGAACACACCCACTCTCACGCATGCAGAGTGCCCTAGGCGCACTGCCACAGGCACTCTCACGCCTCGCTGACCACCGCACCAAACTCGCCGCGCTCTGGCGAACCTCCCTAGACCTTTTTGACGTGGTCACAAGGCCGTTTGCGTGTTTCAAGTTTCGCCCTCGTTGCCGCCATTAACGAGCAGTAGGAGCTTCTCCGCAGGAAGCTCCAGGTCTCCTCAGCTCTAGGCATGAGCTCTAGGAGACGCGGAAAGAAGTCATGCCCACACCTAGAACTTCAATTGGGGTCGCAAGCATTAGATGCTGCCTCAATTGCTCGAAGTCTTCTCCGCAGGCACCCAAAATTGGAGGTGGGACTTTAGTCCCACGTCAGAAGTGTATGGGTGCAAGCCCATACATAAATTGAAAAAGTGCTATCGGCTGGTTGCCTCCGATAGCACTGGGGTGAGGTCCCTCACCTACTCATCGGGTCTCGTCCGCGGCACACCCACGCAGATCTGACCTGACCCGACTTCCCACTCTTGTGCACTCCTCGCACACCACCGACGCCGGTGCGCCTGGACCCGGGGACGCGACCTGACCCGATTACCCGGCTCTGGGAGAGCTTCCCAAAGAGAGATTCAGAGAGAGAGGCGCGGGGAAGGGGTAGGGGTAGGTTTTGCGCTGATGTTTATGTGTGTGCAGGAAGGAAGAAAGGAGAAGAGGAGCAGTGGCTGGGACTTAGCAGAGGAAGGAAGAAGGAAGGAGGAAGGAAGGAAGGAGGAGAGAAGAGGAAGCTAAGAAGAAAAGAAGGAGAGGCTGATCAGTTAAGGCGTCTGATTTCTGAATCAGTCGTCGGCGAAAAGAAAAAGAAGACAGTAGCAGCAAGAGAAGAAAGAAGAAGAAGAAGAAGAAAGAGGAACTGCAGAAGAAGAAAGAAGAAGGTAGGCTGAAGAAGAAAGGAGAAGAAGAAGAAGGAACAAGACAAGCTGAAGAAGAAGAGAAGAAAAGAAGAATGAAGAAGAAAACAACTTGAAGAGAAGAGCCAGCTGAAGAAAGAGAAGAAGAAAAACCAATTACCCTCTTCCTCTCTCTCTCTTAATTTTTGTAAAACCTTATATATATTGTTAATTTATAGGCTTCTAGAATTTTTGTTTGGTCCCTGAGTTCGACCTCGGGAAACTCTTCATTCCGAGTAATAAATTGTATTAGACTGGTAACCATTTTTGTTATATACCACAACGACTATAATAACTATAAAGACGAACAAAGCGGTAACTAGTTTTTGGCGCCGTTGCTGGGGAGCAACGGCTATTCTAGAAGCTATTAATTCACCATTTTTGAGTTTCTATTGATTAATCTCTTCTCTTTTGTTGTGCAGGCACAGGAAATCAAGAAGATAACAAGCAGCTGCACAACAACCACACCAAGGATAGGTAATTTTCTATCCTCTCATTTTAACCCCTAAATTCTAAAGAGGAAGAAAAAAGAAAGAAAAAGCAATTTAGGAATAACCTGTCTTTCATACTTAGTAAATCACCAAAGCTGGCTGTTTTCTATTTCAACACAATATATTTGTACCTCCATTAAAGGTGGTTAGGGCTTAAACCTTCTTGCTTGAGCCCTAATTACTCAATCTAGAGGCAACTAACTGGACCAATTAGAGCCAATATAAGATTCAAAACTAGGGTTTTAGAGACACACTTTCTAAGCAAGAATTAAGAATTCCCAAAAGAAGTGTGCCCAAGCCATTGTTTGAAAGCACCTATTTAGAGAAACCCTAAGAAATTTGGCTCTTAAATACACTTGAACCCCAAAAGAAAAAGACCTAATGAACTCTAAAAGGAACTAGTAGGTGAAGTTAACCTCTTGGGTCAACCAACCTTGAACTTAGGTCACTCTTTGCACTCAAAAGGCTAAAGTTCAAGTGAAAACCTAAGCACTTTGATCCTAACTAAAATTGGTAGACTTAAGAGGTCAAGGTCCCCATTTTGGTCTACCTGGAATCTCAGTGAAAAGAGAGGTCGGGTGGGGGAAACCCTGTAACCTGTGGGGGCGCTCTACCGTGTAGGGGTCTTCGCTGGACTCACCCTCTCTTGCTACCCAGGTAAATTCTCAGGTGGACGACCTTTTGATCAAGGGGTCCATCCGCCCCGAACCTCTATAGTCAACCAACATTATGGGTGTCTTGATTGGGTCCAGCACATGCTAAACTCATCCTCTCCATTAGTGTATGTTTGGTAGGAGGTCCTTGAAACCTCCTTTAGAAATTCACTCTCCTCGAGGCTGAGCCTCGGTGCCCTTGTTTGTGCAACCAGCACTTCACATTGACCTCTCCTCCGATTCCGAACCCAACTCACCTTCTTCTTCCACAATGGCTCAGCCAGTTGAGGAAGAGAACAATCTGGAGCACCAGCTCCAGCAACTCAATGACCTCTTCCAGAACTTCATGCACCCACCGCAGCATCCCATGATCCGGGATCACTATAATCCTACTGCGGTGGCTATTGAGCCTTGAGTTAGAATCCCGATTGGAGGACCTGATTCTGAACTAAAGCCCAACATGATTCATGCCATACCTAAATTCCATGGGCTTAATTCTGAAGACCCCTTCCAGCACATTAAACAGCTAAAGCATCTGGCCTAGACTTTCGGGTTAGATGCGCAAAATCGGGATATTCTCGTCATGAAGATGTTCTCCTTCTCCCTTATGGACAAGGTCGCCCATTGGTACCAAACACAGACCCAGCCGATCAACAATTGGGAGGAACTTCAGTCCAAGTTTTTGAAGAAGTTCTTCCCCGTTGGTCGGACTAATGCCTTGCGCCATCAAATTACCCACTTCACGCAACAACGGGAGAACCTCTCCATGAGGCATGGGATCACTTTCAGGATTTCATGAGGAAGTGCCCCCATCATGGAGTTCCTAAATGGGAACAAGTCTGGTCTTTTTACCAGGGACTCTGTGAGGATATTGAGCTATTTTTCAATGCAACTTGTGGAGGGAATATCATGGGTCAGCATGAGGACACCGTGTGGGAGATTCTCGAAAATATGTGCGAGAACTCCATCAATAATGACCCCTTGGGATTATTCGACAGGACGAATACCCACGCATCAACGAACCTTAGGGGAGCACACGAGACGCAGGGCCTGTCCTCATCAGTCGACCTGGAATTGATGGCCAGTCGATTGGACAAGGTCTCTATTATTGAGAAGAAGGTGGATGAGCTGACTCAGCACTTGCAGCGAGCCACCTCTACACATAATTCCTTTGCGCAGCCTCCTTCCACATGGGAGACTGTGCAAAACATTCTCCACCGACCTTCTCCTAGGATGGAACCATATCCATCTTCATCTGACTCTCAGATCGGAGGATCCTCTAACCCTTTCTATACTAGCCGGGGGAATTCCACTCCCCCATTTTCTGACTTTTCTGAGGCTCCTCAGACTTGCGAGGACCTCAACGCCATCTAAAATGACCCATTTTCTAATACCTACAATCCTGGATGGCGAAACCATCCCAACTTCCAGTGGGTGGGAAATTCCCAAACTCAAAGACCACCCTTTCAGCCCCGTCCACAACCACCTCGTCCTTACTAGCCGCCTCAGCCTCGGCCCAACTCTACTTATCCATCCGGGCCAAACCAAGACCAAATGTCTCTCATCCTTCAGACTCTGGTTGACATTCAGAGAATGAATGCAGCTATTCAGAAGTAACACAAGGATGAAATCACAGAGGTTCGAAACCAACTGGCCCAGTAGGCAAATTCTCGCCAACCAGCCACACTTCCTTCTCAACCTCTTCCTAACCCTAATAACGTGCCGACCCAGCGGTGCGATATGAACCCAAACCCGGGCCAAGTACACATGGTTTATCAGGCCCCCTCTGTTCCTTCACATAACGGGATGGAGATCTCAACTTCTTATGCGAGTTATCAGCAGCAACCCATCCTATCAAACCCTAACCAGAACCAGGCAGGACTGAATTCTGTGACCACTCGTAGTGGTAAGGAGACCCAAGATCCACCTTATCCAGACCACTCCAAGCCTGGTAGTGACCCAAAACCTAGGACAGTAATCCAGGACAGTCCTATCCCTGATCAAAGACCTGGACCTATCCTAGAGGAACCAACCAAGGTTCCATTTCCCGAGGCCTTGACCAAGGGAAAGAAAACAACCAAATCTGTGGCTCCTGAGGAGGACCTGGTCAAGCTCTTTAGGCAGGTCCAAATAAACATCCCCTTGATGGATGAGATTCGCCACGTACCGGCTTATGCACGATTCTTGAAGAATGTGCGTACACCTCAGCGTAAGCCGCGAACCAAGAGTGGGAATCCAATTGGACTATCAGAGCAAGCCAGCTCTGTAATCCTGAGCAGACTCCCACCCAAGGCAAAAGACCTAGGTACTTCCCTGATTTCATGCAAAATAGGTGAAACCCAATTCGACAGAGCATTGCTAGACTTGGGTGCTTCCATAAATTTGATACCCACATCCTTACTTAACCACCTAGAAGAATCTGAGCTAAAACTGACTGAGGTGACACTATAGTTAGCAGATCGATCTATAAAGTCACCTAAAGGGATTCTTGAGGGTGTTATTGTAAAGGTGCAAGATTTCTATTTCCCTATAGACTTCATAGTCTTAGACATGGATGCACCGAAAACCCTAAGGATACACCGATCATTCTAGGGAGACCTTTCCTGGCCACTGCTAGGGCCAACATTAGTTGTGAGGAGGGCCAAATAGAACTGAAATTTGCGAATCAAACCCTCAAAATTGATATCTTTAAGGCCCAATAAGGAATCAATTGCGGTGTCATTGAACAAATCTCTGATATTAGAGCTTTGGTTGATGAAACACAATTTGAGAATAACCTGATTATGCCTCATCAACCACAAGAAGATCTTGAACCGTAATTAGAGGAGTCAGACCCTGATTCAGACAAATCCATAACTCCTATCCTTGAACCTCACATTCACCCTGAACCACCCTCTACTGCTGATAACCCCATTCTTGAACTAAAACCCCTTCCCGACCATTTGAAATACATCTTTTTGGGTTCTAATCAAACTTTTCCTGTGATTATAAATTCCAAGCTCACTCCTGATCAGGAATCCCGTCTGATTGCTGTTCTCCAGCAATATCGCAGCGCCATTGGTTGGACTCTTGATGACTTGATTGGAATAAGTCCCTCTTATTGCACACACCGTATCTATTCTGAAGAGGGCGCATGACCTTCCTGTGAGATGTAGAGACGTTTGAATCCCAATCTGTAGGAGGTCGTGAAAAAGGAGATCATTATGTGGTTAGATGCAGGTATCATCTACCCAATCTCCGACAGTCGTTGGGTGAGCCCAATCCAGGTTGTGCCTAAAAAGGTAGGGCTCACCACCATTACGATTGAAACCAGAGAGATCATACCTACCCGAATAGCCAACTCGTGGAGAGTCTGCATAGATTACCGAAGACTCAATTCCTCCACGAAGAAGGATCATTTCCCACTACCTTTCATTGATCAGATTCTCGAGAAATTAGCGGGAAATTGATTCTTCTGCTTTCTTGACGGGTACTCCAATTATAACCAAGTGGCTATTCATCTTGAGGACCAAGAGATGACCACATTCACCTGCCCCTTCAAGACATACGCATTCCGAAGGATGCCTTTCGGTCTCTACAATGCACCCGTGACTTTTTAGCGGTGCATGCTTGCCATATTCTCTGATATGGTAGGTGATTATCTAGAAGTCTTCATGGATGACTTCTCAGTTTTCGGGGCATCGTTTGATGATTGCATCCAACACTTGGTTCATATACTCAGTTGTTGCATCGATGTAAATTTGGTTCTTTCCTGGGAAAAGAGCCACTTTATGGTGCCTGAGGGGATCGTCCTAGGACATCTAATTTCTGAAAAAGGCATCCAAGTGGATGGAGCCAAGGTTGATCTAATTTCTCGACTTCCTATGCCTAGCTTGATCAGGGACATCCGTTCTTTTCTGGGGCACATCAGTTTTTACCGTTGTTTCATTCCTGATTTTTCAAAAATCGCGTGCCCCCTGACTAATCTGCTCTCCATGGATGTACCATTTGAGATCTCCAAAGAATGCACTCAAGCCTTTGAGAACCTCTGTGACCGAGTCACCTAGGCCCTGATCCTACAGTCCCCTGATTGGTCTCAACCCTTTGAGATCATGTGCGATGCATCTAATTTCGCTGTAGGAGCGGTTCTAGGTCAGAAAGTTGACGGGAAACCCGTGGTCATCTACTACGCTAGCAAGACACTTGACGAGGCTTAGCATAACTATACAGTTATGGAGAAAGAGCTACTAGCCGTAGTATTTGCCCTCGAAAAATTTCGACCCTATCTCCTAGGTTCCTACGTCATCATGTACTCGGATAACATAGCTGTGAGGCATCTCCTTGCCAAGAAGGACATGAAGCCCCGACTAATCCGATGGATCTTGCTGTTGCAAAAATTCGACCTCGAGATTCGCAACAAAGTGGGAAGACAAAACGTGGTAGCTGACCATTTATCTCGCCTTCCTTCTGAAATCATCAACCCTTCTGGACCCATTACGGAGCATTTTCCTGATGAGTACCTACTAACTATTGGTACTAGGCTTCCATGGTTTGCTAATATAGTAAACTACTTGGCATCTCATCAGATCCCCTTTGATTGGCCGAAGGCCAAGAAAGACAAATTGTGCTCTGATACCAAGTACTACATCTGGGAAGACCTGTACCTCTTCTGCATAGGTGCTGACCAAATCATCCGGCGATGTATCCTGAAGGGTGAAATCAATGATATTCTCTCTTGCCATGACCGGGCATGCGGTGGCCACTTCTCTAGGCACAAAATCGCATCAAAAATCCTCCAGTGTGGCTTTTATTGGCCTACTTTATTTAAGGACACATACAATCACAGCAAGGCATGTAGTTGTTCCCAAACTTTGGGCAACATGAGCCATCGCGAATGATGCCTTTGCAGCCGATTCTCATATGCAAAATCTTCGATATTTGGGGGATTGATTTTATGGGCCCTTTCCTGTTTCGGACGGCTTCGAGCACATTCTTCTTGCTGTGGACTACGTGTCCAAATGGATCAAAGCCATACCGATTCGAACCTGTGATCATAAAATTGTTATTAAATTCATTCATCACAATATCTTCTCATGGTTCGGGATTCCTCATGCAATCATCTCTGACGGGGGGACCCATTTTACGAATGCTCAGTTCAGGTCACTGTTGACCAAATACAGGGTGTCTCACCAAATCTCTACTCCTTATCACCCCCAGACTAATGGTCTAGCTGAGCTATCAAATCAGGAGATCAAGAAAATCCTGCAGGTCACTGTTCGGCCTGACAGGAAGGACTGGTCATCCCGACTTCCGGAAGCTTTGTGAGCTTATAGGACCTCCAACAAAACCCAACTAGGCATGTCTCCTTTTAGACTGGTGTACGGGAAGGCATGTCACCTTTCCGTTGAACTGGAGCATAAAGCCTATTAGGCAGTATGGAGCTGTAATTTAGATCTTTCTAAGGCTGGAACCCACAGAAATCTTCAGATAAGCGAGATTGATGAATTACGCCTTGATGCATACGAGAACTCGCGAATCTACAAAGAGTGGGTTAAAGCCTTCCATGACAAGCACATATCTAGAAAGATCTTTCATCCTGGTCAGAAGGTCCTACTCTTCGATGCCCAACTCAAACTCTTCCCTGGGAAACTACGATCCAAGTGGGTCGAACCATACCTTGTCTGACAAGTTTTTGGAAATGGAGCCGTCGAAATCAGTCCGCTCAGCCATGATTCTAAACTTTTCATCGTGAATAGTCAGAGACTCAAACCGTTCATCGATGTAACCTCTACAGATTTGGCTGAGTCATCATTTATCCTCCATTTTCCCTGAGCATATTGCATCCAGCTGATGGCGTAAAACTCAGCGCTCAATGGGAGGCAGCTAGTCATTCTTTTTGAAAAAACCCAAAACCTTTTCCGACAGCTCTTCGCACTTAAGGTTCACCCTTTAAGACAGCCGAATCCTCCTCAGGTGCTTGCATCTGAGATTATAAATTGTCCGCAACAGTCACCCCGACCCATTCACTCATCAAAACATCTGTCCGAATGTATGAACTAAGTTAAATAAAAATCCTCCTAAGTTACAATGAGGACATTGCAAATCTTAGGCATGGGGGGGGCATGAAAGTGCAAAACTCACAAGAAAAGGTTTTAAACAAAACAATTCACATATGCCAAAAACACCATAAAAATTTAAAAAAAAATTTAAAAAAAATAATAAAATAAGTGGAGGAAAGAAATTTTGTAGACTCTACAAAGGAGGAGGAGAACAAGAACAAATGATAAAAAGGAGCAGAAAATGAAAGAAAAGAGATAGTCATTAGTAAGAAATTAAGGAATTAACCTAAGTTCTAGACCACATTCAGGAAAAAGAAATGGAAAGTGCACAGTGAGATTAGTAAGAATGCAAACCTTAGGCATTCTTGGATAGACTCTTAGTACCCATTAAGATCTAGATATTCCTCAAGAGGTTATGGAAAATGAAAAGCTTAAGTATTAGGTCCAAGGCTTAGGGAGTATTTAGCCTCGTTAACTAACTTTTTGGTTTACGGGACTCAGTAACCTAAGCACCCAAATTTCACACACAGCCTGGTTCAGTAAGCATAAAAATCAAAATCACATAGAAGCGTTGCAAAAATTCTGAAAATGACACCTAGAGTAGGAGCGGCTGATCAACACAAGTTGATTTGGACGAGTCCCCAGAGAGGAGAGGTGGGAAATTCCCCTCGAAGATGCATAACAAAATATCATCTCCTCAGTGCTTGTCTCTTAAGATATTTACATATCCTACTGGGGGCATGTAAGCACTCTGCTTGTTTAGATTCCATGGATGGCACTATCACGAAGTGTCAATTGCCAGGGTCTGAATTTGGCCACAGAACACCATATATGGGATTATCTCAAAATCTCAAAATCTAGGGTTCTAGGGGTTACCATGGGTGGTGCTATCTCGAAGTATTGAATGCTAGGAACCCTTGAGGATTGATGATGGGGACAAGGAATCTGATATAGATCGTGTTGAGAAGCCAATCCTAAGCTAGAATTAAAAAGAAAAAGAGAGAGAAAACTCTCCAAACATATAAATCTTCTACCTCTCTTAGAAAACGCACTGCGAACTGAACCAGGGCTAAAATTATCCCAAGCACGGGTGCTTTAACCATAAAGTCCAATAAGCCTTATGTTGGCTCCTGTAGGCCTTAAAAACCTTTGCTAAGGACTAAGGCTAAGGCTAGACAGATCTGGATCTTGGTTGGTACAAGAGTACCTTTTAGGCCTATGGTTAGCATTCTGACCTAATCAAGGTTACAAAAGAAAAAGCACTTATCTAAACTCAATAAGAACTTCATGGTCTAGAACAAGGGTTGAAACCTTAAAATTTTACTAAGGGACTAGCAAAAGCTAGGCATGGGGGTATGATGAGAACCTCATCATAAACCCTAACTAGCATAATTTAATCTAAATAAGTGTGAAGAAGCTCCTACAAAACCTAAAGTGAAGCTTAACTCAAAGAGTTCTGAATTAAAGAATAAGACAAATCATAAGCGGTAAAACTGTAATTTTACCAATGCAGTACACAAACAGGGTATTGAAGGGTCTAAACACAGGTCAAATAAGCTTAATGATGAAGAAAGTGGGATGATTTGATCTGAAAAGGGTTATAGCAACTTCTAGGAATTAAATGACATTCTATAATCCTAAAACAAACCCACTTTAATTATTGAGGTTCGAGGTAGGATAAAAATCAACTAAACCCTCTAAAATTCATATAAAAATATTTCTCATGGCTTAGAACCTTCAATTTGGCCTTTGCAACCTATTTTGACCTAAAATGAGAACCATGCCCAATTTATGACCTAATTTGGGTTTTTACGCAAATTGACCAACCAAACGTGGTCAAACCTGAAATCAAATTTCACCATTAAAATTCTTAAGTTTAAATTAGGCTGGTATAAAAATTTGGGCCTAAGAAAAGACCATCTCGACCGACTTTACAAATTGGTCCTCTTGAATTACTTTTTGACCCATATCTTTTGAAACCTTACACATTGCCCCCTATCTTTCTCGTCGTTCTTTGCAGAATGGTCCTCCTTGCCATTCTGAGCTGGTGCCATACCTTTGGTGACCTTGCGCGGAGGATGGCGCCGTGCAGGGCATGGCACCCATTCTCAAGAACGAATGGGGGTTTCCCTACGTCGTCCTCTATCGCAGGGACCCTCCCTTATGTCCTGCAACCGCCCAAGCCTCTCATGCGAACGCACGAAAGGCATGGGTCTCCATCTCCAGCCATCTCCAGCGAGCTTCGCACGTCACTCCCTCGGGCCACTCTCTGTGCCAGCGCCTTTATAAGGAGCGACAAGGGCTGCCGTCCACTCCAAGCTACTTCTGGCAGAGAAAACCCCTATATTTCGTCTCCCCTCTCTCCAGTCAGATTGCCCTAGCTTCTGGAAAACTCTTCTCCTCCTCCTCATCGCTCTACTGTATACCTGCAGCAGAGCCCACTCTGCCTCTTCGTCGCACGCCAGGCCGCACCAGCTGGCATCCTCAGATGTCTTCCTCATCGCTGTCACTTCTCCCCTCGACTCCTTCGTCAATGGCGCTGGCAGGTACGCGCTAAGCACCACCTCCCTCCCTCTTCATCAATTAGGCAGGTAAAAACTTTCCCTTCTCTCTCCCTATTTTTTCCCCCTTCCAAATTTACTATTTCAACCAACCAACCACCACTGTCCATCATCACCTTCTCCATCTTCGGCTGCCCTCTAGTGAGGAGTACTCGCCACTCCGCACCTCCATCCGCCTCGCCAGCTACCCCTTAAGCTTTGCACCACCTCGCTGACATCGAACCCACCCTCCATTCACCACCTAGCACCTCCAGACCACCCCCTGAACACAAATTACTTGAATTTGAAAGTCTGAGGTTAACCATAAGGAGAAAATAGGAATTCACACACTAATCTCAATAATGCAAATGAGCACAAGAATTTAAACCAAATAAACTACTCAAAAATGATAATCAGTGCAGAACATGAGTATAACAAGAATTCAACATGATAAAAAGAAATCTATAACAAAATAATGCTGATTTAGATCCCCAAATATTAAGTATAGTTATATGTAAACTAGAGTAATCAATAATGCCACAGTAATTAGGACCAAATATCCACACAGTAGCTTGAATGATACAGTAGTAATCAGACGTCTCCCTTGGAGATTAGATGCCTTGAATGGCCTTCTTCTTTGTTTCTCCTTCTTTCTCTTCTCTCACTTTTTTCCTTCTCCTTCTTCTACTTCTGCTTGCTATGCCTTCTCCTTTCTTCCTTTCGTTTTCTTCCTTTCCTCCTCTTCTTTTCCTTCTTCAATTATTTTCCTCTTTATGCACAAACCTTCTTCCTTCTTCTCTTCTGTCTCCGAGGGCGGCAATCCCTCTAGTGACTAGGTGTCATAGAGAGCAACACCCCCTAACCCCCTCTCTCTCTCTCGCCTGTTCCTCTTCTCTCTCAAATTAGGTGGGTATATGGGTAATCGGTTCAAAGCCTAGACCCACATGGCGTGGCTGTAGGCGAGGGCGTGCGTGGACACGTGCGAGGGGACCTCACCCCGTGCTACTGAGGTGATAAGGCTATGGCAGGAATTCAACTTATGCACCTTTGCCGCTTCGTCTATTTCCGATGTGGGACTAATCCCACACCTCTTCTTCGCACAGCTGCAGGGTGACTTCCCTCGCTAAATTGAAGCAGCAGCAGGGCGTGTTGATGCTAATTGAGAGCTTGGACACTTGGGGGACATGGGTCCGCACCACCTGGAGGTGTTGCCTGGAGTGGAAGATGCAATAATACCTTCTTCAAGGTTGCATGAAGCTTCGTCAATGGCGGAGAAGCCATGGAACCTGAAATCCACAAAACGACCTTTCAACCATGTTAAATGAGCTCAGAGGCTTCGCTGGATGATGGCGAAGGTGGTGGAGGCAACTTTATGGTGAATCAAGGAGTATGGTGGCCTGGTGGAGGTGGAGATGGCCAAAGGAAGTGGGTTTGTTTGGAGGGGAGTTCTAGTGGTCGATAAAGCGAATGGGGAGAGGGGTTTTGAAGAGTGGATAACGGCAAAGCCTAAGGAGGTGATAGCGGCATGATTCGTGTAGTGGAGCGATGGTTTGGCGTCGTTGGAGCTTTGCCGAAGTGGAAGAAGACAAAGGGAGAGACGTGTGGTCGGCGATTGCTTTTAGAGATAGAAGTCGGGAAAAAGGAGAAAAGGATAGGGAACATTGGAACCTAATCTAAGGACAAAAGTGGGAGATATTCCCATGCCGGTGTGATGGTCGGGCATGGGGAAGATGAACCTCCGAAGGGAGAGACGACGGCAAAGAAGGGGTCTTGATGCCTTTGATGTGGTCGTAAAGAGGTGGAGGAAGTCAGGGAGAAAGAAGACACTCCTAATTTGGCTGTTAGGAGGCTGTGGGATGATGGGGGTGGAGCTCATCGGAGCTAGGTCGGTGGAGGCAGGAGGTAGGGTTAGGAAGAGGGTTTTGTGGCCTAATCCTACCTGAAAAGCACAACCGTGCCCTAGGGTTTCTTTTATAGGGCTCAGGAAGGATCTTAAGCTTTGAAGCGAACCTTCCAAGCTTGGAAATGTCACCGGAGTAGGAAATGCATTTGTTCCATGAGTTTGCATTAGGATTTAGGCAAGAATTTGAGCCCAAGATGCGGCTCAAATTGTAAGGAAATCTGTCAAGAATCTCCCTTCCGATTTTAGAAGGGATTCTCCAATCAATCAGGGAGAAATCCCTAGACGAAGGTGTCGGAGTAGGATTCCTCTGCGATAATGGTGGAGGGACCTATCTGCAAAGAGTGACGACAAAGATAGGGGCCTTTTTGTGAGGAATTCGGAAGTTAAGGGTCAATGAGATAGAAAGAGTCTAACTGGACCAAAATGCAAACTTGGTCAAGATGATCTCAGATTTGGCCCAAATTTTGGTAAAAACCTAATTTGTACCCAAAGAATCCAATGGTGAAGTTAGATTTAGGTTTTGACTAAGTTTGATAGGTTAATTTTTTTAAAAACCCAAATTAGGGCAAATGTCAATCAAAGACTATTTTGGCTTTAGATGGGTTCTGATGGTCAAATTGAAGGTTCCAAACCCTAGAGAATATTTTTATATGATTTTTAGAGGGTTTAGGTGAACTTTATCCTAACCAGAACCTCAGTTAATTAAGCGGGCCTATTTTTAGGGTTTCAAAAGTCATTTAATTCTCAAAACACATGCAAACACTTTTCTGCTTATTCTAACCCACTTGTTAGACTTTTAGGATCATTAGACCCTCAATTGCCCCATAGGGAAACCTGTGATTGTACTGCATTCATGATATGCTGATAAAATTGTAGCTTTAACCCTATTTTCTTGTCTTTCCCTCAAAATGGTTATGCAATGACTTATGGCTCTCTAATAGTTATGTAGGAGCATTTACTGACTTAATTGGATCAAAATAATCTAGTTATGGCTCATGATGGTGTTTCTATCACATACCACCCTAGAAGGTTCATTAGCTACCCAATTTCCATTAAAACCGCCAAACAAGTCAGTGTAAATAGTGTGTAGATGCTTAGACTTAAAGTTCCCTCAAATCAGAGGGCGAGTTGATAAGTCGTGTACTTATCACCCAAACTTATTTAATAAAATTGAAATGAAATTCAAGATGGTGAGGACTCGATAAACAAATCCACATTTTAGTGGATACCTGGGCTGGTTAAGCCCAAAGACTTGAAAGGTCTTAGTGTTCAGATCATACTGTAATATTTCCTAATATTGAAAAGTCCTAATTCTCAAGTATTATTTCTTAATTGAAATATATATATATAAGAAAATAAGTAGAATTTACAAGAATTACATAGAGCTAACAAATTGATTCAGAAATGAATCCACCCCCCCATGCCTAGCTAATGCAATGTCCTTATTGAGAATAAAAGACATGAAAGGAAGGTAGAATGTAGAAGATATCAACAGAATGTGATGCTCGAGTCAGCTCTGAGTCAGACTATACAACTGCTGAGTTTAATGCCATCAGCTAGGCGAGGTCCAGCCAAAGAAATCACAACATGATGAGAGCAACCGTGTCTGAGATGGGTTCTGGAACAATACGGTCAATAAAAGGCTTCAGACGTTGACCGTTGACTTTAAATAAATTACCCATCTTTGGGTCAGAAATCTGAACGGCCTCGTTTGGAAAAATCTGATTGATGATGAACGGGCCATTCCATTTTGACCTAAGTTCGCCGGGAAAGACCTTAAGTTGAGAATCAAAGAGCCAGACCTTCTAGTTCGGCTTAAAGCTCTTGCAGGATATCAATTGGTCATGAAGAGCTTTGGTTCGAGCCTTATAGATCTTGGCATTCTTGTACGCATCATTTCTAAGCTCCTCCAACTTAGATAGTTGGAGTTTCCTGGTCTTTCCGGCCAAACTCAAATCCAGATTACACTATTTGATTGCCCAGAATGCCCTATGTTCAATTTCTACGGGTAAATGGCATGCATTTCAATACACCAAATGAAATGGTGACATGCCGATAGGCGTTTTGTACACAGTACGGTAGGCCCAAAGAGCATCCTCAAGATTTTGAGTCCAGTCTTTATGATCAAGCCTAACCATTTTTTGAAGAATATTCTTGATCTCCCAATTGGAGATCTCAGCCTGTCCATTCATCTGGGGATGGTAAGGTGTGGAGATTCTGTGATTTACCCCATATTTTGCTAGTAAATTATAGAACTGGGCATTAGTGAAGTGAGAACCAGCATTGCTGATGATGGCCCTCAGAATCCTGAACCGAGTGAAGATGTTCTTGACAAAATCGATGACCACCTTGTGGTCATTAGTTTGGGTAGGAATGGCCTTGATCCACTTGGACACGTAATCAACAGTGAAGAGAATGTACTGATGTCCAAATGAAGGGAGGAAGGGTCTTATAAAGTCGATGCCCCGAACGTCAAAGATTTCGACGGGAAGAATCGGGTTTAGGGGCATCATATCTCTCTTGGTTATGCTCCCAAGTGCTTGGCATCGGGAACATGACCTCGAGAATTCCTGGGCATCCTTGAATAAAGATGGCCAAAAGAATCCAGATTGCAAAATTTTTGCAGCCGTCTTTTTCCCA
This sequence comes from Thalassia testudinum, assembly GCA_037157565.1. Lineage (NCBI taxonomy): Eukaryota > Viridiplantae > Streptophyta > Magnoliopsida > Alismatales > Hydrocharitaceae > Thalassia > Thalassia testudinum. Next base: position 2,773,220 of record JAZHRO010000028.1, read on the forward strand.
GAGAAATGTCCACCACATGCAGATGCATGGCAGAAGTCGAGTATGGTTTTGAATTCAATCTCTGGAACACATCGGCGAATAATCCGATCAGAGACGATGCGGTACAGTTCAGGGTCCTCCCAGAAGTAATATTTGGCCTCAGATTTGAGTCTATCTCATTGTTGCTTGGTCCAATCCTGAGGGATTTGACCAACGGCCAAATAGTTTACAATGTTAGCAAACCACAAGGTTTTGACACCTGAAACTGTAAGGATAGTCTCGTCCGGAAAAGTATCAACAATCGGAATATCCAGATGAGAAGAATCACTCAAAACCTTCGAAAGATGATCGGCCACCACATTCTGTGCCTTGTATTTATCCTTGATTTCAAGATCAAATTCTTAAAGCAGAAGAATCCATCGAATAAGTTGGGGTTTGGCATCTTTTTTGGCCAAGAGATGTCTCAAGGTCGAGTGGTCGGTATATATTATGACATGAGACCCTACAAGATAAGCCCTAAATTTCTCCAAAGCAAATACTACAGCTAGTAATTCCTTCTCAGTAATAGTGTAATTCCTCTGGGCCTTGTCTAGAGTTTTACTAGTGTAATAGACCATAGAGGGCTTCCTATTAATCTTTTGACCCAAAACTATGACAGCATAATCAGAAGTGTTGGTCATGATCTCAAATGGGGCTGTCCAAACCAGTGGTTGCAACATTGGAGCACAAGTGACAGCCATTTTAAGAAAATCAAATGCCTTACGGCTTGATTTTCTGAAATCGAACGGCGTATCTTTGGCAAGAAGGTTGCTCAGAGGGTGAGAAACCTTAGAGAAGTCCTTGATGAACCTCCTATATAACCCCACATGACCAAGGAATGATTGAATTTGTTTAATAGATGTGGGAGGAGGAAGTTTAGAGATAGCATCAACCTTAGCTTTGTCAACTTAGATTCCCCGTTCAGAGATTACATGACCCAAGACGATGCCTTCTTGTGTCATGAAATGACTCTTTTCCCAGCTAAGGATCGGTCTTATTTTGATGCATCTTTTAAGAATCATTTCAAGATTAGCCAGACAAGAATCAATTGATTCTCCGAAAATAGAAAAATCATCCATGAAGACTTCCATAAACCAAAAGTAGTGGGTGCATTGCATAAACCAAAAGGCATTCTACGGAAAGCAAAGGTTCTGTAGGGACAGGTGAAAGTCATTTTTCTTGATACTTGGGATGGATAGGGACTTGATTGTATCCGAGTAACCGTCTAGAAAACAGAAGTTCTTCTACCCAGCTAGTCTTTCAAGGATTTGATCTATAAAGGACAAAGGGAAATGATCCTTTTTCGTGGTTGTGTTCAGCTTCCTGTAATCAATACAACCACTCCAAGAGGAAGTTGAAGGAGTTGTGATAGATTCTCCTTTCTCGTTAGTCACAATGGTAATCCCTGCTTTCTTGGGAATAATTTGCATGGGACTTACCCAAGGACTATTAGAGATCGAATAAATGATTCCTGCATCGAGACACTTGATAATTTCCTTCTTAACCACTTCTCGCATATTAGGGTTTAATCTCCTCTGCATTTGGCGAGAAGGGCGGGATCCATCTTCCAAGAATATTCTATGATTGCAGTAAGATGGCTCGATCCCCCTAAGGTCATGAATGGTCTAACCAATTGCCTCCTTGTGTTCCTTTAAGACCTTGATCAGTTTAATCTCTTGTTCCTTATTTAATTTGGCACTGATAATCACAGGGAGCGTGTTTTGAGGTCCCAAAAACTGATATTTCAAATTCTCAGGCAATGGTTTCAGTTCGAGCTGGGGCAAGTTTTGGATTAAGGGTAAAGTTGATGCTGAAGAAGATTCATCAAGAGGAAGAGGTTGAAAGTGAATAAAATCAATAACCTCTTCAAAATGTGGTGGGTTTGCCACAGAAGGTTGTAGGTCAAATCCAACACAACAGGAGGAACTTTCAATTGCAGAAACTGCCATACAAGTTTCAATGTTCAAATTATCCTCCTCAAGTTCCTCTATAAATCCACAATCCTCAAATTTGTTAATCGCCTTAAAAATATCCAATTTCAATTTCTTCCCCAAAGGCGATTTCCATGCCACCACTCTCACAGTTGATATTGGCCTTAGCGGTAGCCAGGAACAGACGCCCTAGAATGATGGGCGTGTTCCTTAGATTTTCAGGTGCATCCATGTCAAGGACAAGGAAATCTACAGGAAAATAGAAATCCTTAACCTTAACAATAACATCTTCAATAACTCCTCACGAATTTCTGACCGAACGATCTGCTAACAATAGTGTTACTGAAGTCGACTGAAGTTCACCTAATCCTAACTTCTCGTAAAGAGAAGTTAGAATTAGGTTAATAGATGCACCTAGATCTAGAAGTGCTCTATCAACGGTGTAATCTTCGATGACACAAGAAATCAAAGGAGCACTTGGATCTCTCTTTTTCTAAGGAAGGTGATGCAAGATAACAGAACTAGCTTGCTCGGAGAGTACCACCTTCCTTGGAACAAATTCCCTAGACTTATGCTTCTGTGTGCATAAATCCTTTAAAAATTTAGCGTAAGCTGGTATGTGTTTGATAGCGTCGAGGAGCGAGATATTGATCTCAACATTCTTGAATTTATTCAAGAGCTCCTCGTTAGTATCAACATGCTTCTTCTTCCTAGGTTTAATCAAGGCCTCAGGAAAAGGAACATGAGTTAAATCTTCGAAATCAGGTTCCTGAGCCTTGATTTCCTCTTCAGAGTTCTCCTTTCTTTCCTCAAGCTCTCTAGGATTTCATAAATTAGAGTAGTGTGGTTGTGGATCCTAAGTTTGTTTTCCACTCCTTAAGGTAACTGAATTAGCAGATGCATACGGGTTTGGGTCTTGGGGAGGGTTAGGAAAGATTGGAGGGGCTTCATTAGCCAAAAAACTTTGATTTGAAGAAGCAGAAGAGGAAGGACCCTACCCAATCACCTGAGCATGTGCGTGCGGGTCCCTCTGACTCTTGTACCCTTGGGCTTAATTGCCCGAATTCTGAATGTTATGAAGATTGGGTATGGGTTGAGATGGCAGAGATTCGGGTTGATGAGAATTAGCAATGAACCTGATTTGTTGCATGAGCTGGAGCATAGTTCCTTACATTTCTACCATCTGTCGGTTCAGATCAGCCTGCCATACAGGTTGATGGGCATTCCAAGCTGGCTGATTGACCTGATTCGGGGGCAGCTGAGTGTAAACATGACCTTGACCCATTAGTCTTTGCAGAGCATAGTTGCTAGGTCGGAAATAGGTCTGCTACCCCAGCTTTTTCCAGGAGAAGTTAGGGTGGTTCCTCCAACCCGAATTGTAAGAATTGGAGTAAGGGTTGGACCTAACATTCTCTTGTATAGCATAGACATCCACATAGGGTGAGGATGGAGAGAAAGAAAGGGAGGGATCAGAGAAACTGGGATCAAAGGCCCTAGTTTGGAACCTATTGATACAGATTTTATGCAGTTTGTAAAATACGTCGTTGTAACGCACAAAATCGATCAACTCTTAAATTTATAAACCTAGATAGGGGAGTATCTAGGGTCGTCCAAGGAGGCCAAATGTTTCCAAAATTGATTCTCTTGCTTGGAATAAAAATCTCAACTTTCTTTTTGGTATTTTTTAATATATCATTTTTTTGTTTTTGAATTAAGACAACATGTGAAATTGTGGCAGGAAAGTGATTTATACTTCAAATTCAATAAACTAGTTCTAAAGTGGCAAGTAGAACCTCTCCCTAAGCTCACTCTAGGCAAGTGGAAGCATAGAATAATTAAGGAGAGGGAGTGAAGAATGCTAAAAATAAAGCAATTAGAAATGCAAATAAGAAATTGCAAAGAAGGCAACTAGATTAATGAAAAAGTGTTTTACGAAAAGGCTTAGTAGAGGAATGCTTCTACTACTAGAAAAATTGCCAATAAGGAAAGAAAAACAAATCCTCTAGATAGATGGTGAAGTAGAGGGCTTCTTGCTCCAAGCTTGGTAGCTCCCAAGCTTGAAAAGGGTCCTCCAACTCCTTCCTTGCTGTACTCCGCCAAGGTGATGTCCTCCAAGGCAAGCCCTAAGGGGGCGTGCCCTAAGCTTCTCTCCAAGGGTAGATGTCCACCCTAGGTCCTTGTCCTTTTCTTGGCCATCCTCCTTGAAGTGGGAGGGTCCTCCTCCTTGGCGCGGCCCAAGTTGAAGAGAGTGGGGAGAAGAAGGCACCAAAAGGGCTGGTGATGTGCCCCTTTAATATCCTTCTCTACTCCTTCTTCTTGGCCGTAGGTATAGGTGGTATAGGTTGCAAAATACACTAATGGAGGATGCCCTCAAATGGTGGTAGGAAGTGGGTTTTTATAGAATAGGAAGGGGGCTAAGGTGACTCTTGGAATAGAGGGTTAAGATGGAGAGATGGAGGTGGTTGGGGATCCAATGGCCAAGGTCAATTGGCGTCAACCCAAGGGATGCTAACGGGGGTAGTTAAGGCTTTGGTGCCCTTTAGAATTGGTGACAAAATGGGCCTTCTAGAAGGCCATTAGGTGGAGCCACTTTAGGGTTCTAGAAGGGGGTATGTGGATGGCTAGGATGCATTATGTGGGTAGGTGTAGGGTGGATGAAGGGGCTAAAAGTTGGCACCAAAAGGGAGGTGGTTAGGGTTAGCTTTAGTGCCAACTTTTGGTGTGTTTTGGTGGTTAGTTGAGGGGTGAAAGGTGGTGAAGAGGTGGTGCCAAAATGAGTAGGGTAGCTAGCTTAGGTAGGGCTTAAGTTGGTGGAGCTAGCTAGGGTTAAATTGAAGGTGGTAGATGGCCAAAGAGCTGGTTGCTAACTAAGTTAAGCTAAGCTAAGCTAGCTTAGCAAGCTATGGAGTAGAGGAGGAGGTATTGGAGGTACGGTTTGAAGAGAGGAGCTGAGGAGAAGAAGTCTGGAGCTGGAACTGGAGCTGGCAGCTGCTGAAGAGGCTAGCATGGAGCTACTCTAGCTGGCTTAGCTTGCTAGTTCTTTGCTAGCTGCTAAGCCAAGCTGAAGTGTACTGGCTTCTACCATAATGAGCTGAGGTGAGCTGGGTCTGGTGCTCCCAGGGAGGATCAAGCTGGTTGAGGCAGTTAAGGTAGCTTAGCTCGACTAAGTTGAGCTAAGCTGAATCCCTGGGAGCTGGACTTGAGCTTCCTGAGCTGAGATGAGTTCTTCTTCAGCTAGCTAGAGTTGAGTGGAGCTGGATGTAGCTGGGTCTAAGCTAGGGTGAACTGCTGTCAACTTAGCTGAGCTAGCTAGAGCTCCCTGTGGACTAGTGGGAGCTGAGATGAGCTAGACTCAGCTAAGTTGAGCTGGATCTGAGCTAACTTTAGCTAGGGTGAGCTAAGATGAACTCTCTTAAGCTGCCATTCAGCTGAGATTAGCTGAATGGAGCTGGGATGAGCTAACCCTAGTTCAAGTGAGCTAGGTTCCAGCTGTGGTGAGCTGGATCAAGCTGAGTTTCAGCTAGTCTAAGCTTCTCCTTCACCATTTGCCTTCTTGAGTGCTAGGGTTTTAGGGATCTGGGTATCTGCTCATCCCTAACACTCACAAAAATATATCAAAAAGACAATAAAAAATGCAATGCATGCCTAACCTAATTTATGCTTAAATGCAGCCCAAAACCCATTTGCGGAGTAAAATCCTAAGAGCTAGGTTTGTTTTAATGCATAAAAATGATGATAAACTGGCGTTTATCACCCGTGGGGTTTCGAATAATGATGACTCACAAGTTAAGCCGCATCAAGTTGATTCACGAACTCCTATCCAGAAGGAGCTCACGATGAATGGAATTTGGAATTCTGGGATTGAGTGGATCGAGAATTGTTCAGTGAATTTCCAGCCATGCACTCCTCCATCCTTTTATTAACCAAGTCCACCTTATCTAGTTTATTACAAATCAATTCCATATCGAATGAATGAGTCGTGGACTTCATTAACATTCGATCTAGGTTGTTGGGACTAGTTAAAAGTATCCATGGAGTCATGATTTACCGAATTCTCACTCATCTCCTCTAGTAAATCATGCATGCTATCTGCATCTTTGTTGAGGAAATTTCCTCTGCATGAAGCGTCCACATGATTTCTGAGTTGCTCAATCAACCCGTTGTAGAAGATCTACACGAGCTACCATTTCAGCACCTCGTGGTGTGGACACCTCCGCAATAAGTCCTAGAATCGCTCCCAGGCAACATGAAACTGCTCCCCCAACCGCTGGGTGAAGGTAGTAATCACCCATCTCAGAGCATTGGTACATCCGACAGGGAAGAATTTCTTCAGGAAAGCCAATTTCAGATCATTCCAAGTTGCAATTGGCGTTCCTATGGTTCTGTACCAATGAGCAGCTTTATCAATAAGAGAGGGGGAAAGGGCCTCATGATCATCTTCTCTTCATTCACGTTTCGCGCATTGGTGGTCTGGAACAAAGTGATCAAGTCCTCCAAATGCTGAAACGGGTCTCCAGAGCCATGCCAATGGAAACATTTGATCATGCTTAAAACCTGGGGCTTGATTTCTACGTCTCTGACAGGAATTTGGATGTCAGGACGTTCCACGTAATTTAAAGGATCATAAAAATCCTTTAAGGGCTGAGCGCCCTGCATTCTCTAGAACCATTCTTGCATTCTTTGCATTTGTTCTAGCTGTCTTTGAAATACCTCCTGTGGATTCTGGGGCAAAGGTGGTTGATGATCGGCCATGGGATCAATTTGGCCAAAATCCAATTTACACCTCCTAGAATACTCTAGTGGTCCTTCAAATCGGGGATTCAATGACCTCCTTCCTAGCATAACTAGGAGAGGTCGGAAGGACTGGGGATAAGAATCCTACAACACAAAAAAACAAGCTTGTCTTTAAGTGGGATAGCCTAAGGATCTATAGACTCTCAGAATCCGCCTTAAGATTATAAACGATTTACTCTACTTGCATCCAGTCAATCCAACCAGTTAGAAGGAGGGACTGGGGAGAAGGTTCTTCCTTTGGCTTGCCCCTCCAGTTCCTAGTGTACCCCCCAGCCGCGGTCGTTTGACGCTACTCCCCTAGCTAGACATCAAATTGATTGGTACAAGTAGGTTAATCGTAAACAATCTCAAACTAGGCCCCGAAGAGTGAATCAGTCCTTAAGGCCAACGTCTACTTGATTTTATTTAGGCCTGGGATTGTAGTGCTTATGGAATGTGGTGGGCCCTTAAGATGGGTTGTGCCCTTAATGATCAATTGAGTATATGTAAGTGCATACACAACCAGGGTTTTTAAGCAAGATTATTTTTGATGAGTGGATTTTAAGGTTCACATCTTGCTTAAGTAGCTTTTAGGGTTTGAAATTAGGTTAATTCAATCAAGTTTCGAGGCAAACCAAATTTTCAAGCACGGGTGAAGATCTTTTTCCTTTTGAAATCAAAAGTAAAGTGGAGTGCCTGGTATTGACCTAAATTGAAAACCCTAAAGGGAGGCTACTTGGTGAGTTGATTTTCAGTTAAGTGGTGCAACCCAAACAACTCAAACAATTGGCCAATATTGTACCACTGAGTTAGGCACACAAAATGATTAACCTAGACTGATTTCTACTCTTTTATATGTTGATTTGCATGTACCGATTCCACTGATCAGAATCCGATTAAGCAGATAAAAATCAATTAGGTTAAGTGCCCTGAATGTGGGTGTATGTAGTGTGTATGTTGATTTATCCCACAAGAAATATCTTTTTATTATTTTTTTATATGAGGGTGAGATGAATGTGAGTGGAAATTCAAGCAACCAAACTAACCCTAAGATTTATTCAAACACCTAGGCTAATTGGAGTTTGAATTAATGTTGTGAGATGAAATCTTGGGAGGGGGAAGAATGGGGAGCACTTACAGTTGTCTTCAACTGCGCTTTACTATGATCTACTACCTTAAGATTCCCTATTAAGGTACTTGCAAAACAATAGATGAGAAATAAAGTAAGTTAGAAAACAATAAAGTGCGTGAAATGTGGAAAGAAAATCGAAAATCATTGCCTCCCCAGGAACGGTGCCAAAATGTTGAGAACAGAAAACTATGCGATCAAAGTTGGATTCGAAAGACTCGTTATTGTAGTTCAATTTGCGAAGAAATCCGTCAACAAATAAATTTATATCGAAACTCTAAGAATTCTGGGTTGAACATAGGGAGGCTACATCAATCTAAAATCTGTGATTATATATATATATATATTTGGGATTTTTGTTTGAAAATGAGATAATTACAATGGAAACAATAAGAGAGAGAAAGAGAGAGAGAGAACAATCACTTGATATAAAAATAATATTTTTACAACTAAAAAAAGGGAAATGATTACAACTAGAAAACGAGAAATTCTATTCTAGAAAGCGATTAAAAAGAAGGAAGAGAGATGTTATCCTCGACGAATGCTTGGAGGACGAGTTGGACGGAGTGTCGCCTGGAAGATGGAGGATGGAGCGGGAAGAAGGAGGATGAAGCAGGAAGAAGTGGGAACGAGGCAGCACATCGTTGTTGTTGCTGGATCCACTTCCGGAACAGGGGCGAGAAAATTGGATTTGGCTCTAGAATAGCATCCCAAGTGTGGGACAAGCTTTTCTTGAGCTTTAGAGAGGGAGAGAGGTGAAGGAAGGGATGAGGATTTCGTAGGGTAGGGGTCTCCTTTTATAGTTGCAAGGATAGGGGGCAATTTGGTCATTACATATTTAAAACATTAAATGAGGGGGTCTTTAGTGACATATTTAAGCATCACTAAAGGCCCCACATCACCGCAGCCTCGCTCGCACGCTCGCCTCCTTGCCTGCCATGTGCTTAACGCTCGCCCACGTCCTCAAAATCTCAGCCGTCTGATTGCGAGATCGGATGGCTCAGATCATGCCTCACCCGCTTCAGTTGCGTCGCTTGCGCGTGCGATTGGGCGTGAGGTGGTGCGTCTGATCGTGTGTGCACCCGATTGGGCTATTTGGGTCGTCCGCAATTGATCGCACGGTTCAGATTAATCACTCATGCGCTACGGATTGCGAGTCAAACGTGTACCCTGCGCTCGTGCAACGCCGCTCGACCACTGCGCTAGCGGCTCTTCTTTGTCGCGCTTACGTTTTAAGCACACATGCTCACAGCCATTGGATCATGATCCAACAGCCTAGATCTTGCCTCACTGCGCCTTCAGAAGATGAGAAGCGATGCTACGGCCAATTTAAGCGATTGTGATGGTGCCATCATGGCCGTCCATCTTCTATGACATGTAGAAGGTGCCACAGATGTTGGATTGAGCCGATTTTCACGCCGTTAGGTTGCGATCATTGATCCAAATCCATCTGTGTAGTTGGATTTGTCGTTTGATGTGTGGTGTGGCACCATCTTGGTCCTTGATCTCTAGGCTTCCTCGGACTATATCTGATGCTACGAATGTCCGATCAGGGCGATCATGGAGTCGTTGAACTCCAATCGTCACCCTGAACAGATCCATACGGTTGGATCTTCGATCCGAGGCACCAATTAAAGGCCGTCCTATCCCTGACCATAAAAGGAGACAATTAATATACAATTTATACAATTTGACCTAAATGCATGATTATGCATATTATGCAATATTTATAATGCATGGTGCTAATATAACACTAAGAACATGCATTAATAGACATTTTTGGCTATTTAGATGTATGCACAACAGCCGACCCGATCTACCATGCCAGAACGTCAACACCTGCTTGTGCTGGAACTTACCTTATGAAGACAGAGCTGATTCCTACTTCCCGTTAGCTTCTATTATTTATTCTTCAGTGGGTAGGTTTTTGCCCTCGTGTGATGACTGATAGGTTGAGAAACATCATGATTTAAGACTCCAAGATCAGATAGGTTCATTTGCGGAGAACCCAATCCCTGGGAATTCACTCAACTCCCCTTAAAACCCAGCCTGGTCATAGATGGGCTTCATTCTTCCATGCTACCTACCTGGGAATTCACTCGATCTCTTGTATGGGACCCACCACAACCTCTTTTCAGCTTGGGGTAAATTGGGGAGTCTCAATCTATAACTAAATAAACACCCTAACTTGACCTTGTGAATGAAAGAATCTCCCCTTCTGGTATTACTTGAAGTTCTCCTTAGATTATTCCTGGGATTGTTGTGAATTGGGATCCACGGGACTGGTGTTAAAATATCCAGGTTCCACTAATGCTGATGCTCCGCCTACGAAAGAAGATTCATTTAACTCCATTTCAACCCCCTCCTCACATCCTAACGTGCGAACTGGACTCAAAGCTAAACTGCCTAGCTGCCGGAATCAACCATTCCCCACCGAATGGTTTAATAGAATAGCTCTGTTATTCTTATGCTTCACTTTGGGATGGGACTGCTTCACTATAACTCCTAGAATCGTAATAAAATGCACCTTCTGCCTGGGAATCTAAGCTAACCTTACTTGTGGACTTTGGATAACCTGCAAAATCAGTGACACCCGTTGCGCTACTTCAGTGAATTTGGGTCGGACATCAGATCATACTCTGCCAGATAATTGCCTACTGCTCATAGTCTAACTACAAGTCGGGTCAGGACACTCTTTATACTTTGACATACACATTCCTACTGTCATTGGCTTCCACAGGATGTATAAACATACATTGAATATTACCTGATCGAGCAACTAGACGTTGAATCTGACCTGGCATTTCTTGCCTTGCGAACTCCCAGATTCCAACCCTAAATCTCCACTCCAATGACACTCCCTATCTCCGACTCCCTCCTTGGATCCTCAACCTCATCCCGTTGATCAACTAACCCCATTTTCTTTCAAGTCAAGTAAAGTAATCATTTCATTACCCTTGCTTGCAAGCCACCTTTACCACCTTTATGAAACCTCTTTTACTCCCCAGGCTTGTGACCCTTGCAGCGAAGCCCTTGCTTGCGTACCCCTACTGAGGACTTATAACCCCTTGCGAAAGAAATACCCTTGCTTCCTCTGCTGGTGAACTCTCAACATCTGAACTTACCACATCGAGAGCAATTGCATAACTTGAATAAAAGAACCTCACTTCTCTGGGAACCCGAACTTGAAGGGTTAGAATCAAAGCTCTTTTCAACATCCTCTGCTTTACTTTACCCTCACCCATCAGTGGATGGCCTATACCTTGGCTCAAACCTGATTATTTCACAATGGGTATGCTTCTCCCCTCTTGGGGTGTCTTGTAGGGGCTTTTTTCCTTGATGTTGATTATAGGTAAGGCTATCTTACTTATGAAATAATGAATCACACACTTCCCAGGCCGTGGAATCGACATAGACAACTTTTTGTTGAAAAATCCTCCTTTATTTTTGTATTGAAATACATATACAATCGTATGCTGTAGTGAAGGATCGCTTCTAATTTTGTTTCTGTAAATATACTCTAGTAGTAGGTTTTATCAATAATCTTTTGCAATATAGAATGATCATGGGAGGAGAGAGAAGCTCCGACGAAATTTGAATTCTCCTTTGGGCGGGAAACTCCGACGAGGATGGCCGGCCGCCTGAGGGGGCCGGACGCCCATGCCAACAGCTTTTATGGATGGGCGGTATGGTGCTCGCGGTCTTGGCACAGGAATGCACACGGTGCCCAGGTGTCTGATGGAGTTAGGACTCTGGACAGGAGGGCCTATCAAGGTGGCTGGGGCCAAAGTCGAAGGGAGGTGATTTGTTTCAGATGTCAAATTCGGGGGCACCTGGCACCGACCTGTCAGCGGCCATTGCTTTGTCTTGCTTGTGGAGGCTTTGGTCACAAGCGGGATTCTTGCCTGGCGACTCGCGGTTGTTTTGGGGGCAGGGTGTGCACTGCACCTTCGCTTCCTGGGGGTGCATCGCAGATGCCTCTTCCACCCCCCCTTCAACTCTCGGGGGGCACACTATGGATGTGGAGATTCCCCTAACCAAGGATGTTAAGGTAGCGGAGGTAGTATTGCGTGGTGCTTTGATTGGGGAAGTGATGTTGGGTACTCTTTCGCTGGACAGAGTTTGGCAATTGGTAAGATACCTTCCCTTATCAACTGATGCCTGGAAAATTGCGGTTATCTCTCCACGCGATTTGTGCTTTTTGATGTGGGTGTGGTAGATGTAGAGAAGTACTATTTTTAGACTACCAAATTGGGTGGATTGTCAGTGATCTGGCGGCTGGTATCCCCCTTTGATGGTTCTTTGCATGAGCATCCCCGTCAAAGAGCAACTTCCAGGTCTGGCTCTATTGAGATTAGAGGTCTGCCTTTGCATCTAAGGTCTAGGAAGGTGGTGGAAAATATGGTTGCCGGGTTCGCATCTGTGGCTGAGGATGCTGATATTGGTCTGACTGAAGGAGATGCCAGTGCTCTAAAAGTGAGGGTGAATGTCCTCAGGGCTGGCTCCATCCCTGATAAGCTTATTCTTAGGTGTGGGGGCAGCTCTTGGATGCTCCTATTAAACTTTCATGTGGCAAACAGGGAGGTGGAGTCAAGTCATCAACCCCCCTCTTATGCTGAGGTGCTGAAAACCAAAGCTCCTCCCTTGCAACCAAACTATGCTAGTCAGGAGGTGATGGCAGAACACACTAAAAGTATGGAATTGGTAGATGGGGTGGGGAGCTTGGGAGTTGAGGAGATGAGGACTAAAACTCTGGAGGATGTGAATGGAGTACCTCTGATCCAAGAGGTAGCTGCAGTGGTGGCTAAAGAAGGGGTGGAAGTAAATGTGATTAATGAAGCAGTGGCTGAGGACCTGAAAACTCCTACTATTGATCCTGCTGATTCTATTCTAGTGGATTCCTCTGTGAATTCCTTTGACTTGCAGAATTGCACTCCTATGGCTGATGTAGTGCACTTGAAGTCTAAGACTCCTTCTACTTCTAGGATTGGGAAACCTCCCTACAAGATGAGGCTAAGAAAGCACACTCCTACACAAAAAGTTGATGAATCTGTCATTGCAGCTGTGATGAAGGTTGGCAGAGCATCTGCAGCTAAGAAGGGGACAGACTTGACTCCCAAATGAGGATTCTTACCTGGAATGTGTGTGGGCTGCACGATCGAAGTAGGAGGGGGTCTTTGCTTAGATATCTACGAGAATGGGAGATTGATTGTGCCATCATCCAAGAGAACACATTGATAGTGAATCTGATAGGGCATGGGTGGAGATGAGAGCTGGTCTTGCAAATGACCTTGTGGTGATCAATTCCAATGGTAGATTTGGGGGAATTGCCATCTGGTGGAAGAAGCATATGCTGCGTATGGAGGAGGTTTCTGTGGCTAGGCATCTTTTGACTTGCAGATTCAAAAGAGGCTAGGTGGACAATGTTTTCTTTGTGACAGGTGTTTATGGTCCTAATGACCCTAACAGGAGGTAGGAGCTATGGAAGGATTGGAGCCTGGCTACAGATTTGGTAAATGGGGGGGTTTGGCTTGTTGGAGGGGACTTCAATTGTATTTTGATGGGGAGTGACAGACCCAATGGGGTGGTGGACAGCTCTGCCACTAGATTCCAATTGATGGTTCAGGCCTTGGGACTGTGTGAGTTCCCCTCTTCAGGTGTTGAATTCACTTGGAGGAATGATAATGGGCTCATGTCCAAGATTGACAAGTTTTTTGGCAATGCTGAGCTGATGAATCTCTTCCAGATGTCCTTTGTTTGTGGTCTTGAACATCCCTTCTCTGACCATACACCCTTAGTATGCGACAATGGTGAACAGGTGTTGGCTGGTTCCTGTTTCAAATTTAGGAAGTAATGGCTGAGGGAGCCAGGTTTCAGAGACATGTTTGCTAGTTTGTGGAGGACACAGTAGGGAGAAGGCACGGCTACTTTCAGATTGGCTTCCAAGATTGTGGCTTTGAAAGGTATGCTGACGGAATATGGGGATATTGTCTCAGTCCTCAGACATCAGAAGCGTCGAGAGGCCTTGCTAAAGATTCAAGAACTGGATACCAAGGAAGCTGTGGCTTAGCTGTCTGAGCTGGACTTTGCAGATAGAAAGAGGTGGCAGGGTGTGGTGGTTGATGAAGACCTGAAACTGGGGATGGATTGGAGGGAACGATCAAGGCAACTGTGGCTAAGTGAGGGGGATGCAAACACTAAATTCTTTCACTTGGCTGCCAGTTCTAGGAGAAGAACTAATCTGATCTCTTCAATTGTTAAAGAGGGGCAGAGAATTGCCTCCATCTTTGATATCAGAGCTGAGGCTATCAGGTATTTCAAGGAATCTTCAAGAGCTACAGGTAGGGGGAGTTGGAGGATGGCAGCTAGTGATCTACCCAAAATTACTGAGACTCAGAGATCCAGCCTAATTGAACCCATGTCTGAAGTTGAAGTCTTGAAGGCCATTAAAGATCTCAATTGTGAAGGATCACCTGGTCCTGATGGAATCCAAGTTTTCTTCTACAAAGAATTATGGGACATTGTGGGCACTAAGGTTATGGAAGTGATTAGAGAGTTTGAGAATGGCAATTTTGGCTTTGAAAGAATAAATAGATCCTATCAGTTTCTTTTACCAAAGACCCCGGGTGCTGAATCTTTTCAAGAGTTTAGACCTATTACCCTCTCTAACTCTTTGTAGTTGGTGATTGGCAAGATCCTGGCCAATAGATTGAGGCCTATTTTGCAAGATTTGATCCATCCTGCTCAATTAGCCTTCCTCCCTGGTAGATCTCTACAAGAATCATTTATCATGGCCTAAGAGATGATTTATGGTTGGCATAAGAGAAAATGCAAGGCCTTCCTTTGGAAGGTTGACTTTCGTAAAGCTTATGACTCCATCAGTTGGCCTTATCTATGGGATGTGCTCAAAAGAAGGGGCTTTCCTTCTACTTGGATCCGTTGGGTAAAAAGATGTATTACCATTGCCTCCTTCACCCCTCTGATAAATGGAAAGCCCTGTGGTTCATGGATTCAGCCCCAATGTGGTATCAGGCAAGGATGTCCCCTAGCTCCCGTGATTTTCAATTTGGCAGTTGACATCTTGGCTTGGTATGCTTGTAAGCTTGTTGAAGCTGGTCTTATTAGAGGATATTCTTTATCGTGCAAGAGTAATCTGGCTCCCATTCTTCAGTATGCAGATGATACTATTTTTTTGTTGAAGGGTCTCTGGATGAAGCATTGGCTCTACATCAGATGATTAATATTTTTGGTGAGCTCTTTGGCTTGAGGTTGAATAGGGAGAAGTCTAGTTTGGTCTGCTTTGGCTTACCTGAGGAGGAGCAAGGTGCTTTAGTAGCTATTTTGATGACTCCCCACATCAGTCTTCGTATCAGATATCTAGGGCAGCAATTGAGGTGTTCCAAGGTGAAGAAGAGTGATTGGAGCTGCCTTTTTGACAAGATTTCAGTGAAATTAGATGGATGGCATAGCAGATTCCTTTCCAAAGGTGGAAGACTTATCTTGCTCAACTCGGTGATCACCTCCATCCTTGTTTTCTAGTTTTCCATATTTAAAGCACCTAAATCCATTTGGAAAAGGTTGGATGTGATGAGGAAGAGGTTCTTTTGGAAGGGAGCTAGACATGAGGGCAGATTCTTGCAGCCACTCAAATGGGATCAAATTTGCTGTCCAAAAGAGAGGGGTGGACTTGGGATTAAATCCCTAAAACACTTTAATGATGCCTTGCTACTTAAATGGGTTGTTAAACTTTTGCAAGGAGATCTGAAGCCATGGACTATCCTGATTAGAGACAGATATGGTGCATCCAACATTGTGCTGTCTAGACTTTAGCCCAGCTATCCTTCTTTTTGGAAATCAGTGACAAGGGCATTGGCTGATCATTTCCACCTGCTGCAGCCATCACTTAGAGATGGCAAGTCCTTCAGTTTCTGGAAGGAGGGGTGGTCTGGGCTGGGTTTCTTGAAGGAGCTCTATCCAAGAGCTTTTGTTGCAGCATCTAACAAGGATGCCACTGTCAGCAGGGTCTGGTCCTACAGCAGTAGCAGCTGTAATCTGATTGATGAGGAATCCAGCAAGAGAGCTACTCGACTGTGGGAAGAAAAGAGAAGGCTAATTTCAAACCTTGAGAGCTTCAGACCTAGGCCTGGAGTGGAGGACAAATACCTTTGGGAGGGGATTTATAGTGTCCAATCTGGCTATAACAGAATGTTGAGCCTTGAAGATGGATGGAGATGCGATTCCATTGATAAGAAGATCTGGTTGTTAAAAATTCCCCTCAAGGTACAGATATTTCTCTGGCTATGTAGGAGAGATGGATTGATCACAAGTGATCTGCGACATAGAAGGTTAGGAACTGATCACCATGTCTATTTTTTGTGTGAGATGAATACTGACAATGTAAATCACCTCCTTTCTTCTTGCCTTGTCACTGATGCTATTTGGAGGACATGTCAGGAGCCATTACCAGAGTGGGATTGGTGTGAGTAGGAAGCCACATGTACACATGGCTACCACTATTTGGTGTGTATGGAAGGCAAGAAATGAGAGACTTTTTCAGGAGAGGCCAGTATGTTGTGAAAGTATTGTAAGAGAGTGCTGGTCCCTCATACACGTTTGGGGATCTCTTAATTTCTCTTACATGTTTATATAATATACTACTCCAGACTATTATCGTAAGATGATAGCTCACCTTTCTGTTTCAAAAAAATATATATATACTCTACCAGTAGATGAGATTTGATTGTCCTTAAACAAACCAAAAAAAGATGATAGACTCTTTTCTCCTGAGCATTGCTGATAAAGATTGATTTTGGTTTTATTAGATTGAAAGTGTATATATTATATTAGACCAACTTGAAAGAAGAAAGGAAATGTAAAGAAAATGTCTTTTTGGGTAGTATGGATAAAGAAGAAAAGAATGATGCGGAAAACATGACAAGCCTTTTGTACAATGGGACTGTACAATAATGGAAAAAAGGGATGTAGCGCAGCTTGGTAGCACATTTGTTTTGGGTACAAAATGTCACAGGTTCCAATCCGGTCATCCCTACCTATTACTTCTCCTATGGGTCCACCAGTAATGAGGGATTCCTGAATCGGAATTTAGATAATTGAGATTGATGAAAGTTAGGCATCCTTTATCATTAGATCATACTATATACATACAAGATATATTGTTCAGGGTACAAAAAGAATATTTGTCTTTACAATTGTGTCTTCTGTCAAAAAAAAAAGAAAGTGCTCTTATAAATACAACATCGTTAGAACGCAAGTCTCCAACACCCAATGTCGTAGGACGTACAGAGCATGATTTTATTCTTTCTTATGCTAAATCACAAGAAAATCACTTTAAAAAATGGAATTACAACTCAAATTTTACCTCCTATTTGTAGGTTCAAACAAAATGTGACTCAATTAAAAATCCAACTGATCACCATGTCTGTATTATCAATATGCAGTTACAAATAATCCTGCAAAAGTAATAGGAATTAGACCTAACATGATTCCAAATAGAAAAGCATCAATCATTTCAATGTTGTTGAGGAAATCAAAATAGATATAAGATCTATTCCTAAATATGAATCTGAATTATCCCTGAATCTCAGTGACCAAAAATGGGTATGGCAATTCACATGAATTTTGGATTCCATAGAATACTTAGAATCTTGGAAAATAGGGATTTATAGGAATTGCTTGTTCATTCCATGAATTTCAAAGTTCTATTTTGTTCAAACCAATGAATAGAGCTGAAGTGATAGTTGAAGTAGCTTTACCAATAGAAAACCAAAAGAACTAGTTATAATAAGCTTGAAAAAGCAAAATGAGATGTTTTTTTTTCTACATATGCTGATCAAACACTTACCTAAGTTTCCATTTCTCGAGATAGGATCGTAATAGACTCAAAAATACCAATTGACATAGAATTCATTCCAACTGAAAGTGATTGGTGGATCTATCATTATAGACAACACTAACAAAGATAAAATAGATAGAAAAAGAAAAAAGGAATTGATCCATTATGCCACTAACCGAT
Source organism: Thalassia testudinum (assembly GCA_037157565.1). Taxonomy (NCBI): domain Eukaryota; kingdom Viridiplantae; phylum Streptophyta; class Magnoliopsida; order Alismatales; family Hydrocharitaceae; genus Thalassia; species Thalassia testudinum. Next base: position 2,791,104 of record JAZHRO010000028.1, read on the forward strand.
TCTGCAATTCGAAATCATAGATGAATTGTGTAACTTGTGACTCTAAAGTAGACAATACCACTTCATTAACAGGGAAAGAGACTTGTAATATATTGACTAAAGAAAACCTTGCCATACTTTATGTTGATTTATTTCATCAAGCCCAACTTGCTTGCTTCAGAGACTAGCAACTCTCATTATTCCTCACTTTAAGTAGAAGTAAGTCATACCTTACCACATGTCTTTCCATATCATGAAATTATTGATGGTTTGGTCAACAAAAATAAGGAACCCTTGCTTTGGATTTCATGGAACAAAGGCTCCAGCATGAATATGGATTGTTCCCATTTTTTTTATTCTCTTTCTTTCATCAAATATTATTTACTATTGTATTATAGTACACTCATTGGACTGTACCACCAATCCATTACTTGAAATGAAAGAGAGAATGAGAGCAAACTCATTTGGAAACATGGAAAGCAATGAAGTTTATTTATTTTGCATGGAATGAAATTGTATGAATATGATACAAATTCGTTAGGAATTTTTTTATTCTATTCATATGTCTATTATTCGTATGTCTATTAGTTGGAATTGTTCTATTATAATAATAGAATAGAACTCATCGATCATACTTTCCAAAACTCATTCCTTTCTATTATGAAGTCAGTAATGGAAACCTTAGACTAATGAATTACAGAAATCAATCATCATCATAGAGAGAGAAGGAAAACAAGAACGAAGTGGATTCCTAGAAATACTGGTTTTCCAACTATACTATCAAGAAAGAAGCATATTCTATGCTATAAACAATGGACTCAAAACTGAAATTGGAACTCAACATCAGATGGATGCTTTGGTCGAAAAAGATGTATAATCTAGATTGGATTCTTGTGTTCAAAGACAAAAATGGGGGAAGAATAAAGAAATCATTTTATAATTGAAACATGCTCCTTCATTCTTACTACTTAGTTCTCTAAAAAGAAATAATTTCGGATTTGGATTCTATCTCTATCTTCCCAGAGTTCATTCTTCGGGGGGGAGGAATTTTCATTCCATCATTCCCATACTATATATTCTATTTCTGACTTGATAAGCGAATATCGTTGATTTGTGGATTTACAATGTTCTTAGAATTCAACAAAACGGAAAGCATTACATAGTGGATTGGATATAGCCATTTGCACAAGTATTTGATGATTCATATGTAAGTGCCTTTTGTACAGATCATGTATGAATCTACTATAACTATAGAATATTTCATTCTCATGAGTTACTGCATTTATCCAAGTAATCCACAAACAACGAAAATCTCTCCTTTTTCTGCCTCTATCTCTATGAGTGGAAACCAAGGCTTTCCCTTTTTGTTGAGTAATAGTTTGAGTTGGTCTCAAATGAGCCCCTTGAAAGTTTGATGCAAGTAAATGCATTTTGTTTCGACGTCTTCGAGCTATATATCCTCGTTTCACTCTAATCATGGAATCCAAGTACACTTTTATGAATAAGGAATGGATTTCCATTCTTTTATTCAGACATTCTTGCTTGTGCTTTCTCCCTATCAATTCTTACTTAACAAGCTGATCATGATGCCTTCTAAGCTCCGATGGGGTCGGTAGGAGACAGCTTCTTCCTAACCATCGAAAGAGCAAGGCAAGCTAGGCAAGGCATGGAGAATCAGGGAAGAGAGAAGGTAAGAAAAGTATACGGAGTTCACCACTTGAATCCAGCATACCCCATATATATAGAGTGACCTTGTTAACCAGATATACCCTAGTATATATGGGGTGAACTGCTTTGAGCCAACCCCCAACTCCAGATTCAAACTCCAACCCTAAATCTCCATCCAATTGGATTCCCCCATGTGCGACTGAAATAGGTAGCTCCTCTTGACCAAATCTTGCCTCATTCCTCACCAGGGTCTCTATATGGGGTTCCTCGATTGATAACTAATACATATACTCCTGTTTCTCTTGAGGTTGTGTTGATCGCTCTGAATCAGATTTTAAAATCGATGTGTTGTAGTATAGATTGAATCAGCACGAAAAACAAATAGAATTTATACTCGAATGGAAGTCCAAGGTCATTCACTGGGAGCAAAGAGGAATTCATTTGTTAACCTCAATTAACAATGCAAATAAGCATAATTAATTACTCAAAAACTAATAATCAATGTAGCACATGAGTACATCAGGAATCTATTGAGGCAAAAAGTCATCTAAAACAAAATAATGGTGATTTAAATCACCAATTATTACCTTAGATGCACATATAATAATTACTTAATCATCTAAATAAATGAACAATTTAACCATGCAAATCTTTAGTGCATAGTGCACTTTATCAGATGACTTAAGTTAGCCCTACTACAGTGCCAAGAGGGCACTGTACTTCTTCCTCTTCTCTTTTTTCTCTCCTGCTTTGATTCTTCCTTCTTTCTTTCTCTTCTAGCAAGGCCTTCTTCCTTCTCCTCTTGGCTTTCCTTCTTCACGCACAGTGGGAGGTAATCCCTCCTGCGGCTAAGTGTCAACTGACTCTCAAGAGAGCAAAACCCCCCTGCCCCACACTCTATCTCCTTTCTCTCTCTAGGTTTTCTCTTCCTCTCCTTCCCAAGGCCACAGTACCGGGTAATCGGATATTCGGGTAGAGCACACCCGGGACCAAGGCTTTATGCATGGATCACAACCAAGGTGTGCTTAGCTTAGGTGGGTATATGGGTCAGACCAATGCCAGGCCCGTGTGAGCAGGTGTCACGTGCGAGGCAGTGTCGGGTGAGAGGGGACCTCACCCCCGTGTGTCGAGGTGATATGCCTACAACACAAAATCAACTTATGCGTGCACGTTGCTTCATGTGCTTCCAAGGTAGGACTAAATGTCCCACCTTCCTTTTTGCATAGAACAGTTGCTACAGTGGAAAGGCGTCTGATACGGATTTTATGCGATTTGTAAAATACATCGTTGTAACATGCAAAACTGATCAACTCTTAAATTTATAAACCTAGATAGTGGGGTATCTAGGGTCGTCAAAGGAGGCAATATGTTTGCAAAATTAATTCTTTTGCTTACAAAATAGATCTCAACTTTCTTTTTGGTCTTTTCAATTATATCATTCTTTAGGGTTTTGAAATAACGAGAGAAAACACGAGTTGTTGGCGAAAAAGTAAATAACAACTATATTACTAAGCTAACACCTAAGTGACAAGTAATTCTTTTTCCTAAGCTCACTCTAGGAACATGGAGGCCTAGAGTAATTAGGGAGAGGGAGTGAAGAGTGCTAGAATCACAGCAATCAAAATGCAACTAAAAGAAATTGCAAAGAAGGCGACTAGATTAATGAGAAAGTGTTTTACAAAAAAACCTAGTAGATGAATGGTTCTACTACTAGAGAATTGCAATAAATAAAATAAAACACAAATCATCTAGATAGATGGTGAAGAAGAGGGCTTCTTGCTCCAAGCTTGGTATCTCCCGAGCTTGAAAAGAGTCCTCCAACTTCTTCCTTGCTATGCTCTGCCAAGGTGATGTCCTCCAAAACAAGCCCTAAGGGGAAGCTTTTCTCCAAGGGTGGACGTATACCCTAGGTCCTTCTCCTTTGCCTGGCCATCCTCCTTGAAGTAGAAAAGTCCTCCTTCGCGTGGCCCAAGTTGAAGAGAGTGGGGAGAAGAAGTCACCAAAGGGGTTGGTGATGTGCCCCTTTAATCTTCTTCTCTACTCCTTCTTCTTGGTCGTAGGTGTAGGTGGGTATAGGTAGAAAAATGCAATAATGGTGGATGATGAAAATGTGGGAAGTTAGGTGGGTATATATAGTGTAGGAAGGGGGGCATAGGTGGCTCTTGGAATGGATGACTAGGATAGGATATGGGGGGTAGTTGGGGATCCTAGGGCTAAGGATAAGTGGCGCCACCTAAGGGGTGCTAAGGGGGGTAGTTAAGGCTTTGGTGCCCTTTAGAATTAGCGCCAAAATGGGCCTTCTAGAAAGCCATTAGGTGGAGCCACCTTAGGGTTCTAGAATGGGGGTATGTGGATGGCTAGGATGGGTTATGTGGGTAGGTGTAGGGTGGATAAAGGGGATGAAAGTTGGCGCTAAAAGGGAGGTGGTTAGGGTTAGTTTTGGCACCAACTTTTGGTGTCTTTTGGTGGTTAGTTGAGGGGTGAAAGGTGGTGAAGAGGTGGCACCAAAATGAGTATGATAGCTAGCTTAGGTAGGGCTTAAGTTGGTGGAGCTAGCTAGGGATGAGTTGAAGGTGGTGGATGGCCAAGGAGCTGGTTGCTAGCTAAGCTAAGCTAGCTTATCTAGCTATGGAGTAGAGGAGGAGGTATTGGAGCTAGGGTTTGAAGAGAGGAGCTTAGGAGAAGTCTGGAGCTGGAACTAGAGCTGGCAGGTGCTGAAGAGGCTGGCATGGAGCTACTCTAGCTGGCTTAGCTTGCTAGTTCTTTGCTAGCTGCTAAGCCAAGCTAAAGTGAGCTGGCTTCTACCATGATGAGCTGAGGTGAGCTGGATCTGGTGCTCCTGGGGAGGATCAAGCTGGTTGAGGTTGCTATGGTAGCTTAGCTCAACTAAGTTGAGCTAAGCTACCATAGCTGCCTCAACCAGCTTGATCCTCCCCAGGAGCACCAGATCCAGCTCAAAAGTTGAGCTAAGCTACCATAGCTGCCTCAACCAGCTTGATCCTCCCCAGGAGCACCAGATCCAGCTCACCTTAGCTCATCATGGTAGAAGCCAGCTCACTTTAGCTTGGCTTAGCTGAGTCCCTGGGAGCTGGACTTGAGCTTCCTGAGCTGGGATGAGTTCTTCTTCAGTTGGCTAGAGTTGACTGGAGCTGGATGTAGCTGGATCGGAGTTGGGGTGAACTCTAGTCTACTCAGCTGAGCTAGCTAGAGCTCCCTGTGGACTTGTGGGAGCTAAAATGACCTAGACTCAACTTGGTTGAGCTGGATCTAAGCTGACTTGAGCTAGGGTGAGCTAAAATGAACTCTCTTGAGCTGCCATTCAGCTGAGATTAGCTGAATGGAGCTGGGATGAGCTAACCCTAGTTCAAGTGAGCTAGGTTCCAGCTGTGGTGAGCTGGATCAAGTTGAGTTCCAACTAGTCTGAGCTTCTCCTTCACCATTTGCCTTCTTGAGTGCTAGGGTTTTAGGGATCTGTATATCTGTTCATCCCTAACACTCACAAAAACATATCAAAAAGACAATAGAAAATGCAATGCATGCCTAACCTAATTTATGCCTAAATGTAGCCTAAAAACCCATTTGCGGAGTAAAATCCTAAGAGCTAGTTTTGTTTTAATGCATAAGAATGATGATAAACTGGCATTTATCAGCGTCCTTGATTAGTGTCTGAAGGGTCATTGAAACTTCCCAATTGACCACTTGGGAGTGTTCTTTGGGTGACTTCGCACAACCTAGAAGTGGAGCCTGGGATGTGTGCGGTCTCGAGATCGAAGAACACGTCGATCGTTAATGGTGGCGAAAGCTGTGAATGGTGAGACCTAAAAAACATAAATATGGCCTTACACCCAAGTTAAACTAGCTTATGACCTTCATTGAAGGACATGGAGTGTGTTGACGGTTGTTTCGTGGTGTGTGGAGGTGTGTGGTGGTCGGTTGGAGTCGGGGAAGGAAGTCGATGATGGGTGTGTTTGGGGGGAGTGTTGGGTGCGTGAATGGAAAGGTAATGAGAGGGCTTTTGTGTGGGAAGGCAAGGCGAAGCTTGTAAGGTGGTTGAAGAGGTGTATGGAGCAGTGTAGCGATAGAGGTGCCTCACCAGAAGAGCAGTCAGAGATGGTGAAGATGATGGTGAACGGCGGCGTCGAGGGTTGAAACTAGGATAGGAATAGGGGAATCTAACCTAAAGGTGGAGAGGAACTAATCTAACCTAATCTAATCAGATGAAAGGGGGGGAATCCCTTTACTAGTGGTACGCTAGACTTGTAGAAGATGAAGGCTCCGATGAGTGGGACGACGAGGAAGATGTCGGTAGGGGTGTCAACAGGTACAGCATGATGCGGAAGAGAGAGGGAAGGATAAATACATTGTTGGTATTGCAAACAGACAAAGAATGGAGTTAGAGGAGTTCGTCGGATGTCGAGGAGCTTTGGTCGGATGAGGAGAGACGAAATGAAAGGGGAATCCGACCGAATTCAAGCGTGAGGAACTTGGCCTCATCTGGGGATTCTTTTATAGGCCTCTGGAAGTTGAATTGAGCTTGGGAAGCAAGCTTTCCAAGCTAGGAAAGCTCACCGAAGTTGGAAACCTAAAGATATCTGAATCTCTCATGTGTTCGCATGAGAGATGGGAAGGTTGTAGGGCTTAGGATCTGGCTCAAAAGGAAGGGAACTCCTTGACGAACTTCCCTTTCAAATCTGAGAGGGTTTCGTTAAGGAATCAAGGAGAAAATGCCAAATCAAGCTCGCCGAAGTTGTAGGATTAGGATTCCATGGTGGTAGGGACATATTTGTAAAGAAGACGACAAAGTTGGGGGGATATTTGTAAGAAATTCAAAAGTAGGGGCATGAGTGTGAGATAAAAGATTCAAACATGACCAAATTGCGAACTAGGTAAAGACAATCTCAGATTGGGCCCAAATCTTGGTACAAACCTAATTTGGACCTAATGAATTCAATGGTGAAGTTAGATTTAGGCTTTTACTTACTTTGATTGGGTAATTTACATAATTACCCAAATTAGGGCAAATGTCTGTATGAGACTTTATTTTGGGTCAAGATGGGTTCTGATGGTCAAACTGAAGGTACCAAATCCTAGAGAATATTTTTATATGAATTTTATAGGGTTAAGGTGAATTTTATCCTGACCAAAACCTCAGTTAATTAAGCAGGTCTATTTTTAAGGTTTCAGATGTCATAATTTTCAAAACACGTGAAAACCCTTTTCTCTCTTCATTAACCCACTTGTTGGACATTTAAGATCATTTGACCCTTAATTAACCCCTTAGAAAACCCTTGATTGTACTGCAATTGAGATATACTCTTAAAACTGTAGTTTTACCCTTGTTTTCTTGTCTTTCTCTCAGAATGATTATGTAATGAATTAGGGCTCTCTGGCAGTTATGTAGGAGCATTCATTCCTTGATTATGACTAAATAAAGTTAGATATGGCTTATGTTGATGTTATCATCAGGTTGTGTGGGGCTTTTTTGAGGAATAATCAGTTCAGAGCAGAATGAGTAAAGTAAAGTAAAGTAAAGAGTCGGGAAGCCTGCTTGTGGGGATTATGCGGATCTTGCCCCCTCATCCCAATGGTAAGCTTGGGGGTAGGATTGCTTCCCAACTAGTAGGGTGAGAATTCTAGGGGTTAAGGTAAAATCGTTCGAGTGGGAGATGTGTTCTAGCTCTCCCGAACTCTGTAGGACAGTGGAGCTCTTCGGATTGATTGATTGACTGGGCAAACAAGCGGTATGAGACTCATATCTTTTCTTTCATGTAGCTTGGCAAGGAAATTGTTAGTCATGGAGGATCCTTTACATGTCAGACCTATTGCTCATGCAATTTTGCCCCCTTTTTTTTTGTCTAAGTAAATAGAAGTGAAGGGCCTTGGTCCACATTTTGTCACATATTAAAAATGGGTCGGAGGTCAGGTTTGCATATTTAGCCTTTCCGATACTTGTATTTGCCGTACTACATGAATTAGGAATAGAGAATCTCTATCAAGTCAAGGCCTGACTATTGGAATTAGAATAATGGTATCCATTATTATTAGATTTGATACTTATTGTAGCAGGTCGGTCATGTTGGCGAATTAGATGGATGAGGATACATAAATGGAAAGAGAAGGATTCAAACCCTCGGTAAACAAAAGCCAACATACATAGTAGTTCCAATGCTACACCTTATTTCCCTTCCAACCACTCGGCCATCTTTCCAGCATAATTTGATTATTTACCAGAAATCACTCGCAGTAAATAGCGAGTCATTCCTATTCTTGTAGTATAGGTGCAACCGATCAATCCATTCGAATCGAAATGAAAAATGGAAATATTCAAATAAAAAAAGAACAAGAGGGGTGCCATTGTTGTTTCACAAAAAAAGGATATCCATTCATGTTTATCAAGATCAACGGATCATCTTTGTTTGTTCTGACATTTATACCGAATCCAATCAATGGCTGGGAATAAATCCACTGAAGAATACATACTTTATACTACGATTTCATTTAGACATTATTTCTCTAGGAATAAAAATGGATGAAATTATCCGAACTTTTCTATAGGAAAATAAAGTTCTTCATTCTTTAACTTAGATCAAATAGTCAGACTTTCGTTCATTGGTATACTACTGAAATTGGATCCAATCCAATGAAATCAAAATATTTCTGATCTCTTCCTCCTAAAAGCCATTTTAGTGTCAAGTTTACTAAAAAAAGTTTGAGAATGAATTCACTTTTATGCTATTTTGTACTCTAGAATGAATTACTACCCTTTGTTTGTGAGATCATTCTCCCCCAGGGGGAAATTAGAAGAATTATAGAATGGATTGTGAATTATGCTTAGATCTTGGAGAAATGGAAATTGGATTGATCAGAATTACCCTTTTGCTTTAAGTCAACGCCAATATCATATTATGAATAATTCTAACAACTTCAAGAGAAAAAGAGGAATTTACCTATAAAAAGCCAAGAAAGAGATGGAGATTTTGGTTTGGTTTTTTTAGAAATACCCTTACTCTTACAAGAAAGATACATGATTCAAGATAGAAAGAAAATATTATGGAAATAAAGGTACGCTTGTGGAAGGTGAAGTTCGGAGATGGAACAATTCCTTCTACGTGTATCCTCGATTCATGCAACCTTAGATGCTTCAATTGTCAATTTGAGTATTAAGAAAGCCTATGGGGTATTGTGGGCTAAATCCCACTTAACTAGTACCAATAGGCAGCATAGGGGAAGAAGCACTACACTCAGGAATCCACTGCTAATTAGTGGAACACTTTGTTCTAAATGACCTCCCCTTCCTTATCAGTATCGGGATGAACAACAATGGTTGGGACAACAAGCATCTAGCTCGTTTGTACTTTGTTTGGATACCCGTATAGCCAAGATCGTTGAAGTGACGAATTCCTAGAAACAGAGGTGCTGAGGACAAAGAAATGGTTGGAGTTACTAATTAATAGGATTGGTATTAATAAAAAACAAAAGCCCTTGCAGGAAGGTTGGCTAGAAATGGATTGTACAAATACTAGTCCCTGCCAATTCATAATGAGAAGATGGAAATTTGGATTTCCTAGATTATTCACCTTAGAGTACCATGCACAGAAGGGAGTCGTCGTATGAGATGAAAATATCACGTACGGTTCTAGAATGGAGATTCTTTGAATAGAATAGAATGAACATAAATAAAGTAGTCACAGATGTTGGCTAAATCCGAAGGAAATTGGAAGCTTTACAGAATGATTATGAAGCTACGCGACTAGAAATGGATCCTTATGATTGAAGTATATACTCTATAACATAGGACTTCTACACACAAGCAACGGAGAACATACAAAGGCATTGGAATATGATTTCCAGGCACTAAAACGAAACCCCTTCTGACCACAAGCTTTTCATAATATGGCCATGATCTGTCATTACGTGCGACTATCTCCATTATAGAAAAAAGGAAAAAAGATCAAATGGACTAGTAAATACTAGACAGAAATAGGCTTTAGGGTGCGAGTCGTAGTCAGGGTGTAAAAGAGCTTGTTCGCTCATTGCACTCTAATTCCCTCTGTTTCACTCTACTCATCTAATAGAAGCTTATAATGCTTGGGTTGGCAGTTTGGGTAATAGTATGAAAACTAATATCAGCTTATTACACACTACTATTAGGGTAGTCTCAGACCCCTTGCTTGACTGCTTCAGACTTGACTCTAGAACTTCACTACTCTAAAAACCCGCTGGTGAACTAGTAGAAACTACTTCTTCCTTTGAACTTACCACACCGAGCCAGGGGAATTCGCTATTTACTTAAAACCTGAATCCATTACCTAACCAGATTGATTTATCTTCCCTTAGCCTTAGAAGTGGATGACCTGAATGAACCCTCCTCCTCTGAACTCACTGAAGACTTTGAGGTGGTTTATTATTGCACCAACCCTTAATTACCTAACTCATTCCTCTCCTCTTGCCCCTGCGACTAGGAAATCAAATTCTACTTTAAAGGAATTTGACCTCAATTCTACAAAAACCCAGCTTCTGTGTACTACTTTAGAGTAATGGAAAGTCATCTGAGTACTCTCTTCAGAGCTACGACGAGGGCGCTCTTAAGAATCTGATTATATATCCGTGCACCCTGTGCATTTTAGTTACCTCGCCAAAGAAGCACATGCCCCGCGAACAACCTCGTCTCTTGAACTATTAAACACTCTAACTCGACGGAACTTCCTTCGGTTAGTAGGGGAATCTTTAGCTTGAGTGGAGTTATTCCCTTTGCTTGCTAATGGAAAGTAATCTCCCCGACACTAAACTCACTTGGGGTAATCCCCAATTTTTTAGAACTCTGGCCTGGTCAAATCATGATACCTGAATCTTCCGTCCATCTCAGATTCATTACTGATTGACTACGAATCTTTACTTAACCAACCAGAAAACCTTTAAACAAACCCATTCCCTTCCGACAGGATGTTCAAAGTAAGGACAGTGATCACAAAAATATGCGGTTTTATAAATGGAGATTTTAATGTTGTTGCAACGTGCAAATCCGCTTTTGCTTTTAAAATTTATAACCTAGATAGTGGGGTATCTAGGGTCATCCAAGGAGGCCAAATTGTTTGCAAATCAAATCCCCTGCTTGGAAAATGGAAATCAACTTCCCTTTTGGTATTTTAAATATATAATTTTTTTTTTATTTTGAAATAATGGAACACTTGAATTTTACTGGCAGAAAAGACTAACACCTATAATTACTAAGCTAACACCTAGGTGATAATTAATTCCTCTCCCTAAGCTCACTCTAGGCATGTGGAGGCCTAGAGTAATTAGGGTGAGGGAGTTAAAAGTGCTAGAAAATAGAGCAATTAAATGCGACAAAGATTGCAAAGAAGGCAACTTTAAATTAGGATTCAAAAAAATGTTTTACAGAAAACCCTAAGAGAGGAAAGCTTTTCCTACAACTATCATGGTACAAAAGTAAAAGAAAACTAATGGTCCTGATGATGATGGTGGTGAAGAAGAGGTGGAGGCCTCTTGCTCCAAGCCTAATAGCTTTTGGACTTGAAAAGAAGATCTCCAACTCCTTCCTTCTACAGCTCTGCCAGAATGATGACCTCCAAGGCAAGCCCTAGGGGGGCATGCCCTGAACCTCTCCTCAAGGGTGGACGTCCACCCTAAGTGCTTCTTCCTTGTCTGGCCATCACCCTTGATGAAGAATTTGTCCTCCTCCTTGGCGTGGCACAAGGGAAAGGAATGAGAAGAAGGCACCAAGGGGGCAGGTGATGTGCCCCCTTAATCTTCTTCTTTCTTCCTTCTCCTTGGTCGTGGGCTATGGTGGATGTAAGGTAGAATTAGACTAAATGGAGGATGGGAATTATGTGATAAGATGGCTTTCTCTTTTGAATTATGTTATTAGATGATTTGTCATTTTAGTAACAAAGTGGTGGAAAATCGCTTAACAAAAAAATTACAATAAAAATTAAACCACTCACAGAAGAGCAGGTCATATCCACAGGGAGGCAATGACATATTTAAACTCGCACCAGCTAAAAACATATGTTCATGGTTAGTTTCGTCTAGGAATCGAGCCAAATATGCCTTCAGATTAAGTAAACATCAAGAGAACATGCTGAAATGGCATTTATGAGAAAGAGGGAGGTCACTTGCATAAATTAGCCATAATATTTAATTAATAAATTGAAAATAAAAGAGTGGGAATGGCATGTAAATGTAAATATTAATTCGATAAGAAACAGAGCATGTGCTCCCTTTGTGCGTGCGCGATGAGGAGGCCGCGGTCGGGTGTGCAGAGCTCGGAGGTGGTTGGCCACGACGAGGGCTACGCGTGGGCGGTGACGGCATGTTGAACGGCCGTCGGTGGTCTCGCCAGCTTCGAGGAAGGTCGGCAATGGTGGCGGTGGCTCGCCTGCACGGGCGGGCTGCTGTCGGCCTTCAAAGGGTATGGCCAAGTTTCTAAGGTCGAGGCGAGTTCATTGATGTTGGTGGCATGAAGCTCCGAGGTTAGATGAGGCAGCTGCACGGAGGAGGACTATGATAACTTTGGGTTCTGTTCGATCTATTGGAGGAGAAGACGAAGAAGAAGAGGACGGGCGAGTGCACAGGCGGCAACGCCGGCTAGAGTAGTGCATGCTCTATGTGCGCTGCTGGTAGCACACTCCTGCTGCGGTGGAGGTGCATTGCACGTGGGGAGGTGCTGTGAGTGGCAGGCGCACGTGGAGGTTGTGGACTAGGCACACGCAGGCTGGTGGAGTGCAGGTGCGTGGTGTGATCTGCTGAAGGTGGCGCGCTGTTGCTGTTGGAGATGAGAGAGCGGAGACTGGAAGCATGCACTGCTGGCCATGCATGGAAGGGGAAACGTGGGTGTGCTGCGAGGGGGCATGTACTGAGGTGTGTGCAAGCGACTGCTGCTCGTGCGGAGGTGCAGCGAAGGAGATGTCATGATCCATGCGGGTGGAATGACTCTACTGCGGTTGGTGGAGTTGCTACAAGGAGGATGCAGGCGATGCTAGTGGTGTGCGTAATGCGCGGGAGTTGTGCATGCGTATGGCTATGCGTGGCATGCATGTAGCAATGACCTGGTGTTGAACGTGTTTTGCGAATCGCTACGCTTACGAGACTGGTTTTTGGAAAACCTGTCGTTGTAGTTCAAAAAGCGAAGAACTCGTGTTCAACAAATAAAATTTATATCGAAAAGAATTCCGGGTCGAACACAGGGAGGCTACGTTGATCTATATTCGCAATTATATTTTTTTAGGATTTTTTTTATAAGCAGGGCGATATAATTACAATGGAGCTATCAAACTATGAGAGAGAGAGAGAGAAAGAGAACATGCATTCAATATTTCAATTGTTTATAAAAGTTACACTAGAAAGCGAAAAATCAATTACACTATAAAGTAGGAAAATTCTACACTAGAAAAGCTGTAAATAAGAATGGGAGAGGGAAGTTATCCTCCTCGACGATTGCTTGGAGGACGAGCCGGACGGGACGACGCCTGGATGAAGGAGGACGAAGCAGGACGAAGGAGGACGAAGCAGAAGAACGGGAACGAAGCAGCACGCCGTCGTCGTCGCGGGATCCACTTCCGAAGGGGAACGAAAATTGGACTTTATCTCGCAAGAAACATCCCGGGTGTGGGACAAGCTTCTTTTGAGCTTTGGAGGGGTAGAGAGGAGAAAGAAGGGATGATAATTTCATATGGAGGGGGTCTCCTTTTATAATTGCAAGGAGTGGGGGAAAAATGGACATTACAACTTCAAAATAATAAAAGAGGGGTCTTTAGTGACGGATAAATCCATCACTAAAGCCCCGACATGGGCGTAGCCTCCACGCCCACGCACGCCTCCTCGGCTGCCCGCTCCTCAACGTCCACGCACGTCCAGTGTTTTTCAGCCGTCCGATCGCGAGATCGGACGGCTTAAAATGTGTCCGCGCTCACGCGCTCCGCGCCCCCAGCACGTCTGATTGCGAGTCCGATTGCGCGTCCAATTGCACGTCGACGCTATCAGGCGCGCACGGCCATCCGATCTTCATCTGACGCTCCACTCGCCTCAATTGATCGCGCCCTCCAGCACCTCGCCGCGAATCGAACCCGCGCCCCATGCTCGCGATAGCGCGCTCGACCACTACGCCATGGGGCACGGATGGTCGAGCGGGCGTTTTTAAATGCGAGTGCCCATAGCCATTGGATTAAGATCCAACGGTGGAGAGAGATCGGGCGTGGGGCCTTCACAAGATGAAGCGGTCGCTTGGGCGGCTGAGATGGCACCACGTGGCGCTATCTTGGTCGTCCATCTTCTGGAAGTTGTAGATGGTGCCATGGATGTCGGATTGACTCAATTTTTGTGTCGTTGGGCTGCGATCGTCGATCCGAATTCATCCGTGCGGTCGGATTTATCATCTGAAGTGCGGATTTACACCATCCTGGCCCTTGATCTTCTAGGGTTCCCGGGTCACTATCTGATGCTATGGATGCCTGATTAGGGCGATCTTGGAGTCGTTGAACTCCAATCGTCGCCCTGATCACATCCATACGGTTGGACCTTTGATCCGAGGACCTGATAAAATATTTACCCTGTCCAAGCACATAAAAGGAGACAATTAACCTCCATTTTATTCAAACTATTCTAAATGCAAGATGATGCATGTAATGCAATATTTATATCATGAAATGCAATCCTATGCTTAAGAACATGCATAAATAGACATCTTAAGTAGTGTAAATGTGTTTACATCATACCCACATGCCTATCTTTTGCTAGTCCCTGGCAAAAACTATATGCTATTTATAAAAGAATTAGGTTAGATTACTTGGACTTGAGTTATTTTTCAATCAATAAGAAATTGTCTACTTAGGAACTGAACTTTCAAAGACACAACAGTGCCCGAGTATCAGCCAAAATGCAGACCGCTTCAAGCCCTCGCCTTATTAAAAGAAAAATTTCTTTTTCTCTTTTTCCCTTTTCTAATTTTTTTTTTTGATTTTCAAATTTTCAGGTTTAAGAGTGGCTTTCTACGGCCATTCAACTCACCCAAAATTTGATGAGAACCCTAAGCTTTAAGCATCTTATTGTGATTGTGATAGACTCGTTGACCAGCAATTAGAACGGACTTCGGATTTCTATGCCTCTAGGTGACCTCAAAAAGACTTTTGCCTAAAGGTGTATCTTTACAACCGATAAGCTTTCTCCCTACTTTTATTTTTTACGGGGTCAACACAAGGGTGAATCCAGTGTATATCTCCCCGATTTATTCTACTTCTCCGCTTCATCCTAAGTGTTTTGGGAATTTTTAGTGCATTTTCTGAGCTGGGTTCTGGACAACCGGTCGATGAGCTGTTACCACCGACAACTTGCCAGCCATACTCGTGCGGCGAAGTGTTGCTTATTTCTTTTTGTGCTTTTCTCCTTTTTTTTTTTTTTTAAAGTAGGTGGCTTCCCTAGTCTAAGATTTACCTAAAGGCAGTAAACTAAGAAAGGTCCAGTGACTGGGCTCTGGACAACCTACCTATGGGCTGTTACCCACGATAACTTGCCAGCCATATCACCCTAGAAGGTTCATTAGCTACCCAATTTCCATTAAAATCGCCGAACAATGAGTCAGTGCAAAGAAAGTGTGTAGATGCTTAAGACTTAAAATTTCCTCAAATCAGAGGGTGGGTTGATAAGTCGTGTACTTATCACCCAAACTTATTTACTCCAATTACGAAAGAATTAAGATGGAGAGGACTCAAAAACAAATCAACATTTTAGTGGATACACAGGCTAATTAAGTCCAAAGACCTGAGGGGTCTTTGTACTTAGATCCTAATGTAAAATTTCCTACGATTGAAAAGTCCTAATGTCCAACTAATCCTTCCTAATATTTTTTTTTATTTTTTTTAAATAAGAAGAGAGACAATTTACATGGATTTCACAAGGCTGACCAAATAATTCAAGAATGAATCCACCCCCCCATGCCTAGCTGATGCAATGTCCTCATTGAAAAAGAGACATGAAAGAAAGGGTAGAATATGAAAGATGTCACTTGGATATGAAGCTCGTATTAGCCTTGTGTCATATGTACAACTACTGAGTTTAATGCCGTCAGCTAGGCGAAGTTCAGCCAAAGAAGTCACAGAATGGCTAGAGCAACAGAGTCTGAGACGGGTTCTGGAAGATTACGGTCAACAACAGGCTTCAAACGTTGACCGTTGACTTTAAAGGTGTTACCCGTCTTTGGGTCAAAAATCTGAATGGCACCATTAGGAAAAATCTGATTAATTATGAATGGGCCATTCCATTTAGATCTAAGTTTACCAGGAAAGAGCTTAAGTTTAGAATCAAATAACCAGACCTTCTGGTTTGGCTCAAAGCTCTTGCGGGAAATCAATTGATCACGTAGAGCTTTTGTCCGAGCCTTGTAGATCTTGTCATTCTCATAAGCATCATTTCTAAGCTCCTCCAACTCAGATAGTTGGAGTTTCCTGGTCTTTCTAGCTAGATTCAGATCTAAATTGCATTGTTTGATTGCCCAGAATGCCCTGTGTTCAATCTCTACGGGTAGATGGCATGCCTTTCCATACACCAAATGGAATGGAGACATGCTGATGGGCATTTTATACACCGTACGGTCGGCCCAAAGAGCGTCCTCAAGCTTTTGAGTCCAATCCTTGTGATCAGGCCTAACCATTTTTTGTAGAATGTTCACGATCTCTCGATTGGAGATCTCGGCTTGTCCATTCATTTGGGGATGGTAAGGTGTGGAAATTTGATGATTAACCCCGTATTTGGCCAATAAATTCTAGAATTGGGCATTAGTAAAATGAGTGCCACCATCACTGATGATAGCCCTTGGAATCCCAAACCTACTGAAGATATTTTTCTTGACAAAATTGATGACCACCTTGTAGTCATTGGTTCAGGTGGGAATTGCCTCAATCCATTTTGACACATAATCAACAGCAACAAGAATGTACTGATGTCCAAATGAAGGGATAAAGGGTCCCATGAAATCGATGCCCCAAACATCGAAAATTTCTACAGGAAGAATAGTGTTTAGGGGCATCATGTCTCTCTTAGTTATGTTCCCAAGTGACTGACATCGAGAACATGACCTTGAGAAGTCCTGGGCATCATTGAATAAAGACGGCTAATAGAAGCCAGATTGTAAGATTTTTGCAGCCGTCTTTCTCCCGGAGAAATGTCCACCACACCCAGATGCATGGCAGAACTCGAGTATACTGTTAAATTCATTCTCCGGTATGCATCGGTGAATAATCTAATCAGAGCCGATGCGATACAGTTCAGGGTCCTCCCAAAAGTAGTATTTGGCCTCAGATTTGAGTCTATCTCGTTGTTGCTTGCTCCAATCCTGGGGGATTTTACCAACGGCCAAATAGTTAACAATGTCAGCAAACCATGGGGAGTGGACACCTAAAACTGTAAGAATGGTTTCGTCCGGAAAAGTGTCAGCAATCGGAATGTCCGGACAAGAAGAATCACCTAGGAGTCTCGACAAATGATCCGCTACCACATTTTGTACCGCGGCTTTATCCTTGATTTGAAGATAAAATTCTTGAAGAAGAAGAATCCAATGAATAAGCTGGGGTTTAGCATCCTTTTTAGCCAAGAGATGTCTCAAGGCCGAGTGGTCGGTATAAACAATAACATGAGACCCCAAGAGATAAGCCCTGAATTTTTCCAAAGCAAATACTACATCTAGTAATTCCTTTTTTGTAACAGTGTAATTCCTCTGGGCTTCATCCAGAGTTTTACTAGCGTAGTAAATGACAGAGGGCTTTCGGTCAATTTTCTGAACCAGAATAGCCCCGATCGCATAATCAGAAGCGTCGGTCATGATCTCAAATGGGGCTGTCCTAATTGGTGCTTGCAAAATTGGAGCACAGGTGACTGCCGTTTTCAGAAAATCAAATGCCTTTCGGCATGATTCGTCAAAAACGAACGACGTTTCTTTGGCAAGAAGATTGCTCAAAGGACGAGCAACCTTCGAGAAATCCTTGATGAATCTTCGATAAAATCCCACATGGCCAAGAAATGATCTGATTTGTTTAACAGATGTGGGATGAGGAAGTTTAGTGATAGCATCAACCTTAGCTTTGTCCACTTCAATTCCCCGTTCAGAGATTACATGACCCAAAACGATGCCTTCTTGGGTCATAAAATGACTCTTTTCCCAGCTAAGGACCAGTCGTGTCTTGATACATCGCTTAAGAATCATTTCTAAATTAGCCAAACAAGAGTCAAATAATTCTCCGAAAATAGAGAAATCATCCATGAAGACTTCCATAAACTCTCCCACCATGTCGGAAAATATGGCCAGCATACACCTTTAAAAAGTTTCAAGTGCATTGCATAACCCAAAAGGCATCCTACGAAAAGCAAAGGTTCCGTAGGGACAAGTGAAAGTAGTTTTTTCCTGATCCTCGGGATGGATAGGAACTTGGTTATATCTCGAGTAGCCATCACGAAAATAGAAGTACTTCTGCCCAGCTAATTTTTCCAAGATTTGATCAATGAAGGGCAGGGGAAAATGATCCTTTTTAGTGGTTGTGTTCAGCTTCCTGTAATCAATACAAACTCTCCAAGAGGAAGCTGAACGAGTTGTGATAGATTCACCTCTCTCATTGGTCACAACAGTAATCCCGGCTTTCTTTGGAACAATCTGAACGGGACTTACCCAAGGACTGTCAGAGATTGGATAAATAATTCCTACATCGAGAGACTTGATGATTTCCTTTTTGACCACTTCTCGTATATTTGGATTCAATCTCCTCTGCATCTGGCAAGAAGGGCGGGATCCATCTTCCAAAAATATTCTATGATTACAGTAAGATGGCTCGATCCCCATGAGGTCATGAATGGTCCAACCAATTGCCTCCTTATGTTCCTTTAGGACCTTAATTAATTTAATCTCTTGCTCCTTTGTCAATTTAGCACTAATAATCACAGGGAGTGTATTCTGCAGTCCTAAGAATTGATATTTTAAATTCTCAGGCAATGGTTTCAATTCAAGATGGGGTGGGGTAATGATTGATGGTAGAGTAGATGCTGAAGATTCAACAAGAGGAAGAGGTTTTGAGTGAACAAAATTAGTAACCTCTTTCGAAGATGTCAGGTCAGAGGGTTGTGGGTCAAATTCATCAACCAAAGAGGAACTTTCAATTGAAGAAACTATCAAACAAGTTTCAATATTAACATTATCCTCATCAAGTTCCTCAATAAATCCACAATCCTCAAATTTGTTTATCGCCTTAAAAATATCCAATTTCATTCGTTGGTCTCCAAAGGCGATTTCCATGCTACCGCTTTCACAATTAATGTTGGCCTTTGCGGTAGCCAGGAACGGACGCCCCAGAATGATGGCCGTGTTCCTCAGATTATCTGGTACATCCATGTCAAGGACAAGGAAATCTACAGGAAAATAGAAATCCTTGACCTTAACTATAGCATCTTTAATAACGCCTCATGGGTTTGTGACCAAACGGTCAGCTAACTGTAGCATTACTGAAGTTGGCCGAAGTTCACCTAACCCAAACTTCTCATAGAGAGAAGTAGGAATTAGGTTGATGGATGCACCGAGATCCAAAAGTGCTCTATCAAATGTGTAATCTCCGATAACGCAAGAAATCAAAGGAGCACCAGGATCTCTCTTTTTCTGAGGGAGGTAGTGCAGGATAACAGAGCTAGCTTGCTCGGAGAGTACCACCTTCCTCGGAACAGATTCTCTCGACTTACGCTTTTGTGTACATAATTCCTTTAAAAATTTTGCGTAAGCTAATATGTGGTTGATAGCATCAAGGAGCGGAATATTGATCTCAGCATTATTAAATAAATTCAGAAGCTGCTCATTGCTATCAACAAACTTCTTCTTCTTTGCTTTGGCTAAGGCTTCAGGAAAAGGAACATGAGTCAGATCTTTGGAATCAGGTTCCTGAGCCTTGATTTCTCCTCTAGAATTCTCCTCTCCTAAGATTCTTCAGGATTCAAAAGATCAGAATAGTGTGGTTGTGGATCCTGAGTCTTCTTACCACTCCTCAAAGTGACAAAATTTGTAGAAGAGTAAGAATTTGGGTCTTGGGGATGGTTAGGAAAGATTGGAGGGGCTTGATTGACCATGAATTGTTGATTAGTAGAAGAAGAAGACGAGGAACCCTGCTCAACCACCTGAGCATGTGCGTGCGGGTCCCTCTGATTTCCATACCCTTAGGCTTGATTGCCCGAATTTATAATGTTTCGCGGGTTGGGTATGGGTTGGGATGGTAGAGATCCGGGTTGACGAGAGTTAGCAATGAGCCTAGATTGCAAGTTGTCCAGCGAGTTTTTCATTTGCTGCATGAGCTGGAGCATAGATCCTTGCATCTCTACCATTTGACGGTTCAAATTAGCTTGCCTCGCGGTTTGACAGGCATTCCAAGCTGGCTGATTGACCTGATTCTGAGGAACTGAGTATATACTTGACCCTGACCCATTGGTCGTTGCGGAGCATAGTTGCTGGGTCGGAATTGGGTCTGTTGCCCCAGATTTTTCCAAGAGAAGTTAGGGGGGTTTCGCCAACCTGGATTATAAGCATTCGAGTAGGGATTGGATCTAGCATTCTCTTGTACAGCACAGACATCCTCATAGGGTGAGGATGGAAAGAAAGAAAGGGAAGGATCAGGAAAACTGGGATCAAAGGCCCCAGTTGGGAACCCATGGGGTTCCGAGAAATGCTGACTCATAGGTTGAGTCTCATCGAGTTGATTCACGAACTCCCGTCCAGAAGGAGCTCATGAGGAATGGAATCCCGAATTTTGGGATTGAGTGGATTGATAGTTGTTCATAGAATTGCCAGCCATCCACTCTTCCATTCTTTTAGCAACCAAGTCCACCTTATCAAGTTTATTACAAATCAATTCCATATCAAATGAATGAGAGTCGTGGACTTCATTGACATTTGATCTGGGTTGCTGGGACCGGTTAAAAGTATCCATGGAGGCATGATTAATTGAATTCTCACTCATTTCCTCAAATAAATCATGTGCACTATCTGCATCTTTATTGAGGAAATTGCCTCCGCAAGAAGCATCCACATGGTTTCTGAGTTGCTCATTCAACCCATGATAGAAGATCTACACAAGTTGCCATTTCGGCACCTCATGGTGTGGACACCTCCGCAATAAGTCCTGGAATCGCTCCCAGGCCACATGAAACTGCTCCGCCGGCCGCTAGGTAAAGGTAGTGATTGCCCGTCTCAAAGCATTGGTACGACCAACTGGGAAGAATTTCTTCAGAAAGGCCGATTTCAACTCATTCCAAGTTGTAATTGGTCTTCCTATTGTCCTATACCAATGCGCGGCTTTATCCCTAAGAGAGTGGGGGAAGAGCCTCATGATCATTTGCTCCTCGTTAACGTTTCGAGCCTTGGTGGTCTGGACCAAAGTGGTCAAATCCTCCAAGTGCTGAAACGGATCTTCGGAGCCAAGCCCATGATAATGTTTAATCAGGCTTAACACCTGGGGCTTGATTTCTACGTCACCGGCTGGAATCTGGATGCTAGGACGTTCCCGTAATTCGAAGGATCATAAAAATCCTGCAAGGGCTGAGGGCCCTGCATTCTCTGGAATCATTCCTGCATTCTCTGCATTTGTTCCAGCTGCCTTCGAAATTCTTCCTGTGGATTTTCAAGCAGAGGAGGCTGTTGTTCAGCCATGGGATCAAATTGACCAAAATCTAACTTGCGCCTCCTAGAATGTTCTAACGGTCCTTCCAATAGGGGATTCAATGACCGTCTTCCCAGCATAAACTAGGAGAAGGTCGGAAGGATTGGGGATAGGGAACCTGCAGCACAACAAAACAAGGCTATCCTTAAGTTGGGTAGCCTAAGGATCTACTGACTCCCAAAACTAGCCTTAAGACTGTAAGTGATTTACTCTACTTGCATCTGTTTAATCCAACCAGTTAGAAGGAGGGACTGGGGAGAAGGTTCTTCCGTTGGCTTTCACCTCCGGTTCCTAGTGTACCCCCCAGCCGCGATCGTTTGACTCTACTCCCCTAGTTAGACATCAGATTAATCAGTACAAGTAGGTTAATCAAAAATAATTTCAGAGTAGGCCCTGATGAGCGAATCAAACCTTAAGGCCAACGTCTACGCAATTTTATTAAGGCCTGGGATTGTGGTGCTTATGGAATGTGATGGGCCCTTACAATGGGTTGTGCCCTTAATGATTGATTGAGATTTGTGTAAGTGCATGCACACCCAGGGTTTTCAAGCAAGATTATTGATAATGCGTGAATTTTAATGTTCAAATCTTGCCTAAGTAGCTTTTAGGGTTTCAAACTAGGTGAATTGCAATCAAGTTTCTAGGCAAACCAAGTTGTAAAGCACGGGTGAAGATTGTTTTCCTTTAAAATCAGAAAGAAAGTGGAGTGCCTGGAATATACCTAGATTGAAAACCCTAGGGAGGAGCTACTTGATGAGTTGGTTTTAAAATAAAGTGGTGCGGCCCAAACAACTCAAACAACTGGCCACAAATGCACCACTAAGTTAGGCACTCAAAGATGATTAACTTAGAATGATTTCTACTCTGTTATGAGTTGCTTTGTGTGTACCGGTTCCACAGATCAGAACCCGGTTGAGTAGAAAACAAATCAAGTTGATCAAGTGACTTGAATGTGGGTGTGTGTTGTGTGTTTGTTGAATATTACCCCACAAGATTATCTTTTTGTTATTTTTTTATAAATGAGGGTGTAATGAATGTGAGTGAAAATCCAAACAACCAAACTATTCCTAGGATTTATGCAAACACCTAGCTTAATTGGGATTTGGATTTAATGTGGCAAATGAAATCTATGGAGGGGGAAAGAATGGGGGAGCACTTACAGTTGTCTTCAACTGCACTTTACTCCAGTCTACCGCTTGTTGATTCCTTGATGGAGGTCTCTGCAAAACAATAGACACATGAGAAAGCTAGTTATAAAACAAATAAAGTGCAAGAAATGCGAAGAAAAGATCGGAAATCGTTGCCTCCCCGGCAACGGTGCCAAAATGTTTAACGTGTTTTGCGAATCGCTACGCTTACGAGATTGGTTTTGGAAAACCTGTCGTTGTAGTTCAAAAAGCGAAGAATTCGTGTTCAACAAATAAAATTTATACCGAAAAGAATTCCGGGTCGAACACAGGGAGGCTACGTTGATCTATATTCGCAATTATATTTTTTTAGGATTTTTTTTTATAAGCAGGGCGATATAATTAGAATGCAGCTATCAAACTATGAGAGAGAGAGAGAGAGAGAAAGAGAGAGAGAGAGTGAAAGAGAACATGCATTCAATATTTCAATTGTTTATAAAAGTTACACTAGAAAGCGAAAAATCAATTATACTATAAAGCAGGAAAATTCTACACTAGAAAAGCTGTAAATAAGAATGGGAGAGAGAAGTTATCCTCCTCGACGATTGCTTGGAGGACGAGTCGGACGGGACGACGCCTGGACGAAGGAGAACGAAGCAGGACGAAGGAGGACGAAGTAGAAGAACGGGAATGGAGCAGCACGCCGTCGTCGTCGCAGGATCCACTTCCGAAGGGGAACGAAAATTGGACTTTATCTCGCAAGAAACATCCCGGGTGTGGGACAAGCTTCTTTGGAGCTTTGGAGGGGTAGAGCGGAGAAAGAAGGGATGATAATTTCGTATGGAGGGGGTCTCCTTTTATAGTTGCAAGGAGTGGGGGCAAAATGGACATTACAACTTCAAAATAATAAAAGAGGGGTCTTTAGTGACGAATAAATCCGTCACTAAAGCCCCGACGTTGGCGTCGCCTCCGCGCCCACGTGTGCCTCCTCGGCTGCCCGCTCCTCAACTTCCGTGCACGTCCAGTGCTTTTCAGCCGTCCGATCACGAGATCGGACGACTTAAAATGCGTCCGCGCCCGCGCGCTGCGTACCCCCAGCACGTCTGATTGCGAGTCCGATTGCGCGTCCAATCGCGCATCGACGCTATCGGGCACGCGCGGCCGTCCAATCTTCATCTGAAGCTCCACGCGCCTCAATTGATCGCGCCCTCCAGGGCCTCGCCGTGGATCGAACCCACGCCCCGCGCTCGCGATAGCGCGCTCGACCACTGCGCTATGGGGTGCGGATGGTCGAGCAGGCGTTTTTAAATGCGAGCGCCCACAGCCATTGGATTAAGATCCAATGGCGGAGCGCGATCGGGCTTGGGGCCTTCACAAGATGAAGCGGCTGCTTGGGCGGCTGAGATGGCGCCACGTGGCGCTATCTTGGCCGTCCATCTTCTGGAAGTTGTAGATGGTGCCACGGATGTCGGATTGACTCGATTTTTATGTCGTTGGGCTGTGATCGTCGATCCGAATTCATCCGTGCGGTCAGACTTATCATCTGAAGTGCAGATTTACACCATCCTGGCCCTTGATCTTCTAGGGTTCCCTGGTCACTATTTGATGCTACGGATGACTGATTAGGGCGATCTTGGAGTTGTTGAACTCCAATCGTCGCCCTGATCACATCCATACGGTTGGATCTTTGATCCGAGGCCCTAATAAAATATTTGCCCTGTCCAAGCACATAAAAGGAGACAATTAACCTCCATTTTATTCAAACTATTCTAAATGCAAGATGATGCATGTAATGCAATATTTATATGATGAATTGCAATCCTATGCTTAACAACATGCATAAATAGACATCTTAAGTAGTGTAAATGTGTTTACATCGCCTGGATGGTTGCAAGACGAGGGCGTGGTATGCTGTAGGTGGTGGTGATGGGTTGGTTGAGTGTGTAAGGAACTGTGATGGAGCAGGTGAAGAAGAAGCACGGTGATGGAACAGTGGCAAGTCATGCATCAGTAGATGCACTCACGGTAGGCGAGCTTCAAGGAGCTCGTACACAGTGGCGACCAACTCCATCCTCTTGGTGCGGTGGTCTGTCACCCCACTGGCCCACGGTATGATGGAATTTGGCCGTGGAGGCCCATGGTGGTGAAATGCTCCACGGTGGTGAAATGGGATGATGTCCTTCACGAGCTCGGCTGCCTCCTCCTCTCCCTTGTAGTCTCAGCTGCCCCGACCAGATCCAACACACTTGCTCCTCCATGAATGGGGTCTTAAGTGCAGGCAGCTGGCGAAGATTGAATGTAGGTGGAGGAAGTTGAATGGTTGCCTGCGGGAAGAAGAAGAAGAATTAATAAAATGAAATATTTGGATTATTTATGCATAAATCCTTAAGTCTTATGTTAATTAAAATAATGCATGTAATGCACCTAATGCCATTCTAAGTCAATTTCAAGTGCCTTTAGTTATAAATGCAATGCATGAATTATGTAAGTAAATCAGAAATATGAATTAATCTATTTACATCCTAATGCATGCTAAATAAATGTTAGAATTAACTTAATGTCTAGGCACTTAAATACTTAAATACCCCACAAATATGGGGTAATCAAATACCCCTATGCCTAGTTTTTGCTAGTCCCTAGCAAATCGAAGCAAAACCTAGCACTCCAAGTAGATTAGCCAACTCAATCGGTCTTCCTTTTCAAACATATTAAGTTCAGACTTTACACCTAAGGTTCCCAAGTAGTTAAGTTATAGACTAGGTCGGCTAAAGACGAGTTGCAGGCACAAGTTTCCTTGATTTCTGACTTTACCCTAAGGTTTATTGATCCCTGAGATTAAAGCATCTGTGCATGTGCATTGGTCTGAGTTATTTGAGTTAAAGGAAAATGGACTTTTTTTTAATAATATATATTTTTAGTTTGATTCCTCTAAGTCTAACCTTGGATCAGCTATCAACACGGTCTGTGTCAGATTCATTGACCCCATCACCGTACCTCGAAGGGTGTCTAGCTTTCGATGCTTCGAGATAGCACCACCCATAGTGACCCTAAGAACTCCTAGCAATCAACACTTCGAGATAGTATCGCCTATGGATTTCTTAAGCGAATTTTGGCTTGTGGCAATTGGCACTTCGAGATAGGGCCGCCCATGGTACCTGAACCACATAATGCACTTACATGCCCCTAGTAGGATGGATATCCTAATAGACAAGCTCCGAGGAGGTAATATGTTATCATCGCATCCTCAAGGTGAGTATATACTCCACCTCTCCTGCAGCAGGAACTCTTCCAATCAAATTGTGTTTTCAAGCCTCTCCTAAGTCAAAACTAAGAGAACCAAATTTCTTTTAGGAAAGGTGATCACTTACACAAGACCAAGTGTGTGAATTTTGGATGCTTGAGTTACAAGGACCCGTAAACCAAAAGGTAGAATAAGACTCCAGGTACTATCCCAACCTTTTAACTCAATCCTTAGCTTTCCTTCCTCAACCTCTTGAGGAATGGTCCCCAACTTAACTCCTACTTAAGTTTTTAAGTCCACAAAGGACCCTAAAGGTCTAAAGCTAGTAGCTCACTTAGCTTTTAAAGTTCAATCCTAGAATCAATTTAGTCTAACCTAGAGTTCTGATTTGCTTAAGAATGCAGGGCCTAGCCAGTTAAACTCAATAATTACAACATTATTTATTTATTTATTATTATTATTATTTTTTTTTTCAATGCAAATGTATGCAATGCAGAATGCTTTAATTAAATGCCTGAATGCACTATGCTATGTATATCCCCAAGTACACCCCCCATGCCTAAAATCTGCATTGTCCTCATTGCATAGAAGGATATTACCTGGGTTAGAGATGGGCTGTTGTTCTTTTGTTAGCAGCCGAGTAGCCAAAGAACCTGTAAATCAAGTTCAAGGATCATAGAAATAGGCCCTAAAAATGAGCAAAGTAATGCCGACCTAGAAAATAGGTAGCCTAGGATGTTGGCAAGCTGATGCTGAATCCCGATAGTAAATGCTCGCCCAACCACGATGGGAATAAAATCTTCCCAGGTCACCAGAAGAGGTTCTAAAGGATAAACTGGCATAACAACCTCCAAAGGGGTAGGGGGAGGATGACAAGGATCCTCCAAAAAGAATGGGGAAGGAATGGTGCAAAGATAAACCCCTAAGGCAATGGACTAACTAAAGAAATCATCAATCCATACCCGATACTCCATTATAGGAAATATTAGTTTGTTAAGCCCCCCGGTCAGAACAAAAGTGAGCAAATCTCTAAGGCAAGGATCATCTAGGGTGTCCAAGTTTCGAGGTTGCGGGATGGCCATAAGATCTAGGTTGGGTTTAATCAGCTCGGTGTCCATCCCTAACACTCTTTCCAAATCCTCAATTGCATCCCTAGCATTCCTTGCACTATCACCAGTATCATCTCCACTTCATTAGGAGTCAAAATTTTGCCCTCAGACATAAGCGAATAAGAGGGTGACTTCGAAAGAAATGAAGGTAGGTTGGAAGCAACAGATCTAGGGATTATCCTATCAATGTCATCCCCAGGTGATAAACGCCAGTTTATCATCATTTTTATGCTTTAAAACTAACCTAGCTCTTAGGATTTTACTCCGCAAATGGGTTTTTGGGCTGCATTTAGGCATAAATTAGGATAGGCATGCATTGCATTTTTTATTGTTTTTTTTAATGTGTTTTTGTGAGTGTTAGGGATGTACAGATGCACAGACCCCTAAAACCCTAGCACTCAAGAAGGCAAACGGTGAAGGAGAAGCTCAGACTAGTTGGAACCCAGCTTGATCCAGCTTACCACAGCTGGAACCTAGCTTACTTGAACTAGGGTTAGCTCATCCCAGCTCCATTCAGCTAATCTCAGCTAGATGGCAGCTCAAGAGAGTTCACCTTAGCTCACCCTAGCTCAAGTCAGCTCAGATCCAGCTCAACTTAGCTGAGTCAAGCTCATCTCAGCTCCCACTAGTTCACAGGGAGCTCTAGCTAGCTCAGCTGAGTTGACAGGAGTTCACCCCAGCTCAGATCCAGCTACATCCAGCTCCACTCAACTCCAGCCAGCTGAAGAAGAATTCATCTCAGCTCAGGAAGCTCAAGTCCAGCTCCCGGGGATTCAGCTTAGCTCAACTCAGTTGAGCTAAGCTACCTTAGCTGCCTCAACCAGCTTGATTCTCCCCGGGAGCACCAGACCTAGCTCACCTCAGCTCATTTTGGTAGAAGCTAGCTCACTTTAGCTTGGCTTAGCAACTAGCAAAGAACTAGCAAGCTAAGCCAGCTAGAGTAGCCCCATGCCAGCCTCTTCAGCAGCAGCCAGCTCCAGCTCTAGCTCCAGACTTCTCCTCCTCAGCTCTTCTCCCTGAAAACCCTAGCTCCAAATGCCTCCAACTCTACTCCCTATTAGCTAAGCTAGCTAAGCTGCTTAACATAGCTAGTCCACCTCCATGGCACCAAAACCTACTACCCTACTACCTAAGCTCCAGCAAAAAGACCACCTACTCCTACTTTATTTTGGTGCCAACTATCCCTTCCATCACCACCCTACATCCACCATCAAAGCCCATCTCCACCCTCCATTTTTTCCCTCCAAAATTGCCTTCTAGAAGGTATTTTTGGAGGGAAAACCAAGGCACCTCTTCATTTCCCTCCCATTTTTCCCTCCAAAAATAACCAAGCACCCCTTCATTTCCCTCCAAAAAAACATCATAACCACCCCCCTTCCCATCCTATAAATACCCTACCCTACCACCACATAATTCCCATCCTCCCTTAGTGTATTTTCTACCTACATCCACCTATACCTACGCCCAAGGAGAAGGAGTAGAGAAGGAGATTAAAGGGGCACACCACCAGCCCTTTTGGTGCCTTCTTCTCCCCACTCTCTTCAACTTGGGCCACGCCAAGGAGGAGGACTCTCCCACTTCAAGGAGGACGTCCAGGCAAAGGAGAAAAGATTAGGGTGGATGTCCACCCTTGGAGAGAAACTTAGGGCTTGCCTTGGAGGTCATCACCTTGGCGGAGTTCTGCAAGGAAGGAGTTGAAGGACTCTTTTCAGGATTGGGAGCCACCAACCTTGGAGCAAGAAGCCCTCTTCTTCACCATCTATCTAGAGGATTTGTGTTTTCCTTTCTTATTTGCATTTTTCTAGTAGTACAAGCTTTCCTCTACTAGGCATTTTTGTTAAACACTTTTTCAATTATCTAGTTGCCTTCTTTGCATTTCTTGTTTGCATTTCTATTTGCTTATTTTCAGCATTCTTCACTCCCTCTCCCTAATTATTCTAGGCCTCCACTTGCCTAGAGTGAGCTTAGGGAGAGGCTCTACTTGCCACTTTAGAAGTAGTTTATTGAATTCGAAGTGTAAACACCTTTCCTCCATAAGTTCTCATGTTGCCTTAGTTTAAAAAACAAAAAAATGATATATTGAAAAATACCAAAAAGAAAGTTGAGATTGTATTCCAAGCAAGAGAATCACTATTGCAAACATTTGGCCTCCTTGGACGACCCTAGATACTCCCCTATCTAGGAATATAAATTTAAGAGTTGATCGGTTTTACGCGTTACAACGACGTATTTTAACAAACTGCGTGAAATCGCTATCACTTTTTGGCGCCGTTGCCATGGAGGCACGGCTTTGCATTAACTCATTTTCTCTTGCTTGAAGTGGATCTCATCCCCTTCTCTTTCTTTCTTTTGTGTGGGCAGGAACTACAGCGGGAAGGCGGGAATCTGGAAGAGAGAGCTCAAAGGTCCTTTTCTTCCCGCGAAAATTCAGGTTGGTTCCTCTTTCTAGTCACATAAATAATTAAAACTACCAAAAATATATTAAACTTGGCTTTCAGGACCCTAAACACTTAAATTAAGTGGAGTGGTGCATTTTAAAATCCATTGTTTGCTTGTATGCTTCTTTAGCACCATTCCATTGCAAGTATTGGTGTTCTATTTTTCGGGTCCAGATTTCTATCCGGACTTGAAAAAAATCGATTCCTAACACCCCAGGCCTCCTAAAATCATAAAATTTCATAGAGTGATTCCCAATTAAGTTAGGAACATCTGTTCCAAATTTCAAATTAATTGGATTTGTATTTAATTTTAAAAAAATTCGTGGATTGCAGAGGGGTCATACCCTCTTATCTTCCTATTTTGCTACTGTCCGCGAATTTTCAGAATTTTTATACTCATCCAATTTTTGTGAAATTGAGCTTGTTGGAATCCTTGTGAAATTTTATATATCATATAAAATCATAAAAATTTTCTGAGGTCGGTGGTAGTACTAAAAAGTTCATAATACCCACAGGTATTATTTCTGGACTTTGACACCAGTGCAATTAAAAATTCAAAACAATTATCAAACGAACTCCTAAAATCTTAAAAAAATCTTTTCTGGAATCCTTGTTTGATTTTATTCAAAGTAGTGGTGTTGTTTGACTTGTTTGGACCACTACTTAATTCTGAAAGCCTAAAAAATAACTTATTGGTAGTTAAATTTCTGTCTTAGGGATAATTGGCTTAGGGTTTCTTTCTTTCTCTTTTGAGGCTTAATTCAAAGGAAATATACAATCACCCATACAACTTGTTTTCCTTTGATTGTGGGTTTTCAAACTTGTTTGAAAATTTAACTAAAGAAACCCTAAAATACATTCAATTAAATCAAATCCTAAAAGACAAAAATACAAAAAAAATTTGTGTGACAACTTGATTTTCATTGGAGCCACTCTCCAATTCCTGCACACACACAAAAAAATCAAATAACAGGGCAACAACCCAATAAACGCCCTCCACATTCCGTGTGCACTATAGAATCCTAGACCTAATTAAAATTTGTAGCAACTTGACCCCTAAGGCTTTATCAACTTAGGCTTGCTATTTAGGTCTTAAGTTTTCTTTAGTTAGTACCAATTCTGTCATCTGTATCTGGTGTTCAGGCTGAGGGGCCATGTCAAACGACCAGGCGCGGGTTTGTACAA
Organism: Thalassia testudinum; assembly: GCA_037157565.1. Classification (NCBI taxonomy): domain Eukaryota; kingdom Viridiplantae; phylum Streptophyta; class Magnoliopsida; order Alismatales; family Hydrocharitaceae; genus Thalassia; species Thalassia testudinum. The sequence continues at coordinate 2,821,545 of JAZHRO010000028.1, forward strand.
GCACCTGGGGTTTTCCCTGGGAAACGTTTGGGCCCAAACCTCCCCTTAAGCAACTTGGCTAGATTTGTTGATAGAACGGGTATTCACTATTGACTACTTATTTCCTATATAGACCAAGTCTTAGGTTATTATTAAGGAGTCACATTTAAGTTAGGTCTAGTTTGTTTGTTTGATTTGCACACTTTCTCTCATCTCTTTCTCTTCTCCTCCCCTCCTCGTTCTTCCATTTTATGCACGGGCGACGGTCTCAAAATCCGCACTTGGAAGGACCATTTGATTTCGCCCCCCACGTAAGAAGACCACTTTTTCTGTCTTCTCCTGAAAAAATGGAAACACAACAAAATAGGTCCACTGACCCTTCCACGTCTACCTCTAACCCCACCTCTAACCCTAATTCTAACCCTTCCACCCAAAACCCAACCACCAGTAACTTCCCACACTTGGAGCTCCCCAATCTTGAGTTGCCCCACACACAACATCAAGACCCCCTACCTGATCTTTTAAAATTGATGGCTGATCAGATTAATAAATTAAATTCCAATCAACAAACATTGACTAGGAACATCCAAAACCTAGCCAATCCAAGGCCTCCTAATCCACCACGTCAGCAGCCTGTTGTTCCTCTAAAAGATTTCTATGATCCGTCTTATTATGAGGAACGACCAGGGGTGGTCATACCGGAGGGGGACTTTGAGATCAAGCCAGCCGTCCTGAACCTGATTAAACACTTTCATGGCCTTCCTAGGGAAGACCCTTTCAGCCACCTTGAAGAACTAACTCTTCTTGCACAGACAACCCGTTCCCGAAATGTGCAAGAAGACATATGGCTGATGCGACTTTTTCCATTATCTCTTAAAGATAAGGCCGCTTATTGGTTCAGGACCATTGGCCGACCCATTACAACATGGCCTCAACTCAAGAGTGCCTTCCTCAAGAAATTCTTTCCCATAGGTCGTACCAATTCCTTACGAAGATCTATTACGACCTTTCACCAAAAATCTGGTGAAACTTTCCATGATTCTTGGGAAAGATTTCAAGACCTTTTAAGAAGTTGCCCGCACCACGAGATTCCTTTATGGCAGCTCGTGCAAATCTTCTATCATGGATTAGAAGATCAAATCCGACAGTTTGTCGACGCATGGTGTGGCGGCAACTTTTTAAATAAAGATGCAGAAAGTGCCTATGACCTATTCGAAGAAATGAGTGAAAACTCATTTAATCAAGCTTCCATGAACACATTTTGCAGAACCCAAAACCCGCAGTTCGGTGTTCATGAAATAGGCACTCAATCTATCCCTGTCACCCAAGACGATCTTCAATTGATTGCTCAAAAACTCGACCAGATGCATATTAATCAAAAGAAAATTGAGGAAAGACTAGCCACTTCAACTCAAGCTCCACACCCGCATCTAACCCAACCTAACTTTCCACAAAGAGAAAATTTGCACAATCTCAACACTACCCCTGCTGATTATTCTGAGGTTGCCCATGATTCACTGGGGAACTACAACTATCCAGATCTTAACCCTACTCAAAATATTTCTGCCATCCAGGAGCCCTTTAAAAATTCTTCCAATTGGAAAAATTACCCGAACTACTCCTGGAATAATCAAGTTTCCTCCCAACCATATCGTTTTAATGGGTATGGGTTGAATCCAAACTTCCATCCTGGGCCATCCCAACAAGATATCAATGCCCAGATGCTGCGAACCCTGCAGGATATGCAAACAAAAATGACAGAAGTAACCCGCAACATCACAAATCTGAACGATCAGATTGGGGTTACTCCCACGCAAATACCTGTAGGACATCTTCCGTCCCAACCCATACCCAACCCTAATCACCAAGGAAACCATTATATGAGCAGAAATCCACATTATCCACATCAGCCTCCTCCTAATCCACCACCTCAGCAGCCGCCCAGGTTTCTGCAATCACAGGCCCCCCCACCTCCTCTAAATAATAATCCGACTGCACATGCAGTTACTTTGAGGAGTGGGAAAACCACCACTGACCCCGAGCCTTCACACGAACCTGGTAAGATACCTGTGCAAATTGACTCCCCACCTCCCCATCAGGAAGAAAAAGAAAAACACAAATCTCAAGACAAGATTCCTGTCCCTTTCCCACAAGCTCTCTACCCCACCACCAACAAAAAAAAGAAATCTGAGCCCACTACAGAAGAACTCATGGAGCTATTTGGGCAAGTTCCTATCAATATTCCCCTCCTAGATGCCATCAAATATATACCTGCCTATGCTAAATTTTTGAAGGATATTTGTATTCCTAAAAGGCAGGCTAAAAATCTAGGACAGGTGCATCTTTCAGAGACAGTAAGCTCTGTCATACAGAGTAAGCTGCCTCCTAAGATGAAAGATCCGGGGTCGCCTTTAATTTCTGTAATTATTGATGACACTACATTTAATCGCGCCCTCCTTGATCTTGGTGCCTCAGTTAATATTATTCCCACGAGTTTATTCGAAGAATTTCAGATCGGTGAATTAAAACCCGTCGAGGTTACCCTGCAATTAGCCGACCGATCTACAATCAAACCTCGTGGGATTATCGAGGATGTTTTAATCAAGGTCCAGAATTGTGTCTTCCCTGCAGACTTTCTGGTTCTTGACATTGAGGCACCTGAATCATTACTGGACTCCTCAATAATCCTTGGACGCCCCTTTTTGGCCACTGCAAAGGCAAATATCAATTGCCACACAGGCAAAATGGATATTAATTGTGCAGGCCAAACTATCACTTTAGATATTTTTAAATCCTCCAGGAGATTCCATGATGATAACTTCTTTGAGGACTCAGATACTGAAATTTCCAATATGGTGGAGGAGACAATGTTAATAGATACCCTTACCGACCATAATTTTTTTGAGGACTCTGATTCAGAATCAGTGGTCGGCGAAATCTGTGATCCGGAAACTTGTCTTGACCCCAAATTTATTCCTGATATCCCCCCTAACCCACCCACTATTCACGCACCTAACTTTTCCACACTAACTTCACCCAATCCTCACCATTCCTTCCCCGACCCCTTTCTAACGGACCTGCCACCAACCCCGCCTGAGTTTGGCACCCAACCTAATTTAAACCCATGGCCAGACTCAGGCTACACTTATCATTTTCCATCCAACTTTGATCCTAATATTATTTCTAATCAATTTTCTAGGGATCTAAACGAAGACACCTTTTTTGCGGGCATCCAAGTGTCCAATTATTTACATGATATTCCGTCTTCTGTGCATACCTTCACGCCCGGCTGAATGGCGTAAAAGATAGCACTGAATGGGAGGTAACCCATCATTTTTTCTTGCTTTCCTTTTTTCTTCTTTTTCTAGGTTTTATTCATCCTAAACCCGACCGTTCTTCAATAAGGTGATTCCTTTTCCCTCCTAATGCATGAGGACATGGCATATCTTAAGCATGGGGGGGTGTTTTTAAATTTTTACGATCGATTTAGGATGTTTAAAACCTAAAAACATGAAATTTTCTTTAATTTATTTCCTGCTTGCATACCAAAAAGAAAAAAAATTTAAAAATGTTGAAAACTTTTTGAGGAAAAATTTTGAAATCGGGACTAAGGTCGAAAAATTCACTTCTGGTACAATGGGATTTAATCTTTAACAAACTAAGGATGAGGATATGGATCTGATCATTAGAATTCCAGGGTCTATTTTAGACTAGATTAGATATCCTTCTCTAAAATTCCTCCTGAACTCATGATAGTTCAGGTGACTTGATCCTATTTTGTAATATGGAAAGTATTTGACTTAGTTTTTGATTCAAAAACTTGTGGTTCTTGAGAAACTTCTTGTGTCAATTTTCACACACAAGCCAACACTTAAAAATAACTAAAAATTTGAAAAACTCCCTTGTTTGGATGTAGTAAAAGTCTGAAGCAGATCATTGGTTTGAGTTCCCACCGTCGAGAAGAAGGAAAAAACCTTCTTTGAGGACGCGATGTCAACATGTTACCGCCTCGGCGCTGCTCTAAATCTATATTTCAAATCTTTAGACGGAGCATTAAAGCGCATTTCAGCAGCTCAATTGTCTTGGACGGTGCTCTACCTATAGCGTCGGAGCAAGAGCTTGAGTTTGCTTGGAGTGCCCCTTTTCACAGCATCGTGTTTTGGGGTTGTGAGCTCCTGGGTGGTGTCATGGACAGTGCTATCCCGAAGTACTGGCGCCAGAGCCCCCTCGAGGAATGGTAACGGGAATGATGATCCCGACACATCTGTTGTAAGACTAAGCTAAAAATAAGCATGGGGAAAAAAAAAAATAAATAAATAAATAAATAATAATAATAATAATAACACGTCCTTATAAAGGTTGGCTTTTCACAAGCACAGACACAAGGTTTTAAAGGAATTTGCAAGTTGCGAATCAAATTCACGAGCCAGAAAAATCCTAAAAATAAACATTTCAAGTCATCTGAATTAACAAGGGGTTAATTTGTGAATTTTCTGAGGATATATTGATCCCGTTCTATCTAATGGTTGGATCCAAAAACAAATCCTGATGTTTATCTTCAACAAATCCCGTATCTCCTGTGTTTTAATCTACCAAGGTCCCTTAATCTCTTTTTCTCCTCAAAAGTCAAAAAAATTAGATTTCCCAAAAATTCCGTTTTCCAAAAAAATTAATGTTTTGCTAAGAGACTAGCAAAAGATAAGCATGGGGGTGTGATAAACGCCAGTTTATCATCATTTTTATGCTTTAAAACTAACCTAGCTCTTAGGATTTTACTCCGCAAATGGGTTTTTGGGCTGCATTTAGGCATAAATTAGGATAGGCATGCATTGCATTTTTTATTGTTTTTTTTAATGTGTTTTTGTGAGTGTTAGGGATGTACAGATGCACAGACCCCTAAAACCCTAGCACTCAAGAAGGCAAATGGTGAAGGAGAAGCTCAAACTAGTTGGAACCCAGCTTGATCCAGCTCACCACAGCTGGAACCTAGCTTACTTGAACTAGGGTTAGCTCATCCCAGCTCCATTCAGCTAATCTCAGCTAGATGGCAGCTCAAGAGAGTTCACCTTAGCTCACCCTAGCTCAAGTCAGCTCAGATCCAGCTCAACTTAGCTGAGTCAAGTTCATCTCAGCTCCCACTAGTTCACAGGGAGCTCTAGCTAGCTCAGCTGAGTTGACAGGAGTTCACCTCAGCTTAGATCCAGCTCAACTTAGCTGAGTCTATATCATCTCAGCTCCCACTAGTTCACAGGGAGCTCTAGCTAGCTCAGCTGAGTTGACAGGAGTTCACCCCAGCTCAGATCCAGCTACATCCAGCTCCACTCAACTCCAGCCAGCTGAAGAAGAATTCATCTCAGCTCAGGAAGCTCAAGTCCAGCTCCCGGGGATTCAGCTTAGCTCAACTCAGTTGAGCTAAGCTACCTTAGCTACCTCAACCAGCTTGATTCTCCCCGGGAGCACCAGACCTAGCTCACCTCAGCTCATTTTGGTAGAAGCTAGCTCACTTTAGCTTGGCTTAGCAACTAGCAAAGAACTAGCAAGCTAAGCCAGCTAGAGTAGCCCCATGCCAGCCTCTTCAGCAGCAGCCAGCTCCAGCTCTAGCTCCAGACTTCTCCTCCTCAGCTCTTCTCCCTGAAAACCCTAGCTCCAAATGCCTCCAACTCTACTCCCTATTAGCTAAGCTAGCTAAGCTGCTTAACATAGCTAGTCCACCTCCATGGCACCAAAACCTACTACCCTACTACCTAAGCTCCAGCAAAAAGACCACCTACTCCTACTTTATTTTGGTGCCAACTATCCCTTCCATCACCACCCTACATCCACCATCAAAGCCCATCTCCACCCTCCATTTTTTCCCTCCAAAATTGCCTTCTAGAAGGTATTTTTGGAGGGAAAACCAAGGCACCTCTTCATTTCCCTCCCATTTTTCCCTCCAAAAATAACCAAGCACCCCTTCATTTCCCTCCAAAAAAACATCATAACCACCCCCCTTCCCATCCTATAAATACCCTACCCTACCACCACATAATTCCCATCCTCCCTTAGTGTATTTTCTACCTACATCCACCTATACCTACGCCCAAGGAGAAGGAGTAGAGAAGGAGATTAAAGGGGCACACCACCAGCCCTTTTGGTGCCTTCTTCTCCCCACTCTCTTCAACTTGGGCCACGCCAAGGAGGAGGACTCTCCCACTTCAAGGAGGACGTCCAGGCAAAGGAGAAAAGCTTAGGGTGGACGTCCACCCTTGGAGAGAAACTTAGGGCTATCCTTGGAGGTCATCACCTTGGCGGAGTTCTGCAAGGAAGGAGTTGAAGGACTCTTTTCAAGATTGGGAGCCACCAACCTTGGAGCAAGAAGCCCTCTTCTTCACCATCTATCTAGAGGATTTGTGTTTTCCTTTCTTATTTGCATTTTTCTAGTAGTACAAGCTTTCCTCTACTAGGCATTTTTGTTAAACACTTTTTCAATTATCTAGTTGCCTTCTTTGCATTTCTTGTTTGCATTTCTATTTGCTTATTTTCAGCATTCTTCACTCCCTCTCCCTAATTATTCTAGGCCTCCACTTGCCTAGAGTGAGCTTAGGGAGAGGCTCTACTTGCCACTTTAGAAGTAGTTTATTGAATTCGAAGTGTAAACACCTTTCCTCCATAAGTTCTCATGTTGCCTTAGTTTAAAAAACAAAAAAATGATATATTGAAAAATACCAAAAAGAAAGTTGAGATTGTATTCCAAGCAAGAGAATCACTATTGCAAACATTTGGCCTCCTTGGACGACCCTAGATACTCCCCTATCTAGGAATATAAATTTAAGAGTTGATCGATTTTACGCGTTACAACGACGTATTTTAACAAACCGCGTGAAATCGCTATCACCAGGTTCTTGTCCTTTACTCAAATCTATCCCGGAGTCTAGATGTGAATCCACATAAATCTTAGAAGTCACTTCAAAATTTTCCATAATTTCATCATAAGGAGAAATATCGTCAATGGGTGTGGTAAGGAAACCTAATTTGGTCGAATTTGTGACATCCTCAGGGGCTAACTCTTCAAATAAGACATAATCACCCTTAGTGTCACTCCAAATCTTGAATGAAGGTTCCTCATATAATTCGTCTTTCTCCTCATCATATGATTCATCATATACCCAAGGTCTAGAATCATTTAATATCTCAGTAGATCCCCTAGGGTACTCTATCTGAGGTAAATGGTTTACACTAGCAATATCGGACTCCTCAGATAGGTCAATTTCTTCAGGGTTTGGTTCCCTAAGGGTGGGCTTGAGTTCCATCTCGTGATCAGAAGGGAGGGCAGGATTAACAACTTGACTTCATCCCACTTCATCAAATGTCACCAAAATACTATCATTTGGGTCGAGGTCATCCAATGGTACCATCATTCCATGCTTTTGACTCGAATATAATTCAGGTGGATACTCAACCTTATCATCATCTTCCTCGGGTTGCCACCTTTCTTCATCCAATGCATAGCTACTTTCATATGTATCTTCCTCCCACTTAAGGTGTGGATTTCTCAAGGAAGTGTCATCTAATGGGGAGGTTTCAAAATCGATCCTCGAAAAGTAGCTATTCTCCCTTACATAATCCCCAAAATTTCCCTCCAACTTAAAGTGTAACTCTCCCACGGGAGATGCATCAATTGTAGATGGGTGTACATCATCCTCAATGGGGTAGATTGGGTGGCTAATTTCATCTCTTTCTTCTTGGCTTGCTCTCGAAGATTCTCCTAACAATTCAATCATTTCGTCTTGCATTTTCTGTATTTCCATCTTCAAGGAGGAGAGGTCATTTCTATCATGAGAGAAGTCAGGCTCAGGCTTATAGTACCTAGGAGTGTCCGTCCAACCATTATAATTATTCACGGAGGGTGGGTTGGGTATTTCTATAGTGTGTGGGATATTGGGCAAAGCAAATCCTGCTTCTAGGTTCTGCTCATTGATTTGGGGCTTAACCAGGCCAATACTCCCATAATAGGAGTAAAACAGATCCCAATGATTGTCATTATGTCCATCAAAGGATGGACCATCTTGGCGTATGGGATCGAAGAGTGCAGAGTGGGGGTGAGGGTGTGGGCAAGATGTGAAAGGATGAAAATCCATGTGGCCCATTCTAACTCGCACCTCAATCAGAATTCCTAAGCAAAACACAATTCAAAAAAAACATTTTAGGCCTTTCCGAATTTAGGCTTTTGATTTAACTCAGATTGCAGGTGACAACACAATTTATTCAATCAATTTACGTGCTTATTGTCAACCTACGGCTCGCTTAAGAAGACCTAGTTGGTGCTTAGGTGTTCTTCCCTAAATCTCAAATGGTAGAGCCCTCCAAAGATGGAAGATCGAGGGATGCAAGTAGGCCTAAGCCTTCCTTTGAAGCTGTGCTTTCGCGGTGCTTTTCAACTACCCCCAAAAATCTGTGACAGAGCATCCCCCTCTTTGGAGTTACAAAACCTTTGATCTCAAGTTCTAAACACTTTAGAATCCAACGATAGGAGGGCTCTTGTCCTAGTATTTCCAAACCTAAGGAGTGTCTAAAAGCATGCCGTGGTGCAAGAGATATAAGTGTGCATACACCACAAAAGATTTTGAATTTTGAATCGCATGCCAAGTTTGAAAATCAAATCCTTGGTTTTTAAAATGTCCCTCCTTTAATTAGTTCTTTTTCCAGAAAATATGTGACCACTTGTTATATCTATTCAATACAGATTAGGTGGTCTTGAAATTAATCCAAAAGCATTTGCATGACAGGTAGAAATGCAAAGTTAGAACTGCATACCTAATTCTAGCATTCTTCATGCAATATGCAAGGCAAGAATTAGATCTAGATACTGCTCATTCAGTCTCAAATGATACGACTGACGTGCCGTAGTGCAGGTGTGTTAAGAGGTGTCGTTATAGTTGCACTTGATACGTCGGTTTTAAAAGAAGTAAACGGAGGTGAGTCCGAGTGTCGGTCTCAGGGAGCTGTGGAAATCGGATTTTGTTTACCACTTGTTGTCACGAAAAAGGCGTAGTTTTGCTTGCGAAAGAGACGGTTTTGAAAAGCGAGAGATAGAGAGAGTTTAGGGTTAGAAAGCTCTCGGTTTTGATCATGCACTTTAAACAGAAATTAAAATGGCGACTAAATGGAAAATAATTTCATTAAACATGCATTCATAGTTCATGGTTTACAACATTAAATACATGCTTCAACAAAAGTAAATGAAAGCTTAAAAGAGAGAGAGAGAGGTAGAGAGAGAGTATGGAGAGCGACGAGGTAGCCACGGCGGTGGAGGAGGCTCCGTCGGCGGCTCGTCATCTCCGGTGATTACAAAAGTGCCTAAAGCTAGCTAAGAGAGGAGTGGAGTAGTTGCAAGTGGGAGAGGATGCCTTGAATGGTGGTAGAAGGGGGTTTAAATAGAGTTAAGGGCTTCCTAAAAGAAGAATGTACTTTAGCGACATCCAGAATGTCGCTAAAACCGCTTCCAGATACATTGGTGAAGCCCTCCTACCGCCGGTCAGCTGCCCGCCCCGCTCTCTCTCCGTGCGCGATCAGTGGATGATGAACGAGAGTCATCCGATCTGAGATCCTCCTACGCCCGCGCTGAGATCGCGCCTCGGGCACACGTGCGCGCGCGCTTTTCCGCCATGCTTGCGCGTGGGCTCTCGAGAGCTGTCATCGCACCGCGTGGCGCGATCCTGGTCGCCCGCTGCTGATCGGGCAGCCCAATTTTGCCGCGCCCTTCGCTCGCGCTTGATTTCTGCTCCGCGCGATTCGAACGCGCGTCGCTGCGATGCGGGCGTGCACGCTAGCCGTTGCGCCACGCCCGCGCTTTGTCGCGGCGACCGCGGGCGAGCACGTGGATCTCGACCGTTCGATCGAAGATCAACAGCCGAGATTCGTCCTTGGCTGGCTTGAGGGCATGCGAGCGATGGGGGCGGGGCAACGTGGCGCTTTCTGGGCCATTGATCTCCAGATCAACGGTCAGAATTTCTTGGGCACATTGTGGGAGCTCTGGATGTCGGATTTGGCCGATCTTGAGTCCGTTGGACTCCGTTCGTTGTTCTGAATCCATTCGTGCGGTCCGATTGCTCATCTGGGGCCTGCTTTGACACATGCTTTACACAAATAGCCATTAATGCAGTTTATAAGCAATCTTGGTGCTTGATGCATGCAGTGCTCCTATTCTACTTTATGTTGTTCCTTTTATTCTAAATATTGGCCATATTCAACCTAATTACTACCCCCCTGCATGGTGTTATCATACCCCCATGCTTACTCCTTGATAGTCCCTAGCAAGGTTTATTCTAGCCTTTATTTCTTTGGAGAATTCAAGAAGTAATTGCTTAGGCACTTCGTTACTTGTCAATAAGAGGAAATATATGAAGATCTTAATCTACAAAGACTAAGTAGCGCCCGGGTGTCTGCCAAAATACGAATCGCCCGAATCCTTGCTTTGTATATATAACTACACATATGTATACGTATATATCTATATATGTCTTTTTAGAATTTTCGGAATTCAGTGTGGGTTGGTAACTTTTTACGGCTACCCAACCCACCTAAAACTCGGTCAAAACCCTAAGTGCTAAGCATCTTGGTGTGAATGTTGTGATAAACTCACTTAACGGTAATTGAGAAAGACTTCGAGTTTCTACGCCTCTAGGTGACCGGAAAAGAAAATAAACTTTTGCCTGAAGGTGTATTTGTTCGATTGGTAGCTTTCTCCCTACGTTCATTTTACTTGGGGTCAACTCAAGGATTTTCCAGTGTATATCTCCCTGGCTTGTACTACTTCCCTACTTCGTCCTTAGATGTTTTGGTCTTTTTTGTGCAATTATTGAGCTGGGCTCTGGACAACCGACCAATGGGCTGTTACCCACGATCACTTGCCAGCCATACTTGTGCGGTGAAGTGTGGTTTATTTTCTTTTCTTCTCTTTTTTTTTTTTTCGTCGGTGGCTTCCCTAATCTCAAATGTACCTAGAGGCAGCGAAAAGGAAATGGCCTGTGGCTGGGTTCTGGACAACCTGCCAATGGGTTGTTACCCACGACAACTTGCCAGCCATACCACCCTAGAGAGTTCATTAGCTACCCAATTTCTGTCAAAATCTCCGAGAAGTGAGTCTGTGCAAAAATGTGTGTAGATGCTTAGACTCAAAGTTTTCCTGAGTTAGAGGGTGAGTTGATAAGTCGTATACTTATTACCTTATTTATTAGGTGGATTAGAATAGCTTAAAGTTGTAAGGATTCGCTACTAAATCCATATTTTAATGGACACCAGGGCTGATTAAGCCTGAAGGCCTGAAAATTCTAAGTGTTTAAGTTCTTTTTGTATTATTTCCCACTATTGACAAGTTTCTAATGCCTAAGTTTTTCTTCCTAAATTCAATTTTTTTTTTTTTAATCAAGTAATTTATTCATTTAGACTGATTAATTAAGCTCAGGATTATGCAATTTACCATCCCCCCCATGCTTAAGTTGGACAATGTCCTCATTGGCAGATGCATGGATGCAGAAGGGTTCAAAATGATAGTACCTGAGTGACATAAACTACTAGATCAGTCTGAATCCGCTGGGTTGCCTCCTAGGAAGCGCTGAGTTTAACGCCTCCAGCAGGGCGGTGCTTGGTGTCAGCCCTTAACAAGGGTGACACTTTCCTTGAGGGGTACCTGGGCCAGGAAATGCTTCAATCTTTGACCATTGACTGTAAAGGTGTGCCCGGTATTAAGATCGACGATTTCGACTGCCCCATTGGAATAGGGTTTGACCACCCGAAATGGTCCTGTCCATTTGGACCTAAGTTTCCCTGGGAAGAGTTTCAGGCGTGCATCAAATAGCCAGACTTGTTGGTTTGGCTCAAAGGTTTTCCTATGAATGAGTCGGTCGTGGATGACTTTCATTTTCTCCTTATATAGCCGACTATTGTCAAAGGTGTCCCGACGAATTTCTTCAAGCTCAGATAATTGAAGAGTCCTTTGCGCACCAGCTAACTGGGGATCCATGTTACATTGCTTAACAACCCAATAAGCCCGATGTTCCAATTCGACAGGGAGATGGCAAGCTTTGCCAAAGACCAAGCGATAAGGTGACATGCCTATCGGGGTCTTAAAAGCGGTCCTGTATGCCCACAGGGCATCATCAAGTCGTGTGGACCAGTCTTTCCTGTCAAGTCTCATAGTCTTCTGTAAAATGTTCTTGATTTGTCTGTTTGAGACCTCAGTCTGCCCATTTGTTTGTGGATGATATGGGGTGGCAATGCGGTGGTTTACCCCGTATTTTCTAAGTAGGGCACGGAACTGGGAATGGATAAAATGGCTTCCACCATCACTGATCATGGCCTTGGGTATTCCAAACCGGGAAAAGATGTTCTTCTTTACAAAGTCCATGACCGTCTTGTGATCGCATCATTGGGTGGCGACGGCTTCAATCCATTTGGAAACATAGTCTCCCGAGACTAGGATGTACTCGAACTCGTTGGATGGTGGAAAGGGGCCCATAAAATTGATACCCCAAACGTCGAAAATTTTGACAATCAAAATGGGCTGAAGGATCATCATATCTTTTTTGGTCATGGTCCCTAGTGTTTGGCATCGTGAGAAAGTCTTGGCAAAGATGTGTGCATCCTTGAATAGGGATGGCCAATAAAATCCAAACTGCAAAACTTTTGCAGCTGTTTTCTTGCCAGAGAAATGGCCGCCAAATGCTTGGTCATGACAAAAGGAAAACACACTCTGAAATTCGTCTTCGGGGAGGCACCTCCTGATGATCTGATAGCATAGAGACGAAACAGCATGGGATCATCCCAGAAATAGTGCTTGGCCTTAGCCAAGAACCTGTCCCATTGCTGTCTGGACCAGCTGTGCGGGGTTTGTCCTATAACCAGGTAGTTGACATAGTCAGCATACCATGGCATTTTCTTGTCTTGCACGGCTAGGATGTGTTCATCAGGGAAGGTATCAGATAGAGGTAGGGAGGGTCCAATGTGGTCTGGATGAAGTCTTGACAGGTGGTCAGCCACCACATTTTTCGATCCGGCCTTGTCTCGGATTTCCAGGTCAAATTCCTGCAAAAGCAGGATCCATCTGATGAGCCTGGGTTTTGCGTCCTTTTTGGCTAACAGGTGCCGGATGGCTGAATGGTCGGTGTAGATAGTCACGTGGGATCCCAGCAAGTATGATCGGAATTTTTCCAGTCCAAAGACTACAGCGAGCAACTCTTTTTCTGTGACCGTATAATTATGTTGGGCCTCGTCCAATGTTTTGTGCGCGTAGTAGATCACCACGGGCTTCTTGTCTTGCCTTTGTCCCAGGATAGTGCCTATGGCAAAATCTGATGCATCACACATAATCTCAAAATCCTGGGACCAGTCTGGGGGTTGAAGTACAGGTGCGGTGGAGACTAAGTCCCGGAGGGTATGATAAGCCTAGATGCAATCAGGAGACATGTGGAAAGTGGCGTCGTTGTCTAGAAGGTCGGTCAAGGGTTTGGAAAGTTTGGAAAGGTCTTTGATGAACCTTCGGTAGAAGCCAACATGTCCTAGGAAAGAGCGAATCTGTCGGACAGTACTAGGTGGAGGAAGTTTGGAAATTAAATCAACCTTAGCTCGATCTACCTCGATGCCCCTATGCGAAATGATGTGTCCGAGGACAATTCCTTCTTGAACCATAAAATGTCTCTTTTCCCAACTTAACACCAAGTTAACCTCGATACATCGTTTCAGGATTTTCTCCAAGTTGCTCAAATAATGGTCAAATGAATTCCCGAATACAGAGAAATCATCCATAAAGACCTCCAAGTATTCACCCACCATTTCTGAAAAAATGGCTAGCATGCAACGCTGGAAGGTCACGGGTGCGTTGCATAACCCGAACAGCATTCGACGGAATGCAAATGTGCCATACGGGCAAGTGAATGTGGTCTTTTCCTGATCTTCCGGAGCAATTGCAACTTGGTTATATCCTGAATATCCATCCAGGAAGCAAAAATACTTCTGCCCTGCCAATCTTTCAGGGATTTGGTCAATGAATGGCAAGGGGAAGTGGTCCTTCTTAGTGGCTTCATTAAGCCTCCTATAATCAATACACACCCACCATGCGGTGGTGGTGCGGGTGGGGATGGATTCGCCATGATCATTAGTGACAACGGTGAGCCCAGCCTTCTTTGGAACCACTTGAGTGGGGCTTACCCAGGGGCTATCAGAGATAGGGCAGATGATGTCGGCGTCGAGCCACTTGATAATTTCTTTTTTAACGACCTTCCACATGTTAGGGTTTAACCGTCTCTGCATCTGGCGGGAAGGTCGGGCCCCGTCTTCCAGGTAAATCTTGTGGGTGCAATAGGTGGGGCTAATTCCTCTTAGATCCGAGATGGTCCAACCAATGGCGGCCCGATGTTCTGAAAGAGTTGCAGTAAACCTTAGTTCCTGATCCTTGGTTAGATTGGAATTAATAATCACTGGGAAGGTCTGGTTAGGTCCCAAGAAGACGTACTTGAGATTCTTGGGCAATGGTTTAAGTTCAAGTGCGGGTGGGACCACAGTCGATGGGAATGGAAAGGGCGGTAGTTGATCAGCATCGATTTCTTCAAATGGTGTCATGTGATGATACTTAGCCTTACAGAGGTCCACAGGTAATGATGGTGATGGGTCAGAACTACGGGTTTGGTGGTCTGAGACAGAACTGAGGGTAAGGCATTCCTCGATTAAAGTTTCCATGGGATCATGTTCCTCAATGTAATCATAATCAAAAGACTTTGTTGCCCGGAAGATATCCAATTGCATTTTCCTATCTCCAAAGGCAATTTGCATACATCCCGTGTCGCAATCGACGTTTGCTTTAGCCGTAGCTAAGAAAGGTCTGCCTAAGATTATGGGTGCGCTCTGTAATTTTTTAGGGACTTCCATGTCGAGCACCAAAAAGTCGACTGGGAAATAGAAGTCCTTGACCCATACAATCACGTCCTCAACAACCCCTTCGGGGTTTTCACTGATCTATCCACCAGCTGGATGGTGACAGGGGTTGGTGCCAGCTCCCCAAAACCAAATTGGTGGTACAAGGTTGTGGGAATTAGGTTGATAGAAGCACTTAGGTCCAGGAGCGCTCTATCAAATGTCATGTCCCCGATGTTGCAGGAAATCACGGGTGCTCCTGGGTCAGTTCGTTTGAGTGGAAAGTTGCTTGATATCACGGAACTGGCTTGCTCAGAGAGTACAACCTTCCTAGGTGCTTGAGGTCTCGGCTTACGCTTGGGTGTACAGGCATCCTTTAAGAACTTGCCGTAAGCGGGGATGTGTTTGACAGCTTCTAGGAGCGGAATATTAATTTGTACTTGTTTAAAATTTTCCAACAGCTCCTCAGTTTCCACAGTATTCTTCTTTGTCTTGATTGTTTCCAAGGCCTCAGGATAGGGTGTCTGAATTGGTTCCATGTCTGGGTCCTTGGTTGGTGCTTCTTCTAAGTCGGGTATCTCAGCAGGTAAAGTCTCGGGGAGAGTCTCCCATTCGGGATCCTAGGTTTTGGTGCCGCTTCTCAAGGTCACCGCATTCACAGAGGCATTGGGGCCATGGGGTGATCCTTGAGAAGACGAGGATGAAGAAGCGCCAAACCCAGGAGGTGTTTGTGGGGCCGGCTGGACCATATGAGCCTGCCCGGGGTTGCCTTGGAACCCTTGCGAATTGGGGCCTCTATTAATTATGTTTCGCGAGTTCCGTTGCGGTTGGGAAGGTAGAGATCCTTGTTGTTTACAGTCCAAGAGTTGGCTTAACTGTCCCTTTACCAAGGCCATTTCTTCCTGATGTTTTTGGTTCATGTCAGCCATCATCTTTATTAGGGTGTCCATTTGGTTTTGTGGGGGAGGGGCCGTCCTATTCTGGTTATACTGGGGTCTAACTGGTGGTCTTTGCTGATAGGGGGCAAGTGTGGCTATTGGTTTGGCCTGGGCTGGTTTTGGAATTGCGGTGGTTTCTGGTTTGTCCAACCAAAGTTGGGGTGATTACGCCAGCCGGTGTTGTAAGTGTTGGAGAAAGGGTCAGGTTTTGCATATCCTTGGACGGCTTGCACATCTTCTAGAATAGCCGATGTTGATGAAGAAGGAAGGGAGTAATCAAGGGTCGAGGGTGCAAAGGTCCCTCCCTGGAACGTGGTCAGGGGTTTTTCCAGGTTTAATTGGGTGAAGGGTTGGACCAGGTCGACATTATGTGCTCCCTTTGCTAGGGAGAAAGTCTGCAAGGGGTTCCTGGTCTGGTTTAGAAGCTCATCAATCTTCTTGTCCACCAATTCCACTCGATCCAACTTTTTGGCAATGATGTCCATGTCAACCATTCCAAAATTTGCTTGCACCTCATAAATCCCGCCACAGGGTTGACTGGACCTGTTAAACTGGTTCATGGAGGCATTGTTGAGTGAATTCTTGCTCATAGACTCAAAGAGCTCAAACGTGCTCTCCTCATCTTTGCTTAGGAAGTTTCCCCCGCATGAGTCATCGACGAAGTTCCGTAGGTTGCTATCCAGACCGTGGTAGAAGATCTGGGCCAATTGCCACCTTGGAACTTCGTGGTGTGGGCATTTCCTCAAAAGTTCATTGAATCTTTCCCACGCCTCATGAAATTGTTCCCCACCCTGGAGTGTGAAGGTAGTGATAGCTCTTCTGAGGGCATTGGTCTTTCCTATGGGGAAGAATTTCTTCAAAAATGCATGCCTCAGTTCTTCCCAGGTGGTGATGGGTCTACCAAGGGTTCTAAGCTAATGAGAAGCCTTGTCTCTTAATGAGAAAGGGAACATCTTGATTAGAACAATGTCAAGGATAATGTTCCTAGGTTTTACTGTTCTTGCTATGCGGTCAAGATCTTCTAGGTGCTGAAAGGGGTCTTCATTTGAGCTTCCATGAAAGTGGCTCTCGATTAGACTTAATACATTAGGTTTTAGCTCAAAATCATCTCCCCCTTCGGGGATCCTATGGTGTGGCTCGACTCTAATGGCAGAAGGGTTATAGAAATCATGGAGGGGTCTTGGCTAGTCCTGAAATGGTGGTAAATCAAGTGGTGGTTGTCCTGGTATGTCGTGGAAAGGTGGTGGTTGTTCTTGCGGGTTCTGTAACCGTTGTATGGCTTGCATGATGGTGTGGATTTGTTGTTGCTGAAGCTGATGGTTAGCATTGATTTGAGCTTGGATGATGGCCATAGCATCTGGTGGGGGTTGATCTTTAGCCTCATCTACCCTAGGTTCAGCCATGTTTTCAACAGAATTACGTCGCCTAGATTCCTACCCTAAAACACACAATTCGGGATGCAATGAGCGCCTCTCGTGCATACACTAGAGAAGAACAGGGGATGCGGAGGGCGACAGATGCGAGAAATGTGTTTCAATCAAGCACGCAAGCCTAATCCTTATGGTGTATTCCTTAGGAGACCTAGAAATCTCACAAAGGGTGATTAAGTCCGTAAGCACTAGACTCCCCTTCCCAAGGCTAATCTGGCCAGGTTGATTACGAGGGGATTGCAGGGAAGGTTCTTCCTTTGGCTTGCGCCTCCGGTTCCATAGACCCCACAACCGTGGTCGTTTGACACTGCCCCGCAGCCTAGTCACCAGATTCTACCAAGGGAATGAAAGCCAAGTGCCTAGAAAACAAAACCTCACCTTTTGAGACTTAACTCAGTCCTGCCTAGGGCACATCTACTCAGTTTTAGAGGGTTAGGATAGTGCTTGTGCTTAGGGTGATGTGATGAGGCGTTGATTGGGGTGGTGCCTCTTAATTTTCAACTTTCAAAGTGTGTGCTTCTAGCAAAACATGGTTTTCAAGCAAGGATTTGTTAAGATGTGGTGTCTTTTAGTGTTTCATCCTTACTTTAGTACATTTTTAGGGTTGACGTGTCTTAATATTTTCAAACAAGTTTCAGTGGGCACGTCAAGTTCTACACACAACTTGGTGAAAGTAGATTTCCTTTTCTTTTGTAGAGGCTCTAAAACCCTAGTGTACTCATCTTGATAATCGTGCAGCTTCTATTAGATGAGTCAGTTTTAGGGTTGAGTGGTGCGGCCCAGGTCAACTCACGGTGGCTTCGCAAACACCACTCAAGAGAAAAAGAAAAGAACACTCCAAGAATTTATTCAACATATTAGAGTGTACATTTTTTTGTAGGGTGATGTGTTAAGAATGTGGGTCAAGCAATCATTCACCACGCCAATTTTATTCAGTTTTTATGATTTCTTTTTAGCTTTTTCATGCAAGCAAACAATGAGAGAGAGGGTACTCACTATAGGTCCTCGAGGTGCCTACTCCCTTGCTACCGTTGTGGAATGCGTCGCTTCGCCGTCCATGCGTCGAATTCCTACAACCGTCAAGTAAAAAGGAAAATAGGGCATTAGACGTTGTGAGAATGAATGTGGAATGGAGGTGATAAAACAAATCCGTTGCCTCCCCGGCAACGGCGCCAAAAACTGACGTGCCGTAGTCCAGGTGTGTTAAGAGTTGTTGTTATAGTTGCACTTGATACGTTGGTTTTAAAGAAGTAAACGGAGGTGAGTCCGAGTGTCGGTCTCAGGGAGGCATGGAAATCGGATTTTGTTTACCACTTGTTGTCACGAAAAAGGCGGAGTTTTGCTTGCGAAAGAGACGGTTTTGAAAAGTGAGAGATAGAGAGAGTTTAGGGTTAGAAAGCTCTTGGTTTTGATCATGCACTTTAAATAGAAATTAAAATGGTGACTAAACGGAAAATAATTTCATTAAACATGCATCATAGTTCATGGTTTACAACATTAAATACATGCTTCAACAAAAGTAAATGAAAGCTTAAAAGAGAGAGAGAGAGAGAGGTAGAGAGAGAGTGTGGAGAGCGACGAGGCAGCCACGGCGGTGGAGGAGGCTCCGTCGGCGGCTCGTTGTCGCCGGTGATTACAAAAGTGCCTAAAGCTAGCTAAGAGAGGAGTGGAGTAGTTGCAAGTGGGAGAGGATGCCTTGAATGGTGGTAGAAGGGGGTTTAAATAGAGTTAAGGGCTTCCTAAAAGAAGAATGTGCTTTAGCGACATCCAGAACGTCGCTAAAACCACTTCCAGATACGTCGGTGAAGCCCTCCTGCTGCCGGTCAGCTGCTCGCCCAACTCTCTCTCTATGCGCGATCCGTGGACGTCGAACGAGAGCCGTCCGATCGAAGATCGGACGGCTGAGATCCTCCTGCGCCCACACTGAGATTGCGCCTCGGGCGCGCGTGTGCGCGCGCATTTTCGCCCGGCGTGCCCGTGTGCGTGGGCGCTCGGGAGCTTTCATCGGGCCGTGTGGAGCGATCCTGGCCGCCCACTGCTGATCGGGCGGCCCAATTTTGCTGCGCCCTTCGCTCGCACTTGATTTCTACTCTGCGCGATTCGAACACGCTTCGCTGCGATGCGGCCGTGCGCGCTAGCCATTGCGCCACGCCCGCGCTTTATCGCAGCGACCGCGGGGGAGCGCGCGGATCTCGGCCGTTCGATCGAAGATCAACGGCCAAGATTCGTCCTTGGCTGGCTTGAGGGCGTGCGAGCAGTGGGGGCGGGGCAACGTGGCGCTATCAACGGTCAGAATTTCTTGGGCCCATTGTGGGAGCTCTGGATGTCGAATTTGGCCGATCTTGCGTCCGTTGGACTCCATTCGTCGTTCTGAATCCTTCCGTGCGGTCTGATTGCTCATCTGGGGCCTGCTTAGACACATGCTTTACACAAATGGCCATTAATGCAGTTTATAAGCAATCTTGGTACTTGATGCATGCAATGATCCTAGTCTACTTTATGTTGTGCTTTTATTCTAAATATGGGCCATATTCAACCTAATTACTACCCCCTTGCGTGGTGTTATCAACGACCTAGGGGCAGGCAACTTCTAGTAGGTAGCTTGTGTTTTTTTGTTTTAGTCTATTTTTTTTTTTTTGCTACTTATGCACAAGCAAATTAAAGGTAAACAATCCATAAAATAAATTAAAAACCTAAATCTAAGGGAAAGGGAACAGGCTCCCAAGAATTACCCAACACGGGCCTAAAACAAAATCGAGGAACAAACCCCTCAACTGTACCCCAGAAGAAGGGTTTCAAACCAAATGTGCCATGAAAAATTAAGTCTAAAGGCTTAATTCTACTCGAATCAAATCAGTGACGAAATGTGCAGAGATGATCGTCGTGTTCTCGTCCTTCCCCTCCTAGCAATCTGGTTCCTTGCAAGGTAGCTAGAACAATTTCTCCTCTGGCGACGTCAAGGGTCACCTCTCACGATAGCTAGTGTGATTGCGAGCCGCAGAATGTGTGTCACCGATCATTGCACTCACATCAGAAAAAAAAATTCACAGTTAAATATGATTCAAAATTTAAACCAATGTGAACGAATGAATGAATGAATGCGATTTAATTAAGCCTGTTGCCTCCCCGACAACGGTGCCATTTGATAAGATGGTTTCACTTTTGAATTATGTTATTAGATGATTTGTCATTTTAGTAACAAAGTGGTGGAAAATCGCTTAACAAAATAATTACAATAAAAATTAAACCACTCACAAAAGAGCGGGTCGTATCCACAGAGAGGCAATGACATATTTAAACTCTCACCAGTTAAAATCATATGTTCACTGTTAGTTTCGTTGAGAAATCGAGCCAAATCTGCCTTCAGATTAAGAAAACATCAAGAGAACATGCTAAAATGGCATTTATGAGAAAGAGGGAGGTCACATGCATAAATTAGCCATAATATTTAATTAATAATTCAAAATAAAAGAGTGGCAATGGCATGTGAATGTAAATATTAATTTGGTAAGAAACAGAGCATTTGCTTCCTTTGTGCGTGCACGATGAGGAGTTCGCGGTCAGGTGTGCGGAGCTCGGAGGTGGTTGGCCATGACGAGGGCTATGTGTGGGCGGTGATGGTGCGTCGAATGGCTGCCGGTGGTCTCGTCGGCAACTAGGAAGGCCGGCAATGGTGGCGGCTCGCTGGCACGGGCGAGCTGCTGTCAGCCTTCAGAGGTTGTGGTCGAGTTTCTAAGGTTAAGGCGAGTTCATTGATGTTGGTGGCACGAAGCTCCGAGGCTAGATGAGGCAGCTACACAGAGGAGGACTACGATAACTTTGGGTTCTGTTCGGTCTGTTGGAGGAGAAGATGAAGAAGAAGAGGATGGGCGAGTGCACGAGCGACGATGCCGGATGGAGTAGTGCATGCTCTGCGCGCGCTGCTGTTGCCGCACGCCTGCTGCGGTGGAGGTGCAGCGCACGCAGGGAGGTGCTGTGAGTAGCAGGCGCATGCGGAGCGTTGAGGATGGGGCGCACGTGGGCTGGTGGAGCGCAGGTGCATGGCGTGATCTACTGAAGGTGGCGCGTTGTTGTTGGAGACAAGAGAGCGGAGAGGAGAAGCATGCACTGCTAGCCGTGCATGGAAGGGGAAACACGGGTGTGTTGCAAGGGGGGCATGTGCTGGAGGTGTGCGCAAGTGGCTGCTGCTCATGCGGTGCAGCGAAGGAGATGTGCACAGGTCGTGCGAGTGGAATGACTCTACTGCGGTTGGTGGAGTTGCTGCGAGGAGGATGCAGGCGATGCTGGTGGTATGCGTAATGCGCAGATGTGCATGCATATGGCTGCGTGTGGCGTGCGTGCAGCAACGACCTGAATGGTTACGAGGCGAGGGCGTGGTATGCTGCAAGTGGTGGTGATGGGTTGGTTGAGTGTGTGAGGAGTTGTGATGGAGCAGGTGAAGAAAAAGCATGGTGATGGAACGGTAGCAAGTTGTGCATCAGTAGATGCACTCACGGTAGGCGAGCTTTAAGGAGCTCATATACGGTGGCGACCAACTCCATCCTCTTGGCACGGTGGTCTGTCACCCCACCAGCCCACGGTATGACGGAGTTTGGCCGTGGAGGCCCACGGTGGTGAAATGCTGCACAATGGTGAAATGGGATGATGGCCTCCACGAGCTCGGCTGCCTCCTCCTCTCCCTTGTGTCTCAGCTGCCCCGACCAGATCTAACACACTTGCTCCTCCATGAATGGGGTCTTGAGTGCAGGCAGCTGGCGAAGATTGAATGCAGGCAGAGGAAGTGGAACGGTTGCCTGTGGGAAGAAGAGTAATTAATAAAATGGAATATTTGGATTATTTATACACAAATTCTTAAGTTTTATGTTAATTAAAATAATGCATGTAATGCACCTAATGCCATCTAAGTCAATTTCAAATGCCTTTAGTTATGAATGCAATGCATGAATTATGTAATTAAATCAGAAATATGAATTAATCTATTTACATCCTAATGCATGCTAAATAAATGTTAGAATTAACTTAATGTCTAGGCACCTAAATGCTTAAATAGCTCACAAATGTGGGCTAATCAGTGGTAGGGTAGGGTATTTATAGGGTTTAGGAGGGAAGGGGTTGGCATGGGCACGTGTAGGGTTAGGATGGACTTATAAGGTGGTTAGGGGTGGTTATCATGATCCATTGGAGGGGGCTATTTGGTGCCACATAAAGGGCATGGTGGGTGGTGGTTATGGTGGCCAAAGGGCACCTAAAAGTGGTGCCAACCATGGAAGGGTGCCATGGGTTGGTGCCAACTTGAAGGCTTCTAGAAGGAAGGTGAGGTGTAGGGTGGATAGGGCTTGGAAGGGGTAGGTGTAGGGATGAGATCAATGGAGAGTTGGAGTGACTTTTATGGGTGGTTAAGAGTGGTTTTGGCGCCAAATTAGAGGTGCCTTTTGGTGGTTGTTGAAAGGTGAAGAGGTGGCTAAGGTTGGTGCCAACTTAGGGTGGACAATGTGGAGATTATGTGTAGCTTAGGTGTGCTTGAAGTAGAGGTAGTTAGGTTGGACTTTAGGGTGATGGATGGCCCAAGGATCTAGAGCTTAGCTAAGCTAAGCTAAGCTAACTTAGCTAGTAATGGATTAGAGGAGGCAATGGGAGCTAGGGTTTGAGGAAAGGAGCTGAACAGAGTAAGTCTGGAGCTGAATGGGAGCTAGCAGCTGCTAAAGAGGGTGGCATGGAGCTACTTTAGCTAGCATAGCTTGCTAGTTCTTTGTTAGCTGCTAAGCCAAGCTAAAGTAAGCTGGCTTCTACCACAAGGAGCTGAGGTGAGCTAGGTCTGGTGCTCCTGGGGAGGATCAAGTTGGTTGAGGCAGCTAAGGTAGCTTAGCACAACTAAGTTGAGCTAAGATGAGTCCTCGGGAGCTGGACTTGAGCTTTCTAAGTTGAAATGAAGTCATCTTTAGCTGGCTAGAGTTGAGTGGAGCTAGATCAAGCTGGTCTTGAGCTGAGGTGAACTCCAGTCAACTCATCTGAGCTAGCTAGAGCTCCCTGTGACCTAATGGGAGCTTAGATGAGCTAGACTCAGCTAAGTTGAGCTAGATCTGAGCTGACTTGAGCTAGGGTGAGCTAAGATGATCTCTCTTGAGCTATCATTCAGCTGAGATGAGCTGAATGGAGCTAGTATGAGCTAACCCTAGTCCAAGTGAGCTAGAATCTAGCTATGGTAAGCTGGATCAAGCTGAGTCCCAGTAGGTTTGAGCTTCTCCTTCACTAGTTGCCTTCCTGAGTGCTAGGGTTCTAGGGATCTGACAATTTGTTTATCCCTAATACTAAAAAAAACACATCAAAAGCACAATAAAAAATACAATGCATGACTAACCTAATTGATGCCTAAATGCAACCCAAAAACCCATTTACGGAGCAAAAACCTAAGAGCTAGGTTTGTTTTAATGCATAAGAATGATGATAAACTAATGTTTATCACACTCCATGCTTATTTTTTGCTAGTCTCTTAGCAAAACTTTAATTTTTACAAAGTTGAATTTTGGGGAAATCTAATTTTTTTCGACTTTTGAGAAGAAAAAGATTACGGGACCTTGGTTGGTCTAAACATAGGAGGTACGGGATTTCTTAAAGATAAACATCAAGATTTGTTTTCGAATCCAAAGATTAGACAAAAACGGGATCAATATATCCTCCAAAAAAGTTCATAGATTAACCCCTTGTTAATTCAGATGACTTGAAATTTTTGTTTTTAGGATTTTTCTAGCTCTTGGATCTGATTCGCAACTTGCAAAAACTTTTAAAACCTTGTGTCGTGCTTGTGAGAAGCCAACATTTAAAAGGGCATGTTTTTGGTTTAAAACATTTTTTTTCTCTCCCCCATGCTTATTTTTAGCTTAGTCTTACAATAGATGTGTCGAGATCATCATTCCCGTTACCAATCCTTGAGGGGGGCTCTGGCGCCAATACTTTGAGATAGTACTATCATGACATCACCCAGGAGCTCACAACCCCAAAACACAATGCGATGCAAAGGGGCGCTCCAAGTAAACTCAAGCTCTTGCTCCGACACTATAGGTAGAGCACCATCCAAGACACTTGAGCTACAAAAATATGCTTTAATGCTCCATCTAAAGATATGTAATATAGATATAGAGCAACGCTGAGGTAGTAACATGTTGACATCGCATCCTCAAAGGAGGCATTTTCCCCTTTCTAGATGGTGGGAACTCAAACCAATGATCTACTTCAGACTTTTACTAAGGCCAAACAAGGGGGGTTTTCTAATTTTTAGTTGTTTTTAGGTGTTGGCATGTGTGTGAAATTTGACACAGGAAGTTTTGCATGAGATGCAAGTTTTTGAATCAGAAACTAAGCAGATACTTTCCATATTACAAAGGAGGATCAAGTCACCTGAACTATCATGAGTTTAGGTGGAATTTTGGAGAAGGATACCTAAGCTAGTCTAAAGATAGACCTTGAAATTCTAATGATCAGATCCGTATCCTCATCCCTACTTTGTTAAAGATAAAATCCCATTATACAAAAAGTGAGTTTTCAACCTTAGTACCGATTTCAAAATTTTCCTTGAAAGGTTTTTAATATTTTTATTATTTAGGTATGCAAGCAAAAAATAAGAAAATGACAAAAGAAAAAAATGCATATTTTTTTAGGTTTTGAAATCCTAAATCGATCGTCAAAATTTTAAAAACACCCCCCATGCTTATGATATGCAATGTCCTCATACATTAGGAGGGAGTAGGGATCACCTTAGTGAAAGGCGGTCAGGTTTAGGATGGTCAAAACCTAGAAAAAGAAAGAGAAAAGGAAAGCAAGAAAAATGATGTGCTACCTCCCATCCAGCACTATCTTTTACGCCTGTAGATTTGAGGTCAAGGATTTCTATTTTTCCATAGATTTCCTGGTCCTTGATATGGATGTACCTAATGATTTGAGGAACACACCCATCATTCAGGGGCACTCGTTCCTTGCTACCGCCAAGGTAAACATAAACTGTGAGAGTGGTAGTATGGAGATCGCCTTTGGGGATAGGAAGCTAACTCTTGATATTTTTAAGGCAATAATAGGATTTGAGGATTATGGATTCATTGAGGAGCTCAAGGATCATGATTTTGAGACTTGTATGACGATCAGTGCACTCGTGGACTCCACCACCTTTAGCGAGCCCAACCCACAACCCTTCGTGGTAGACCTACCATATCCCGAAGAGGCTATTGATTTTGTTCATTCCCAGCCTCTTCCACTGGATCATCCTGATGAATCTTCATCGGCATCCTCCCTACCTTCTATACTAAACCCACCTTAGCTTGAATTGAAACCATTGCTGAAAAATTTGAAATATGAGTTCTTAGGACCTGAGAACACGCTCCCTGTGATTATTAGTGCTGATGTGACTAAGGAGCAAGAATCAAGGTTGATTAAGGTCCTTAAGAACAACAAGGAGGCAATTGGTTGGGCCATCCACGACCTTTAGGGGATCGAGCCATCTTATTGCAATCATCGTATTTTCATGGAAGATGGATCCTGTCCTCGCGAAATGCAAAGGAGACTAAACCTGAATATGCGAGAAGTGGTCAAGATGGAGATAATCAAGTGCCTCGATGCTAGAATTATATATGCAATCTCGAATAGTCTGTAGGTTAGCCCTGTTCAAGTTATACCAAAGAAGGCGGTAATAACCGTTACGACTAACGGGACGGGGGAAACCTTCACCACTCATTCAGCTTCTACTTTGAGAGTTTGTATTGACTATAGGAAGCTAAACACAGCCACCAAAAATGATCACTTTCCCTTGCCATTCATCGATCAAATCCTAGAAAGGTTAGCTGGGTAGAAATACTTTTGCTTCCTGGATTGTTATTCGGGATATAACCAAGTCCCTATCCATCCCGAAGTCCAGGGAAAGACAACTTTCACATGTCCCTACGGAACCTTTGCATTTCCTAGAATGCCATTCGGGCTTTGCAATGCACTCGCGACCTTTCAAAGGTGCATGCTGGCCATCTTTTTTGACATGGTGGGAGATTGTATTGAGGTGTTCATGGATGATTTCTCCATTTTCAGAGATTCTTTTGAGTCCTACCTAGCTAACTTGGAATTGATCCTCCAGAGATGCATCAAAACACAGTTGGTCCTCAGCTAGGAAAAGAGCCACTTTGTGACTAGAGAAGGCATTGTCCTCGGTCATGTGGTCTCTAATTGGGGTATTGAGGTTGATAAGGGTAAGGTGGATGCTATCTCTAGACTTCCTCCACCCACATCTATAAAACAGATCCGCTCTTTTCTTAGGCATGTGGGTTTTTATAGAAGATTCATCAAGGACTTCTCGAAGGTTGCTCGACCCTTGAGTAACCTTCTGGCCAAAGACACGCCGTTGGAGTTTGATGAATCATGCCATAAGGCATTTGATTTATTAAAAATAGTAGTTACCTATGCCCCAGTGTTGCAACCACTGGTCTGGATAGCCCCATTTGAGATTATGCCTGACACATCTGATTATGCCGTTGGGGCTGTCTTGGGTCAGAAGGTTGAGAAAAAGCCCTCTGTGATTTACTACGCTAGCAAGACTCTTGACGAGGCCCAAAGGAACTGCAACATTACTAAAAAAGAATTGCTAGCTGTAGTTTTCGCTTTGGAAAAATTCAGAGCTTATCTTTTGGGTTCTCATGTAATCATTTATACCAACCACTCAACCTTGAAACATCTCTTGGCCAAAAAGGATGCCAAGCCCCGGCTTATTCGCTGGATTCTATTACTTCAAGAATTTGATCTTGAAGTCAGGGATAAAGCTGGGGCACAAAATGTAGTGGCGGATCACCTCTCGAGAATCCTAATTGATTCTACTCATCCGAATATCCCTATTTCAGACACCTTTCCGGATGAGACTATCCTTACAATCTCAAGTATCCGAACCCCCTGGTTTGCAGATATAGTTAATTATTTGGCCGTTGGTCAAATCCCCCAAGATTGGACCAAACAACAACGGGATAGAGTTGTGCCTAAGGCCAAATATTATTTTTAGGACGATCATGAGCTGTACCGCATCGGCATAGACCAGATTATTCATCGATGT
Organism: Thalassia testudinum; assembly: GCA_037157565.1. Classification (NCBI taxonomy): domain Eukaryota; kingdom Viridiplantae; phylum Streptophyta; class Magnoliopsida; order Alismatales; family Hydrocharitaceae; genus Thalassia; species Thalassia testudinum. The sequence continues at coordinate 2,848,853 of JAZHRO010000028.1, forward strand.
GTTCCAGAAATTGAGTTCCATAGTATACTTGAGTTTTGCCATACATCTGTGTGTGGTGGACGGTCTTTCGGGAAAAAGATGGCAGCAAAAATCTTGCAATCTGGATTCTATTGGCCATCATTATTTAAGGATGCCTAGGAATTCTCAAAGTTGTGCACCCGATGCCAGACACTCGGGAACATGGCTAAGAGAGATATGGTGCCCTTAAACCCAATACTTTCCATCAAAATTTTTGACATTTGGGGCATCGACTTCATGGGACCTTTTCCACCATCATTTGGACACCAGTATATTCTGGTCACTGTCGATTATGTGTCCAGATGGATTGAGGCAATCCCCACCCAGACCAATACCACAAGGTGGTCATCGATTTTGTGAAGAAGAATATTTTCAATCGGTTCGGGATTCCTCGAGCGATTATCAGTGATGGGGTAAACATTTCACTCATGCCCAATTTCAGAATTTACTTGGGAAATATGGGGTGAATCATCAGATTTCCACACCCTACCACCCTCAGACAAACGGATAGGCCAAGGTCTTTAATTGGGAGATCAAAACATTTTGCAAAAAATCGTAAGGTCTAATAGGAAGGACTGGACCCAAAAGCTAGATGATGCTCTTTGGGCAATTATCAGTGGTGGTGGTAGACATTTCACTCATGCCCAATTTCAGAACTTACTTGGGAAATGTGGGGTGAATCATCGGATTTCCACACCCTACCATCCTCAGACGAATGGATAGGCCAAGGTCTTTAATTAGGAGATCAAAAATATTTTGCAGAAAATCATAAGGCCTGATAGGAAGGACTGGACCCAAAAGCTAGATGATGCTCTTTGGACCTACCATATGGCGTACAAAATGCTTATAGGTATGTCTCTATTCTGTTTGGTGTTTGGTAAGGAGTGTTCGTTACCCATAGAGCTAGAACACCGAGCATTTTGGGCCATCAGGAAATGTAATTTTGACTTAGAGTTGCCTGAGAAGACCAGGAAACTCCAACTATCTGAGTTGGAGGGGCATAGAAATGATGCTTATGAAAATGTTAGAATCTATAAGGCAAGGACCAAAGCTCTCCATGACCAAATGATTTCATGTAAGAGCTTTGAGCCAACCAGAAGGTTAGGCTTTTTGATTCTCGACTAAAGCTCTTCCATGGTAAGAATAGGTCTAAGTGGGACGACCCATTCATTATTGAGCAGATTTTCCCTAACATGGCCATTGAAATCTTTGACCTAAAGACAGGTAATTTCTTCAAGGTCAACAGATAGCATCTCTAACCCTTTGTTGACCATGTGCTCCCTGAACCCGTCTAAGACAAGGTTGCTCTTACCTTGCCCTAACCACCTGGGCTGATCATCGCCTAGTAGAAGGCACTAAACTCAGCATGTGTAAAAACTGTTCTGAGCTTACCAGAATCTCACAGAAACCAAGTGGTATTCTTGCACTTCTACTCTCTTGCATGCTTTCATTTTTAACAATGAGGACATTACATTAGCTATGCATGGGGGGTGGATATATCTTTGGAAATAATCTTTTTGTCTATCGTAACAGTAATTTCCTGTTATTCTTAAGAAAAAAAGAATTATGAGAGGAGATCTTAGGCATTAAGAGTTGCAAACTTTAGGAATTGATACTTTGGGATCTGAATACTTAGACTCTTCAAGTCTTCGAGCTTAATTAGCCCGGGTGTCCACTCGAATGTGGACTTAGTCTCGAGTCCTCACCAATTCAAATGCATCTTTAATCTAGTAAATAAATTGGGATGATAAGTACATATCTTATCAACTTGCCCTATGATTTGAGGGGATTTTAAGTCTAAGCATCTACACATTACTCGCACTAACTCACTTTCCGACGGTTTTTACAGAAATTGGGTAGCTAATGAACATTCTAGGGTGGTATGGCTGGCAAGTTGTTGTGAGTAACAGGCCATTGGCCGGTTGTCCAGAGTACAACCACAAGACCATTTTCTTCGTATTGCATTTAGGTAAATCTTAGATTAAGGAAGCCACCTACTTAGGAGAAAGAAAAAAAAGGAAAAAAATTAGAAGAAGGAGAAAATAAAAAAATAAACAAATAAAACCACACTTCACCGCATGAGTATGGCTGGCAAGTTGCTGTGGGTAACTGATGAGATACTCATCATGTTCTCTAATTACCCCTAATTAACTAGTCTTCCTAGTTAATTAGCTAAGGTTACGAATATATAAGGGTTACTTATAAAATAAGGGATATTTAGTCAAGGACCTTAAAATAAGTTTAAAATGGCATTTTATCATTCAATGAACATTATTAATAATTTAGATAATAATTGGACTCGAAATCCTATTGAGCATTCCCTAAATTAATAAATTAAGTAACTTAAATATAATGTCTACCTAAGTATGTAATAACTTAAGTAATTTTACTTAATCTAATAAATTAACCTAAAAAGGTCAAAAATGTAAATTCAAGGTGTAAACATAATATTTTCCTTATTTACTAACATATATAAAAAGTTGAAAAAGATCTAAGTTAAAATAACCCTTCAAAACCTGGGTTTACATTTTAGTCCTTACTTTTCATTATAGTAGGGTCCTTATTTCTCACATAGGTCCTTAAGTTTTATTTCATTTAAGTCCCTCTTCGTCTTCTTCTTCTTCAGCCGAATGAATGGCTGGCAGCAGAAAGTCACCCCACCGTGCGATTACTGCCCTATCGACATCATCCTTCTTTATCCAAGCTCTTGCAACTTGTGCTTACCACCTCCACTTCGTCCACCGGTCTGGATTAACCGGGAATCCTATTTTTCAGTGGGAGATAACCTCACCGTCGTCGGAGACGACGACGGAGGTTAAGCTCCTCAAGCTCCTTCTTCGGCCAGACCCCGCCATTCTCTTCGCCGCCAACTGCTATAAATACCCCCTCACACCTCTGATTTTACTCAAGTTGGCTCCCTTCCCTCTTCTAACACTACAACCAACCCAATAGGCTATTCGTCCAAAACTCCGATGACTTTCCATTCCAATTTCCGACTTCCTCCATCCATCTTGATCAGCTGAGGAGATCCGCCGTGGTCTTCCGCGTCTCTGACACAGGTGCTGACCCAAGGAATCCTCCGCTCCACCTCAAATCCACCCGCCGAAGATCTTTCTTCCACCCTCTGATTTCGTCATCCGCTATGAACCTTCGGCGGAACCCTATTGACCCCTTCGTCCAGGTAACAATAGATTAGGAGTAGGAGTAGACGTAGGCAAGCTTAGTTAGGTAGGTAGGTAGTTAGATTAGATGTAATTTTAGATTTTAGTTTCATCTTCTTCGACTCTGGTGAGTTCCTTGAGCTCACCAGAGACTTAATTTCATCTTTTTAATCACTGTCCACCTTCCTTTATCTTCCATGATCATTTCTAAATCACTTAATCGTTTAATTGATCACCTAATCGCCTAATTTATATTCCACCTTCACCGACTACTATCACTCTCTATGGTGATAGTAATCGACCTAATTCCACCTTAATTGGGTTCTTCATCATCTATTCACCACTTTAGAACCCTAATCGACACTATAATACATATTATTACCACATATAAATTAAACACCTAAATATAATTAAGTTCCTAAGCTCGCTGTCCATGGTAGCTCAGGAACAGTTCAAATCTTAAATTAAATATATATATTTATGAACATAAACATCTGTTGACTTGTTTTAACCTCTCAATTGAGTGGTTAAACAAGCCCTGAGCTTATTTCAAATTAAATTCTTAGAGAAATGATCTCACTGTCGAATCTTACATTTAAAGAAATAATGAGGAATTAAATGTGATACTGAGGTTCCTTGCACCCTCAGGATCCTTTTTGAATCAAAAATTGCAAGTTTAATCAATCTGTGCATACTTTTTACATTTTCTAGACTCACTAGAGATCCGATGAGCCAAAACTGTGTTTTAGCCTCAAGAATCTGTTGAGAAGCTCTAGAATGGTATAATGTGGATCATTGATTGCTTTAAGGATGTTTCTTTGAGGATTTAACCACTGGAGTTGTAGATATGACTTCATTGTCTCCAACTCCGGTGGAGTTGGAGAAGTCTGTTAGGAGAGATCTGAAAAGCATTGAAGGAACTTAGAAGCCTCAGTGCAATGCACTGAAGCTGTTTAAACCTTTAGAACACTACAACAACCTTCCATTAGCTCTGTCGAACACACACCTTTCCAAGTTCTGGCGGCGAGCCTGAAACCCTAGAAATGTTGGTCAGAACACCTTCCTGAAGATCTAAATAAGTTCTGGGTGTTGAGAAGACTCTAATTGAGGCTTTGATTTCCTGTGGAGAAATTTTGAACAAAAAGTCAACTTTTGTGCTTCCACAGTCAAACTGAGTCTGCTAATGGAGTTCTGAGCTTGAATTGAGGCATTGAGGAGATTAAATTATTTCTGAGAATTTGTTGAATGATATGAAAGTGATTGAAGTGAGCTCAAATGATTTATTTAGTGAGAATTTGAATCCTGTCAATTTGGGTTACTTTCGAACCCAAACAAACAGGAGAAACATTTTGTTGAGTTTTGAATTTAAATCCTGCCCAGATGAGTTAATTATAACCCTTAGAATTAGTTTAAATTGATTAGAGGCATTCTTAAGTGTCTGTTGCACATAGTGAAGTCTAAAGATCTGAACTCTGAAGCTTTCAGCGAAGTGAAGAGCTTCTCTACTATCCTGAAGATCTTAAGAGCTTAAAACCTACTCTAACAGATGCGGAATAACTTGTATAACCTATATAGACCTTAAAATAAGAAAGAAAAGTCCATCCGAGGACTCTGTAGATATAATTTCATTTTCCAGGCTAAAAATAACCCGTAGGAACCCCTGATTTTATCTTGGAAATTGAAGAGGAAAACATCCTCTAATCCTTAAATTTACCCTGCAATTGCGTAGATCTATCTTAGAGCTTTCTAACAAACTTGAAATCACTCGATTTGGAGCTCTGAGTAGGAAGTTATGATCATTTGAAGTTGGGTCTGGAAGGGGTTAGATAGTCCCACATCGCCGGATTCTGAGCGCGTGCATGGAGATAAAACGAATTTGTTGCATGGCTTCTTCAGTCGTCAGCGCTCGATGCACCGATTACCAATCTGATCTGAGCATGTGCATGTGTGTGTGGGTGCATGCTTGTGTTCCTGTGGGTGTGCACCCTTAGGGGCGTGAGTGAATGTGCCTTAGGAGGGCGAGAGGCCTGGGAGGCTGGGTTGAGTCGAATTGGCTCGAGACTATGAATCGATACGAAATAAATCGAAAACGAACCTAATTGATATTAGGCAAGGACCAAGTAGGGTCTGGTCCCACCCTGGTCTCAGGGTGCCGTGTATCCTCGAAAGGACCTCACCGCAAATAAAATAAATTTTGGTTAAGAAAATAAAAAAAACCTGGTTCAGCCAAAAGTCTAAGGGAATTGAAAGAGAAGTGTTGAAGCTGAAGGCTAAGTAAACAAAGGGGCACAGGCACTAAGGAAGGAAAAGAGATTAAGGAACAAAAGGAGAAGACTAAGTGAAGAAAAGAAGGCAGAAGAAGATAGGAACAACAGAAGAAAGGTAAGAAAAGAGCTTGAGATAGAGAATAAAATAAATAGAAGAGAAAGAAAGAAGAGAGAGGCTGAAGAAATAAATGAATAAAATCTTTTGTTGCATCATTTTTAATTACTTTTTGTTCTTAATTGCAAAAAGGCATGTTTTAATAGAATAACTTTTAATTGCCTTAATTTCTTTTGAAATAAAATTCGAAAACTAGCATGTTTATTTGTTAATAAAGTACATCATTTTGAGTAGATATGTTTTCATATGGAATTTTGTATATTCTTTGTAGTTTAAATATTTTGACAAAATTCATGTTTTAAAATCAAACTAGTTATACGTCCTAAACTTATAGAGAAATAAAAGAAATTTCATGAATTTGGAGAAAATTATTATACCTCCCAGTGAACTGCCTGGACTCAACCAGTAAAAATTTCTAAAATGTTAGGTTAATTCGACCCTATACTACACAACTGACACAACTTTGAGTTAACCTAAGTGACTTGTTCTACGATTAATTAAGTGAAATTAACTTAATTACTGAGTTGAGTGAAAGAACGTAGTCATTTTAATGGCGCTGTTGCTGGGGAGGTAATATTTTGACTCACTCCACTCATCAAAATATTCCCTGGCATTGCTTCGTCTAAGTACCATTTTAATGGCGCCGTTGCCGAGGAGGTAATATTTTGATTCACTAAAATTTAAAAGGATTAATTGTTTAATTCGGTGGTATTTTGTAAATTTTTTTTTTACTAACTTTTGTTATAATTAGTGTGTTTTGTTTATTTTTTGTTTTATTTTTATTTTTATTTTCTATCTTCTTTTCAGGTTTACCTTTACGGGTGATCTCAGGAGAAGGCAAGAATTAGCTTTGCTGTTTTTGTTTTGTAAGAATTTCTTATTCTTTTGTTTTGCTGCATTTAAAACATAAAAAAATACAAAAATACATCTTTTCTGACTAGCAGCAGCATAACATAGGTATACACTCTTAGGAGTGCATTTTTCTACTAGTATTAGAGTGATCTGACTCGGGAATTTTTAAACTATTTTTCTTGCATCAGCGGGAAAACACGAGAAAACCCGCATAGATCCCTATCCTCTGAGAACTAAAAAGACCACATATTATTGTTTGAAAAGATTTAAAAAAGCGGCCATTGTAGTTTACTTGATATATTTTTGAAAAAAATTAACTAAAGAGGAAGTAAAATTGGTGACTTAAATCTATTTGCAGAATGCATGCGGGTTTTTATATCGCTATCATCTGTTGCATGCTATCGTGCACACAGTGTGATCACTAGAGTCACACGAGTCTTTTTCTATCTCTCTTCTTTTCACCTCTTAGGGCTTTGGCCGAAGATCAACAAGTCAGTCTCACTACTAGAGCCCCGGGGAGCCAGTAGTGAGCGGTCTCGATCCTAGACCTTAGACCTTTGAGCTTTAAGGTACACACCTGCATAGACACGAATTAGGATGCGTATTTTGATACTATTACTTTATTTGTTTGCGTCAAATTACTTTGCGTATCTTAGGAATTTCTTCTTTTCTTTGAAAAAAGAGTAAAACCCGCATCTTTTGCGCTATTTTGCGGATTTTTTATGCTGTTGTTTTCTTATCGGTGGTGTGTGTGTGCATTTGCACATTATTTTCCATTTATGGATGGGAGGCGATCCTTGCATCCGCCTCTTGCACCACCATTGATAGGTGATCCTAGGCCGGTTGCAGATAAGCAACCAATGGTTTTCTCGTCTGATTCATCTACTTCCATGAATCCAATGCAGAATCTTAATCCTGAGATCCCTTCTTCTTCTGGTCAGGGGGAGATGTCGCCTTTTGATGTTCATGAGGTGCACCTGAACTAGATCCTTAGGATGCTAGAGCAAACAAGACAAATCAATTTATTAACAGCAGCCTTAAATAATATACAGACTCTTCAAACTCGTTCTTCACCTCGACGTGAGGCGAGTTTTGAAAATCCTGATTTACCGATCAATCATCCAAGGCCTCTACTTAGAGATTATTATAACCCATCTAGTGCACAAGTAGAGCCTAATGTTAAGATTCCTATTGGGGAAAATGATCTAGAATTAAGGCCAAACATTATAGGTTTAATCCCCCACTTTTATGGATTTGCATCCGAGGATCCATTTCAACATATAGAAGATCTTAAAAATTTATCCCAAACTCTTGGTCCTCGAAATCAAAATAGGGAAATCCTACTAACGAAAATGTTCTCTTTTAGCCTTAAAGATAAAGCAGCTTATTGGTATAGAACTATAGCAAGACCAATCTCAACTTGGGCTGAACTCGAATCCACATTTTTGAAGAAATTCTTTCCAATTGGTCGAACCAATGATTTAAGGTGAGCTATTACTACTTTCAATCAAAATCAAGGAGAACCAATTAATGAAGCATGGGAACGTTTTCATGAATTGCAAAGGAAATGCCCACATCATGACATCCCTTGTTGGCAACTCATGCATATCTTTTATTATGGTTTACAAGAGGACATTAGCAATATAGTCGATGCCTCTTGTCGATGGAATTTTCTAGATCGCGACACAGAATCCGCTTCAGAATTATTTGAAGGGATGGTGGAAAGCTCGATCAATAATGCATCAATGTCGCAATTTACATGGGGAGCAAATATGAATCATCAAAATCCGCATAAAGGCATTCACGAGATCGGTAATCCATCCAGTTCAAAGGGTTTAGAGATTATTGCAGAAAAACTGGACAAAGTAGATATCGTAGCGAAGCATCTCAACAAGGTTAGAAACATAATGAAGACTCTTACGCCTCTACTTGCTACGAATCCTGCGTATTTACTTGTTTCGCAATTTCCCATGGGAAGGGAATTTGTTAATAATCTGGATTCTAGAGATCCATCTTCCTTAGGCTTTTTATCTACTCCTTCACCAACCGAAGGAGGGACCTTTGTCCCACAATCTTACCCACCCTTTTCCCCACCCTTAACTATTGTAGAAAACATGCCATATCTTTTAGGTTTACACGCCATTCAGGGATACACACCAAGACCAAACCTTTGTTCAAATACCTATAATCTTGGATGGAGAAGCCACCCAAATTTTTCTTGGGCTGATCCAAATCAAAATCAAAGACCAAATTATCTGAATCAGACCCATTTTAATCCACCTCCATTGCCTCCTCAGCAATCAAATTTAAGGCCTAGCTCGATGAGTATGCAGAATTACTCTAGGCCTATTAGAGATACACAGCTAGACCAGAATTTAAGAGCTGTGTCAGAGAGTCAGCAACAAAATGCTGAAGCTCTCGCTGAGATTCATAGGTAATGTAAGGTAGAGTTGCTGATTTACAAAATCAAATCACACTTTTGGCTGAATTTCGTTAGCCAGGTACTCTTCCATCTCAGCAAATTTTGAATCCTAGGAATTTGCCAAATCCTATGCAAAATCAAGGCCAAGTCCACTTCATTAATCAGGCCTTTGATTCTAATCATAACCCGTCCTCCATATTACCTGAAAATAATCCATCAAACCCGCATCAGCAACCTATTTTGTGTTAAAATGACCCACCTAATACTGAGAATCAAAACTGATTTTGCTGATCTTCTAAACTTGGTGGAATCATCTTTTATAAATTGCCTTAATTTTTAATGTTCTATATCTCAACCTAAATCAGATCTATTCTTCATAAGATTCACTCTGATCTTTCTGAGATTTTTCACGAGAATCTGATTCTAGGATTTGCGAGGTCTATTCTAGGCAATTTTAGGACAAGTTTTGATTGGGTGGTTTAATCTATTTTCTAATCTGTTTTCTATTATTTTTGATCTAATTCTTTCATAACCCTCTATTTTTACCATATACCAATTCTTTTTAGGACTTATTTACTAGTGTTTATGCCTAGCTAAAGGCGTAAAACTTAGCACTTGTACATAGCTGCTTCATGTTTTCATCCTTTCTGATTTTCTTATACACTTATTTTAAAATTTCACTTCATATCATACTGATTACCTTCATTTAGCCCGACTGATCACTCTGACCTTTGGTCAGACTCGAAATCGTCCACACTGAGATTTTTAATCTCCTCTATTCAACTCCTTCCATCACCCTATACTAAATGAAGAGTAATATTTTTCACCCTTCCTACAATGAGGACATTGTAAAATTTTGGCTTGGGGGGTGTTGAAGTGAAATTTTCACTTTAAGTATGGGTTTAAAAAATAAAAACACATAATAATTAAATATCCATGAAATTTAAAAGAATAAAAATTCCAAAAATGATAAAATTTTAAAAATTCAAAAATTTCATAAAATTTGAAATTTTTTTTGAAAAATTCAGAAAAAAATTAGAAAATCTTTTATACATAAAAATAAAATATATAAATACAAAAATTTGAAAAAAAAATTCATATAAATAATAAGAGGGGTTTATTCATTATTAATAAAGAAGAAAAGAATAAGAATATAAGGATATATATATTATTTTTAAGAGCTTAATTTTCTTTTAGGTCAGAAGTTTAAAATGTATATAGAATATATATATGAGTATTTAAGAGCATTCAATTCTTAATTAGATTTTACTTAAACATTTTGTAAAAACATAGTTTTGTGTTTAAAATTTTTAAAATAAGATTTTATTTGAATTATGAATCTTTTAAATCTTTTAAAGATTTATTTTTCTATTCTTACTTGGATTAAGAAACTAAGTGTGTTAAGATTTTAAACTTAAGTTTTGGAATTGAATTATAACTTTTTAATCAATTAGATTAAGTACTCCTTTTGGTTTTTGAAAATTTGATTTTATCATAAAGTTAAGTAAAAAGCCACATATTCAGAGTTAATTAAATAGAGAGTTGGTAGAATTTTAGTTTACAAAACTTACAAGCTAGAGATAAATAACTAGATTTGGTAAATTTTGTCTTCATAGATCCTCTAGGAGGAAACTAAGAATTTGAAGAACCTAAGAGTAAAGGGCTTTGTTGTCGAAGCTCTGGTTTGAGAGTAAGTAACCTAAACATTTAAATTCACTCACATAGAATTGTCTTGTTGACATCTGAGACCGTGAAAACACAGAGGTTAAGATATCAATTCTGATTCCTCTTTAGTCCAAGGATTTCTACGGGGAAGTTCTTGAAAGGGTGAAGGATGTGGCACTCACCTAGAAAAAGGATTTGGAGAATAAAGTAGTAAGAAAAATGAGAAGGGGGGAAAAAAATTAAGAAAAATAAATAAAACACCCTGCAGTTAAGTGCCTTGTTAAAAATGGGTGCTTATGTAGTTTTTCCATAAATAAATAAAAGCATCTCGTTACAAATGGATGCTACCCTTCCTTCCATTAAATAAAAAGAACACCTCGCTACACATGGGTGTTCTAACTTATAGAAAAAGAGAAAAAAAATATGGAGAAAAAAATATCAGGAATAAGAAACCCAGTGGTCCATCGGGGAGATATACACAAAAAGTGTTGACCTCCGGATAGAAAACTAGTGAGGAGAAAGCAACCAAACCTGAGTAAGGCAAAGCCAAAGTCTTGAATTGGAATAATTGGGATTGGAAAGTGATGTCGTAAGATCTGGATTTTTACAACTTTGGATGTCTTTAGGACAATTCTCTTCACTAAGCATAGATGTTTTAAAATCATAGCTACTGAACCGTGGTATTGGGCAATGAAGCCCAAGAAATTGGGTTTTGAAGATTTTAAGTTGAGACCTTAAGGAGAAGAATTGACAGAATCTTAGGTCTAGAAGTTAATCTTTAGTGTTGTAGGCTAGTAAATTAGAGTTTTACTACTCTAAGTTTGATTAATAATGAGTATCTAGTTAATTTGCTTAAACTTATATTGATAAAAGTCAAATATCATAAACAAAGGATTGACTTAAAACTATTTGAGTTTTTGAGTTATAATTTAATTCTCAATCCTTAAGTTTTGTTTCCTTAAAACACTTTGTATTCTAATTTGAGTTAAGAATAGTTACAAAGATTAAGAGATTTTTGAAGAATTCTAATTCAGAGTAAAATTCTTGTCTACAAATTATTTTAAGTGTGTTTTGAAAATGTTATAAGTATAAGTCTAAGTAAGAAAATTTCACATATGCTCTATACATTAATCATTTATATTAAACTTAAAAATTTCTGACCTAAGCTTTCCTCTACATAGTTACTATTTATAATAATTTAAACCCAAGTGCTTTAAATCATCATAGTCTTAGTTAATTTTGCTAGGGACTAGCAAAACTTTGGCTTGCGGGTATGATGAGACACTCATCATGATCTCAAATTACCCAAAATTAACTAGTCTTCCTAGTTAATTAGCTAAGGTTATGAATATATAAGGGTTAATTATAAAATAAGGGATATTTAGTCAAGGACTTAAAAATAAGTTAAAAATGACATTTTATCATTCAATTACCATTATTAAAAGTTTAGATAATAATTGGACTTGAAATCCTGCCATTCCCTTTACTGTTGGTGCTAGAGCACCACGATTGTTTGTTTTGATGATAAAAAAACACGTGTCATTTAACATTTGCACTTGGAGTCTTAGATTTCAGGTCAATTGCAAAATGGAGACGTGACTAGACGGAGTTCGAGCTCGCATCCAGGATGGATTGGAGGAGCTTGATGGAAAACAGAGGAGATTCGTGAGGAGCGATAGATTGAAGATGGAAGGACAAGAAGAATAGGATAGAAATCTGTTTATTTCTTTCATGTACTTTTGTGTTTATTTCCTTGCTCTTTTTGTTCCTTAGAAAATCTTGTTAAAGAGCCTCAAAGTACCCTAACAGTAGTCCTAGGAACACCAGCACAACCCTAGGATACTTAGGTTTTCTATAGAAAACTTAGAAAACCAATATAGGGTTCAAACAGCTTTCCCAGACGTCGGATTCCAAAATCATATGTCTGATAATGTGTTTTAAGATGTCTGACTGTTGATTCAGACGTCTGATAACATTTAGGCTGACTTAGTTAGCTCTGTCTGATGAAATCAGACGACCAGACCTCTGTCCAGACGTCTGATGACTTTTCCAGATGTCCAATTAGTGGACAGTTGGCTGGCTTAGCAAACACCGAAGGATATGACCATTAGAGCCTTACCAGACGTCCTTAAGCCTTTCCAGACGTTTAATAGATGACCGTTTTGCCTCGGCTGACCCAAAATCTCTTCTAAGAGATCTTCTAGCCGTTGCACTCTCTTGGAAATCCTTTCCCACGAAAAAGTAGGTTTCCAGACATCCAAACATAGTGCCAGACATCCTGTATGTCGTTTGATGAACTTGCACTAGAACCCTGTTAAGATCTGATTCAAGTCAGGAAGAAACCCGCCTAAAATCAGACATTCGACCTTATTTTTAGATGTATTAAACTGGTTTCCCAGACGTCTGATGTTGGAATTAGACGTCTGATAACCCTATCAGTGCAATCAATGTTCTTGATTTCAGCCTGATTCTCTTGGGCTTTGCTCCAAACGGCTATGCAAGCTTTTCAAAGCCTTCCAAAGCTTTCCTAAGGCCTCTATAAATAGAGAGGAACCTCTTGCACACAAAGACACACCTAGATACACAGGGCACACATAGTAATACACTTTCGCACTCTTTTGTGTCCAAGAAAAGCTCTTGCTCTCCAAGCTCAAGTTCTACATCTTGAGAGCATCGAGCCTTTGCGCACCCGCTCTCTCGCCGTAGTTCACGAGAGCGACATTGCACCGTCGCGTGGCTCACGACCCGCGTCATCGATTCGACGCACTCCTTGCAAATGGGAGTTTCCTAATTCCTATAGAAGCTTGGTTTAAATCTTTGTTGGCTCTATGGGACTATATTTGTTATTTTACTTTATTATTTTATTGGGTATTCACTTTGCGAATTCCCATCTCCTTCGTGGGACAAAATCCTTCTCCTGAAGAGAAGGGGTTGAGGAACACTACCCTCGCACTTGTAGCGTGGTTGTAATAGAGGTTGAATCACCCTCGTTTAAGTGATTCGTTTAGTGGATTTGATCAACTTGGTTGATCGAAAAATCCTAACTCGAGAGGTTTAGGTGATGGTTTTCACCCTGTTTGGGTTTCCACCTAGAAATAATTGTGTACCTTATGTGATTGAATTTTTTGTGAGATTGTTTATTTTCAATTCTGCAATTTATTACGTCACCCCCTCCTGGTAGGGAATCTACAATTAGTATTAGAGTAGGTTCTTGCTATTCTGAGTAACACCCAGCAAGTAGATCATGGAGGGAAGCAGTTCCGCGTGTAGGATTTCCGAGGGCCAATCTACGACTCGTCCGCTGTTCTTCGATGGGAGCAACTACCCTTACTGGAAGCTGCGGAAAAAGACATGGCTTCAAGCCACCGACTTCACAATTTGGGCTAGGTGCGAGACCCCCTTCGACATCCCAGAAAAATCCGTTGCAGGATACTCGTAGCAGCAGATTCGGGAACTCTCGCTCAACGCGAAAACAATGAACACATTGTACTACGCACTCAGCCTGGAGGAGTTCAACAGAATCTCGCAATGCTCCACCGCATACGAGATTTGGCACACACTTGAGGTAACTCATGAGGGGACCTCTAAGGTAAAAACTTCTAAAATAAATTTACTTTCTCAAGAATTTGAATCTTTTTCTATGAAGCCTAACGAATCTTTAAGTGAGATGAACACTAGGTTCACTCTCATTGTAAATAATTTGAAAGCTTTAGGGAAGACTTTCATCAAGGGGGAGCTTCAAGGGAAGCTTCTTCGTTCCCTTGGACCAGAGTGGGAACAGAAAGTCACCGCCATCGAGGAGGCGAACGAAGTGGAGGAGCTCAACATGAAAGACCTCCTAGGCAATCTAATGGCCTACAAGACTAAGTTGAAGCAGAAGAAGATGGATACACCGGAGCCTAAATCGAAGAAGTCTCTCGCCTTCAAATCTGCGTCGGATAGTGAGGTAAGTTCCAACGACGAAGACTTTAAAATTTTACTTAAAAAGTTTTCCAAGTTGTGTAGGGAATTGAAGAAGAAGGAGAAGGAGAGCCCTAGACGTTGCCACAACTGCAACGAGAAAGGGCATCTGCAACCAGAGTGCCCTCTTCTCAAAAAGGAGAAGAAGAAGGAAAAGGAGATGAAATCTAAAAAGAAGGCGTTCCAAGCCACTTGGGATGATTCGAGCTCGTAGGAAGAAGAAAAGTCTATAGAAGAAGAAATCGCTTGCTTTGGTTTCATGGCCAGAGGAAGTGATAGCGACAGCGAAAGCAGAAGTGACTCTGACAACGAGGTAAATTTTGATTTACAAGAAGCTTTTAATGAACTATTTGATGTTAGTAAATCATTAAGAATAGAAAACAAAAGTATTAAAAAGAACCTTAGCTTTCTTAAAAATGAAAATGATAGGTTAGAAAAATAACTCAAGGATATAGAAACTAGTCCTAAGGATAATAACTTGCTATTAGAAAATAGAAATTTAATCAATGAAAATATTAAACTGATTGAAGGAAATGATAGTTTAAAATTAGAAATTTCTGATTTAAAGACTAAGATGCATATTATAGAAAAAGAAATTGCATGTCTTAGGGAAAACTCCAACAAATTAATCAACAAAGTAGATAATTTTTATAGCCCTAAGGTTGAGAAAGGATCTCAGTCAAGGAGACCCGCTAACAGATTCGGATCCAAGCTCACTTGGATACCAAAAGAAGAATTGGAATCTTGTTTTGTTGGTTTTAGGGATGACTACAACACAAAAGACTGGACCTACAAGCTCAAAGCTGGTCAACTCGTGTTGGGAGAACCAAGCAGCAGACCAAGGAGGAGAACAAGAAGACCAATGAGACGACAAACAAAAGATGGACCCGCTGCACGTCGACCGCCAGACTAAAGACCGGCACCGATGCCCGGGCCTCCAAGCTACAGATGGGAGCCCCATCCGATATGCCATCCACTTCCACCATTTGGACCATTTAATTGGTCATGGTAGGTGAGGTAAAAATTCTTTACCCTATCTTTTTATCATAAGCATTTAGATAGGGGGAGTTAAAAGATTATGAGCTAATTGTCAATTTTTAAGGGGGAGATGCAAATTAGCTAAATTTCCTTTAGTAAGGGGGAGAAAAATAATAGCTATCTTGTTGTTGCAAAATGGGGGAGGACATTACTTTTGTTAAAAGAAATTCAACTCATTAATAGAAGAGCTTGCTTTAAGGGGGAGTTATAGGAAATTTAAAATCAATCAAACCTTTTCGATAATGTCAAAAAGGGGGAGGATTTTTTTTGCATTATTATTTATGATTTTGTCATCATCAAAAAGGGGGTGATTGTTGGTGCTAGAGAACCACAATCGTTTGTTTTGATGATAACAAAACACGTGTCATTTAACATTTGCACTTTGAGTCTTAGATTTCAGGTCAATAGCAAAATGGAGACGTGACTAGACGGAGTTCGAGCTCACATCTAAGATGGATTGGAGGAGCTTGATGGAAAACAGAGGAGATTCACGAGGAGCGATAGATTGAAGATGGAATGACAAGAAGAATAGGATAGAAATCTGTTTATTTCTTTCATGTATTTTTGTCTTTATTTCCTTGCTCTTTTTGTTCCTTAGAAAATCATGTTAAAGAGCCTCAAAGTACCCTAACAGTAGTCCTAGGAACACCAACACAACCCTAGGATACTTAGGTTTTCTATAGAAAACTTAGAAAACCAACATAGGGTTCAAACAACTTTCCCAGACGTCTAATTCCAAAATCAGATGTCTGAAAGTGTGTTTTAAGATGTCTGTCTGTTGATTCAGACGTCTGATAACATTTAGGCTGGACTTAGTTAGCCCTATCTGATGAAATCAGACGTCCATACCTCTGTCCAGACATCTTAGAAGACGTCTGATGACTTTGTCAAACGTCCAATTAGTGGACCGTTGGCTGGCATAGCAAACACCGAAGGATATGACCGTTAGAGTCTTACCAGACATCCTTAAGCCTTTCCAGACGTCTAATAGATGACCGTTTTGCCTCGGCTGACCCAAAATCTCTTCTCAGAGATTTTCTAGCCGTTGCACTCTCTTGGAAATCCTTTCCCACGAAAAAGTAGGTTTCCAGACGTCTAGACATAGTGTCAGACATCCTGTATGTCGTCTGATGGACTTGCACTAGAACCCTGTTTAGATCTGATTCAAGTCAGGAAGAAACCCGCCTAAAATCAGAAGTCTGACCTTATTTTCAGATGTCTTAAATTGGTTTCCTAGACGTCTGATGTTGGAATTAGATGTCTGATAACCTTGTCAGTGCAATCATTGTTAATGATTTCGGCCTGATTCTCTTGGGCTTTGCACCCAATGGCTATGAAAGCTTTCTAAAGGCTTCCAAAGCTTTCCTAAGGCCTCTATAAATAGAGAGGAATCTCTTGCTCACAAAGACACACCTAGTAATACACTTTCACACTCTTTTGTGTCCAAGAAAAGCTCTTGCTCTCCAAGCTCATGTTCTACATCTTGAGATCACCGAGCCTTTGCGCACCCGCTCTCCCGCCGTAGTTCACGAGAGAGACATTGCGCCATCGCGTGGCTCACGCAACCGCATCATCGATTCGACGCACTCCTTGCAAAAGGGAGTTTCCTAATTCCTATAGAAGCTAGGTTTAAATCTTTGTTGGCTCTATAGGACCATATTTGTTATTTTACTTTGTTATTTGGTTGGGTATTCGCTTTGCGAATTCTCGTCTCCTTCGTGGGACAAAATCCTTCTCATGAAGAGAAGGGATTGAGGAACGCTACCCTCACACTTGTAGCGTGGTTATAATTAAGGTTGAATCACCCTCATTTAAGTGATTCGTTTAGTGGATTTGATCAACTTGGTTGATCGGAAATCCTAACTCGAGAGGTTTAGCTGATGGTTTTCACCCGATTTGGGTTTCCACCTAAAAATAATTGTGTACCTTGTGTGATTGAATTTTTTGTGAGATTGTTTATTTTCAATTCTATAATTTATTATGTCACTCCCACCTGGTAGGGAATCTACAATTAGTATCAGAGCAGGTTCTTGCTATTCGGAGTAACACCCAGCGAGTAGATCATGGAGGGGAGCAATTCTGCATGTAGGATTTCTGATGGCCAATCTACGACTCATCCGCTGTTCTTCGACGGGAGCAACTACCCTTACTGGAAGCTGTGGATGAAGACATGGCTTCAAGCCACCAACTTCACAATTTGGGCCAGGTGCGAGACCCCCATCGACATCCCAGAAAAATCCGCTGTAGGATACTCGTAGCAGCAGATCCGGGAACTCTCACTCAACGCGAAAATAATGAACGCATTGTACTACACGCTCAGCTCGGAGGAGTTCAACAGAATCTCGCAATGCGCCACCGCATACGAGATTTGGCACACACTTGAGGTAACTCACGAAGGGACCTCTAAGGTAAAAACTTCTGAAATAAATTTACTTTCTCAAGAATTTGAATCTTTTTCTATGAAGCCTAACGAATCTTTAAGTGAGATGAACACTAGGTTCACTCTCATTGTAAATAATTTGAAAGCTTTAGGGAAGACTTTCATCAAGGGGGAGCTTCAAGGGAAGCTTCTTCGTTCCCTTGGACCAGAGTGGGAACAGAAAGTCACCGCCTTTGAGGAGGCGAACGAAGTGGAGGAGCTCAACACAGAAGATCTCCTAGGCAATCTAATGGCCTACGAGACTAAGTTGAAGCAGAAGAAGAAGGATACACCGGAGCCTAAATCAAAGAAGACTCTCGCCTTCAAAGCTGCGTCGGATAGTGAGGTAGGTTCCAACGACGAAGACTTTAAAATTTTACTTAAAAAGTTTTCCAAGTTGTGTAGGGAATTGAAGAAGAAGGAGAAGAAGGAGAGCCCTAGACGTTGCTAAAACTGCAACGAGAAAGGGCATCTGCAACCAGAGTGCCCTCTTCTCAAAAAGGAGAAGAAGAAGGAAAAGGAGAAGAAATCTAAAAAGAAGGCATTCCAAACCACTTGGGATGATTCGAGCTCAGAGGAAGAAGAAGAAGAAAAGTCTATAGAAGAAGAAATCGCTTGCTTTGGTTTCATGGCCAGAGGAAGTGATAGCGACAGCGAAAGCAGAAGTGACTCTGACAACGAGGTAAATTTCGATTTACAAGAAGCTTTTAATGAACTATTTGATGTTAGTAAATCATTAAAAATAGAAAACAAAAGCATTGAAAAGAACCTTAGCTTTCTTAAAAATGAAAATGATAGGTTAGAAAAATAACTCAAGGATATAGAAACTAGTCCTAAGGCTATTAACTTGCTATTAGAAAATAGAAATTTAATCAATGAAAATATTAAATTGATTGAAGGAAATGATAGTTTAAAATTAGAAATTTCTGATTTAAAGACTAAGATGCAAATTATAGAAAAAGAAATTTCATGTCTTAGGGAAAACTCCAACAAATTAATCGACAAAGTAGACAATTTTTATAGCCCTAAGGTTGAGAAAGGATCTCCGTCAAGGAGACCCACAAACAGATTCGGATCCAAGCTCACTTGGATACCAAAAAAAGAATTGCAATCTTGTTTTGTTGGTTTTAGGGATGACTACAACACAAAAGACTGGACCTACAAGCTCAAAGCTGGGCAAGTCGTGTTGGGAGAACCAAGCAGCAGACCAAGGAGGAGAACAAGAAGACCAACGAGACGGCAAACAAAAGATGGACCCGCCGCACGTCGACCGCCAGACTAAAGACCGGCACCGATGCCCGGGCCTCCAAGCTACGGATGGGAGCCCCATCCGATATGGCATCCACCTCCACCATTTGGACCATTTTATTGGTCATGGTAGGTGAGGTAAAATTTCTTTACCCTATCTTTTTATCATAAGCATTTAGATAGGGGAGTTAAAAGATTATGAGCTAATTGTCAATTTTTAAGGGGGAGATGCAAATTAGCTAAATTTCCTTTAGTAAGGGGGAGAAAAATAATAGCTATCTTGTTGTTACAAAATGGGGGAGGACATTACTTTTGTTAAAAGAAATTCAACTCATTAATAGAAGAGCATGCTTTAAGGGGGAGTTATAGGAAATTTAAAATCAATCAAACCTTTTCGATAATGTCAAAAAGGGGGAGGATTTTTTTTGCATTATTATTTATGGTTTTGTCATCATCAAAAATGGGGAGATTGTTGGTGCTAGAGAGCCACGATCGTTTGTTTTGATGATAACAAAACACGTGTCATTTAACATTTGCACTTTGAGTCTTAGATTTCAAGTCAATAGCAAAATGGAGACGTGACTAGACGGAGTTCGAGCTCGCATCCAGGATGGATTGGAGGAGCTTGATGGAAAATACAGGAGATTCGCGAGGAGCGATAGATTGAAGATGGAAGGACAAGAAGAATAGGATAGAAATCTGTTTATTTGTTTCATGTACTTTTTCCTTTATTTCCTTGCTCTTTTTGTTCCTAAGAAAATCATGTTAAAGAGCCTCAAAGTACCCTAACAGTAGTCTTAGGAACACCAACACAACCCTAGGATACTTAGGTTTCCTATAGAAAACTTAGAAAACCAATATAGGGTTCAAACAGCTTTCCCAGACGTCTAATTCCAAAATCAGATGTCTGATAATGTGTTTTAAGATGTCTGACTGTTGATTCAGACGTCTGATAACATTTAAGCTGGACTTAGTTAGCTCTATTTGATGAAATCCGACGTCCAGACCTCTGTCCAGACATCTTAGAAGACGTCTGATGACTTTGTCAGACGTCCAATTAGTGGACTGTTGGCTGGCTTAGCAAACACTGAAGGATATGACCGTTAGAGCCTTACCAGACGTCCTTAAGCCTTTCCAGATGTCTAATAGATGATCGTTTTGCCTCGGCTGACCCAAAATCTCTTCTCAGAGATCTTCTAGCCGTTGCACTCTCTTGGAAATCCTTTCCCACGAAAAAGTAGGTTTCCAGACATCCAGACATAGTGCCAGACGTCCTGTATGTCGTCTGATGGACTTGCACTAGAACCCTGTTTAGATCTGATTCAAGTCAGGAAGAAACCCGCCTAAAATCAGACGTCTTAAACTGGTTTCTCAGATGTCTGATGTTGGAATTAGATGTCTGATAACCTTGTCAGTGCAATCATTGTTCCTGATTTCGGCCTGATTCTCTTGGGCTTTGCTCCCAACGGCTATGAAAGCGTTCTAAAGCCTTCCAAAGCTTTCCTAAGGCCTCTATAAATAGAGAGGAACCTCTTGCACACAAAGACACACCCAGATACACAAGACACACCTAGTAATACACTTTCACACTCTTTTGTGTCCAAGAAAAGCTCTTGCTCTCCAAGCTCAAGTTCTACATCTTGAAAGCATCGAGCCTTTGCGCACCCGCTCTCCCACCGTAGTTCACGAGAGCGACATTGCGCCATCGCATGGCTCACGCAACCGCATCATCAATTCGACGCACTCCTTGCAAAGGGGAGTTTCCTAATTCCTATAGAAGCTAGGTTTAAATCTTTGTTGGCTCTAGAGGACCATATTTGTTATTTGACTTTGTCATTTGGTTGGGTATTCGCTTTGCGAATTCTCGTCTCCTTCGTGGGACAAAATCCTTCTCGTGAAGAGAAGGGGTTGAGGAACGCTACCCTTGCACTTGTAGAGTGGTTATAATTAAGGTTGAATCACCCTCGTTTAAGTGATTCGTTTAGTAGATTTGATCAACTTGGTTGATCGAAAAATCCTAACTCGAGAGGTTTAGGTGATGGTTTTCACCCGATTTGGGTTTCCACCTAAAAATAATTGTGTACCTTGTGTGATTGAACTTTTTGTGAGATTGTTTATTTTCAATTCTATAATTTATTACGTCACCCCCTCCTGGTAGGGAATCTACAATTAGTATCAGAGCAGGTTCTTGCTATTCGGAGTAACACCCAGCGAGTAGATCATGGAGGGGAGTAGTTCCGCATGTAGGATTTCTGAGGGCCAATATACGACTCATCCGCTGTTCTTCGACGGGAGCAACTACCCTTACTGGAAGCTGTGGATGAAGACATGGCTTCAAGCCACCAACTTCACAATTTGGGCTAGGTGCGGGACCCCCTTCGACATCCCAGAAAAATCCGCTGCAGGATACTCGTAGCAGCAGATCCGGGAACTCTCTCTCAATGCGAAAATAATGAACGCATTTTACTACGCGCTCACCCCGGAGGAGTTCAACAGAATCTCGCAATACGCCACCGTATACGAGATTTGGTACACACTTGAGGTAACTCACGAAGGGACCTCTAAGGTAAAAACTTCTAAAATAAATTTACTTTCTCAAGAATTTGAATCTTTTTCTATGAAGCCTAACGAATCTTTAAGTGAGATGAACACTAGGTTCACTCTCATTGTAAATAATTTGAAAGCTTTAGGGAAGATTTTCATCAAGGGGGAGCTTCAAGGGAAGCTTCTTCGTTCCCTTGGACCAGAGTGGGAACAGAAAGTCACCGCCATCGAGGAGGCGAATGAAGTGGAGGAGCTCAACATGGAAGATCTCCTAGGAAATCTAATGGCCTACGAGACTAAGTTGAAGGAGAAGAAGAAGGATACATCGGAGCCTAAATCGAAGAAGACACTCGCCTTCAAAGCTACGTCGGATAGTGAGGTAAGTTCCGACGACGAAGTCTTTAAAATTTTACTTAAAAAGTTTTCCAAGTTGTGTAGGGAATTGAAGGAGAAGAAGGAGAGCCCTAGACGTTGCTACAACTGCAACGAGGAAGGGCATCTGCGACCAGAGTGCTCTCTTCTCAAAAAGGAGAAGAAGAAGGAAAAGGAGAAGAAATCTAAGAAGAAGGCGTTCCAAGCCACTTGGGATGATTCGAGCTCGGAGGAAGAAGAAGAAGAAAAGTCTATAGAAGAAGAAATCGCTTGCTTTGGTTTCATGTCCAGAGGAAGTGATAGAGACAGCAAAAGCAGAAGCGACTCTGACAACAAGGTAAATTTTGATTTACAAGAAGCTTTTAATGAACTATTTGATGTTAGTAAATCAATAAGAATAGGAAACAAAAGTATTAAAAAAAACCTTAGCTTTCTTAAAAATGAAAATGATAGGTTAGATAAACAACTCAAGGATATAGAAACTAGTCCTAAGGATAATAACTTGCTATTAGAAAATAAAAATTTAATCAATGAAAATATTAAATTGATTGAAGAAAATGATAGTTTAAAATTAGAAATTTCTGATTTAAAGACTAAGATGCATATTATAGAAAAAAAATTGCATATCTTAGGGAAAACTCCAACAAATTAATCAACAAAGTAGATAATTTTTATAGCCCTAAGGTTGAGAAAGGATCTCCGTCAAGGAGACCCGCTAACAGATCCGGATCCAAGCTCAGTTGGATACCAAATAAAGAATTGGAATCTTGTTTTGTAGGTTTCAGGAATGACTACAACACAAAAGATTGGACCTACACGCTCAAAGCTGGTCAACTCGTGTTGGGAGAACCAAGCAGCAGACCAAGGAGGAGAACAAGAAGACCAACGAGATGGCAAACAAACGATGGACCCGCCGCACGTCGACCGCCAGACTGAAGACCAGCACCGATGCTCGGGCCTCCAAGCTACGGATGGGAGCCCCATCCGATATCGCATCCACCTCCACCTTTTGGACAATTTTATTGGCCATGGTAGGTGGGGTAAAAATTCTTTACCGTATCTTTTTATCATAAGCATTTAGATAGGGGGAGTTAAAAAATTATGAGCTAATTGTTAATTTTTAAGGGGGAGATGCAAGTTAGCTAAATTTCCTTTAGTAAGGGGGAGAAAAATAATAGCTATCTTGTTGTTACAAAATGGGGGAGGACATTACTTTTGTTAAAAGAAATTCAAGTCATTCATAGAAGAGCATGTTCTAAGGGGGAGTTATAGGAAATTTAAAATCAATCAAATCTTTTCGATAATGTCAAAAAGGGGGAGGATTTTTTTTGCATTATTGTTTATGGTTTTGTCGTCATCAAAAAGGGGGAGATTGTTGGTGCTAGAGCACCACGATCGTTTGTTTTGATGATAACAAAACACGTGTCATTTAACATTTGCACTTTGAGTCTTAGATTTCAGGTCAATTGCAAAATGGAGACGTGACTAGATGGAGTTCGAGCTCGCATCCAGGATGGATTGGAGGAGCTTGATGGAAAACAGAGGAGATTTGCGAGGAGCGATAGATTGAAGATGGAAGGACAAGAAGAATAGGATAGAAATCTGTTTATTTCTTTCATATATTTTTGTCTTTATTTCCTTGCTCCTTTTGTTCCTTAGAAAATCATGTTAAAGAGCCTCAAAGTACCCTAACAGTAGTCCTAGGAACACCAGCACAACCCTAGGATACTTAGGTTTTCAATAGAAAACTTAGAAAACCATTATAGGGTTCAAACAGCTTTCCAGACGTTTAATTCCAAAATCAGATGTCTGATAATGTGTTTTAAGACATCTAACTGTTGATTCAGACGTCTGATAACATTTAGGCTGGACTTAGTTAGCTCTATCTAATGAAATCAGATGTCCAGACCTCTATCCATACGTCTTAGAAGACGTCTGATGACGTTTCTATATGTCCAATTAGTGGACCATTGGCTGGCTTAGCAAACATCGAAGGATATGACCATTAGAGCCTTACCAGACATCCTTACGCCTTTCTAGACGTCTAATAGATGACCGTTTTGCCTCGGCTGACCTAAAATCTCTTCTTAGAGATTTTCTTGGCATTGCACTCTCTTGGAAATCCATTCCCACAAAAAAGTAGGTTTCCAGACATCCAGACATAGTGCCAGACATCCTGTATGTCGTCTGATGGATTTGCACTAGAATCCTGTATAGATCTGATTCAAGTTAGGAAGAAGCCCGCCTAAAATCAGACGTCTGACCTTATTTTCAGACGTCTTAAACTGGTTTCCCAGACGTCTGATGTTGGAATTAGACGTCTGATAACCCTGTCAGTGCAATCAGTATTCCTGATTTCGGCCTGATTCTCTTGGGCTTTGCTCCCAATGGCTATGGAAGCTTTCCAAAGCCTTCCAAAGCCTTCTAGGCCTCTATAAATAGAGAGGAACCTCTTGCACACAAAAATACACCTAGATACACCTAGACACACCTAGACACACCAAGAACAAGCATTTCCACTCTTTTGTGTCCAAAAAAGAAGCTCTTGCTCTCCAAGCTCAAGTTCTACATCTTGAGAGCATCAAGCCTTTGTGCACCTGCTCTCCCACCTTTGTTCACTAGAGCGACGTTGCGCCATCGCGTGGCTCACGCACCCGCGTCATTAATTCGACGCACTCCTTGCAAAGGGGAGTTTCCTAATTCCTATAGAAGCTAGGCTTAAATCTTTCTTGGCTCTATAGGACTATATTTTGTTATTTTACTTTTTTATTTGGTTGGGTATTCGCTTTGCGAATTCCCGTCTCCTTCGTGGGACAAAATCCTTCTCGTGAAGAGAAGGGGTTGAGGAATGCTACCCTCGCACTTGTAGCGTGGTTGTAATTGAGGTTGAATCACCCTCGTTTAAGTGATTCGTTTAGTGGATTTGATCAACTTGGTTGATCGGAAAATCCTAACTTGAGAGGGTTAGGTGGTGGTTTTCACCCAGTTTGGGTTTCCACCAAAAAATAATTATGTACCTTGTGTGATTGAATTTTTGTGAGATTGTTTTATATTCTATTCCGTAATTTATTACGTCACCCCCTCCTAGTAGGGAATCCACACTTACACCTCTGATTTTACTCAAGTTGGCTCCCTTCCCTCTTCTAACACTGCAGCCGACTAAATAGGCTATTCGTCCAAAACTCCGGTAACTTTCCATTCCAATTTCCGACTTCCTCCGTCCATCTTGATCAGTCGAGGAGATCTGCCGTGGTCTTCCGCGTCTCTGACACCGGCGTCGACCCAAGGAATCCTCCGCTCCACCTCAAATCCGCCCGCCGGAGATCTTTCTTCCACCCTCTGATTTCATCGTCCGCTATGAACCTTCGGCGAAACCCTATTGACCCCTTCATCCAGGAAACAGTAGATTAGGAGTAGGAGTAGGCTAGCTTAGTTAGGTAGTAGGTAGTTAGATTAGATGTAATTTTAGATTTTAGTTTTATCTTCTCTGACTCCGGCGAGTTCCTTTAGCTCGCCAGAGACTTAATTTCATCTTTTTAATCACTGTGCACCTTCCTTTATCTTCCATGATCATTTCTAAATCACTTAATCGTTTAATTGATCACCTAATCACCTAATTCATATTCCACCTTCACCGACTACTATCACTATCTATGGTGATAGTAATCGACCTAATTCCACCTTCATTGGGTTCTTCATCATCTATTCACCACTTTAGAACCCTAATGGACACTACAATACATATTATTACCACATATAAATTAAATGCCAAAATATAATTAAGTTCTTGAGCTCGCTATCCATGGCTACTCAGGAACAGTTCAAATCTTAAATTAAATATATATATTTTTTAATATAAACATCTGTTGACTTGTTTTAACCTCTCAATTGAGTGATTAAACAAGTCTTGGGCTTATCTCAAATCAAATTTTTAAAGAAATGATTTCACTGTCAAATGTTACATTTAAAGAAATAATGAGGAATTAAATGTCAACCTCAGGATCCTTTTTGAATAAAAAATGGCAAGTTTAATCAATCTGTGCATACTTTTTACATTATCTGGACTCACCGGAGCTCCGGCAAGCTCTGGCAAGCCAAAACTGTGTTTCAGCCTCTTGAATCTGTTGAGAAGCCCCAAAATGGAATAATGTGGATCACCGATTGTTTCAAGGATGTTTCTTTGAAGACTTAACCACTAGAGATGTAGATATGACTTCATCTTCTCCAACTCTGGTGGAGTTGGAGAAGTCTGTTAGGAGAGATCTGAAAAGCATTAAAGGAACTTAGAAGCTTCAGTGCAACGCACTAAAGCTGTTTAAACCTTTAGAACACTGTAACAACCTTCCATTAGCTCTGTCGAACACACATCTTTTCAAGTTCAGGCGGCGAGCCTGAAACCCTAGAAATGTTGGTCAGAACACCTTCCTGAAGATCTGAATAAGTTCTGGGTGTTGAGAAGACTCTAATTGAGGCTTTGATTTCCTGTGGAGAAGTTTTGAATAGAGAGTCAACTTTTGTGCTTCCACAATCAAACTGAGTCTGCTAATGTAGTTCTGTGCTTGAATTGAGGTATTGAGGAGATTAAATTGCTTTTGAGAATTTGTTGAATGATCTGGAAGTGATTAAAGTGAGCTCAGATGATTTACTTAGTGAGAATTTGAATCCTATCAATTTGGGTTACTTTCGAACCCAAACTAACAGGAGAAACATTTTGTTGAGTTTTGAATTTAAATCCTGCCTAGATGAGTTAATTATAACCCTTAGAATTAGTTTAAATTGATTAGAGGCATTCTTAAGTGTCTGTTGCACATAGTGAAGTCTGAAGATCTGAACTTTGAAGATTTCAAAGAAGTGAAGAGCTTCTCTGCTATCCTGAAGGTCTTAAGAGCTTAAAACCTACACTAAAAGATATGAAATAACTTGTATAACTTGTATAGACCTTAAAATAAGAAAGAAAAGTCCATCTGAGGACTCTGTAGATATAATTTCATTTTCCAGGCTAAAAAAAACCTGTAGGAACCCCTGATTTTAGCTTTGAAAGAGGAAAATATCCTCTAATCCTTAAATTGACCATGCAATTGCGTAGATCTATCTTTGGGCTTTCTAGCAAACTTGAAATCACTCGATTTGGAGCTCTGAGTAGGAAGTTATGATCATTTGATGTTGGGTCTAGAAGGGGTTAGATAGTCTCACATTGTCAGATTCTAAGCACGAGCATGGGGATAAAACGAATTTGTTGCTTAGCTTCTTCAGTCGTCAGTGCTCAGTGCACCGGTTACCGATCTGATCTCAGCATGTGCATGTGTGTGTGCGTGCGGGCTTGTGTGCCTGCAGGTGTGCGCCTTTAGGGGCGTGAGCGAATGTGCCCTGGGAGGGCAAGAGGTCTGGGAGGCTGGGTTGAGTCGAATTGGCTCAAGACTATGAACCGATATGAAATAAACCAAAAACGAACCTAATTGTGATTAGGCGAGGACCGAGTAGGGTCAGGTCCCACCTGGTCTCAGGGTGCTGTGTATCCTCGAAAGGACCTCGCCGCAAATAAAATATATTTTGGTTAAGAAAATTAAAAAAAACCCGATTCAGCCGAAAGTTTAAGGGAATTGAAAGAGAAGTGTTGAAGCTGAAGGCTATGTAAACAAAGGAGCACATGCACTAAGGAAGGAAAAGAGATTATGGAACAAAAAGGGAAGACTAAGGGAAGAAAAGAAGGTAGGAGAAGACAGGAAGAACAGAAGAAAGGTAAGAAAAGAGCTTGAGATAGAGAATAAAATAAATAGAAGAGAAAGAAAGAAAGAAGAGAGAGGCTGGAGAAATAAATGAAGAAAATCTTTTCTTGCATCATTTTTAATTACTTTTTGTTCTTAATTGTAAAAAAGCATGTTTTAATAGAATAACTTTTAATTGCCTTAATTTCTTTTGAAATAAAATTGGAAAATTAGCATGTTTACTTGTTAATAAAGTACATCATTTTGAGTAAATATGTTTTTCATATGGAATTTTGTATATTCTTTATAGTTTAAATATTTTGACAAAATTCATGTTTTAAAATCAAACTAGTTATACCTCCTAAACTTATAGAGAAATAAAAGAAAATTAGTGAATTTGGAGAAAATTATTATACCTCCCAGTGAACGACCTAGACTCAACCAGTAAAAATTTCTAAAATGTTAGGTTAATTCGACCCTATACTACACAACCGGCACAACTTTGAGTTAACCTAAGTGACTTCTTCTACTCTTAATTAAGTGAAATTAACTTAATTACTGAGTTGAGTGAAAGCACGCAGTCAGTAACAGCCCATTTGTCTGTTGTCCAGAGCCCAGTTCACAAAAATGCACAATAATTCGCAAAACACTTAGGGAAGAAGCAGAGAAGTTGAATAAACCGAGGAGATATACACTGGGTTCGCCCTTGTGTTGATCCCATAAATAAAAGAAGTAGGGAGAAAGCTACCATTCGAAAAGATAAACCTGTAGGCAAGGTCAAGTAGGGTCGTAGAAACCCGAAGTCCATTTTAATGGTCGCCTAGTGAGTCTTTCACTCTTTTCACTAGATGCTTAGCACTTAAAGTCCTTTCTGAGTCTTAGGCAGGTCGGGTAGACGTAGAAAGTTATCTCAAAACTCTCAAACTCCAAAAGTACAAAAAAATTAGAAAAGAAGAAAAATAGAAAAAAATTATGTTCCTTCCCTTTTCAAATAAGGCGAGGGCTTGGGCGGTCTGCATTTTGGTAGGCACCCGGACACTGTTGAATTTTTGTAATTAGGTCTTGGGGTTGAGATTTTCTAAAGCAATCAACAAATTTTGCTGAAGTGATCAAATCCTGATTCTACTTTTATACATAGCATTTAGGTTAATTTTGCTAGGGACTAGCAAAAAGTAAGCTTGGGGGTATGGTAAACACACATGAATTCATAATAAAATGCTTATTTATGATAGTTCCTAGGCTTAGCATTGCATATCATGTTATAAATACTACATAACATCCATTGCATGGCATTTAGGATAGTTGTGTATTAAGAACATTAATTCTTCCATTTTCTATGGCCAGGAGGTAGCGCAATATCTCTACAGGCTTCGGATGAAGAATCCGACTGTACGGATGAATCCGGAGCGACGATTGCAATCCATGAATGTGAAAATCACCCCGATCAGAGCTCTGTAGCACCCTCTACATGAAGAAGAAGATGGACGGTCCAGATGTCGCCACGTGGCTCCATCTAGACCACCCAACATGAACCACGACCGCCCCAACCTCACGCATGGAGAGATCTCAGTCGTAGGATCTCAATCCAATGGCTGAGCAACGCTCTACAACACGTGACCACATCACCCTCCACATGACAATCCACAGTCTTGGTGTAATGGTGAAGCACCCACTCCTTAAACGAGAGGCGTGAGTTCGATCCTCGCAACCTCCCAAATTCGCCAATTAACGCATGGGCACGTGTGTGCACAAGGGCGCAGCACACAACGCATGCACACACAAGGGCATAGCGTACAACCAATCGCAGTGTAGCACTAGTGCACGAGCATGCACGCAAAAGGGGCGTGTGATCCGCGGGCCAACAAGTGAGGTGGGGGCACGGATCTTCAGCAACAACCTGGGCAGATCTTTAGTGACGCTTACAGCCATCACTAATTGCTTGTAGGCGCAAGGCCAACTGCGGCCGTAACCGGTGGGGCGTGGTCTTCAGCAATAGCTGCATGGGGCCTTTAGTGACGCTTGCAGCTATCACTACAGGCCTCTACATGAATTTCTTCTTCCCTCCACTATATAAACACCCCTACACCCCCCATTCTTCATCTCTACCTACTCTACTCCCACCAACTCCTAAGCTCTAGTAGCCTACTAAAGCTCCATTAGAGCATACTCTCAAGCTCCAAAGGCCTCCTATTAGTTTAATGATTCTACTTCCCATAAAAAATTCATCCTTCATCCCACCACCTTCATAGGTTGCCTTGGAGTCATCCTCCTACCTCCACTCCAGTAGAAGATTGCCTCCATCTCCTCACCTCCATTCTAGATCCTCGGCGAAGCATTCCTCTACTTGGTGTCTTCCTGTATCTCACTTCCGTCATCCTACATCTCACATCCTTCATCCAAGCTTTCACCAAGCGTCGTCATCTTGTCGAATAGCCAATTCGGGAGATTTCCTCTTACCCATTTCTTTTTTATGCTTTCATAGATTATTGGAATGAACATTTGCATAATATAACATAGTTGTTCATCTCTCTCTTGTGATCTATCTTGCTTGCTTCATTTATAAAAACAAAAGAAAAAAATAACAAAACCCCAAAACACCAAAAAGAAACAAAACAAAACATGGATTTCAAACAAAGTAAGCGTCGCCTCCCTATGTTCGACCTAGGACTCCCTTGGAGTTTTGGTTATAAATTGTATTTGCTAGATGCATTTTGTAAGCTACGACGATGGGTTCTCCAAACCCTAATTTTACTTCGTGAAACACACCTCATGATCAGACATCTTAAAGTCTATGATCAGACGTCTGATGTCCATATTGGACATCTAATCATGCTATCTAAAACCTATTTTGGTTTTCTAAGTTCTCTACGAGAAGTTTAAGTATCCTAGGGTTTGAGTATGTGATCCTAGGACTATTGTTTATTACATTGGAGCTCTTTAACAAATGATCTAAGTAAATAAATAAACATAACAAAAACAAAATGTAAGCACCTCTTTTTGATGCACAAAAATTATGTTTATTGCAAGACTAATAATTCAGGACTTTCATGGATCAGAGCTTCTCTCTTGGATCAAGATCAGATGGATGTGGATCTGTGTCTTTTACTTCTATTGAGTCTAGGATATTATTGTAAGGAACCTCAAAATAAAACTCAAATGATTTTTCATGCTTTTCTCCAAAAAGTAGTTTCTAGGGTTTTGATCGACTAATAAGACTAATTGATCGACCAACCAACTTAGTTAATCGATGAAACTAGCCCATTTTAGGAAGTTGATTATTACCCTTTTGATCAACCAATTAAGATAATTAATCGACTAATCAGTGATTGATCAAATAGCTAGATTGATCGACTAAATCTCATTTTGATCGACCAATCTACCTTAATTGATCGACCAATTTCATTTCCTTTTCAGGTTGAATTTTAGTATAAATAGAGGTCGTACGCAGCCTTTTTTTTAAATACAACTTTCAATAGAAAATCCTCTCAAAAGAATAGAGCTTCTTGTGCTTCTTTAAGTGCTTCTACACTTCGTTTCTCATGCCTTTCAAAGTACATCATTTCAAACCATCGCTGAAATTCTATTTTGATTTTTTATTGAGGTTCCATAGTTCTACATTATTCTTTTACATTGTTGTTTTGATTAACGGATCCCAAGCTATTGGGAAAGATCCATTGTAGTTGTTATTATGCTTCTCTTCAAGTTATAAAGAGAAGTGTTTGTAAAGAGGTTGTACCACCCTCGTTCAAGTGGTACAAGAGTGGATTGATTAGCCTTGACTAGTCGAGAAAATCCTAAGCTGAGAGGCTTAGGTAGTGGCTTTCATCTGGTTTGGGTTTCCACTATAAATTTAGGTGTAATTTGTGCTTGATTCTGTTGTGGATATATTTTTTATGCATAATATTTTTTTTAAGTGAAACTATTCACTCCTCCCCTGTAGTATACTTTACGATTCACAAGCAACCCTCATTTAGTATCAGAGCTCAGTTGTCCAGAAGATGTCCAAATAAACTGTTGGCATGTACGTAGAGGGTCAATCAGCAGTTAGACCTCCATTATTTGATGGAAGGAACTGCGGTTATTGGAAGACCAAGATGCAGATCTTCCTGGAGTCAATGGACTTTGAAGTATAAGACGTCATTGCGTCTAGGTATACATGCCCTGACATTAAGGATGGTGTGGCAGCAACTTTGGATCAGAAAAAGATGGCAACACATAACGTGAAAGCCATGAATGCAATCTTTTGTGGGCTTTCCAAAGCGGAATTCAATAGAGTCTCAGCCTGCAAGATAGCCTACGAGATTTGGAGTATCCTCGAAGTCACTCACAAAGGAAAGTCAAAGGTAAAAGAAACTTGTATACATTTACTAACTCATAAATACAAACTTTTCAGGATGAAGAAAGGTGAAACCATAAAGGAGATGTTTACGAGATTTACAGATATTGTAAATTCATTAGGAAGTCTCGATCAAGACATGAAAATGAAGTCTTGGTAAAGAAGATCCTCCGGTCACTCACTAGTGACTGGGAAACAAAGACCAAAGCCATACAGGAATCAAAAGATCTGTCTATGCTAAAACTAGACAATCTTGTTGGAAGTTTGATGGCTTATGAAGTTCAGCTCCAACACATGAAGGAGCATGAAGGAGTCAAGAAGAAGACCGTAGCTTTTGAGGCCAACCAGCATTCTGTGGATTCATCAAGTGAAAATGAGGAGGAAGACATAGCCCTCTGATGAGTGGCTACTCATCATAGCTAAAAGGCCGAAATTAAGCTAGACACTAAGCAAAACAATATCAAATTAACACATAAAAAGGGTTAAGTGTGGAAATTAAAGAAAAGACCTAAAACTTTTAATGTGTGTTAAAACCTCCTAATTAGGTCACAAAAATAAGATATTCTGAAAACTAAAGAACAAATGATGATCCATGCATCAATTGAACACTTAAACAAGTTTGAAAAGATAAATCAGAAGTAAAATCAATGTCTTAAATGTTCAATTAAGCACATGTAAAAATTTGAAAGCAATTGGACATCATTTAGGCTTAGAAATAAATAGATTACAATTAGGTCCTTCATGCATTACATTTCTACCCTTCAAAACTCCTTCTTGGACCTTTTTGCAAGCCGCAGGGACCCTTCTGTATGACTGCAAGGCCCTTCCAGTTATAGTTCTTCTCACTTTTGGACCTGCACGCTATTCTTCTACCCCTACGTTTACGGGTCTTCCTGCAAGTTTTCCCTCATTTCAGAGAGAAGCCTGTGTTCTTCACGCGCACTGTAGCGCACGAAGAACACAGCCATTCTCGACCGTCCATCGCACTTTTGATCTCGATCTGCGGCTGGAATCAAATGGAACCTTCGCGCGATTCGGTGCGTGCGTTCACCTCTCTTCCCAGATCTCATCTGACGGTTAGATCTCTCTCTTGACTCGCCGCGCGCTCTACCCATCTCATCCTCACCGCCGGCCTAATTTTGATTAACCTCACCCTTGCGGTGATCTCAATCACTAAGCTGCTACTTAAGCACCTCAGTGGTGTCGCGCGCAAAGGATCGCTCCCTCCTACATCTCTTAGCGATCAATTCTTCCACTCCAGTCTCTCCTCCTCATCTAGACCCTGATTTCACAGCCACCGGCTGTGGAATCATCGCCTGCTCTCGACCCTCCTCGTCGCTAAGGACCTCGTAGCACCTGAGGACGACCCTGGAGTCTCACTAGCAGACTCTTCCCTCCGCTGGAGTCACCCTCCTCCTTTCTTCCTCCTTAGCTGCCGGCTAAGGACCCATAGGTCCCATTATTCCTTTTAGTTTAGTTTTTAATTCTGCACAAGTAGTGTTAGATTTAGTTTGCAGTAGTTTAGAATAGATTTAGTTTTAATTGTTAGTGTTTAATGTTAGCTGTAGTTAGATTAGTCTTAGGAGTAGAATTAGTATTAGATCCCCTCCCTCACCTCCTCTGATCAGTCCAGATCAGAGGGGAAGAATCATCTGTTCACTGTTCAATTTATCTCCCTCTTCATGTTTTGTTTTTCCCATCATCCAGATTCTGATTCTTGTTTTTTCCTTTTAACGAAGAATTTTTCATCAATCACCCACACATCCTGACCCAATTTCAGATCTGATGGCGCACTGCCTCAGATCTGAAAGTGGCGTCACAAGCACCATTTGGGGCTTCTCACTCATTCCATTTGTTTCATAAAAGCCCCTCTGTTTTAAATGGATTGCCTCAGTTTGTCAAAGCACTTTTGATCTGGATTTTTAAAGGATTTTTACTCTCTGAAATGTTTTGACAGATCTGACAAATTGAAGGGATTTTTGGTTTTCATTGTAGGCAAGGATTCTGAGAAGTTCTCTGGTGACAGAGAACCAATCAGAAGAGCCTTTCATGATTCTGTTTATACTTTGTTTTGAATGCATTCGCCAGCTTCCATTAAATTTCCTTAATGCATTCTTAGTCTCTTTTTGCTATTTCAGAACTGCCATGCACTATTTGTGTTGATGATCATTTCTGTATGGTGATTCTCTAACCTAAGGAGTTTTCCATACTCCTTAAGGTTGCAAGAAACTGGGATTGTGTTTCTTTGGTTTTAATTGATCGAGCTAAGTCTTCCTTCATGCTGTCTATGGCATTAGGAAGACTAACTCAATGCCATTTGAATGTTGATCTGAAAGGATGCTTCTGATAAGGTTTTTCCTAATGAGTATTTGAGCTGAATTTACATGAGATTTTCGTGAGATTTAAGCCCCTTTCAGATTTGGATTTCAACTCTGTAAATTGTAGTTTGTTTTGAATTTTATCTTACTCCCAGTTACACAGCAATATGCTGCATCTAGCAGCTACATTCCCCTCTTCTCTAAACTCCCTTCTTCTCTAAATTTCCCTCTTCTCTGTAGAATACTTCCCCCCCTCTTCAAGTGGACTAACTGCAGCAGCAGTTAGCCATTTGACAGTGGCTTAAGCCACTGCCACTGTAAACAACACTAAAACAGCACATTCTTCTTTTCTCCATCTCCTCTGACAGTAGCTGCGGCTGCTGTCTAAACTCAAATAAAAAAAAAAATCAATCAACTCTAATTCCCTAACTTTATACAAAAGCCTAATGGCATAGACTTATTTTAAAACTGTAAATATACCCATTCATAGTATTATAACTATAACTATAGCATATCAGTTAGATTCATAGTTATACTGTAAATATGTATAAAACCTGTACAGAAATTCGTATACATATGTAATCTATGTAAAAATATGTATATATACTAATCTAGTATGTATGTATTTACTGATTTATGTATATATGTATGTACAGATTTATATTTACTGATTTAGTAGCTAAGTTAATAAGTTAGAGCAATAATCAAGTAAATAAATCTATAAACTTGGGAATATATATATATATTAAGTAATTTAAGTTAGTCAAAGTATAATTATACCTAGTATAACTTACTGTAACTTAGTTCTAATTATAAACTACACAGAATTGCTATTTTAGCCTAAATAAAACATAAATAAATTCGTAAAAATACAATAAAAATATGTATTAAATACTTAAGTATGTAAGTTAAAACTGTTTAAGGTCAATTAGACCATTTACTAATTATTTTATAAGTAATTAACTATTTAATCACCTAAATCAACCTGTATAATCAGCCTAGTTTAGCGAATTTATTTGTATAGTAAAAATATTTAAAATTCAAAATTAATTAATCAATTATGTAGTATTATGTAAATATTTTATTTACCATATTTTATTTTATTTTTTTTAATAATTTATGGCCCCCAAATCGAGGGCCAAAAACGCGCACAGACGCAGCTGCGTCTGGTTTCCAGCGCACGATGTGGCGCTGGAATAGCGCCACATCGTGGGCTGCGAACGAAACGCAGCATATAAATATAATTTATGTTATATGTTAACCAGTCGTCAAGGCGTAGGGCGCCCGAAGAACTGCATGCATTGTCTGGTCCGATAACCCGATTTGTAGTGAACTCTGATATGTGATGTACGTGTGGGGCTGGGAGCCCGAGCGTGTGCGAACTTGTTGAAGGCGTTGGGCTGAGGCCCTGCGCTGAGTTTGAATAACGTAACTAAGCCACCTAATCTGAGATTAGTGCGCGCTTAGTAGAGGTCTGGTCCCACCCGAAGGGTGCTGTGTATCCCAGTTAAGCGTGCCCGCTAATTAAACACATTTTACACTAAGGGCTCTCCACCGCAGCCTCTGAAATACCACAGAACAAAATGAAAGGACAGACGACTTAAAAAAAAAAAGAGAGAACACGAGATAACAACAGAAAAGACTCTGTACATACAGTAGTAGAATAAGTAATATACATACGTATAAGTGAACCCACATAATTACTAACAGAATAAAACGACACTATAAATGTCGCTAAAGACCTCAGTTTGCTTCTTTAGGTTGTATATAGTGTTTTCTGAGATTTAGCAACGTTTATATCTGTCACTAAAACTGATATATATGTCACTATAAATAAATGACTAGTAAGTTAAGTTTTTACACTATGGTATCCTAATGTAGTATGAACTAACATATTAGTGTTAATAGTATAATTTGTAAATACATAGTTTAGAGTATAATAATAGATTGTTTGATGCTTGTTCATAGTTAGTATTTTTTGCAAGCACTTCTTAGTAACTAGGTAAATAAAACATTCATTCATTCTTTAAATGTAAAGTTTCTTTTTGAATAAGAAGACAATTTTGGAGATAATCAAAGAGTGACCGAATTAAGTTCAATAAATTGCCTCCCAGAGAACGACCTGGAACAAAACCAGTAAAAATTAGATAAATAAGCAAATGATAATAATGGTTGTAATGACTGGTACTTACCCATACTCACCACTATACGACATCCTTAATGTTATATTATACACCTTATACTACAACGACATGATCATAACAATTATTACCAACAAACATTTACAACAATTTTCATCACCATTATTTTGGCGCCGTTGCCGGGGGGCATCGGTGTCAACAACAACCATTTTTACATCACCCTCCTTTCCAAAAAGTTCAGAAAGTTCCTTAAGAATAAGAGGAGCTAGAGGAAGAAGAAAGAAGAATCAAATGTAGACACCATCATCTGCTACAACTGTAAGAGAAAGGACATATCAAAAAGGATTGTCCATTTCAGAAGGAGTTAGAAGAGAAGAAGAAATTTCCTAGAAAGGAAGGGAAGAAGAAGGCTTTTTCAGCGACAGGGGATGAATCAGATTCAATTTCGGAAGAAGAAGAAACCTCCAGGGAAGAAGCTCTTCTAGGACTAATGGCTCTAGAAGATGAGGTAACCTCTTTTTCACAAGATGAATTATTAGAAGCATTTTTTGAGATGCATGATATAGCTAAGTCACTAAAATTAGAAAATAAAAACCTAACAAATGCATTAAGGGAGGAAAGAGCACAAAAAGATATGCTTACTCAACAAAA
The DNA here is from genome assembly GCA_037157565.1 of Thalassia testudinum. NCBI lineage: Eukaryota > Viridiplantae > Streptophyta > Magnoliopsida > Alismatales > Hydrocharitaceae > Thalassia > Thalassia testudinum. The sequence goes on from JAZHRO010000028.1 coordinate 2,886,085, forward strand.
TAAAGAGTTATCTGCTGAAATCATCTCATTAAAATCACATATAGACAATCTGAAGGTAGATATAGATAACCTAAAATAAAATTCTACTATTATGTTGAATAATCTAGCTAAATTCACTAAGGTAGTAGAAACTTGCATAAGCTTTTAAGAACACAAACATAGGGCACCACAAAATTTGGGTTAGGTTACATACCTAAAAATGACCATGAAGCATCTAGTTCTAGACAAAACAACAAGAAAGGTAGCTTGCCTAAATAGGCAACATTTGCTAACCATAGTGGACCCAAACAAAAATGGGTACCAAAAGCACTTTTGCAATCTTGTTTTGTAGGTCAAGTAGACTATAAGAGATGGACGTATCAAGAAGCATATGGAAATCTGAAGCCATTCTATAGATCAACTAAATCAAGACCTTACAAACTAATGATAGGCTCAAGAAGAAAGAAGATAGATCATGGACAATTGATAAGTCCACTTTCGTGGACCATTATTTGGCCTAAGTACTTTCTAATTAGTTATTCTTATTTGTTAATTAATTAGGAATTATATGGCAATTCATCTTAGTCTGCATATAATTTTATGCATCAATTTTACACTTAATAACTTATGATATGATAACATAATTGATTTAATGAATGCAGGCTAGGTGGAAGAGTTCAGACATCCATTTTTGAGTCCATAAGACGTCCGAGGACAAGGTCGAACATTTGAGAATTGACATCACAAACTCTTGATTCTACATTTTTGAAGACGTCTGGAGTGATACTTAGACGTCTGATGAAGAACTGCTCATGCTTATCTGCCATTCCAACCAGTCGCAATCATCACAAGTGGTTGGAGACACTTGCGACCTAAGGAAACTGAGGAGGTTTTTGTTTAAAAAGCAAAACCGTGTCCACCCAGGGGCCATCTTCTTAGCCACCTGGCTGAGATCTCCTTCCTCCCCTAATGTGGACACTACGAGCATCGTGGACACTGCGGGCACCGTGGCTTAGGCATGCTGCACCTCTGCTCTTTCTCCCTCTTGTCGATTTCACGGTGATAGTGTCTAGCCACAACACCACTGCACATAACCCCCCTCAACCATCCATCTTCTCCTTCCTCTTCGTTTTCTTCTTCTTCACCTTCTCCACCTTTGTTCACTGCAACCCAATTACCAACTTCACTCCCGCATGATGCCCGCAAGCGCCACCAGCCACGCACATGTGCAGCAGTGCATCCCCTCGTGCACCCTTGCGTGTATGCCATCGCGCCACCATCATCGCTCGCACACAGCACGCCCAGCCCCTCTCCTCCTCCATTAGCAAGGGGTAAAGAACCCATCACTGGAGCCGCCCCATTCCAAGCAGCTGCCACTCCCGATGATGAAACTTTGTTCCATCAATGCCATTGACCTTGCCTCACCCTCACGAGGTCGTCCGCACCTCCAGCCGCCCTCCATGATGCCCGCAAGCGCCACCTGCTGTCGCTGCCACCGGTGTTTTCCTCCGCCGTCTGACTATGTTCGGCCACCTCCGATTATGCCGCTACCACCGTTGAGAGCCTCTCCTCCCGCATGTCTCCTCCACCCGAACTCGCGGTTGGCGAGCCCCTCCTACGAGCGTGCGAGCAAGGGAAACTTTTCCCCTGTTTCTCTATAGTGCAAGCCACATTAAAATTTACCACTAATGTCATTGTCGCTTCTACCATTCACTTATTTATCTATTTAATATATTGTAGTAAATTTGCATGAATATCCCTCATGTTTATTTGAATTGCATATAGTTGCATTCATCTCATAAATGATAGCGTTTGGGATATTGGTTATAGGGAAAGGGTTCGGTTTTGATTCATATTGATGATATTTGTCAGTACTAAGATTATGATTAACATATTCCATAGTGGTGATTTTGCATGTAACCTCCCTATTCTTGGGTAATTACATAAGTGCTAACTTATGTTGAGAATGAAATGCAATAACTAGCATGCACGCCCATTGAGATTCCCAAATAAACAAAGCACTACTTACTAGTCCAATAGGTTATTTCCTCCCTATGGAGATGACCTAACTATTTTTGTGGTTAGATTTTGAGAATTAAAATGTTTTGAAAAGTGATTTTCTACCATGAGATTAAATACAATGACATGCCATTTTATGTTAAAGTTTCTATTGAAAGCAAAGATCGCTCTTTCAAATAGCGTCGTTGTCGGAGAGGAAATAAGCCTATTAATTTTTTCAAGAAATTTATATTATTTTAATGCTATTAATGAAGCTTTCTAAATTGCTGACCTTATTTCTTCTTGCATTGCAAAAATGAATGAATGTGACGGGAGCACATGACGGAGGGGATATTTTTGGTGGACCTTAATGCCACCTAGAGGGCAACAATAGGAGCACGTGGGCCTTGATCCCACGCATGTGGAAGGAGGATTGGCGACTGGAGATCTGCTTAGACTTAGATAAACCTTAGACATTTAATTTTTATCATGTGGACCTGTGTTGGGTATTTTTGGGAGAGTGTTCCCATTTCATTTAGATTATAGGATTATTCAAATTGTTTGAACTGCATGTTGGTTAGTTAGTTAGATTAGGTTTGTTTGCTTATTATTATTTAAATATATATATATTTGAACTGCCTGCTAGAAGCTGCATATCAATAGGGCGACCATCTAGGATTCAATGAGTAGCATTTAGTTTACCTTTTTTGCATTGCAAACATCTTGCATTGAAGAGAGCTAGAGTAAGGTACGTATTTTCTTGTGCATCAGTTATCTGCACACATGCATTACATTTGGACATAATTAAAAAGGATCATTTAAGCTGATTTGAAAATATTGATCAAGTAGTCACATTACTTCTTGAAAAGAAAGTAAAATATACAGGAAGTGTTTCAATAAGTTGACTGCGATTTTCAAAAGAAAAATCACTTTTCGTAGTGTTATGCATACTTCCTACACTAAGCATGCACTATAGGCACTGCACTAGGACTTGGACCCTTAGGGCTATAGGCATTGATCTCTTTATCGATGCAAACCCTCCTATCTCACTTTGTGAGGGTGGTATTAACTTTTGCCAAAGTGATTTGATACTATAAGGAGGGGGACACCCTATAAAGGAATTCAAGGGTAGTTAAGAGGCACCGCTAATGCACCACCTCAAAGGAAGGGTTCACCCTACTTTTATCCCTTGGTTTCATCCTTGGAGTACCTTTTTACTTGAGCATATGAGAATATCATTGCAACAAAGTGTACGTCTCCAGGGCACTCGAAGGTCAATTTAGGGTGCATAATTGATTGACAACTTGATTGGTCACCTAAAAGAATTAAAAGTAAGCTCAACCTCCTTAACAACCTTTGACCAGGAATCTCAAGTGCCTCACTTCTCTTATACCACTTATGTGGGAGAGGAGAAATACTGCCTTGACTCCATTTGTCCAAGCTAGAAAGGTTGGAAGAGAGCTTAAAGTGCTTTAACTCAACAAAAGACCTCTTCCCTTATGTTTGCTTGGTGTGTGAGTGATAGAAGCTCTCTAGGAAGATTCTATTTTTAATCTATCTAAGTCTTAAGAGAGTTAAACCTTTTAATTGAAAGAAATGGACTATCTTTACTCCTATCATTTTAACCAGGATCCCATGCCCCGAGCATATCCATCCTTTGATGGGTACAATGACAATTCATGGGATCAATCATATTCCTATCCTAGGAGTACTGGCTTGATAGCTCTCACTTTTGAGCGAAGCCTAGGAGTAGGATTTTCCATCCCTGGAATCCCTACTACCATGCAAACACCCAACCCTCCCACCCTTCATGATTTTCCTTATCAAGGTTGGATTGATACCCCTATGCAACCAGAGCCTGAGAATGACTATCCTCCCCAATCTGATAGTAGTAGCCTCTCCTCTTTTATTATAGAAATGCAAAAACAACAAAAAGAAATGAGGGAGTCTATGGGAGAGATGTTTAGGAATAGTCAACAATTAAACAAAGAAATTAGACAGCTTAGCTACTCTCTTACTAGTGATTCTGATCCCTAACCATACAACCGTGATCATGAAAATAATTATGAGAAAACCAATGACAATAGGGATCCCGTTTTGAGTAGCTATCACTTAGACTCTCCCTATGAGACACGGCCACTAGAGGAAAATGACCCTAGTGATTATCCACCCGAGCTATATTGGAGTCAAAAGAAAGGGAAGATGGTACCACTTGAGGACCTTGAACCTGATGACAGTATTTTCCTTACCCTTGATAACCCGGGTCAAGGTCGTATTGTTCATATCACTTCCCCTATTAATCATCTGATGGAACCCCATTCTACCCTTAGTGAGCCTAATCCTGACCCTCAACTTAGGGAATCAACACCTACCATCCAACATTCTGAGTATTCAAATGTACCCAATGAAGGTGACCCTAAGGGAATGGAGGATGAATTTGATCAATTTTGGTATCAAGGGTAAAAGAGTCTATTTTAGAGAAGGATGATAACCTGATGGAGGAACCCGGCCTTAGAATCTGGAGTGAATCATAGGGGGATTATGTGTTATTCGAGGACTTACCCCCTGAGGATATAAATATTTGGTGAAATCCAGATTCCTCCCTTCTTTTGATTTTGAGAATCAACCTCTGCAAAACCAGCAGTTGATATTGGAGGATGAACACAATAGTGAGAAGTCTAGGGGAGACTCTCAGGGAAAATATACATCAATTGAGGATTTATGCCCCGAGAAGAATAAAGAATTCAGTGATATAGGTGATGCATTTCTTTCACTCAACTCAGTAATTAAGTTAATTTCACTTAATTAAGAGTAGAAAAAGTCACTTAGGTTAACTCGAAATTTTGTCGGTTATGTAGTATAGGGTCGAATTAACCTAACATTTTAGAAATTTTTACTGGTTGAGTCTAGGTCGTTCACTGGGAGGTATAATAATTTTTCAAATTCACCAATTTTCTTTTTTTTCTCTACAAGTTTAGGAGGTATAACTAAGTTGATTTTTAAAACATGAATTTTGCCAAAATATTAAAACTATAAAGAATATACAAAATTCCATATGAAAAACATATTTACTCAAAATGATCTACTTTATTAACAAGTAAACATGTTAGTTTTCCAATTTTATTTCAAAAGAAATTAAGGCAATAAGAATTGTTCTATTAAAACATGCCTTTTTACAATCAAAACAAATTCAAAAAGAAATTAAAACTTCATTTCTTCAGCCTCTCTCTTTCTCTTCTATTTATTTTATTCTCTATCTTGAGCTCTTTTCTTACCTTTCTTCTTCTGTTCTGTTCTTGCCTTTTTCTTCTCTTTCCTTAGCGCCTGTTCACTTAGTTCCTTCCATGCTTGTTCTTTCTTTCCTTTGCCTTCAGCTCAACACTTAGCATTTTAACCATCGGCTCTTCCATTCCTTTAGTCCTTCAGCTGAATCGGGTTTTTTTTACTTTTTAACCAAAAATTATTTTATTTGTGGCGAGGTCCTTTCGAGGATACACAGCACCCTGAGATAAGGGTGGGACCAGACCCTACTCGGTCCTCGCCTAATCTCAATTAGGTTTGTTTTCAGTTTATTTCATATCGGTTCATAGTCTCGAGCCAATTCATCTCAACCCGGCTTCCCAGGCCTCACCCTCCCGGGGCACAACACTCGCTCACGCCCACAAGGGCGCACACCTGCAGGCACACAAGCCTGCACGCACACATGCATATGCTCAGATAATCAGATCGATAACTGGTGCGCCGAGTGCTGACGACTGGTAAGCCCATGTAACAAAATCGTTTTATCCCCATGTGCGCACTCAGAAACTGATGATGTGGGACTATCGTAACCCCTTCCAGACCAACTTCAAATGATCATAACTTCCAACTCAGAGCTCCGTTTCAAGTGATTTAAAGTTTGTTAGAAATCTCTAAGATAGATCTACACAATTGCAGGGTCAATTTAAGGTTTTGAAGATGCTTTCCTCTTCAATTTGAAAGATAAAATTAGGGGTTCCTACGAGTTATTTATCGCCTGGAAATGGTTTTAACATCTACAAAGTCCTCAGATGGACTTTTCTCTCTTATTTAATGGTTTGTACAAGTTCTACAAATGATTCCACATCTATTAGAGTAGTCTCTAAGTTCAGAAGACCTTCAGATAATGTACAGAAGGTTGAAGCTTCTCTGAAAGCTTCAGAGTTCAAAATTTCAGACTAAAATAGGTAAACAGACATAGAGAAACATCTCTAATTGATTCAAACTAGTTCTAAGGGTTGTAATTGACTCAACTAGGCAGGATTTAAATTCATATCTCATCAAAATGCTTCTCCCTATTAGTTTGGGTTCAAAAGTAATCCAAACTGATAGGAACTAAAATCCTATCAAAATACATGTTTGAGCTTAGTCAAATCTCTCTAAAATAATCCAATAGAATCTCAGAATCTGTTTAAGCCTCTCAATTCATCAAATCATGCTTGGATTCAGAATATCAAACTCATGTTTGACTGTGAAGGCACAAAAATTGACTTTCCGTTCAAAGCTTTTCCACAGGAAATCAAAGCCTCGAATAGGATCTTCTTAACCTCAGAAACTCATTCAGATCTACAGGTAGGTGTTCTAACTCATATTCCTAGGGTTTCAGGCTTGCCGCCTGAGGTTCAAAATGACTTTGTTTGTCAGATAAAATCAAAGGTTGTTACAGTATTCCAAGAGTTTAAACAACTTCAGTACATTGCACTGAAGCTTCTGAGTTCCTTAAATTCTTCTTATATCTCTTTATCAGACTTCTCCAACTCCGCTGGAGTTGGGGAAGATGAAGTTCATATCTACATCTCCAGACATTAAAATCTCAATTTAAATACCTCAGCACAATCAATGATCCTCATTATATCATTCTGGAGCTTCTCAATAAATTCTAGAGACTGAAGTACAAATTTGGCTCGCCGGAGCTTGCCGGAGCTCCGGTGAGTCCAGAAAATGTGAAAAGTGTACATAGATTGATTAAACTTACCACTTTTAATCGAAAAAGGATCCTGAGGTTGCAAGGAACCTCAGAATCACATTTAATTCTTCATTTGTCCATTAGAATTAAGATTTGATAGTGAATTCGTTTCTTTAAAAATCTGATTTGAATTAAGCTCAGGACTTGTTTAACCACTCGATTGAGTGGTTAAAACAAGTCAACAGATAATAGCAGTCATAATTATATAGTTAATTAATAGTTTGAACTACTCCTGAGCTGCCATTGACAGCGAGCTCAGGAACTTAATTAAGATTGGGCGTTTAATTTATATGTGGTATTTATAGGTATTATAGTGTTGATTATGATTCTAAAGTGGTGAATAGATGATGAAGAACCCGGTGGAGGTGAAACTAAGTCGATTACTGTCACCATGGACAGTGATAGTAGTCAGTGGAGGTGAAATATGAATTAGGTGATTAGATGATTAATTAAGTGTTTAAGTGTGATAGAAATGGTCATGGAAGATAAAGGAAGATGTATAGTGATTTAAAAAGCCAAGATTAAGGCTCTGGCGAACTCAAGGAATTCGTCGGAGTCGAAGAAGATGATACTAAAATTCTAAAATTACATCTAATCTAACTAACTACCTACCTAACTAAGCTAACCTACTCCTACTCCTACTCCTAATCTACTGTTACCTGGACAAAGGGGTCAATTGGGTTCCGCTGAAGGTTCATAGCGGACGACAAAATCAGAGGGTAGAAGAAAGATCTCCGGTGGGCGGATTTAAGGTGGAGCAGAGGATTCCTTGGGTCGACGCCTGTGTCAGAGACACGGAAGACCATGGCGAATCTCCTCGGCTGATCAGAATGGATGGTGGAAGTCGGAAAATGAGATGGAGAGTCGTCGGAGTTTTTTGAACGAATAGCCTATCGAAGTTGGCTACAGTGTTAGAAGGGGGAAGGGAGCCAACTTAAGTAAAATCCAAGGGGTGAGGGGGTATTTATAGTAGTTGGTGATGAAGAGAATGGCGAGGTCTGGCTGAAGAAGGAGCTTGAGGAGCTTAACCTCCGTCGTCCTCTTCGACGACGGTGAGGTTATCTCCCACTGAAAAATAGGATTTCTGGTTAATCCAGACCGGTGGATCAAGAGGAAGTGGTGAGCGCAAGCTACAAGAGCTTGGAGAAAGAAGGTTGATGTTGGCAGGGAGGTGATCATGTGGTGGCATGACTCTCTGCCGCCAGCCATTCATTCGGTTGAAGAAGAGGAAGAAGAAGACGAAAAGGGACTTAAATGTAAAAAGACTTAAGGATCTATGTGAGAAATAAGGACCTAACTGTAATGAATTTTAAGGACCACAATGTAAACTCAGGTTTTGAAGGTTTATTTTAACTTAGATCTTTTTCAACTTTTTATATATGTTAGTAAATAAGGTAAACATTATGTTTTCACCTTGAATTTACATTTTTGACCTTTTTAGATTAATTTCTTAGATTAAGTAAAATTACTTAAGTTATTATATACTTAGGTATACATTATATTTAAATTACTTAACTTATTAATTAAGGGAATGATTAATAGGATTTCGAGTCCAATTATTAACTAAATTGTTAATAATGTTAATTGAATGATAAAATGTCATTTTTAACTTATTTCAAGGTCCTTTACTAAATATCCCTTATTTTATAATTAACCCTTATAGGTTCATAACCTTAGCTAATTAACTTGGAAGACTAGTTAATTAGGGGTAATTAGAGATCATGATGAGTATCTCATCAATGGGCTTTCTCCATAACCTTAAACATGATAATCCCCCTAAAGATATTAAGGATAATGAAGTAGCACAAAAAGTCCCCGAAAAGGATGTAATTGACAAGAAAGAACCCAGGGATGGATTTGATGATAATTCTGAACTCGCTACTTCCCAGAAACCCAACTATCATCAAAGCATGTTGATCATGAGTCTATTAATGGGATATTGAATTCTATTCATGACTCATCTATTGTAGAGGAACAGTTGGAGGTTCATAAAATAATGAAGTTAGGTAAGGATGTAGAAGATGAATTCTTATTGGGAATGGAACCTAAACAGACTAAGCCCTCTTTGGACTTAATAATTACCACCCAATCACTCAAGCAATTGGTAGATTCCTTCCCTAATCCTCGGCTCAGGGCTCTGCTCATATACATTCTTTCTGGGGAGCATATAAGGCCAATACATCCTCGGGTAGAATGGCGAGTGTGGGTTGATGCTTGTACTTTAGTCTTACCATTCACCGATTTGAAATTATTATGTTTATATCTTTTAAAACCGTTCCTACTTTGGAGGACCCTTGTTATCCTCCACTTATTCCGTTTCAGGAGGACCTTTTTCATGTTCTTTTTGTTATTCCTAGACCTCCCCAGGTACCCTATGAGGTTCTCTGCTTTCACTTCTTTTGGTGAGCATTTGGGATAACATTGCATCATCAGCTCGCTAGCATCTGTGGCTACCTGTTTTCTAGGCTCGCACTGTTACACATATTTTTTGGGCCTAGCTCTTTCTGTTTGGAACCAAACTTACAGGTTCCCTATAATTCTGGCTGTCGACAGAAAATGCAACGCTTGTTGGGAGGTAACCAAGTGTTCAGAATAACATAGGTGATTTTCTTCCTTTCTCCCCTTGTTTTAATTTTACAATGAGGACATTGAAGGATTTAGCATGGGGGGGTGCATTTTGCATTTTTAGGTAGTATTCATGCATTCAGATTAGGTGCATTAGCATATTAAAAAAAAATCTCTCTTTTCTTGAGCTGAATTGGTTAGCCCTAGCAAAACATCTTTGTCAAAGAGGTGTCATTAAAGATTTTCTTCTTAAATTGTTTCTTAAGTTTAGAATCCAGTACAGTTACTTCACTTGCACGTAGATTGGTAATGGATCTTTGAAGAAAATCAATAAACATTTTTAGTCTACTAAACCTTTGGATAGTTAATAGGGAGTTAGGCATACAATCTTCTATTAGATCCACCTATTATTTGTAAGGAGAAAGTAGAGAGATTATTGGTGCGCTAAGTCTAGTGCAAGGACTCTTAAGTTCTGGATAATTAGATGATGATACCTCAGAGTTAGGCATAATTTTCGCTCTCTGTTTCTACGTGCAAACATTGTGTGAATTTTTGAGAGTCACCAAATAAGGTAGATACACAGAGATTGAGTCTTAATAAAACTATGACTATAGTGGATGGTTATGATCGTCCTTCATAGAGTCCTTGGCTGAAGGAGGGTGGTAATGCCAAAGGTTAGAAATATGACTGTCCTATCCATTTCTTTCCAGTGCCAAGAGTAGGTACTTCCACTAAATATGCCATACCATATCCTCTTGACCATCATCATTCCTAATAGTGTCTCATAAATAAAAGTATGCGTCATTTTGCATTAGTAGTTGAAAAAAAAAAATAAAAACAAAAAAAAAGAAAAAAAAAAAGAAGAAACATTTATACTTAGAAAAAGAGAGGGAGAGAGAGAGAGAGAGAAAAGAAAAAGAAAAGAGTTCAAGTTTATAGTTTTATCTTCATATCACTTTTCATTATTTGACGATGTTTTCTGAGGTAACAAAAACACCCATTGCGATCATCCAAATATGGCCCATACCTACTTTTCAGTATTTCTAATCGCTCAAAGACCAGCTGAGGTCCTCTAACTTAGTTGTAGGGTTATTAGGACTTTAATTGAAGTGAGAATGCCATGTGAGGTCACCAAACAGTGAGTACATTTACAAAATCTGGTGAGATTTGTGATCTCAGAAAGAAAAGAAGAAAAAGAGTGAGCACAAAGGAACATCAAGAGAGCACAATTATTTAGCCTCTCTCTGATTTGATTTATTTGATAGTCTAGAGATCTAGAGTTTGTAGTACCAGATGAGTGTGTGTCACCAAATATGAATCCATTCAACTCAGTATCTCCTACCTACGCCTGAAGGCTGGGTTCAAATTATAGATTATTTTCTGCTTTATCCCTGAGGGAAGTAGTTGCCTATCCCAGTAGAATTTTATCAAGGGTAAAGCATGAGCTTTAAATGTAAGTTGGCTTTTCACTTGGATCCGTTACGTAGGCTAATATTACTTCACTTTTTTTTGGATCTCTAAGTTTTTGGAATAAGGGAAGAAGAAATCTTTTAGTTACTTTCATTGTTTCACTTTTCCTCGGGACAAGCAAAACTTAGGCATGGGGGCATTTAATAAGTCCACATCGTGGACCATTATTTGGCCTAAGTACTTTCTAATTAGTTATTCTTATTTGTAAATTAATTAGGAATTATATGGCAATTCATCTTAGTCTGCATATAATTTTATGCATCAATTTTACACTTAATAACATATGATAATGGTAATATAATTGATTTAATGAATGCAGGCTAGGTGGAAGAGTTCAAACATCCATTTTTGCATCTATAAGACGTCCAGGGACAAGGTCGGACGCTTGGGAATCGCCATCACAAACTCTTGCTTCTACAATTTTTAAGATGTCTGGAGTGATAATTAGACGTCTGATGAAGAATCGCCCATGCTTATCTGTAGTTCCAACCACTCGCGATTGTCGCGAGTGGTTGGAGACACTTGCGGCCTAAGGAAATCGAGGAGGTTTTTGTTTGAAAAGAAAAGCCACGTCCACCCAGAGGCCATCTTCTTTGCCCCCTGACGGGGATCTCCTTCCTCCTCCACCGTGGACTCTGCGAGCACTGTGGCTTAGGCATGCTACACCACTGCTCTTTCTCCCTCTCGCCGGTTGCACGGAGACAGTGTGCAGCCACAACGCCATCGCACATAACCCCCCTCAACCATCCATCTTGTCCTTCCTCTTCGTTTTCTTCTTCTTCACCTTCACCACCATCGTTCCCTGCAACCCAACTACCATCTTCACGCCCATACAATGCCCGTAAGTGCCACCAGCCTTGCGTGTGTGCAGCAGTGCATCCCCCTGTGCATGCGCCATCGTGCTACCATCATTGCGTGCTTGCAGCACATCTGACCCCTCTCCTTCTTCTCTGTTAACAGGGGGTGAAGAACCCATCACCGGTGCTACCCCCTTCCACACAACCGCCACTCCTGACGATGAAACTTCGTTCCATCAATGCCATTGACCTCGCCACACCCTCACAAGGCCATCCACACCTCCAGCTGGCCTCCACGACGCCCTCAAGTACCACTTGCCATCACTGTCGTTGCTATTTTCCTCCACTGACCGACCACGTCCAGCCACCTCCGGTTGTGCTGCAACCACCGTTGAGAGCCTTTCCTCCCGTATGCCTCCTCCGCCCAGACTCACGACTAGTGAACCCCTCCTCTATGCACGCAAGCAAGGGAAACCTTTCCCCTATTTCTCTATAGTGCATGCCACATTAAAATTTACCACTAATGCCATTGTAGCTTCTAGTATTCACTTATTTATTTATTTAATATATTACAGCAAATTTGCATGAATATCCCTCATGTTAATTTGAATTACATATAGTTGCATTCATCTCATAAATGATAGCGTATGGGATATTGGTTATAGGGAATGGGTCCAATTTTGATTCATATTGACGGTATTTATTAGTACTAAGATTACGATTCACATATTTTGATGAGTCCATTTTAATGGACTATTGTTACGCCTAAGTAATTCAATTCTAACATTGTATGTTTGTTAATAATCACATTAGGTCATTAAAAGATTGCATATGTCATTACTTAAGTTTACATTTATTCTATTACTTATTATGTAGTTATTTTATATTTCATGCAGGTCCCGCAACAGCGCACTCGTTACAGGCTAAAAATTGGGAAGAAGAGGAAAGAGGATCAATTGTAGAAAAGAGTAGGGGGTGAAAAGATATTTCCCCCCCACTAATATCTCAAACTACAGTTGCCCTCCTTCAATAGATGAAAACGGCGGTGGCCATATTTAGTGAGGGATTTTGAAAATCCCTTAACCCGTATAGGGAGAGGAGATAAAAAGAGGTTTTGGCGAGAGAGATGGGTTCTTCTCCTGCTGAGGGGATATCTCTTCTTCTCCACCTTCCCCAACGTGGAGAGGGCAGGTGATGAGAGCCTCATCATGAGTCCTAACTAGCTCATTTTGATCCAAGCAAGAGAATAAAAGCTCCTACATAACTTAGAAGAAGGCTTAATTGAAGGAATAAGTGTTATGAGAAGAAAATATGAAATAAAGGATAAAACTGCAATTTTACCATTGTAGTACATAAATGGGATTTCTCAGAGGTAGAACATAGGTCAAATGGTTTGAATAAGATAAAAAGTGGGTTGATTCAATCAGAAATGGGTTCATGTGCAATCCAGGAATTAAATGACATCTTGTAACCCTAAAACAGACCTGCTTAATTCAACAAGGTTCCAGTCAAGATAAAAATCAAGTAAACCCTCTAAAATTCATGGAAAAATATCCCTTAGGGTTTAGAACATTCAATTTGGCCTTTGGATCCTAGTTTGACCTAGATTGGGGTCTTAGCTCATCAATTGACTTAATTTGGCTTTTTATGCAAAATGTCCAGTCAAATGTGGTCAAACCTAAAATCCAACTTCACCATTGGATTCCTTAGGCCCAAATTAGAATTTTACCAAAATTTGGACCTAAGGGGAGGTCATCTTGACCTACTTTGCAAATTAGCACACCCAATTACATTTTGGCCCCTATCTTTTGAAAACCATTACACAAACACCCTAGCTTCCTCGCCACTCTTACAAGTAGGTCCTTCTGCCATTAATGGGGAGGAATCCTTCTCCAATGTGGAAGGGAGAGGGAACACTCCCTGATCCATCAGAGATCTCCTCCTAGTTTTGGAAGGGAGGTTCTCTAAGGAACCCCCTTCCATCTGAGCCCAATCACAATCTTTGATTTCTGTCCAATCTATCGTGCGAACGCATGAGAGATTTGGAATCCCAACTACCTTCCTTCTCCAACGAGACGTCGGTGGTAGAAGGCTTGCCCTCCATGCACCAGAAGCTTGGCCAGCACTTATAAAAGGACCCCCGACCCTCTACGAATCTCTCAGACTTGTTTTGGCCGTAGAATCCTCCAAATTTCATCTCCCCTCTCTCCGACCAAGTAGCCCGCAAGCTCCGACGATTCTTCCTCCTCCTTCTCATTTCTTTGCTGCCATACTAGCAGCAGGGTTCACTCCGCCTCGTCTTCCCGCGTCGCGTCGCAACAAGCGCACGCCTTCCTACCCTCCTCCTCATCACCATTATCTCCCTCAGGGCCATCTTCTCCGACGATGGCACAAACAAGCCGTCCATCTCCGCTGCCCCCCCTTCACTCCCAACAATCCAGATAAGCTCCCCGTCTTCCACTCTTTCATATTCCTCATTCTATTTCACACAACACCCCTCGACGGTCACTATCCACTGCCATCTTCCTTATCTCCGGCCACCCTCCGGCGAGACGCCTCCGTCACTCTGCAGCCCCACACGTCTCGACAACCACCGTGCAACCTCCGCCACACTAGACTGAACATCCTCCACTCATTCACAGACCCTCTAAACCACCACAACTGCCCCCCGACCTAACCCATATATCTGGCCACAGAGCGACTTAGGCACGCACTCCTAGGCCGCCCCACGTCCTGCCACCTACCGCCGTGACATGGCCGTGACATGGCGAAGGTCCTCCTGTGGTCTAATAGAGCTGCAAGCTTCATTTTGTGTCAAGCAGGGTTTGAGCTCCAGCCGCCATTAGCGGTGACTCGAGGAGGTTTCAAGCTCGCTCCAGGCTAAAGGACATCAGGATTCCAAGTGTAGTAGATTCAGGGAGATCTCGTGAAGTCATCTGTTCCAACAAGTGGCACCGCGAGGCCTGCAACTACTGCAATTGGAGGAACGGTCTGCTGCGGGCTCGCGACAGAAAAGCGGTGGAACATTAGCCCCACCTCGGTAAGCCGTGACCTCTTTGAGTACTTTAAATTGATTTTGTGATATCGTTGGGTTGCCTTCAATACACTGGGGTGCGGTCCCTCCTCACCTATCCACACACCTCGTCCGTGACTTCATCCCGCGGACCTAGTGACCCAACCCGACTACCCTCCTAAGCACTCCTCGTGCACTACACCCACGCCGGTGCACCTGGAGCCAGGCATGCAACCCGACCCGATAACCCGGCTCTAAAAGAGCATACTGAAGAGAGATTTAGAGAGAGAGAGATGCGCGGGAAGGGTTGGGGAGTAGGTTTTGTTGCGTGGTTCATGTGTACAGGAAGAGGACGCTAAAGAGGAAGCAGCAAAAGAAGGAAGCAGGGACTTAGCCACTGCAAGTGAGGAAGAAGAAGAACACCCTGTAGTAGAGGTGCGGCAGACCAAGAGAAAGAAGAAGAGAGAGATCAAGGTGTAGACAAAGAAGCAAGAAAGCAAAGGAAGAAGAGGAAGAAAAAGAAGAAGGCAACCTAAGAAGAGGCAAAGCTAGGACTTAGCCGCAAGAAGAGAATCAAGAAGAGAAGGAAAAAGAAGAAGAGTAGAAGTGGCTAAGGAAGAAAAGGAAAAGGAGACCAGTAGAAGAGAAGAATATGAGAAATAACTTTAAGATGTCTGATGCAATATCAGACGCCCATTCTTTTTGAGCAATTTCTTTCCATATCATTATCATGTCACTTCCATTGAACTAGTCATTTCTTTTTATTTAAAAGTTGTGTTCTCAAGTTTTGGAATACTCAGATTGCTCCCTGTGTTCGACCTCGGATACTCTGATTTTCAAGTTATAAATTTTTATTTATTTTCTTGGAAAGTTCATCTATATTACAACGAAATATTTGTTAAAACACGATCTAGCCAAGTTAACATTTTGGCGCCATTGCTGAGGAGCAACGGGCACTTCTAAAGTTTTTTATCACAACTTCTGATCCAATATTGACTTAATTCTGCTGTTTTGTTGTGCTTGTCTCAGGCAAAGCAGAGAAAAGAAGAGCAGTTGCACAACAGCCACACCAAGCAGCAGGTAACTTTCATTAGCCCTCTCTCTTAACCCCCTCAAAGTCTGAAAAGGAACAAAGAATAATTGACCTAGTGCTACCTATTTCATTCTTAGTGATTCATCAAAGATGCCTGATTTTCATTTCAACACATCTTGAACTGCTCATCCAACAAAGGTAACTAGGGCTAAAACTTTCTTGATTGAGCCCTAGATACCAAATTTTGAGGCAACTAAATTGGACCAACTAGAGCCAACCTAAGGATTGCAAAGCTAGGGTTTTTAGAGACACATCTTCTCTTAAACAAAGAAAAAAGCTGTTCCAAAAAGACGTGTGCCTAAACCTTGTTTGAAAAGATCTATACAAGAGAAACGTTAAGCAAATCAGGCTTTCAAATCCATTTGAACCCTAAAAGAAAGGACCCAAAAAGCTCTCAAAGGAACAAGAGGTGAAGTTAATCCTTTGGGTCAACCAACCTTAAAATTAGGTCACTTTTTCACTCAAAAGACCTAAAAGTTCAAGTGGAACATTAAGCACCTTGATCTTAAAGTAAGAAAGGTAGACTTAAGAGGTCAAGGTCCCTATTCTGGTCTACCTGGAATCTCAGTGACAAGAGAGGTCGGGTGGGGGAAACCCTGTAACTCATGGGGATGCTCTACCATGTAGGGGTCTTTATGGGACTCTCCCTCTCTGGCTGCTCAGGTACTTCGCAAGTGGACGACCTTTCCGACTAAGGGTATCACTCGCCCCAAACCTCTATAGTCACCCAACAATTTTTGGGTGTCTCGATTGGGTCCAGCACCTTCTAATCTCATCGCATCATTCGGTGCATGTTTGGTAGGAGGTCCTCAAGACCATCCTTAAGACCTTTAGAAAATCACTCTCGTCGAGGCCAAGCCTCGACGCCCTTGTTTGTGCAGCAACCACACCACATAAATATTCCATCCGATTCAGAACCAAGTTCTCCTTCTCCCATCATGGCACAACCCATTGAAGAAGAGAACAACCTTGAGCACCAACTTCAACGCCTGAATGATCTCTTTCAAAACTTTGTAAACCCACCACAGCGACCAATGATGCGAGATCACTATAATCCCGTTGCGGTGGCGATCGGGCCTTGAGTCCGAATCCTGGTTGGAGGTCTTGATTCTGAACTGAAGCCCAATATGATTCATGCCATACCAAAGTTTCATGGGCTTAACTCCGAGGATCCATTCCAACATATTAAACAACTCAAGCATCTGGCCCTGACCTTCGGGTCAGATCCACAAAACCAAGATATCCTATTCATGAAAATGTTTTCTTTCTCCCTCCTGGACAAGGCCGGCCATTGGTATCAAACTCAGACCCGTCCGATCAACACATGGGAGGAACTTCAGTCTGAATTCTTGAAAAAGTTCTTCCCCATTGGCTGGACGAATGCCTTGCGCCACCAGATCACCCATTTCACTCAACAAACTGGAGAACCTCTTCACAAAGCATGGGACCGATTCTTAGATCTCATGCGAAACTGCCCCCATGATGGAGTTCCTAAATGGGAACAAGTCCAGTCCTTTTACTAGGGACTTCGTGAAGACATTCGATTTTTCGTCAATGCAACGTGCGGAGGAAACATCATGGGTCAACATGAGGACATGGTGTGGGAGATTCTCGAAAACAAGTGCAAGAACTCCATCAATAATGACTCCATGGGCTTATTCGACAGGACGAATGCCTGCGCATCGATGAATTTGAGAGGGGCACATGAGACGCAGGACCTGTCCACATCCATCGACTTGGAACCAATGGCTAGTCGGCTGGACAAGGTTTCTATCATAGAAAAGAAGGTGGACGAGCTAACTCAGCTTCTACAGTAAGCCACCTCTATGCAGAACTCTTTTGCACGACCACCTCTGGCAAGGGAAATTGTGCGAAACATCTACCACCAATCTTCTTAGGGGATGGACCCGTATCCACCTCCGTCTGACTCTCGGACCATAGTGACCTCCGATCCATTCTACTCGAGTTGGGGGAACTCTGAACCCTCGTATTCTGACTTTCCTGAGGTTCCTTAGACTTGCAAGGACCACAACGCCATCTAGAATGACCCATTCTCCAATACCTACAACCCTGGATGGCGAAATCATCCCAACTTTCAGTGGACGGGAAATTCTCAAAGACCACCGTATTAGCCCGTCCACAAGCCCCTTGTCCATATCAGCCGCCTCAACCTCGGCCCAATCCCACCTATCAAATAGAGCCAAACCAGGATCAAATGACTCTTATCCTTCAAGCACTGGCTGACATTCAAAAGACAAATGCGGTAATGCAAAAATAGCACAAGGACGAGATCACAGAGGTTCGCAACCAACTGGCCCAGATGGCAAATTCCCACCAACCTGGCACCCTTCCTTCGCAACCTCTGCCAAACCCAAATAACGTGCCAACCCAGAGGCACGTTATGAACCCAAATTCAGGCCACGCACATTTGATTTATCAGGCCCCTGCTACTCCATCACCAGACGGGATGGAAGCTTTGACATCTTATGCGGGATTTCAGCAGCAGCCATCCCTCTTACCAAACCCAAACCAAAACCAAGCTGGATTAAACTCTGTAAGGACACGTAGTGGCAAAACAACCCATGACCCACATTATCCGAACAACTCCAAGCCTGGTAGTAGCCAAAACCCTAGGAAAGTTATCCAGGATACCGCTGTCCCAGATCAAGAACCTGGACCTATTCTAGAGGAACCAAATAGGATTCCATTTCCTAAGGCATTGACCAAAGGAAAAAGGATAACCAAACCCGTGGCTCCCGAGGAGGATCTGGTCAAGCTCTTTGAATAGGTCCAGATAAACATCCGCTTGATGGATGCAATTCGCCACGTACCAGCTTACGCAAGATTCCTGAAAGACGTATGTACACATAAATGTAAGCCGCAAACCAAGGATGGGAATTCGATTGTACTGTCAGAGTAGGCCAACTCTGTCATCTTGAGTAAACTCCCACCAAGGCTAAAGACCCAGGTGATGTAAACACATTTACACTACTTATGATGTCTATTTATGCATGTTCTTAAGCATAGGATTGCATTTCATGATATAAATATTGCATAACATGCATCATCTTGCATTTAGAGTAGTTTGAATAAAATGGAGGTTAATTGTCTCCTTTTATGTGCTTGGATAGGGCAAACATTTTGTCGGGACCTCGGATCAAAGATCCAACCGTATGGATGTGATCAGGGCGACGATTGGAGTTCAACGACTCCAAGATAGCCCTAATCAGACATCCGTAGCATCAGATAGTGACCCGGGAACCCTAGAAGATCAAGGGCCAGGATTGTGTAAATCCGTACTTCAGATGACAAATCCGACCACACGGATGAATTCGGATCGACGATCGCAGCCCAACGACACAAAAATTGAGTCAATCCGACATCCGTGGCACCATCTACAACTTCCAGAAGATGGACGGCCAAGATAGTGCCACGTGGCGCCATCTCAGCCGCCCAAACGGCCGCTTGCGTCTTGTGAAGGCCCTGCGCCCGATCTCTCTCCACCGTTGGATCTTAATCCAACGGCTGTGGGCGCTCGCGCTTAAAAGCATCTGCTCGACCATCCGCGCCCCATAGTGCAGTGGTCGAGCGCGCTTTCGCGAGCATCGGGCGCAGGTTCGAGCCATGGAGAGGGGCTGGAAGGTGCGGCGATTGGGCGCGGGTGGAGCGTCAAATGGATATCGGACGGCCGCGTGCGCCCGATAGCGTCGACGCACGATTGGACGCGCAATCAGACGCGCGGGTAGGCGTGCAACGCAGCGGGCGCAGACGCATCTTAAGCCGTCCGATCGCAAAGTAGCGAACGTGCGCAAGCAGGCGAGGAGGCACGCGCGAGCCGCCCACGACGCCCACGTTGAGGGCCTTAGTGACGGATTTATCCGTCACTAAAGACCCCTCTTTTATTATTTTGAAGTTGTAATGTTCATTTTGCCCCCACTCCTTGCAACTATAAAAGGAGACCCCCTCCATACGAAATTCTCATCCCTTCTTTCTCCTCTCTACCCCTCCGAAGCTCAAGAGAAGCTTGTCCCACACCCTGGATGCTTCTCTCGAGATAAAGTCCAATTTTCGTTCCCCTTCAGAAGTGGATCCAGCGACGACGACGGTGTGCTGCTCCGTTCCTGTTCTTCTGCTTCGTCCTCCTTCATCCTGCTTCGTTCTCTTTTGTCCAGGCGTCGTCCCGTCTAGCTCGTCCTCCAAGCAACCGTCGAGGAGGATTTCTCTCTCCCTATTCTTTTTACTGCTTTCTAATATAGATTTACTGCTTTCTAGACTAATCTACTCATCCTCCAAGCGATCGTCGAGGAGGACATTTCTCCCTCCATTCTTTTAATGTTTTCTAGAGTAAATTTATCGCTTTCTAGTGTAATTGTTTTATGCCTTTTAATTGTAATGAACAGTCTCTTCTATGATAAATTCTTTGTTTATTCTACATCTTATTTTGATTTTAATGTGTAATACTCTCTCTCTCTCTTACCCTCTCTCTCTCTTTCATTAATTGTAAATAATTAGATAGTTTAAATTGAATTACTTCATGACAAATAAAAGGAAACGTGAAGTTTTTAAATCAAACGTCCGCCTCCCTGTGTTCAACCCGGAATTCTTTTCGGTATAAATTTTATTTGTTGAACACGAATTCTTCGCTTTCTAACTACAACGACAGGTTTTCTAAAACCAAACACATAAGCATAGCGATTCGCAAAAAAACCATTCAACATTTTGGCATCGTTGCCGGGGAGGCGACGCTCTTTGATTTCTCTTCGCTTTTTGTAACTTACAAATCATTTACCTCACTTTTCTCCTTTCTTATTGTAATTGTAGGTACTCTTTTGAGATGAGCAAAAGCGGTAGATTGGAGTAAAGTGCTGTGGAAGGTTTTGTAAGTTATCCCCCATTCTTTCCCCCTCCATAGATTTCAGTCGCCACATTAAATCCAAATCCAAATTAACCTAGGTGTTTGCATAAATTATAGGAATAGTTTAGTTGTTTGGATTTCCACTCACATTCAGTCCACCCTCCTTCATAAAAAAAAATAGCAAAAAGATAATCTTGTGGGGTAATTTTCAATAAACACACAACACACACCCACATTCAAGGCACTTGATCAACTTGATTTGTTTTCTACTCAACCGGGTTCTGATTCGTGGAACCGGTACACACAAAACAACATATAACAGAGTAGAAATTACTCTAGGTTAACTGTTTTTGAGTGCCTAACTTAGTGGTGCATTTGTGGCCAATTGTTTGAGTTGATTGGGCCGCACCACTTCAAATAAAATAAACTCATCAAGTAGCTGCCTATTAGGTTCAACTTTTAGGGATTTACCAGGAACTCCACATTCTTTTTAAACTTTAAAGGAAAACATCTTCACCTATGCTTGCAAAACCTGGTGTGCCAATGAAACCTGTTTGAAAACACCTAAAGTTGAATCCTAAAAGCTACTAAGCAAGATTTGAACCTTAAAATTCACCACATCAAAAATAATCTTGCTTGAAAACCACTGGTTGTGCACGCACACACAAATCAATCAATCATTAAGGGCACAACCCATTTAAAGGGGCCATCACATTCCAAAGCACATTCAAACCTAGCCCTAAATAAAACAGAGTAGACGTTGGCCTTAAGGATTGGACTCGCTCTTCAGAACCTAGAACGAGATTATTTTCGATTAGTCTGTTTCTACTATTCAATCTGATGTCTAGCTAGGGGAGAAGAGTCAAACAATCGCGCCGGGGGGGTACACTAGGAACCGAAGGCGCAAGCCGAAGGAAGAACCTTCTCCCCAGTCCCTCCTTCTAACTGGTTGGATTGAACAGATAGAAGTAGATCAAATCGTTCCTTTATCTCAAGAAGGGTTTTAGGAGTCTGTAGGTTTGTAGGCTAACCTATTTAAGGATAGGTTTGATTGTTTGTATTGCAGGGTACCTTTCTTCCTCCTGTGTCTCATGAATCCTTCCACATATTTCACGTATTCCCACTCTTTCCTTCCTGTTGTGAATTATCCTCAACATGGCAATTATCCCAACTCATATTGTAATCAACCATCAGTCAGTTGGGATAATTCGGATTGGGGATACAATTCCGGACCCCCGTGTTTAGGGTCTAACCCTGAACACTTTGATTCTAATTTCTATCCTTCTCAGAGTTACATTGATTATAGATCGTCTTCCTTTCATGAACAACCTAATACGATCTACAATCAAGAAGGACACACCAATCCTTACCCATCCTCTGATTTCACTGCCTTAGGTCATCACCATCTTTTCAACAATCTGAAATGACCTATTATCAGGAAGGGTATAACGAATCTCAATTCGTTAATTCCCCTGCATTGAGCCC
This sequence comes from Thalassia testudinum, assembly GCA_037157565.1. NCBI lineage: Eukaryota > Viridiplantae > Streptophyta > Magnoliopsida > Alismatales > Hydrocharitaceae > Thalassia > Thalassia testudinum. The sequence goes on from JAZHRO010000028.1 coordinate 2,908,324, forward strand.
AAACCCGCCCAACCCTGAACCAACTCATTTGGTTTAGGTTAACCAGGTTCAAGATAAGGTTCTGGCTAACTTGAGGAATATCATTCAATCTTTAGAAGTTCAGCCAATACCTTGCATTGAGAGATTGGAGCCCCTGATTGAAATGATTGATGATTTAAACAAGTCTTTGTTGGATTGGCTCCAGGATGTTAAGGATAAGAACCCGGGTGAGTTTCCACTTGGGAAATTAGCGAAATTGAGGATGAGATTCGTGGTTGCTTTGATTCAATCTTGGAATAATTCCCAGAATGAACCCTATTTAGGAAAGCCAATGACAGAACCTGCTCAGGCACCTATTGGGGGGACACGTGTTACGAGGCTGATCAGATTGAATTAAAGCAACCAATTAAGGATGATCTGATTTCTTCACCTAAGATCCCTAAGCTGGGTTACGAGGAAATGTATGTCTCTGGGGAATAAAAAGTGACAACTGATTTTGGGACATACATTGATACGGATCCTGACGGTGAAGATTCAAGTTGCGAAGTCTCACGTGAGTTTTCTGAAAATGATTTCTATGAGACGATTGGGCCTGAGGAATCTGATAGATCATTTGATAGCCCAATAACTGAGGAAACTGATCTTATTAGGGCACACATTACTGATCCAGAATCGCATTTTCTGGAGGAATCAATTCAATGCCCTGATTATCACTTACACCCTGTTGAGCTTATTGATGATTCTAATTCTGAGATAATTAGACCCAAGTCAATTTTGATTCTGCCACATCATTTAGACTTGGAGATTTCAGACGGGGTGATGAATATAAAAGAGGTCCTGGAATTTGATATGCTGAATGAGGAGGATAGGAGCTGGGAAGTTTTGATTTGGGAAGTTAATTCTGGAGGAAATGGAAGATTGAGTCGAAGGGTTCCTTTTAAGCTTAAACCATCAAATCAGAACCCTTATGACATTTGTTTCCAGGATGTTCAACTCAAGCATACATTCAAAGATTATCCTTTGAGCTTCAATTCTCTCTAACCCGACTTTTTGGTCTTGGGTTGCATCCTCAGAAATCGCAGGCCTGACCCCGCTTACATTCTGATTTTAGGTTTTGGGTAATTTTTATCCAGAACCTAAGATATTCTCGATTATGGGGTGTGGGTCTACACCACAATCTGGTCCACATCTGTGGACCTCTGTTGACAGGTCGGAGGATTCTTCTATTTATTCTAATTCTGACCTGCACTTGTGAATTCTTCATTTCTTTTCTTTGTATAGTGTGCCTAGTTGAAGGCACTAAACTCAGCACATATATAGTTCTTTTTAATTTTTCATCTCGGAGCGGACCTGACATTCACGCAATTCAGGTGCTTTCTTTGCTTTTCCACTCTGTTTTATGTCTTTTTAATACAATGAGGACATTGCGTTAGATAGGCATGGGGGGTGGATATTTATCTCTGAATTCATTCGTCAGCTCCGTAGATTTATTTTATTTTGATTTAAAAAAAAATCGAAATTAGGAAAGAGAATTTGGGTTTAAGAAAATTTTCAATCTTAGGAAAAACTACATTAAGATCTAAACACAAAGACCCTTCAGGTCTTTGAACTTAATCAGCCCGTGTATCCACTAAAATGTGGATTTGTTTTTCGAGTTCTCGCCAACTTAAATTTTATTTTAATTAGAGTAAATAAAGTTTGGGTGATAAGTACACGACTTATCAACCCGCCCTCTGATTTGAGGGAATTTTCAGTCTTAAGCATCTACACACTTTCTTTGCACTGACTCGTTGTTCGGCGATTCTAACGGAAATTGGGTAGCTAATGAACCTTCTAGGGTGATATGGCTGGCAAGTTATCGTGGGTAACAGCCCATAGGTAGGTTGTCCAGAGCCCAATCACTAGACCTTTCTCTTTTTCCTGCCCTTAGGTAAATCTTAGACCAGGGAAGCCACCTATTTAAAAAAAAAAAGGAGAAAAGAACAAAAAGAAATAAGCCACACTTCGCCGCACGAGTATGGCTGGCAAGTTGTCGGTCGTAACAGCTCATCGACCGGTTGTCCAGAACCCAGCTCAGTAAATGCACTAAAAAAATTCCCAAAACACTTAGGAAGAAGCGGAGAAGTAGAATAAACCGGGGAGATATATACTGGATTCACCCTTGTGTTGACCCCGTAAAAAATAAAAGTAGGGAGAAAGCTCCCGGTTGTAAAGATACACCTTTAGGCAGAAGTCTTTTTGAGGTCACCTAGAGGCATAGAAATCTGAAGTCCGTTTTAATTACCGGTCAACGAGTCTATCACAATCACAATAAGATGCTTAAAGCTTAGGGTTCTCATAAAATTTTGGGTGAGTTGAATGGACGTAGAAAGCCACTCTTAAACCCGAAAATTTGAAAATCCAAAAAAGAAAAAAAAATTAGAAAAGAGAAAAAGAGAAAAAGAAATTTTTCTTTTAATAAGGCGAGGGCTTAAGGCGGTCTACATTTTGGCTGATACCCAGGCACTGTTGTGTCTTTGAAAGTTTAGTTCCTAAGTAGACAATTTCTTAATGATTGAAAATAACTCAAGTCCAAATAATCCAACCTAACTCTTTTATAAATAGCATATAGTTTTTGCTAGGGACTAGCAAAAGATAGGCATGGGGGTATGAGGTAAACACATTTACACTACTTAAGATGTCTATTTATGCATGTTCTTAAGCATAGGATTGCATTTCATGATATAAATATTGCATAACATGCATCATCTTGCATTTAGAGTAGTTTGAATAAAATGGAGGTTAATTGTCTCCTTTTATGTGCTTGGACAGGGCAAACATTTTGTTGGGACCTTGGATCAAAGATCCAACCGTATGGATGTGATCAGGGCGACGATTGGAGTTCAACGACTCCAAGATCGCCCTAATCAGACATCCGTAGCATCAGATAGTGACCCGAGAACCCTAGAAGATCAAGGGCCACGATTGTGTAAATCCACACTTCAGATGACAAATCCGACCACACGGATGAATTTGAATCGACGATCACAGCCCAACGACAGAAAAATCGAGTCAATCCAACATCCGTGGCACCATCTACAACTTCCAGAAGATGGACGGCCAAGATAGTGCCACGTGGCACCATCTCAGCCGCCCAAACGGTCGCTTGCATCTTGTGAAGGCCCCGCGCCCGATCGCTCTCCGCCGTTGGATCTTAATCCAACGGCTGTGGGTGCTCGCGCTTAAAAGCGTCCGCTCGACCATCTGCACCCCATAGCGCAATGGTCGAGCGCGCTTTCGCGAGCGCCGGGCGTGGGTTCGAGCCGTGGAGAGGGGCTGGAAGGCGCGGCGATTGGGCGCAGGTGGAGCGTCAGATGGAGATCGAACGGCCGCGTGCGCCCGATAGCATCGATGCGCGATTGGACGCACAATCAGACGCGCAATCAGATGCGTGGGCGGGAGCGCAACGCAGCGAGCACGGACGCATCTTAAGCCGTCCGATCTCGCGATCGGATGGTTGAAAAGCGGCGAACGTGTCCAAGCCGTTGAGCACGCGAGCAGGCGAGGAGGCGCGCGTGAGCCGCCCACGACGCCCACGTTGAGGGCTTTAGTGACAAATTTATCCGTCACTAAAGACCCCTTTTTTATTATTTTGAAGTTGTAATGTCCATTTTGCCCCCACTCCTTGCAACTATAAAAGGAGACCCCCTCCATACGAAATTCTCATCCCTTCTTTCTCCTCTCTACCCCTCCAAAGCTCAAGATAAGCTTGTCCCACACCCGGGATGCTTCTTGCGAGATAAAGTCCAATTTTCGTTCCCCTTCGGAAGTGGATCCCACGACGACGACGGCGTGCTGCTCCGTTCTCGTTCTTCTGCTTCGTCCTCCTTCGTCCTGCTTCATTCTCCTTCATCCAGGCATCGTCCCATCCGGCTCGTCCTCCAAGCAACCGTCGAGGAGGATTTCTCTCTCCCTATTCTTTTTACTGCTTTCTAATATAGATTTACTGCTTTCTAGATAAATCTACTCGTCTTCCAAGCGACCTTCGAGGAGGACATTTCTCCCTCCATTCTTTTAATGCTTTATAGAGTAAATTTATCGCTTTCTATTATAATTGTTTTATGCCTTTTAATTGTAATGAACAGTCACTTCTATGATAAATTCTTTATTTATTCTACATCTTATTTTGATTTCCATGTGTAATACTCTCTCTCTTACCCTCTCTCTCTCTTTTATTAATTGTAAATGATTAGATAGTTTAAATTGAATTACTTCGTGACAAATAAAAGGAAATGCGAAGTTTTTAAATCAAACGTCCGCCTCCCTGTGTTCGACCCGGAATTTTCGGTATAAATTTTATTTGTTGAACACGAATTCTTCGCTTTTGAACTACAACGACAGGTTTTCTAAAACCAAACACGTAAGCGTAGCGATTCGCAAAAAAACCGTTCAACACCAGGAACTCCCTTGATTTCTTGTAAAATTGGTGAAACCCAATTTGACAGAGCCTTACTAGATCCAGGTGCCTCCATAAATCTAATACCTACATCCCTCCTTGACCACCTTGAAGAGTCCGAACTTAAACCGACTGAGGTGATGTTGTAGTTATCCGATCGATCCATCAAGTCACATAATGGAATACTTGAGGATGTCATTATTAGGGTATGGGATTTCTACTTCCCGGTGGACTTCATAGTTCTGGACATGGACGCACCTGAGAACCCAAGGGACACACCAATCATATTAGGGAGACCCTTTTTGGCCACTGCTAGGGCAAACATAAATTGCGAAGAGGGCCAAATAGAATTAAAATTTGGGAATCAAACTCTGAAGATTGACATCTTTAAGGCCCAACATGGGATTAATTGCGGGGTTATAGAGCAAATATGTGATATCAGAGCCATGGTTGACGAGTCGCATATAGAGGACAACCTGATTATCCCTGATCAACCACTAGAAGATCAAACCCCGCAAACAGAGGAGTGCGAACATGATCTAGACACACCCATAACTCCGACCCTTGTTCCTGATACAAACCCCGAACCACCCGCTGCTGCTGACAATCCTGTCATGGAACTCAAGCCCTTTCCCGAGCATCTGAAGTATGTCTTTTTGGGTTCTAACCAGACGTTTCCTGTGATTATCAACTCTTGACTCACACCTGATCAGGAATCCCGTCTGATTACTATTCTCCAGCAACATCGTAGAGCCATTAGATAGACTCTCGATGATTTGACAGGCATAAACCCTTCGTACTGCACACAACAAATCTACATAGAAGAGGGGCACGACCTTCAAGAGAAATGCAGAGACGTTTAAACCCTAACCTACAGGAGGTCGTGAAAAAGGAGATCATAAAGTGGTTAGATGCAGGGATCATCTACCCGATCTCCGACAGTCGTTGGGTGAGTACAATACAGGTGGTGCCTAAAAAGGTCGGACTTACCATCATCACGACTGAAACCGGAGAGGTCATTCCTACCCGAATAGCTAACTCATGGAGAGTCTGCATTGATTACAGAAGGCTCAATTCCTCCACAAAGAAGGACCATTTCCCACTACCATTTATTGATCAGATCCTCGAGAAACTAGCAGGAAATAGGTTCTTCTGCTTTCTTGACGGGTATTTCGATTACAACGAGGTGGCAATCCATCCAGAAGACCAAGAAAAGACCACATTCACCTGCCCCTTCGGGACATACGTGTTTCGAAGGATGCCTTTCAGCCTCTGCAATGCACCCGCAACCTTTCAGCGGTGCATGCTTGCTATATTCTCAGATATGGTAGGTGATTATCTGGAAGTCTTCATGGATGACTTTTCAGTTTTTGGAGCATCATTTGACGATTTCCTCCAACACTTGGTTCGAATACTTAGGCGATGCGTCGATGTGAATTTGGTTCTTTCCTGGGAAAAGAGCCATTTCATGGTGCCTGAGGGAATTATCCCAGGACATATAATCTCGAAGAAAGGCATCCAAGTCGATCGAGCTAAGGTTAACCTAATTTCCAAGCTCCCTATTCCTAGCTCGATTAAGGACATCCAATCCTTTTTGGGGCACATCAGTTTTTACCATCGATTTATCCCTGATTTTTCAAAAATCGCACTCCCCCTGACCACTCTTCTCTCCAAGGATGTGCCTTTCGAAATATCCAAGGAATGCACTCAAGCATTTGAGATCCTTCATGACTGAGTCACCCAAGCCCCGATCCTACAGTCCCCTGATTGGTCTCAACCCTTTGAGATCATGTGCGATGAATCTGACTTCGCTGTAGGAGAGGTTTTGGGGCAGAAAATTGATGGGAAACTCGTGGTCATTTACTACGCTAGCAAAACACTGGACGAGGCTCAACGTAACTACACGGTTCTGAGAAAGAGCTGCTAGCTGTAGTATTTTCCCTACAAAAATTCAGATCATACCTTCTGGGTTCCCGTGTTATCATATCTCGGATCACACAGCTGTGAGACATCTCCTTGCAAAGAAGGATGCAAAACTTCGATTAATCTGATGGATCTTGCTGTTGCAAGAATTTGACCTCGCGATTCGCGACAAAGCTGGAAAGCAAAATGTGGTAGCTGATCACTTGTCTCGCCTTTCTTCTAAAATAATTGACCCTTCCGGACCCATCATAGAATACTTTCCTGATGAGCACCTCTTGACTATCAATACAGGCCTTCCATGGTTCGTAGATATAGTGAATTACCTGGCATCACATCAGATCCCGTCCGATTAGTCGAAGGCCAAGAAGGACAAATTGCGTTCCGATGACAAGTATTACCTATGGGAAGACCCGTATCTATTCCGCATCGGTGCTGATCAGATAAATCGACGGTGTGTCGCAGAAGTAGAAATCAGAGTCATACTCTCCTTTTACCATGACTAGGCATGCGGTGGACATTTCTCAGGACGCAAAACCTCATCAAAAGTCCTCCAGTGTGGCTTTTACTGGCCCACAATTTTCAAGGATGCATACGATCACTGTAAGGCATGTACCCATTGCCAGACCTTGGGCAACATGAGCCATCGAGACATGATGCCTCTACAGCCAATCCTGGCATGTGAAATTTTTGACATCTGGGGGATTGATTTCATGGGACCCTTCCCTATCTCAGATGGCTTCGAATACATCTTACTCACTGTTAACTACGTGTCCAAGTGGATAGAAGCCATTCCGACCCGAACCAATAATCATAAGGTTGTTATCAAATTCATTCATCAAAACATCTTCTCAAGGTTCAGGATTCCACGAGCGATAATTTCCGACGGTGGGACCATTTTACAAACGCTCAGTTCAAGTCACTGATGACCAAATATGGGGTGTCGCATCGAATCTCTACTCCCTACCACCCCCAAACTAATGGTCTAGCTGAGCTATCAAACCGAGAGATCAAGAAAATCCTTCAGGTTACCGTTCGACCTGACAGAAAAGATTGGTCTTCTCGGCTTCTGGAAGCATTGTGGGCCTATAGGACCGCTCACAAAACCCAATTAGGAATGTCTCCCTTCAGACTGGTGTACGGGAAGGCATGTCACCTCCCCGTCGAATTGGATCATAAAGCCTATTGGGCAGTACGGAATTGTAATTTAGATCTTTCTAAGGCTAGAACCCACAGAAGGCTTCAAATAAGCAAGATTGATGAATTACGCCACGACGTGTATGGGAACTCGCGAATTTACAAAGAACGGGTTAAAGCTTTCCATGACAAACACATTTCTAGAAAGGTCTTTCATCCTGGTCAAAAGGTTTTACTCTTTGATGCCCGACTCAAATTATTCCCAGGAAAGCTACGATCTAAGTGGGTCGAACCCTACCTAGTCTGACAAATCTTTGGAAATGGGGCCATTGAAATCAACCCACACAGCCACGATTCTGAACCCTTTATTGTAATGGTCAAAGACTCAAACCGTTCTTTGACATGACCAATACAAATTTGGCTGAGTCATCCTTTACCCTCCATTCTCCTTGAGCTCATTGCGCCCAGCCGATGGCGTAAAACTCAACGCTTAATGGGAGGCAACCTGTCATTCATTAAAAAATCCGAAACCTTTTCTGACATTTCTACGCGGAATTCGTATTGCACTTTAGGGTTCATCCATTGGAACAACCAACTTCACCTCAGGTACCCCTACCCGAGATTAGAAATCATTTGCAACAAGTCACTTCGACCTGTTCGCCCACCCAACACCTGTCCTAATGCATGAACTAAGTTGAAATCGAACTCACCTAATTTACAATGGGGACATTGCAAATCTTAGGCATGGGGGGTATGAAAGTGCAAAATGTCAGGAAAATTCATATTAAGAAAATGTTTCAACTGAAAAAAAAAAAGGAGGGGGGAGAAACAATTCAGGCCATACAAAATGAGAGGAGGAAAAGAGCAAAATGCCAAAAAAAGGAGTACAAAATGAAAAAGAAAAAGAGAGTCATTAGTAAAAGATTAAGGGATTAACTGAAGTTCTAGATCAGATCAAGAAAAGTGAAAAATAAAAGAAAAGTGCTAAGGTGACATAACAAGAGATTAGCAGGAATGCTGGTCTTAGGCCTCTTAGGCTAGATTCTTTAGCTTAAAAATTCACGTATCCGCTAAAATTTGGATAATCCTCAAGAGGTTGGGGAAAATGCGAAGCTTAAGTATTAGGTCTAAGGATTAGGAAGTATTCGGCCTCGTTAATTGACCTTCACTTTGCGAGATTCGGTAACCTAAGCACCCCAATTCACACACTGTCTGGTTCAGTGCGCATAAATATCAAAATCACGCAAAAAGCATTTCAATGTTCTGAAAAAATCACCTAGATTAGGAGCGGCCGATCAACACAAGTTGATTTGGATGAGTTCCCGGCGCGGAGAGGTGGGAAATTCCCCTCGAAGATGCATAACAACATATCATCTCGGTGCTTGTCTCTTAGGATATTTAAATATCCTACCGGGGGCATGTAAGCACTCTGCTGGTTCAGATATCATGGGCGGCATTATCACGAAATGTCGATCTCCAGGGTCTGAATTCGGCCACCAAAATCCATGAGTGGGATTATCTCGAAATCTCGAAAGCCAAGGATCTGGGGGTTGCCATGGGCGGTGCTATCTCGAAGCATCGATAGCCAGGGACCCTTGAGGATTGATGATGGGGACGAGGAATCTAATACAGACCGTGTTGAGAAGCCAATCCAAAGCTATAAATAAAAAGAAAAGAGTGAGAAAACTCTCCAAACAAATAACTCTTCTATCTCTCTCTTACAAAAAAAATGCACTGCAAAAAGAACCAAGGCTAAAAATGTCTCAAGCACGGGTGCTTTAACCATGGAATCCAACAAACCCTAGGTTAGTTTCTGCAGGCCTTAAAAACCTTTGCGGAGGACTGAGGCTAAAGCGGGTCAGGTCTGGATTTTGGTTGGTACTTGAGCACCTCTAGGCCTATTGTTGGCATTCTAACCTAATCATAAAAGAAAAAGAAAAGCACTTATCATAACTGATGACAGATACTCAGGGTCTAGAACAGAAGCTAAAACCTTAAAATTTTCCAAAGGGACTAGCAAAAGCTACGCATAGGGATATGATGAGAGCCTCATCATGAGCCCTAACTAGCTCATTTTGATCCAAGAAAGAGAATAAAGGCTCCTGCATAACTTAGAAGAAGGCTTAATTGAAGGAATAAGTGTTCTGAGAAGAAAATATGAAATAAAGGGTAAAACTATAATTTTACCATTGCAGTACATAAACGGGATTTCTCAGATGCAGAACATAGGTCAAATGGTTTGAATAAGATAAAAAGTGGGTTGATTCAATTAGAAATTGGTTCATGTGCAATCCAAGAATTAAATGACATCTCGTAACCTTAAAACAGACCCACTTAATTCAACAAGGTTCCAGTCAGCATAAAAATAAATCAAACCCTCTAAAATTCATGGAAAAATATCCCCTAGGATTTAGAACATTCAATTTGTCCTTCGGAACCTAGTTTGACCTAGATTGGGGTCCTAGCTCATCAATTGACATAATTTAGGTTTTTATGCAAAATGTCCAGTCAAACGTGGTCAAACCTAAAATCCAACTTCGCCATTGGATTCCTTCGCTCATCAAAGTAGGTCATCTTGACCTACTTTGCAAATTAGCACACCCAATTACATTTTGGCCCCTATCTTTTGAAAACCATTACACAAACCCCCTAGCTTCCTTACCACTCTTACAAACAGGTCCCTCCGCCATTAATGGGGAGGAATCCTTCTCCGGCGAGGAAGGGAGGGGGAATATTCCATGATCCCTCAGAGATCTCCTCCCAGTTTTGGAAGGGAGATTCTCTGAGGAATCCCCTTCCATCTGAGCCCAATCACAATCATTGATTTCTGTCCAATCTCTTGTGCGAATGCACGAGATTTGGAATCCCAACTACCTTCCTTCTCCGGTGAGACGTCGGTGGTAGAAGGCTTGCTCTCCACGCACCAGAAGCTTGGCCAGTACATATAAAAGGATCGTCGACCCTCTGCGAATCTCTTAGACTTGTTTTGGTCGTAGAATCCTCTAAATTTCATCTCCCCTCTCTCCGGCCAAGTAGCCCGCAAGGTCCGGCAATTCTTCCTCCTCCTTATCGTCGCTCTACTGCCATACCAGCAGCAGGGTTCACTCAACCTCGTCTTTCCACATCGCGCCGCACCAAGCACATGCCTTCCTGCCCTCCTCCTCATCGTCGTTAACTCCTGCAGGGCCATCTTCTCCGATGACGGCACAAACGAGCCATCCATCTCCACTACCCCCCCTTCACTCCCAACAATCAAGATAAGCTCCCTGTCTTCCACTCTTTCATTTTCTTCATTCTATTTCACACAACACCCCTCGACTGTCACTGTCCACCGCCATCTTCCTCATCTCCAGCCACCCTCTGGCGAGATTCCTCCGTCACTCCACAGCCCCACATGTCTCGCCAACCACTACACAACCTTCGCCACACTCCACTGAACATCCTCCACTCATCCATAGGCCCTCTAAACCACCACAACCGCCCCCCGACCTAACCCATAAATCCGGCCATAGAGCGACCTAGGCATGCATGCCTAGGCCGCCCCACGGCTTGCCACCTACCGCCTCACCTTCGCCGTGACACGGCAAAGGTCCTCCTATGGTCTGATAGAGCTGCAAGCTTCGTTTTGTGTTGAGTAGGGTTTGTGCTCTAGTCGCCATTAGCGGTGACTCGAGGAGGTTGCAAGCTTGCTCCAGGCTAAAGGACTTCAGGATTCCAGGTGCAGGAGGTTAAGGGAGATCTCGCGAAGTCATCTGTTCCAGCAAGTGGCACCATGAGTCCTACAACTGTTGCAATTGGAGGAACTGTCTGCTGCGGGCTCGCGAGAAAAAATTGGTGGAACATTAGCCCCACCTCGGTAAGCCGTGACCTCTTTGAGTACTCTAAGTTGATTTTGTGATATCGTTGGGTTGCCTCCAATACACTGGGGTGAGGTCCCCCCTCACCTATCCACGCACCTCGTCCGTGACTTCATCCGCGGACTTGTGACCCGACCTGACTACCCTCCTGAGCACTCCTCGCGCACCACACCCACGCCGGTGCGCCTGGACCCGGGCACGCGACTCGACCAGATAACTTGGCTCTGGGAGAGCATACTTGATAAACGCCAGTTTATCATCATTTTTATGCTTTAAAACTAACCTAGCTCTTAGGATTTTACTCTGCAAACGGGTTTTTGGGCTGCATTTAGGCATAAATTAGGATAGGCATGCATTGCATTTTTTATTGTCATTTTAATAAGTTTTTGTGAGTGTTAGGGATGTACAGATGCACAGATCCCTAAAACCCTAGCACTCAAGAAGGCAATTGGTGAAGGAGAAGCCCAGACTAGCTGTAACTCAGCCTAATCCAGCTCACCTCAGCTTGATCCAGCTCACCTCAGCTTGATCTAGCTCATCGCAGCTGGAACCTAGCTTACTTGAACTAGGGTTAGCTCATCCCAGCTCCATTCAGCTAATCTCAGCTGGATGGCAGCTCAAGAGAGTTCACCTTAGCTCACCCTAGCTCAAGTCAGCTCAGATCCAGCTCAACTTAGCTGAGTCTAGCTCACCTCAGCTCCCACTAGTTCACAGGGAGCTCTAGCTAGCTCAGCTAAGTTGACAGGAGTTCACCCCAGCTCAGATCCAGCTACATCCAGCTCCACTCAGCTCCAACCAGCTGAAGAAGAATTCATCCCAGCTCAGGAAGCTCAAGTCCAGCTCACAGGGACTCAGCTTAGCTCAACTCAGTTGAGCTAAGCTACCTTAGCTGCCTCAACCAGCTTGATTCTTCCCGGGAGCACCAGACCCAGCTCACCTTAGCTCATTTTGGTAGAAGCTAGCTCACTTTAGCTTGGCTTAGCAACTAGCAAAGAACTAGCAAGCTAAGCCAGCTAGAGTAGCCCCATGCCAGCCTCTTCAGCAGCAGCCAGCTCCAGCTCCAGCTCCAGTCTTCTCCTCAGCTCCTTCCTCCAAACCCTAGCTCCAACACCTTCTCCTCTACTCCACCTTTAGCTAAGCTAGCTTAGCTTATCTTAGCTTAGCTTAGCTAACAACCAGCTCCTTGGCCATTCATTACCTCCAAAATCAACCCTAGCTAGCTCCACCAACTCAAGCCTACCTAAGCTAGCTACCCTACTCAAGTTGGCACCACCTCCTAGCCATCCCTTCACCCCATTATCTCCACCAAAATACACTTCAAGTTGGCGCCAAAAACCACCCCTAACCACCTCTATATTGGCGCCACTTTCAGCCCCTTAATCCACCCTACACCTACCCACATAAGCCATCCTAGCCATCCACCTAACCCCCCTTCTAGAATCCTTCTTGGCGCCAACTTAGACCCTCTTCTAGAAGCCATTTTGGCGCCAATATCAAGGGGTGTCAACACACATAACCACCCCTTAGGTGTCCCTTAAGGTGGCGCCAAACACCCTTGGCCATTGGATCCTTAACCACCTCCCTCCTTCCATCCTAGCCCTCCATTTCAAGGGTCACCTTAGCCCCCTTCCTATTCTATAAAAACCCACCACCTACCACCATTTTGGGGGCATCCTCCCTTAGTATATTTTCTACCTAAACCACCTATACCTACGGCCAAGAAGAAGGAGTAGAGAAGGAGATTAAAGGGGCACATCACCAGCCCTTTTGGTGCCTTCTTCTCCCCACTCTCTTCAACTTGAGCCACGCCAAGGAGGAGGACTCTCCCACTTCAAGGAGGACGGCCAGGCAAAGGAGAAAAGCTTAGGGTGGACGTCCACCCTTGGAGAGAAACTTAGGGCACGCCCCCTTAGGGCTTGCCTTGGAGGTCATCACCTTGGCGGAGTTCTGCAAGGAAGGAGTTGAAGGATTCTTTTCAAGCTTGGGAGCCACCAACCTTGGAGCAAGAAGCCCTCTTCTTCACCATCTATTTAGAGGATTTGTGTTTTCTTTTACTTCAATTATCTAGTAGTAGAAGCATTCCTCTACTAGGCATTTTTGTTAAACACTTTATCAATTATCTAGTTGCCTTCTTCGCATATCTTGTTTGCATTTCTATTTGCTTATTTTCAGCATTCTTCACTTCCTCTCCCTAATTATTCTAGGCCTCCACTTGCTTAGAGTGAGCTTAGGGAGAGACTCTACTTGCCACTTTAGAGTAGTTTACTTAATTGGAAGTGTAAACACTTTTCCCGCCATAATTTCGCATGTTGCCTTAGTTCAAAAATAAAGAAAAATGGTATATTGAAAATTACCAAAAAGAAAGTTGAGATATATTCCAAGCAAGAGAATCAATTTTGCAACCATATTGCCTCCTTGGACGACCCTAGATACTCCCCTATCTAGGAATATAAATTTAAGAGCGAAAGCGGATTCGCGTGTTACAACGACGTTAAAAAAACTGCTTTTACAAATCACGCGTATTTCGCTGTCAATACTGAAGAGAGATTCAGAGAGAGAGACGCGTGAGAAGGTTAGGGGAGTAGGTTTTGTTGTGTGGTGCTTGTGTGCAGGAAGAGGACGCTAAGGAGGAAGCAGCAAAAGAAGGAAGCAGGGACTTAGTCGCTGCGAGCGAGGAAGAAGAAGATGAAGAACATCCTATAGCAGAGGTGCGGCGGACCAAGAGAAAGATGAAGAGAGAGATCAAGGGGTAGACAAAGAAGCAAGAAAGCAAAGGAAGAAGAGAAAGAAAAAGAAGAAGGCAACCTAAGAAGAGGCAAACCAAGGACTTATCCGCAAGAAGAGAATCAAGAAGAGAAGGAAAAAGAAGAAGAGCAGAAGTGGCTAAGGAAGAAAAAGGAAAGGAGACCAGTAGAAGAGAAGAATATGAGAAATAACTTTAAGATGTTTGATGCAATATCAGACGTCCTTTCTTTTTGAGCAATTTCTTTCGATATCATTGTCATGTCACTTCTATTGAACTAGTCATTTCTTTTTATTTAAAAGTTGTGTTCTCAAGTTTTGAAATACTCAGATTGCTCCTTGTGTTCGACCTCAAATACTCTGATTTTCGAGTTATAAATTTTATTTGTTTTCGTAGAAAGTTCATCTATATTACAACGAGATATTTGTTAAAACACGATCTAGCTATGTTAACAGTAGGCACTATGGAACCAAGTGTACATTGCCTTCACACCTTCCACCGCCCGCACCCGCGCAGACCTACCAGCACCTTCACCAAGCCCTCACCAGCCACCCATCGTGCGTAAGAGGAAGCCAGGCAACCTTGCAAGTGCCCTTGTGCACAGCCACACCAGCACCCTCCTTCCAACACCGCACTGTCGTAGTGCCTTCACTTCCAACCGCCTGCAGACGCACGCCATCATCTGCAACCACGCACACTGCCAAAGCTGCACCAGCGCTCGTAGGCAGTAGCCCACCGCAGGCGCCCACGCCACAGCTGTGCCCTTACACTACACGTGCGCACCCTTCCCTGCACCCGCGCCCTCACCACTCACCGCACTGCCACAGTGTGAAGAGGTGCGCACTGCAGACCACACGGCACCTCCTCTTCATCATCTTCAGTACCCTGCAGGTACCCAAAGCAGCCGCCCTCAGCAAGCGCCCACAGCAGCCATGCGACTGCAGGCGGTGCCGCACAACCACACGCACCTGCACGCAAGTGCAGCATAGCCACGTGTGCCCACGCGCCCACGCCCACAGTAGCTGTGCAAGCACCTGCCGGCGACAGGCCGGCGCTCCTCTCTACCAGCCGACCACCTCCAGCCGTCACATCACCACCATTGTGTAGCCCTCGTCAAGACGTGCCTTCCCACAGCGTAGCTCCTCCCATGCAGCCTCCTCGTGCGGGCAAGGAAGAGAGAGGAGAAATCCTCTATTTTCTTTTCAATTAATACTTACGTTTCATGCCATTGCCATTAGATATTATTATTTTATTTAGGCCACATTGCATTGATGCACATATAGTTTCCTGAAATTACTTTACTTGTGTTATGTGCATCATTTAACTTTGAATTTCAAATCAGATTTGCATGCATCTTGAATTTACATGATATGCCATTACACATGCATCATATACACATTTTTGGAGCTTAATTCCTAACGTGAAAATTTTGTAAATAACCCTGAACTTTTAAGGAAATTGCAAGCTCCATTTAAAATAACATATTCCTCAGATTGAATTTGTGAAGGTGTCTGCAAATAGTATATTCCTCTACTCGTGAATTTATTGGTCTATTCATCCCTGTGGATGCGACATCTTTATTGTGTTTAAATTTGATATTTAGTTTTGATTGAGAGATTTTCCACCATATAAAACACGACATATCATTCTATTGCTATCATAAATAAGCAAGAATCTCTACATCAAATGGGACCTTTGCCGAGGAGGCAACAGATACAATAGATTCACTTTATCATTTTTTAATATTCTAAGTTGCACAATTATTCTTTATATTATTGTGCGAGGAACCTGACGGGGTGATAGGTGTAGCTAAGCGATGACATTGACCTTGAATGACGAACACGGTAGAGACGATCTTTTTGGTGGACCTTGACACCACCTGGAGGCCAGCAATAGGAACACGTGGGCCTTGATCCCACTCACATAGGCTTACGGTGAAGCCTATTTCTGATTTAGTCATTAGAGCTTAGTTTAGATTTAGTTTAGATAGACATTAGAATTTAATTTCTGTCTTTTGGACCCATGTCAGGTATTTTTGGGAGCGTGTTCCCAGTGTTTATTTCTTATCGCTCTTGTATGCGGGAGCGTATTTTTGGGAGTATGTTCCCATTTATTTAGATTATAGGATTATTCAAATTGTTTGAACTGCATGTTGGTTAGTCAGTTAGATTAGGTTTGTTTGCTTATTATTATTAAAAAATAAAAAAATACTTGAACTGCCTGTTAGAAGCTACATATCTATAGGATGACCATCTAGGACTGAATGAGCAACATCTAGTTTATTTTTACTATATTGCATACATTCTTGCATGAAGAAAGCTGGAGTAAGGTACGTCTTCTCTTAAGCATCAATTACCTGTCATGCATCTGCATTGAACCTAAATCTAAGACCACTAAAGTGCTTGAATCAAATTAATTCAGTGGTCACTTTAAAAATTGGGATTGCTAAGTGGTTGGACCTTAAAATCTGTGACTTAAAATTGTGTGCAAAAGGATCTTATTTGCGAAATTTCAAAACACGATTGTGTGATTACACACCTAAGACTGTGCACCTCAGACATAAGGTCACTAGATAAATTTCTACCTCTCCTCTTTTGCACTACAAGGGAAGTTAGTCGGAAATCAACAAGCCTATCCACCAAATTACTTCGGTTCCTTGTGTGTGGGCTCGATTCGAGACTTCCATCTCTTGCGAGTAGGTTATAGACACCAACAAAGGTTGCCCTAGGAAGCGTAATTTGTGCAAAACTTGTTTGGCCACCAACTGAACATTTAATTCTGAGACCTACAATCTACTAAAAACCGATCCCACTGGATTTGCGTTTGTTTTGACTGCGATAGAACTCTCTAGGAAGTTTCTGTTTGTGTTCTGAATTCTTCTAAATCCTAAGAGAGTTAAAACTGTTTGGCTTAAAGAAATGGATCACCCTTACTCCTATCATTTAGATTATCAGAGTAAATACTTCCCATCTTTTAACCAGGATCCCATTCCCTAAGCGTATTCATCCTTTGATGAGTACATTGACAATTCATGGGATCATTCTTATTCTTATCCTAGGAGTACTGGTCGTATAACTCCCACTTTTGAGCAGAGCCTAGGAGCGGGATTTTCCAACCCTGGAATCCCTACTTCTATGCAAACACCCAACCCTCCCACCTTTCATGATTTTTCGTATCGAGGTTGGACTGATACCCCTAGGTAACCAGAGCCTAAAATTGACCATCCTCCCTAACCTGATAGTAGTAGTCTCTCCTCTTTTATGATAGAAACGCAAAAACAACAAAAGGAAATGATGGAATCTATAGGAGAGATGTTGAGGATTAGTCAATAATTACACAAAGAAATAAGACAACTTAGCTACGCTCTTCCCATTAATTCTGATCCCTACCCATACGACCATGATCATGAAAATAATTCTGAGGAAACCATTGACAATAGGGATCCAGTTTTATGTAGCTATCACTTAGATGCTCCCAATGAGACATAGCCACTAGAGGAGAACGATCCTAGTGATTATCCACTAGAGCTTTATTGGAGTCAAAGGCAAGGGAAAATGGTACCTCTTGAGGACCTTGATCAGCAATGACAGTATTCTCCTTACCCCTACTAACCCGAGTCAAGGTTGCATTGTTCCTATCACTTCCCCTATTGATTATTTGGTGGAATCCCATTCTACCCTTAGTGAGCCTACTCTTGACCCTCCACTTAGGAATCAACACCTACCATTCAACATCCTGAGGATTTAAATGCACCCAATGAAGGTGACCCTAAGGGAATGGAGGATGAATTAGATCAATTTTGGTCTTAGGGATATGAAGAGTCTATTTTAGAGGAAGAGGATGCCCCAATAGAGGAACCTGGACTGAAAATCTAGAATGACTCAAAGGGAAACTTTTTATTATTTGAGGATTTACCTCAAAAGGATATAAATAATATGGTGAAATCCAGATTCCTCCCTTCTTTTGAGAGTCATCCTCCATCAAAACAGGAGTTGATATTAGAGGAGGACAAACAAAATAGTGAGATGCCTAGGGGAGACTCTCGCGGACAAAACACGTCAATTGAAGATTTATACCCCGAGAAGAATAACGAATTCAGTGATATAGGCTTGCTCCAAAATATTAAGACTGATCCTCCTTTAGGAATAATTGAAGATACTGATCCAACTCCTTTCTTCATTAATGAATCACATATACACCCCGATAAAAATTTGAGTGAACCAAATGAACCCGGGGATGAGCTTAATGATAATGATTCTAATATTTTGACCCTGCCATCAAAGAGTTATAATTTGGAGTCTACCCTTGATTCACATATACTCAAAGGTGAAAATGACTCCAATCATTAATGCTAGGAAGGGTAATGTGAAGTTGTCTGCAATTGTTAGGGAGTATACACAATCTGAATCATTGTTGGAATTGGACTTGACACCGACTAGGCCCTCATTGGACTTAACCATTACCTTCCAACACTACAAGCAACCCTTATACTCCCTAACCGATCCTTGGCACAGATCTCTGCTCATGTACATTCTTTCTGGAGAACAAATCAGGCCAGTACATCCTCGGGTAGAATGGCGAGTGTGGATTGATGCTTGTACTTTTAGTCTTGCCATTCAAGGGTTTCAAATATTAATTTTATATCTTTTAAAACTCATCTTTTTTGGAGGATCCTTATTATCTTACACTTATTCAGTTTTGGGAGGCCTCTTTTGATATTCCCTTTCTTATTCCTAGATTTCTACTTTCATACCTTCTGGCGAGATTTTGGGATTACGTTGCATCATCAGCTTGCCAACATCCGTGGCTACCTATTTTCTAGGCATGCTATTACACATATTTGTAGGGCCTAACTTTTTCTGTCTGGAACTAGACTTACAGGCTCCTTATAAGTCTAGCTGCTGACAGAAAATGCAGTGCTTGTTGGGAGGCAACCCAGTATTCTGAATAACATCGTCGTCAGGTGATTTCTTTCCTTTCTCCCCCTGTTTTAATTTTACAATGAGGACATTATAGGATTTAGGCATGGGGGGTGCATTTTGCATTTTAGGAAGTATTCATGCATTTAGGTTAGCATATATAAAAAAAAAACTCTTTTCATGAGCTGAATTGGTTAGTCCCTAGCAACATATCTTTGTCATTGGAGGTTTTTCTTCTTGAATTATTTCTTAAGTTTAGAATCCAGTGCATTTATTTCACGTGCACGTAGATTGGGTAATGAATCCTTATAGAAAATCAATAAGCATTTGTAGTCTACTGAACCCTTGGATAGTTAATAGGGAGTTAGGCATACTATCTTCTAGTAGATCCACCCCATATTTATGAGATGAAAGTAGAGAGAATACTGGTGCACTAAGTCTAGTGCAAGGACTCTTAAGTTTTGGACAATTAGATGATGATACTTTAGAGTTAGGCATAGTTTTCACTCTCTGGTCCTGTGTGTGTACTTTGTGTGAATTCCTAAGAGTCACCAAATAAGGTAGATACATAGAGATGGAATCTTAATAAAGCTATGACTATGGTGGATGGTTTTGACCGTCCTTCAGGGAGTCCTCAGGTAAAGGAGGGTAATAGTATCAAAGGTCAGAAATACACCTGTCCCATCCATTCTTTCCCGGTGTCGAGAATAGGCACTTCCACCAAATAAGCCACACAATATCCTCTTAACCATCATCATCCCTAATAATGCCTCATAAATAAAAGTCTGTATCATGTTATGTTGATTGATAAAGAAAGAAAAAGGAAAAAGAGAAGAAGTAACAATTGAAAAAAAAAAATAGAGAGAAAAAAAAGAAAAAGAAAAGAAAGAGAGAAAAGAGAAAGAAAAGAGTCCAAGGTTATATTTTATCATTGTAACATTGTTTCTGAGGCAATAAAAACACTTATCGCGTTCCACCAAATATGACCCCATACCGACCTTTCAGTATTTCTGATCACCCAGATACTGGTTGACGACTCTAACTTTGTTGTAGAGTTATTAGGACTTTAATTAAAGTGTGGATGCTAGGTGAGGCCAACAAACAGTGAGTACACTTACTAAATCTGGCAAGATTTGGGTTCTCAGAAAGAAAAGAAAGAAAAGAGTGAGTGCCAAGGAACATCAAGAGAGCACAGTTGTTTAGCTTCTCTCCGAGTTGACTTGTCTAATAGTATAGAAATCCAGAGTCTGTAGTACTAGATTACATGTAGCACCAGATGAGAGTGTGCCACCAAATACAAATCCATTCAACTCGACATCTCCTCCCTCAGACAAAATCCGGGGTCAAATTACAGATTATCTTCTGCTTTATCCCTGAGGGAAGTAGTTGCCTATCCCGACAGAAATATTTACCAAGGGTGAAGTACGAACTCCCATTGCGAATTGGCTTTTCATGTGGATCTGTTACCTAGGCTATTATCACTTCACATTTGTCTGAATCTCTAAAGTTTTGAAATAAGAAAAGAAGAAATCTTTTGATTACTTCTATTATTTTTCATTTTTGCTAGGGACTAGCAAATCTTAGACATGGGGGTATTTGATGAGTCCATTTTAATGGACTATTGTTATGCCTAAGTAATTCAATTCTAACAATGTATGTTTGTTAATAATCACATTAGGTTATTAAATGATTGCATATGTCATTATTTAAGTTTACATTTATTCTATTGCTTATTATGTAGTTATTTTATATTTCATGAAGGTCTCGCAACAACGCACTCATTATAGGCTAATAATTGGGAAGAAGAGGAAAGAGGATCGATTGTAGAAAAGAGTAGGGGGGTGAAAAGATATTTTTCCCCCACTAATATCTCAACCTACGGCCGTCCTTCAACAGAAGAAAATAGCAGTGGCCATATTTAGTAAGGGATTTTGAAAATCCCTTAACTCGCGTGAGGAGAGGAGATAAAAAGAGGTTCTGGCGAGAGAGATGGGCTCTTCTTCTCCACCTAAGGGGATATCCCTTCTTCTCCACCTTCCCCATCATGGAAAGGGCAGGCACTATGGAACCAAGTGTACACTGCCTTCACACCTTCTACCGCCCACACCCGTGCAAACCTACCAGCACCTTCACCAAGCCCTTGCTAGCCACCCACCGTACTCAAGAGGCAGCCAAGCACCCTTGCAAGCACCCTTGTGTGCAGCCACACCAGTGCCCTCCTTCCTTCACTACACCGCCACAGTGCCTTTACTTCCCACCATCTGCAGACGTGCACCATCACTTGCAACCGTGCGCACTGCCATAGCCGCACCAGCACCCGCAGGCAGTAGCACACCGCAGGCGCCTACGCCACAGCCGCGCCCTTGCACTGCCCACGCGCACCCTTCTTTACACCTGCGCCCTCATCGCTCACCGCACTACCATAGCATGTAGAGGTGCACACTGCAGACTACACGATGCCTCCGCTTCATCATCATCATCTCCAACGCCCTACAGGTACCCAAAGCAGCCGCCTGCAGCAAGTGCCCACAGCAGCCACGCAACTGCAGGCAGTGACGTGTAGCCACACGCGCCCACGCACAAGTGCATCGCAGCCAAGTGCCCCCGCATGCCCACACCCACAGCAGCCGTGCAGCCACCTGCCGGCGACAGGCCGGTGCTCCTCTCCGCTAGCTGGCCACCTCCGACCGCCGCATCACCACCATTGCGTAGCCCTCGTTAAGACGTGCCTTCCCGCCGCGTAGCTCCTCCCATGAAGCCTCCTCATGCGTGCAAGGAGGAGAGAGGAGAAATCCTCTATTTTCTTGTCAATTAATATTTACATTTCATGCCATTGCCATTGGATATTATTATTTTATTCAAGCCACATTGCATTGATGCACTTATAGTTTCCTGAAATTACTTCACTTGTGTCATGTGCATCATTTAACTTTGAATTTCAAATCAGATTTGCATGCAAGCTGAATTTACATGATATGCCATTTCACATGCATCATATACATATTTTTGGAGCTTAATTCCTGATGTGAAAATTGCATAAATAACCCTGAACTTTTAAGGAAATTGCAAGCTCCATTTAAAATAGCATATTCCTCACATTGAATTCACGAAAGTGCCTGCAAATAGTATATTCCTCTACTTGTGAATTTATTGGTCTATTTCTCCCTGTGGATGTGACATCTTTATTGTGGGTAAATTTGATATTTAGTTATATTGAGAGATTTTACACCACAAAAAACACAATGACATATCATTCTTTTGCTATCATAAATAAACGAGAATCTCTACATCATATTCCATAGTGGTGATTTTGCATGTAACCTCCCTATATTCTTGGGAATTACATAATTGCTAACTTATGTTGAGAATGAATTGCAATAACTATTATGCATGCCCATTGAGGTTCCCAAATAAACAAAGCACTACTTACTAGTCCAATAGGTTATTTCGTCCCTGTGGAGATGACCTAACTATTTTCATGGTTAGATTACGAGAATTAAAATGTTTTGAAAAGTGATTTTCTACCACAAGATTAAATACCACGTCATTTTATGTTAAAGTTTTTATTGAAAACAAAGATCGCTCTTTCAACAACGGATGTTCCAAGAACATGACCGGAGAAGATGACCTATTCCTGCAACTCCACCACCAGGAAGTTGGTATGATCACATTTGGGAACATCCACAAGGGCCGTATTATTGGTACTAGCCAAATTGGTAACTGATGATAACGTCATCATCAGCCATAACTGGCATTAATTAATCAGAATCAATATTCAAATGCTCCTACATAATCGCTAGAGAGTCATAATTCATTGCATATCCTTCCTAAGAGACATACATAATATCAGGGTTAATTATAAAATTTTAACAGCATATCATAAATGCAGAGTAATCATGGGGTTTCCCAGGGGTTAAACTAAGGTCAATTATTTAATGTCTAACAAGAGGGTCCGTAAAGACAGAAATAGGTTTTTGCACACTTCGAGAGTCAAAATAACACCCGAAACCCTATTTCAGACTTGCTTAAATAACAAAGGTTTCGGTTAGGATAAAATTCACCTAAACCTTCTAAAATTCATAGAAAAATATTTTATAAGGATTGGTATCCATGATTTGACATTTGGAACTCATTTTTACCTAAAATAGTGTCTCAGACAGGAGTTGCCCTAATTTGGGTTCTACATAAATTTCCTAATCAAACTTGGTCAAAACCAAAATCCAACTTCACCAACAGATTTCTTAGGTCTAAATTAAGTTGTACCAAAATTTGTTCCCAATCAGAGATCATCTTGACCTAGTTTGCATTTCAGTCCAGTCAGACTCTTTCTCTCTCACATATGCCCCTAGCTTTTGAAATCCTTGCAAACAAACCCCTAACTTTGTCATCTTCTTCACATTTATATCCCTACCACCATGGTCATGTGAACACAACTTGCCACCGACTTTCAATCAAGGAGTTCTCCCTGATTTCACGCCCAATCTCTTCCAAAATTGGATGGAAGACTCCTGAGAAGATCCTCTTCAATCTGAGCTATAACTTAGGCTCTGATTATTGCCCAAAACCTAATGTGAACCATTTGAAATCAAGGGTTTCCTATTTCGTAAAGGTCTCGAGCTTCCAAGCTTGGTTTCCAAGCTTAGAATGCCCTCCTGAGGCTTATAAAAGATCCCTCGATGCGAGGCTGCCTCCTTAGCTTGGTTTTAGATTGGATTCCACCTTCTTCCCTCCTCTTCGGCCGAACTCTCTGGAATCTCCGGCGAGCTTCTCCGTCCACCCTCTTCATCGGCCACCACAGACCATAGTTCACCAATTCCTCTTAAACTCTTCCACGTCTTGCAATACCAGTAGGCATCTCCTTCCAGCTTCATCCTCCCCGTTCTACCCCACTTGATGTCCTTCCTTCCACAACGTCGGCCAATCAAAGCCAACTTCGCCCTGCCCCTTTCATCCAATAAGACTAGGTTAGTTAGACTCCCCTTCTCCTCTACTTTCTTTCCCCCTTGTTATCCTTCAACTCAACCACCGGTATGCCCTCCACACTGTTGTCTTCTCCATGTTCGACCACACCTTTGACGAGGCTTCCCTGACACCACAGGCCACCAAATGCCTTGCCAATGACTCCATAACCTTCACCTCATCCACTTGAACCAAACCCCCATCCTTATTATTCCTTTCACTCACTCACATGACCCACTGAACAACCCACCTTCTTGCCTTCATCTCCATCATCATCTACCCTCCACATGCCGCCAAACTCTACGCAAACACTGCCATCACATTTGCCAACACTTGGCGATCCTTCTAAGGTTATTTAATGTGGAAGTGAGGCTGTTCTTTTGCATTTCAGGTATACGCTGTTCTCTGCTGTCGTCGCCATCATCTCTGCCCTCGTTCATCATGCTCTGGCCACAAAAGCTACAAGCATCACTCCTATGCCTCGTGCAACACCTCTAGGACCCTTCCCAGGTCCTCAATTAGAGGCCTCACCCGAGACTTCAACATCAATTGGAGAAGGCGTTGCTGCTGTTGCACATGAGAAAAGAGCAGCAGCCTTAGTCCCATATCGTGTAAACACAACGTAGCTATAATAGTCAAATTATTTTTGTGCTCTCAACTGTTCGCCCAGCATACGAGGGGTTGGGTCCCTCACTACCCACTCACCTGATTACTCGACCTACTTCACTCCTCGCTTGCGACCCACGCGAGCAGGCCTGGACATTGTTTGAGACCCGAATATTCAAGTATCTGGATTTGAATAAGTGCTGGGTTTAGGTTTAATAGAAGAAGAGAATAATCTATGAGAGAGTGGGGGAGGGTTTTGCTCTCTATGCATGTGCCTTGGGGTGTGTGCTTTGTGCTGAAATGCCTAGCACTTAGGCTCTGTGAAGGAAAGAAAGAAGGCTTGGAGAAAGCCTTAAGGAAAATAGAAGGCTTGTGAAGAAAGAAGAAGGAAGGAAGCTGAAGAGAAGGGAAGAAAAGTAGAGGAAGGGGAAGAAAAGGCTTAGCTTTGAGAAGCCTTATGCTTGTGCTGTGCCCTACACTTTAAATCGTCTGATTTGGGAAATCATCATTGATAAGTCGATTTTTGCTTTCGTTGTTTCACTTATAAAATGTCATGTTGTAGTATGCAAGTGGTGGAAAATTGCAAATCAAAATAATAAAACTTAACCACTCTAGAAGAGTGGATCTTGTCCATAGGGAGGCAATGGCTATTACAAACTCATGATAATTAAAAATTATTTTTCATAAATGATTTCCTCAAGAAATTATGTTGAAAAATTGCATAGATATGAGTTTAAATAAAGGCACAATTTGAAATTGCATTTAAGCCAAATAGGAGGGGGTTCAATGTAACGTGTACCACAATATAATAAAATAAAATCCTCACAATTGCAGTTAAATGTACATACAAATTAAGCTTCTCCTATAGCAAGAGTCTTCCAAGATTTGAATGGAAATCCACTTACATTAGGGTTAAGAAATTGACTTGCTTAACAAACTAAATAATGAAGGAGGTTCTCATAAATTCACCATGATAATGAAATCGAAAAAATGGATGTTCACAATGGTATGAGTCATAAAAACAAATAGAGGAGTTACTGTGCAAAAATAGGGGAGTTTGCTTTAAGCTTCTCCACACACGGAGGAGGTGGAGATCGGAGTGGAGCTTCTCGTCAGAGGTAGCTACTATCAGGCCGCTTCTTTTGGTGGTAGCGGTGGGGCACAGCATGGCCGGAGGTGGCCAGTCTAAGAGGATGTTGGAGCGGGTGCCTAGTGACCTGCTGGAGGTGTTGAAGCTGCTGAATGCGCGTGGTTGCTAGAGAGGTGCGATGAAGTGGCTGCTGACCATGAATGGGCTGGAGGCGAGGGTGAGCTGCGAGGAGGCGTGTGCCGTTGGAGGTCACTACTGTGCGAGCGAGTGCACTGCTGCACACTAGCGAAGGTGCAATGAGGGGAGGGCATGTAAGGCTGGTGGTGTGCACTGCGAAGGTGCAGCTGGAGGACATACGCTGCTGCGTCTGCAGGCTGTGGTGTAGTACTACTACGGGTGTGGCAGAGGCACTGAAGGCAAGGAGAGCATAGGGACACGTGCACTGGAAGCGTGTGCTCTGGATTACGCGTGACCTCTACTGCACGTGGGTGGAGGCGTGGCAAGGAGAAGGTGACGCTCGTTGCAGGAGCTTGTGAATGCGAATGACTGCACGTGGTGCACGTGTAGTGATGGTCTAGATGGTTGCGAGGTGTGGGAGTGGTATGCTACTGGTGGTGGTGATGGGTTGGTTTAGTTTGTGAGACACTGTGATGGAGCAGGTGAAGAAGAAACACGGTGATAGATTGCGAGACACATCGAATGGCGGTGCGGGCTGTCGCCTCGCACGCTCACAGTAGTGAAGTTCTCATCGCGATGGAGGCCCACGATGGTGAAATGGGTAGGAGCTTAACACTTTGCACGGTGATGGTACGGGGTGGTGGCCTGTGGCGAATGGTAGTCGTTCCTCCTTTATAGCTATGGCTACAAGGATTTGAAATCAAAACAGGCAGGAGGAGATCCACTCGTTTTGTCGAGTGAATGCTAGCAGTTGGGAAGATTGAATGGGCGCCGGAGGAGGAAGTGGAGCGGTTACCTGCGGAAGAAGGAGAAGATTAATAAAATAAAATATTAGGATTATTTATGCACAAATCCTTAAGTTATATGTTAATTAAAACAATGCATGTAATGCCTAATTACATGCCATTCTTTATCAATTCCAAATGCCTTTAACTATGAATGCATTGCATGAATTATGTAATTAAATTCCAAATATAAATTAATCTATTTACATCCTAATGCATGCTAAATAAATGGATGTGTTACCTTAATGTTTAGGCATTTAGACATTTAATTAGCTCACAAATATGAGCTTATCAAATGCCCCCATGCCCAATTTTTGCTTGTCCCTAGCAAACTCAAGCAATAACCCAACTCTTCAAGTGGGTTAGCCAACCCAAATGGTCTTCCTTTAGAAACATGTTAAGTTCAGACTTTAGACCTAAGGTTCCCCAGTAGTTGCTAAGTTATAGACTAGGTCGGCTAAAGACGAGTTGCAGGCACAAGTTTCCCTGAATTCTAACTCTACCCTAGGGTTTATTTGTCCCAAAGATTAAAGCATCAGTGCATGTGCATTGGTCTGAGTTATTTGAGGTTGGTATAATTGCCAACCTAGAAAGCGAGTATTTTTTTATTTTCGTAATATATATATTTTTGTTTGATTCCTCTAAGTTCAACACTAGATCAGCTATAAACACGGTCTGTGTCGGATTCATTGTCCCCATCACCAAACCTCGAAGGGTGTTGGGCTTTTGGTGCTTTGAGATAGCACCGCCCATGTCAACCCCAGGAACTCCTAGCAATTGACACTTCAAGAGAGTATCGCCCATGGATTTCTTAAGTGAATTCAAGCTTGTGGCAATCTACACTTCGAGATAGGGCCGCCCATGGTACCTGAACCGTACAGTGCGCTTACATGCCCCCAGCCGAATGGACATCCTAAGAGACAAGCGCTGAGGACATGACATGTTATCATCGCATCCTCAAGTTGAGTATATACTCCACCTCTCTTGCGGTAGGAACTCTTCCAATCAAAATGTGTTTTCAAGCTTCTCCTAAGTCAGAACTAAGAGAACCAAATTTTCTTCAAGAAAATGAATTAGGGTGATCACTATTTACACAAGACCAAGTGTGTGTGAAATGTGGATGCTTAGGTTATGAGGACCCGCAAACCAAAAGGTAGAAAAAGACACCAGCTACTACCCAGCCTTTAACTCAGTCCCTAGCTTTCCTTCCTCTTGAGGAATGGTCTATAACTTAACTCCTACTTAAGTTTTTAAGTCCACAAAGGACCCTAAGGGTTTAAAACTAGTAGATCAACTTAGCTTCTAAAGTCAGACACCTAGAGTCAACTTAGTCTAACCTAAAGTTTTGGTCTTATGCCTAAGAATGCAGGGCCCAGCCAGTTAAGCTCAATGCAAAATGTTTGTGTGTGTGTGTGTGTGTGTGTGTTTTCTTTTTCTCAATGCAAATGTATGCAATACTGAATGCTTTAACTAAATGCATGATACACTATGTATAAATGCTATGTATATCCCCAAGTATACCCCCCCATGCCTAAAATCTGCAATGTCCCAATTGGATAGAAGGATGTTACCTGGGTCAGAGATGGGCTGCCGCTATTTTGTTGGCAGCCAAGTAGCCAAAGAACCTACCAGTCAGGTTCCAAAACCAAGGAAATAGGCCCTAACAATGAGAAAAGTAATGCTGGCCTAGAAAACAGGTATCCTAGGATGTTGGCGAGCTAATGATGAATCCCGATATCAAATGGTAGCCCAACCATGATGGGAATGAAATCGTCCTAGGTCACTAGAGACAATTCTAAAGGATATATTGGAATAGCGGCCTCTAAAAGGGTAGGAGGAAGATGACAAGGATCCTCCAAAAGAAATGGGGAAGGAATAGTGTAAAGATATACCCCCAGGGTGATGGATTGCCCATAGAAAACATCAATCCATACTCGGTACTCCATTATAAGAAATATTGGTCTATTAAGCCCCCCCAGTCAAAATAGTAGTGAGCATACCTTTAAGCCAAGGATTGTCTAGGGTGTCTAAGTTTCGAGGTTGTGGGATGAACATAAGATCTAAGGTGGGTCCAGTCGGCTCAGTGTCCATGCCTAACAACCTTTCCAGTTCTTCAATCGTGTCCTTAGCATCTCTGGGAATATCACAAGTATCTACACGCTCTTTGTTAGTGATCATTTCAAGATATGGAGTCAAAATTTCACCTTCAAACATAGGCGAGTCAGAGGGTGACTCCGAATCAAATGAAGGTAGGTTGGAAGCAATAGATCTAGGGATTATCCTATCAATGCCATCCCTAGGTTCTTGTTCTTTAGTCAAATCCTCCCCAGAGTCTATATGTGAATCCACATTAATCTCAGAAGTTGCTTCCAAATTTTCCATTATTTCATCATGAGGAGAGATATCATAAATAGATGTGCTAAGGAAACCTAATTTGGTCAAATTTGTGACATCCTCGGGGGCTAATTCTTCAAATAAGACATAATCACCCTTAGTGTCACTCCAAATCTTGAATGTAGGTTCCTCATATAATTCATCCCTCTCCTCATCATATGATTCATCATATACATGAGGTCTAGAATCATCTAAAATCTTAGCAGATCCCCTAGGGTACTCTATCTGGGGTAAATGGTTTACACTAGTAACATCGGACTCCTCAGATAGGTGAATTTCTTAAGGGTTAGGTTCCCTAAGGGTGGGCTTGATTTCCATCTGGTGATTAGAAGGGAGGGTGGGATTAACAACTTGACTTTGACCCACTTCATCAAATGTCACAAACATACCGTCATCTGGGTTGAGGTCTTCCAATGGTACCAACATTCCCTTCTTTTGACTCCAATATAATTCAAGTGGATACTCAACTTGATCATCATCTTCCACAGGTTGCCACCTTTCTTCATCTAATGTATGTTGGTGCTAGAGCACCACGATCATTTGTTTTGATGATAACAAAACACGTGTTATTTAACATTTGCACTTTGAGTCCTAGATTTCAGGTCAATCGCAAATGGATACGTGATTAGACGGAGTTCGAGCTCGCATCCAGGACGGATTGGAGGAGCTTGATGGAAAACAGATGAGATTCGCGAGGAGCGATAGATTGAAGAAGGAAGGAGATGAAGAATAGGATAGATTTCCTTCTCTTGTACTCCTTGTATTTTTCGTTTCTTCTGTTGCTTTTTATTTTTGTTACGTAGATTCATGTTAAAGAGCCTCAAAGTACCCTAACAGTAGTCCTAGGAACCCCTGCACAACCCTAGGATACTTAGGTTTTCTGTAAAACACTTAGAAAACCAATATAGGGTTCAAACAGAGTTTCCAGACGTCTAATTCGAAAATCAGACGTCTGATAAAGTATTTTAAGACGTCTGACTGTTGATTCAGACGTCTAATAACTATTAGGCTGGACATAGTTAGTTCTGTCTGATGAAATCAGACGTCCAAACCTTAGACCAGACGTCTTAGGAGACATCTGATGACTTTGCCAGACGTCCAATTAGTGGACCGTTGGCTTGCTTAGCAAACACTCAAGATATGACCGTTAGAGCCTTATCAGACGTCCATAGGACTTTCCAGATGTCTGATAATTGACCGTTTTGCCTCGGCTGACCCAAAATCTCTTCTCAGAGATTTTCTAGCCGTTGCAACGTTTGGAAATCCATTCCCACAGAAAAAGTAGGTTTCCAGACGTCCAGACATACTGCCAGACATCCTATATGTCATCTGATAGACTTGCACAAAAACCCTGTTTAGATCTGATCCAAGTCAGGAAGAGAGCCACCCAAAATCAGACGTCTGACCGTGAAATTAGACGTCTTAAAGTGAACTTCCAGACGTCTGATGATAGAATTAGACGTCTGATAAGCTTGTCAGAGCAATGATTGTTCCTGATTTCAGGCTGATTCTCTTGGGCTTTGTTCCCAACAGCTATAGAACCTTTCCTAAGCCTTCCAAAGCCTTCCTAAGGCCTCTATAAATAGAGGGGAACCTTTGCAACACAAACACACACCTAGAGACACCAAGATACACAAGAAACATTTTGTAATACACTTTCCACTCTCTTGTGTCCTAGCTCTCTCTTGCTCTCCAAGCTCAAGTTCCTTTCATCTTGAGAGCACCAAGCTTCGCGCACCCGCTCTCCCACCGTAGTTCACGAGAACGAAGTTGTGCCGTCGCGTGGCTCACGCACTGCTTCCTCAACTCGACGCGCTCCTTGCAAAGGGGAGTTTCCTAATTCCTATAGAAGCTAGGTTCATAATTACTTTGTTGGCTTTATAGGATTACTTGTTTATTTTATCTTTGTTATTTGGTTGGGTATTCATTTTGCGAATTCCCATCTCCTTCGCGAGACAAAATCCTTCTCGTGGAGAGAAGGGGTTGAGGTACGCTACCCTTGTCTAAGTAGCGTGGTTGTATTGAGGTTGAATCACCCTCGTTTAAAGTGATTCGGTTTAGTGGATTTTGATCAACTTGGTTGATCGGAAAATTCTAACTCGAGAGGGTTAGGTGGTGGTTTTCACCCGGTTTGGGTTTCCACCTAAAAATTCTTGTGTACTTGTGTGATTGCTTATTTTGTGAAGATTGTTTATTTTATTTCCGTAATTATTACGTCACCCCGTCCTGGTAGGGCCGGAAATTTCAATGTATAGCTATTTCATACATATTCTCCTCCCACTTAAGGTGTGGACCACTCAAGGAAGCATCATCTGGCAGGGAGGTTTCAAAATTAATCCTCAAAAAGTAGTTATTTTCCCTTACATAATCCCCAGAATTCCCCAACTTTGGGTGTGGCTCTCCCATGGGAGATGCCTCTAGCATGGAGGGGTGCACGTCATCCTCAATGGGGTAGATTGGGTGGCTAGTGGCTTCTTTTTCTTGTTGGCCTGCTCTCGAAGATTCTCCTAATAATTTAATAACTTTGACTTGCATTTTCTGTATTTCCATCTTCAAAGAGGAGAGGTCATCATTACTATTAGGAGAGAAGTCAGGCTTAGGCTTATAGTTCCTAGGAGTTTCTGTCCAACCATTATAATCATTCAAGGAGGGTGGGTTGGGTATTTGTATGGTGTGTGGAATATTGGGTAAGGCAAATCCTGCTCCTAGGTTCTGCTCACTGATTTGGGGCTTAACCATGCCAATACTCCTATAATAGGAGTAAAAAGGATCCCACTGGTTGTCATTTTGTCCATTAAAAAATGGACCATCTCGACGTATGGGATCAAAGATTGTAGAATGGGGGTAAGGGTGTGGGCAAGATGTGAAAGGATGAAAGTCAACGTGGTCCATTCTAACTCACACCACAATTAGATTCCCTAAGTAAACACAAATCAAAGCACTTTTTAGGTCTTTAATCAGTTAGGCATTTGATATTTAACTCCACTTCTAGGTGACAAATCAAGTTATCTAAACAGTTACGTGCCTACTTGTTGACCTACGATACTCCTAAGAAGACCTAGCTGGGACTTAGGTGATCCTCCCTAAAGCCCAAAATGTTTAGTCCCCCCCAAACACGGCAAAGAGGGATGCAAGTAGGGTCAAGCCCTTCCTTTGAAGCATTGCTTTCGCAGTTCTTCTTAACTACCCTCAATCCGCAAGGTTTGGAGGCAACTTCACCTCTGAGCTAAAGTTTAGGTCACTTTAGACCCCAGTAATATGAGGCTCTAGTCGTAGCGGTTCAAAATCTAAGGAGTGTCTAAATGCGTGTCATGGTGCAAGAGAAATAAGTGTGCATACACCTAAAAGATTTTGAATTTTGAATCGCATGCCAAGTTTGAAATTCAGGTCCTTGGTTTTTAAATGTCCTTCCTTTAATTAGTCCTTTTTCAAAAAATTAACTATGACCACTTGTTAGATCTATTCAAATCAAACTTGGTGGTCTTTGAAATTAAGGTCCACATGCAATGCATGAACAAATATGGATGCAAAGTCAAGAAAACATACCTTTCCTCCTGCAATCAATGATGCAAGAATGCATGCAATGCAGAAAATCAAGTGTAGATGCTGCTCATTCACACCTAAATGGTCATCCTAGGGGTAGGTAGCTTCTAGCAGGTATCTCGCACCTTATATATATATCTACTTATGCACAAACAAAGAAAAGGATAAACAACCACAAAATAAAATAAAAACCTAGATCTAAAGAAAAGGGAACAGGCTCACAAAAAATATTACCCAACATGGGCCTAAAACAAAATCGGGGAACAAACCCCTAAAAATGTAACCCAGAACAAGGGTTTTCCAAATGAATGTACTAAAATAAAGAGAAGAAAGAAAAGTAAAAACTATCTACAGCTAAATGGGTGAGATGAAGATGTGGTCCTTTGGATATCTCCTCCAGCAGTGGAAACAAGGTCCACCAAGGCATTGCTGAGGCAGGCGTGATGCTCCTTCTCCCTATGTTGCAACTCCACTGATAATGTCAAGGATCTCCTCATCATTGAGGCTGGTGTGACAAGATGTCTCCAAATACGCTTACCTCGCACCAACAGATAATCGAATTGAAATATGCCTTAAATAAAATGTGAACAAATAATTAAATAAATGCGAGTCTAACAGGCTCGTTGCCTACCCAGCAACGGCGTCATTTGATAAGTCAGTTTTCACTTTCATTATTTCGCATATAGAATGTCGTGTTGTAGTATGCAAGTGGTGGAAAATAGCAAATCAAAACAATAAAAGTTAACCACTCGAAAAGAGCGGGTCATGTCCACAGGGAGGCAATGGCTATTACAAACTCACGATAATTAAAAATTATTGTTCACAAATTATTTCCTTAAGAAATTGTGTCAAAAAATAGTGTAGATATGAGTCTAAATAAAAGTGCAATTTGAAATTGCATTTAAGCCAAATAGGAGGGGGTTCAATGTAATGTGTACCACAATATAACAGGAATAAAATCCTCACAATGGCACTTAAATGTAAATACAAATTAAGCTTCTCCTATAGCAAGAGTCTTCCAAGATTTGAATGGAAATCAACTTAGATTAGGGTTAAGAAATTGATTTGCTTAATAAGCTAAACAATGAAGGAGGTTCTCATAAATTCACCATGATAATGAAATCAAAAAAATGAAAGTTCAAAATAGCATGAGTTGTAAAAACTAATATGGTTACTGTGCAAAAACAGGGGAGTTTGCTTTGAGCTCCTCCACGCACGGAGGAGGTGGAGGTCGAAGTGGAGCTTCTCGTCGGAGGTAGCTGCTATCAGGCTACTTCTTTTGGTGGTAGCGGCAGGGCACAGCATGGTCGGAGGTGGTCTGTCAGAGAGGAGGTCAGAGTGGGTGCCCAACGTCCTGCTGGAGGTGTTGGAGATGCTGAATGCGTGTGGCTGCTGGAGAGGTGCGACGAAGTGGCTACTGACTACTCATGGGCTAGAGGCGAGGGTGAGAAGCAAGGAGGCGTGCGCCGCTGGAGGTGGCTGCTGTGCGAGTGAGCACGCTGCTGTACATTGGCGGAGGCGCAACAAGGGAAGGGCATGCGAGGCTGGTGGTGTGCGTTGCGAAGGTGCAGCTGGAGGATGCACGTTGCTGCGTCTGCGAGCTGTGGTGCAATGCTGTTGCGGGTGTGGTGGTATCACTGAAGGAAAGGGGGAGTGCAGGGACACGCGCACTGGAGGCATGTGCGCTGGATTACGTGTGGTCTCTAATGCACGTAGGTGGAGGCGTGGTGAGGAGAAGGTGACGCTCGTTGCAGGAGCTTGTGTACGCGAATGGCTGCGTGTGTAGCAACGGTCTAGATGGTTGTGAGGCATGGGCGTGGTATGCTACTGGTGGTGGTGATAGGTTGGTTAAGTGTGTGAGGCACTATGATGGAGCAGGTGAAGAAGAAGCACAGTGATGGATTGCGAGACTCAGCGGACGACGGTGCGGGCTGTCACCCTACACACCCACAGTTGTTAAATTCTCACCATGGTGGAGGCCCACGTTGGTGAAGTGGGTAGGAGCTTGACACTCTGCACAATGATGGTACGGGGTGGTGGCCTACGACAAATGGTAATCATTCCTCCTCCTTTGTAGCTGTGGGTACAAGGATTTGAGATCCAAACAGGCAGGAGGAGATCCACTCTTTCCGTTGTGTGAATGCCGACAGCTGTGAAGATTGAATGGGCATAGGAGGAGGAAGTGGAGTTAATAAAATAAAATATTAGGATTATTTATACACAAATCCTTAAGTTCTATGTTAATTAAAACAATGCATATAATGCCTAATTACAGGCCATTCTAAGTCAATTCCCAATGCCTTTAATTATGAATGCAATGCATGAGTTATGTAATTAAATCAAAAATATAAATTAATCTATTTACATCCTAATGCATGCTAAATAAATGGATGTGTTACCTTAATGTTTAGGCATTTTGACATTTAATTAGCTCACAAATATGAGCTTATCAATCATTCAAGGCACTGTAGCATTCAAGCTACTATTCATTTATTTGATATAATTGAGATCTGATATGCATGTTTGATTAAGGCTAATAATTGGTGATTCAAATCACCATTATTTTGTTGATTTTTTTTATCATTGTGAACTATTGAAATACTCATGCTTCGATTAAATACCAATTTTGAGTAGGTTATTATTTATTAAGTATCTATTTTAATGCTCAATTACTTGTGCTCATTAATTCTAAATGTGATTAATATTGTGAAATCCACATTTGCTCCATGTGTTCGACCTCAGACTTCATTGTAGATTCTGAGTTATAAATTTTATCTGTTTGAGAGCTATTTGTCAACTGTACTATAACGCATTTCCTTAAACTTGACGAAAGCTTGATAAACATTTTGAAAATGTAACCTGGCAATTTAGGAAGACCAATTAGGAAACCTGAACCCCAAGTGATCATAAAAGACAAAGTGATTGAGGCTACCCTTAAATATTTTGAAGATTATCCAGCCAGCATGATTCAGTTTAATGTCCCAGAAACGACAAAATTTATTGTGAAACGTGTTCAAATGATATTGAGACAAATGACACATGGTTCAACCTGGGATGATCTTGTATTAGAATATATTGAATTGAAGAAATTACATAGCAATGAGTATCTACAATGTTAGTCAAATCCCTTACTTTTAAGAAAACACCAAGGTCTCATGGAGGAACGTGGAAAATGACCGAATATGGTGTATAAAGCTATCAATCAAAAATACCCATACATCCCCTCCAAAATTGATGAAAAACCTTGGAGCAACATTGAGGATCAATATGATATTCCAAATCCTAGGTTTGAAAATCAAGGTTGTTGTGGACCCCCAATCTAGATAGAATCTGATTCAAATTATGTGCAGATTGATAAACCTGATCTTAAGATGGGGTGGGAGGATTCGATTGCAGGTGTTCATGATAAGTCCAATTTATTGGACATTTATTTGGCTTAAGTACATATGGAATACAATTCCTTATAGTTTAATGACTTAAGCTAAGAAGTAATTAACCTTAACTTATGAATATTTTTGTATCTACTTTGTATTCTAATACATACATTCTTATTTGTTATGTGCATGCAGAAAATAAAAGTGTAATAGGTGGCTGGACATAATTAGTATTTGAAGAAGGACATGGCCATAATTGTCCACCTCCCACTGTCGTTCCCTCCACCAGTGATTGTGCAGCAATCATAAGTCTTAATTGACCTAAATTAGGCTATGACTCAGCATAAGTTAGGGTAATTCATGCATGCATAAGCATTATCTCGATCTTTACTGCTTTCTTTTAATGTGCTGATTAGGTGTACTATGTCAATTATAGGTAATAAGCTGGATCTGAAGCTGGACCTGAAGCTGGATCAGGAATAACGGGTGTTGCAGCAGAGATGGAGTAGAGGACTTAGATTAGATGTAGTAGATAATAATGTAAAGGAGTTAAGGTATGCTACTCTATTAAGTAGGAATAAAGCAGTAAAATGTGAAGAACTTAGGTCCATCCTAGCCCTAGGATAGCCTAGAGACTTCCCTAAGCCTTAACCACCATTACACTAGGTCACCACATCCTAGGAAATACTAAAACCCTAATTGCAACCTTTATCTGGACATCCAGATGAATTATAGGACGTCCAGAACCCTTAGCCAACTCCCGCACACCTTAAACCGACTTCTGCAGTGTTATTAGACGTCCAGACACTTCGACAGATGTCCAATTTCTACAGAATACCCAAGATAGAACCTTGAATTCTTCCTGACTCTGATTGGACATCCATACAACAAGCCTGGACTTTTGATTTTTCACTATAAGACATCTGACACTTTTATTGGACATCCAGAACTACCCACCAAACCTTGTTTTTAGATTCAAGCCTTGATCTTGGATCTCTAGCTCTCTAAACCCAATTCTAGCCTCCTAGGAACCTAAATTATGGTGCCCTAACCCTAGTACATCACCTCCAGACCTCCCTAAGGACCTAATTAGGCCCTCACTAAACCCAATTGACTTGGATCTTAGTCAATTCCATCAGCTATTCAATTGGACTCATTGAGTCCAATTGAGCCCTGATCTCAGCACACACTATCCAATTGGACTCAGTGAGAGTCTAATTGACCTAGACCTGACATAATTGAGTTATTTTACTCACAATTAAGTTTTCACACACCCAATTAAACTTGTATTAAGTTTAATTGCACTTTACCTTAGTGAATTAGGGTTTACAACCCTAATTTGAGACTTACCTTGACCTAAACGCACTAGAACCTAACCTAATCAACCTAGCCACCTAGGTTTCAACCCACACACACCATCCACATGAAAAATACCTAGCCTAGGGTTCTCTAGAACTCTCTACCATGTGTTGTTGCCTTGGTTGCTAAAATTAGCAACCAAGAGCCATTCAATTTTTAGATCCACATTTGGTGGATCTAAAAACCACCATCCATCCTCTCTCTCTCACTCTCCCACGAGCTCCCAACACAGGCCTGTATAGAGAGTTCCACACCTCTCTAGAGAGCCTCCCTTAGGTCTATAAAAAGACCTAAGGGGTAGCCATTTGTACCCATCCCATTCTTCTCACTCATTCACACTTAGGTTAGCGACTTTCACCTCCATTCCACCTCCATCAATTTTGCACCATGGCTGCCACCATCTCCATGCCAGGATGCTGAATCTCCTCTCCAACCTCTCTCTAAGGGCCAGCCTAAGCACCATTGGCCGCCCCTCTTTCTCCTCTTAACCATTCAAAGGCCATCGGAGCCCACCTCTGAATGCCGTTATTTTCTGGTAGATTAGTAGCTAGTTCTTCATAGTTTACATGCTTTTATTACTACTTAGTAGTGTAGCTCTTTACTCTCCCCCACTGATGCATGCAAAATCCCCCCATAGATTCATGTATGCGATCGTTTTCTGTTAGCTAGATTGATGTTTTTAAGCTTTCCTCTATAAGCTTTCCTCTAGTTCCATGTTGCAAACACTCTCTTGAATGAATGAAAGAAATTTTTCTATATATATATGTCTATGTGTTGAGAATCACCATGAACTTGTTGTAATATATTTTGTGTGATTAAAGTTTCACACTTTTACTTTCTGATATTCTTGCAACTATGCATGTCGTGCTTAAATACGTAATAACCAAAAACTGCCATGCAATTTTAAGCAAGTAGAGCTAGAAAAGATCAATTTCAGATTTGCATAAATGCCTCCCAGAGATGAACGACCAGGACTCAAGTATCGTTATCCTTTTATAAATATTTTTTTGTTTGATCATATTGCGCACTATACTACGACGTTTTTCTTATCAAACACGTGCTCTACGATTGCAGCAAATGGCACCGTTGCCGGGGAGGCAACGTCATTTTTTTTATTTTGATCTTTTGAGCTATCACTGAAAAATCTTCCTCTACTTTCTTTTTGGATGTGCTGGACAACATGAGAAAACGGGAATCTGCGCACACATCGGGCATGGAAAAAAGAAAATTCCAGGTGCACATACACCTTCTTAAGGCTAGGTTTTTTTTGTGAACCCTAGGTTAGATTTGCTTCTACAATTTCATTTAGAAAAAACCAAAAAAAGAAACTTATTCATTTTCGTGAAAAAGAAAAAACATCAAGGAAAGAAAAGCTAGGAAGTTAGATTAGGTTTCTTTTTGTATCCTAGGTTAGTTTGAAAAAGTAAAAAAGAAAATTGAAAATCCATTGAAAAAGAAAATCCTTTTTGAAAAAAAAAATTGAAAGGTTTTTGAAAAAAAAAATGTAATTTTTGTGGAAAGTTTGAATTTCAAACTAAAACACTTTTTAAAAACTTCTCTGCCATTCTCTAATTTTCAGCCAGATTTCAAAGTCTATTTTAAAAATTCGATTGTTGAAAAAATAGTGAACAAAAAAATATGAAATTCGACCTAGACCTTTATTTTCAAAACATCTTTCAAATGGAACCATTTTTTCAAAAAAATTCCAAGTATAAAATTTTGAAAATTTTGTGAAGTGTAAGGGGGTCAGACTGATCCAGAGTTGAGATTTTTCAAAATTCAAAAAGCAATTCCAAGCAATCCATGAATCTGTTTTCACTAAAAATGGTGGGGTTTGAAAGCTGATCTCATTGGCTTTATTTTCCATATTTTCTCCAAACTTTTGAAAGTCATTTGATACTATTTCAAAGCGAAAAATCGACCAGAGGTCAAAATTCCAAATCTGACCTCCTGACATTCAAGAATCTCTAAAAATTCGGTTGAAAAAGTAAAAATTACAAAAAAATATTCTCTGAAAAGATAATTGAAAAAGGAATCTACTCACTAAATTTCAAGTTAATTGAATTCCAATTTCTTTCAGAGAACTAATTTTATTTTTTGTGGTCTGCTGAAGAAGAAAAAAATAGAACAATACCCTAGAATTGCATGAACCCTAGGTTACACTTTTAGGATTATAATCTAGAGACCACATTGGGCTAACCTAGACTTAATAAAGTATACTACTTAGCCGGTGAGTTGGTTACCTTGTGGGCCACTCACCAAAAACCCCAACTAAAGAAAAATGGGCTGAAAATCAAGTCTAAAAAATGAAATAAACTCGAATTCGTTGTCGTACTACTGGGTGCTTTCAACCTCTTGGCTGGGTTAGCCAAGAGGCAGGATTTACTTTCAATCGGTTGTACGACGAATTTTCTTCAGGAATTAGAATTTAAAACGAAAAATCTGGTCATCTGATTCATATAGACCATCTGATTGACAGGGCCTTAGACTTGTTTAGCTTTGCTACACCAACCTAGGGGTTGGGTGGTGTATGCAAGGAAGGAGGTCACTTAGACCTTAATTGGTTGGACCTTAGGAGCCACTACCAAGGAGGCAAGTCACCTCGCCAGGACCATCTTCTCCCCCAACTTCTATTCCCGTAGCCACAATGGCTAATCCTGGACCTGGACCTGGGCCTAGACTGAGTCAGGATATTGATAATCTGGACCCGATGGCTCATCTGGAAGCCCAGGTGGTAGAATCTGAGGAGCGACATCGGTAGAGTATGGACCACATTTTGACGGTGCTTGACAGAATGCAACATCCACTGTGAGGAGAACAACTGTAGGATTTCTATGATCCAGCCACACTAATCATCGCCCCCTTAGTCAGGATCCCGCAGGTGGAGACACGTTTGAGCTCAAGCCTAATGTGATCGGTTTGATCAGCACTCACTTCTATGGAAACTCAAGCGAAGATCCATTCCAGCACCTAGAGGACCTGAGTTGACACGCAGAAACGATTTGACCCAGGAACATTGATCTTGGGATTGTTCTAATGAAGCTTTTCCCATTCTCTCTGAGGGACAAAGCGTCATACTGGTTCAAGACCATTGGGAAGCCAATTGGAACCTAGCCGGAATTACGATGTGAATTCCTGCAAAAGCTCTTCCCAATCGGTCAAACAAACGTGATGAGGCGAGCAATCACGACTTTCTCTCAAGGAGCTGGGAAGAAGTTGCATGAAGCCTGGGATCGATTTCACGACCTTCTCCGGAAATGCCCGCACAATGGTATACCCAGATGGCACCTAGCTCAGATCTTTTACCATGGGCTACATGACACACATCGGTACCTAGCAGATGCATCTAGTGGCGGGAATTTCCTTGCAAAAGACGAGAACAACTCATTTGAGTTATTTGAATCTTTGGCAGAGAATTTGATGAATGCTGCATCCATGAACCAGTTCCAGCAGCCTGGTCAGCAACGGGTTGGTGTCCATGAGGCTCACACAGAGTCTATTCTAGCCGACATGGATATCATCATCAAGCAGCTGGATAGGATAAACCTGATTGAGAAAAAGATTGACCAAATTAGTCAAGGTCAATCTGACCTAAACTCTACCTCTTCAAGACCCTCCTATGCACCCCCAGCCCCTCCTGCTCAAGTTAATCTACTCACTCGGGATGCATCTTCTCCTTATTTACGAGATCCTACATATCAGAATCCCGTGAACAATACCGATCTGGCACCATACAACCAAGGTTACGCACCACCCGCAGATTATAATGTGTATCCCCTTGATGGATATACATCTTAGACATCTTCGGCCTATGAGGACGTCAGTGCTATCGAAGGATACGGGCAAAATAACCCGTATTCAGAGATGTATAACCCTAGTTGGTGCCAGCATCCGAACTTCTCCTGGTCTGGTAATTCATAGAGACCACATCAAGATCCACACTACCAGACCAAGAAATACGGGAATGTGCAAAACATGTACCCTAGGTAGCAGCCATTTCCATCTTTGCAGTAGCAACCCCATTTTTTATTCCAGCTGCTGCACCAAGCTGCCAGTCACCCTCCAAAGCCAGCTGACCCTTTGGAGGCACTGAAAGAGGAGCTGCAAGAATCAATGAGGAAATCTACACAGGATAGCTTGCAGATTATGAAGGCGATGGCTGACCAAAAATAGACTATACAGAACATGCAAAACCAGCTGTTGCAGGAGCATAGGACTCAGGGAGCCTTACCCTCCCAACCCATCCCGAATCCTCGATATGTGCAGAACCAAGGTGCCCCACCTAGGCTTCAAGCACCACAGGGACAGGCACACGCCATATTACAGGTGCCTCCTACACCACCTGGCTATGCCCAAGGCCTACCGCCTTTGCAGAACCCCACATACTCTGCCCCTTTGGCTCCCCCACCACATCGTGGACAGCAAGCCGATGCAAATGCTGTCTCATTAAGAAGCAGAAGGAAGACATTCGACCCACCACATTGGCAGGCGGGTCCTGATTTTTCACAGCCTTCGTTGCAAGCGGGTTCGATTCCTTCATCTCAGGAGCCACCTATGGTAGATAAGGGTAAGAGGCCACTTGACCCTGAGAGTCTCGTCCCTTTTACCGAGGCTTTGATGTGGAATGTAGTACAGAAAAAGGACACGCAGAATTTTGAGGACCTGAAGTCAATGTTTAAGGAAGTGCATATTCAGGTCCCCCTCCTCGAGGCAATTGATCACATTCCCGCTGTCACTAGGTTCTTCAAGGACTATTGTACCTCGAAGCGACACCCTAGAATTGGACGACAGGCAGTACTGTCGAAAGAGGCTAGTGCCATGATTCTAGCCGACTTGCCACCAAAAAAGAAATACCCTGGTACCCCACTCATATCCTGCTTCTTGCAGGATTCTCCATTTCATTGAGCCCTTCTAGATTTGGGTTCATCCATCAACCTAACGCCCACTAGCGTATTTGATCGATTTCGATTTGGGGAGTTAAAGCCTACCTTGGTCACAATTCAGCTGGCTGATAGATCAGTAAAAACACCGAGGGGGGTGGTTGAGAACGTGATCGTAAAAGTCTGTGGATTCTGCTTTTCCGCAGATTTTTTCGTTCTCGATGTGGAAGTTCCTCCTAATCTCTGAGATGCACCAATCATTTTGGGTCACCCATTTCTAGAGACAGCCCGAGCAAACATTGATTGTGCATCCGGGTGTATGGGGATAGCCCTAGGTAATGAGCAACTTTGACTTGGCATCAAGGAATTTTGATTGTGATCGCATAGAAGAGGATGGTGATGACGAAGATTCGACATACTGCGGTAACATTGGGCTCCTTTGAGATGACCCAATGTCTCATTCGTCTGCACTATCAGGGTTCTTGGACCTCGATCCACATGGGATTAAGACCACTGCACTACACATATCTCCCCGAGGATCTAACTATTTTGGGTGTGCTTCTGACCACAGCACCCCTGAATCTAGCTATCTTGATCCGCACACTACTGAATCTCCCCTGTTGTTGTAGGAAGATGTGACCACAGCTAATGGGTTTCCCGTTAACACAGTCACAACCGATTATTTCACAGGAAGTGAATCAGCGAGAATTCACATGCACACGGATCAGCAGATCCCCACCCTCAAGTTTGCTCCTCCCACTCCCATTTCTAACTCTGACCAACTCATGATTGAATTGAAGCCCTTACCTGACTCACTTAAGTATGTGTTCTTGGGTGAAAGTGAGACATACCCAGTCATTATTAATGCCCACTTAACCTAAGAATAGGAGCATCAATTGATTTCTACACTACAAGAC
This sequence comes from Thalassia testudinum, assembly GCA_037157565.1. Taxonomy (NCBI): domain Eukaryota; kingdom Viridiplantae; phylum Streptophyta; class Magnoliopsida; order Alismatales; family Hydrocharitaceae; genus Thalassia; species Thalassia testudinum. Next base: position 2,951,398 of record JAZHRO010000028.1, read on the forward strand.
CATAGGGCTACTATAGGGTGGAGTATTGCTGATCTCCACGGTATTCACCCCTCATATTGCACTCATCACATTTACACAGATGAGGGGGTGAAACCTTCGAGACAACCTCAAAGATGACTTAACCCAAATATGCTAGAGTTTGTTAAGAAGGAGATCATCAAATGGCTGGATGCAGGTATTGTATACCCAATCTCAGCCAGCCAGTGGGTGAGTCCAATCCAGATTGTTCCCAAGAAAGCAGGACTCACCGTTGTGAAAGACGATAAGGGCGAATCCATCCTGACCTGCACTGTGACATCTTGGCGGTTCTGCATCGACTATAGGAGACTGAACATGGCTACCCAGAAGGATCACTTTCCTTTGCCTTTCATTGATCAAATCTTGGAATGGTTAGCCGAACGTAGTTTCTTTTTCTTTCTGGATGGATACTCAGGGTATAATCAAGTAGCAATTAGCCTAGAAGATCAAGACAAGACCACATCCACATGCCCCTTTGGAACATTCGTTTTCAAGCAGATGCCCTTTGGCCTCTGCAATGCACCAGCAACATTTCAACGTTGTATGATGGCCATCTTCTCTAACATGATTGGGGACTTTGTAGAGGTATTCATGGATGACTTCTCCATTTTTGGAGATGATTTCGCATCTTGTCTTGATAACCTCACCAAGATCCTGAAATGGTGTATTGAGGTAAACCTGGTACTATCCTGGGAGGAAAGCCATTTCATGGTGAGGGATGGCATAGTACTAGGACACAGAATCTCTAAAAATGGACTAGAGGTCGATCGAGCTAAATCAGAGATTATTTCCCACTTATCGCCACCCACCTTAGTCAAGCAGATCAGCTCATTCTTGGGTCACGTCGGCTTCTATCGGAGATTTATACATGATTTCTCAAAAATTGCATGACCTTTGATGAATCTCCTTGTTGCTAATGTCCCATTTGAATTTGACACCTCGTGTCTCAGCGCCTTCGAGACTTTATGAAGTGCTGTATCTGATTCCCTGATTCTCCAACCACCCAACTGGTTGCTTGATTTCGAGGTGATGTGCGATGCTTCTGACTTTGCCATCGGTGCTATTTTAGGCCAATGTCGGGAAAAACAACCTTTTGTCTTGTACTATGCTAGCAAGACACTGAATGAGGCCCAGCACAATTATACTATCCCCGAAAAAGAACTGCTAGCAATAGTATTCAGGTTGGAGAAATTCAGATCTTATCTATTAGGGTCCAAAGTTATCATCTTCACTGATCACTCTGCCCTCCGGCATTTGTTGGCAAAGAAGGATGCCAAACCACAGCTCATTAGATGGATCCTTCTATTGCAAGAATTAGATATTGAAATCTACGACAAGGTCGAAAAGCAAAATGCTGTGGCGGATCACTTATCCAGACTGGACCCAGGCCACATTCCTTATACCCTGCCTATCCACGAGCAATTTCTGGATGAATCTCTTTTGCCAGTTCACTCTGTTAAGTTCCCGGTATGCAGATATCGCGAACTACCTTGCTGCAGGCAAGATTCCCGCAAACCTATCCAAGGACCAGAAACTCAAATTCACTGCAGTGGCCAAATTCTACCTCTAGGATGATCCACTACTCTTCAGCATTGGAGTGGATCAGATTATTCGAAGATGCATCCCAGATTCTGAGATCCTTACTGTGTTATCTTTTTACCACAATGATGCTTGTGGTGGTCATTTCTCTTGATGGAAAACCACTACAAAAATTTTGCAGTCGGAATTTTTATGGCCAACCATTTTCAGAGATACACATGAATACGCCCAACACTGCAAACGATGCCAGTTGGTCGGTTCTATGACCAAGAGAGACATGATGCCACTCTAGCCCATCATGGTTGTAGAAGTGTTTGACATTTGGGACATCAATTTTATGGGCCTTTTTCCAAACTCACATGGCTTCGAGTACATATTATTAGCCATCAACCCTGTCTCGAAGTGGGTCGAGGCCATCCCGGCAAGACGGGCTGATCATAAGACCGTCATTTCCTTCGTAGGGCAGTAGAGCTTCGGGAGATTCGGAATACCCCGCGCTCTGATTAGTGATAGGGGAAGCCACTTCATCCACACCCATTTCAGGTCATTATTAAAGAAATATAGTGTACATCACCATATAGCCACCTCATATTACCCGAAGACCAATGGGCAGGCTGAAATGTCTAACCGTCAGACCAAGTTGATTCTCTAGAAGACGATTAGACCAGATAGGAAGGACTGGCCTGATAAATTGGTCGATGCACTCTGGGCATATCGGATTGCGTACAAGGCCCCACTCAAAATGTCACCATATCGCATGGTATATGGTAAGGCCTGTCACCTTCCTGTAGAGCTGGAACACCGCACCTTTTGGGTAGTGCGAAAATGTAACCTTGTCCTCGATGTAGGAGGTCAAGAATGGAAACTCCAGCTCAGCGAATTAGAAGAGATCCGATGGGAGGCCAATGAGAACGCATTGATATACAAGGATAAGACCAAGGCATTTCATGACCGCCACATCCAAAGGAAAGCATTCATGCCCAACCAACAAGTCTGGCTGTTTGATTCGTGACTGAAACTTTTCGTAGGGAAGCTCAAGTCCAAGTGGACTGGCCCATTTGTTGTGATTCACCCATATCCTAATGGGGCAGTCCAGATCAGGGACCCAAAATTTGGGCATTTATCTATGGTAAATAGCCAGTGCCTGAAGCCATTTTTGGCCCAGAAACCTCCACCTGATGAGATTGTTCATCTTATTGAGGACATGTGATTGAATTATCGCCCAGCTGGAGGCGTTAAACTCAGCATGTACAGTTAGCATATCCCACATTCCACCATCATCTATACATAACCATTTTTATACATAGCATATTTTTCCTTTTAGCATATTTTCTTTCTGCATATTGCATACTGACAGGTTGGCCGGTGCTGAATGTATAATTTTAGGAGCAATTACAGGTGATTTCTACCAATTTTTTCTCCCTGCTATATTTATTTTCTTTTACATTCATGCATGAGGACATGCAAGAGCTTAGGCATGAGGAGGTAGATACAACAAAACTGAAACTTTTTATGGCAGCATTTAGGAAAACCTCAAAGTTGCATGTAAAACATACTTTAGGACCCTAAATAAAAGAACAACCGACTCCACCTCCAATGCTCGCATTGGAGCTAGAATCATCCACAATAGCCATTTCTAACCCACTTGCTCACCTCTTGTTCTAAATTTAGGGTCAAGCTAAATGTATCCCGATACGGGAATTTCACGAACTACAAATTATATGAGGTTACTTGTTTATATCATATATACATATTGCATTCATGAATAATATCATTTTTATTAAGAGAATGCATTAGGGATTTTATCCTCTAGTTGATTCCTGTCATCTGGAACCCAGTACAACTTTTTACACACACGTAGAATTTGCAATGGATTCATGTGAAGGCTGATAAACGTCTTTAGTTTGTCGAGAAGAAGCAATGCTTCTTTTCCTGAACCCCTGGATAGTGTTTTGGGACTCAGGCAGATTTTCTTCCAAAAATCCACCAAATAGTGTGAGATGAGAGTAGAGTGTACTAGTGCTCTAAGATTAGTGCAAGGAATCTAGAATCCTAGATAATTAGGTAGTGATACTTAGGGATTAGGCATAGTTTTCACTCTCGGTTCCTGTATATACATTTTTATGTGAAATTTTGAGAGCCACCAAATTAGGCAAATACGTGGAAAGTAAGTTTTCATAAAACTAGGGCTAATGTGGATGGTTACAGCCATTCTTTATGGAATCCTCGGCTGAAGAAGGGTATTGATGTCAAGGTCAAAAATACATTGTCCTATCCATCTCTCCGAATGTCGTGAGTAGGCACTTCCGCCAAATAAGCCACCCAGTAGCTCTTCAGTGCCACCAATCCCTAATAATGCCGCCTCAATAAAGTTCATGGATTATGGTAGTTGTATTGTGTTGAAAAATAAATGAAATGAAAAAAAAAATGATGAAAAGAAAGAAAAATTGAAAAAAATATTAGAAAAAGAAGAAAAAGCAAAGAAAAAAGGGTGAATATTTAGTTCAGTTGCATTGGGGCAATACCACCAAATAAATTTGAGATCCACCAAATATGGACTTAACCCACATTTCTTGTGTTTCTGACCACCCGAATACTAGTTGAGGAATTTTGACTTAGTGTTAGGGTTATGGAACTCAACTAAAGTGCTAATGCCAAGTAAGACCACAAAATACAGGCCATATGTGTGAATTTGGTGAGATTGTGAACTCCAAGAAAAATAAATGAAAGAAAAGAAAAAGAAAAAGAGTAAGAGAGAATGAATACAAAGGAATCAAAAGAGAGCATAGTTTTTCTTGTCTTTCTATGAGTTGAGTTACTTAGTAATCCGAGAATCTAGATTCTGTAGTACTAGTCTCTATGTAACACCAAGTGAGAGTAAGCCACCAAATATATAATCTTTTCCCTCAGAGATTCTCTACCTAAGCCTAAAGCTGGGGTGAATTCATAGAATATCTTGAATACCTCGAGTGAAGAAGTCTGCCTATCTTGCTAGAATTTTTACTAGGGGTCAAGTACAGGCTTTAGAGGTATATCAATTTTTCACTCGAATCCTTTGCAAATGCTACATAGCAGCACTTTCATGATTGTCTGGATTTATAGAGCATAGGATGAAAACAAAAAGGAGAAAAATCTCTAGGCATACATTTGATAAAATAATCAATCCTTTAGGGACCCTTCTGTGAATAACTTTGCCTTGCATTTGCTAAGGACTAGCAAGATTTAGGCATGGGGGTAATATTGTGCAGCAATCATAGGTCTTAATTGACCTAAATTAGGCTAGGACTCAACATAAGTAAGGGTAATTCAAGCATGCATAAGCATTATCTGCATCTTTACTGCTTTATTTTAGCTTTGCATAAAATAATGCTATAATGTGCTGATTAGGTGCATTATGTCAATTACAGCTAATAAGCTGGATCTGAAGCTGGACCTGAAGCTGGATCAAGAATAACAGGTGTAGCAGTAGAGTTGGAGTAGAAGACTTAGATTAGATGTAGTAGATAATAATGTAAGGGAGTTAAGGTATGCTACTCTATTAAGTAGGAATAAAGCAGTAAAATGTGAAGAACTTAGGTCCATCTTAGCCCTAAGATAGCTTAGAGACTTCCCTAAGCCTTAGCCACCCTTAGATTAGGTCACCGCACCCTAGGAAACCCTAAAACCCTAATTCCAACCTTTATTTGGATGTCCAGATGAATTATAGGACGTCCAGAACCCTTAGCCAACTCCCGCACAACTTAAACCGACTTTTGCAGTGTTATTGGACGTCCAGACACTTGGTCAGACGTCCAATTTCTACAGAATACCCAAGATAGAACCTTAAATTCTTCCTAACTCTGATTGGACGTCCAGACAACAAGTCTGAACTTCTGATTTTTCACTATAAGACGTCTGACACTTTTATTGGACATCCAGAACTACCCTCCTGACCCTATTTTGAGATTCAAGCCTTGATCTTGGATCTCTAGCTCTCTAAACCCAATTCTAACCCCCTAGGAACCTAAATTATGGTGCGCTAACCCTAGTACATCACCTCTAGACCTCCCTAAGAACCTATTTAGGCACTCACTAAACCTAATTGACTTGGATCTTAGTCAATTCCATCAGCTATTCAATTGGACTCATTGACTCTAATTGTGCCCTGATCTCAGCGCACACTATCCAATTGGACTCAGTGAGAGTCCAATTGACCTAGACCTAACTTAATTGAGTTATTTTACTGTCAATTAAGTTTTCACACACCCAATTAAACTTGTATTAAGTTTAATTGCACTTTACCTTAGTGAATTAGGATTTACAACCCTAATTTAAGACCTACCTTGACCTAAACCCACTAGAACCTAACCTAATCAACCTAGCCACCTAAGTTCTGACCCACACACACCCACACACACCGAAACACACCATCCACACAAAAAATACCTAGCCTAGAGTTCTCTAGAACTCTCTACCTTGTGTTGTTGCCTTGGTTGCTAAAATTAGCAACCAAGAGCCATTCAATTTTTAGATCCACATTTGGTGGATCTAAAAACCACCATCCATCCTCTCTCTCTCTCACTCTCCCACGAGCTCCCACCACAAGCCTCTCTAGGGAGCTTCGAACTTCTCTAGAGAGACTCCCTTAGGTTTATAAAAAGACCTAAGGGGTGGCCATTTGCACCCATCCCATTCTTGGCACTCATTCACAGTTAGGTTAGCTACTTTCACCTCCATTCCACCTCCATCAATTGTGCACCATGGTTGCCACCATTTCCACGCCAGGATGCTAGATCACCTCTCCAACCTCTCTCCAAGGGTCAACCTAAGCACCATTGGCCGCCCCTCTTTCTCCTCTCAACCATTCAAAGGCCATCGGAGCCCACCTCTGAATGCCCTTATTTTTGGCTAGATTAGTAGCTAGTTCTTCATAGTTTACATGCTTTTATTACTGCTTAGTAGTGCTTCTCTTTACTCTCCCCCAATGATGCATGCAAAATCCCCCCATAGATTCCTGTATGCGATCGTTTTCTGTTAGCTAGATTGATGTTTTTAAGCTTTCCTCTATAAGCTTTCCATTAGTTCCATGTTGTAAACACTCTCTTGAACGAATGAAAGAAAATTTTCTATATATATATGTCTATGTGTTGAGAATCACCATGAGATTGTTGCAATATATTTTGTGTGATTAAAGTTGCATGCTTTTACTTTCTGATATTCCTGTAGCTAAGCAAGTTGTGCTTAAATACGTAATAACCAAAAATTGCCATGCGATTTTAAGCAAGTAGAGCTAGAAAAGATCAATTTTAGATTTGCATAAAAGCCTCCCAGGGACAAATGATCGAGACTCAAGTCTCGTTATCTTTACAAAAATCATTTTTGACGAGCATTTTAGCACGACTATACTACAATTTCCGATGACTTTAAAATGCATGAAAATGGCTACTATCAGCTGGCATTCAAATCCAGCAGTTGCGTATGTGAAGGGCGAGGCGGAGGTTGTGGATCTGGAGAGGGATAAGAGCTACGGGACTTCCTTGGATGGGGGGATCTCTAACTGCACCACTATGCACCATGTGCACACCGTGAAGGAGAACCTGCACTATGGCCCTCTCACCCCTCTCATCGCAACCAGACCGCATGCGAGGTTGCTGCTCCATGCACAACAACACCACCGCGCACAATCTCCCAGTGAACACGTGCATCCTCTCACAGCAACCTGTGTGCGCGCTCCGTCAAGGCCAGCGTGCCTCTCCAAGTGCTGTAGCAATAGAGCAGCGTAGCGTCGGCTCCACCTTCTCCTCAAGCAGCACTCACGCCTCACACCCCCTCACGCGCTCGCAGTAGCGCAATCTCCTCTCTGCGCATCTCCAGCCCCCACGCGACCTTCCTGTTTAGTCACGCTAGGCACGCAAGACAATCGCACACAGATGCCCACGTGCCACGGCCTCTCAATCTTCTTCCTCTGCTTCCTTCAACCCACCGGCAAACAACCAAAAAAACCCACCACAGCACCTCCACGGACAGCCAACCCTCGCCGGCCATGCTCACGAGTAACCGCGCCTGCGTGCAGTGATAAATGCCAGTTTATCATCATTCTTATGCATTAAAATAAACCTAGCTCTTAGGATTTTACTCTGCAAATGGGTTTTTGGGCTGCATTTAGGCATTAACTAGGTTAGGCATGCATTGCATTTTCTTTTGTTGTTTTAATGTGTTTTTGTGAGTGTTAGGGATGAACAGATATACAGATCCCTAAAACCCTAGCACTCAAGAAGGAAAATGGTGAATAATGAGCTCAGACTAGTTGGAACTCAGCTTGATCTAGCTCACGACAGTTGGAACCTAGCTCACTTGAACTAGGGTTAGCTCATCCCAACTCCATTCAGCTAATCTCAACTGAATGGCAGCTCAAGAGAGTTCATCTTAGCTCACTCCAGCTCAAGTCAGCTCAGATCCAGCTCAACCTAGTTGAGTCTAACTCATTTTAGCTCCCACTGGTCCACAGGGAGCTCTAGCTAGCTCAGCTGAGTTGACTGGAGTTCACCCTAGCTCAGATCCAGCTACATCCAGCTCAACTCAACTCCAGCCAGCTAAGGAAGAACTCATCCCAGCTCAGGAAGCTCAAGTCCAACTCCCGGGGACCCAGCTTAGCCCAAGCTAATTGAGCTAAGCTACCTTAGCTGTCTCAACCAGCTTAATCCTCCCCGGGAGCAGCAGACCTAGCTCACCTCAGCTCCATTCAATAGAAGCCCGCTCACTTTAGCTCGGCTTAGTAGCTAGCAAAGAACTAGCAAGCTAAGCCGGCTGGAGTAGCCCCATGTTGACCTCTTTAGCAGCTGCCAGCTCCACTTTGGCTCCGGACTCTTCAAAATCAGCTCCTCCCTCCAAACCCTAGCTCCAACACCTCCTCCTCTACTCCACCATTAGCTAAGCTATCTAAGCTTAGCTTAGCTTAGCTATGCTCCTGCTTCCTTGGCTTATACCACCCAAAAACCCTACCTAACAACTCCACTAACTAGCTCCAATTAAGCTCCACATAAGCTAAACCTACTTGGCGTCAACCTAGCCTACACACCACCTCCAAAAGTCACCTAAAAGTGGCGCCAAAATCGCCCTAACTACCCCCTTTTTGGTGCTTACTTTTCCCTCCAAAAGTCCCCTTCATCTCCACCACACATCTCCCCTTAAACCCATCTCCACCCTCCACATAATCCCACCTTCTAGAAACCTCAAAGTTGGAGCCAACCCATGGCACCTCTCCATGGTTGGTGCCACTTTTAAGTGCCTCTTGACCAACCCTAACTACCCCCTTTGCACCCCTTAGGTGGCGCCAACCATCCTTAACACTAGGATAATTTAACCACTTCCATCCACCCATCTTAGCCCTCCATTTCAAGAGGCACCTTAACACCTCATCCTACCTTATAAAAAGACCACTTCCCACCTCCATTCAAACCATCCTTGGCTAGCAAATTCACCCTCATATTCTACCTAGATCCCACACCCAAGAGAGAAGAAGAAGAAGAAGAAGATTAAGCGGATATTCTGTCCCCTTGGTGCCTTCCCTCTTCCCTTCTCTCTTGAGCCACGCCAGCCAAAGGAGAAGCCAGGCAAGGAAGATCTTTGGAGGAGATTTTGAAGGTGGTCCACGCCACCTTGGAGGAGCTTTTGAGGGTGGTGCACAGCCACCTGTTGGAGGAGATCATTGAAGGTGGTGGCATCCACCTTGGAGGAGCTCTCAAGGAAGGAGAAGAAGGAGGCCCTCTTTTCAAGCAAAGGAGTAGCTGGGCTTGGAGCAAGAAGACTCCCTTCTTCACCAAATTTTGCAAGAGGATTTGTGTTTCTTTTATTGCTTTAAAATTTTTTCATTTCTAGTAGAAGCATTCCTCTACTTGTCCTTGAAAAGAACACAAATTCTAGTTAATCAAATTACCTTCTTTTTAATTTCCTATTGCAATTGTTACTGTTGTTCTGGCACTTATTCTACTTCCACTCCCTAATTACTCTAGGCCTCCACTTGCCTAGAGTGAGCTTAGGTAGTGAACATTTTAATCTCATAAGTTTCAGCTTAGCATTTTAGGTGTTAGCACTCTTTCGTCACAATTCGCACTTTGCCCGTATTATTTCAAAACACAAAAAATATATATACATATTTAAAATACCAAGAAGAAAATTGAGATTTATTTTTAGCAAGAGAATTGAATTGCAATTTTTGCCTCCTTGGATGACCCTAGATACTCCCTTATATAAGATATAAATTTAAAAGCGTATGCGAATTCGTGTGTTACAACGACATTAAAAACCCGCTTTTACAAATCACGCAATATTTCGCATCACGCAGCCACGGCCGCAGGCAATCACACCCTTGTGCGCACGTAGCAACCACTTGAGGCAGCTGCAGTCCCTGCCACTCCTCTCCACTGCCACCTTCTATCCGGTAGGCCGCCACCGGCCATCTCCCACCTCACCATCATCATCTACGAGATCCTCTCTTTCGGTGGAACTCGTCCTCCTGAGCAAACCGCTGGCGATGCCTCCTCCAACGTGCGGTGAAAAGAGAGGAAGTTTCCTCTGTTTTTGAGGGAATTAAAATTTACATTTCTTGCCATTGTCAATTTAATATTTGGATTATTTTATTCTGGTGAAATTGCATGGGTGCACTTACAATTTCATGAATTGGCTTAACTCAAGTTATATGCATCATTTAACATTGAAATTTATTCAGATTTGCATGCAATTCAAAATTACATGATATGCCACTACACACGCATCATCTAGATACTTTTGAGAGCTTGATTTCTAACGTAAAATTTAAATAAATAGTCCATAACTTCTCATGAAATTGCAAGTTCCATTTAGAGTAGCATATTCATTGAATTGATTTCGCGAAGGTGTCTGCGAACATTATGACTCTCGTGAATTTATTGGATCTATTCGTCCCTGTGGATACGACAACCTTTTTGTGGTTTAAATTGATATGTATTTTAATCTTTGATTTAGAGATTTCCACCACATAAATTATGACATATCATTCTATTATCTTCTTAATCAAGTGAAATTCTCTCCGTCAAATGCCGCCGTTGCAGGGGAGGCAACAGACGCAATAGATTCACTTGATTTTTTTTGAGTATTTTGAGTTGCGCAATTATCTGATCATTATTTATCTTTTTGTGCAAGGAATTTGATGGGGCAACTAGTGTAGCAGAGCGGTAACATCAACCTTGAGCGATGCCCACATGAGGTGAAGATGCAGAAGACCTAGATCCCACTTTCATAGGATATTCTCCTTCGGCAAAAATTTTATTTCTATCTTCTCGCCCTTGTAGTAATTGGGGCTGAATTTTTCGGGGTCTATCCCCACATTCTTTAGATACTGGGGTTTACATTTTTCTGCAAGCATGATTCATTTTTCTGCTTGCTTGCCTTTAAAACAAACAAAAGAAAATATCGAGCTACCTGTTTAGGAGTTGCATGCCCTTAGGTGCACACATTTAGGGGTGATATAGCAGCACATTAGATCTCATTGTTGCATTGCAAGCATATTGGCATGAAGATTGCTGGAGGTAGGTACACCTTTCTAACTTTTGCATTCAGCTCCTGCTCACTCATTTTCATTTAGATTAAAATTCAAAGACCACCAAGTTGATTGAATTTACTAATTCAGTGGTTGCCTAACTGAAAGTGGGACTGATAATTAGATTCGACCTTAAAATCAAATCACACTTGATCTGATTCAAAGGGACTTCTCTGCGTTTTCAAAAAAAAAAAAAAAAAGATTTGCGGTGTGATGCACACTTCTGACACTGAGCACGCACAATAGGCACTGCACTAAGGCTCGATCCCTTAAGGCTATAGGCACCGATCTCTTTATCGTTGCAAACCCTTCTATCGTGCTTTGTGGTGGTGGTACTATCTTTTGACTAAGTGTTTTGATACTTCACGTAGGGGGACACCCCTTAAAGGAACAAAAGGGTAGTTAAGAAGCACCGCATACGCATTGCCTCAAAGGAAGGGTTCGCCCTACTTGCATCCCTTTGTTCGTCCTTGGAGTAACTTCTCACTTGATCACCTTGGAGTATCATCTAAGCAAAGTATAGGTCCTAGGGCACTCGATGGTTGAATTAGGTCGCGTAATTGTAGTGAATAACTTGTTTGGCCATCTATATCAACCAATTCTACCTCCACAACAAAGAAGGTTAATATCTCAAGTCATCACCCCTCTTATACCACTTACGTGGGAACGGAAGGATAAGCATTGACCTTTTGACCTATCTTTGCAGTGGAGGTTTCACTTACTCAATCAACAAGAACTTGGATTGTGATTGATATTGTATGCTTGGTAGATGCTCTCTTGAGGGCAATCTAGTGTTTGATCCTAAGCCTGAGAGAATTCTTAGGAGAGCTCACCTAAGAGAGAAAAGAGAAGGCATGGCTAATTAAGGAGAAAATCAACAAAGGACCCTGAGGGACTATTTTATTCCAACCAACCAACCCGCACAAGCACTGATACGACCGGCAGGAGATAATCCATATGAGATCAAGAGCAATACCATATCTTTGTTGCCATCCTTTTTTGGTACTACTAGGGAGGACCCCTACCAGCATTTGGAGGAATTCACCGAAGTCAGTTCCACAGTGAAGCTCCAGGGCTTTACTGATGAAGCCCTGATGAGGACTCTATTTCCATTGTCCCTAAAGGATAATGCCAAGCACTGGTATCATACCCTCAATGCAAGGGTAAATGATTGGGCCACCCTTAAGGGAGAATTTTTGAAAGTGTATTTTCCTATGAGTAAGACCAACCATTATAGAAGAGAGATTATGGGTTTTACTCAACAGGAAGGGGAGCAATTTCATGAGACTTAGGAGTGCTTTAATGACCTTCTTAGGTTATGCCCCCACCATCAGGTGCCAAGATGGCAGTTGGTCAAAAGGTTCTATAAGGGATTATCTCAAAGGCAAAGGCAAACCATCAATGAAGCCTATGTAGGATCCTTCATGACCAAAATTGAGGATGAAGCCTGGGCATTATTTGAAACATTAAGTGACAGCTCCATACATTTGTCCTCTTCTTATCAAGAAAGAAAACCATCAATCTTGTAGAGGAAGATAGAGGCCCATGAAGCTGAGGCTTCTCAGGATTTGGCTTATCAAATTCAATTATTGAATAAAAACTTTGATAGGCTTTTAGCAAACCCCGGCATGAACCCTTATGCAGCCTCTATCTTTCAGGCTTCAAGTGAATGCTCCATTTGCCAAAGCACAATGCATGCCACTGCGGAGTGCCACCAGGAAATCAATTCCCTGAGTTCATTCAGGCCGACTTGAATGCCGCCAAAGGTTTCCGCCCACCTCCTCGCAATAACTGTTATTCCAATACCTATAATCCACGGTGGCGGAACCATCCAAACTTCTCTTGGAAGCAAGGTGATGCTTCTAACTCAAGGAATACAAGACCCTTACCTTGCCAACCTATATACCAACCATCTTATGAAAACCCTCCTCAGAATAAGCCCTCTGAGATGGATGAACTTAAAGCCACAATGAAAGCGATGCAAGAGCATCAGAATATGGTCATCCAATCTCAGAATAAGATGATTACTGATATGAAATCCCAAATTGGTCATCTTACTGAGGCAGTTAGGCAACGTGATCCAGGGAAGCTACCTAGCTCTTCTGAGGAGAACCCTAAGGACAAGGGGGTCATATTTAGGGAGCACGCCCAAGCTGTGACCGTGCTAAGGTGTGGGAAGAAGATTGACAAGCCTGATAACACTCCTATGGTTATGTCTCAGAATTCCCCTTCTACACTGATGTAAATATGTTTATATTACATAAACTATCTATTTATGTGTGTTCTTAAGCATGGAATTGCATCACATACTATAAATATTGCATAACATGCATCATCTTTCATTTAGATTAGTCTAAATAAAATGTAGGTTAATTGTCTCCTTTTTATGGTCAGGGACAAGGTGACTTTTTATCGGGCCCCGAATCAAAGATCCAACCATATGGATCTGATCAGGGCGATGATTGGAGTTCAACGACTCCAAGATCGCCTTAATCGGATATCCATAGTTTCAGATAGAGACCGAGGAACCCTAGAAGATCAAGGGCCAAGATGGTGTTAATCCTCACTTTAGACTACAAATCCAATCATAGAGATGGGTTTGGATCGACGATCGCAGCCTAATAGCGTGAAAATCAATCCAATCCGATACTCGTGGCACCATCTACATCACTCAGAAGATGGACGGCCAAGATGGCACCACGTGGTGCCATCTTAGCCACCCAACCGGTCGCACACACCCGCCTTAGCTCATCTGGCCAACGCTTCTCCACCGTTGGATCGAGATCCAACGGTTGCAGGGCTTGCACGCTTGAGATGAGCACTAGACATAAACGTGCCCATAGCTCATTAGTCGGGCGTTCTATCGAGAAGAGGAGACGTGGGTTCGAGCTCCTACATGCCTCAATTGGAGTAGGCACGCAAGTACGATCAGCGACGCGATCGAGATCCAACGGCACCGCACGGCCAATAACGCCCACACTCTATTTGACGCCCCCACGTGACATGGGATCTCACGCGCAAGGTGTGCGGTTGAGGCGCTGCAAGAAGAGATCTTAGCCGTCCGATCTCTTAACGTCCTTTAAATCTTGGTCTTTCGATCTCACGATCGGATGACCAAGATTTAAAGGACGTGAAGCGTGTGTTTTAAGCGCCGAAGGTGAGCAGGCACGCGAGTGCTGCCCACGAAGGCCACGTTCAGGCCTTTTTCCATCACTAAAGGTCCTGAATTAATGTTTTTCAAAATGTAATAACCAAAATACCCTTACTACTTGAAATTATTAAAGGAGACCCCCTCCATACGAATTTCTCATCCCTTCCTTCTCTTCTCTCCCTCTCCAAAGCTCAAGAGAAGCTTGTCCCACACCCAGGATGCTCCTCAAGAGATAAAGTCAATTTTTCTCCCCATTTCAAAAGCAGATCCTACTACGACGATGACGTGCTGCCTTGTTCCTATTCTTCCTTCCTTGACCTTCTTCTTCCCGCTCCGTTCTTCATCTTCCAGGCGTCATCTCATCCAGTTTGTCCTTCAAGCGATCGTCGAGGAGGATAACTTCTCTCTCCCATTCCTTTTTCCTGCTTTCTACAGTAGAATTTTCCTGCTTTCTAGTTGTAATAGTTTTCTTGCTTTCTAGTGTAATTTCTCGCTTACCTAGTTGTATATACATTTTAAAGAATCAAGTGGATGTTTTCTCTCTCTCTCTCTCTCTTTCTCTAATTATTTATAGTGCTTCATTTCATTGTAATTACTCTGCTTTTTAACAAAAACACGAAAAAAAATATAATTGCGAATTTGGATCGATGTAGCCTCCCTAAGTTCAACCCGAGATTTTTATTCCAGCATAAATTTTATTTGTTGAACCGAGTTCTTTTCTATTCAAACTACAATGACAGGTTTTCAAAACTAAATTCGATAGCGTAGTACTTCGATGTTTCAACATTTTGGCGCCGTTACTGGGGAGGCGACGCTCTTTGATTTTTTTTCACGTTTTCCAACTTACGAATCATTTATCTCACTTCTCTCCATTGTTATGGTGATTGTAGGTACTCTTTTGAGATGAGAAAAAGTAGTAGATTGGAACAAAGTGCTATTGAAGGTTTTGTAAGTTTTCCCCCACCTCCCACCCATTAGTTTTCATTCCACCAAGAAATAACACTAACATAAATCAACCTAGGTGTTCTTATAAACTCTAAGGTTAGTTTTGTTTATTTGTTTGACACCTACACTCACCTCAACCTCCACATTTAAAAAGAAAAATTAAAAAAATCTCACAGAGGTACACAACCTCATCTGATTTTCAAACTCAACTGGTAAATCGATCTTTGGAACTGGTACACACATCCAAACACATAATTGAGTAGAAATCAGATTAGGTAATCACTTGTGTGCCTAATTAAGTGGTGCAATAGGACAATTGTTTGAGTTGATTGGGCCGCACCACTTCAATTAAAATCAATTCATCAAGCAGCTGCCACATAGGTTCAACTCTTAGGGATTTACCAAGCACTCCACATTTTTTTAAGTTTCAAAGGAAAACATCTTCACTTGTGCTTTCAAAACCTGGTGTGCCAACAAAACTTGTTTGAAAATATTTAAAGTTAAATCCTAAAAGCTACTAAGCAAGATTTGAATCCTAAAATTCACCGCATCAAAAATAATCATGCTTGAAAACCACTGGTTGTGCACGCACACACACATCAATCAATCATTAAGGGCACAACCTAGATAACAGCACATCACATTCCAAAGCACATTCAAACCTAGCCCTAAATAAAATAGAGTAGATGATGGCCTTAAGGATTCGACTTGCTCTTTGGAGCCTAGAACGAGATTATTTTCAATTAATCTATTTCTATTGTTCAATCTGATGTCTAGCTAGGGGAGAAAAATTAAACGATCACGGCTTGGGGGTACACTAGGAACCAGAGCCACAAGCCGAAGGAAGAACCTTCTCCCCAATCCCTCCTTCTAACTGTTTGGATTGAACAAACAGAAGTAGATTAAACCGTTTCTTCATCTAAAGATGGGTTCTAGGAGTCTGTAGGTCATTAGGCTAGCCCACATAAGGATAAGTTTGATCGTTTGTATTGTAGGGTGCCTTTCTTCCTCCTGTCTATCATGAATCTTTGCACATTTTATACGCATTCTTGCTCTTTCCCTCCTATTATGAGTTATGCTCAACATGATGATTATCCTGACTCGTACTGTAATCAACCATCGGTTAGTCGGGATAACTCAGATTGGGAATACAGTTCTGGATCTCTGTGTTTAGGGTCTAACCCTGAACACTATGATTGTGATTTCTATCCTTCTCAGAGTCACATCGATTATAGATCGCCACCCTTTCATGGACAACCTAATACAATCTACAATCAAGGAGGATACATTGATCCTTACCAATTCCCTGAATACATTGCCTTTAGGTCATCACCACCTTTTGAGCAATCCGAAATGACCTATTATTAGGAAGGGTATCATGAATCTCAATTAGTTAACTCCTCTGCACTGATCCCAAACCTACCCAACCCTGAACCAAGTCATTTGGTTCAGGTTAACCAAGTTCAAGATAAGGTTTTGGCTAACTTGAGGAATACCATACAATCTTTAGAAGTTCAGCCAATACCTTGCAATGAAGAATTGGGGCCTCTGATTGAAATGATTGATGATCTGAACAAGTATTTGTTAGATTGGCTCCAGGATGTTAAGGATAGAAACCCGGGTGAGTTTATACTTGGGAAGTTAGCGAAATTGAGAATGAGATTTGTGGTTGCTTTAGTTCAATCGTGGGATGATTCCCAGGATAAACCCCCTTCAGGAGAGCCAATGTCAGAACCTACTTGGGCACATATTTGGGGGAACACATGTTACGAGGCTGACCAGACTGATTTAGAGCAACCAATTAAGGATAATCTGATTTCTTCACCTAAGATCCGTGAGCCAGGGTACGTGGAAACGTATGTCTCCATGGATGAGAAAGTGATGGATGATTTTGGGATGCACATTAATATGGATTTTGATTTCTTTGATTCTGATGGCGAAGATTCAATTTGCGAAGTTTTACGTGAGTTTACAGAACATGATTTCTGTGAGATAATTGGGCCTGTGGAATCAATTAAATCATTTGATAGCCCAATAACTAAGGAACTGATCTTATTGGGGCTCACATGATGGATCTAGAATTGCATTTTTTGGAGGATTCAATCCAATGCCCTGATTGTCAGTTACACCACATTGAGTTTACTGACGATTCTATTTTTGAGATAACTAGACTCAAGTCAATTTTGATTTAGCCACATCTTTTAGACTTGGAAATTTCGGATGGGGTGATTAATATGCAGGAGATCCTATAATTTGACATTCTGAAGGAGGATAGGAGCAGGGAAATTTTGATTTGGAAAGCAAACTCTGGAGGAAGTGGAAGACCGAGTCTAAGGGTTCCAATTAAGTTGAAACCATCAAACCAGGACTCTTACGATATTTTTTCTGAGGATGTCTAACCCAAGCAGACATTCATTGATTATCCTTTAGAGCTTGATTTCTCTATAAGCTGACTTTTTGGTCTTGGGTTGCATCCTCATAAATCGCAAGCCCGACCCCGCTTGCATACTAATTTTAGGTTTTAGGTAATTCTTATCTAGAACCTTAAATATTTTCGACCATGGGGTATGGGTTTGCATCACAATCTGGTCCACACCTGTGGACATCTACTGGTAGGACCTAAAGTGAATCTTTTTATTCTGATTATGACCTGCATTTCTGTATTCTTATTTCTCTTCTTTGTATAGTGTGCCTAGCTGAAGGCACTAAATTCAGCAGGTATACAGTTTTTGTTTATCTCGAAGTGGATTCATCATTCACGCAATTTAGGTGCCTTCTACTCTATTCCACTCTAGTTTTTATCTTTTTAATACAATGAGGACATTGCATTAGATAAGCATGGGGGGTGGATATTCAACTCTGAATTAATTCATCAGCTCCGTAGATTTATTTTCTTTATATATATATATATGTATAATGAAAAAATTATGCAATTAGGAAAGGGAACTTGGGCTTAAGAAAATTTTCAATCTTAGGAAATAAAACTATATGATTTGAACACAAAGACCCTTCAGGTCTTCAGACCTAATCAGCCTGTGTATCCACTAAGATGTGGATTTATTTTTCGAGTCCTCGCCATCTTAATTCTATTGTAATTTGATTAAATAATTTTGGGTGATAAGTACATAACATATCAACTCACCCTCTAATTTGAAGGAACTTTAAGTCTAAGCATCTACACACTATCTTGTCACTAACTCGCTGTTTGGTGGTTTTAATGGAAATTGGGTAGCTAATGAACTTTCTAGGGTGATATGGCTGGCAAGTTATCGTGGGTAACAACCCATAGGTCGGTTGTCCAGAGCCCAGTCATTGGACCATTATCTTTTTACTTCCTTTAGGTAAGTCTTTGACTAGGGAAGCCACCTACTTAAAAGAAAAAAAAAAGATAAAGAGAAAAAGAAAAGGAGAAAAGAAATAAACCACACTTCACCGCACGAGTATGATTGGCAAGTTTTCGGTGGTAACAGCTCATCGACCAGTTGTCCAGAACCCAACTCATAAAATGCACTGAAAATTCCCAAAACACTTAGGAAGAAGCGGAGAAGTAGAATAAATCGGGGAGACATACACAGGATTCACCCTTGTGTTGACCCCAAACAAATAAAAGTAGGGAGAAAGCTTCCGATCGTAAAGATACACCTTTAGGCAGAACTCTCTTCTTAAAGTCACCTAGAGGCATAGAAACCCGAAGTCCATTCTAATTGCCGATCAACGAGTCTATCACATTCATAATAAGATACCTAGAACTTAGGGTTCTCATCAAATCTTGGGTGGGTTGAATGGGCATAGAAAGCCACTCTTTAACCCTAAACTCAAAAAATCCAAAAAAATTAGAAAAGAAGAAAAAGAGAAAGAAATTTTTCGTTGAATAAGGAAAGGGCTTGAGGCGGTCTACACTTTGGTAGATACCCGGGCGTTGTTGTATCCTTAAAGTTCAGATCCAAAGTAAAATTTTCTTAATGTTGACAATAACTTATGCCCAAGTAATCTAACCTAATTATTTTATAAATAGCATGTAGTTTTTGCTAGGGACTAGGAAAAGATAGGCGTAGGGGTGTGATGTAGACATATTTATATTATATAAACTATCTATTTATGCGTGTTCTTAAGCATAGAATTGCATCACATACTATAAATAATGCATAACATGCGTCATCTTGCATTTAGATTAGCCTGAATAAAATGTAGGTTAATTATCTCCTTTTTATGGTGAGGGACAGGGTGAATTTTTATCAGGGCCTTGAATCAAAGATCCAACCATACGAATCTGATCAGGGTGACAATTGGAGTTTAACAACTCCAAGATCTCTTTAATCGGATATCCGTAGCATCAGATAGAAATCAAGGAACCCTAAAAGATCAAGGGCCAAGATGATGCTAATTCGCACTTCAGACTACAAATCCAACCACACAGATGGGTTCGAATCGACGATCGTAGCCTAACGGTGTGAAAATCGATCCAATCCGATACCCGTGGCACCATCTACATCACTCAGAAGATGGACGGCCAAGATGGCACCACGTGGCCCCATCTCAGCTGCCGAACCGGCCGCATGCACCTACCTTAGCTCATCTGGCCAATGCTTCTCTACCATTGGATCGAGATCCAACGGCTGCGGGGCATGCGTGCTTGAGATGAGCACTCGACACAAACGCACCCGTAGCGCTTTGGTCGGGCACTCTATCGAGAAGAGGAGGCGCAGGTTCGAGCCCCCGCACGCCTCAATTGAAGTGGGCACACGGGCGCGATTAGCTGCACGATCGAGATCCAATGGCATCGCGAAGCCGATAGAGTCCACATGTTATCTGATGCCCCCACATGACGTGGGATCTCACGCCCAAGGCATGCAGTTGAGGCGCAGTGAGGAGAGATCTCAGCCATCCGATCTCATGATCGGATGGCTAAGATTTAAAGGATGTGAAGCACGCACTTTAGGCGCGGAAGGTGAGCAGGCGTGCGAGCGCTACCCACGAAGGCCACGTTCTGGCCTTTAGTGACGGATTTATCCATCACTAAAGGTCCTGAATTAATGTTTTTCAAAATGTACTGGCCAAAAATCCCTTACTCCTTTCAACTATAAAAGGAGACCCCCCCATACGAATTTATCATCCCTTCATTCTCTTCTCTCCCCCTCCAAAGCTTAAGAGAAGCTTGTTCGTCACCTGGGATGGTCCTCAAGAGAAAGTCAATTTTTCGCCTCCATTTCGGAAGTGGATCCCACGACGACGATGTCGTGCTACCTTGTTCCCATTCTTTCTTCCTTCACCTTCTTCGTCCCGCTCCATTCCTCATCTTCCAGGCATTGTCTCGTCCAGCTCGTCCCCCAAGAGATCGTCGAGGAGGATAACTTCTCTCTCCCATTCCTTTTTCCTACTTTCTAGAGTAGAATTTTCCTTCTTTCTAGTGTAATTTCTCACTTACTTAGTTGTATAAACATTTTAAAGAGTCAAGTGGATGTTTTCTCTCTCTCTCTCTCTTTTTCTCTGAATGTTTATAGTGCTTCATTTCATTGTAATTACTCTACTTTTTAACAAAAACACAAAAAAAAATATAATTGCAAATTCGGATCGATGTAGCCTCCCTAAGTTCGACCTGGGATTTCTATTTCGGTATAAATTTATTTGTTGAACCGAGTTCTTCGCTATTCAAACTACAACAATAGGTTTTCAAAACCAAATTCAATAGCGTAGTACTTTGATGTTTGAACATACACCCGACTCGACTTCCATCTCCACGGAGGAAGAGCCACACTACTCTCCCTCACTTGAAATCACCCACAATGAGGATGTTGTCCTTCCACTACCCTTCTCCTTCCATGACGACCCCTCTACCCAAAAGTCGAGGGTGCCCTATCCAGAGCACCTATCAGCTCCTGGGGAATCTTCTGTTGGCTCGCCTGGAGCCAAGGATAGGACGGAGGAGATTATGGACACTTTTAGGCATGTCCAGATCAGCTTGCCTCTATTGGAAGCTATCAAATAGATCCTGTCCTATGCCAAGTTTCTAAAGAACCTGTGCACCCAAAAGCGTCGATCTAGGAAACAGGTCCAAAACTTGCTCATCCTACCTGACCATGTTAGCTCGGTTCTCCAACATGGAATACCCCCCAAAATGAAAGACCCAGGGCCTCGTATATTTCAGTGGTTATAGGTAATCAACACAATGACGAGGCTCTGCTCGATCTGGGTGCGGGGGTAAATATTTTACCGAGCTCTATCTACGACCTTTTGGGAGGAGGCAAGTTAAAGCCTAGTCTAGTCATCCTCCAAGTCACAAACAGATCACTTCAGACACCACGGGGATTACTGGAAATGTCCTTGTGAGAGTGGACTTCTTCCCTGTTGACTTTCTGGTGCTAGATACTGACCCATCTAATAACCCCACAAAGTCGTCCATTATTATGGGATGCCCTTTCTTGGCCACAGCCAACGCCTCTATCAATTGTAGATTAGGGGCACTTAAAATGGGCTTTGGGAACAAGAAGATCTGGTTGAATGTTTTTGATACTTACAAGCAATCCGGATTTGAAGATTGTTCTCAAATTGAGGTTGTTGATGAAATAATTGAAGAGACTACTCCAGCACTCCTATGTAGAGATCCCCTTCAAAAGGTCATATCTAAGGGCCATCCTCCGATTATTAAAGAAACTGAAAGGGAAATACTCGAATTAGAAGAGTTGCTGGGGATACACACAGAGTCTCTGTCCCCACCCTGGACCGTGAAGGTAGATCCGCTACTTGAGGTAGGGACATCTCAACTTAAACCCTTAATCCAAAAGGCTATTGAGTTGGAGTTGAAACCCCTCTCGAGCACATTGAAATATGCTTTCCTTGGACCTAATGACACGCTCCCCATTATTATCTCATCTGCATTATCTGAATCGTAGGAGGGAGCTCTGCTTGAGTGTTTACAAAGGCACAAGAAGCAATTTCCTGGTCAATTGCTAATATTAAGGGTGTTGATCCCTCCCTTTGCATGCATCATATGTACATGTATGAGTCTGTGAAACCTTTTCGAGACATGCAGAGAAGGCTCAACCCCAATATGCGGGAGGTTGTTAAAAAGGGGATTCTAAAATGGCTTGATGCAAGGATTATCTATCCCATTTCAGACAGTAAATGGGTCAGTCATATTCATGTAGTATCCAAAAAGGCATGAATCACTGTGGAAGAGAATGACCAAGGAGAGCTGGTGAGCACTAGACCTTTAACTAATTGGAGGGTCTGCATTGATTACCGCCGTTTGAACACGACTACCCAGAAAGACCATTTCCCCTTACTATTTATCAATTAGATTTTGGAACGACTGCTGGGGAACAAGTACTTCTATTTTGTTGATGGGTACTCTGGGTATAATCAGATAGCCATTTTTCTTGACGATCAGTAGCATACCACCTTCACGAGACCGTATGGCACATTTGCATTCCGTCGAATGCCATTTTGAGATGCACATACATATGTGGGCACATGTCTACGTTGCCAACAGACAGGAACCATTGGAAAAAGGGATGAGATGCCCCAGCAATCTACCCTCCCTGTTGAGATCTTTGATATTTGGGGCATCGACTTCATGGGTCCCTTTCCTATGTCCTTCGAATATGAGTACATCCTTATGGTTGTGGACTATGTAACAAAATGGATAGAAGCCATACCCACACAAACCAATGACCATTTCGTGGTCTTGGGCTTTGCTAAGGCTAATATCATTTCCTGGTACTAGTGCCCAAGGATGATCATAAATGATGGAGGACATCACTTCAAGAACGTACACTTCACAAGACTACTCCAAAATTTGGGAGTCAACCACATGATAGCCACACCTTACCATCCCCAAATGAGTGGACAAGTTGAAGTGTCTAAAAGGGAGATTAAGCAAATTTTAGAAAAAACTATTTGGCCCAATCATAAGGTTTAGACTAAAAAACTAAATGATTCTCTTTGGGCCTACAGAACTGCGTATAAGATTCCCTTGGGCATGTCTCCTTTCCATCTTGTCTACGGAAAGGTGTGCCATCTTCCTGTTGAAATCCAACATAAAGCCTATTAGGCTATTAAAACATTAACTTGAATCTGGATAAAGCAGGAAAGGCACATATGTTAGAGTTATGTGAGCTTGAGGAGCTTCGTAATGAAGCCTATGAAACTTCTCAAGTTTACAAGCAACGTACAAAGGTCTTCCATGATAAGCATGATTAGCCCATAGTTGTGGGCTATTTAAGTATTTAAGTGCCTACACATTAGGTTAATTCTAACATTTATTTAGTATAAATTAAAATGTAAATAGATTAATTCATAGTTTTAATCTAATTACATAATCCATACATTGCATTCATATCTTAAGTGCATTTAGAATTAGCTTAGAATAGCATTCATCTAATTAGATAACCAATTAGGTATATTGTTTTTATTAACATAGAAGTTGAGGGTCTATACATAAATAACCCTAATATTTTAATAATATTTTCTTTATTCGTCTTCTTTCAGAACGGCTGGCTGCCGCTCCAACGCCCGCGTGATGCAGTGAAAGCCATTCAAGGGGGAGCGGATGTGGTGGATCTGGTCGGCGGCTGATTTCAAAATTGTTCAAGACACTATAAAAGGAGCACGGAAGCTGCCGGCTGCAGCAGGCCTCCGCCACCGACCCACCACTGTGCAGAGAGAACCTCTCTCTTCCACTCCACACTGCCGGCCTCTACCGTGGCGGCAAGTCTCCACCACCGTGGGCGTGTGGTGTGACAGGCCACACCGCCATCCGGAGCTCGCCCGCATTACCGTGAGCACCTTAGCGTGCAACTCCCTCGCCATCATCGCCGACCACCGTCACCAACCTACTGATCAGCCACCCTCTCAGTAACTTAAGACGTTTGGGAAATTTCCCAGACGTCTGAAGTTACCGCTCACTTCACCGCACACGCCTGAAGTCGCCTGCAGACCCCTTCCCGCACCTGCAGAACCTTCAGCGCACCCACGTCCGTCAACCTTCAGCTCAAACACGCACAACCGCCTGCAGTCCACGCCGTTCACCACTGCGCCTGCAGAACCGCCAGCAACCGACCTCTGCAGACCCTCTGCCCACGCCAGCTTCCACCGCACACGCCAGCGCCCGCCTGCAGACCACCACAGCCACGCCTCCGCGTACCAGCGCCCTCCGCAGACCCTCCGCGCGCCCACGCACAACCGCCTGCAGAACCGCCAGCAACCGACCTCTGCAGCTTCCACCGCACACGCCAGCGCCCGCCTGCAGACCACCGTAGCCACGCCTCCCCGCGCCAGCGCCCTCCGCAGACCCTCCGCGCGCCCACGCACAACCGCCTGCAGAACCGCCAGCAACCAACCTCTGCAGACCACCGCACACGCCAGCGCTCGCCTGCAGACCACCGCAGCCACGCCTCCGCGCGCCAGCGCCCTCCGCAGACCCTCCGCGCGCCCACGCACAACCGCCTGCAGCACCTCCTCCGGAGCTCGTCCGGCAACCTCCGGCCGCCGCACAACTCGCCGTCACCACCGATTCGAAGCCCTTGATCCAAGGGACCTCCGCCGAGCTTCCCGCGCCCAGCCATCGGCTCCTCGTCGCGCAAGACAACGGGGAACAATTCCCCTGTTTTGCTACAGTAAAACGTTGATTAAAATTTACATTTTCTGCCATTGCCAGATTTTATTCATATTCTATTCACTCTGCATTGCGGAAAATATCCTGTAGTTTCTCATAATTGCCATTTCAGCATTATTTCTTGCTTAAACCTTAATCTAAAGGCAATCTTGGCTTGGTTCTTGTCCAAATTGACTCCGAACAAACATTTTTAAGTGGCGCGAATTTTAATACGTTATTGTCTCCCTGTGGAAACGACCCGCTCCTCTGCGAGTGGTTATTTCTTATTAAAAATTGATTAGTCGATTTTTCCACCACATTAAACTACAAACGACTTAAAAGTGAAAGATCGACCGGTCAAATGGCACCGTTGCCGGGGAGGCAACAGACGCAATAATTTCGCCTAATTTTATTTTGATTATTTGTCAATTGCACAGAGATTTGACCATTCATTATTTTCTTTTCTGTGCGAGAAAATTTATGCAAGAATCAGCCACTGTGAGAGGCGACCCTTGACGTCGCCAGACGAGAAGTGGACAAGCAATTTTGAAAGGAGGAGAAGGACGAGGACGCGACGGACACCATTGTATTTAATCGCTAATTTAATTAGAATAGAATTAAGACTGAAGACTTAATTTTTCATTACAGTTAGTTTGAAACCCTTGTTCTGGGGTAAATTTTGAGGGGTTTGTTCCCCGATTTTGTTTTGGACCCGTGTTGGGTAATTTTTGGGAGCCTGTTCCCTTTTCTTTAGATTTAGGTTTATTTTTTTTTTTATTATTTCTTTTATTTGCTTGTGCATAAGTAGTTCTAAAAAAAAAATAGAAAAAGAAAAAAAATGAGCTGCCTGCTAGAAGCTGCCTGCCCTAGGACGAACCATTTAGGTCTGTATGAGCAGCCTCTAGATTTGCTTTTCTGCATTGCGTGCATTTTTGCATCGAAGATCGCTGGAGGCAAGGTACGCATTCTCTTACTTTGCATCCTATTTTTGATCACGCATTGCATTTGGGATTTAATGCGAAGACCACCTAATCTGTACTGAATAAATCTAACAAGTGGTCACATATTTTTTTTTTTTTTAGAAAAAGGACTAATTAAAGGAAGGACATTTTAAAAACCAAGGATTTGATTTTCAAACTTGGCGTGCGATTCAAAGTTCAAAATCTTTGACGGTGTATGCACACTTATTTCACTTGCACCACGGCACGTTTCTAGACACTCCTTAGGTTTGGAAATACTAGGACAAGAGCCCTCCTTTCGTTGGATTTTGAAGTGTTCGGAACTTGAGATCAAAGGTTTTGTAAATCCAAAGAGGGGGATACCCTGTCACGGATTTTTGGGGGTAGTTGAGGAGCACCGCGAAAGCACAGCTTCAAAGGAAGGCTTAGGCCTACTTGCATCCCTCGATCTTCCGTCTTTGGATTTACTTAACCATTTGAGATTTAGGGAAGAACACCTAAGCTCCAACTAGGTCTTTTTAGGCGAGTCGTAGGTCGACAATAGGCGCGTAAATTGATTGAACAAATTATATTGTCACCTGCAATCTGACTTAAAATCAAAAGCCTAAATTCGGAAAGACCTAAAAGGTCCTTTTTGAATTGTGTCTTGCTTGGGGAATTCTGATTGAAGTGTGAGTTAGAATGGACCACATTGATTTTCATCCTTTCACATCTTGCCCACACCCTCACCCCCACTCTGCATCCTTCGATCCCAGACGCCGAGATGGTCCATTCCTTGATGGACATAATGACAATCATTGGGATCCGTTTTACTCCTATTATAGGA
Source organism: Thalassia testudinum (assembly GCA_037157565.1). Classification (NCBI taxonomy): domain Eukaryota; kingdom Viridiplantae; phylum Streptophyta; class Magnoliopsida; order Alismatales; family Hydrocharitaceae; genus Thalassia; species Thalassia testudinum. The sequence goes on from JAZHRO010000028.1 coordinate 2,977,984, forward strand.
GTATTGGCCTAGTTAAGCCCCAAATTAGTGAGCAGAACTCAGGAGCGGGATTTGCTTTGCCCAATATCTCACATACCAAAGAAATACCCAACCCACCCTCCCTGAAAACTTATAATGGTTGGACAAACACTCCTGGGTACTATAAGCCTGAGCCTGACTTCTCTTATGATAGAAATGACCTCTCCTCTTTGAAGATGGAAATACAGAAAATGCAAAATGAAATGAGTGAATTGTTAGGAGAATCTTTGAGAGCAGGCCAACAAGAAAGAGATGAAATTAGCCACCCAATCTGCCCCATTGACGATGACGTACACCCCTCTACAATAGATGCATCTCCCGTGGGAAAGCTACACTTTAAGTTGAAGGGAAATTCTGGGGAGAATAGCTACTTTTCGAGGATCGATTTTGAAACATCCCCATTAGATGACACTTCCTTGAGAGATCTACACTTTAGGTGGGAGGAAAAAACACATGAAAGTAGCTATGCATTGGATGAAGAATGGTGGCAACCCGAGGAAGATGATGATAAGGTTGAGTATCCACCTGACTTATATTGGAGTCAAAAGAAGGGAATGATGGTACCATTGGAAGACCTCGACCCAGATGATAGTATTTTCGTGACATTTGATGAAGTGGGTCAAAGTCAAGTTGTTAATCCTACCCTCCCTTCTGATCATGATATGGAACTCAAACCCACCCTTAGGGAACCTAACCCTAAAGAAATTGACCTATCTGAGGAGTCTGATGTAACCAATGTAAATAATTTACCTCAGATAGAGCACCCTAGGGGATCTGCTGATATATTAAATGATTCTAGACCTCGGGTACATGATGAATTGTGTGATGAGGAGGAAGATGAATTATATGAGGAACCTACATTCAAGATTTGGAGTGACACTAAGGGTGATTATGTATTATTTGAAGAGTTAACCCCTGAGGATGTCACAAATTTGACCAAATTAGGTTTCCTTGGCACACCCATTGATGATATTTCTCCTCATGATAAAATGATGGAAAATTTGGAAGCAATTTCTAAGATTTATGTGGATTCACATATAGACTCCGGGGAAGATGTGAGTAAAGAACAAAAACCCAGGGATGACATTAATAGGATAATCCCTAGATCTGTTGCTTCCAACCTGCCTTCATTCACTTCGAAGTCACCCTCTGATTCTCTTATATCTGAAAGCGAAATTGTGACTCCTGATGAAGAGCAGGAAGATCCACGTGATGGTGCAAGGAATGCTAGGGATGAAATTGAGGATTTAGAAAGAGTGTTTGGGATGGACACCAAGCTGATTAAACCCAATCTAGATCTTATGGCCATCCCACAACCTCGTAACTTGGACACCCTAGACGATCCTTGCCTTAGAGAATTGCTCAGTTTTGTTCTGACTAGGGGGCTTAACAGACCAATATTTTCTGTAATGGAGTATCGGGTATGGATTGATGATTTCTTTAGTCAGTCCATTACCCTGGGGGTTTATCTCTATACCATTCCTTCCCCATTCCTTTTGGAGGATCCTTGTCATCCTACCCCTACCCCTTTGGAGGTTATTTTAACTGTTTATCCTTTAGAACCTCTTCTGGTGACCTGGGAAGATTTCATTCCCATTTTAGTTGGGCGAGCATTTGCTATCGGGATTCATCATCAGCTCGCCAACATCCTAGGTTACCTATTTTCTAGGCCAACTTTGCTTTGCTCATTTTTAGGGCCTATTTCTGCAATTCTTGAACCTGATTTGCAGGTTCTTCGGCTATTCAGCCTAGCTTTGACCCAGGTAATATCCTTCTATGCAATGTGGACATTACAGATTTTAGGCATGGGGGGGTGTACTTGGGGATATACATAGCATAATTGCATACATTTGTACATATAAAAAAAAAAAAAGTTTTGAGCTTAACTGGCTAAGTCCTGCATTCTTAAGCAAATCAGAACTCTAGCGTAGACTAAATTAATTCTAGGGTCAAACTTTAGAAGCTAAATAAGCTACTAGCTTTAGACCTTTAGGGTCCTTTGTGGACTTAAAAACTTAAGTAGGAGTTAAGTTGCGGACCATTCTTCAAGAGGTTGAGGAAGGGAAGCTAGGGTTTGAGTTAAAAGGTGGGGTAGTACCTGGAGTCTTATTCTACCTTTTGGTTTACGGGTCCTTGTAACCCAAGCATCCAAATTGTTCACACTTGGTCTGGTAATTAACTTAATTTCTGAAAAGAGATTTGGTTCTCTTAGTTTTGACTTAAGAAAGGCTTGAAAACAAATTTTGATTGGAAGAGTTCCCGCCGCAGGAGAGGTCGAGTATATACTCACCTTGAGGATGCGATGGTAACATATTACCTCCTTGGCGCTTGTCTCTTAGGATATCCATCCTACTGGGGGCATGTAAGCGCATTGCGCGGTTCAGGTACCATGGGCGGCCCTATCTCGAAGTGCCGATTGCCATAGGCCTGAATTCGCTTAAGAAATCCATGGGCGATACTGTCTCGAAGTGTCGATTGCCAGGAGTTTTTGGGGTCGTTATGGGCGGTGCTATCTCGAAGCATCGAAAGCCAGGCACCCTTCGAGGTATGGTAATGGGGACAATGAATTCGACACAGACCGTGTTGATAGCTGATCTGAGGTTAGACTTAGAAGAATCAAAAAAAAAAAAAAAAAAAAGTATATTTATTAAAAAAAAAAAAAATTCCTTTAACTCAAATAACTCGGACCAATGCAAAAGCATGGATGCTTTAATCTCAGGGATCAATAAACTTTAGGGTAGAGTCAGAAATCAGGGAAACTTGTGCTTACAACTCGTCTTTAGCCGACCTAGTCTGTAACTTAGCAACTACTTAGGGACCTTGGGTTTAGAACCTGAACTTAATATGCTTCTGAAGGAAGACTAAGTGAGTTGACTAGTCTACTTAGAGTGCTAGGTTTCGCTTAATTTTGCTAGGGACTAGCAAAAACTAGGCATGGGGGTATTTGATTAGCCCATAGTTGTGGGCTATTTAAGTATTTAAGTGCCTACACATTAGGTTAATTCTAACATTTATTTAGTATAAATTAGGATGTAAATAGATTAATTCATAGTTTTAATCTAATTACATAATCCATACATTGCATTCATATCTTAAGTGCATTTAGAATTAGCTTAGAATAGCATTCATCTAATTAGATAACCAATTAGGTATATTGTTTTATTAAAATAGAAGTTGAGGGTCTATACATAAATAACCCTAATATTTTAATAATATTTTCTTTATTCGTTTCTTTCAGAACGGCTGGCTGCCGCTCCAACGCCCGCGTGATGCAGTGAAAGCCATTCAAGGGGGAGCGGATGTGGTGGATCTGGTCGGCGGCTGATTTCAAAATTGTTCAAGACACTATAACAGGAGCACGGAAGCTGCCGGCTGCAACAGGCCTCCGCCACCGACCCACCACTGTGCAGAGAGAACCTCTCTCTTCCACTCCACACTGCCGGCCTCTACCGTGGCGGCGAGTCTCCACCACCGTGGGCGTGTGGTGTGACAGGCCACACCGCCATCCGGAGCTCGCCCGCATTACCGTGAGCACCTTAGCGTGCAACTCCCTCGCCATCATCGCCGACCACCATCACCAACCTACTGATCAGCCACCCTCTCAGTAACTTAAGACGTCTGGGAAATTTCCCAGACGTCTGAAGTTACCGCTCACTTCACCGCACACGCCTGAAGTCACCTGCAGACCCCTTCCCGCACCTGCAGAACCTTCAGCGCACCCACGTCCGTCAACCTTCAGCTCAAACACGCACAACCGCCTGCAGTCCACGCCGTTCACCACTGCGCCTGCAGAACCGCCAGCAACCGACCTCTGCAGACCCTCTGCCCACGCCAGCTTCCACCGCACACGCCAGCGCCCGCCTGCAGACCACCACAGCCACGCCTCCGCGCGCCAGCGCCCTCCGCAGACCCTCCGCGCGCCCACGCAAAACCGCCTGCAGAACCGCCAGCAACCGACCTCTGCAGCTTCCACCGCACACGCCAGCGCCCGCCTGCAGACCACCGCAGCCACGCCTCCCCGCGCCAGCGCCCTCCGCAGACCCTCCGCGCGCCCACGCACAACCGCCTGCAGAACCGCCAGCAACCGACCTCTGCAGACCACCGCACACGCCAGCGCTTGCCTGCAGACCACCGCAGCCACGCCTCCGCGCGCCAGCGCCCTCCGTAGACCCTCCGCGCGCCCACGCACAACCGCCTGCAGCACCTCCGCCGGAGCTCGTCCGGCCACCTCCGGCCGCCGCGCGACTCGCCGTCACCACCGATTCGAAGCCCTTGATCCAAGGGACCTCCGCCGAGCTTCCCGCGCCCAGCCATCGGCTCCTCGTCGCGCAAGACAACGGGGAACAATTCCCCTGTTTTGCTACAGTAAAACGTTGATTAAAATTTACATTTTCTGCCATTGCCAGATTTTATTCATATTCTATTCACTCTGCATTGCGGAAAATATCCTGTAGTTTCTCATAATTGCCATTTCAGCATTATTTCTTGCTTAAACCTTAATCTAAAGGCAATCTTGGCTTGGTTCTTGTCCAAATTGACTCCGAACAAACATTTTTAAGTGGCGCGAATTTTAATACGTTATTGTCTCCCTGTGGAAATGACCCGCTCCTCTGCGAGTGGTTATTTCTTATTAAAAATTGATTAGTCGATTTTTCCACCACATTAAACTACAAACGACTTAAAAGTGAAAGATCGACCGGTCAAAGCACATTGTTAGAAATACTTTTGAGCCCAACTAGTGGGTTTGGCTTTTCAATTCCAGACTTAAATTATTTCTAGGAAAGCTCAAGTCTCACTGGGATGGGCCATACGTTGTTATCAATACATTCCCTCATGGAGCTGTAGAAATTCAGAACCATACTTCCGATGTGAGCTTTAAGGTAAATGGCTAGCGACTTAAACCTTATATTACTCTTTTAGATGGCTAGGTTTTGGATGCACTTCGGCTTGAGGAGCCTTAACTCCTCCCACTCTCCTCAGGTGATATTATTCTATGTCTCCATTTTCCTAATGAGGACATTGCCAATCTTAGGCATGGGGGGGTATAACCTGAGAATGTTTATAGCATTTATAAATATTTGCATTCATTTAGGATAATTTAAAAAAAAAAAATCTTTTATTTTCTTGAGCTGAATTGGTTAGTCCTTAGCAAAACATCTTTGTCATGGAGGTGTCATTAAAGATTTTCCTTCTTTAATTGTTTCTTAAGTTTAGAATCCAGTACATTTACTTTACTTACATGTAGACTGGGTAATGGATCCTTGAAGAAAACCAATAAGCATTTTTAGTCTACTAACCCTTGGATAGTTAATAGGGATTTAGGCATACTATCTTCTAGTAAATCCACCTCATATTTGTGAGAATAAAGTAGAGAGATTATTGGTGCGCTAAGTTTAGTTCAAGAACTCTTAAGTTTTGGACAATTAGATGATGATACCTCAGAGTTAGGCATAGCTTTTTCTCTCTGTTCCTATGTGCATTGTGTGACTTCCTGAGAGTCACCAAATAAGGCAGATACACAGAGATTGAGTCTTAATAAAGCTATGACGATGGTGGATGGTTACGACTGTCCTTCATAGAGTCCTCGGTTGAAGGAGGGTAATAGTGTCAAAGGTCAGAAATATGCTTATCCTATCCATTCCTTCCAAGTGTCGAGAGTAGGCACTTCCACCAAATAAGCCACACAATATCCTCTTGACCATCATCATCCCTAATAATGCCTCATAAATAAAAGTTTGCATCATGTTATGTTGATTTATAAAGAAAAAAAAAGAAGAAAAAAGAGAGAGAAAAGAAAAAGAAAAGAGTCCAAGTTTATAGTTTTATCATCGTGACAATGTTTTTGAGGCAATAAAAACACCCATCGTGATCCACCAAATATGACCCATACCTACCTTTCAGTATTTCTGATTGCCCGAATACTGGTTGAGGACTCGAACTTAGTTTTAGAGTTATTAGGACTTTAGTTGAAGTGTTAATGCCATGTGAGGCCACCAAACAGTGAATACATTTACCAAATCTATTAAGATTCATGATCTCGGAAAGAAAACAAAGAAAACAGTGAGCACAACGAAACATCAAGAGAGCATAGTTGTTTAGCTTCTCTTTGGGTTGACTCATTTGATAGTTTGGACTGTTAGAGTCTATAGTACTAGACTATAGGTAGCACCAGATGAGTGTGAGCCACCAAGTATAAATCCATTTGATTTTGTCTCTCCTACCTAAGCCAAAAAAAAAAAGCTGGGGTCAAACTATAGATTATCTTCTGCTTTATCCTTGAGGGAAGTAGTTGCCTATCTCGATAGAATTTTATTAAGGGTTAAGTGCGAACTTCAAATGTAGGTTGGCTTTTCACTTGAATCCATTACCTAGGCTATTATTATTATTACTTCACATTTGTCTGGATGTCTAAATTTGTGGAATAAAGAAAGAAGAATTCTCTTGGTTACTTTCATTATTTTCGCTTTTGCTCGGGACTAGCAAAACTTAGGTATGGGGGCATTTGATAAGTCCAATTTATTGGACATTTATTTGGCTTAAGTACATATGGAATACATTTCCTTATAGTTTAATGACCTAAGCAAGAAGTAATTAACCTTAGCTTATGAATATTTTTGTATCTACTTTGTATTCTAATACATACATTCTTATTTGTTATGTACATGCAGAAAATAAAAGTGTAATAGGTGGCTGGACATAATTAGTATTTGAAGAAGGACATGGCCATAATTGTCCACCTCCCAACGCTGTTCCCTCCGCCGGCATTCAAATCCAGCAGTTGCGCATGCGACGGGCGAGGCAGAGGTTGTGGATCTGGAGAGGGATAAGAGCTACGGGACTTCCTTGGATGGGGGGATCTCCAACCGCACCACTGTGGACCCTACGCACATAATGAAGGAGAGCCTACATTGTGGCCCTCTCACCCCTCTCATCGTAGCCAGACCGCGCGTGAGGCAACCACTCCTCATACAGCAACACCACCGTGCGCACTCTTCCAGCGTGTGCGTGCATCCTTTCACCGCAACCTGTGCGTGTGCTCCCTCAAGGCCAGTGCTCCTCTCCAAGTGTTGCAGCAATAGAGCAGCCTAGCGTCGGCTCAACCTTCACTGCAACCAGCACTCACGCCGCGCACCCCCTCACATGCTCGCAGTAGCACAATCTCCTCTCCGTGCATCTCCAGCCCCTGCGGGACCTTCCTGTTCAACCACGCTAGGTGTGCAAGACAACCACAAGCAGATGCCCATGTGCCACGGCCTCTCCATCTTCTTCCTCTGCTTCCTTCAACCCACCTGCAAACAACCAAAAAAACCCACCACAGCACCTCCACTCACAGCCAACCCTCGCCGGCCATGCTCACACGCAACCACGCCCGCGCGTAGCAGCGCCCGTGAGCAGCCACACCCTTATGCACACATAGCAACCACCCGAGGTGGCTGCAGTCCCTGCCGCTCCTCTCCACCGCCACCTGCTGTCCAGTTGGCTGCCACCGGCCATCTCCCGCCTCACCATCATCGTCTACGAGATCCTCTCCTCCGGTGGAACTCCTCCTCTCGAGCAAACTGCCGGCGACGCCTCCTCCAACATGCAGCGAAGAGAGGGGAAGTTTCCCATGTTTTTGAGGGAATTAAAATTAACATTTCTTTCCATTTGCAATTTAATATTTGGATTATTTTATTCAGGTGAAATTGCATGGGTGCACTTACAATTTCGTGAATTGGCTTAACTCATGTTATATGCATCATTTAACATTGAAATTTAATTCAAATTTGCTTGCAATTCGAAATTACATGATATGCCACTACACATGCATCATCTACATACTTTTGGGAGCTTGATTTCTGACGTAAAATTTACATAAATAGTCCATAACTTCTCATGAAATTGCAAGTTCCATTTAGAGTAGCATATTCATTGAATTGATTTCGCGAAGGTGTCTACGAACATTATGACTCTCTACTTGTGAATTTATTGGATCTATTCCTCCTTGTGGATACGACATCCTTTTTGTGGTTTAAATTGATATCTATTTTAATCTTTGATTAAGAGATTTCCACCACAAAAATTACAACGACATATCATTCTATTATCTTCTTAATCAAACAAAATTCTCTCCACCAGTTCACAATTCTGAATCAACCTTAGAAAATCATGAAGCTGGTCCAACAAGCCTAGATTTCCTCGACAGTTGTGATGATGAGATTGAGTCAGAACCTCTCGAGAATGTAAATTTCACTCCTTATTCTGATAAGGTGATTCTCGAGAATGATTCTAAAATCCTTATAAAGCCTAGCCTAGATTCTAGTAACCCAGCACCTACATTTGACCTAGAATCTAAATTCGAGCCTACTTGGGATGATAAAGAGGCCCAATGTGATGAGAATCAGATTTTGAATCTAGATTATGATTGTGGGCCTATATTTGATTATTACAACTCTCCAACTGCCTCAGAGATACAGATTAATTTCTCAAAAGTCAACCCAATTTATGATAAAGAAATTAAGGGTTGGAAGAGTTGGGATTCGATTGGGTCTATCCTAGGAACCAAGAACGTGAGCCTATGCCTAATAAGGAGGTTCAGAAACTGATCTTCGCAAATTCTCTGATAATTTCAAATCTTACTCTGATTTCAGAGAACCTTTGTTTCCTGATGATTATGAACCAGTTTACAACTTCAGCATCCATGACCCGTTCTTTGACTCTGACTTTAAGGTCCCTGATCCCGAGATTAGTGATTCAAAATCAAGTTCCATTGAGATGGAATCATTCTTTTATGATCTATAGGAATCAGAAACAGTAATCTAGAATTCAAATCTTTTATTTACTCAGATTTCCATGATCCTATAAGTACTCTCCAGGCATTTACATTTGATTTTGATGAGCATCATGAGGACCCTATAGATGAACCTACTTTTGAATCTTTTCTAGAGGAACCCTCATGTTGAATGCTCTGAATCAGTGTTTTAAAAGTAATGTACTGTATTATAGGTGATAAATCGCGTAGAACACTTAAAATTTATAACTCAAAAAAGTCTGAGGTCGAACGTAGGGAGAAATATGGCAATTTATCTCAAGATCAAAATTATAAGAAAGAATATGGCAATGTAATAGCAATTTCAAGCACAAATGATATAAATATAGATTCAAGAGTCAATGTGGCAAAAAGATTAAGGTAAAAATGGTAATTTGAATCACCAAATTACCCTATTACAATTCTACTTAAATAATGCAATAGTATCAATCAACCAAATGCTACTTCAACTTAAGTGCTACAGTATCTCAGAACCAGCACACAGAGGCAAAGGCCTCTCTTTCTCAAGCCTCAGGGAGAGGCACAGTAGAGCACAACACCAACACCAATAGAGGAGAAAGCCCCTTTAGAAATTCGCTAAGTGTCGAGAGATAGACAGCAAAGCAAAACCCCCTCCCTCTCTCTCTCTTTCCCTTTCTTTCCTTCTTTTCTTTCTCTCAAAGACCCAGGGTTAATTAGGTAATCTCGTAGGCACAGTAACCAGATCTAGGTGCAGGGCTGCGTGTGTGAGGTCGCAGCCAAGCAGTGAGGTGGATCGATCGGGTTAGGTGATCGGGTGTGGGGCCTCACCCCCAATGTGTCAAGGTGATAAATCTTCGGCATAAAAACAACTTATGTGCTGTAGGAAGCACTACGATTCATGATGTGGGACTATCTTCCCATGCTTCCTCGCACAGCAGCTACCACAGATGTTATCTCCAATTGAAGGTGAAGGCGAGGTGGTTAGCATCACTTGACCACCCGGTTGGCTTCCTAGGACTGAGTCACGTGACCTGGAGAGGGAATTGAAGATGAACGCAGTCGGAGATCTGCAAGTGTAGATGGAGATGATGGTGTCGGCAACGGAGCTCTAGCGTGGGACCTGAGATAAGAAAACACAGCCTGATGGCCCAATCAGATTTGCCCAGGAGGATCGTCGCCCTTCGACGAACGTAATGAGGGGGTTGGCATGGTGTAAGAGTGTGCATGTGAGTGTAGTGACGTCGAAGAGTGAGTGCGTAGGTGGTTGTGTTCGGGGGGAGGTTATAGTGAGTGAAAGCTAAAATTGAGTGAGGGCTTTTATAGAGCGAGCTGCGACGGAGCTAGTGGAGGTGGTGGACACGGTTATCGTGTGGTCGAGTGGTGGGAAGGCTTCGTCCTAGCATCGTCGGAGTGGAGGAAGATGATGGTGCTGAGGGGAAAATGGTGATCGTGTGGGTGTCGTAAGTGCGGGAAAGAGAAGTAGGGAGAAGGAGAAGTGATCTGAGTAGGTAGCGGATGACAAAGTGGAGAAGCAACGATGGGTCTGGTGTAGCCGGTGCCAGAGACGAAGGGATCTCCGGTGGGAGAGAATCGATGACGACAAATGGGATTGGGGCATCCGTTGGTATGGCATGACCGGAAGAGGGACAGGAAGAAGAGTTTGCCGCTGCTATTGCGAGCGATGATGAGAGTGGTCGAAGGGAGTCACCGAACGTCTTGGACCATTGTGGCCAGAGAGGAGGGAGGAATGAGGGGGTTGTCCAGCCAAAAATGAGCATAAGGAGATCAGTGTGCAACATGGGTCTTTATATAGGCCTTAGATGGAGGTTTGAAGCTTGGAAACCTAGTTTTCAAGCTTGGTAAGTTTTCCAGAGTAGGACACCCACATGTCTCATGCGCTTGCATGAGAGATTGGGAAAGAATTGGAGATATGGACATTACTCAATAGGAAAGAGATTACCTGATGAATCTTCCTTTTAATTTTAAGAGGGATTCGTCAAGTAATCACTGAGTTCTTGCCTAAAGAAGCTTGCCAAAGTAGGATTCCTCCAAGACAATGGTCGAGGGACCTCTTTGCAAATAGTGATGACAAAGATACGGGGTATTTGCAAGGAATTTCAAAAGCTGAGGGGTTGTGCGAGAGAGAAAGAGTCAGATTGGACCAAATTGCAAACTAGGTCAAGACAATCTCTGATTGTGTCCAAATTTTGATACAAATCTAATTTGGACCTAAGGAATTCAATGGTGAAGTTGGATTTTAGTTTTGACCTAGTTTGATAGGGCAATTTATGCAAAAACCTAAATTAGGGTAATAGTCTGTCTGAGACTCTATTTCAGGTCAAAATGGGTTCATCTGGTTGAATCAAAGATGCCAAACCCTAGATAATATTTTTATATCATTTTTAGAGGGTTTAGATGAATTTTATCTTGACCAGAACCTCAGTCAGTTAAGCAAGTCTATTTTTAGGGTTTCAGATGCTTATTAATTCTTGAAATGCGTGAAACCTATTTCTGTCTGCATGAACCTACTTATTAAGCATTAATGACTAAATGACCTTTAATAAACTCCTGGCATACCCTGTGGTTATTCTGTATTTGTGATAAGATGGTAAAATTGCAGAAATAACCCTATTTTCATCTTTTCTTCTCAAAACAACTCACCCTGCTCAAGAGACCTTCTGACTGATATGTAGGAGCTTTTATTGACTTTATAAGACCAAATTAAGCTAGTTATGGCTCATGATGGTGGTCCCATCACCTCAAGACACACAGATCTCATAGAAGCCACATCTTTTGATCCACACATAGAGCCTTGAAAAACCCGATCGCAACCTCGACCCATAACCGGAATCAACTTCTACTCTGATTCACCTCTCTCTAATCCGGTTGCATATGATTCTCCTCCATCCTTTAATCAGGTTTCAAACACTTATCAGACCAATAACCACTCCTTATCCTTTTCTGATCCTATCAGTAGGGTTCCTACATCCTCTACAATTCCATTTTCTTTTGAGGATCCCTACTTTGTCCAGGCCGAATCAACTCAGCCAAACCCCAAATTCTCACTTCCATATCTATTTGAACTTCAAAGTATCTGGTGGGCTCTGTATCTTTTGGTTGACATCCATCAACCCACCAGACTGATTGAGTTTAGGCTGCATCATCAACCTGTAAATCTGAATAAGCACCTAGTTGGACTAACCAGGCTATTGATCAAGGTGCTTGCTTTATAAAATTCATCTGATTTGACTACCCCTTCTCCTTGACCACCTTCTACTCAGCTAAAGGTAATGAATTTAGTGCTTAACAGGAGGCAACCTATCATTCCAAAAACCTAAGACCCTTCTGATCGTCTTTTGAGCTACACTCCTATTGCACTTTTGAGTTCAACTTTAGAATAACCGATTCCACCTTTTATACTTGTATCAAAGCTTGAAATCATCTGCAATAGTCATCCTGACCCATTCACCTACCCTTGGATCCTGTTCTATTCCTTGAACCAAGTTGATTTCTTACCTCCCGATTTACAATGAGGACATTGCAAAACATAGGCATTGGGGGGTGTTAAAGTACAGACATATGGAAATTCAATTCTTTGAGGGGCTCTCACAAAAAATAATACATATTCAAAATTTGGTAAAAAAATAAAAAATTGAAAAAGAACAAAAAAAAATGGAAAGGGCAAGAAAATTTTGAGAATTGATTGCATAACATTCATGAGAAGAAAAAGAAGAGAATGCAAATATCAAAAAGGAGCAACATTCAAGAACAAAATTGATAGCCATTAGCACTTGATTATGAAGATTACTTAAGTTCTAGACCTAATGAAAAAGGAAAGAAAAATTAAGCCATGAAATGACAAAGAGACAAAGAGATTAGTATGAGTGCTGATCTTAGGCCTCTTGGGATTATGTTAGGGCTTAAACATTCAAGTATTTGTTAAGATCCAGATTAATCCTCAAGAGGTTGAGGAAAATGCAAAGCTGATGTATTAGGATTAAGGCTTAGGGATTATTCGGCCCTGTTCCCTATCCTTTCGTTTGCGGGACTTGGTAACCTAAGCACCCAAAATCATACACTTAGTCTAGTTCAGTGTCCTTAATAAAGAAAGATCTACCAAAAGTGTTCTGTTCTAAAAAATCATCTTGAAAATCAAGCTTAGGAGTGGCTCGACAACACAAGTTGATTGGACGAGTTCCTGGTGTGGAGAGGTGGGAAAATTCCACTCAAAGATGCGTAATAACATATTGTCTCCTCGGTGCTTGTATCCTAGAATATTTAAATATGCTATCGGGGGCATGTAAGCACCTTGTGATAGTTCAGGTGCCATGGGTGGAATTATCCCGAAATGTTGATTGACAGGGCCTGAATTTAGCTACAAAATGCCATGGGCAGTGATGGAGGCATGCTTCACGAATTAAAATTTGGGGTTTGGGAGGACCCATCGTCGTAGCTCGCAAAATGCATCTATCAAATAAAATTTATAATCGAAACTCAAAAAGTGAGTCCCGAGTCAAACACGAGGAGGAGAATGTTTGGTTTTGAAAATCCGTGTCTCTTTTATTTGTTTTTGGTCATTTTTTATCTTTTCAAATTTTTTTTGTATTTTTAGGAAGCAAGAGATCAGGTCGATGACTTCTAGCTAATCTACTTACAATAATATAAGAGAAAGACAGACAAACAATCATCTATTTATAAATGAATGTTTGTTACACTACGAAAACGTAAAAAGATAGAATGAGGTGAGATAAATCCCCCTCGACAGTCGCTTAGAGGATGACTCGCTCTGACGTCACCTGGAGGAAGGTGGTGAGGAGCGAGACGAAGGAGGACAGAGCTGGAGGATAGAGGATGAGGCAAGATGGCATCGCGGCGAGGATCTTCTTCCCGAAGGGAGATGAGATGATAGCCATGGGATGCTCCACGAATGGGGATGAGGGGAGGGAAAATTATTTGATTTTCTACCCTAGAGGAGCATCTCGGGCTTGGGACAAGCTCTTTCTTGAGCGTTGGAGGTGGTGAGAGGAAGAAAGGAAGAGATGAAGAAAAATGGGAGGGGTAGGGGTCCTTTTATGGTGGAGGAAAGAATCAAATTAGTATATAGGACATTTAGTGATGATCATAAACATCGCTGAAGATCCCGCTCATGCACCCCTACTGCCGCATCACTGGCATGCGCTGTACGTGCCCTTGTCACGTACGCAAGCGTGATATGCACCACTGTGCTTGTGCGTGCGTGCCTGATCACGTTTTTGCACGGCTTGTTAATTTAGGGTTTTAAGTCGTTGCAACGGACAAAAATTGATTTGCTTTTAAATTTATATTCCTAGATAAGGGAGTATCTAGGGTCGTCCAAGGAGGCCAAATGTTTGCAAAATTAAAGTCCTTGCTAAAAGATGGAACTCAACTTTCTTTTTGATGTTTTATTTATATGATTTTTTTTTGGTTTTGAAATTACGAGAATAAGGCGAGTTTGTTGATAGCAAGAAAATTCTCTATACTAACCCACTACACTGCTATTATAGTGACAAGTAGAACCTCTCCCTAAGCTCACTCTAGGCACGTGGAGGCCTAGAGTAATTAGGGAGAGGGAGTGAAAATGGCTAAACAAGAATTCTACAAGACTATGCAACAACAAGATTAAAGAAGGCAACTTTGATTAAAAGAGAGAGTGTTTTACAAAAAACCCTAGTAGATGAATGCTTCTACTACTAGATAATTACAACAAGGAAAATAAAACACAAATCTTCCTAAATTTTTGGTGAAGAGGGGAGCTCCTTGCTCCAAGCTTAGTGGCTCCTAGGCTTGAAAAGGGCTCCTCCTTCTCCTTCCTTGAAAATGATGTCCTCCAAGGTGGTAGCTACCACCTTTAATTCTCCTCCTCCAAGGGTGGATGTCCACCCTAGGTTCTTCTCCTTTGCCTGGCCATCCTCCTTGAAGTGGAAAGCTACTCCTCCTTGGCGTGGCCCAAGTTGAAGAGAGTGGGGAGAAGAAGGAACCAAAGGGGCTGGTGATGTGCCCCTTTAATCTTCTTCTTTACTCCATCTTCTTGGCCGTAGGTAAAGGTGGATGTGGGTGGAAGTAAACACTAATGGAGGATGCTCTAAAATGGCGGTAGGTGGTGGGTTTATATAGACTAGGAAGGGGGCTAAGGTGACTCTTGAAATGGAGGGCTAAGATAGAAGATGGAGGTGGTTGGGGATCCTATGGCTAAGGGTAATTGGCGCCAACCCAAGGGGTGTTAAGGGGGTGGTTATGGTGGTGCTGGTGGCTTTTGGTGGTGGAGAGACACCACCATTTCGGCGCCAAACTAGGGTCTTCTAGAAGGGGGTTAGGTGGATGGTGGAGATGGATTTAAGGAGAGGTGTATGGTGGAGATGAAGGGAATTTTGGAGGGAAAGTTGGCGCCAAAAGGGAAGGATTCTAGAAGGTTTTTTTGGAGGAAAAATAGGTGGCTTTTGGTAGTGGTGATGGGGTGAAGGGGTGTGATGGTGGTGGCGCCAACTTGGAGTAGGATAGCTACCTTAGGTGAGCTTAGTTGATGGAGCTAGCTAGGGTTGAGTTGAAGGTGGTGGATGGCCAAGGAGTTGGATGCTAGCAAAGCTAAGCTAAGATAAGCTAGCTTAGCTTGCTATGGAGTAGAGGAGTAGGTAATGTGACCTAAGGTTTGAAGAGAGGAGCTAAGGAGGAGAAGTCTGGAGCTTGAACTGGAGTTGGCAGCTGCTGAAGAGGCTGGCATGGAGCTACTCTAGCTGGCTTAGCTTGCTACTTATTTGTTAGCTGCTAAGCCAAGGTAAAGTGAGCTAGCTTCTACCATAATGAGCTGAGGTGAGCTGGGTCGGGTGCTCTCGGGGAGGATCAAGCTGGTTGAGGAAGCTAAGGTAGCTTAGCTCAACTGAGTTGAGATAAGCTGAGTCCCCAGGAGCTAAACTTGAGCTTCCTGAGCTGGAATGAAGTCATCTTCAGCTGGCTGGAGTTGAGTGGAGCTGGATGTAGCTGAACCTAAGCTGGGGTGAACTCCAGTCAACCCAGCTGAGCTAGCTAGAGCTCCATGTGGACTAATGGGAGCTGAGATGAGCTAGACTCAGCTAAGTTGAGCTGGATCTGAGCTGACCTGAGCTAGGGTGAGCTAAGATGAGCTCTCTTGAGCTGCCATTCAGCTGAGATGAGCTAAATGGAGCTAGGATGAGCTAACCCTAATTCAGGTGAGCTGAATTCCAACTATGGTGTGTTGGATCAAGTTGAGTTTCAGCTGGTGAGAGCTTCTCCTTCACCAGTTGCCTTCCTGAGTGCTAGGGTACTAGGGATCTGGCAATCTGTTTATCCCTAGCACTGACAAAAACACATTAAAAATATAATAAAAAATGCAATGCATGCCTAACCTAATTTATGCCTAAATGCAGCCCAAAAACCCATTTGCAAAGTAAAATCCTAAGAGCTAGGTTTGTTTTAATTCATAAGAATGATGATAAACTAGCGTTTATCAGTGCCTCTATGCTTACGTGTGCTCGCACTGCTGTACGCGTGCGATGGCATGTGCGTGCGCATGGGTGGCCTGGGTTGCTCTACATGGCGTAATCTAGGTCGTCCATCTTTTTTCCTTTGTAAGGGATGCTATAGAGGTTGGATTGAGTCAATATTTTCGCTGTTGGGCTGCGATCGTAGATTAGAATCCACCAGTGTGGTCGGATTTGTCGTTTGACACTCTAGATTGTGTCACATAGACCCTTGGCTGTTGATCTTCCTTGGATTGCATATGGTGCTACGGGACTACGATTGAGGTGATTTCGGAGGCGTTGGATTTCGATCGTTGTCTTGATCAGATCTGTACGGTTGGATCATCAATGTGAGGCTCAAAAATAAATATCCTTCTCTCTTGAGCATAAAAAGGACATAATTAACCTAAATTACATACAACTACTCTAACTGCAGAATGATGCATGCTATGCAATATTTATTACATGAAATGCAAATCTAAGCCTAGGAATATGCATGATAGGTATTTTACCCTCAATAATTGTGTCTACATCATACCTCCATACCTATCTTTTGTTAGTCCCTAGCAAAATTAAAAACAGAATTAGGATTTGATCGCTTAGGCCTAAGTCGTTTATTAACAATAGAAAATTTCAACTAAGGTCCTAAACAACAAAAACTCAACAGTACCCGGGTGTCTACCAGAATGCAGACCGGCCATGTCCTCGCCTTATTTGTAAAGGGAAGATACATTTTTTTTGTTTTTCTTCTTTTCTAATTTTTTTGTACTTTTGGAGTTTGAGAGTTCCGGGATAACTCTTTATGGCTACCCGACCTGCGCAAGACTCAAAAAGGACTCTAAGTGCTAAGCATCTAGTGAAAAGTGTGAAAGACTTACTACGCGGCTGTTAAAACGGACTTCAGATTTTTACGACCCTAGGTGACCTTGCCTAGAGGTTTATCTTTTCAAACGATAGCTTTCTCCCTACTTTTATTGATAGGGTAAACACAAGGGTGAACCCAGTGTATATCCCCCCGGTTTATTCTATATCCCCGCTTCTTTCCTAAGTGTTTTGGGAATTATTATGCATTTTTGTGAGCTGGGCTCTGGACAACCGGCCAATGGGCTGTTACCCACAACAACTTACCAGCCATACATGTGCGATGAAGTGTGGTTTTGTTTATTTATTTATTTTTATTATTTTCTCCTTTTTCTATTTTTTTTCTCTTTTTTTCTTTTAAGTAAGTGGCTTCCCTGATCAAAGATTTACCTAAAGGTAGTGCGACGAAAATGGTCTTGTGGCTGGGCTTTGGACAACTGCCGATGTGCTGTTACCACCGACAACTTGCCAGCCATACCACCCTATATAATTCATTAGCTATCCAATTTCTGAAGAAAACGTCGAAAAGTGAGTCAGTGCAAAAAGTGTGTAGATGCTTAGGCTTAAAGTCCCCTTAAATCATAGGGCGGGTTGATAAGTCGTATACTTATCTCCCTAATTTATTGACCAATTTAAAGTAGAGTTACTTGGCAAGGACTCGAGGCTAAGTCCACATTCAAGTGGACATCCGGGCTAATTAAGCTCGACGACCTGAAGAGTCTAAGTGTTTAGGTCCTCTTGTATCATTTCCTAAAGTTAATAACTTCTAAATACCTAAGTTCCATTCTCCTAATTCTTTTTTTTTTATCTTTTTGAATTTTCATTTTTTTTAAAAGAAACTAAAAGAAATTCTACTGAGTTAACAAAATGATTTCAGGATAAAGTTTCCACCCCCCATGCCTAAATGTTGCAATGTCCTCATTGTAAAGACAAAGACATGAAAAGGGTAGAGTAAAAAAAATATCACCTGAACATCGTGACAACCTAGTCAGCTCCGTAGAGAACTTGAAATATAAACACGTGCTAAATTTAATGCCTTCAGCTAGGCATAATATACACATAAAGAAGAAATTAAGAATTCATAAGTGCAGGTTAGAATCAAAATCAAAATATTGATCCTCAAACCCACCAACAGAAGATGTCCATAGATGTGGACCAAGTTATGGTGTAGACCCATGCCCCAAGGTCAAGTAATTCTAAGGTTCTGGATGAAAAATCACCTAGAACCTAAGATTATTATGTTTGCGGGGCTAGGCCTAAGGTTTTATGGTGTACAACCCAAGACCAAAGTGTTGGAGAATGGGTAAAGATGGTTCAATAGGTTCTGATGTTCTCTTAATGTTCAGCTCAGAAAAATAATAAGTTATTTCGAGCTTGGGTTGCACGTTGAAGATATCACAAGGGTCCTGGTAGAAATTAGGTGTCTTCAGGTCAATAGGTACCCTTAGATCCAAAATCGTAGTTCCCTTAGAATTAACTTCCCAAATTTTCATTTCCACATTTCTATCCTCCAACACCAAGTGTTCGGGTTCCGAGACCTCTAGCCTATCATTCACCCCATATGATTTACCCAAGTCCAGAAATCGTGGCTAAATCAGAATTGACTTGGGTGCAATGATTTCCAAATCAAAATCAATCCCTTCAGGGTATGTTTGAGGAATGGGGCTATTAATTGAATCTTCTAGTAAATGAGGATTTGAATCCTCCAAGTTAGCCCCAACCAAATCCAAATCTTCAATAATTGGGCTATCAAATAGTTTGTCATGCTCCTCGAGCCCTATTGTGTCACTAAAATCCTCTTCCTTAAGTTCAAGTGAGACTTCACCAAAAGATTCTTCACCCTCAGAGTCAAAGAATTCATGATCCTCATTTATATATGTCTCAAAATCATATATCATTTCATGATCCAAGGAAACATATTTTTGTTCATTTCCCGACTTGGGGATCTCAGGTGAATCAATCGGTTCATCCTCAAAGGGTTGCTCTAGACCAATCTGGTCATCTCCAATCTCCGAATATGTATCCCCCCCAGATAGGCACCTGAGCGGGTTCAGACATTGGCTCTCCTGAAGAGGGTTCATCCTAGGAGTCATCCCAAGATTGGGCTAAGACAACCACGAATTTCATCCTCAACCTCGATAATTTCCCAAGAAGAAACTCACCCAGGTCCCTATCCCCAACACTTTGGAGCAAATCTAATAGAGAACTATTAAGTTCATCCATCATTTTGATCATAGGCTCCAGTGCTTTAGTGCATGGTGTTGGTTGAGCTTCTAAAGATTGTATAGTGTTCCTTAAATTAGCCAACACCCTATCCTAAATCCGATTCACCTGAACCGACTGGTTCGATTCAGGTTTGGGTTTAATCGAGGTTCTCGAGTCCCTCCCTGAAAGTAGGTCATTCTAGGTTGTTCAAAGGATGGTGGCGACCTATATTCAGTGGAATACTAGGGAGGGTAGGTGTTATAATCATTATATCCTTCCTGATTGTTGATCGAGTTGGTTTAGTCATCAAAGGATGGAGATCTATAATCATTGTAGCTCTGGGAAGGATAGTAATCATAGTCTTGTTCAGGGTTAGACCATGGACACTGAGGTTTGGATTCGTATCCCCAATCAAAGTTATCCCAGCTAGTGCATGGGTAATTACAAGTCAAGTCGAGATAGTAATCATCTTGGGGATAAGTGGTGGTAGGAGGATAGGATAGGAAATGCGTGTAAAAAGTGGAAGGATACATGGTAGAATAGGAGGGCAAACAGAAGAGAGAAAGGTACCCTGGAGTACAATCAACCAAACCTGCCCTTATGTGGGTAGCTTAAAGACCTACAGACTCTCAGGACCCATCTTGAGATTATACATAATTTGGTCTACTTTTATCCAGTCAATCCAACCAGTTAGAAGGAGGGACTGGGGAGAAGGTTCTTCCTTTGGCTTACGCCTCTGATTCCTAATGTACCCCCTAGCCGTGATCATTTGATGCTACTCCCCTAGCTAGACATCAGATGAACTAGTAGAAGCAGATTAATCAAAAAGAATCTCAGTCTAAGCCCTGAAGAGTGAATCAATCTTTAAGGACAATGTCTACTCAATTTTAATTAAGCTTGGGATGATTGTGCTCTTGGAATGTGATGGGCCCTTTAGATGGGTTGTGCCCTTAATGATCAGTTAAAATGTGTGTGTGTGCATAACCAGGGTTTTCAAACAAGGTTATTTGATGATGAGTCTTTTAGGGTTTAAATTTGTTTAGTAGCTTTTAGAGTTTAATTCTTACGTTGGTTCAATCAAGGTTTAGTAGAACACTCCAAGTTTTGAAGACATGAGTGATGATATGTCCCTTTAAAAATCAAAAAAAATGTGGAGTGCATGGTTCAGCCCTAAGAATCAACCCTAGGTGGCAAGCTACTTGATGGATCAGTTTTAGATTGAGTGGTGCGGCCTAAACAGTTCAAGCAATTGGCCTATTGCACCACTTGATTAAGGCGCACAAAAAGTCTTAACCTAATCAGATTTCTACTCACTTATGTGTGTGTTAAGTTAATGTGTACTGGATCCACAAGTCAGATCTCGGTTAAGTGGTAGAATCAAAGTGGAGTGGTGTGCCTTAAGTTGAGAATTGTGGGTGTTAATGTGTGTATTTTTTAGAAAATCCCATAACAGAAGAGTTTTTTTTTCTTTTTAATATATGTGGGGGTGAGATGAGTGGAGGTGACAAACAAACAACCAGATCTATCCTAGGGTTTATAAAAAGCACCAAAGTTGATTTGGGTTTGAGTTATTAGTGTGGTGAAATGAACTAGTGGGTGGGCAAGTGGGGGGAAACTTAAAGAATTCTCTACCCACACTTTACTCCAATCTATCGCCCTCTACAACACGGACGGGTTCCTGCAACATAATAAATCGAAGAAGAAAGATAGGTTAGAGAAATATGTAAGTAATGTGGGAAAACGCGATAAAAACCAAAGAGCATTGCCTCCTCGGCAACGGCGCCAAAATGATGCAGGCGCGTCTCGCTTGTTTGAAATTGGGGTTTGGAGGACCCATCGTCATAGCTCGCAAAACATGTCTATCAGATAAAATTTATAACTGAACTCAAAAAGTGAGTCCCAGGTCGAACATGGGGAGGCGAACGTTTGGTTTTGAAAATCCGCATTTCTCTTTTATTTGTTTTTTGTTGTTTTTTTATCTTTTCTAATTTTTTTGGTAGATTTAGTAAGCAAGAGATCAGGTCGATGACTTCTTGCTAATCTATTTGCAACAATATAAGAGAGAGAGAATGAGAGAGAAACAATCATCTATTTATAAACGAATGCTTGTTACACTATGAAAGCGGAAAATCTACACTACGAAACCGTAAAAAGATAGAATGAGGTGAGAGAAATACCCCTCGATGGTCGCTCGAAGGACAACTCACTCTGACGTCGCCTAGATGAAGGTGGTGAGGAGCAAGACGAAGGACGACGGAGCCGGAGGATGGAGGATGGGGCAGGACGGCGTCACAATGAGGAACTTCTTCCCAAGGGAGGTGAGATGACGGCCACGGGATGCTCCACGAATGGGGATGAGGGGAGGGAAAACTATTTGATTTTCTACTCTAGAGGAGCATCCCGAGCTTGGGACAAGCTCTCTCTAGAGACTTGGAGGTGGTGAGAGGAAGAAAGGAAGAGATGAAGAAAAATGGGAGGGGTAGAGGTCCGTTTATAGTGGAGGAAAGAATCAAATTCGTATATAGGGCATTTAGTGACAGTCATAAATGTTACTGAAAATCCACCGCAAATGTCGCTGAAGATTCCACACTCGTACTGCTACTGCAGCACTGCTGGCGTGCACTGTACGCACCCTTATCGCGTATGCACACACGCACGCGCGCGCGATACGCTCCGCTCGTGCGCGCCTGCTCTGCTGTGCACGGCGGTGGCACGGGCATTGATGTACATACATCTGATTAACCTAAAATGTCTATTAATGCATGTTCCTAGTGTCACATTAGCATCATACATTGTAAATAGTGCATAACATGCATAATCATGCATTTAAATCAAGTCATATAAATTGTACAGTAATTGTCTCCTTTCTATGGTCAGGGACAAGGCGACTTTTTATCGGGGCCTTGGATCGAAGATCCAACCGTACAGATCTGATCAGGGTGATGATTAGAGTTCAACGACTCCAAGATCGCTCTAATCGAACATCCATAGCACCAAATAGAGACCGAGGAACCCTAAAGATCATCGGCCAAGATGGCATTAATCCGCACCTTAGACGACAAATTTAACTGCACGGATGGATTCGAATCAACGATCGCAACCTAATGGTGCAAAAATCGGCCTAATCCGACACCTGAGGCACCGTCTACAATACTCAGAAGATGGGCGGCCAAGATGGCACCACATGGCGCCATCTCAGCAGCCAACCGGCCCCAAGGACCTGCATCTGCCTTTCCTTCTTCACCCGCCCGCTCAATCTCGACCGTTGGATGCTCATCCAATGATCGTGAAACTGCACACACAAATCCTTCGCGCGACACAAAGTTGGCCATAGCCCGTTGGTCGAGCGCCTTCGCGAGGGACGCAGGTCGCACATTCGAGCCCGTGGTGGCTCAAATTGAAGAGCGGGCAAGTGGACACACGAGCGAGGGGAGCCATGCGATGAAGATCATGCAGTGATGAGCAGCCGATAGCGCCCACATGCGATCAAACTCGTAGCACTAGCACGTGATCGCACGTGGGCATGTGGCGCGAGCGAAGCTGTTTTAAGCCATCCGATCTCTTGATCGGATGGCTGTAAGCGCGTGGATGTGTGCGTGCATTGCATGACGCGGAGGCTTGGAGGCATGCGGCACTCGCACACGAAGGCCACGTTCAGGTCTTTAGTAGCGGATTTATCCTTCACTAAGGGTCCCATATTAATGATTTTCAAATTAAAATGTCCAAAATGTCCCCACTCCTTGCAACTATAAAAGGAGACCCCCTCTATACGAATTTCTCATCCCTTCCTTCTTTAAGAGAAGCTTGTCCCACACCAGGATGCTACTCAAGAGATAAAATCAAAATTTCACCCCCATTCCGGAAGTAGATCCCACAATGACGATGACATGCTGCCTCATTTCTATTCCTCCTGCTTTGACCTCCTTCTTCCTGCTCTGTTCCTCATCTTCTAGGCATTGTCCCATCCAGTTTGTCCTCCAAGTGATCGTCGAGGAGGATAATTTCTCTCTCCCATTTCTTTTTTTCCTACTTTCTAGAGTAGAATTTTCCTGCTTTCTAGTTGTAATAGTTTTCCTGCTTTCTTGTGTAATTTCTCACTTTCTTAGATGTACAAACATTTTGCAACTTCAAGTGGATGTTTTCTCTCTCTCTCTTTCTCTGATTGTTTATATTAATTCCATTGCATTGTAATTACTCCGCTCTTTAAACAAAAATAAAAAACATATAATTGCGAATTTTAATGAACGTAGCCTCCCTGAGTTCAACCCGGGATTTCTATTCCGGTATAAATTTTATTTGTTGAACACGAGTTCTTCGCTATTGAAACTACAATGACAGGTTTTCAAAACCAAATCCGATAGTGTAGTCCTCCGTCGTTCAACATTTTGGCACCATTGCCGGGGAGGCAAGGATTTTCTGATCTTTTCTCATTTCACGCACTTTACTGTCTTTTAACTTGCTTTCTCTCGTGTCTATTGTTTTGCAGATACCTCTATCAGGGAACCGTCAAGCGGTAGATCGGAGTAAAGTGTAGTTGAAGATGACTGTAAGTGCTTCCCATTCTTCCCCCTCCATAGATTTCATTTCATCACATTAAATTCAAATTCCAATTAACCCAGGTGTTTGCATAAATCCTAAGATTAGTTTGGTTGTTTGGATTTCCACTCACACTCACATTTCACCCTCGCTTAAAAAAAAAGAACAAAAAGATAATTTTGTGGGGTAATTCAACATACACACAACATACACCCACATTCAAGGCACTTAACCTAATTGATTTTCTTCTACTCAATCGGATTCTGATCTGTGGAACCGGTACACAATTCAACACATAAAAGAGTAGAAATCATTCTAGGTTAATCATTTTTGTGTGCTTAACTCAGTGTTGCAACTGTGGCCAATTATTTGAGTTGATTTGGCCGCACCACTTCAACTAAAATCAACTCAATAAGTAGCTGCCACATAGGTTCAACTCTTAGGGATTTACCAGGCACTCCACAATCTTTAAGCTTCCAAGGAAAACATCTTCACCTGTGCTTTCAAAACCTGGTGTGCCAACAAAACTTGATTGAAAATACCTAAAGTTGAATCCTAAAAGCTACTAAGCAAGATTTGAACCCTAAAATTTACCGCATCAAAAAAGTAATCTTACTTGAAATCCACTAGTTGTGCATGCATACACACATCAATCAATCATTAAGGGCACAACCCTGATAAAGGGCCCATCACATTCCAAAGCACATTCAAACCTAGCCCTAAATAAAACGGAGTAGACGTTGGCCTTAAGGATTCAACTCGTTCTTCAGAGCCCAGAATGAGATTATTTTCGATTTATCTATTTCTACTGTTCAATCTAATGTCTAGCTAGGGGAGTAGAATCAAACAATCGTAGCTGGGGGGTACACTAGGAACCGAAGGTGAAAGCCAAAGGAAGAACCTTCTCCCCAGTCCCTTCCTCTAACTAGTTGGATTGAACGGATAGAACTAGACCAAATCATTTCTTTATCTCAAGACAGGTTCTGGGGGTCTGTAGGTCTTTAGGCTAGCCCACTTAAGGACAGGTTTGATTGTTTGTATTGCAGGGCGCCTTTCTTCCTCCCATCTATCATGAATCCTTCCACATTTTATATGCATTCCAGCTCTTTCCCTCCTGTTATGGTTATCCTCAACATGACGATTATCCCAACTCGTACTTTAATCAACCATCAGATAGTTGAGATAACTTTGATTGGGGATACAGTTCCGAACCTCCGTGTTTAGGGTCTAACCCTGAACACTATGATTGTGATTTCTATCCTTCTCAGAGCCACATCGATTATAGATCTCCACTCTTTCATGGACAACCTAATACGATCTACAATCAAGGAGGATACACTTATCCTTACCCATTCCCTGAATACACTGGCTTTAGGTCATCACCACCTTTTGAACAATCTGAAATGACATATTTTTAGGAAGGGTATCATGAATCTCAATTCGTTAACTCCTTTGCACTGATCTCAAACCCGCCAAACCCTGAACCAAGTCATTTGGTTTAGGTTAACCAGGTTCAAGATAAGGTTTTGGCAAACTTGAAGAATAGTATACAATCTTTAGAAGTTCATCCCATACCTTGCACTGAAGAATTGGAGCCCCTGATTGAAATGATTGATGATCTGAACAAGTATTTGTTGGATTTGCTCCAGGATGTTAAGGATAAGAACCTAGGTGAATTTCTACTTGGGAAGTTAGCGAAATTGAGAATGAGATTTGTGGTTGCTTTAGTTCAATCATGGGATGACTCCCAGGATGAACCACCTTCAGGAGAGCTAATGTCGGAACCCGTTCAGGCACCTATTTGGGGGGACACGGGTTACGAGGTTGTCCAGATTGATTTAGAGCAACCAATTAAGGATGATCCAATTTCTTCACCTAAGATCCCTGAGCCAGGGTATGAGGAAACGTATGTCTCCATGGATCAGAAAGTAATGGATGATTTTGGGATGTACATTAATAAGGATTTTGATTTCTTTGATTCTGAGGGTGAAGATTCAATTTGCGAAGTCTCACGTGAGTTTACAGAACATGATTTTTGTAAGACGATTGGGCCTGTGGAATTGGTTAAATCATTTGATAGCCCAATAATTGAGTAAACTGATCTTATTGGGGCTCACATGACGAATTTAGGATCGCATTTTCTGAATGATTCAATTAAATGCCCCAATTGTCAGTTACACCCCATTGAGCTTACTGACGATTTTGTTTTCGAGATAATTAGACCCAAGTCAATTCTGATTTAGCCACATTTTTTAGACTTGGAAATTTCAGACGGGGTGATTAATATGCAGGAGGTCCCATAATTTGACATTCTGAATGAGGAGGATAGAAGCTAAGAAATTTTGATTTGGGTAGCAAACTCTGGAGGAAGTAGAAGATCGAGTCTAAGGGTTCCAATTAAGCTGAAACCATCAAACCAGGAGCCTTACAACAGTTGATCTGAGGATGTCCAACCCAAGCGCACATTCATTGATTATCCTTTTCATATCGAATTCTCTGTAACCTAACATTTTGGTCTTGGGTTGAATCCTCATAAATCGCAGGCCCAACCCCGATTGCATATTGATTTTAGGTTCTGGATAATTTTTATCCAGAACCTTAGATATTTTCGATCATGAGGTATGGGTCTGCACCACAATCTGGTCCACATTTGTTGACATCTGCTGGCAGGTCAGAGGTTTCATCTTTGTATTCTGATTCTGACCTGCACCTGTGAATTCTTTATTTCTCTTCTTTGTATAGTGTGCCTAGCTGGAGACACTAAATTCAACACTTATATAGTTTCTGTTTATCTCAGAACGGACTCGTCATTCACGCAATTCAGGTGCTTTCTACTCTATTCCACTCTATTTTGTCTTTTTAATACAATGAGGACATTGCATTAGATAGTCATGGGGGGTGGATATTCATCACTGAATTATTTCGACAGCTCCATAGATTTGTTTTATTTTCTTTTATTTATTTTTAAAAAAATTGAATTAGGAAGGAATACTTGGACATTAGGACTTTTTAATCTTGGGAAATATTACAATAGGATCTGAACACAAAGACCCTTCAGGTCTTTGGGCTTAATCAGCCTGGGTATCCACTAAAATGTAGTTTTGTTTTTCGAGTCATCGCCATCTTGAATTTTATTGTAATGTGATTAAATAAGTTTGGGTGATAAGTACACGACATATCAACCTGCCCTCTAATTTGAAGGAACTTTAAGTCTAAAGCATCTAAACACTATCATTTCACTGACTTGTTGTTCAGTGGTTTTAATGGAAATTGGGTAGCTAACGAACCTTCTAGGGTGATATGGCTGACAAGTTATCATGGGTAACATCCCATAGGTAGGTTGTCCAAAGCCTAGTCATTGGACCATTCTCTTCTTACTGCCTTTAGGTAAATCTTAGACCAAGGAAGCCTCCTACTTTTAAAAAAGAAAAGTCAAAAAGAAAAGAGAAAGAAAGGATAAAAGAAAGAAAGCAAAAGAAAACAAAAGAAAAAAGCCACACTTCGCCACATGAGTATGGCTGGCAAGTTATCGGTGGTAACAGCTCATCGACCGGTTGTCCAGAACCCAGCTCAAGAAATGCACTAAAAATTCCCAAAACACGTATGAAGAAATAGAGAAGTAGAATAAGCCAGGAAGATATATACTGGACTCACCCTTGTGTTGACCCCATAAAAATAAAAGCAAGGAGAAAGCTACCAGTCATAAAGATACACCTTTAGGCAGAACTCTCTTTTTAAGGTCACCTAGAGGCGTAAAAACCTGATGTCCGTTCTAATTGCCGATCAAGGAGTCTATCACATTTACAATAAGATGCTTAGAACTTAGGGTTCTTATCAAATCTTCAGTGGGCTGAATGGCTGTAGAAAGCAACTCTTTAACCCTAAACTCAAAAATCCAAAAAAAAAAAAAGAAGAGAAGAAAAAGAGAAAAAGAAAATTTTCTTTGAATAAGGTGAGGGCTTGAAGCGGTCTGCATTTTGGTAGATACTTGAGCGTTGT
Source organism: Thalassia testudinum (assembly GCA_037157565.1). Lineage (NCBI taxonomy): Eukaryota > Viridiplantae > Streptophyta > Magnoliopsida > Alismatales > Hydrocharitaceae > Thalassia > Thalassia testudinum. The sequence goes on from JAZHRO010000028.1 coordinate 3,005,869, forward strand.
TGTGTCTTTGAAAATTCAGATCCAGAGTAAAAAAATTTCTTAGTGTTCAAAATAACTTATGCCTAAGTAATCCAACCTAATTATTTTATAAATAGCATGTAGTTTTTCTAGGGACTAGCAAAAGATAAGCATGGGGGCGTGATGTGCATACATCTGATTAACCTAAAATGTTTATTAATGCATGTTCTTAGTGTTACATTAGCATCATACATTGTAAATAGTGCATAATATGCATAATCATGCATTTAGATCAAGTTGCATAAATTATGTTGTAATTGTCTCCTTTTTATGGTCAGGGATAGGGCGACCTTTTATCGAGGCCTCAGATCGAAGTTTCAACCGTACGGATTTGATCAGGGTGATGATTGGAGTTCAACAACTCCAAGATCACTCTAATCGGACATCCGTAGCACCAGATAGAGATCGAGGAACCCTAAAGATCATGGGCCAAGATGGTGTTAATCCACACCACAGATGACAAATCCGACCGCACGGATGGATTTGGATCAATGATCGCAAGCTAACGGCGTGAAAATCGATCCAATTTGATACCCGTGGCACCGTCTACAATACTCAGAAGATGGACAGCCAAGATGGCACCACGTGGTGCCATCTCAGCTGCCCAACTGGCCCCAATGACCCGCAATTGCCTTTACTTCTTCACCCGCCTGCTCGATCTTGACCATTGGATGCTCATCCAATGATCGCGAAACTACGTGCAAAAATCCTTCGCGCGACACAAAGCTACCTATAGAGCGTTGGTTGAGTGCCTTTGCGAGAGAAGTAAGTTACGCGTTCGAGCCCACGGCACCTCAAATTGAAGCGCAGGCGAGCAGGCGTACAAGCGAGGGGAGCCGTGAGATGAAGATTGTGCGGCCCTGAGCAGCCGATAGCGCCCATGTGCGATTAGATGTATAATGCTGATGCGTGATCCCACGCGAGCGCGTAGAGCGAGTGAGGTGGTTTTAAGCCATCCGATCTCTTGATCAGATGGCTGTAAGCGTGTGGACGTGCACGTGCGTTGCACGACATGGAGGCGAGGAGGCACGTAGCATGCACACACGAAGGCCACGTTCAGGCCTTTAGTGACGGATTTATCCGTCACTAAAGGTCCCATATTAATGATTTTCAAATTAAAATGTCCAAAATGACCCCAATCCTTGCAACTATAAAAGGAGAGCCCCTCCATACGAATTTCTAATCCCTTCCTTCTCTTCTCTCCCTCTCCAAAGCTCAAGAGAAGCTTGTCCCACACCAGGGATGCTCCTCGAGATAAAATCAAATTTTCACCCCTATTCTGGAAGCGGATCTCGCGACGACGACAATTGTGCTGTCTCATTCCCGTTCCTCCTGCTTCGACCTCCTTCTTCCTGCTCCGTTCCTCGTCTTCCAGGCATTGTCTCGTCTGGTTCGTCCTCCAAGCGATCATCGAGGAGGATAATTTCTCTCTCCCATTTCTTTTTTTCCTGCTTTCTAGTTGTAATAGTTTTCCTACTTTCCAGTGTACTTTCTTGCTTTCTTAGATGTACAAACATTTTGCTACTTCAAGTGGATGTTTTCACTCCCTCTGTCTCTCTCTTTCTCTGATTGTTTATATTAATTCCATTGCATTGTAATTACTCTACTCTAGAAACAAAAACAAAAAAATATAGTTGTGAATTTTTTATCGATGTAGCCTCCTTGAGTTCAACCTGGGATTTCTATTCCGGTATAAATTTTATTTGTTGTACACGAGTTCTTTGCTATTCAAACTACAACGACAGGTTTTCAAAACCAAATCCGATAGTGTAGTCCTCCGACGTTCAATAGGCATGCGCATGGGTGGCCTTGGTTGAAACACGTGGTGCAATCTAGGCTGTCCATCTTCTTTCCTTTGTAGGAGATGCTGAAGAGGATGGATTGAGTCGATTTTCACGCCGTTGGGCTACGATCATCGACTTGAATCCATCCATGCGATCAAATTTATCGTTTGACGCTCTAGATTGTGTCACCTGGTCCCTCGGCTATTGATCTTCCTTGGATTGCATATGGTGCTATGGGACTTCGATCAATGAGATTTTGGAGGCGTTGGACTCCGATCATTATCTTGATCAGATTCGTACGGTTGAATCGTCAATCTGAGGCTTTGAAATAAATATCCATTTCTCCTGACCACAAAAAGGATCCAATTAACCTAAATTATATACAACTACTCTACATGCAGAATGATGCATGCTATGCAATATTTATAACATGAAATGAAAATCTAAGCCTAGGAACATACACGAATAGACATTTTACCCTCAATAATTATGTCTACATTAGGTGGCACTATCTTGAAGTGTTGAAAGCCAGGGTTCTGGTGGTTGCCATGGGTGATGCTATCTCGAGGCATTGAAAGCCAGGGACCCTTCGAGGATTGATGGTAGGGACAAAGAATCTGATACAGGCCATGTTTAGGGCCAATTCGAGGCTGGATCTAGGGAAAAGTAAAAAGAAAAGAGAGAAAACTCTCCAATGAAAATCCTTCTGTCTCTCTCTCTTACAAAAAAATGCACTGGCAAACTAAACCTAGACCTGTTATGTTTAGGCACGGGTGCTTTAACTACTGGGTTCAACGAACCTCTGGGTATTCTTTGTAGGCCTTAGAAATCTATATTGTCAACTTTGACAAAAAGATATCTATATTGTAAACTTCGACAAATGTGATAGTCTTGAATGTCTTGTCGCATCTGACGGAGAGGCAACACTCTGGCATAGACGATTAGGTCATGTTCACATAACATTAGCCGACTTGTGAAACATGAACTTGTCAAAGGTCTACCAGAGATTAACTTCAAGAAAAGCAAAGTCTGTGATTCTTGTCAAGTTGGTAAACAAACCAAAAATCCTTTCAAACCAAAAAGGATGGTTAACACCTCTTGACCCCAGGAGCTACTTCACTTAGACTTATTGGGACTAGCCAAATCCGAAAGCCTAACCAAGTGCAGATATTGTTTAGTCAAAATCGATGATTTCTCTAGAATTACCTGGGTATCTTTCTTAAGAAGAAAAGATTTGACTATTGATGTTTTTAGCAAGCTTATAAGAAGACTACATAATGAAAAAGGATCTGAAGTAATTACGATTAGAAGTGATCACAGAGGAGAATTTAAGAATGAATCCTTCTCTAATTTCTATGATCAATATGGGATAAAACACAAGTTTGCTTTCCCTAGAGTTGCACCTCAGAATGGTGTAGTTGAAAGGAAAAATAGGTCCCAGCAAGAATGTGCCTACACAATGCTATGCGAGTCAAAGCTGCCTCGATATTTTTGGCCAGAGGTTGTAAACACTGCTTGCTACATCCAAAATAGATCCCTAATTAGACTAATCCTAAACAAAACACCTTTCGAACTCTATCATGGAATAACACCTAGAATTTCCTACTTCAAGATATTAGGCTGTAGATGTTTTATAATTAACAGCAAAGACAATCTTGATAAGTTTGATGCTAAGAGCTCAGAAGGAATTTTCTTAGGTTATTCAACCAGAAGTAAAGCCTATAGAGTTTTCAACAAGAAGAATTCAATTATTGAGGAGACTATGCATGTAGCATTCGATGAAACACTATCTCAACCTAAATCTTTTGAAAATGATGATGATGACCTAATAGATGACCCATCAAACATTCCAAAAGAGAACATTTCAGATGAACTACCTAAAGACATTTCATATATGAAAGATCATCCAAAAGAATTCAAACCAAATCTTCCATCAACACTTTACCTTTCATAGCCTTTGTTTCCCAATTAGAACCTAAAAATGTTAAGGAAGCCTTTTTAGACAATTGTTGGATTATTGCTATAGAAGATGAGCTGAATCAATTCAAAAGAAACCAGGTATGGGAACTTGTTTCGAAGCCTGACTCACAAACCATTATAGGAACCAAATGGGTCTTTAGGAATAAACTTAAGGAATCAGGAGAAGTAGTAAGAAATAAAGCTAGACTTATGACCCAAGGATATAATCAAGAAGGAATAGATTTTGATGAAACATATGCACCTATAGCTTGCCTAAAATCCATTATAATGTTTCTAGCCTTTGCCACCCATATGGAATTCAAACCTTTTCAGATGGATGTCGAAAGTGTCTTTCTAAATGGATTTATCAAGGAAGAAGTCCATGTTAAACATCCTCCAAGTTTTGAAGATGCTAAATGTCTAGAATACATATACAAATTAAATAAAGCATTATATGGTCTTAAACAAGCTCCACAAGCTTGGTATGTTAGACTAAAAACTTATCTAATTGAAAATGATTTCCAAATTGGTAAAATAGATCCAACTTTATTTACAAAAGGAAAAGAAAATGATCTCTTAATAATACAAATTTATGTAGATGATATTATTTTTGGTGCTACTAATGATCTATTATACCAAGAATTTGCAAAGGTAATGTAGGATCAGTTTGAAATGAGCATGATGGGAGAACTTTGGTTCTTTCTCGGGCTTCAAATTGACCAGCTATCCTCTAGGATCTTCATACCACAAACTAAATACACCACGGAGATCTTGAAGAAATTCTCCATGGATAAAGTAAAGGGAAAAGAAACACCTATGGCAGCTTCTACAAAGCTAAAATCTAATGACATAGGTAAGTCTATAGATCAAAAATTGTATAGATGCATGATAGGATCATGATGGGAACACTATCATGAGTCATAACTAAGTCAATTTGGTCTGATAATGTTGATAAAAGCTCCTACATATCCATTAGAAGGTCCTAAGGGCACATTATCTTATTTTGAAAAGAAGAGAAGAATATAAAGTTATTTCTTCAAAATTAACAGCATTCCATAAATACAGAATAATCGCAGGGTATTTCAAGGGTTTATTAAAGGTGAAATGATTATTAATGTCTAATAAGTGGGTTCATGCAGAACGAAATGGGTTTTCACATATTTTAAGAATTAGTGGACATCTGTAACCCCGAAAATAGACCCCCTTAATTAACTAAGGTTTTGGTCAGAATAAAATTCATTTAAACATTCTAGAAATCATAGAAAAAAATTCTCTAAGGCTTGGTATCCTTGATTTGACCATCTGAACCCAATTTGACCTAAAATAGTCTCAAACAGACAATTACCCCAATTTGGATTTTTGCATAAATTACCATGTCAAACTTAGTCAAAACCAAAATCTGACCTTACCATCAGATTCCTTGGCTTCAAATTAGATTTGTACCAAAATTTGAGCCCAATCAGAGATCATCTTGACCTAATTTGCATTTTGATCCAGCCTGACTCTTTTCCTCTCAAATAGCCCCTTGGCTTTTGAAATCTTTGTAAAAAGCCCCCCAACTTCTTCATCTTCTTCACAAATTAGTCCTTTCTACCATTGGAGGTCAATCAACCTTCAGGTAGGCTTTAACTAAGTCAAATCCTACTCCAATGGTAATCAAATCCCACCAAATTTAGTGGGATTGATGTTCACACCTAGGGAAACTTATTGGGATCAGTTATAACTCCTAGATCCCTCTAATTTGTGTGTGCAAACCCACGAAATCACTGGGGTTCTTCTTGAATCCTAAGTAAGCTAACGAAGCTTGTTTCCTGTTTTAAAGCTCTCTTAAGCCCTATAAATACCTTCCTCGCCTACCATACCTCCTTAGAGAGTTTTTGAGCCAATAATACCTCTTCCTTCCCTACCACTAGATTTCTTCAACTCACCTCTGGTGACTCCTCTACCTCTAACCTCTTCGTCGACCTCCACCTGCCATAGGCGATCGGTTCTAACTCTCCTCATCTTTCTGCACCTCACAATACTAGCAAGGTGTCTCCTAACCCTCCATCGTCGCCGTTCTACCCCACCAAAGCTTTCATCCCCTCTAGCGTTGGCCATACCTGACCTGGCGCCTCCTCTGTCTTCTTTCATCCGCTAGATATCTCCTTCAACTCCTTGATCCACTCATCATCATCATGCTGCCACAACTCCGTTTTGATCTTTGACGCACCTGATCCACCTCCATCTTCCATCTCGCTGGCATACCTCTGGTGAGACATTCTTGCTACCAAAGACTGCCAAGCGCCATGCCACCACATCTACGAGCATTGCCTTGCCTCACTGAGTAAAAGCCGCAAAGAAATTTGGAATTTGCTCTCTCTATCAGTTCACCGGACACCTCTCACCTCGCACCACCATGTCAATTTTGTCAGACCTCCATGACACTTCTCACTCCACGCCATCACCACCACCGCACTCACCGTGCTTCGGCAAACCTTGTAAGCTATTTTGACTTGGTCGAAAGGCCTTATTCTCTATTTCAGGTTACAGGTCGAAGCACCGTTTCCGCACCATTTTTTTGATGTTGTTCACCAAGTTCTAGCCACATTCTTCATGGCTGCCACCTCCAAGTCGTGCGAAACGCTACTAGGAAGGCCTCCAGGTCTTCAATTGTGGTCGCCATTAGCTATATCTCACCCAATTGAATGAAAGCATCTCACCGTTGCTCGTACAAAGAAGCCTTGGGACATAGTCCCACATTATGTATTGACGAGCTCACAAAGGCACATAAGAGGAATTTCTATTTCCATCCCTTCGCCCAAGTCATGGGGGTTGGGTACCCAGCACTCTCACCCACTTACTTGAGTGCCCACTACTCGCCTATGATCACAGCAGCAGGCTTGCACCTGATCTTGGTCAGATTACTCGATTAGTCGGGTTTGAGAGAAAGAAGAAGGAAAAGAGAGAGAGGGGGGTTCTGCCTCTCATTCTAACTCTCTCACGCTTAGCAGATTTCAGAGAGGCCTTTGCCTCTGTTGCTCATGGCTACTATGCCTCTCCCTGAGGCTTGAAGAGAAGAGGCCTTTGCCTCTGTGTGTGACTTGAGAAGAAGAAGAGAGGCCTTTGCCTCTACTGGTTAAGGCATCTGAGTGCCTATTCTATCGTTTGATTATGAGGATTTGATACTGTGGTTATGCTTTCATATATTAAGTGCATATAAAACTTAAAGAGTAATTTGGTGATTCAAATCACCATTTTACTCTAAATCTTTTTGCACTTTTAGACTTGAATCTTTTGATAAATCATTATTCCACTTTTTATAATTGCTTATACTTGTGATTCTATTGTGATCTCTGAGATTAATTGCTATACTTGCTCCCAGTGTTCGACCTCGGACTTTCTTGACTATCATTTGAGTTATAAATATTACTTGTTTTCGTGCTGTTATGGTTATACTAGAATACATCTTCTATAAAACCTCATTTTCGTGTTTAAATTGATCATTATTATACTTGACTACTGGTAGACCTGACATTCTCTTTTGCACTTGTTTATGTGCTCACTTTCAAGTAAACCCTAAGGAAATACATCTAAATGTTGCTAAAAGAATACTTAGATATTTAAACAACACACAAGACTTAGGACTTTTCTATTCGAAAATAGACACATTGGAACTTTATTCCTTTTATGATGCTGACTATGAAAGTAGCTTTACAGACCGAATGAGTACTAGTGGAATGTGTCAATTTCTCAAAAATTCCTTAGTCTTTTGGTTCTCTAGAAAACAACACACTGTTTCACTTTCAACAACTGAAGCAGAATATGTAGCTGCTTCTTTAGATGTTCACAACTATCGTGGATGAAACAAACCTTACAAGATTTTGGCCTATCCTACAAGAATAACAAAATATTGTGTGACAACACTAGTGCCATAAAATTATCTAAGAATCTAGTTCAACACTCTAGGACTAAACATATTGATGTTAGACACCACTTTCTAGGAGACTGTCTTAAAAGGAGAAATTAACTTAGAATTTGTTAAAACAGAAAATCAATTAACTGATATCCTCACAAAATCATTACCAAAATCAATTAACTGAGAAAGGTTTAACCTAATTTTTCATCCACTAGGTTTATCAAGACTAAAAGAGCTTAATTAATTTGTTTGATTGATATGTTTTTTATTGTTGATCAATTAATTTTTCAAATTGATCGAGCAAACCTCTTTGATCTATCAAAATCCTTTATTGATCGATCAAATTCTTGTCAAGAAATTTCCCTAGAAAAATTTGAGTTTTGATCGATCAAATTAGTTGTTTGATCGACCAATCTAGTTAGGCAAGAATTTTCTCTCCAATCATTTGAACTTTGATTGACCAATTAACTTGATTGATCATTTTCTATTTTGATCGACCAAAAACAGTTTTGATTAACCAAAAGTGGGTCGATTCACTTTTCGAGATTGCAATCCTTTTACCTCAAATCTCACTCCTAATCATCCTAACTGACCTTAATCACCTTTGTTAGATAACTAAAAGGCATTTACTTATTTTGCTAATCAACTCTTCTATAAAACACAACTTTTACCACCAAATCATTTTTTAAATAACCTCTACCCCACCTTTTGCTCCCCACACCTTCTCCACCACCAAACAAACTTCACTACCCAACCCCACCTCTCCTTCTTTAGCGACGGTGATCGATCAACCTTCACGTCACCACCAACCATTGCTGTTCCTCACGTAAGTCACGCCTCCTTCATGCATCCTCCGTGTGTGCAACAACACGCTCAACGCCTGTTGAATCGAAAATTCGTCTCAGAAAGAGTTGAGCTTTGAAAACCCGTCGTCGTAGTGTAATTTGCAAGAAAAATCTATCAACAGACAATTTTAACGAAAACTCAAAAAGAGTCCCAGGTCAAAACACAGGAAGGCGGACGTTTGATCAAAATCATGTTTGATTTGTTGTCATGAAGTAGATTAGCTGGTTGAATTGAATCTAGACTAGCTATCTACTTAAAGAATAAAGAGTAGAAGAGAGAGAAAGAATAATATAAATAAAGACAAAATAGAGAGAATGAATAGGTATTTCATAAACATTGAATCAAGTTCATTACGTCTAATGACTACACTAGAAAGCGGGAAACCTATACTCGAAATCGATAAAAGACAAGGTGGATGTAATTCCCTATTTGGAGGGGGTGAGATCAGTGTGATGTAAAAATGCAGAATTAAAATATAACAATCTCACAGAAATAGATAATCACATCAATGGCATAATTATTTTTAGGTGGAAACCAAAATCGGGTGAAAACCACCACCTAACCCTCTCGAGTTAGGATTTTTCGATCAACCAAGTTAATCAAATCTACTAAACGAATCACTTAAACGAGGGTGATTCAACCTCACTTACAACTACGCTACAAGTGCGAGGGTAGCATTCCTCAACTCCTCTTCACAAGAAGGATTTTGTCCCTCGATGGAGACGGGAATTCGCAATGCGAATACCCAACCAAACAATAAAGTAAAATACAGAGAGTAATCCTATAGAGCCACAAAGATATTCTAAAACTAAGCTTCTATAGGAGTTAGGATGCTTCCCTTTGCAAGAAGTGCATCGAACCGGTGACATGAGTGCGTGAGCGACGCAACGGTGCAACGGTGCTCTCATGTGCTTTGGTGGGAGAGCAGGTGCACAAATGATCGATACTCTCTAGATGTAGAACTTGAGCTTGGAAAGCTAGAGCTTCAACTACTTCTCTTGGACACAAAAGATGTGGAAAGTGGTTTTCTTAGTGTGTCTTGGTGTATATTGGAGTGGTAAAGGTTCTCCTCTATTTATAGAGGTCCTAGGAAGGGTTTGGAAGGCCTTGGAAGGCTTCCATAGCCGTTGGGTGCAAGCTCCAAGAAAATCAGGTCGAAATCAGGATTAATCATTACACTGACAAGGTTATCAGAAGTCTGATCCTGGCATCAGACATCTGGAAAACCAGTTTAAGACGTCAGGGAACAAAGTCAGACATCTGATTTTAGGCGGGTTTCCTTCCTGACTTGAATCAGATCTAAATAGGGTTCTAGTGAATTATCATCAGATGACATACAGGACGTCTGGAATGATGTCTGGATGTTTGGTAACCTACTTTTCTGTGGAAATGGATTCCCAATGGAGTGCAATGGCTATAAAATCTTTGAGAAGAGATTTTGGGTCAACCGAGGCAAAACGATCATGTATCAGACGTCTGGGGTCCTCTACGGACGTCTGGTACGAGGCTAATGGTCATTTCCTTCAGTGTTCACAAAGGCAGCCAATGGTCCACTAATTGGACGTCTGTCAAAATCATTAGACGTCTTCTAAGATGTCTGATTTCATCAGACAGAACTAACTAAGTCCAGCCTAAATATAATCGGATGTCTGAGTCAACAGTCAGACATCTTAAAAGTATTTATCTGACGTCAGATTTTCAAATTAGACGTCTGAAAAGGTTGTTTGAACCCTAGTTTGGTTTTCTAAGTTCTCTACAAAAAACCTAAGTATTCTAGGGTTGTGCAGGTGTTCCTATGACTACTGTTAGGGTACTTTGAGGCTCTTTAACCTGATATTCTTAGAAATAAAAAGAGCAAGGAAATAAAGACAAAAGTACATAGAAAGAGATAAACAGAATTCTATCCTATTCTTCTTCTCCTTCCTTCTTCAAGCCATCGCTCCATGCGAAGCTCCTCTATTCTCCATCAAGCTCCTCCAATCCATCCAGGATGTGAGCTCGAACTTCGTCTAACCACGTCTCCATTTGCAATTAATCTGAAATCTAGGACTTCAAGTGCAAATGTTAAATGACACGTGTTCTGTTATCATCAAAATAAATGATCACGGTGCTCTAGCACCAACAGTTGAGAGTGGTTATCCTCCTTGACGGCTGCTTGGAGGACGAGCCACATTGACGGAGCGCTTGGACGAAGGTGGTGAGATGTTGGATGAAGGAGAATGACAATGGATGATGGAGGATGGGGCATGGTGACATCACAGTGGGATCCGCTTCACGAACGGCGATGAGAAGATAGTCGCGAGTGGTCCACAAACAAGGATGAAAAGGTGGAAATTTTCTAATTTAACTCTAATGGAGCATCCCGGGTTCGGGACAAGCTCTTAGAGCTTTGGAGGGGTTGAGAGAAGAGAGGAAGGGATGAAGAAAGTGTGGGCATCGTAGGGCTATTTATAGGTGAAGAATGGAGGGGCAATTAGGTCATTTCATGCTTAAAACATTAATGCAAGGGCTTTTAGTGATGGATTTAAGCATCACTAAAGCCTTGAGCGTGGGCGTAGGTCACCCACCCGCATGCATCCTCTCTTTCCTCTGCTACAATGCCTTATGCACAATTGCAAAATTTTAGTCATTCGATCTTGTGATCCACAACTGAGAATGCATCGTGCCTATGGCTTCAAAACACCCCCCGTGCGCGATCACACATGTAGAGTGTTGTCTGATCATGCGTGTGGGGCTCCTTGCATCTAGGCGTGCCATGTGGCACTACTGTCGTCGCTCATCTTCAATCGGACGACCCTTTTGAGCTGCACCCACTCGCTCGCACTATTTGAGGTGGGGTGGGGCTCGATCTCGCAACCTATGCTTCGTCCACAGGCATGCGACCAACACACCACGCCCCTTTTATGTCACATGGAAGAATTAGGTGCTGGCCCTTCTCAATCGTTGGATCTTTATCCAACGGCTGAGATCAAATGGTTAATTGAAGAGAAAGAGACGGCGAGTGGGCCTTTAGCTGGTTTAGGCGACTGAGATGGCACCATCTTGGCCATCCATCTTTTGTGAGTTTTAGATGGTGCCATTGATGTCAAATTGGACCAATTTTCACGCTGTTGGGCTGCAATCATCGATTTGAACCCATCTCTGCAATCGGATGTGTCATCTGAAGTACGAATTTACACCACCTGACCCCTTGACCTCTGATCTTTCTCGAACTGCATCTAATGCTACAAATGTCTGATCGGGGCAATCTTGGAGTCGTTGAACTTCAATCATCGCCCTAATCAGATCTGTATGGTTGGATCTTCAATCCGAGGCCCCGATATGATAATGCCCTATTTCCTTACCACAAAAAGGAAAAATTAACCTAAAATTTATACAACCTAATATAAATGCATGATGATGCATGTTATGTAATATTTATAATGTATGATGCAACTTTACAACTAAGAACATGCATAAATAGATGGTTTATGTGATATAAACTTGTTTACATCACACCCCCATGCTCAACTTCTGCTATTCCCTAGAAAAACTACATGCTATTTATAATAGAATTAGAATCAGATTTCTTTGGCAAAAGTTATTTTTCAATACTTAGGGATTTTAACTAAGACCTGAACTACAGCGACACAGTAGCACCTGGGTGTCTACCAATATGTAGACCACCTCAAGCCCTCGCCTTATTGAAAGAAGGATCTTCTTTTTCTTCTTTTTTTTTTTTTGAATTTTTGAGTTTAGGGTTTCGGAGTAGCTTTCTATGGCTACTCAACCCACCAAAGACTCGATGCGAACTCTAAGTGTTAAGCATCTTTTCATGTGAAGTGTTATAGACTTATTAATCAGAAATCACAACGGACTTCGGGTTTCTACTCTCCTAGGTGACCTTAGAAGAAATTCTACCTAGAGGTGTATCTATTTGACTGGTAGCTTTCTCCCAACTTTTATTTTTATGGGATCAACAAAAGGGTGAACCTAGTGTATATCTCCACAATTAATTCTACTTTGCTTCTTCCTAAGTGTTTAGGATTAAACGTACATTTTTGTGTGCTGGTTTCTAGACAACCGATCGATGAGCTATTATCACCGATAACTTACCAGCCATACCCGTGCGGTGAAGTGTGGCTTATTTCTTTCTTCTTTTCTTCTTTTCTATTTCCCTTTTTTTTCTTTTTCACTTTTTCCTTTTCTTTTTCTTTTTTTTTATTTTCTTTTTTTTTTTAGTAGGTGGCTTCCCTGATCTAAGATTTACCTATAGGCAACAAGAAGAAAATGGCCACGTGATTGGGCTCTGGACAACCGACCAATGGGCTGTTACCCATGATAACTTGCTAGCCATACAACCCTAGAAGGTTCATTAGCTACCCAATTTTCGTTAAAACCATCGAAAAGCGAGTCAGTGTAAATAGTATGCAGATACTTAGACTTAAAGTCCCCTCAAATCAAAGGACAGGTTGATAAGTCATGTGCTTGTCACCCCAACTTATTTAACCAAATTGAATTAAATTTTCAAATGGCAAGGACTCAAGAAACAAGTCCAAATTTTAGTGGACTCCTAGGCTGATTAAGCTCGAAGATTTGAAGGGTCTTAAGTGTTTAGGTCATTCAGTATTATCCTCTAGGATTGAAAATTTTCTAAAGCTAAAGTTCTCTTTCCTAATTTATTTATTTTTAAAATAATAAGAAAATAAAAAAAAAACTAGAAGCTAACAAAATGATTCAGAGATGAATATCCACCCCCCATGCCTATCTAATGCAATGTCCTCATTGTATTAAAAAAACATGACAAAGAGTAGAGTAGAAAAGAAAGCACCTGAATTTCGTGATTACCCATTAGCTCCGAGATCAAAACAAACTGTATACATGCTAAGTTTAACACCTTCATTTAGGCACGCTATACAAATAAAGAAGAAATAAAGAATTCACAGGTGTAGGTCAGAATCAGAATACGGAAATCTAATTTTGGACCTACCAAGAGAAGACGTCCACAGACGTGGACCAAATTGTGGTGCAGACCCATGAGCCATGGTCGAGTATATCCAAGATTTTGGGTAAAATTTATCCAAAACATAAGATCAGCATGCAAGTAGGATCGGGCCTGCATTTTGTGAGGATGCAACCCAAGACCAAAAAGTTGGGTTATGGTGAAATTAGGTTCAAAAGGATAATCAATGAATTTGTTCTTGGGTTGCACGTCATCAGAAACAATGTCATAAGGTCTTGGAAGAAGGTTGGGGGTTTCAGACAAATAAGAACCCTTAGACTCGATCTTATGCTTCCTCCGAAATTGACTTCCTATATCATCATTTCCTAATTCATATCCTCCATAATCAGAATTTCGAATTCCAGGGTCTCCTGCATATTAATCACCCCATCTAAAATTTCAAAGTCTAAGAGTTGTGACTAAATCAGAATTGACTTGGGTCGAATGACCTCAAGAATTGAATCCACATTATGCTAATGGGGTGTGATTGAGGAATGGGGCTTTGATTGAATCCTTCATGAAATGAGGATTTAAATCCACCATGCTAGCCTCAATAGAATCAAGTTCATCAATTTTAGGGCCATCAAATAATTCATCGAATTACTCAAGCCCAATCGTCTCACTGGAATCATGTGCTATAAACTCAGGTGAGACTTCATATAATGCTTCTTCACCTTCAGAATCAAAGAATTCTAAATCTGCATTAATGTATGTGTCAAAATCATGAATCACTTTTTGTTCCATGGAGACATACATTTTCTTGTACCCTAGCTCAGGGATCTCTAGTGAAGAAATCAATTCATCCTTATTTGATTGCTTTAGAACAACTTGGTCAACCCTGGTCTCATAAAATGTGCCCCCCTATAGGTGCCTAAGCCGATTTTGACATTAGTTCTCCTGACAGGGGTTCATCTTGGGAATCATCCCAAGATTGGACTAGAGCAATCACAAATCTTATCCTCAATTTCGATAACTTCCTAAGTAAAAACTCACCTAGGTCTTTATCCTTAACATCCTAGAGACAATCCAACAAATACATGTTAAGAAAGTCAATCATTTCAATTAGAGGCTCCAATTCTTCAATGCAAGGTGTTGGCTAAGCTTCTAAAGATTGTATGGTATTTCATAAGTTAACCAACACCTTATCTTGGACTTGGTTAACCTAAACCAAATGGTTTGGTTCAGGGTTGGGCTAGTTTGGGTTCAATGCAAGTGAGTCAACAAATTAAGGTTCGTGATACCCTCCCTAATAATAGGCCATTTCAGGTTGTTCATAAGGAGGTGATGACCTATATGCAGTGTAATCTGGGCAAGGGTAAGGATCAATGTATCCTTCTTGATTATAAATCATATTAGGTTGTCCATATAAAGGCGGTGATCTATAATCGATGTAGCTCGAAGAAGGATAAGAATGAAGATCATGGTATCTTGGGTTAGACCCTAAACACGGAGGTCAGGAACTGTATCCCCAATCAGGATTATCCCAACTATAAGATGGATGAGAATAAGTCTTGTTGGAATAATAATCATTTTGGGAATAAGTAGTGGTAGGAGGGTAGGAGTGGAAGTGTGAATAGGATGTGGAAGGATCCATGACAGAATAGGAGGAAGAAAGGTATCTTGTAATACAAACAATTAAACTTGTCCTTAACTAGGCTAGCCTAAAGACCTACAAACTCTCGAAACCCGTCTTGAGATGAAGAAACGATTTGATCTACTTCTTTTTGGTCAATCCAACCAGTTAGAGGGAGGGGTTGGGGAGAAGGTTCTTCCCTTGCCTTTCACCTCTGGTTCCTTTGATACCCACAACTGTGATCGTTTGATTCTGCTTCCCTAGCTAGACATCAGATTGAACGATTGAAGTAGACTAATCGAAAATAATCTCGATCTGGGCTCCAAAGAGCGAGATGAATCCTTAAGGCTAATGTCTACTCTATTTTAATTAGGGTTAGGTTTGAATGTGCTTTGAAATGTGATGGGCCCATTTATCTAGGTTGGGTCCTTAATGATCAATTGATATGTGTGTGTGCACAACCAATAGTTTTCAAGCAAGATTATTTTTGGATGCAGTGAATTTTAGGGTTTAAATCTTGCTTAGTAGCTTTTAGGATTCAACTTTAGGTATATTCAACCAAGTTTAGTTGGCACACTAGGTTTTGAAAGCACAGGTGAAGATATTTTCCTTCGAAATCAAACTAAAAATGTGGATTTCCTGGTTTAGTCCTAAAAGTTGAACCTATTTGGTAGCTACTTGATGAGTTAGTTTTAGTTGAAGTGGTGCGGCCCAAACAACTCAAATAATTGGCCTGATGCACCACCTAATTAGGCACACAAGTGATTACCTAATCTGATTTCTACTCAATTATGTGTTGATGGGTGTATTGGTCCCAATGATCGGGTTACCAGTTGAGTATGAAGAATCAGAAGAGGTTGTGTACCTCTGTGAGATTTTTTTATAATTTTTCTTTTATATTGGGAGGGTGAGGCAGGTAGAAGTGTCAAACAATCAAAACTAAGCTTAGAGTTTATGCAAGCTCGTAGGTTAATTAGGGTTTGTGTTATTAGGTGGTGGAATGAAATCTAGTGGGTGGGGAGGTGGGGTTACTTACAGACCCTTCAACAGCACTTTACTCCAATCTACCGCTTTTGCCCACCTCATGAGAGTACCTACAGTCACAATTAGAAAGGAAAGAAGTGAGGTAAATGATAAGTAAGTCATAAAACACAAAAAATCAAAGAACATCACCTCCTTGGCAACAACACCAAAATGTTGAATCGAAAATTTGTCGCAAA
Source organism: Thalassia testudinum (assembly GCA_037157565.1). Classification (NCBI taxonomy): domain Eukaryota; kingdom Viridiplantae; phylum Streptophyta; class Magnoliopsida; order Alismatales; family Hydrocharitaceae; genus Thalassia; species Thalassia testudinum. The sequence continues at coordinate 3,022,148 of JAZHRO010000028.1, forward strand.
AATAGTTGAGTTTTGGAAACCTGTCGTCATAGTGTAATTTGTGAGAAAAATTTGTCAACAGATAATTTTAACCGAAACCTAAAAGGAGTCCCTGGTTGAACATAGGAAGGCAGACGTTTGATCAAAAATCGTGTTTGATTTGTTGTCACGAAGTAGATTAGCTGGTTAAATTGAATCCACACTAGCTATCTACTTAAAGAATAAAGAATAGAAGAGGGAGAAAGAATAATACAAATAAAGACAAAATAGAGAGAGAATGAATATGTATTTCATAATCATTGAATCAAGTTCATTACATCTAATGACTACACTAGAAAGCGAAAAATCTATACTAGAAAGAAATAAAAGAGAAGGTGGAGAGAGGTTATCCTCCTCGACAGCTGCTTGGAGGACGAGCCGTGCTGACGGAGTGCCCGGAAGAAGGTGGTGAGATGCTGGACGAAGGAGAATGATGACGGATGATGGAGGATAGGGCAGGATGACGTCATAGTGGGATTCGCTTCCCAAACGATGGTGAGAAGACAACTGCGGGTGCTCCACGAAGGGGGGTGAGAAGGTGGAAAAATTCTAATTTAAACTTTAATAGAACATCCCGAGTTTGGGACAAGCTCTTAAAGATTTGGAGGGGGTTAGAGAAGAGAGGAAGGGATGAAGAAAGTGTGGGGGTCGTAGGGCTATTTATAGGTGAAGAATGGAGGGGCAATTAGGTCATTTCATGTTTAAAACATTAATGCAAAGGCCTTTAGTGACGGATTTAAGTGTCACTAAAGCCTTGAATGCAGGCGTAGGTCACCCGACCGTGCACCTCGTCTCTTTTTTCTATTGTAATGCCTTATGCACGATCGCAAAATCTCAGCCATCTGATCTTGCGATCGATGGCTGACAATGCATCGCGTCCATGGCTTTGAAAAGCCCCCCACGTGTGATCACGCGTGCAAAGCTGTATCTAATCGCGCTTGAGGGGCTCCATGCATCTGGGCGTGCCACATGGCACTCCTGCTACTACTCATCTCCTATTCGATGGCCCAATTTGAGTCTCACTCGCTCGCCTGGGTGATTTGAGGTGAGGCGGAGCTTGAGCTCGTGACCTGTGCTTTGCCCACATGCATGCGACCAACACGCCATGCCCCCCTCTATGTCGCGTGGAAGAATTAGGCGCTAGCCCTTTTCAGCCATTGGATCTTGATCCAATGGCTAAGATCAAAGGATCGGTTGAGGAGAGAGAGACGGCGAGTGGGCCTTTGGCTGGTTTGGGAGGTTGAGATGGCGCCACATGGTGCCATCTTGGCCGTCCATCTTCTATGACTTGTAGATGGTGCCACGGATGTCGGATTGGCCTGATTTTTGCGCAGTTGGGCTGCAATCGTTGATCTGAACCCATCTGTGCAGTCAAATTTGTTATATGAAGTATGGATTTACACCACCTGGCCCATTGACCTCTAATCTTTCTCGAACTGCATCTGTTGCTACGGAAGTCCGATTGGGGTGATCTTTGAGTCGTTGTACTTCGATCATAGCCCTGATCAGATCCATACGGTTGGATCTTCAATCCAAAACCCCGATATGATATTGCCCTATTTCCTGACCACAAAAAGGAAAAATCAACCTAAAATTTATACAACCTAATCTAAATGCATGATGATGCATGTTATGCAATATTTATAATGTATGATGCAACTTTACACCTAAGAACATGCATAAATGGATGATTTATGTGATAGAAACATGTTTACATCTCTCCTCGCGACCTTGAATGTCTTGCCTGAATCGGCCGTGCACGCCTCTCGTCGGCCATCCTCATTGCCAGCTCCATCCTTGCCGTCCTCCCTTGATCGACCAAAACTTGATCGATGATGGTACACTCTAACTTAAATCAAATCCATTTGTTTTAGGATTTTCTTTAAGTATGGGATGTGTTATGAGTTGATCTGTTAATATTGTTGATTATTTGTGTGATTGCTTGTGAAATCTTGTAGTATTTATGAGCTTATCACTTGGAATCAAACCTGATTGTTCGCTTCTGAACACTTTTGGTTGACCAAAATTATTGGTTGATTGAACAAAAGTCTATTTTTCCAAAACTCTGCCCATTTCATTTTTGATTGACCAAAAATCCTTATGTGATCGACCAACGTGCAATTTCAGTTCTGTTATGGCTTTAAAATGCACACGTGCCTCCTCTTCTGGTCATCGTGATGATACATTTGATCGATTTTTCATCACTGAGGTCGCTCACGACCATTTTTCTCTCTTAGCCAAACTTTCACCGCATGTTGGTAGGCTAGTCGATTTTGTTTACTTCAAGTTTATCTTTTCTGGAATCCATGAAAATTTTGCATATGACTAAATTTTACATCTTTTTGAGAGAAACTTTTATGCGAGTTCCAAAAATAGTTTCATACCTGGTGTCTACCCTATGGCTTGTCACCTATTTTATGTCAATTTGAAGAATATAAGTGAGGGCTTCAACATCAAGTTGACCTCGAATGTCTATGTCATAGAGGTTTTGGTCAATGCGAATGTTATTTTAGAGATTCTTGGTTTTCCATTTGTTGGTCCTACGTTTCTTGAGCTTCACTAGCAGACACAGACAGATACCATTAGGGAGATCCTACTCACTCCCTTGCAGTTTGACTTGGGTCATCCAACCAAGTCCCCTTTTTTTCGCCATCTTCCAAGATTTCTTAATCATGTATTTCTTTGGAATTTTATTTCGAAATTGACTTCATTTGAGAACTGCTCTGGCATTATGCTCATTACTCTTTATGCCTTTCTTAAGAATAAGCGGTTCAACTGGAACCACTTGATTCTGTATTTAATAAGCAAGTAGCCCACCAACTCCTTTCAGTTTAGGACACTTCTTTCCCACATCTTTCTACATTTTAGTGTTCCCATCGATATTAATCATAAACAATTTATCACTAGAGTCCCCATATTTGATAAGCTCACCTATACAAAGATGGAGCAAGCTCAGGGTGCCCGTGGTGAAGATGCAGCCCAGGAGCAGCAGCAGTAGCAGGAACCATCAACAATCCCTCCTTTTCCACCTTACAAGCACTTTACCGCAACCTATCCTCCAGTGCGACTCTCTCCATCCTTCTATGAGCAGGAGTGGGGCCTTTTGGATAGACCTCTTACATGCAGGGATTTTGTCAGTATACAGGATGTGACAGATGGTATTTCTTTGATGATGCATCGGCAGAGAGAGATAGACATGGTGATGATGAGACATGGGCATCTAGTATCAAAATACCTAAATGCTCAAAGCCAATTCTTGGATAGACTTGGAGAGTCTATTCATGGGATTCAGCAGGAGCTTCACCGACCTCCTCGTCCTTGCCGATCTACTACCATGCTTCCATCATCAGCAGCACCTCCTCCTCCTCCTACCACTGTAGTAGCACCAGCAGACCAGCAGGTTACACCTTCTCGTAGGACATCAAGGTAGTTGATAGTGAGATCGTTAGCTCAGTGCTGCCTATGTTTTGGCCAGCCTGCCAACTCAGAGAGATCTGACTCGATGGACCTTGAGTTAGATACAGACTTCCAAAGCACAATGGATGCCGTCATGTCATCATTAGATGGGTAGCTTTAGCAATAGTTTATGTTTTGCTTAGCTTCATTGGATTGTAAAACTTTATATTCTATGGACTATTTTTGCTCTGCTTATCTTGACTTTTTTACACTCTTGTTATATGCATGGATGGTATCTCTCTCAAATATATTTTACTCTCTTGAAATTGCATGTTGAGATTATTGTTGCTTCATTTACATACTTAAGGGGGAGTTAATTAAAATTGATAGCAGCATGTTTTACTTTCTGCTCCAACAAAAGGGGTAAGATATTATGCATAATATTTCAATTCATAATTATAATGTTGTTGTCATCAAAACAGGGGCGAATGTAAGCACCACTGTTTTGATGCACCAAAATTATCTTTATTACAAGACTAATATTTCAGGATGATCACGAATCAGAGCTTCTCTATTGGATTAAGATCAGATGGATGCAGATCTATGTCTTTTACTTTTATTGAGTCTAGGATATTATTGTAAGGAAACTCAAAATAAAACTCAAATAGTTTTTTGTACTTTTCTCTAAAAAATCGTTTCATCGACCAATAAGACTAATTGATTGACCAAATTGATTGATAGACCAACCAACTTAGTTAATCGATCAAAATAGCCCATTTTAGGAAGTTGATTAATACCCTTTTGATCAACCAATTAAGTTAATTAATTGACTAATCAGAGATGGATCAAATAACTAGATTGATCGACCAAATCTCATTTTGATTGACCAATCTACCTTAATTGATCGACCAATTTCATTTCCTTTTCATGTAAAATTTTTAGTATAAATAGAGGTCGTACGCAACCTTTTCTTTACACACAACTTTCAATAGAAAATCCTCTTGAAAGAATAGAGCTTCTTGTGCTTCTTTAAGTGGTTCTGCGTATCATTTCTTATGCCTTTCAAAGCACGTTGTTTCAAACCTTCGTTAAAATTCTGGTTTGATTTTTTATTGAGGTTCCACAGTTCTACATTGTTCTTTTACATTGTGAGTATGATTAACGGATACGAAGTTGTTGGGTGATGTAAACATGTTTACACTACATAAGATGTCTATTATGCATGTTCTTAAGCATAGAATTGCATTACATACTATAAATATTTCATAACATGCATCATCTTGCATTTAGATTAGTTTGAATAAAATGGAGGTTAATTGTCTCCTTTTATGTTTAGGGACAGGGCAAATTTTTATCAGGGCCTCGAATCGAAGATCCAACTCTACAGATTTGATCAGGGAGACAATTGGTGTTCAACGACTCCAAGATCGCCCTAATCAGACATCTATAGCATCAGATAGAGATCAGGGAATCCTAGAAGATCAAGGGCCAAGATGGTGTGAATCCCCACTTCAAATGACAAATTTGACTACATGGATGGATTCCGATCGACGATCGTAGCCTAATGACGCGAAAATCGACTCAAGCCGACAATCGTGGCACCATCTACACCATCCAGAGGATGAACAGCCAGGATGGCACCACGTGGCACCATCTCAGCCGCCCAACCGGCCACTACACCGGCCACACCCTCTCTTCTTCAATGATTCTCCACCATTGGATGCGCATCCAACGACTGTGGATGTGTGCACACGAATTGTAAGCGCAACACAAACGCTCTTGTAGCGCATTGGTCGAACTCACTTATGCGACGCAGCGGCATGCGTTCGAGCCTGCGCGAGCGGCAGCTGAGGCACGGTGAGGGAGCTCAATTGACCGCTCGATCATGATCGAACGGCTGTGAGATCTCAATAGCGCCCATGTGCTATCACACGCTCGCGTGTGACGTGCCATCAAACTCAAGCATTGCGGCTTGAAGAGGCGCGGCGATGGTGCATCTCAGCCATTCGATCTCACAATCGAGCGGCCAAGAATCGAAGGACGTGAGCCTGCGTTGCATGCGCTGGAGGCCAGCGGGCGATGCACGTCGCCCACAATGGGGCTTTAGTGATAGTTTTATTCGTCACTAAAGAGGACTTATTTTATGTTTTGAGATTAAAAAGACCAAATTGCCCTCACTCCTTGCAACTATAAAAGGAGACCCCCTCCATACGAAATGGGCATCCCTTCCTTCTCTCCTCTACCTCTCCAAAGCTCAAGAGAAGCTTGTCCCACACCCGGGATGCTCCTCGAGAGATAAAGTGAAATTTTCGCTCTCATTTCAGAAGCGGATCCCACCACGATGACGTGCTGCCCCATTCTCTTTCCTCTTGCCTCGACCTCCTTCTTCCCGCTCCGTCCTCCTTCGTCCAGATGTCACATCCAGCTTGTCCTCCAAGCGATCATGGAGAAGGATAACTTATCTCTCCCATTCTTCTTTATAGCTTTCTAGAGTAGAATTTTCCTGCTTTCTAGTGTAGCTGATTTATCACTTTCTAGTGTAATTCTTCTCTGGTTTTATTGTATAAACATTTTGAATTATTGAGTGCATATTTTCTCTCTCTCTCTCTCTCATTTATTTTGATTGTTAATATTGCTTCATTGTAATTACATCGCTTCGCTTTTCAACAAAAACTCTAAAAACATATAATTGCGTATATAGATCGACGTAGCCTCCCTGAGTTCGACCTAGGATTTCTATTCCGGTATAAATTTTACTTGTTGAACATGAGTTCTTCACTTTCAAACTACGATAACAGATTTTTCAAAACCAAATATGTTAGCGTAGTAGCTCGTAGTTTCAACATTTTGATGCCATTGCTGGGGAGGCAACGATTTTCGATCTTCTTTTCACATTTCACGCACTTTATTGTCTTCTATCTTGCTTTCTCTTGTGTCTATTGTTTTACAGAGACCTCCATTAGGGAATCATCAAGCGGTAGACCAGAGTAAAGTGCAGTTGAAAACAACTGTAAGTGCTCCCCATTCTTTCCCCCTCCATAGATTTCATTTGTCACATTATATCTAAATTCCAATTAACCTAGGTGTTTGCATAAATCCTAGGATTAGTTTGGTTGTTTGGATTCTCACGCACATTCATTCCACCCTCATTTATAAAAAAACAACAAAAAGTAATCTTGTGGGATAATTTTCAACAAACACACAACACACACCCACATTTAAGGCACTTAACCGAATTGATTTGTTTCTACTCAACCAGGTTCTGATCTGTGGAACTGGTACACTGAAAGCAACACATAAAAGAGTAGAAATCATTCTAGGTAAACCATCTTTGTGTGCCTAACTTAGTGGTGCATTTGTGGCCAGTTGTTTGAGTTGTTTGGGTTACACCACTCTACTTAAAATCAACTCATCAAGTAGCTCCTCCTTAGGGTTTTCAATCTAGGTCTATTCTAGGCACTCCACTTTCTTTCTAGTTTTAAAGGAAAGCAATCTTCACCCATGTTTGACAACTTGATTTGCCTTGAAACTTGATTGAAATCAACCTAATTTTAAACCCTAAAATCTACTAAAGCAAGATTTGAACATTAAAATCCGTGCATCACAAATAATCTTGCTTGAAAACCCTGGTTGTGCATGCACTTACACAATTCTCAATCAATCATTAAGGGCACAACCCATTTTAAGGGCCCATCAGATCCCATAAGCACCACAATCCTAGGCCTTAATAAAATTGAGTAGATATTCGCATTAATGTCCAATTCACTCTTCAGGGCCTAGTCTGAGATTGTCTTTGATTAACCTACTTGTACTGATTAATCTGATGTCTAGCTAGGGGAGTAGCGTCAAATGACTGTGGCTGGGGGGTACATTAGGAACCGGAGGCAAAAGACGAAGGAAGAACCTTCTCCCCAGTCCCACCTTCTAACTGGTTGGATTGAGTAGACGAAGTAGAGTAAATCATTTACAATCTTAAGGTGGGTTTTAGGAGTCAGTAGATCCTTAGGCTACCCCACTTAAGGACAGCCTTGCTTTGTTGTGCTATAGGGTCCCTATCCCGAGTCCTTCCGACCTTCTCCTAGTTTATGCTAGGAAGACGGTCATTGAATCCCCGATTGGAAGGACCACTAGAGTATTCTAGGAGGCGCAAATTGGATTTTGGTCAAATTGATCCCATGGCCGACAAACGGCCTCCTCTGCCAGGAGATCCACAGGAAGAATTCCGAAGGCAGCTGGAACAAATGCAGAGATTGTAGGAATGGTTCTAGAGAATGCAAGGCGCTCAGTCTTTGAAGGATTTTTATGATCCTTCAAATTACAAGGAACATCCCGGCGTCTAGATTCCAGCCAGCGACGTAGAAATCAAGCCCTAGGTGTTAAGCCTAGTCAAGCATTATCATGGGCTTGGCTCCGAAGATCCATTTCAACACTTGGAGGACTTGACCACTTTGTTCCAAACCACCAAGGCACGAAATGTAAACGAGGAGCAAATGATCATGAGGCTCTTCCCCCACTCTCTTAGGGATAAGGCCACGCATTGGTACAGGACAATAGGAAGACCAATTGCAACTTGGAATGAGTTGAAATTGGCCTTTCTGAACAAATTCTTCCTAGTCAAATGTACCAATGCCTTGAGACGGGCAATCACTACCTCTACCCAGTGGTCGGCGGAGCAGTTTCATGTGGCCTGGGAGCGATTCTAAGACCTATTGCGGAGGTGTCCACACCACGAGGTGCCGAAATGGCAACTCAGGCAGATCTTCTGTCATGGGTTGACTGAGCAACTCAGAAATCATGTGGTTGCTTCTTGCGGAGGCAATCTCCTCAATAAAGACAGAGATAGTGCACATGATTTATTTGAGGAAATGAGCGAGAATTCAATAAATCATGCCTCCATGGATACATTTAACCAGCCCCAGCAGCCCAAATCAAATGTCAATGAAGTCTATGACTCTCATTCATTTCCTATGGAATTGATTTGTAACAAACTTGACAAGGTGGACTTGGTTGCTAAGAGAATGGAAGAGTGGATGGCTGGAAATTCTATGAACAACTGTCAATCCACTCAATCCCAAAATTCAGGATTCCATTCTTCATGAGCTACTTTTGGGCGGGAGTTCGTGAACCAACTCGATGCAGCTCAACCTGTGAGTCAGCATTTTTTGGAACACCACGGGTGATGAACACATATAAAGTCATGATAAATCGCTTACTTTTGATAGTTCCTAGGCTTAGCACTGCATATCATGATATAAATATTGCATAGCATTCATCATTCTGCATTTAGAGTAATTGTTTATATTTTAGGTTAATTAGGTCCTTTTTATGGTCAGGAGAAAAGAGGATTTATTTCAAGGCCTCGGATGGACGATCAGACCATACGGATCTGATCGGGACAACGATTGGAGACTAATGCCTCTTAAATCGTCCAGATCGGAGTCCCGTAGCATCACATTAAGCCTGAGGAAGATCAATGGCCAAGGGAGCAATGCGACATCCATACGGGTTTCGGATGGAAATCCGACTGTATGGATGGATTCGGAGCGATGATCGTAGTTCAGCGTCGTGGGAATCATCTTGATCTGAGCACCGTAGCACCCTCTACAAGAAGAAGAAGATGGATGGCCTAGATGGCGCCATGTGGCACCATCCAGACCACCCAACACCGGCCAGCAGCATCGCCCAACTCCTTCATCCGCACCCTTCAATCCTAGCTGTTGGATCAAGATCCAACGGTTGGGAAGTAGATGCACCAAGCTGCTTGACACGACACAAGGGTAGGATTGCCGCAATGGTGGGAGCACTGGTTTGCAAAGGAGGGGTGCAGGTTCGAATCCCCGCAGCCCCCCAATTTCCAATTTGGCTGACTGCTCAGCAGTAGCCGCGCAACAGCAGCAGCGCAGCGTACACGTAAGCGCATGCCTGTGCACGCCAACGCGCGCGCGACACAGGTGCTTGAAGTGCGCAGAGCAAACGAAGCGCACGCCAGCAGGGAGACGCGTGGATCTTCAGCGATGCACCCTTAGTGATGCTTGCAGCTGTCACTGGTCTACGCACGCCAGCAAGAGGATTTGATAGGCGGATCTTCAACGACAGCTACAGCGACGTTTGTGGACATCACTAAAGGCCTGTGCGCGCCAACAAGAACAATTGAATGGCGGATCTTCAGCGATAGCTGCAGCGACATTTGTGGACGTCAATAAAGACCCAGATACGATTTTTGCCTCTCCTCCACTATAAAAGGACCTACACCCCCTCCCTTCCAAGCCATCTCTACTTACTCTACTGCCACCTACACCCAAACTCTAGCAAGCCTACCAACGCTTCATTAGAGCTTGTTCTCAAGCACCCAAGGTGCCTATTAGTGTAGCCAACCTCTGCCCCACCAAATACTCGTCCAACTTCCCATCTCCCTTCATAGGTCACCTTGGACCATCCTCCCACGTTCATTCCGGTAGCAGATCAACTCTGCCTTCTCACCTCCATTCCGAAGCTATGCCGAAGCTTTCCTCAAGCCGACGTCCTCCAGCATCTCACCTCCATCATCCCACTCCTCACCTCCTTCGACCGAGCTTCCGCCAAGCACCGTCGTCTCGCCGAACAGCCGATTCGGGAGATTTCCTCTCACCTCCCTCTCTTTATATGCTTTCATAGTTTCTTGTAATTGACATTGGAAGTAATATATATCATATTTGTTCCACATCTCTATCTTGTGATACATTTGCTTGTTTTCTTTTATTTCGAAAATACGAAAAAATAACAAAACCCCAAAATACAAAAAAGAAATGAAACGAAGCTTGGTTTTCAAGTAAAGTAAACGTCTCCACCCTGTGTTCAACCTGGGACTCCCTCGGAATTTCGAAATAAATTTTATCTGATCGACATGTTTTGTAACTACGACGATGGGTTACTTGCAACCCCTATTTCTAACATGAGAAACACGCTCGACCATTTTGGCACCGTTGCCTGGGAGGAAATGGAATTTACTTTATTGTTTATTATGCTTCTTTGCATTTACATAGCACTAACCCTACTTGTCTTTGATCTACTATCTTGCAGATACCCTAGCATGGAGATCCAAGTGTGGTAGATTGGAGTAAAGTGCTGGTAGGGTACTCTGTAAGTGTCCCCCACTTCCCCCCCACTAGTTCATTTCGCCACAATCATAACCAAGACTTAATCTACTTAGGTGTTTGCATAAACCCTAGGATAGACTTCGTTTGTCTTATTTGTCACCTTCACACATCTCACCTACATCTTATATAAAAAAAAAAAATAAAAAGATATTTCTGTGGGACAAATCAATTTACACACTCTATACACCCACATTTGAGGCACATAATCGGACTTGATTTTTCATCTACTCAATCGGGCTTCCGACCTATGGACCCGGTACACGAATTCAACACATAAAAGAGTAGAAATCATAGTAGGTTAACCATATTTTTGTGTGCCTTAATCGGTGGTGCATTTGAGCCAATTGAGTGAATTGTTTGGGCTGCACCACCTAATCTAAAAGAGGTTCATTTTCTAGCTGCCCCATAGGATTCAATACTTATGTGAAGCTAGGCACTCCATATTTTCTTGATTTACAAAGGAAAAATACTTGAACTCGTGCTTTCAAAACTTGGATTGCTTCACAAACTTTGTTTGAAAACACCTAATATTTGAATCCTAAAAGCTATTAAGCAAGATTTGAATCATAAAACTAACCTCATCATTAATAATCTTGCTTGAAAACCTCTTGGTTGTGCACATTCACACATTATAAAATGAATCATTAAGGGCACAACCCTTTAAGGGCCCATCACATTCCAGAAGCACCAATATCCCAAGCCTAACTAAAATTGAGTAGACGTTGGCCATAAGGACTGGTTCGCTCTACAGGATCCAGATTGAGATTATTCACGATTAACCTACTTATACTAGTCAATCTGATGTCTAGCTAGGGGAGTAGCGTCAAACGACCGCAGCTGGGGGGTACACTAGGAACCGGAGGTGCAAACCAAAGGAAGAACCTTCTCCCCAGTCCCTCCTTCTAATTGGTTGGATTACCTGGACATAAGTAGAGTAAATCATCCATAATCTTAGGATGGATTATGAGAGTCTGTAGACCTTTAGGCTACCTAACCTAAGGACAGGCTTGTATTTTTTGTGCTGCAGGGTCCCTTCTCTTTCTCGTCCTTCCGACTTCCTTCTAGTGTATGCTTGGAAGGAGGTCATTGAACCTTTGTTTGGAAGGACCTTTAGACCATTCCTGGAGGTGGAGGTTGAGCTTTAGCCAAGTAGATCCCATGGCTAATCAACAACCACCTCCCCCGCCTCCAAACCAGCAGGAGCTGATTCAGAGGCAATTGGAAGAATTGCAGCAAATGCAGCAATGGTTCCAACGAATGAATGGTAAGGGCACTTGGTCCTTGAAGGATTTTTATGATCCTTTAAATTATGAGGATCGTCCCGGCATTGTGATCCCCGCCAGAGATGTTGAGATCAAGCCCCAAGTTTTGAGTCTAATTAAACACTTTCACGGGCTTGGCTCAGATGACCCATTCCAACATTTGCAAGACCTGATCACTCTGGTTCAGACTACCAAATCGCAGAATGTGGATGAGGAATAGATGCTCTTGAGGCCTTTCCCCCATTAACTTAGGGATAAGGCCTCACATTAGCATTGTACCATTGGAAGACCGATTACTACTTGGACAGCTTTGAAATTGGCCTTCCTGAAGAAATTCTTCCCAATTGGGCGAACCAATGCATTGCGACGGGCAATTACCACTTTTTCCCAGTGGCAGGGGGAACCATTTCATGAGGCCTGGGAGAGATTCCAAGATCTATTGCAGAAGTGTCCACACCATGAGGTGCCTAAATGGCAGCTTGTGCAGATTTTTTATCACGGGTTGAATGATCAACTCCGTAATCATGTGGAGATGCTTCTTACGGAGGCAATTTCCTCAACAAGAACACAGATAGCGCGTATGATTTGTTTGAGGAAATGAGCAAAAATTCTTTAAACCACGCCTCCATGGAAACCTTCAACTGATCCCAGCAAATTAGATAAACTGCCAATGAGGTCCAAGATTCTCGTATATTTGATATGGAATTGATCTGCAATAGATTAAATAAGATGGATCTGGTTACTAAACAAATGGAAGAGTGGTTGACCAGAAACTCTAATTTTTCTAGATCCGCTCAATCCCAGGGATCGAGATTCCATTCTTCACAAACTCCTATGAGACAGGAGTTTGTGAACCAACTAGAGACGACTCGACCTTCGAGCCAACTCTTCTCGGAACCTTATGGGTTCCAAACTGGGGCCTTTGATCCCAGTCTTTCTGATCCTTCTTCATCCTCATCTTATGAGGATGTTTATGCTGTGTAAGAGAATGTTAGGTCCAACCCTTATTCGAATTCCTACAATCTGGTTGGAAAAATCATCCTAACTTCTCTTGGAAAGATCAAGGGCAGCAGACCCAATATCGACCCAACAACTATTTACTGCAAAAACTAATGGGTCAGGGTCATGTATATACTCAGTTACCCCTGAATCAGGTTAATCAGCCCATGTGGAGTGCTCAACAACCTACTGAGTAGGCTAACTTGAACCTGAAAATGGTAGAAATGCAAGGGTCAATGCTCCAGCTCATGCAACAGATGAAAACTTCGCCGGATGCCTTGCAATCTGGACTTAGTACAAACAATCGGCAGCCCAGATCTCTACCATCACATTCTGTACCAAACCCAAGGAATGTTCAGAACCGAGGTGCTGGGCCTCAAGGGTTTGGTAATGATGGGGAGTCGCATGCTCAAGCTCATGCTATCTATCAGGCTTCCCCAGCTCCTCCCAGAGCTAACCAAGTTCCTACCATAATCAACTGGGAGCCTCCTATTTTGCCCAACCCTCCCCAAGGCACTAACCAACAGCATTTTGCCACGGCAAATACCATCACCTTAAGGAGTGGTAGTAAATGCAAGGGACCTACCCAACCCCATGTCAACCCCATTAGGCCTCATAGCAAGAATTCCAAACTCCCAACTAAGAATGTGATCAACAAAACATCAGGGTCTGATTCGGGAGTATGTTGTTGTTGTATGGGAAAATAGAAAAAGTTGGAGGAGAAATTGGAGGAAAGGATGTCCTTACTTTAGGCTTTCAAATTAACAATCATTTTACTCTTTGCAACTATCAGATCAATCCCTGCCTACGCCATGGGTTTACTGAATGCATATAAAGAAAGGCGCAGAGCAAAATCTGAAATCAATAGGAGAGTAGTTTTGTCCGATAACAAAAGCACATTTATCATAAACAAGCTACCTCCTAAGAAGCAGGACCTGGGAGCCCCATTGATTTCCTGCACAATAGGAAATGTTACTTCTAACCGGGCCCTCCTTGACGTAGGTGCTTCCATTAATGTGATCCCCACCTCACTACACATGGAATTAGGTCTAGGCTACCTAAAACACACTGACATAACCTTGCAGTTAGCCGATAGATTCATTACAAAACCAAGGGGTATTTTGGAGGATGTTTTAGTCAAGGTTAATGATTTACATTACCTTGCTAATTTCATGGTCCTGGACATGGAAGCCCCAAAACAACTCAACCACACCCCAATTATTTTGGGAAGACCTTTCCTAGCTACTGCCAAGGCAAGGATTGATTGTGAATCGGGAAATATAGAAATACTCTCAGGGGATAAGACAAATCGATTCAATATTTTCGAGGTCTCAAAGAAAGAATAAAACTAAGTGTGATTCAATGGAGGAGCTTGGGAGAATAGAGGAAGTAATGGTTATACATACCTTAGACAACCTTTTAATGGCCAACTCAACCGAAACACACAGTTGCTGAAATAATTGAGGACAAAGCAAAAATGCGACCAATTGTAGCAACACGGGATGAGGAAGATATACATGAAATCAAAAAATTGTTGGATGATTCACATGATCAAGTTAAAATCCAACAATATCCTTATCTTGAATGCTTAGAGTTTGAGGTCCAACTTGTGGGTGCGAATTCTGAGGATCATGATGGTTGGTTTAAGAACCTAGAGTGTGAGGATGAAATTGAACATTGGGGAAGAACTCTTCAAACATTAGGTATTCCAGAGTACCCACAAATCCCCAGCACATCATAAAACCCTCATCATCCTCTTTCACCCAACCAATGCATAAATTCTATACCCAACTACACTTCCTCTATAATAAATCAACAAAACTCCTATTGGAGACCATTTGGGCTCTCCTTGCACCACCAGCTTACCACTTTCATTGTTCATCTCTTTGGTAAGCCTATTTTCACTCTCCGGGACCCATACCTAGGGGCTCGGAAACTGTGTTGTTGTGGCCTCAATGTTTAGTTGAGAACCTCGCCTAGCTAAAGGCACTAAACATAGCACATGTAAAGACTGTTCCAAGCTGACCAGTGCCTCATGGAAACCAGGTGCTATTCTTCCACTTCTACTCTCTTGCATGCTTTCATTTTTTTTCACAATGAGGACATTGCAAAAGCTAAGCATGGGGGGGTGGACATATTTTATAACCTTTTTGTCAGCTGTAACAGTAATTTCCTGTTATTTGTTTCTTGTTAAAAAAAATTACAATTAGGAAATGAGAACTTAGGCATTAGGAGTTGTAAACTTTAGGAATTAATTCTTTGAGACCTGAATACTTAGACTCTTTAGGTCTTCGGGCTTAATTAAACCAGGTGTCCACTCGAATGTGGATTTAGTCTCGAGTCCTTGCCAATTAAAATTTCTTTTAATTTGGTAAATAATTTGGGATGATAAGTATGCGACTTATCAATCCGCCCTCTGATTTGGGGGGATTTTAAGCCTAATCATCTGCAAACATTATTTTGCAGTGACTCACTTTCCGACAATTTTTACGAAAATTGGGTAGCTAATGGATCGACTTGGGTGGTATGGCTGGCAAGCTATCAGTGGTAATAGCTCATCGGCCAGTTGTCCAGAGCCCAACCACAAAACCATTTTCGTTATACTGCCTTTAGGTAAATCTTAGATTAGGGAAGCCACCTACCTAGAAAAAAAAAGAGAAATACTCTAAAAAAAAAAGAAAAAAAGAGAAAATAAAGAAATAAATAAAATCACACTTCACCGCATGAGTATGGCTGGCAAGTTGTCGGTGGTAACAGTTCATCGGCCGATTGTCCAGAACCCAGCTCACAAAAAATGTATAATAATTCCCAAAACACTTAACGAAGAAGTGGGGAAGTAGAATAAACCAGGGAGATATACACTGGATTCACCCTTGTGTTGGCCCCATAAAAAAAAGTAGGGAGAAAGCTACTGATCGTAAAGATAAACCTTTAGGCAAGGTCACCTAGGGTCGTAGAAACCCAAAGTCCGTCTTAATGGTTGTTTTGTGAGTCTATCACTTTTTCACAAAGATGCTTAGCACTTCGAGTCCTTTTCGAGTCTTGGGTAGGTTGGGTAGCCGTAAAAAGTTATCCTGTAACTCTTAAACTCTAAAAGTACAAAAAAATTATAAAAGAAAAAAAAATTATCTTGTCAAATAAGGTGAGGGCTCGGATGGTCTACATTCTGGCAAGCACCCGGGCACTGTTGAGTTTTTGTAATTAGGTCTTGGGGATGAGATTTTCTAAAGCAATCAATGAATTTTGCCTAATTACTCGAACCCTGATTCTAGTTTTATACATAGCATTTAGGTTAATTTTATTAGGGACTAGCAAAAAGTAATCATGGGGGAATGATGAACACACATAAATTCATGATAAATTACTTATTTTTGATAGTTCCTAGGCTTAGCACTGCATATCATGATATAAATATTGCATAGCATGCATCATTCTACATTTAGAGTACTTGTTTATATTTTAGGTTAATTAGGTCCTTTCTATGGTCAGGAGAAAAGAGTATTTATTTCAGGGCCTCGGATGGACGATCAGACCATACGAATCTGATCAGGACGACGATCGGAGACTAACGCCTCTGAAATCGTCTAGATCGGACTCCCGTAGCATCACATTAAGCCCGAGGAAGATCAACGGCCAGGGAGGCAATGCAACATCCATATGGGTTTCGGATAGAAAATCCGACCGTATGGATGGATCCAGAGCGACAATCGAGTTCGGCATCGCGAGAATCATCTTGATCTGAGCACCATAGAACCCTCTACAAGAAGAAGAAGATGGATGGCCCAGATGGCGCCACTTGGTGCCATCCTGACCGCCCAACACCGGCCAGCAGCATCACCTAACTCCTTCATCCGTGCCCTTCAATCCTAGCCGTTGGATCAAGATCAAACGGCTGGGAAGCAGACGTACCAAGCCGCTTGACACGACACAAGGGAAGGATTGTCGCAATGGTGGGAGCGCTGGTTTGCAAAGGAGGGGCGCGGGTTAGAATTAGCAGTAGCAGCGCAGTGTACGCGTACGCGCATGCCAGCGCACGCCAACGCATGCGCGACACAGGTACGCGAAGCGTGCAGCGCACGCCAGCAGGGAGACGTGCAAATCTTTAGCGACGCACCTTTAGTGACGCTTGCAGCTGTCACTAATGGTCTACGCATGCCAGCAAGAGGATTTGATAGGTTGATCTTTAGTGACAGCTGCAGTGACGTTTGTGGGCGTCACTAAAGTCCCATACGCACTAGCAAGAACAATTGAAGGGTGGATCTTCAGCGAAAGCTGTAGCGACATTTGTGGACGTCATTAAAGACCCAGATACGATTTTTGCCTCTCCTCCACTATAAGAGGACCTACACCCCCTCCCTTCCAAGCCATCTCTACTTACTCTACTCCCACCTACTCCCAAGCTCTAGCAAGCCTACCAACGTTCCATTAGAGCTTGTTCTCAAGCTCCCAAGGTGCCTATTAATGTAGTGAACCTCTACCCCACCAAATTGTCCTCCAACTTCCCATCTCCCAACATAGGTCACCTTGGAGCCATCCCCCACCTCCATTTCGGTAGCAGATCAACTCCGTCTTCTCACCTCCATTCCGGAGCTACGCCAAAGCTTTCCTCAACTCGACGTCCTCCAGCATCTCACCTCCGTCATCCCGCTCCTCACCTCCTTCGTCCGAGCTTCCACGAGGCGCCATTGTCTTGCCGAACAGTCGATTCGGGAGATTTCCTCTCACCTTCCTCTCTTTATATGCTTTCATAGTTTGTTGTAATTGACATTGGAAGTAATATATATCATATTTGTTCCACATCTCTATCTTGTGATACATTTGCATGTTTTCTTTTATTTCAAAAATATAAAAAATACAAAATCCCAAAATAAAAAAAAGAAACGAAACGAAGCACGATTTTCAAGTAAAGTAAACGTCACCTCCCTATATTGGACTCAGGACTCCTTTGGAATTTCGGTATAAATTTTATCTGATCGACGTGTTTTGCAACTACGATGATGGGTTACTTGTAACCCCGATTTCTAACACATGAAACATGCACGACCAATGGGTTCCAAACTGGGGCCTTTGATCCCAGTTTTTCTGATCCTTCCCTTTCTTTCTCTCCATCCTCACCCTATGAGGATGTCTGTGCTGTACAAGAGAATGTTAGATCCAACCACTACTCTAATGCTTATAATCCAAGTTGGAGAAACAACCCTAACTTATCCTGGAAAAACCTGAGGCAACAGACCCAATTTCGACCCAACAACTATGCTCCACAATGACCAATGGGTCAAGGTAATGTATATACTTAGTTGCCTCCAAATCAGGTCAATCAGCTAACTTGGAATGCCCGTCAACCCATAGGGTAGGTTGATTTGAAAAGGCAAATGCTAGAGATGCAAGGATCCATTCTCCAGCTCATGTTGCAAATGAAAACCTCGCTGGACAACTTGCAGACCGGGCTCATCGCTAACTCTCGTCAACCCGGATTTCTACCATCCCAACCCGTACCCAACCCGCGAAATATTCTGAATCCAAGCAATCAAACCCTTGGGTACGAAAATCAGAGGGACCCACATGCACATGCTCAAGTGGTTGAGCCGAGTCCCTCCTCTTCCTCTTCTTCTTCTGCAAATCAACAATTCTGGCTAATCAAACCCCTCCAATCTTTCCTAATCCTCCCCAAGACCCAAACTCTTATGCATCTGCAAATTTTGTCACCTTGAGGAGTTGTAAGCAGACTCAGGATCCACAACCACACTATTCTGATCTACTGAATCCTGAAGAATCTGAGGAGAGAGGAGAATTCTGGAGAAGAAATCAAGGCTCAGGAACCTGATTCTAAAGATCTGACTCATGTTCCTTTTCTTGAATCCTTGATCAAATCAAAGAAGAAGTCTGTTGACAGCAATGAAGAGCTTCTGAATCTATTTAAGAATGTTGAGATCAATATCCCACTCCTCGTTGCTATCAAGCATATACTAGCTTCGCAAGATTTTTAAAGAATTTATGTACACAAAAGCATAAGTCGAGAGAATCTGTTTTGAGGAAGGTGGTACTCTTCGAGTAGGCTAGTTCTGTTATCCTGCACCACCTCTCTTAGAAAAAGAGAGATCCAGGTGCTCCGTTGATTTCTTGTGTCATCGGAGATTACACATTTGATAGAGCAGTTTTGGATCTGGGTGCATCCATCAACCTAATTCCGACTTCTCTTTATGGGAAGTTTGGATTAGGTGAACTTTGGGCAACCTCAGTAACGCTATAGTTAGTGGACCACTTAGTCATAAATCCACGAGACGTTATTGAAGATGTTATAGTTATGGTCAAGATTTCTATTTTCCTGTAGATTTCCTTGTCCTTGACATGGATGTACCTGAAAATCTGACAAACACGCCCATCATTCTGGGGCGTCCGTTCCTGGCTACCGCTAAGGCGAACATTAATTGTGAAAGCGGTAGCATAGGAATCGCCTTTAGGGATCAATGAATAAAATTGGATATTTTTGAGGTGATCAATAAATTTAAGGATTGTGGATTTATTGAGGAACTTGATGAGGAAAATGAAAACATTGAAACTTGTTTGATGGTTTCTTCAATTGAAAGTTCCTCCTTTGATGACGAACTCGACCCGCAACCCTCTATGGCAGACCTGCCATCTTCTAAAGTGGTTATTGATTTTGTTCACTCACAACCTCTTCCTCTTGTTGAGTCTTCAGCATCTTCCTTACCATCAATCATCAACCCTCCCCAGCTTGAACTGAAACCATTGCCTGAGAATTTGAAATATCAATTTTTAGGACCTCAGAAGATGCTCCCTATGATCAAAAGTGCTAAATTAACAAAGGAGCAAGAGATTAAGTTGATCAAGGTCCTGAAGGAACACAAGGAGGCAATTAGTTTGACCATTCATGACCTCAGGGGGATCGAGCCATCTTACTGCAGTCATAGAATACTCTTGGAAGATGGATCCCACCCTTCTCGCCAGATGCAGAGGAGATTAAATCCAAGTATGCAAGAAGTGGTCAAAAAGGAAATCATCAAGTGGCTCGATGTAAGAATTATTTATCCAATCTCTGATAGTCCCTGGGTAAGTCCTGTGCAGATTGTTCCGAAGAAAGCTGGGATTACCGTTGTGACTAACGAGAGAGGGGAATCTGTCACAACTCATTCAGCTTCCACTTGGAGGGTTTGTATTGAGTACAGGAAGTTGAACACAGCCATTAAAAAGGATCATTTTCCCCTGCCTTTCATCAATCAAATGTTGGAAAGACTAGCCGGGCAAAACTACTTCTATTTTCTTGATGGCTACTCGGGATACAACCAAGTTCCTATCCATCCCAAGGATCAGGAAAAAACTACTTTCACCTATCCCTATGGAACCTTTGCTTTCCGTAGGATGCCTTTCAGTTTATGCAATGCACCTGGGACTTTTCAAAGGTGTATGTTAGCCATATTCTCTGACATGGTGGGAGAGTTTATGGAAGTCTTCATGGATGATTTCTCTATTTTCGAAGAATCATTTGACTCTTGCTTGGCTAATTTGGAAATGATTCTTAAGCGATGTATCAAAACACGATTGGTCCTTAGCTGGGAAAAGAGTCATTTCACGACCCAAGAAGTCATCATCTTGGGTCATGTAATCTCTGAATGGGGAATCGAAGTGGATAAAGCTAAGGTTGATGCTATCGCTAAACTTCCTCTTCCCACATCTGTTAAACAAATCCGATCATTTCTTGGTCATGTGGGATTCTATTGAAAATTCATCAAGGATATCTTGAAGGTTGCTCGTCCCCTGAGCAATCTTCTTGCTAAAGAAATGCTGTTTATTTTCGACGAATCATGTCAAAAGGAATTTGATTTCCTGAAAATGGTAGTCACCTGTGCTCTAGTTTTGCAACCACCAATTTGTACAGCCCCTTTTGAGATCATGATCGACACTTCTGATTACGCGGTCGGGGCTGTCTTGGGTCAAAAAATTGATAGAAAGCCCTCTGTCATCTACTACGCTAGTAAAACTATGGATGAAGCCCAGCAGAATTACACTGTTACAGAAAAGGAATTACTAGCTATAGTGTTCACTTTGGAAAAATTCAGGGCTTATCTCCTAGGGTCTCATGTTATCATCTATACCGACCACTCGGCCTTGAGACATCTCTTGGCCAAAAAGGATGCCAAACCCCGGCTTATTCGTTGGATTCTTCTACTTCAAGAATTTGATCTTGAAATCAAGGATAAAACTGGGGTACAAAATGTGGTGGCGGATCATTTGTCGAGACTCCTAGGTGATTCTTCTCCTCCGGACATCCCGATTGCTGACACTTTTCCGGATGAAGCTATTCTTACAGTTTCAGGTGTCCACACCCTATGGTTTGCTGACATTGTTAACTATTTGGCTGTTAGTCAAATCCCCCAGGATTGGACCAAGGAACAACGGGATAGACTCAAACCTAAGGCCAAATACTACTTCTGGGAGGACCCTGAACTATACTACATCGGCTCTGATCAGATTATTCGTCGATGTGTACCAGAGAATGAATTCAACAGTATACTCGAGTTCTGCCATGCATCTACGTGTGGTGGACATTTCTCCGGGAGAAAGACGACTGCAAAAATCTTGCAATCTGGCTTCTATTGGTCGTCTTTATTTAAGGATGACCAGGATTTCTCAAGGTCATGTTCTCAATGTCAGGCACTCAGGAGCATAACTAAGAGAGATATGATGTGCCTAAACCCAATTCTTCCTATCGAAGTTTTCGATGTCTGGGGCATCGATTTCATGGGACCCTTTCTCCCTTCATTTGGACATCAGTACATTCTTGTTGATATTGATTATGTGTCCAAATGGATTGAGGCGATTCCCACCCAAACCAATGACCACGAGGTGGTCATCAATTTTGTCAAGAAAAATATCTTTAGTAGGTTCGGGATCCCGAGAGCCATCAACAGTGACGGTGGCACTCATTTTACTAATGCCCAATTCCACATTTTATTGCCCAAATATGGGATTAATCACCAAATTTCCACACCTTATCATCCCCAGACAAATGGACAAGCCGAGATCTCCAATCGGGAGATCAGGAACATTCTGTAGAAAACTGTTAGACCTGATCGCAAGGACTGGACCCAAAATCTTGAGGACGCTCTTTGGGCCTACCGTACGACGTATAAAACGTCCATCAGCATGTCTCCATTTCATTTGGTGTATGGAAAGGCATGGCATCTACCCGTAGAGACTGAACACATGACATTCTGGGTGATCAAACAATGCAATTTAGATCTGAATTTAGCTGGGAAGACTAGGAAACTCCAACTATCTGAGTTGGAAGAGCTTAGAAATGATGCATACGAGAATGCCAAGATCTACAAGGCTCAGACCAAAGCTCTACATGATCAATTGATTTCCTGCAAGAGCTTTGAGCTGAACCAGAAGGTCTGGTTATTCGATTCTAAACTTAATCTCTTTCCTGGCAAACTTAGATCTAAATGGAATGGCCCATTCATAATTGACCAGATTTTTTCAAATGGAGCCATTCAGATTTCTGACCCAAAGACGGGTAACACATTTAAAGTCAATGGTCAACATCTGAAGCCTGTTATTGACCGTACTCTTTCAGAACCCGTCTTAGACACGATTATTCTAACCGTTCTGTGACTTCTTTGGCTAGACTTCGCGTAGCTGATGGCATTAAACTCAACAGTTGTACATATGACACAAAGCTAACATGAGCTTCATATTCAGGTGACATCTTTCATACTCTACCCTTTCTTTCATGTCTCTTTCTCAATGTGGACATTGCATCAGCTAGGCATGCGGGGGTGGATTCATTTTTTAATTATTTGGTCAGCTTTGTGAAATTCATGTAAATTATTTTTCTCTTCTTATTTATACATAAAAAAAATGTTGAATTAGGAAGGAATAGTTGGACATTAGGACTTTTCAATCTTAGGAAATATTACATTAGGATTTGAACACAAAGACCCTTCAAGTCTTTGGACTTAATCAGCCCGTGTATCCACTAAAATGTGGATTTGTTTTTCGAGTCCTCGCCATCTTAATTCTATTGTAATTAGAGTAAATAATTTTGGGTGATAAATACATGACTTATCAATCCACCCTCAGATTTGAGAGAACTTTGAGTTTTAAGCATCTACACACTTTCTTTGCACTGACTTGTTGTTCGATGATTTTAATGGAAATTGGGTAGCTAATGAACCTTCTAGGGTGATATGGCTGGAAAGTTATCGTGGGTAACAGCCATAGGTAGGTTGTCTAGAGCCCAGTCACTGGACCATTCTTTATTTTTTCCTTTAAGTAAATCTTAGACCAAGGAAGCCACCTACTTAAAAAAAAAAAAGGTCAAAAAGAAAAGAAAAAGAAAAGAAGAAAAGAAAAAAAGAAAATAAATAAGCCACACTTCCCCACACGAGTATGGCTGGCAAGTTGTCAGTGGTAATAGCTCATCGACCGATTGTCTAGAACCTAACTCAATAAATGCACTGAAAATTCCCAAAAATACTTAGGAAGGAGTGGAAAAGTAGAATAAACTGGAGAGATATACACTGGATTCACCCTTGTGTTGATCCCATAAAAATAAAACTAGGGAGAAAGCTACCGATTGTAAAGATACACCTTGAGGCAGAATTCTCTTTTGAAGGTTACCTAGTGGCGTAGAAATCCGAAGTCCATTTTAACTATCGATCAACGAGTCTATCACATTCATAATAAAGATGCTTAGAACTTAGGGTTCTCATCAAATCTTGGGTGAGTTCAATGGCCGTAGAAAGCCACTCCTAAATGCTAAAACTCGAAAATCCAAAGATATTAGAAAAGAATTAAAAAAGAGAAAAAGAAAATTTCCTTTGAATAAGGCAAGGGTTTAAGGCGGCCTGCATTTTGGCAGATACCCAAGCACTGTTGTATCTTTGAAAGTTCAGATCCTAAGTAAACATTTTCTTAATGATTGAAAATAACTCATGTCCAAATAATCCAACCTAATTCTTTTATAAATAGCATATAGTTTTTTCTAGGGACTAGCAAAAGATAGGCATGGGGGTGTGATGTAAACATTTTTACACTACATAAGATGTCTATTTATGCATGTTCTTAAGCATAGAAATGCATTGCATACTATAAATATTGCATAACATGCATCATCTTGCATTTAGATTAGTTTGAATAAAATAGAGGTTAATTGTCTCCTTTTGTGTTCAGGGATAGGGCAAATTTTTATCGGAGCCTCAGATTAAAGATCCAACTGTACAGATTTGATCAAGGTGACGATTGGAGTTCAATGACTCCAAGATCGCCCTAATCAAACATCTATAGTATCAGATAGAGACCAGGGAACCTTAGAAGATCAAGAGCCAAGATGGTGTGAATCTGCACTTCAAATGACAAATCTGACCACATGGATGGATTCAGATTGTCGATCGTAGCCTAACAGCATGAAAATCGACTCAATCCGACAACCATGGCACCATCTACATCATCTAGAAGATGGATGGCCAAGATGGCGCCACGTGGTGCCATCTCAGTCGCCCAACCGTCCGCTACACCCGCCACACCCTCTCTTCTTCGACGATTCTCCACCGTTGGATGCACATACAACGGCTGTGGATGCACACACACGAATTGTAAGCGTGACACAAATGCACTTGTAGCACGTTGGTCGAACGCACTTACGCGTCGCAGCGATGCACGTTTGAGCCTGCGCGAGTGGCAGCTGAGGCGTGGCGAGGGAGCTCAATTAACCACTCGATCATGATCCAACGGCCACGAGCGCTCAATAGCACCCACACGCTATTGTACGCCCATGCGTGACGTGCCATCAGACGAGGGCATTGCAACTTGAAGAGGCACGGTGAGGGCGCATCTCAACCGTTCGATCTCATGATCGAATGACCGAGAATTGAAGGGCGTGAGCGCGCGTTGCATGCATGGGAGGCGAGCAAGTGGTGCACGTTGCCCACAATGGGGCTTCAGCGATGATTTTATCCGTTACTAAAGACCCCTTATTTAATGTTTTGGGATTAAAAAGACCAAATTTCCCTCACTTCTTGCAACTATAAAAGGAAACCCCCTCCATATGAAATGAGCATCCCTTCCTTCCCTCCTCTACCTCTCTAAAGCTTAAGAGAAGCTTGTCCCACACTCGGGATGGTCCTCGAGATATAAAGTCAAATTTTTGCTCTCATTTCGGAAGCGGATCCTGTGCCGACGATGACGTGTTCCCCATTCTCATTCCTCCTGCCTCGACCTCCTTCTTCCCACTCCATCCTCCTTTGCCTAGGCAGCATCTCGTCCGGCTTGTCCTCCAAGCGATCGTCGAGGAGGATAACTTCTATCTCCCATTCTTCTTTACAGCTATCTAGAGTAGAATTTTCCTACTTTCTAGTGTAGCTGATTTATCACTTTCTAGTGTAATTCCTCTGGTTTTATTGTATAAACATTTTGAATTATTGAGTGCATGTTTTCTCTCTCTCTCTTATTTATTCTGATTATTAATATTGCTTCATTGTAATTACATCGCTTCGCTTTTCAACAAAAACTCTAAAAAAATATAATTGCGAATATAGATCGACGTAGCCTCCTTGACTTCGACCCGAGATTTCTATTCTGGTACAAATTTTACTTATTGAACACGAGTTCTTCACTTTCAAACTACGACGATAAGTTTTTGAAAACCAAATACGTTAGCATAGTAGCTCGTAGTTTCAACATTGGGGAAGATCCGTTGTAGTTGTTTTTTTGCTTCTCTTCAGGTTATAAAGAGAAGTGTTTGTAAGGAGGTTGTGCCACCCTCGATCAAGTGGTACGATAGTGGATTGACTACTAGTCGGGAAAATCCTAAGCTAAGAGGCTTAAGTAGTGGTTTTCACCCGATTTGGGTTTCCACTATAAATCTAGGTGTAATCTATGCTTGATTTTATTGTGGATATATTTTTTAAGCGATACTATTCATCCCTCCCCTCTAGTATACTTTACGATCCATAGGCAACCCTCACAAAATACATAAAATAAAATGTCAATCCTATTCTTCTTGACTTCAAGCTCTCGTTCCACGTGAAGCTCCTCCTACAACGAGGTCCTCCAATCCACTATAGATGTGAGCTTGAGCTCCTTCACACTTGTTTCTATTTGTATTTTCTTGAAACCTTAAGCTTAATGCAAATGTTAAGTAAAAAGTATTTTGTTATCATCAAAATTAATGATCATGGTGCCCTTGCACCAACAATCTCCCCCTTTTTTATGATGACAAAATCAAAAATATTAATCCAAAAAATTCTCCCCCTTTTAGACATTAGCAAAAAGGTTTAATCAATTTTTGTTATCCTATACTACCTGTTTGTCACGCTGAATCGAGTTTCAAAAGTGTTGTGTTGTAGTATAGCAGAAATAGCGTTCAAAACAAATATAATTTTATTACTCGAAAAGATTTACATGGTTGAACACAGGGAGCAAATTGGTATTTAGAAATCAAGATCACAATTT
This sequence comes from Thalassia testudinum, assembly GCA_037157565.1. Lineage (NCBI taxonomy): Eukaryota > Viridiplantae > Streptophyta > Magnoliopsida > Alismatales > Hydrocharitaceae > Thalassia > Thalassia testudinum. The sequence goes on from JAZHRO010000028.1 coordinate 3,048,435, forward strand.
AAACTGAAAGAAATTGCAATAATATCAGTATTAGAGTGCAAAAATATGGGAGTAAAATGGTGATGTAGATCACCAATTGATTCAATATAAATATGCAGTGGAGACAAGAATCTGTTGTCTGATTCTTTAATCAGACGACTTAAAGTGTCTGATCGCTTTTCTTTCTCTTCTCTGTCTTCTCCTTCCTTCTTCTTCTTTGGCTTCTGTTCTGACTTCGTTTGTCTTCATGATTCTTCTCTTTCTCTTTAGCTTTCTCTGTCTTCTTGCCTTTGCCTTTCTTCTGCTATTGCTTCTCCTTCTTCTTCCTTCTTCAGCTCCTGCCTTTGGCCTTTAGCTTTGGCCTTTTTCTTCTTCAGCCTTCAGCCTTCCTCTTCCTTTCTTTATCTTCTGGCCTCCTCTTCCTCTTCAGATTGCAGCTAAGTGTTGGATGGAAAACCCAATAGCAAACCCTACCCCTACCCACATGTAACTCTCCTCACTCTCTCTCTTAGGATACACTCTCCCAGAGCCACACAAATAGTCAGGTAATCGGGTTAGGTGCATACCCGGAACCAGGCCCACCGACATGCGGTAGTGGGCGAGGAGTGCAGTCAGGTCAGGTCAGGCAAGGTCCGTGGGGCGTGTTCACTGACGAGACCAGGTTGGGTGAGTGGGACCTCACCCTGTGGATCTGAGGCGACAAGGGTATGTCACTTTTTCCTCCTATGCAAGTGTGAGCGATCCTTCACCACCGAGATGGGACTAAATGTCCCACCTTTACCTCGCGTGTCGCAGCAGTAGATGGGGCTTCAATTGTAGCAGGCGTGGAGTCTCTTGACTCCAATTGAAAACCATACTATGTGCACGAGGGGCTTCCACACACTTGGGACAGCAGCACCTGGGATTGGCGGACTTGGAGCAATAGCAAGCTTGCTTCAAGCTCTGCAATAATGGCATTGGGGCGATGAACCTAAAATCACAAGATCGGCCTTGCGGCCATGTCAAAATGTTCAATGAGGGTCGTAGGAGGACAGTGAAGATGCTAGGGGTGTTGGCGTGGCTCAAGGGTGCCTATGCTAGCGTGCCTAGGGCACACTGGGTGTGAATGTGTGGGTGTCTTTGGGGAGTGGTTTGAGTGAGTGGCGCGGTGCGTGGAGTGAGCAGAAAGGATCAGTGAAGTGCGGGGAGCTTATGGGATTGTTGGCAAGGGTTAGGATGGCCTGTGGAGGTGAAGTGGCCTCGCTGGAGTTGGTGGTCGGAGATGGAAGGGATGGAGGTGATGGAGGTCGGCAATGGTCGATTTTGGAGAAAAAGGGGTGGAGAAGAAAATAGATGGGAGAGGGAGCTTATCTTGGAGGTCAAGAGACGAAGGGGCTGAGCGAAGGCGTCGGGTCTGGTGTGGCTGAAGCTAGAGACGAAAGTAGCTCCAATGAGTGGAGATCGGCGAGGACGAAAAGAGGGAAGCGCCTGCTGGTACGGCGAGGAGCGGACGAAGTCAGGGAAGAAGAATCCGCCGCAGGTATGGTGGTCGGACAATGTGAAGGAGTAGGCAATGTCGTCGGACGTCGAGGAGCTTACGGCTGTGAAGGGAAGAGAGGAATTAGGGGTGTTCACGGCCGAATTCGAGTGTGGAGTGATCAGAGGGGTCTGAGCTCCTTTAAATATAGCTTTGAAGGACTATTAGGGCTTGAGAAGCAAGCTTCCCAAGCAAGGAAGGCTCTTCATTGATGGAAGTCATTGAGATACCAACGTCTCTCATGCGTTCGCATGAGAGATTGGGAAGGAATCAGATCTCAAATGAGGGTTTAGACGAGTGAGAATTTTTCAGAGAATCTCCCTTCTAATTTTGGAAGAGATTCTCAGAGCAATCAGGGAGAACTCTCCTTCTAAAGCTCGCCGAAGTAGGATTCCTATGCTATAATGGTAGAGGGACCTACTTGTGAAAATGATGAAGAAACTAGGAGGCTATTTGTAAGGATTTTTAAAAGATAGGGGTACAAATGTAATCAGACTAGACCTTTTTGCAAATTAGGTCAAGATGAGTTCCCTTAAGTCAAAATTTTGGTACAAACCTAATTTGGACCTAAAGAATCCAATGGTGAAATTGGATTTTGGGTTTGACCATGTTTGACTAGGAAATTTATGCAAAAACCCAAATTAGGGCAAATATCTGTCTGAGACCCCATTCTAGGTCAAGATGGGTTATAATGGCCAAATTGAAAGTTCTAAACCCTAGAGAATATTTTTGTATGATTTTCAAAGGGTTTAGGTGAATTTTATCCTAACCAGAACCTTGGTTAATCATGTGGGTCTGTTTTAGGATTTCAAGTAGTCATTTAATTCACAGAACTCACAAACTCTTTTCTGTCAGATCCAACCCACTTGTTATTGTATTAAGAACATTTAACCTTTGTTTAGCCCTTGAGAAAACCCGTTGCTGTACTGCATTGGTAAAATTACAGTTTTAACCTTAGTTTCTTATTTTCCTCTTAGAATGGTTGTGTAGTGAATTTTGACCTTCAGTTGGTTATGTAGGAGCATTTATTCTCTTTATTGGGTCAAAATGAGCTAGTTGAGGCTCATAATGGTGTTCCCATCATACCCCCATGCTTAGCTTTTGCTAGTCCCTTAGAAAAATTTTAAGATTTTAACTTTGATTCTAGACCATGTAATCTTTTGATGCTCAAAACGGTGATGTGGACTTTCTTCTGTAGATTAGGTTAGAATGCTGATAGTAGGCTTAGAGGTACTCAAGTACCAACCAAGATCCGTACCTAACAAATTTTGGCCTCAGTCTACCGCGACAATTTTTAAGGCCCACAGGAACTATCTTACGGTTCGTTGAACTCCACGGTTAAGGCACCTGTGCTTGTAACATATTTTAGCCATAGTTCAGTTTGTAGTGCATTTTTGTAAGAGAAAGACAGAGGAATTTTCTTTGTTTGGAGAGTTTCTCTCTCTTTTCTTTTTATTTCTAGCTTTGGATTGGCCTCACAACACGGTTTGTATCAGATTCCTAGTCCCCATCATCAATCCTTGAAGGGTCCTTGGCAATCGATACTTCGAGATAGCACCGCTCATGGCAACCCCCAGAACCATGGCTTTTGAGATTTCGAGATAATCCCGCCCATGGAATTCTGTAGCAAAATCCATATCCTGGCAATTGACATTTCGGGATAATGCCACCCATGGCATCTGAACCAGCACAAGGTACTTACATGCCCCCAGTAGGATATGTAGATATCCTAGGAGACAACCACTGAGGAGAGAATATGTCATTGTGCATCTTCGAGGGGAATTTCCTGCCTCTCCTTGTCGAGAACTCATCCAAATCAACTTGTGTTGATCGACCACTCCTAATCTAGGTGACTTTTTCATAACAATTTAAACGTATTTGCGTGATTTTGATACTTATGTGCACTAAACTAGACTGCGTGTGGGTTGGGGTGCTTAAGTTACTGAGTCTCGCAAACTAGAGGTCAGTTAACGAGGCTGAATACTCCCTAAGCCTTAGACCTAATACTTAAGCTTTGCATTTTCGCCAACCTCTTGTGGAATATCCAGATCTTAGTAGATACTTGAATTTTTAAGCCTGGGAGTATAGCCTAAAAGGCCTAAGATCAGCGTTCCTACTAATCTCTTCTATGTTTTGTTAGCAGTTTTTGCTTTTCATTTTCTCTTTTGATATGGTCTAGAACTTAGTTAATTCCTTAATTTCTGACAAATGACTATCTCTTTTTCTTTTCTTTTCTTTTCATTTCAACTTGTACTCCTTTTTGGCATTTTTAACTTCTCCCCTTTTTTTCCTCAAACTCTCTTCTCATTTTTTTGTTCTTTTTAAAGAATTTTTTAATTTTTTTTGGTATTTTTGGAATATGTGATCTTTTTGATGAAACCTTTTCTTGTGAGATGATTTTCACAACGTTTTGCACTTTCATACCCCCCATGCCTACGATTTAAAATGTCCCCATTGTAAATTACGTGGGTTCGAGTTCAGCTTAGATCATTCATTAGAATAGGTTCTGGGTGGGTGAATGGGTCGAGATGACTATTGCAAACATTTTCAAGCTCGGGTACGGGTACCTAAGGTGGGGTCGACTATTCTAATGGATGAACCCAAAAGTACAATATGAATTCAGCATAGGAATGTCAAGAAAGGTTTCAGGTTTTTCAAAAATGACGGGTTGCCTCCCATTAAGCGCTGAGTTTTACGCCATCAGCTGGGTGCAATGAGCTCAAGGGGAATGGAGGGTAAAGGATGTCTCAACCAAATTTGTATCGGCAAGTTCAATGAGCGGTTTGAGTCTCTGATTGTTCACAATGAAAGGTTCTGAACTGTGGCTGAGTTGATTGATTTTGTTGGCTCCATTTCCAAAGATTCGTCGAATGAGGTAAGGTTCGATCCATTTCGATTTGAGTTTCCTGAGAATAGCTTGAGTTTAGCATCAAAGAGTAGGACTTTCTGACCAGGGTGAAAGATCTTTCTAGATATGTGCTTGTCGTGAAAGGCCTTAACCTAATCTTTGTAAATTTGCGAGTTCTCATACGCATCGTGGCGTAATTCATCAATCTCACTCATTTGAAGCTTTCTATGGGTTCCTGCCTTAGAAAGATCTAGATTGCAGTTCCATACTGCCCAATAGGCTTTGTGTTCCAATTCGACGGGGAGATGACATGCCTTCCTGTACACCAATCTAAAGGGAGACATACCTAATTAGGTTTTGTGGGTGATCCTATAAGCTCACAAAGCTTCCGGAAGTTGAGATGACTAGTCTTTCCTATTAGGTCGAACAGTAACTTGGAGGATTTTCTTGATCTCCCGATTTGATAGCTCAGTTAGACCATTAGTTTGGGGGTGATAAGGAGTAGAGATTCGGTGTGACACCCCATATTTGGTCATTAGTGACCTGACCTGAGCATTAGTGAAATGGGCCCTCCATCAGAGATTACAGCACATGGATTCCCAAACTGAGAAAAGATGTTCTGATGAATGAATTTGATAACCACCTTATGATCATTGGTTCGGGTCAGAATGGCTTCGATCCATTTGGACACGTAGTCAACAGCGAGTAGAATGTACTCGAAGTCGTCCGAAACAGGAAAGGGTCCCATAAAATCAATCCTCTAGACATTGAAGATTTCGCATACGAGAATCGGTTATAAGGGCATCATATCATGGTGGCTCATGTTGCCTAAGGTCTGACAACAAGTACATGCCCTACAGTGATTGTATGCATCTTTGAAAATCTTGGGCAAATAGAAGCCACATTGGAGGACTTTGGCTGCAGTTTTATGACCAGAGAAGTGTTCACTGCATGCCTGGTCATGGCAGAAGGACAAGATGCCCTGAATTTCTGCTTTCAAGACACATCGTCGAATGATTTGATCAGCACCAATGAGGAAAAGATACAGGTCTTCCCAGAAGTAATACTTGGCATCGAAGAGCAATTTGTCCTTCTTGGCCTTCAGCCAATGGGATGGGATCTGATGTGATGCCAGGTAGTTTACTAGATCAGCAAACCATGGAAGCCCTGTACTAATAGTCAGGAGGTGCTCATCTGGAAAATGTTCCGTAATGGGTTCGGAAGGGTCGATAATATCAGAAGGAAGGCGGGACAAGTGATCAGCTACCACGTTTTCTTTTCTCGCCTTGTCGTGAATCTCAAGGTCAAATTCTTGCAACAGCAAGATCCAATAGATTAGTTGAGGTTTCGCGTCCTTCTTCGCAAGGAGATGCCTCACAGCTATGTGATCAGAGTAAATGATAACACAGGAACCTAGAAGATATGATCTGAACTTTTCTAGGGCAAATACTATGGCTAGAAACTCTTTCATAGTAACTGTGTAGCTACGTTGAGCCTCGTCAAGTGTCTTGCTAGCATAGTAGATGACCACGGGTTTACCGTCAATTTCTGCCCAAGTACCGCTCCTACAACGAAATCAGAGGCATCACACATGATCTCAAAGGGTTGAAACCAATCAGGGGACTGTAGGATCGGAGCTTGAGTAACTCGATCACAGAGGCTTTCAAATGATTGAGTGCATTCCTTGGATATTTCAAAAGGAACATCCTTAGAAAGTAGAGTGGTCAGGTGTTACGACCCAATTCCCAAATCCCTACGAGACACGAGAATCGGACCGACTCGACTGATCCCAAGACCCAGTAGTCCAAAGAGAAAGTAACCAAAAAGTAGTAAAATAAACTGCATTCACCATGCAAGCAACTAATAGTAACAAAAGTACAGCAGTAAAGAAAGGAACTACTACAGTACACACCACCACAACAGTAGAGAAATAAAAATAGGTACAGAAATATGAAGTTTACAATAAATGAGTACAAAAGTGTAACAAAATACTCACTACTACAGAAACGGGTACAACACAAATACAACTACTGTGCTCTACTTGGCCCAGCACCCTCCGTAGTCCTAGGCTCAAGCTGCTCAACACCTGGACCTGTAAAAGGTGGTAAGTACGACACGTTAGCGAAACGCTGAGTAGAGTGGCAACCAGCTAACTAAGAGAAATAGTAAAGGTGGACAGGTAGCTGTTGTTTTCAATTTCTTTCTTTTTTCAACTAACTATTCTTTCTTTCATCAGTTGGTTTATTTATCAGGTCTTTTTCTTGATCTGTAATATTCCTCATGGGAACGATCTTGATTACAATCTTTTCCGAAAAGTAGAAGTAGCAGGTGGTGCTCTCCTGGTCGGGAGAGTACCCCGTGGTAGTCCTACCCTCAGTCAACCAGCCCAAGGTTGCTGACAGATGTAACGGTGACTACGGCACACGTGATAAACGCTCGGGTAGCTACCCCACACTGGCACGCGGTCAGTCGTTTCCGTTAATGGGTACGCCTAAACCATAGCACGCAACCAGTATAGGGCAGAGCCCTCTCAGTAATAGGGGTCTAGCCCCTCCACAATAACCAAACAGGGGTCTCACCCCTCCACAGTCCGCACACCCTCGCCTGACTACCCTGGTTTGCCCAGTGGGCCTAACAAGTCGATGTAGGATGGCTAGTTGAACCCCGAGCCCTGTGGGGTGGCTAGCTCTCTCCCTACACCAATAGCTCTCCCCGGTACTGTGTATGCGAGGGCCAAAAGCTAATACAATGTGGCCAAACCTAACCCCGGGTCTCAGCCCTAGGGCGGCTAGCTCCACTCTGCACTAAGAGGTAACATGTGCTTCCCTTGGTATCACGTACCCAAGAGACAACACAATTTCCCATTCACTTTTCCAGTTTCATTCTATTTATTTCCAGGAGCTCTACTCCAAATTCCCCGTAGGGTTCATCTCATGTTTCTCAGGAGAAGCCATACTAGGTTTCATCATTTTAGGTTTATTCGCATATAGTACGTGTTTCCAACATTCAAACTTTCTTTTCCAATTTATATACATGCAGCTCGCATTTAATTTCAAACAACAGGAATTACATGTAGCAGTTACTAACAACAGTACTCTACATTTCACAGGTAGCTATTATGCAATTACAAGCAATTATTATTCCATCTACTCATTCAAGATTGCATTTTAAGCATTTAATACAATCGTTCTAGTGTTTCAAGTCCTAGGATTCATGCCATACCATAGGATCTATCATTCAATCTAGTTTTCTGGTCCTAGCATTCATGCCATACCCCTAGTATGTATCATTCATTCAAGTTTTTCTGGTCCTAGGATTCATGCCATACCCTAGGATCTATCATTTATTCTAGATATGCATTTATGTTTGTGATTAACTAAGGGAAGCCACTCTACTCTCAAAACCATGAGTAATGGGGGCTCGATCGGCAGGTCCACGTGCCTCCTCAACCCCCAAATCCGCAATGGAACGAGGTCCTACACAAGGATCAATCATAAGGAACCACTCAGAATGGGATAAAAGTATTTCAAACGAGTAGAGGAACTTGCATGGAGAAGAACGGAATCTAAAATGTGGAAATCGAATCTCAAACGGACCCTAAACGGGTCAAAAATGACAATTTTGACTCAAATCAGACATCTGGAACATCTTCCAGACGTCTTAAAAGGAGTCCAAATCCATACATCACTCTGTGCTGCTCCTTAGACATCCAGAGATCCTACTGAACTGTCTGGACGTAGTTCCAGGTGTCCGACCACCTCTCCGGACGTCTGGAGACGCTCTCCACCGTCTGGTGACTCGCCCAGACGTCTGAACCGCGTGGGAGGTCATGTCCTGCGCCTTCCCAAAGTGAAACCTACACACGTACGTAGAATCTCTCAACACGGCATGCAACAGACATCCGCAGAAGGAAGCGTAGGAGGCAAAACATTCCTCTCAGTTATCTGGAGCTCCCTCAGACGTCGTCCACGTCGTCTGGATGTAGGTCCAGACGTATGATTCTGGGAAAAATCCCAGAATCAGGACCTCCTTCGTCTTCTTCCTACTACGTGCGACCACGCCGTGCAGCCTCTCGTCCACTGCTCTGCTGCAGCAGCGTCGGGGAAACCTCCCCAACACACACTCTGCCTCGCGCACGCCAGCCGACATCGAGCTGCTCTGCCGAGCTCTCTCTCTCTCACGGCTCACGCGCTCTCTTCTCTTCCCTCTCGTTGCTCTTCTCCTCTCCCCCGCTACACTCGGCTACAGCTGCTGCTCGCTCTTACTCTCGCTCTCACGTTGGAGGAAGGAGGAGACGAATGGGGTGGTGAACGAAGGAGAGGGGAGAGGAGTATTTGTAGGCATGGGGGGGCGGGCGGCAGTTCCTATAGTCGGCGAGGGGAGAGAAAGAGAAGAAGGCTGCTAGGGTGAAGTCTACGTGCGGCACGCGCGCAGACTCACCAATGTACGCATGAAAAAATTTATTTCCAGATGTTTGGTAAGGTGTCTAGATGTCTGACTAGGCGTCTTGACCAACTCCCAGACGTCTTAAAGTGTTTTGATGTCACGAGTCTTAACATCAGGGGGCACGTAATCTTTAAGAAATCAGGAATGAATCAACGGTAAAAATCAACATGCCCTAAGAAAGATCGGATGTCCTTGATCGAGCTAGGCATAGGGAGTTTGGAAATCAGATTCACCTTGGCTCGATCGACCTGGATGCCTTTTTCTGATATGAGATGTCCCGAGACAATTCCTTCAGGCACTATGAAATGGCTCTTTTCCCAGGAAAGAACCAGATTCACGTCAATGCACTGCCTGAGGATCTGGACTAAGTGCATGAGGCAATCATCAAATGATTCGCCAAACACTGAAAAGTCATCCATGAAGACTTCCAGATAATCACCTACCATATCTGAGAATATGGCAAGCACGCACCGCTGAAAAGTAGTGGGTGCATTGCAAAGATCGAAAGGCATCCTTCGAAATCCGTACGTCCTAAAGAGGCAGGTGAAAGTGGTCTTTCCTTGGTCCTCAGGATGGATTGCCACCTAGTTATAACCGGAGTGCCCATCCAAAAAGTAGAAGAATCTATTTCCTGCTAGTTTCTCGAGGATCTTATCAATAAATGGTAGTGGGAAATAATCCTTATTTGTGAATGTATTGAGTCTTTTGTAATCCATGCAGACTCTCCACGAATTAGCCACACGGGTCGGTATGATTTCTCCGATTTCAGTTGTGATCACGGTGAGTCCTGCCTTCTTAGGCACAACCTGGATTGGACTCACCCACCGACTGTCAGAGATCGGGTAGATGTTCCCAGCATCTAACCACTTGATGATCTCCTTTTTCATGACCTCCTACAGATTACGATTCAGATGTCTCTGCATTTCACAGGAAGGTCGTGTGCCCTCTTCAGTATAGATATGGTGTGTGCAGTAAGAGGGCTGATGCCAGTCAAATCATTGAGAGTCCATCCAATGGCTCTTCAATGTTGCTGGAGAATAGTTTTCAGATGGGATTCTTGATCAGGTGTGAATCTGGATTTGATAATCACAGGAAATGTCTGATTGGAACCCAAAAAGACGTACTTCAGATGCTCGAGAAGAGGCTTATGTTCCAAAATAGGGTTATCAACAGTAGCGGGCGGTTCAGGGTGTGTGTCAGGAGCAAGGGAAGGAGTTATGGGTGTGTCTAAGTCAAGTTCAGACTCCTCTGATTGCAGGTTTTGATCCTCTTGTGGTTGATCAGAAGTAGTCTAGTTTTCCTCAATATACAGATCATCAACAATAGCACTGATATCACATATCTATTCTATAACTGCATAATTAATCCTTTGTTGTGCCTTAAAGATGTCAATCTTTAATGTCTGGTTCCCAAATTTCAATTCAATTTAGCCCTCATCACAATTTATGTTGGTCCTTGCAGTGGCCAAAAAGGGTCTCCCTAGTATGATTGGTGTGTTCCACAGATTTTCTAGTGCATCCATATCCAAGACTATGAAGTCCACTGGGAAGTAGAAATACTGAACCCTAACAATGGCATCCTCAAGAACTCCTTTAGGTGACTTGGTAGATCAGTCAGCCAACTATAATGTCACCTTCGTTTGTTTGAGCTTAGATTCCTCAAGATGTTCAAGAAGGGATGTAGGTATTAGGTTTTTGGAGGCTCCTAGATCCAATAAAGCTCTATCAAATTGGATATCACCAATTGTACAGGAAATAGGAGAGTACCTGGGTCTTTTGCCTTAGGTGGGAGTTTGCTCAAAATTACAGAGCTGGCTTGCTCTGATAGTACAATTGGGCTCCCACTTTTGGTTCGCGACTTAAGCTTAACTGTACACACGTCTTCCAGGAATCGTGCGTAAGCTGGTACGTGGTGAATCGCATCCATCAGGGGGATGTTTATCTGGACCTATTCAAAGAGCTTGACCAGATCCTCCTCAGGTGCCACGGGTTTGGTTGCCCTCTTTCCCTTGGTCAAGGCCTCGGGAAATGGAACCTTAGATGGTTCCTCTAAAATAGGTCCAGGTTCTTGATCTGGGATAGGGGCATCTTGGATGACTATCCTAGGGTTTAGGTTACAACTAGGGTGAAAGTGGCTTGGGCAAGGTGGGTCTTGTGTTGTTTTTCCACTACGGGTTGTTACTGATTTTAGTCCTGCCAGGTTATGGATTGGTGTTGGTAAAATAGGTGGCTGCTGCTGAAATCCCGAATATGATGTCGAAGCTTCCATTCCATCGGGCAATGGAGAAAACGGGGCCTGATAAATCATGTGGGCTTGGCCCAGATTTGCGTTCATAACGTGCCTATGGTTTGACACATTATTCAGATTCGGTAGAGGTTGCGAAGGGAGTGTGCTAGGTTGGCGGGAATTTGCCATCTGGGTGAGTTGATTGAGAACCTTTGTGATCTCGTCTTTGTGTTGTTTCTACATAGCTGCATTCGTCTTTTGAATGTCAGCTAGAGTCTGAAGGATGAGAGTCATTTGATTTGTCTGAGTTGGCCCAGATTGATAAGTGTGGTTGGGTCGAGGCTGAGGCGGCTGGTATGGACGAGGAGCTTGTGGACAGGGTTGATATGGTGGTCTCTGATTCTAATTATTTCTTGCCCACAGGAAATTGGGATGATTCTGCCATCCAGGATTATAGGTATTAGAGAATGGGTCATTCTAGATGGCATTGAGGCCCTCGCAGGTCTGAGGAACCTCAGAAAAGTCAGAGTATGAGGGTCTAGAGTTCCCTGAACTAGAGTAGGCCGGATTGGAGTTTCCTCTAGTTCTAGAGTCCGACAGGGGTGGATACGGGTCCATCCCCTAAGAAGATCGGTGATAGATGTTATGCACAGCTTCCCTCCCAGAGGGCGGCTGTGCAAATGGGTTTTTCGTAGAGGTGGCTCGCTGTAGATGTCGAGTTAGCTTATCCACCTTCTTCTCAATGATAGAAACCTTATCCAAACGGCCAGCCATCAATTTCAAGTTGACGGATGCGGACAGGCCCTATGTCTCATGTGCTCCCCTTTGATTCGTTGATGTGCGGGCATTTGTCCAGTCGAATAAACCCATGGAGTCATTATTGATGGAGTTCTCGCACATATTCTCGAGAATCTCCCACACAGTGTCTTCGTGTTGACCCATGATATTTCCTCCACAAGTTGCATTGATGAATAAATGGATATCTTCATGGAGTCCCTAGTAAAAAGACTGGACTTATTCCCATTTAGGAACGCCGTGGTGGGGGCACTTTCGCATGAGATCCAGGAAATGATCCCATGTCTCGTGAAGTGGTTCTCCAGGCTACTGTGTGAAGTGTGTGATCTGGTGTCGTAAAGCATTCGTCTGACCAGCTGGGAAGAACTTTTTATGAAACTCGGATTGTAGTTCAACCCATGTGTTTATTGGGCGTGTTTGACTCTGATACCAGTGAGCTGCTTTGTCCATGAGAGAGAAGGAGAACATTTTCATGAGAAGGATATCCCGATTTTGGACATCTGACCCAAAGGTCTGGGCCAGAGGCTTGAGTTGTTTGATGTGCTGGAAAGGATCCTTGGAATTGATCCCATGAAACTTTGGAATAGCATGAATCATGTTGGGCTTGAGTTCATAATCAGGACCTCTAGCCAGGATTTGGACTCGAGGTTCGATCGCTACCGCAGTGGAATTGTAATGATCTCACATCATAGGACGTTGAGGTGGATTCACAAAGGCTTGGAATAAATCATTAAGGTGCTGAAGTTGGTTCTCAAGGTTATTCTTTTCTTCTACGAGTTGTGCCATGATGATGGATGAAGGAGAATTGGGTTCAGATGAATCAGAAGAGATGTCTATGTGATGGGGTTGCTACACAAACACGGAAGTTAAGGCCTAACCTCGACGGGAGTGAATAACTAAAGGAGGCCTCAAGGATTGTCTTAAGGACCTCCTACTGAACATGCACCGATGGTCTGGATGAGAGTAGAATGTGATAGACGCAATCAAGACACCTAAAAAATTTCGATGACAATAGAGGTTCGGGGCGGATGATATCCCTTAGTCAGAAAGCCATCCACCTGAGAAATACCTAGGTAGCTAGAGAGGGAGAGTCCCGCAAAGACGCCTACACGGTAGAGTGCCTCCACAGGTGATAACACCACTCAAGGGGGTAATAATTATGTTGAATATAGCCCATCTTTAGAATAAAAGGCACAACATAAGTAGAATAGGAGCATTGCATGCATCATGTACCAAGATTGCTTATAAACTGTATTAATGGCCATTTGTGTAAGCATTTGTCAAAGCAGACCTCAGATGAGCAATCGAACTGCACAGATGGATTCAGAAAGACAAACGGAGTCCAACAGACTCAAGATCGGCCAAATCTGACATCCGGAGATCCTACAATGGGCCCAAGAAGTTCTGACCGTTGATCTGGAGATCAACGGCCCAGATTGTGCCACGTCAGCCCACCCCCACTACACGCACGCCTTTAGCCAAGCAAGGACAAATCTCTGCCATTGATCTTCGATCGAATGGCCGAGATCCACTCTCCCACCTGCGGTCGCCGCGACAAAAGCACGGGCGTGGCGCAATGGTTAGCGCGCACGCCCACATCCATGCGACGCGCGTTTGAGCCGCGCTGGGGGGATTTGAAGGCGGGCGAAGGGCGCAGAGAAATTGGGCAGCCCGATCAGCAGCGGGCTGCCAAGATCTCGCCACGCGGCGCGACCACAGCGCACGAGCGCCAACACACGTGCGCACGTCGGGCGGAGACGCGCGCGCACACGTGTGCCTGAGGCGCGATCTCAGCACAGGCGAGGAAGGCTCTCAGCCGTCCGATCTTCGATCGGATGGCTCTCGTTCAGCTGCCATGGATCGTACGAGGAGAAGGAACGGGGCGAGCGGCTGACCAGCGGCGAGAGGGCTACACCGATGCTTTTGGAAGTGGTTTTAGCGACTCTCTGGATGTCGCTAAAGCCCCTTCTTCTTTTAGGAAGCCCCTAACTCTATTTAAACCCCCTCCAACCACCATTCAAGGCATTCACTCCCCCTTGCAACTACTCCACTCCTCTATTAGCTAGCTTTAGGCACTCTTGTAATCACCGGAGACGACGAGTCACCGACGGAGCCTCCTCCACCGCCGTGGCTGCCTCGTTGCTCTCCACTCTCTCTCTCTCTCTCTCTCCTAAGCTTTCCATTACTTTTGTTGAAGCATGTATTTAATGTTGTAAGTTATGAACTATGAATGCATGTTTAATGAAGTTATTTTCCATTCAATTGCCATTTTAATTTCTATTCAAGTTGCATGATCAAAACCAAGAGCTTTCTAACTCTAAACTCTCTCTCTCTCTCTATCTCTCTCTCGCTTCTCAAAATCGCATCTTTCGTAAGCAAAACTCCACCTTTTCCGTGACAAGTGATAAACAAAAATCCGATTTCCACGCCTCCCTGAGACCGACACTCGGACTCACCTCCATTTACTTCTTTTAAAACCGACGTATCAAGTGCGACTATAATGACACCTCTTAACACACACGCACAAAGACACGTCAGTTTTTGGCGTTGTTGCTGGGGAGGCAACGGATTTGTTTAATCACCTCCATTCCACACTCATTCTCACATCGTCTAATGCCCTATTTTCCTTTTTACTTGACGGTTGCAGGAATTCGGTGCATGGATGACGAAGCGACACATTCCACGATGGTAGCAAGGGAGTAGGCTCCTCGAGGACCGATAGTGAGTAACCTGTCTCTCATTGTTTGCTTGCGTGAAAAAGCTAAAAAAATTGTAAAAACTGAAAAAAATTGGCGTGGTGTATGATTACTTGACCCACATCCTTAACACATCACCCCACGAAAAAATGTACACTCTAACATTTTGAATAAATTCTTGGAATGTTCTTTCCTTTTTCTTGAGTGGTGTTTGCGAAGCCACCATGAATTGACCTGGGCCGCACCACTCAACCCTAAAACTGACTCATCTAATAGAAGCTGCATGATCATTAGGATGAGTACACTAGGGTTTTAGAGCCTCTACAAAAGAAAAGGAAATTTACTTTCACCAAGTTGTGTGCAGAACTTGACGTGCCAACTGAAACTTGTTTGAAAACATTAAGACACGTCAACCCTAAAAAGTACTAAAGTAAGGATGAAACACTAAAAGACACCACATCTTAACAAATCCTTGCTTGAAAACCATGTTTTGCTAGAAGCACACACTTTGAAAGTGGAAAATTAAGAGGCACCACCCCAATCAACGCCTCATCACATCACCCTAAGCACAAGCACTATCCTAACCCTTTAAAACTGAGTAGACGTGCCCTAGGCAGGACTGAGTTAAGTCTCAAAAGGTGAGGTTTTGTTCTCTAGGCACTTGGCTTTCATTCCCTTGGTAGAATCTGGTGACTAGGCTATGGGGCAGTGTCAAACGACCGCGGTTGTGGGGTCTATGGAACTGGAGGCACAAGCCAAAGGAAGAACCTTCCCTGCAATCCCCTCGTAATCAACCTGGCTAGATTAGCCTTAGGAAGGGGAGTCCAGTGCTTATGGACTTAATCACCCTTTGTGAGATTTCTAGGTCTCTTGAGGAATACACCATAAGGACTAGGCTTGGGTGCTTGATTGAAATACATTTCTCACATCTGTCGCCCTCTGCATCCCCTCCTATTCTTCTCTGGTGTATGCACGGGAGGTGCTCACTGCATCCCGAGTTGTGTGTTTTGGGGCAGGAATCTAGGCGACGTAATTCTATTAAAAACATGGCTGAACCTAGGGTAGATGAGGCTAAGAATCAACCCCGACCAGATGCTATGGCCATCATCCAAGCTCAAATCAATGCTAACCATCGGCTTCAACAACAACAAATCCACACCATCATGCAAGACATATAACGATTACAGAACCCACAAGAACAACCACCACCACCTTTCCACGACATACCAGGACAACCACCACTTGATTTACCACCATTTCAGGACCAGCCAAGACCTCTCCGTGATTTTTATAACCCTTCTGCTATTAGAGTCGAGCCCCACCTTAGGATCCTCGAGGGGGGAGATGATTTTGAGCTAAAATCTAATGTCTTAAGTCTGATCCAGAGCCACTTTCATGGAAGCTCAAATGAGGACCCCTTTCAGCACCTAGAGGATCTCGACCGCATAGCATGAATGGTGAAACCTAGGAACATTAGCCTTGACATTGTTCTAATCAAGATGTTCCCTTTCTCATTAAGAGACAAGGCTTCTCATTGGCATAGAACCCTAGGTAGACCCATCACCACCTGGGAAGAATTGAGGCATGCATTTTTAAAGAAATTCTTCCCCATAGGAAAGACCAATGCCCTCAGAAGAGCTATCACTACATTCACACTCCAGGGTGGGGAACAATTTCATGAGGCGTGGGAAAGATTTAATGAACTTTTGAGGAAATGCCTACACCACGAAGTTCCAAGGTGGCAATTGGCCCAGATCTTCTACCACGGTCTGGAGAGCAACTTACGGAACTTCGTTGATGCCTCATGCGGGGGAAACTTCCTAAACAAAGATGAGGAGAGCGCGTTTGAGCTCTTTGAGTCTATGAGCAAGAATTCGCTCAACAATGCCTCCATGAACCAGTTTAACAAGTCCAATCAACCCAGTGGCAGGATTTATGAGGTGCAAGCAAATTCTGGAATGGTTGACATGGACATCATTGCCAAAAAGTTGGATAGAGTGGAATTAGTAGACAAAAAGATTGATGAGCTACTGAATTAGACCAGGAACCCCTTGCAGACTTTCTCCCTAGCAAAGGGAGCACATAATGTTGACCTGGCCCAGCCCTTCACCCAACTGAACCTGGAACAACCCCTGACCACGTTCCAGGGAGGGACCTTTGCTCCCTCGACCCTTGATTACTCCCTTCCCTCTTCATCAACATCGGCTATCCTAGAAGATGTGCAAGCCGTCCAAGGTTATGCGAAACCTGACCCTTTCTCCAACACTTACAACACCGACTGGCGTAACCGCCCCAACTTTGGTTGGACAAACCAGAAACCACCACAATTCCAAAACCAGCCCAGGCCAAACCAGCAGCCACACTTGCCCCCTATCAGCAAGGACCACTAATTAGACCCTAATATAACCAGAATAGGGCGGCCCCTCCCCCACAAAACCAAATGGATACCTTAATAAAGATGATGGCTGACATAAACCAGAAACATCAGGAGGAAGTGGCCTTGGTAAAGGGACAGTTAAGCCAACTCTTGGACTGTAAACAACAAGGATCCCTACCTTCCCAACCACAACCGAACCCGCGAAATATAATTAACAGAGGCCCCAATTCGCAAGGGTTCCAAAGCAACGCCGGGTAGGCTCACATGGTCCAGCCAGCCCCGCAAACACCTCCTGGGTTTGGCGCTTCTTCGTCCTCGTCTCCTCAAGGATCACCCCATGGCCCCAATGCCTCTGCGAATGTGGTGACCTTGAGAAGCGGCACCAAAACCCAGGATCCCAAATGGCCGACTCCCCCCGAGACTTTACCTGTTGAAATACCCGACTCAGAAGAGGCACCAACCAAGGACCCAGACATGGAACCAATCCACATTCAGACACCCTACCCGGAGGCCTTGGAGACAATCAAGAAAAAGAAGAATACTGTGGAAACTGAGGAGCTGTTGGAAATTTTTAAGCAAGTACATATTAATATTCCGCTCCTAGAAGCCGTTAAACACATCCCTGCTTACGCCAAGTTTTTAAAGGATGCCTGTACACCCAAGCGTAAGTCGAGACCGCAAGCACCTAGGAAGGTTGTACTTTCTGAGCAAGCAAGTTCCGTGATATCAAGCAACCTTCCACTCAAGCGAACTGACCCAGGAGCACCCCTGATTTCCTGTAATATCGAGGACATGACATTTGATAGAGCACTCCTGGACCTAGGTGCTTCTATCAATCTAATTCCAACAACCCTGTACCACCAATTTGGTTTTGGGGAGCTGACACCAACCCCTGTCACCATCCAACTAGCTGATAGATCTGTGAAAACCCCGAAGGGGGTTGTCGAGGACGTAATTGTACGGGTCAAGGACTTCTATTTTCCGGTCGACTTTTTGGTGCTTGACATTGAAGTCCCTGAAAAATTATAGAATGCACCCATAATTCTAGGCAGACCTTTCTTAGCTACAGCTAAAGCAAACATTGATTGCGACACGGGATGTATGGAAATGGCCTTTGGGGACAGGAAAATGCAATTGGATATCTTCCGGGTGACAAAGTCTTTTGATTGCGATTACATTGAGGAACATGATCCCGTGGAAACTTTAATCGAGGAATGTCTCACCCTCAGTTCTGTCTCAGACCACCAAACCCGTACTTCTGACCCATCACCATCATTACCTGTGGACCTCTGTAAGGCTGAGTATCATCACATGACACCATTTGAAGAGATCGATGTTGATCAACTAATGCCCTTTCCCTTCCCATCGACTGTGGTCCCACCCGCACCCAAACTTAAGCCATTGCTCGAGAATCTCAAGTACGTCTTCTTGGGACCTGACCAGACTTTCCCAGTGATTATTAATTCTCATCTAACCAATGATCAGGAACTCAGGTTGACTGCGACCCTTTTAGAACATCGAGCAGCCATTGGTTGGACCATTTCAGATTTAAGAGGAATTAGCCCCACCTATTGCACCCACAAGATTTACCTGGAAGACGGGGCCCGACCTTCCCGCCAGATGCAGAGACATTCAAACCCTAACATGCGGGAGGTCGTTAAAAAAGAAATCATCAAGTGGCTTGATGCCGACATCATCTACCCTATCTCCGATAGCCCCTGGGTGAGCCCTACTCAAGTGGTTCCAAAGAAAGTTGGGCTCACCGTTGTCACCAACGATCATAGAGAATCCATCCCCACACGCACCACTACCGCATGGCGGGTGTGTATTGATTATAGGAAGCTTAATGAAGCCACTAAGAAGGACAACTTCACCTTGCCATTCATTGACCAAATCCTTGAAAGATTGGCAAGGCAGAAGTATTTTTGCTTCCTGGATGAATATTCAGGATATAACCAAGTCGCAATTGCTCCAGAAGATCAGGAAAAGACCACATTCACTTGCCACTATGGCACGTTTGCATTCCGTCGAATGCCGATCGGGTTATGCAACGCACCTGCGACCTTCCAGCGTTGCATGCTAGCCATTTTTTCAGAAATGGTGGGTGAATACTTGGAGGTCTTTATGGATGATTTCTCTGTATTCGGGAATTCATTCGACCATTGTCTAAGAAACTTGGAGAAAATCCTGAAATGATGTATCGAGGTTAACTTGGTGTTAAGTTGGGAAAAGAGCCATTTTATGGTTCAAGAATGAATTGTCCTCGGTCACATCGTCTCGCATAGGGGTATTGAGGTAGATCGAGCTAAGGTTGATTTAATTTCCAAACTTCCTCCACCTAGTTCGGTCCGGCATATTCGCTCCTTCCCAGGAAATGTTGTCTTCTACCGAAGGTTCATCAAAGACTTTTCCAAGCTTTCAAAACCCTTGACCGACCTTCTAGCCAACGACGCCATATTCCACATGTCTCTTGATTGCATCCAAGCTTATTACACCCTTCGGGACTTAGTCTCCACCTCACCTGTACTTCAACCCCCAGACTGGTTCCAGGACTTTGAGATTATGTATGATGCATCAGATTTTGCCATAGGAGCTGTCCTGGGACAAAGGCAAGACAAGAAGCCCGTGGTGATCTACTATGTGAGTAAAACGTTGGACGAGGCTCAACGTAATTATACCGTCACAGAAAAAGAGTTACTCGCTGTAGTATTTGGACTTGAAAAATTCTGCTTATACTTGCTGAGATCCCATGTGACTATTTACACTGACCATTCAGCCATCCGGCACCAGTTGGACAAAAAGAACGCAAAGCCCAGGCTCATCAGATGGATCCTGCTTTTGCAGGAATTTGACCTGGAAATCCGAGACAAGGCTGGATCGAAAAATGTGGTGGCTGACCACTTGTCGAGACCTCATCCAGACCACATTGGACCCTCCCTACCTCTATCTGATACCTTCCCTGATGAACACATCCTAGCCGTGCAAGACAAGAGAATGCCATGGTATGCCGACTACGTTAATTACCTGGTTATAGGACAAACCCCGCACAGCTGGTCTAAACAGCAACGGCACAGGTTCTCGGCTGAGGCCAAGCACTATTTCTGGGATGATCCCATGCTGTTTCGCCTCTGTGCTGATCAGATCATCAGAAGGTGTATCCCTGAAGATGAAGTTCAAAGTGTGCTTTCCTTCTGTCATGACCAAGCGTGTGGCGGCCACTTCTCTGGAAAGAAAACAGCTGCAAAAGTGTTGCAGTCTGGATTTTACTGGCCGTCCCTATTTAAGGATGCAAACATCTTTGCCAAAACTTGCTCATGCTGCCAAACACTAGGGACCATGACCAAGAAAGATATGATGCCCCTTCAGCTCATTTTGATTGTCGAAATCTTCGACGTGCGGGGTATCGATTTTATGGGTCCCTTGCCACCATCCAACGGCTTCGAGTACATCCTGGTCTCAGTCGACTATGTTTCCAAATGGATTGAAGCTGTCGCCACCCGACGATGCGATCACAAGACTGTCATGGACTTTGTGAAGAAGAACATCTTTTCCCGGTTTGGAATACCCAAGGCCATGATCGGTGATGGTGGAAGCCATTTTATCCATTCCCAATTCCGTGCCCTACTTAGAAAATATAGGGTAAACCACCGCATTGCCACCTCGTACCATCCACAAACAAATGGGCAGACTGAGGTCTCCAATAGCAAATCAAGAACATTTTACAAAAGACTGTGAGACCTGACAGGAAAGACTGGTCCACACGACTTGATGATGCCCTGTGGGCATACAGGATCGCTTTTAAGACCCCGATAGGCATGTCGCCTTATCGCCTGGTCTTCGGCAAGGCCTGCCATCTTCCTGTCGAATTGGAACACCGGGCTTACTGGGCTGTCAAGTAGTGTAACATGGATCCCCAGTTAGCTGGTGCGCAGAGGACCCTGCAATTATCTGAGCTCGAAGAAATCCATCGGGACGCCTCTGACAATAGTCGACTGTATAAGGAGAAAATGAAAGCTGTTCACAACCAACTCATTCATAGAAAAACCTTTGAGCCTAACCAGCAAGTTTTCCTGTTTGATGCACGCCTAAAACTCTTCTCAGGGAAACTCAGGTCCAAATGGACAGGACCATTTCAGGTGGTTAAGCCCTATTCTACTGGGGCGGTTGAAATCACGGATCTTAACACTGGGCACACTTTTACAGTTAATGGTCAAAGATTGAAGCATTTCCTGGCCCAGGTACCCCCAAGGAAAGTGTCACCCTCGTTGAGGGCTGACACCGAGCACCGCCCAGCTGGAGGTGTTAAACTCAGCGCTTCCTAGGAGGCAACCTAGAGGATTCAGACTGATCTGGTAGTTCACGTCACTCAGGTACTATCTTTTTGAACCCTTTTGCATCATGTATCTACCAATGAGGACATTGGCCAACTTAAGCATGGGGGGGTGGCAAATTGCATAATCCTGAGCCCAATTAATCAGTCTGAATGAATAAATAAATTAAAAAAAAAAATTTAGGAAGAAAACTTAGGCATTAGAAACTTGTCAATAGTGGGAAATAATACAGAAAGAACTTAAACACTTAGACTTTTCATGCCTTCAGGCTTAATCAGCCCTGGTGTCCGTTAAAATATGGATTTAGCGGCGAATCCTTGCAACCTTAAGCTATTCTAATCAACCTACTAAATAAGGTAATAAGTATACGACTTATTAACTCACCCTCTAACTCATAAAAACTGAGTCTAAGCATCTGCATACATTTTTGCACAGACTCACTTCTCGGAGATTTTGATAGAAATTGGGTAGCTAATGAACTCTCTAAGGTGGTATGGCTGGCAAGTTGTCATGGGTAACAGCCCATTGGCAGGTTGTCTAGAACCCAGCCATAGGCCATTTCTTTTTCGTTGCCTTTAAGTACATTTGAGATCAGGGAAGCCACCTACAAAAAAAAAAAAGGGACAAGAAGAAAAGAAAATAAATCACACTTCACCGCACAAGTATGGCTGGCAAGTAATCGTGGGTAACAGTCCATTGGTCGGTTGTCCAGAGCCCAGCTCAATAATTGCACAAAAAAAGACCAAAACACCTAAGGAAGAAGTGGGGAAGTAGTATAAGCCAGGGAGATATACACAGGAAAAATCCTTGTGCTGACCCCAATTAAAACAAATGTAGGGAGAAAGCTACCAATCGAACAAATACACCTTCAGGCAAATTTGTTTCCTTTTTTGGTCACCTAGAGGCGTAGAAACTCGAAGTCTGTCTCAATTATCGTTAAGTGAGTCTATCACAACATTCACACCAAGATGCTTAGCACTTAGGGTTTTGACCGAGTTTTGGGTGGGTTGGGTAGCCGTAAAAAGTTACCAACCCACACTGAATTCCAAAAAAATTCTTAAAATATATATATATACGTATGTATAGTTATCTACATTAAAGCAAGGTTCGGGCGATTCGTATTTTGGCAGACACCCGGGTGCTGCTTAGTCTTTGTAGATTAAGATCTACGTATATTTCCTCTTATAAACAAGTAACGAAGTGCCTAAGCAATTACTTCTTGAATTCTGCATGGGAATAAAGACCAGAATAAACCTTACTAGGGACTAGCAAAGAGTAAGCATGGGGGTATGATAACACCACTCAAGGGGGTAATAATTATGTTGAATATAGCCCATCTTTAGAATAAAAGGCACAACATATGTAGAATAGGAGCATTGCATGCATCATGTACCAAGATTGCTTATAAATTGTATTAATGGCCATTTGTGTAAGCATTTGTCAAAGCAGGCCTCAGATGAGCAATCGGACTGCACGGATGGATTCAGAATGATGAACGGAGTCCAACGGACTCAAGATCGACCAAATCCGACATCCGGAGCTCCTTCAATGGGCCCAAGAAGTTCTGATCGTTGATCTGGAGATCAATGGCCCAGATTGTGCCACGTCAGCCCGCCCCCACTGCACACACACCTTCAGCCAACCAAGGACAAATCTCGGCCGTCGATCTTCGATTGAACGGCCGAAATCCACGTGCCCACCCGCGGTCGCCGCGACAAAAGCGCAGGCATGGCGCAATGATTAGCGCGCACGCCCCCCGCGACGCGCGTTTGAGCCGCGCGGGGGGGGATTTGAAGGCGGGCGAAGGGTGCGGAGAAATTGGGCCGCCCGATCAGCAGCGGGCGCCCAGGATCTCGCCATGTGGCGCGACCACAGTGCACGAGCACCCACGCGCACGCACGCCGTGCGAAGACGCGCAAGCACACGCGCGCCCGAGGCGCGATCTCAGCTAGGGCGAGGAAGGCTCTCAGCCATTCGATCTTCAATCGGACGGCTCTCGTTCAGTGGCCACGGATCGTGCGAGGAGAAGGAACGGGGCGGGCGGCTGACCGGCGGCGAGAGGGCTACACCGACGCTTTTGGAAGCGATTTTAGCGACGCTCTGGATGTCGCTAAAGCCCCTTCTTCTTTTAGGAAGCCCCTAACTCTATTTAAACCCCCTCCAACCACCATTCAAGTCATTCACTCCACCTTGCAACTACTCCACTCCTCTCTTAGCTAGCTTTAGGCATTCTTGTAATCGCCAGAGACGACGAGCCGCCGACGAAGCCTCCTCCACCGCCGTGGTTGCCTCGTCACTCTCCACTCTCTCTCTCTCCTAAGCTTTCCATTACTTTTGTTGAAGCATGTATTTCATGTTGTAAGTTATGAACTATGAATGCATGTTTAATGAAGTTATTTTTTGTGCAATTGCCATTTTAATTTCTGTTCAAGTTGCATGATCAAAATCAAGAGCTTTCTAACTCTAAACTCTCTCTCTATCTCTATCTCTCTCTCACTTTTCAAAACCGCATCTTTCGCAAGCAAAACTCCACCTTTTTCGTGACAAGTGATAAACAAAAATCTGATTTCCACACCTCCCTGAGATCGACACTCGGACTCACCTCCGTTTACTTCTTTTAAAATCGACGTATCAAGTGCGACTATAACGACACCTCTTAACACACACGCACAAGGACACGTCAACAGATTACAAGGTTTCCCCCACCTGACCTCTTTTGTCATTGATGTTCCAGGTAGACCAGAATGGGGACTTGACCTCTTAAGTCTACCAGTTTTATTAAAGAGCAAGGGTGCTTAAGATTTCACTTGAACATTAAATGTACTAAGTGCAAAAAGTGACCTAATTTGAAGGTTGGTTAACCCAATAAGGTGGGTCAACTTCACCTATTTGTCATTTGAGAAGTTTTACGTATCTTCTTTTAGGATTCAAGTGAGATTAAGAGCCTAAATTTTAGGGTTTTCTTGAATAAATCACTTTAACCAAGGCTTAGGCGTACATCATTTTGGAGAGTTAATTCTTGCTTATGAAAGTGTGTCTCTAAAACCCTAAGTTGAAATCCTTAATTAGCTCTAATTTTGGTCCAATTTAATTTGCCAAATATGGTCTCTAGGGCTCAAACAAGAATGTGGTAGCCCTAGTTACCTTAAATGGGTGCACAAATAAGTTTTGTTGTTGAAATCAAATCAGGCAACTTGATGAGTTAGATAAGAATGTAAGGCAAGTAGCCCTAATTGATTTTATCCTTTTTCCCTTTTCAGAATGAGGGGCTTAAGAGAGGGAGTAATCAGAAATTACCTGCCCCTTGTGTGTTTGATGTGCGGTTGTCTTTCTTTGAATCTTCTCCCTAAAACAACCACAACAAAAGAGATATAGCAAGTTAGTACCAAATCAGGAATTGTAATCAAGAATTCTTAATTGCCCGTTGCTCCTCGGCAACGGCGCCAAAATGTTTGTCATGCTAAATCGGGTTCCGAAAGTGTTGTGTTGTAGTATAGCCAAAATAGCATTCAGAACAAACATAATTTTATTACTCGAAAAGATTTTCGAGGTCAAACATAGGGAGCAAATTAGTATTTAGAAATCAATATCACAATTTAAACTGAAAGAAATTGCAATAATAGCAGTATCAGAGTGCAAAAATATGGGAGTAAAATGGTGATGTAGATCACCAAATGATTCAATATAAATATGCAATGGAGACTAGAATCTGTCATCTGATTCTTTAATTAGACGACTTAAAGTGTCTGATCTCTTTTCTTTCTCTTCTCTATCTTCTCCTTCCTTCTTCTTTTTTGGCTTCTGTTCTGGCTTCCTTTGTCTTCATGATTCTTCTCTTTCGCTCTCGCTTTCTCTGTCTTCTTGCCTTTACCTTTCTTCTGTCTTTGCTTCTCCTTCTCCTTCCTTCTTTAGCTCCTGCCTTTGGCCTTCAGCTTTGGCCTTCTTCTTCTTCAGCCTTCTACCTTCCTCTTCCTTTCTACTTCTTATGGACTCCTCTTCCTCTTCATATTATGGCTAAGTGTTGGCTGGATGACCCCGTGGCAAAACCTACCCCTACCCGCACGCAACTCTCCTCACTCTCTCTCTTAGGATACGCTCTCTTAGAGCCAGACAGATAGTCAGGTAATTGGGTCAGGTGCATACTCGGGACCAGGCCCACCGGCATGCGGTAGTGGGCGAGGAGTATAGTTGAGTCAGGTCAAGCCAGGTCCATGGGGTGTGTTCGCAGACGAAACTGGGTCAGGTGAGTGGGACCTCACCCCGTGAATTTGAGGTGACAAGGCTATGTCACTTTTTTCCTCTTATGCAAGTGCAGGCGGTCCTTCACTTTCGAGGATGCACTAAATGTCCTACCTTTTCCTAGTGCGACGCAGCAGCAGATGAGGCTTCCAAATGCAGCAGGCATGGAGTTTCTTGACTCCAATTGAAAACCTAAGTGCTTATGCAAGGGGCTTCCACACACCTGGGACAGCAGCACCTGGGCTTGGCGAACTTGTAGCAGCAGCAAGCTTGCTTCAAGCTCCGCAACAATGGCAGACGTGCGGCGAACCTGAAATCACAAGATCGGCCTTGCGGCCATGTCAAAATGTTTAGAGAGGGTCACCGGAGCATGGCGAAGATGATAGGGGTGTCGGCGTGGCTTGGGGGTGCATTGTGCGAGCGTGCCTAGGGCACACTGTGTGCGAATGTGTGGGTGTGTTCGGGGGGTGGTTTGAGTGAGTGGCACGGTGCGTGGAGTAAGGGGAAAGGATCAGTGAAGTGAAGGGAAGCTCATGGGCTTATCGGCGAGGGTTGGGATGGCCAATGGAGGTGGAGTGGCCTTGCTGGACTTGGTGGTCAGAGTTGGAAGGGATGGAGGTGTTGGAGGTCGGCAGTGGTTGATTATGGAGAATAAGGGGTGGACAAGAAACTAGAGGGTAGCGGGAGCTTATCTTGGAGGTCAAGAGACGAAGGGGTTGAGCGGAGGTGTCGGGTCTGGTGTGGCCGATGCCAGAGACGAAAGTAGCTCCGGTGAGTGGAGATCAGTGAGGAAGAAGAGAGGGAAGTGCCTGCTGGTACGGTGAGGCGCAGACGAAGTCAGGGAAGAAGAACCGTTGTAAGTATGGTGGTTGGACGACGAGGGGGTGCAGGGAATGTCACCGAATGTCGAGGAGCTTACGGTCGTGAAGGGAAGAGAGGAATTAGGGGTGTTCACGACCGAATTCGAGCGTGGAGTGATCAAAGGGGTCTGGGCTCCCTTAAATAGATCTCTGAAGGATGGTTAGGGCTTGGGAAGCAAGCTTCCCAAGCAAGGAAGGCTCACTGACGATGGAAATCATTGAGATACCCACATCTCTCATGCATTCGCATAAGAGATTAGGAGGGAATCAGATCTCAAATGAGGGTTCAGACAAGAGAGATTTCTCAAACAATCTCCCTTCCTATTTTGGAAGAAATTCTCTGAGCAATCAGGGATGACTCTCCTTCCAAAGCTTGTCGGAGTAGGATTCCTCCGCTATAATTCCGGAGTGACCTACTTGTGAAAATGATGAAGAAGCTACAGGGCTATTTGTAAGGCTTTTTGAAAGATAGGGGTACAACTGTAATTAGACTGGACCTTTTTGCAAATTAAGTCAAGATGAGTTCCCCTTTGGTCCAAATTTTAGTACAAACCTAATTTTGACCTGAGGAATCCAATAGTAAAGTTGGATTTTGTGTTTGACCACGTTTGACTAGGAAATTTATGCAAAAACTCAAATTAGGGCAAATATCTGTCTGAGACCCCATTCTCGGTCAAGATGGGTTCTAATGGCCAAATTGAAGGTTCTAAACTCTAGAGAATATTTTTCTATGATTTTTAGAGGGTTTCAGTGAATTTTATCCTGACTAGAACCTTGGTTAGTCAAGTGGGTCTATTTTAGGGTTTTAAGTAGTCATTTAATTCATAGAATGCACACAAATCCTTTTCTGTCAAATCCAACCCACTTGTTATCTTATTAAGATCATTTGGCCTTTGTTTAACCCTTTATAAAATCCATTGTTGTACTGCATTGGTGAAATTACATTTTTAACCTTAGTTTCTTATTTTCCTCTCAGAATGGTTGTGTAGTGAATTATGACCTTTAGTTGGTTATGTAGGAGCATTTATTCTCTTCATTTGGTCAAAATGAGCTAGTTATGGCTCATGATGGTGTTCCCATCACTACCCTTGAAAACATGCTCTTCTAATTTCATCTTTTTAATATACCAAGATTGCTATTTTATCCTAACTCCCCCTTTCCAATTGAAATACAACTATGTTCATTTAAAACCTCCTCCTTAATGATGGACAAGAGCTTTATCAAATTTGAACTCCCCCTATCTAAATGCTACCTCACTTACCAAGGACAATAGAATGGCCTAAATGGATGTTGCCAGAATGAATGGAGCTCCCATCTATAGCTTGGAAGTCTGGGCATTGGAGCTGGTCTCTAATTTAGCAGTTGAAGTGTGGCAGTTCTATCACCCGTCGGTCTTCTCGCCTATCTTCTCCTCTTCCTCTTTGGTCCTCCCAGTTAGAATTGACCATCCTTGAGCTTGTAGGTCCAATCCTTCACGTTGTAGTTTCCTTTGAAAGCTACAAAAAAAATTTTAATTTCTCTATTCGGTATCCAAGTCAATTTCGATCCAGATTTGTTAATTGGTCTCCTTGATGGAGATCCTTTCTCAATCTTATGACTAGTGCTAATTTTATCATTAGAGAAATTATCTAATTTATTCATAAAGTTATTAGAATCTTCCCTAAGACATGTAAGTTCTTTTTCTACAATATGCATCTTAGTTTTTAAACAAGAAGTTTTAGCTTTTAAGCTAGTATTCTCCTCAATCAATCTATTATTTTCATTGGTTAGGTTTATATTTTCTAACAATAAGTCATTATTTTAAGGACTAGAACTGACATCTAGATCTTTAAGTTGAATCTCTAACCTTTCATTTTCAGATTTTAGAAAACTAAGATTTTTTTTAATTCACTTATTTTATATTTTTAGTGACTTACTGATCTCATATAATTCATCAAAAGCATCTTGTAATTTAGAATTTATCTCCTTGTTGTCATAGTCATCATCACTATCACTTGCGATGGCCATGAAGCCCATGCAAGGGACTTCGTTTTTCTTCTCAAGATCCTCCTCTTCTTCTTCCTCTGAGGTTGATTCATCCCAAATAGCTTGGAATGCTTTCTTCTTTGTACTTCTTCTCCTTCACCTTCTTCTTATCTTTCTTGAGAAGAGGACATTTGGGTCGAAGATGCCATTTCTTGTTGCAATGATAGCAAGTCTTAGGCTATCTTGCTCATTCTTTTCCTTCTTTTCTTTCTTTGAATTCCTACAAAACTTAGAAAATTTCTTAAATAAAATCCTAAGGTCTTCGTCGTCGGAACTTGCCTCATTGTCTGAAGTGGGTTTGAATGCGAGAGTCTTCCTTGGCCTCGGCTCTAGGGTGTCTTTTTTCTTCTGCTTCATCTTAGTCTCATAGGCCATGAGATTGCCTAAGAGATCCTCCATGTTGAGCTCCTCAACTTCATTTGCCTCCTCGATGGCAGTGACCTTTTATTCCCATTCCTGTCTAAGGGAACAAAGAAGTCTTCCTTGAAGCCCCCCCTTAATAAAGGTCTTACTTAAGGGTTTCAAATTATTTATTATGAGAGTGAACCTAATGTTCATCTCACTTAAAGACTCATTACGTTTCATAGAAAAAGATTCAAAATCTTGAGAAAAAATGTTAATTTTTTAAGCCTTTACCTTTGTGGTACCCTCATGAGTTACCTCTAATGTGTGCCAAATCTCATATGTGGTGGTGCATTGCAAGATCCGATTGAATTCCTCTGGGCTCAATGCATAATAGAGAGCGTTTATCATCTTGGCGTTGAGCGACAGTTCCTAAGTTTGTTGATGGGAGTAACCTGCCTCGGGTCTTTCCGGGATGATGTATGGCACACGCACCACTGCCATATCGTGTAGTCATTTGCTTGGAGCCAATTCTTCATCCGAAGCATCCAATAATGGTAGTTGCTCCCATTGAAGAATGGCAAATGGGTAGCAGATTGTCCCTCGAATGTTTTCATCGCGAACATACTCCCCTCCATGATCACTCGTTGGTGTGTAACGCCAATGATGCGAGACCTGCTCTGATATCAAATCTTAGTTCCGACAGAGGGAGGTGAGATTTGCGTGATAAAAATAAAATGAGGAAATATAAATAATCAATCTCACAAAAAAGCAATCACACAAGTACACAAGTATTTTTTGGTGGAAAGCCAAACCTGGGTAAAAACCATCACCTAAGCCTCTTGACTTAGGATTTTTCAATTGACCTAGTCGATCAAATCTACTAATGTACTACTTCAACGAGGGTAGTACAACCTATTACAACCACGCTACTTAAACAAGGGTAGCATACCTCAAACCCCTCGTCTTCATGAGTAGTATTTTGTCTAACGAGGTAGACATGAATTCGCAAGGCCAATACTCAAACAAAGATAATAATACAAAATCCTATAGAGCCACAAAGTATGTAAGTAAAACTAACTTCTATAGGCAAAGTAAACTTCCCTTTTATGGAAGTGTGTTGGCTACCAACACGGGTGTGTGGATCACGAGAAGGCACTATGGCACTCTCGTATTCATAGGTGCTAGAGTGGATGCACAGTAAGGATGATGCTCTCAAGATGTTGACAGTGGTTTGGAGAGCAAGGTTTCTTCTCAAGATCAATTGGATACAATATAATGTGGAAGTAGTGTATCAAGGTGTGTGCGACAAAGCAAGAGTCCTCTATTAATAGAGGCCCAAAGAAGGGCTTAGAAGCCACTTCTAGTCATTGGAAGGCTTCTATAGCAGTTCGGAAGAGATCCAAGGCAAAATAGGCCAAAATTAGGGTCATTAATAATTCTGACAGGGTTATCAGACGTTTGGTTCAAAGGTCAGACATCTGGGCCATCGTCTTATCTACGGATTGGTCATCTCATCTAGAAGGGTGGATCTTCTAGACAGGTTTAGATCAAGATGGACGTTTAAAGAGGTGTTTTAAGATGTCTGGGAATCTAATCTGACGTCTAATTCTAGACGAGTTTCCTTCCTTTTTTGTTAAGATTGAAATAGGGTTCTAGTGTTAAGTTACACAGATGACAGATCGGATGTCTAGCAATAGGTCTGGACATCTGGAAATACAAATCACTGCATGAATGGATTGTCTAAAGCTCAAATGACTATAAGGTCTGATAAGAAGTAATTAGGGTCAAATCTTTGCCTAACGTCTATTTATCAAATGTCTGGGATGTACTACGGATGTCTGAAAGTGAATGTGAATCATATTAAGGGTTAATCCTCAATGATTAGATTTATCAAGCCAATGATCGTCTAGTTGGACATCTGGCAAGGTCATCAGACGTCTTGTAAGACGTCTGGCCTAAGGGCTGGATGTTTGAAATTGACAAATGGAGAGTCAATTTCCAGCCTAAGTGTTCTGGACGTCTGATCAAACAGTCAGGCGTCTTAAAGTGTAAGATCAGACATCTGATGTCCAGATGGGATGTCTGATCATGTTGTCTAAAACCTATTTTGGTTTTCTAAGTTCTCTACAAGAAGTTTAAGTATCCTAGGGTTGAGTATGTGATCCTAAGACTATTGTTTGTTACTTTGGGGCTCTTTAACAAATGATCTAAGTAAATAAATAAACATAATGACAAGAAAAAAATATATAGAATAAAATGTCTATCCTATTCTTCTTGACTTCAAGCTCTCACTCCATGCGAAGCTCCTCCTCCAACAAGCTCCTCCAGTCCACCATGGACGCGAGCTTGAGCTCCTTCACACTTGATTCCATTTGAATTTTTCTGAAACATTAAACTCAATGTAAATATTAAATAAAAAGTATTTTGTCATCATCAAAATTAACTATCATGGTGCTCCTGCACCAACACTAAGTTTCCCACATCTCTTGCATTTGTGCAATGGTCTTCTCCTTGACTCATCTCTTGGTGGAATTTAATTTTTTTAGGCCTGCTAGGTGGTCTCTTCAACCTTGGAACCTTTACCACAAAATCTAAATATATAGGCAGCCATGAATCTTTATCAGGGAGAGGAGAAATGCCCTTAATATAGGAACCCTTGTAGGTTGCAACCTAGTAGCAATTACCCATAATCTAAGCACCTCTGACATCTTATGTTAGCAAGAATAGTTACTACATGCACACACGGTAAACCTAGTACATGCCACTTCCTACAACTATGCACCCTCCATTATAGATCAAGTACAAACCTCCATGAAAATGCCTCAACCTCAACCTTACCTTCATCTAATCTATGCATAATAAACTCGTGCACTTCTTGAGTGAATTTTTTAATGTATTCGATAGTCTTAGGAATGAGAACCCCTTTTCATTTTGCAGTTGTAGTTCTCCTCTTGTCCATAGTAATCATGATCTTTTGTCTAACCTAATCTAACACGTCACACACTATCAACTTTCTTGTAGTGCCTACCCAAGCATTGAATCATTCACTGATGTTGTTTGCAACATAGTGCAAGTTGGCAATTGTTGAAAAGGTATCTCTACTCTACTTCACCCTTTCAAGTTGCTCAAATGCCTCTCTATTTACTTTGCTGATCTCATTAATCTAATGAACATAAATGCTAGTCTCAAAACTTCTTGTTGCACACTACACCATTTTGTCCAACTCATCACTAGGAAAAGTCTTCTTGAATTTTTTGTAGAAATGCTTCATACATGCCTGATGCTTTACCTTTGGGAAGATGTTAATGATGACACTTTCCAAGCCCTTATAACCATTAGAAGCAAACATAAGACTTTCACCACTTTCAAATCCTATAGTCTCCTTTAGGTACTCCAAAAACCACTTCCAAGATCCATATTACCCATCCTCAGTAACCACAAATGCAATTGAGAACATACCATTCCTCCCATCTAGTCTTGTAGCTACAAGCAAATTACCAAGGTACTTTCCCTTGAAGTGATAGCCATCCAATGCAACAAATGGCCTATAGCCTTTCTTAAGCCTTTCCCTACAAGCATAGGAATATATGGAAACTCCCAAAAAAACAACCATCAGAGTCAATCAGGTAGTGTATACTACTACCTTGGTTAGTACTCTTCAACTCAAATAAGAGAGATGCTAACCTCTCATATGACTTCTACACACTTCCAAATGAAACTTGTCTAAGGCAATATTTCTTCCTCTATACAAATGCATTTATGGAATCCACTGAGTATAGTCATAAAAAATCCTCTAATTGATTTCCTTCATTGGCAACTAAGGACTCTCCTTCAACCAGTTGCTAATGCGTTGTGCAATCCAATATTGAGTTACCATCTACTACTCGCCACTGAGGTGCACGTGTGCTTTGCATTAAGTGTCTTCACCTCAATCAATTAAAGTTGCTATGATACTCCTCTGATCACTCTTTATCTATTTAATTTCAAACCTTTTAAGAAAAAAAATGACGTAGTACATATGTGAAAATTTCTACATAGTTAAATGTAGATTCCACCTTCAAATTTGGATCATCCAAATCCACATCAAAAAGATCTCCATCATAGGTAAATATGCACTCAACCTTTGAATCTATATATCTAAACTGTTAACTCCATAGATTTAATCAGGTTGTTAGTACTTTATTTTAATAGGAAGATTCAACTTTGGTTGCATGGTTGGAAAGTAGAAGTCACGGAAGTAGGAAAAGAAGAGGGAAGTTGGGTGGGGTGAGGGGGTAAGGGGGAGGGAAGAGGGGTGGATATCCTGCCCGTGGATTTTTCTCTTTTTTCTTATAGAAATTTTAAGAAAAATATTTTTCATGGGTGTCGGATGTCGTTTCTTCGTATAATATTTTTAGATAATTTGTGGAAGAATCGGATCTCTGAAATGCTATTGTAGCTGCTTGTGGGAGAGAGCAAAAAGGATCATTTGGGAAGAACGAGAGCAGACAGTAGGGGGAGCGACGGGAGAGCTTGTGGAGGAGATGGGTTGCGTGATAGGGAGACAAAGTTGACTAACTCCATCCCAAACACGAAGCTTGGAGTTTTGCCACCAGACGTTGCACTTATCCCTCCAATTCCTTTTACGTGGGATCCTACTACGTTCCTTCTTTAAAATTTTCCAAGATTGGGACTGGAGTGGAGACTTTCGGAACCTATGGATGGTAATCGTGGGTTGGATTGACGTGTTCGAGGACGGGGGAAGTGGAATTGTTGACCACGAAAGTTATGATAGAAAAAGAGGGCTGAACGGAATATTCGCGTCATATTCCACGGTCCACGCCTACTGTTTTGCGGATGTATTAAATTTTACTCAGAAGTAATCCGTTGTTCACATACAGTTGAGATAAGATTTTACTCAAAAAAAAAAAAAAAGTTGATATAAGAGGAAACCCTATTCACAAACACGCACACACGTGTCGCTAGCTGATTGGTATACGTTCCATCTTATTTAAATTCTGCTGAATGCAAGGAGAGGGACTCCACAGGCCTAAGATGGCTTCAGAGGGAACTTCTTGCTTCCATTCCAACCTCCCCTTCTTCTTCAACATCCTATTCTTCTTCTTCTTCTTCTTCTTCTACGGATCATGCAGTAGCCTAAAATGGAGCCAGGAGGCTGCGCTGGAGGCTGAAGCCATCTCCAGCATCTCATGTTCGGGGCACGGAGAGGCATTTGTAGATGGGATCCTCGACGTCGACGGCATGCCGGTATGCGAGTGCCATGAATGCTTTGGAGGTCCCGAATGCTCGGAGCTGGATGCCAACTGTGTGGTCGATGTGAATAGGTGCGTTCGTTTTTTTTTTTTTATTTCCTTCTAGCCAGGCTATTTGACTGTTGCCTTAATTGGCTAGCTATATGATCATCCCTGGGTTTCAAAGTCCAGCCCTCTCAATGCATACTGTTTTGTTACGTGACGTTCCATGAGTTGAGTGAAGTTAGGCCAGTTGTTCTCAGCCACCATTAGTTGGTATACAACCATCAAGAAATTAAAGTGATCAATTCAAATCTTTTTTGACAAATATCAGGGGTTTACGAAATTTCTGCGTAGAACTATGTTAGGAGGCCTTCTTGAGTTAGACTTTGCTATATATATATATATACATCGGACAGATATAAATAAAATCGTCACCTTCGGAAGACTGATTTCTCAATCATTTATTTAATATAAAAATATAAAAAATAGAAATAGTACAATCAATTACTTACGAGTTTTCTTTGAAAGAATGATGCTGCTGGTGGTTGCAAAAGTAAAATTAATATTAATCATGTGTGAAAAATAAAAATATTCCTTGAATTGTACATTGATACTCCCACGTAATAAATCACAGTTGCCTACAATATAACATAATCACACAAGAAGAGTTGTATTATAAGTATTATGCAAAAGTCATAATACATTGATTCAACCAATTTTGACATAATTTTTAATTGTGATACTTCTAATATAACTTTGATAATCATAATATAATTTCATTTTGGATAAAAAAAGACAGTTGTAATACAACAAAGCTTTAGTATAATATATTTATTTTTCTATAATAATATAATGATCGATTGATTCAAATATGATTCATTGACAAAGTTTGTAATATAACTCGACATTTATATAAAATGATATTTTCTATAATTAATGTAATAATTGATTGAGTATATTTTAAATAGGAAGGATGGTTTTCTAAATTAAATTTTAAAGTATATGGTAATTTTCATCAACGACAATAATACTTTAATGGAAATGATTGCTTACTCATTTAGTATATTTTTTAAATATAATACTTAAAAAATACTTTATATATGTACTTTTTCCTCTTAAGGTCCCAGTGCAAACACACTGATTGTCCCAAAAGTAAATTTTGTCTACTAAAATGGGAGAGGGAAAGAGGAGGAAGGAGGGGGTTGATGGTTGGGGAGGTGGGAGGAGGAGGGGGGGTGGTGGCTGCGGAGGAGGAGCAACGATTAGGAAGGATAAGGGGGTAGTGGTTGGGGACTAAGGCTTGTGAGGAAAGAAAAGGAGTGGTGTGGCTGGAGACTAGAAAGGAGGTGGTTGTTGGTGATGATCTCGATGTCAATGTTGCTCTTGTATTCTCCGACGAGTGGTGCAATGTAAACTTGCGAGGAGAAGCAAGTAGAGGAGACAAGGAATAAGAAAGAAGAGGATAAAAAGAAAAATATTAATGTGGATAGGGATATTGATGTAATTTTAAAACATTGATAAAGAATATAACTATTGAAAGAAGCAAGTTTGTAGGGGATGGTCATAATAAGAAGTCTAGAGGAAGAATATAAATGTAATTAGGCATATTTCCATGGTCATGAATGTAAAAATCTCAAATCTGAATGGCATCAAATGTTCATTCCTGCTAAAATGATTTAGATTTCATTTAGGAATTGTAGATTTAATTCACAACCTATGCAAGGTGAAGCTCTAAGGTTGAGCATAATAGTATGACGCATGGACGCATGGTCAACCTTGTGGGATGACTCTGAGCCAAGTAAATGGTCATAGTTTAAGGTGTTATAATGCAACCCCTGTAGAACAATGGATACACGTGGACAACAACTGAGAATCAATGCACGTTCAATAGAACTTATGAATATGGTGAAATTCAAATCAAGTGGGATTGTAAGGACCAATGTTTAAGGTGGCCTTTTCGATCTCATTTGATTTGAACTATATTTCAAGTAAAGAATTCTACATGGATTAGAGTTCTTTGTTTGCATAAGACTTATAAATAAAGGACCAAAGCCTTTAGCTTCAAAACAAATATAGGAAAAAAGCAAGAAGGGCGTGAAAGATGATAAGCATTGTTCATTATCTCTAGTGAGTCTCTTCTAAATGATCATGGATAGAGACCAACCATCAAAATATCTTGTATCTCTACTTGCACATCATTATGTTTGAATCTTGTAAGCATTTGAAAAGCCAAAATAAGAAGAGTAGCAAGTATCCAAGAGGAAGATGCACAACCATGAAGCAAGCAATAACAACAAAAGACAATGAATCATACTTGCCTACTACAACCAAAAGTAAAAACTGACCAAATTGCATGAGAGAGATCACTAAAAAAAAGCATATGTAAGATAAACTTAATTAGTAGTTCCCATTCAAATGATCTCACACTTCTTAGCTAGACAATGAACATCAATAGGGTGCAGGCTAGCCTTAAATAGGAAGGTATCAATCAATTCAACAATGTCAACCAAATAATTAGTAAACCTATAACATTGTAAGTTGACTTGCATGCACATCTCCGACACAAGCAAGGTAACAAAGTAAACAAATATAAAAAAGATATATAAATTTGCCATACTAATAAGATGGCCAACAAATCTTAGACAATGTAACCCCGTAAAAAATCTTGCTTGCACGATGATTTTGTTTGAAAATATAGGTCATTCCTTCCCCTTGCTAAATGCACACAGCTACTGCTTACCATTGAAGAACCTCGCCTAGGTTGCCATTAAAGAAGCTTACCTAGATCCACTGGATCTAAAGATCGTCAACCTAGATAGATCCAAGCATAATCATGCTACATATTTCAAGCCTCATCAAAAGAAAGGGGTAGAAATGGAACAAATGCAGGAAGAATGATCAAGGAGAATGGATAGTGTACAATTAATTGATTTGGGTTCCCTCAAGCTTAGTTTGAAGGAAGGGTTGCCAAAAAGGTGGATAGATATGTGATCAACATTTGAAGGCCAAGGACGTGAACAATGTACCTTCTCTTCAAAGTCATGAGTGAGGGTTGTTTGAAGGCACCACAAAGGAGTAAATAGTGCCTTTACTTTAAACAACAATATTAATATATACAACACAAATATTTTGCAACACCCACAAAATATTTATGTAGTATTTAATACATCATCAAATTATGTATATCCCAATAATCAATCATAAGTAATCCAATCCACAATAATCATGACTATTTTAGAGTGGTTCCTTCTCTAGTCAATCAATTACCTAAGGCTACCCTTGCCATAAGAGTTCTATGTGGTCTTCCACTAGAAATCCAGCAATAACTAGGTTACTTATGGGGGTAACCTAACCTTTTACAAAACACAATTGATCCACGACCAATCACCAAGCCATAAACTTCCATAAGGCATGCTTACATCATGGGTTATTTTCCATCGGTTAAGCGTAAACCACTCAATGATTATCTACAAAAGTGCATGTTTCTCTTTCAAGAGGACAACAAAGCATTCTCTTGAAGGTTTGGTATCCCTTTATACAATAAATAAATGTGCAGCACAACAATTAGAATAATCTATTCCAATAATTAATCTTATAGTCTTTAACAATATAGCCAAAATCAACATAGATTACTAAGAAAAATTTATACGATTAACCTATATCTTGTAAGGAATATAAATATAAGCACAAACCAAGACAAGTAAAAGGAACTTAAAACTAAAAAGATGTTACTAAATAAAAGTGTAGAATCATGTGGGAATCCTGAGATGGGAGACTTTATTTTATTGACTAGAGTATGAGAAGATTCTTATAGACAAATATTGGTCTATGTTGGGACTTTTATCTCAAAAATATTAAAGCCTCTCATCAAAAGGCCAATAGTGTTAAGGAGAAACATATACAGAACGTTGAAGAAAATATATTAATATGATCAGAGTTAGTAATTTTGATGTTAACAAAATATTTGGAAATGATTTGGATTATTATTAAAGTTGTTGCAAAAATTAAAGGGCTAAAATGAAATTTTATAGTATTTGTGAGATATATATTTAAGAAATATTGTTGCATGATTCAATTATGTTCTAATGGTTAAATTGTTTGTGAAACATGCATATACTTGCACGAAATTGCTATAGAAAACATTTTATAAAGAACTCATGCACAATTAAAGCATGCATAATTTAAATGTGATAACCGATGTAGATTAGAGAATTATGTTCATCACAAGAAGAAGTGAAGACTACAAGATGAAATATGTAATTGGACTTGAAAAATGCAATGAGGAAAAGTTTAATAGAGTAATTGAATTTTTATTATAGTAGAATGTGAAAGCTTAATTTAATTTTATTAAGTTACAAGTGCCAAATTAAGTTGGGTTAACTAATTAGGCTTGAACCAAACTATCTATGGGGTGAACCAAGCCTTTGATAAGCAAAATATTTGAGTCATTTTGAATTTGGAGTGATTTAAATAATTAGGAAACCATTAATCACAAAAATTTATCGAACTAGTCATTATGCACAAAATATGATAACTCAATCGATAGGTCAAAGTTTAATTAGTAAGATAGAGATAATTTTGCAGCAGTTGGAGAAGATATTGTGATATGAAATTGATTTGAAAAACCACGCAATTAATGCTATTCTATCTACTATTAAGTATTGGAGAATGACCAATCTAACCATGATATTTAGCCATTGTAACCTAATTACTCTTCCAGAAAGGTGAGGAAAACCTATAAAGAAAGGTATTTCGAGCTTTTCAACACATAAGACAAACAATACAAAGTTCTCTATAGTGAAGCTCTGCCATTCCCTCTCTATGCTCTTTAAGTACACTTTAGTTATGAAATTTTGATAAAGAGATTTTGAAATTATAGAGGAGCTTCTAAAGTTAATTCTATGGAAGCGATTATGAGGGAGATTTAATTTAGAAATTTCATTTTAGAAAGGAGACTTTAATGTGATTATAGAGGAGATTTTAGTGCTTGAATAGGAAAAGATTTTAAGAGGAATCTTTAGCAAATTGATTTTTGAGAAGTAAATTCTAGAGGAATTTCAAGTAGAGTTGATTCAAAGTGAAATAGTTCTAGAAGAATCAATTAGCAAGGATTTGGTTCCAATCATCAATTTAGGACTTGCTTATAGATAATTTAAGTGGTTACTTTTAACCTTTGAATTTAGCATTCTTAAGGAAGATTTTCAAAAGATCTTATTAGTTGATGGTT
Organism: Thalassia testudinum; assembly: GCA_037157565.1. Lineage (NCBI taxonomy): Eukaryota > Viridiplantae > Streptophyta > Magnoliopsida > Alismatales > Hydrocharitaceae > Thalassia > Thalassia testudinum. Next base: position 3,087,579 of record JAZHRO010000028.1, read on the forward strand.
TAATATTGATATTATTTAATTGAGCTTATAAGATTTGTGAAATATTGCTACTATTGTTGTGATGCATTTGTTCCAATTGTACTACAGTTGCTCTATTTGTTGTAGCCAAGATAATGACGTATATGGTCACTACTATATTGGTTGACGAGTGATTGAGCTATCACTTAGTTCACTATGTTTTGGGTTGAGTTGCCTATGAACAAGCCTAACTGGTTGTTTAAAGACCAATTGTTGTTATAATGGCTTGGCTTATACCGATAAGTAACTTGGCTATTATTGTGGATATTGTGATAGGAAGTCATAAGGAAATCTTAAGGTGAGGTAACCATAAATAGTGTATTGACTTTTGATAGAGGAATTACTGTAAGATATGATGTCACTATGGTTTGCATTTTTCTGTGGATATTATGCATTGAAATATTGATGCAAGAAATACTTTATACTCTAAGGATATAATATTTGGATAGTTTGAAATTAGGAAAAATTTCTATTTACAATTGGATGCTCATGCGCTTTCATCAAAGATTAAGAAATGCGGCATAGTATAGCAACAAAAATGAATCAACATTTAAATTTATATGCTTGAAATATGAGTTCCGAGGTCGTCTCAAGGAGCAATTTAATATGCAATTTAACAACTAATTAATGGAAGAAAATGGGCACAATAATTTGATATAAAGGACATAATATGCAATGAATGTCAAAAAGAATTGAGCTCTTAATTGTCAAAATAGATGAAGTGCTAAGGCAAAAAATTTGGTTCTTAAACAAGGCCCTTAGCTACATCAGATGTCCACACCAATTCCCCAGACATCTGCAGTTCAACTCAACCCAAGACAAAAGACACCCAACCAAACACGCAAATCGGGGTCCAAAATCGACCTAGGCTTGCGCCCAAGTGCACCCACGTGTGCACAGGCATGTGTATGTGCGTGCGTATGGGGATAGGTAGGGGACCCGACCCCCAGTGTTCTTGGGTGATAGGGTCATGTGCACTTCTCAATTTATTGCCAAATTTAGATTCAAAATCCACGATGTGGCACTATCCACGCCACTTTCTTCTTTGCATTTCTTTGCATCAAGCATCATCTTAAATTCGTCAAATGCTGTTACTACATGGAGCTCGATTGGCTTCGAATGGCCAAGAAAACCACCCACGTGTGTTCCTTGAAGGAACCCACACCTATTGAGGGTGGTTCCTAGGTGTGTGCTTCGCTGGAGGAGGACGAACGCCGACAAAGAAGATGATAAGGCTGGCGAGATACTTGAAACAAAAACACGAGTGTTGAAGCGGAAAATTTATGCAAAAGGGATTAGATTTTGAAAAACCCATCATCGTAGTACGATTTACGAAGAAATCTTTCAATAGATAAATGTATACCGAAATTCGTAAAGGGATTCTAGGTTGATTACAGGGAGGCTACGTCGATCTAAAATTTGCGATTATATTTTTTGGGGATTTTTGTTTTAAAAGCGAGATAATCATAATGACATTGATATTAATAGTAAGAGAGAGAGAGAGAGAGAGAACAATCACTTTGTAACTGAATACTATTTTTACAACTAGAAAGCAGGAGATGATTACTGCTAGAAAGTGGGAAATTCTATTCTAGAAAGCGATAAAGAAGGGAGAGAGATGTTATCTTCCTCGATGGTTGCTTGGAGGACAAGCCGGATGGGGTGACGCCTGGAAGACGGAGGACGAAGGCGGAAGATGAAGAATGGAGCAGGAAGAACTAAGGGTGAGGCAAGGCATCATCGTCGTCGCGGGATCCACTTTCGGAATGGGGGAGAGAAAACCTTGATTTTGACTCTAGAGGAGCATCCCAGGTTTGGGACGTGCTTCTTTAGAGCTTTGGAGAAGGAGAGAGGTGAAGGAAGGGATGAAGAAAGTGTGGGGGTCATAGGGCCTTTTATAGGTGAAAATTGGTACGGGGTACAAAGGTCATTTCACTTAAAAATTTAATGTTAGGATCTTTAGTGATGGATAAAAAGCGTCACTAAAGCCCTAATTGTGGCCTTACGTGCGTGCTAGCCCGCTGCCTCTTCTTCTCCTCATGATCAAACGTATGCCCACGTTCTCGCCTTGTCAGTCGTCCAATCGTGAGATTGAACAGCTTAAAAACAATCTCGCCTGCTTCTTCTTCAACATAACTGCGTGCCTATGCATGCGATTAGGTGTTCGGACATGCATTAGATCGCCAGTAGGTGATCCACGTGCTTTGGTGCTGCCACGACTCCTGCATTTATACTACTTGCTCGCTATCCAATGGCTCAATTGAGCCTGCACCCGCCTACACCCTCAATTTGAGGTGCTTGTGGTCTCGAACCTGCGACCTCTACATCCCCACGAGTGCACGACCACTGTGCTACTTCAGCAGATGGTCGTGAATGCTTACCTGGTGTCCAAAGCTCATGGTCGTTGGATGGAAATCCAATCGCTTAGATCGATCGGTTGTTTGAGGAGAATGACAGCGCGCCGGGTCCTTGCAAAACAAGTTGGGCCATTATGGGTGGTCGAGATGGCACCACGTGGCATCATCTTGGCCATCCATCTTCTATGTCTTGTAGTTGATGCCACAAATATCGGATAAGACTGATTTTTGCGCCATTAGGCTACGATCATCGATCCAAACCCATCCATGCAGTAGGATTTGTCATCTGAAGTGTGGATTGACACCATCTTGGCCCCTGATCTCTGACCTTCCTTGGATTATATCTGATGCTATGAAAGTTTGATTGGGGCGATCTTGGAGTCATTGAACTCTAATCGTCGCCGTGATCAGATCCATACGGTTGGATCATTTATTCGAGGCCTTGATTAAAAGTCACCCTGTCCCTTGCCACCAAAAAGAAGAAATTACTGTACAATTTGTGCAATTTAACCTAAATGGATGATGATGCATGTTATGTAATATTTTCAATGCATGATGCTAATATGATACTAAGAACATGCATTAATAAACATGTTTGGCTATTCAGATGTATACACATCACACCCCCATGCCTTTCATTTGCTAGTCCCTTGCAAAAACTATATGCTATTTATAAAAGAATTAGGTCAGATTTCTTTGGCAAAAGTTATTCTTCAATACTAGGAGATTTTTACTAAGAACTTGAACTACAAAGATACAACAGCGCCTGGGTGTCTGCAAAAATGCAGACTTCCTCAAGCCCTCACCTTATTCAAAGGAGGATCTTTTTCTTCTTTTCTAATTTTTTTGGATTCTTGAGTTTAGGGATTCAGAGCAGCTTTCTATGGCTACTTAACCACCCAAGACTCGAAGAGAACCCTAAGTTCTAAACATCTTTGTGTGAAATGTGATAGACTCACTAATCGGTAATTAAAATGGACTTCAGGTTTTTATGCCCCTTGGTGACCTGGAAAAGAAATTCTACCTAAAAGTGTATCTATTTAATCGGTAGCTTTCTCCATACTTTTAATTTTATAGTGTCAACACAAGGGCGAACCCAGTGTATATCTCTTCGACTTATTCTACTTCTCCAGTTCTTCCTAAGTGTTTTGGAATTTTACATGTATTTCTTGAGCTGGGTTCTGGACAACCTCCTAATGGGCTATTACCTACGATAACTTACCAGCCATACTCGTGCATGGAAGTGTGGCTTATTTATTTTTCTTTTCTTTTCTCCTTTTCTATTTTTTTATTTTCTTTTTGGATTTTTTTTTTAAGTAGGTGGCTTTCTTGATCTAAGATTTACCTAAAGGTAGCAGGAAAAGAATGGTGATATGATTGGGCTATGGACAACCTACCTATTGGCTGTTACCCACAATAACTTGCCAGTCATACCACCATAGAAGGTTCATTAGCTACCCAATTTCCATAAAAATCGTCGAAAAGTGAGTCAGTGTAAATAGTGTGTAGATGCTTAGACTTAAAATTCCCTCAAATTAGAGGGTGGGTTGATAAGTCGTGTACTTATCACCCCAAATTATTTAACCAAATTGAAGTAAGTTCAAAATGGCAAGGACTCGATAAACAAATCTACATTTTAGTTGACACTCAGGCTGATTAAGCCCAAAGACCTGGAGGGTCTAAGTGTTCAGATCCTACTGTATTATTCCTTAAAGTTGAAAAATCGTAATGCCCAATTATTCTTTCCTAATTCAATTTTCTTTAATAAAGAAAGAAACAAACTAATTAGAATTTAAAAGAATTCCACAGAGTTGACAAAATGATTCAGAAATGAATCCACCACCCCATGCCTAGCTGATGCAATGTCCTCACTGAAAATAAAAGGCATGAAAGGAAAGGTAGAATGTAGAAGATATCACAGGAATATGATGCTCAGGTCAGCTTTGAGTCAGACTATATAAGTGCTGAGTTTAATGCCATCAGCTAGGCGAAGTCCAGCCAAAGAAATCATGATATGATTAGAACAACCATGTCTGAGATGGGTTTTAGAACAATACGATCAACAAAAGGCTTTAGATGTGGACCGTTGACTTTAAAAGAATTACCCATCTTTGGGTCAAAGATCAAAATAGTCCCATTTGGAATATCTGATCGATGATGAATGGGTCATTCCATTTTGACCTAAGTTTGCCGGGAAAGAGCTTAAGTCAAGAATCAAAGAGCCAGACCATCTGGTTCAGCTCAAAGCTCTTTCGGGATATCGATTGGTCATGAAGAGCTTTCGTCCAAGCCTTATAGATCTTGGCATTCTCATATGCGTCATTTCTAAGCTCCTCCAACTCAGATAGTTGGAGTTTCTCGGTCTTTCCGGCTAAACTCAAATCCAAATTACATTGCTTGATTGCCCAGAATGCCCGATGTTCAATCTCTACGGGTAAATGGCACACCTTTCCATACACCAGATGAAACAATGACATGTCGACAGCCATTTTGTATGCCATACGGTAAACCCAAAGAGCATCCTCAAGCTTTTGAGTCCAATCTTTACGATCAGGTCTAACCATTTTCTATAGAATATGCTTGATCTCCGATTGGAGATCTCGGCTTGTCCATTCGTCTGGGGGTGGTAAGGTGTGGACATTCTATGATTTACCTCGTATTTTGCCAGTAAAATATAGAACTGGGCATTAATGAAATGAGTACCACCATCGCTGATGATGGCCCATGGAATCCCAAATCGACTGAAGATGTTCTTCCTGACGAAATTGATGACCACCATGTGGTCATTGGTTCGGGTGGGAATAGCCTCAATCCACTTGGACACATAATCAGTAGCGATGAGAATGTACTGGTGTCCAAATGAAGGGAGGAAGGATCCCATGAAATCGATGCCCCAAACGTCGAAGATTTTGATGGGAAGAATCGGGTTTACAGGCATCATATCTCTCTTAGTTATGCTCCCAAGTGCCTAGAATTGGGGAACACGACCTCGAGAATTCCTAGGCATTCTTAAATAAAGACGGCCAATAGAATCCAGATTACAAAATTTTTACAGCCATTTTTGTCCTAGAGAAATGTCCACCACACACAAATGCATGGCAGAACTCGAGTATACTTGAGAATTCATTCGCTGGAACACATTGGTGAATAATCTGATCAGAGCCGATGCAGTACAGTTTAGGGTCCTCCCATAAGTAATATTTGGCCTCAGATTTGAGTCTATCTCGTTGTTGCTTGATCCAATTCTGGGGTATTTGACCAATGGTAAAATAATTTACAATGTCTGCAAAACATGGGGTTTGGACACTTCATATTGTAAGAATAGTTTTATCCGGAAAAGTATCATCAATTGGAATATCCGGACAAGAAGAATCACTTAGAAGTCTCGAAAGACGATCCATTGATAAATCAGTTTTCACTTTCAAATAATGTGATTAAGATGATCTGTCGTTTTAGTAACAAAGTAGTGGAAAATCACTTGACAAAATAATTACAATAAAAATTACCACTCATAGAAGAGCGAGTTGTGTCCACAGGGAGGCAATAATGCAATAACATCTCAATTATTTCATATTCTTTCAATCAAGTGCGAAATCCATAATCAAATCCGACATGAAATGCGATGGAAAGAAGATGCACAATAACTAAAAAGTATAAGGGTATATGTGCAATTTTTCCTCATTGAAATATTCAATAAATATGTGATGATTTTATGTAATTTTCAATTGACAAGTATTAGAGAAAATTTGTGCACATTTTAATCCTGAAACCATTGTTAAAACAAGTGAATATCAATAACCATGCAATTATCAGAAAGTATGAGTATGTAGTCACAATTTCACTATAATAAAATAATCGTAAATTAAAATTGATTTTGGTGGAAATGGCATTCAAATGTAATTTTTAATTAAAACAAAAATAGGGAATTTTACCTCTCCTTGAGCATTTTACCTCTCCCACAGGAGGTTGGCTGAAGCGAGGCCGTCGCGGTGGTGGTAGCGGTGTGTCGCGAGATGGCCAGAGCCGACCTGCCGGAGGAGAGGAGTGGTGGCGGTGGAGAAGCAGCTACTGTCACACGTGCTGCAAACTGTTGAATGCATACAAATCGCTACGCTAACGTGTTCGATTTTGGAAAACCTGTCGTTGTAGTTTGAAAGCGAAGAATTCGTTTTCAACAAATAAAATTTATACCGAAATTAAAATTCCGGGTCAAACACAGGGAGGCAGATGTTTGATTTAAAAACTACGTGTTTCTTTTTATTTGTCACGGAATAATTCAATTTAAAACTATCTAATTATTTACAATAAATAGAAGAGAGACAGAGAGTAAGAGAGAGAGAATATTACATAGAGAAATCAAAATGAGATGTAGAATAAACAAGGAATTTAACATTAAGGAGATTGTTCATTTCAGTTTTACAACTACAAGGCATAAAATAATTACTGTAGAAAGTGATAAATTTACTCTAGAAAGCATTAAAAGAATGGAGGGAGAAATGTCCTCCTCGACAGTCGCTTGGAGGACAAGCAGAACTACACTAGAAAGCAGTAAATCTATACTAGATTCAGTAAAAAGAATAGGGAGAGAGAAATCCTCCTCGACGGTCGCTTGGAGGACAAGCCGGACGGGACGACGCCTGGACGAAGGAGAATGAAGCAGGACGAAGCAGAAGAACAGGAATGGAGTAGCATGCCGTCGTCGTCACCCTAATCCACTTTCGAAGGGGGACGAAAATTTGGACTTTATCTCGCGAGAAGCATCCTGGGTGTGGGACAAGCTTCTCTTGAGCTTTGGAGGGGTAGAGAAGAGAAGGAAGGGATGAGAATTTCGTATGGAGGGAGTCTCCTTTTATAGTTGCAAGGAGTGGGGGCAAAATGGATATTACAACTTTAAAATAATAAATGAGGCTTCTTTAGTGATGGATAAATCTGTCACTAAAGCCCCCAACGTGGCGTAGCTCCCGTGCCCACGCGCGCCTCCACGGCTGCCCGCTTCCTCAACGCATACGCACGTCCATCAGTTCTCAGCCATCCGATCGCAAGATCGGATGACTTAAGATGCATCTCCACCTGCTCGTTGTGGGCCCGCCTGGCGTGTACGATCGCACGTCCATGCCGCGCGTTCAATCACGCATAAACGCTATCGGGCGCACGCGGCCGTCCGATCGCGATCCAACGCCCGCCTGTGCCCAATCGCTCGCACCTTCCAGCCCTTCACTACGGCTCGAACCTGCTCCCTCCGCTCGCGTAAGCGCGCTCGACCGCTGCGCTACGGGGCGCGGATGGTCGAGAGGAGGCTTTTAGGCGCGGCTGACCACAGCCGTTGGATCAAGATCCAACGACAGAGAGTGAGTGTGTGCGGGGCTTCATAGAATGTAAGCCGCCGTTTGGGCGGCCGAGATGGTACCACGTGGTGCCATCTTTGCCGTCCATCTTCTGGAAGTTGTAGATGGTGCCACGGATGTCGGATTGACTCGATTTTTGTGTCGTTGGGCTGCGATCGTCGATCCGAATTCATTCATGCAGTCAGAGTTGTCATCTAAAGTGTGGATTTACACCATCCTTGCCCTTGATCTACTAGGGTTCCTCGGTCACTATCTGATGCTACGGATGCCTGATTAGGGCGATCTTGGAGTCATTGAACTCCAATCGTCGCCCTGATCACATCCATACGGTTGGATCCTTGATCCGAGGCCCTGATAAAATGTTTGCCTTGTCCAAGCACATAAAAGGAGACAATTAACCTCCATTTTATTCAAACTACTCTAAATGCAAGATGATGCATGTTATGCAATATCTATATCATGAAATGCAATCCTATGCTTAAGAACATGCATAAATAGACATTTTAAGTAGTGTAAATGTGTTTACATCATACCCCCATGCCTATCTTTTACTAGTCCCTAGCAAAAACTACATGTTATTTATAAAAGAATTAGGTTGGATTATTTGGGTCTAAGTTATTTTTAATCATTAAGAAATTATCTACTTAGGAACTGAACTTTCAAAGACACAACAGTACCCAAGTATCAACCAAAATGTAGACCGCCTCAAGCCCTCGCCTTATTCAAAGAAAAAGTTCTTCTTCTCTTTTTACTCTTTTCTAATTCTTTTTTTGGATTTTCAAATTTTAGTGTTTAAGAGTGGCTTTCTACGGCCATTCAACTCACCAAAGATTTGATGAGAACCCTGAGCTTTAAGCATCTTATTGTGATTGTGATAGACTCGTTGACCGGCATTTAAAACGGACTTCGGATTTCTACGCCTCTAGGTGACCTCAAAAAGAATTCTGCTTAAAGGTGTATCTTTACAACCGGTAGCTTTCTCCCTACTTTTATTCTTTTTACGGGGCCAACATAAGGGTGAATCGAGTGTATATCTCCCCGATTTATTCTACTTCTCTGCTTCTTCCTAAGTGTTTTGGGAATTTTTAGTGCATTTACTGAGCTAGGTTTTAGACAACCGGTCGATGAGCTGTTACCACCGATAACTTGCCAGCTATACTCGTGCGGCGAAGTGTGGCTTATTTCTTTTTTTTCTTTTCTCCTTTTCTTTTTTATTTTTTTTTCTTTTTTTTCTTTTTTTAAGTAGGTGGCTTCCCTGGTCGAAGATTTACTTAAAGGTAGCAAAAAGAGAAAGGTCCAGTGACTGGGCTCTGGATAACCTATCTATGGGCAGTTACCCAGGATAACTTGCCAGCCATATCACCCTAGAAGGTTCATTAGCTACCCAATTTCCGTTAAAATCGCCGAACAATGAGTCAGTGCAAAGAAAGTGTGTAGATGCTTAAGACTCAAAATTCCCTCAAATCAGAGGGTGGGTTGATAAGTCATGTACTTATCACCCAAACTTATTTACTCTAATTAAAATAAAATTCGGGTTGGCGAGAACTTGAAAAACAAATCAACATTTTAGTGGATACACGGGTTGATTAAGTCCAAAGACCTGAAGGGTCTTTGTGTTCAGATCTTAATGTAGTATTTCCTAAGATTGAAAATTTTTTTAAACCCAAATTCTCTTTCCTAATTCTAAATTTTTTTTTTATATATAAAAGAAAATAAAATAAATCTACAGAGCTGACGAATGAATTCAGAGATGAATATCCACCCCCCCATGCCTATCTAATGCAATGTCCTCATTATATTAGAAAGACATAAAACAGAGTGGAAAAGCGTAGAAAGCACCTGAATTGCGTGAATGTCAGGTCCGCTCCGAGATGAAAACGAAAAAGAACTGTATATGTGCTGAGTTTAGTGCCTTCAGCTAGGCACACTATACAAAGAAAAGAAATGAGGAATTCACAAGTGCAGGTCAGAATTAAAATAAACAGAAGAATCCTCTGACCTATCAAAAGAGATCCACAGATGTGGACTAGATTGTGGTGCAGACCCATCCCCCATAATCGAGAATATCTTAGGTTCTGGATAAAAATTACCCAAAACCTAAAATCAGATTGCAAGCGGGGTCGGCCCTGTGATTTATGAGGATGCAACCTAAGACCAAAAAGTCAGGTTACAGAGAAATGAAGCTCAAAAGGATAATCGTTAAATGTGTGCTTGAGTTTGACATCCTCGAAACAAATGTCGTAAGGGTTCTGATTTGATGGTTTCAGCTTAAAAGGAACCCTTCGACTCAATCTTCCATTTCCTACAAAATTAACTTCCCAAATCAGAACTTCCCAGCTCCTATCCTCCTCATTTCGAATGTTAAATTCCGAGACCTCTTGCATGTTAATCACCCCGTCTAAAATCTCCAAGTCTAAATGATGTGGCAGAATCAGAATTGACTTGGGTCTAATTATCTCAGAAATAGAATTATCGATAAGCTCAACAGGGTGTAACTGATAATCAGGGCATTGAATTGATTCCTCCAGGAAATGGGATTCTGGATCCGTAATGTGTGCCCTAAGATCAGTTTCCTCAATTATTGGGCTATCAAATAATCTATTAGATTCCTCAGGTCCAATCGTCTCACAGAAATCGTGTTCAGAAAACTCGCGTGAGACTTCTCAACTTGAATCTTCACCATCAGGATCCATATCAATGTATGTCCCAAAATCAGTTGTCACTTTCTATTCCAAGGAGACATACGTTTCCTCGTAACCCAGCTCAGGGATCTCAGGTGAAGAAATCAGATCTTCCTTAATTGGTTGCTTTAATTCAATTTGGTCATAACACATGTCCCCCCCAACAGGTGCCTGAGCAGGTTCTGTCATTGGCTTTCCTGAAGAGGGTTCATCCTGGGAATCATCCCAAGATTGAATCAAAGTAACCACAAATCTCATCCTCAATTTCGCTAATTTCCCAAGTAGAAACTCACCTGGGTTCTTATCCTTAACGTCCTGGAGCCAATCCAACAAAGACTTATTCAAATCATCAATCATTTCAATCAGGAGCTCCAATCTCTCAATGCATGGTATTGGCTAAACTTCTAAAGATTGTATGATATTTCTCAAGTTAACCAGAACCTTATCTTGAACCTGGTTAAACTGAACCAAATGAGTTGGTTCAAGGTTGCGCGGGTTTGGACTCAATGCAGGGGAATTAACAAATTGAGATTCGTTATACCCTTCCTGATAATAGGACATTTCAGATTGTTCAAAAGATGGTGATGACCTAAAGGCAGTGAAATCAGAGGATGGGTAAAGATTGGTGTATCCTTCTTGATTGTAGATCGTATTAGGTTGTTCATGAAAGGAAGACGATCTATAACCGATGTAGCTCTAAGAAGGATAGAAATCACAATCAAAGTGTTTAGGGTTAGACCCTAAACATGGAGGTCTGTAACTGTATCCCCAATCCGAATTATCCCAACTAACTGATGGTCGATTACAATACAAGTCAGGATAATCATCATGTTGAGGATAATTCACAACAGGAGGGAAAGAGCAGGAATGTGTGAAATATGTGGAAGGATTCATGAGACACAGGAGGAAGAAAGGTGCCCTGCAATACAAACAATCAAACATATCCTTAAATGGGTTAGCCTACAGACCTACAGACTCCCAAAACCCGTCTTGAGATAAAGAAAAGATTTGATCTACTTCTGTCTGTTCAATCCAACCAGTTAGAATGAGGGACTGGAGAGAAGGTTCTTCCTTCAGCTTGCTCCTCCGGTTCCTAGTGTACCCCCAAGCTGTGATCGTTTGACTCTGCTCCCCTAGCTAGACATCATATTGAACAGTAGAAACAAACTAATCGAAAATAATCTCGTTCTGGATTCTGAAGAGCGAGTCCAATCCTTAAGGCTAATGTCTACTCTATTTTATTTAGGGCTAGGTTTGAATGTGCTTTGGAATATGATGGGCCCTTTAAATGGGTTGTGCCCTTAATGATTGATTGATTTGTGTGTGCATGCACAACCAATGGTTTTCAAGCAAGATTATTTTTGATGTGGTGAATTTTAAGATTCAAATCTTGCTTAGTAGCTTTTAGGATTCAACTTTAGGTGTTTTCAAACAGGTTTCGTTGGCACACCAGGTTTTGCAAGCACAGGTGAAGATGTTTTCCTTTAAAATTTAAAGAATGTGGAGTGCCTGGTAAATCCCTAAGAATTGAACCTAAATGGCAGCTACTTGATGAATTGATTTTATTTAAAGTGGTGCAGCCTAATCAACTCAAATAATTGGCCTGATGCACCACTTAATTAGGTACACAAATGATTACCTAATCTGATTTCTACTCAATTATGTGTTTAAATGTGTGTACCGGCTCCAAAGATCGGTTTACCGGTTGAATTTGAAAATCAGAAGAGGTTGTGTACCTCTGTGAGATTTTTTTTTTTATTTTAATTTTTTTTTTAATGTGGGGGTTGGGGTGAGTATGGGTGTCAAACAACAAACAATCTAACCTTAGAGTTTATAAAAACACCTAGGTTTATTGATGTTTGAATTATTATGTTGTGAAATGAAATCTAATGGGTGGGAGGTGGGGGCTAACTTACAGAACCTTCCACAGCACTTTACTCCAATCTACCACTTTTGCTCAACTCAAAAGAGTACTTGCAATTACAATAAGAAAAGAGAAAAGTGATGTAAATGATTTGTAAGTTACAAAACGCGAAGAGAAATCAAAAATCGTTGCCTCCCCGGCAATGACGCCAAAATGTTGAACGTTCGAATTGCTCCCCGGCATCGGCGCCAAAATGTTGAACGTTCGAATTTCTCACCGGCAACGGCACCAAAATGTTGAATGCATACAAATCGCTATGCTAACATGTTCGATTTTGGAAAACTTGTCGTTGTAGTTTGAAAGCGAAGAATTCGTGTTCAACAAATAAAATTTATACCGAAATTAAAATTCCAGGTCGAACACAGGGAGGCGGATGTTTGATTTAAGAACTACACCTTTCTTTTTATTTGTCGTGGAATAATTCAATTTAAAACTATCTAATTATTTACAATAAATAGAAGAGAGAGAGAGAGTAAGAGAAAGAGAATATTACACAGAGAAATCAAAATAAGATGTAGAATAAATAAGGAATTTATCATTAAGGAGATTGTTCATTTCACTCCTACAACTACAAAGCATAAAACAATTACTCTAGAAAGTGATAAATTTACTCTAGAAAGCATTAAAAGAATGGAGGGAGAAATGTCTTCCTCGACGGTCGCTTGGAGGACGAGCAGAACTACACTAGAAAGCAGTAAATCTATACTAGAAAGCAGTAAAAAGAATAGGGAGAGAGAAATCCTCCTCGATGGTCGCTTGGAGGGCGAGCCGGATGGGACGACGACTGGACGAAGGAGAACGAAGTAAGACGAAGCAGAAGAACGGGAACGGAGCAGCACGCCGTCATCGTCACGGGATCCACTTCCGAAGGGGGACGAAAATTTGGACTTTATCTCGCGAGAAGCATCCCGGGTGTGGGACAAGCTTCTCTTGAGCTTTGGAGAGGTAGAGAAGAGAAGGAAGGGATGAGAATTTTGTATGGAGGGGTCTCCTTTTATAGTTGCAAGGAGTGGGGGCAAAATGGACATTACAACTTTAAAATAATAAATGAGGGGTCTTTAGTGACGGATAAATCCGTCACTAAAGCCCCCAACGTGGGCGTAGCTCCCGCACCCACGCGCGCCTCCACGGCTACCCGCTTCTTCAATGCATACGCACGTCCATCAGTTCTCGATCGGACGGCTTAAGATGCATCACCACCCGCTCGTTGTGCGCCCGCCTGGCGTGTGCGATCGGGTGTCCATGCCACGCGTTCAATCGTGCGTAAACGCTATCGGGCGCACGCGGCCGTCCGATCGCGATCCAACGCCCGCCTGCGCTCAATCGCCCACACCTTCCAGCCCTTCGTTGCGACTCGAACTCGCGCCCGCCGCTCGCGTAAGCGCGCTCAACCGCTGCGCTACGGGGCGCAGATGGTCGAGTGGACGCTTTTAGGCGTGGCTGACCACAGCTGTTGGATCAAGATCCAACGGCGGAGAGCTAGCGGGTGCGGGGCTTCATAGAATGTAAGCGGCCGTTTGGGCGGCTGAGATGGCACCACGTGGTGCCATCTTGGCTGTCCATCTTTTGGAAGTTGTAAATGGTGCCACGGATGTCGGATTGACTAGATTTTTGTGTCGTTGGGCTGCGATTGTCGATCCGAATTCATCCGTGTGGTCGGATTTGTTATCCGAAGTGCGGATTTACACCATCCTGGCCCTTGATCTTCTAGGGTTCCCCGGTCACTATCTGATGCTACGGATGCCTGATTAGGGCGATCTTGGAGTCGTTGAACTCCAATCGTCGCCCTGATCACATCCATATGGTTGGATCTTTGATCCGATGCCCCAATAAAATGTTTGCCCTGTCTAAGCACATAATAGGAGACAATTAACCTCCATTTTGTTCAAAGTACTCTAAATGCAAGATGATGCATGTTATGCAATATCTATATCATGAAATGCAATACTATGCTTAAGAACATGCATAAATAGACATTTTAAGTAGTGTAAATGTGTTTACATCACAAACGTAAGGAGAGCAGTGCGCACTGGCTCTGGAGGTGCTGCAGACGCGCGGAGACACGAAGGAGTGGGTGTTGGGTGCTCTACAGAGGCGTAGGCACGCACGGAGGTGCGGTGCTGCATGGTGTGCGCGGAGGTGTGACGCTGCAGTGGCGTTGGATGAAGCGGAGGTGGGCGCATGTTTTGCAGGCTAGAGCACGCATGCTGAGGCATGTGTTCTGCAGGGTGGCACTGGAGGTGGGTGCTGCAGGCCCACAGGGAGGACGCGGGCATGAAGGTGGAGCATGAGGAGGTGGGCGTGTGGAGGTGGGCGTGGGCGTGGGGCTCTACATTAGCGCTAGAGGTAGGTGCACTGGAGAAGTTGATGAGGCGCGGGTTCTGTTGTTGAAGGCATGCACAGGATGGCGTTGAGGTAGGGGACGCTGGGGGGTTGCAGTGAGCAACTGACATGCGCGCAGGCAGATGGTGCGCGATGGCACTTGGCAGGGCTGAAGGCGGCTGCAGTGGGGAGCAGGCAGGTGTGTGCTGCAGCTAAGAACTGCACGTGGAAGTGGCGTGGTTTGTGGGTTCCTTTTGGTTGACTGGAGGAAAAACAGAGGATGGGGGAACACGATGAAGGTGGTGCTGTAGGAGTTTCAGACGTCTGGGAACATTCCCAAACATCTTAACGGACGGGGACGTGAAGTTGTGGCGGCTGCAGTGGTGGATGTTGGTGATGACGGTGAGGGTGGTGCACGCTAAGGTGCTCACAGTAATGCAAACGAGCTCCAGATGGTTGTGTGGCCTGTCATGCCACATGCCCATGGTGGTGGAGGCTCGTCGCCACGGTTGAGGTCGGTGGTGGTGGAGCGGATGAGAGATCAACTCTCTGCACAATGGCGGGTCGAGGATGGTGGCCTCTTCCGCATGGCAACTCTCCCTCCTCCTTTTGTAGCCACAACCATCATTTCAAATTCAAAATGCCGTAGCATAAATGTAATGCCCAGGAGGAGGAGGCGGAGCCGAAGCCGGAGGAGTTACCTGTGTAAAGGAAAAAAAAATGAAAGAAGAAACTATTGTGGTTATTTATGCATAAGCCCTTAACTTCTATGCTAAATTAAAATAATGCATGCAATGTACCTAATTGGTTAACTAATTAAATGAATGCAATTCTAAGTTAATTCTAAATGCATTTAGTTATGAATGCAATGCATGAATTATGTAATTAAATCAGAAATATGAATTAATCTATTTACATCCTAATGCATGCTAAATAAATGTTAGAATTAACTTAATGTCTAGGCACTTAAATACTTAAATAGCCCACAAATATGGACTAATCAAATACCCCCATGCCTAGTTTTTGCTTGTCCCTAGCAAATCCAGGCAAAACCTAGCACTCCAAATAGACTAGCCAACCCAATCAGTCTTCCTTTAGAAACATATTAAGTTCAGACTTTAGACCTAAGGTTCCCAAGTAGTTGTTAAGTTATAGACTAGGTCGACTAAAGACAGATTGTAGGCACAAGTTTCCCTGATTTTTTACTTTACCCTAAGTTTTATTGATCCCTGAGATTAAAGCATCCATGCATGTGCATTCGTCTGAGTTATTTGAGTTAAATGAAAAAGGATTTTCTTTTTTTGAATATATATATGTATATATTTTTTGTTTGATTCCTCTAAGTCTAACCTCGGATCAACTATCAACACGGTCTGTGTCGGATTCATTGTCCCCATCACCGTACCTGGAAGGGTGCCTGGGTTTCGATGCTTCGAGATAGCACCGCCCGTAACGACCCCAAGAACTCCTGGCAATTGACACTTCGAGATAGTATCGCCCATGGATTTCTAAAGAGAATTCAGGACTATGGCAATCGGCACTTCGAGATAGGGCCGCTCATGGTACTTGAACCGCACAATGCGCTTACAAGCCCCCAGTAGGATGGATATCCTAAGAGACAAGCATCGAGGAGGTAATATGTCATCATCGCATCCTCAAGGTGAGTATATACTCCACCTCTCCTGCGGTGGGAACTCTTCTAATCAAATTGTGTTTTCAAGCTCTCCTAAGTCAAAACTAAGAGAACCAAATCTCTTTTAAGAAAGGAATTAAGTTGATTACTTACACCAGACCAACTGTGTGAAATTTGGATGTTTGGGTTACAAAGACCTGTAAACCAAAAGGTAGAACAAGACTCCAGGTACTATCCCAACCTTTTAACTCAATCCCTAGCTTTCCTTCCTCAACCTCTTGTGGAATGGTTTGCAACTTAACTCCTACTTAAGTTTTTAAGTCAACAAAGGACCCTAAAGGTCTAAAACTAGTAGCTCATTTAGCTTCTAAAGTTTGACCCTAGAATCAACTTAGTCTAACCTAGAGTTCTAATTTACTTAAGAATGCAGGATCTAGCCAATTAAGCTCAAAACTTTTATTTTATTTTATTTTATTTTATATTTTTTTATATTATTTACTATTATTATTATTATTATGCAATATGCATGAATGAATGCAAAATGTAGACATGCTATAAACAAAAATGCCTCAGGTCCTCTCCCCCATGCCTGGTTCAAACAATGTCCTCGTTGAAAAGAAAAATAGTTAAAGGAAGATATTACTTGAGGTGGAGAATGGTAGGAGCTAAGGCTCCTCAAGAGTGACCTCGTCAACCAGATGGCCATCCAAAGTAATGTATGGTTTTAACAGTTGACCGTTGACGATAAAGGGAGTTACTGAAGAGGAAGGGTTTTTAATCTCCATAGCTCCATGCGGAAACACTTTAGTGATTATGTAAGGCCCATCCCAATTAGATTTTAACTTCCTAGGAAAAAGCTTAAGTCTGGAATTGAAAAGCCTGACTTCTTGGTTAGGCTTAAAGGTCTTTCGAAGTATATACTTATCATGCAAGACCTTAGTTCTTTCTTTATAAGCTTGAGAGGTGTCATAAGTATCATTCCTCAGCTCCTCAAGCTCACTTAATTCCAGAAGTTGTGCCTTACCCACCTTCTCTAAATCCATGTTAACACTTCGGATAGCCCAAAGTGTCTTATGTTCCAACTCAACAGGTAAATGGCATGCTTTCCCATACACAATCTGAAAGGGAGAAGTACCCAAAGTGGTCTTATAGGCCATTCGATATGCCCACAAAGCATCATCGAGCTTTTGGGACCAGTCTTTCTTATCAGGTCTAACGGTCTTTTCCAAAATGTTTCTTATCTCCCTATTCGACACTTCAACCTGGCCACTCATCTGATGATGGAAAGGGATAGCAACCTTGTGAGTCACTCCCAGACTCCTGATTAGTCGATTGAAGTGGTGGTTTCAGAAATGAGGTCCCCCATCACTTATAATGGTCTTGGGGCAGCCGAAACGAGATATGATATTGGCTTTCACAAATTTCAAAACCACAGAGTGGTCATTTGTGTGCGTAGGAATGGCCTCTATCCATTTAGAGACATAATCAACTGCCACCAAGATATATTCATAACCATGGGACGACGGGAAGGTGCCCATAAAGTCAATTCCCCACACATCAAAAATTGCAACAAATTGAATAGGATGTTGAGGCATTTCATTCCTCTTCCCAATCGTTCTAGTCCGTTGACATCTAATATAGGCCTTAACAAAATTATGAGAATCCTTAAATAAGGAAGGCCACCAAAAGGTGGACTGGAGAACCTTAAAAGCAGTTTTCTTAGCACCAAAGTGTCCTCCACAATGAAGTTCATGGCAAAAACTCAGCACACTTTGTTGTTCCTCTTCAGGTACACAACAACTCAATACTTGGTCTTGTCCAATTTTAAATAATTCTGGCTCTTCCCAATGAAAATATCTTGCTTGGGAAATGAATCGCTTTCTTTTCAGCTCATCCTAAGAGCCAGGAGTTTGTCCAGTGACCAAGTAATTTACGGTATCTACATACCAAGGTAATGTTGGTGTTACCGCCATCAATGTTTCATCGAGAGATGTCTCGTGAATGTCTCCAAAAAGAGTCATTAAGTGGAAGACGAGACAGGTGGTCAGCCATAACATTTTCTACTCCTTTCTTTTCACGTATCTCCAAGTCAAATTCTTGAAGGAGTAGGATCCACCTAATCAGACGTGGCTTAGAATCTTTCTTAGCAATGAGATATTTCACTGCCTCATGATCAGTAAAAATAACCACTTTAGACCCAAGCAGATAAGACCTAAACTTCTCCAGAGCAAAAACTACAGCAAGTAATTCTTTTTCAGTGACGGTGTAGTTTTGTTGAGGTTCGGTTAAAGTCTTGCTTGCATAATGCAGCACATGAGATCTTCCCTCAACCCTTTGTCCAAGGACTGCTCCCACTGCATAATCCGAAGCATCACACATCAGCTCAAATGGGAGTGTCCAATCATGAGCTTGCAGAATAGGCACAGAGATCGAGGCCTCCTTCAAAGTTTGAAAGGCCTCGGCACACTTTGAATCAAAATTGAAGGAAGATTCCTTCGCCAACAAGTCACAAAGTGGCATAGAAATTTTACTAAAATTTTTAATAAAGCGCCTATAAAAGCTGGCATGGCCCAGAAAGGATCTAATCTGTTTAACATTTGTGGGCAATGGGAGTTTGGAAATAGAATTAATCTTGGCTTTATCTACTTCCAAACCTTTCTCGGATACAGCATGCCCAAGTACAATTCCTTTCTGTACCATGAAATGACTTTTCTCCCAAGTGAGGACTAAACCAGTATTTTTACATCACTTCAAAACATTCTCTAAGTGCAGGAGACACTGGTCGAAAGATGAGCCATAAATGGAGAAGTCATCCATAAACACTTCAACACACTCATCAATCATGTCCGAAAAAATAGACATGATACACCACTGGAAGGTTGTAGGGGCATCACATAATCCAAACAGCATACGCTTGAATGCAAAAGTACAATAAGGACTCGTGAATGTCGTCTTCTCCTGGTCATCAGGAAAGACTGCCACCTGGTTGTACCCAGAATATCCATCGAGAAAGCAATAGTACTTATTCCCTGCCAACTTCTCAAGAATTTGATCAATAAAAGGCAAGAGAAATTGATCCTTCTTGGTAGTGATGTTTAGCTTGTGGTAATCAATACTGACCCTCCATCCAGTTGAGGGTCTAATGACAACTTGTTCACCTTGGTCGCTGAATTGCACAGTAAAGCCTGCCTTCTTTGGCACCACAAGAATAGGACTTACCCATTTACTATCTGTAATAGGATATATGATCCCAGCGTCCAACCAATTCAGGATTTCCTTTTTGACCACCTCCCTCATATTAGGGTTTAGACATCTCTACATGTCCCTAAATGGCTTGATGGAATCATCAGTATAAATGTGGTGCATGTAGAGTGTAGAGTCTATACCCTTAATATCAATAATGCTCCAAGCAATACCTTCCTTGTGCCTAGACAAGCATTCAATCAGGGCTCCCTCCTGTGCCTTAGATAGCATAGCCGAAATGATAGTAGGGAGCATATCATTGGCACCTAGGAAAACATGCTTGAGAGTGTCAGGGAGGGGTTTCAACTCAAGGTCGGGGGCTTGTATGGTTGAGGGTTTCATAATAGATGTCCCCATCTCATGTAGCAGATCTACCTTAGGCAGAGATGATGGGGGAAGAGACCCAGCAGAAACACTCAGTAATTCCTCAAGTTCTAGTATATCCCCTTCACATTCCTTCAAGATATGGGAATGTTCATTTAGCATGGCATGCTGAAGGGGGTCATCACATAACATTGCAGGGGTTGCCTCTTCAATCAGGTCATCTATCACCTCAACTTGAGAACAATCCTCAAGTTTGGCTTGTTTGTAAGCATCAAACACATTAAGCTAGATTTTCCTATTCCCAAAGCCCATTTTCAATGCCCCAGTATTGCAATTGATTGAAGCATGAGACGTTGCAAGGAAGGGGCGGCCCAAAATGATGGAGGGTTTGGTTGGCTTGTTGGTAGGGTCAGTGTCCAAAACTAAGAAGTCAATGGGAAAGAAGAAATCCTCAACTCTTACGAGGATAGCTTCCAAAATTCCCTGTGGTGTCTTAAGTGATTGATCAACAACTTGAAGGATTACAAGGCTAGGCTTCAGATTGCCTCCCCCAAGTTGTTCATACACATAGCTCAGAAGGATGTTCACCCCCTTACCCAGATCAAGTAGAGCCTCATCAATTTGTAAGTCACCAATAACTACTGAGATGTATGGGGCTCCTGGGCCCTTAAGTTTCAAGGGTGTGCCATGTTGAACAATTGAGCTAACAGAATCAGGCAGGACAACTTTCGATTGGACCTATTTTCTAGATTGCCACTTTTTCGTGCACAGGTCCTTTAAGAAGTGGGCATAAGACAGAATCTACCTGATAGCTTCAAGCAAAGGTAGGTTAATCTGCACTTGCTTGAAAGTTTCCATGATCTCATCCGTCTTATCTTGGCTCCAAATGAGCCAGCAGAAGTCTGCCTAGAGGTGGATAAGCACTCTAGAAAAAGCACTCTCAATCTCTGGGTGGAAGGGTTGTCATGTTGAGTAAGGGGTGGAACGGGGGCAACTTCTTTCGGTTAGGTGATTTCAAGCGGAGAAGATTTGGGCAAGTCTCCTCCGGTGTGGGTGAAAGTCAAGGTGGATGGTTTTTTAGGGAATGAGACTATAGGAGCATCAGGTTTGGAAATTTCTTTTCCACTCCTCAGAATAGTCACCGCTTGAGCATGCTCCTTAATTACAATCCCTTTTCCTTTAGGATTCTCCTCAGCAGCACTGGGGAGCTTCCTAATTTCCCTCTGTCTAACGACCTCAACAAGGTGTCCTATTTGTGATTTCATCTCATGTATAGCCTTATCATGAGATTGGATGATGGTACTTTGACTTTCTTGCATAGTTTTCAACATTGCCTTCAATTCATCCATCTCAGAGGTCTTAGGTTGGCCAAAGGCCTGAGGTTTGTTCATTTGATGGTTTTGAAAGGATTGTGGTTTATAATTTCCTGAATTTGAGACATTTCCTTGTCTCCATGAAAAGTTTATGTGGTTCCTCCATCCCTCATTATAAGTGTTGGAGAAAGGGTCATTACGAGGTCTAGGATGGAACCCTTGAGCGGCATTCAGATCTGCTTGTACAAGCTCAGGGAATTGGGAGGCCAAGTGGCAATCCACAGTGGCATGTGTATTGCCTTGGCAAATTGAGCATTCGGAAGCTTGGGATGTGGAGGTGTTAGATACGAATGGACTCAGGTTTGACATAATCCTTTCCATGTTTTGATTCAATAATTGAATCTGATAGGATAAATTATGGGTGTCCCTTGCCTCATTACTTTCTTTGCATGAGAGTGGGCTTTCTATCCATGTAGGTAGAATTCAAGTGAATAGAATTCTCACTCAAAGTATCAAAAAGGTTCCAAGCTTCATCCTCAGTCTTAGATAGAAAGGTTCCTGCAGAGGCACCATCCATAGTTTTCCTATGCGAATCATTAAGTCCGGTGTAGTACCTTTCAACCAGTTGCCATTTAGGCACCTGGTGATGTGGGCAAAGTCTCAGCAAGTCATTAAAGTGCTCCCACGAATCATGGAACGCTTCCCCATCCTTTTGAACAAAACTCATAATTTCCCTACTAATGTGATTGATTTTGCTCATGGGGAAGTACTTCTTCAAAAACTCCTTCTTTAGGGCATCCCAAGTGTTAATATTATCAAAGGTGTAATACCAATACTTGGCTTTGTCCTTAAGGGAGAAGGGAAAGAGGGTTCGCATTTGAGCATCATCAGTAATGCCCTGCAGCTTTATCGTGGAACAAACCTCGGTGAATTCCTCTATATGCTCGTAAGGGTCTTCCCTAGCAGTACCATAAAAGGAGGGTAGTAAGGATATGGTACTGCTTTTGATCTCATAAGGATTGTCCCCTCCAGGTCTACGTAGTGCAGGGCTAGCTTGATTGGTTGGAATGTAATATTCTTTAAGGCTCCTTTGACCGACCATTTCTACCCTTGGAAGGTTTCTCCTTAAGATTCTTTCAGGTTCAGGATCAAACACAACTTGTCTCTTAAGAGAATGCCTGCCAAGCATGCACTACAAACACAATTCAAAAGGACTTGTTCGATCTTTACAAATTTAGGATTTTGACTTTAGTTCAAATCAAGTTGCCCAATCAATTACGTGCCTATTGTCAACCTTTGAAATGCCTAAAAAGACCTAATTGGAGCTTAGGAATTCTTCCCTAAATCTCAAATGGTAAAGTAAATCCAAAGACGGAAGATCGAGGGATGCAAGTAGGCCTAAGCCTTCCGTTGAAGTTGTGCTTTCGCAGTGCTTCTCAACTACCCCCAAAAATCCATGACAGGGTATCCCCCTCTTTGGATTTACAAAACCTTTGATCTCAAGTTCCGAACACTTAATAATCCAATGGTAGGAGGGCTCTTGTCCTAGTCGTTCCAAGACTTAGGAGTGTCTAAATGCGTGCCGTGGTGCAAAATATATAAGTGTGCATACACCACAAAAAGATTTTGAATTTTAAATCACACACCACGTTTGAAAATCAAGTCCTTGATTTTTAGATGTCCCTCCTTTAATTAGTCCTTTTTCAAGAATATATGTGACCACTTGTTAGATCGCTTCAAGTGGTGATTTCTGCATTAGTGATTTCTCATTAAAATAACAGAATTAACACAATTTCCTATCTTCTTCTCACATTCAATTCAGAAAGGAATTACGACCCTTAGATGCTTATTTAGGAGCATTTGACACTTGATTTTGGCTAAATTAAGTAGTTATGACGAATGATGGTGTTACCATCATTGGACTCCATTTGAGAGTACTATTCACTCCCCTCTAGCACTTTCCCCTCCATTAACTAGAACATGAGAGTAGGAGAGGGAGAGGAAGAGAGGTTTTCTAAAGAGCTTTGTTATGTGTTGGAATGGAAGGAGAAGGTCTCTACTTATAAGTATCTTTTAAAATTAACAATGGTGAGTTTTTCAACATTTAGAAATCATGGACAAATTGGCCTTTTTCCAAAATTTAACATTTGGATACATGACATTTTATATGACATTAGATAGAGTCAATTTTGAATTAAAAATATATTCTTCAATGGCTAATATATTGAATTGGCTTAAGAGGTCTTCATGTCGCACCATTCCACACTACCTTGCAAAAAACATACTTTGTTCCTTCAACTTGTACCTTCGTGATAAAAAAAAAATGTGATTTTATAAAAACAAGTTTTGATATCATTGTAATGCGTAAAATATGATCAACTTTTAAATTTATAAACCTAAATAGTGAGTGTATCTAGGGTTATCCAAGGAGGCAAATTCTAGTTACAAAATCAATAATCTCTCTCACTCTCCCAAATTCTATTATTTTTGGCTTTTCGAGTTTGTGATTCTTAGGGTTTTTGATATAGGGGCAATAAGAAATAGAATTATGCCTAAGTATTTTGATAAAACAAAGGAGATAAAATCCCAATCTTCCTAAGCTTACTCTAGGCACGTGAGGCCTAGAGTAATTAGGAAGAAATTATGTGCAACTACCAATTCAAAGTCATGTAGAAATTGGAAGAAAGTGAACTTTAAGGCAATTGAACTTTTATAAAAATAGAGAAGTCATACACAGATTACTCTTGAGAAGCTCACTTATGTGGCGGGATTCCACAGAAATAATCCTCAAGTGTAGAGGTAAGCTTAACAGCTACAAAAAGCGTAACTACAAAAGATAAAGAAGATAGTAGCCATATACTCCAAATAATGATTGAGGCAGCCTTCACTCCAAGTGCAGCTGCTCCCAGACTTGAAGAAGAACCCTCCTTGATGTTGGCTCTCCAAGATATCCAAGGGTGGATGTCCACCCTTTTCTTCCTCCTAGCCATCCTCCACAAGTAGGATTTCCTTGGTGTGGCTTCAAGGGAGAGAGAGTGGGAGTGTGGACACTAGAGGGGGTTAGTGAAGCTTCGCTCCTAGTCTCCACATCCCAAGCTTCTTCCAAGGTGTTGGTGGAATTTTTGGTAGAAGAAAAATGGTAGACAAGGATGGGAACAAAATGGTGGTTATAGGGTGTGTGTGTGTGGCGGGGGAGGGGGGGTTATTGGTGGTGAAGGGTATGATAGGTGGTGCCACCATAAAGAGGTGCCTTTATTTTGCTGCCAAAATTGAGGTTCTAGAATGTGAGTTTTTGGGAGGGAAATTGGAGGGCTAGGATGTGGTTTGAAAGTGGATAGATGGTAGTGATTTAAGGTGGAAGTTGGAGGAGGGTTGGTGCCAAAAATGATGGTAGTTATGGACTATTTTTGGCACCAACATGAAGAGGTGTGTAGGGTGGTGGTGGTTACAAGGTGGTGGCACCAAAGTGAAGGGGTGCCATAGGGTGATTTTGGTGGCACCTTAAGATGGTTATTTGGTGGATGTTGGCGCCACTTTTTAGGAGGAGGAGAAGGTGAAGTACGGAGCTAGGTAGGTGGAGTTAGCTTAGCTAACAAGGGTTAGCTAGTAGCTAGTAGGATCTAAGAGGTGCTGCTTGGAGCTGACTTAAGCTTGTTTGAAGCTAAGGAGAGTTGAGGTAGAGCAACTTGTCTACTCATCAACTAGCTTAGGCTAGTAGCCAAGCTGAGTTGGGTTGAGTTAGAAGGAGCTGAATTGATCATGATTGAAGCTGAGATGAGATGGCGTTGAGTTGCCTAAAGAATCTTCAGCTGGCTGAGCTAGCTAGTTCACAACTAGTAGCTAAGCTTAGTGGAATTGAACTACAAGGAGCTGGGGAAAGTTGATTGAGCTAGAGATGAGCTGAGGTAAGTTGGGATACATCTGACTGGAGCTTCTATCTTCTTTTCTTTTTGCCTTTCATTGTGTTAGCGTTTAGCTGATCTTTAGTAGTTTCCCATTCCCTGACAAATAATTGATATATAAGTACATAAAACTATAAGAAAACCTAATAATACATGCATTAACCCTAAATGTAGATGAAAGCCTAATGCAACCTAATACTATAATACAAATGCAAAAAACCTAGGAACTAATTGTAATTTATGCTTAAGAATGATGATAAGCAAGAGTTTATCACTTCACAACCACCACTCATTTTCTTTTCACTACCACTTTCATGATTTTGCCTTCATTGATTGAACCAATGTCATAATTTCAATACCTTCCTTGATGTTGTGCCATGTTGCACCCCCTAAAAGTGCAAAGGGTGGAAAAGCAACCCTTTTTCTGCTTCTCCAGGAAGGGAATTGTTCAAATAGGTTAAACTAGTTGGTTTATTATTGGTTAGAAAATTGAATTACTCCAAAAATTAACTCCAATGGGTGTTAAATTAAATAGGTGTCAAATGGATTGCTTTAAATGTTTAAATTGATATGACGAAAAATGTGAATATGATTTACTTGCCCCAATCAAATAGGATTCTTAGAATTCTTGTTATGATCTGAGCTCCCACCTTAATAGGGACCCAAGTTGCTTCACTAATTTCTCTAAGATCTAGTCATCCATCTCATAAACAAAGAATAACAATTTCATTCACAACGCATCACATTATATATATAGAAATGAAACAAAAGGAAAAAACTAAAATGGAAAGATATCACTAGAATAATCATAACCATCAATTGTTTGTTACATAACGTGAAGAGTAGAAACAAAGTACCAAATAGAACTGAAATAGAGTACTGAAGAAAACTAACACGAAAAGCACCAAAATTTAGAAAATATGACTGACTACCAGACTACGGTGCTACACTTGGACTGGCATCGTTGGCTTCTATAGTCATCGAGTTCGATTGTATCTCACTAGGACCTGAGTACAAAGTCCATAGAAACATCAATAAATGCTGAGTAGAGCAGCACAATAGAAAAGGAGTAAAACTAAGCAAGTGCAGGAAATAAAGAAAATGGGTACTATTCTTAATTATTTAAGTTTTTCTTTTATTTCTGTAACAACCCAAGCCTAAACCCATGTCTAATTGAGAAAATTTGACCTTAACAACTTGTTGGGTATGGGTCCCACAAACCTAAATAGCCACCCAAAATGCTTAAGCCCAAGTTGACAAGTAATAATTCTCAATCATTTATATCCCACTACTCACTTCCATGAGTCTACTATGTGAAACTATCTTTGGGGGTGTTGCAATTTTAGCCCATTGTTTTGCCATTTTATGCATATTTCAATCATTATTTGCCCAAATCATCTTCCTTGGAAGGCTTAAGGAGATCTCACTGCTGTATTCTAGATGATAATACGATACATTCCCTTGGCTGAAGGGATGATCCATCTCTACCCTACCAACTAGTTATCCACCTAGGGTCCTAGCTAACAAGGTGAAGTGGTGACCATGGTTCGTGCTATAAACATGTGCGGAGCTACCCTGCATTGGCACATGGCCAATCGTTTACACTACAAGGTATGATAAAAACTAGCTCCAACCTCTCGCAATGGTAATGCGTATCCAAGCACCCCGCTACCTGGTTGGCCGAAATAGCCAAACAAAATGAGCATAGGGTGGCTAGCTCACTCCCTTAGCCAATCTTTGCCTAGGATATGCTATTGATGATACTAGGTATGAGTATTGACTTCAAAGTAACCTCATAGGTTTCAAGTTGTCAACCAATTTCCATCCCTCCATTCCCATTTTCGTTAGCTATTTTTGTTCATGTTTCCAAATAGGGCAGATATTCCTATTCTTTCTTCATTTTCAAGCTTCTTTAGAAAATTATTAGTATTTTTAGATATCAAAAATTGATAAAAGCTCCTTTTATTTACCAAGAGGTCATTAGATTTAGCACTATGCAATGTTAATATCTCATTATACGTGGCTTAATAGGAAGGGGATTGATATTCAAATTTTGCATACAATAGTAAACAAATTACTAACTGTTGCTAACTTTCAATATTCAGAAAATTCATTATTAATTAGGAAACTTTGCATAGAAATTAATTAATCTAGTACCCAGACATAAACAACTATTCAGGACTCAAGTACTCAGCAAGAGTAATTATGTATTCAAGGTAATCTTAAATGGGCATCAAATCATGCATCGAAAGTTAGAGAAGAAGGATAGCAAAGCTACTCTACCTAAAGTCGATGAAGGGTCATGGTGACTCCAAGTTACATGCCCAAAGTCCCTTGATATTGTCTAAGGATCCTACATACATTTGGGTTCTAGCTTAGGGCAAACATGATGGAAACATGATCAAAATTGATCGGGGAATTAAACTAAAATTTCCTCATTTCTCTAGTACTCAAAAACCAAATTTAAAGGTACAAGAACGGAGGGCTTCGAGGAAGGATTCTGATGATATTTTATTTGCAAAAATCTGAAGCTGTAAAGACCCTAAATTAGTGAGAAAATGTGAGGGGGGTCCTCTAGACCGACCATAAACAATTGGTCCATGCGAACCAACGTGAGTACACCTACTTACACCACATCGCTTGCATAGGTGCGCACCTCCAACCATGCATTATGCACTCACATCGCGTGCTTGGTTGCACATACTCGCTTTGCTCTTCGCTCTTCACCTGCCCTCGCTTGCGTGCACTTGCACTCGCATGCGCGACCTTCTTGCCTGTTAACACAAAATCGTTGATGTTTAAGAAATGCATCGTAGGATAGTCAAGAAATCATGATAAACGTTTAAATTTATAATCTTGAGAAAGCACGAGGTCGTTCACTGGGAACAATAATGGCAATTCAATCTCACAGATCAAAATTCTAAGCAGAATATAAACAATTGAGACCAAAAGAATAATAAAGAAATATATTAATGAAATCAAGTATCAATGTGCAAAAAGATTAGGGTAAAATGGTGAATTGAATCACCAAATTGCTCTTTAAATTTAAACCTCACAAATATATGAATAACAATCAGATTTAAATCAAATGCCAAGTATTTGACGATAGATTCAAGCTATTAGACGGCTTAAGTAAAGCCTGCTATAGTGATTGCAAGAGGCTCAAGAGCCTCGTTCCTTCTTCCTTCTCGAGCCTCAGCAACCACGCACAATAGAGGCAAAGGCCTCTTCTTCCTTCCTTCAAGCCTCAAGAGAGGCATAGCATAGCACAGCACCAACTGAGGCAAAGGCCTCTCAGCAGCTAAGTGTAGAGAGATAGGGAACAAGGGTAAAACCCCCCCTCTCTCTTTTTCCTTTCTTCTTTTCTCTCTCAAACCCATGTAATCGAGTCGCTTACCGGGTATCCAAGCAGGTACACGGATCTGGTAGGGGGACTAGGGTTATCGGGTGTGAGTGATAGCTGAGGAGTGAAGAGGTCGTGAGGAGGGACCCGACCCCTTGTGCACTGGTGAGGGGTCCAATGCAAAAAATCAACTTATGTGATCCTGCGAACTCCCAATCCCACAATGTGGGACTAAAGGCGTAGTTATTCTTTGCATGCGAGTAGCTGATGGTAGAGAGTCCAATTGAAGCAGTAGTTGTTGTCGTAGGCATCAATTAAGAACCTGGAGATGCACCTAGAGGAGAACCACAGTGCCTGGGGATGTCTCCTGAAGGTTTCGTGGCCGAAGCACTGCGTATGAAGTCCGAGGAATTGAGGCAGCAACGGAGGTCCGACAAGGTACTTGAAGCACAAACATGGCCTTGTAGCCAAGTCAAACTAGGTCAAAAGCTACGTGCGAGTGCGGCGAAGGTGATGGTGGCGATGGCATGCTGTGAGAGTGCATGTGTGAGCATGTTAAAGGTGAAGAGGGTCGGAGTACGTGAAGGTGTTCGATGGAAGGCTAGGGTGAGCAATCCCCTCAATTTCTTGAGGGGTTTTGTTCGTGAGGTTCAATGATGGTGTAGGGACTGGTGGCATGTGGTTTAGTGGTGTGTGGCGGTGGGAATGTCTCGCCGGAGGTATGCTAGAGAGGTGGAAGATGGCGGTGGAACAGGCACGTCGAAGGTCAAAAGTGAGGTCTGAAGTTGTGATGATGAGTGGATGCTGAGGCGTCAAAGAGAGTAGCTAGCAGATGAGGAGGAAGTGGAAGAGGCATCGATCGTGATGAGCCGACACTAGAGAAGGTGAATGCTCTGGGAGGGAGAATGGCGATGAGGCAGAATGCGACGGGGAAGAAGAACCAGCCACCTATTGTACGTGGCAGCTGGAAAAGAAGTTAGAGGAAGGTGGTTGCCAGAGCTGAGCTTGGAGCAGGCTGGAGAGGGAGAAAGGAAGCAGTTTGTGGCCCAAAAACTTACTAAGGAGGTAAGGTTGTCCACAAGGGTCTTTTTTAGGCCTAGAGTTGAGCTTCCAAGCTTGGAAACCAACCTTGAAAGCTCAGAAATTAGGGAGTAGGACTTAGAAACTTCCAAGAGTTCGCATGAACCTTAGGGCGAGAATCGGAAGGCAAGATCGAGTTCAGATTGAAGGGCATCTCTTCATGAATCTCCCTTCCAATTTTGGAAGGGTTTGGCCACGAAATCAAGTAGCAATCCCCGATTGAAGGTCGGTTGTTGATGGGTTTAGAAGTTCTATAAACATGAAGATGGCAGGGACCAGTTGATGAAGAAGATGATGAAGTTAGGCGGGTAATTGTAATCTTTTTGAAAGTTGAGGGGCTAATTGAATGAGAAAGAATTAGACTGGACCAAAATGCAAACTAGGTCAGAATGGACTCAGATTGGGTCCAAATTTTGGTACAAACCTAATTTTGACCCAAGGAATCTGATGTGAAGTTGAATTTTGGTTTGGACCAAGTTTTACTAGATAATTTATAGAAAAACCCAAATTAGGGCAACTTCCTGTTTGAGACTCTATTTTTGGTCAAAATAGGTTTAGATGGTCAAATCAAGGATATCAAATCTTATAAAATATTTTTTTATGATTTTTAGACGGTTTAGGTGAATTTTATTTTGATCAAAAACTCAGTTAATTAAGTAGGTCAGAAAGTAGGATTTTTTATGTCCATTAATTCTTGAAATGCACGAAAACCCGTTTCTATCTACATGAACCATCTTATTAGACATTAATGACCATTTGAACTTTAATTATCCCCTGGAATTTCCTGTGGTTTTCTGTACTTATGAAATGCAGCTAAAATTACAGAAATAGCCGTGGTTTCTTATCTTCTTCTCAAAATAGAACATTATGCATATATGATCCTCTGATGGATACATAGGAGCTTTTATCTTTTATTCCGAACTAAAATAGGCTAGTTAGGGCCTATGATGGTGCTCCCATCAGTGCCCCACATGCACCCCTCACACGATGAAGAGAAGGGTCTCCTATTTATAAGTTTTAGGGTAACCCTAATTATGCTTAGGGTCCCAATACGATGCAAACCTCTCTGAAATGATTTCAAACTAGCACTTCGTCATAATGGAGCTATACTAACTTGATTCATGTCTGACAAGAGTTGATGTGTTTATCTTGACATGCTTAGTCTAGATTTGGGCTTGGGTTCAGATTTGGTTCATAACAATTCCTAAACTAATCAAGGAATTGAAATCAAGATTGACATGATTGTGTTAATGGCTTAACAAATTTAAGCTTAATCTGAGAACTGTTCTCTTATTTACCATGGGATTTCGATATTGATTTTTTTTTGTTAAGAGTTCAACAAAATTATAAGTAACAAAAAATACTTCTGTATGCTTTTGCTTTTGATATTGAACTTGGTCCTCTTATTCTTGCCATTGGATGTTGAACTTTGACCTAATATGTTTGACATAAGCTTCACTTTTTATTCTTTATTTTTCTAACCTTAATTGCCATTTTTTGTCTTTTTTTTTAGAAATTGGAGCTATTTTATCTTGTCATATTTCACATTTTATTATCTCATTGTAATCATTGAATTCCTTATATCTTTTCTTTTATGTTTCTCTTAATACAATACTTCTTGCACAAACTTTTTTTGGAATAATTTATTGTGAACTTCTGTTAGACAAGTTACCCAACAATTATCTTTTGTTATCACTAATTTAACATTGTATGGAGCTAGTGCAGTATCAGGGATTACTAGAATAGAAATATGAACGATTTTGGGATATGGGAAGGGCCATTGAGAATATTAATTTTCTTAGGGACTCCTACCTTTTTAGAGAGGTGATAATTTTTCTACTAAGAAATGAAAGAGACAAAGAAAGAACCTTACATATTTAACTTCCCGCTGCACTAACCCATGCTTTAAGGGCAAGTATGGTTAATAAGTGGGTAACAATCCATTGCCTAATGCATTGACCTACCAAAACCTATTGTAGATGAATACCTGCAGCTGTATCAATATACAATAACTTACAAATATGATATATTGTATATTTGATCCAACAAGTGGGCACACCCCATGATCAACATTGATGGGGGTGTGCTTCGCGAATTCAAATCGGGGTTTGGAGGTCCTATCGTCGTAGCTTGCAAAATGCATCTATCAAGTAAAATTTATAATTGAAACTCGAAAAGTGTGTCCTGGGTCGAATACAGGGAGGTGAACGTTTGGTTTTGAAAATCCGCATTTCTCTTTTATTTGTTTTTTTGTCATTATTATCTTTTCTAATTTTTTTATATTTTTTCTAACAAGAAATTAGGTCAATGAAAACTTATCTACTTGTAAAAATAAGAGAGAGAGAGAGTGAAACAATCATCTATTTGTCTCATGAATGTTTTGTATAATTATGAAAGCAAGAAAGCTACACTACGGAAGCGTAAAAAGATAGAAAGAGGTGAAAGAAATCCCCCTCGATGGTCTCTTAGAGGATGACTCGCTCTGACGTCGCCTAGAGGAAGGTGGTCAAGAGCGGGATGAATGGGGATGGAGTCGGAGGATGGAGCGTAGGGTAGGATGGCGTCGCGGCGAGGATCTTCTTCCCGAAGGGCGGTGAGAGGACGACCATGGGATGCTCCATGAATGGGGATGAGAGGTGGGAAAAATATTTGGTTTCCTACTCTAGAGGGTCATCCTGGGCTTAAGACAAGCTCTCTCTAGAGCCTTGAAGGTGGTCAGAGGAAGAAAGGAAGTAATGAAGAAAAATGAGAGGGGTAGGGGTCCTTTTATAGTGGAGGAAAGAATAAAATTCGCATACAAGACATTTAGCGATAGTCATCAACGTCACTCAAGATTCACCGCAAACATCGTTGAAGATCCCACTCACGCACCCTTGCTTCCGCACCGCTGGTGTGCGCTGTATGCGTCCTTGTAGCGCACGCACACGCGATACACGCCACTACCTCCACGCACATGCTGCGCTGTTGTGCGTGCATGCCTCTGCGTGCGCACGTGCACCAACACTGCTGTGCGTGTGCGATGGCATGTGCGTGCGCATGGGTGGCCTGGGTTGCGCCACGTGGCGTAATCTGGGTCGTCCATCTTCTTTCCTTCATAGGGGATGCTAAAAAGGACTGTTTGAGTCGATTTTCACATCGTTAGGCTGTGATCGTTGACCCGAATTCATCTGTGTAGTCAGATTTGTCGTTTGACTCTCTGGATTATGTCACCTAGTCCCTCGACCGTTGATCTACCTTGGATTGCATATGGTGCTATGGGCCTCCGATCGAGGCAATTTCGAAGGCATTAGACTCCAATTGTCATCTTGATCATATCCGTACAGTCGGATCATCAATCCGAGGCTGCAAAATAAATATTCTTGTCTCCTAACCACAAAAAGGATGCAATTAACCTAAATTATATACTACTCTAAATGTAGAATGATGCATGCTATGCAATATTTATAGCATGAAATGCAAATCTAAGCCTAGGAACATGCATGAATAAGCATTTTACCCTCAATAATTGTGTCTGCATCATACTCCCATGCCTATCTTTTGCTAGTCCCTAGCAAAATTAAACTACGTGCTATGTATAAAAATAGAATTAAGACTCGATCGCTTAGGCCTAAATTGTTTATTAACAGTAGAAAATTTCAACTATGGTCCTAAACTACGAAGACTCAACAGTACTCGGGTGTCTGCTAGAATGCAGACCGCCCAAGCCCTCTCCTTATTTGAAAAGGGAAAATACAATTTTTTTGTTTTCCTTCTTTTTTAATTTTTTTTGTACTTTTGGAGTTTGAGTGTTTCGAGATAACTTTTTACGGTAACCCCACTCACCCAAGAATCGAAAAGAACTTTAAGTGCTAAGCATCTAGTGAAAAGAGTGAAAGACTCACTAGGTAGCCATTAAAATGGACTTCAGGATTCTATGACCCTAAGTGACCTTGCTTAAAGGTTTATCTTTTCGAATGGTAGCTTTCTCCCTACTTCTTTTATTTATGAGGTCAACACAAGGGCAAACCTAGTGTATATCTCCCCGGTTTATCCTACTTCCCTGCTTCTTCCCTAAGTGTTTTGGGAATTATTGTGCATTTTTGTGATCTAGGCTCTGGACAACTGGCCAACTTGCCAGTCATACTCATGCGGTGAAGTGTGGTTTTGTTTATTTTCTTTTATTTTATCCTTTTTCTATTTTTTCTCTTTCTTTTTTTCTTTTAGTAGGTGGCTTCCCTGATCTAAGATTTACCTAAAGGCAGGTCTTATGGTTGGGCTTTGGACAATCGGCTGATGAGCTGTTACCACCGACAACTTGCCAGCCATACCACCCTAGATTGTTCATTAGCTACCCAATTTTCGAAGAAACTGCCAAAAGGTGAGTAAGTGAGAATAGTATGTAGATGCTTAGACGTAAAGCCCCCTCAAATCAGAGGGCGGGTTGATAAGTCATATAGTTATCACCTCAATTTATTGACCAGTTTAAGATAAAATTATTTGGCAAGGACTTGAGACTAAGTCCACATTCAAGTATACACCCAAGCTAATTAAGCCCGAAGACCTACGGAGTCTAAGTGTTTAGGTCCTCTCGTATCATTTCCTAAAGTTAATAACGCATAAAAGCCTAAGTTCTCTTCTCCTAATTCTATTTTCTCTCTTTTTTTCTTTTCTTTTTTCTTTAAAGCAATTAAAAGAAATTCTATGGAGTTAACAAAATGATTTCAAGATAAAGTATCCACCCCCCATGCCTAAATGATGCAATGTCATTGTAAAAACAAAGATATGAAAAAGGGTGGAGTAAACAGAATATCACCTGAACATTGTGACAACCAGGTCAGCTCCGCAGAGAACGTGGAATATAAACATGTGCTAAATTTAATGCCTTTAGCTAGGCATAAAATACAAACAAAGAAGAGGTTAAGAATTCACAAGAACGGGTTAGAATCCAAATTAAAAGATTGATCCTTAAACCCACCAGCAGGAGATGTCCACAGATGTGGACCAAGTTGTGGTGTAGACCCATGCCCCAGGGTCGAGTGGTTCTAAGGTTCTGGATGAAAATCACCCAGAACCTAAGATTATTGTGTTTGCGGGGTTGGGCCTGTAGTTTTGTGGTGTGCAACCCAAGACCAAAGTGTCAGACAACGGGTTGATCTGATTCATTAAAATTTGGTGTCCACTTATAGTTCAGCTTAGGAAGATAGTCAATTATTCCAGGCTTGGGTCGCACGTGAAAGATATCAATAGCATCCTGATAGAAGGTAGGTGGTTTCAGGTCAACAGGAACCTTTAGATCCAAAATCAAAGTTCCCTCAGAATTTTATTCCCAAATTTTTATTTCCAACTTCCTATCCTCCAAAATCAATGTTTCCAGGACATCCAAATCATTGTATGCCCCATCTAAAGTACCCAAGTCCAATAATTGCAGCTGAATCAGGATTGACTTGGGCGTAATGATTTCTAAGTAACAATCAATCCCTTCGGGGTGTGTTTGAGGGATAGGGCTACTGATTGAATCTTCTAGTAAATGAGGATTCGAATCCTCTAAGTTAACCCCAATAGAATCAAAATCTTCAATGAACAGGCTATCAAATGGTTTGTCATGCTCCTCGAGCTCGTTTGTCTCACTAAAATCATCTTCCTTAAGCTCAAGTGAGACTTCGCTAAGAGATTCCTCACCCTCAGAATCAAAGAATCCATGATCCTCATTTGTATATGTCTCAAAATCATATGTCATTTTATGGTCGGTGGAGATATATTTTTCGTCATTCCCTGGCTCTGGGATCTCGGGTGAGAAACTCAATTCATCCTAAAAGGGTTGCTCTAGACTAACCTGGTCATCTCTAATCTCAGAATATGTATCCCCCCGACAGGCACCTGAGTAGGTTCAGACATTGGCTCTTCTGAAGGGGCTTCATCTTGAGAATCATCCCATGATTTGACTAGGGCAACCACAAATTTCATCCTCAACCTCGACAAGTTCCCAAGAAGAAACTCACCTAGGTCCCTATCCCTAACACTTTGGAGCAAATCCAATAGAGAACTATTAAGTTCATCAATCATTTTGATCATAGGCTTCAATGCTTCAGTGCATGGTGTTGGCTGAGCTTCTAAAGATTGTATAGTTTCCTCAAATTAGCCAACACCCTATCCTGGATCTGGTTCACCTGAACCGACTGGTTCAATTCAGGTTTGGGTGGGTTTGGGTTAAATCTAGGGGAGTCAAGATGTTGAGGTTCTTGGGTCCCTCCCTGATAGTAAGTGATTTCAGGTAATTCAAAGAATGGTGATGACCTATTTTCAATGGAATACTGGGGAGGGTAGGTGTTATAATCAACATATCCTTCCTGATTGTAGATCGGGTTAGTTTTGTCATCAAAGGATGGAAATCCATAACCATTGTAGGTTTGGGAAGGATAGTAATCATAGTCTTGTTGTCCAGGGTTAGGCCCTGGACACTGAGGTCCAGATTCGTATCCCCAATCAAAGTTATTGTAACTAGTGGATGGGTAATTACAAGTCAAGTCGGGATAGTTATCATCTTGGGGATAAGTGGTGGTAGGAGGATAAGATGTGAAATGTGTGTAGGATGGAAGGATACATTGTGGAGTAAGAGGGAAATCAAAAGAGAGAAAGGAGCCCTGCAATACAAGCAATCAACCTTGTCCTTTGGTGGGTTAGCCTAAAGACCTACAGACTCCCAGGACCCGTCTTGAGATTATAAATGATTTGGTCTACTTTTATCCGGTCAATCCAACCAGTCAGATGGAGGGACTGGGGAGAAGGTTCTTCCTTTGGTTTACGTTTTCGATTCCTAGTGTACTCCCCAGTCGTGGTCATTTGACACTACTCCCCTAGCTAGACATCAGATGGACCAGCAGAAGTAGATTAATAAAAAAAAATCTCAGTCTAAGCCTCGAAGAGCGAATCAATCCTTAAGGACAACATCTACTTAGTTTTAATTAGGCTTAGGATGATTGTGCACTTGAAATGTGATGGGCCCTTTAGATGGGTTGCGCCCTTAATGATTAATTACAATGTGTGTGCATGCACAACAAGGGTTTTCAAATAAGGTTATTTGATGACGTGTCTTTTAAGGTTTAACCTTGTTTAGTAGCTTTTAGGGTCTAATCTTTAGGTTTGTTCAATCAAGGTTTAGTAGAACACTCTAGGTTTTACAAACACTGGTGATGATGTATTCCTTTAGAAATTAGAAAAAATGTGGATTGCCTAGTTCAGCCCTAAGAATCAACTCTAAGTGGCAAGCTACTTGATGATCAATTTTAGACTGAGTGGTGCGGCATAAATAGTTCAAGCAATTGGCCTATTGCACCACTTGATTAAGGCACACAAAAATTCTTAACCTAATCAGATTGCTACTCAATTATTTGTGTGCTGAGTTAAGTGTACCAGGTCTACAGGTCAGATCCCAGTTAAGTGATAGAATCGATGTGATTGTGCACCTTAGGGTGAGAAGTTGTGGGTGTTAAGTGTGTAGCTTTCATAAAATCCCACAAGAGAAGAGTATATATATATATTTTTATATATATGCAGGGTGAGACGAGTGGATGTGGCAAACAGACAACCAAATCTATCCTAGGGTTTATAAAAAGAACCTAAGTTGATTTGAGTTTGAGTTATTAGTGTGGTGAAATGAACTAGTGGGTGGGGGTAGTGGGGATAAACTTACAAAACCTTCATTTGCACTTTTCTTCGATCTAACAGCTTTGGCCCACCTCAGAAGAGTACCTGCAATCACAGTAAGATCAGAGAAAAAGTGAGATAAAAGAGAGGTAAGGCAGAAAAAATGTGAGAAAAACCAAAGAGCATTGCCTTTTCGGCAACGGTGACAAAATGATCGCACTGGCGCGCTTCGCGAATTCAAATCAGGGTTTGGAGGACCTATCATCGTAGCTCATAAAATGCGTCTATCAAATTAAATGTATAACCGAAACTCGAAAAGTGAGTCTCGGGTTGAACATAGGGAGGAGAACGTTTGGTTTTGAAGATCTGCATTTCTCTTTTTTTTTTTTGTCATTTTTATCTTTTCTAATTTTTTTTTATTTTTATCCAACAAGTGATTAAGTTGATGAAAACTTTATCTACTTGAAAAAAGAGAGAGAGAAACAATCATCTATTTATCTCATGAATGTTTTCAACAATAATGAAAGTAGGAAAACTACACTACGAAAGCGTAAAAAAATAGAAAGAGGTGAGAGAAATCCCCCTAGACGGTCGATCGAAAGACGACTCGCTCTGACGATGGAGGAGCAGGACGAATGGGGATGGAGCTGAAGGATGGACGGTGGGGCAAGACGGCGTCTCAACGAGGATCTTCTTCTCGAAGGGCAGTGAGAGGATGGCCACGAGATGCTCCACGAATGGGGATGAGAGGTAGGAAAAATATTTGGCTTTCTACTCTTAAGGAGCATCCTGGGCTTAGGACAAGCTCTCTTTAGAGCCTTGGAGGTGGTGAGGGGAAGAAAGGAAGAGATGAAGACAAATGGGAGGGGTAGGGGTCCATTTATAGTGGAGAAAATAATCAAATTCTTATATAGGACATTTAGTGACGGTCATAAACGTCGCTAAAGATCCTGCTCACGTGCCCCTACAGCTGCACCACTGGCGCACGTTGTATGCACCCTTGTCGTGCATGCAAGCGCGATATGCACCGCTGTCTCCACGCACGCTGCATTGCTGCATGCACCGCTGCGCTTGCGCGTGTGTGCCTCTACGTGTGCCCGTACACCCGTGCTGCTGTGCATGTGCAATGATGCATGCATGCACATGGGTGCCCTGCGTTGCACCACGTGGCTCAATCTGGGCCGTCCATCCCCTTTCCTCTGTAGGGGATGCTACAGAGGTCGGATTGAGTCGATTTTCACGCCATTGGGCTGCGATCGTGGATCTGAATCCATTTGTGCAGCTGGATTTGTCGTTTGACGCTCCAAATTGCGTCACCTAGTCTCTCGGCCGTTGATCTTCCTTGGATTGCATATGGTGCTACAAGACTTCGATCGAGGCAATTTCAGAGGCATTGGACTCGGATCGTCATCTTGATTAGATTCGTACGGTCAGATCGTCAATCCAAGGCTTGAAAATAAATATCCTTCTCTCCTAACCACAAAAAGGTTGCAATTAACCTAAATTATATACAGCTACTCTAACTGCAGAATGATGCATGGTATGCAATATTTATAACATGAAATGCAAATCTATGCCTAGGAACATGCATGAATAGACATTTTACCCTCAATAATTGTGTCTACATCAAACATATTGAAAGCCAAGCTAACCATGAAATAATATACAATCATCACCAAATTAGTGTTATATCAACATGCAAAGTTAGAGTTGCAAAAGAAGTAGGGCCTATATATACAATTCCAAAATGAGGCCCTACACTAGTACTTCATCGAGTATAATAAGTGTTTGATAACACATGATCAAGAGGGAATTTATCGAGATAAATATAAAAGATGATGCCTTCAACTATAATTTGAATATTCTAAAGGGGGCCATTGTCCTTAAACACCCCAACAAGATCTTCCAGAACACCCATAAACTCTTTCAAACTAAGGTGGTACAACTCCACTTGCTTTTCCTCCCTAAAATAGCTTTCCTATTCCTTGGGGACAAGTAACAAGACATGTGCCACCTTGAGACAATTACGAAGGCATTGGGCATGCTGTTACAGTGCTCTAGTCCTCAGATGACTTGGAACTAGGACCCTTAGCATCTTTTACTGAAGATGGGTAACCAAAATGGAATGAGCCAAGTGGCTTAGTAAAGTATATATGTGACGGTTTAGCAAGAATAAACAAATAGTGTGATATCCATTTGATTTCTTGTATTGCTATTATTTAGCAAATGACTTAGATTAAATTAGCCACCACATGTTTAATCTCAATATTAATGCTCAACATGGTTCAGCTTGCTTGACAAAATTGTAATTGAATTGCTCGTGATCTAAAGAAGTATAACATTCTTTATGTTAGAAATTATCCCTTGAGCTTCGTGTCGAGGAGATTTGGAAGTAATCCAAGGATGACGTGTAGCAAGAATGCGCTACTTGTCCTGGTTAGCAAGACTGACTTTGACTCACATCCAAGGAGTACTCGAGATTAGCACTCGTAGGTCACTTGATGAATGTTCACCGCACTATCACTTTTAGGCAAAATCCTCGTAAGATTGCTAGGCGTTCCCATATGGACTACCCCTCTATTTCTTTTTATAAGTGTGGCCCCATGCATTAAACATGACTTCTTAGACATTCAATCTCGAGTCCCAAAATAACCCAATCCCATGAGTCTTTGGATAACTTAATTTTCTTGTTTTCACTCTTCTGGAAAGATCATATCACTTCTCGGTTTACTTTATTTTAGGTCCTTCATCTAGGATCCCTCATAATTGATTCTCTCGTGCCTCTATTGATCTTATTATGAGACACCTTACTCACATACAAATCACGTGGTTTTTAATTGAAAACGTTGCATATCAATCTATCAAATTATTGGAATCCAAATAGATCCAACAAATTTCAAGACCAAGTGTTAAAAATGAAATATGGTGTTGATAGGTCTTCTATGCCCATCTTTTTATTCAACACCTAGTTTATCCTCTAGAATTTTTAATCCACTTTTATCACTGTGATTGGCTCCAAACTATCCATAATACTCGATTCAAACCCCTTTAATTCATTAGTAAAAAGAAGACGTTAACATTCTTGCATGAGGCCCAACTCCTACTTCAAGTATGAAAATAGAGCTTTCAATGGAGCAATAACTAATCAAACCATCCATGAAAACTCCAAGAAAAATCCCATGATCATACTTCTTAAAATTCTCCTTAAAAGAATTAACAATGGGCACCCACTGTAGCTTTCATAAGTCTAGATTTGGGGGCCCATATCGATACTAAACTTATCCACCGATATAGTTTAGCATTAATACTAAAGGTTTTCTATTGCTACTGATAGATTGCTGTCTGCTAGATCAAAAACATAGTTTCAGTTCAACTTGGACCCTATTTCTCCTTATTCTCAACCCACTTTTCACTCAACTTGCAAGCACATCTAGGGCATCATAATATCACATTGTAATCACCATTTTAAAACATATCTTAATCCCTAAACATGAATCAAAACCATGAACTTAAGTCACGTATTTCTTCATTCCACTATTATCCAACAACATACATGCTTATATATTGCACATGCAAGAAAACATAACACATGTAGCAACAATGTCACCTTATTTAACCTTTAATATGACATGCAAACCCAAGACTGGCAAGAGAATCACAAGAGAAAGGGTGAGGAGGCACTTACCTTAGTTTATGCCCTTCATTTCTCTTTTGGTTTCCTTGAAGAAGTTCTTGTGGTAGCCAGTAATTCCTTCATCGTACTCCTTATTCTGCCTCCTTAGCTCATTCTCCTTCCTCTTTAAGGTTGTGCACCACCTTGTAGAACCTATAATAGCAACAGTTAGGTTCTTTCTTCCTCTTCTCCTCTTTAACTCCCTTGAATCCCAAGCAAAGTGAGGGGTTAGGGCAAGAAGGTGTTGGAAAGGCTAGGCTATTAACTTACCTTCCAATTTGCCCTTCAAAATTCTTCCTTGAGCTGCTAAGATGAAGAAGAAATGGAGAGAATGGGATGAGGTTGGTGATGAGCTATGTGAAGGGGAGGAAGGAGTCCTTGCTAAATGGCAATGAGCATTCCATGCTCGTGTATTGAGTTTTATATGGGGTTGGTTATTTATAATGAAACCCTCCTACCCAATACTTGGTGTTATAGAGAAGTTCCTCAACTCCTTTTGTTTACATATGACCCCTCAAAGCCACTTAATATGTCCAAATCCCATTATGTTATTTTGCCTCCTTAGCCTAATTTATCCTTAATCTAAATCAATACACACCCATATCTAAAGATTACGGAATTCTCACCCTCATGTTATTTCATTAAGGAAATTAGGCTTGAGTTTTATCAACCCTTCTAATCAAGATTAGGCATTCATTAGAACTTCTTAATTATTAGGGTCTCACAACATATGGTAAAGAAACTTGTGTGCTCATGCATGAGTTCATGTGCCCTCCACATCCCATTCCCCTTTGACATAGTGTGGTAAAGGAGTAAAGGAAAGCGAAGGGAAGGTATGTCTTCTTAGGAAGTGTTAGTTTTAATTGAAGGTGTGCAGCTTAGGAAACTTAAAGAAGGGCAAAAGAGATGCAACGAA
The DNA here is from genome assembly GCA_037157565.1 of Thalassia testudinum. NCBI lineage: Eukaryota > Viridiplantae > Streptophyta > Magnoliopsida > Alismatales > Hydrocharitaceae > Thalassia > Thalassia testudinum. The sequence continues at coordinate 3,129,276 of JAZHRO010000028.1, forward strand.
TGTTTGTTATTCAAACATAGTCATGGCTTGTGGAATGGATAATGAAGATGGGTGGATGCAAATGGCATTGATATGGCTTTTGTACTTGTACTACAACATTAGTCATGAATCTTAATTATATATCACCAATGCCTTACTATTAATATTGTTTACAAAAACACTATGATCAATGCTATTAATAGTATAGATGGAGAAGTAAGGAGTGTATAGAAATTTGTCCTCATGCAAATTTCATTCTGTATTCCTTGTTAGAAATGTTTTATCTTGTAAATTTTTCCACATTATTTTGCATATCATGGGAGGTACATCATTGAGCATATAATGATTTTTAGGAAAGCATTTTCATGCCCTTTGTTTTCATTAGTTTCAAATCAATCAATCAAATCATGCTTTTCTTTTTAAGCAATCTTTCGTTAAACTGGTTTTTCACACAAATATGGCATTTGCAATAGCTTTCAATGAATCTCCCTTAGTCAATCATATTGTAATGTGTGACTATGCTACGTCATTCCTTGCCTTGCCATCATAAAAGGTGATTGAAATCATGGTAAAAGATTAAGTCATCATCATAGTTACGAAAACACGTCGTTTAAAATTAATAAACCGTATCCTAAAAGTATGAATGCAATATTGATGGTATGGGCCATCTCACATGGAGGCAAGGATGTGAAGATGCTTCTTGACCTAACTAAGCACTCTAAGATTTTTTTTGAGATTTTTTGAAATATTTTTTTGAATTTTTTTGATTTCTAGATAGGAACTAAAATAGATAGGCAATACTGATCCCTAATCAAAGACATCTTACAACCATTAGAAAAATTCACTTATGTTATAGGAGATTAATTATTTGAAGTGAAAACTAATGCAAGTGATTTAATGCAATTTGAATAAGTATAAAATTCAAGAAAAATCCAGGATGTCAGAAAAATTCAATTATGTTCTGTAAATTGACCCCCTATCAGTGTGCAAATTTTATAAAAGACTCTATATTGAGTTACACTTTGAAATTTGGCATAGTGAAAATAAACTTGAATTCCTATTAGTAGGAACAATTTTTTGATTTTTTGATGACTGAACCACACAAAATGAATTTTCTAATCTAAACTCAGACTCTGAAATTAGCATGAATTTCTAAACTAATAGCCTAGGGACTCTTTTTTTGGTGGTTTTTGGGTTTTACAAATCTTTTGGGATTTTGTAATAATATAGCAAGCGTAAGGAGACATAAAAGAGATACTAGAAAGCCATGAAACTCTTATTGCAAATCAAGCAAAGGCCTACAAGTGATTAATCAACTACAAAAGCAAGGAACAAGAAGAAGATGAAGAAAAAGAGGAGGTCAAGGAAAGCATAGGAATCAAGCCTTAGTAATGCGAAGACTCAAAGAACTTGCGACGGTGATGGAGATGTCCACCTTGATCATCGAAGTGCGAAGAAAAGTGGAGGAAGTTGTAGTAGCTTAGAGAGATAATGGACCTTGCACGAAGAAGAAATTGGAAGAGTAGAAGAAGTAGAAGAAATAGGGTAGAGGAATGCTTCTATGGAGGAATTCTATAGGGAATTAGGATTCTAAGAGAGAATAGGAACATAAAGGGGATGACCATGGTGTGGTAGAGGGTGTTGGCATGTGGAGGAAGAAGGAGGGGAAGCAAGGTGGTGGCTAGGGTCTTCTAAGGAGGAAGAAGGGAAGGGAAGGCCAAGGGAAGAAGGTGGAGGGACAAGGAACTAGGGGAGGAGTTGTTGTTGTCAAAGGGGATTATTACAGAAGAGGGGGGAGCAACTAGAGGACTTGGAGGCCAAGGCAAATGGGTCTTGGGTTAGGAAATTAGGTTTAGGCTTAGTTAAATAGGTAAGTAGGAATCCTAATGGAATTCAGAATTAGGATTTCTAGAATGTTGCAAGGAGTTTGGACGTAGGATTTTTGAGGTTTGGAAGGTGGTTTGCATGGACTCTAGGTTAGGATGGAACATGTGGTCGTTGGCTTAGGTGGGGTCTTTTAGAAGAGGGCATGTTCACACCTAAATTATGTCCACATTGGAATTAATTAGTAGATAATTAAGGGTGTGATTGGGTACCTAATTGGGATGATTGGATGCCACATCTAATTAATTGATTCCAAAGAATATTTAGTGCCTTTTTGTGTATAGAAAAATTATGTGGCAAGTGACTAAGGTGGAGAGCTTCTAGAAGATAGGATTAAGACTAGGATTTTGGTAGTGTTACTAGGAGTGTGAGCTAGAAATTTTAGGAATAGGCTTAGGATGAGGTCTAGGGTTAAGGCTAGGGTTTGGGTAGCTTAATATGGCAGGTTTAGGGTTTAGGTCAAGGATTAGGATTAGGTTTTTAGGCTTTAGATAAACTAGGTAGGTTCTGAGTGGGATTAGGGTTAGGGTTTTGGGATGACTGGTGATAGGGTTTCTTCTCCTCTTCACTCATACAATTTGGATCAACTTGACTTGACCTATCCCACTTAGTTTGCACAAAAGAGAGCCTCGATTAGTAAACATGTAATAAGCAGGATCAATTTTGCAAACGTAAAACCTAATATACATGCAAGCAAATATTTATAATATGTCCTAAATCTACTGCAACTAGTGCTACAAAACCAACACAATTAAGTATGCTAACTTATAAATAAGCATACTTATCAAAAGGTTAGTCCTATAAGTTTTGTTGTTGATGTGTTATAATCTTTAATATTAAGAATTTAATGTAACTTAAATTACCTCTATTGACATCAACATCATGTCTACTATATTAAACTAGTTTTATTTTCAAATCTATTTCTTGTTGTGATAACGTTATTTCATGGTAAGATAGATTCTAACCTTTAAACAATAGAATTACAACAATCCACAAGTTGTTCCTCCGTCCAAACTCATGTTGAGCTTTGAATTGTCCCCTTCATTTACAATCCCTAATATGAATTTCTTATTAGTCGTATTTTGTGCATTGAGATTAATTTCCAAATGGAGTATATGAATTTAGTTATCAATGTTGCATTGCAGTGGTGATCCTTTATACTTGGAGCAGTATTGGAGGCAACATGCAGAGAGTGGTGCTGTAGTGATTTCAGGGTGGCATAGAATGAGTTACACAACAGATTCTGGAAATCGAGTGACAATTGAATTGGAGAAGCAAATACGTCGTCTTCATGCTTATGCAGGGAATGCCATAACAGATGGGAGATTCATAGTCGTTGGGGTTGGGACCACTCAACTTCTAAATGCATTGGTATATTCACTTTCTCCATGTAATGCAACATTACCTGCAAAGGTTGTGGGCTCTGCTCCATACTACAATGTAAGTTCCACTTTTCTCATTAGTTCTTCAATTCCAAATCTTTTCAGCATGAAAATTAATCTTGATAACAAGATCTTCTTTTAGGATAGTTATTTTATTTTATCATCTCAATTTGGTAAACATTATATTTTATGACATCAAATCTTGATAATTATAAATAGCAAACATCTCTTTCCAAGAATCATTATAAGGTGTCATTTTATACTAAAGGAGTTATCATCTAATAATGGTGGATTATAATAAGATTGATTATTAATTAATCATTAACTATATTGTAAGGATTGCTATGCAGAAAATCATATGTAACCAAAGAACAATCTTAAGTACAAATTTGTATGGAAAACCACCTATACTAAAAGGGAAAATCACAAGAGCACCCACACCCTGGCACCCACCAAAATCTAAGGTAATTTTCACTCAGCTTGGAAATCCTTAAGTCAAGCTTGTGACCACACCATATAACATACAAAATACACAAACCCACGCTCAAGATCAATCTACCAAAATACATGAAACTCAATACTCCCTTTTAATGGGCATAAAGATCAAGCATACCCAACTAATCATAAGTCTCCCAAAATTGGGTTATCATAAGTTCCTTATTGAAGATATCTACCACTTGAACATCATATTTCATATACGACAAGCGTATTTTGGATCAATCTACTTTGGTATTTATCAATGGTCCTCATGTACCTAATGAATGAAACATAGCATGAAAAGCACCTTTGTATCATGTTGTAGACACTACAATAATACAAACTATTTACTATATTTAGGAAATGTGAGTTTTAGTTGGAGGTGACTTTATTAATGATGATGCACTAAAGGGGGGTGAATAGTGCAATCAAATATAATATGACAAAATTGAAATAGAATTCAGAAATAAAATCACACCATAAGAATGGACACAATTTTTAGGTAGAAAACCCATATAGGTAAAAACTGCTGGGGTTAGTCCATAAATGACCCACCTCTAACCTTGGATGGACCTGTGCATTAACTAATCTCAACTGAGCTTTATACTGAATGGGTATTGATACTAGTGTATCAGTACCGGTACCACATATACTGAGTACTGGCACTGGTGAACCAGTACCAGTATCCAAGACATATAGGTTTGAGTTTCATATCCAAAAGAGTATTGGTACTGATGCTAAGTACCAGTACTCATAGCTTACCATTTGTAGCTTAAGCATAGATGAGTATTTGTCCAGTACTTATTATGTACCAATACTAGAGACTAGTACCGATACTTATGATTTACTCGTATCACTCTAGAATTAACTTATCTCATTGAGTACCGGTACCGATCATAAGTACCAGTACTTATTGAGTATTAATTCCTTGACTTGTAACCAACAGGTACCGGTACTAGTGAGTCGCAGGTTCTGGTAACTTTAGATCCAAAACTTGATATGTGACTTATGTGTACAAGTACTTGTGACAAGTATCGATACACATAGGTTATAGATTTTGGGTCTAAAAAGCCTAAAACCTAATCTGCAGCTAGCCCGTATCAGTACTGATGATGAGTATCAATACAGGCAATCTACAATCCAAAACTTAGGTTCTAGAGCCCAAAATTGTAGCTTGCATGTATCGGTACTCATCATGAGTATGAGTACTTGCGACAGTTATGAAATGTATTTCTATGATTTCAAAAGTTTCTTATACAAGCATCTAAATCTAAGTTTATTTATAATCTTGTGATTTACAAGTTTGACTATTTCAGAAATATTCAATGATTGAGCATGCACAAAAATAACAAATGAACATGATGGAAATAATATCAAATGTGCATATTGAACATTATGCTAAAGAATACTCCAATATGAGTGCAGATATAAGAGAACATGAGAATATGTTACCTGTATTCATCTTTGTTTAGAAAAAATAGGAGCTGCGACTTAGTCTTCCAAGAGTTCCTTTTATCGAACAAGAGAGATCTCACCTTATCTTTGAGAAGAAGAAAAAGATCTTCTCCAGCCATCTACCTTTCTTCTCTCCTCTCTCTAGGTCACGATGGGGATGAGCACAAGAGAGATTCTCAAAAGGTCGCTTGGGGACCATACCCACACAAAATCCAATAATTAATCTCTCTAATTGTTGATGACTTGTGACTCTACCCATCAAGAAATCATAAATCACAAACAAAGGTCTCTGCACATTTATTTAAACAAACCACACTAACCTTTTGCATTTTATGCCCATATCCACATAATAACTTAATTTGATCACTTTAAGTCATGGGCACTAACATGACAATCCATAATATTTATATGTTGATTGATTATGTGTATACATAATGCACATATCAGTCCATATGTTGTATTAAACTTCAATAAAAACCACCACCCAAGTCTTCTTGACTGAGGATTTTCCCCAATCGCCAAGAGATCAAAAACCACTAAAGGAAATCAATTTAAACCCATGGGTGGTTGATGATAATGTCATCATTAACCATATCTAGCTTTATTTAGTTATATTCTTTCGTTAAATGCTCCTACATAATAGCTAGAGGACCATAATTCATTGCATAATCATTATGGGAAAAGGCAGTAAAATAGGGGCAAAACTATAGTTTTAACAGCATATCTCAATTGCAGAACAATCATGGGATTTCTCGGGGATTAATTAAAGGTCAAACAGTCTTAATTGGCTAACAAGTAGTCCGTGCAGACAGAAAAGGGTTTTCGCGTGTTTCGAGAATTAAATGACATTTGAAATCCTAAAAATAGACTCGCTTGATTCACTAAGGTTTTGGTCAGCATAAAATTCACCTAAATCCTCTAAAAAATATATAAATATATTCTCTAGGGTTTGGTACCTTCAATTTGACCATCAGAACCTGTCATGACCTAAAACTGAGTCTCAGATAAATAATTGCCCTAATTTAAGTTTTTGCATATATTACCCAGTCAAACTAGGTCAAAACCTAAATCCAACTTCACCATTGGATTCCTCAGGTCCAAATTAGGTTTGTATCAAAACTTAGGCCCAATCAGAGATTGTCTTGACCTAGTTTATAATTTGGTCTAGTCTGAGTCTTTTCTCTCACACACATGCCCTTAACTTTTGAATTTCTTACAAACAGGCCCCTATCTTTGTTTTCATTCTTTGAAAATAGGTCCCTTCACCATTATCATGGATGAATCCTTCTCTGATCAATGAATCCCTTCTAAAATTGGAAGGGAGATTCCTTGAGAAGTTCTCTTTCCAAGGCATCAAGCTTCAATCTACATAACGTTCCCAATCTCTCATGCGAACGCATGAGAGATTTGGATATCTTATGAGTTTCCAACTCCAACGAGATTTCCAAGCTCGCAAAGCTTGATTCCCAAGCTAAACCAACTCCCTAGGGCCTATATAAGGATCCCCTTAGCATGCCTGTCCTCCCTACGCTCGAATTTGGCCTAGAATCCCTCTACTTCATCCCTCCTCTCCGACTGAATAGCTCCTCAATGTCTGATGATCTTCTCCGACCTCCCTCATCATCCGCCTGCAATACTGGTGGTGGATTCCCCTTCCTCGTCTTCCTCCGCGTCGTGCCATACCAGCCGGCACCTCACCCTCCATCGTCCTCTCCATCCTACCCTCACTGGAGTAGTTCTCTTCCACAATGTTGGCCATACCATACCTGGCGCCCTTCTTATCCTTTTGGACCCTTACAGTAGGTAGTCAGGTCTGTTTAGTTCTTTAGATTAATTTCCTTATCAAAAACCCAAAAATAACCCCTCAACACTGTGAATCACCCTCGTCTTCTCCATCTCCGGCTGCATCCTTCAGTAAGGCATCTCCACAGCTACACCCCTCCATTCGCCTCACCACCACGCCCTACACCTCCGCCTCAACCACCTACACAAAAGCCCTACACTCTCCCCTCCTATTACTCATCCTAACACCCTGACGACCGACCCACTGCTGCACCACCATCTTCAACCTCTGTACACCACCATACGTCCTCTCACGGCACACCACCGCCACCCACACATTCGTCATGGTCTGGCGAAGGTCTTGAAGTATTTTAACTTGGCCGCAAGTTCGTATTCTTATTTTTAGGTGTCCTTGCTGGAGCTCTGCCACTTCCACCATCACCGCCTTTGTTGTTTGAGCTCCAGGCATCGAAAGCCCCAGGTGCACCCTCTGGGACTGCGGACTCGTTCCAGGCAAACTGCCAGTTAGTCAATTGGGCACCACACCACTCACTACTACTCCAATTAAGGAGATCTCCAGCTGCTGCAACATGCGAAGGATGTGGGACATTTAGTCCCACATTGTTAGTGAAGGAGCACGTGAGGCAGAATAAATTGATTTTGTCTCTATGCCTTACTGCCTCCTAACACAAGGGTGAGGTCCTCCTTACCCTTCTCACCCGACCCGCCTAACCCGAGCACACCTTGGCTGTAACACTCATGCACACAGCCCTGGTCCCAGGTGCGCTTAACCTGAATACCCGATCTGATTACCTAGAAGAGAAGAGGAGGGAAAGAAAGAGAAAGAGAGAGCAGAGAAAAGGGGGTTTTTTCTCCTGAAACCTTCCAGCACTTAGCCAAAATTTGAGATCTCCTCCCTTGTGCGTGAGGGGACAAGAAAGGTAGAAGAAGAGCGGGACTGTAGAATAAGAAGAGAAAGGGAAGGGCATGATAGATGAAGACTCATTGAACACTATAGCTTCTGAGTACTTAAGCCGTCTGATTGAGAGCTCTGTCGTCTGATCCAGGGAGTGCACTGTGCACTAAAGCTTGCGTGGATTTAAAGTGGTTGATACTATTCATTTATTTAAATCAATAAGTAATTATTATTTGTGTATCTAAGCTAATAATTGATGATTCAAATCATCATTCTTTTGCCTTGGATGTCTTTTTGCCTCATTAGATTCTACATTGAATATTAGTTTTGAGTAATTATTTGTGCTCATTGATATTATTTATTGAGATTAGCGCATGAATTCCAAATTTGCTCCCTGTGTTTGACCTCGGACTTAAATTCGAGTAATAAATTGTATTTGTTGATTGAGCGATTTAGAGGATACTACAATGAACACATTTAAATCTCCTCATTTGTCGACTCAATAGTGGTGCACGTCAAATACAACACGTACCAGACCCAATTGATGAAATTTAGTCTCTTAGAGGTGGGAATCCACAAACTGTACACCCTTACAGCAAATAAAAGAATAACTGTTGGTGCAAATGCACCATGATAATTGTTTTTGATGATAAGAAAATGCTTGTTATTTGACGTTTGCATTTGAGATCAAGATTTCAAGTTAAAATGCAAACGGAAGCAAGTGTGAAGGAACTGAAGCTCAAGTCCATGAAGGAATGGAGGAGCTTGATGGAAGAGAAAAACATCAAAGATCTTTGGAGGAAGAAGCTTGATGAAGAAGTTTGGAGATAAAGATTGAAGATGAAGAGAAGATAGAAGAATATGATAGAATACTTTATTCTCCTGTCATGCATCTATATTTGCTCTTTATTCCCTTAGATTCATGTTAACGAGCCCAACATATAACTACATAGGCCCTAGACACACTCACCTATCCTTAGAACATTTAGGCAAATCTTAGAAGTGATTTAGAAAACCAAAACAACAAACAAACTTCTCTATGAAACATCTAACACCATTTTTAGGTGTTCGATAATCATCTTTAAGATGTCTAATGCTTAAACTAGACGTCCAATAACCTAGGTTGGCAAACCTAAGTCTGTGATCTTAATATTCAGACGTCCATACCTATCTCCAAACGTCTGAAGACCATCTCAGACATCTAATTAATGGACCATTAGGCTTAAATCAAGCCCAAATCATGTATATCAGAACAATATCTTCTCGAAGATAATTTAGAAATAATTTACTAATATAACTAGACATCCTGACACACTCTCAAACATCCAACAGCTAGACATTAGGCCAAATTTGACTTAAATCTTGATTTGTTAGATCTAATATGATTGTTAGTTTCTTGGGAAATCAATTCTTAAAGGTTACCTTCAATTCTAGACGTCCTATATATGTTTGATGATTGGACATAAGATCCCTATTTGGATCTAATAATTTCTTGGAACCAACCCACTCATTTTTAGATGACCAACATTTTCTCAGACTTCTTAAAATATGCATTTAGACATCTAATTTATTGTGACAAGTATGTTGTTGAAATCCAATCAATTCCAGGAAACTTATCTTCAGAATTAGATGTCCAAAAAATTCTGTCAAACGTCCAATATGCTCTTATCAGACGTTTGACCAAATTATCAGTTGTCTGATCCTACTGTCAGACTTATTTATGACCTGATTTATTTTGGATTTTGAACAAATCTTATGAGATTTGTCTCCAATGGGTAGGAGCCTTCTCCCAATCCTTCTTGAGCATTCCTAAGATCTCTATAAATAGAGGGAAACCTCTCCTTGACAAAATAGACCCAAGAGATAAAACTTTCCACCATTTTAGTGATTGAAAGGAGAATTCAACTTGAAGAGATCAGTCATTGCTCTCAACTCTCTATACTCAGCATTCGAGAGCACTGAAATGCTGTGTACTCATGCTTATTCACTTTCACCTTAGGAAGCACTCTTTTCCTAAAGGAGCTTAGTAATACACTATATTTTGTTGCTCTATAGGATGTTGTGTATTTTTATTTTATGTTGGGTATTCGCATTGCGAATTCCTATATCCTCGTGAGAGAAAATTCTCTTTGTGGAGAAGAGGGATTTGAGGTACAATAACTTGCATTAGGAAACTTCCCACGGATGGAAGTAGATTAGATTTTCAACGTAGTGATGTGGAGCTCTCAGAGGTTGAGAAGGAAGCTTGGAGAGTTGAGAAGTGTGCTTGAGTCTTTTAGCACAAATGAGCTTCAATCTAGCTAATAAGTGTAGGAAATATTATATCTTGTGTGTGATACAATGGAAAGCCACTAGTGGTATTTATAGAATTGTTAGGAAGGCTCTAGATAGGATAAGATAGGTCTTATATGTTGGATTTTGTGTGCCCTGAGCAAGTAATCTGAATGATGTAATATGATTACATTATAATTTAAATAAAAGAATTAAATTATTTTCTAGTAAATGAATTGGGTTCCTTCATATTAATAGGGTGACGTACTTAGCTGGATCGAGTAAAGATGAGGTGTGATGATTTGGAGATCTAAATAGTTTAAAGGATTCGATAACACATCAACAAACCATCTGATTCGATCAATTATTTTCGATCTAAGTTAGAATGACAATCTTCATTAGAGACCATCGCTTGATTGATGTTCCTGAATGGAGATCAAGAACTATCACGTGGGTCGGGTTAAGGAGTTAACCTGATGAAATAAGGGATTTTCATAGTCCTTTAATATTGTCATTGAGACGATGTATCCTTTGACTAGAGACAAATATGTGTCTCTATTTACAAACACATGCATTTGGTGGACCACTAGTAGATGCACCCACCTTGGTGGTGATAATAGAAAATTGTTGTATGTAGGAAGGCACAGAAGGTGCATGGTCACTTGAAAGGATCACAAAAATATGCTACATAGATGTATGTAATAAGATTTGAGGTATGAGCTTACTTTCAGTATATTGGGAAATAATAATTCCATATGTGGTTGCAGACTGTTGATCAGACTTGTTCAGATTCAATACAAGAAAGAGAAGATAGACCTTTAGGAAAGGATCTCATCTTCATTCTTGCCTGAATGATACAAAGAGATGTTAAAAATAATATTCTCTATGGAGGATAATGTTATTCTCTATGTATGAATGATTCAAGGGTATTTAGAATACCTAGGGAGGTGTAGTGCCATAAAATCCACAGATTTTAAGACTTTGTTTTTGGTGTCATGAAACCAATGATGATTTTGATGGGTTCTTAGTTGCAGGGAAATCAATTGTAATATAAATAGTTAAATTGCAGTTAATTTGGTGATTAATTGTACCTAATTTGATTAGGTAAATGCTAACACGCTTTCGTTGAGTTTTAAATACGCATTGTAGTGTAGTGAAGAACATGAATCAACACTTAAATTTATAAGCTTGAATGTGAGTCTGAGGTCGTCTTATGGAGCAAATTAATCACAACTCAAACCACTAATCAGTTGAATAAAATGAGGCACAACAGGTTGAATGAAAAAATATATGTATTATGCAATGAATGTCACTATCAAACTTCAAAAATATATAAGTGTTGAAGCAAAAAAAAAAAGTGTTTTTTAACTAAGGAGAATCGGCCTCAACACTTAGAACTTTCTCAGCCAAAGAACCTCCCAAGCCATGCACAAAATTTGATCCAACTCCTCAGCATAGACCAATCTAAAACCTAGCCCAATTCAGCCCAATAGTCTCAGATAATCATATCCACAGCAGAACCCAAGCTTGGATCAAAATCCAGCCCAGAATTGATTCACGTCCGCATGTGCGTGGGTGTGTATATGCACGTGATGGCATATGGGGACTCGACCCCTGATCTATTGAGCGATAGGGTAATGCACAAGTTGCTATTTATGCCCAATTCCAGCCTCGTCTTTGAATGAGGTGGGACTAATGAGTCCCACACTCATCTCTGCTCTCTTCGATGCTTGCTTTTCTTCTCTACTGCGAGCTACTATTTCTTAATTGGAGAATGATGGACATTGGATCTTGAATCCAATGGCCCAGATCGACTGGGAGGTGTGCCTTCTTGGATTGCTCACCGAATGACCGTAATGTCATAGTGGAAGGCACTGGTGCGAAAATAAGCGTGATTGTAATTAGGGTCTTTAAAGTCACTGTAACACGCGAATTCTCATATGCTTTTAAATTTATATTCCTAGATATGGGAGTATCTAGGGTCGTCGAAGGAGGCAAGTTTGCAATTCAAATCTCTTGCTTTAAAGGGAAACTCAATCTTTCTTTTGGTATTTTAAATATATAATTTTTATGTTTTGAAATAATAAGGGCAAACTTGTGAATTTTTGACGAAAAAAGTAACTAACACCTATAATTACTAAACTAAAACCTAGGAGGCAAAAATGACCCCTCCCTAAGCTCACTCTAGGCAAGTGGAGGCCTAGAGTAATTAGGAAGTGGAAGTGAAAAAAGTGCTAGAACAAAGACAAGCAATTGCAATAGAAATAAGAAAGAAGGCAAATTGATTTAGTAGAATTTATGTTCTTTTACAAAGATATGTAGAGGAATGCTTCTACTAGAAATGGAAAATATAAAAGCAATAAGAAGAAACACAAATCCTCTTGCAGAATCTGGTGAAGTGAGTCTTCTCGCTCTAAGCCTAGCTACTCCTTGTCTTGAAAAGAAGGTCTCCTTCTTCTCCTTCCTTGAATGCTCCTCCAAGGTGGATGCTCTCCACCTAAATTCTTTCCTCCAAGGGTGGGCGTGCACCACCCTCAAGCACTCCTCCAAGGTGGCGTGGACCACCTTCAAGATGTCCTCCAAAGGTCTTCCTTGCCTCGCTTCTCCTTTGGCTGGTGTGGGCATAAGAGAGAAGGCAAGAGGGTAAGGCACGAAGGGGACAAAATATCCCCTTAATCTTCTTCTTCTTCTTCTCTCTTGGGCGTGAGCTTTAGGTAGAGTATGAGAGGTATTTTGCTAGCCAAGGATGGGTTATAAGGTGGTGGGTGTTGGTCTTTTCATAGGGTAGGATGAGGGGGTTAAGGTGGCTCTTGAGATGGATGGCTAAGATGGGAGAATGGAGGTGGTTAGGTGATCCTAGGGCTAAGGAGAGTTGGCACCAAGTAGGGGGGTGTGAAGGTGGTGGTTTTGGTGGTGAAGGACCACCTAAAGGTGGTGCCAACCAAGGAGAGTTGCCTTGGTTTTGGCACCACCTTGAAGGCTTCTAGAAGGGGGATTAGGAGGATGGCTAGGATAGGATGTAGGGTATGTGTAGGGCCATGATATGGGGGTGTTTGGGGCCAAAAGGGAGGGCTTCTAGAAGGTTATTTTGGCCAAAAAATAAGGTGTCTTTTGGTTGTAGTTTAGGGGCTAGGCGATGCCCATCTTGGCGCCAAAAGAAAGTAGAGGTTAGGTAGCTTAGGTGGACTAGGTAAGCTTAGTTGGTTGAGCTTGCTAGGGTTAAGTTGAAGGTGGAGGATGGCCAAGGAGCTGGATATTAGCTAAGCTAAGCTAAGCTAAGCTAGCTTAGCTAGCTATGGAGTAGAGGAGTATGCATGTGGAGCTTAGGGTTTAAGGAGAGGAGCTGGATATGCAGAGTTTGGAGCTGAATTGGAGCTGGCAGCAACTGAAGAGGTCACATGGAGCCACTCTAGCAGGCTTAGCTTACTAGTTCTTTGCTAGCTACTAAGCTAGGATAAAGTGAGCTGGCTTCTGTTGAATGGAGCTGAGGTAAGCTGGGTCTGGTGCTCCTGGTGTGGATTGAGCTGGTTGAGACAGTTAAGGTAGCTTAGCTCAACTAAGTTGAGCTAAATTGAGTCTCTAGGAGCTGGACTTAAGCTTCCTGAGCTGGGATGAATTCATCTTCAGCTGGCTGGAGTTGAGTGGAGCTGAATGTAGCTGGCCTTGAGCTAGGGTGAACTCCAGTCAACTCAGTTGAGCTATCTAGAGCTCCCTGTGGACTAGTAGGAGCTGAGATGAGCTAGACTCAGCTAAGTTGAGCTGGATCTGAGCTGACCTAGGCTAGGGTGAGCTAAGATGAGCTCTCTTGAGCTGCCATTCAGCTGAGATGAGCTAAATGGAGCTAGGATGAGCTAACCCTAGTCCAAGTGAGCTAGATTCCAGCTGCTCTGAACTTCTTCTTCACCAGTTGCCTTCTTGAATGCTAGGGTTTTAGGGATCTGTATATTTGTTCATCCCTAACACTGACAAAAACACATTAAAAAGACTAAAAAAAATGCAATGCATGCCTAAACTAGTTGATGCCTAAATGCAGCCCAAAAACCCATTTGTGAAGCAAAATCCTATAAGTGAAGTTTGATTAATGCATAAGAATGATGATAAATTGGCATTTATCACACCCCCGTGGTTATCTTTTTCTACTCTCTTAGCAAAACGTTAATTTTTTGGAAATTAGAATTTTAGGGAAATCTAATTTTTTTGACTTTTGAGGATAAAAAGATTAAGGGACCTTGGTTGATCTAAACACAAGAGGTACGAGATTTGTTAAGGATAAACATCGGGATTTGTCTTTGGATCAAAAAATTAGACAAAATGGGATCAATATATCCTCCAGAAAATTCATAAATTAACCCTTTGTTAATTCATATGACTTGAAATTTTTGTTTTTAGGATTTTTCTGGCTCTTGAATTTGATTCACAACTTGCAATATCCTTTAAAACCTTGTGTCCGTGCTTGTGAAAAGGCAACATTTATAGGGGCGTGTTTTTGGTTTAAAACTTTTTTTCCCCCATGCTTATTTTTAACTTAGTCTTACAACAGATTTGTCGGGATCATCATTCCCGTTAGCAATCGTCGAGGGGGCTCTGGTGTCAATACTTCGGGATAACACTATCCATGACACCACCAAGGAGCTCACAACCCCAAAACACAATGCGGTGTAAAAGGGCACTCCAAGCAAACTCAAGTTCTTACTCTGACACTATAGGTAGAGCACCTTCCAAGACACTTGAGCTGCTAAAATACGCTTTAATGCTTCATCTAAAGATATGAAATATAGATATGGAGCAGCACCAAAGCGGTAACATGTTGACATCGCATCCTCAAGGGAGGCATTTTCCTCCTTCTCGGCAGTGGGAACTCAAACCAATGATCTGCTTCAGACTTTTACTAAGTCCAAACAAGGGAGTTTTTCTAATTTTTAGTTGATTTTAAGTGTTGGCTTGTGTATGAAAATTGACACAAGAAGTTCCTCAAGAAATGAAAGTTTTTGAATCAGAAACTAAGTCAGATACTTTCCACATTACCAAAGAGGATCGAGTCACCTGAACTATCATGAGTTCAACTGGAATTTTAGTAAAGGATATCTGATCTAGCCTAAAAATAGACCCTGAAATTCTAATGATTAGATCCACATCATCATCCCTAGTTTGTTAAAGATTAAATCACATTGTACCAAAAGTGAGTTTTTCGACCTTAGTCCCAATTTCAAAATTTTTCCTCAAAAGGTTTTCAACATTTTTATATTTTTGGGTATGTAAGCAGGAAAACTAAAAATGCATGTTTTTAGGTTTTGAAAATCCTAACTCGATCGTCAAATTTTAAAAACACACCCTCATGCTTAAGATATGCAATGTCCTTATGCATTAGGAGGGAAAAGGGATCACCTTAATGAAGAACGGTCAGGTTTAGGATGGAGAAATCTTGGAAAAAGAAGGAAAAAAGAAAGCAGGAAAAATGATGAGTTACCTCCCATCCAGTGCTATCTTTTATGCCATTCAGCTGGGCATAGTTTGCATTAGTGATCAAAGGTGGTTGGCTTAGTGAAATCGAAAGATTCAGACGGAAGATTCGGCATATGATAAAAATAGGGCTTTAAACGTTGGCCGTTGACTTGAAATGTCGTATTAGTTTTGGGATCAAAAAGATCAACAGTGCCATATGGATAAGTTTTACGGACAATAAAGGAGCCGGTCCATTTGGATTTTAATTTGCTAGGAAAAAGACGTAATCTAGCATCAAAAAGCCAAATACGTTGATTAATGTCAAAGTGTTTCCGAACAATGTATTTATCATGAAATTTCTTTGTTTGACCGTTATAAATCCTTGCATTTTCATAGTAAAAATTACGTAATTCTTCCAATTCAGTTAATTGTATTTTTCTATGGGTATCGATGTCAGATAAATCCATGTTTAATTATTTTATTGCCCAAAAACTCCTATGTTCTAGGTCTACCGGGAGATGGCATGCCTTCCCAAAAATCAGATGGAAGGGAGACATACCGGTGGAGTTTTAAAAGCAATACGGTAGGCCCATAAAGCGTCATCCAATTTGGTAGGCCAATCTTTACAGTCGGGCCTAACTGTCTTTTGTAAAATATTTTTAATTTCCCGGTTAGAAACTTCTTCTTGGCCATTTGTTTGGGGGTGATAAGGTGTGAAAATTTTATGATTAACCCCATATTTAGAAAGAAGGTGACAAAATTATGAGTGAGTGAAATGTGAACCTCTATCACTGGTAATGGCTTTTGGAATGTCGAATCTTGAGAAAATATTTTTCTTAAGAAATTCGACAACCACACAGTGATCACTAGTACCGGTGGGTATTACTTCTATCCACTTTGAAGCATAGTCGACTATGACTAGTATATATAAATACCCACTAGAGTTGATGAACGGTCCCATAAAGTCGATGCCCCAAACATCAAAAATTTCAACCTCTAAAATAGGATTAAGGGGCATCATATCCTTTCAAGTCATGTTGCTGATGCTCTGGCAACGCACATAAGACCGAAAAAAATCATGAGCATCATCGTGCAAGCTAGGCCAAAGGAATCCCACATTAAGGATTTTACCTACAGTTTTCTTGCCTGAAAAATGTCTACCACAGGCCATTGAGTGACAATGTGTCAAAATATCATGGATTTCAGAATCAGGTACACATCATCAAATGACCTGATCGGCACAAATGTGGAAAAGGTTGGGCTCCTCCCAAAAATAGTATTTAATATCAGCAAAGAACTTATCCCATTTTGTTTTTGGCCAGTCAGCAGGGATTCATTTTGTCGCTAAATAGTTTGCGTTGGGCACAAACCAAGGGAGGATAGTAGTAGCTAAAATGCTTTCATCGGGGAATTGATCAGGTGGGGTCATTATGTCATTCATCATAAGATGAGAGGATAGTCGGCCACTACATTATGCGATCTAGCCTTATCCTTGATGAATCCAACGAATAAGGTGGGGTTTCACATCTTTCTTTGTCAGCAAATATATAATTGTTGAGTGGTTGGTATATACAGTGACATGTGACCCCAAAAGATAAGATCTAAATTTTTCTAAGGTAAATACAATGGCAAGAAGTTCCTTTTCAGTAACCGTGTAATTCTGTTGTGCATCAACAAGAGTTTTGCAAGCATAATAGATCACAATGGGCTTCTTTCCAATTCTTTGCCCTAGAACGGTCCCTACAGCAAAATCTGAGGCATCTGTCATTAATTCAAAGGGGCTATTCCAATCAGGTCCATGTAAAATTGGTGCCTCAGTAACCTCCTTCTTCAACCTCAAAAAACTCTCTAGGAATTTATCATTAAAATCAAATGGTTGGTCTTCAGTAAGCAGCTAACTTAAGGGGTTGGAGATTTGGGAAAAATTTTGTATGAATCTACGGTAGAAACCCACATGACCCAAAAAGGATCTGATTTATTTGACAGTAGTGGGGGGTGGGAGCTTAGATATAGCATCTACTTTTGCTTTATCTACCGTGATTCCTTGTTTTGAAATAACATGGCCCAAGACAATACCTTCCTGGACCATGAAATGACTTTTTTCCCAACTGAGGATCAGATTTACTTCTATGCAATTTTGGAGAGTTCTTTCAAGGTTCTTGAGACAATGGTCAAAAGAATCTCGAAAAATTGAGAAGTCATCCATAAAAACTTCTAAGCATTCACCTACCAGGTCTAAAAATATTGCAAGCATACACCTTTGAAAAGTTGCAGGTGCATTGCAAAGATCAAAGGGCATCCTTCGAAAGGCAAAGGTTCCAAAAGGGCAGGTGAAAGTTGTTTTGTCTTGGTCCACAGGATGAATCGCTACTTGATTATAACCGGAATAACCGTCCAAAAAATAGTAAAAATCCCATCTGGCTAAATGCTCCAAGATTTGATCAATAAAGGGGAGCGGAAAATGGCCATTCTTGGTGGCGGTGCTTAATATTCTATAATCAATACACACGTGCCAAGAAGAGGCGATTCGAGTGGCTATATTCTCCCCATTGTTATTGGTGACAACGGTTAGTCCAACCATTTTGGGCAGAACTTCTGTTGGACTAACCCAGGAGCTGTTAGAAATGGGGTAGATGATATTAGCATCAAGCCAGTTAATGCTCTCCTCTTTTACCACCTCCTGCATAATAGGGTTAAAGAACCTTTGTGGTTGGCAGGAGGGGCAAAAATCGTCTAAATATATAAGATGTGTACAATAGGATAGATGAATACCCTTAAGATCAGAAAGGGTCTAGCCAATAGCTTTCCTATATTTACTCAAAACCTGGAGAAGTTTGTGCTCTCCTGCCCCAGTAAGTCCAAAATTTATAATCAGGGGCAGGGTCTGATTTAGACCCAGGAAGACATATTTAAGGGAGTTGGGCAAAGGTTTTAATTCCAATTGTGGGCCAGGCTCCAAAAGAATTTCTACTTTGTGGGTTAGTGGTAAGGTGAGAGTGAAAGGGTCAGCTGGAGGGCTAGCTGAATGTGTGGTTAGGGTGGAAGGGTGAGAAGAAAAGGATTGTTCAGGAACTATGTTGATGGCAAAACAGGAACCTAAATGGGAATTCTACAAAGTTTCCTCCAAAATATTTTCTATTTCTAAATCCAAACCATCAAAGAAATCAGGTTCTTGAAACCTCCTAGAAGCTTGGAAAATGTCTACGGTTACAGATTCACCGCCACACATGATCTTCATTTTTCTAGAATCACAATCAATATTTGCACGGGCCGTGGCTAAGAATGGTCTTCCAATAATTATGGGGGTAAACTTTAGTGCTTCCGGTACCTCTATGTCCAGGACTAAAAAGTCTACTGCAAATAGATAATTTTTGACCCGGACAAGGACATCCTCAACAATTCCCCTTGGCTTAATTGTAGATTGGTTGGCTAACTGAAGAGTAACCTCAACAGGCTTTAATTCACCGATCATAAATTCCTGAAAAACAATTGTGGGGATAAGATTAATTGAGGCACCAAGATCCAACAAAGCATGATCAAAAGAAGTATCATTAATGATAACTTGAATCAGGGGGTGCCGGGATCATTTCTCTTAAGAGGCAGTCGACTCTGCACAATGGAGCTAACTGTCTCAGGAAGGATCACCTTTCCTAAATTTCGGGGCTGCCTTTTCGGGGTACAAAAATCTTTTAGGAATTTTGCATAGGCAGGGATGTATTTTATGGCATCTAGGAGAGGGACATTAATTTCAACTTGCCCAAATAAATCCATTAATTCCTTTTCAGTGGGCTTGGATTTCTTCTTTTTCTTATTTGTTGAAGAATAAAGAACTTGTGGAAATAGTGTAGGGTTTCCTTGTTTTGCATTAATAGGTTCCTGAACAATGTGAGAGGAAGATGGGGAGGAATTGATGTGTTTCACTAAAATGAGTTTCTTTAATAGGCAGGGGATTGTGAGTGGTTTTCCCATTTCTCAAAGTAACTGCATTTATAGTCTGGTTGTTTTTCGGATGAGGATGGGAAGCCTGACTATTATTGAAACCCGGTGGATGCTGGTGTGCTGGTTGAATGGGTTGACTGGGATATCCACCTCGGAACTGATTCCTTTGATTATTCGGGTTGGGCATGGGTTGGGAAGGTAAATTCCCAATAGGTCAATGATCAGGAGTAACCTTAACTTGGTGTTGCAAGTTGGTAATCATGCAGGTTACTTCTGTCATTTGATTCTGCATACCCTGCAGAGTTTTCATGACTTGAGTGTTAATATCTTCCTGAGATGGTCCAGGTTGATACACAGGTTGCCCATAATTCCCAAAATAATTTTGTTTGGGAAAAGGAATCGGGTTTAGGTTTTTCCAGGAGTGATTCAGGTTAGTCCTCCAGTTTTGATTGAAAGTGTTGGAGGGGTTTCTAAATTGCTCCTGGAGAGCATAAATATTTTCCGTGGTGGGATGAAAAATTTTTTGATCAAAATTCCCAGTCAATTCCTGTGGTAAATCAGTTGGAAACTGCTGACCAGCAGGTGTGGCATCAATGTTGTGCAGATTTTCTCTTAGGAGAAGTTGTGGAGTGTTAATGTGTGGAGAGTTAAAGTGTGGAGCTTGTTTATTTGTGAGCTTTTCTTTCATTTTTTTCTCGTGAATTTGTATCTGGTCCAGTCATTGAGCTAACATATATAGATCATCTTGACTGACTGGAAAGAGGAGGATTTGGAGTCAATTTCATGGACTCCATGTCTGGGGTTTTGTGTTCTACCAAAAGCATCCATTGAAGTCATATTAATCGAGTTTTCACTCATTTCTTCAAAGAGGAGATAGGCACTTTTGGCATCTTTATTAAGAAAATTGCCCCCACATGAGGCATTCACAAATCACTTCAATTGATCTTTTAATCCATGATAGAAGATCTGCACTAACAGCCATTGTGGAATTTCATGGTGGGGACAACTTCTTAGAAGTTCTTGAAAACTTTCCTAGGCTTCATGGAGGGGTTCACCAATTTTTTGTTGAAAGGTCATTATCGATCTTCTTAAAGCATTAGTTCGACCGATCAAAAATTTCTTTTTGAGAAAAGTGCTCTTTAATTAGGGCTGGGTGGTAATCAGGTGCCCAACCATTCTAAACCAATGGGAAGCTTTGTCTTTAAGAGAGAGGAAAAAGTCTCATTAACCACATGTCTTCCTGCACATTGCGGGAACGAGTGGTTTGAACGAGGATAGTTAATTCCTCCAGATGACAAAAAGGGTCCACTCTTGGAAGACCATGAAAATGCTTGATAAGATTTAGAATGGCTGGTTTGATCTCAAAATCCCCTTTTAGTATGACCACCCTGGGTCTTTCCTCGTAATTGAAAGGATCATAGAAATCCTTAAGATGAACGACAGGCTGTTGGCAGGGTGGTGAATTTTGCCCTTGGTTAGCTAGGTTTGTGACAATCCAAGCCAAATCTTCTTGATTTAATTGTAGTCGAACCAAATGGTCAACCATCAAGGCAAAGGAGTTTGGATTTTGAGTTAGAATTGGAGGGCCACCTAGCCCTGTAAGAATTTTCAGTTACTCCAAATGAGGGAGGTGAGGGAGGGGGAAGTCAGCTTGTGGGTTGGCTGACGGGTTAAAAGTGGAAGCAGAATTTTTTTGTTGACTTCCTGGGTTTTCCATTTTCTTAGAAGAGGAGGGAGAAGAAAACAACGATTTTCTGCTGCAAGGGGCGAAATCAGATGGTTCCTTAAGATGTGGTTTTTGGGACCTTTGCCCATGCATGCACTGTTTTGGAAGAAGTGAAGGGGAGGGGAAGAGAAAGAGATGAGAGAAAGTGTGCAATTCAAACAACAAATGCTACACCTAACTTAAGTGTGACTCCCTAAAAATAAACCTAAGACTTGGTCTACGTAGGAAATAAGTAATCAATAGTGAATACCCGTTCTGTCAACAAATCTAGCCAAGTTGCTTAAGGGGAGGTTTGGGCCCAAACGTTTTCCAGGGAAAACCCCAAGTGCTTGTACAAGCCTGCGCCTGGTCGTTTGACATGGCTCCTCAGCCTGAACACCAGATATAGATGACAGAATTGGTATTAACTAGAGAAAACTTAAGACCTATATAGCAAGGTAAGTTGATGAAGCCTTAAGAGTCAAGTTGCTACGAATTTTAGTTAGGTCTAGGATACTATAGTGCAAATCGAATGCGAAGGGTGTTAATTTGGGTTATTGCCATGTTATTTCAATTTTTGCGTGTGTGTGCAGGAATTGGAAAGTGGTTCCAATGCAAATCAAGTTGTCACACAATTGATGAATTCTTGTCTTTTAGAATTTGATTTAAATCAATGCGTTTTAGGGTTTCCTTTCTTAAGACTTTAGACAAGTTTTGAATTTCCACAAACAAAAGGAAATCAAGTTGTATGGGTTGAGATTAATTCCCTTTTAGTGGTTTGTCTCTAGAAATGAAAAAGAAACCCTAATTCAATTGATCCTAGGACAGAAATTTAACTACCAATAGATCTTTTTTAGTCTTTCTATATTAAGAAGTGGTCCAAAAAGATCAAACAACACCACTACTTTATGGGAAATCAAACAAGGATTCCAGAAAAAAAATTTTAAGATATTTAAGAATTTGTTTGATATTTGTTTTGAATTTTTATTTATGCTGGTTTCAAAGTTTAGAAATGATACCCGTGAATATTCTAGACTTTTTGTACAACCACTAGCCTCAGAAAATTTTGGTAATTTTATGCGAGATGTAAAATTTCACAAAAATTCCAGAAAACTAAATTTCACAAAAATTGGATGAGTATAGAAATTTTAAAAATTCACGGATAGTAGCAAAATAGGAAGACCAGAGGGTGAGACCCCTCAGCAGTCCACGAATTTTTAAAAATTAATTACAAAGTAAACTGATATGAAATTTGGAACAGAAGTTCCTTACATGATTTGAAATTACTATGTGAAATTTTAGAATTTTAGGAGACCTGTGGTGTTGGCAATTGATTTTTGAACTCCGAATAGAAATCTGGACACGAAAATCTGAACACCAGCACTTGGTTTGGAGTGGTGTTTAATAAAGCATACAAGCAAACAATGAACTTTAATGGACACCACACCACTTAATTAAGATGTTTGGGATCCTGAAAGCCAAGTTTAATATTTTTTTGGTAGTTCTAATTGACTATGTGACCAAAAAGAGAACCAACCTGAATTTCACGGGAAGAAAAAGAACTTTGAGCTCTCGCTTCCAAATTCCCACTTTCTTCCTGCAATACCTGCACACACAAGAGAAAAGAAAGAGAGGGGGATGAGATCCACTTCAAGCTAGAGAAAAATGATTAATGCAAAGCCGTGCCTCCGCGGCAATGGTGCCAAAAAGTGGTGTGAAAATAAGTGTGACGGCAATTAGGGTTTTTAAAGTCGCTGTAACACATGAATTCGCATACGCTTTTGAATTTATATTCCTAGATAGGGGAGTATCCAGAGTCGTCGAAGGAGGCAAGTTTGAAATTCAAATCTCTTGCTTTAAAGGGAAACTCAATCTTTCTTTTTGGTATTTTAAATATATAATTTTTATGTTTTGAAATAATAAGGGCAAAAATGCGAATTGTTGACGAAAAAAGTAACACCTACACTTACTAAACTAAAACCTAAGAGATAAAAATGACCCCTCCCTAAGCTCACTCTTGTCAAGTGGAGCCTAGAGTAATTAGGAAGTGAAAGTGAAAAAAGTGTTAGAACAAAGACAAGCAATTGCAATAGAAATTAAAAGGAAGGCAAATTGATTTAGTCAAATTTATGTTCTTTTACAAAGATATGTAGAGGAATGCTTCTACTAGAAATGGAAAATATAAAAGTAATAAGAAACACAAATCCTCTTGCAGAATCTAGTGAAGAATGGAGTCTTCTTGCTCCAAGCCTAGCTGCTCCTTGGCTTGAAAAGAAGGTCTCCTTCTCCTTCATTGAATTCTCCTCCAAGGTGGATGCTCTCCACCTCAATTCTTTCCTCCATGGGTGGGTGTTCACCACCTCAAGCTCTCCTCCAAGGTGGCGAGGACCACCTCCAAGACCTCCTCCAAAGGTCTTCCTTGCCTAGCTTCTCCTTTGGCTGGCGTGGGAACAAGAGAGAAGGGAAGAGGGGAAGGCACGAAGGGGACAGAATATCCTCTTAATCTTCTTCTTATTCTTCTTCTTCTTCTCTCTTGGGCATGAGCTTTAGTTATAGTATGAGAGGTATTTTGCTAGCTAAGGATGGGTTGTAAGGTGGTGGGTGTTGGTCCTTTTATAGGGTAGGATGAGGGGGTTAAGGTGGCTCTTGAGATGGATTGCTAAGATGGGAGAATGGAGGTGGTTGGGTGATCCTATGGCAAAGTAGAGTTGGCAGCAAGTAGGGGGGTGTGAAGGTGGTGGTTATGGTGGTGAAGGGCCACCTAAAGGTGGCGCCAACCATCGAGAGATGCCTTGGTTTTGGTGCCACCATGAAGGCTTCTAGAAGGGGGATTAGGTGGATGGCTAGGATAGGTTGTAGGGTATGTGTAGGGCCACGATATGGGGGTGTTTTGGCACCAAAATGGCGGGCTTCTAGAAGGGTATTTTGGCACCAAAACAAGGTGTCCTTTCGGTGTAGTTGAGGGGCTAAGAGGTGCCCATCTTGGTGACAAAATAGAGTAGAGGTTAGGTAGCTTAGGTGGACTAGGTAAGCTTAGTTGGTGGAGCTTGCTAGGGTTAAGTTGATGGTGGAGGATGGTCAAGGAGCTGGATGTTAGCTAAGATAAGCTAACCTAAGCTAGCTTAGCTAGCTATGGAGTAGAGGAGTATGCATGTGGCGATTTGGGCTTGAGGAGTGGAGCTAGATATGTAGAGTCTGGAGTTGAATTGGAGTTGGCAGCTACTGAAGAGGTCACATGAAGCTACTCTAGCTGTCTTAGCTTGCTAGTTCTTTGCTAGCTACTAAGCCATGCTAAAGTGAGCTGGCTTCTATTTAATGGACCTCTTGGCCCTGTCAGAATAGCTCAGGGGGATTTCCTGAAGGCATCAAACTTGGTGGTGGCGGTCTCGTGTGGTACGGATGTGTGTGTGTGCTGATCGCATTTTTGTGCGATTTGTTAAATTAGGGTTTTAAGTTGTTGCAACGCACAAAAATTGTTTCGCTTTTAAAATTTCTAGACCTAGATAGTAGGGTATCTAGGGTCGTCCAAGGAGGCAATAAGGTTGCAAAATTTAGGTCTCTTGCTTGGAAATGAAATTCACCTTTCTTTTTGTTCTTTTTAAAATATATAATTTTTAGGATTTTTGATTTAACAGGGCAATATGAAATTGGTGTTGGAAAAGACAAAACCTACTTTAGCAACTAGCTGGTAAAGTAACCTCTTCCGAAGCTCACCCTAGGCAAGTGAAGGCCTAGGATAATCAGGAAGAGGGTGTGAAAGTCCTAAAACAAAACTAAAGTAGATAATAAAATGCACTAGATTAGGAAAGCAACTTTATAAAAAATCAGACTTTTGTTCTACACTAGTAGAGGAAAGCTTAAAACAACAATGAAAATATAAAACAAGTGAAACAAAAGTCCTTGTTGATGAAGATGGTGAAGAGGTGAAGCTCCTTGCTCCAAGCTTAGTGGCTCCTAGGCTTGAAAAGGGCCCCTCCTTCTCCTTCCTTGCTATGCTCCTCCAAGATGGTGTCCTCCAAGGTGGAAGCTTCCACCTTAACTTTCCTCCTCCAAGGGTAGGAGTGAGCCACCCTTTTTCTCCTTGCCTGGCCATCCTCTTAGTGGTGAAGATCCTCCTCCTTCTTGGTGTGGCACAAAGGGAAGGAATTGGGTGAAGAAGGCACCAAGGGGGCGGGTGATGTGCCCCTTTAATCTTCTTCTCTACTCCTTCTTGGCCGTAGGTTTAGGTGGAAGTAAGGTGGAAATTATCTAATGGGAGGATGGGAATTATGTGGTGGTAGGGTAGGGTATTTATAGGGTTTAATGGGGGCTGGAGGTGGCTCTTGAAATTGATGGCTAGGATATGATTTGGGAGGTAGTTGGGAATCCTATGCCTGGGAATAAGTTGCGCCAAAAGAGGGGGAACATGGGGGGTGGTTATGGCTTTGGTGTCCCTTAGAGTTGGCACCAAAATGGACCTTCTAGAAGGCTATTAGGCGGCACCATCTTAGGGTTCTAGAAGGGGGATATGTGGGTGGCTAGATGTGGATGTAGGGTTAAGTGTATGGTGGATATGGGAGGTAGGGTTGGCACCAAATGGGAGGTGGTTAGGGTTAGGTTTTGGTGCCAACTCTAGGCACCTTTTGATTGGAGGTGAGGGGTGAAGAGATGCTAATGTTGGCGCCAACTTACGGTGGACTAGGTGGAGCTTAGGTGTAGATTAGGTGGGCTTGAGGTAGAGGTGGTTAGGTTGGACTTTAGGGTGGTGGATGGCCAAGGGAGATGGATTCTAGCTAAGCTAGCTTAGCTAGTAATGGAGTAGAGGAGGAGGCAATGGGAGTTAGGGTTTTAGAAGAGAGCTGGACAGAAGTCTGGAGCTGAACTGGAGCTGGCAGCTGCTGAAGAGGATGGCATGGAGCTACTTTAGCTGGCTTAGCTTGCTAGTTCTTTGCTAGCTACTAAGCCAAGCTAAAGTAAGCTGGCTTCTGCCACAATGAGCTGAGGTGAGCTAGGTTAGGTGCTCTTGGGGAGGATCAAGCTGGTTGGGGTAGCTAAGGTAGCTTAGCTCAACTGAGTTAAGCTAAGCTGAATCCCCGGGACCTGGACTTGAGCTTCCAAAGATGAAATGAAGTCATCTTCAGCTGGCTGGAGTTGAGTGGAGCTGAATGTAGTTGGACCTGAGCTGGGGTGAACTCCAGTCAACTCAGCTGAGCTAGTAAGATCTCCCTGTGGACTAATGGGAGCTGAGATGAGCTAGACTCAGTTAAGTTGAGCTGGATCTAAGCTGACCTAAGCTAGGGTGAGCTAAGATTAGCTCTCTTGAGCTGCCATTCCACTGAGATGAGCTGAATGGAGCTAGGATGAGCTAACCCTAGTTCATGTGAGCTGGATTCCAACTATGGTGAGCTGGATCAAGTTGAGTTCCAGCTGGTGAGAGCTTCTCCTTCACTAGTTGCCTTCCTGAGTGCTAGGATTCTAGGGATCTAGCATTCTGTATATCCCTAACACTCACAAAAACACACTAAAAAGACAATAAAAAGTGCAATGCATTCCTAACTTAATTAATGCCTAAATGTAGCCCAAAAACCCATTTGCGGAGCAAAATCCTAAGAGCTGGGTTTGTTTTAATGCATAAGAATGATGATAAACTGGTATTTATCACACTTCCATTCTTATCGTTTGCTAGTCTCTTAGCAAAACTTTAATTTTTACAAAATGAAAATTTTGGGAAATCTAATTTTTTCGACTTTTGATGAGAAAAAGATTAATGGACCTTGGTTGCTTTAAACATAGGAGGTACGGGATTTGTTACAGATAAACATCGAGATTTACTTTTGGATCCAAAAATTAGACAAAAATAGGATCAATATATCCTTCAAAAAATTCACAGATTAACCTATTGTTAATTTAGATGACTTGAAATTTTTGTTTTCAGGATTTTTCTGGCTCTTAAATGTGATTCGCAACTTGCAATAACTTTTAAAACCTTGTGTTCATGCTTGTGAAAAGCCAACACTTATAAGGGCATGTTTTTGGTTTAAAACTGTTTTTTTATCCCTCATACTTATTTCTAGCTTAGTCTTACAACAAATGTGTCGAGATCATCATTCCCGTCACCAATCCTCGAGGGGGCTTTGGCGCTAGTACTTCGGGATAGCACTATCCATGACACCACCCAGGAGTTCACAACCCCAAAACACAATGCGGTGTAAAGGGGCGCTCCAAGCAAACTCAAGGTCTTGCTTTGACACTATAGGTAGTGCACCGTCCAAGATACTTGAACTACAAAAATGCACTTTAATTCTCCATGTAAAGATATGAAATATAGATATGGAGTAGCGTCGAGGTGGTAACATGTTGACATCGCATCCATAAAGGAGGTATTTTCCTCCTTCTCGATAGTGGGAACTCAAACCAATGATCTGCTTCAGACTTTTATTAAGTCCAAACAAGGGGTTTTTCTAATTTTTAGTGATTTTTAGGTGTTGGCCTGTGTGCGAAATTTGACACAGGTAGTTCCTCAAGAAAAGCAAGTTTTTGAATCAGAAACTAAGCTTGATACTTTCCATATTACAAAAGAGGATCAAGTCACCTAAACTATCATGAGCTCAGGTGGAATTTTAGAGAAGGATATTTGATCTAGTCCAAAGAAAGACGCTAAAATTCTAATGATCAGATCCGTATCCCCATCCCTAGTTTGTTAAAGGTAAAATCCTATTGTACCAAAAGTGAGTTGTCAACCTTAGTTCCGATTTCAAAATTTTCCTCAAAAAGCTTTTTTTCAGTATTTTTATATATTTTTTGGGTATGCATGCAAGAATAGAAATGACTAAAGAAAAATGCATGTTTTTAGGTTTTGAAAATCCTAAATCGATCATCAAAATTTTAAAAACAACCCCCCATGCTTATGATATTCAATGTCCTCAAGCATTAGGAGGGGAAAGGGATCACCTTAGTAAAGGGCGATCAGGTTTAGGATGGTCAAAACCTGGAAAAAGAAAGGAAAAAGGAAAGTAGGAAATATGATGGCTTACCTCCCATCCAGTGCTATCTTTTACACCATTCAGCTTGGCGTAAAGGTACCCATGGAAGATGGCAAATCTTGTAAATAATTAGACACTTGCATGCCCACATAAAATGTGTCTTCTTCTAGATCCCTAGAAAATGGATGAGAGGAAATATAAGGATCAAAGTTGGATGGAAAATGATAAGTGTTGCCCAAGTCTGGCCACGATTTTAAATCAGGTTGAATGCCAAACTCGGGCAGGTCTGGTGTCAGGTCCATAGGGAAGGGGTTGGGGAAGGGATGGTGAGGATTGGGTGAAGTTAGTGTGGAAAGGTGGAGTGAGGGAAGAGTGGGTGGGTCAAGGTGAGCAGGGGGTTCATCAAAAATGGATTTTTGGTCAAGTCTCCAAATCACAGATTTCGTTGACCACTGATTCTGAATCTGATTCCTCAAAAATATTGTGGTCGGTAAGGGTATCTGTCAACATTGTCACCTCCACCATATTTCAAATTTCAGTATGAGTCCTCAAAAAAGTTATCATCATGGAATCTCTTTGAGGATTTGAAAATATCTAGAGTGATAGTTTGACCTACGCAGGTGATATCCATTTTGCCTGTGTGGCAATTGGTATTTGCCTTTGCAGTGGCCAAAAGGGGTTGCCCAAGTAATATTGGGCCATTCAATAAAGATTCGGGGACCTCAATGTCAAGGACCAAAAAGTCTACAGGGAAGACACAATTCTGGACCTTGACCAAAACATCCTCAACAATCCCACAAGGTTTGATTGTAGATCGGTCGGCTAATTGCAGGATAACCTCAATGAGTTTTAATTCACCGATTTGAAACTCTTCAAATAAAATTGTGGGAATGATATTAACTGAGGCACCAAGATTAATGAGGGCGCGATCAAAGGTAGTATCATCAATAATCACTGAAATTAATGGCATCCCCTGATCTTTCATCTTATGAGGCAGCTTGCTATGCATGATAGAAATTACTGTCTCCGAAAGATGTACATGTCCTAGATTTTTGGCCTGCCTTTTAGGAGTACAGATCTCCTTCAAAAATTTGGCTTAGGTAGGTATGTATTTGATGACATCTAGGAGAGGAATATATATATTTTTTTGAAACAAAAAGGAAAGCTATCATCTTACAATAGCAATCCGGGAGGATAATCTATTATATATAAATTAGAGGATTTACAATTCAGATCCCCATGCATGTATGAGGGACCAGCACCCTCTTACAATTTGCTTACAACAAATCGGTCTCTCCTGAAAAAGCCTCTCGTTTCTTGCCCACCACACACACCAGAGAGTTGCAGCCATGCACACATGCGGCCTCTCCATCACAACAAAACCATGCCAAATGGAATCCCACGATGGCAGTGGCTCTTGGCAAGTCCTCCTCCAAACTGCATCAGTGATCAGGCAAGATGAGAAAATGTGGCTAAGGTTATCAGTGTGCATCCCACATAGATGGCATTCATGAATAGCAGCTCCCATTCTTCTGTGTCGCAGATCACCTGTTATCAAGCCCTCCCTTCTACACAACCAAAGAAAAATTTGTACTTTAAAGGGGATCTTAAAGAGCCAAATTTTTTTGTTAATGAAATCATATCCCCCCCCTCTGTCACTCTCCATAATCTTTCTATATCCGCATTGCACTGTGTAAATTCCATACCATACATAATTATCATACACTCCATGTCTTGGTTTAAAGTTCTATAGGTCTGAGATCAGATTTCTTCTTTCTTCCCACAGTTGGGTGCCCCTTCTGTGGAATCCTCTTCATTCAGCAGCCAGCAGCTCCTGCTTTTAGACCATAAGCAGCTGACCGTGCCATCTTTATCAGTGGCTACAGCAAAAGCCCTTGGGTAGGCCTCCTTCAGAACACCTAGCAGAGACCAGCCTTCATTCTAGAAATTGAAGGTTCTGCCATCACCTAGGGTCGACTGCAGCAAGTGCTAGTTGTCAGCCAAGGCTTTGATCACAGAACTCCAAAAGGGTGAAGGTCTGTTGGGCTGTAGTCTCCTAAGCGCACTGTTTGAAGGATTATATTTGTCCTTAATCATTTTAGTCCACGGTTTCACCTCCCCTTGCAGAAATTTGATAGCCCATTTGAGCAACAATGCTTCATTGAATTGCTTCAGAGATTTGATCCCCAATCCCCCCTGTCCTTTGGCTGGCAGAGCTGCTCCCATTTCAATGGCTGCAGAAATCTACCCTCATGCTTGGGGCCTCTCCAAAAGAACCTCTTCCTAAGTACATACAGATGCTTCCACACATATTTTGGAGCTTTGAAGATAGGGATGGAAGTGATCACTAAATTAAGCAAGATGAGTCTGCCACCCTTGGAGAGGAAACTGCTATTCCAACCAACCAGCTTCACAGAGATATTGTCAAAGAGGCAATTCCAATCTCTTTTCTTCATTCTTGAACACCTCAGGGGTAAGCCCAGATATCTGATAGGGACGCAGATGCGAGGAGTCCCCAGGGCAGCAGAGATATCTCCTTGCTCAGCCTCAGCTAACCCAAAGCAAACCAGATTGGACTTCTCTCTATTTAGCCTGAGACCTAAGATGTCCCCAAAAATGTTGACCACATGGCCAAGTGCAAGGGCTTCATCAATGGATCCTTCCACAAAAAAACCTGTATCATCCGCATATTGAAGTATCGGGGCCATAGCACTCCTGTTAGAGAGGGAGTATCCTCCAATAATACCTGCTTCAGCAAGTTTACAAGCATACCATGCCAAGTTGTCAACTGCAAGATTGAAGATCAAGGGTGCCAAAGGGCATCCTTGCCTCACCCTACACTAGGGTTGAATACAGGCACCACAGGGCTTCCCATTTATCTAGGAGAGGAATATTGAATTGAACTTGCCCGAATAGATCCATGAGTTCTGTGGTGGGCTCCGATTTCTTTTTTCTATTGGTGGTGGGGTGGAGAGCTTGTGGAAAAGGGATAAGAGTCATGTCTTGAGATTTTTGTGTTTCTTTTTCTTCCTGATGGGAAGGTGGAGAGTCAATGTGCACTGGGATGGGGATGTCACCAGGCTTTTGTTAAGGCCTGGGATCAGTGATGGTTTTCCCACTACTCAACGTAGCTGCATGTGCAGTCGAATTATTATTTGGAGGAGGTGGGGGGGCTTGTGGTTGTGGAAATCTGGGAGGCTGCTGAGGTGGTGGATTAGTAGGAGGCTGATTCGGGTAGTATGGATTTCTGCTCGGATATTGGTTCCTTTGGTGATTAGGGTTGGGCATAGGTTGGGAGGGAAGATGTCCTGCAGGTCTTTGAGTCGGAGTCACCCCGATCTGATTATTCAGATTTGTGATGGTGTGGGTTACTTTCGTCATCTTTGTCTGCATGTCCAGCAGGGTTCTCATCATTTGGGCATTGATGTCTTGTTGGGATGGCCCAGGATGAAAGGTCGAATTAGATCCATACCCATTAAATTGATTTGGTTGGGGAGGAACCTGATTATTCTAGGAGTAGTTCAGGTAGTTCTTCCAATTGGAAGAATTTTTAAATGGCTCCTGGATGGCAAAAATATTTTGAGTAGTGTTGAGATCTGGATAGTTGTAATTCCCTAGTGAATCATGGGCAACCTCAGAATACTGGTAATAATTAGCAGTAGTGTTGAGATTGTGCAAATTTTCTCTTTATGGAAAGTTAGGTTGGGTTAGATGTGGATTGTGTGGAGCTTGGGTTGATGTGACAAGTCTTTCCTCAATCTTCTTTTGATTAATGTGCATCTGGTTGAGTTTTTGTGTAATCATTTGAAGATCATCTTGGGTTACAGTAATAGATTGAGTGCCTACTTCATGAACATCAAACTGTGGGTTTGAAGTTCTACAAAATGTGTGCATGGAAGCTTGATTAAATGAGTTTTCACTCATTTCTTCAAAAAGGTCATAGGCACTCTCAACATCCTTATTCAAGAAGTTGCTGCCTGGTCGCATGCATTTCCCAAGTTTGAAATTAGGGTTACTAATAAACGCCAATTTATTATCATTCTTATGCATTAAAACAAACCTAGCTCTTAGGATTTTACTCCGCAAATGGGTTTTTGGGTTGCATTTAGGCATAAATTAGGTTAGGCATGCATTGCATTTTTTATTGTCTTTTTGATATGTTTTTGTGAGTGTTAGGGATGAACAGATATACATATCTCTAAAACCCTAGCACTCAAGAAGGAAAATGGTGAAGGAGAAGCTCAGACTAGCTGGAACTCAGCTTGATCTAGCTAACCACATCTGGAACATAGCTCACTTGAACAAGGGTTAGCTCATCCCAGCTCCATTCAGCTAATCTCAGCTGAATGGCAGCTCAAGAGAGTTCATCTTAGCTCACCCTAGCTCAAGTAAACTCAGATCCAACTTAAGCTAGTTGAGTCTAGCTCATTTTAGCTCCCACAAGTCCACAGGGAGTTCTAGCTAGCTCAGCTGAGTTGACTGGAGTTCACCCCAACTCAGATCCAGCTACATCCAGCTCCACTCAACTCCAGCCAGCTGAAGAAGAACTCATCCCAGCTCAGGAAGCTTAAGTCCAACTCCCGGGTACTCAGCTTAGCTCAACTTAGTTGATTTAAGCTACCTTAGCTGCCTCAACCAGCTTGATCCTCCCCGGGAGCACCAGACCCAGCTCACCTCAACTCATTATGGTAGAAGCCAGCTCACTTTAGCTTGGCTTAGTAGCTAGCAAAGAACTAGCAAGCTAAGCTAGCTAGAGTAGCTCGATGCCAGCCTCTTCAGTAGCTACCAGCTTCTTGGCCATCCACCACCATCAACTCAACCCTAGCTAGCTCCACCAACTTAAGCCATACCTAAGCTAGCTATCCTACTCAAGTTGGCGCCACCTCCTAGCCACCTCTTCACCCCATCATCACCACCAAAAGGCACCAATTTTGGTGCCAAAACCTAACCCTAGCTACCCGCCTTTTTGGTGCCAACATCCACCCCCACATCCACCATACACCTAACCCTACAACCCATCCTAGCCACCCACCTACCCCTCCTTCTAGAACCTTTCCTGGTGCCACCTAAGACCCCCTTCTAGAAGCCATTTTGGCACCAACTTCAAGGGGTGCCACCACCCATAACCACCCCCAAGGTGTCCCTTGGGTTGGCGCCAATTGCCCTTAGCCATAGGATCCCCAACCACCTCCATCTTCCCATTTTAGCCCTTCATTTCAAGAGTCACCTTAGCCCCCTTCCT
Source organism: Thalassia testudinum (assembly GCA_037157565.1). Lineage (NCBI taxonomy): Eukaryota > Viridiplantae > Streptophyta > Magnoliopsida > Alismatales > Hydrocharitaceae > Thalassia > Thalassia testudinum. The sequence continues at coordinate 3,162,712 of JAZHRO010000028.1, forward strand.
ACTCTATATAAACCCACCACCTACCAACATTTTAGAGCATCCTCCATTAGTGCATTTTTCTACCTGTACCCACCTACACCTACGGCCAAGAAGGAGTAGAGAAGAAAATTAAAGGGGCACATCACCAACCCCTTTGGTGCCTTCTTCTCCCCACTCTCTTCAACTTGGGCCACGCCAAGGAGGAGGACTTTTCTACTTCAATGAGGATGGCCAGGCAAAGGAGAAGGACCTAGGGTGGACGTCCACCCTTGGAGAAAAGCTTAGGGCACACCCCCTTAGGGCTTGCTTTGGAGGACATCACCTTGGCGGAGCATAGCAAGGAAGGAGTTGGAGGACTCTTTTCAAGCTCGGGAGCTACCAAGCTTGGAGCAAGAAGCCCTCTTCTTCACCATCTATCTAGAGGATTTGTGTTTTCTTTTATTTATTGCAATTTTCTAGTAGTAGAAGCATTCATCTACTAGGCTTTTCTGTAAAACACTTTCTCATTAATCTAGTTGCCTTCTTTGCAATTTCTTTAGTTGCATTTTTAATTGCTTTATTTTTAGCATTCTTCACTCCCTCTCCCTATTTATTCTAGGCCTCCACTTGCCTAGAGTGAGCTTAGGGAGAGGCTCTACTTACCACTTTAGAAGTAGTGTATTGAGTTAAGTATAAGTCACTTTCTCGCCAACAATTTCGCATGTTGCCTTAATTTCAAAAACATAAAAATGATATATTGAAAAAAAAGACTAAAAAGAAAGTTGAGATCTATTTTGCAAGCAAGAGATCTAATTTTTGCAACCTTGCCTCCTTGGATGACCCTAGATACCCCACTATCTAGGTTTATAAATTTAAGAGTTGATTGGTTTTGCACGTTACAACGATGCATTTTACAAACCGCGTAAAATCCGCATCAGTTACAAGTAACCCGTCATCGTAGCAACAAAATGTGTGGTCGAATAAAATTTATAACCAAAACTCGAAAAGTGAGCCCCAGGTCGAACATGGGGAAGCGAACGTTTGGTTTTATGAAATCTACGCTTCACTTTTATTTATTTTTGGTCATTTTCATCTTTTCTAATTTTTTTGATATGTTTAATAGGGCAAGAGATTAGGTTGATGAAAACTTTATCTACTTGTAAAAATGTAGGAGAGAGAGGGAGAAAGAAAGAGAGAGAAATAATCATCTATTCATGAACAACTGTTTGTTTCAACTACAAAAGCAGGAAAACTACACTACGAAAGCATAAAAAGATAGAAAGACGTGAGAGAAATCCCTCTCGATGGTTTCTCAGAGGACGACTCACTCTGACATCACCCGGAGGAAGGTGGTGAGGAACGGGACGAAGGAGGATGGAGGATGGGACAAGGCGACGTCGCGGCGAGGATCTTCTTCCTGAAGGGCGATGAGAGGATGGCCACGGGATGCTCCATGAATTGGGATGAGGGGAGGGAAAACTATTTGATTTTCCACTCTAGAGGAGCATCCAGGGCTTGAGACAAGCTCTCCCTAGGGCCTTGGAGGTGGTGAAAGGAAGAAAGGAAAAGATGATTTGCAATGGTGGTGGGTAGGTCCTTTTATAGTAGAGGAGGAAGAACAAATTCGCATCTAGGTCATTACTGATGTCCATAAACGTCACTGCAGCTATAGCTGAAGATTCGCGCTTCAAATCCTCTTGCTGGTGCACGCAGACCATTAGTGACAGCTGCAAGCGTCACTAAAGGCATGCGTCACTGAAGATTCGCTCCGCTGGCACATGCATCACGTGCTACATGCTTCACACGTCCATGCTCCCCATGCCTTGCACATGTGCACACGCTGGCATCCGCTGTGTTGCTGCTACACACGGTGTGCTGTGCACGACTACATCTGTGTGCGGTGCGCTGCGCGTGGCTGTAGCTGTGCGCATGTGCTGCTGCTACTATCCGGCGTTGGGCGGCCTAGATGGGGCCATGTGGCACCACCTATGCCATCCATTCTTCTTTCTTTTGTAGAGGGTGCCACGGTGCTCAGATCAAGATTCCCACGTTGCTAGACTGCGATCATCGCTGCAGATCCATCCATATGTTCAGATTTTCCATCCGAAACTCGTATGGATGTCGCATTGCCCCCTGGCCATTGATCTTCCTCAAACTTCGTATGATGCTACTGTTCTTCGATCTAGACAATTTCAGAGGCGTTAGACTCTGATCATCACCCTAATCAGATCCGTACAGTCTGATCATCCATCCGAGGCCCTGAAATAAGTCTTCTTCTCTCCTGACCATAAAAAGGACCTAATTATCCTACAATATGCAATATTTATAGCATGAAATGTAAATCTAAGCCTAGGAACATGCATGAATAGAAATTTTAGCTAAATAGATGCGTCTATATTATACCCTCATGCCTATCTTTTGCTAGTTCCTAGCTAAATTAAACTACATGCTATGTATAAAATCAAAATTAGGATTAGATCGATTAGGCCTAAGTCATTTATTAACAATAGAAAATTTCAACTAAGGTCCTAAACTACGAAGACTTAAGAGTACCCGAGTGTCTGCCAGAATGCAAACCGCCCAAGTCCTCGCCTTATTTGAAAAGGGAAGATACATTATTTTTATTTTTCTTCTTTTCTAGTTTTTTTTTATACTTTTGGAGTTTGAGAGTTCCAAGATAACTTTTTACGGCTACCCGACCCACCCAAGACTCGAAAAGGACTCTAAGTGCTAAGCATCTTGTGAAAATAGTGAAAGGCTCACTAGGTAGCCATTAAAATGAACTTTGGATTTCTACGACCCTAGGTGACCTTGCCTAAAGGTTATCTTTTCGAACGGTAACTTTCTCCCTATTTTTTTTTATGGGGACAACACAAAGGCGAACCCAGTGTATATCTCCCCTGTTTATTTTACTTCCCCACTTCTTTCCAAAGTGTTTTGGGAATTATTGTGCATTTTTGTGAGATGGGCTCTCGATAACCGACCAATGGGCTGTTACCCACAACAACTTGCCAACCATACTCATGCGGTGATGTATGGTTTTATTTGTTTTCTTTTCTCCTTTTTCTATCTTTTTTCTTTTTCTTTTTTTTCTTTTTTTATTTTTTTAAAGTAGGTGGCTTTCCTGCTCTAAGATTTACCTAAAGGCAATACAACGAAAGTGGTCTTGTGGCTGGGCTCTGGACAACCGGCCGATGAGCTGTTACCACCGATAACTTGCCAGCCATAAAATCCTAGATAGTTCATTAGCTACTTAATTTCTGAAGAAATCGCCGAAAAATGAGTCAGTGCAAAAAATCTGTGTAGATGCTTGGCTTAAAGTCCTCTCAAATCTGAGGGTGGGTTGATAAGTCGCATACTTATCATCCCAATTTATTAGCCAAATTAAAAATGAATTTGAATTGGTGAGGACTCGAGACTAAGTCCACATTCGAGTGGACACCAGGGTTAATTAATCCCGAACACCTGAAGAGTCTAAGTGTTTAGGTCCTCTCGTATCATTTCCTAAAGTTAATAACTTCCAAATGCCTAAGTTCTCTTCACCTAATTCTTCTTTTTTTTATCTGCTTTCAAATTTTGAAATTTTTTTTTTTACAAGAATCCAAAATAAATTCTACGGAGTTAACAAAATGATCTCAGGAATTGATTATCCACCCTCCCATGCCTAAATGATGCAATGTCCTCATTGTAAAAATAAAGACATGAAAAGGGTGGAGTAAACAGAATATCACCTGAGTGTCATGAAAATCCGGTCAGCTCTGCAGAGAGAAGAGTGTATACACACGTGCTAAATTTAATGCCTTCAGCTAGGCATAAAATACATACAAGGAAGAAATTGAAAATTCACAAGTGAGGGTCAAAATCAAAATAAAAATATTGATTCTCAGACCCACCAACAAAAGATGTCCATAGACATGGGCCAGTTTATGATGTAGACCCATGCCCTAGGGTCGAGTGGTTCTTAGGTTCTAGATGAAAATCACTCAGAACTGACGGTTGTTGTGTTTACGGGGCCAGGCCTGTGGTTTAGTGGTGTGCAATCCAAGACCAAAGTGTCGGACAACGAGTAAAGATGGTTCAATCGGTGCAGTTGTCCACTTAACATCTAGCTCAGAAAAATAATCAGCTATTTCGAGCTTGGGTTGCACGTGAAAGATATCGTAAGGGTCTTGGCAAAATGCTGGTGGTTTTCCCATTAAAATTAACCTCCCAAATTTTCATTTCAACATTCCTATCCCCCAACATTAAGTGCTCAGGTTCCGGGACCTCTAGCATTTCATTCACCCCATAAGATTCTCCCAAGTCTAGAAATAGTGGCTAAATCAAGATTGACTTGGGCACAATGATCTCAGAAGTCAACTCTTTGGGGTGTAGATGAGGAATGGGGTCACTGATTGAATCATCAAGTAAATGAGGATTCGAATCCTCCACGTTAGCCCCAACCGAATCAAAATCTTCAATGATTGGGCTATCAAATGGTTCTTCATGCTCCTTGACCCCATTTGTCTCACTGAAATCATCTTCCTTAAGCTCAAGTGAGACTTCACTAAGAGATTCCTTACCCTCAGAATCAAAGAATCCATGATCCTCATTTATATATGTCTCAAAGTCATATGTCATTTCATTGTCGGTGGAGATGTATTTTTCGTCATTCCCTGGCTCTAGGATCTCGGGTGAGAAACTCAATTCATCCTCAAATGGTTGCTCTAGACCAACCTGGTCATCTCCAATCTCAGAATATGTATCTCCCCCGGCAGGCACCTGAGTTGGTTTAGACATTGGCTCTCCTGAAGGAGGTTTATCTTGAGAATCATCCCAATATTTGACTACAGCAACCACAAATTTCATCCTCAACCTCGATAATTTCCTAAGAAGAAACTCACCCAAGTCCCTATCCCTAACACTTTGGAGAAAATCCAATAGAGAATTATTAAGTTCATCAATCATTTTGATCATAGGCTCCAGTGCTTCATTGCATGGTGTTGGCTGGGCTTCTAAAGATTGTATGGTGTTCCTCAAGTTAGCCAAGACCCTATCTTGGATCTCGTTCACCTAAGCTAACTGGTTTGGTTCAGGGTTGGGTAGGTTCGGGTTAAATCTAAGGGAGTCAGGATATCGAGGTTCTCGGGTCCCTCCCTGATAGTAGGTCATTTCAGGTTGTTTAAAGGATGGTGGTGACCTATATTCTGTGGAATACTGGGAGGGTAGGTGTTATAATCATTATATCCTTCCTGATTGTAGATCGAGTTGGTCTGGTGATCAAAGGATAAAGATCTATAATCATTGTAGCTCTGGGAAGGATAATAATCATCGTCTTGCTGTCCAGGGTTAGGCCCTGGACACTGAGGTCTGTATTCATATCCCCAATCAAAGTCATCCCGGCTTTTGGATGGGTAATTACAAGTCAAGTTGGAATAGTAATCATCTTGAGGATACATGTTGGTAGAAGGGTAGGAATGGAAATGTCTGAAAGATGTGGAAGGATACAATGTGGAGTAGGAGGGAAAACAGAATAGAGAATGGTGCCCTGCAGTACAATCAACCAAACCTGTCCTTATGTTGGTAGCCTAAAGACCTATAGACTCACAGGACCTGTCTTAAGATTATAAACGATTTGGTCTACTTTTATCTAGCCAATCCAACCAGTTTGAAGGAGGGACTAGGGAGAAGGTTCTTCCTTTGGCTTGTGCCTTCGGTTCCTAGTGTACCCGCAAGCAGCGATCGTTTGATGCTACTCCCCTAGCTTGACATCAGATGGACCAGCAGAACTAGATTAATCGAAAAAAATCTCAGTCTGAGCCCCGAAAAGCGAATCAATCCTTAAGGTCAATGTCTACTCAGTTTTAATTAGGATTGGAATGATTGTGCTCTTGGAATGTGATGGGCCCTTAAGATCGGTCGCGCCCTTAATGATCAATTAAAATGTGTGTGCGTGCACAACCATGGTTTTCAAATAAGGTTATTTGTTGATGTGTCTTTCAGGGTTTAACCTTGTTTAGTACCTTTTAGGGTTTAATTCTTAGGTTGGTTCAATCAAGGTTTAGTAGAACACTCCAAGTTTTGAAAACATGGGTGATGATATGTTCCTTTAAAAATCAAAAATAAAGTGGAGTGCCTAGTTCAGCCCTAGGAATCAACCCTAAGTGGTAAGCTGCTGATGAATCGCTTTTAATTTAGGTGGTGTGACCCAAACAAATCAATCAATTGGCCTTTTCGCACCACAGATTAAGGCACACAATGTCTTAGCCTAATCACATTTCTACTCACTTATGTGTTTTGAGTTGAAGTGTATCGAGTCCACAGGTTAGATCCCGGTTAAGTGGTAGAATCAAAGTGGAGTGGTGCATCTTAAGTCAAGAGTTGTGGGTGTTAAGGTGTGTCTCTTTCAGAAAACCCCACAATCAGATAACACTTTTTTTTATTTTTTATTTTTTATTTATGTGGATGGCGAGGTGAGTGGATGTGGCAAACAAACAACCAAATCTATCCTAGGGTTTATAGAAAGCTCCTAAGTTGATTTGGGTTTGAGTTATTAGGTTATGAAATGAAAACTAAGGTGGGGGTGGTGTGGGGGACACTTACAGAACCTTCATCCACACTTTTCTCTGATCTAACTGCTTTGGCCCGCCTCAGAAGAGTACCTGCAATCATAGTAAGATCAGAGAAAAAGTGAGATAAAAGTTAGGTAAGGCGAAGAAAAACACAGGAGAAAAAAACCAAAGAGTGTTGCCTCTTTGGCAGATAATGTCATAGATCCACTAACCAAGGCTTTGAGTAGAGAGTCATTTGATCGACACGTGCATAGTATGAGGCTGAAAGAGGTTTCAGAATCGCTCTAAGGGAAAGTGGGAGTTTGTTAGATTTTGTGTGCCTTGAGCGAGCCCTTCAAATGATGTAATATGATTACATTATTATCTGAATAAAAGAATTAGATTATTTTTTAGTAAATGAATTGGGTCCCATAGTATGAATAGGGTGGCATACATAGCTAAATCAAATAAACTTGATGTATGATGATTTGGAGAGCTAATCGATTTTGAGGATCCAATAGCAGATCAAGAAACCATCTGATTTGATGTCTGAGTTGGAATGGCAGCCTTATTTAGAGACTGTCTTTAGATTGATGTCCCTCAAAAGAGATTTAGAATTGTCACACAGTTCGGGTTAAAGAGTTAACCTGATGAAATAAGAGATATCTGAAGTCTGTCTCTAATGCTATCATAGAGAAGGCAAATCATTTGACCAGAGCTAGATACGTGTCTCTATTCACAAACGCATGCATTTAGTTGACTAATCATAGATGCACCCACCTTGATGTTGATGCTAGAAAACAAGTGCATGTGGGAAGGGACAGGGGGTGCATGATCTCTCGAAGTGATCACACAAATATGTTACATAGGTGTATCCAACAAGATTGAAGGTATGAGCTCACTTTGAGTATATTGTGAAATGATAATTTCACGTGTAGTTGTAGAGTCCTGAGCAGACTCAATGTAAGAAAGAGAAGAAGATAGTCCTTTTGGAAAGGATCTAACCTTCGTTCTTGTTCTAATGACACAAAGAGATGTTAGAAATAATATTATCCAAGGAGGAATGAAGGCAATATAATTTGGTTAGACCTCAGAATAATATTATCCCTATGCGCGCAAAGGATTCATGGGCATTTGAAATACTTAGGGAGGTGTAGTGCCATAAAATCCACAGATCCTAATGCTTTGTTATTGATGAGATGAAACCAGTAATGATTTTGATGTATTCCTACTTGTAGGGAAAATAATTTATAACTTAAAGAGTTAAATTGCACTTGTTTTGGTGATTCATTGCACTTAATTTGATTAAGTAAAAGATCCATGGGTTGGATTGTAATTAATTTATGTTTGGATATTAAATGCAAGCATTCCATAATATATTAGGGACCAATTGTGTAAAAATCAAGTAGGGTTTGATCCGCAGCCTTGGATGGAGATCTACGGATTGCCATATAATTAGGATTACGATTGGATCTCTATAAATATCTCCCAATGCAACCCAAACTTCTCAACCAATCAATGTAATGTCCAATCAAAGCCCTAATTACCTCCACTACTAGTAAGGGAAAGAGAGAAAGGATGAGAAGGAGAGGTGGTGGGCACTACTCCCTGATAGGACGGTTTTCGCTTTCGAATAATGTATTAAGATGATTTGTCGTTGTAGGATCAAAGTGGTGGAAAACCCCTTAACAAAACAATTAAAATTAAAATTAAACCACTCACAAAAGAGTGGGTCGTGTCCACAGGGAGGCAATGACTTAGTTAAACTCGCAATTAAGTCAAAATCAAGTTCGCTAAACTATTCGCCAGATCAAACAATGCCTGTATAGCTCCAAAAATAAATCTTAAATTTATGGAGAAGTCAAGGGGTGTGAATGTAATTCTTACGTCAGAAAATTATACATGTGCAAGAGTATGCCATGTACTATTCGCTTGCATGCATATGAAGATGTCATTCAAAATTAAATTCAATGCACACAAAGAAGAATAATAAGGTTTAAAAATTATCTAGAAGCATGAGCATTAAGGCATAAATTCACCATAATAAAATAATCATAAATCAAAATTCATTTTGAGGCAATGGCAAGAAATGTAACTATTAATTCCACCATAAATAGAGGATTCTACCTCTCTCCTCCTCACGTATGGGAGAGAGGATTGTTCGAGGCACTCTTATGGGCGTAGATTGGCCGGAGTGAGGGCTTCGTCATGGTGGCGATGGCAAGTTACGAGATAGCCGGAGTTGGCCAAACGGAGGAGAGAAGCGGCGGCGGTGGAGGTTACTGCTGCTGGCCGTGCATGCTGCAGGTGCAAGGAGGCGTGGTGTGCGGGTGCTAGGTGTACTGTAGGCGCGCGGAGGCGTGGGCGCGTGGGCACGCGAGCTCTCTGCAGGCCGCTTGGGCACGCGAACTCTTGTGGCCATGCGGTTGCAGGGGCTATAGTGGGCGAAGCGTGGGCATTGCAGCGGGGGTGGGTGGATGTGAAGGTGTGGGGACTGCAGGTGCGAGGCAAGAGTGTGCTGGAGAACGCACGCTAGGCAAGGGCACGCGGTGGAGTCTGATGGCGTCGGTTGTATGTGCTGTAGGGAGGCGCGAGGAGGTCAAAAGTGGGAGTGCTGGGCGGTTGTAGGTTCTACTAGAGGGCGCTCTGTAGGCCGCAAGGGCGCAGGGCTGTGGTCTGATGGAGCAGGGGGCTACTGGCACGCGGGCGAGGGTGTGCAGGTGCTAGTGTGTGTGCTGGCTGAGGTGAGGGAATGCGGTGGCAGATGGCGCTAGCATGGGCTACTAGCTGAGGTGAGGACGTAAGGAGGGTAGGCACGCTTAGCAGGGTTGAGGTGCGAGCAGAAGTTGCAGCTCTTTGTGTTGCAGTAGGTGTGACAAGGTTTTTGGGTTCTTTTTGGTGGAGTGGAGGAAAAACGGAGAACGGGGATGAAGATGGAGGTGGATGCTAGTGACGGTTGATGACTGTGGTAACAAATCATGCATTAGTAGATGCACTCACAGTAGGTGAACTTCAAAAAGCTCGTGCGCGGTGGTGGTCAAGTCCATCCTCTTGGCGTGGCCCGACCCACAATATGACGGAGCTTGCCCGTGGAGGCCCATGGTGGTGGAATGCTGCATGGTGGTGGAATGGGTGGTGACCTCCCCCTTAATGGTAGCTCTTCCTTATCTTTTGTAGCCACGGCTACACAGATTTGAAATTCAAAACACCGTAAAATCAGTGTGATGCGCAGGAGGAGGAGGCGGAGACGAAGGGGTTACTTGTGCTAAGGCGAAGAAGAATAAAAGAATAAAATAATTAGGGTTATTTATACATAACTCCTTAACTTCTATGTTAATTAAAATAGTGCACCTAATTAATTAATTGATTAAATGTATGCAACCCTAGGATAATTCTAAATGCATGATTTATGAACTTAAGCTAAAAATATGAATTAATTTATTTACATCCTAATGTATGCTATCTAAATGTTAAAATTAACTTAATGTCTAGACACTTAAATACTTAAATAGTCCACAAATATGGGCTAATCAAATACCCCCATGCCTAATTTTTGCTAGTCCCTAGCAAATCCAAGCAAAGCCTAGCACTCCAAGTAGACTAGCCAACCCAATCGGTCTTCTTTTAGAAACATATTAAATTCAGACTTTAAACCTAAGATTCCCAAGTAGTTGCTAAGTTACAAACTAGGTCAGCTAAAGACGAGTTGCAGGAACAAGTTTCCCTGATTTCTGACCTACCCTAAGGTTTATTGATCCCTGAGATTAAAGCATCCGTGCATGTGCATTGGTCTGAGTTATTTATGGTTGGTATGACTACCAACTAAGAAAGGAAAAAGGATTTTTTTTTGAATAATATATATATATTTATTTTTTGTTTGATTTCTCTAAGTCTAACCTCGGATCAGCTATCAACACGGTCAGTGTCGGATTCATTATCCCCATCACCGTACCTTGAAGGGTGCCTGGCTTTCGATGCTTCGAGATAGCATCGCCCATAGTGACCCCAAGAACTCCTGGCAATCGACACTTCAAGATAGTATCACCCATGGATTTCTTAAGCAAATTCAGGCCTGTGGCAATTGGCACTTCGAGATTGGGCCACCCATGGTACCTGAACCACACAATGCGCTTACATGCCCCCAGTAGGATGGATATCCTAAGAGACAAGCGTTGAGGAGGTAATATGTTATCATCGTATCCTCAAGGTGAGTATATACTCCACCTCTCCTGTGGCAGGAACTCTTCCAATCAAATTATGCTTTCAAGCCTCTCCTAAGTCAAAACTATGAGAACCAAATTTCTTTTAAGAAAGGAATTAAGGTGATCACTTACACAAGACCAAGTGTGTGAAATTTGGATACTTGGGTTACAAGGACCCATAAACAAAAAGGTAGAACAAGATTCTAGGTACTACCCCAACTTTTAACTCAATCCCTAGCTTTCCTTCCTCAACCTCTTGAGGAATGGCCCGCAACTTAACTCCTACTTAAGTTTTTAAGTCCACAAAGGACCCTAAAGGTCTAAAGCTAGTAGCTCACTTAGCTTCTAAAGTTCGACCCTAGAATCAACTTGGTCTAACCTAGAGTTCTGATTTGCTTAAGAATGTAGGGCCTAGCCAGTTAAGCTCAATAATTACAAATTTTTTTTTTTCTTCAATGCAAATGTATGCAATGCAGAATGCTTTAACCAAATGCATGAATGCACTATGCTATGTTTATCCCCAAGTACACCTCCCTATGCCTAAAATCTGCATTGTCCCCATTGCATAGAAGGATATTACTTGGGTCAGAGATGAGCTACCATTCTTTTGTTAAAAGCCGAGTAGCCAAAGAACCTGCAAATCAGGTTCAAGGATCACAGAAATAGGCCCTAAAAATGAGCAAAGTAATGCCAGCCTAGAAAATAGGTAACCTAGGACATTGGCGAGCTGATGATGAATCTCGATAGTAAATGCTCGCTCAACCAGGATGGGAATAAAATCTTCCTAGGTCACCAGAGGAGGTTCTAAAGGATAAACTGGCATAACAATGTCCAAAGGGGTAGGGGGAGGATGGCAAGGATCCTCCAAAAGGAATGGGGAAGGAATGGTGCAGATATAAACCCCCAGGGCAATGGATTGACTAAAGAAATCATCAATTCATACCCGATACTCCATTACAAGAAATATTGGTTTGTTAAGCCCCCTGGTCTGAACAAAAGTGAGCATATCTCTAAGCCAAGGATCGTCTAGGGTGTCCAAGTTTCGAGGTTGCAGGATGGCCATAAGATCTAGGTTGGGTTTAATCAGCTTGGTCTCCATCCCTAACAATCTTTCAAAATCCTCAATTGCAACACTAGCAATCCTTGCACTATCAAAAGTATCTTCCTACACTTCATCAGGAGTCAAAATTTCACCTTTAGACATAAGCTAATCAGAGGGTGACTTCGAATCAAATGAAGGCAGGTTGGAAGAAACATATCTAGGGATTATCCTATCAACGTCATCCCCGGGTTCTATATGTGAATCCATATAAATCTTAGAAGTTGCTTCCAAATTTTCCAACATTTCATCATGAGGAGAAATATCATCAATTGGTGTGCTAAGGAAACCTAATTTGGTCAAATTTGAGACATCCTCAGGGGCTAACTCTTCAAATAAGACATAATCGGCTTTAGTGGCACTCCAAATCTTGAATGTAGGTTCCTCATATAATTTATCCTTCTCCTCATCATATGATTCATCATATACCCAAGGTCTAGAATCATCTAAAATCTCAGCAGATCACCTAAGGTACTCTATCTCAGGTAAATGGTTTACACTGGTAACATCGGACTCCTCAGATAGGTTAATTTCATCAAGGTTAGGTTCCCTAAGGGTGGGCTTGAGTTCCATCTCGTGATCAGAAGGGAGGGCAGGATTAACAACTTGACTTCATCCCACTTCATCAAATGTCACGAAAATACTATCATTTTGGTCGAGAATGGTACCATCATTCCCTTCTTTTGACTCTAACATAATTTAGGTGGATAGTCAACCTTATCATCTTCTTCCTCGGGTTGCCACCTTTCTTCATCCAATGCATAGCCACTTTCATATGTATCTTCCTGCCACGTAAGGCGTAGACCTCTCAAGGAAGTACCATCTAACGGGGAGGTTTCAAAATCGATCCTTGAAAAGTAGCTATTCTCCCTTACATAATCCCCAAAATTTCCCTCCAACTTAAAGTGTAGCTCTCCAACGGGAGATGCATCAATTATAGATGGGTGTACGTCATCCTCAATGGGGTAGATTGGGTGGCTAATTTCATTTCTTTCTTGTTGTCCTGCTCTCAAAGATTCTCCTAACAATTCAATCATTTCGTCTTGCATTTTCTGTATTTCCATCTTCAAGGAGGAGAGGTCATTTCTATTAGGAGAGAAGTCAGGCTTAGGCTTATAGTACCTAGGAGTGTCTGTCCAACCATTATAATTTTTCAGGGAGGGTGGGTTGGGTATTTCTATGGTGTGTGGGATATTGGACAAAGAAAATCCCACTTCTAGGTTCTGCTCATTGATTTGGGGCTTAACTAGGCCAATACTCCTATAATAGGATTAAAACGGATCCCAATGATTATCATTATGTCCATCAAAGGATGGACCATCTCGGCGTATGGGATCGAAGAGTGCAGAGTGGGGGTAAGGGTGTGGGCAAGATGTAAATGGATGAAAATCAATGTGGTCCATTCTAACTCACACTTCAATCAGAATTCCCCAAGCAAAACACAATTCAAAAAGGACATTTTAGGTCTTTCCCAATTTAGGCTTTTGATTTTAAGTGAGATTGTAGGTGACAATACAATTTTTTCAATCAATTTATGTGCTTATTATCGACCTACAGATCGCCTAAGAAGACCTAGTTGGAGCTTAGGTGTTCTTCCCTAAATCTCAAATGGTAAAGTAACTCCAAAAATGGAAGATCGAGGGATGCAAGTAGGCCTAAGCCTTCCTTTGAAGCTATGCTTTCACGGTGCTTCTCAACTACCCCTCAAAATCTGTGACAGGGTATCCCCCTCTTTGGAGTTACAAAACCTTTGATCTCAAGTTCTAAACACCTCAGAATCCAACGGTAGGAGGGCTCTTGTCCTAGTATTTCGAAACCTAAGGAGTGTATAAACGTGTGACATGGTGCAAGAGATATAAGTGTGCATACACCGTAAATACTTTTGAATTTAGAATCACATGGCAAGTTTGAAAATCAAATCCTTGGTTTCTAAAATGTCCCTCCTTTAATTAGTCCTTTTTCCAGAAAATATGTGACCACTTGTTAGATCTATTCAATATAGATTAGGTGGTAGTGAAATTAATCCAAATGCATTTGCATGACAAGTAGAAATGCAAAGTTAGAAGTTACCTTATTCCAGCATTCTTCATGCAATATGCAAGACAAGAATTAGATCTAGATGTTGCTCATTCAGTCCTAAATGATTCGACCTAAGGGCAAGCAGCTTCAAGCAGGTAGCTCGTGTTTTTATTTTTGTTTTTTTTTTGGCTACTTATGAATAAGCAAATTAAAGGAAAAAAATCCACAAAATAAATTAAAAACCTAAATCTAAAGAAAAGGGATCAGACTCCCAAAAATTACCCAACATAGGCCTAAAACAAAATCGGGGAACAAACCCCTCAACTGTACCCCAGAATAAGGGTTTCAAACCAAATGTGCAACAAAAAATTAAGTCTAAAGTCTTAATCATACTCTAATCAAATCAGCGACTAAATGTGCAGAGATGATCTTCGCATCCTCGTCCTTCCGCTCCTAGCAATCTAGTTCCTTGCAAGGTAGCTCGAACAATTTCTCCTCCGGTGACGTCAAGGGTCACCTCTCAAGATGGTTGGTGTGATTGCGAGTTGTAGAATGTATGTTGCAGATCATTGCACTCGCACTAGCAAAAAAAATCCAGAGTTAAATATGATTAAAAATTTAAATCAATGTGAACGAATGAATGAATTAATGCAATTTAATTAAGCCTATTGCCTCCCTGGCAACGGTGCCATTTGATAGGTCAGCTTTCGCTTTCAAATAATGTATTAAGATGATTTGTCGTTGTAGGATCAAAGTGGTAGAAAATCGCTTAACAAAAGAATTAAAATTAAAATTAAACCACTCAAAGAAGAGTGGGTCATGTCCACAGGGAGGCAATGACTTAGTTAAACTCGCAATTAGGTCAAAATCAAGTTCGCTAAACTATTCGCCAGATCAAACAATGCCTGCATAGCTCCGAAAGTAAATCTTAAATTTATGGAGAAGTCAAGGGGTGTGAATGTAATTCTTATGTTAGAAAATTATACATGTGCAAGAGTATGCCATGTACTATTCACTTGCATGCATATGAAGATGTCATTCAAAATTAAATTCAATGCACATAAAGAAGAATAATAAGGTTTAAAAATTATCTAGAAGCATGAGCATTAAGGCATAAATTCACCATAATAAAATAATCATAAATCAAAATTCATTTTGTGGCAATGGCATGAAATGTAACTATTAATTTCACCATAAATAAAAGATTCTACCTCTCTCCTCCTCACGTATGGGAGAGAGGATTGTTCGAGGAACTCTTATGGGCATAGATTGGCCGGAGTGAGGGCTCCGCAATGTTGGTGACGGTAAGTTGCGAGACGGCTGGAGTCGGCCGAATGGAGGAGAGAAGCAGTGACGGTGGAGGTTGCTGCTACTGGCCGCATGTGCTGTAGGTGCGAGGAGGCATGCCGCGTAGGTGCCGAGGGCACTGCAGGTGCGCGGATGAGTGGGCTTGTGGGCACGTGGGTGCTCTACAGGCCTCTTGGGCACGTGGGGTCCTGTGGCAGTGCAGTTTCAGGTGCTGCAGTGGGTGATGCGCGGGCTTGCAGCAGGGGCGGGTGGAGGTGAAGGCACGGGGACTGCAGGTGTAAGGCGAGGGCACGCTGGGGAACACACGCTAGGTAAGGGCGCACGGTGGAGTCTGATGGTGTCGGCTATAGGTGCTGTAGGGAGGCACGAGGAGGTCTGAAGCGGGGGCACTGGGCGTTTGTAGGCACTGCAAGAGGGTGCTCTGTAGGTCGCAAGGGCACGCGGGTGTGGTCTGATGGAGCGGGGGGCTGCTGGCATGTGGGTGAGGGTGTGCAGGTGTTGGTGTGTGCATTGGCTGAGGTGAGGGTGCGCGGTGGCAGATGGCACTGGTGTGGGCTGCTGGCTGAGGTGATGGTGTGCGGAGGGCAGGCGCGCTTGGTAGGGTTGAGGTGCGGGCAGGAGGAGTTGCATCTCTTTGTGCTGCAGCAGGTGTGGCGAGGATTTTGGGTTTTCTTTGGTGGAGTGGAGGAAAAATATAGAATGGGGAAGAAGATGGAGGTGGATGCTGGTGATGGTTGATGACTGTGGTAACAAATCGTGCATCAGTAGATGCACTCACAGTAGGCGAGCTTCAAGGAGCTCGTGCACGGTAGTGGTCAAGTCCATCCTCTTGGCATAATGGTCTGTCACCTCGCCGACCCACAGTATGACGGAGTTTGGCCGTGGAGGCCCACGGTGGTGGAATGGGTGGTGGCCTCCCCCTCGACGGTAGCTCTTCCTTCTCTTTTGTAGCCACAACTACATAGATTTGAAATTCAAAACACCATAGAATCAATGTGATGCGCAAGAGGAGGCAGAGACGGAGGAGTTACCTGTGCAAAGGAGAAGAAGAATAAAAGAATAAAATAATTAGGGTTATTTATACATAGCTCCTTAACTTCTATGTTAATTAAAATAGTGCACCTAATTAATTAACTAATTAAATGTATGCAACCCTAGGTTAATTCTAAATACATGAATTATGCACTTAAGCTAAAAATATGAATTAATTTATTTACATCCTAATGTATACTATCTAAATGTTAAAATTAACTTATTGTCTAGACACTTAAATAATTAAATAGCCGACAAATATGGGCTAATCACTCCCCCTCAGATTAGGACTTCTGATCCGTGTGTCGGAAGTTTAGAGTGCTCTTTAGATATTTGGAAATAGTTTTGGATGTGTAATAGAGGTAGCTTCAAACTTTTGAGATCGATTTTAGACATCTGATTCTAAAGGATCTCTTTTATCAACACATGAATGTCAGGAGTTCTTAGGTGAGGACGAAGGAGGATGATCATCGTCGTCAATTTTTACGAATGCATTTGCGGATCTTGTTTGTCATTGGACATCCTCGACATGCAAGGTCTCATTCATTCACTGAGGAGGAGGAGTTTTGGGAGTGTTAAGACTTACTCTAGGAGGCACCATATGTAGGGTGCTATAGTACACCCCCGTGAAGGTATAATCCACAATATTTGAGGGATCTCGAAATGGGAGAAAATTAATTTCTCCCATGTGGTTCCGATTTTAGGCATTTGATTTCATTACTTGGTCAAGTTTTTGGCATTGATTTGATTGTGGATTTTAAAGTTTTAAATGCTATTTTTCGTGCTTTCACGATGCCATGGATTGATTGGATCGATCCCTTCATTATAGCTGTTAGGATTGATTGGGAATAAAACATGCATCTCGAAATCAGAACAGATTGCAAAGAGATCCCAATAGTTATTATAGTATTAGATGCTTAATTGAATCATTAGTCGTTTGATCTGGTCTGGTTAGATGTTTGATAGAAGAGTCAAACACTTGATGAAGAGGCTCTAGAAGATGGGTTAAGAGGAACTTTTTGAGGGGACACCTAATCAAGTGATCAGACAACTTATTTGAAGATAAGGGTTGTCTGACTAGATGATTGGTTGGACTTGGGTTTGGAGTGAGCTAGGATGTCTGGTCTAAATGTTAGTCATCTTATATGATGTCTAGTGTTCTTATTGGTTGTCTACTGTGAGAATTATTTTAGAACTCGAGCTTTGACATAAAATCTTTCTAGATTTTGGTTTCAAAGGCCCAATAAGTAGCTATGTGTCATTTGGTAGTCTCACAGGGCATCTAATAGGCTTATAGGATGTTCGATGTAGTGTCAGGTCGTTTGATGACCTAAGATGAACATTGGACTGTTAACGGTCATTATAGTCTCTAGAAGTTTGGTCAATCAACTTATTTCAAGTTTTTAGAGGTTCGATTGGGTTGCTTGTCGTCTGATAAGTGCTAGATGTTTCTATTTTGGATTTCCATCTAAGTCTAAGGTTTATCAAAGTGTCCAAATGCTATATGAGCGTTGTTTGGGACAGGGTTGGTATACTTAGACTCTTTTACATCCTATCCAAAAATAAGAAAAAGAAAATACATCAATTGAAATAAAGATACAACTAAAGATCTTCTTTAAGCTTCTAGGTTCTTCTTGCTTCTTGGCCTTTAACTAAAGATCTAATAGGCTTATAGGGTGTTAAGGGAACATGGACATGTGGTGGCATATGTGTTATGACAATTGAAGCGTCATGAGTGGAGGTACCTAACTCATAACCTAGTATTGGCTAGTCTTCAAGCCTTGGAGCGACACATGTTATCAAAGCTAAGGGAAGTGAAATGTTGATAGGGCCAGATGGGAGTTTTTTAAGTTGTTTTGTTGTAGCAAAGCCTCCTAAATAACTCAATCAACAGATAACATTTATTACTCGAAATCTAAATTGAAGTCTGAGGTCGAATACAAGGAGCAAATATGGAATTTACATGCTAATCTTTAATTGCATATAAATGAGCACAGGAAATTAAGTACAATAATGATATTGCATGAATAATAACTACTCAAATATGATATTCAATGGCAAACATGAGTACTTCAAGAGTTTAACATGACAAAAAAAACCTAGGAATAAATAATGGTGATTTAAATTACCAATTATTAGTTTAAGCACATATATATCAATTACTCAAATAATGCAACAGTATCCTCAATTGGAAATGCCACACAAGCTTAAGTTCCTAAAGTTTCAAATGCCAAATCATATGTCGGGTCTTTCCACCAGACGACTTAAACATTGCCTTGCTACAGTGCTTCTTTCTCTTCTTCAAGCTTTCTTCTTTCATGAGCCTTCTCTTCTCTTCTTATACTTTTCTTCCTTTCACTCTTCTTCTTCTCCTTCCTGTTCCTTCCTTTAGAACACAAGGATCTAAATCCCTTCATCTGCTAGGTGTCGCATAGGGCCCTCTTCTCTTCAACACAAGGTAGAGACTCACGTAGCAAAACCCTCCCCCACTCTCTCTCTCTTTCCTTCCTCCTCACTCTCAGACAACCAGGCAAACAATCGGGTAATCAGGTTAAGCAGTATTGAGTCCAGGCCTACATGCGTGGTGTCACAGGCGAGGAGTGAGGCTTAGGTAGGTAGCGGGTGAGTCAGTAAGGGGACTAGACCTCCGTGTTCTTGGGCAGTAAGGCCTTAACACAAAATCAAAATAACCACACTCAAGTGCTCTTCCATGCCCGATGAGGCACTATCAGTGCCTGCTCTCTTCGCGTGTAGTTGCGACGAAGCACACGACCATGGTGCGAAGAATAAGCTGGAGAAGATGGCAGCGACGACAGAGCTCCAGTTAGGACCTAAAATATAAGATATGGCCTTATAGCCACATAAATTACTTTAGGAGTTTTTCCTGGGCTTGGAGAAGGTGTTGGTGGTGGTTTCGTGGCGTGAAGGTGCGTGTGGAAGGTGGACGGTGACAGAGATATAGGAGAGAAGGTGGGTTGTCCGGTAGAGCTTTTAGGTGGGTGGAGTGACAAATAGGTAGAGGGGTTTTGTGCGGGGATGAGCGGTGAAGCTTGTGAGAGTGTTGGCGAGGCATGTCATGTGGTGGAGTGACAGGAAAGCCTTGTCGGACATGCAATCGTATGTGGAGACAATATCGGTGAATGGCAGCATCGAGGGTCGAAACAATGGTTTAAGGAGTTAAAACTAATCTAACTAGGTAAAGGAAGATATTATGCTAGCTATTGGTCGAAAGGGGAGAGAGAGATGCCGGGTATGGTATGCTGGTGCCGTGGAAGGTGAAGCCTTCGGTGGGCGAAGCAGCATCATCGAGGTGGCTTAGGCGACGCTGGCTGGTATTACGATGCACGGAGGAACGAGAGGAAGAAGGCACTGCTGCCTATTGTATGTGGTGGATGGCGAAGAAGGTTGTTGGAAAGGGTCGCCGGAGTTGGTTGAGATGGATTTTGGTTTTGAACAAGTTTGACTGGGTAATTGTGCAGAAACCCAAATTAGAGCAACTATCCATTTGAGACTCTATTTTAGGTCAAAATGGGTTCCAATTGTCAAATCAAAGGTACCAAATCTTATAGAACATTTTTCTATCATTTTAAGAAGGCTGTGGTGAATTTTATCCTGACCAGAACCTCTATTAATTAAGCAAGTCTGAAATTAGGGTTTCAGATGCCCATTAATTCTTGAAATACATGAAAACCCATTTCTGTCTGCGCAGACCCTCTTATTAGACTTTAGTGTACATATGACCTTTAATTAAGCCCTAGGAAAACCCTTGGCTGCTCTACATTTAAGATATGATGTTAAAACTACAGATTTAACCCTATTGTAATGCATGTCTCTCAAAATGAATATGTAATGAATTATGACTCTCCGGTGATTATGTAGGAGCATTTGTTAATTGATTGTGACTAATTAAAGCTAATTGTGGCTGATGGTGACATTATCATCATACCCCCATGCCTAACTTTTGCTAGTCCATTAGCAAAATCTTATGAAAAAAACTAGAGTTCTAGACCATGCATTCATGTTCAGAGTCTTGATTTATTCTCTTTAGAAATTAGGTCAGAATGCTAATAATAGGCCTAGAGGTATTCAAGTACCAACCAAGATCTAGACCTGACCAGCTTTAGTCTCAGTTTGCTACGAATGTTCCTAAGGCCCGCAAAAACTACCCAAACGACCGTTGAACCCAGCGGTTAAAGCACCCATGCATTAATGTAACATGTTTAGGTTCAGTTTGCCAGTGCATTTCTTTTAAGAAAGATATGGAAGTACATTTTTTCATTTGAAGAGTTTTACCTCTCTTTTCTTTTTATATATCCCTAGATCCAGCCTTGAATTGGACCTAAACACGGCCTGTATCGGATTTCTTGTCCCCACCATCAATCCTCGAAGGGTCCTTGACATTCGATGCTTCGAGATAGCACCACCCATGGTAAACCCCCGGACCCTAGATTTTGACACTTCGAGATGGTGCCACCCATGGTGTTCTGTAGCAAAATTCAGGTCCTGGCAATCGACATTTTGGGATAATCCCGCCCATGGCACCTGAACTAGCAAAAGGTGCTTAAATGCCGCTGGTAGGATATTTAGATATCCTAGGAGACAAGCACTGAGGAGACGATATGTTATTGCACATCTTCAAGGGGAATTTCCCACCTCTCCGCATTGGGAACTCGTCCAAATCAACATGTGTTGTCGAGCTGCCACTAAGCTAGATCTTAAGATGATTTTTCAAAACAGAACACTTTTGCCAGATTTTCCCTTATTAAGCACATTGAACCAAACCAAGTGTGTGATTTTGGGTGCTTAGGTTACCAAGTCCCGCAAACCAAAGGGCAGGTAATGAGGCTGAATAATCCCTAAGCCTTAGACCTAATACATCAGCCTTACACTTTCCTCAACCTCTTGAGGATTAATCCGGATCTTATTGGATACGTGAGTGTTTAAACCCTCAAATAGATTCAAGAGGCCTAAGATCAACACTCATACTAATTTCTATGTCTCTTAGAACTTTTTGACTTTATTTTTCTTTCTTTTGATTTGGTCTAAAACTTAAGTAGATTCCATAATCATTTACTATGACTATTATTTTTGTTTCAAATTGTTGCTCCTTTTTGACATTTTGAATCACCTCCTCATTTCCTCCTCAAGAATGATATGCAATGATCTCTCAAAATTTTCCTCCCCTTTCCATTCTTTTGTTCTTTTTTAATTTTTAATTTTTTTGGTTTTCCAAATATGTAACTTTTTATGAGAACCCCTCAGAGTATTGAATTTTTATGTGTTTGCACTTTTAACACCCCCCCATGCCTAAGTTTTGCAATATCCTCATTGTAAACCAAAGGCTATGAAATCTTCTTAGTTCATGGGTTAGAACAGGTTCAAATGGTGGGTGAATGGGTTAGGATGACTATTGCGGATGATTTCAAGCTTTGATATGAATACCAAAGGTGGAGTCAGCTGCTCTAACACTAAACTCAAAAGTGCAATAGGAATGTAGCTCAAAAGATGATAAGAAGGGTCTTGGATTTTTGGAATGACGGGTTGCCTCCCGTTAAGCTCTAAATTCAATGCCTTCAGTCGAGTAGAAAGTGATCAAGGAGATGGAGTGGTCAAATCAGATGAGTTTTGTAGAATAAGCACCTTGATCAATAGCCTGGTTGGTCCAATTAGGTGCTTATTCAGATAAACAGGATGATGATGCAGCCCAAACCCAATCAATCTGGTGGGTTGATGGATGTGAATAAGTAGATGCAGACCCCACCAGGTATCTTGAGGCTCAAAGAGATATGGAAGTGAGAGTCATGGGTTTGGCTAAGTCGATTCAGCTTGGTCAGAGTTGGGATCCTCAAAAGAAAATGGATCTGAAAAGGATGGGAAGTGATTATTTATCTAATCAATGTCCAAAACCTGATTGAAAGATAGAAGTGAATCATATGCAACCGGATCAGAGAGAGATGAATCAGAGTAGAAGTTGATTCTGGTGGCGGGTCAGGGTTGAGAATGGGTTTTGGAAGGCTCTGTATGTATTGCAGAATAGGTGGCTTCAATGAGAATTGTGTGTGTTGAGGGCTCCTCTAGAAAAGATTCAAAGGTGGGTTCATCTAGAGGGTCCTCATCAAAATCAAAGGTAAATGCTTGGAGAGTGCTTATAGGATCATGAAAATTTGAGTAAATAAAAGATTTGAATTTTGGATTGCAGACACTCTTGGCACTTATTGTTTCTGATCCCTGAAGATAAAAATGGAATGGTTCCATCTCAATGGAACCTGATTTTGAATCAATGTTCTTGGGATCAAGGACCTCAAGTTAGAGTCAAAGAATGGATTATGGATACTGAGGTCATAAATTGGTTCATCATTGTTAGGAAACAAAGGTTCTCTGAAATCAGAGTAAAATTCGAAATCATCGGAGAATTTGTGAAGAATGTGCTCTGAACTTGATTCCAGATGGGGAGTTCCACCATGGAGTGAATCATGATGTGAAGAAGCAACAACCTAACTTGGATTTAACATAATTTTTGCTTCTGAGCTCAAAATGGTGTCCTTATTAGGCATAGGCTTAGGTTCTTGGTACCTAGGGTAGATCTAGTCAATTCCCAACTAATCGAACACCTCGATTTCTGTATCATAGATCAATGTAACTTCTGAAAAATCAATTTGTATCTCTGAGGTGGTTGGAGAGGTGTAATCATCAAATATGGGCCCGTAATCATAATCTAGATTCAGAATATGATTTTCATCATATTGGGCCTCATGATTGTCCCAAATCGGCTCGAATCCAGACTCTATGTTAAGGGTAAGGATTGGTTCACTAGAATCTAAGCTGGTCTCTATTGGGATGTCAGAATCATTCTCGAGAATCACTTTATTAGAATAAGGAGCGGAATTTATATTCTCGAGAGGTTTTGACTCAATCTCATCATCACAGGTGCCGGGGAAATCTAGGCTTACTGGACTAGCTTCATGGTTTTCTAGGGCTGGTTCGAAATTGTGAGCACATGTAATTGGATCCTCCCAACCCTTCTCAAGATCAGGTAAGTCAATTGTTATAAAGTTTGAATCAGATTCCATCTGGGTTGGGGGTCCATAATAATTCTAATTTTCTAAATCAGGTTCTGGGGAATCATGTTGATCATTAGTGTTGTTCCAAGGTGTCTCATTATCTTCTGAAGGGATGTAGAGGCACTCTTGATCAATGGTTTTATACAACGTATTCAGCAATTTTCCTCGTTTCTCCCTGAGAACTTGTTCTTCTTCCACAAGTGAAGGATTTGACCAACATTGCAGACACTCATTGTTATCTAATTTCATTAATTCAATGTATTCTACTAAGAGATCATCCCGAGTTGAACCGTGTTTCTTTCGTGTCCATATTATTTTGATACGATTCAGAATGTGGTTTGTTGTTCTTGCAAAATTATCCAGAATGTCCCTATCTAAGGCTTTATAATGTTCTTCATGTTGTCTATAAGTAGCCTCAATCATCTTATCTTTGATAGTCATTTGGAACACAGGTTTCCTAATTACTTTTCCTAAAATGTCAAGTTGCATTTTTTAATCAAGTTGTGGGATTAGGATGTAGAATCAAACTTAGGCTCAGATTGAAGTAATAGATTAGATCATAAATCCTTGTAGAAGATCTAATGAAGCCTCTTAGGTTGAAAACCTAAGGACCTTCCTGTGTATGTGCTCTATAGAGGGGATGAGAGATTGGATATGAATTGGACCCAATCAAGGCACCCAAAGATTTTTGGGTGACTAAGGCTTGTTTTGAGGCACATGATACCTCTGAATCAAATAATCTACACACCTGAGAATTACCTAAGTAGCTAGGAAGGGAGAGCCCCGTAAAGACCTATACATGGTAGAGCGTCCCCTCGGGTTACAGGGTTTCCCCTACTCGACCTTTCTTGTCACTGTGGTTCCAAGTAGACCGGAATGTACGGATTGGGACCTTATGTCTACCAATTTTATCCTAATTTTTGCCTTGGATTTCAATTGATTTAGAAATTGATTTGATTGTGACCAAATTTGGAGGTTGATTGGCCAACAAAGTAGACCAACTTCACCTAACTTGTCCTAAAAGATGAGGAATGAAATCCAGGTCAAAACCCAAAAATCACCCTAAATTGACTCTTATGTGATTAGTTTCACAATTTTAGGGTTCAAGTGAGATTTAAAGCCTGATTTTGGGGTTCTTCTTGATTAGCACTTTTCAATCAAGGGCTTGGGTGGCACACAAATGTGGGAAGGTATGGTTCCTTTTATGCAAGCAAGTGTGAATTAACACTTCAAAACCCTAATGAAGAAACCCTAATTTGCTCTATTTCAAGTCCAATTTGATCTCAATATGTACACCTTGGACTTCAAACAAGTTTGCAGTCCAAGATGATCAGAATTAAGCGTAAATCCCTAGTAGGTATAGGAAATTTGGGTAGGGATCTCTAAAACAGAGTCGTCACAACTTCAATTAGATATTATTTTTGAAATCGCAAACCAGGAAACTTTCCTTTTAAGTGATATTTACTAGAAAAGTAAGGTAGATGAATCCCAATTAGTTTTGTTTCCTTTTCTCTCTTCCAAGGATTAGGAGACTGATTAGGGAAGAAAAAAAATTACCTACCCCGGGAGTGGTTGATTTGCACGGAAGATTGCCTCGTGATGTACCTCGCAAAATCACAAGAAAACAAATAGGGCAAGTTAGTGCTCAAATAGAATCAAGTAAAATAAGAATAGTGGTGAATTGCACGCTCCCTGGCAATGGTGCCAAAATGTTGATAGGGCTGGATGGAAGTTTTTTAAGTCATTTCGTTGTAACAAAGCCTCCTAAATAGCTCAATGAACAGATAAAATTTATTACTCGAAATCTAAGTTGAAGTCCGAGGTCGAACACTTGGAGTAAATATGGAATTCACGTGCTAATCTTTAATTGCATATAAATGGGCATAGGAAATTAAGTACAATAATGATATTCAATGAAACATGAGTACTTCAAGAGTTTAACATGACAAAAAGAAACTTAGGACAAAATAATGGTGATTTAAATCACCAATTATTAGTTTAAGGACATATATATCAATTACTCAAATAATGCAATAGTATTCTCAATTTGAAATGCCACACAAGCTTAAGTTGCTGAAGTTTCAAATGCCAAATCAGACGTCAGGTCTTTCCACCAGATGACTTAAACATCACCTTGCAACAGTGCTTCCTTCTCTTCTTTAGGCTTTCTTCTTTCACGAGCCTTCTCTTCTCTTCTTACGCTTTTCTTCCTTTCACTCTTCTTCTTCTTCCTTTTCCTTCCTTCAGAACACAAGGGATCTAAATCCCTTCAACTACTAAGTGTCGCACAGGGCCCTCTTCTCTTTAGCACAAGGTAGAGAGTCACATAGCAAAATCCTACCCCACACTCTCTCTCTTTCCTTTCTCTTCACTCTCAGACAACAAGGCAGCCAATTAGCTAATTAGGTTAAGTAGTATCGAGTCCAGGCCTGCATGTGTGGTGTCGCAGGCGAAGAGTGAGACTTAGGCATGTAGCGGGTGAGTGGGTAAGGGGACCTGACCCTCGTGTTCTTGGGAAGTAAGGCCTTAACACAAAATGAAAATAAGTGCACTCAAGCACTCTTTTGTGCTCGATGTGCTACTATCAATGCCTACTCCCTTCGCGTGTAGTTATGACGAAGCACACGACTGTGGTGCGAAGAACAAGTTGAAGAAGATGGCGGTGACTACAGAGCTCTAGCTAGGACCTGAAATATAAGATATGGCCTTACAGTCACATTAAATTACTTTAGGAGTTTCGCCTGGGCTCCGCGAAGGTGTGGATGGTGGTTTCGTGGCGTGAAGGTGCGTGTGGAAGGTGGACTGTGATGGAGATGGAGAGAAGGTGGGTTGTTTGGTGGAGCTTTTGGGTGGGTGGAGTGGCAAATTGGTAGAGGGTTTTTGTGTGGGGATGAGTGGTGAAGCTTGTGAGAGTGTTGGCTAGGTGTGTGTTGCGGTGGAGTGACGGGAAAGCCTTGCTGGTGATGCAACCGTATGTGAAGCCGATAATGGTGAATGGCATTGTCGAGCGTCGAAATAAGGGTTTAAGGAATTAAAACTAATCTAACTATGTAAAGGAAGATATTATGCTAGCCATTGGACAAAAGGGGAGAGAGAGAGACGCTGGGTATGGTATGGCCGACACCGTGGAAGGTGAAGCCTCCGGTGGGCAAAGTGACAACCATGAGGGGGCTTAGGCGACGCTCATTGGTATTGCAATGTGTGGAGGAATGTGAGGAAGAAGGAACCATCGCCTATTGTACGTGGTCGATGGCAAAGAAGGTAGTCGAAGAGGGCCGTCGGAGTTGGTGGAGATGGAGTTGTGTTTTGACCAAGTTTGACTGGGTAATTTGTATAGAAACCTAAATTTGGGCAACTATCCGTCTGACTCTGTTTTAGGTCAAATCCATGGTACCAAACCTTATAGAATATTTTTCTATCATTTTTAGAAGGTTTAGGTGAATTTCATCCAGACCAGAACCTCTGTTAATTAAGCTGGTTTGAAATTAGGGTTTCAGATGTCCATTAATTCTTTAAATGTGCGACAACCCGTTTCTATCTGCATGGACCCTCTTATTAGACTTTAGTGTACATATGACCATCAATTAACCCCTGGGAAAACCCATGGTTGCTCTATGTTTACGATATGATGTTAAATTTGCAGCTTTAACCCTATTTTATTGCATGTCTCTCAGAATGGATATACAATGAATTATGACTCTCCGACGGTTATGTAGGAGCACTTGTTAATTGATTGTGACTAATTAGAGCTAGTTGTGGCTGATGATGATGTTATCATCACAAAGCCTCACATATAACTTTGATGTGTTGGTGCCCTTACAGTCTCTAGATAGTTGAGGATATAGTTGTTGGGATCGCATTGTTAAGATACAAATGGACTCATCATTACAAGATATTCAAAGATAAAGTGTTGATAGGAGAGCCAAGGAATTTCACATTTGAGGCTAGAGTCTTGAAGTTACGGGACCGATTGTGTCTTGCACGAGTTGTAGAGCTTATTATCCCATTAGACATGAGACCGACAAAAGTAGGTAGAGTCAAATGAACAACTCATTCTTGACCAATCTGCTTATGAGTGAATTAACCAAGGTTCTTTTCTCCAATTTGATCTTTAATCCTTGCTTTAACCTTAATGAAGAACCTCCATTCTTTAGATCGTGACCTCAAATCACTAATCTTCAATCTTACCCCTATTGAAGATGGGACAATAGAATAACCATTGGGATCATTATAAGATAAATCTTGTTGAACTAATTGACTTAAAAGGGAAGTTGATAGTCCAGAAATTTCATGTGAAGAAATCAGTTTTAGGGTTTCAAGAAAGAGAAACCCACATCGTCATATTTCACAGAAAAATCTTACTTATCAAATAATATTTATAACTGGGATGGTAACTCCCAGGTCGATCATAGGGAGGCGACATTTGATTTTTTAAAAATCTGCATTAGTTTACTTATTTTTGGTATTTTTGCCTTTCGTAATTTTTTTGGTATTTTATAAGGTAGAGGATCAAGTTAAAATAATCTCTAACTACTCTACTTAGAAATAATTAAAGTGAGAAGAGAGAGAGAGAACAATGTATATATAGAGATGAATCAGGGTTTGTTATAATTAATAATTGTAGAAAATTAAATCTACTCTACGGAAGCGGTAAAAAGAAGATAGAGCGAGAGAATCTCCCTTGACGATTGCTCAGGGGACAAGTTGCTTTGACGACACCTAGAAGAAAGAGGTTAAAGGTAGAGGAAGGAGGATGAAGTTGGATGAAGAAGGTAGGGATAGGGTGATGTCGCAGCAGGATCCGCTTCCTTTAATGGTGGTGAGAGGACAACTGGAAAGAGCTCCATGAATGGGGGTGAGAAGACACGAATAAAAATTATTTTTAAATCTAGTGGAGAATCCCAGGCTTGGGAAACAAGGATTTAAGCTTTAGAAATGATTCGAAGCTCCAAAGGTGGTGAGAAAAGCATAGGAAGGGGAGGGCTGGTAGGGCTATTTATAGGCTTGAATCAAATCATTTGGCACAAAGGCCTTGAAAGCATGCACAGAGGATAAGGGTGCTTGTGGCATGACTTTGCACAGTGCATGCATCGCACGCGCAATGAGCGTACACCCGTAGGTGCCCATTGTTGCATGTTGTCACGAGGTTGGAGGTCCCTTAGTCGTTGATCTTTGATCGGAAGGCCATGATTTGGATGCCATCGAGCACCTCAGATTGCACTCTACTGCATGTGTGATCATGCGTCGCATGATTTACGCATCCAGTGTGCCATGTGGCAATCTAATCGTCGCCTAATCACGATCATGAGGTCAAGATCGTGCGCCTCGTGAGCATTGAAGGGGAGTGCACCTCCACTGACATTGCCCTTTAATCCATCGTATGATCTTTATTAAATGCGTGAATTAAATTGCATGATCGCTGGTGGATTGGGACTCGATCCCTCATCAGCTCTATGCAAGTGGGTGCTCTTTACAACTGAGCTATGCATGTGGAGGGTGGATCTGAGCCATTGATGGAGGCACGGTGAAATCTAAATTCAGCCGTTGGTTGATGATCTAACAAATGAGACCATCTTGTGGGTGCGCCTTTGAGAGTGTGTGGTGGCCTTGGGTGACTTTGGGCGATTTGGATCATCCATTTTCCACATGTTGTGGGTTCCACGTGGTGCCATTTGGACCGTCCATTTTCAATTCTCGTGTTGATGGAGTCTGATAGTTGTTGATGGCAAAAATCATCATTTTAAGAATGTATAGTGTTGCAGTATCGGACGAAAATTGAAACAACACTTAAAATTTAAAAACTCAAAAATCACAAGTGAGTCTGAGATCGTTTGCTGGGAGAAAATTTAGAAATCACAACATTAATCACAATTAGTAGCAATGAGCACAATAATGAATCGCAATCAAGATATTCATTGAATAATATACTCGAGAAATGTATTCACTAATGCAAATGTATCTCAAGTTTTGGTGGGGTAAAAAGAAATCAAGGACCCTAATAAGAATGGTGATTTAAATCACCACTTAATCCCTCAAATTAAGAATATATCCCACAACACAAATAACTCAATTTTTCTACTGTGATTTCTCAACCACTTATTCCTCAAATTCCACGTCAGTACAGAACCAATATCTCCACAATAACCAAGATTAGACATCGGCCACAAGGGGTAGACATCTTATTCTCAAGGCCTGCACAGCATTATGGAAGATAGGTACAAGGGCCTCATAGAATGGCTAAGTGCTGAGCGAGAGGGAGGCACAAATATCGAGGTCACAACAGTGAAAAACCCTCCCCCCTCCTCCTCAAATATCTCTCTCTGAAACCAAGTCAGACCTGGGTAACCGGGTAAACAGTTCCAGTGCGAAGGCGCATGAGTAGGTGCGTGTAAGTGCTTATGATGGGGCATGCGTGGGGACCTCAACCCCATGCATGGTCCCCACGCATGCCGAGGCAAGCTGCCTTATGCACAAATTTGTATTATACTCTATTGTCGGTCCCTACATCCCTGATGTGGGACTAAACTTGATCCTCCCTCTTCGCACCGCTGAGTATGAACTGCAGCTATTTCCCTTGCCGAATTGGAGTAGACTCTAGTGCGTGCTACTTTGATTGAGTTCCTAGGAAGCTTCAAGAACTAGAATCGTGTAGAGTGCAAGTTGACGCAGGTCACTTGAAGGTCTGAGGCAGGGGAGTGACGTTGGAGAAGATGGTGGTGGCGATGGTGCTCTGTTGGGGGACCTAAAATAAGAAAGACAGCATCACAGCCATGTCTGTTAAGCTTGCAAGCTTCGCCGATCGTTGTCGAGTGCAGTGGTGGTCATGGATTAGTGATTGGAGGTGTGGCGTGGCTGGCCTAAGTTTGAGTGGGTGGCGGAGATGTGTTGTGGTTGGCCGGTTGTCTCAAAGGTTGATAACCCTAATTAGGTTTGGGCTTTTATTTGTGAGGTGGTGCGGAGTGTTTGGATGTGGTGGTGGTGTGTTTGATGGTGTGTGGCATTGGTGCGAGCTCGTCGATGCTTGTGCCAGACGTGGGGAAGAGCATGGATAAGTGGTCGAATCAAGAAGTAAAGGAGATGAGACGGATCTGGAGAGAGAGAGGAGGGGTTGAACCTATTTATGGATGAAGAGAGAGAGGATTTGGCGTCGGCTGTGATTGGTTGGCACCAGAGACGACAAATACTCTGGTGATGAGGAACATCAACGACAAAGGGGTAGGTAGCCTTCACTTTGTCTGGCAAGAGGTGGAAGAAGGAAAGGAAGGAGAAGGCATTCCCAATTTGGTCGTTGGGAGGCCATAGGAGGACGAGGGAAGAAGTCACCGAAGATATGGTGAAGTAGGCTGGGGAAGGAGGAGAAGAAGTCTTTTCAGCCTTAAACTAGGCTAAGGAGCACGGTCTGGGGTCGAGTGCTTCTTATAGAGCTCAAGAATGAGCTCTAATTGAATAAAGAGGCCTCATTTGGATGAGTTTTTAGGGAAGTAAATCCCTAGAATTTCTCAAGCTCATCCGAGATCTATAGGTTGATTTGGAATCTCTAAAGTCTCTCAAGAGATTAGGAATCTCATCTAGGTCCTTCCCTCAAAATTTGGAGGCGATTGGCTTTGATTTGAGGGAGAAACCTCGCTCGAATCTTGCTGGAGGTGTGTTCCCACCGCCAATGGCGGTAGGGACCTAAATGAAGAAAACAACAAGAAGATAGGGACCAAAGACAAGAAACTTGAATGTTAGGGGTCTGATTGTGATAAATAGAGATTTTGGGGGCCGAAATGCAAACTAGGTCAAGATGGAGTCTAATTGGGCCCAAATTTTGGCCTTAATCTACTTTAGACTCAAGGAATATAATGGTGAACTTCAATTTGAGTTTTGATCATGTTTGGCTAGGAAATTTGTATAGAAGCCCAAATCAGGGTAGAATCTCATCCGAAACTCTGTTTTAGGTCAAAATGGGTTCAGATGGTCGAACTGAAGGTACTAAAACTCTTAGAATATTTTTTTATGAATTTTAGGAGGCTTAGATTAATTTTATCCTAACTGTAACCTCTTTAATTTAAGAGAACTTGAAATTAGGGTTTTGTGCATTGTTTAAATTTTCAAAATGAGTGAAACCATGTTTCTATTAGTGTGGACCCACTTTTTTGGCCTATGGAGCTCATTTGACCTCTAGTTAACCCCTCAGTGGCCCCATGGTTAATTTGTGTTTGCGATGTGTTGTTAAAACTATAGGTTTAACCCTATTTTGTTGTTCTCTCCATAAAACTGATATGAGTGGAATTACAGTCCTTAGGTGATTATTTCGGAGCATTTATCTCTTGATTCCAACAAATTTATGCTAGTTATTGAAAATGATTGTGTTACCATCAATCATTGCATTGAGTCCCTCTATATGGTTTTATTTCTTATCTAAAGCTTCGATTTGTTGACACCCTTTCCCCTGACCATAAAAATGCAAGAATTAGTATACAAATTATACAACTCACCCTAGATGCATGATGACACTATTAATGCACCATTTGAAAAGCTAAATGCATCTATTATCCTAGGAAGATGCATAAATAGGCATTTTATCACAAAATATCATATACTTATCACATTCCCATGCTTATCTTTTACTAATCCCTAGCAAAATTAAACTAAATGCTATTTATAAATAGAATTAAGATCTGATTACTTAGGTGTAAGTTATTTATCAATAATAAGAAATTTCTACTAAGGACCTAAACTACTAAGACTCAACACTACTCAGGTGCTTGCCAAAATGTAGATTGCTTAAGTCCTCACCTTATTTCGTATATGAAAGAGAGGAATTTTTTCTTTTTCTTCGTTTGTAGTTTTTTTTTCAAATTTTTGTGTTCTAGGGTTTCGAGGTAGCTTTCTACAGTTACCCAACCCACCTAAGACTTGAAAGGACTATAAGTGCTAAGAATCTTTATTGTGTGAAGTTGTTTAAGTCACTAAATGGTAATCAAAACAAACCTTAGGTATCTACAGACCCTAGGTGACTCTAACTGAAAGATTCTGCCTAAAGGTTTATCTATCTGATCGGTAGCTTTCTCCCTGCTTTTATTTTGGATGGGGTCAACACAAAGGTGAACCTAGTGTATACCTCCCAGTGTTTATTCTACTTCCCCTCTTCT
Source organism: Thalassia testudinum (assembly GCA_037157565.1). Lineage (NCBI taxonomy): Eukaryota > Viridiplantae > Streptophyta > Magnoliopsida > Alismatales > Hydrocharitaceae > Thalassia > Thalassia testudinum. Next base: position 3,195,058 of record JAZHRO010000028.1, read on the forward strand.
CCCTATGTTTTGGGATTATTTGTCCATTTTTGTGGGTTGGGCTCCAGATAAACAGCAATAGGAGGTTACCCACGACAACTTGTCAGGCATACCTGTACGACGAAGTGTGGCTTATTATTTTTTTATCCATTTTCTATTTTTCATTTTTCTTCTTTTTCAGGTGTTTTTCTATTTTTTTCTTCTTTTTTTTCTAAGCAGGTGGCTTCCCTGATCTAAGATAGATTAGGTCATGTGGCTGGGCTCTGGACACCTAGCTATGAGTTGTTACTCATAGCAATGTGCCATTCATACCACCCTACTATGTTTATTAGCTACCTAATTTCTGTTAAGATCGCCTGAAAAGTGAGTCAGTGTGAAAAGTGTGTGGATGCTTAGACTATAGGTCCCCTTAAATTAGAGGGTAGGTTGACAAGTCGTGTACTTATCACCCCAACTTATTTGACCAATTAAAATAAAATTTTAAAATGACGAGGACTCAAGGAATAGGTCCACATTTTAGTGAATACCTAGGTCAATTAAGCCTGTAGACCAGAAGAGTCTAAATATTTAGTTCCTACTATATCATTTCCTTAAGTTGAAAACTCCTAATGCTTAAGTTCTCTTTTCCTAATTCTCTATTTTTTTTTATAAGTGAAAAAATAAATGGGAAAAAAAATTTTATAGAGCTAACAAAAATAATTTAGAAATGAACCCACCCCCCCATGCATACCTTATGCAATGTCCTCATTGTAAATAAAGTCATGAATAGGGTAAGAAAGAGAAGATAGTACCTAAATTCAATCATAATCTGGACAGCTTGAAATAAAATAGATTATACAACATATTGAGTTTAGTGCCTTCAACTAGGCATAGTATACAAACAGAGAAGACATTAAGAACTGAGATTGGTGGGTCAAAATCAAAATACGAAGATTGACCTTTAGACTTGCAAAAGTGTATCCATAGATGTGGACCAGATTGTGATGCAGACCCATGCCCTAGGGTCAGGTGGTTCTAAGGTTATGAATGAAAGTCACCCATAACCATAGATCGTTCTACTTATGGGGTCAGGTCTAAGGTTTTGAAGCATGTAACCCAAATCCAAAATTTCAAACAAAAGCTAGGTCTAAACCAGTATATGTGTTTGTACTCTTAGAGTTTAGCTCAATATGATTATTCATTGTTTTGCAATTTGGTTTCATGTCATTGAAATAAAAAATGTCATAAAGGGTCATGGAAAAAAGTTGGCAATTTGAAACATATATAAACCCTTAGATCCAAACCTCTACTTCCCATGAAATTATCTTCCTTGATTATCATTTCAAGGCTCTTATCCTCCAAAATCTGAGTTTTGAGGACCTTTAGAGTGTTACTGACCCCATCTGAATTATCCATGTCCAAAAATTGTGGTTGACATGGAGTTGACTTGGATTTTGTAATTTCAACAATAGACTTTGCAATATGCTCTTCGAGGTCCGTCTCACTAAGATTTTCCTAAAAAATGATTAATTCTAGTGTGACTTCTTCATTTATAGATACTTCACACTCGGCATCAAAGAATTCTTCATCCTTATTAATTTATGTCTTGAAATCATAAATTATTCCTTGGTGCGTAGAGATTTTTTTTTTCGTTCCTTGGTTCGGGGATCCTAGGTGAAGAAATTGGTTTGTCCTCAACTGGTTGCTCAGAATCAACCTTATCCTCCCAGCTCTCATAAAAAATGTCTCCCCTACAAATGTTTGAACAAGTTTTGACATTGGTTCTCCTGAAGAGGGTTCATCTTGAGAATCATCCCAAAATTGGACCAGTGCAACCACAAATTTCATCCTCAACCTTGATAACTTCCTCAGTAAAACCTCACCTAGGTCCTTATCCTCTACCTCCTAGAGCCAATCGAGGAAAGAACTATTAAGATCATCAATCATTTTAATCAAAGGCTCCAAAACTTCATTGCAAGGTAATGGCTAAGCTTTTAAAGATTGTATGGTTGTCTTCAAGTTGGCCAGCACCCTATCTTGGACCTAAGTTACTGATGGTAGCACCATCATCCTCTTTATCTAATTCAAATTGACAAATTTCCAAGGCTAAATTAACTTATTTAATGTATTGAAAGGGCATAATTCAATCCTTGCTAAATTAACAAGAATTATTGTAAATTGGGTTAATTCTGCTATTTTAATGGACTAACAAAAGTGTAGATTAACCAAGGGATGAACCTACAACCAATTGAAGGTCAAATGAGCTTAAAGTTCAAATAAGTGGGCTTGCATGAACTGATTTTGGGTTTATCTAAAAAATGAAAGTTAATTCATATTGAAAGCCCTAATTTTAGCCTCACTTAAATGCAAAGGGTTCTAATGGGAATAAATGTAATTTAAACCTTCTAAAAATTATTTAAAAATATTTCATAAGATTTGGAACAATCAATTTTACAAAATGAACCTAATTTGACCTAAAATATAAATTAACCGAACGAACTTTTTCAAAACCCAAAATTAAAGTCACCAATAGATTTCTTGGGTTCAAATTAGGTTACCCTAAAAATGTGAGACTAATTGAATATCATCTTGACCTACTTTGCAGACTGGTTCTCATTTTCAAATTTCTTTCATTCCGGTCCAAAACCCTTTCTTTTAGGTCCCTATTGACGTCATGATGATGTCAACATCTTCCTCCTCCTGCAGGGAAGAAGTTTCCTCGCTGTGATTTCAATCATAGATTACTGCCCATCCTTGCAGCAAGAAGCTACCAAAATTGGTAAGAAGCTTCCTTGATCATAGCTTGTTAATTTGGTGTGTTTTCCATCCAACCATTCCATCTATGGAGGCAGTGAATTGTGGTCGAAGTTGTCATCAAAGGTCATGCACACCTACCTTACCAAGGCTGTGAATCGACCTTGATTGTCATTGCCACACGCTTATAAAGCAAAGGTGTGCCACTACCAGCTTCCTCATCTGGATTTGGGAGTGCAAACACCCTCTTTCTCTTCTTGCCAACGTGCCACGATTGAACATCCTTGGAGCTCCTCCATTCTCCTTCCTCACCACACCTCGCCACCAAGTAAGGTCGCGGTCACCTTCTCTGTTCACTTGCCGTGCTTCTTGACAAAGGAGCTGACTCCTCTCCCATTCTTCGCTCCAATTCCGATCGTTGGGACTCCCCTTCTTCCTCACATCCGAATGGCCAATGCCAGATGCCTCCTCTCCTACTCATTGTCTCTCAAGTACCCCTCCCTCTCCCTCTCCTCCTATAGGTTAGATTAGGCACCTTAAACGTAGGTTTCAACCCTAATTTCCTCCATCCTCATCGTCGTCTTCCTCGCCTTTGACGGGAACTCTGGCAACCACCAACTGCTCACCCATGTCTCCTCAGTCATTGTCGACCACCTTAACACCTCTGCCACACAGCCGTGAACAAAACCCCACAAGTTATTGAGGGGTTCCACGCCTTCAACCGCCCAACGAACACCACCATCAATCACTGTGTCCCTTGAGTCCGCTACATCATCACCGACCTCCTCATGCCAAATCACCATCACCATCACCTTCAATAGGCCCCGACGAAGTTCCTCGATCCCTTGGTTGGCAGCAATGACCTCCCTCACGACGGGCCAGCGTCCACTGCAGCCTTCTCTAACATCGACAACCCTTTCCATCTTACCTCGAGCTTCCAAGCTTCACAAGGAGCCTCGCAAAGTTGCATGGAGTAGTTTGTGACTCCTAGCAGGGAATCCTGCACACAACCAACCTCTATGAAGCTCTTCCCTACAGCTTCTTTGACGCAGAGGAGTTCAAGCTCCTACTTGCTGGTAAGGGTTGAAGCAAAAAGAAATTAATTCATAGGGAACCATTTGCAAAGCTTCAGGGACATATTCATAGGAAAATATTTATTCCAGAGATTGAATTGCAATTTTTGTTTGAATCAATCGAAGATTTTTTTTTACAAGAATTCATTGCAATATCTTGTTTGATCACTCTTGTTCTAGACTATTTAGGGCTTGATCTAAGCAACACTTTATTATTTCTTTTATTAAGCATTAAAATTTTTATGATCATTATTCTCTTGCACTTGAAATTTAGAATTCATCTATTCATTTCATAAAACCAAATGCGACACTGAACTTGTTTGATTTTTTGAGAATTTATGCTAATGCAAGTTTACCAAATTAATTTGTAAAGAATCTTGATCGTGGTAATTGCACAATGAATTGCTCCCAGTGAACGATCTCGGAATACTTTTGTTTTGAGAAATATAAATTTTAAAAGTTGATTGAGCGTAATTCAACTATACTACGGTGTAATTCTTTTTAACACTCGATTTGCACTTGTCAATTACTTGAGTCGAATGGTTCAGCTCAGGGTTGGATAGGTTTGGGTTTAGTCCATTAGGGTCAAGATATTGAGTTTGTTGGGGTCCTCCCTAATTATAGGTCATTTTAGGTTGTTCTTCAAGGGATGGTGACCTATATGCAGTGTCATCTTGAGGAGGGTAGAGGTTATAATCTTCGTATCCTTCTTGATTATAGATCATATTAGGTTGTTCATTGGAAGGCGAGATCCATATTCGGTGTAGCTCTGAAAGGAATAGCAATCAAGGTCATGATGTCCAGGGTTAAACCCTGGACATTGAGGTCCAGAATCATATCCTCAATCCCAACTAGTGGATAGGTGGGTGGTAGTCAGGTTAGGATAATGATTATATTGGGGGTAGGGTGTGTTTGGAGAGTAGAAGTGGAAGAATACATGGACATGTGATAGGGAAAACAGATAGGAGAAAGGTGCTCTATAGTACAAATAGTCCAAGTCTGTCCTTAAGTGGGTAGCTTAAAGACCTATGGACTCTCAAAACCCATCTTAAGATTATGAACAATTTAGTATACTTTTATTCGGTCAATCGAACTAGTTAGAGGTATTCATGTGTCATGTGATTCGTGCATCTAGTGCTCCATGTGGCACTCTAACCGCCACCTGATCTCGATCGTGCGGCCGAGATCGTGTGCCTCACGTGCAGTGAGGAGTGAGGAGCGCACCTCTACTAACATGGCCATTTAATCCGTCGTTTGATCTTCATTGGACGTGTGAATTAAATCGAGTGCTTGCTAGCAGATTGGGAATTGATCCCTCATTAGCTCTATGTGAGCAGGTGCCCTTTACCGCTGAGCTACGCATGAGGGGGGTGGATCTGAGCCATTGATGGAGGAATGGTGAGATCTAATCTTAGTCATTGGTTGATGATCCAACGGTTGAGGCCAATCGTATGGGTGTGCCATTGAGAGGGTGCGATGGCCTCAGGTGACTTTGGGTAGTCTAAATGGTGCCATGTGCCATCTAGATGATCCATCTTCTTCTCTTAGTATCAGATGCTGCAGGGCTCCGATCGAGATGATTTTTGCATTGATGGACTGTAATCGTTACTCTAAGTCCATTCATATGGTTGGATTTCTTGTTTGAAGTTTCGATTTGTTGGCACCCTGTCCCCTAACCATAAAAGTACAAGAATTAGTATACAAATTATACAACTCACCTTAGATGCATGGTGACACTATTAATTCACTATTTACAAAGATAAAGGCATCTACATGCTTAGGAACATGCATAAATAGGCATTTTATCACAAAATATTGTATACTTATCAGAAGCATTCATCCTATTACCAATTCACCTATAGCCTTGGCTGGATAGGAAATGGAAAGAGTTCATAAAACCTAACTAGTGTGATTTGATTGTAGTGATAATAGTAATAACTTCATGGAACAATCCCTTTCCATTTGACCTTACCATTGGAGGTTTGAGTGGAGAACCAAGGTTGAACATCAAGATGTATGTAGATACTTCTCAAAACTCGATCAACAATCATTTCAAGGAAAACTTGAGGTTTTCTTGTTAGGTTAACTAACTAGCCTACATTTGACACAATTTAGGCATTGCCCTAATGCTGTCCGAACACACTCAACTTAGAATTGAGCATCATTATTTGGGCAAGTCAAAACTGGTAATATTATGGACAATTGCATTGTTTAAAGGAGAATTTCCTACTTAAAATGTTTACAAGAATCTAGTATACACTAAGCACCTAAAGCAGTGCAAGATCAAATTTATTACATAATTAGACTGTAATAATATGGGAAGCCATCAGAATGGCAAGGACATTCGAGATATCAAGGCACTCATGGTTACCAGTATCGGTAGACAACCTAGTACACATAACATCCAATTTATCTTAAATAGTGGAGCATGTCAAACAAAAAAAAAGGGTACCTTTGCTAATGGGTGATTTGATCCTCAAAGAGAACCTTATTGTACATGTTATAATTGCTTCTACTACATACTTTCTTACATCCTTTGAATACCCAAGAGGATCACACATGGTAATAACCATGGAAATTGTAGTATGGACATTCGGGGATACATTTAGCACCCTTATACCATGTGGTGTGGATTAGGGAACTCTAGATCTCAGGGAAACAATTACCACTCACAGCTAGCCCAAAGGGTAGTGGCATCTAATGCGTGAGGATTAGAGAGACAAGTCTTTGCATTATCGATGAAGGATGCACATACCTCACCTTCTATTGTGGAAGATAAGGTCCCTATAGAGAACTCCATGGCACATGTTCTATTTGATACGGGTGCCTCATATTCTTTTATATTGCCTAACCTTGCTTTCTTGTTGGGGAAGCTACTTAGAATACTAGCTGAGCCTATCATAATTAAGGGACCTGATGGTCAATTATCCATAATATATTTACCATACTTGGATTGTGTGATATGACTCAAGGGACATGAAATCTTAGTAAATCTTTTGGTAATTTTGATAGAAGATGTCAATGTTATTGTAGAAATGGATAGGAAGTTCCTGTATCTTGCTTTCATAGACTATCATGAGAAGTTATTTTCTCTATTGCTGGAATTCAACATTTTGAAATATGAACAAGCAGGATAGTGGTGTTATATTGTGCGCATTTACCCTTCGAGTTGTACAACTTCTACAAGGAGGTTGTAGTGGTTATATACGTTATGTGGTGGTAACCACTACTTAGGAGGAAAACAAGGAATTGAGTTTTATATCGATTGTCCAAGATTTTGCACACGTACCTGTCAATCTTCCTGGACTCCCTCTAGATCGAGAAATTAAGTTTGAGATCTTTGTGACCTCGAGTACTAATCCTATCTCTATCATGCATTCCAATCTTTTGTTCATATTTTCTTCTATTATCTCCACTAATACATTGCTTTGCTTTCCAATGTATTTACTATATCGAGTTTAGATATGTTCTATTGGAAAATTTTCTCATTAGCCTACCTTTAGATGTAGGTGAACCATCGTGAGTTCAAGTGATGGTTGGAATGATCTTGGAGTAGAGTATGGACTAGTAAGAAGAGGACTTATCAATTACCTACTGCTTCCTTATGGTAGTAGTTTACTTTCTTTTCTAATTTTCTTTGTAATGCAGTTGACTAGTAGACTCTATCTTAGATCGCTTTTAATTTTCTACTCGGATATGGACTGATATTCTTCTTTTTACTTTGCAATTTATAGTTTGGTAATTATTTCATTTATTTGTGGTTGTGTTTCTCATATTTACGTGTTGGATAATGTAAAGCTGTGTTTGGATTATCCACTTGATGCTGGTAGATATGAGGTTGCCACACAGGGGCAAATGACAACTCGCATATTTTGTCCTATCAATTGTTATCACAATAGAGTATCATGGGAAATTAGGTGAATACTAGTAAACAGAATAATTTTGATCCATGTCATCTTAATAGCTCCTAATGTCACTACCCCATTTTCTGTTTTAGTACTTGATCTTACAACTACTTTTTGCTTCTTACTCCATATAACAAGATTTCCTCAAAAGTACATATAATAACAAAGAAATAGATCACTTGTCACTTGTTAAACTAGTCCAATTAGCATATATAGATATCCCAATCACATTAACTTAAGAGAGCACGTAATGCCTCTCTAGAGGTGCAGGAGTTCTCTACCACATTTTCTTTGTGCACGCACACACTTGAATACGTACATGCCTATGACCATAGAACATTGAAACCTTTAGAAATAAGTTCATCAAAGTTGAATGGTTAAAATCTAGTTGTTCATTTTTCATATTTTTATCATTGGATCGAATGCATAACATGTATATGATAATATGAGTATCTTTGGAATGTAAAAGGTTGAGAGTGCTAGGTATTAAGTCAATTGCATTGCTTGCTCCTTTTTAAATAGTAAAATAAAGATGCAATGTGGTCTTTCAAATCGATCTAATGGAACAATGAATTTTCAAAAATGAAAAGCTGGGTTAATTTGACTTTTTACATGATCAAAGCATTGGCCTTCTATGATTCCGCATGTAGTAAGGATCAAGCTACTGCATTCTTTCATTTAAACGTACAGAGAATATGCATTAGTATCTTTCTGAATAAGAAAAGTTGAAATAGCTTAAATGATGCAATTCTTGAAATTCAATGAATAAGGTCACACATAACACATTTGCTTAGATTAATCCAATACATTATTATGCTTTTATCCAAGTTCAAAGAGATCTAGATAGACTAACCCAATATTGTTCATATAAAACATATTGGTGCACTTATATTTTCTTCTAACACATTTATCAAAAAGAGATTGAAAGGTAGCTATCATTGCTTATTTGCTTGATTTACTATAGTTTGGTCCACAATTTTGATTTAATTTTAGGTTCTTCAAAAGTGAAATTCGATAGGTTCTATTATTATCATTATCGATTTGTTATGAAATATGACTACAAAACTGCAAAGATTTAGATAAATCCTTCTGTTTGCTAATGGTTGCAGCTTTATGAATTACAAACCAAGTTCTTCAATTCCAAGGCATATGAATGGGTCGATGATGCAATGAGTGGGAATAATAAAACTTCTAAATCTGCTACCTTGATTGAGTTCGTCACTTCTCCTAATAATCCCGATGGGCTACCCAAAAGGTCTGTTCTCAATGGTTCGTTAGCCATCCATGACCACGTCTACTACTGGCCCCATTATACTGCAATCCCTTCCAAGGCTAATGAGGATATCATGTTGTTTAGCATGTCCAAGGTCTCAGGTCATGCTGGTAGCAGATTAGGGTATGCACCTTTTTCCTTGAAAATCATCACTAAACCAATCATACACTAGTTTAAATTTTATTGGATGGTTAAAAGTGTGTTCCTATTAAGTTGGAAAAATATTGCACTTTGAAACAAATGTCTCCCATGTTCATGTCAGGTGGGCAATCTTAAAGAATGAAGAAATTTACAATAGAGTTATGATGTATGTGCTATTGAACAACCTTGGGATCTCCCATGACACGCAATTGAGAATGCTAAAGTTGATCAAGGCAATGGCAGCCCAAAGGAGAGGGGAAGAAGGGGACATCTTTACATTTGGATATGAGAAGATGAGTAAGAGATGGAAGAGATTGAATGATATCCTAGAATCCTCTAAGCGTTTTTCTCTACAATCAATACACCACCAGTATTGCACCTACTTTAAAAAGATTAGAGACCCTTCTCCAGGTATGTATATGTATATATGCTTTGAGAATGCATTACATTATTAATCATGGTTTGAAAATCTAGCACATGCATATATATATTTATTGGATATGACATGATATTGCAGCCTATGCTTGGCTAAAATGCAACATGGAGGAGGACAAGGATTGTTATGAAGTTTTGAGAAATGCGAGCATCATCGGCCGAGAAGGGACACAATTTGGAGACAGCAAGAAGCATGTTCGTTTAAGCTTGATCAAAAGGGATGACAACTTTGAGATGCTCTTGGAAAAGCTGGAGGCTTTAGTATCGACTGAAGGTGCCAGAAGAATTTGAAGTTGACTTGGACAATAGTGAAATTGTTTAATCCTAGACGTATTTGCTCAGCAATACTTTGTGGGGCCATATGGATAATATAAATATGCATGTTCACTAAGTAGATACAATATAATAAAAGAAAATAGTAAATACAAAAGGAAAGGTTTTACTTTTAAAGTATCCATGAAACTTATGAATAAGGGAGGACACATATCTTCTTCTATATAGCCTAAAATGTTGGATTTGAGAGCCTAATTGCATCAATCGAGAAGTAATTGTTATATGGTGACGTGGGAATTCATGTTGAAATTAGTGAGATTTGGGAGAGGTTTTTAGCCCCATACTGGAAGTGGATAAATCTCTTAATGGTGTAAAATGCTTCTACCTCCCATGGCTTATGTAATAAAGAGAGAGGTGGGGCTGAGGAATACGCACGCATACATGTGCACCTCGCCCCGCCCAAGCTAGGCTTCAGCTTGGGCTTAAGTGAATCAATTGGAACTTAGAACTTGGATCTTTTTGCTATGAACTTTTAATCTCATGATTTTGACCTAGATTGGTCAATCAAAAGCTAAAATTGGTCGACCAATTGTTTTGGTCGATTAATGAGTTAAGTTTGGTCAATCAATTGGTTTGGTCAACCAAAACGTTAAGTTTGATTGACCAATTTATTTTGGTTGATCAATTGTCATATTATCATAAGAAGGGAATTTCCATAAATAGTTGGTCGTGAGCTCTATATAAGGGTGACAAGGAGGTTCTCATTTGACACACAACAAGAGCAGAAAAGCTCTCTCCACTCTCTCCCCCTCTCTCTCGTTCTTGTCCCTCTTTCTTGGTGTGTTCGTTCAATGTGAGATTGGTAGAAAAATCTCCAATCACTTTTGTCGATCTTACACAAGGAGATTGAGAGATCCACGAGAAGTTTTTGGTTGATTAGACCATGAAATTGATAGATCAATCAAGGATGTGGTTGGAAACGAAATTTTCTCAGCTTCGTTCTCCTGAGGTGGTTTTCGAGGACATCCAAGATCGGAGTGCGCCGAATCTTGGAGGTGGATCATCCTATCCTAGGAGGAGTTTTGTTAGACCCCGACGCAGCAGTATTGTGGGGGTGATACCTTCTCTAAGGGAAGTCCTTAGTGGGCGCTTCGATCAGAGCAATCTCTAACCTTTCTTCGTTTTGTTTATTTGTGCTATTGCTTGTTATTTGTTCTTTATTTTATTCTGGATTTTACCAAATCATGTTTGACTTGATTTAATATTTTTTATCTATGCGAAAACATTGGAAACACATATGTTTTTATTTATTTATTTCCTTTACACGTTTAATTCAACAATCTTAGAGAATGTATCGCTTACATCTAAAATATTTAGGATATCAAAAATGACTTTCAAATAACGTGTAGACTTATCTTGTATGCCTGAGAAATTTAGTGGGAAAAATTTCAAGTGTTGGCAACAACGCATGAGAATTGGTTGACAACCATTAGTTTGATATCAGCGTTGGAAATCTATTGCTCGATTTTGGATAAGGAAAAACCCACTCCTAAAAGTTAAAAAGCTATGGATGTGTGGAATGAGTGCAACCGTATTTATCATGGTTGCATCTTATTAGCATTGTCCAATGTATTGTTTAATGTATACAACACATCCACATCCACTACGAAGGGGCTATCGGAGGAATTGGATAAGAGGTATAATACTGAGGATCTTGGTATTGAAAAATACTCTATCACAATATTCCATAATTTCCAAATCGTCAAGCTTAAATTGATATCGGGACAAGCACACGAATTTCTATTATTGTTCCATGGCTTAGCATAGGCTGAAATGAAACTTCCTGAGAAGTTTCAAGTTATGTCTATCATTAAGAAATTCTCTCAATCTTGGGAGGACTTTGGGATGACTCTCAAGCATAGGAAGGAAAAGATTTCTCTAGATTACTTGATGATAGCTATTGCTATTGAGGAAGAGTATAGGAAACAGAAACCTATAATGCCTGTGGAGTCTAAAATGAATGTCATGACATCTAAGGGCAAGTAGAATAAAAGTAAGAACAACAAAAACAAAACGAAGGCCAAACCCAAGATCCAGAAGAAATCCAAGAACAAACCATGCTATCACTGTGGGCAGGTTGGGCATTGGAAGAAGGATTTTCCTTCTAATAAAGCTCAACAAAAGACCACAAATGGGAATTGTCAGGTGAATGTGATCACCGAAGAGGCTGGGCTTAATGATGGGCATGTCTCAATAAAACCAGAACTCTATGTTATTCACGACCCTACTAAATGGCTTGTGAATACTGGAGTCAATGTACATATTTGTACCGATATATCATTCTTTTCTTCTTGTCAGGCCTACAGTGTGGGACTGTGAAAATGGGAAATGATTCTGCAGCCAATGGGCTGATTAAGCCCAAAGATTTGAAGAGTCAAAGTATTTAGGTCCTATCATATCTTTTCTTAAAGTTAATAACGCCTAATGCCTAAGTTCTCTTCTCCTAATTCTTTTTTTTCTTAAAGAAAATAAAAGAAATTCCACAGAGCTAACAAAATATTTTCAGGACTAAGTATCCACACCCTATAGCTAAATGATGCAATGTCCTCATTGTATAAATAAAGACATGAAAAGGGTAGTGTAAATAGAATATCACCTGAGTTTCGTGAAAATCTGCTTAGCTCCACAGAGAACGTAGAATATACACACGTTCTAAATTTATTGCCTTCAACTAGGCACAGATCAAAGGTAAAGAAGACATGAAAAGTTTAGAAGTGTAGGTCAAAATTAGAATAAGGAGATTGATTTTGGAACTTGCAAAAAGATGTCCATAGATGTAGACCAGATTGTCATGCAAACCCATGCCCCAAGGTCGAGTGGTTCTAAGGTTCTGGATGAAAATCACCTAAAATCGAAGATTATTGTGCTTGCGGGGTCGGGCTTGTGGTTTTGTAGTATGCAACCCAAGAGTAAAGTGTCGGACAAAAGGTAGAATTGATTCACTAGATTTGGATGTCCTTTTAGATTTCAACTAAAAAAGATAATCAATGATTCTGAGCTTGGGTTGCACCTGAAAGATATCATAAGGGTCCTAGTAAAAATTAGGTGGTTTTAGGTCAACAGGAACCTTTAAATCCAAAATTGTGTTTCCCTCTAAGTTAACCTTCTAGATTTTTATTGCCAAATTTTTATCCTCTAAAGTTAATGTTTCCAAGACCTCCAAATCATTGTACAGGCCATCTAAAGTACCTAAGTCGAACAATTGTGGCTTAATTAGGATTTACTTGGGTCTAGTGATCTCAAGAATATCATAATTCAGCTCCTTAGGGTGTGGTTGAGCAATGGGGCTACTGATTGAATCATCAGGACTCAGATCATCTAAGTTAGCCCCAACATGATCATAATCTTCAATAATCAGGCTATCAAAAGGTTCGTCCTGCTCCTCGAGCCCATTCATCTTACTAAAATCCTCTTCCTTAAGCTCAAGTGAGACTTCACTTAAAGATTCTTCACCCTCAGAGTCAAAGAATTCTTGATCCTCATTTACATATGTCTCAAAATCATATGTCATTTCCTGGTCCATATAGACATAGTTTTCCATGCCCCCTGCCTCGGGGATCTCGGGTGAAGCAATCAGTTCATTCTCAATGGGTTGCTCTAGACCGACTTGGTCATCTCGGGTCTCAAAAAATGTATCCCCCCGACAGGTGCTTGAGCAAGTTTAGACATTGGCTCTCTTGAAGGGGGTTCATCTTGAGAATCATCCCAAGACTAGACTAGGGCAACCATGAATTTTATCCTCAATCTCGACAATTTCCTAAGTAGAAACTCACCCGGGCCCCTATCCCTAAAAGGGCTATCCATCTCATCAATCATTTTGATCATGGGTTCCAATGCTTCAATGCATGGTGTTGGCTGAGCTTCTAAATATTGTATGGTGTTCCTCAAGTTAGCCAACACCCTATCTTGGATCTGGTTCACCTGAACCGAATGGTTCGATTCAGGGTGGGTGGGTTCAAGTTAAATGTAAAGGAGTCAAGATATTGAGGTTCTTGTGGTCCTCCCTGATAGTAGGTCATTTTGGGTTGCTCAAAAAATGGTGGTGACCTATATTTAGTGGAATATTGGGGAGGGTTGGTGTTATAATAATCATATCCTTCCCGATTGTAGATCGGGTTGGTTTGGTTATCAAAGGGTGGAGATCTATAATCATTGTAAGTGTGAGAAGGATAATAATCGTAGTCTTGTTGTCTAGGGTTAAGCCCTGGACACTAAGGTGCGGATTCATATCCTCAATCAAAGTTATCCTGGCTGGGAGTTGGGTAATCATAAGTCAAGTCGGGATAGTAATCATCTTGAGGATATGTGTTGGTAGGAGGAGAGGATTGGAAATGTGTGAAAGATGTGGAAGGACACATTGTGGATTAGGAGGGAAAATAGAGGAGAGAAAGGTACCCTACAGTACAATCAACCAAACTTGTCCTTTTGTGGGTAGCCTAAAGACCTACAGACTCCTAGGACCCATCTTGAGATGACAGAAATGATTTGGTCTACTTCTATCTGGTCAATCCAACAAGTTAGAGGGAGGGGATGGGGAGAAGGTTCTTCCTTTGGCTTGCGCCTCAGATTCCTTTAATACTCCCCAATAGTGGTTGTTTGATGCTACTGCCTTAGCTAGACATCAGATGGACCAGTAAAAGTAGATTAATTGAAAAAAATCTCAATCTGAGCCTCGAAGAGCGAATCAATCATTAAGGCCAACATCTACTCAATTTCAATTAGGTTTGGGATGATTGTGCTCTTGGAATGTGATGGGCCCTTTAGACTGGTTGTGCACTTAATGTTCAGTTAAAATGTGTGTGCATGCATAACCAGGGTTTGCAAACAAGGTTATTTGATAATGTATCTTTTAGGGTTTAACATTGTTTAGTAGCTTTTAGGGTTTAATCCTTAGGAACGTTCAATCAAGTTTAGTAGAACACTCCAAGTTTTGAAAGCACTAGTGATGATATATTCCTTTTGAAATCAAAAAATAATGTGGAGTACCTAGTTTAGCCCTAAAGATTAACCATAAGTGGCAAGCTACTTGATGGATCTCTTTAATGTTAAGTGGTATGGCTTGAATAGCTGAATCAATTGGCCTGTTACACCACTTGATTAAGGCACACAAAATGTTTAACCTATTCAAATTTTCTACTCACTTATTTATGTATTGAGTTAAGGTGTATCAGATCCACAGGTCATATTCCAGTTAAGTGGTAGAATCAATGAAAAGTGGTGTGCCTTAAGTCGAGACTTGTGGGTGTTAATGAGTGTTTCTTTTAGTAAATCCCACAAGAGAAGAGTATTTTTTTGTTTTTTTATATATACAGGGGTGAGATGAGTGGAGGTAGCAAACAAGATAAACAATTTCTATTCTATGGTTCGTGAAAACTCCCAAGTAGATTAGGTCTTGATTATTAAGGTGGAGAAATGAAATCTAGGGTGGGGATGATGGGGGTATGCTTACAAAACCTTCATCTGCACTTTTCTTTGATCTAACTGCTCTGGCCTATCTCGGAAGAGTACCTGCAATCACAGTAAGATCAGAGAAAAGGTGAGATAAAAGTTAGATAAGGAGGAAAAATGTGAGAAAAACCAAAGAGCATTGCCTCCCGACAAAGGTGCCAAAATGATGTGGTGGAGATTTGTCGTGGAAAGATTTCAGTTTCGAAACCCATCGTCGTAGTTTGATTCGCAAGAAAATCCATTAATTAGATAATATTTATAACCGAAACTCGAAAGGTGAGTCCTGGGTCTAACATGGGGTGGCGAATGTTTGGTTTGAAAAACTCTGCATTTCATTTTTACTTCTTTTCGTCATTTTTATCTTTGATAATTCTTTTTGTATTTTTATCAAGCAAGAGATCAGGTCGATGAAAACTTTATCTACTTGCAAAACTAATGCAGAGAGAGAAATAATCATATATTTCTAATCAAATGTTTCTACAGCTATGAAAGTTGGAAAACTACACTACAAAAGCGTAAAGATAGAGATAGGTGAGAAGAACCCCCTCGACAGTTGCTTGGAGGACGGCTCGCTTTGACAGCGCCTCGAAGAAGGTGGTGAAGAGCTAGACGAGGGAGAACGATGACCGAGGAAGGAGGATGGGGTAGGACGTCGTCGCGACAAGGATCTTCTTCCGAAAGGTGGTGAGAGGATGGTCAGGGATGCTCCACGAATGGGGATGAGAGGAGGAAAAATGCTTGATTTCTACTCTAGATAAGCATCTCGGGCTTGGGACAAGCTTTCTTTAGAGCCTTGGAGGTGGTGAGTAGAAGAAAGGAAGAGATGGTGAGGAATGGAGGGGGGTAGGTCCTTTTATAGTGGAAGGAAGAGGAAGAAATCTGTCCAAGGGCTTTAGTGACATGTGCAATCGACACTAAAGACAATGCAAGCTGTCGCTGGAGATCCGCTCCACTGCTGGCGCACATGCCCCTCGTGCCTTCCGTCCGCGTGCGCACGCTGGCGCTGAGCTTGTGCACACTGTGGATGCACTGCGTGCTTATGCAGGCTACAAGGCTATGCTGTGCATGCGACCGGTGCATCCATTTGCAAATTTAGGGGGCGGCAGGGATTCGAACCTGTGCCCCTCTCTTGGAAGCCAGAACCTCCACCATTACGCCTTGCTACCCGAAGTGTCGAGAAGATGGAGTGGGAGTTGCTGGAGTGGGGGAACCTCAACCTTGGGTCTTGATCCAACGGCTGTGGTGAGAGATGATGAGGCACCTATAGTTGCTAATTACCGATGTTGGGCAGCCTAGATGGTGCCACATGGTGCCATTTGGGTCGTCCATCTTCTTTTCGTTGCAAAGGGTGCCACGGTGCTCGAATCAAGTTGATTTCCGCATTGTTGGACTACGATCATTGCTCCAGATCCATCCTTACAGTCGGGTTTTTCATCTGAAGCCTGTAAGGATGCCGCATTGCCCCCTGGCCATTGTTCTTCTTCGAACTTCATATGGTGCTACGGGATTCTGATCTAGACGATTTTGGAGGCGTTAGACTTCAATCGTTGTCCTAATCAAATTCGTACAATCAGATTGTCCATCCGAGGCCCTGAAATAAATCTGCTTCCCTCCTGACCATAAAGAGGATGCAATTAACCTAAAATATACATAGCTACTCTAAATGTAGAATGATGCATGCTATGAAATATTTATAATATGAAATGCAAATCTAATCCTAGGAACATGCATGAATAAGCATTTTAACCTAAATAGATGTGTCTACATCACTCCACAATTGATACTTGTATCAGAGCTAGAAATCGACGTCAACAATCATCTTGACTCGTTCACCCACCCTTTGACCCTGTTCTAACAATTAAACCAAGACGACTTCATACCCTCCTAGTTTACAATGACATTGCCAATCTTAGGCATGGGGGGGTGTTAAACTGCAAACAAATGGAAAATCAATTCTCTGAGGGGTTCTCACAAAAAAAAGACATAAAAAAATAGGAGAAAGGGAGGAAAATTTTGATGAAATGACTGAAAATATTTGTTAAGGAGAAAAAGAGGAGGAAATATAGAATGCAAATGGGAGAAAAAATCAAGAAAAAAATGATAGTTATAGTAATTGATTATGGGATCTACTTAAGTTCTAAACCTAATCAAAATAAGATTATGTCCTGAAGTACTAGAGACACGGAGATTAGTAAGAGTGTTGATCTTGGCCTCTTGGGCATATTTTAGGGCTTAAACATTCATGTATTCATTAAGATCCAGATTAGTCCTCAAGAGGTTGAGGAAAGTGCGAAGCTGATGTAGTAGGTTTAAGGCTTAGGGATTATTCGATCCCTTTACCTGCCCTTTGGTTTGGGGGACTTAGTAACCTAAGCAACTAAAATCACACACCAGTCTCATTCAGTGCGTTTAATAAAGAAATCATGCCAAAAGTGTTCTATTTTGAAAAGTCATCTTGAAGATCTAGCTGAAGAGCAGCTCGACAACACAAGTTGATTGGACAAGTTCCCGGTGTGGAGAGGTAGGAAACTCCCCTTGAAGATGCGCATTAACATACCGTCTCCTCGGTGCTTGTCTCCTAGGATATCTAAATATCCTATTAGGGGCATGTAAGCACCTTGTGCTGATTCAGGTGCCATGGGTGGGATTAGCCCAAAATGTCGAAAGGTAGGGTCGAAATTTGGCTACAGAACGCCATGGCTAGCACTATCCTGAAGTGTCGAAAGCAGGGTTCTGGGGATTGCCATGGGCGATGCTATCCCGAAGCATCAAAAGGTAGGGACCCATTGAGGATTGATGGTGGGGACAAGGAATCTGATATAGACCGTGTTCATGGCCAATCTGAGGCTAGATTTAGGGAAATATAAAAGGAAAAGAGAGAAAACTCTCAAAATGAAAAATCTATTTATCTCTCTATTACTAAAAATGCACTAGCAAACTGAACTTGGACTCAATACGTCTCACGCATAGGTGCTTTAATCACTGGGGTCAATGAACCTCTAGGTAGTTTTTGTTGGCCTTAGAAACCTTCGTGACAGACCCAGGCTGAAGCTGGTCAGGTTTTGATCTTGATTGGTACTTGAGTACCTCTAGTCCTATTGTAGGCATCTCATCTAATTTCTAGAGAGTGGCACAAATCAGGCATCTGAACGTCAAAAGCACGGTCTAGAGATCTAGTTCTTTCCACGAGATTTTGCTAGGGACTAGCAAAAGATAGGCATGGGGGTATGATGGTAGCACCATCATTAGCCATAAGTAGCTTTAATTAGTCAGAATCAAGAGGCAAATGCTCTTGCATAATCGCCAAAGAATCGTAATTCTATGCAAGTCCATTCTGAGAAGAAAATAATAAAATAGGGTTAATTCTGCAGTTTTAACATCACATAATGAAAGCAAATTAACCATGGGATTTTCCAGGGGTTAATCTAAGGTCAATTAAGCATTAAAGTCAAAAGAGTGGGTCCACATAGGCAGAAACAGGATTTCACGCATTTCAAGAACTAAATCAGAACCTAAAACCCAAATTTTAGACTTGCTTAAATTTAAGAGGTTCTAGTCACGATAAAATTAATCTAAATCTCCTAAAATTAATAGAAAAATGCTCTAAAAAGGTTTGGTACCTTTTGTTTGACCATCTGAACCTATTTTGACCTTGAACAAAGCCTCAGATAGAATTCTACCTTAATTTTGGTTTCTATGCAAATTAACCAGTCAAACATGGTCAAAGCTTAAATCCAACTTCACTACTAAATTTCTTGGATACAAATTAGGTTTGTACCAAAATTTAGGCCCAATCGGAATTCATCTTGACCTAGTTTGCATTTCAGTCCATTAAAACTCTATTGCTCTCAATCAAGCCCCTAACTTTCAAATCTTTTCATTCAGCCCCCTAGGTTTGTCATCTTCTTTGCAACTAGCCCCCTAATGCCATTGGAGGTCAATCTTCAAAACCCAATCAAACTAACACCAAATCCCACCAAATTGGGTGGGATTGATGTTCACATTGCAGGGAATCCTCTGAAGGTCATTCAGTATCCCAACTCGCTAAATTGAGCCCTAGCGAATTGTCGAAATCCATGGGTTTCTTATGACCTAATCCCCAAGCAAATCAACCATCTTCCCTTGCTTAGAGCTTTGTTTGAGCTCTATAAAAGCTCCAGGAGATTCATATTGTGTTCCTTAGCTCAGTTAAGGCCTTAATTCTTCACCTTCTTCTCTCTCTGGCTTGCTCCGACCAGTTCTAGAGAGATCCTCCTCCGTCTTCTGATAAACGCTAGCTTATCATCATTCTTATGCCCTAAAATGGATCTATCTCTTTGGATTTTAACTTCGCGAATGGGTTTCTGGGTTGCATTAGGCAAAAATTATGTTAAGCTCGCATTACACTATTTTGTTGTCTTTTTGATGAGTTTATTTAAGTGTTAGGGATAAACAGATAGTCAGATCCCTAGAACCCTAGCACTCAGGAAGGCAACTGGTGAAGGAGAAGCTCAAACTAGCTGGGACTCAGCCTAATCCAGCTCATCATAGCTAGATACAACTCACTTGAACTAGGGTTAGCTCATCCTAGAGGCATTTAGCTCATCTCACCTAAATGGTAGCTCAAGATAGCTCATCTTAGCTCACCCTAGCTCAAGTCAGCTCAGATCCAGCTCAACTTAGTTGAGTCTAACTCATCTCAGCTCCCATCAGTTCACTGGGAGCTCTGGCTAGCTTAGCTAAGTTTACTAGAATCCACCTTAGCTCAGATCCAGCTACCTCCAGCTCTACTCAACTCAAGCCAGCTGAAGATGACTTCACCCTAGCTCAGGCCAGCTCAAGTCCATCTCTTGGGGACTCCACTTAGCTCAACTTAGTTGAGCCAAGCTACCTTAGCTACTTCAGCTAGCTAAGTCCTCCCCGGGAAGATCAGACCTAGCTCACGTCAGCATATCTTAGCAAAAGCCAGCTTACTTTAGTTTGGCTTAGCAGTTAGTAAAGAACTAGCAAGTTAAGGTAGCTAAAGTAGCTCCATGCTATTCTCTTCAACAGCTACTAACTCCTATGCTGCTCCAGACAACTCTCCCTCCGGTCCTCTGCTCAAAACCCTAGCTCCTTCTGTTCCTTACCCAACTCATCTACTAGCTAAGCTAGCTTAGCTACACCTTAGCTCCCATGGCCATGCATCACCTAAAACCTAACTCCACCTCACCATCTAACTAGTCCACCTAGCAAGTTAACATCCTACACCTAAGCTCCACCTAAGCTACCCTACTTGGTGCCAACTCCGCCAGAACCCTTCACACCACCACCACCTCCAAGAGACACCACCATGTTGGTGCCAAAACCCCCCTTAACAACCCTTAAAGTTGGTGCCAACCACCCCTTTCATCTCCACCATACAACCAACCTCCCTAGCCATCTCCACCATCCACCTACTCCCTTCTAGAAGCCCCCATAGTTGGTGCCAAAACCATGCCACCTCTCCATGGTTGGTGCCAACCTATGGTGCCTCTCCACCACCATAACCACCACCATCACATCCCTTAAGGTGGCACCTCCCATCCTACACCCTAGGATCCCCATAACCACCACTAACCACCTCCTAAAACCCATCCTAGCCCTACACATAATCCCCACGCCAACCACCCTTCTCCACCTCTATAAAAACCCTCCTAATCACCACCAAAAACCCATCCTCCCTTAGTGTTAATTCCACCCTACGCCCACCTATAACCCATGGCCAAGAAGAAGAAGGAAGGAAGAAGATTATTGAGGCTATCCCTTGCCTTCTTCGTGCGTTCTTCCTCTCCATTCTTCTCCTTGTGCCATGCCAGGAGGAGGAGCAAGCTCTTATCAAGGAGGATGACCAGGCATTGGAGGAGAAGCTAGGGTGGTGCACGCCCACCCTTGGAGGAGACAATTGAGGTGGAGAGCATCCACCTTGGATGAGCCATTCAAGGAAGGAGAAGAAAGGGACCTTCTTTTCAAGCCATGGAGCAGCTAGGCTTGGAGCAAGAAGACTCTCTTCTTCACCAGATTTTGTAAGAGGATTTGTGTTTTTAGCATTTATGTATTTTCAATTTCAATTAGAAGCATTCCTCTACATGTTTTTGTAAAACATAATTCCATCAAATCAAATTGCCTTCGTTTCAATTTTTATTGCATTGCTTTTATCTTGTTTTTAGCACTTTTTCACTCCCTCTCCCTAATTACTCTAGGTCTCCACATGCCTAGAGTGAGCTTATGGAGAGGCTATTCTTGTCACCTTATAGGTGTTAGTCTCTTTTCCTCTTTAAAAGTGAGATTGCCTTGTTATTCAAAACCATAAAAATTATATATGCAAAAATACCAAAAAGAAAGTTGAGCTTCATGTTCAAGTAAGAGATTGATTTTTGCTAAAAGTTGCCTCCTTGGATGACCCTAGATACCATCACCATCTAGGTTATAAATTTAAAAGCAATTATGATTTGACATGTTACAACGATTTAAAACCCTTATTTCAAAACATGCAAATTTTTCCCAACATCTTCCTATGACCTCCCAACGGCCAAATTGGGAATGCCACAACCTTCCCCGACTTCATCCATTCCTCGATGACTAACTCAGGAGCTGCCTCTCCCTTTCTTCCTCTCCATCTCCCTCAACAGAGCTCTCATCCACTCCGATGCCGGCCAATCAAAGCCGGCGCCAATTTCTCCCCCATTCATCCTATAGCTAGGACCAATCTCCTCCTCTCCCTCTGCAGATCTTCCCTAACACTTTACCCTCTTGTTTCGATCGCCGTTTCACTATGTCCCTCACCGTCTTCTTCACGACCGGCCATGCCTCTAGCGAGGCCGTGTCCCCACTACATCGCACCAATCGCCTCACCACAACTCCCAGGCATCACCACATCACCCTCTTCAAAATCTCTCTGATTATTTCATCTTCTACCCACTCCATAACTCCCCTGAACAAACCCACCGTCTGTCGCCCTAGCAAGCACCATCCGGCCACCACAATCACCCACTCACCAATTCACACCCACTACTACATTCGTCACTCCACGGCGAAGGCCTCTAGCTATTTAATTGGCCATAAGGCCATCTTTATGCTTCAGGACACTCGTTGGTGAAGCTCATCTTCTCCGACGTCGAGCAGCGCCATGCTGCCAGTTAGCAACTGACCACCACCATCAACCGTCGTGGATGGACTTCATGAAGCATTTGGGACCTCCAATTAAGGACAGCAGCTGCAACAATGGACTTAATTGATTGAAGCCCTCAGTTGCATCACATGAAGAAGAAGGCACCAATTGGTGCCACTTCAAGGAAGATAAATCTCATAACAACATACAAATTATTTTTGTGATATCTATTCTTCACCCAGTACATGGGGGGTCGGGTCCCCCTTGAAACGTGCCTCCTCGCACTCTTACTCCTCGCCTGTGCATACATGCACATGGGCCTGGACCCAATACCCAGATCCGATTACCTGCCTGATGACCTGATTATTCGATTCTAAAAGAAGAGGAGAATTTGTGAAGATGAAGGGGAAGGGATTTTGAGAGCCCATATTTGTGGGCTATTTAGGCATTTGAATGCCTAGCCATTAAGTTATCTTTAACATTTATTTAATATGCCTTAGGATGTAAATAGATTAGTTCATATTTTTGGTTTGATTGCATAATTCATGCATTGCATTCATATTTAAATGCATTTAGAAATGACTTAGAATGCCATACATTTGATTAGTTAACTAATTAGGTGCATTACATGCATGTATTTGAATTAACATTGTTTGTGAGGACTTATAGATAAATAAGGCATCATTTCTTTTTCTTATTTTATTAATCCACTTTTCTTCTTCAATGACTACTGCAGCTTCTGCAACGCATGGAATGAAGGTCATAGTGAAGAGGAGCGGAGAATGCGGATCTTGACGCTCCAAATTCAAGCAGCTGCAACTTCGAAAGAGTGCGGGTGGTTGCCATGCTCAGAGAGATTCTACTCCGACTCGACCACCATGAAGAGTTTTGAGCTCATCTCCACTCCACCACTGTGCACCTCCAAAGTCGAGTGTCGCCACACCATGGGTCGATGGGGTGATAGGCCACCATGCCAATATGGCAAGCTCGACCATCACCATGCACGTGTGCCTCTGGGATGCACAATTATCTTTATGTTGAACGATGGAGGACTACACTATCAGACTTGGTTTTGAAAACCTGTTGTTGTAGTTTGAATAGAGAAGAACTCAGGTTCAACAAATATAATTTATACTGAAAAAGAAATCTCAGGTCGAACTTAGGGAGGCTACGTCAATCAAAATTAGAGAGAAAACAGGAATAAGAGACAATAAGAGTAATTACACTGAAATGTTGTGTTTTTGTTTAAAAAGTAGAGTAATTACAATGAAATGAAATAAATACAGACAATAAGAGAGAAAGAGAGAGAGAGAGAGTGAAAACATTCACTTGATGTTGCAAAGTGTTTGTACAACTAAGAAAGCGAGAAAAGATTACACTAGAAAGTGAGAAATTATTAAACTAGAAAGAAGGAAAATTATACTCTAGAAAGCAGGAAAAAGGAATAGGAAAGAGAAGTTATCCACCTCGATGATCACTTCGAGGATGAGCCGGATGAGACAATGCCTGGAAGACGAGGAATGTAGCTAGAAGAAGGAGGTCGAAGCAGGAGGCACGGGAACGAGGTAGCACGTCATCGTCGTCGCGAGATCCGCTTCTAGAATGGGGGCAAAAAATTGATTTTAACTCTTGAGGAGCATCCCGAGTGTGGGACAAGCTTCTCCTAAGCTTTGGAAAGGGAGAGAAGAGAAGGAAGGGATGAGAAATTCATATGGAGTGGGTTTCCTTTTGTAGTTGGAAGGAGTGGAGGCATTTTGGACATTTTAATTTGAAAATCATTAATATGGGACCTTTAGTGACGGATAAAGGTCCTTCGTGTGCGCGTGCCGCGTGCCTCTTCTCCTCCGTGTCCTTCAATGCACGCGAACGTCCGTGCACTCACAATCGTCCGATCAAGAGATCAAATGGCTTAAGACCACCAACGCTTACACCGCACACCCGCATGCAATCACACGTAGTGCCGCACGTCTGATCGCGCGTGGGCACTATAGCTCGCCCAGCGTTGCAAGATCTTCATCGTACGGCTTCTCTCGCTCGCGTGCCCCCTTGCCTGCTCTTCAATTTGAGGTGCAGCAGGCTCGAACGCGCGGCCTGCGTCTCTTATAGCGTGCTCAACCGCTACGCTATGTGAGGCTTTATGTCGCGCAGAGGATTTAGCATGTGGATTTGTGGCCATTGGATCGAGATCTAACGATCCAGATCCGCTATGCTCTTTCACTTAATGAAGGTGAAGTGGCCGATCAGATTCAATCGTGGCCGTTGGATCAAGATCCAACAGCTAGGATCATGCGATAGAAATCCCTTGGAGATGCAGCAGCGGTTCCTCGGGAACGATTTGGCGATTGGGGTGGTGCCATCCTGGCCGTCCATCTTCTAAGTGATGTAGATTGTGCCACAGTTATCAAATTGGATCGATTTTCATGTCATTAGGCTGCGATCATCGATCCAAATCCATCTGTGTGATCAGATTTGTCGTCTGAGGTGCATATTAACACCATCTTGGCCCATGATCTTTAGAGTTTCTCGATCTCTATATGGTGCTACGGATGTCCAATTAGGGCGATCTTGTAGTTGTTGAACTCCAATCGTCACCCTGATCAGATTTGTACGATTGGATCTTCGATCTGAGGCCCCGATAAAGAGTCGCCATGTCCCTGACCATAAAAAGGAGACAATTATTGTACAATTTATACAACTTAATCTAAATTCACGATTATGCATGTTATGCACTATTTACAATATATGATGCTAATGTGACACTAAGAACATGCTTTAATAGACATTTTAGGTTTAGTAGATGTATGCACATCACATCCCTATGCCTATCTTTTCCTAGTCCTTAGCAAAATCTACATGATATTTATAAAAGAATTAGATTGGATTACTTGCGCATAAGTTATTTTCAACATTAAGAAATTTTTTACTCAGGATCTGAACTTTCAAAGACACAATAGTGCTCGGGTATCTGCCAAAATGCAAACCACCTCAAGCCCTCGTCTTATTCAAAGAAAAATTTCTTTTCTCTTTTTCTTCTTTTCTAATTTTTTTGAATTGTTGAGTTTAGAGTTAAAGAGTGACTTTCTACGACCACTCAACCCACCCAATATTTTATGAGAACCCTAAGTTCTAAGCATCTTATTGTGAATGTGATAGACTCGTTGATCGGCAATTAGAACGGACTTCGGGTTTCTATGCCTATAGGTGACCTTAAAAAGAGAGTTCTGCCTAAAGGTGTATCTTTACGACCGGTAGCTTTCTCCCTACTTTTATTTTTATGGGGTCAACAGAAGGGTGAATCTAGTGTATATCTCCCTGACTTATTCTGCTTCTTCGCTTCTTCCTAGGTGTTTTGGGAATTTTTAGTGCATTTCTTGAGCTGGGTTCTAGACAATCGGTCGATGAGCTGTTACCACCGATAACTTGCCAGCCATACTCGTGCGGTGAAGTGTGACTTCTTTTTTTCTTTCTTTTCTCTTTCTTTTTCTTTTTCTTTTTTGTTTGACTTTTTTTTTTCTTTTTTTAAGTAGGTGGCTTCCCTAGTCTAAGATTTACCTAAATGTAGTAAGAAGAGAATGATCCAGTGACTGGATTCTGAACAACCTACCTATGGGTTGTTACCCACGATAACTTGCCAGCCATATCACCTTAGAAGGTTCATTAGCTACCCAATTTCCATTAAAATCGTCCATCAACAAGTCAGTGAAAAGATAGTGTGTAGATGCTTTAGACTTAAAGTTCCCTCAAATCAGAGGGTGGGTTGAAAAGTCGTGTACTTATCACCCAAACTTATTTAATCAAATTACAATAGAATTCAAGATGGTGAGGACTCGAAAAACAAATCCACATTTTAGTGGATACCCAGGCTGATTAAGCCCAAAGACCTGAAGGTTCTTTGTGTTCAGATCTTAATGTAACATTTCCTAAGATTGAAAAGTCCTAATGTCCAAGTATTCCTTCCTAATTCTTTTTTTTTCTTAGATATATATATAAATATAAACAAAAGAAAATAAAATGAACCTACGTGCTGACGAAATAATTCAGAGATGAATATCCGCCCCCCCATGCCTATCTAATGTAATGTCCTCATCGTATTAAAAAGACATAAAACAGAGTGAAATAGAGTAGAAAGCACCTGAATTGCATGAATGATGGGTTCGCTCCGAGATAAACAAAAACTACATACATGCTGAATTTAGTGCCTTCAGCTAGGCACACTATACCCAGAAGATAAGTAAGGAATTCAGAAGTGTAGGTCAGAATTAGAATAAAAAGATTCACTTTATGACCTACCAGCAGATGTCCACAGATGTGGATCAGATTGTGGTGCAGACCCATATCCCATGATCGAGAATATCTAAGGTTTTGGATAAAAATTACCCAGAACCTAAAATCAGTATGCAAGCAGAGTTGGGTCTGCGATTTATGAGGATGCAACTCAAGACCAAAAGGTCGGGTTACAAAGAATTTGATATTGAAAGGATAATCAATGAATGTGTCATTGGGTTGGACATCCTTAGAACAAATGTCGTAAGGGTCCTGGTTTGAAGATTTCAAATTAATTGGTATCCTTAGACGCGGTCATCTACTTCCTCCAGAGTTTGCTTCCCAAATTAGAATTTCCTAGCTTCTGTTCTCCTCATTCAGAATGTCAAATTCTAGGACCTCCTGCATATTAATCACCCCATCAGAAATTTCCAAGTCTAAAAAATGTGGCTGAATCATAATTGACTTGGGTCTAATTATCTCAAAAATAGAATCGTCAGTAAGCTCAATGGGGTATAACTGACAATCAGGGCATTGGATTGAATCCTTTAAATAATGCGATTCTGGATCCGTCATGTAAGCCCCAATAAGATCAGTTTTCTCAGTTATTGAGCTATCAAATGATTTAACCAATTTCGCAGGCCCAATCATCTCAGAGAAATCATGTTCTGTAAACTCATGTGAGACTTCGCAACTTAATTCTTCACCCTCAGACTTAAAGAAATCTAAATCCATATTGATGTACATCCCAAAATCATCCATCACTTTCTAGTCCATGGAGACATATGTTTCCTCGTATCCCGGCTCAGGGATCTCAGGTGGAGAAATCAGATTATCCTTAATTGGTTGCTTTAAATTAATCTGGTCATTCTCATTACCCATGTCCCCCCAAACAGGTGCCAGAGCGGGTTCTGACATTTGCTCTCCTAAAGGTGGTTCATCCTGAAAATTATCCCATGATTGAACTAAAGCAAGCACAAATCTCATTCTCAATTTTCCTAACTTTCCAAGTAGAAATTCACCTGGGTTCTTGTCCTTAACATCCTGGAGCCAACCCAACAAATACTTGTTCAGATCATCAATCATTTCAATCAGGGGATCCAATTCTTCATTGCAAGGTATTGGCTAAGCTTCTAAAGATTGTATAGTATTCCACAAGTTAGCCAAAGCCTTATCTTGAACCTGGTTAACTTGAACCAAATGACTTGGTTCAAGGTTGGGCGGGTTTGGGATCAATGTAGAGGAGTTAATGCATTGAGATTCGTGATACCCTTCCTGATTAAGTCATTTCGAATTATTCAAAAGGTGGTGACGACCTAAAGGCAGTGTATTCAGGGAATGCGTAAGGATCAGTGTATCCTCCTTGATTGTAGATCGTATTAGGTTATCCATGAAAGGGTGGCGATCTATAATCGATGTGGCTCTGAGAAGGATAGAAATCACAATTATGGTGTTCATGGTTAGACACTAAACACGGAGGACTGGAACTGTATCCCTAATCCGAGTTGTCCCGAGTAACCGATGGTTGATTACAGTACGAGTCAGGATAATCGTCATGTTCAGGATAACTCATAATCGGAGGGAAAGAGCAGGAATGCGTATAAAATGTGGAAGGATTCATGATAGATGGGAGGAAGAAAGGCATCCTACAATACAAACAATCAAACCTGTTCTTAAGTTGGCTAACCTAAAGACCTACAGACCCCCAGAACCCATCTTGAGATAAAGAAATGATTTGACCTACTTCTGTCCCTTTAATCCAACCAGTTAGAGGGAGGGACTAGGGAGAAGGTTCTTCCTTGAGCTTGCGCCTTTGATTCCTAGTGTACCCCCTAGCCATGATCGTTTGATTCTACTCCCCTAGCTAGACATCAGATTTAACAATAGAAACATACTAATCTAAAATAATCTCATTCTGGGCTTCGAAGAGCGAGTCGAATCCTTAAGGCCAACGTCTACTCCATTTTACTTAGGGCTAGGTTTGAATGTGCTTTCGAATGTGATGGGTCCTTTATCTGGGTTGTGCCCTTAATGATTGATTGATGTGTGTGTGCATGCACAACCAGTGATTTTCAAGCAAGATTATTTTTGATGCAGTGAATTTTAGGATTCAAATCTTTCTTAGTAGCTTTTAGGATTCAACTTTAGGTAGTTTCAAACAAGTTTTGTTGGCACACCAAGTTTTGAAAGCACAAGTGAAGATGTTCTCCTTTGAAGCTTAAAAGAATGTGGAGTGCCTGGTAAATCTCTAAGAGTTGAACCTATGTGGCAGCTACTTAATGAGTTGATTTTAGTTGAAGTGGTGCAGCCCAATCAACTCAAACAATCGGCCTATTGCATCACTTAATTAGGCACACAAAAATGATTAACCTAGAACGATTTCTACTCTTTTATGTGTTGATTTATCTATACCGGTTCCACAAATCAAAATCTGGTTAAGTAGAAGAAAATCAATTAGGTTAAGTGCCTTGAATGTGGGTGTATGTTGTGTGTATGTTGAATTACCCCACAAAATTATCTTTTTTCTTTTTAAATGTTAGGGTGAAATGTGAGTGCGAGTGAAAATTCAAACAACCAAACTATTCCTAAGATTTATGCAAACACCTACGTTAATTGAAATTTGAATTTAATGTGATGAAATGAAATCTATGGATGAGAAAGAATGAGGAGCACCTACAGTTGTCTTCAACTATACTTTACTCCGATCTATCGCTTGACGATTCCCTGATAGAGGTATCTGCAAAATAATAGACGTCAGAGAAAGCAAGTTAAAAGACAGTAAAGTACATGAAATGCGAAAAGAAGATTGAAAAATCGTTGCCTTCCCCGTTAACGGTGCCAAAATGTTGAACCATGGAGGACTACGCTATTGGAATTGGTTTTGAAAACCTGTTATAGTTCGAATAGCGAAGAACTTAGGTTCAACAAATAAAATTTATATTAAAAAAGAAATCCTGGGTCGAACTCAAGGAGGCTATGTTAATTAGAATTTGCAATTATATTCTTTTTGTGTTTTGTTTAAAAAGTGGAGTAATTACAATGAAATGAAATAAATATAGATAATAATAGAGAAAGAGAGAGAGAGAGAGAAAACATTTAGTTGATGTTGTAAAATGTTTGTACAACTAAGAAAGCGAAAAAAGATTACACTAGGCAGCGAGAAATTGTTACACTAGAAAGAAGGAAAATTCTACTTTAGAAAGCAGGAAAAAGGAATGGGAGAGAGAAGTTATCCTCCTCGATGATCGCTTCGAGGACGAGCCAGATGAGACAACACCTGGAAGAAGAGGAACGGAGTGGGAAGAAGGAGGTCGAAGCAGGAGGAACGGGAACGAGGCAGCATGTCATCGTCGTCGCGGGATCCACTTCCGGAATGGGGGTGAAAAATTGATTTTTACTCTTGAGGAGCATCTCAGGTGTGGGACAAGCTTCTCTTGAGCTTTGGAAAAGGAGAAAAGAGAAGGGATGAGAAATTCGTATGGAGGGGGTCTCCTATTATAGTTGAAAGGAGTGGGGGCATTTTGGACATTTTAATTTGAAAATCATTAATATGGGACCTTTAGTGATGGATAAATCCGTCACTAAAGCCATAAACATGGCCTTCGTGTGCGCGTGCCACGTGCCTCCTCGCCTCCATGTCCTTCAAACATGCACATGTCCACGTGCTCAAAGCCTTCCGATGAAGAGATCGGATGGCTTAAGACCGCATATGCTTGAGCCGTGCACCCATGTTCGATCACATGTCAGCACCGCACGTCTGATCATGCGTGGGTGCTATCGCTCGCTCAGCGTCGCACAATCTTCATCGCACGGCTTCGCCCGCTCGCATGCCCCCTCACCCACTCTTCAAATTAAGGCACAACGGACTTCAATGCACGACCTGCATCTCGCATAGCGTGCCCGACCGTTGCACTATGCGACGCTTTATGTCGTGCAAAGGATTTTATCTTGAGGATTCATGGCCGTTGGATCGAGATCCAACGATCTAGATCTGCTGCGCTCTTTCACTTCATGATGGTGAAGCGGCCGATCAGATTCAATCCTGGTCATTAGATCAAGATCCAATGGCTAGGATTGTGCGATAGAAATTCCTTGGAGATTGAGTAGCGGTTCGTTGAGGCTGATTGGCTGGTTGGGATGGCACCACGTGGCGACATCCTGGTCGTCTATCTTTTGAGTGATGTAGATGGTGCCATAGGTATCGGATTGGATCGATTTTCATGCCATTAGGCTACGATCGTCGATCCAAATCCATCTGTGCGGTAGGATTTGTCATCTGAGGTACAGATTAACACCATCTTGGCCCATGATCTTTAGGGTTCCTCAGTCTCTATCTGGTGCTATGGATGTTCGATTAGAGTGATCTTGGAGTCATTAAACTCTAATCGTTGCCCTGATTAGATCCGTACAGTTGGATCTTTGATCTAAAGCCCAAATAAGAAGTCGCCCTGTCCCTGACCATAAAAATGAGACAATTATTGTACAATTTATACAACTTGATCTAAATGCATGATTATGCTTGTTATGCACTATTTACAATGTATGATGGTAATGTGGCACTAAGAACATGCATTAATAGATATTCTAGGTTAATCAGATGTATGCACATCACTTTACTGTGTTAAACCCCTATCTACTGTCATCCTCATCACCCACACCATCTCCTCATCTTCACCACTATGAGCCATCCCCTCTGGTTAAGTCATCCGGGAAGGTTCCTAGATGTCTAAAGACTCGATGGCCTGACACCTTCCTCCTCGTGAACAGTCAGCCCTCCATAGATCTTCACCACGACCATTGCCTGTAGCTCCTCTTGACTTCAGTAGCAGCACACCTGGCCACCGTGCACATCAAGTCGACCATCAGCCATGCACTGCACCCTTGTACGTACCCTCGTGCCCCCTTGCACACACCATCCGCACCACCCTCCTCGCGTGCGCCCTCCATGCTCTCCTTCATCAGCAAGCAACCTGCACGCACCTCTCCTTCCCTCCAGTGCCAGCATGCAGCAGCCGCATGCTCCCCAAACGTCAGCTTCTTCTTCCTCTTCTTTTGCATCTTCTCCTTCTCCACCAATAGAAGGAACCCAACACCATCGTTGGTCCTCCTACTCGCAGCCATCGACTCCAGCCATGAAGCTTTGCACCGTCACCTCCAACAAACTCACCTCGACCCCCCAAGCACAACCACCCCTTCTACCACACTGATCAACCATCATCTCACCAGCCAGAGAGCATCACTACCAGTGACCACCTTAGCTTCGGCCGGTCACCTCCGACCACCATTGTCGATGCCATCACCACCCATGCATAGCTCTCGATGACAACAATCTTCCTTGAGCTCCGAGGCCCTCACCATCAGCTCCTTGACAAGCACGCACAAGGGGAAGATTTCCCCTCTTTTGGGTTGCATTATTTTAACGTCTAATGCCATTGCCACTTTTGATTTTTAATTATATTAATTAAATATTAGGGTGTGTTTTTGCAAAGGACCTCCC
Organism: Thalassia testudinum; assembly: GCA_037157565.1. Classification (NCBI taxonomy): domain Eukaryota; kingdom Viridiplantae; phylum Streptophyta; class Magnoliopsida; order Alismatales; family Hydrocharitaceae; genus Thalassia; species Thalassia testudinum. Next base: position 3,227,246 of record JAZHRO010000028.1, read on the forward strand.
TCTTTCTCATAAATGCTATTTTAGCATTATCTCTTGTTGTTTACTTAATCTGAAGGCAGTTTTGATTCAGTTTCTTGACGAAATCATTTTTGAACAACAATTTTTTATTCTTGCGAGTTAGTAATAGGCATTGCCTCCCTGTGGACATGACCTGCTCCATCTGCGAGTGGTTTAATTTAAATTGTGTTGATTGAGAGTTTTCCACCATGCAATACTTAACAACATTATCATTTTATTGTGATCATCTTATTTAAGCGAAAACGTCTCTTTCAAAAGGCACCATTGCTGGGGTGGCAACAAGCCTATTAAACTCGCATCTAATCATTTGTTCACTTTTGATTTTATTTGAGGCACATTTAACTCTAATTTTCTTTTTGGTGTGAGGTACATATATTTGCTTGAGGAGTTGTCGCATTAGCTTCTGCTACACCTTGGTGGACCTTGTTGGTGCTAAAGCACCATGATCATTTGTTTTGATGATAACAAAACACGTGTTATTTAACATTTGCAATTTGAGTCCTAGATTTCAGGTCAATTGCAAATGTGGACGTGTTTAGATGGAGTTCGAGCTCGCATCCAGGACGGATTAGAGGAGCTTGACGGAAAATAGAGGAGGTTCGCGTGGAGCGAAAGATTGAAGATGGAAGGAAATGAAGAATAGGATAGATTTCCTTCTTTTGTACTTGTTGTATTTTTCGTTTCTTTTGTTGCTCTTTATTTTCCTTAGAAAATTATGTTAAAGAGCCTCAAAGAACCCTAACAGTAGTCCTAGGAACACCGGCACAACCCTAGGATACTTAGGTTTTCTGTAGAATACTTAGAAAACCAATATAGGGTTCAAACAACACTTCCAGAGGTCTAATTCCAAAATCAGACGTATGATAAAGTATTGTAAGACGTTTGACTGTTGTTTCAGACGTCTGATAACTGTTAGGCTGGACATAGCTAGTTCTGTCTGATGAAATCAGACATCCAGACCTTAGTCTAGACGTCTTAGAAGACGTCTGATGAATTTGCCAGACGTCCAATTAGTGGACCGTTGGCTGGCTTAGCAAACAGTCAAGAATATGACCGTTAGAGCCTTATCAGACGTCCTTAGGTCTTTCCAGACATCTGATAAATGACCGTTTTTCCTCGGCTGACCGAAAATCTCTTCTCAGAGATTTTCTAGCCGTTGCAACGTTTAGAAATCAATTCCCACAGTAAAAGTAGGATTCCAGACGTCCAGACTTAGTGCCAGACGTCCTGTATGTCGTCTGATGGACTTGCACAAAAACCCTGTTTAGATCTGATTCAAGTCAGGGAGAAACCCGAATAGAATCAGACGTCTGACCTTGAAATCAGACGTCTTAAAGTGGCCTTCTAGACGTCTGATGCCAGAGTTAGACATCTGATAACCCTGTCAAATGTAATCATTGTCCTGATTTCGGCCTGATTCTCTTGGACTTTGTTCCCAACGGCTATGGAAGCTTTTCTAAGCCTTCCAAAGCCTTCCTAAGGCCTCTATAAATAGAGGGGAGCCTTTTCACACCTAGACACACAAGAAAAGCACAAAGAAAAACACAATTAGAGACACAAGATACACACCAAGAGACACCTTGTAATACACTCTCACACTCTTGTGTCCAAGAAGCTCTTGCTCTCTAAGCTCAAGTTCTACATCTTGAGAGCATCAAACCGTTGCGCACCCGCTCTCCCGCCGTTGTCTACGAGAGCGAAGTTGCGCCGTTGCGTGGCTCACGCACCCGCGTCATCGTCGACGCACTCCTTGCAAAGGGGAGTTTCCTTATTCCTATAGAAGCTAGGTTTATAATTACTTTGTTGGCTCTATAGGACTTGTTGTTTCTTTTATCTTTGTTATTTTGTTGGGTATTCGCTTTGTGAATTCCCGTCTCCTTCGTGGGACAAAATCCTTCTCGTGGAGAGGAGGGGTTGAGGAACGCTACCCTCGTACTTGTAGCGTGGTTGTATTGAGGTTGAATCACCCTCGTTTTAAGTGATTCGGTTTAGTGGATTTGATCAACTTAGTTGATTGGAAAATCCTAACTCGAGAGGGTTAGGTGGTGGTTTTCACCTGTTTTGGTTTCCACCTAAAAACATTTGTGTACTTGTGCGATTGATTTTTTGTGAGATTACTTTATATATTATTTCCGCAATTATTACGTCACCCCTCTTCGTAGGGAAGAACCTACAGACCTTGTTCCACCATTTGAAGGACATAGGGAGCTCCATTTCTGAAGGTAGGAGCTTGATGCACGATTGAGGTGGACCTTGATTGCATCGTTGGAGGAGGACACCCAGAGTGATTATCATCTCTATTGAACTGAGTAGTGTAGGATTTAGAGTTTAGACTTGATTTTATTTTTCTTGCATATTCATTTGGTTTGAGACCCTTGTTCTAGGGTACATTTTGAGGGGTTTTTTGCCCACCATTATTTTAGGCTCCTGCACGGGTAATTTTTTGGGAGTTTGTTCCCATTTCTTTAACTTTAGGTTTTTGTTTTTCTTTTGTGGAATTTATCCTTTCTTGTTTGTGCAAAAGTAGGTAAAAAAAATAAAAATAAAAATGCATGAGCTGCCTGCTAGAAGCTACCTACCCTTAGGTTGAATCATTTAGAATTGAATGAGCAGCATCTAGATCTAATTTCTTGTCTTGCATATTGCATGAAGAATGTTGGAATCAGGTATGCACTTCTAACTTTGCATTTCTACCTGTCATGAAAATGCATTTGGATTAATTTCAAGACCACATAATCTATCTTGAAGCGATCTAATAAAGTGGTCATATTTTCTGAAAAAGGACTAATTAAAGGTGGAACATTTAGAAACCAAGGACTTGATTTTCAAACATTTTGTGCGATTCAAAATTCAAAATCCTTTTGTGGTGTATGCACACTTGTATGCTCTTGCACCACGGCATGCATTTAGACACTCCTTAGGTTTGGAACAGCTAAGACTGGAGTCTGAAGTGACCCAAACTTTAGTTCAAAGGTGAAGTTGCCTCCAAACCTTGCGGATTGAGGGTAGTTAAGAAGCATCGCTAAAGCAATGCTTCAAAGGAAGGGCTTGGCCCTACTTGCATCCCTCTTTGCCGTGTTTAGTGGTGACTAAACTTTTTGGGCTTTAGGGAGGATCACCTAAGTCCCAATTAGGTCTTCTTAGGTGTATCGTAGGTTGACAAGTAGGCACATAACTATTTAGATCACTTGATTTGTCACCTACAAAAGCTTTAACTGATTAAAGACCTACAAAGTCCTTTGATTTATGTTTGCTTGGGCAAATTTGACTGTGGTGTGAGTTAGAATGGACCACCTTAACTTCCATCCTTTCATATCTTGCCCACATTCTTACCCCCACTCTGTGATCTTTGATCCCATATGTTGAGATGGTCCATCCTTTGATGGACATAATGACAGTCATCGAGAACCTTTTTACTCCTACTATAGGAGTATTGGCCTGGTTAAGCCCCAAATCAGTAAGCAGAACCTCGGAGCAGGATTTACCTTGCTCAATATCCCACACACCATAGAAATTCCTAACCCACCCTCCCTGAATTATTTTAATGGCTGGATAGAAACTCCTACATATTATACCACTGTGTCTAACTTCACTCCTGAAAATAGTGATGGCCTCTCAACCTTGAAGATGGAAATATAGAAAATGCAAGACGAAATGATCAAATTATTAGAACAATCTTAGAGAGCAAGCTAACAAGAAAAAGAAGACATTACCACCCAACATACCCCATTGAGGATGACGTGCACTATTCTATGCTAGATGCATCTCCCATGGGAGAGCCACACCCCAAGTTGGAGGAAATTTTGGGGATTCTGTAAGGATGAATAACTACTTTTCGAGGATTGATTTTGAAACCTTCCCGCTAGATCACACTTCCTTGAGAGGTCCACGCCTTAAGTGGGAGGAGGATATGTATGAAAGTAACTAAGCATTGGATGAAGAAAGGTGGCAACCTGAGCAAGATGATGATCAAATTGAGTATCCACCCGAATTATATTGGAGTCAAAAGAAGGGAATGATGGTACCATTGGAAGTCCTCGACCTAGATGATAGTATTTTCATGACATTGGATGAAGTGGGTCAAAATCAAGTTGTTAATCCCACCGTCCCTTCTGATCACGAGATGGAACTCAAACCCACCCTTAGGGAACCTGACCCAAAAATTCACTTTTTTGAGGTGTCTGATGATACAATTAGGAACATTTTACCCCAGATAGAGTGCACCAAGGGATCTACGGAAATGTTGGATGTATTTAAACCTCAGGTGAATGATGAATTGACTATTGAGGAGGATGAATTACTTGAGGAACCTGCACTTTGGATTTGGAGTGACACTGAGGGTAAATATGTCACCTTTGAGAAATTAGGACCTATGGATGTCTCAAATTTGATCAAATTATGTTTCCTTAGCACACCCATTGATGATATCCCTACTCATGATAATCAAAAAATGGAAAATGTGGAAGCAACTTCTGAGATTTATGTGGATTCAAATATAGACTCCGAGGAGGAATTGAGTAAAGAACAAGAACCTGGGGATGAGATTGACAAGGTAATCCCAAAATCTATTGCTTCCAACCTACCTTCATTTGATTTTGAGTCATGCTCTGATCTAGCTTCATTTGATTCGGAGTCACCCTCTGATTTGCCTATGTCTGAAGGTGAAATTTTGACTCCATTCCTTGAAATGATCACTGTTTAAGTGAAGGATGATATACATGACATCAGTAGGGATGCTAGGGATGCAATTGAGGAATTAAAAAGATTGTTAGGGATGGATACTAACTGAATAAACCCAACCTAGATCTTATGGCCATCCTGCTGTTGGTGCTAGAGCACCACGATCATTTGTTTTGATGATAACAAAACACGTGTTATTTAACATTTGCAATTTGAGTCCTAGATTTCAGGTCAATTGCAAATGAAGACGTGTTTAGACGGAACTCGAGCTCGCATCCAGGACGGATTGGAGGAGCTTGACGGAAAACAGAGGAGGTTCGCGTGGAGCGACAGATTGAAGATAGAAGACAAGAAGAATAGGATAGATTCTTTTTAATCCTTTCATGTACTTTTATCTTTATTTTTCTTGCTCTTTATTTTCCTTAGAAAATTATGTTAAAGAGCCTCAAAGTACCCTAACAGTAGTCCTAGGAACACCGGCACAACCCTAGGATACTTAGGTTTTCTGTAGAACACTTAGAAAACCAATATAGGGTTAAAACAGACTTCCCAGACGTCTAATTCACAAATCAGACGTCTGATAAAGAATTTTAAGACGTCTGACTGTTGTTTCAGACGTCTGATAACTGTTAGGCTGGACATAGTTAGTTCTGTCTGATGAATTCAGACGTCCAGACCTTAGACCAGACGTCTTAGGAGACGTCTGATGACTTTGCCAGACGTCCAATAAGTGGACCGTTGGCTGGCTTAGAAAACACTCAAGATTATGACCGTTAGAGCCTTATCAGACGTCCATAGGACTTTACAGACGTCTGATAAATGACCGTTTTGCCTCGGCTGACCCAAAATCTCTCCTCAGAGATTTTCTAGCCGTTGCAACGTTTGGAAATCAATTCCCACCGTAAAAGTAGGTTTCCAGACGTCCAGACATAGTGCCAGACGTCCTGTATGTCGTCTGATGGACTTGCACAAAAACCCTGTTTAGATCTGATTCAAGTCAGGGAGAAACCCGCATAGAATCAGACGTCTGACATTTAAATCAGACGTCTTAAAGTGGCCTTCCAGACGTCTGATGCCAGAGTTAGACGTCTGATAACCCTGTCAAATGCAGTCATTGTCCTGATTTCGGCCTGATTCTCTTGGGCTTTGCACCCAACGGCTATGGAAGCTTTTCCAAGCCTTCCAAAACCTTCCTAAGGCCTCTATAAATAGAGGGGAACCTTTGTAACACAAAAACACAAGAAGAGAAACATAAGAGAGACATATACACACTAAGACACACACCTTGCAATACACTTTCAAACCTTTTGTGTCCAAAGAAAAGACTCTCTTGCTCTCCAAGCTCAAGCTCCATCATCTTGAGAGCATTCAACCGTTGCGCACCCGCTCTCCCGCCGTAGATAACGAGAGCGACGTAGCGCCATCGCGTGGCACACGCACCGCGTCATCGTCGACGCACTCCTTGCAAAGGGGAGTTTCCTTTTTCCTATAGAAGCTAGGTTTAATTTTGTTGGCTCTATAGGACTGTTGTTTTATTTTATCTTTGTATTTTGGTTGGGTATTCGCTTTGCGAATTCCCGTCTCCTTCGTGGGACAAAATCCTTCTCGTGGAGAGAAGGGGTTGAGGAACGCTACCCTCATACTTGTAGCGTGGTTGTACTGAGGTTGAATCACCCTCGTTCAAAGTGATTCGTTTAGTGGATTTTGATCAACTTGGTTGATCGGAAAATCCTAACTCGAGAGGGTTAGGTGGTGGTTTTCACCCGGTTTGGGTTTCCACCTAAAAATACCTGTGTACATTGTGCGATTGATTTTTGTGAGATTGCTTTATATTTTTATTTCCGCATATTTTTACGTCACCCCTCCTAGTAGGGAAACCTTCAATTGGTATCAGAGCTGGTCTTGCTATTTCGGCGTAACAACCCGGCAAGAGATCAAATGGAGGGAAGCAGTTCCGCGTGTAGGATTTCGGAGGGACAGTCCACAACCCGTCCGCCCTACTTTGACGGGAACAACTACAGCTACTGGAAGTTGCGGATGAAGACGTGGCTTCAAGCCACCGACTTCACAGTCTGGGCCAGGTGCGAGACCCCCTTCGACATCCCAGAGAAACCCACCAGAGGATACTCGCAGCAGCATATCCGGGAGCTCTCTCTCAACGCGAAAACTATGAATGCGTTGTATTGCGCGCTCAGCTCGGAAGAATTCAACAGAATCTCGCAGTGCGCCACCGCATACGAGATTTGGCACACACTCGAGGTAACTCATGAAGGTACCTCTAAGGTAAAAACCTCAAAAATTAATTTACTTTCTCAAGAATTTGAATCTTTTTCAATGAAATCTAACGAGTCTTTAAGTGAGATGAACACTAGGTTCACTCTCATTGTAAATAACTTGAAAGCTTTAGGAAAGACTTTCATAAAGGGGGAGCTTCAAGGGAAGCTTCTTCGTTCCCTTGGACCGGAGTGGGAACAGAAAGTCACCGCCATCGAGGAGGTGAACGAAATGGAGGAGCTCAACATGGAAGATCTCCTAGGCAATCTGATGGCCTACGAGACTAAGTTGAAGCAGAAGAAGAAGGATACACCGGAGCCTAAACCAAAGAAGACTCTCGCCTTCAGAGCCGCGTCGGATAGCGAGGTAAGTTCCGACGACGAAGACTTTAGAATTTTACTTAAAAATTTTTCCAAGTTTTGTAGGGAATTAAAGAAAAAGAAAAAGGAGAAGAAGGAAAGCCCGAGACGTTGCTACCACTGCAACGGGAAAGGGCATCTGCGACCAGAATGCCCTCTTCTCAAAAAGGAGAAAAAGAAGGCGTTCCAAGCCACTTGGGACGATTCTAGCTCGGAGGAAGAAGAAAAGACCATAGAAGAAGAAACCGCTTGCTTCGGCTTCATGGCCAGAGGAAGCGACAGCGAAAGCGAAAGCGACTCAGACAACGAGGTAAATCTCGATCTTCAAGAAGCTTTTAATGAACTTTTTGAGATTAGTAAATCACTTAGGGTAGAAAATAAAAGCATTAAAAAGAACCTTAGTTTTCTTAGAAATGAAAATGATAGGTTAGAAAAATAACTTAAGGACATAGAAGCTAGTCCTAAGGATGATAACCTATTATTAGATAATCATAACCTCATCAATGAAAATAATAAATTGATTGAGGAAAATGTTAGTCTAAAATTAGAAATTTCAGGTTTAAAGACTAAAATGAACATTATAGAAAAAGAACTAGGTCAGGCTGGACCTTAAGGACATAGAACTAAAATTGCATGTAATCAGGCTGGACCTTTTTGAAAACTAGGTCAAGGAAAACTCATCATGGGTCTAAATTTTGGTACAAACCTAATTTGGACCTAAGGAAGCCAATGGTGAAGTTGGATTTTGGGTTTGACCACATTTGAGTGGGAAATTTATGCAAAAGCCTAAATTATGGTAAATATCTATCTGAGACCCCATTCTAGGTCAAGATGGGTTCTAATGGCCAAATTGATGATACTAAATCCTAAAGAATATTTTTCTGTGATTTTTAGAGGGTTAAGTGAATTTTATCCTGACCAGAACCTTGGTTAATCAACTGTTTCTATTTTAGGATTTTAGGAAGTCATTTAATTCACAGAACACACACAAACCCTTTTTCTGTCAAATCCAACCACTTGTTATCTTATTAAGACCACTTGACCTTTATTTAGCCCTTGAGAAAACCTGTGGTTGTACTGCATTGGTAAAATTATAGTTTTACCTCTTGTTTCTTGTGTTTCTCTTAGAAAGGTTATGCAGTGAATTATGACCTTTAGTTGGTTATGTAGGAGCATTTATTTTCTTCATTGGGTCAATATGAGCTAGTTAGGGCTCATGATGGTGTTCCCATCATACCCCCATGCCAAGATTTTGCTAGTCCCTTAGCAAAATTTTATGGGTTTAACTTTGATTCTAGACCATGAAATCCTTTGATGCTCAAAATTTGTGATGTATGCTTTCTTCTGTAAATTATGTTAGAATGCCGATAGTAGGCCTAGAGGTACTCAAGTACCAACCAAGATCCGGACCTGACCAGCTCTAGCCTTAGTCTGCCTTAAAGGTTTTTAAGGCCCATAAGAACTATCCTAAGGTTCGTTGAACTCCGCGGTTAAAGCACCCGTGCTTGTAACATGTTTTAGCCTCGGTTCAGTTTGCAGTGCATTTTTGTAAGAGAGAGACAAAGGAATTTTCGTTATTTTTGGAGAGTTTTCACTCTCTTTTCTTTTTATTTCTAGCTTCGGATTGGCTTCACAACACGATCAGTATCGGATTCGTAGTCCCCATCATCAATCCTCGAAGGGTCCCTGGCAATCGATGCTTCGAGATAGCACCGCCTATGGCAACCCCCAGAACCCTTACTTTTGAGATTTCGAGATAATTTTGCCCGTGTTGTTCTGTAGCTAAATCCAGAACCTGGCAATCGACATTTCGGGATAATGCTGCACATGGCATCTAAACCAGCACATGGTGCTTACATGCCCCCAGTAGGATATGTAGATATCCTAGGAGACAAGCATCGAGGAGATGATATGTTATTATGCATCTTCGAGGGGAATTTCCCACCTCTTCATGCCAGGAACTCGTCCAAATCAACTTGTGTTGATCAACAACTCCTAACCTAGGCAAATTTTTCAGGACAATTTAAATGCATTAGCGTGATTTTGTTACCTATGCGCACTGAACCAGACTGTATGTGGATTGGGGTGATTAGGTTACAGAGTCCCACAAACCAGAGGTCAGTTAACGAGGCGGAATGCTCACTAAGCCTTAGACTTAATACTTAAGCTTCGCATTTTCCCTGACCTCTTGGGAGTATCTAGATCTTAGCGGGTACTTCAATTTTTAAGCCTATGATCACAGCCCAAGAGGCCTAAAATTAGCATTCCTGCTAATCTCTTCTGTGTTTCATTGGCACTTTTTGCCTTTCATTTTCTTTTTCTTGATATGGCTTAAAACTCAGTTAATTCCTTAATTTCTTACTAATGACTATCTCTTTTTCTTTTCTTTTCAACTTGTGCTCCTTTCTCGCATTTTTAACTTCTCTTTTTCTCCTCAAAATTGATATGCCCTCAAAATTTTCTCTCCTCTCATTTATTTTATTCTTTTTTCAAGAATTTCTTCATTCTTTTTGGTATTTTTAGGATATGTGATTTTTTTTTTTGATGAAACCTTTTCTTGTGAGATGATTTTGACAGTGTTTTGCACTTTCATACCCCCCAATGCTTATGATTTGCAATGTCCTCATTATAAATTAGGTGGGTTTGGGTTCAGCATAGATCATTCATTAGAATAGGTTTTGGATGGGTAATAGGTCGAGATGACTGTTGCGGACAATTTCAAGCTCAGGTATAGGTACCAGAGGTGGAGTCGGTTGTTCTAATGGGTGAACCCTAAAGTGCAATACAAGTTCAACAAAGGAATATGTCTAGAAAGGTTTCGGGTTTTTAAAAATGATGGGTTGCCTCCTATTAAGCGCTGAGTTTAACGCCATCAGTCGGGCGCAATGAGCTCAAGGAGAATGGAGGGTAAAGGATGTCTCAACCAAATTTGTATCAGTAAGTTCAATGAACAATTTGAGTCTCTGACCGTTTACGATGAAAGGTTCTGAATCATGGCTGAGTTGACTGATTTTGACAGCTTCATTTCCAAAGATTCGTCGGACAAGATAAGGTTCGATCCACTTTGATCTGAGTTTTCCTAGGAATAGTTTGAGCTTGGAATCAAAGAGTAGGACTTTCTGACCAGGGCAAAAGATCTTTCTGGATATGTGCTTGTCGTGAAAGGCTTTAACCCACTCTTTGTAAATTCGCAAGTTCTCATATGCTTCGTGGTGTAATTCATTGATCTTGCTCATTTGAAGCCTTCAGTGGGTTCCTGCCTTATAAAGATCGAGATTGCAGTTCCGTACTACCCAGTAGGCTTTGTGCTCCAATTCGACGGGGAGGTGACATGCCTTCCCATACACCAATCTAAAGGGAGACAAACCCAATTGGGTTTTGTGGGTGGTCCTATAAGCCCACAAAGCTTGCGGAAGTCGGGATGACCAGTCTTTCCTGTCAAGTCAAACAATAACTTGGAGGATTTTCTTGATCTCCCGATTTGATAGCTCAGCTAGACCACTGGTTTGGGGGTGATAAGGAGTACAGATTAGGCGTGACACCCTGTATTTGGTCATCAGTGGCCTAAACTGAGCATTATTGAAATGGGTCCCTCCATCAGAGATTATAGCACACGGAATCCCAAACCGAGAAAAGATGTTCTGATGAATGAATTTGATAACCACTTTATGATCATTAGTTCAGGTCGGAATGGCTTTGATCTACTTGGACACAGTCAACAACGAGTAGAATGTATTCGAAGTCGTCCGAAACAGGAAAGGGTCCCATAAAATCAATCCCTTGGACATCGAAGATTTTGCATATGAGAATCGACTGTAAGGTCATCATATCACAGTGTCTCAGTTGCCTAAGGTCTGTCAACGAGTGCATGCCTTACAGTAATTGTATGCGTCTTTGAAAATCGTGGGCTAATAGAAGCCGCACTGGAGGACTTTAGCTGCGATTTTATGACCAGAGAAGTGTCCATCGCATGCCTGGTCATGGTAGAAGGACAAGATGGCCTGAATTTTCGCTTCCGAGACACATCGCCATACTATTTGATCAGCATCGATTAAGAAAAGATACGGGTCTTCCCAGAAGTAGTACTTGGCATGAGAAAGCAATTTATCTTTCTTGGCCTTTGGCCAATCAAATAGAATCAGATGTGATGCCAGGTAGTTTACTAGATTAGCAAACCATGGAAGCCCTGTATTGATAGTAAGGAGGTGCTCATCAGGAAAATGTTTCGTAATGGCTCTGAAAGGGTCGATAATATTAGAAGGAAGGCGGACAAGTGATCAGCTACCACGTTCTGTTTTACTGCCTTGTCATGAATCTCGAGGTAAAATTTTTGCAACAGCAAGATCTAGCGGATTAATTAAGGTTTGACATCCTTCTTCATAAGGAGATTCCTCGCAGCTGTGTGATTAAAGTAAATGATAACACGAGAACCTAGAAGATACGATCTCAACTTTTCCAGGGTAAATACTATGGCTAGCAACTCTTTCTCAGTAACTGTGTTGTTATGCTGAGCCTCGCCAAGTGTCTTGCTAACGTAGTAGATGACCACGGGTTTCCCATCAATTTTCTGCCCAAGTACAGCTCCTACAGTGAAATTAAATGCATCGCACATGATCTCAAAGGGTTGAGACCAATCAAGGGACTATAGGATCGAAGCTTTTGTAACTCGATCACATAGGATCTCAAATGCTTGAGTGCATTCCTTGGAGATTTCGAAAGGAACATCCTTAGACAGCAGATTAGTCAAGGGGCATGTGATTTTCGAGAAATCAAGAATAAATCGACGGTAAAAATTAACATGCCCCAGGAAAGATCGGATGTCCTTGACCGAGCTAGGCATAGGGAGTTTGGAAATCAGATTCACCTTGGCTCGATCAACCTAGATGCCTTTTTCTGAGATGAGATGTCCCAGAATAATTCCTTCTGGCACCATGAAGTGGCCCTTTTCCCAAGAAAGAACTAGATTTTTGTCAATCCACCGCCTGAGGATCTGGACCAAGTGTAAGAGGCAATCGTCAAATGATTCGCCAAACATTGAGAAGTCATCCATGAAGACTTCCAGATAATCAACTACCATATATGGGAATATAGCAAGCACACATCGCTGAAAAGTAGCGGGTGCATTGCAGAGATCGAAAGGCATCCTTTGGAATGCGTATGTCCCAAAGGGGCAAGTGAAAGTAGTCTTCTCTTAGTCCTTAGGATGGATTACCACCTGGTTATAACCGGAGTACCTATCCAAAAAGCAGAAGAATCTATTTCCCACTAGTTTTTTGAGGATCTGATCAATAAATGGTAGTGGGAAATGATCCTTCTTCATGGAGGTATTGAGTCTTCTGTAATCAAGCAGACTCTCCACGAATTTGCCACACGGGTCGGTATGATTTCTTCGATCTCAGTGGTGATCACGGTGAGTCTTGCCTTCTTAGGCACAACCTGGATTTGACTCACCCACCGACTGTCGGAGATCGGGTAGATGATCCCAACATCTAACCACTTGATGATCTCCCTTTTCATGATTTCCTGTAGACTAGGATTCAGACGTCTCTGCATTTCACGGGAAGGTCGTGTGCCCTCTTCAGTATAAATGTGGTGTGTGCAGTAAGAGAGGCTGATGCCAGTCAAATCATCGAGAGTCCATCCAATGGCTCTTCGATGTTGCTGGAGAACAGTAATCTGACAGGATTCCTGATCAGGTGTGAGTTTGGAACTGATAATAACAGGAAACATCTGATTGAAACCCAATAAGGTGTACTTTAGATGTTTGGGAAGAGGCTTAAGTTCTAAAATAGGGTTATCAATGGCAGCGGGTTGTTCAGGGTGTGTGCCAGGAGGAAGGGAAGGAGTTATGGGTGTGTCTAGGTTAAGTTCGGACTCTTCTGATTGTGGGTTTTCATCCTCTTATGGTTGATTAGAAGTAGTCAGGTTTTCCTTAATATACGGATCGTCAACCACAACCTTGATATCACATATCTATTCTATAACTTTGCAATTAATCCCTTGTTGGGCCTTAAAGATGTCAATCTTTAAAGTTTGGATCCCAAAATTTAGTTCAATTTGGCCCTCCTCAATTAATGTTGGCCCTAGTAGTGGCCAGAAAGGGTCTCCCTAGTATGATTGGTGTGTTTTTTAGATTTTCTGAAGCATCCATATCTAAGACTACGAAGTCTACTGGGAAATAGAAATCCCAAACCTTAACAATGACATCCACAAGAACTCCTTTAGGTGACTTAATAGATCGATCTGCCAACTGTAATGTCACCGCTGTCAATTTGAACTCAGATTCCTCAAGATGGTCAAGTAGGGATGCAAGTATTAGGTTTATGGAGGCTCTGAAAGGATTATGGTGTAGACCGGATAGGTTATGTTAATATGGTGATTTTATCATTGAAATGCGTATAGTGGTCAACCTAAATTGAGCCTAACCAACTCTTTACAAAATATTTTTTTACCTGGCCTATTTGATTTTATCTTAGTCACTTTTCGGCTCAAGGTCAAACTCAGGGAAGTGGGATTAGAAGAAGTTTCTACGTCTTTCCTATAACGAATCTCTTCCGTTCATTTATTGTGTTTTTGGTGTTTTTCTATTTAAGATTTTTTTTCTGATAATTTTTGTCCTTGAGGTACACCCTCAAAATCAGGTTCTTAGCTTTTAGCCAAATTAGGGTTCCAAAACTAGTCTTGCTATTCGCAAGACTGAATACCTGCAAGTCAAGGATTATCTTTTCCCTTTTGTATATTTTTTTTTATCTTTTTACTGGCATGAAACAGAAATAGAAATAAAGTAAATATAGTATATATATATGTATATATTATATTTGTATAAAGGGGTGGGGGTGGAGGTGGAGATGGCGTGTAGCACGCTGTCGAGTCGGTCGTCATCTAGAAAGATGCAACCAACAGGACAAAGTGCCGCATGGAGTGTGAGGCGGATTGGTGGAAGATGAATGCGAACATGCTTTCTGTATATGTGTATCGGGGAATATCAGCAACTGGTGCAGATATTCCCACGATACAACGTACGGTAAGTGATATGAAAATATATATATATGTATGTATATATGTAAATATATCTATATGTATATATATATGGTTATAAGTATATAGGTATATATGTAGTTATATATATATATGTATGTATACGTATATAGATATGTAAATATATGTATAGATAGATAGACGTATAGATATATATATGTGTGTGTATATGTATGTTTATATAACTTTATAGATGTATATATATGTATTTATATATATATAGTAATATATGTATATAAATATATGTAGATAGATATGTATATATATATATGTATGCATATTTGTGTATATTTATATATATATATATATATATGTATGTATGTATATATGTAGACTAATACATGGTTATATAAGTACTACTATATGTATAGATATAAGTATATATATATATACGTATATAAGTATATATATATATATGTACGTATATATATATATGTATATAGTAGAGTATAGGTGTGTGTACGAGAGTGCGAGTGTGTGTGTGTATGTGTGTGCAGAGAGTGTGAGAGAGTGCTGTGAGAGAAAGAGAGAGAGAGATCGCTTCTACTGGAGTGAAGGAGGCTGGAGTTAAGTTGGTCTGGTCCTCCAAACGTCGTCTGAAGGCAAGCACGCAGGAGTGTGCACGTGCACGCGCAGGTGCGCGTTGGGAGGGAGTGAGTGTGGGAGGAGGACCGCAATGCACTGCACTGCGTGAAGAGGCGAAGGGAGCGGTCGAAGGCAGGCACTGGGAGCGGGTGAACACGTGGGCGGGTGCGGGCGCTGGTAGACGCGGGCACAGAAGCTGAAGCGGGCGAGCGCATGTAGACGCACGGGCGGGCGTGAGGCTGGACGAGAGCGCAGGCTTGGGGCGGTTGCAGCACGCCGGGTGACGCACTGTAGCCACAGTGTTCCGCTAAAACACATGAACAGTGGCTATAGAGCCCGGTCGAGTCACGCGACCGGGCTTGTCTGGTTCTGTTAGTGTGGAGCCACTGCGTGAGCTGGCACGAGTGTGGAAGGCCTGCACCGGCTAGTGGCTTGCGGGCGAAGGAGTGGGGTATGCGAAGGAGCGGAAGGTGAGGGTAGCCTGCAGGCGCACGCGGTGGCCTGCGTGCGGCCGCGCGGTGGCCTGCGCTGCTGCTACCGCCTTGCTGCTGTTCTTGTGGACGAGCGGTGGTCGATTGAGCTTCGAAGCTTGAAGCTCCAGTGGCAATGGCAGGGTTGGCTAGAACGGCGAAACAGAGAGGAGAAGACCACCACGCCCACCGGCTCTTGATGAGTTGGGCGGTGGTGGCACTCACAGTGGCAGTTGTGCACCACTGTGAGGTGCTCCTGCCTGCAGAGTGGCTCCTCAGAGGAGGAGAGGCTGCGTATGGAGGGAGAGGGGAGGAGACGGCCTGGAAGGGAAGAGCTGCTGTGTGGGTTTTTTTTCGTGGACCAGGCTCTCCTTTGCAAGAAGAAGCCGTGCCTCTTTTATAGAGGAAGAAGGCATGCACAGCCATGCCCAGGCTGTGCATGCGTCTGTGCATGGCTTGGTAGGGCATGCGGCTGCAGGGCAAGCTTGCTGTAGGACAAGCTTGCTGCAGAGCATGGTGCGAGGAAGAAGAGGCCATGTCTTGCAGCCGTGGGAAGAATTCAAAGTCAAATAAAAATAAGAAATAAAGATGGTGAATTTTGCAAAGCAGCACTTGAGGAAAAATGTAAATTTCAAGGCCATTTTATTCACTCTCCTCCCCTCTCAATTATATGCATTCATGCGTGTATTTTTACAAATGAGACTATGGATACCTAATATGCATTGGTAATGCTAGGAAATAGCACAAGACGACACAATTGTTGGTGTATTTTTGCTGTGCAATCAGGCTCCTAGATGCAATAAAGCTCTATCAAATTGGATATCACCAATTGTACAGGAAATCAGGGGAGTACCTGGGTCATTTGTCCTAGGTGGGAGTTTGCTCAAGATGACAGAGCTGGCTTACTCTAACAATACGGTTGGCCTCCCACTTTTGGTTCGCGACTTATGCTTACGTGTACACACGTCTTTCAGGAATCATGTGTAAGTTGGTATGTGGTGAATCACATCATCAAGGGAATGTTTATATGGACCTGTTCGAAGAGCTTGACCAAGTCCTCCTCAGGTGCCACGGGTTTGGTTGTCCTCTTTCCCTTGGTCAACGCCTTAGGAAAAGGAACCTTAGATGGTTCCTCTAGAATAGGTCCAGGTTCTTGATCTAGGACAAGGGTATCCTGGATGACTATCCTAGGGTTTGGGTTACTACCAGGCTGAAGGTGGCTTGGGTAAGGTGGGTCTTGTGTTGCTTTGCCACTGTTGGTTGTTACTGAATTTAGTCCTTCCTGGTTCTGGTTTTATGTTAGTAAAATAGGTGGCTGCTGTTGAAATCCCGAGTATGATGTTGAAGCTTCCATCCCATCGGGTGATGGAGCAGAAGGGGCCTGATAAATCATGTGTGCTTAGCCTGGATTTGGGTTCATAACGCGGCTCTGGTTCAGCATGTTATTCGAATTCGACAAAGGTTGAGAAGGGAGTGTGCTAGGCTGGCAAGAATTTGCCATTTGGGTGAGTTGATTGCGAACCTCTGTGATCTCATCTTTATGCTATTTTTGCATAGCCGCATTTGTCTTTTGAATGTCAGCCAGAGTCTGAAGGATAAGAGTCATTTGATCTGTCTGAGTTGGCCTAGGTGGGGTTGAGCTGAGGTTGAGGTGGCTGATATGGATGAGGAGCTTGTGGATGGGGTTGATATGTTGGTCTCTAATTCTGATTGTTTCCCGCCCACACGAAATTGGGATGATTTCACCATCTAAGGTAATAAGTATTAGAGAATGGGTCATTCTAGATGGCATTAAGGTCCTCACAGGTCTGAGGAACCTTAGAAAAGTCAAAATACAAGGGTTTAGAGTTCCCTCAACAAGAGTAGGCAAGGTCGGAGTTTCCTCCAGCCCTAGAGTCAGATAGGGGTGGATATGGGTCCATCCCCTAAGATGATCGATGCTAGATGTTATGCACAGCTTCCCTCTTAGAGGGTGACTGTGCGAACGGGTTTTACGTAGAGGTGGCTCACTGTAGATGTCAAGTTAGCTCATCCACCTTCTTCTCAATGATAGAGACCTTGTCCAAACAACTGGCCATCAACTCCAAATCAACAGATGAGGATAGGCCCTGCATCTCATGTGCTCCCCTTGGATTTGTTGATGCGCGAGCATTCGTTCGGTCGAATAAGCCCATGGAGTCATTATTGATGGAGTTCTCACACATATTCTCGAGAATCTCCCACATAGTGTCTTCGTGTTGACCCATGATATTTCCTCCGAAAGTTGCATTGATGAATAAACAGATATCTTCATGGAGTCCCTGGTAAAAATATTGGACTTGTGCCCATTTAGGAACTCCGTAATGGAGGCACTTTCGCATGAGATCCAGGAAATGATCCCATGCTTCGTGAAGTGGTTCTCCAGGCTACTATGTGAAGTGCGTGATATGGTGTCATAAAGCATTCGTTCGACCAACTGGGAAGAACTTTTCCAGAAACTCGGATTGTAGTTCAACCCATGTGTTGATTGGACATGTTTGAGTCTGATACCAGTAAGCTGCTTTGTACATGAGAGAGAAGGAGAACATTTTCATGAGAAGAATGTCCCGATTTTGGACATCTAACCCGAAGGTCTGGGCCAGATGCTTGAGCTGTTTAATGTGCTAAAAAGGATCCTCGGAATTGATCCCATGAAACTTTGGAATAGCATGAATCATGTTGGGCTTGAGTTCAGAATCAGGACCTCCAGCCGGGATTTGGACTCGAGGTTCGATTGCCACCGTAATGGGATTGTAATGATCTTGCATTAGAGGATGCTGTAGTGGATTCACAAAGGCTTGGAATAAATCATTAAGGTGCTAAAGTTGGTTCTCAAGTTTATTCTCTTCTTCTGCAGGTTGTGCCATGATGATGGATGAAGGAGAATTAAGTTCAGATGAATTAGAGGAGATGTCTATGTGATGGGTTTACTATACAAACATGGAAGTCGAGCCCTGGCCTCGATGGGAGTGAATAACTAGAGGAGGCCTCAAGGATGGTCTTGAGAACCTCTTACCAAACATGCACTGATGGTTTGGATGAGGATAGAATGTGATGGAGCCAATCAAGACATCCAAAAATTTTGGATGACTATAAAGGTTCGGGGTGGATGATACCCCTTAGTTAGAAAGTCATCCACTTGAGAAATACCAGGGAAGCTATGGAGGGAGAGTCCCACAAAGACCCCTACACGGTAGGGTGCCCCCACAGGTTACATGGTTTCCCCCACCCAACCTCTCTTGTCACTGATGTTCCAGGTAGACTAGAATGGGGACTTGACCTTTTAAGTCTGCCAGTTTCAATTAAGAGCAAGGGTGCTTAAGATTTCACTTGAACTTTAGATGTATTTAGTGCAAAAGTGACCCAATTTCAAGATTAGTTGACCTAATAAGGTGGGTCAATTTCACCTATTTGTCCTTTAAGAAGTTTTAGGTCTCTCTTTTAGGATTCAAGTATGATTAAGAGCCTGATTCTTAGGGTTTGCTTGAATAGATCACTTCAACCAAGGCTTAGGCACACATCATTTCGGAAAGTTGATTGTTGCTTATGAAAGTGTGTCTCTGGAAACCCTAACTTGGAATCCTAAATTGGCTCTAATTTTGATCCAATTTAGTTTGCCAAATGTGGTATCTAAGGCTCAAACAAGAAAGTAATAGCCCTAGTTACCTTAAGTGGGTGCAAAAATCAGATTTTGTTGTTGAAATCAAATCAGGCAACTTGATGAATTAGCTAAGAATGGAAATAAGTAGCCCTAATTGATTTTTCTATTTCTAACCTTTTTGGAATAAGGGGCTTAAGAGAGAGAGTAACCAGAATTTTCCTACCCCTGGTGTGTTTGTTGTGCAGCTGTACTTTCATTGAATCTTCTCTGTGAAACAACCACAACAAAAGAGATATGGCAAGTTAGCATCTTTGTCAGAAATTATAATAAAAAATTCTAAATTGTCCGTTCCTCTCAGCAACGATGCCAAAATGTTAACGAAAAGCAAGATCAAAGTTTTAAATAATTGTGTTGCAGTATAGTCGAAATCGCTTTGTAAACATATACAATTTTATTACTCGAAAAGATTTCCAAAGTCGAACACAGGGAGCAAATTGGTATTTAGAAATCAAGATCGCAATTTAGAATTAAAAGAGTATGCAATAATATCAGTATTAGAGTGCAAAAATATGGGAGTGAAATGGTGATTTAGATCACCAAATACTCCTACAATATCACCAAGGAACTCAATATATGAATGTGCAATGAGAACTAGAATCTGTTGTCTGATGAAGGGATCAGACGACTTAAAGTGTTTGATCCTTCTTCTCTTCTTATGCCTTTGCTGTCTCTGTGTCTTCCTTTCTTCTTCTTCTTCTTCTTCCTTCTGCCTTGGCTTCCTTCTATCTTCTCTGTTCTTCTTACTTTGCCTTGGCTTCCTTCTGCTTTGGCTTTAGCCTTCTGCCTTCAACCCTGGCTTCCTCTTCTTCTTTTTCATGTTCATTTCTTTTCTTTCTCTTCTTCTCTTCTTCTGCCTGACCTCCTTTTCTTCCTCTGAATTGGCTAAGTGTTGGAGCCAATCCTCTCAGAGCAAAATCCCCCCCAACCCCACGTGGCTCTCCTTTCTCCTTCTCTCTTTCTATTTCAGTCTCGCCCTCCTAGAGCCTTAGCCGATCAGGTAATCGGACCTAATGCATACTCTGGTCTAGGCTCACCAAAGTGTGTGGTGAGCAAGGAGTGAAGTCAGGCGGGTAGTCGGGTCGGCTAGGTCTGCGAGGGGAAGTGTTGCAGATGAGTCCAATGGAGGAGGAGGAGGACCTCACCCTAAGTGTTGGAGGCGAACAACCTTCTACACTTTTTCTCTTTATGCACACGAAAGCGCCTCTTCACTTCTGAGATGGGACTAAATGTCCCACCTTCCTTTCGTGCACCACAACAGCAGGGTCTTCACCAAATTTGTGAGGCTGCAGAGGCAAACAACTTCAACTGAGGGCCTGGAGCCATGCGTGAGGTGATTCTGCGCATCTTGGGACTGAAGCCTGAGCATAGCAAGACCTAGGCATAGCTTCACACTTTCTTCAAGCTCGGTAGTAATGGTAGAGAAGTCTTGATACCTAAAATCAAGAGAATGGACTTTCGGCCACGTCAAATTGTTCAGGGAGCATCGTCGGAGCATGGCAGATGTGATGGGAGTGGTTGCATGGAGCGAGGGTGGTTGTGATGGAGTGCTTAGGGTGTACTGTGTGCGTGTGAGTTGGTGTGTTCAGGGAGGTGTTTGGGTGAGTGGCGCAGTGAGTGAAGTGAGGGGAAGTGATTAGTGAAGTGAGGCAGAGCTCATGGGCTTGTCAACGAGGGTTTTGTTGGCCTGTGGAGGTGGGATGGCCTCACCGGAGTTGATGGTCGGAGATGGAAGGGATAGAGGTGAGACGGGCGTTAGTGGCTGATTTTGGGAAATAAAGAGAGGGGAAGTAAAGAGAGGAGACAGGGAACATAGCTAGGGCGTTAAGGGACGAAGGGGGTGAGCGAAGGCATTGGGTCTGGTGTGGCCGACGTCGTTGGTGAAGGCAACCTCGGTGAGGTGGGATCGGCGAGGATGAAGAGAGAGTAGCGCCTACTGGCACGACGAGGCACGAACAAAGTCAAGGAGGATGGATCCATCATAGGTATGGCGGTCAGACAACGAGGAAGAGAAAGGAAGGTTGTCGAACATCGAGGAGCCTACGGGCGTGAGGGGAAGAGAGGAATTTGAAGGTATTCGCGGCCGAAATCGAGTGTGGATGAATCGGGGAGATCTCGGCTTCTTTAAATAAGTCTCTGAAGGGTAGTTAGGGATTGGGAAGCAAGCTTCCCAAGCTTAGAAGGTCGTCGGAGATGGAAGTTTTTGAGATGCCCACATCTCTCATGCGTTCGCATGAGAGATTGGAAGGGAATCAGATCTCAAAGATGGGTTCGTACTAACTAGGATTTCTCAGAGGATCTTCCTTCCAATTTTGGAAGAGACCCTCCAAGCAATCAAGGAAAACTTCAAGTTAAAGGTCATCGGAGTGAGTTTCCTCCACGATAATGGAGGAGGGATCTACTTGTGAAGACAACGAGAAAGCTAGGGGACTATTAGTAGGGGTTTTTGAAAGTTACGGGGTAGAAATGGAATCAGGCTACACCTTTTTGCAAACTAGGTCAAGAAAAACTCATCTTGAGTCCAAATTTCGGTACAAAACTAATTTGCACCTAAGGAATCCAATGGTGAAGTTGGATTTTTAGTTTGACCATGTTTGATTAAGAAATTTATGCAAAAATCCAAATTTGGGTAAATATCTATCTGAGACCCCATTCTAGGTCAAGATGGGTTCTAATGGCCAAATTGAAGGTACTAAACCCTAGAGAATATTTTTGTATGATTTTTAGAGGGTTTAAGTGAATTTTATCCTGACCAATACCTTGGTTAATCAAGAGGGTCTATTTTTAGGATTTCAAGAAGTCATTTAATTCACAGAACATACACAAACACTCTTCTGTCAAATCCAACCCACTTGTTATCTTATTAAGACCATTTAAGCTTTGCTTAGCCCTTAAGAAAACCTGTGGTTGTGCTACATTGGTAAAATTATAATTTTATCCCTTGTTTCTTGTGTTTCTCTCAGAAAGGTTATATAGTAAATTATGACCTTCAGTTCGTTATGTAGGAGCATTTATTCTCTTCATTAGGTCAAAATGATCTAGTTAAGGCTCATGATGGTGTTCGCATCATAAGTCACTACAAATCCATTCTAAGAGAAAGATAAGAAAGTAGGGTTAAAACTATAATTTTACCATCATATCTTGAATGTGGAACAATCACTGGTTTTCTTAGGCGTAATTAAGGGCCAAATGGCCTTAAATTTCCAACAACTGGGTTGGAACAAACAGAAAAGGGTTTTCCCATGTTTTGAGAATTAAATGACTTCTGAAACCCTAAAAGCAGACTTGCCTAATTAACTGAGGTTCCGGTTAGGATAAAATTCACCTTCTTACAGCATGCCACCACCACTATTGCATTCGTCGACAACCAGCGATCCTCCTGAGCTCTTTTGACGTGGTCGCAAGGCCGTATTTATGTTTTTCAGGTCTCGCCATCCACTGCCATTGCTGCTTCCATCGCTGACAACATTCAAGTTCCTCTGATCGTGTTCTTCGTCAATTCAACGACTAGGCTGCGAGGCTTACTTCCAGGTTGCATTCCAGGTTACCAATAGAAGGATACCGCAGTTCGTTCATCTACAATCAGACGGAGAGGCATTAGTGTTGCTGCTCAAAGGAAGGGTGAGACTTTAGTCCCACCTTGGAAGTGGACAACCAGACGAAGCCGAATAATTTGTTTTTGTCCTATAGCCTTATCGCCTCAAGTAAACACAAGGGGTGAGGTCCCCACATGCACCATCATGCACCTCGCTCGCGACACCTTACACATGGGTCTGGCCGACTCAATAACCTACCTAACCTAAGCACTCCTCGCTCACCACACACGCCGGTGAGCCTGGTCCTCGGTACACTCGATCCGAATGCTCGACTACCTTGAGTGTGGTCCTGGGAGGGTGGAACATAAGGGGAGGAGCGAAAGAAAGTGAGTGTAGGGCAGGTAGGGTTTTGCTCTATGCAACACTTAGCTAAATCTGAGTGCCTCCCTTGTGCGTAAGAAGAAGGTTATTAAAAGAGAAGGCACAGAAGGAGAAGAACCTGAGAAGAGCAGAAGGAAGAAAGCTATTGCGTAAAGAAGAGAAAGAAGGAAGAGAAAAGCAAAAAGAAGGAAAGAAGAGAAGAACAAAAACAGTGCTAGGGAAGCACTGTAGCATCTGATGGTTAAGTTGTCTGATTAAATGACTCGACGATTGATTTGAGGCTTGATACTTTAGAATTACTATTGAGATATGTAAATTGATTGAATGCTTGATATATTTGCTTAGAGAGTAATTGCTGACTCAAATCACCATTGTTTTAGCTTCTCTACTTTTTTATTGCCTCAAAGATACATGAGAATTCATTGAATATCTAATGTGGCAGATTAGTATTTATTGAATATCATTATTTGGTTTAAGTTCTTATGCTCAGTTTCATCTTATTTGAGAATAGTGTGTGAATTCCTATTTGCTCCCTATGTTCGACCTTGGACTTTTATTCAAGTTATAAATATTATTTGCTTTCAAGCGATTTTGACCTATATTACAACGTAGCATTTATAAACCTCGATCTCGCTCTGCAATCATTTTGGTACCTTTACTGGGGATCAACACGCAATTCACCGCTATTCTCTGCATTATTTGATTATATTTGAGCACTAACTTGCCCTATTTGCTTTATTGTGCTTTTGCAAGGTACTTCACGAGGGGATCTTCTGTGCAAAACAGGCACACCAAGGCAAGTAACATTTCTATTCTTCCCTAATCAACCTCCTAATCTTAGGAAGACAAAAAAAAAGGAAACAATCAATTAGGAATCACCTGCCATATTTTTCATAGTGATCATCATTTAAAAAACAAGTTTCCTGATTTGTGGAAATTCTTTTCAAATCTAAGTGAAGTTTGAAGTGATTCTGTTTAGAATTCCCTACCCCAAATTTCCTGTGCCTATTAGGGACTATGCTTAATTTCTAATCACTTTGGGTTAACACATTTCTTGCTTGAAGCCCAAGGTGAACATTTTTAAAGACCAATTGGACTTGGAAATAGAGCCAATTAGGGTTTCAATTTCTATGGTTTTGGAGTGCTAGTGTACACTTGCCTGCATAAAAGAAAAACAAACCCACCCGTACTTTTGTGCTACCCAAGCCCTTGGTTGATAAGATCTAATCAACAAAATCCCCAAAAAAATCAAGCTCTAAATTCACTTGAACCCTAAAAGCCTTGGACCTAATAACCTGGGAGTCAAATCAAGGTGATTTCTAGGTCTTGACCTAGATCTCATTATACCATCTTTAGGGTAGGTTAGGTGAAGTTAGTCCACATTGTAGTCCAACCAACCTCCAACTTAGGTCACAGGTCAAATTAAACTTTTAATCAAGCGAAACTCAAGGCACAATTAGGACATAAGATTGGTAGACTTAAGGTCTTAAGTTCGTACATTCTGATCTACCTGGACCCTCAGTGACAAGGAAAGTCGGGTGGGGGAAACCCTGTAACCTGTGGGGATGCTCTAACATGTAAGGGTCTTTGCGGGCCTCTCCCTTCCTAGCTACCTAGGTACTTCTTGGGTGTACGGATTTCTGATTTACAGGCATCATCCACCTTGAAATTACCTTAGTCATCCAAAAATCTTTGGGTGCCTTGATTGGATCAATATCACATCCAGTCCCTCATCTCTTCTATTTAAAGCACCTACACATATCATCTTAGGGAATCTCTTTAAGATCTGATCAACTTCAATCTAACTAGAGTTTTGACTCTACATCTTAATTTTAGCACCTGATTTGAAAATGCAACCTGGCAATTTAGAAAAACCATTTCAAAAACATAAATCTTGAATATCCATGAAAGATAGAGTGATTGAGGATGCCATTAGATTTTATAAGATTGATAACAAAACCTCGAAACCAATTGACGACATTCAGGTTAATGTGCTGATAACAACCTTCATCAAAAATTGTGCCCATGTATTTATAGCACAAGTAACAAATGGATCAACACGAGATGTTCTCATGAAAGGATACATTGAGTTAGAGAAATTACATAACTTTGAATTTCTCAAATGCATGACAAATCTTGTACTTTGAGAAAGACTCCAAGATGATCTTGAAAAATGGGAAGAGATGATAAAATTGTTAAAATATATTATCGATAAAAAATACCCATACATTCCCCAAGCATTTAGTGAAACACCTTGGAACAATACTAAGGATCAATCTAATTTTCTAAATCCTGGGTTCGAGAATCAAGGTTGTTGTGGACCCCCAAACCAAATGGAATATGATCCAGGTTATATATAGATTGATAGACCTAATCTTGGGATGGGTTGGGAGAATCCGATTGTAGGTTGTCACGATTTTGAACGAGCCCTAGAAGATCTAAAGACTAGCTCACCAGGCTTAGAATTCCTAGACACCTGCAATAAAGAGATTAAATCAGAACCTCTGGAGAGTGAAAA
The DNA here is from genome assembly GCA_037157565.1 of Thalassia testudinum. NCBI lineage: Eukaryota > Viridiplantae > Streptophyta > Magnoliopsida > Alismatales > Hydrocharitaceae > Thalassia > Thalassia testudinum. The sequence continues at coordinate 3,252,781 of JAZHRO010000028.1, forward strand.
TTCCATCCCTTATTCCGATAAGGTGACTCTCGAGAGCAATTCTGACATCCCTGTAGAACCTAACTTAGATTCTAGTGATACAACCCACACCCTTAACCTAGAATCTAGATCTGAGCCTTCTTGGGATGATTACAAGGCCCGTATGATGAAAATCAGATTTTGAATTTGGATTATGATTTTGGGCCTTTATTTGATGAATACACCTCTACAACACCCTCGAAAACACAGATTGATTTTTCGAAAGTCATGCCAACCTACAATACAGAAACTGAGTTGGAAGAGTTGGGTTTTGATTGGGTCTTCTATACAAGCCAAAAACCCAAGCCCAGACCTAATAGGGACACGTTTTTGAGCTCGGAATATGATAATAGGCTAGACCCAAGTCAGGTTGATGAGTCTACATCTTTTGATTTATTTTGTGGTGGAACCTCCGATCCCGAATCAGATTCAGAACTTGATTCCCGCAAGTTCTCTGATGATTTCGAATCTTACTCTAATTTCGGAGAGCCATATTTTCCTGACGATTATGAGTTAATCAAAGACCTCAGCATATATGATCCATTCTTTGACTCTGACTCTAAGGTCCCTTATCCCGAGATCATTGATTCAAAATCAGATTCCATTGAGATGAAATCATTTCTTTTTGATCCTCAGGAATCATAAATAGAAAATGCCGAGAGTATCTACAACCCAAAGTTCGAATCTTCTCTTGACTCAGATTTCCTTCATCCTATAAACACTCTTCAGGCATTTACCTTTGGTTTTGATGGCTACTATGAGGACTCTCTAAATGAACCCACCTTTGAATCCTTTCTAGAGGATCCCTCACACAGAATTCTTATTGATGCCACCTCTTCTACACATGGAGAACCTTCCCAAACCCATTTTCAACCTCGACCTGCAACCGGACTCAATTTTTACTCTGATCCTCCTCTCAATGAGCCGGTCGCACATGATTCTCCTCCACATCTTTATCGGGTTTCGAACATCAATCATACTACAAAACATGCCCCATTCTTCTTTGATCACTCCTGTAGGGTTCCTACATCTTTCATTGACTCTTTTTCATTTGAGGATCCCTACTCTGATCAGGCTGATTCAACTCAGCCAAACCCCAGCTATACACTTCCACATTCTTCTGAGCTCCATAGTATCTGGTGGGCACCACACCTCTTGATCCACATCTATCAACCCACCAGAATGATTGGGTTTAGGCTGCATCATCAACCTATTGATCTGAACAAGCACTTGCTTGGACCAACTAGGCTATTGATCGAGGTGCTTAGGGTTTACAAAACTCGTCTAATTTGACCACTCGTCCATACCATTTTCTTCTCTGCTGAAGACATTGAATTTAGCGGTTAACAAGAGGTAACCCATCATCCAAAAACCCGAGATCCTTCTTATTATCTTTCTATATGTCACGTCTATTTCACTCTAAGTTTAGTTTTAGAACAGTCGATCCTGCCTCTGGTACTCGTATCAGGGCTTGAAATCATCCTCAACAGTCACCCTGACCCGTTCACCCACCTGATAATCCTATTCTAATCCCTGAACCCTAATTATTTCATACCCTCTGTTTACAATGAAGACATTGCAAAACTTAGGCATGCGGTGGTGTTAAAGTGCAAACATACAAAAATTCATAGTGTGGAAGGGTTCTCACAAAAAAATACATAGTCTAAAAAAAACAAAAAAATAAAAAATTGAAAAAGAAAAAAAATGGAGGAGGGAGGAAATTTTGAGTGAATAAATTGCATATCATTCTTGAGAAGGAGAAAAAGGGGAGTTGATATAAATGTCAAAAAGGAGAACAATTTGAAATAAAAAGAGATAGTCATTAGTAAAAGATTAAGGAATCTACTTAGTTTTAGACCAAATTAAAAGAACGAAATAAAATGACAAAAGTGCTAAGGGACAAAAGATATTAGTATGAACGCTGAACTTGGACCTCTTGGGCTGTGATTTTAGGCTTAAAAATTCAAGTATTCGTTAAGATCCGGATAGTCCGCAACAGGTTAGGGAAAATGCGAAGCTTAAGTATTAGGTCTAAGGCTTAGGGATTATTTAGCCTCGTTAACTAACCTCTAGTTTATGTGACTTGGTAACCTAGGCACCCCAATCCACACACAGTCTGGTTCAGTGCACTTAATTATCAAAATCACACAAATGTGTTAAATCTATTTTGAAAATGCTACCTACATTAGGAGCAGCTGATCAACACAAGTTGATTTCGAAGATTTCTCGATGTGGAGAGGTGGGAAATTCCCCTTGAAGATGTGCAATAACATACCGTCTCTTCAGTGCTTGTCTTCTAGGATATTTGAATATCCTACCGAGGGCATGTAAGCACCTTGTGCTGGTTCGGGTGCCATGGGCGGGATTATCCCAAAATGTCGATTGCCAAGGCTTGAATTTAGCTACAGAATGTCGTGGGCAGGATTATCCCAAAATCTCAAAAGCCAAGGTTTAGGGGCTTGCCATGGGCGATGCTATCTCGAAGCATCGATTGCCAGGGACCCTACGAGGATTGATGGTGGGAGCAAGGAATTCGATACAGACCATGTTGTAAAGCCAATTCGAAGCTAAAAATAAAGAAAGAAAAGAGAGAGGAAAACCTCCAAGAATAAAAAAATCTTCTGTCTCTCTCTGACAAAAACGCACTGCAAACTAAACTTGGGCTAAAAAAGTTACAAGCATGAGTGCTTTAACCGTGGAGTTAAACGAACCTTAGGTTAGTTCCTATGGGCCTTAGGAACCTTTGTGGTGGACTAAGGCTAAAGCTGGTAAGGTCCAGATCTTGGTTGGTACTTGAGTACTTCTAGGCCTACTATTGGCATTCTCACTTAATCTACAAAAGAAAGCACACATCAAGAGTTCTGAGCATAAAAGGGCATGGTCTAGAATTTAAGTTAATTCCATGAGATTTTGCTAAGGGACTAGCAAAAGCTAGGCATTGGGGTATCATGGGAACACCATCATGAGCCATAACTGGCTCAATTTAGTCATTATCAAGGAATAAATGCTCCTACATAACTGCTAGAGAGCCCTCAGTCACTGCAAATCCATTATGAGAGAATGACAAGAAAATAGGGTTAAAACTGTAATTTTGTCATCATATCTTGAATGCAGAACAATCATAGGTTTTCTCAGGGGGTAATTAAGGGTCAAACGGCCTTAAATGTCCAACAAGTGGGTTAGAACAGATAGAAAATGATTTTCACGTGTTTCGAGAATTAAATGACTTTTAAAATCCTAAAAATAGACTCGCTTAATTAAATGAGGTTCTATTCAGGATAAAATTCACCTAAACCCTCTAAAATATATAAAAAAATATTCTCTAGTGTTTGGTACCCTCAATTTGACCATTAGAACCCATCTTGACCCAAAATAAAGTCCTAGATAGATATTTGCCCTAATTTAGGCTTTTGCATAAATTTCCTACTCAAATTAGGTCAAAACCTAAATCTAACTTCACCATTGATTTGTTAGGCCCAAATTAGGTTTGTACCAAAATTTAGGCCCAATCTAAGATCATCTTGACCAAGTTTGCATTTTGGCCTAGTTAAACTCTTTCTATCTCATTCAGACCCTTAGCTTTTTGAATTCATTGCAAATGGCCCCCTAACTTTGTCATCATTTTCACAAAAAGGTCCCTCCACCATTATCTCTCAAGAATCCTGCTCCGACGAGCTTCATTTGGAGAGATCTCCTTTATTGATTGATGAAACCTTTCAAAAATCAAACTGGAGACTCTTTAGGAAATCCTCTTTCCAATGGGACCAACTTTGAATCAACTCTTTCCAAAAGCTTGTGTGAATGCTTTGAAGGAATGGGTATCCTATTTTTGCATAAGTTCCAAGGTTCCCAAGCTTGTTTCAAATCTTGGAACCCCCTCCTGACCCTTATAAAAGTATCCCTAGGGCATGGTTTTGCTCTTCAGCTAGTTTTAGGGCCAAAAACATCTTCCTAACTCTCCCTCTGACCCTCCTCCAACTTAGCTCCAGTGAGCTCCTCCCCCATCTTCCTACGGATGGCCAACGACCAAATTGGTTTGTCCTCTTTCTTCCTCATCTTCTTTTATGCCTGGTGGGCCAAAGCCAGGGCATCTAGATCCTCTTCTTCACCGCCATCCACCTCTCAGAGGATTCATCTTCCCCACATCCGGCCATCACACCAGTGTGGGTTTTCTACCACCTTCGACTATTAGATCAGGTTCTCTAGCTTCCTATAATTCCATACTTATTTTTCCTTCTTTCTCTCTCTCAAAGTGACCACCGACCATAAGTCTCCCCCTTCCTCTTCTTCCACTTCGGCGAAGCTCCAACATTGCCCAACTGCTGCTCCACTGCATGTACCTCACCGCTATCGCCCCCATCAGCATCGCCACGACGTCCCCAACGAAAGCCCTCCATCAATTAAGGCATTCACTCTCTCCATCGTTCCACCGACCAACCCACCCTCACACCACCTTCACTGACTTCGCTACACGCACACACACCTTCTTACAACATGCCGCCACCACCATTGCATTTGTCAACGACCAACGATCCTCCTAAGCTCTTTTGACATGGTCACAAGGCTGTATTTATGTTTTTTAGGTCTCGTCGTCCACTGCCGCTGCTGCTTCCATCTCCGACGACATTCAAGTTCCTACAGTCGTGTTCTTCACCAATTCCATGCCCAGGCTGCGAGGCTTATTTCCAGGTTGTATTCCAGGTTGCCATTAGAAGGATACCATAGTTTGTTCATCTGTAATCAGATGGAGAGGCATCAATGCTGCTACGCGAAGGAAGGGTGGGACTTTAGTTCCACCTCAGAAGTGGACAACCAGATGATGCTGAATAAGTTGTTTTTGTCCTATAGCCTTATCGCCTCAAGTAAACACAAGGGGTGAGGTCCCCACACGCACCTCACTCACAAGCCTGGTCTTGGGTACGCTCGATTTGTATACCTGACTACCCTAAGTGTGGCCTTAGGAGGGCAGAACCTAAGATGAAGATGGAAAAAAAGAGAGCACAGGGCAGGGGACGGTTTTGCACTATGCAATTCTTAGCCAAATCTAAGTGCCTCCCTTGTGTGTAAGAAGAATGTTAGAAAAAGAGAAGGCGCAGAAGGAGAAGAACCTGACAAGAGTAGAAGGAAGAAAGCTCGTGCATAAAGAAGAGAAAGAACGAAGTGAAAAGCAGAAGGAAAGAACAGAAGAAGAACAGTGCTAGGGAAGCATTGTAGCATATAATGGTTAAGTCGTCTGATTAAATGACCTGACGACTGATTTGAGGCTTGATACTTTAGAATTACTTTTTAGATATTTAAATTGATTGAATGCTTGATATATATGCTTAGAGAGTAATTGGTGATTCAAATCACCATTGTTTTAGCTTCCCTACTTTTTTATTGCCTCAAAGATAAATGAGAATTCATTGAATATCTAATGTGAAAGATTAGTATTTATTGAATATCATTATTTGGTTTAAGTTCTTGTGCTCAATTTCATCTTATTTGAGATTTGTGTGTGAATTACTATTTGCTCCTGTGTTCAACCTCGAACTTCTATTCGAGTTATAAATATTATTTGTTTTGAAATGATTTTGACCTATATTATAATGCAACATTTATAAACCTCGATTTCGCTCTGTTAACAATTGCCACTTTTGATTTTTAGTGTTATTAATTAAAATTATGGTGAGTTTATGCAAAGGACCTCCCTCTTTCTCATAAATGCTATTTCAACATTATCACTTGTTGTTTACTTAATCTAAAAGCGATTTTGATTCAGTTTCTTGACGAAATCATTCGTGAACAACAATTTTTTATTCTCACAAGTTAGTAATAGGCATTTCCTCCCTATGGGCATGACCTACTCCATCTATGTGTGGTTTAATTTAAATTATGTTGATTGAGAGTTTTCCACCACGCAATAGATAATGACATTATCATTTTATTGTGATCATCTTGTTTAAGAAAAAATGTCTCTTTCAGTTTTGCTTCAATATCTATATCCTGTTGCCTCGAGATGCATGCCTGCTCGCTTTAACACTTAGTGAGAATTCAAAGAGGCATTGCCTTGGTGCTGTGCTTGAGAAGAAGCCTTGTGCCTTGGCTGAGTGATTTAAGTCATTAGATCTCCTGGCGATGTCTGATGAGGTCTTATGCTTGGTACTATAGTTATATTTGGCCTCTATGCTGATGTGGAATTAAGAGGTTAAGTGGTTAAGGCACTGTTGGAAAATTTGAGTTAATTTCTGATATTGAACATGTGCTTATTATGGGGATTTATGTGGTGATTCAAATCACCATTGTTTTTAAGATTGTATTCTTTTTACTCCTTTATTTCTTGAGATACAAATTAGCTTATCATTGAACCACATTCTGAGTAGTTTATTCATTGAATATCTTTAATTGTGATTCATTTATTGTGTTCATTTAATTTATATTGAGATTAGTACATGAATTTCATATTTGTTTCCTGCGAATGACCTCAGACTCCAAATAGATTTTGAGTTTCTAAATTTAAGTGTTTTGAGCGATTTTCATCCTATACTACGATGGGTATTTCTAAACATCAACAATTTCACCGTCAAACAATGGGAACACCATCATGAGCCCTAATTAGCCACATTTAGTCATGTTTTATTGATAAAAGCTCCTACTTAACCATCTGAGGGTCATAACTCTGGATTATTCTGATTCGAGGAAAGAACAAGAAATCAGGATTAATTTTGTAATTTTAACAGCACATCACAAACATAGATTAACCATGGGGTCACTTAGGGGTGAAAAGATGGATAAATGAGCTCAAAAGTCTAAAAAGTGGATCAACACAGACAGAACGGGGTTTCCCGCATTTCAAGAACCAAAACAACACGTAAAACCCTAATTCTGAACCCGCTTAAATTAAAGAGGTTTTGTTCAGGATAAAATTTATCTAAACCTCCTCAAATTCATTGAAAAATATTCTAAGAGTTTTGGTACCCTTGGTTCATTTTGACCTTGGATAGTGTTTCAAATGGGATTTTATCCTAATTTGTGCTTCTATGCAAATTATCCAGTCAAACATAATCAAAACTCAAATCCAATTTTACCATTAGATTCCTTGGGTTCAAATTAGATTACTACCAAAATTTGGGCCCAATCGGAACACATCTTGACCTTGTTTGCATTTCAGTCCCTTAAATCTCCATTTCTCTCTAGTTGACCCCTAGCTTTCGAAATTCCTTGTAAAAAGGTTGCTAGTTTCTTTTCTTCTTCACATTTTAGTCCTTGCTGCCTTTGTTAGGTCAACCAACCTATAGACGAGCTTTGACTTTATCAAAACCTCATCAAATCAACACCAAATCCCGCCAAATTTGGTGGGATTGGTGTTCACATTGCAGTGAATCATCTGATCAGCATCTTGGACCTTGATTCGTCGTAGGAAGCCCCAACAACGCTTATGATATCCGTGGGTTTCCTGATTCTTTCTTGATTCTAAATCGAAGCCTAATTGAGCTTCTTTCCTCAAATAGAGCTTGGTTTTGAGCTCTATAAAAACTCCTAAAGGTCCCAGCGTTTGATTTAGTCTGGTTTGACCCAAAATTCTTCTTCCTTCTCTTCTTTTGGCCACCTCCGCTGCAACTTCGGTGAGCACCTCAAATCTCAGTCGTCGCCCTCTGCCACAAACGATAGGTAGAGGGAACTTTTTCCTCAACTTCCTTCGCTCCTTGCCGTCAAAGTAGGAGTTGCCTTGACCTCTTCTTCCTTGCTGTCTCTTTTATCGGAGAGTTCACCATCTCCGGCATCGGCCAATCACAGTTGGTGCCACTCCCTCCCTTTCTTTCGCTAGCTAGGCCCATCTTCTTCCTATCCTCCTTTGGATAATTTTTACCCCCTTCTCCTCCTAATTCAACCGACGTATCATCTCCTTCCCCATCGTCTTCTCCATGGCCGGTGATGTTGGAGATGGTAGATAACGTGTTTTAGGAAAAGCAATGTCGTTGTTCGTAGTATAGTTAAGAAATCCAATCAACAAAAATATTTCTAGAATAACAAGACTTTTGAGTCCTGGTCATTCGTCTCAGGGAGGCGTTATGGAAATGTAAAAAGTAATTTCGATCTTGTTCGCTCTGCTCCCTTAAAATTGTATGCCAATTTGTAATTATTTACGTATTCATGCACAACATGCTGTTGCAATAATATCAGAAATCAAAGGAGGCAACGTATTATCACAATAAAGATATGATAAGTAAGCTCATGTGATTTTCCAACACACCTATAGATTTATATATATATATAAATATATAGAAATGATTTTTTCATTGATTGCATCAAGGTGATTACAGAGCAAAGCTAGAGGAAAGCTTATACATGAGTGCTTGAGAGTAGGAATCTATCTAGCAAAAAATGAATGCATGCATGAATCTATAGGGGGATCACACATTCATCATTGAGGGAGAATATGGAGGTACACTACTAAGCATAAATAAAGCAGAGAGATTAGAAGAACTACTTAGCTAGGCTATCAGAAAGGTGGGCATTCGAAGGTGGTCTCCAATGGCCTTTAAGATGGTTGAGAGGAGAAGGAGGGGCAACCAATGGTGGGTAGGTTGGCCATTGGAGATGTGGAGGAGGAGTGCTCTAGCCTTGGTGTGGAGATGGTGGAACCATGGTGAGGGCGCTCGTGGAGTGGAGCTGGAATGAAGGTGGAGTTATGCTTGATGGAAGGTGGAATGAAGCCAAAAACTAGATGGGTGCAAATGGCCACCCAAGGGTCCTTTCAATAGACTCTTGGGCGGCTATGAGTGTGGCTCTCTAGAGAAGTCTGGAACTCTCTAGAGAGAGCTCAAGGTGGTCATCAAAGAGAGAGAGAGAGTGATTCTTAAATCCACAAAATGTGGATCTAAGAGTTGAACATCCCTTGGTTGCTATTTTTGTCAACCAAGGTGGTGCCAACCTTAGAAGAGCCAAGAAGGCTCTAGGTGGTTGGGGAGTGCATGAGTGGGTGTGTGTGTGGGGGGGGGTGTGACCTAGGTGGCTAAGTGGTCTAGGTTAGGTCCAAAGGGGTTGGGTTAGGGTAGGTCCCAAATTAGGGTTGCAAACCCTAATTGCTAATGGGAAAGTGCAATTAAACTTGACATAAGTTTAATTGAGTGAATGTGAACTTAATTGAGAGTGAAATAACTCAATTAAGTTGGGCTTGGGACAATTGGACTCTCACTGAGTCCAATTGGACTTGTGTGGGTTGAGATCTGAGCTCAATTAGACTCTAGGGGTCCAATTGACTAGGCAATTGTAATTGACTTTGATCCAAGTCAATTAGGTTTAATGAGATCCCAATTAGGTTCTTAAGAAGGTCTAGAGTTGGTGTACTAGTCTTAGGGTACCTTAATTTAGGTTCCCAGGGGGTTTGACTTGGGTTTAGGGACCTAGGAACTCAAGATCTAAGCTTGAATTCCAAAATAGGAACTGGAGAGCAGTTCTAAATGTCTAATTTAGGTATCAACGACTTATACTCAAAAATCAGAAGTCCAGACTTCTTGTTTGGACATCCAATTTGAGTCAAGGAAGAATCATGGTTCTGTTTTGGGTATTCTGCGAAATTGGATGTCTGACCAAGTGTATGGACGTCCAATAACACTATAGACATGGGTTTAAGGTGTGCGGGTTGTGGCTAAGGGTCTTGGACATCCAATAACTTATCTGGACATCTAGATAAGGGATGGAACTAGGGTTTGAGGCTTCCTAGGCTATGGTGACCTAATCTAAGGGTGGCTAATGCTTAGGAAGGCTTCTGGGGCTATCTTACGGCTAGGAATGAACCTGAGTTCTTCATAAATTAACTCTGCCTTATCTTTACTTAGTAAAATAGCATACCTCAACCCTTACATTATTTCTCTACTATATTTATTCTAAGGTCTTCCGCTCCACTCTGATGTAGCACTAGCTTTAGGTCCAGCTCCAGATCCAGCTTCTGAGTTTCTTATTACCTACAATTTATATAATGCACTTAATGAGTACATTATATCATTATTTCATACATAGCTAAGGAAAGTAGTAAAGATGCAAATAATGCTTATGCATGCATCAATTACTCTAGCTTATGCTAAGTTCTAGACTAATTTAGGTCAATTAAGACCTATGATTGTTGCACAATCAGGAGACGCCTCCAGCGAAGCCACTCAATCACTAACGACCACCAATCACTCCAACACCACCATGACCTTCCTCTCCCTCCATCGATCAAAAACCCCAATATAATTGGGTGCTTTGACCTCTCCTTCACCCCAATGAACAACCCACCACAACAACGCCATCTCTAACTTCGACCATCCTCTACATACCTCTAACCACCCAATCACCCACACCATTAGCTTCGTCTCACTTCGGCGAATCTTTCCATGTGCTTAACTGGGCCCCCGGGTCACGTTTTCTGTGCAGGCTCCTCCGTTGTCGCCGTCGTCTTCCCTTGTGCTGACTACTTCCATCCTACCACCAACAACCTCGATTCCACATTCAACAGTAACATGTTATCTCCACGAGGCCTTATGAGCATCCAATTGAGTGAAGGATCGACAACTACAACTACAATCGCAAGAGGAAATCCATGCTGCATTTTATGAAGGAAAGAAGGGACATTAGTCCCACATCGGTTATCTTCAACCACACAACACTGTATAAAGAGAATCTGTGTTGAGGGCTTAGTGCATCAGACATGGGGTGAGGTCCCTCACTCAATTTGCCTTACACTCCTCACTCACCTCACAAGCCCGGTGAGCCTGGACCCCTTACGCTGATCTGATTACTCGATTGCGCACTCAATTTGAGAAATAAAGAGGAATTTCTGAAGGTAGGGTTGGTTTTACACTGTGTGCATGCCTTGGGATGCATGGCATATGATAACGATTTCACGTGGTTTGTTAAATACGTCGTTGTAACGCACAAAATCGATCAACTCTTAAATTTATATTCTTAGATAGGGGAGTATCTAGGGTCGTTAAGGAGGCCAAATGTTTGCAAAATTGATTCTCTTACTCGAAATACAAATCTCAACTTTCTTCTTGGTAATTTTCAATATATCATTTTTTTTTGTTTTTGAATTAAGACAACATGCGAAATGGTGGCGGGAAAGTGATTTACACTTCAAATTCAAATACTACTTCTAAGTGGCAAGTAGAGCCTCTCCCTAAGCTCACTCTAGGCAAGTGGAGGCCTAGAATAATTAGGGAGAGGGAATGAAGAATGCTAAACACAAAACAAGTAGAAATGCAAATAAGAAATTGCAAAGAAGGCAACTAGATTAATGAAAAGTGTTTTACAAAACGGTCTAGTAGAGGAATGTTTCTACCACTAGAAAAATTAAAATAAAGGAAAGCAAACTCAAATCCTCTAGATAGATGGTGAAGAAGAGGGCTTCTTGCTCCAAGGTTGGTGGCTCCCAAGCTTGAAAAGAATCCTCCAACTCCCTTGCTGTGCTCCTCCAAGGTGATGTCCTCCAAGGCAAGCCCTAAGGGGGCATGCCCTAAGCTTCTCTCCAAGGGTGGACGTCCACCCTAGGTCCTTCTCCCTTGCCTTGCTATCCTCCTTGAAGTGGAAGAGTCCTCCTCCTTGGCGTGGCCCAAGTTGAAGAGAGTGGGGAGAAGAAGGCATCAAAAGAGTTGGCGATGTGCCCCTTTAATCTCCTTCTCTACTCCTTCTTCTTGGCCATAGGTATAGGTGGCATAGGTAGCAAAATATACTAATGGAGGATGCCCCAAAATGGTGGTAGGTGGTGGGTTTTTATAGAATAGGAAGGGGGCTAAGGTGACCCTTGAAATAGAGGGCTAGGATGGGGAGATGGAGGTGGTTAAGGATCCAATGGCCAAGGGTGTTTGGCGCCACCTTAAGGGACACCTAAGGGGTGGTTATGGTGGTTGACACCCCTTGATGTTGGCGCCAAAATGGCTTCTAGAACAGGGTCTAAGTTGGCACCAAGAAGGATTCTGGAAGGAGGGTTAGGTGGATGGCTAGGATGGATTATGTGGGTAGGTGTAGGGTGGATGAAGGGCTGAAAGTTGGCGCCAAAATAGAGGTGGTTAGGGGTAGTTTTTGGTGCCAACTTGTAGTGTCTTTTGGTGGTGATAATGGGGTGAAGGGGTGGCTAGGAGGTGGCGTGAACTTGAGTAGGGTAGCTAGCTTAGGTAGGCTTAAGTTGGTGGAGCTAGCTAGGGTTGAATTTGAAGGTAGTGGATGGCCAAGGAGCTGGTTGCTAGCTAAGCTAAGCTAAGCTAAGCTAGCTTAGCTAAAGGTGGAGTAGAGGAGAAGGTGTTGGAGCTAGGGTTTGGATGGAGGAGCTGAGGAGGAGAAGTCTGGAGCTGTAGCTGGAGCTGGCTGCTGCTGAAGAGGCTGGCAAGGAGCTACTCTAGCTGGCTTAGCTTACTAATTCTTTGCTAGCTGCTAAGCCAAGCTAAGGTAAGCTAGCTTATACCATAATGAGCTGAGGTGAGCTAGGTCTGGTGCTCTGAGGGGAATCAAGCTGGTTGAGGCAGCGAAGGTAGCTTAGCGCAACTGAGTTGAGCTAAGCTAAGTCCCTGGGAGCTGGACTTGAGCTTCCTGAGCTGGGATGAGTTATTCTTCTGCTGGATGGAGTTGAGTGGAGCTAGATGTAGCTGGATCTGAGCTGGGGTGAACTCCTGTCAACTCAGCTGAGCTAGCTAGAGCTCCCTATGGACTAGTGGGAGCTGAGATGAGCTAGACTCAGCTAAGTTGAGCTGGATCTGAGCTGACTTGAGCTAGGGTGAGCTAAGATGAACTCTCTTGAGCTACCATTCAGCTGAGATTAGCTGAATGGAGCTTGGATGAGCTAACCCTAGTTCAAGTGAGCTAGGTTCCAGCTGTGGTGAGCTGGATCATGCTGAGTTTCAGCTAGTCTGAGCTTCTCCTTCACCGTTTGCCTTCTTGAATGCTAGGGTTTTAGGTATCTGTATATCTATTCATCCCTAACACTCACAAAAACATTTCAAAAAGACAATAACAAATGCAATGCATGCCTAACCTAATTTATGCCTAAATGCAGCCCAAAAACCCGCTTGCGGAGTAAAATCCTAAGAGCTAGGTTTGTTTTAATGAATAAGAATGATGATAAACTGGCGTTTATCAGCATACACCCAACACTTAGGCATTTCTAAGGTTGTGTTGTGGCTTACTGAAGGCTTTGTGCCTTCTACTCTGACTTGGCAACTTAAGTCATCTGGTCCTTGTGGCCAATGTCAGATTTGGTATTGTGGAGTTATTTAAGGCTCTTATCTGATGTTCATTAAGTGGTTGAAGCCACTGTTGAGAAATTTGAGTTAATTGCTTACATGGAACATGTGCTTAATTTGGGGATATCCTTGGTGATTTAAATCAAAATTTTTGGGCTTTTGTATCTTTTTATCCCAATCTTCTGTGAGGTACAAATTGGTTTATCTTTGAATATATTGTTGAAGTGAATTATCCATTGAATATCCTTTTGTGTTTAATTGATTGTCCTCTTTGATTTAAATTGCAATTAGTGTGTAAATTCCATATTTGCTCCCTGCAAACGACCTTGGACTCAATTTTGATTTTGGGCACTTTACAAAATTTAAATGCTGTAGCATTTTTGTTGATTGTACTACAACGTGCATCTCTTAACATTCAACTCAAGCGCTTGCAACACCTATTCTCCTTGGAAACTTACAAATAATTTCTTGTAGTTACTATTTGGATAAAATTGCTTACTTTTCCTTCACAAGTTTTGTGCTATTTGTGGGGGTGGTTCTTTTCATAATGATGTGGCCTTACTTAGGAGGAGGTAGAGCACTATCACCTTGAGCCTATATATATATATATATATATATATATGTAAAAGTACTTATACAAGGGTACTTTAATAATTGTGGTAATCTATTTTGATTCTGTGGAACTTGCACCAATGCAATTGGGTGCCTGTAGACTGCAAATCAATACTTGATCTAGCAGTTAGATTTATTTTTACTAGACTATATATCCTACAAAAAGTTATGACTGTAGTAGAAAGTAAAGAATGCTATAATTCCTCTCCATACTTTAGGAAAAAACCAAAATTAATTAATTTTGAAATTGTAGTTCATAGTAATTAGGTGATTTTCTAGAAATCACATAAGTGAAATATAATTCTATTATAGTAATACAAACGGGAACCCAACGAAGGTTGAGCAAGTCTCATATTCTAGTCAACGGGATCACATGCACCACTGTTGAGTTCTGCAAGAACATTTCTTGGCTGGAGTTAGAAGTTTGACACTGGTGGATGATCAAATATTAGTTATCGAAGATAACCTTCAGTCTAATTTCCTAATAACCCCAGATGTGGTTGGCAATGGTAAAACTCTCTCAGAACTCTAACGTGACTCCCTCAGAGACTTCAACCCCATGGTTCATGTTTTCTTTGAAAGAGGTGATTTATAACAGTTTGGTGGGGACTTTCTCAATATTTTTGATGCTGTTGTTGTTAGTAATTACTCTCTCATTGAAGAAATCTGTGAACAATAATTGCCGAAATAGACCAATGCATATAGCATTTTATGCAGTTGATTGTAGAGACTCTTGTGGAGAATTTTTTTTTGATCTGTAGAACTACACCTACTCTTAGAAAACATTTGATGGTTCCAAGGAATGTTGTTTGACATACCCTTGCTTTTTGGAAGCTATTGCATCTCCCTGGAAATGTCTTCCTAGGAAAGTAACAAATTTGTATTTTGCTATGAGACTAATCGAAAGGTATGAATTTTCTAAAAGATGCAACTCGGACGAAATATCACTTTCAGTTCTTCCTAATATTTTTAAGCTGAAGATAAAACTTTGTGAAAAAGAGTCTACAAGTGAAACTTCTCTCCCGACTAATCTTCTGGAATGACTAGTAGTAGCTGGCAAAAGCGAACACCCTCCTATTTGTTCTATTCTTGGTGGGATACTTGGTCAGGAGGTCATAAAAGCTCTATCTAGAAAAGGTGATCCACTCAAGAACCATTTGTTGCTTGATACAGCTGATGGAAAAGGCATAATTGAAGACATATATGATTGCTTCTGCAAGCTGAGGTGCGTAACTAATCTAATGCTATAAAGGGACCATCATTTGTACAGGAAAGGAAACCTCATAAGTAGAGGTCTGAAGAAGCTCCTTTTTCATTCACTGCAGCAAGATGATGTCTGGCAATGGTAGAGAGTCCCCCTGACAGTATGGTTTGGACCCTGAAATTGTATTTATTGCTTGATTTTGATACGGATTGGCATTTATGTTATATTAACACATCTAATAAGCTAATTTAAAAAGCCTAGTTTTTGCTCTTAAAAAATAAGCCTATTATATCGCTATAATAGAATGTTATTTAGAGAAGAAGAATAATTTGGCTTCTAGACTGTTAGCAAGCATATCGTTGACTTTAGAATAACCTTCTGTTATCATAAATGTTGTGGCTTTAGTCACATAAATGGCTCTTGGTGGAGATTCTTGTTGACATTGCATGGGAACAATTGTTGTTTAGGAGGCCAAGATAAATCTCAGTCACAATCAGGTAGAGCCCCTAAGTCTCCACCAAGGAGGGAAACATACAGAAAAATATCTAGATAGCATATGCAGTAATGGCCTTCTAGCCTGGTGGTCATGGATGGCAAGGCTAACAATTCTCACTCAATTGAGACCCCACCCCCACTTGAACCTACTTTTGTCACTGGTGAAATCAAAGTTGGAAAAATAGGTGGTTGTTAGGTTCTTTATATCATGGAGTAGGTGGTGAATCCTTGTTGAACTATTTTTATCACTTTGTTCTTTTTTTATTAATTCAAATTGCCAACATTTTATCTTTGATATTTTTGGAATTAACAAAATAACTACAAGAATTTCTTTTCGACCATCTAAGATTAGAATCCACTACTAAAATAAAAGGAAATGTGGTGGTATTTCCAACTTCTCATGTCTTGGCAAGAGAGAAGATGATCATCTATTGATTGTGTATATTAGGTTTCTCCTTTCTTTTTATTGTAAATTGATAATAGATATTCTTGTTAACATGGTTGCAGGCTATTCCACCCATCGTGCATCGTGATGCCAAATTCTCAAACATTCTTCTCGATGAATCTATGAGTCCTAGAGTGTGTAACCCATACTCCTAGTAAAAAGTTCTCTTTTTTCTTCTACTTGAAGTATATATATGACACCATATACAAGAGATAAAGGATGGCATTCTTGTTACCAAAATGTTAGTACTTGTATAGGTTGCTGATTTTGGATTATTAAGGGAAGAAAAGGTTATTTCTCATGCATCGAATGTTAGGGGAACTTTTGGGTATCTCGATCCTGAATATATATCCACTAGAACCTTCACCAAGAAAAGTGATATTTACAGTTTTAGGGTGCTTCTCTTTGAATTGATTGCTAGGAGAAGTCCCCAACAGGGTCTGATGGAATATGTTGAGCTAGTAAGTTGTCTGCCCTTTTTACTTCTTTCCTGTCGATACCCTTTTTTGTCTGATTGCAATCTTTTCAGTTCCATGATTGATGTAAACACATTTATTAAGGGTAAAATGCCTATTCATGCATGTTCCTAGGCTTAGATTTGCATTTAATGTTATAAATATTTCACAACATGCATCATTCTGCATTTAGAGTAGTTGTATATAATTTAGGTTAATTGTGTCCTTTTTGTGGTTAGGACAGAAGGATATTTATTTCGAAGCCTCGGATTGACGATCTGACTGAAGGGATCTGATCAAGATGACGATCGAAGTCCAATGCCTCTGAAATAGCCTCGATCGGAGTCCCGTAGCACCATATGCAGTCCGAGGAAGATCAACGACCAATGGACTAGCAGACATAATTCAGAGCTTCAAATGATAAATCCGACCGCGCGGATGGATTTGAGTCGACGATCGCAGCCTAACGGCATGAAAATCTACTCAATCTGACCTCTGTAGCAGCCCCTACAACAAGAAGAAGATGGACGACCCAAACTGCGCCATGTGGCACAGCCCAAGCCGCTAGCACATGCATGCAGCACCACACGCACGCAGTAATGCGGGGGCGCATGCACAGGCGCGCATGTGCACAGCGCAGTGCCAGCGCGTGGGCGCGCGCACGTACTCGGCATGGCAAGAGCGCAGCACCAACTATGCATGCACCGGACCTACAGCAACGCATGAGCTGGACTTACAGCGACACTTACAGCTATCGGTAATTCATCACATGCCAGCAAGGCTAGCTGTGGGCACCAGCGGGCATGAGCTGCCTACATCGGTGTTTCCAGCAACAGCCTGGATGTCACTAATGGTCCCATACCTATTTTTACCTCTTCTCCTCCACCATAAAAGGATCTACACCCCCTCCATTCCAAGCCATCTCTACCTACTCTACTCCCACCTACTCTCAAGCTCTAGCAAGCCTACCAATGCTCAATTAGAGCTTGTTCTCAAGCTCTCAAGGCTCCTATTAGTGTAGCAAACCTCTGCCCCACCACATACTCATCCATCTTCCCATCTCCCTTCATAGGTTGCCTTAGAGCCATCCTCCCACCTCCATTCCTGTAGCAGATCAACTCCGTCTTCTCACCTCCATTCTGAAGCCACATCGAAGCTTTCCTAAACACGACATCCTTTTGCATCTCACCTCCATCATCCCGCTCCTCACCTCCTTTGTCTGAGCTTCCGCCAGGCGTCGTCATCTCGCCGAACAGCCGATTCGGGAGATTTCCTCTCACCTCGCTCTCTTTTTATGCTTACATAGTTCATTGTAATCAAAATCGAATTGATATATATATCATATTTATTCCATTTCTATCTTGTAATTCATTCTGCTTGTCTTTTGTTTCAAAAACACAAAAACATATCAAAACCCTAAAATATCAAAAAGAAATTAGTCGAAGCGCGGCTTTCAACTAAAGTAAACGTTGCCTCCTTGTGTTCGACCTGGGACTCCATTGGAGTTTCGGTATAAATTTTATCTTATAAACGTGTTTTGCAACTACAACGACGAGTTACTTGAAACCCCGATTTCTAACACGCGTAACACGCCCGACCATTTTGGCACTGTTGCCAGGTAGGCAACGGAAGTTACTTTATTGTTTATTGAGTTTCTTTGCATTTACATAGCACTAACCCTACTTGTCTTTGATCTAATATCTTGTACGTACCCTAGCATGGAGATCCAAGTGTGGTAGACCGGAGTAAAGTGTGGGTAGAGTGTTTTGTAAGCGTCCCTCACACCACCCCTACCTAAGTTTTCATTCCATAATCGAATAACTCAAACCCAAATCAACTTAGGTGCTTTTTATAAACCCTAGGATAGATTTGGTTGTTTGTTTGCCACCTCCACTCACCTCGCCATCCACATAAATAAAAAGAAAAAATTAAAAGAAAAAGTGTTATCTGATTGTGGGATTTTCTGAAAGCTACACACTTAACACCTACAACTTCTTATCCTAAGGCGCACAATCACTTTGATTGTACCACTTAACTGGGATCTAACTTGTGGACCCGGTACACTTCAACTAAATACACATAAGTGACTATAAATCTGAATAGGTTGAGCATTCTTGTGTGACTTAACTAAGTGGTGCAATAGGCCAATTGATTGAGCTATTTGGGCTGCACCACTCAATCTAAAAATGATCCATCAAGTAGCTTTCCACTTAGGGTTGATTCATAGGGCTGAACTAGGCACTCCACATTATTTTTGATTTTTACAGGAACATATCATCACCCGTGCTGTCAAAACTTGGAGTGTCCTACTAAACCTTGATTGAATCAACCTAAGAATTAAACCCTAAAAGCTACTAAACAAGGTTAAATCCTAAAAGGCACATCATCAAATAACCTTGTTAGGGAACCCTGGTTGTGCATGCATACACATTTTAACTGATCATTAAGTGCACAACCCATCTAAAGGGCCCATCACATTCCTGAAGCACCATTGTCCCAAGCCTAACTAAAATTGATTAGACTTTGGCCCTAAGGGCTGGTTCGCTCGTCGGGATCCGGATTGAGATTGTTCACGATTAACCTACTTATAGTAGTTAATTTGATGTCTAGCTAGTGGAGTAGCGTCAAACGACCTCTACTGGAGGGTACACTAGGAATTGGAGGCGCAAGCCAAAGGAAGAACCTTCTCCCTAGTCCCTCCTTCTAACTGGTTGGATTTCCTGGACATAAGTAGAGTAAATCGTCTATAATCTTAGGATGGATTCTGAGAGTCTATAGACCCTTAGGCTACCCAAACTAAGGACATGCTTGTATTTTTGTATTGCAGGACTCCTTTCTCTTCTGATTTCCCTCCTTACTTCACCATGTACCCTTCCACATCCTACACACATTTCACATCCTATCCTCCTACCACCACTTATCCCAAAGATGATTACTATCTCGACTTGACTTGTAATTACGCATCCACTAGCCGGGATGACTTTGATTGGGGATATGAATCCAAACCTCAGTGTCTAGGGCTTAACCCTGGACAACAAGGCTATGATTATTATCCTTCCCAGAGCTATAATGATTATGAATCTTCATCGTTTGATGACCAAACCAACCTGATTTACAATAAGGAAGGATATCATGATTATAACACCTACCCTCCCTAATATTCCACTGAATATAGGTCGCCACCATCCTTTGAACAACCTAGAACAACCTGCTTTCAAGGAGGGACCCGAGAACCTTGACATCTTGACTCCCCTAGATTCAACCCAAACCCACCTAAACCTGAATCAAACCAGTCAGTTTAGGTGAACCAGATCCAAGATAGAGTGTTGGCTAATTTGAGGAACACCATACAATCTTTAGAACCCCATCTAGCACCATGCACTGGAGCACTTGAGCCTATGATCAAAACGATTGATGAACTTAATAGTTCTCTATTGGATTTGCTCCAAAGTGTTAGGGATAGGAACATGGTTGAGTTTCTTCTTGGGAAATTGTCGAGGTTGAGGAAGAAATTTGTGGTTGCACTAGTTAAATCTTAGGATGATTGTCAAGATGAACCCTCTTTAGGAGAGCCAATGTCTAAACCCGCTTAGGCACCTGTCGGGGGGGATACATATTCAGAGATTGGAGATGACCAGATTGGTCTAGAGCAACCCTTTGAGTATAAACCTATTGATTCACCCGAGATCCCCAAGTCAGGAAACGAAGAAAATTATGTCTCCTTGGATGATGAAATGACTTGTGATGTTGAGAAATATACAAATGAGGATCATGAATTCTTTGATTTTGAGGGTAAGGAGTCTCTTAGTGAAGTCTCACTTAAGCTTGAGGAGAATGATTTTTGTGAGACATATAGGCTCAAGGGGTATGAGGACCAATTTGTTATCCCGACTACTGAAGATTCTGATTCGGTTGGGGCTAACTTGGAGGATCCGATACCTGACGACTCAATTAGTATCCCCATTCCTCAAGCACACCCCGAAGAGCTGAATGAACATACTTTTGACATCATTGTGCCCAAGTCAATCCTGATTCAGCCACAATTGTTGGACTTGGGTACTTTAGATGGGGTGTGCAATGATCTAGAGGTCCCAGAAACCTTGATTTTAGAGGATAGGAAGTTGGAAATAAAAATTTGGGAGGTTAATTTTGAAGGGAAAACAAGTTTGGATATAAGGGTACCTATTGACCTGAAACCACCTATCTTCTATATAGACCCTTATGATATCTTTCACATGTGACCCAAGCCTGGAATAACTGATTATTTTTCTGAGTTAGATGTTAAATGGACAACCGCACCTATTGAACCATCTTTACCCTTTGTTCGACACTTTGGTCTTGGGTTGCACACCACTAAACCGCAGGCCCGGCCCCAGAAACACAACAACCTTCGATTTTGGGTGATTTTCATCAAGAACCTGAGAACCACTCGACCCTGGGGCATGGATCTGCACCGTAATCTAGTCCACACCTGTGGACATCTTCTGCAATGGGTTTCAAGATCAACCTTTTGATTTTGATTCTGACCTACACTTGTGAATTCTCAATTTCTTCTCTTTATATATGTTATGCCTAGCTGAAGGCATTAAACTTAGCACGTGTTTATATACTCTTCTCTCTGCAGAGCTGATCGGATTTTCACGACACTCAGGTGATGTTCTATTTACTCTGCCCTTTTCATGTCTTTATTTTTACAATGAGGACATTGCATCATTTAGGCAAGGGGGGTGGATAATCAATTCGTGAAATCATTATGTTAACTCCATAGAATTTCTTTTAGTTTCATATAAAATTAAAAAAAAAAATGAAAATTTGAAAAAAGCTAACAAAATAAATTAGGAAAAGAGAAGTTAGGCATTTGGAAGTTATTAACTTTAGGAAATGATACGAGAGGACCTAAACCCTTAGACTGTTCAGGTCTTCGGGCTTAATTAGCCTGGGTGTCCACTCGAATGTGGACTTAGTCTCGAGTCCTCACCAATTAAAATTCATTTTAATTTGGTAAATAATTTGGGATGATAAGTATCCGACTTATCAACCCACCCTCTGATTTGGGGGGACTTTAAACCTAAGCATCTACACACATTTTTTTGCACTGACTCACTTTTCGGCGGTTTTTATGGAAATTGGGTAGCTAATGGACCGACTTGGGTGGTATGGCTAGCAAGTTGTCGGTGGTAGTAGCTCATCAGCTGGTTGTTTAGAGCCTAGCCACAAGACCATTTTTGTTGTTCTACATTTAGGTAAATCTTAGATCAGGGAAGCCACCTACTTAGAGAAAAAAGGAAACACTCAAAAAGAAAAGAAAAAAAAGGAGAAAATAAAAAACAAATAAAACCACACTTCACCACACGATTGTGGCTGGCAAGTTGTCGATGGTAACAGCTCATCGGCCGGTTGTCCAGAACCTAGCCCACAAAACTTAAATGCACAATAATTCCCAAAACACTTAGGGGAAAAGTGAGGAAGTAGAACAAACTGGGGAGATATACACTGGGTTTGCCCTTGTGTTGACCCCATATGAAAGAAAGTAGAGTGAAAGCTATCGATCATAGATAAATGTTTAGGCAAGGTCACCTAGGGTCGTAGAAATCCGAAGTCTGTTTTAACGGCCGTCTAGTGAGTCTTTCACTATTTTCACAAGATGCTTAGTACTTTGAGTTCTTTTCGAGTCTTGGGCGGGTTGGGTAGTCGTAAAAAGTTATTGTGAAATTCTCAAGCTCCAAAAGTACAAAAAAATTAGAAAAGAAGAAAAATAATAAAAAAAAAGTATCTTCCCTTTTCAAATAAGGCGAGGACTTGGGCGGTCTGCGTTCTGGTAGGCACTCGGGTACTGTTGAGTTTTCATAGTTTTGGACCTTAGTTGAAATTTTCTATTGTTAATAAACGACTTAGGCTTAAGTGATCTAATCCTAATTCTGCTTTTATACATAGCATATAGTTTAATTTTGCTAGGTACTAGCGAAAGATAGGCACGGGGGTATGATGTAAACACATTTATTGAGGGTAAAATGCCTATTCATCCTTATTCCCAGGCTTAGATTTGCATTTAATGTTACAAATATTGCATAGCATACAACATTCTGCATTTAGCGTAGTTGTATATAATTTAGGTTAATTGCATATTTTTTGTGTTTAGGAGAGAAGGATATTTATTTCGGAGCCTCGGATTGATGATCTGATTATATGGATCTGATCAAAGACGATCGGAGTCCAACGCCTCTGAAATCGCCTTGATCGGAGTCCCGTAGCACCATATGTAGTCCAAGGAAGATCAACAGGAAAGGGACTAGGAGACATAATTTAGAGCCTCAAATGATAAATCCTACCACTCAGATGGATTCGGGTCGATGATCGCATCCTATCAACGTGAAAATCGACTTAATCCAACCTCTGCAGTAGCCCCTACAACAAGAAGAAGATGGACGGCCCAGACTGCACCACGTGGTGCAGCCCAAGCTGCCAGCGCATGCGCGCAGCACCACACACATGCAGAAGCATGGGTGCACGTGCACGTGCGTGCAGGCGCGCATGCGCACAGCGCAGTGCCAGCACATGGGTGCGCACGCGCGTAGGGCAAGGCATGAGCGCAGCACCAGCTATGCATGGACTGGACCTACAGTGGCGCATGAGCTGGACTTATAACAATGCTTACAGCCGTCGGTAATTCATTGCATGCTAGCAAAGCCAGCTATGGGTGCCAACAGGATAAGCTGCCTACAGTGACGTTTCCAACGATGGCCTGGATGTCATTAATGGTCCCATATCTATTTTTGCCTCTTCTCCACTCTATTAATGGACCTACACCCCCTCCCTTCCAAGCCATCTCTACTACTCTACTCCCACCTACTCCCAAGCTCTAGCAAGCCTACCAACACTCAATTAGAGCCTATTCTCAAGCTCCCAAGGCTCCTATTGGTGTAACAAACATCTACCCCACCAATTACTCCTCCATCTTCCCATCTCCCTTCATAGGTCGCCTTGGAGCCATCCTCCCACCTCCATTCCAGTAGCAGATCAACTCCGTCTTCTCACCTCCATTTCGGAGTCACACCAAAGCTTTCGTCAACACGGTGTCCTCCTGCATCTCACCTCCGTCGTCTTGCTCCTCACCTCTTTCGTCCGAGCTTCCACCAGGCACCGTCATCTCACTGAACAACCAATTCGTGAGATTTCCTCTCACCTCCCTCTCTTTTTATGCTTTCATAGTTCATTGTAATCAACATCGAATTGATATATATATCATATTTGTTCCATTTCTATCTTGTGATTCATTCTACTTGTCTTTTATTTCAAAAATACAAAAAAAATCAAAACCCTAAAATACCAAAAAGAAATGAATCGAAGTGCGATTTTCAACTAAAGTAAACGTCGCCTCCCTGTGTTCGACCTCGGACTCCCTTGGTGTTTCGGTATAAATTTTATCTGATCAATGTGTTTTGCAACTACGATGACGGGTTACTTGTAACCTCGATTTTTAACACGCGAAACATGCCCGACCAATGATCTAGGACCAAAATGAGTTGCCAATATCATTCTTTTTCTGATGGTAGGAACCACAATGATTTTGAATGCATCCATTTCCAGTTGAAATTGAATATGGCCAAATCCTCTAATATTGCCGTACTGGCTCTGCAAAATAATCAATTAGCCTGTTGCTAGTGGAATGCACCATTTAGAGTCACATTATTTCTTGAGAACATATCTATCTAGTTGTTTTACCATTTAGTGGTGCCTAATAGTAATATGAAATTTCCAGATGGATTGTAAAGACAACACATATTACTAATTATTTAATCTTCAAGATGTGATGTAACTTCAATCTCACTGCAAACTCTTAGCACCTCTCCCTTTAAGTACTTCATGTACGAGTAGAGCTTGGCACATCATGTCCTTAATTTCTGCAAATCCACATCAGTCCCATGGTTGTGGGTTAGCAATTGACCCTGATTAAGTGTTAAGATGGGAAAGTGGTGAAGTGATAGATGTGGTAGATGAATTATTGTATTGTAAGTTATGTGTTGATGTGATGTAAATGTAGAGAGAGTGTTGTTTATTTGTTTTATATTTAATGTTGGATTATTTTTTAATCTTGTTTTGTTGAAAGGTGGAGTAAGTTGGGTTAAATGAGATAGCTAGGTTGGGTTCTTGTAAACTCTTTGGCCCATGTTATTGTTCATGCACCATTCACCCACACCATGCGATATGGGATCCTCCACCACCATTCTTCACATCCAAACGAGGCTAGTGTTTAAGCTCTTGACTATTATGACATGTCCTAGTCCTTTGGATTTCTTGCCTCTAGGATCCTTATCTTTCAATGGGTCAATTTTTCTTCATGAGATTACTTTGATGTGCATCTATATTCTGGTTCTTAACTCATGTGGAGATGCCTTCATATTCAGTGAAATATATTTTCTATATGCAGACTGTAATACCTCATGGCATGAAGCTTACTCGGCTATCCCAAGATGCAGATGTTAAAGGTACTAACAATATTAAGGGTTTTTCATGTTAATTTAATAGACTACCATGAATGCTGAAGGAAAAGATAGATGCAAAGAAAAGCATAGATGTTCCCTGTACAATCTAGTTATATGACCTGGGTATTGTTTAATAATTAGAATAAGAATATGGTGGGTTAGTAACAAAATTCCATGTTATTTTTATTTTATCCTTTCATTATCAATCCCCTCAAAAAGGTCTTCTCCTTATTAATCGCATGTTGCAAATACTTGTGTAAGATCCACCATCTATAATTGATACATGGTTTACCTCAGAAAAAAGATAAATGGTCAAAAAGACATTTTCTTTTTCTTTCATTTCTTATTGAGATAAAAAAAGATGATTCTTAAGGTCAATAAACATCCATTCAATGAAACACTAATCAACATCAATTATATTGCCATTTCATTCAATATTGAAGCTTTATATCATTATTATTTAAAATTATTAGGAATGACTTTGTGATTATTCATCTTCTGGCTACTCCTAGTTTATGTTATTTTAAGTTTATGAAATATGAATAGTACCAGTAGTCTAGTGATAGAATAGTACCATTCCATGGTACAGACCTGAGTTCGATTCTTGGCTAGTGCATCCTTTTTTGATTTCAAGTTGGAGCATCCATTTCTTAAGATTTATGCTTTTTGAATTTGAAATTGGAAGTTGTTTAAAGACGATAGAATTATAAATAATTATATGACATTTGTACATTAGCATATAATTAAGAAACTATGGCAATAATCACTAACGTAAAAAATGTTGTTGTATGGGCTTATCAAAACTTCATTTCTCTATAGTGATAGTACTAACATTTCTTATTGTTATCAATTACTAGTATAAAGATGGAGTTCTTACCTATAACAATGGTATTGTTGATGTTTTATGCCATTGGAGTTGACAGTCTTGGTCTACATCGACAGATAAAACCGTCGCTGCTGCATAAAAGCAAAATTGAACAGCCTTTGGAGAGTTGACTATTGCTGGAGAATTATGTGCAAAATCAATGATTTTTACCATCAGTATAGTCTACAGCAAGGCCTCCTAACAAGATGCCTAAGCTGACCATTGGAATTGGCCTCTAGAGCTATAGTGACGGTATTTTGGACCTACATCGATGATTTTTAACCACTTGTGTAGGTATAAACTATTGTAGTGGGAAGGGTTGATTTGAGAATGGGGGTTGTAGGGGAGTATATATAGGCTGTGTCAAATCATTTGGCATGAAGGAGGGTTAATGGTCGTGCAGGGGACATGCCCTACACGTGCATAGTGCGTACAACAACGTACACTGCATGCACATTGCGCGAGGGTGCATTGGGGAGCAGCTGGCGAGGCATGGCATAGTAGGGGTCTTCAGATCTTCATCGCACGACTAAGTATGCGTGGTGATCGCGCATCATATTTTGAATGGGTGTGGAAAAGAAAAATGAGGACCATTGATCTTTGATCGGAGTGCCACGATCGCACTTTGTTGCACCCTCAAATCGCGCCTACTTCACATTTGATTGTGCATGATCATGTGCGCAGGTTGTTCGCCCCATCCGTCACACTGCATGTTTTGATGTGAGCCGCTTGATGCTAATTGAGTGGCCCCAATTGGGCACCTTGCTCGAGTTGAGAATCAAGGGGCATGCGGGGGCTCGAACCTATGCCCCTTCTGTACGAGCATAGCTTGGGACCACTGTGCTAAGGATGTGGATTGTCATGTTGATGAGGATTAGGGCATGAGGTCTGGACCTTTGGATGGAGATCCAACAGTAGAGGTTGCGGGATGAGGTTCTCCTTTGACATTTCAAGCACGTGGGAAGAGGGGTGTGTGGGACTGATCTCAACCATTGGATGGCAATCCAATGGTTGAGATTGCACGGTTGGAAACACCTATGAGGAGGGACAGTGATGTTGAGGCAATTTGGATGACTAAGATGGCGCCATCTTGTCTATCCAACTTCTTCTCTTCATAGGTGATGCTACAGATGTCGGATCAGGTCGATTTTCACACCATTGGGCAGCAATCATTGAACCGAATCCATCCGTATGGTTGGATTCTTCATTTGAGGTCTAGATTTGCATCATCTTACCCCATGTCAGCCAATCTTCTATGGCTTTTAGAGAATACTATAGATGTCCCATCGGGGTTAATTCGGAGGCATTGGACTTCGATCATCACCCTGATCACATCCGTATGGTCAGATCTGTAATTTGAAGTGCAGAAATATGTCACCCTGTCCCCTGCCATTAAAATGGGAGAATTAATATACAAATTATATAATGTACACTAAATGCGCGATGATGCATGATATGCGATATTCACAATGTCAAATGCAATTATGATCCTAGGAACACACATAACTAGGCAATTTAAGCTAGATAAATGTGTCTACATTACTACCTGAAGATCACAATGTGTGTAAGGGATTCTTCAATGAGTGATGTAATTTATGTCAGTTGAAAAATTAAGAAATCAAAATTCTATATGAATCTGATGAGCCAATTGTCATGTTCTTGTGTGAATTTTGGTTGTAGAGTTTCAAAGCTAGAATTTGGGTCAAAATTTCCATCAAATTCTTGTTGATATTTTTGCTTTTATTTTTTAAAAATTTTTTCTAAGAGTAAAATACGTAGAAGTTTTGTTTAAAAATCTCAATAAAAACTTATCAATAATGGAAACTTGGCAAGTAAATGTGTCTGTTGATTTTGGTATGCAAAAATATTAGTGGTTAACTTTTGCATTTTGGAACTCCGAAAAGTTAACCATGAAGTGTCAGAATAGTTCATCATTTAGATTTTTAAACCATGGTTTCTACTTTTCTTCTTGGCATTCAGTAAAAATGGAGAGGAATGGCTTCATTGGATGGGGAAGTACTTCTCATGATGCTTAGTGATTTATTAGGATCACTGAAAGATAGGGTCGCTGAATGGAATCAAGATGATGCATTGAAGGCCATTTCTATGGTTGGTCAGTTTTAGTTTTTCCAAGTGTTTGGTAGGAAAAAATGTTCTTTCACTGTAAATTATCAACTATGTGATATTTAATGTAGCAATACTATAAATAGAAAATGATAAACTTGGAGCCTCATTTGGAGTAGATCATTAAAATACATTAAGAACTTCCACAATGGCATGATATCAAAATATATGTTCCTAGTTACATGGGATTTCAAACCATGGCAATAGCCATTATTATTTCAACCATACACAACTATGATGCCATTTGTTCAGGAAATGTTTGTGTGGAGCAAGCCTCTTCTGATTCTAAACAATTTTATTTATAGGAGCATATGAAAGTTGGCTTCAAGTACCATGAAAAGACATGTTGGATAGTGAACAAATTATTTCAATACTCTTTATGATTAATCAAAGCAACCATTATACTTCATGAAACATGAATAGCACCAGTGGTCTAGTGGTAGAATGGTACCCTTACATGTTATAGACCTAGGTTCGATTCTCAGCTAATGCATCCTTTTTTCGTTCCATGTTGGAACATTCATTTCTTAATCTTAACGCTTATTGAATTTTTTTACTTTAAACATAGAAATGGGAGGTTGTTTACATGACATTAATTTCTTACTTATTTCATGACAATGAGGTAAGTTGTAATTTGAATTTTTGGAGAAATGTTATGTTCATTGTAGGATGCTCAGTTATTTCTTATTTGTTTTTATTTCTTATTTTTTACTATTTTGTAA
Source organism: Thalassia testudinum (assembly GCA_037157565.1). Classification (NCBI taxonomy): domain Eukaryota; kingdom Viridiplantae; phylum Streptophyta; class Magnoliopsida; order Alismatales; family Hydrocharitaceae; genus Thalassia; species Thalassia testudinum. The sequence goes on from JAZHRO010000028.1 coordinate 3,281,403, forward strand.
CGATAGATACTTAAAATTTTGTTTTAATATTTATTCACTTTTTATTGATCCCTTGTAAGGAGAGGAAAAAAAATATAGCCAACGATACTTAATAATACATTTGTATATTAGCATACTAAGAAACTATGACAATGATAACTCTTAATGAGAAAAAATCTTGTTGTATGAGCTCATCAAAACTTCATTTCTTTATAGTGATGGTAATACTAACATTTCTTCTTACTGTCAAATCCTAATTTAAAGATGGAGTTCTTACCTATAGCGATGATATTGCTAACGTTTTGTACTATTAGAGTTAAAGGTTTTGATCTACAACAACAGATAAAGCTGTTACTACCGACATGAAAGCCAAATTGAATAACCTTTGGAAAGTTGACTGTCATTGTAGAATTAGGTGCAACATTGATGGATTTTGCCACTGAGATAGCCTACAACATTGCCTCTTAAGAGGATGCCAAAGGTGACCGTCGAAATAGGTCTTTATAGCCATAGCAATGATATTTTGGACCTACATAAATGGTTAAAAATCATTGGCATAGGTACGAACTATTGTAATTAGGATCATCTTCTACTACTTCCCGCCTCCTACTGCCCACTTGCTCCTCTAACCAGAAGTTGTCCTACATGATAAGTTTCGTTTTATCTTTTATATCAAGTTGGGCTCAATTGTCATCCGCGCTTCATCTTAAGGGCGAGTATTAAAGTATTAGAGTCTTTATGTTAGAGTACTAGAGTCTATTTATCTTAGGTTTGAGAGCATTAATTAGTTTTATAATTTTTGTTTAACATTTCATGTAATTTTTTCATCCTTACACCTTATACAAGAGAGGTTAAGATTCTAGTTTTCAATTAAACTCTTTATTTTCTTTTAACAAAATCCATCACTAGTAAGCCTTTTCATGGCAATCCCATCTGAAAGTGTGGGTAGTTGAGAGGTGAACTTGACCAACTAAAATGATAATGATGGTTTCGAATCGTCACCAATGTCTTTTTTGGTTTTTACAAATTGCAAGTTTGTCATGTAAAAACTTTCAATGGCAATCTTGAAGTCATTGTCAATATTCATAGATGACAGCTTTTGAAAACCATTGTTGAAAGGCTTCTATAGGAAATTTATAAACCACCCTTGTAGATTTGGATCAACAAAAAAATAGAGCATGAAGTAACCATCTCATCCTTTAAAGGAAGGGACTTTTTTTGTGATGGTTTTGGTTAGGACCGTTGCTAACAGCATTATCTGTATGGATTATTTGCCATTGAGCTTTGCAAAGGTGGAAATGTTTTTGGTGACGCTTTTGAATCATCATAAAAGGTCTCTCTTGCTGTGGTGAATGCCCACCAACATATTTTGGTAAGCACAAAAGCTAGGAAAGCACGCTCACTTCCTTTGAGAATCCTTCATCCTCATCATTTAGTTGGCGTTTGACTAGAAGAATTAGAAAATTGGAATTAGTGGAGGAGTTGCTCAAAACTGGGCTCAAATTGAAATGAGAGATGCTTTGTATCTGGGACAATAAATGTTAAATCAAGGAATTAAACACCAAGTCAAGCAATACGTGAGAAGAGTAAAGTAATTCCACCACTTAGGTGGAATTGTTTTATTCCATAATTAATGACTAATTTCATAATTAAAGCTTCTAAATAATGAATTAAGAGCTCAATTCCACCATTCAAACAAGCCCTTAGTGTAATATATCCTTAAGGAGACCAAACTTGTACAAAGGAAAATGATAAAGGAAAAGGATGAATAAATACTTTACAAAAAGTTGGTTTTAACAATTTTGCTACTTTAAAGGAAAAAAGATAGAGGGTGTTATATTATGTATGCCATAGATATTTTATGAATTTTGAATGGGAGATTGGTCTAATTAATCAGAAATGTGAGGGCCCAGCTTTCACATGCTCAAATAAAAAGGTGTAGAAATAAGTTTGTTCTTCTTGGACTTGATAAGGCTATGAATTGACCAAAAATGTGGGAGCTAATAAGTATGGTGCATGACTATTGCTACACTATAAAATGAATGGTGGGAGTCACCTTTATGGGACAACCTTTATAATGTCACATTGCCTGGTAATTGATTGGTTAATCAATCGTATATATAAATCTTGACAAGGACATCAAGATTTCAAGTGGGGAAGATTGAAATACTTTAAAAATTATTCTACTTGGGAAACTCAATGAAATCTAGTGGTGGATTAATTAAGGATTGAGAATTATTACTTGGCAAGTCAAGCATAAGCATCACAAATGATTGTATTAAGTTCATTAAGCCCATACTTGATGATAACATCATAATTAGCCATATCTAGCATTAATTTATCATAATCAAGGAATAAATGCTCCTACATAATAGCCAGAGGACCATAGTTCACTGTAAATCCATTCTGAGAGAATAACAAGAAAATAGGGGTAAAACTACAGTTTTAACAGCATATCTCAATTGCAGAACAATTACGGGATTTCTCAGGGGTTAATCAAAGGTCAAATGGTCTTAAATGTCTAACAAGTGGGTTCATCCAGATAGAAGGGGGTTTTCACGTATTTCGAGAATTAAATGACATTTGAAGCCCTAAAAACATACCCGCTTAATTAACTAAGGTTTTTGGTCTTGGAAAAATTCACATAAACCCTCTAAAAATCATATAAAAATGTTCTCTAGGATTTAGTATGCTTGATTTGACCATTAGAACCCAATTTGACCTAAAATAGAGTCTCAGACAGACAGTTGCTCTAATTTAGCCTTTTGCATAAATTACCCAATCAAACATGGTCAAAACATAAATCTAACTTCACTATTGGATTCATTAGGTCCAAATTAGGTTTTTACAAAAATTTGGATCCAATCTGAGATCATCTTCACCAAGTTTGCATTTTAGTCCAATCAGACTCTTTCTATCCCATTCAAACCATTAGCTTTTTGCATTCCTTGTAAAGAGCCCCCTAACTTCATCATCTTCTTTGCATGCAGGTCCTCATGTCATGTTTGGAAGGTTGAACCTTCATCGTCTAGTTTTGAGTGAGGATTTCTCTCTCGACCATCAATCAATCTCTCCCAAAATTGATACCGAGATTCCTTGTGAAATTGCCTTCCATTTGAATCGCATCTTGGGCTCTACTTTCCCAAAAGGTCATGCGAACCTTTCAAAGGTTCAGGTTTCCTTTTTGCGTGAACCTCCCAAGCTTGGAAGCTTCTTTCCAAGCTTGGGAAGGTTTCCTATGGCCTATAAAAGAACCCTTGTTGCATTTCGCATCTTCTCAGCTAAGTTTTGGCCAAAATACCCTCTTCAAACTCCTTCCCCAGCCATCTCCGACTTAGCTTCACGAGCTCCTCCCTCCATTGCTCTACGGCCTCCCAACGACCAAATTGGGAGTGCCATCATCTTCATCTCCTTCGTCCGCGCTTGGTGTACCAAAGCCAGGGCCATCCTCCCCTCTCTTCCTTATTGTCCGCCTCTTTGGAGTTCTTTTCCACGGCGTCGGCCAATCAATGCCGACGTCCTCCTATCCTTTTCATCCAGTTAGTTTAGTTAGTTAGATCCCTCTCCCTCTACTTCATTTCTAGCTTATTTCCTATCCCTTTCAACCACCAACTATGCCGTTCACCCTCATCTCCTCCATCTCCAGTGACCACTCCGTTGATGTGTTTCCACCGCTACGCACCCTCATCCACCTCACCAACAAGCCCTTAACCTTTGCCACATCCATCCGCACAAAAGCCCTAACATCTCCCCTTCTATTACTCATCCTAATACCCTGACGACCAACCCACTACCGCACCACCATCTTCGACCATTGCACACAACCATACGCCCTCTCACGGCATGCCATCGCCACCCACATATTTGCCGTGGTCCAACGAAGGTCCTGAAGTATTTTAACTTGGCCGCAAGGCCATATACTTATTTTTAGGTGTCCTCGCCTGTAACGACCCGATTCCTAAATCCCTACAAGACACGAGAATCGGACCGACTCGACTAATCCCAAGACCCAGTCGTCCAACGAGAAAGTAACCAAAAGAGCAGTAAAATAAATCACATTCACCATGTATATAACTAGCAATAACAAAATACAGCAGTAGAGAAAAGAAATACTACAGTATACACCACCACAACAGTAGAGAAATAAACATATACGTAAACATGAAGCTTACAATAAAGAGAGTACAAGGGGAAAACAAAACTACTCACAACAACAACAAAAAGTACAGAAGGTACTACAGGTAACCCTACTGGGCTCTACTAGGCCCAGCGCCCTCCGCAGCCGCTGACTCTGGCTGCTCAACACCTGGTCCTAAAAAGGTAACAAGGGTGACACGTCAGCGAAACGCTAGGTAGAGTGGCAAGTAAAAGCTAGAAGAAGCAGTAGAGTAGACAGTAGCTGTTATATTTTTACTTTCTTCCTTTATACTTTTCCATTTATTTACTATTGATTTATTCCTCAGATCTTTCTCTTGATCTTGAATGTTTCTCATGGGAATGACCTTAATTGCAGTCTTTCCTAAAAAGTAGAAGTAACATGTGGTGATCTCCTAGTCGGGAGAGTCCCCCGTGGTGGTCCTACCCTCAGTCAACCACCCCAAGGTCGCTGTCAGACGTAACGGTGACTACGGCACGTGCGATAAACGCACGGGTAGCTACCCCACACTGGCACGTGGTCAGTCGTTTCCGTTAACGGGTTCGCCCAAAGCACAGCACGGAACCAGTATAGGGTAGAGCCCTCTCAGTAATAGGGGTCCAGCCCCTCCATAGTAACCAAACAGGGGTCTCCCCCCTCCACAGTCCGCGCACCCTCTCCTGACTACCCTGGTTTGCCCATTGGGCCTAACAAGTCAGTGTAGGAGAGCTAGCAGAACCCCGGGGCCCGTGGGGTAGCTAGTGCTCTCCCAACACTAGTAGCTCTCCTCGGCACTGTGTACACGAGGGCAAAAAGTCAGTACAAAGTGGCCAGTCCTAACCCCAGGTCCCTGTGGTGGCTAGCTCCGCTTTGTACTAAATAGGGGGACAGTCGCTCTCCTTGGTACTCTATACTCAAGGGCCAGCTCACTTCCCCAATCTATTCCATTCACTTTCCAGGAGTTCTACTCCTAATTCCCTGTTGGGTTTAACTCAGCCAACTTAGGTTTCGCCATTCCAGGTTTATGTCCATACAATTCATGTTCTCATCCGTAATTATCCATTTATAACAGGCAGCTGTTAACCAATTTACAGGTAGTTATGATTTCCTTTCAACTTTTCCAAGACTGCAATGTATATATTCAACTAGTTTTCCAGTCCTAGGATTCATGCCATACCCTAGGATCTATCATTCAATCTAGTTTTCCAGTCCTAGGATTCATGCAATACCCTAGGATCTACCCTTCAATCTAATTCCTGATTTCTAGGGTTCATGCAATGCCCTAGACTCTATCAATTGTTTCATAATTGTACAAATCTTGTTAAATAATTTAAAGAGCCACTCTACCTGTGAAATCGGGAGTACTGAGGCCGTGGTCGGCAATCCCGTGCTCCTCCGCAACCCCCTGAATCGCAACGGAACGGGGTCCTAACACAAGGATCAACATAAGGAGTTTCTCAAAATGGTATACAATTGCTGTAAATAGGTAGAGGAAATAAATCTGGAACGAACGCAACTTGAAACGCGGAAAACGGACTCCGAACGGACCCTAAACAGGTCAAAAACGATGAGTCTGTCCAAAATCAGACGTCTGGAACCTCTTCTAGATGTCTTAAAGTGTCGATCATGCCATACCTTCTTCTACGCAGTCCTTCAGACGTCCAGAAGCTCACTAGATCATCTGAAGTCAGTATCTAGACGTCCGATTGTCACCGCGGACGTCTGGAGGTCGACTCCGTCATCTGGTACTGTGGCCAGACGTCTGATCCGCGTGGGATGGCGGGCCCTCACGCCATCCCGAACAACACCTGCGCACACATTCAACCGCTCTCATCACGAAAAGGCTCAGAGAATGCGGTAGATGGCTGCATGGCCGTACACGCGTTAAAGGAAGGAGGAAAAATATTATACCTGTCAGACGGCTGGATCTTCCTCCAGACGTCCTACGCGTCATCTGGACGTAAGTCCAGACATCTGATTCTAGGAAATTTTCCCAGAATCAGCACCCCGTTCGTCCTCCGCCCGCGACGCATAGCCGTGCCACACCGCAAACGCCTGCTGCCCGAGCGGCAGCAGCTCCTCCGCGACACCCCACGCCTGCTGTTCCCCCTTGCCGGTCGGCTCTAGCTGCCTCGGCAAGCTTGCACCTCCGCGGTCGAGCTTGTTCTTCCTCTAGCAACAGTCCCTCCCACACGCCCACTGCAGCCGCTACGGCACCCTTGCTCGCAGGGAGAAGGGGAAGAGGAGACGATGGAGTGGGGGTGAGGGAGAGGGGAAGCGCTCTTATAGGGTAGCCGTGGGAAGAGAGAGAAGTAAACCGATGCCTACAGGGAGAGAAAATGAAGGCTGCTGGTTCAGTCTGCACACATAGGCACGCAGACGCGAACCCGTAAGCCAAAAAAATTTATTACCAGACGTCTAGGAAGGGTTCCAAACGTCTGGGACACTTCCCAGACGTCTTAAACTGCTTCTGACGCCCATGATCGTAACAATATAACAAACTCAATGGAAGTTTCATCCCGGAAGCTTGCGCTGACTAGGGTGCGGAAAAGAACAAAATATATGGATAACAAACTCAAAGAGGACTGAAGCTTATCCGAAAAGATGTACCCACGAAAAGCTCCAGGTACCGCTCCCTCATTGTCGCCTCTGGCTCCTAGGTAGCCTCCTCGTACCGCTGGCTCCTCCACAAAGCCTTCACCAGGGGTACTTGCTTTCGTCTCAGACTGCGGACGGCTCTGTCAAGAATCTGCACTGGCCACTCGCGGTAGGTTAGGTCGTCGCTCACCTCGACGCTCTCGTGACTCAGGACGTGACTGGGATCGGCGACGTACTTCCTGAGGTTGGACATGTGGAACACGTCGTGCACACCAGAAAGCTGAGGAGGGAGGGCAAGGCTATAAGCAACAGGTCCAATCTACTCCAGGACCTCAAAGGGCCCCACGAACCTCGACGCGAGCTTCCCTCTCACCCCAAACCGCTGCAGGCCCTTCATGGGAGAAACACGAAGGAAGATGTGGTCCCCAACCTCAAGCTGCACCTCTTTGCATTTTCGATCCGTGTAGCTCTTCTGCCTGCTCCTGACAGTGCGGAGTCGGCTGTGAATCTGCTCGACTACCTCCTGACGCTGCTGGATCAGCCTGGGGCCAACCTCCCACTTGGTCCCCACCTCAACCCAACTCAAGGGTGCCGTACATCTTCGTTCGTACAGAGCCTCGTAGGGAGCCATGCCAATGCTCGAGTGATAACTGTTATTGTATGCAAACTCTGCTTGGGGCAAGTGCCCCTCCCAAGAGCCCCTCCAATCCGGTACACAGGCACGCAAAAGGTCCTCAAGTGTCTATATCGTGCGCTCAGATTGTCTGTTAGTCTGGTGGTGGTAAGCTGTACTGAACCTCAACCGTGTCCCCAGAGCTTGCTGAAACTCAACCCAAAACTGGGACGTAAGGTGGGTATCCCGGTCGGATACGATCTCCCGCGGAACTCCGTGTAGACGTACCACGTCGCGGATATACCTCTCTGCCAACTGTGCTGGTCCCATAGTGACTCGGATTGGCAAGAATCGCGTCGTCTTCATCAATCTATCAACGGTTACCCAGACTGTGTCGTGTCCCCGCTGGGTAACAGGTAAGCCCACCACCAAGTCCATGGTGATGCTCTCCCACTTCCACTCTGGAACTGGAAGTGGTTGTAGCGGCCTTGCAGGCCTCTGATGATCGGCTTTCACCTGCTGGCACACTAAACACTACTGCACGAATTCACCCACATCCCGCTTCATCCCCCTCCACCAAAACTCACGTCTAAAGTCATGGTACATCTTTGTGTTTCCAGGATGTATGGTGAATATGGAACCGTGTTCCTCAGTCAGGAGCTCTCTCAACAACTCCTCGTCTCTGGGAACGCACAGACGTCCCCTCAGGCACAGCACCTGGTCGGTGAAAGAGAAGTCCCTCGGGTCTCCTGACAGTACTCTGTCGCACAAGGACTGCAAGTATGGGTCTGCCTTCTGTCCTGTGATGATGTGATCTATCAGCTCTAGCCTCGTCTGTCGTATCACAGTCACTGCCCCACAGTGCCCCCGTAGCTCTAGGGGTCGCCAACTACCCATCTCCTCCAAAAGGCTCCAACTCTGCACCTGTAAACTGGCCAAGTGTGCGGGCACCTTCCGGCTCAAGGTGTCAGCCACCACGTTGGCCTTACCCGGGTGGTAGGAAATGCTGCAGTCATAGTCCTTCAGGAGCTCCAACCAACGTCTCTGTCTCATGTTGAGCTCCTTCTCATCAAAAAGGTATCTGAGGCTCTTGTGATCTGTGAAAATCTAGAAGGTCTCACCGTTCAAGTAGTGCCTCTAGGTCTTCAGCGTGAAGACAACAGCTGCCAGCTCCAGGTCGTGGGTAGGGTAGCTATGCTCATGGGGCTTCAGTTGCCGCAAAGCGTAAGCGACAACATGACCCCTCTGCATGAGCACACCCCCTAACCCCTGCAAGGAGGCGTCCGTGTACACAACGAACCCACCACTACTGTCAGGGATGGTGAGCACGGGAGCCGAAGTCAGCCTCTCCTTCAGCTCCTGAAAACATGCCTCACAGGCATCTGTCCAAGTGAAGGGCATGTCCTTCCGGGTCAACTGTGTCATAGGACGTGCAATCTGTGAAAAGCCCCTGATAAACTACCTGTAGTAGCCTGCCAGTCCCAGGAAACAGCGAATCTGAATAACCGTACGGGGTCTCTCCCACCTGAGCACTGCCTCGACCTTGGCTGGGTCCACTGCCAAGCCATCTCCAGAGATCACATGACCTAAGAAGGTCACCTCTCTCAACCAGAACTCTCACTTGCTGTATTTGGCATACAGCCTACGTCATCTCAGTGTGTCCAGAACCATCCACAAGTGCTATCCGTGCTGCATCTGATCTCGAGAGTAGATGAGTACATCATCAATGAATACCACCACAAACTGGTCCAAGTACGGTCTAAACACCCGGTTCATCAGGTCCATGAAGGCAGTGGGGGCATTGGTCAGCCCAAATGGCATGACCAAAAAATCATAGTGTTCATACCGGGTGCGAAAAGCTGTCTTAGAGACATCTACCTCCCTGATCCTCAACTGGTGGTATCCCGACCTCAAGTCGATCTTGGAGAATACCGTGGCACCTTGCAACTGGTCAAACAAGTCGTTGATCCTCGGCAGCGGATATCTGTTCTTGATGGTGACCCTATTCAGTTGTCGGTAATCCACACAAAGGCGTAGGGTACCATCCTTCTTCTTCACAAACAGTACCAGGGCTCCCCAGGGAGACGCACTGGGCCTCACAAAGCCCTTCTCCAAAAGATACTGCAACTGAGACTTGAGCTCTCGCAGCTCAAGTGGTGCCATCCTGTATGGTGCGATGGAGATGGGGCTGGTCCCTAGTACTAGTGAGATCCCAAACTCGATCTCACGCTCGGGCGGTAGTCCTGGCAACTCGTCTAGGAATACGTCCGGGTACTCTCTGACCACCAGGATACTTTGGAAGTCTGCCACAGGGCTGGGCTCTGCCACCACACAAGCTAAGAAGCCCTCACACCCTTGTCTCAGAAGTCTCGCCACCCGAAGTGCAGAAATGCACCTGAAGCCTCCGTCCACTGGCTGACTATGGAACTCAAAAGAAGGCAACTTCGGTATGGAGAAGACGATCTTCCTCTCAAAATAGTCCACCAAAGCGTGGTAAGCGGACAGCTAGTCCATTCCCAGAATAATGCCAAAGTCCTCCATCTGTATCATAATCAGGTCAGTGGGAAGGCTCTGACCCCCAATACTGACCTCTCAACCCGTGTATACCTCCTCAGCTACAAACAGCTGACCACTCGGACCTCTGATCATGAATGGATCCTCTAACAGCATGTAATCCTGGCCTAAACTAACTGTGAAACTGGCTACGACAAAAGAGTGCGTAGCACCGGAATCGAAAAGCGTGTAAACGAGTCTGCTAAAAACTGAAACCATACCTGCCACCACCGATCCCGAAGCCCTGGCATCCCTGTGTGTCAGGGCATTGATACGCCCCTCAGCCCTAGGTGCGGACGAAGCAGCTACACTCTACGTCGGACGGGTAGCTGCTGACCGGTACCCTCCTTGTGACTGCTGTCCTCCCCCTCGCGCCTGGAACCCGTGGCCTCCTGCTCGCCCTCCAGTTCTCGGCGCGGGAAGCGTCTGCTAACCTCTTGCCCTAGACGAGCAGTCCCTCCTGATGTGGCCCGACTGGCCACACTAGTAACAGAGGGGAATCCGACTCCCACTCTTAGCGGGTCCCTACTGTCGGCTGGGCGGAGGTCCGATGCTAGCAACTGACCCCTGACGAGGTCCACCAAAGGCCACTGATGGCCCTACGAAATGTGGCGGCTCTCCAGCGGATGCCACGTGTCTCCTCTCTCGCCGGCCTGTGAAAAGTCTGGCTGGTAGGGCCTCTTCCGCCCGCTGTCAGTATCTCGCGCAGACGGGTTGGTCTTCTCATAGGTCATAGCTACCTCCACCACCCTCAAGAACGTAGGTAGCCTCAGGGGTTTGATATACCCCCGAATCGCTGGCCGGAGCCCCTCGGTGAACCTCCAAAGGCGCTCCTCCTCAGTGGCTACTGCTGTCGCTGCGAAGCGGGACACTCTAGAAAACGCGTGTGGTACGCGATCACGGTCACCGTCCCCTGGCGGAGAGTGAGGAACTCCCGCCTCCTCTGGTCCTGCCATGTATGGGGAAAGTACTGCTCGTAGAAGAGGGTGACGAACCGGTCCCAGGTCAGCTCGTCCCTCTCCTGTCCCCTGACTACCCTCCACCACCTGTGTGCCGCACTCTCCAGCTGGTACGTGGCAAAGGCCATGCAGCACTCTGTCGGGGGGAGAAGGGTGTTGAAAACCTTCTCGATCTGCTCGAGCCAGTCCTTCGCCTCAGTCGGGTCCTCGTCCCCCTTGAAGGAGGGGTGCTTCAGCTTCCGGAATTGCCCAAAAAGCTCGAAGTGGCGCTACAGTGGAGATGCTGGTGCACCTCCAGGTAAAGGTGTCTTGTGCACATAAGTGTCGGAGGAAGGTGGGGGCGGTGGCAGCCTATCCCCTCCCCCGCATCCAGGACCGCGTTCGTCGCGTGGTCCCATAGAGGACTCCCCTCCGCAGCCCTAGGGGGAGGCACTCGGGGCGGTGGGTGGAGCTCCTCTCGCACTATATCCCGTATCAGTTGGGCGAGGTCCTGGGCCTAAATGGCCGGGAGCAGTGGCTGGTCCACTGAGACGTCGGCCGCAACATGCCCACCTCGTCGTCCTTGTCCTCGGCCGCGCCCACGGTCCGCATCGCTAGTCCAGCGATGAGGCTTCTCTTACACGGAGATGCGAAACAGAATGAAAACATGTCAATATGGAGCAATATCCAACGGAGAAGTCTAAGAGCTCATGTCAAAAGAACGTTGTGGTGGCTACTCTAGTTACAGACACGTGAATTTTGTTATTTTCCAGTCAGTTGGTTCACTTCTCAGGACGACCTTGCTCTGATACCATCTTGTAACGACCCGATTCCCAAATCCCTATGAGACACGAGAATCGGACCGACTCGACTAATCCCAAGACCCAGTCGTCCAACGAGAAAGTAACCAAAGGAGCAGTAAAATAAATCACATTCACCATGTATATAACTAGCAGTAACAAAATACAGCAGTAGAGAAAATAAATACTACAGTATACACCACCACAACAGTAGAGAAATAAACATATACATAAACAAGAAGCTTACAATAAAGAGACCACCGGGGGAAAACAAAACTACTCACAACAATAGCAAAAAGTACAGAAGGTACTACAGGTAACCCTACTGGGCTCTACTAGGCCTAGTGCCCTCCGCAGCCGCTGACTCTGGCTACTCAACACTTGGTCCTGAAAAGGTAACAAGGGTGACACGTCAGTGAAACACTGAGTAGAGTGAAAAGTAAAAGATAGAAGAAGCAGTAGAGTGGACAGTAGCTGTTATATTTTTACTTTCTTCCTTTATACTTTTCCATTTATTCACTATTGATTTATTCCTCAGATCCTTCTCTTGATCTTGAATGTTCCTCGTGGGAATGGTCTTGATTGCAGTCTTTCCCGGAAAGTAGAAGTAACACGTGGTGCTCTCCTGGACGGGAGAGTCCCCCGTGGTGGTCCTACCCTCTGTCAACCACCCCAAGGTCGCTGTCAGACGTAATGGTGACTACGGCACGCGCGATAAACGCACGGGTAGCTACCCTGCATTGGCACGCAGTCAGTCGTTTCCATTAACGGGTGCACCCAAAGCACAGCATGGAACCAGTATAGGGCAGAGCCCTCTCAGTAACAGGGGTCCAACCCCTCCACAGTAACCAAACAGGGGTCTCGCCCCTCCACAGTCTGCGTACCCTCGCCTGACTACCCTGGTTTGCCAAGTGGGCCTGATAAGTCGTTGTAGGAGAGCTAGCAGAACCCCGGGGCCCGTGGGGTAGCTAGTGCTCTCCCTACACTAGTAGCTCTCCTTGGCACTATGTACACGAGGGCCAAAAGTCAGTACAAAGTGGCCAGTCCTATCCCCGGGTCCCTGGGGCGGCTAGCTCCGCTCTGCAATAAATAGGGGGACAGTCGCTCTCCTTGGTACTCTGTACTCAAGGGCCAGCTCACTTCCCCAATCTATTCCATTCACTTTCCAGGAGTTCTGCTCCTAATTCCCCGTAGGGTTCAGGCTGCTTTAACTCAGCCAACTTAGGTTTCACCGTTCCAGGTTTATGTCCATACAATTCATGTTCTCATCCGTAATTATCCATTTCTAATAGGCAGCTCTTATCCAATTTACAGGTAGTTATCATTTCCTTTCCACTTTTCCAAGACTGCAAAGTATATATTCAACTAGTTTTCCAATCCTAGGATTCATGCTATACCCTAGGATCTATCATTCAATCAAGTTTTCCAGTCCTAGGATTCATGCAATACCCTAGGTTCTACCCTTCAATCTAATTCCTCAGTCCTAGGGTTCATGCAATGCCCTAGACTCTATCAATTGTTTCATAATTGTACAAATCTTGTCAAATAATTTAAAGGGCCACTCTACCTGGGAAATCGGGAGTACTGGGGGCGTGGTCGGCAATCCCACGCTCCTCCACAACCCCCTGAGTCGCAACGGAATGGGGCCCTAACACAAGGATCAACATAAGGAGTTCCAAGAATGGTATACAATTGCTGTAAATAGGTAGAGGAAATAAATCTAGAACGAACGCAACTTGAAACGGGCAAAACGGACTCCGAACGGACCATAAACGGGCCAAAAACGACGAGTCTGTCCAAAATTAGACGCCTGGAACCTCTTCCAGGCGTATTAAAATGTCGATCATGCCATACCTTCTTCTGCGCAGTCCTTCAGATGTCCAGAAGCTCGCTAGATCATCTGAAGTCTGTTTCTAGACGTTCGATTCTCACCCTGGACGTCTAGAGGTCCTCTCCATCGTCTGGTACTGTGGCCTGACGTCTGATCCATGTGGGATGGCGGGCCCTCGCGCCCTTCCGAACAACACCTGCGCACACACACAACCGCTGTCATCACGAAAAGGCTCAGAGAACGCGGCGGACGGCTGCATGGCCGTACACATGTTTAAGGAAGGAGGAAAAATACTGCACCTGTCAGACGGCTAGATCTTCCTCTAGACGTCCTACGCATCGTCTGGACGTAAGTCCAAACGTCCGATTCTGGGAAATTTTCCCAGAATCAGCACCCGGTTCGTCCTCCACCCGCGACGTACAGCCACGCCACACCGCGTCCGCCTGCTACCCGAGCTGCAGCAGCTCCTCTGCGACACCCCACGCCGCTGTTCCCCCCCGCCGGCTTGCTCTAGCTGCCCCGGCAAGCTCGCGCCTCCGCGGTCGAGCTTCTTCTTCCTCTCGCAACACTCCCTCCCACACGCCCGCTGCAGCCGTCGCTGCACCCTCGCTCGCTTGCTTGCTCGTAGGGAGAAGGAGAAGAGGAGACGGTGGAGTGGGGGGAGGGAGAGGGGGAGCTCTCTTATAGGGCAATCGTGGGAAGAGAGAGAAGGAAAGAGGCTCCTGCAGGGAGAGAAAACGAAGGCTGCGGGTTCAGTTTGCATGTACAGGCGCGCAGACGTGAACCCGTACATCGAAAAAATTTATTACCAGACGTCTGGGAAGGTTTCTAGATGTCTGGCCAGACATCTGGGACACTTCCCAGACGTCTTAAACTGCTTCTGACGCCCATGATCGTAACATCGCCAGAGCTCCACCACTTTCGCCATCGCCGCCTTCGTTCTTCGAGCTCAAGGCGTTGAAAACTCCAGGTCCCTGCAGGAAGAGTGGAATAGTTCCAGGAGTCATCCTATGCAGTTGATCGGAGGACCCAACTACTGTCTCACGGCAATTGGGCGAGGCTTCATCCGCAGCTGCGCGAAGAGGAAGAGTGGGATTTAGTCCCACATCGGTGGGAGAAGAGCACACGACCGCGCATAAATGCTTTTTCTATGCTATGCTAACAGCCTCAAGCAACACAGGGGGTGAGGTCCCCCCGCGCACCCATCACGCCTCGCCCGTAACACCTTCACACAGGCCTGGCTCCGAACCCAGCTAATAAAACGCATAAATTCATTGCAAAATGTTTATTTACAATAGTTCCTAGGCCTAGCTTTGTATATCATGATATAAATATTGCACAAACATCCATTGCATTGCATTTAGGATAGTTGTTTATTATGTACATTAATTCCAACATTTTACATGACCAGGAGGTAGTGCGACATCTTTATGGGCTTCGGATGAAGAATCCGACCATACGAATAGATTCAGAGTGACGATCGAAGTCCATCAATGCGAGAATCACCCCGATCAGAGCTCTGTAGCACCCTCCACAGGAAGAAGACGGATGACCCAGATGGCACCACGTGGTGCCATCCAGGCCACCCCACCTGAGCCAAGGCATCCCCAAGCCCATCGCAAGATGAGATCCCAGCCGTTGGATCTCAATCCAACCGCTGAGATGTATGCTTCATGGCTGAACTCCTCACCTGGCCTCAGGCAGCTCAAGGATGGCCCCATCGTGGCTATTGGATCTTCATCCAACGATTGAGATGTGCAACTGCACCACTCCCTGCACTTGACAAACCATGGCCTTGGTGCATGATTGCACGTGTTTCGCAAGTTTGAAATCAGGGTTACAAGTAACCCATCATCATAGTTGCAAAATGCGTGCTCAAATAAAATTTATAATCGAAACTCAAAAAGTGAGTCCCGGGTCGAACGTGAGGTGGCGAACGTTTGGTTTTATGAAATCCACTCTTCACTTTTATTTCTTTTTTGTCGTTTTTATCTTTTCTAATTCTTTTGGTATTTTTAACAAGCAAGAGATTAGGTTGATGAAAACTTTGTCTACTTGCAAAAATATAAGAGAGAGAGGGAGAGAGAGAAAGAGAAATAATCATCTATTCATGAACAACTATTTGTTACAACTATGGAAGCAGGAAAACTACACTACAAAAGCGTAAAAAGATAGAAAGAGGGGAGAGAAATCCCCCTTGACGGTTGCTCGGAGGATGACTAGCTCTGACGTCGCCTGGAGGAAGGTGGAGAGGAGCAGGACGAAGGATGACGGAGTCAGAGGATAGAGGATGAGGTAGGACGGCATCACAGTGAGGTTCTTCTTCCTGAAGGACGATGAGATGATAGCCATGGGATGCTCCACGAATGGGGATGAGGGAAGGAAAAACTATTTGGTTTTCTACTCTAGAGGGCCATCCCGGGCTTGGGATAAGCTCTCTAGAGCATTGGAGGTGGTGAAAGGAAGAAAGGAAGAGATGATCTAGAATGGTGGTGGGTAGGTCCTTTTATAGTGGAGGAGGAAGAACAGATTCACATCTGGGTCATTACTGACATCCATAAACGTCGCTGCAGATGTCGCTGAAGATCCACCCTTAAATCCTCTTGCTGGCTCACGCAGACCATTAGTGACAGCTGCAAGCATCAGTAAAGGCAACATTCACTGAAGATCCACTCTGCTAGTGCGCACTACGTGCTTCACGCACCAGTGCTCCCCACACCTTGCGCACGTGCGCACGCTGGCATGTTCTGTGCATGGCTACGGCTGTGCACGTGCGCTATGGCTATGCGCGTGCGCTACGTGCGGCTGCGGCTGTGTGCGTGCGCAATTGCTGGACGGTGTTGGGTGGCCTGGCTGGCTCCACGTGGCACCATCTGAGCCATCCATTCTTCTTTCCTTTAGAGAGGGTGACATGGTGCTCAGATCGAGATGATTCCCGCGCTGCTGGACTGCGATCGTTGCTCTGGTTCCATCCGTATAGTCAGATTTTCCATTTGAAACCCATATGGATGTCACATTGCCCCCTGGTCGTTGATCTTCCTCGGACTTCATATGATACTATGATTCTCCGATCTATATGATTTCAGAGGCGTTAGACTCCGATTGTCGTCCTAATTAGATCTGTACGATCCGATCATCCATCTAAGGCCCTGAAATAAGCCTTCTTCTCTCCTAACCATAAAAGGGACCTAATTAATGTAAAATATATACAACTACTCTAAATGCAAAATGATGCATTCTATGCAATATTTATAACATGAAATGCAAATCTAAGCCTAAGAACATGCATGAATAGGCATTTTAACCCAAATAGGTGTGTCTATATCAACGCATTGGTTAAGACATATGCTTGTAAACCGCGAGCACGTGTTCAAGCCATGGTGGGGGGAGGCAATCTCGTGAAGAGTGAGCACAATCGAATTGCACCCGTTGGATGAGTGTAGGCACCATCAAGTGGCGGAGGCGTCACCATGTGGCACCGTTGGGTGAGCACGGATGTTGCGTCATCGACGCTCCTTGAGAATGCGCCATCCCACTCATGATCAAGAGGCACAATCTCCGCACCATCTATGACGTTCACTTCTGGATCAAACGGCTGCAGCTCATCCAACCTCAGTGACAGCAGGCGGGCGTGAGTGATGGGTGCAGAATTTGTAGCGACAGAAGAGCGGGCCTTTAGTGACACTTGCAGCTGTAACTAAATGGCCTATGCAATGCATGCGCTAGCTAAGGCAATGAAGAGGTGAGGATCTTTTGGCGACAGCTTTAGCGGCCTTTAGTGACGCTTGTAGCTATCGCTGAATGTCTATGCATGGGATGCTCTTCCTCCCATCACTATATAACACCCCTACACCCCCCATTCCTCTTCATCTCTACCTACTCTACTCCCACCTACTCCTAAGCTTTAGCAAGCCTACTAACGCTCCATTGGAGCTTATTCTCAAGCTCCCAAGGCACCTATTAGTGTAACGAACCTCTGCCCCACCAAATATTCCTCCATCTTCCCATCACCTTTCATACGTCGCCTTGGAGTCATCTTCCCACCTCCATTCCCATAGAAGATCATCTCTGCCTCCTCACCTCCATTCTAGAGCCACGTTGAAGCTTCCTCTACCCGACATCCTCCTTCATCTCACCTCCGTCATCCCGCTCCTCACCTCCTTCATCCAAGCTTCCACCAAGCGCCATTGTCTCGCCGAATAGCCGACTCGGGAGAATCCTTCTCACCTCTGACATTGGAGTGATATATATCATATTTGTTCCATCTCTCTTGTGAATTTATTCCGCTTGTGTTCTTATTTCAAAAACACCAAAAACAAACAAAACGAAGCACTGTTTTCAAGCTAAGTAAACGTCGCCTCCCTGTGTTCGACTTGGGACACCCTTGGTGTTTCGATAAAAATTTTATTTGATAAACGAGTTTTGCGAGTACAACGATGGGTTACTCTTAACCCCGATTTCAAACACGCAAAACACGTCGATCATTTACTTTATTATTTTCTACACTTCTTTGCATTTACATTGCACTAACCCCACTTATCTCTGATCTATTGTCTTGTAGGTACCCTAGCATGGAGATCCAAGTTTGATAGACTGGAGTAAAGTGTGGGTAGAGTACTTTGTAAGTGTCCCCTACATTCAACCCCACTGGTTTCATTTTGCCACACTATAACCAAGACTAAATCTACTTAGGTGCTTGCATAAAACCTATGATAGAATTGTTTGTCTTGTTTTCCACCTCCACTCATTTCATCCCCACATTTTATAAAATAAAAAATAAAAAGATACTTTCTGTGGGACAAATCAATTTACACACTTTATACACCAACATTTAAGTCACATAACGTAACTTGATTTTCATCTACTCAATCGGTATTTCGACCTGTGGAATCGGTACACCAATTCAACACACAAAGGAGTAGAAATCATATTAGGTTAATCACCTTTTTGTGTGCCTTAATCGGTGGTGCATTTGGGCCAATTGATTGAATTGTTCGGGTCGTACCACCTAATTTAAAAGAAATTCATTTTGTAGCTACCCCATAGGATTCAATATTTAGGTCAAGCCAGGTACTCCATATTTTCTTGGTTTATAAAGGAAAAACACTTGAATTCATGCTTTCAAAACTTGGTTTGCCTCACAAAGCTTTGTTGAATACACTTAATATTTGAATCCTAAAGCTGCTAAGCAAGATTCGAACCCTAAACTCACCTCATCATTAATAATCTTGCTTGCAAACTTCTTGGTTATGCACATTCACGCATTCTCAAACAAATCATTAAGGGCACAACCCATTAAGGGCTCATCACATTCCTTAAGCACCATTGTCCCAAGCCCAACTAAAATTGATTAGACGTTGGTCCTAAGGACTGGTTCACTTGTAGGGATCCAGATTGAGATTTTTCACAATTAACATGCTTATATTAGTCAATTTGATGTCTAGCTAGGGGAGTAGCGTCAAATGACCGTGGCTGGGGTGTACACTAGGAACTGGAGGCGTAAGCCAAAGGAAGAACCTTCTCCCCAGTCCCTCCTTCTAACTTGTTGGATTGTTTGGACATAAGTAAATCATCCATAATCTTGTGATGGATTCTAAGAGTCTATAGACCTTTAGGCTACCCAACCTATGGACAAGCTTGTATTTTTATGCTGCAAGGCTCCTTTTCTTCCCCGTCCTTCCAACTTTCTTCTAGTGTATGCGTGGAAGGATGTCATTGAACCCTAGATTGGAAGGACCTTTAGACCATTCCCAGAGGAGGAGGTTGAGCTATAGCTAAGCAGATCCCA
Source organism: Thalassia testudinum (assembly GCA_037157565.1). Classification (NCBI taxonomy): domain Eukaryota; kingdom Viridiplantae; phylum Streptophyta; class Magnoliopsida; order Alismatales; family Hydrocharitaceae; genus Thalassia; species Thalassia testudinum. Next base: position 3,300,638 of record JAZHRO010000028.1, read on the forward strand.
TGGATGATCAACAACCACCTCCCCTGCCCCTAATCCAGCAGGAGCTGATTTAGAGGAAGTTGGAAGACTTGCAGCAGATGCAGCAATGGTTCCAATGTATGCATGGTCAAGGCACTCGACACTTGAAGGATTTTTATGATCCTTCAAACTATGGCGAACATCCTGGCATCATGATTCCCACCGGAGACATAGAAATCAAGTCCCAAGTGTTAAGTCTGACTAAGCATTTCCATGGGCTCGGCTGGAGGACCCATTCTAGCACCTAGAGGATCTGGCCACTTTGCTTCAGACCACCAGAGAAAGGAATGTGAACGAAGAGCAAATGATCATGAGGCTTTTCCCCCACTCTCTCAGGGACAAGGCCGCACATTGGTATCGGACCATAGGAAGGCTGATAGAAACTTGGGCAACTCTTAAGTCGGCTTTCTCGAAGAAATTCTTCCTTATTAGAAGGACCAATGCCTTGCAATGGGCGATTACCATTTTCACCCAGCAGTCGGGAGAACTGTTTCATGGTGCCTGAGAGCGATTCCAAGAACTTTTGAAGAAGTGTCCACACCATGAGGTGCTGAAATGGCAACTCATGCATATTTTCTATCACTGGTTTGTTGAACAACTCCGTAATCACCTGGATGCCTCCTGCAGAGGCAATTTCCTTAATAGGGATGCAGATAGTGCATATGACCTACTTGAGGAAATGAGCGAGAACTCAATTAATCACCCCTCCATGGATGCATTCAACTGGTCCCAACAACCCAGGTCAAGTGCTAATGAGATCCAGGATTCTCATTCATTTGACATGGAATTGATTTGTAATAAACTGGATAAAATGGACTTGGTTGCTACGAGAATGGAAGAATGGATGTCTGGGAATTCGGGAAACACTTCTAAACCTACTCAATCCTAGAATTTGGGATTCCATTCCTCACGAGCTCCCACAGGGCGGCAGTTCGTAAACCAACTTGAATCAGCTCAACTTGTGAGCCAAGATTTCTTGGAACCTTATGGGTTCCAAACTGGGGCCTTTGATCCTAGTTTTCTTGATCCTTCCTTCTCTCCATCCTCATCCTATGAGGATGCGTATGCAATGCAGGAGAATGTTAGGTCTAACCTGTATTCCAACACTTATAACTCTAGTTGGAGGAACCACCCTACCTTCTCCTGGAAAGGTCGGGGGCAACAGACCCAACCCAACCCAGCAACTGTGCATCTGAAAGACCTTTGGGTCAGGGTTAAGTATATACCCAGTTGTTCCTGAGACCGGTTACTCAGCCATCTTAGAATGCCCAACAATCTGCAGGGCAGGCTGATTTAAACTGACAGATGGTGGAAATGCAAGGGTCCATGCTTCAACCTTTGTAGCAAATGAAGACATCATTGGATAACTTACAATCCGGGTTAATTGCTAACACTCGACAACTCGGATCTCTACCATCCCAACCCATACCCAACCCGCACAATGTGCAAAATTAGGGCAATAGAGCCCAAGGGTACGAGAATCAAAGGGACCCACACGCACATGCTCAGGTGGTTGAGTAAGGTACCTCCTCTTCTTCTTCTTATGGTTACATGACCAATCAAGGCCCTCCAATCTTCACTAACCCACCTCAAGACTCGAATCCATATGCCTTTGCAAACTCCATCACCTTGAGAAGTGGAAAGCAAACCTAGAATCCTGAATTACCTTCTAGATGCCAAAACCCTGGGGAGCTTTAGAGAAAAAAGGAGGAGATTGAAGAAGACAATAAGGCCCAGGGATCAGAAATTGAAAATACTACCCATATCCCATTCCCTGAAGCCTCTTGAAAACCAAGAAGAAGAAAACCCTAGATAGCAACGAGGAGCTCCTGAATTTATTCAAGAGCGCAGAGATCAATATTTCGCTCCTCAATGCTATTAAGAACATCTTGGCTTATGCTAAATTTCTTAAAGAACTATGTATCCAAAAGCGTAAGCCAAGAGAGCCCACCTGAGGAAGGTGATTCTCTCTGAGCAGGTAAGTTCTGTGATCCTGCATCACCTTCCACAAAAGAAGAAAGATCCAGGTGCCCCCTTGATCTCATGAATTATTGGGGAATACACTTTTGATAGGGCATTGTTGGGTCTAGGTGCATCCATTAACTTGACTCCGACTTCTCTTCACGAGAGGTTTGGATTAGGGAAACTCAGGCCAGCCTCAGTAGCACTACAATTAACGGACCGTTCGGTCACCACCCCAAGGGGCGTTATTGAGGATGTAATCGTCAAGGTTAAGGATTTCTATTTTCCCATAAACTTCCTCGTCCTTGACATGGATGTACCTAATGATTTGAGGAAATGCCCATCATTCCGGGGCATTCGTTCCTAGCTACCTCCAAGGCCAAAATAAACTGTGAAAGCGATATATGAAGATCGCCTTTGGGGATAAGAAGCTAACTCTGGATATTTTTAAGGTGATAAGAGGATTTGAGGATTGTGGATTCATTGAGGAGCTCCAGGATCAGTTTCTAGAGACTTGTATGACAATCAATGCACTCAAGGACTTCACCAGCTTTAGCGAACCCAACCCACAACCCTCCGTGGTAGACCTACCACATCCTGAAGAGGATATTGATTTTGTTCATTCCCAGTCTCTTCCACTGGATCATCCTGATGAATCTTTGTCAGCATCCTCACTACCTTCTATTCTAAACCCACCTCAGCTTGAATTGAAACCATTGCCCAATAATATGAAATATTAGTTCTTAGGACCTAGAAACATGCTCCCTGTGATTATTAGTGCTGATTTGACTAAGGAGCAAGAATCGAGGTTAATTAAGGTCCTTAAGAACAACAAGGAGGCAATTGGTTGGACCATCTACGACCTTAGGGGGATCGAGCCATCTTATTGTAATCATTGTATTTTCATTGAAGATGGATCCTACCCTTCTTGCGAGATGCAAAGGTGACTAAACCAAAATCTGCGAGAAGTGGTCAAGAACGAGATAATTAAGTGGCTTGATGCTAGAATTATATACCCGATCTTGGATAGTAAATGGGTTAGCCCCATTCAGATTGTACCCAAGAAGACGGGAATAACCATTTCGACTAACGAGAAAGGGGAAACCTTCACCACTTATTCAGCTTCTACTTGGAGAGTCTGTATTGACTATAGGAAGCTGAACACAGCCACTAAAAATGATCACTTTCCCTTACCATTCATCGATCAAATCCTTGTGATGTAAACGCATTTGCTGAGGGTAAAATGCTTATTCATGCATTTTCCTAGGCTTAGATTTGCATTTCATGTTATAAATATTCCATAGCATGCATCATTCTGCAGTTAGAGTAGTTGTATGTAATTTAGGTTAATTACGTCTTTTTTGTGGTTAGGAGAGAAGCATATTTACTTCAGAGCCTCGGATTGATGATCCAACTGTACGGATCTGATCGAGACAACGATCGGAGTCCAACGCCTCTGAAATCGCCTCGATTGGAGTCCCGTAGTACCATATGCAGTCTGAGGAAGATCAACAGCCAAGGGACTATGAGACATAATTCCGAGCATCAAATGATAAATCCAGCCACGTGGATGGATTCGGGTCGACGATCGCAGCCTAACGGCACAAAAATTGACTCAATCCTACCTCTGTAGTAGCCCCTACAACACGAGGAAGATGGACGGCCCAGACTGCACCACTTGGTGCAGCACTGCACAGTGACGCATGAGCTGGACTTACAGCGACGCTTACTGCCGTCGGTAATTCATCGCATGCTAGAAGAGCCAACTGTGGACGCCAGTGAGCATGAGTTGCCTACAGTGACGTTTCCAGCGACGGCCTGGATGTCACTAATGGTCCGATACCAATTTTTTCCTTTTCTCCACCACAATAAAAGGACCTATACCCCCTCCCTTCCAAGCCATCTCTACTTACTCTACTCCCACCTACTCCCAAGCTCTAGCAAGCCTACCAACGCTCCATTAGAGCTTATTCTCAAGCTCCCAAGGTGCCTATTAGTGCAGCGAACCTCTGCCCCACCAAATATTCCTCCAACTTCCTATCTCCCTTCATAGGTCACCTTGGAGCTGTCCTCCCACCTCCATTCCGATAGCAGATGACCTCTGTCTTCTCACCTCCATTCCGGAGCCACGCCGAAGCTTTCCTCAACACGACGTCCTCCAGCATCTCACCTTCGTCATCCCGCTCCTCACCTCCTTCGTCCAAGCTTCCGCCAGGCATCGTCGTCTCGCCGAACAGCCGATTTGGGAGATTTCCTCTCACCTCCCTTTCTTTTTATGCTTTCATAGTAGATTGTAATAGACATTGGATTGATATATATACCATTTTCGTTCCACATCTCTATCTTGTGAATCATTTGCTTGTCTTTTATTTCAAAAATACAAAAAATATATCAAAACCCTAAAATACCAAAAAGAAACGAAACGAAACGCAATTTTTAATAAAGTAAACGTCGCCTCCCTGTGTTCGACTCGGGAGTCCCTTGGAGTTTCAATATAAATTTTATTTGATCGACGTGTTTTGCAACTACGACGACAGGTCACTTGTAACCTCGATTTCTAACAAGCGAAACATGCCCAACCATTTTGGCGCCGTTGTCGGGGACGCAACGGAATTTGCTTTATTGTTTATTGCATTTCTTTGTATTTACATAGCATTAACCCTACTTGTCTTTGATATACTATCTTGCAAGTACCCTAGCATGGAGATCCAAGTGCGGTAGACCGGAGTAAAGTGCAGGTCCAGTGTTTTGTAAGTGTCCCCCACAACACCGCCACCTTAGTTTTCATTCCATAACCGAATAACTCAAACCCAAATCAACTTAGGTGCTTTTAATGAACCCTAGGATAGATTTGGTTGCTTGTTTGCCACTTCCACTCACCTCACCATCCACACAAATAAAAAAATAAAAAAGTGTTATCTGATTGTAGGATTTTGTGAAAGCTACACACTTAACACCCACAACTTCTTATCTTAAGGCGCACAATCACTTTGATTCTACCACTTAACCGGGATCTGACCTGTGGACCCGATACACTTCAACTAAATACACATAAGTGAGTAGAAATCTGAATAGGTTAAAAATTCTTGTGTGCCTAAACTAAGTGGTGCAATAGGCCAATTGATTGAGCTGTTTGGGCCCCACCACTCAATCTAAAACTAATCCATCAAGTAGCTTGCCACATAGGGTTGATTCTTAGGGCTGAACAAGGCACTCCACATTATTTTTTATTTTTGAAGGAACATATCATCACCCGTACTTTCAAAACTTGGAGTGTTCTACTAAGCCTTGATTGAACCAACCTAAGAATTAAACCCTAAAAGCTACTAGACAAGGTTGAACCCAAAAAGACACATCATCAAATAACCTTGTTTGAGAACCCAGGTCGTGCACGCACACACATTTTAACTGATCGTTAAGGGCACAACCCATCTAAAGGGCCCATCACATTCCTGAAGCACCATTGTCCCAAGCCTAACTAAAATTGATTAGACGTTGGCCCTGAGGACTAGTTCGCTCATCGGGATCCAGATTGAGATTATTCACGATTAACCTGCTTATACTAGTCAATCTGATGTCTACCTAGTGGAGTAGCGTCAAACGACCGCGGCTGGGGGGTACACTAGGAACCGTAGGCGCAAGCCAAAGGAAGAACCTTCTCCCCAATCCCTCCTTCTAACTGGTTGGATTGCCTAGACATAAGTAGAGTAAATCGTCTATAATCTTGGGACGGATTCTGAGAGTCTGTAGCCCTTTAGGCTACCCAAACAAAGGACAGGCTTGTATTTTTGTATTGTAGGGTTCCTTTCTCTTCTGATTTCCCTCCTTACTTCACCATGTACCCTTCCACATCCTACACACATTTCACATCCTATCCTCCTACCATCACTTATTGCCAAGATGATTACTATCCCAACTTGACTTGTAATTACCCATCCACTAGCCGAGATGACTTTGATTGGGGATATGAATCCGGACCTCAGGGTCTATGGCCTAACCCTAGACGACAAGACTATGATTATTATCCTTCCCAAAGCTATAATGATTATGGATCTCCATCCTTTGATGACCAAACCAACCCGATCTATAATCAGGAAGGATATCATGATTGTAACACCAACCCTTCCCAGTATTCCACTGAATATAGGTCACCACCATCCTTTGAACAACCTAGAATGACCTACTTTCAGGGAAAGACCCGAGAACCTCGAGATCTTGACTCCCCCAGATTTAACCTGAACCCACCCAAACCTGAATTGAACCAGTTGGTTCAGGTGAACCAGATCCAAGATAGGGTGGTGGCTAATTTGAGGAACACTATACAATCTTTAGAGGCTCTGCCAACACCATGCACTGAAGCACTAGAGCCTATGATCAAAATGATTGATGAACTTAATAGTTATCTATTGGATTTGCTCCAAAGTGTTAGGGATAGGGACTTGGGTGAGTTTCTTCTTGGGAAATTGTCGATGTTGAGGATGAAATTTGTGGTTGCACTAGTCAAATCTTGGGATGATTCTCAAGATGAACCCCCTTTAGGAGAGCCAATGTTTGAACCTGCTCAGGCACCTGTCAAGGGGGATACATTTTCTGAGATTGGGGATGACCAGGATGGGCTAGAGCAACCATTTGAGGATGAACCGATTGATTCACCCAAGATCCTCGAGCCAGGGAGAGAGGAAAAATATGTCTCCACGGACCATGAAATGACATATGAATTTGAGACATATAAATGAGGATCATCAATTCTTTGACTCTGAGGGTGAAGAATCTTTAGGTGAAGTCTCACTTGAACATAAGGAAAATGATTTCAGTGAGACAAATGGGCATGAGGAATCTGATGAACCATTTGCTAGCCCATTCATTGAAGATTTGGATTTGGTTGGGGTTAACTTGGAGGATCCAAATCTTGATGATTCAATCAGTGACCCCAATCCTCATCTACACCCCAAAGAGCTGACTTCTGAGATCTTTGTGCCCAAGTCAATCTTGATTCAGCCACAATTTCTGGACTTGGGAGAATCCTATGGGGTGAATAATATGCTAGAGGTCCCGAAGCCTGAGCCCTTGATGTTGGAGGATAGAATTGTTCAAATAAAGATTTGGGAGGCTAATTCTGAGGGAAGTTTGATTTTGGATCTAAGGGTACCTATTGACCAAAAATCACCTACTTTCTACCAGTACCCTTATGATATCTTTCACGTGCAACCCAAGCTTGAAATAACTTATTATTTTTCTAAGCTAGATGTTAAGTGGACAACCGCACCTATTGAACCATCTTTACTCATTGTTCGACAGTTTGGTCTTGGGTTGCACACCACTAAGCCACAGGCTCGGTCCCGCAAACACAACAACCTTCGGTTCTGGGTGATTTTCATCTAGAACCTGAAAACCACTCGACCTTGGGGCATGGGTCTGCAACATAATCTCATCCACGTCTGTGGACATCATCTGGAGATGGGTTTCAGGATCAACCCTTTGATTTTGATTCTAACCTGCACTTGTGAATTCTCAATTTCTTCTTTGTATGTATGTTATGCCTAGCTAAAGGCATTAAACTTAGCACGTGTGTATACACTCTTCTCTCGGCGGAGCTGATCGAACTTTCACGACACTCAGGTGATATTTTGTTTACTTCACCCTTTTCATGTCTTTATTTTTACAATGAGGACATTGCATCATTTAGGCATGGGAGAGCAGATAATCAATTCCTGAAATCATTATGTTAACTCCGTAGAATTTCCTTTAGTTTCTTGTAAAATTAAAAAAAAAAATTGAAAATTTGAAAAAAGATAAAAAAAGAAAGAAATTAGGAAAAGAGAACTTAGGCATTTGGAAGTTATTAACTTTAGGAAATGATACGAGAGGACCTAAACACTTAGACTCTTCAGGTCTTCGAGCTTAATTAGCCCGGGTGTCCACTCGAATGTTGATTTAGTCCTGAGTCCTTGCCAATTAAAATTTATTTTAATTTGGTAAATAATTTGGGATGATAAGTATGCGACTTATCAACCCGCCCTCTAATTTGGGGGGACTTTAAGCCTAAGCATCTACACACATTATTTTGCACTGACTCACTTTCCGATGATTTTTATGGAAATTGGGTAGCTAATGTGCCGACTTGGGTGGTATGGCTGGCAAGTTGTTGGTGGTAATAGCTCATCGGTCGGTTGTCTAGAGCCTAGTCACAAGACCATTTTTGTTGTACTACCTTTAGGTAAATCTTAGATCAAGGAAGCCACCTACTTATAAAAAAAAAAAAAGAAACACTCAAAAATAAAAGAAAAAAAAAGAGAAAAAAAAGGAATAAAATCACACTTCACCGCACGAGTATGGCTGGCAAGTTGTCGGTGGTAATAGCTCATCGGTCGGTTGTCCAGAACCCAGCTCACAAAAAAAATAAATGCACAATAATTCCGAAAATACTTAGGGAAGAAGCGGGGAAGTACAATCAACCGGGGAGATATACACTAGATTCACCCTTGTGTTGACCCCATAAATAAAAGTAGGGAGAAAGCTACCGATCGTAAAGATAAACCTTTAGGCAAGGTCACCTAGGGTCTTAGAAACCCGAAGTCCGTCTTAACAGTGGTTTTGTGAGTCTATCACTTTTTCACAAAGATGCTTAGTACTTAGAATCCTTTTCGAGTCTTAGGCGGGTTAGGTAGCCGTAAAAAGTTATCCTGGAACTCTCAAACTCCAAAAGTACAAAAGAAATTTGAATAGAAGGAAAATAAAAAAGATATATATCTTCCCTTCTCAAATAAGGCAAGAACTTGGGCGGTCTGCATTCTGGTAGACACTCGGGTACTGTTGAGTTTTCATAGTTTATGACCTTAGTTGAAAATTTCTATTGTTAATAAACGACTTAGGCCTAAGTGATCTAATCCTAATTCTACTTTTATACAAAGCATATAGTTTAATTTTGCTAGGGACTAGCAAAAGATAGGCATGGGGGTATGATGTAAACACATTTGCTGAGGGTAAAATTCCTATTCATGCATGTTCCTAGGCTTAGATTTGCATTTCATGTTATAAATATTACATAGCATGCATCATTCGGCATTTAGAGTAGTTGTATATAATTTAGGTTAATTGCATCTTTTTTGTGGTTAGGAGAGAAGCATATTTATTTCAGAGCCTCGGATTGATGATCCGACGGTACAGATCTGATCGAGACGACGATCGGAGTCCAACGCCTCTGAAATCGCCTCGATTGGAGTCCCGTAGCACCGTATGTAGTCGGAGGAAGATCAACAGCCAAGGGACTAGGAGACATAATTAGGAGCTTCAAATGATAAATCTGACCGTGCGGATGGATTCGAGTCTACGATCGCAGCCTAACGGCATGAAAATCGACTCAATCCGACCTTTGTAGCAGCCCCTACAACACGAAGAAAATGGACGGCCCAGACTTCGCCACGTGGCGTAGCCCAGGCCGCCAGCACATGCACGCAGCACCGTACGCGCGCAGCAGCGTGGGTGCGTGCCTGGGCAGGCGGGCGTGCGGGTGCGCGAGCGCACAACGCCAGTGCGTGGGCACGTGCACGCGCCAAGGCTAGAGCGGCGCCAGCACAGCGTGAGGTGGTCTACAGCGACGCATGAGCTGGACTTATAGCGACGCTTACAGCCATCGATAATTCATCACATGCCAGCAGAGCCAGCTGTGGGCGCCAGTGGGCATGAGCTACCTACAGCGATGTTTCCAGCGACAGCCTGGATGTCACTAATGGTCCCATACCGATTTTTGCCTCTTCTCCACCACTACAAAAGGAACTATACCCCCTCCCTTCCAAGCCATCTCTACCTACTCTACTCCCACCTACTCCCAAGCTCTAGCAAGCCTACCAACGCTCCACTAGAGCTTGTTCTCAAGCTCCCAAGGTGCCTATTAGTGCATCAAACCTCTGCCCCACCAAATATTCCTCCAACTTCCCATCTCCCTTCATAGGTCACCTTGGAGCTGTCCTCCCACCTCCATTCCGGTAGCAGATCACCTCCGTCTTCTCACCCCCGTTCCGGAGCCATGCCGAAGCTTTCCTCAACACGATGTCCTCCAGCATCTCACCTCCTCCATCTCGCTCCTCACCTCCTTTGTCCAAGCTTCCACCAGGTGCTGTCGTCTCGTTGAACATCCCATTTCCTCTCACCTCCCTTTGTTTTTATGCTTTCATAGTATATTGTAATTGACATTGGATTGATATATATACCATTTTCGTTCCACATCTCTATCTTGTGAATCATTTGCTTGTCTTTTATTTCAAAAATACAAAACAAAAATCAAAACCCTAAAATACCAAAAAGAAATGAAACAAAACGTGATTTTCAATAAAGTAAACATCGCCTAGCTGTGTTCGACTAGGGACTCCCTTGGAGTTTTGGTATAACTTTTATTTGATCGACGTGTTTTGCAACTACGACGACAGGTTACTTGTAACCTCGATTTCTAACATGCGAAACACGCCTGACCACCTTGAAAGGTTAGTTGGGCGAAAATACTTTTGTTTCCTGGATGGCTATTTGGGATATAGGCAAGTCCCTATCCATCCCAAAGACTAGGAAAAGACAACCTTCACATGTCCCTACGAAACCTTCGCATTCCGTAGAATGCCATTCAGGCTTTGCAATGCACCTGCAACTTTTCAAAGGTGCATGCTGGCCATCCTTTCTGACATGGTGGGAGATTGTCTTGAGGTGTTCATGGATGATTTCTCCATTTTTGGAGATCCTTTTGAGTCTTGCCTAGCTAGCTTGGAATTGATCTTCTAGAGATGCATCAAAACACAATTGGTCCTTAGTTGGGAAAAGAGCCACTTTATGACTCAGGAAGGCATTGTCTCGGGCCATGTGGTCTCTAGTCAGGGTATTGAGGTTGATAAAGCTAAGGTGGATGCTATCTCTAGACTTCCTCCACCTACATCCATAAAATATATCTCCTCTTTCCTTGGGCATGTGGATTTTTATAGAAGATTCTTCAAGGACTTCGCCAAGGTTGCTCGACCCTTGAGAAACCTTCTAGCCAAAGGCATGCCATTCGAGTTTGATGAATCAAGCCATATGGCATTTGATTTGTTAAAAACGACAATCACCTATGCCTCGGTATGCAACCACTGATCTGGACAACCCCATTTGAGATTATGGCTGACGCATCTGATTATGCCGTCAGGGTTGTCTTGGGTCAAAAGATTGAGAAAAAGCCCTCTGTGATTTACAACACTAGCACAACTCTGGACGAGGCCTAGAGGAACTACATCGTTACTGGAAAAGAATTGCTGGCTGTAGTTTTCACTTTAGGAAAATTCAGGGCTTATTTGTTAGGGTCTTGTGTCTTCATTTATACAAACCACTTAGCCTTGAAACATCTCTTGGCCAAAAAGGATGCCAAACCCCAGCTTATTTGCTAGATTCTGTTGCTTCAAGAATTCGATCTTGAAATCAGGGATAAAGCCAAGGCAAAAAATGTAGTGGCAGATCACATCTCAAGAATCCTAATTGATTCTCCTCATCTGGATGTCTCGATCTCTAATACTTTTCCAGATGAGACTACCCTTACAGTCTTGGGTATCCAAACCCCCTGGTTTGCAGATATTGTCAACTATTTGGCCGTTGGTCAAATCCCCCAGGATTGGACCAAACAACAACGGGATAGACTTGTGTCTGAGGCCAAATATTATTTTTGGGATGATCCTGAAGTGTACCACATCGTCGTAGACTATATTATTCATCGATGCATCCCAAAAATTGAGTTCCATAGTATACTTGAGTTTTGCCATACATCTATGTGTGGTGGACACTTTTCCGGGAAGAAGACAGCAACAAAAATCTTACAATCTGGATTCTATTGGCTATCATTATTTAAGGATTCCTAAGAATTCTCAAAGTCGCACACTCGATGCCAGACACTTGGGAAGATGGCCAATAGAGATATGATGCCCCTTAACCCAATACTTTCCATCAAAATTTTTGACATTTGGGGCATTGACTTTATTGGACCCTTCCCTCCGTCATTTGGACACCAGTATATTATGGTCTCTACTGATTATGTGTCCAAATAGATTGAGGCAATTCCCACCCGGACCAATGACCACAAGGTGGTGATCGATTTTGTGAAGAAAAGTATCTTCAGTCGGTTCGGGGTTCCTCAGGCAATTATCAGTGATGATGGCACACATTTCACTCATGCCCAGTTTTGGAATTTACTAGAGAAATATGGGGTGAATCATTAGATTTCCACCCCTTACCACCCTCAAACAAACAGACAGGCTGAGGTCTCTAATCCCAAGATCAAAAACATTTTGCAAAAAATCGTTAGGCCTGATAGGAAGAATTGGATCCAAATGCTAGATGATGCTCTTTGGGCCTATCGTACGGCATACAAAATGCCTATCGGTATGTCTCCGTTCTATCTGGTGTTTGGTAAGGCATGTCACTTACCCGTAGAACTTGAACACCAGGTATGTTGGGCCCTCAAGAAATGTAATTTTGACCTAGAGTTAGCAAGGAAAACCAGGAAACTCCAACTATCCGAGTTGGAGGAGCTTCGAAATGATGCTTATGAAAATGCCAGGATCTATAAGGCAAGGACCAAAGCTCTCCATGACCAGATGATTTCATGTAAGAGCTTTGAATCGAACCAGAAGGTCTGGCTTTTCGATTCTTGATTGAAGCTTTTCCCCAGTGAACTCAGGTTTGAGTGGGACTACTCATTCGTTATTGAGCGGATTTTCCCTAACGGGGCCATCAAAATCTCTGACCCAAAGAAGGGTAATATCTTCATGGTCAATGGACAGCGTCTTAAACCCTTTGTTGACCATATTCTCCCTGAACCTATCTTGGACAAGGTTGCTCTTTAGTTGGGCATGTTTCGAGTGTTCGAAATCAAGGTTACAAGTAACCCATTGTCATAGTTGCAAAACACGTCAATCAAATAAAATTTATACTAAAACTCCAAGGGAGTCTCGAGTCAAACACAAGGTGGCGATGTTTACTTTATTGAAAATCGTGCTTCGATTCAATTCTTTTTGGTATTTTATGGTTTTGTTATTTTTTATAATTTTGAAATAAAAGAAAACAAGCAAACGTATCACAAGACAGAGATGTGGAACAAATCTGATATATATTACTTCCAATGTCAATTATAAGAAACTATGAAAGCATATAAAGAGAGGGAGGTGAGAGGAAATCTCCCGAATCGGTTGTTTGGCGAGACGACAGCGCCTAGCAGAAGCTCGGACAAAGGAGGTGAGGAGCGGGATGACGGAGGTGAGATGTAGGCGGACGTCATGTTGAGGAAAGCTTTGGCGTGGCTCTGGAGTGGAGGTAAGAAGACGGAGATGATCTGCTACTGGAATGGAGGTGGGAGGATGACTCCAAGGTGACCTATGAAGGGGGATGGGAAGTTGGAGGAGTATTTGGTGGGGCAGAGGTTCACTACACTACTAGGTGCCTTGAGAGCTTGAGAACAACCTCTAATGGAGCCTTGGCAGGCTTGCTGGAGCTTGCGAGTAGGTGGGAGTAGAGTAGGTAGAGATGGCTTGGAAGGGAGAGGGTGTAGGTCCTTTTATAGTGTAGGAGAAGAGGCTAAAAATGGATGAAGGACCTTTAGTGACTTCCAAACCATCGCTGGAAACGTTGCCATAGATAGCTCACCTCCACTCACGCCCTTAGCTGGCTTGCAATGAAATAGCGACGACTGTAAGAGTTGTTGTAGGTCAGCCCAACTATTGCTGAAAGCTGGCATCAACTGCCCTTGTGCCCATGCTGCGCTGCCTCGCTCATCACGAGCACTAACCGTTCGTGCCCTGCTCTGTGCGCACTTGCTATGCGCTATATTGAGCATGCGCGCACGTGCTACCATGTGCTCGCACAATTGCGAATTGGAGGGGTTGCGGGGATTCGAACCCGCGCCCCCCCCTTAGCAAACTAGCACTCCAACCATTGTGCCACACCTTCCCTTGTGTCATGAGAAGCAGCTTGGTGCAACCGCTTCCCAGCCATTGGATCTTGATCCAATGGCTAGGATTGAATGGCGCGGATGAAGGAGTTGAGAGGTGCTGCTGGCCGGTGTTGGGTGGCCTATATGGCACCACATGGCGCCATCTGGGCCATCCATATTCTTCTTCTTGTAGAGGGTGCCACGGTGCTCAGATCGAGATGATTCCCATGAGGCCGAACTTCGATCGTTGCTCCAGATCCATCCGTGCAGTCAGATTTTCTATCCAAAACCCGTATGGATGTCGCGTTGCCCCCCTAGCCATATAAAATGAAGGAATTAATATACAAAACATACAACTATCCTAAATGCCATGCAATGGATGTTATGCAATATTTATAGCATGATATGCAATGCTAAGCCTAGGAACTATCAAAAATAAGCAATTTATCATGAATTTATGTGTGTTCATCATACCCCCATGCTTACTTTTTACTAGTCCCTAGCAAAATTAACCTTAATGCTATATATAAAAGTAGAATTAGGGTTTGAATAATTAGGCAAAATTCATTGATTGCTTTAGGAAATCTCAACCCCAAGACCTAATTACAAAATCTCAACAGTGCTGGGTGCTTGCCAGAATGCAGACCGTCCAAGCCCTTGCCTTATTTGAGAAGAGAAGATAATTTTTTTTTTCTTCTTTTCTAATTTTTTTTGTACTTTTGGAGTTTGAGAGTTCGGGAATAACTTTTTATGGCTACCCGACCTGCGCAAGACTCGAAAAGGACTCTAAGTACTAAGCATCTTTGTGAAAAAGTGATAGACTCACAAAACGACCGTTAAGATGGACTTCGGGTTTCTACAACCCTAGGTGACCTTGCCTAAAGATTTATCTTTACGATCGGTAGCTTTCTACCTACTTTCTTTTATATGGGGTCAACACAAGGGCAAACCAGTGTATATCTCCCCGGTTTATTCTACTTCCCCACTTCTTCCCTAGATGTTTTGGGAATTATTGTGCTTTTATTTTTTGTGAGCTGGGTTATGGATAGCTGGCCGATGAGCTGTTACCACCGACAACTTGCCAGCTATACTCGTGTGGTGAAGTGTGGTTTTATTTATTTTTTTTTATTTTCTCCTCTCTTTTCTTTTTTTTTTTTTTTCTTTAAGTTGGTGGCTTTCCTGATCTAAGATTTACTTAAAGGCAGTACAATGAAAACGGTCTTGTGGCTGGGCTCTGGACAACCGACCAATGAGCTGTTACCACTGACAACTTGCCAACCATGCCACCCAAGTCAATCCGTTAGCTACCCAACTTCCGTAAAAATCGTCGGAAAGTGAGTCAGTGCAAAAAAATGTGTATAGATGCTTAGGCTTAAAGTCCCCCCAAATTAGAGGGCAGGTTGATAAGTCACATACTTATCATCCCAACTTATTTACCAAATTAAAATAAATTTTAATTGGCGAGGACTCAAGACTAAATCCACACTCGAGTGGACACCCAGGCTAATTAAGCCCGATGACCTAAAGAGTCTAAGTGTTCAGGTTTCAAAGAATCAATTCCTAAAGTTTACAACTCCTAATGCCTAAGTTCTCATCTCCTAATTCTAATTTCTTTTTATCTTTTCAAATTTTCATTTTTTTAATTTATTATATTATATATATATTTTTTAACAAGAATCAAATAAAAGGAAATCATTGTTACAACTGACAAAATGGTTATAAAATATGTCCACCCCCCCATGCTTAGCTATTGCAATGTCCTCATTATGAAAAAAAATGAAAGCATGCAGGAGAGTAGAAGTGGAAGAATAGCACCTAGTTTCCGTGAGACTCTGGTCAGCTTGTAACAGCCTTTACATGTGCTGAGTTTAGTGCCTTCAGCTGGGCGATGATTAGCCCACGGTGGTTACGGCAAGGTAAGAGCAACCTTGTCTAAGATGGGTTCAGGGAGCACATGGTCAACAAAGGGTTTGAGACACTGTCCATTGACTTTGAAAATGTTACCCGTCTTTGGGTTAGAGATTTCGACGGCCCCATTAGGGAAAATCCGCTCAATAACGAATGAACCGTCCCACTTAGACCTGAGTTTATTGGAGAAAAGATTCAATCGAGAATCGAAAAACCAGACCTTTTGCTTCGGCTCAAAGCTCTTACGTGAAATCATCTGGTTATGGAGAGCTTTTGTCCTTGCATTATGGATTCTGGCATTTTCTTATGCATCATTTTGAAGCTCCTCCAACTTACATAGTTGGAGTTTCTTGGTTTTTCCAGCCAACTCAAGGTCCATATTACATTTCTTGATGGCCTAAAATGCCCAGTGTTCAAGTTAACTGACACGCCTTCCCAAACACCAGATGGAACGGAGACATACCGATAGGCATTTTGTATGCCGTACGGTAAGCCCAAAGAGCATCATCTAGCTTTTGGGTCCAGTCCTTCCTATCAGACCTAACGATTTTCTGCAAAATGTTCTTGATCTCCTGATTAGAGACCTCGGCTTGTCCGTTCGTCTAAGGGTGGTAAGGTGTGGAAATTTGATGGCTCACCTCGTATTTCCCCAGTAAATTTTGAAACTGGGAATGAGTGAAATGTGTGCCACCATCACTGATAATTGCCCTAGGAACCCCAAACCAACTGAAGATATTTCTCTTCACAAAATCGATGACCACCTTGTGGTCATTGGTCCTGGTGGGAATTGCCTCAATCCACTTGGACACATAATCAATAGCGACTAGAATATACTAGTAGCCAAATGAAGGATGGAAGGGTCCCATAAAGTCGATGCCCCAAATGTCAAAAATTTCGACGGAAAGAATTGGGTTCAAGGGAATCACATCTCTCTTAGACATGTTACCGAGTGTCTAGCATCGGGTGCATGACTTAGAAAATGCCAGGGCATTCTTAAATAATGATGGCTAATAAAGTCCAAATTGCAAAATTTTTGCCACCGCCTTTTTCCCAGAAAAGTTTCCACCACACGCGGATGTGTGACAGAACTCAAGTATGCTATGGAACTCGACATCCGGGATGCATTGGCGAATAATCTGGTCTGCGCCAATGCGGTACAACTCAGGATCATCCCAAAAATAATATTTTGCCTCAGATACAAGTCTATCCCGTTGTTTAGTCCAATCCTGGGGGATTTGACCAATGGCCAAATGATTGGCAATATCCGCAAACAAGGGGGTTCGGATTCCCAAGACTGTAAGGATAGTTTCATCTGGGAAAGTATCAGAGATCGGAGCATCCGGATGAGGAGAATTAATTAGGATTCTCGAGAGGTGATCTGCCACTACATTTTCTGCCCCGATTTTATCCCTGATTTCAAGATCGAACTCTTGAAGTAGTAGAATCCAGTGAATAAGTCAGGGTTTGGCATCATTTTTGGCCAAGAGATGTTTCAAGGCCGAGTGGTCGGTATAGACGATAACACGAGAACCTAACAGATAAACCCTGAATTTTTCTAAAGCGAAAACTACGGCTAGCAATTCTTTTTCAGTAACAGTGTAGTTCCTCTAGGCCTCGTCTAGAGTTTTGCTAGCATAGTAAATAATAGAGGGCTTTTTCTAAATCTTTTGACCCAAGACAACCCCGATGGTATAATCAGATGCGTCAGCCATAATCTCAAATGGGGCTATCCAGACCGGTGGTTGCAATATCGAGGCACAGGTGACTACCGTTTTCAATAAATCAAATGCATTATGACATGATTCATTAAACTCAAACGGCACATCTTTTACCAAATGGTTACTCAAGGGCCGAGCAACCTTCGAGAAATCCTTAATGAATTTTCTATAAAAACCCACATTCCCAAGGAACGAGTGAATCTGTTTTACAGATGTGGGTGGAGGAAGTCTAGAGATAGCATCCACCTTAGCTCTATCAACTTCAATTCCCCGATTAGAGACCATGTGACCTAGGATGATGCCCTCCTGAGTCATAAAGTGGCTCCTTTCCTAGCTAAGGACTAGCCACGTTTTGATGCATCTCCGAAGGATCAGTTCCAGGTTAGCCAGGCAAGACTCAAAGGAATCTCCGAAAATGGAGAAATCATCCATGAACACCTCAAGACAATCTCCCACCATGTTAGAAAAGATGGCCAGGATGCACCTTTAAAAAGTCGCAGGCACATTGCAAAGCCCGAACAACATTCTACCGAATGTAAAGGTTCCGTAGGGACATGTGAAAGTTGTCTCTTACTGGACTTCGGGATGGATAGGGACTTGGTTATATCCCGAATAACCGTCCAGGAAGCAAAAATATTTTTGCCCAGCTAACCTTTTGAGGATTTGATTGATGAATGGCAAGGGAAAGTGATCCTTTTTAGTGGATGTTGATGTAAACACATTTACACTACTTAAAATGTCTATTTATGCATGTTCTTAAGCATAGGATTGCATTTCATGATATAAATATTGCATTACATGCATCATCTTGCATTTAGAGTAGTTTGAATAAAATGGAGGTTAATTGTCTCCTTTTATGTGCTTGGACAGGGCAAATATTTTATCGGGGCCTCGGATCAAAGATCCAACCTTATGGATATGATTAGGGTGACAATTGGAGTTCAACGACTCCAAGATCGCCCTAATCAGGCATCCGTAGCATCAGATAGAGACTGGGGAACCCTAGAAGATCAAGGGCCAGGATGGTGTAAATCCACACTTCAGATGGCAAATCCAACCACACGGATGAATTCAAATCGACGATCGCAGCCCAACGACACAAAAATCGAGTCAATCCGACATCCGTGGCACCATCTACAAATTCCAGAAGATGGACGGCCAAGATGGCGCCACGTGGCGCCATCTCAGCCACCCAATCGGCCGCATGCGTCTGGTGAAGACCGCGCACCGTCTCCTCTCCGCCGTTGGATCTCGATCCAACGGCTGCGGTCGCTCGCGTTTAAAAACATCCCCGCGACCATTTCGCCCGCGTAGCGCAGCGGTGACGCAGCTGCGGGCGAAGCGGAGGTCGCGGGTTCGAGCCGCGGTGAAGGGGTGGAAGGCGCGGGCGAGCGGGCGCACACGAGCGTCAGATGAAGATACAACGGCTGCGCGCGCTCAATCGGGACGACGCGCGATTGGACGCCGGACGTAACGCGCGATCGCACGCGGGTGGGCGCGCTACGCAGCGGGCGCGGACGCGATCTAAGCCGTCCGATCTCGCGATCGGACGGCTGAAAATCAAGCGACGTGCGTAGGCGTTACGCGCACGGCCAGCCGAGCGGGCGCGCGTGGGCGCGGCGGCGACGGCGACGTGGGAGCTTTAGCGACGGTTTTATCCGTCACTAAAGACCCCTTATTTATTATTTTGAAGATGTAATGTCCATTTTTCCCCCACTCCTTGCAACTATAAAAGGAGACCCCCTCTATACGAAATTTTCATCCCTTCCTTCTCCTCTCTACCTCTCCAAAGCTCAAGAGAAGCTTGTCCCACACCCGGGATGCTTCTCGCGAGATAAAGTCCAAATTTTCGTCCCCCTTCGGAAGTGGATCCCGCGACGACGACGGCGTGCTGCTCCGTTCCCGTTCTTCTGCTTCGTCCTCCTTCGTCCCACTTCGTCCTCCTTCATCCAGGCGTCGTCCCGTCCGGCTCGTCCTCCAAGCGACCGTCGAGGAGGATTCTCTCTCCCTATTCTTTTTACTGCTTTCTAGTATAGATTTACTGCTTTCTAGAGTAGTCTATTCGTCCTCCGAGCGATCGTCGAGGAGGACATTTCTCCCTCCATTCTTTTAATGCTTTCTAGAGTAATTGTTTTATGTTTTCTAGTTGTAACGAACGAACTCTTTTATGATAAATTCATTGTCTATTCTACATCTCATTTTGATTTCCATGTATAGTATTCTTTCTCTCTCTCTTACTCCCTCTCTCTCTTTTATTTGTTGTAGATACTTGGATAGTTTAAATTGAATTTCTTTGTCACAAAATAAAAACGAAACGCGAAGTTTTTAAATCAAACGTTCGCCTCCCTGTGTTCGACCCGGAATTCTTATTTCGGTATAAATTTTATTTGTTGAACACGAATCCTTCGCTTTCGAACTACAACGACGGGTTTTCCAAAACCAAACACGTTAGCGTAGGTTCGTAAATAAGTTCAACAGATGTGTTCAGCTTCCTATAGTCAATACAAACTCTCCAAGCAGAAGCTGAATGAGTGGTGAAGGTTTCCCCTTTCTCATTAGTCATATCGATTATTCCCACCTTCTTGGGTACAATTTGAACGGGGCTAACCCGCAGACTATCTGAGATTGGGTAAATAATCCTAGCATCGAGCCACTTAATTATCTCCTTCTTGAGCACTTCTCACATATTTGGGTTTAGTCTCCTTTGCATTTCACGAGAAGGGCAGGATCCATCTTCCATGAAAATACGATGATTACAATAAGATGCCTCAATCCCCCTAAGGTCGTGTACGGTCCAACCAATTGCCTCCTTGTTGTTCTTAAGGACCTTAATCAACCTCAATTCCTACTCCTTAGTCAAATTAGCACTAATAATCATAGGGAGAATGTTTTCAGGTCCTAAGCTCTGATATTTCAAATTTTTGGGCAATGGTTTTAATTCCAGCTGGGGTGGGTTTAGAATAGAAGGAAGGGAGGTTGCTGATGAAGATTCATCAGGATGATCCAGTGGACGAGGCTGGGAATGAACAAAATCAACAACCTCTTTAGGATGTCGCAGGTCTACTACAGAGGAGGGTTGTGGGTTGGGTTCGCTAAAGCTGGTGGAGTCCTCGAGTGCATTGATTGTCATACACATCTCAAGATCCTGTTCCTTGAGTTCCTTAATGAATCCACAATCCTCAAATCCTCCTATCACCATAAAAGTGTCCAGAGTTAATTTCTTATCCCCAAAGGCGATCTCCATACTACCACTTTCACAGTTTATGTTGGCCTTAGAGGTAGCTAGGAATGGATGCCCCAGAATGATGGGTGTGTTCCTCAAATCATTAGGTACATTCATGTCGAGGATGAGGAAATCTACAGGAAAATAGAAATCCTTGACCTTGATAATTACATCCTCAATAATGCCTCTCGATGTGGTAACCGATCGGTCCGCTAACTGTAGTGTTACTGAGGTTGGCCTGAGTTAACCTAACCCAAAACTCTCATAAATAGAAGTTGGGATTAGGTTGATGGATGCACCTAGGTCCAATAGTGCCCTATCAAAAGTGTATTCCCTAATAATGCATTAGATCAAGGGGGCACCTGGATCTTTCTTCTATTGAGGAAGGTGATGTAGGATTACAGAACTTGCCTACTCAAAATGAATCACCTTCCTAGGAGTGGGTTCTCTTGCTTATGCTTTTGGGTACATAATTCCTTCAAGAATTTAGCATAAGTCTAGATGTGCTTAATAGCATCGAGGAGTGGAATATTGATCTCTACACTCTTGAATAAATTCGAAAGCTCCTCGTTGTTGTCTAGGGTTTTCTTCTTCTTGGTTTTCAATAGGGCCTCCGGGAACGGGTTATGGCTGGAATTTTCAATTTCCAGTCCCTGGGCCTTATTGTCTTCTTCAGCCTCCTCCTTCTCTTTCTCAAGCTCCCTAGGATTTTGACTTTTAGAAGGTAATTCTGGGTTCTGGGTCTGCTTCCCACTTCTCAAGGTGATAGAGTTTGCAGAGGCATAAGGGTTTGGGTCTTGAGGTGGATTAGTGAAGATTGGAGGACCTTGGTTGGTCATGTAACCAGAAGAAGAAGAGGGACCCTGTTCAACCACCTGAGCATGCATGTGTGGGTCCCTTTGATTCCCGTACCCTTGGGCTCTATTGCCCTGATTTTACACATTACGCAGGTTTGGTATCGGTTGAGATGGTAGGCATCTGGGTTGTTAGGTGTTTGCAATTAACTCAGATTGCAAGTTATCCAAGGATGTCTTCATTTGTTGCATAAGCTGAAGCATGGACCCTTGCATTTCCACAATCTGCCGGTTCAAATCAGCTTGCCTTGAGGATTGTTGGGCATTCCAAGATGGCTGATTAACTGGTCTCAGGGGCAACTGGGTGTATACTTGACCCTGACCCATAGGTTTTTGAGATGCATAGTTGCTAGGTTGAGATTGGGTCTGTTGCCCCTGATTTTTCCAAGAAAAGTTAGGGTGGTTCCTCCATCTCGAGTTAAAAGTTTTGGAATACAGGTTGGAACTAACATTCTCCTGCATTGCATACGCATCCTCATAAAATGAGGATCAAGAGAAGGAAGGATCAGAGAAACTGGGATCAAAGGCCCCAGTTTAGAACCCATATGGTTTCGAGAAATCCTGGCTCACTAGTTGAGCTGAATAGAGTTGGTTCACGAATTCTAGCCCCGTGGGAGCTCGTGAGGAATGGAATCCCAAATTCTGGGATTGAGTGGGTAAAGAAGTGTTTCCTAAATTCCCAGACATCCATTCTTCCATTTTCTTAGCAACCAAGTCCATTTTATCTAGTTTATTGCAAATTGATTCCATGTCAAATGAATGAGAATCCTGGATCTCATTAGCACTTGACCTAGGTTGTTGGGACTGGTTGAATGCATCCCTGTTGAGGAAATTCCCTTTGTAGGAGGCATCCACTTGATTACGAAGTTGTTCAACCAACCTGTGATAGAGAATCTTCATGAGTTGCCATTTCGGCACCTCGTGATGTGGTCACTTCCTCAAAAGTTCCTGGAATTGCTCCCAGGCACCATGAAACGGTTCCCTGGCCGCTGGGCGAAAGTGGTAATCGCCCACGCAAGGCATTGGTCCTCCCGATAGGGAAGAATTTCCTCAAGAAAGCTGACTTAAGAGCAGCCCAAGTTTCGATCGGCCTTCCTATAGTCCAGTACGAATGTACGGCCTTATCCCTAAGAGAGTGGGGGAAAAGCCTCATGATCATTTGCTCTTCGTTCGCATTCCTTGTTCCGGTGGTCTGAACCAAAGTGGTCAGATCCTCCAGGTGCTGGAATGGGTCCTCCAAGCCAAGCCCATGGAAATGCTTAATCAAACTTAAGACTTGGGGCTTGATTTCAATGTCTCCAGTGGGAATCATGATGCTGGGATGTTCCCCATAGTTTGAAGGATCGTAAAAATCCTCAAGGGCCGAGCGCCCTGACCATGCATGCATTGGAACCATTGCTGCATCTGCTGCAATTCTTCCAACTACCTATAAATTTTCTCCTGTTGGTTCGAAGGCGGGGGAGGTAGTTGTTGATCAGCCACGGGATCTGCTTGGCTATAGCTCAACCTCTGCCTCCTAGAATGGTCTAAACGTCCTTCCAATCTAGGGTTCAATGGCCTCCTCCCAAGCATACAATGGAAGGAAGTTGGAAGGGCGGGTAAAAGAGGGAACCCTGCAGCACAAGAATAGAAGCTTGTCCTTAGATGGGGTAGCCTAAGGCTACTAACTCTCAGAATCCATCCTAAGATTATGGAAGATTTATTCTACTTATGTCAAGGCAATCCAACTAGTTAGAAGGAGGGACTAGGGAGAAGATTCTTCCTTTGGCTTGCACCTCCGGTTCCTAGTGTACCCCCCAGCCACGGTCATTTGATGCTACTCCCCTAGCTAGACATCAGATTAACTAGTATAAGTAGGTTAATCGTGAATAATCTCAATCTAGATCCCAATGAGCGAATGAATCCTTAGGGCCAACGTCTAATTGATTTTGGTAAGGCTTGGGAAATTGGTGCTCTGGAATGTGATGGGCCCTTAATTGGTTGTTCCCTTAATGATTTGTTTGAGAACGTGTGAATGTGCATAACCAAGAGGTTTTCAAGTAAGATTATTGATGATGAGGTGAGTTTTAGGATTTAAATCTTCCTTAATAGCTTTTAGGATTCAAATATTAGGTATTTTCAACCAAGTTTTGTGAGGAAAACCAAGTTGTTGAAAGCACGTGTTCAAGTCTTTTCATTTAGAAATCAGGAAAAATATGGAGTGCCTGGATTGACCTAATTATTGAATCCTATGGGGCAGCTAGAAAATGAACCTCTTTTAGATTAGGTGTGCGGCCCAAACAATTCACACAATTGGCTCAAATGCACCACCGATTAAGGCACACCAAAAGGTGGTTAACCTAATATGACTTCCACTCTTTCATGTGTTGAATTCGTGTACCGGGTCCATAGGTCGGAAGCCTGATTGAGTAGATGAAAATCAAGTCTGATTATGTGCCTCAAATGTGGGGGTATAGAGTGTGTAAATTGATTTGTCCCACAGAAAATATCTTTTTGTTTTTTTTTAAATAAGTTGTGGGTGAGATGGGTGAAGGTGGCAAACATGACAAACAAAGTCTATCCTAGGGTTTATGCAAATACATAAGTAGATTAGGTCTTGGTTATGATTGTGGCAAAATGAATTAGTGGGGGGTGAAGGTGGGGGACACCTACAGAGTACTCTACCTGCACTTTACTCTGATCTACCACACTTAGATCTCCATGATATTGTACCTGCATGACAATAGATCAAAGACAAGTAGGGTTAGTGCTATGTAAATGCAAAGAAACGCAATAAATAATAAAGTAAATTTCGTTGCCTCCCTGGCAACGGTGCCAAAATGGTCAAGCGTGTTTCAAGTGTTAGAAATCGAGGTTACAAGTAACTCATCGTTGTAGTTGCAAAACACGTCGATCAGATCAAATTTATACCGAAACTCCAAGGGAGTCCCGGGTCGAACATAGGGAGGTGACGTTTACTTTATTGAAAACCACACTTCGATTCATTTCTTTTTGGTATTTTGGGGTTTTGTTATTCTATTGTATTTTTGAAATAAAAGAAAACAAGCAAACATATCACAAGATAAAGACGTGGAACAAATGTGATATATATTACTTCCAATGTCAATTACAAGAAACTATGAAAGCATATAAAGGGAGGGAGGTGAGAGGAAATCTCCCGAATCGGCTGTTCGGTGAGACGACGGTGCCTGGCGGAAGCTCGGACGAAGGAGGTGAGGAGCGGGACGGTGAAGGTGAGATGCAGGAGGACGTCGTGTTGAGGAAAGCTTCGACGTGGCTCTGGAGTGGAGGTGAGAAGATGGAGATGATCTGCTACCGGAATGGAGGTGGGAGGACAACTCCAACGTGACCTATGAAGGGGGATGGGAAGTTGGAGGAGTATTTGGTGGGGCATAGGTTCACTACACTAATAGGTGCCTTGGGAGCTTGAGAACAAGCTCTAATGGTGCGTTGGTAGGCTTGCTAGAGCTTGGGAGTAGGTGGGAGTAGAGTATGTAAAGATGGCTTGGAAGGGAGGGTTTGTAGGTCCATTTATAGTGGAGGAGAAGAGGTTAAAAATGGATAAAGGACCTTTAGCGACCTCCAGAATGTCACTAGAAACATTGCTGTAGACAGCTCACCTCCACTCACACGCTTAGCTGGCTTGCAATGAAATAGCGATGGTTGTAAGTGTCACTGTTGGTTAGCCCAGCTGTTGCTGAAGGCTGGCACCAACAGCCCTTGCGCCTGCATTGCACTGCCCCGCTCATCACGCGTACGCCCTGTTGTATGCGTGCTTGATATGTGCTGGAGTACGTGCTTGCTATGCGCTATCGTGCACATGCGCATGCGTGCTACCTTACGTTGGTGCTACCATTGCCATGCGCCTGCCTAATTGCGAATTGGAGGGGTTGCGGGGATTCGAACCTGCGCCCCCCCTTCGCAAACCAGCATTCCAACCATTGTGCCAAGCCTTCCCTTGTGTCATGAGGAGTGGCTTGGTGCAACTGCTTCCTAGCAGTTGGATCTTGACCCAACGGCTAGGATTTAAGGGTACAGATGAAGGAGTTGAGCGGTTCTGCTAGCCATTGTTGGGCAGCCTGGATGGTGCCATGTGGCACCATCTTGATCATCCATCTTCTTCTTCTTGTAGAAGGTGCCACGGTGCTCAAATCGAGATGATTTCTACGATGCCAAACTGCGATCGTCGCTCCGAATCCATCCGTGCGGTCGGATTTTCCATCCGAAACCCGTATGGATGTCGCATTGCCCCCTGGCCATATAAAATGAAGGAATTAATATACAAAACATACAACAATCTTAAATGCCATGCAATGGATGTTATGCAATATATATAACATGATATGCAATGCTAAGCCTAGTAACTATAAAAAATAAGCAATTTATCATGAATTTATGCGTATTCATCATTCTTACCATGCCTTAACCACTGTGGGCCAATCATCACCTAGCTGAAGGCACCAAACTCAATAAGTGTAAAGACTGTTCTGAGCTGGCCAGAATCTCACGAAAACTAGGTGTTATTCTTCCACTTCTACTCTCTTGTATGCTTTCATTTTTAACAATGAGGACATTGCATTAGCTAAGCATGGAGGGTAGATATTTCTTATGAATCTTTTTCTCAGCCTAATAGTAATTTCCTATTTTTCATCTTAAAAATAAAAAAAGAATTAGGAGACAAGAACTTGGGCATTAGGAGTTGCAAACTTTAGGAATTGATACATTGGGACCTAAATACTTAAACTCTTCATGTCTTCAAGCTTAATTAGCCCGGGTGTCCACTCGAATGAGGACTTAGTCTCAAGTTCTCACCAAATCATATTATCTTAAACTAGTCAATAAATTGAGGTGATAAGTATTCGACTTATTAATACACCCTCTAATTTGATGGGACTTTAAGCCTAAACATCTGCAAACTTTTTTACATTGACTCACTTTTCGGTGGTTTCTTCGGAAATTGGGTAGCTAATGAACTATCTAGGGTGTTATGGTTGGCAAGTTGTTGGTAGTAACAGCTCATCAGTCGGTTGTCCAGAGCCTAGCCACAAGACCATTTTCATTATGTTGCCTTTAGGTAAATCAAAGATCAGGGAAGCCACCTACTTAAAAAAAAAACAAAATAAAAAAAGAAAAATAAAAAAAACAAATAAAACCACACTTCACGGCAAGAGTATGGCTAGCAAGTTGTCGTAGGTAACAACCCATTGCCGGTTGTCCAGAGCCTAACTCGCAAAAATGCATAATAATTCCCAAGGCACTTAGGGAAGGAGTGGGGAAGTAGAATAAACAGGGGAGATAAACACTGGGTTCGCCCTTGTGTGGACCCCATAAATAAAAGTAGGGAGAAAGCTACAATTTGAAAAGATAAACCTCTAGGCAAGGTCACCTAGGGTTGTAGAAACCTGAAGTCCGTTTTAATGGCCGCCTTGTGAGTCTTTCGCTCTTTTCATTAGATGCTTAGCACTTAGAGTCCGTTTTAAGTCTTCGGCAAGTCGGGTAACCATAAAAAGTTATCCCGGAACTCTCAAACTCAAAAGTACAAAAAAAATTAGAAAAGAAGAAAAATAAGAAAAAAATTATGTATCTTCTCTTTTCAAATAAGGTGAGGGCTTGGACGGACTACATTCTGGAAGACATTTGGGCATTGTTGAGCTTTTGTAATTAGGTCTTGGGGTTGAGATTTTCTAAAGCAATCGACGAATTTTGCCTAAATAATCGAATCCTGATTCTATTTTCATAAATAGCGTTTTGGTTAATTTTGCTAGGGACTAGAAAAAAGTAAGCATGGGGTTATGATAAACAGGCATAAATTCATTGTAAAATGCTTATTTACGATATTTCCTAGGCTTAGCATTGCATATCATGATATAAATATTGCACAAACATCCATTGCATTGCATTTAGGATAGTTGTTTATTATGTACATTAATTCCATCATTTAACATGACCAGGAGGCAGTGCGACATCTTTACGGGATTTGGATGAGGAATCCGACCATACAGATGGATTCAGAGCGACGATTGCAGTTTGCCAATGCGAGAATCACCGCGATTAGAGCTTTGTAGCACCCTCCACAAGAAGAAGAAGACCGACGGCCCAGATGGTGCCATGTGGTGCCATCCAGGCTACCTCACCTGAGCCAAGGCATCCCCAAGCCTGCTGCAAGATGAGATTCCAGCCGTTGAATCTCAATCCAACGGCTGAGATGTGCGCTCCACAGCTGAACTCCTCACCTGTCCTCAGGAAGCTCAAGGATGGCCTCATCTCAACCGTTGGATCTTCATCCAACAATTGAGATGCGCGACAACACCGTTCCCTCCACCAGACAAACTGCAGCCTTGGTGCATTCGTGAAGACATGCACTTGCAAACCACGAGAACAAGTTCGAGCCATGGTAGGGGAGGCAATCTCGCAAAGAGCAGGCGTAATTGAATTGCGCCCGTTGGATAAGTCCAGGTGCAACCAAGCAACAGAGGCACCACCACGTGGCACCGTTGGATGAGCGTGGATGCTGCACGCAGCCATCGATGCTCCTCGAGAACGTGCCATCTCACGTGCAATCAAGGCAGGATCTCCGTGATGGGAGTACCATCATGAACCCTAACTAGCTTATTTTGACCTAGAAAAGAGAATAAAAGCTCCTACATAACCTAAAGAAAGGCCAAATTCAAGGAATAACTATTCTGAGAAGAAAACATGAAACAAAGGGTAAAACTGTAATTTTACTATTGCAGTACATCAACGAGATTTCTCAAGGGCTAAACATAGGTCAAATGGTCTGAAGAAGATAAAAAGTGAGTTGGTTCAATCAGAAATGGGTTCATATGAAATCTAAGAATTAAATGACATCTTGTAACCCTAAAATAGACCCACTTAATACAACAAGGTTCTGGTAAGAATAAGAATCAACTAAACCCTCTTAAATTCATGGAAAAATATCCCTTATGGCTTAGAACCTTCAAATTGACCTTTGGAACCGATTTTGACCTAAATAGAGGTCCTAGCTAATTATTTACCGTAGATTGTGTTTTTGTGTAAAATGTCATAGAAAATATGGTCAAATCTAAAATCCAACTTCACCATCTGATTCCTTAGGTTCAAATTAGGTTTGTACCAAAATTTGGACTTAAAGGGAGGTCACCTTGACCTACTTTGCAAAATAGTCCACCCATTTACATTTTAACCCCTAGCTTTTGAAAATCATTCCGCAGACCCCCTATCTTCCTCACCACTCTTTGCAATTAGGTCCCTCCACCATTACAGCAGAGGAGTCCTACTCCGATGAGGATTTGAGGAGGATTTCTCCCTGATTTGTCAGAGATCCCCTCTCAGATTTGAAAGGGAGATTCTCTGAGGAATTCCCTATCATTTGAATGCAATTCAAAGATCTGATTCGCACCCAATATCTCATGCGAACGCATGAGAGATATGGGTATCTCTCACATTCCTTCTCTGGTGAGAATTCCTACGCTTGGAAGCTTGCCTTCCAAGCACAAGGACCTTTGCTAGTACCTATAAAAGGACCCCCTGATCTAGCCGCTCAAATCCAACTTGGCTTGGTCAGAGAAAATCCTCCAATTTCTTCCCTTCTCCTACGGCCAAAGTGTCCAATGAGCTCTGACGATTCCTCCTCCTCTTTCTCGTCGCTTTACCACAATACCAGTGGTAGAGTTGTCTTCGCCTCCTTCCTCCGCGTCACGCCATACCTGCGTACGCACCAAAAGCCTCTTCATCATTGCTGTTCTCCCTCCATTGGAACTTTCTTCTCCAATTGTGTTAGGTACTCGCCAGCCGCCCTTCTATCCCCTTTGTCCCATAAGTAGGTTGAATCTCTTCCCCTCTCTCCTCTCTTCATTTCCCACTTCTTTATTTCTACTTTCGACCCCTCGACACCGCTGACCACCACCATCTTCCTCATCTCCGTCTGACCACCGGCGAAGGCACATCCATCGCTCCATGCATCCACATGCCTTGCCAAACCCCTCATAACCTCCGCCATCATCCACTGATCACTTTCCCCATCACCATCGACCGCCACACCTTTCATAAGCACCCCCCAATCACACCCATCACAACACCACAGAGTCACCTAGGCACGCATGCCTAGGCTGCCCCGCAGCCACCCACCCACCTAGACACCATCGCCATGCCACGGTGAAGCTGCTCGTCAGTTTTAATGAGGCCGAAAGGCCGTATTGCTTCAAACACAAGTCTGACCTCCGCCGCCATTAGAGCAGGCGTGAAGGAGCTTGCAAGCTTCAACCCAGGTGCTACGCTCCAGGTTTCCAGGTCCAGGTGACGTGGAAGGAGTTCGCTCACACATCCAGTCAAGTGAGAGTCTTTGAGAGAGCACACAACTGCAGCAATTAGGCAGAACATGCTCCTGCAGGTGTGCAAGAAGCGGGTGGGACTTTTAGTCCAACTTCGGAAAGGTTGAAGCACGGTGAGTACTTTATATTATTTTTGTGTTTTTACCTTGTCACCTTAGATTACGAGGTGAGGTCCCCTCGCCCTCTCACCTGCCTCATCTGCGGCCCACGCTACGTAGACCTGGCTGCTAGAGCTGTTTACCTAGCACTCCTCGCGCACCACCCATGCCAGTGCATGTGACCCAACCCGTATACTCGATTGGCTCTAGAGAGCGAATCGAAGAGAGAACAGAGAGAGTGTGTACACGAGGATGGTAGGGGTAGGTTTTGCGCTTGAGTGTGCAGGAAGAGGAAGCTGAAGCTGAAGGAAGGAGGAGGCACGGCTAAAGAAGAAATAGAAAGAAGGAAAAGCAGAGGGTTGAAGGCAGAAATTGAGGAAGCTAAGGAAGAATAGAAAAGGCACTGTAGTAGAGAAGGGTACAGCTGAATAAAAGGGCAAAGGTAGAAGCAAAGGCATTGAAGAAGGAATAAGAGGGAAGGAGAAATCAAGGAAGAAGAGAAGTCAGAAAAGAAGAAGGCCAAAGTCAGAGAAGAAAAGAAAGCGAAGCTAAGGGAAGCATGTAGAGGAAAGGAAGAAAAAGAAGAAAGATGAAAGCTAAGGCAGAGAAGAATCAAAGAAGAAAGAATGCACGGCTAAAAAGAGCTAAAGTCAGAAAAGATACAAAGAAGAAAGTCAAAGGGGAAAAGAAAGAAAAGAAGCCAAGAAGGTGAAGGAAGAGAAGGAAAGAAGAACTAAGAAAGAAAAGAAGAAGAAGGAAAGAAAGGTAGAGAAAGAGGAAGCCGAAGAACAAGACAAAGAGAAGACGAGTCAAACACGTTTTATCCAATTCTTCTCGATCTCTAAATTTTGCTACATTTTATAATTCATAAACTCCTGCATTATATTCTGAATTAGATTTTGAGTAACTTTAAGTGTTCAAATTGCATTTATTGAGATTAGTGGATAAATTCCATTTTCTCCCTGTGTTTGACATCGAACTTAACAATTCAAGTATTAAAAATTCTTATTTGTTTACAAGGTGATTTCATTTATACCGCAACACAATGTCATTTATCTATTAAATACCGATTTCGCCATGTAAACATTTTGGCGCCATTACCGTGGAAGAGACGCGCAATTTATCACTAATCTTTGCATTCTCTTTTATATTTGAACACTAACTTGCCCTATTTGTTTTGCTGTGATTTTGCAAGGTATTTCACGAAGAAATCTCCCATGCAAGTCAAGCACTCTAGGGCAGCTAAGTTCTCTTTTCTTCCCTAATCCCCCTCCTAATCCTGGGAAGACAAAAAGAAGTATTCAATTTGGAATCAATTGCCTTCTTTCTATAGTAATCACCATCTTTAAGGCAAAAGTTTCCTGATTTTGTGAAAAATTTCAAATCTTATTGAAGTTGATGCGATTTTTAGAGATCCCATCCCACAAATTCCTGTGCCTAGTAGAAATCATGCTTAAATTCCAAATCTCCGTGGACAACACACTTCTTGTTTGAAGTCCAAAGAGAACTTTTGTGAAAGGAAAAGTGGATTGGAAATAGAACCAAATTAGGGCTTCAACAATAGCGTTTTAGAGTGCTAGTTCACACAGGCTCGCATAAAAGGAACAAACCCACCCGCATCAGTGTGCTACCCAAGCCCTTCATTGAAAAGATCTAAGCAAGACAAACCCTAAAATTGACCTCTAAAATCACTTGAATCTTAAAAACCTTGGACCTAATAACTTGGGAGTCAAATCAGGGTGATTTCTAGATCTTAACCGAGAATCATTATGCCATCTTTAGGGAAAGTCAGGTGAAGTTGACCCCTTGGGTCAACCAACCACCAAATTAGGTCACAACACCAAAACACCTAAAAGTTCAAATGAAAACCCTAAGAACCTTTGATCTTAAAAGTGGTAGACTTAAGAGGTCAAAGTCCACATTCTGGTCTACCTGGAATCTCAGTGACAAGAGAGGTCGGATGGGAGAAACCTTGTAACCTGTAGGGACGCTCTATCGTGTAGGGGTCTTTGCGGGACTCTCCCTCTCTGGTTGCCCAGGTAATTCTCAGGTGGATGACTTTCCGATCCAGGGGTATCATCCGCCCTGAACCTCCATAGTCATCCAAACATCTTTGGGTGCCTTGATTGGGTCAAAAACATGTCCAGTCCCTCATCCCTTCTGTTTAGAGCACACACAAAAATTTTTAGTGGGACTCTCTATTTAGATCTAATCACTTCACAATTTGATTCCACATCTTGATCCAGATTCTGATTCTACATCTTGATTCCACCACCTGATCCAAATATGCAGCCAAATTACTTAGGACTACCTTTCAAAAAGCCTGAATCATAGAGATTCATGAGAGATACAATGATTGAGGATGCCCTTGAATTCTATGAAATTGAATATAAAACCTCAACACCAGTAGAGGACATTTAGGTTAATGTACCAATAGCCACAACTTTCATCATAAACTGTGCCCAAGTACTTTTCGAAGAAGCCACAAAAGGATCAACCCGAGATATTCTCATCATAGGATACATTGAGATAGAAAAGTTACACAATTTTGAATACCTTTAACGCATGACAAATCCTATACTATGGGAACAACACCAAGATGATTTAGAAAAATGGGAAGAGATGATGAGATTATTGAAACAAATTACCAATCAGAAATACCTGTATATGCCCCAAACAGATGATGAACCATCTTGGAGTAGTATTGATGATCAATCCGATGTCCCAGATTTTGAGTTTGAGGCACAGAGTTGTTATGGATTCGCAACCCAGATGAAATACAACAAACCTGATATTGAATTATGTTGAGAAATTGTAGGAGAACACAATGTTGAACCAACCCTAGAAAATGGATCACCAAGCATAGAATTCCAAGACTCTTGCAATAATGAGATTAGAACTGAACCTCTCGAGGGTGTAAATCCTACCCCTTATTCTGATAAGGTGACCCTCAAAGGTAATTTGGACCTAGATCCTAGTGATTAAACCCACATCCTAAGCATAGAATCTGGATCTGAAACACATCGGGAAGATTACGAGGCCCCGTATGAAGAAGATCAAATTTTCAATGAAGAGTATGATTCTGGGCCTCTATTTAATGAATATCCCTCTCCAACATCCTCAGAGAATCAAATCGATTTTTCAGAAGTCACGCCAACTTATGATACAGAAACCGAGGAGTTGGACGAGTAGGGTGTTGATTGGGTCTCTCCTACAAGCCTAGAACTTGAGCCTAGACCAAATAAGAACACCTTTTTGAGCTTAGAATTTACATATAAGCTAGACCCTAGTCAGACTGCTGAATCTACAACATGTGATTTATTCTATGGTGAAACTCATAATCGTGGATCTCATTCAGAACTTGATTTTCGCAATATCTCTGACGATTTGGAATCTTACCATGATTTCGGAGAAACTCTGCTTCCTGAATTCGATGAACCAATGTATGACCTCAGCTCACATGATTCATTCTCAGACTCTGAGGTCCCGGTTCCCGAGATCACTGATTTAAGATCAAGTTCCAGTCACATGGAATCATTTTTTTCAATCCTCAAGAATCAAAACCAAAAAATGCTGAGAGTGACTGCAATCCAGAGTTTGAATCTTTTCTCAACTCAGATTTCCATCATCCAATAGACACTCTTTAGTCATGCACTTTTGATTTAGAAAGCTACTATGTGGACTCTCTACATGAAACCACTTGTAA
Organism: Thalassia testudinum; assembly: GCA_037157565.1. NCBI lineage: Eukaryota > Viridiplantae > Streptophyta > Magnoliopsida > Alismatales > Hydrocharitaceae > Thalassia > Thalassia testudinum. Next base: position 3,334,390 of record JAZHRO010000028.1, read on the forward strand.
CTTCTTTCTAGAAGAGCCCTCATACACAATTCTCACTAAAGCCACCTCTTCCACATATACAGAACATAGCAAAACCTGATTCCAACCCTGACCCACAACCGGACTCAATTTCTATTTTGATTCCCCTCTCACTGAGCCAATTGCAGATGATTCAACTCCACATCTATACCGGGTTTCGGGCATTGATCAAATGAAAAAATAGGCTCCATTATTCTCTGATCACCCTTGTAGGGTTTCCACATCATTCACTGATTACTTCACGGATCCCTTCTCTGACTTTGCTGATTCAACTCTGCCAAAACCCGAGTTTACACTTCCACATCCATCCGAGCTGCATAACATATGGTGGGTTCCACATCTCTTGATCTACATCTATCAACCCACTAGATTAATAGGGTTTGGGCTGCATCATCAGTCTGTTGATCGTAATAAGGACCTGGTTGGACCAACCAAGCTCTTAAACAAGGTGCTTGTTCTACAAAACTCTGCTAATTTGACTACTCCCTCTCGGTACCATTTTTTGCTCGGTTGATGGCGTTGAATTTAGCGCTTAACGGGAGGCAACCTGTCATTCCAAAATCTTGAGATCCATCGGATTATCTGTCTGTACTCCACGTCTACTACATCTTGACTTTAGCTTTTGAACAGTCGATTCCACCTCTGGTACATGTACCAGAGCTTGAAATTGCCCGCATCAGTCATTTCCCAACTTAGTCGACCATCCGATAATCATGTTCTAAGTCCCTGGAGGCAATTCTATTTCACATCCTCCATTTACAATGAGGACATCGCAAAACTTAAGCATGGGGGGTGGTAAAGTGCAAACATACATAAAATAAGAAAACTCAGACGGATTCTCACAAGAAAATCACATATATCAAAATACAAAAAATTAGAAAATTCTGAAAAAAAAACAAAAAAATTGATTGGAGGAGGGAAGAAATTTTTGAGGTCATATAATCATAACGAGGAAAAGAGCAAAATGCCAAAAGGGAGCACAAAATGAAAAAGAAAAAAAGAGATAGTCATTAGTAAGAGATTAAGGGATAAAGTGAAGTTCTAGACCACATCAAGGAAAAGAGAAAAATAGGAAAAAAGTGCTAATGAGACAAAAAAGGAGACTAGTAGGAACGCTGATCATAGGCCTTTTGAGCTAAACTCAGGCTTAAAAATTCAATTATCCTCTAAGATCTGGATAATGCTCATGAGGTTGGAGAAAATGTGAAGCTTAAGTATTAGGTCCAAGGCTTAGGGAGTATTCGACCTCGTTAACTGACCTTCGATTTGCGGGACTCGGTAACCTAAGAACCCCAATCCACACAAAGTTTGGTTCAGTGTGCAGAACTATCAAAATCACGCAAAAGCGTTTAAGTATTCTGAAAAAAGTTGCTTAGATTAGGAGCGGCCAATCAACACAAGTTGATTTGGATGAGTTCCCAACGTGGAGACGCAGGAAATTCCCCTCGAAGATGCGTAACAACATATTATCTCCTCGGTGCTTGTCTCCTAGGATATTTACATATCCTTCCGGGGGCATGTAAGCACCCTACTGGTTCAGATGCCATGGGCAGCATTATCGCGAAATGTCAATTGCCATGGTTTGGATTTGGCTACAGAACACTAATGGGTGGGATTATCTCGAAATCTCGAAAGTTAGGATTCTAGGGGTTGCCATGGGCAGTGCTATCACGAAGAATCGATTGCCAGGGACCTTTGAGGATTGATGATGGAGACGAGGAATCCAATACAGATCATGTTGAGAAGCCAATTCGAAGCCAGAAATAGAAAGAAAATAGAGAGAACTCTCCAAATAAATAAATCCTTTGCCTTTCTCATACAAAAATGCACTGTAAACTAAACCAAGGCTAAATTATGTCTCAAGCACGGGTGCTTTAACCGCGGAGTCCAACGAACCTTAGGGTAGTTCTTTTGGGCCTTAAAATCCTTTGCGGAGGACCAAGGCTAGAGCTGGTCAGGTCTGATTCATGGTTGGTACTTGAGTACCTCTAGGCCTACTATCGGCATTCTAACTAAATCAAAAGAGAAAGAAAAAGTACTTATCATAACTGGTGAAAGAAACGCACGGTTTAGAACAAAAGTTAAAACCTTGAAATTTTGCTACGGGACTAGCAAAAGGTAGGCATTGGGGTATGATGGCAACACCATCATGAGCCCTAACTAGCTCATTTTGACCTAGAAAAGAGAATAAAAGCTCCTACATAACCTAGAGAAGGGCCTAATTCAAGGAATAGCTGTTCTGAGAAGAAAACATGAAACAAAAGGTAAAACTGTAATTTTACCATTTCAGTACATAAACGGGATTTCTCAAGGGCTAAACATAGTTCAAATGGTCTAAAGAAGATAAAAAGTGAGTTGGTTTAATCAGAAATGAGTTCATGTGCAATCAAAGAATTAAATGACATCTTGTGACCCTAAAACAGACCCACTTAATTCAACAAGGTTTTGGTTAGGATAGAAATCAACTAAACCTTCTAAAATTCATGGAAAAATATCCCTTATGGTTTAGAACCTTCAAATTGGCTTTTGGAACCTATTTTGACCTAAATAGAGGTCCTAACTAATTATTTGCCCTAGATTGGGTTTTTATGTAAAATGTCCTATCAGACGTGGTCAAACCTAAAATCCAACTTCACCATTGTATTCCTTAGGTCCAAATTAGGTTTGTACCAAAATTTGAACCAAAGGGAAGGTCACCTTGACCTACTTTGCAAAATAGTCCACCCAATTACATTTTGACCCCTAGCTTTTGAAAATCATTACGCAAACCCCCCTTTCTTCCTGACCACTCTTTGCAATTAGGTCCCTCTGCGATTGCAGCGGAGGAGTCCTACTCCAGGAAGGATTTGTGGAGGATTTCTCCCTGATTCGTCAGAGATCCCCTCTCAGATTTGAATGGGAGATTCTCTGAGGAATTTCCTATCATTTGAATGCAATTCCAAGATCTAATTCGCACCTAATCTCTTGTGTGAACACACAAGAGATATGCGTATCTCTCAAAGAAGAAATTACTATTCAATTTGTACAATTTGACCTAAATGTATGATGATGCATATTATGTAATATTTACAATGCATGATGCTCATATGATACTAAGAACATGCATTAATAGACATTTTTGGCTATTCAAATGTATGCACATCAACGAGCCCTTGGCTCTAATTAGATAGATGGGAAGCTCCACCACGATGTGAGGAATGTGGTGGTGGTGTTAATTTGGTGCGTAGAGGCATGTAGTGGTCGATCGAATGAAGGGAAGGTAGCAGTGGAGTGGGTTGTTTGGCAGAGACCTTAGCAAGTGAAAAGCCAAAATATCTTGAGGGCTTTTGGTCCCCAAGGTCTCATGATGCCCATGGGGTGGTTGGTTTGGTGATTGGTGGCATGCAGGCATGGTTCAAGCTCTCCGAAGCTTTTGCTGGTTGCATAGAAGAAGAAGAGGGGCGGCGAGAAAGAGAGGCTAAAACTTAACTCTAAAGACTCTAGTCTACTCAATGAGAAGAGAGGGGGAGGAAGGGCTATCTACTTGGACGAAAAGGGGAGGAATCGCATCCAGTGTTGGTCGGTCGAATGTGAGGAAGAAGGAGGCTCCAATGGGAGGAACGACGATGGAGGAGGGAAGAAGACCTAGATATGGTTGGCTAGAGTTAGGAGGGCTTGTGGAAGAAGATGCCACATTCAAATTTGCTATTGGATGCATGAAAGAAGGAGGACGAGGAGGCCGCTAGAGCTAGGTTGCTTACGGTCAATCGGAGGAGAAAGGTGGAGAATTTTGGCCCAATTTCGACTAAAAACTCCTTGGGAACATGCTAGAGCTTTATAGAGGAGGTTTATGCCTTCAATTGCTTGACTTCAAGAAGTTTCGTTGTGAATTTGGTAGCCCAAAACTGTGTATTTTTCAAGCTTCGTTGGATCTCTCTGCTCCAAATCAGGATCTGCGATCTTATGCATTTAGAAGAGAACAATGTTGTGATCAATCCCTCTAAATTTAGAGGGATTTGATCCTAATTTGAGGGAGAAATCCTCCATTAAAGGGATGTAGGTTTGGGTTGTTATATCTTGTGCATTTCCATGTTTGTCATGAGGAAGAAGATGGAGGTGGGACCTAAATGAAAGATAAATTGAAAACTTAAGGGCATGTTTGCAATAAATAGGGATAGATGGGATGAATTGCAAACTAAGTCAAGAATAAAGTTCGATTGGGCACAAAATTTAGGGTTAACATAATTTGCACCCAAGGAATCTAGTGATGACCTTGGATTTGGGTTTGACGTAGTAAGACTAGGTAAATTACACAGAAGTACAAAATGGAGCAAATTCTTGCCAAAGTTTATTTTTCGTTAAAGTGGGTTCCTTTGGTCAAAGTGAAGGTTCCAAACCTCATGGAATATTTTTCAATGATTTTTAGGAGGTCCAGATTACATTTATTTCAACCAGAACCCTTTCTATTTAAGTGAGGCTGTAATTAGAGTTTTTCTCAATAAATTAATTCTCAAATTCTAGAAAACCCTAATTGTGCATTAGTGATTTCTCATTAAAATAACAGAATTAACACAATTTCCTATCTTCTTCTCACATTCAATTCAGAAAGGAATTACGATCCTTAGATGCTTATTTAGGAGCATTTGACACTTGATTTTGGCTAAATTAAGTAGTTATGACGAATGATGGTGTTACCATCATTAGACTCCATTTGAGAGTACTATTCACTCCCCTCTAGCACTTTCCCCTCCATTAACTAGAACATGAGAGTAGGAGAGGGAGAGGAAGAGAGGCTTTCTAAAGAGCTTTGTTATGTGTTGGAATGGAAGGAGAAGGTCTCTACTCTACCTAAAGTCAATGAAGGGTCATGTGACTCCAAATTACATGCCCAAAGTCCCTTGATACTGTCTAAGGATCCTACATACATTTGGGTTCTAGCTTAGGGAAAACATGACGAAAACATGATCAAAATTGATCGTGGAATTAAACTAAAATTTCCTCATTGCTCTAGTACTCAAAAACCAAATTTAAAGGTACAAGAACGTAGGGCTTCGAGGAAGGATTCTGATGATATTTTATTTGCAAAAATCCGAAGCTGTAAAGACCCTAAATTAGTGAGAAAATGTAAGGGGGGTCCTTTAGACCGACCATAAACAATTGGTCCATGCGAACCAGTGTGAGTACACCTACTTACGCCACATCGCTTGCACAAGTGCACACCTCCAACCATGCATTATGCACTCACACCACGTGCTTGGTTGCACATACTCGCTTCGCTCTTCGCTCTTCGCCTACCCTCGCTTGCATGCACTTGCACTCACATGCGCGACCTTCGTGCCTGTTAACACAAAATTGTTGATGTTTAAGAAATGCATCGTAGGATAGTCAAGAAATCGTGATAAACGTTTAAATTTATAATCTTGAGAAAGCACGAGGTCGTTCACTGGGAGCAATAATGGCAATTCAATCTCATAGATCAAAATTCTAAGAAAAATATGAACAATTGAGACCAAAAGAATAATCAAGAAATATATTAATGAAATCAAGTATCAATGTGCAAAAAGATTAGGGTAAAATGGTGAATTGAATCACCAAATTACTCTTTAAATTTAAACCTCACAAATATATGAATAACAATCAGAATTAAATCAAATGCCAAGTATTTGACGACAGATTCAAGCTATTAGATGGCTTAAGTAAAACCTGCTATAGTGATTGCAAGAGGCTCAAGAGCCTCGCTCCTTCTTCCTTCTCGAGCCTCAGCAACCACGCACAATAGAGGCAAAGGCCTCTTCTTCCTTCCTTCAAGCCTCAAGAGAGGCACAGCATAGCACAACACCAACTGAGGCAAAGGCCTCTCAGCAGCTAAGTGTAGAGAGATAGGGAACAAGGGTAAAACCCCCCCTCTCTCTTTTTCCTTTCTTCTTTTCTCTCTCAAACCCATGTAATCAAGTCGCTTTCTGGGTATCCAAGCAGGTACACGGATCTAGTAGGTGGACTAGGGTTACTGGGTGTGAGTGATAGCTGAGGAGTGAAGAGGTCGTGAGGAGGGACCCGACCCCTTGTGCACTGGTGAGGGGTCCAATGCAAAATATCAACTTATGTGATGCTGCGAACTCCCAATCCCACAATGTGGGAATAAAGGCGTAGTTATTCTTTGCATGCGAGTAGCTGATGGTAGAGAGTCCAATTGAAGCAGCAGTTGTTGTCGTAGGTGTCAATTAAGAACCTGGAGATGCACCTAGAGGAGAACCACAGTGCCTGGGGATGTCTCCTGAAGGTTTCGTGGCCGGAGCACTACGTATGAAGTCCGAGGAATCGAGGCAGCAGCGAAGGTTCGACAAGGTACTTGAAAGCACAAACATGGCCTTGTAGAAAAGTCAAACTAGGTCAAAAGCTACGTGCGAGTGCGGCGAAGGTGATGGTGGCGGTGGCATGCTGTGAGAGTGCATGTGTGAGCGTAGCAAAGGCAGAGAGGGTCGGAGTACGTGAAGGTGTTCGATGGAACGCTAGGGTGAGCAATCCCCTCAATTTCTTGAGGGGTTTTGTTCGTGAGGGTTCAATGATGGTGTAGGGACTGGTGGCATGTGGTTTAGTGGTGTGTGGAGGTGGGAATGTCTCACCGGAGGTATGCTAGAGAGGTGGAAGATGGCAGTGGAACAGGCACGTCGAAGGTCGAAAGTGAGGTCTGAAGTTGTTGTGATGATGAGTGGATGCTGAGGCGTCAAAGAGAGTAGCTAGCGGATGAGGAGGAAGTGGAGGAGGCATCGATCGTGATGAGCCGACACTAGAGAAGGTGAATGCTCTGGGAGGGAGAACGGCGATGAGGCAGAATGCGACGGGGAAGAAGAACTAGCCACCTATTGTATGTGGCAGCCAGCAAAGAAGTTAGAGGAAGGTGGTTGCCAGAGCTGAGCTTGGAGCAGGCTGGAGAGGGAGAAAGGAAGTAGTTTGTGGCCCAAAAACTTACTAAGGAGGTAAGGTTGTCCACGAGGGTCTTTTTTAGGCCTAGAGTTGAGCTTCCAAGCTTGGAAACCAACCTTGAAAGCTCAGAAATTAGGGAGTAGGACGTAGAAACTTCCAAGAGTTCGCATGAACCTTAGGGCGAGAATCGGAAGGCAAGATCGAGTTCAGATTGAAGGGCATCTCTTCATGAATCTCCCTTCCAATTTTGGAAGGGTTTGGCCACGAAATCAAGGAGCAATCCCCGATTGAAGGTCGGTTGTTGATGGGTTTAGAAGTTCTATAAACATGAAGATGGCGGGGACCAGTTGATGAAGAAGATGATGAAGTTAGGCGGGTAATTGTAATCTTTTTGAAAGTTGAGGGGCTAATTGAATGAGAAAGAATTAGAGTGGACCAAAATGCAAACTAGGTCAGAATGGACTCTGATTGGGTGCAAATTTTGGTACAAACCTAATTTTGACCCAAGGAATCTGATGTGAAGTTGAATTTTGGTTTGGACCACGTTTTACTAGATAATTTATAGAAAAGCCCAAATTAAGGCAACTTCCTGTTTGAGACTCTATTTTTGGTCAAAATAGGTTTGGATGGTCAAATCAAGGATATCAAAATTTATAGAATTTTTTTTGTGATTTTTAGAAGGTTTAGGTGAATTTTATTTTGATCAAAACCTCAGTTAATTAAGTAGGTCAGAAATTAGGGTTTTTGATGTCCATTAATTCTTGAAATGCATGAAAATCCGTTTCTATCTACATGAACCATCTTATTTGACATTAATGACCATTTGAACTTTAATTATCCCTTGGAATTTCCTGTGGTTTTCTGTACTTATGAAATGCAGCTAAAATTACAGAAATAACCCTGGTTTCTTATCTTCTTCTCAAAATAGAACATTATGCATATATGATCCTCTGATGGATACATAGGAGCTTTTATCTTTTATTCTGAACTAAAATAGGCTAGTTAAGGCCTATGATGGTGTTCCCATCAGTGCCCCACATGCACCCCTCATGCGATGAAGAGAAGGGTCTCCTATTTATAAGTTTTAGGGTAACCCTAATTAAGCTTAGGGTCCCAATACGATGCAAAACTTTTTGAAATGATTTCGAACCAGCACTTCGTCATAATGGAGCAATACTAACTTGATTCATGTTTGACAAGAGTTGATGGGTTTATCTTGACATGCTTAGTCTAGATTTGGGCTTGGGTTCAGATTTGGTTCATAACAATTCCTAAACGAATCAAGGAATTGAAATCAAGATTGACATGATTGTGTTAATGGCTTAACAAATTTAAGCTTAATTTGAGAACTGTGCTCTTATTTAGCATGGGATTTCGATATTGATTTTTTTTTGTTAAGAGTTCAACAAAATTATAAGTAACAAAAAATACTTCTGTATGCTTTTGCTTTTGATGTTGAACTTGGTCCTCTTATTCTTGCCATTGGATGTTGAACTTTGACCTAATATGTTTGACAGAAGCTTCACCTTTTATTCTTTATTTTTCTAACCTTAATTGCCATTTTTTGTCTTTTTTTCTAGAAATTGGAGCTATTTTATCTTGTCATATTTCACATTTTATTATCTCGTTGTAATCATTGAATTCCTTATATCTTTTCTTTTATGTTTCTCTTAATACAATACTTCTTGCACAAACTTTTTTTGCAATAATTTAGTGTGAACTTCTGTTAGACAAGTTCCCAACAAATATCTTTTGTTATCACTAATTTAAGGTTGTATGGAGCTATTGCAGTATCAGGGATTACTAGAATAGAAATATGAACAATTTTGGGATATGGGAAGGGCCATTGAGAATATTAATTTTCTTAGGGACTCCTACCTTTTTAGAGAGATGACAATTTTTCTGCTAAGAAATGAAAGAGACAAAGAAAGAACCTTACATATTTAACTTCCCGCTGCATTAACCCATGCCTTAAGGGCAAGTATGGTTAATAAGTGGGTTACAATCCATTGCCTAATGCATTGACCTACCAAAACCTATTGTAGATGAATACCTGCAGCTGTATCAATATACAATAACTTACAAATATGATATATTGTATATTTGATCCAACAAGTGGGCACACCCCATGATCAACATTGATGGGGGTGTGCTTCGCGAATTCAAATCGGGGTTTGGAGGTCCTATCATCGTAGCTTGCAAAATGCATCTATCAAGTAAAATTTATAATCGAAACTCAAAAAGTGTGTCCTGGGTCGAATACGGGGAGGTGAACGTTTGGTTTTGAAAATCCGCATTTCTCTTTTATTTATTTTTTTATCATTTTTATCTTTTCTAATTTTTTTATATTTTTATCAAGCAAGAAATTAGGTCAATGAAAGCATTATCTACTTGTAAAAATAAGAGAGAGAGAGTGAAACAATCATCTATTTGTCTCATGAATGTTTTCTATAATTATGAAAGTAGGAAAGCTACACTACGAAAGCGTAAAAAGAGAGAAAGAGGTGAGAGAAATCCCCCTTGATGGTCGCTCGGAGGATGACTCGCTGTGACGTCACCTAGAGGAAGGTGGTCAAGAGCGGGACGAATGGGGATGGAGTCAGAGGATGGAGCATAGGGTAGGATGGCGTCGCGGCAAGGATCTTCTTCCCAAAGGGTGGTGAGAGGACGACCATGGGATGCTCCATGAATGGGGATGAGAGGTGGGAAAGATATTTGCTTTCCAACTGTAGAGGAGCATCCTGGGCTTAGGACAAGCTCTCTCTAGAGCCTTGAAGGTGGTGAGAGGAAGAAAGGAAGTAATGAAGAAAAATTAGAGGGGTAGGGGTCCTTTTATAGTGGATGAAAGAATCAAATTCGTATACAAGACATTTAGCGATAGTCATAAATGTCACTCAAGATTCACCGCAAACATCGTTGAAGATCCCACTCACACACCCTTGCTTTCGCACCGCTGGTGCGTGCTGTATGTGTCCTTGTCGCACACGCACGCACGATACACGCCACTACCTCCGCACGCATGCTGCACTACTACGCTTGCATGCCTCTGCGTGCGCACGTGCACCAACACTGTTGTGCACGTGCGATGGCACGTGCGTGCGCATCGGTGGCCTGGGTTGCGCCACGTGGCGTAATCTGGATCGTCCATCTTCTTTCCTTCATAGGGGATGCTAGAAAGGTCAGTTTGAGTCGATTTTCACATCATTAGGCTGCGATCGTCGACCCGAATTCATCTGTGTAGTCAGATTGGTAGTTTGGCTCTCTGGATTGTGTCACCTAGTCCCTCAACCGTTGATCTACCTTGGATTGCATATGGTGCTATGGGCCTCCGATCGAGGCAATTTCGAAGGCATTAGACTCCAATCGTCATCTTGATCATATCTGTACGGTCGGATCGTCAATCCGAGGCTGCAAAATAAATATTCTTGTCTCCTAACCACAAAAAGGATGCAATTAACCTAAATTATATACAACTACTTTAAATGCAGAATGATGCATGCTATGCAATATTTATAACATGAAATGCAAATCTAAGCCTAGGAACATGCATGAATAAGCATTTTACCCTCAATAATTATGTCTACATCATACCCCCATGCCTATCTTTTACTAGTCCCTAGCAAAATTAAACTACATGCTATGCATAAAAATAGAATTAAGACTTGATCGCTTAGGCCTAAGTTGTTTATTAACAGTAGAAAATTTCAACTATGGTCCTAAACTTTGAAGACTCAACAGTACCCAGGTGTCTGCTAGAATGCAGACCGCCCACGTCCTCTTCTTATTTGAAAAGAGAAGATACAATTTTTTTATTTTCCTTCTTTTTTAATTTTTTTTGTACTTTTGGAGTTTGAGTGTTTCGAGATAACTTTTTACGGCTACCCGACTCACCCAAGACTCGAAAAGGACTTTAAGTGCTAAGCATCTAGTGAAAAGAGTGAAAGACTCACTAGGTAGCCGTTAAAATAGACTTCGGGATTCTATGACCCTAAGTGACCTTGCCTAAAGGTTTATCTTTTCGAACGATAGCTTTCTCCCTACTTCTTCTATTTATGGGGTGAACACAAGGGAAAACCTAGTGTATATCTCCCTAGTTTATCCTACTTCCCTGCTTCTTCCCTAAGTGTTTTGGGAATTATTGTGCATTTTTGTGATCTGGGCTCTAGACAACTGGACAACTTGCCAGTCATACTCATGAGGTCAAGTGTGGTTTTGTTTATTTCTTTTATTTTATCCTTTTTCTATTTTTTCTCTTTCTTTTTTTTTTTTATTAGGTGGCTTCCCTGATCTAAGATTTATCTAAAGGCAGTATGATGAAAATGGTCTTGTAGCTGGGCTCTGGACAATCGGCTGATGAACTGTTACCACCGACAACTTGCCAACCATACCACCCTAAATTGTTCATTAGCTAGCCAATTTTTGAAGAAACTGCTGAAAGGTGAGTAAGTGAGAATAGTATGTAGATGCTTAGACGTAAAGTCCCCTCAAATCAGAGGGTGGGTTGATAAGTCATATAGTTATCACCTCAATTTATTGACTAGTTTAAGATAAAATTATTTGGCGAGGACTCGAGACTAAGTCCACATTTGAGTATACACCCAAGCTAATTAAGCCCGAAGACCTACGGAGTCTAAGTGTTTAGGTCCTCTCGTATCATTTCCTAAAGTTAATAACGCATAAAAGCCTAAGTTCTCTTCTCCTAATTCTATTTTCTCTTTTTCTCTTTTCTTTTTTCTTTAAAGCAACTAAAAGAAATTCTATGGAGTTAACAAAATGATTTCAGGATAAAGTATCCACCCCCCCATGCCTAAATGATGCAATGTCCTCATTGTAAAAACAAAGATATGAAAAATGGTGGAGTAAACAGAATATCACTTGAACATTGTGACAACTAGGTCAGCTCCGCAGAGAACGTGGAATATAAACATGTGCTAAATCTAATGCCTTTAGCTAGGCATAAAATACAAACAAAGAAGAGGTTAAGAATTCACAAGAACGGGTTAGAATCAAAATTAAAAGATTGATCCTTAAACCCACCAGTAGGAGATGTCCACAGATGTGGACCAAGTTGTGGTGTAGACCCATGCCCCAGGGTCGAGTGGTTCTAAGGTTCTGGATGAAAATCACCCAGAACCTAAGATTATTGTGTTTGCGGGGCTGGGCCTGTAGTTTTGTGGTGTGCAACCTAAGACCAAAGTGTCAGTCAACGGGTTGATCTGATTCATTAAAATTGGGTGTCCACTTATAGTTCAGCTCAGGAAGATAGTCAATTATTCCAGGCTTGGGTCGCACGTGAAAGATATCATAAGCGTCCTGATAGAAGGTAGGTGGTTTCAGGTCAACAGGAACCCTCAGATCCAAAATCAAAGTTCCCTCAGAATTTTATTCCCAGATTTTTATTTCCAACTTCCTATCCTCCGAAATCAATGTTTCCAAGACATCCAAATCATTGTATGCCCCATCTTAAGTACCCAAGTCCAATAATTGCGGCTGAATCAGGATTGACTTGGGCATAATGATTTCTAAGTAACAATCAATCCCTTCGAGGTGTGTTTGAGGGATGGGGCTACTGATTGAATCTTCTAGTAAATGAGGATTCGAATCCTCTAAGTTAGCCCCAACAGAATCAAAATCTTCAATGAACAGGCTATCAAATGGTTTGTCATGCTCCTCGAGCTCATTTGTCTCACTAAAATCATCTTCCTTAAGCTCAAGTGAGACTTCACTAAGAGATTCCTCACCCTCAGAATCAAAGAATCCATGATCCTCATTTGTATTTGTGTCAAAATCATATGTCATTTCATGGTCGGTGGAGATATATTTTTCGTCATTCCCTGGCTCTGGGATCTCGAGTGAGAAACTCAATTCATCCTCAAAGGGTTGCTCTAGACTAACCTGGTCATCTCCAATCTTAGAATATGTATCCCCCCGACAGGCACCTGAGCAGGTTCAGACATTGGCTCTTCTGAAGGGGCTTCATCTTGAGAATCATCCCATGATTTGACTAGGGCAACCATAAATTTCATCCTCAACCTCGACAAGTTCCCAAGAAGAAACTCACCTAGGTCCCTATCCCTAAAACTTTGGAGCAAATCCAATAGAGAACTATTAAGTTCATCAATCATTTTGATCATAGGCTTCAATGCTTCAATGCATGGTGTTGGCTGAGCTTCTAAAGATTGTATATTGTTCCTCAAATTAGCCAACACCCTATCCTGGATCTGGTTCACCTGAACCGACTATTTAGATTCAGGTTTGGGTGGGTTTGGGTTAAATATAGGGGAGTCAAGATGTCGAGGTTCTTGGGTCCCTCCTTGATAGTAAGTTATTTCAGGTTATTCAAAGAATGGTGATGACCTATTTTCAATGGAATACTGGGGAGGGTAGGTGTTATAATCAGCATATCCTTCCTGATTGTAGATTAGGTTGGTTTTGTCATCAAAGGATGGAAATCCACAACCATTGTAGGTTTAGGAAGGATAGTAATCATAGTCTTGTTGTCCAGGGTTAGGCCCTGGACACTGAGGCCCAGATTCGTATCCGCAATCAAAGTTATCGCAGCTAGTGGATGGGTAATTATAAGTCATGTCGGGATAGTAATCATCTTGGGGATAAGTGGTGGTAGGAGGATAAGATGTGAAATGTGTGTAGGATGGAAGGATACATTGTGGAGTAAGAGGGAAATCAAAAGAGAGAAAGGAGCCCTGCAATACAAGCAATCAACCTTGTCCTTAGGTGGGTTAGCCTAAAGACCTACAGACTCCCAGGACCCGTCTTGAGATTATAAATGATTTGGTCTACTTTTATCCAATCAATCCAACCAGTCAGATGAAGGGACTGGGGAGAAGGTTCTTCCTTTGGTTTACGTTTTCGATTCCTAGTGTACTCCCCAGTCGTGGTCATTTGACACTACTCCCCTAGCTAGACATCAGATGGACCAGCAGAAGTAGATTAATAAAAAAAATCTCAGTCTAAGCCTCGAAGAGCGAATCAATCCTTAAGGACAACATCTACTTAGTTTTAATTAGGCTTGGGATGATTGTGCACTTGAAATGTGATGGGCCCTTTAGATGGGTTGCACCCTTAATGATTAATTACAATGTGTGTGCATGCACAACGAGGGTTTTCAAATAAGGTTATTTGATGGTTTAACCTTTTTTAGTAGCTTTTAGGGTTTAATCTTTAGGTTTGTTCAATCAGGGTTTAGTAGAACACTCCATGTTTTACAAACACTGGTGATGATGTATTCCTTTAGAAATTAGAAAAAATGTGGATTGCCTAGTTCAGCCCTAAGAATCAACTCTAAGTGGCAAGCTACTTGATGGATCAATTTTGGACTGAGTGGTGCGGCATAAACAGTTCAAGCAATTGGCCTATTGCACCACTTGATTAAGGCACACAAAAATTCTTAACCTAATCAGATTTCTACTCAGTTATTTGTGTGCTGAGTTAAGTGTACCAGGTCCACAGGTCAAATCCCAGTTAAGTGATAGAATCAATGTGATTGTGCACCTTAGGGTGAGAAGTTGTGGGTGTTAAGTGTGTAGCTTTCATAAAATCCCACAAGAGAAGAGTATATATATATATTTTTATATATATGCAGGGTGAGACGAGTGGATGTGGCAAACAAACAACCAAATCTATCCTAGGGTTTACAAAAAGCACCTAAGTTGATTTGAGTTTGAGTTATTAGTATGGTGAAATGAACTAGTGGGTGGGGATAAACTTACAAAACTTTCATCTGCACTTTTCTTCGATCTAACAGCTTTGGCCCACCTTAGAAGAGTACCTGCAATCACAGTAAGATCAGAGAAAAAGTGAGATAAAAGAGTGGTAAGGCGGAAAAAATGCGAGAAAAACCAAAGAGCATTGCCTTCTCGGCAACGGCGACAAAATGATCGCACAAGTGCGCTTCGCGAATTCAAATCAGGGTTTGGAGGACCTATCATCGTAGCTCATAAAATGCGTCTATCAAATTAAATGTATAACCGAAACTCAAAAAGTGAGTCTCGGGTTGAACATAGGGAGGCGAACATTTGGTTTTGAAGATTTGCATTTCTCTTTTATTTTTTTTGTCATTTTTATCTTTTTTAATCTTTTTTTATTTTTATCAAACAAGAGATTAGGTTGATGAAAACTTTATCTACTTGCAAAAAAGAGAGAGAGAGAAACAATCATCTATTTATCTCATGAATGTTTTCAACAATTATGAAAGTAGGAAAACTACATTACGAAAGCGTAAAACGATAGAGAGAGGTGAGAGAAATCCCCCTCGACAATTGATCGAAAGATGACTCGCTCTGACGTCGCTTGGAAGAAGGTCGTGACGAGCAGGATGAATGGGGATGGAGCTGAAGGACGGAGGGTGGGACAAGACGGAGTCTCAGCGAGGATCTTCTTCCCGAAGGGTAGTGAGAGGATGGCCACGAGATGCTCCACAAATGGGGATGAGAGGTAGGAAAAATATTTGGTTTTCTACTCTAGAGGAGCATCTTGGGCTTAGGACAAGCTCTCTTTAGAGCCTTGGAGGTGGTGAGGGGAAGAAAGGAAGAGATGAAGACAAATGGGAGGGGTAGGGGTCCTTTTATAGTGGAGAAAAGAATCAAATTCTTATACAGGACATTTAGTGATGGTCATAAACGTCGCTGAAGATCCTGCTCACATGCCCCTACAGCTACACCACTGGCGCACGTTGTATGCGCCCTTGTCATGCATGCACGCACGATATGCACCGCTGTCTCCGCACACGCTGCATTGTTGCATGCACCGCTGCGCTTGCACGTGTTTGCCTTTGCGTGCGCCCGTCCACCCATGTTGCTGTGCATGTGCGATGATGCGTGCATGCGCATGGGCACCCTGCATTGCACCACGTGGCTCAATCTGGGCCGTCCATCTTCTTTCCTCTGTAGGGGATGCTACAGAGGTCGGATTGAGTCGATTTTCACGCCATTGGGCTGCGATCGTCAATCTGAATCCATTTGTGCGGCTGGATTTGTCGTTTGACACTCCAAATTGCGTCACCTAGTCTCTTGGTCATTGATCTTCCTTGGATTGCATATGGTGCTACAAGACTTCGATCGAGGCAATTTCTGAGGCGTTGGACTTGGATCGTCATCTTGATCATATTCGTACAGTTAGATCGTCAATCCGAGGCTCGAAAATAAATATCCTTCTCTCCTAACCGCAAAAAGGATGCAATTAACCTAAATTATATACAACTACTCTAACTGCAGAATGATGCATGCTATGCAATATTTATAACATGAAATGCAAATCTAAGCCTAGGAACATGCATGAATAGACATTTTACCCTCAATAATTGTGTCTACATCAAACATTTTGAAAGCCAAGCTAACCATGAAATAATATACAATCATAATCAAATTAGTGTTATATCCACATGCAAAGTTAGAATTAGAAAAGAAGTAGGGCCTATATATACAATTCCAAAATGAGGCCCTATACTAGTACTTCATCGAGTATAATAAGTGTTTGATAGCACATGATCAAGAGGGAATTTATCAAGATAAACATAAAAGATGATGCCTTCAACTATAATTTGAATATTCGAAAGGGGGCCATTGTCCTTAAACACCCCAACAAGATCTTCCAAAACACCCATAAACTCTTTCAAACTAAGGCGGTACAACTCCACTTGCTTTTCCTCCCTAAAATAGCTTTCCTATTCCTTGGGGACAAGTAGCAAGACATGTGCCACCTTGAGACAATTACGAAGGCATTGGGCATGCTGTTACAGTGCTCTAGTCCTCAGATGACTTGGAACTAGGACCCTTAGCATCTTTTACTAAAGATGGGTAACCAAAATAGGATGAGCCAAGTGGCTTAGTAAAGTATATATGTGACAGTTTAGCAAGAATAAACAAATAGTGTG
Organism: Thalassia testudinum; assembly: GCA_037157565.1. NCBI lineage: Eukaryota > Viridiplantae > Streptophyta > Magnoliopsida > Alismatales > Hydrocharitaceae > Thalassia > Thalassia testudinum. The sequence goes on from JAZHRO010000028.1 coordinate 3,351,203, forward strand.
ATATCCATTTGATTTCTTGTATTGCTATTATTTAGCAAATGACTTAGATTAAATTATCCACCACATGTTTAATCTCAATATTAATGCTCAACATGGTTCAGCTTGCTTGACAAAATTGTAATTGAATTGCTCGTGATCTAAAGAAGTATAACCTTCTTTATGTTAGAAATTATCCCTTGAGCTTCGTGTCTAGGAGATTTGGAAGTAATCCAAGGATGACGTGTTGCAAGAATGCGCTACTTGTCCTGGTTAGCAAGACTGACTTTGACTCACATCCAAGGAGTACTCGAGATTAGCACTCATAGGTCACTCTATGAATGTTCACCGCACTATCGCTCTTAGGCAAAATCCTCGTAAGATTGCTAAGCGTTCCCATATGGACTACCCCTCTATTTCTTTTTATAAGTGTGGCCCCATGCATTAAACATGACTTCTTAGACATTCAATCTCGAGTCCCAAAATAACCCAATCCCATGAGTCTTTGGGTAACTTAATTTTCTTGTTTTCACTCTTCTGGATAGATCTTATCACTTCTTGGTTTACTTTATTTTAGGTCCTTCATCTAGGATCCCTCATAATTGATTCTCTCGTGCCTCTACTGATCTTATTGTGTGACACCTTACTTACATTCAAATCACGTGGTTTTTAATTGAAAACGTTGCATATCAATCTATCAAATTATTAGAATCCAAATAGATCCAACCAATTTCAAGACCAAGTGTTAAAAATGAAATATGGTGTTGATAGGTCTTCTATGCCCATCTTTTTATTCAACACTTAGTTTATCCTCTAGAATTTTTAATCCATTTTTATCATTGTGATTGGCTCCAAACTTTCCATAATTCTCTATTCAAACCCCTTTAATTCATTAGTGAAAATAAGACGTTAACATTCTTGCATGAGGCCCAAGTCCTACTTAAAGTATGAAAATAGAGCTTTCAATGGAGCAATAACTAATCAAACCATCCATGAAAACTCCAAGAAAAATCCCATGATCATACTTCTTAAAATTCTCCTTAAAAGAATTAACAGTGGGCACCCATCGTAGCTTTCATAAGTCTGTATTTGGGGGCCCGTATCGATACTAAACTTATCCACCAATATAGTTTAGCATCAATACTAAAGGTTTTGTATTGGTACTGATAGATTGCTGTCTGCTAGATCAAAAACATAGCTTCAGTTCAACTTGGACCCTATTTCTCCTTATTCTCAACCCACTTTTCACTCAACTTGCAAGCACATCTAGGGCATCATAATATCACATTGTAATCACCATTTTAAAACATATCTTAATCCCTAAACATGAATCAAAACCATGAACTTAAGTCACGTATTTCTTCATTCCACCATTACCCATCAACATACATGTTTATATATTGCACATGCAAGAAAACATGACACATGTAGCAACAATGTCACCTTATTTAACCTTTCATATGACATGCAAACCCAAGACTGGCGAGAGAATCACAAGAGAAAGGGTGAGGAGGCACTTACCTTAGTTTATGCCCTTCATTCCTCTTTTGGTTTCCTTGAAGTTCTTGTGGTAGCCAACAATTCCTTCTTCGTACTCCTTATTCTGCCTCTTAAGCTCCTTCTCCTTCCTCTCTAAGGTTGTGCACCACCTTGTAGAACCTATAGTAGCAACAGTTAGGTTCTTTCTTCCTCTTCTCCTCTTTAACTCCCTTGAATCCCAAGCAAAGTGAGGGGTTAGGGCAAGAAGGTGTTGGAAAGGCTAGGCTATTAACTTACCTTCTAATTTGCCTTTCAAAATTCTTCCTTGAGCTGCTAAGATGAAGAAAAAATGGAGAGAATGGGATGAGGTTGGTGATGAGCTATGTGAAGGGGAGGAAGGAGTCCTTGCTAAATGGCAATGAGAATTCCATGCTCGTGTATTGAGTTTTATATGGGGTTGGTTATATATAATGAAACCCTCCTACCCAATACTTGGTGTTATAGAGAAGTTCCTCAACTCCTTTTATTTACATATGACCCCTCAAAGCCACTTAATATGTCCAAATCCCATTTTGTTATTTTGCCTCATCCTAATTTATCCTTAATCTAAATCAATACACACCCATATCTAAAGGTTAAGGAATTCTCACCCTCATGTTATTTCATTAAGGAAATTAGTCTTGAGTTTAATGAACCCTTCTAATCAAGATTAGGCGTTCATTAGAACTTCTTAATTATTAGGGTCTCACAACATATGGTAAAGAAACTTGTGTGCACATGCATGAGTTCATGTGCCCTCCACATCCCATTCCCCTTTGACATAGTGTGGTAAAGGAGTAAAGGAAAGCGAAGGGAAGGTATGCCTTCTTAGGAAGTGTTAGTTTTCATTGAAGGTGTGCAGCTTAGGAAACTTAAAGAACAGCAAAAGAGATGCAACGAATGTTTGTTATTCAAACTTAGTCATGGGTTGTGGAATGGATAATGAAGATGGGTGGATGCAAATGGCATTGATATGGATTTTGTACTTGTACTACAACATTGGTCATGAATCTTAATTATATATCACCAATGCCTTACTATTAATATTGTTTACAAAAACACTATGATCAATACTATTAATAGTCTAGATGGAGAAGTAAGGAGTGTATAGAAATTTGTCCTCATGTAAATTTCATTCTGTATTCCTTGTTAGAAATGTTTTATGTTGTAAATTTTTCCCCATTATTTTGCATATCATGGGAGGTACATCATTGAGCATATAATGATTTTCAGGAAAGCATTTTCATGCCCTTTGTTTTCATTGGTTTCAAATCATTCAATCAAATCATGCTTTTCTTTTTAAGCAATCCTTCGTTAAACTGGTTTTTCACACAAATATGGCATTTGCAATAGCTTTCAATGAATCTCCCTTAGTCAATCATCTTGTAATGTGTGACTATGTTACGTCATTCCTTGCCTTGCCATCATAAAAGGTGATTGAAATCATGGTAAAAGATTAAGTCATCATCGTAGTTGCGAAAACACGTCATTTAAAATTTATAAATTGTATCCTAAAAGTATGAATGCAATATTGATGGTATGGGCCATCTCACATGGAGGCAAGGATGTGAAGATGCTTCTTGACCTAACTAAGCACTCTAAGATTTTTTTGAGATTTTTTGAAATATTTTTTTGACTCTTTTTGATTTCTAGATAGGAACTAAAATAGATAGGCAATACTGACCCCTAATCAAAGACATCTTACAACCATTAGAAAAATCCACCTATGTTATAGGAGATTAATTGTTTGAAGTGCAAACTAATGCAAGTGATTTCATGCAATTTGAATAAGTATAAAATTCAAGAAAAATCCAGGAAGTCAGAAATATTCAGTTATGTTCTGTAAATTGACCCCCTATCAATGTGCAAATTTTATAAAAGACTCTATATTGAGTTACACTTTGAAATTTGGCATAGTGAAAATAAACTTGAATTCCAATTAGTAGGAACAATTTTTTGATTTTTTGATGACTGAACCACACAAAATGAATTTTCTAATCTAAACTCAGACTCTGAAATTAGCATGAATTTCTAAACTAATAACCTAGGGACTCTTTTTTTGGGGGTTTTTGGGTTTTACAAACCTTTTGGGATTTTGTAATAATATAGCAAGCATAAGGAGACATAAAAGAGATGCTAGAAAGCCATGAAACTCTTATTGCAAATCAAGCAAAGGCCTACAAGTGATTAATCAACTACAAAAGCAAGTAACAAGAAGAAGAAGATGAAGAAAAAGTGGAGGACAAGGAAAGCATAGGAATCAAGCCTTAGTAATGTGAATACTCAAAGAACTTGTGACGGTGGTGGAGATGTCCACCTTGATCATCGAAGTGCGAAGAAAAGTGGAAGAAGTTGTATAAGCTTAGAGAGATAATGGACCTTTCACGGAGAAGAAATTGGAAGAGTAGAAGAAGTAGAAGAAATAGTGTAGAGGAATGCTTCTATGGAGGAAACCTATAGGGAATTAGGATTCTAAGAGAGAATAGGAACCTAAAGGGGATGACCATGGTGTGGTAGAGGGTGTTGGCATGTGGAGGAAGAAGGAGGGGAAGCAAGGTGGTGGCTAGGGTCTTCTAAGGAGGAAGAAGAAGGGAAGGGAAGGCCAAGGGAAAAAGGTGGAGGGACGAGGAACTAGGGGAGGAGCTGTTGTCATCCAAGGGGATTATTAGAGAAGAGGGGGGGACAACTAGAGGACTTGGAGGCCAAGGCAAATGGGTCTTGGGTTAGGAAATTAGGTTTAGGATTAGTTAAATAGGTAAGTAGGAATCCTAATGGAATTCAGAATTAGGTTTTCTAGAATGTTGCAAGGAGTTTGGACATAGGATTTTTGAGGTTTGGAAGGTGGTTTGCATGGACTCTAGGTTAGGATGGAACATGTGGTCGTTGGCTTAGGTGGGGTCTTTTAGAAGGGGGCATGTTCACACCTAAATTGTGTCCAAATTGGAATTAATTAGTAGATAACTAAGGGTGTGATTGGGTACCTAATTGGGATGATTGGATGCCACATCTAATTAATTGATTCCAAAGAATATTTAGTGCTTTTTTGTGTAAAGAAAAATTATGTGGCAAGTGACTAAGGTGGAGAGCTTCTAGAAGATAGGATTAAGACTAGGATTTTGGTAGTGTTACTAGGAGTGTGAGCTAGAAATTTTAGGAATAGGCTTAGGATGAGGTCTAGGGTTAAGGCTAGGGTTTGGGTAGCTCAATATGGTAGGTTTAGGGTTTAGGTCAAGGATTAGGATTAGGTTTTTAGGCTCTAGATAAACTAGGTAGGTTCTGAGTGGGATTATGAAAGACGTCGGTTCTGTTATAACGTTGTAGTAAAGCCGGTTGTTACCAACGTTTCATATAAAAATTTTTTACTCGGAAAAATAAAAGAGTTCCCGAGGTCGAACTCAGGGAGCAAGTTGTATTCTAGAGATATACAAGTTCTATTACAAAAATAAAGAGAGAGAGAGAGAGAGAGAGAGAGAGATGAAAATTTGGCTTCTTCTTCTTCTCTTCTTTCTTCCTCTTTGTCTTATCTCCTCTTTGGCTTTTGTTCTTCCTGTTCTTCTTCTTCTCCTTCTGCTTTCTTCAGATCTTCCCCTCGTGCTCTTCTTCTTCTGTCTTCTGTTCTTCCTTGTTTTCTTTCTTTCTTTTTCTTCAGATCTTCTTCTTCTTTTCTTGCTTCTTGCTTCTCTTCATTTCTTCTTCTTTGTCTTCACCTGCCTTGACCTCTCTTCTTCTTTGTCTTCACCTGCCTTGACCTCTCTTCTTCTTCTTTCGCGTTGGCCGTTGCTCTTCCTTCTTCTTCAGCCTGTCTTCTTTCCTGCTCTGGCTGCTGACCTTCCGTCGTCTGCCCCGGTGCTGAGACGACTTAACGATGCCTTTGCTACAGTGCAGCAGCTCCTTCTTCTTCAGCGGGTCTGCTTCTTCTTCTTTGGCCTGCACACTTCAGATTTTTTTCGTCAAGAGGCAAAAACCTACTCTACCCCCCTCCCCCGCGTATCTCTCTCTCTGAAATCACTCTTCGGAAGCTCTCCCAGAGCGCTACCGGGTAATCGGGTTCGGGTCAGGCCCGGGTCCAGGCCCACCGGCGTGCGTGGTGGGCGAGGAGTGCAGGTCAGTCTAATCGGGTCGGGCCAGGTCCGCGGAGCGTGGTCACGGACGAGGCCGGGTTGGGTCGGGTGAGAGGGACCTCACCCCGTGGTAACTGAGGCAAACAGATGGTGGCACTTTTGCAATTTATGTGGGTGTGTGGCTTCAGAAATTCCCGAGGTGGGACTATCCGCGCACCCCTTTTCTCTCACGCCTGCAGTAGGGATGGTGCTTCCAATTGCAACAGCTGTTGAGGTTCGCAACTCCAATTGAGGGCCAGGGTGTGTGCGCAAGACTCTTTCGCGCAGCCTAGGTCTTCAACCTGGGATATCTAGGCTTGGAGCAACCTCAAGCAAGCTTCGAGCTTCCTCGCCAATGGCGGTCAAGGCCTGGAACCTGAAATCAATAGAACGGCCTTTCGGCCAAATCAGACAGGCGGGGGACCTTCGCCGTGGCACGGCGAAGGTGGTCAGGGGGTCTGCAGGGGGCGAGGTTGAGCTAACAGGTCGTCCTAGGTCAAACTGTGAGCGAGGAAGTGGGTGTGTTCGGTGGATCTGCAGAGGGTGTTTGGTGGGAAGTGGAGGGGCGGAAGAGGATCAGGGTGAGGAGGCGGAGGTTCTGCGGTGGTCGGCGAGCCGTGTGGGTCGCTGAGGTGATGGGAGCGGCTCGCCGGAGGGTGGTCGGAGGCGGAGAGGATGAGGGTGAACAGGAGCGGTCGAGGGTTTAATTGACTAAATTGGAAGCGGGGAAAGAAAGAGGAGAAGAAGGGGAGTAGGTCTAACTTACTTGCAGGGACGAAGGGGGAGGAACAGGGCGACAGTCGTATCGACTGTCGCCGGAGAAGACGATGCCCAGTGGGGGGAGGACGGCGGTGACGACGGGGCAGAGGCAGCGCGCGCCGGTATTGCGCGACGCGGGAAGAGCAGGGGAAGAAATCTCTGCTGCTGGTATTGCGGTAGAGCGAAGAGGAGGAGGAGGAAGAACCGCCGGAGCTGGTGGGCGTCTGCCGGAGTGAGAAGAGAGGAAAGTTGGGGGTTTTCTCCGTCAGATCCAGGCTGGGAAGAACGGTGGAGCGACGGGGGGTATTTATAGGGATGAAGCAGGGGGGAAGGCGGAGGGAGACGACGTGTCTCCCTCGCCGGAGAATGGTCGGAACATGAACCCATACTGTCCGTGCGTTCGCACGGCCGGTATGGGGGGCTACAATGACCATGGGGGTGCTCCTGCGACGGCTGACGACGCAGGGCACCCCCGGTATACTTGCCAGGTCCCCCACCTCACCCTGCGCGGCGCCATGCTCCGCGCAAGGTCGCCGGAGCATGGTGCTGGCAGGGTTTTGCAGGAGGGACCTGATTGCAAAGAACGAAGGAGAGTTAGGGGCCAAAATGCGAGGGTTCAAAAGTTGAGGGCCAAAGAGTAAATATATGAGGACCAAAGTGTAAAGTCGGTCAAGGAGGTTTCTTCTTAGGCTCAAGTTTTTATACATGACTAATTAGGACCTAAGGAATCTGATGGTGAATTTTATTTTCATATTAAACCTTGTTTGATCGGTCAATTTGCGCAAAAACCCAAATTAAGTTATTAATTGGGCATGGTTCTCAATGTAGGTCAAAATGGGTTCTAAAGGCCAAATTGAAGGTTCTAAACCCTAGATATTATTTTTCTATGAATTTTAGAGGGTTTATTCTATTTTTACTTTGCCTCGAACCTTGTGAATTGAAGTGGGTTGTTTTAGGGTTACAGATTATCATTTGGTTCCTTGGAAGTGCTGTAGCCCTTGCTAGATCATCTCATCCCACTTTTATTCTTATTAAGTTGTTTTGACCTGTGTTTGGTCCCTGAATTACCCTGTATGCAGTTTATACTGGTAAAATTGCACTTTTACCCCTTATGACTGGTTTTCTTCTCAAACTCAGAATTCTCTGAGTTAAGCTTTTCCTTGAGATATGTAGGAGCTTTTATCCTTTGTATTGGGTCAAAATGAGCTAGTTATGGCTCATGATGAGGTTCTCGTCATACCCCCATGCCTAGCTTTTGCTAGTCCCTTAGCAAAAACTTAAGGTTTCAACCCTTGTTCTAGACCATGAAGTTTTCAATAGTTTTAGATAAGTGCCTTCATAGATTAGGTTAGAATGCTGGTCATAGGCCTAAAAGGTACTCCAGTGCCAGTCAAGATCCAAATCTGTCTAGCCTTAGCCTCAGTCTTTTAGCAAAGGTTTTTAAGGCCCACAAGAACTAACCTAAGGTTTATTGGACTTCGTGGCTAAAGCACCCGTGCTTGAAATGATTTTAGCCCTGGCTCAGTTCGCAGTGCGTTTTGTAAGAGAGAGATAGAAAGTTTTTCTGTTTGGAGAGTTTTCTCTCTCTTTTTCTTTTTAGTTCTAGCCTAGGATTGGCTTTTCAACACGGTCTGTATCAGATTCCTTGTTCCCATCATCAATCCTCAAGGGTTCCTGGCGATCGATGCTTCGAGATAGCACCGCCCATGGCAACCCCCGGAACCCTGGCTATTGAGATTTCGAGATAATCCCATCCATGGTATTCCGTGGCCGAATCCAGACCCTGGCAATTGACATTTCGAGATAATGCCATCCATGGAATCTGAACCAGCAGAGTGCTTATATGCCCCCCGTAGGATATGTAAATATCCTAAGAGACAAGCACCGAGGAGATGATATTTTGTTACGCATCTTCGAGGGGATTTCCCGCCTTTCCGCGCTGGGAACTCGTCCAAATCAACTTGTGTTGATCGGCCGCTCCTATTCTAGATGTTCTTTTCAGATTTTTGCGACGCTTCTGCGTGATTCTGATTTTTACGCTTACTGAACCGGGCTGTGTGTGAGATTAGGGTGCTTAGGTTACTGAGTCCCGTAAACCAAAAATTAGTTAACGAGGCCGAATACTCCCTAAGCCTTAGACCTAATACTTCAGCTTTTCATTTTCCTCAACCTCTTGAGGAGTGTCCAGATCTTAATGGGTACTAAGAGTCTATTCAAGAATGCCTAAGGTTTGCATTCTTACTAATCTCATTGTGCACTTTTCAGTTATTTTCTCGAATGAGGTCTAGAACTTAGGTTAATTCCTTAGTTCCTTACTAATGACTATCACTTTTTCTCATAATTTTGTGCTCCTTTTTCATTTTGTTTCTTTTCTCCTTCACAAAATTTTCCTTCTCCTCTTTTCCTCTTATTCTTTTTCGAAAAATTTTTTAATTTTTATGGTATTTTTGGCATATGTGAATTTTTTTTGTTTGAAACCTTTTCTTACAAGTTTTTGTACTTTCATACCCCCCCATGCCTAAGATTTGCAATGTCCTCATTGTAACCTAGGGGGTCTTAGTTCATTCCTTAAGACAGAAATTTGGATGAGTGAATGGGTCGGGTTGAATTTTTGCGGACGATTTCAAATCCCAGATGCAACCATCTGAGTTGGAGTCGGCTGTCCTAAAGTGTGAACTTCAAGTGCAAAAAGCTGTCAGAACAAGTTTCAGGTTTTCAAAGAGAATGACGGGCTGCCTCCCGTTGAGCGCTAAATTTGATGCCTTCAGCCAAGCGGGAAATGCAATGGAGAGGGGATGGTCAAATCAGCAGAGTTTTGTAAGACAAGCACCTTGATTAAGAGCCTGGTTGGTCCACCCAGGTGCTTGTTCAGATCAACAGGCTGATGATGCAGCCCAAACCCAATCAATCTGGTGGGTTGATAGATGTAGATAAAAAGGTGTGGAACCCACCATAAACTATGAAGCTCAGATAGATGTGGAAGTGTAAACGCAGGGTTTGGCTGTGCCGAATCAGCCTGGTCAGAGTAGGGACCCGTAGGATAATCAGTGGTTGATGCAGGAACCCTACAGGGGTGATCAGAGAATGATAGAGCATGGCATGTAGTCTGATCAATGTTCGAAACCCGATGTGGAAATGCAATCGGCTCGGTGAGAGGTGGATCAGCATAGAAATTGAGTCCGGTTGCGGGTCGGGGTTTGGGAGAGGTTTTGATCTGTTCTGTGTGTGCAGATGAGGTGGCCATTGTGTACGAGGGCTCTTCTAGAAACAGATGATAGGTGATTTTCTGTAGAGAGTCCTCTGGGTAACTATCAAATGCCAGAAGAGTGTTTGTAGGGTGAAAGAAATCGGATTCGAGAAAAAATTTGGATTCTTGGTTGCAATTACTCTTGGCATTTTCTATTTTTGGTTCCTGAGGATCGAAAAGGAATGATTCTGTGTTATCGGTGATCTCGGGAATCAGGACCTCAGAGTCGGAGTCAGAGTCAGAATCATGTGAACTGAGGTCGTAGATAGGCCTGGCGTGTTCAGGAAGGGGAATCTCTCCGCAATTATAGTCAGATCTGAAATTGTTGGAGAGTTGGCAAAAATGATCATGAATTCCACCACAGCACAAATCATCAGATGTGGAATCAGCAGCCTGACTGGGTTCTAGCCTATATGTCACTTCTGGGCTCAAAAAGATGTTCTGTTCAAGCTCTAAGCTGGTAGGATAGATCCCATTAAAACCTTGCTCATCCAACTCCTCAGTTTCTGTATCATAAATTGGCATGTTTTCTGAAAAATCAATCAGATTTCCTGAGGGTGTTGGAAAAGGACATTCATAAAATAAAGGCCCGGAATCATATTCTGTAAAAATTTGATCTTTCTCATAAGGGGCCTCATAATCTTCCCAATAAGTTTCAGATCTAGGTTCTAGGCTTAGGATGTGGGTAGAATTATTAGAACCTAAGTCTGAATAACCTTCGAGGGTTACCTTATCAAAACAAGGGGCGGAATTTATACCCTCCAGAGGTTCAATTCTAATCTTGTCATTGCAGGAGTCTTGGAGTTCTAAGCTTGGTGATTTACGGCCTAGGGTTGGCTCAGCATTGTGTTCTCCTGCAATATCCCAACCTAATTCAACATTGTCTTCTATCTGGGTTGGGATTTTACAACCACTTTGTGCCTCAATCCCGAGATCTGGGAAACTGAATTGTTCCTTAATACTGTTCCAAGATGGTTCATCCTCTGTTTCTGGTTTATACGGGTATTTCTGGTTGATAATTTGTTCTACTGATTTCATCATTTCTACCCGTTTTATAAGGGCATCTTGGTGTTGTTCCCAAAGTACAGGATTTGTCAAGCATTGAAGGTATTCAGATTGGTGTAATTTTTCCATCTCAATGTATCCTGTCATGAGCATATCTCGGGTTGATCCTTTTGAAATTCCAGTCAATAGAATTTGGGCACAGTTTATGATGAAGGATGTGGTTGTTGGGACATCAACCTGAATATCTCCTCTTGGTGTTGAGGTTTTTTCTTCTTTTTCATAGAATTTTATGGCATCCTCGATCATTTTATCTTTCATAGATCTCTGATATTCAGGTTTCTTGAATGGTAGTCTTGCTAGGTAATTAGGCTGCATAATTGGATCAGGTGGTGGAATCAAAGTTTGAATCAAGATGGAAGAAGGGGATTTTGTTCAGAATCAGAGGAAAGAGGGGCTATGTGAATGATTTCTGCAAAAACAAAGGAGCCGAGGCTTAGCCTCGGGGAGAGTGAATTTCTATAGGAGGTTTCAAGGACCTCCTGAAAAATACTGAAGGGCTGGATGAGATAAGCAGGTGCTGGACCCAATCAAGACACCCAAAAATTGTTGGGTGACTATAGAGGTTCGGGGCAGATGGACCCCTTGATCAGAAAGATCGTCCACCTGAGAATTACCTGGGCAGCCAGAGAGGGAGAGTCCCGCGAAGACCCCTACACGGTAGAGCGTCCCCACGGGTTACAGGGTTTCCCCCACCCGACCTCTCTTGTCACTGCGGTTCCAGGTAGACCAGAATGGGGATCTTGACCTCTTAAGTCTACCAATTTTAAGATCAGGGTGCTTAAGGTTTTCACTTGAACTTTAGTCTTTTAAGTGCAAAGAGTGACCTAATTTAAGGTTGGTTGACCCAAGGGGTCAACTTTACCTCTTGTTTTCTTTGAGAGCTTTTAGGTCCTGTCTTTTAGGGTTCAAGTGTTTAGAGAGCCAACTGTTTTAGATTTTCTTTGAATAGGTATTTTCAGACAAGGGCTTGGGCACACTTCATTTGGTTTTCTCAATTCTTGCTTAAGGAGTGTGTCTCTAAATCCCTAGTGTTGGATCCTAGGTTGGCTCTACTTGGTCCAGTTAATTCTTTGTTGGGTAATTAGGGCTCAAGCAAGAATGTGTTAGCCCTTAAATACCATTAATAGTGTGCAGAAATAATGAGTTGAAAACATGCAACTTTTATGGTTACTAAATATGGAAGACAGGTTAGCCCTATATTGCTTGTTCTTTTCTTTTCTTCCTCTTTAGAGCTTAGGGGTTAATAGTGAGAGGAAAAATTTACCTGTCTTTGGTGTGGTTGCTTGTCTTCTTGAGTTCCTGTAGCTGCACAAAAGAGAGGAGATTATCAGAAATAAAAAAAAAAGTACAGGAATGTTTACCTCTAGAATAGCCGTTGTTCCCCGGCAACGGCGCCAAAATGAAAGACGTCGGTTCTGTTATAACGTTGTAGTAAAGCCGGTTGTTACCAACGTTTCATATAAAAATTTTTTACTCGGAAAAATAAAAGAGTTCCCGAGGTCGAACTCAGGGAGCAAGTTGTATTCTAGAGATATACAAGTTCTATTACAAAAATAAAGAGAGAGAGAGAGAGAGAGAGAGATGAAAATTTGGCTTCTTCTTCTTCTCTTCTTTCTTCCTCTTTGTCTTATCTCCTCTTTGGCTTTTGTTCTTCCTGTTCTTCTTCTTCTTCTTCTGCTTTCTTCAGATCTTCCCCTCGTGCTCTTCTTCTTCTGTCTTCTGTTCTTGTTTTCTTTCTTTCTTTTTCTTCAGATCTTCTTCTTCTTTTCTTGCTTCTTGCTTCTCTTCATTTCTTCTTCTTTGTCTTCACCTGCCTTGACCTCTCTTCTTCTTTGTCTTCACCTGCCTTGACCTCTCTTCTTCTTCTTTCGCGTTGGCCGTTGCTCTTCCTTCTTCTTCAGCCTGTCTTCTTTCCTGCTCTGGCTGCTGACCTTCCGTCGTCTGCCCCGGTGCTGAGACGACTTAACGATGCCTTTGCTACAGTGCAGCAGCTCCTTCTTCTTCAGCGGGTCTGCTTCTTCTTCTTTGGCCTGCACACTTCAGAGTTTTTTCGTCAAGAGGCAAAAACCTACTCTACCCCCCTCCCCCGCGTATCTCTCTCTCTGAAATCACTCTTCGGAAGCTCTCCCAGAGCGCTACCGGGTAATCGGGTTCGGGTCAGGCCCGGGTCCAGGCCCACCGGCGTGCGTGGTGGGCGAGGAGTGCAGGTCAGTCTAATCGGGTCGGGCCAGGTCCGCGGAGCGTGGTCACGGACGAGGCCGGGTCGGGTCGGGTGAGAGGGACCTCACCCCGTGGTAACTGAGGCAAACAGATGGTGGCACTTTTGCAATTTATGTGGGTGTGTGGCTTCAGAAATTCCCGAGGTGGGACTATCCGCGCACCCCTTTTCTCTCACGCCTGCAGTAGGGATGGTGCTTCCAATTGCAACAGCTGTTGAGGTTCGCAACTCCAATTGAGGGCCAGGGTGTGTGCGCAAGACTCTTTCGCGCAGCCTAGGTCTTCAACCTGGGATATCTAGGCTTGGAGCAACCTCAAGCAAGCTTCGAGCTTCCTCGCCAATGGCGGTCAAGGCCTGGAACCTGAAATCAATAGAACGGCCTTTCGGCCAAATCAGACAGGCGGGGGACCTTCGCCGTGGCACGGCGAAGGTGGTCAGGGGGTCTGCAGGGGGCGAGGTTGAGCTAACAGGTCGTCCTAGGTCAAACTGTGAGCGAGGAAGTGGGTGTGTTCGGTGGATCTGCAGAGGGTGTTTGGTGGGAAGTGGAGGGGCGGAAGAGGATCAGGGTGAGGAGGCGGAGGTTCTGCGGTGGTCGGCGAGCCGTGTGGGTCGCTGAGGTGATGGGAGCGGCTCGCCGGAGGGTGGTCGGAGGCGGAGAGGATGAGGGTGAACAGGAGCGGTCGAGGGTTTAATTGACTAAATTGGAAGCGGGGAAAGAAAGAGGAGAAGAAGGGGAGTAGGTCTAACTTACTTGCAGGGACGAAGGGGGAGGAACAGGGCGACAGTCGTATCGACTGTCGCCGGAGAAGACGATGCCCAGTGGGGGGAGGACGGCGGTGACGACGGGGCAGAGGCAGCGCGCGCCGGTATTGCGCGACGCGGGAAGAGCAGGGGAAGAAATCTCTGCTGCTGGTATTGCGGCAGAGCGAAGAGGAGGAGGAGGAAGAACCGCCGGAGCTGGTGGGCGTCTGCCGGAGTGAGAAGAGAGGAAAGTTGGGGGTTTTCTCCGTCAGATCCAGGCTGGGAAGAACGGTGGAGCGACGGGGGGTATTTATAGGGATGAAGCAGGGGGGAAGGCGGAGGGAGACGACGTGTCTCCCTCGCCGGAGAATGGTCGGAACATGAACCCATACTGTCCGTGCGTTCGCACGGCCGGTATGGGGGGCTACAATGACCATGGGGGTGCTCCTGCGACGGCTGACGACGCAGGGCACCCCCGGTATACTTGCCAGGTCCCCCACCTCACCCTGCGCGGCGCCATGCTCCGCGCAAGGTCGCCGGAGCATGGTGCTGGCAGGGTTTTGCAGGAGGGACCTGATTGCAAAGAACGAAGGAGAGTTAGGGGCCAAAATGCGAGGGTTCAAAAGTTGAGGGCCAAAGAGTAAATATATGAGGACCAAAGTGTAAAGTCGGTCAAGGAGGTTTCTTCTTAGGCTCAAGTTTTTATACATGACTAATTAGGACCTAAGGAATCTGATGGTGAATTTTATTTTCATATTAAACCTTGTTTGACCGGTCAATTTGCGCAAAAACCCAAATTAAGTTATTAATTGGGCATGGTTCTCAATGTAGGTCAAAATGGGTTCTAAAGGCCAAATTGAAGGTTCTAAACCCTAGATATTATTTTTCTATGAATTTTAGAGGGTTTATTCTATTTTTACTTTGCCTCGAACCTTGTGAATTGAAGTGGGTTGTTTTAGGGTTACAGATTATCATTTGGTTCCTTGGAAGTGCTGTAGCCCTTGCTAGATCATCTCATCCCACTTTTATTCTTATTAAGCTGTTTTGACCTGTGTTTGGTCCCTGAATTACCCTGTATGCAGTTTATACTGGTAAAATTGCACTTTTACCCCTTATGACTGGTTTTCTTCTCAAACTCAGAATTCTCTGAGTTAAGCTTTTCCTTGAGATATGTAGGAGCTTTTATCCTTTGTATTGGGTCAAAATGAGCTAGTTATGGCTCATGATGAGGTTCTCATCAGATTAGTGTTAGGGTTTTGGGATGACTGGTGATAGGGTTTCTTCTCCTCTTCACTCATACAATTTGAATCAACTTGACTTCACCTATCCCACTTAGTTTGCACAAAAGAGAGCCTCGATTAGTAAACATGTAATAAGCAGGATCAATTTTGCAAACCTAAAACCTAACATACATGCAAGCAAATATTTATAATATGTCCTAAATCTACTGCAACTAGTGCTACAAAACCAACACAATTGAGCATGCTAACTTATAAATAAGCGTACTTATCAAAAGGTTATTCCCATAAGTTTTGTTGTTGATGTGTTATAATCTTTAATATTAAGAATTTAATGTAACTTAAATTACCTCTATTGACATAAACATCATGTCTACTATATTAAACTAGTTTTATTTCCAAATCTATTTCTTGTTGTGATAATGTTATTTCATGGTAAGACAGATTCTAACCTTTAAACAGTAGAATTACAACAATCCACAAGTTGTTCCTCCGTCCAAACTCATGTTGAGCTTTGAATTGTCCCCTTCATTTACAAACCCTAATATGAATTTCTTACTAGTCGTATTTTGTGCATTGAGATTAATTTCCAAATGGAGTATATGAATTTAGTTATCAATGTTGCATTACAGTGGTGATCCTTTATACTTGGAGCAGTATTGGAGGCAACATGCAGAGAGTGGTGCTGTAGTGATTTCAGGGTGGCATAGAATGAGTTACACAACATATTCTGGAAATCGAATGACAATTGAATTGGAGAAGCAAATACGTCGTCTTCATGCTTATGCAGGGAATGCCATAATAGATGGGAGATTCATAGTCATTGGGGTTGGGACCACTCAACTTCTAAATGCATTGGTATATTCACTTTCTCCATATAATGCAACATTACTTGCAAAGGTTGTGGGCTCTGCTCCATACTACAATGTAGGTTCCACTTTTCTCATTAGTTCTTCAATTCCAAATCTTTTCAGCATGAAAATTAATCTTGATAACAAGATCTTCTTTTAGGATAGTTATTTTATTTTATCATCTCAATTTGGTAAACATTATATTTTAGGACATCAAATCTTGGTAATTATAAATAGCAAACATCTCTTTCCAAGAATCATTATAAGGTGTCATTTTATACTAAAGGAGTTATCATCTAATAATGGTGGATTATAATAAGATTGATTATTAATTAATCATTAACTATATTGTAAGGATTGCTATGCAGAAAATCATATGTAACCAAAGAATAATCTTAAGTACAAATTTGTATGGAAAACCACCTATACTAAAAGGGAAAATCACAAGAGCACCCACACCCTGGTACCCACCAAAATCTAAGGTAATTTTCACTCAGCTTGGAAAACCTTAAGTCAAGCTTGCGACCACACCATATAACATACAAAATACATAAACCCACACTCAAGATCAATCTACCGAAATACATGAAACTCAATACTCCCTTTTAATGGGGCATAAAGATCAAGCATACCCAACTAATCATAAGTCTCCCAAAATTGGGTTATCATAAGTTCCTTATTGAAGATATCTACCACTTCAACATCATATTTCATATACGACAAGCGTATTTTGGATCAATCTACTTTGGTATTTATCAATGGTCCTCATGTACCTAATGAATGAAACATAGCATGAAAAGCACCTTTGTATCATGTTGTAGACACTACAATAATACAAACTATTTACTATATTTAGGAAATGTGAGTTTTAGTTGGAGGTGACTTTATTAATGATGATGCACTAAAGGGGGGCGAATAGTGCAATCAAATATAATATGACAAATTGAAATAGAATTCAGAAATAAAATCACACCATAAGAAAGGACACAAGATTTTTAGGTAGAAAACCCATATAGGTAAAAATTGCTGGGGTTAGTCCATAAATGACCCACCTCTAACCTTGGATGGACCTGTGCATTAACTAATCTCAACTGAGATTTATATTGAATGGGTACCGATACTAGTGTATCAGTATCGGTACCACATATACTGAGTACTGGCACTGGTGAACCAATACCAGTATCCAATACATATAGGTTTGAGTTTCATATCCAAAAGAGTATCGATACTGATGCTAAGTACCGGTACTCATAGCTTACCATTTGTAGCTTAAGCTCAGATGAGTATTTGTCCAGTACTTATTATGTACCAATACTAGAGACTAGTACTGATACTTATGATGTACTCGTATCACTCTAGAATTAACTATCTCATTGAGTACCAGTACCCATCATAAGTACCAGTACTTATTGAGTGTTAATTCCTTGACTTGTAACCAATAGGTACCGGTACTAGTGAGTCGTAAATTCTAGTAACTTTAGATCCAAAACTTGATATGTGACTTATGTGTACAGGTACTTGTGACAAGTATCGATACACATAGGTTATAGATTTTGGGTCTAAAGAGCCTAAAACCTAATCTGCAGCTAGCACATATCAGTACTGATGATGACTATCAGTACTGGCAATCTGCAATCCAAAACTTAAGTTCTAGAGCCCAAAATTGTAGCTTGCATGTATCGGTAATCATCATGAGTACGAGTACTTGCAACAGTTATGAAATGTATTTCTGGGATTTCAAAAGTTTCTTATACAAGCATCTGAATCTAAGTTTATTTATAATCTTGTGATTTACAAGTTTGACTATTTCAGAAATATTCAATGATTGAGCATGGACAAAAATAACAAATGAACATGATGGAAATAATATCAAATGTGCATATTGAACATTATGCTAAAGAATACTCCAATATGAGTGCAGATATAAGAGAACATGAGAATATGTTACCTGTATTCATCTTTGTTTAGAAAAAATGGGAGCTGCGACTTAGTCTTCCAAGAGTTCCTTTTATCGAACAAGAGAGATCTCACCTTATCTTTGAGAAGAAGAAAAAGATCTTCTTCTCCAGCCATCTACCTTTCTTCTCTCCTCTCTCTAGGTCACGATGGGGATGAGCACAAGAGAGATTCTCAAAAGGTCTCTTGGGGAGCATAGCCACACAAAATCCAATAATTAATCTCTCTAATTGCTGATGACTTGTGACTCTACCCATCAAGAAATCATAAATCACAAACAAAGGTCTCTGCACATTTATTTAAACAAACCACACTAACCTTTTGCATTTTATGCCCATATCCACATAATAACTTAATTTGATCACTTTAAGCCATGGGCATTAACATGACAATCCATAATATTTATATGTTGATTGATTATGTGTATACATAATGCACATATCAGTCCATATGATGGATTAAACTTCAATAAAAGCCACCATCCAAGTCTTCTTGACTGAGGATTTTCCCCAATCGCCAAGAGATCAAAAACCACTAAAGGAAATCAATTTAAGCCCATGGGTGGTTGATGATAATGTCATCATTAACCATATCTAGCTTTATTTAGTTATATTCTTTCATTAAATGCTCCTACATAATAGCTAGAGGATCATAATTCATTGCATAATCATTATGGGAAAAGGTAGTAAAATAGGGGTAAAGCTATAGTTTTAACAGCATATCTCAATTGCAAAACAATCATGGGATTTCTCAGGGATTAATTAAAGGTCAAACGGTCTTAATTGTCTAACAAGTAGTCCGTGCAGACAGAAAAGGGTTTTCACGTGTTTCGAGAATTAAATGACATTTAAAATCGTAAAAATAGACTCGCTTGATTCACTAAGGTTTTGGTCAGCATAAAATTCACCTAAACCCTCTAAAAAATATATAAAAATATTCTCTAGGGTTTGGTACCTTCAATTTGACCATCAGAACCTGTCATGACCTAAAATTGAGTCTCAGACAAACAATTGCCCTAATTTGAGTTTTTGCATAAATTACCCAGTCAAACTAGGTCGAAACATAAATCCAACTTCACCATTGGATTCCTCAGGTCCAAATTAGGTTTGTATCAAAACTTAGGCCCAATCAGAGATTGTCTTGACCAAGTTTACAATTTGGTCTAGTCTGAGTCTTTTCTCTCACACACATGCCCCTAACTTTTGAATTTCTTACAAACAGGCCCCTATCTTTGTTTTCATTCTTTGAAAATAGGTCCCTTCACCATTATCATGGAGGAATCCTTCTCTTACAACCTTTGATTGAAGAGAACTCCTTCTCTGATCAATGAATCCCTTCAAAAATTGGAAGGGAGATTCCTTGAGAAGTTCTCTTTCCAAGGCATCAAGCTTCAATCTACATAACATTCCCAATCTCTCATGCGAACGCATGAGAGATTTGGATATCTTGTGAGTTTCCAACTCCAACTAGATTTCCACGCTCGCAAAGCTTGATTCCCAAGCTAAACCAACTCCCTAGGGCCTATATAAGGATCCCCATAGCCTGCCTGTCCTCCCTAGGCTCGAATTTGGCCTAGAATCCCTCTACTTCATCCCTCCTCTACGACTGAATAGCTCCTCAATGTCTGACGATCTTCTCCAACCTCCCTCATCATCCGCCTGCAATACCGGTGGTGGATTCCCCTTCCTCATCTTCCTCCGCGTCATGCCATACCAGCCGACACCTCTCCCTCCATCGTCCTCGCCATCCTACCCTCACTGGAGTAGTTCTCTTCCACAATGTTGGCCATACCATACCTGGAGCCCTCCTTATCCTTTTGGATCCTTAGAGTAGGTAGTCAGGTCTCTCTAGTTCTTTAGATTAATTTCCTTATCAAAAACCCAAAAATAACCCCTCAACACTGTGAATCACCCTCATATTCTCCGTCTCCAGCTGCATCCTTCAATGAGG
Source organism: Thalassia testudinum (assembly GCA_037157565.1). Lineage (NCBI taxonomy): Eukaryota > Viridiplantae > Streptophyta > Magnoliopsida > Alismatales > Hydrocharitaceae > Thalassia > Thalassia testudinum. The sequence continues at coordinate 3,370,822 of JAZHRO010000028.1, forward strand.
CATCTCCACAGCTACACCCCTCCATTCGCCTCACCACCACGCCCTACACCTCTTCCTCAACCACCCGCACACAAGCTCTAAACTCTCCCCTCCTATTACTCATCCTAACACCCTGACGACCGACCCACTGCTGCACCGCCATCTTCAACCTATGTACACCACCATACGTCCTCTCACGGCACACCACCACCACCCACACATTCTTCGTGGTTTGGCGAAGGTCTTGAAGTATTTTAACTTGGCCGCAAGGTCGTATTCTTATTTTTAGGTGTCCCAGCTGGAGCTCTACCACTTCTGCCATCACCGCCATTGTTGTTCGAGCTCCAGGCATCGAAAGCCCCAGGTGCACCCTCTGGGATTGCAGACTCGTTCCAGGCAAACTGGCAGTTAGTCAATTGGGCACCACACCACTCACTACTATTCCAATTAAGGAGATCTCCAGCTGCTGCAACATGCGAAGGATGTGGGACATTTAGTCCTACATTGTTAATGAAGGAGGACACGAGGCAGAATAAATTGATTTTGTCTCTATGCCTTACTGCCTCCTAACACGAGGGTGAGGTCCTCCTTACCCTTCTCACCCGACCCGCCTAACCCGAGCACACCTTGGCTGTAACACTCATGCACACAGCCCTGGTCCCAGGTGCGCTTAACCTGAATACCCGATCCGATTACCTAGAAGAGAAGAGGAGGGAAAGAAAGAGAAAGAAAGAGTGGGGAAAAGGGGTTTTTTTCTCCTGAAACCTTCCAGCACTTAGCCAAAATTTGAGATCTCCTCCCTTGTGCGTGAGGGGGCAAGAAAGGTAGAAGAAGAGCAGGACTGTAGAATAAGAAGAGACAGGGAAGGGCATGATAGAAGAAGACTCATTGAACACTGTAGCTTCTGAGTACTTAAGCCGTCTGATTGAGAGCTCTGTCATCTGATCCAGGGAGTGCACTATGCACTAAAGCTTGCGTGGATTTAAAGTGGTTGATACTGTTCATTTATTTAAATCAATAAGTAATTATTATTTGTGTATCTAAGCTAATAATTGATGATTCAAATCATCATTATTTTGCCTTAGATGTCTTTTTGCCACATTAGATTCTAGATATACTCATGTGCTACATTGAATATTAGTTTTGAGTAATTATTTGTGCTCATTTATATTATTTATTGAGATTAGCACGTGAATTTCAAATTTGCTCCTTGTGTTTGACCTCGGACTTAAATTCGAGTAATAAATTGTATTTGTTGATTGAGCGATTTAGAGGATACTACATTGAACACATTTAAATCTCCTCATTCGTCGACTCAATAGTGGTGCACGTCAAATACAACACGTACCAGACCCAATTGATGAAATTTAGTCTCTTGGAGGTGGGAATCCACAAACTGTACACCCTTACAGCAAATAAAAGAATAACTATTGTTGCAAATGCACCATGATAATTGTTTTTGATGATAAGAAAACACTTGTTATTTGACGTTTGCATTTGAGATTAAGATTTCAAGTTAAAATGCAAATGGAAGCAAGTGTGAAGGAACTGAAGCTCAAGTCCATGAAGGAATGGAGGAGCTTGATGGAAGAGAAAAACATCAAAGATCTTTGGAGGAAGAAGCTTGATGAAGAAGTTTGGAGATAAAGATTGAAGATGAAGAGAAGATAGAAGAATATGATAGAATACTTTGTTCTCCTGTAATGCATTTATATTTGCTCTTTATTCCCTTAGATTCATGTTAACGACCCCAACATATAACTACATAGGCCCTAGACACACTCACCTATCCTTAGAACATTTAGGAAAATCTTAGAAGTGATTTAGAAAACCAAAACAACAAACAAACTTCTCTATCAAACATCTAACATCATTTTCAGGTGTTCGATAATCATCTTTAAGATGTCTAATGCTTAAACTAGACGTCCAATAACCTTGGTTAGCAAACCTAAGTCTGTGATCTTAATATTCAGACGTCCATACCTATCTCCAAACGTCTGAAGACCATCTCAGACATCTAATTAATGGACCATTAGGCTTAAATCAAGCCCAAATCATGTATATTAGAACAATATCTTCTCGAAGATAATTTAGAAATAATTTACTAATATAACTAGACATCTTGACACACTCTCAAACATCCAACAACTAGACATTAGGCCAAATTTGACTCAAATATTGATTTGTTAGATCTAATATAATTGTTAGTTTCTTGGGAAATCAATTCTTAAAGGTTACCTTCAGTTCCAGACGTCCTATATATGTTTGATGATTGGACATAAGATCCCTATTTGGATCTAATAATTTCTTGGAAGCAACCCACTCATTTTTTAGATGACCAACATTTTCTCAGACTTCTTAAAATATGCATTTAGACATCTAATTTATTGTGACAAGTATGTTGTTGAAATCCAATCAATTCCAGGAAACTTACTCTTTAGAATTAGACGTCCAAAACATTCTGTCAAACGTCCAATATGCTCTTATCAGACATTTGACCAAATTATCTGTCGTCTGATCCTACTGTCAGACTTATTTATGACCTGATTTATTTTGGATTTTGACCAAATCTTATGAGATTTGTCTCCAATGGGTAGGAGCCTTCTCCCAATCGTTCTTGAGCATTCCTAAGATCTCTATAAATAGAGGGAAACCTCTCCTTGGCAAAATAGACCTAAGAGATAATACTTTCCACCATTTTAGTGATTGAAAGGAGAATTCAACTTGAAGAGATCAGTCATTGCTCTCAACTCTCTATACTCTGCATTTAAGAGCACTGAAACGCTGTGTACTCACGCTTATTCACTTCCACCTTAGGAAGCACTCTTTTCCTAAAGGAGCTTAGTAATAGACTATATTTTGTTGCTCTATAGGATGTTGTGTATTTTTATTTTATATTGGGTATTCGCATTGCGAATTCCTATATCCTCATGAGAGAAAATTCTCTTTGTGGAGAAGAGGGATTTGACGTACAATAACTTGTATGAGGAAACTTCCCATGGATGGAAGTAGATTAGAGTTTCAACGTAGTGATGTGGAGCTCTCAGAGGTTGAGAAGGAAGCTTGGAGAGTTGATAAGTGTGCTTGAGTCTTTTAGCACAAATGAGCTTCAATCTAGCTAATAAGTGTAGGAAGTATTATATCTTGTGTGTGATATAATGGAAAGCCACTAGTGGTATTTATAGAATTGTTAGGAAGGCTCTAGATAGGATAAGATAGGTCTTATATGTTGGATTTTGTGTGCCCTGAGAGAGAAATCTGAATGATGTAATATGATTACATTATAATTTAAATAAAAGAATTAAATTATTTTCTAGTAAATGAATTGGGTTCCTTCATATTAATAGGGTGACGTACTTAGCTAGATCAAGTAAAGATGAGGTGTGATGATTTGGAGATCTAAATAGTTTAAAGGATTCGATAACACATCAACAAACCATCTGATTCGATCAATTATTTCCGATCTAAGTTAGAATGACAATCTTCTTTAGAGACCATCGCTTGATTGATGTTCCTGAATGGAGATCAAGAACTATCATGTGGGTCGGGTTAAGGAGTTAACCCGATGAAATAGGGGATTTTCATAGTCCTTTATTATTGTCATTGAGAAGATGTATCCTTTGACTAGAGACAAATATGTGTCTCTATTTACAAACACATGCATTTGGTGGACCACTAGTAGATGCACCCACCTTGGTGGTGATAGTAGAAAATTGTTGTATGTAGGAAGGCACAGAAGGTGCATGGTCGCTTGAAAGGATCACAAAAATATGCTACATAGATGTATGTAATAAGATTTGAGGTATGAGCTTACTTTCAGTGTATTGGGAAATAATAATTCCATATGTGGTTGCAGGCTGTTGATCAGACTTGTTCAAATTCAATACAAGAAAGATAAGATAGACCTTTAGGAAAGGATCTCATCTTCATTCTTGTCTGAATGATGCAAAGAGATGTTAAAAATAATATTCTCTATGGAGGAATGATGGCAGTCTAATGTGATTAGACCTCGGGATAATATTACTCTCTATGTATGAATGATTCAAGGGTATTTAGAATACCTAGGGAGGTGTAGTGGCATAAAATCCATAGATTTTAAGACTTTGTTTTTGGTGTCATGAAACCAATGATGATTTTGATGGGTCCTTAGTTGTAGGGAAATCAATTGTAATATAAATAGTTAAATTGCACTTAATTTGGTGATTAATTGCACCTAATTTGATTAGGTAAATGCTAACACGCTTTCGTTGAGTTTTAAATACGCATTGTAGTGTAGTGAAGAACGTGAATCAACACTTAAATTTATAAGCTTGAATGTGAGTCCGAGGTCATCTTATGGAGCAAATTAATGACAACTCCAACCACTAATCAGTTGAATAAAATGAGGCACAATAGGTTGAATGAAAAAATATATGTATTATGCAACGAACGTCACTATCAAACTTCAAAAATATATAAGCGTTGAAGCCAAAAAAAAAAGTGTTTTCTAACTAAGGAGAATCGGCCTCAACACTTAGAACTTTCTCAGCCAAAGAACCTCCCAAGCCATGCACAAAATTTGATCCAACTCCGCAGCATAGACCGATCTAAAACCTAGCCCAATTCAGCCCAATAGTCTCAGATAATTAGATCCACAGTAGAACCCAAGCTTGGATCAAAATCTAGCCCAGAACTGATTCATGTCCGCATGTGCGTGGGTGTGTATGTGCACTTGATGGCATATGGGGACTCGACCCCTGATCTATTGAGTGATAGGGTAATGCACAAGTTGCTATTTATGCCCAGTTCCAGCCTCGTCTTTGAATGAGGTGGGACTAATGAGTCCCACACTCATCTTTGTTCTCTTCGTTGCTTGCTTTTCTTCTCTGCTGCGAGCAACTATTACTTAATTGGAGAATGATGGCCATTGGATCTTGAATCCAATGGCCCAGATCGACTGGGAGGTGTGCCTTCTTGGATTGCTCACTGAATGACCGTAATGTCGCAGTGGAAGGCACTGGTGCGAAAATAAGCGTGATTGTAATTAGGGTCTTTAAAGTCACTATAACACGCGAATTGGCATATGCTTTTAAATTTATATTCCCAGATAGGGGTGTATCTAGGGTCATCGAAGGAGGCAAGTTTGCAATTCAAATCTCTTGCTTTAAAGGGAAACTCAATCTTTCTTTTGGTATTTTAAATATATAATTTTTATGTTTTGAAATAATAAGGGCAAAAATGTGAATTGTTGACGAAAAAAGTAACTAACGCCTATAATTACTAAACTAAAACCTAAGAGGAAAAAATGACCCCTCCCTAAGCTCACTCTAGGCAAGTGGAGGCCTAGAGTAATTAGGAAGTGGAAGTGAAAAAAGTGCTAGAACAAAGACAAGCAATTGCAATAGAAATAAGAAAGAAGGCAAATTGATTTAGTAGAATTTATGTTCTTTTACAAAGATATGTAAAGGAATGCTTCTACTAGAAATGGAAAATATAAAAGCAATAAGAAGAAACACAAATCCTCTTGCAAAATCTGGTGAAGAAGGGAGTCTTCTTGCTCTAAGCCTAGCTGCTCCTTGGCTTGAAAAGAAGGTCTCCTTCTTCTCCTTCCTTGAATGCTCCTCCAAGGTGGATGCTCTCCACCTGAATTCTTTCCTCCAAGGGTGGGCGTGCGCCACCCTCAAGCACTCCTCCAAGGTGGCGTGGACCACCTTCAAGACATCCTCCAAAGGTCTTCCTTGCCTGGCTTCTCCTTTGGCTGGCGTGGGCACAAGAAAGAAGGCAAGAGGGTAAGGCACGAAGGGGACAAAATATCCCCTTAATCTTCTTCTTCTTCTTCTCTCTTGGGCATGAGCCTTAGGTAGAGTATGAGAGGTATTTTGCTAGCCAAGGATGGGTTATAAGGTGGTTGGTGTTGGTCTTTTCATAGGGTAGGATGAGGGGGTTAAGGTGGCTCTTGAGATGGATGGCTAAGATGGGAGAATGGAGGTGGTTAGGTGATCCTAGGGCTAAGGAGAGTTGGCACCAAGTAGGGGGGTGTGAAGGTGGTGGTTATGGTGGTGAATGGCCACCTAAAGGTGGCGCCAACCAAGGAGAGATGCCTTGGTTTTGGCACCACCTTGAAGGCTTCTAGAAGGGGGATTAGGAGGATGGCTAGGATAGGCTGTAGGGTATGTGTAGGGCCATGATATGGGGGTGTTTTGGAGCCAAAAGGGAGGGCTTCTAGAAGGGTATTTTGGAGAAAAAACAAGGTGTCTTTTGGTTGTAGTTTAGGGGCTAGGAGATGCCCATCTTGGGGCCAAAAGAAAGTAGAGGTTAGGTAGCTTAGGTGGACTAGGTAAGCTTAGTTGGTTGAGCTTGCTAGGGTTAAGTTGAAGGTGGAGGATGGCCAAGGAGCTGGATATTAGCTAAGCTAGGCTAACCTAAGCTAGCTTAGCTAGCTATGGAGTAGAGGACTATGCATGTGGAGCTTAGGGTTTAAGGAGAGGAGCTGGATATGCAGAGTCTGGAGTTGAATTGGAGCTGGCAGCAACTGAAGAGGTCACATGGAGCTACTCTAGTTGGCTTAGCTTGCTAGTTCTTCGCTAGCTACTAAGCCAGGCTAAAGTGAGCTGGCTTCTGTTGAATGGAGCTGAGGTAAGTTGGGTCTGGTGCTCCCGGGGTGGATTGAGCTGGTTGAGACAGCTAAGGTAGCTTAGCTCAACTAAGTTGAGCTAAGTTGAGTCTCTGGGAGCTGGACTTGAGCTTCCTGAGCTGGGATGAATTCATCTTCAGCTGGCTAGAGTTGAGTGGAGCTGGATGTAGCTGGACCTGAGCTGGGGTGAACTCCAGTCAACTCAGTTGACCTACCTAGAGCTCCCTGTGGACTAGTGGGAGCTGAGATGAGCTAGACTCAGCTAAGTTGTGCTGGATCTGAGCGGACCTAAGCTAGGGTGAGCTAAGATGTGCTCTCTTGAGCTGCCATTCAGCTGAGATGAGCTAAATGGAGTTAGGATGAGCTAACCCTAGTCCAAGTGAGCTAGATTCCAGCTGCTCTGAACTTCTTCTTCACCAGCTGCCTTCTTGAGTGCTAGGCTTTTAGGGATCTGTATATCTGTTCATCCCCAACACTGACAAAAACACATTAAAAAGACTAAAAAAAATGCAATGCATGCCTAACCTAGTTGATGCCTAAATGCAGCCCAAAAACCCATTTGCGAAGCAAAATCCTGTAAGTTAAGTTTGTTTAATGCATAAGAATGATGATAAATTGGCATTTATCACACCCCCGTGCTTATCTTTTTCTAGTCTCTTAGCAAAACATTAATTTTTTGGAAATTAGAATTATAGGGAAATCTAATTTTTTTGACTTTTGAGGATAAAAAGATTAAGGGACCTTGGTTGATCTAAACACAGGAGGTACGAGATTTGTTAAGGATAAATATCGGGATTTGTTTTTGGATCAAAAAATTAGACAAAACGGGATCAATATATCCTCCAGAAAATTCAGAAATTAACCCTTTGTTAATTCAGATGACTTGAAATTTTTGCTTTTAGGATTTTTTTGGCTCTTGAGTTTGATTCACAACTTGAAATATCCTTTAAAACCCTGTGTCCGTGCTTGTGAAAAGGCAACATTTATAGGGGCGTGTTTTTGGTTTAAAACTTTTTTTCCCCCATGCTTAATTTTAGCTTAGTCTTACAACAGATTTGCCGGGATCATCATTCCCGTTAGCAATCGTCAAGGGGGCTCTGGTGCCAATACTTCGGGATAACACTATCCATGACACCACCAAGGAGCTCACAACCCCAGAACACAATGCGGTGTAAAAGGGCGCTCCAAGCAAACTCAAGTTCTTACTCCGACACTATAGGTAGAGCACCGTCCAAGACACTTGAGCTGCTAAAATACGCTTTATTGCTTCATCTAAAGATATGAAATATAGATATGGAGCAGCACCGAGGCGGTAACATGTTGACATCTCATCCTCAAGGGAGGCATTTTCCTCCTTCTCGGCAGTGGGAACTCAAACCAATGATCTGCTTCAGACTTTTACTAAGTCCAACAAGGGAGTTTTTCTAATTTTTAGTTGATTTTAAGTGTTGGCTTGTGTGTGAAAATTGACACAAGAAGTTCCTCAAGAAATGAAAGTTTTTGAATCAGAAACTAAGTCAGATACTTTCCACATTACCAAAGAGGATCAAGTCACCTGAACTATCTTGAGTTCAAGTGGAATTTTAGTAAAGGATATCTGATCTAGCCTAAAAATAGACCCTGAAATTCTAATGATTAGATCCACATCCTTATCCCTAGTTTGTTAAAGATTAAATCCTATTGTACCAAAAGTGAGTTTTTCGACCTTAGTCCCAATTTCAAAATTTTTCCTCAAAAAGTTTTCAACATTTTTATATTTTTGGATATGCAAGTAGGAAAACTAAAAATGCATGCTTTTAGGTTTTGAAAATCCTAAATTGATCATCAAATTTTAAAAACAACCCCCCATGCTTAAGATATGCAATGTCCTCATGCATTAGGAGGGAAAAGGGATCACCTTAATGAAGAACGGTCAGGTTTAGGATGGAGAAATCATGGAAAAAGAAGGAAAAAGGAAAGCAGGAAAAATGATGAGTTACCTCCCATCTAGTGCTATCTTTTACGCCATTCAGCTAGGCGTAGTTTCCATTAGTGATCAAAGGTGGCTGGCTTAGTGAAATCGAAAGATTCAGACGGAAGATTTGCCATATGATAAAAATAGGGCTTTAAACGTTGGCCGTTGACTTGAAATGTCGTATTAGTTTTGGGATCAAAAAGATCAATGGTGCCATATGGATAAGTTTTATGGACAATAAAGGGACCGGTCCATTTGGATTTTAATTTGCTAGGAAAAAGATGTAATCTAGCATCAAAAAGCCAAATGCATTGATTAATGTCAAAGTGTTTCCGAACAATGTATTTATCATGAAATTTCTTTGTTTGATCTTTATTAATCCTTGCATTTTCATAGGAAAAATTACGTAATTATTCAATTCAGTTAATTGTATTTTTCTATGGATATCGACGTCAGATAAATCCATGTTTAATTGTTTTATTGCCCAAAAAGCCCTATGTTCTAGTTCTACCGGGAGATGGCATGCCTTCCCAAAAATCAGACGGAAGGGAGACATACCGGCGGAGTTTTAAAAGCAATACGGTAGGCCCATAAAGCGTCATCCAATTTGGTGGACCAATCCTTACGGTCGGGCCTAACTATCCTTTGTAAAATATTTTTAACTTCCCGATTAGAAACTTTTTCCTGGCCATTTGTTTGGGGGTGATAAGGTGTGAAAATTTTATGATTAACCCCATATTTAGAAAGAAGGTGACGAAATTATGAGTGAGTGAAATGTGAACCTCTGTCATTGGTAATGGCTTTTGGAATGACGAATCTTGAGAAAATATTTTTCTGAAGAAGTTCGACAACCACACAGTGATCACTAGTACGGGTGCGTATTGCTTCTATCCACTTTGAAACATAGTCGACTATGACTAGTATATATAAATACCGACCAGAGTTGATGAACGGTCCCATGAAGTCGATGCCCCAAACATAAAAAATTTCAACCTCTAAAATAGGATTAACAGGCATCATATCCTTTCAAGTCATGTTGCCGATGCTCTGGCAACGCACATAGGACCGAACAAAATCATGAGCATCTTTGTGCAAGCTGGGCCAAAAGAATCCCACATTAAGGATTTTACCTGCAGTTTTCTTGCCTGAAAAATGTCTGCCAGAGGCCATTGAGTGACAATGTGTCAAAATATCATGGATTTCAGAATCAGGTACACATCGTCGAATGACTTGATCGGCACAAATGTGGAAAAGGTTAGGCTCCTCCCAAAAATAGTATTTAATATCAGCAAAGAACTTATCCCATTTTGTTTTTGGCCAGTCAGCAGGGATTCATTTTGTCGCTAAATAGTTTGCGATGGGCACAAACCAAGGGAGGGTAGTAGCAGCTAAAATGCTTTCATCGGGGAATTGATCAGGTGGGGTCATTATGTCATTCATCATAAGACGAGAGAGATAGTCGGCCACTACATTATGCGATCCCGCCTTATCTTTGATTTTCAAGTCAAATTCCTGGAGTAGCAGAATCCAACGAATAAGGTGGGGTTTCACATCTTTCTTTGTCAGCAAATATATAATTGTTGAGTGGTCGGTATATACAGTGACATGTGACCCAAAAAGATAAGATCTAAATTTTTCTAAGGCAAATACAATGGCAAGAAGTTCCTTTTCAGTAACCGTGTAATTCTGTTGTGCATCAACAAGAGTTTTGCAAGCATAATAGATCACAATGGGCTTCTTGCCAATTCTTTGCCCTAGAACGGTCCCTACAACAAAATCTGAGGCATCTGTCATTAATTCAAAGGGACTATTCCAATCAGGTCCCTGTAAAATTGGTGCCTCAGTAACCTCCTTCTTCAACCTCAAAAAGCTCTCCAGGCATTTATCATTAAAATCAAATGGTTGGTCTTTAGTAAGTAGCTAACTTAAGGGCTTGGAGATTTGGGAGAATTTTGTATGAATCTACGGTAGAAACCCACGTGACCCAAAAAGGATCTGATTTGTTTGATAGTAGTGGGTGGTGGGAGCTTGGATATAGCATCTACTTTTGCTTTATGTACCGCGATTCCTTGTTTTGAAATAACATGGCCCAAGACAATACCTTCCTGGACCATGAAATGACTTTTTTCCCAACTGAGGACCAGATTTACTTCTATGCATTTTTGGAGAGTTCTTTCAAGGTTCTTGAGACAATGGTCAAAAGAATCTCCAAAAATTGAGAAGTCATCCATAGAAACTTCTAAGCATTCACCTACCAGGTCTAAAAATATTGCAAGCATACACCTTTGAAAAGTTGCAGGTGCATTGCAATGACCAAAGGGCATCCTTCGAAAGGCAAAGGTTCCAAAAGGGCAGGTGAAAGTTGTTTTGTCTTGGTCCACAGGATGAATCGCTACTTGATTATAACCGGAATAACCGTCTAGAAAATAGTAAAAATCCCATCTGGCTAAATGCTCCAAGATTTGATCAATAAAGGGGAGCGGAAAATGGCCATTCATGGTGGCGGTGCTTAATATTCTATAATCAATACACACGTGCCAAGAAGAGGCGATTCGAGTGGCTATATTCTCCCCATTGTTATTGGTGACAACTGTTAGTCCAACCTTTTTGGGCACAACTTGTGTTGGACTAACCCAGGAGCTGTTAGAAATGGGGTAGATGATATTAGCATCAAGCCACTTAATACTCTCCTTTTTTACCACCTCCTGCATAATAGGGTTAAAGCACCTTTGTGGCTGGCAGGAGGGGCGAAAATTGTCCTCTAAATATATACGATGTGTACAATAGGACGGATGAATACCCTTAAGATCAGAAAGGGTCCATCCAATAGCTTTTCTATATTTACTCAGAACCTGGAGAAGTTTGTGCTCTTGTGCCCCAGTAAGTCCAAAATTTATAATCAGGGCAGGGTCTGATTTGGACCCAGGAAGACATATTTAAGGGAGTCAGGCAAAGGTTTTAATTCCAATTGTGGGCCAGGCTCCAAAAGAATTTCTACTTTGTGGGTTAGTGGTGAGGTGAGAGTGAAAGGGTTAGCTGAATGTGTGGTTAGGGTGGAAGGGTGAGAAGAAATGGATTGTTCAGGAACTGTGTTGATGGCAAAACAGGAACCTAAATGGGAAATCTTCAAAGTTTCCTCCACAATATTTTCTATTTCTAAATCCGAATCATCAAAGAAATCAGGTTCTTGAAACCTCCTAGAAGCTTGGAAAATGTCTAGGGTTACAAATTCACCGCCACACATGATCTCCATTTTTCTAGAATCACAATCAATATTTGCACGGGCGGTGGCTAAGAATGGTCTTCCAATAATTATGGGGGCAAACTTTAGTGCTTCCGGTACCTCTATGTCCAGGATTAAAAAGTCTACTGCAAATAGATAATTTTTGACTCGGACAAGGACATCCTCAACAATTCCCCTTGGCTTAATTGTAGATTGGTTGGCTAATTGAAGAGTAACCTCAACAGGTTTTAATTCACCGATCTTAAATTCCTGAAAAATAATTGTGGGGATAAGATTAATTGAGACACCAAGATCCAACAAAGCATGATCAAAAGAAGTATCATTAATGATAACTTGAATCAGGGGGTGTCAGGATCATTTCTCTTAAGAGGTAGTCGACTCTGCACAATTGAGCTAACTATCTCAGGAAGGATCACCTTTCCTAAACTTTGGGGCTGCCTTTTCGGGGTACACAAATCTTTTAGGAATTTTGCATAGGCAGGGATGTATTTTATGGCATCTAGGAGAGGGACATTAATTTCAACTTGCCCAAATAAATCCATTAATTCCTTTTTAGTGGGCTTGGATTTCTTCTTTTTCTTATTTGTTGAAGAATAAAGAACTTGTGGAAATAGTGCAGGGTTTCCCTATTTTGCATTAATAGGTTCCTGAACATTGTGAGAGGAAGATGGGGAGGAATTGATATGTGTTTCACTAAAATGAGTTTCTTTAATCGGCAGGGGATTGTGAGTGGTTTTCCCATTTCTCAAAGTAATTGCATTTGTAGTCTGGTTGTTTCTGGGATGAGGATGGGAAGCCTGACTGTTATTGAAACCTGGTGGATGCTGGGGTGCTGGTTGAATGGGTTGACTGGGATATCCACCTTGGAACTGATTCCTTTGATTATTTAGGTTGGGCATGGGTTGGGAAGGTAAATTCCCAGCAGGTCGATGATCAGGAGTAACCTTAACTTGGTGTTGCAAGTTGGTAATCATGCAGGTTACTTCTGTCATTTGATTCTGCATACCTTGCAGAGTTTTCATGACTTGAGTGTTAATATCTTCCTGAGATGGTCCAGGTTGATACACAGGTTGCCCATAATTCCCAAAATAATTTTGTTTGGGAAAAGGAATCGGGTTCGGGTTTTTCCAAGAGTGATTCAGGTTAGTCCTCCAGTTTTGATTGAAAGTGTTGGAGGGGTTTCTAAATTGCTCCTGCAGAGCATAAATATTTTCCGTGGTGGGATCAAAAATTTTTTGATCAAAATTCCCAGTCAATTCCTGTGGTAAATCAGTTGGAAACTACTGACCAGCAGGTGTGGCATCAATGTTGTGCAGATTTTCTCTTCGGAGAAGTTGTGGAGTGTTAATGTGTGGAGAGTTAACGTGTGGAGCTTGTTTATTTGTGATCTTTTCTTCCATTTTTTTCTCGTGAATTTGCATCTGGTCCAGTCATTGAGCTAACATATATAGATCATCTTGAGTGGCTGGAACAGAGGAGGATTTGGAGTCAATTTCATGGACTCCATGTCTGGGGTTTTGTGTTCTACCAAAAGCATCCATTGAAGTCATATTAATTGAGTTTTCACTCATTTCTTCAAAGAGGAGATAGGCACTTTTGGCATCTTTATTAAGGAAATTGCTCCCACATGAGGCATTCACAAATTGCTTCAATTGATCTTCTAATCCATGATAGAAGATCTGCACTAACTGCTATTGTGAAATTTCATGGTGGGGACAACTTCTTAGAAGTTCTTGAAATCTTTCCCAAGCTTCATGGAGGGGTTCACCAATTTTTTGTTGAAAGGTCATTATGTACTTCTTAAAGCATTAGTTCGATCGATCAAAAAATTTTTTTTGAGAAAAGCACTATTTAATTAGGGCTGGGTGGTAATAAGGTGCCCAACCATTCTAAACCAATGGGAAGCTTTGTCTTTAAGAGAGAGAGGAAAAAGTCTCATTGACCACATGTCTTCCTGCACATTGTGGGAATGAGCGGTTTGAGCGAGGATAGTTAATTCCTCCAGATGACAAAAAGGGTCCACTCTTGGAAGACCATGAAAATGCTTGACAAGATTTAGAATGGCTGGTTTGATCTCAAAATCCCCTTTTGGTATGACCACCTCGGGTCTTTCCTCGTAATTGGAAGGATCATAGAAATCCTTAAGAGGAACGACAGGCCGTTGGCAGGGTGGTGAATTTTGCCCTTAGTTAGCTAGGTTCGTGACAATCCAAGCCAAATCTTCTTGATTTTGTTGTAGTCGAACCAAATGGTCAACCATCAAGGCAAATGGGTTTGAATTTTGAGCTAGAATTGGAGGGCCACTTGGCCCTGCAAGAATTTTCAGTTACTCCAAATGAGGGAGGCGAGGGAGGGGGAAGTCAACTTGTGGGTCGGCTGACAGGTTAAAAGTGGAAGTAGAATTTTTTTGTTGACTTCCTGGTGTTGGGAGAAATCGTAGCTTGCATTTTTGATAAAAGCGTTGTAGTATAGTTGCGAAATACGATCCAATAAAGATATTGTTTTGAAAATAACGAGACTTTGAGTCCTGGTTGTTCGTCTCTAGGAGGCGTTGTTTCTGTTTTTGAAATCGATCTTAAAGCCGCTTTACTTTGTTTAAACGACATGCTGGTGCGTAATATATAGGCGGTTAAAGAACAGGCACTTAAATCATACAAATATGATAATCATTTAGCTCAAGGTGATTTCAAACACATAAGAGATATATATATATAAAATGAAATTTCATTCATCGTGGGAGAGTTGTTGCACAAGGAAATCTAGAGGAAAGCTTATACATGAATGCTTAAAATTAAATCTAAAATTAAATCTTACTACCAGAAAAAGATTGCATACAAGAATCAGCGGGGGGATTTCGCATGCATCATTGGGGGAGAAGTAAGGCTACTCTACTAAGTAGTAAATGAAAACAGTAAAAATTATGAAGAGCAAGGTCTAGAGCTAGAAGAATAGAGGGCATTCAGGGGTGGTCCTCGATGGCCTTGGAGTGGTCGAGAGGAGAATGAGGGGCGGCCAATGTAGCTTAGGCCATCCCCTGGAGAGAAGTAGGGTTGATCCAGCATCCTGGCATGGTGTCCTCCATGGTGGTGGTAGTGAACTCGTGGAGGTGGAGTGAGTGGCTAAGTAGAGGTGGCGTGAATGGCACCAATGGAGAGAAATTGCCAAGGGGGAGTGAATGGGTGCCAATGGCCACCCAAGGGGTCTTTTTATAGACCTAAGGGAAGCTCTCTAGAGAATTATGGAATTCTCTAGGGAGGCCTATGGTGGGAGCTCGTGGGAGAGTGAGAGAGAGAGGGTGGATGGTGGTTTTTAGATCCACCAAATGTGGATCTAAAAATTGAATGGCTCTTGGTTGCTATTTTTGGCAACCAAGGAAACCACACATGGTAGAGAGTTCTAGAGAACTCTAGGCTAGATATTTTCGTGTGGATGGTGTGTGTGGGTGTGTGTGGGTATGTGTGGGTCGAAACTTAGGTGGTTAGGTTGATTAGGTTGGGTTCTAGTGGGTTTAGGTCAAGGTAGGCTCAAATTAGGGTTATAAACCCTAATTCACTAAGGTAAAGTGCAATTAAACTTAATACAAGTCTAATTGGGTGTGTGGAAACTTAATTGAGAGTAAAACAACTCAATTAAGTCAGGTCTAGGTCAATTGGACTCTCACTGAGTCTAATTGGACAGTGTATGCTGAGATTAGGGCTCAATTAGACTCAATGAGTCCAATTGAATAGGTTGATGGAATTGACTAAGATCCAAGTCAATTAGGTTTAGTGAGGACCTAATTAGGTCCTTAGGGAGGTTTAGAGGTGATGTACTAGGGTTAGGGCACCTTAATTTAGGTTCCTATGGGGTTTGAATTGGGTTTAGGGACCTAGAGATCCAATATCAAGGCTTAAATCTCAAAACAGGAACTGGAGAGCAGTATCCGACGTCTAATTATAGAATCAGATGTCTTATAGTCAAAAATCAGAAGTCCAGACTTGTTGTCTGGACGTCCAATCAGAGTCAGGAAGGATTTCGGGTAATGTTTTGGGTATTCTGCGGAAATTAGACGTCCGACAAAGTGTCTGGATGTCCAATAACACTGCAGAAGTGGGTTTGAAGTGTGCGGGAGTTGGCAAAGGGTCCTGGACATCTTAAAACTTATCTGGACGTCTAAAGAAGGGTTGGAACTAGGGTTTCAGGGCTTCTTCCTAGGGTGTTGTGACCTAATCTAAGGGTGGCTAAGGCTTAGGGAAGTCTCTAGGCTATCCTAGGGTTAGGATGAACCTAAGCTCTTCACATTTTGTTCCTTTATTCCTACTTAATAGAATAGCAAACTTTTAACCCCCTTACATTATTATTCCTACATCTAAACTAGGCATTCTGCTCCAGCTCTACTACAACTACTGTTATTCCTGATCCGGCTTCGGATCCAGCTCCTAATCAGCTTATTCCCAGCAATCGACATAATGCACTCAATCAGCACGTTATAACATTATTTTATGCATAGCTAAAGGAAAGCAGTAAAGATCCAGATAATGCGTATGCATGCATGAATAACCCTAACTTATGCTAAGTCCTAGCCTAATTTAGGTCAATTAAGACCTATGATTGCTGCGCAATCACACCCCCATGCCTAAATTTTGCTAGTCCCTAGCAAATGCAAGACTAAATTATTTACAGCAAGGGTCCCTAAGGGACTGGTTATTTTACCAAGTGTTTGCATAGAGATTTTTCTCCTTTTTGCTTTCATCCTATGCTCTAGAAATCTAGACAATCGTGAAGGTGCAGCTATGTAGCTTTTGCAATGGATTCGAGTGAAGACTAATACACCTCTAAAGCCTGTACTTGACCCCTAATAAAAATTCTAGTGGGATAGGCAGATTTCTTCCCTCAGGATATTCAAGATATTTTATGAATTCCACCCTGACTTTAGGCTTAGGTAGAGAATCTTTGAGGGAAAGGACTGTATATTTGGTGGCTCATTCTCAGTTGGTGCTACATAGAAACTAGTACTACAGAATCCAGATTCTCGAATTACTAAGTAACTCATCTCAGAGAAGGACGAGAAAAACTATGCTCCCTTTTGATTCCTTTGTATTCATTCTCTCGCTCTTTTTCTTTCTTTTTCTTAGAGCTCACAACCTCACCAGATTCACACATATGTTCTGTATTTGGTGGTCTCACTAGGCATTAACACTTTAATTGAGTTCTTATAACCCTAACACTAAGTCGGAATTCCTCAGCCATTATTCAGGCGGTCAGAAACACAAGAAAAATAGGTTAAGGCCATATTTGGTGGAGCTCAATTTTGTTTGGTGGTATTGCCTCAATGCAAATGAAATAAATACTAAATATTGACAGACTCTTTTTCTTCTCCTTCCAAATTTTTTTTTCTTCTTTTTTTTTCAATTTTTCTTCCTTTTCATCAATTTTTTTTTTTCAGCATAGCACAACTGGCATACATCCATGAACCTTATTAAGGAGGCATTATTGGGGATTGGTGGTACTCAAGAGGCATTGGGTGGCTTATTCGGTGGAAGTTCCTACTCACGGCACCGGGAGAGACGGATGGGACGGTGTATTTCTGACCTTGACATCAATACCCTCCTTTAGCCGAGGATTCCGTAAAGAATGGTCGTAACCATCCACCTTAGCCCTAGTTTTATGAAAACTCACTCTCCGCATATTTGCCTTATTCGGTGGCTCTCAAAATATTGCACAAAAATGTGTACGTGGGAATCGAGAGCGAAAACTATGTCTACTCTCAGAGTATCATTACCTAATTATCTAGGATTCCAGATTCCTTTCACTAATCTTAGAGCACCAGTACACTACTCTCATCTCGCACTATTTGGTGGATTTTTGGAGGAAAATCTTCCTGACTCCCAAAACATTGTCCAAGGGTTCAGGAAAAGAAGCACTGCTTCTTCTCGACAAACTGAAGATGTTCATCAGCCTTCACCGTGAATCCATTGCAAATTCTATGTGTGTGTGAAAGTTGTACTGGATTCCAGATTACAGGAATCAACTAAAGGATAAAATCCCTAATGCATTCTCCTAATAAAATAATCTTATTTATGAATGCAATATCTATATATGCTATAAACATGTAACCTCATATAATTTGTACTTCGTGAATTTCCCATATCGGGTTACAATCAACTTGACCCTAAACTTAGAACAAAAGGTGAGTGGGTTAGTCGGAAGTGGCTGTTGCGAACAATTTCTAGCTCCAATGCGAGCATTGGAGGTGGAGTCGATTGTTCTTTTATTTAAGGTCCTAAAGTACATTTTACATGCAGCTTCGAGGTTTTCCTAAATGTTGAAATAAATTTTTTTTTAGTTTTTGCTGTATCTGCCCCCCCATGCCTACATTCTTGCATGTCCTCATGCATGAATATAAAAGAAAATAACTCTAACAGAGGATGAGTGGGTAGAAATCACCTGTAATTGCTCCTGAAAATATACATTCAGCACCGGCCAACCTCTTAACATGCAATATACAAAAGGGAAATATGCTAAACAAAAATATGCTATGTATAAAAACGGTTATGTATAGATGATGGTGAAATGTTGTTTATACGTGCTGAGTTTAACGCCTCCAGCTGGGCGAGCACTCAATCACACGTCCTCACTAAGATGAATAGTCTCGTCAGGTGGAGGAGGTTCCTGGACCAAGAATTGCTTGAGGCGCTAGCCATTTACTGTGAATATATGCCCAGATTTGGGGTCCTTGATCCACACTGCCCCATTAGGATATGGTTGCATCACAACATACGGGCCAGTCCATTTGGACTTAAGCTTCCCCGCAAACAATTTCAGTCTTGAATCAAATAACCAGACTCGCTGGTTGGGCGTGAATACTTTCCTCCGGATGTGGCGGTTGTGAAAGGCCTTGGTCTTGTCCTTGTATATTAATGCATTCTCATAAGCCTACCGCTGGATTTATTCTAATTCACTGAGCTGGAGTTTCCATTCTCAACCTCCTGCATCGAGGTCGAGGTTGCATTTTCTCACTGCCCAAAAGGCGCGGTGTTCCAGCTCTACAGGAAGGTGACAAGCCTTGCCATATACCATGCGATATGGTGACATTCCGAGTGGGGCCTTGTATGCGGTCCAATATGCCCATAGTGCATCAATTAATTTGTCGGACCAATCCTTCCTGTCTGGTCTAATCGTCTTTTGGAGAATCAGCTTGATTTGACGTTAGATACTTCAGCCTGCCCATTGGTCTGCGGGTGATATGGGGTGGCTATGCGGTGATGTACCCATATTTCTTTAATAACGACCTAAAATGGGTGTGGATGAAGTGGTTTCCCCCGTCGCTAATCAGAGCACAGGGTATTCCAAATCTCGCGAAAATATTTTGCCGTACAAAAGAAATAGCGGTCTTGTGGTCAGCCTGTCTTGCCAGGATGGCCTTGACCCACTTCAAGACATAATCAACGGCTAGCAATATGTACTCGAAGCCATGCGAATTTGGAAAAGGGCCTATAAAATCTATGCCCCAGATGTCGAACACTTTTACGACCATGATGGATTGGAGTGGCATCATGTCTCTCCTGGTCATAGAACCGATCGATTGACATCGTTTACAGCGTTGGGCGGAATCATGTGTATCTCTGAAGATGGTTGGCCAGAAAAATCCCGACTGCAAAATTTTTGCAGCGATTTTCCATCCTGAGAAATGGCCACCACACGCATCATTGTGGCAGAAAGATAATACACTGGGGATCTCAGAGTCTAGGATGCATCTGGGGATAATATGGTCCGCACCAATGCAGAAGAGTAGTGGGTCATCCCAGAGATAGTATCTGGCCTCTGCAATGAATTTGAGTTTCTGGTCTTTGGCTAGGTTTACAGGAATTTTGGCTGCAATATGGTAGTTCGCGAAATCCGCATACCAGGGGAACTCAACAGAATGAATTGCCAAAAGTGATTCATCCGGAAATTGTTCATGGATAGGCAGGGAATAAGGAATGTGGTTTGGGTCCAATCTGGATAGGTGATCCGCCACAACATTTTGTTTCCCAGCTTTGTCGCGGATCTCGTTGTCAAATTCCTATAATAGAAGGATCCATCTAATGAGCCGTGGTTTGGCATCCTTCTTTGCCAACAAGTGCCGGAGGGCGGAGTGGTCATTGAAGATTATGACCTTGGACCCTAATAAATATGATCTAAATTTCTCCAACCTGAATACTACTGCTAGCAATTCTTTCTCGATGACAGTATAATTGCGCTGGGCCTCATTCAGCATCTTGCTAGCATAGTATATGACAAAAGGTTGTTTCTCTCGACGCTGGCCTAAAACAGCACCGATGGCAAAATCAGAAGCGTCGCACATCATTTCGAAATCAAGCAACCAGTCAAGTGGTTGGAGAATCGGGGAGTCGGAAATAGCGTTTCGTAAAGTCTCGAAGGCACTGAGACACGAGGTATTAAATTCAAATGGGATATTGGTAACCAGGAGATTCGTCAAAGGCTACGCAATTTTTGAAAAATCACGTATAAATCTCCGATAGAAGCCGACATGGCCCAAGAATGATCTAATCTGCTTGACCAAGCTAGGTGGCAGTAAGTGGGAGATAATCTCTGATTTATCCCGGTCGACCTCGAGTCCATTTTTGGAGATCTTGTTCCCTTGTACTATACCATCCCTCACCATGAATTGGCTTTTCTCCCACGATAGTACTAGGTTTACCTCAATACATCATTTCAGGATCTTTGTGAGGTTATCAAGACAAGACGCAAAATCATCTCAGAAAACATAGAAATCATCCATGAATACCTTCACATAATCCCCAATCATGTCAGAGAAGATAGCCATCATACAACGCTGAAATGTCGCTGGTGCATTGTAGAGGTGAAAGGGCATCCGCCTAAAGGCGAATGTTCCAAAGGGGCATGTGAATGTGGTCTTGTCCTGATCTTCCGGGCTAATTGCTACCTGATTATACCTGGAGTATCCATCCATAAAGTAGAAGAAACTACATCCGACTAACCGTTCCAAGATCTGATCAATGAACGGCAAAGGAAAGTGATCCTTCTAGGTAGCCGTGTTTAGTTTCTTGTAGTCTATGCAAACCCGCCAAGATGTCGCAGTGCGGGTCGGGATGGATTTTCCCTTATCATTTTTTAAAACGGTGAGTCCTGCTTTCTTGGGCACTATCTGAATCGGACTCACCCACTGGATGTGGGAGATTGGATAAACAATGCCTGCATCAAACCATTTGATGATCTCCTTCTTAACAACCTCTAGCATATTCGGGTTTAGCCGTCTTTGAGGTTGTCTCGAAGGTTTCACCCCCTCATCCGTGTAAATGTGATGAGTGCAATACAAGGGGCGAATACCACGGAGATCAGCAATACTCCACCCAATAGCAGCCCTATGGTGTTGAAGTGTGGAAATTACTTGATGCTCCTGTTCTTGGGTTAAGTGGGCATTGATAATGACTGGATATGTGTCACTTTCGCCCAAGAACAAGTATTTGAGCGAGTCAGGTAAGGGCTTTAATTCAATTACGGGTGGGTAAGAATCAGAACTGAGAGTGGGAGGAGCAGAATCGAGGGTGGGAATCTGCTGATCCATGTACACATGAATTCCCGCTGAGTCGCTCCCTGTGAAATCTATTGTGACTGCATTAACGGGAAACCCGTTAGCTATGGTCACATCTTACTATAATAACAGGGGCGATTCAGTAATATATGGATCAAGATAGCTGGATTCAGGGGTGCTGTGGTCAGAAGCACACCCCAAACAGTTAGATCTTCTGGGAGATATGTGTAATGCAGTGGTTTCAATCCCGTGTGGATCGAGGTCCGAGAACCCTGATAGTGTAGACAAATGAGACATTGGGTCATCACAAAGGAGCCCAATGTTACCACAGTAAGCCGAATCTTCGTCTTCACCATCCTCCTCTATCCGATCACAGTCGAAGTTCTTTGCTACCCTGAATATGTCTAGTCGAAGTCGCTCATTGCCTAGGGCAATCTCCATACACCCGGATGCACAATCGATGTTCGCTTGGGCTGTTGCCAGAAATGGGTGACCGAAAATATTTGGTGCATCCCGGAGATTAGGAGGAACTTCCATATCGAGAACAAAAAAATCTGCGGGAAAGCAGAACCCACGGACTTTTACGATCACGTTCTCAACCACCCCCCTCGGTGTTTTGACTGATCTATCAGCCAGCTGAATCGTAATCGAGGTGGGTTTCAACTCCCCAAATCGAAATCGATCAAATACGGCAGTGGGAGTTAAGTTGATGGACGAACCCAAATCTAAAAGGGTCCGATCAAATGGAGAATCCTGCAAAAAGCAAGATATGAGTGGGGTGCCAGGGTCTTTCTTCTTTGGCGGTAGGTCAGCTGGAATCAC
Source organism: Thalassia testudinum (assembly GCA_037157565.1). NCBI lineage: Eukaryota > Viridiplantae > Streptophyta > Magnoliopsida > Alismatales > Hydrocharitaceae > Thalassia > Thalassia testudinum. Next base: position 3,392,972 of record JAZHRO010000028.1, read on the forward strand.
GGCGCTAGCTTCTTTCGGCAGTACCGCCTGTCATCCAATTCTCGGCTGTCGCTTCGAGGTACAGTAGCCCTTGAAGAACCTAGCGACAGCAAGAATGTGATCGATAGCCTTGAGGAGGGGGACCTAGATATGTACTTCTTTAAACATCGATTTCAGGACCTCAAAATTTTACGTGTCCTTTTTCCGTACTATATTTCATGTCAGAGCCTCAGGAAAGGGACGGGAATATTAGGGTTAAGTGTCCTCTTACCCTTATCTACCACAGGTGGCTCCTGAGATGCTGAAGGGGTCGAATCTGCCGGTGGCGAAGGGTGGGAAAAATCAGAACCCACGTGCCTAGGTGGTGGGTCGAATGTCTTCCTTCCGCTCCACAATGAGACAGCGTGTGCATCGGCTTGCTGTCCATGAGGTGGTGGGGGAGCGGATGGGGTAGAATACGCGGGATTCTACAAAGGCGGCTGGCCTTGCGCGTAACCGGGTGGTGCAGGAGGCGCCTGTAGTATGGCGTGTGCCTGTCCCTACGTTGCCTGAAATCTAAGCAAGGTGCCTTGGTTCTGCACATATCGAGGATTCGGGACGGGTTGGGAGGGCAAGGCTCCCTGAGTCCTATGCTCCTGCAACAGCTAGTTCTGCGTATTTTGTATGGTCTGAATCTGATCAGCCATCGCCTTCATTACCTGCAAGCTATCTTGTGTAGACTTCCTCATCGATTCTTGCAGCTCCTCTTTTAGTGCCTCCAAAGGGTCGGCCTACTTTGGAGGGTGGTTGGCAGCTTGGTGCAGCGGCTGGTATAACGAGCGGGGTTGCTGCTGCTGAGGCGGGAATGGCTTCTGCCTAGGATACGTGTTTTGCACATTCCCGTATTACCTGCTCTGGTGGTGTGGATCATGATGTGGTCTCTGTGAATTACCAGACCAGGAGAAGTTCAGATGCTGGCGCCAACCAGGGTTATATGTCTCTGAATACGGGTTATTACGCCCGTATCCTTGGATAGCGCTGACGTCATTGTAGGTTGAAGATGTCTGAGACGTATATCCGTCAAAGCAATATGCATTATAATCTATAGGTGGTGCGTAACCCTGGTCATAGGGTGCTAGATCTAGATTATTCATAGGATCCTGATATGCGAGATCTCATAAATACGGAGAAGATGCATCCCGAGTGAGTAGATTAACTCGAGCAGGCGGGGCTCGGGGTGCATAGGAGGATCTTGCGGCGACAGAGCTCGATTCGGATTGACCTTGACTGATCTGGTCAATCTTCTTCTCAATCAGGTTCATTCTATCCAACTGGTTGACAATGACATCCATGTCGGCTCGAATAGAATCAGTGTGAGCCTCGTGGACACCAACCCGCTGCTGACCAGGCCACTGGAACTGGTTCATAGATGCGGCATTCATTGAGTTCTCCGCTAATGATTCGAACAGCTCAAATGCGCTATTCTCGTCTTTTGCAAGAAAATTCCTGCCACTAGATGCATCAGCCAGATACCGATGTGTGTCATCTAGCCCATGGTACAAAATCTGAGCTAAGTGCCATCTGGGTATACCATGATGCGGCATTTTCGGAGAAGGTCATGAAATCTATCCCATGCCTCATGTAATTTCTCCCCAGCTCCCTGGGAGAAAGTTGTGATTGCATGCCGCATTGCATTTGTTCAACCGATTGGGAAGAACTTTTGCAGGAATTCACGTCATAATTCCGGCCAGGTTCCAATTGGCTTTCCAATAGTCTTGAACCAGTATGAAGCTTTGTCCCTTAGAGAGAACGGGAAAAGCTTCATCAGAACGATCCTGAGATCAATACTCCTGGGTCGGATCGTTTCAGCGAGTTGACTCAGGTCCTCAAGGTGCTGGAATGGATCTTCGCTTGAGTTCCCGTAGAAATGAGTGCTGATCAACCCAATTACATTGGGCTTGAGCTCAAACGCATCTCCGCCTGTGGGAATTCTGACTAGCGGTGCGACGATGGCTGCGGCTGGGTCATAAAAATCCCGCAGTTGTTCTCCTCGTGGCGGGTGCTGCATCCTATCAAGCGCCGTCAGAATACGATCCAAGCTCCGCTGATGCCACTCCTCAGATTCAGCGACCCGGGCTTCCAGACGAGCCATCGGGTCCAGATTCTCAATGTCCTGACCTGGTCTAAGTCCAGGTCCAGGATTTGCCAGGGTGGCTCTTTGAGTAGAAGAAATGGGGGTAGAAGATGGTCCGGGCGAGGTGACTCGCCTCCTTGGGAGTGGCTCCCAAGGTCCAACCAAGTGAGGTCAAAATGACCTCCTTCCATGCATACACCGGTCAACCCCTAGGTTGGTGTAGCCACGCAGAACAAGGCTAAGGCCCTATCAATCAAATGGTCCTTATTAATCAGGTGACCAGATTTTTCATTAGGGATTTGAATTCCTGAAGATAAGTTCGTCGTACAACCGACTGAACGTGAATCCCGCCTCTCAAGCTAACCCAGCCAGTCGAGTTACGAGGGGAATAAGGGGAAGGTTCTTCCTTTGGCTTATGCCTCTGGTTCCGTTGACCCCCGAGCCACAGTCGTTTGACACTACCCCGCAAACTTAGTCACCAGGTTTGGCAAGAGAGATTAAACTCATCCAATAGTACGACAATGAACTGGGGTTGATTTCGTGTTTTAAAATCAGTTTTTAACCTGTTTTCTTCAGTTAGGCTTGTGGTGAGTGGCCCACAAGGTGACCAAGCTCACCGGCTAACTAGACTTGATTAAGTCTAGGTTAGCCAAAAGAGTGGTCTCTATTTGTGACCCTAAAGGTTCAACCTAAGTTGTATGCACTTCAAGGGTTTTTCGCTATTTCAGCAGACCACAAAAATAATGCTGATTCTCTGATAGTGATTGGAATCCAATTAATTTGAAATTTTGCGAGTAGATTCATTTTTCAATTATTTTTTCAGAGAATATTTTTTTTAATTTTTACTATTTTAACCGAATTTTTAGGAAATTTTAAATATCAGCGGGTCAGATTTGGAACTTTGAGCCCTGAACGATTTTTTGCTTTGAAACAGTACCAAATGATCTTCAAAAATTTAGGAAAAATATGGAAAATAAATCCAATTAGATCAGCTTTCAAACCCCACCATTTTTAGTCAAAACAGATTCGTGGATTGCTTGGAATCGCTTTTGGAACTTTGAAAATTTTTGAATCTAGGTCTATCTGACCCCGTGCACTTTACGAATTTTTAAAAATTTTATACTTGGATTTTTCTAAAGTAACGGTGGCATTTGAAATATGGTTTGAAAATGAAGGCTTTGACAGAATTTCATAATTTTTCACTAACGAATTTTTCGGCAATCGAATTTTCAGGTGAGATTTGAAATCAGGTCGAAAATCAGAAGGTGGTGGAAAAGCTTTTAAAGGGGTTTGAATTTGAAATTCAAGCCTTACACCAAAAATGCTTTTTTTTTCTTTTTAATATTTTACACTTTTTTTTTCAAAAATAATTTTTCAAAAGATTCAACGAAAATCTCTTTTTTTTCTTTTTTTTTTTTTAACCTAGATTCAAAAGAAAACCTAATCTAGATTTTTTTCAAAAATTTTTTCCTTTTGATTTTTTTTCTTTTTCACGAAAATGAGAATTTTTTTTTTTTCACAAAGAATTTTTCAAAGGAAATTGCAACAAGTAAATCTACTCCTACGGTTCAGAAAGAGAAACCTAATCTAAGATAGATGATGTGCACCTGATTTTTCTTCGCCGCGCTCGATGTGTGCGCAGATCCCGTTTTTCTTTCGTGCTATCCTGCACATTAAAAAAAAAATGAAGTAGAGGTAGATTTGTCAATGATAAGTAAAAGATCGAAATCAAGAAAAATGACGTTGCCTCCCCGGCAACGGTGCCATTTTGTTGGATAGTCGTAGCTCGCATTTTTGATAAAAGCGTCGTAGTATAGTTGCGAAATACGATCCAACAAAGATATTATTTTGAAAATAACGAGACTTTGAGTCCCGGTCGTTCGTCTCTGGGAGGCATTGTTTTTGTTTTTGAAATCGATCTTAAAGCCGCTCTACTTTATTTAAATGACATGCTGGTGCGTAATATATAGGCAGTTAAAGAAGAGGCACTTAAATCACGCAAATATGATAATCATTTATTTCAAGGTGATTTCAAACACATAAGAGATATATATATATAAAATGAAATTTCATTCATCGTCGGAGAGTTGTTACACAAGGAAATCTAGAGAAATGCTTATACATGAATACTTAAAATTAAATCTAAAATTAAATCTTGCTACCAGAAAACGATTGCATACAAGAATCAGCAGGGGGATTTCGCATGCATCATTGGGGGAGAAGTAATACTACTCTACTAAGTAGTAAATGAAAGCAATAAAAATTATGAAGAGCATGATCTAGAGCTAGAAGAATAAAGGGCATTCAGGGGTGGTCCCCGATGGCCTTGGAGTGGTCGAGAGGAGAATGAGAGGCGGCCAATGTAGCTTAGGCCCACCCTTGGAGAGAAGTAGGGTTGATCCAGCATCCTGGCATGGTATCCTCCATGGTGGTGGTAGTGAGCTCGTGGAGGTGGAGTGAGTGGCTAAGTGGAGGTGGCGTGAATGGCACCAATGGAGAGCAATTGCAAAGGGAGTGAATGGGTGCCAATGGCCAGCCAAGGGGTCTTTTTATAGACCTAAGGGAAGCTCTCTAGAGAATTATGGAATTCTCTAGAGAGGCCTATTGTGGGAGCTCGTGGGAGAGTGAGAGAGAGAGGGTGGATGGTGGTTTTTAGATCCACCAAATGTGGATCTAAAAATTGAATGGCTCTTGGTTGCTATTTTTGGCAACCAAGGAAACCACACATGGTAGAGAGTTATAGAGAACTCTAGGCTAGATATTTTCGTGTGGATGGTGTGTGTGGGTGTGTGTGGGTATGTGTGGGTCGAAACTTAGGTGGCTAGGTTGATTAGGTTGGGTTCTAGTGGGTTTAGGTCAAGGTAGGTCTCAAATTAGGGTTATAAACCCTAATTCACTAAGGTAAAGTGCAATTAAACTTAATACAAGTTTAATTGGGTGTGTGGAAAATTAATTGAGAGTAAAACAACTCAATTAAGTCAGGTCTAGGTCAATTGGACTCTCACTGAGTCCAATTGGACAGTGTATGCTGAGATCAGGGCTCAATTGGACTCAACGGGTCCAATTGGATAGGCTGATAGAATTGACTAAGATCTAAGTCAATTAGGTTTAGTGAGGACCTAATTAGGTCCTTAGGGAGGTTTAGAGGTGATGTACTAGGGTTAGGGCACCTAGAGATCCAAGATCAAGGCTTAAATCTCAAAACAGGAATTGGAAAGCAGTATCAGACGTCTAATTATAGAATCAGATGTCTTATACTCAAAAATCAAAAGTCTAGACTTGTTGTTTGGACGTCCAATTAGAGTCAGGAAGGATTTCGGGATCTGTTTTGGGTATTCTATGGAAATTAGACGTTTGACAAAGTGTCTGGACGTCCAATAACACTGCAGAAGTGGGTTTGAAGTGTGCGGGAGTTGCAAAGGGTCCTGAACGTCTTAAAACTTATCTGGACGTCCAGAGAAGGGTTGGAACTAGGGTTTTAGGGCTTCCTAGGGTGTTGTGACCTAATCTAGGAGTAGCTAAGGCTTGGGGAAGTCTCTAGGCTATCTTAGGGCTAGGATGAACCTAAGCTCTTCACATTTTATTATTTTATTCGTACTTAATAGAATAGCAAACTTTTAACCCCCTTACATTATTTGTTCCTACATCTAAACTAGGCATTCTGCTCCAGCTCTGCTACAACTCCTGTTATTCCTGATCCAGCTCCTGATCAGCTTGTTCCCTGCAATCGACATAATGCACTTAATCAGCACATTATAACATTATTTTATGCATAGCTAAAGGAAAGCAGTAAAGATGCTGATAATGCGTATGCATGCATGAATAACCCTAACTTATGCTAAGTCCTAGCCTAATTTAGGTCAATTAAGACTTATGATTGCTGCACAATCACCTGGGTTTTCCATTTTCTTAGAAGAGGAGGGAGAAGAAAACAATGATTTTCTGCTGCAAGGGGTGAAATCAGATGGCTCCTCAAGATGTGGTTTTTGGGACCTATGCCCGTACGTGCACTATTTTGGAAGAATTGAAGGGGAGGGGAAGAGAAAGAGATGAGAGAAAGTGTGCAATTCAAATAACAAATGCTACACCTAACTTAAATGTGACTCCCTAAAAATAAACCTAAGACTTGGTCTACATAGGAAATAAGTAATCAATAGTGAATACCCGTTCTGTCAAGAAATCTAGCCAAGTTTCTTAAGGGGAGGTTTGGGCCCAAACGTTTTCCAGGGAAAACCCCAAGTACTTGTACAAGCCTGTGCCTGGTCGTTTGACATGGCTCCTCAGCCTGAACACCAGATATAGATGATAGAATTGGTATTAACTAGAGAAAACTTAAGACCTATATAGCAAGCTAAGTTGATGAAGCCTTAAGAGTCAAGTTGCTACGAATTTTAGTTAGGTCTAGGATACTACAGTGCAAACGGAATGTGGAGTGGGTTAATTTGGGTTATTGCCATGTTATTTCAATTTTTGTGTGTGTGTGCAGGAATTGGAAAGTGGTTCCAATGCAAATCAAGTTGTCACACAATTGATGTATTCTTGTCTTTTAGAATTTGATTTAAATTAATGCATTTTAGGGTTTCCTTTCTTAAGACTTTAGACAAGTTTTGAATTTCCACAAACAAAGGAAATCAAGTTGTATGGGTTGAGATTAATTTTCCTTTAGTCGTTTGTCTCTAAAAATGAAATAGAAACCCTAATCCAATTGATCCTAGGACAGAAATTTAACTACCAATAGATCTTTTTTAGGCTTTCTATATTAAGAAGTGGTCCAAAAAGATCAAACAACACCACTACTTTATGGGAAATCAAACAAGGATTCCAGAAAAAAAATTTAAGATATTTAAGAATTTGTTTGATATATGTTTTGAATTTTTATTTATACTGGTTTCGAAGTTCAGAAATGATACCCGTGAGTATTCTGGAGTTTTTGTACAACCACTAGCCTCCGAAAATTTTGGTAATTTTATGTGAGATGTAAAATTTCGCAAAAATTCCAGAAAACTAAATTTCACAAAAATTGGATGAGTATAGAAATTTTAAAAATTCACGGAGAGTAGCAAAATAGTAGCTATGGAGTAGAGGAGTATGCATGTGGCGATTTGGGTTTGAGGAGTGGAGCTAGATATGTATAGCTTGGAGCTGAATTGGAGTTGGCAGCTACTGAAGAGGTCACATGGAGCTACTTTAGCTGGCTTAGCTTGCTAGTTCTTTGCTAGCTACTAAGCCATGCTAAAGTGAGCTGGCTTCTGTTGAATGGAGCAGAGGTGAGCTAGGTCTGGTGCTCCCAGGGAGGATTGAGCTGGTTGACACAGCTAAGGTCACTTAGCTTAACTAAGTTGAGCTAAGCTGAGTCCCCGAGAGTTAGACTTCAGCTTCCTAAGCTGGGATGAATTCATCTTCACTTGGCTGGAGTTGAGTGGAGCTGGATGTAGCTGGACCTAAGCTGGAATGAACTCCAGTCAACTCAACTGAGCTAGCTAGAGCTCCCTGTGGACTAGTGGGAGCTGAGATGAGCTAGACACAGCTAAGTTGAGCTGGATCTGAGCTGACCTGAGCTAGTGTGAGCTAAGATGAGCTCTCTTGAGCTACCATTCAGCTGAGATGAGCTAAATGGAGTTAGGATGAGCTAACCCTTGTCCAAGTGAGCTAGATTCCAACTACTCTAAGCTTCTTCTTCACCAATTGCCTTCTTGAGTGCTAGGGTTTTAGGGATCTATATATCTGTTCGTCCCTAACACTCACAAAAACACATTAGAAAGAGAAGAAAAAATGCAATGCATGCTTAACCTAGTTAATGCCTATATGCAGCCCAAAAACCCATTTATGGAGCAAAATCCTAACAGCTAGATTTGTTTTAATGCATAAGAATGATGATAAACTGGCGTTTATCAAGAACCAACTCCAGTTGGATACCTAAAACAAAGATCATGGGCTTTTATCCCCAATTAAATCCTAAAAACCTTCGTCGTGACACGACGAAGGTGGTGGCGGTGATTTGGTGTGTGAGATCCTAAGATGGCTGGCCAGACTTGATGGAGGTGGTTTTGAGGTGGGTTGTTTGGCAGAGACCTTAGTGAATCAAAAGCCCCAATTTATTGAGGGATTTTGATCTCCAAGGCTATGCGATGCTTGTGGTGTCGGTGGTTTGGTGAATGGTGGTGTAGTGGAGTAGTTCGAGCTTATTGGAGCTCTCACTGACCACGGGGTTGAAGAAGGGGAATGGCAAAAAGGAGGGGTTAAATCCTAATTCTAAAGAGCCTAAATTAATCTATGGGAGAAGGGGAAGAGGATTAGCTACCTAACTGGGACGACGGGGTAGGAATCATGTCCAACGTTGGCTGGTCAGACACAAGGAAGAAGATAGGTTCAGTGAGCTGAACAATGATGAAATAGGGGTCCAAGTTGACCTAGCTTTAATCGACTAGCATTGAAATAAGATGAGGAAGAAGAAGGTGCTGCTCTTTGGCCAGATGCAAGTACAGAAGGAGTTCGAGGAGGGTCACTGAAGTCAAAGAATGTTTGGCCGCGATAATGAAAAAGGGGGAACTCAAGGCCAATTCTCAACTAATTCTTGCTTAGGATCATGCAAGAGCTTATATAGTGGTGGTCTTGACTTTGAATTACCCTGAATTCACAAGAATTCCATGCAAATTTTGGCAAATTAGGTCACAGGAATTTTGAGCTCACCAAAGCTCATATGCTCTAAATTGGGGCTCGAGATCTTATTCAATCGAAAGGGCTTGATCTCATGAGCAATATAAAAATTTTGGTTGGATTTGGAGAGGATTTCAGGGAGATTTCCTCAATCATGAGTTGATCGAGTTGGGTTCATCAACCGCTGCACATTCCATTTTTAGACGAAGAAGGAGGCAGGGGCCTCTTTACAAGAAAGATCAAAAAGTAGGGGGCTACATGTCATAAATAAAGATGACAAGCCTATAATGCAAACTAGGTCACCAATTGGTTTCAAACTTTACGAGTAACCTAATTTGGACCCGAGGAATCTAGTGGTGACCTCAAATTTTGGTGTTGATAACGTTTGACTGGATAATTTACACTACAGCCCAAAATAGAACAATTTCTCCCCTAAGTCTCTATTTTTTGCCAAAATGGGTTCCTTTGGTCAAAGTGAAGGTTCCAAACCTCATGGGATATTTTTCAGTGATTTTTTGGAGGTTTAGATTACATTTATTTTCACTAGAATTCATTCAATTGAAATGAGCCTATAATTAGGATTTTTCTTAATAAATTAGTTGTTAAATCGTAGAAAACCTTGATTCAGTCAATTCAAGCCCAGTTCTTGGGTATTTAAGTTCATTTGACCTCAGATTAGGTATTGATTAACCCTTCAGTTAATCTGCATTCGTGATTTCTCGTTAAAAGAGTAGAATTAACAGAACTTCGTCTCTTCTTCTCGCATTCATTTCAAAATAAAATTACGACCTTCTAATGGTTATTAAGGAACATTTATCATGAAATTAGACTAAATTAGGTTAGTTATGTAAGGTAATGGTGTTACCATCATACCCCTTTGCCTAACTTTTGCTAGTTCTTAGAAAAATCATTTGGAACATGATGGGGCGGAGATTCGTCGCGAAAAGGTTTGAGTTTGCAAAAGCCATCGTCGTTGTTCGATTAGCAAAAAATCCTTTGATCAGATAAAATTTATAACCGAAACTCTATATGAGTCCTGGGTCAAACACAGGGAGGCGATGTCGACTTTTGTTGAAATCCGTGGTTCGAGTTGTTTCTTTTTAGTGTTCTAGGGTTTTGTGATTTTTTTGGTATTTTTGTAATAAAAAGACAAGCAGGATAACTCCACAAAGTGGAGAAACAAATATGATATATCACAATGTCATTCAAATGTCTATTACAATATAAAAGAGGTAGGGGTGAGAAGAAATCTCCTAAATTGACTGTTTGCCAAGACGATGGCGCTTGGTGGCAGCTGGGATGAAGGGGGTGAGGTGCTCGATGATTAAGGTGAGATGCAGGACGACGCCAGGTAGAGGAATGCTTCACCAATGCTTTAGAATTGGGATGAGGAGATAGAGGCGATCTTCTACTGGAATGGAGGTGGGAGGATGACTGCAAGGTTTCCTATGAAGGTGGTGAGATGAAGGATGAGTATTTGGTGGGGTATAGGAGCATTACACTAATAGGAGGCCTTTAGAGCTTGGGAATAAGCTTTAAGGGAGCTTTGGTAGGCTACTAGAGCTTAGGAGTAGGTGGGAGTAGAATAGGTAGAGATGGTTTGGAAGGAAAGGGGTCATGGGGTTTACATAGTGGAGGAATGGAGGTGTTTTGCACGCATGGGCCTTTAACGACATTTAAAACGTCGCTATGGACCTGCCGGGGGTGTTGCTAAACATTCATGCACCTCTGTTGGCATGAGGAGCCGCGGCTTAGCTGGTACAGTGCACAGAGATCTCTAGCCGTCGGATTAGGCACGGATGGCTAAGATCATGAGGAGATCACGCGTGCTCGCTGGCATTCAAATCGCGCACTCACTGGTAGCTGATTAGCCCATAGTTGTGGGGTATTTAAGTATTTAAGTGCCTACACATTAGGTTAATTCTAACATTTATTTAGTATAAATTAGGATGTAAATAGATTAATTCATAGTTTTAATCTAATTACATAATCCATACATTGCATTCATATCTTAACTGCATTTAGAATTAGCTTAGAATAGCATTCATCTAATTAGATAACCAATTAGGTACATTGTTTTCATTAACATAGAAGTTGAGGGTCTATACATAAATAATCCTAATATTTTAACATTATTTTCTTTATTCTTATTCTTTCAGAACGGCTGGGTGCCCCTCCAACGCCCGGCTGCTGCAGTGATGAAGCCATTCAAGGGGGAGCGGATGTGGTGGATCTGGTCCGCGGCTGATTTCAAACTTGTTCAGGCCACTACAAAAGGAGCAGGGAGGCAGCCGAGCTCGGGAGGCCTCCGCCACCGACTCACCACTGTGCAGAGAGAACCTCTCTCTTCCACTCCACACTGCTGGCCTCTACCGTGGCGGCGAGTCTCCACCACCGTGGGCGTGTGGTGTGACAGGCCACACCGCCATCCGGAGCTCTCCCGCATTACCGTGAGCACCTTAGCGTGCAACTCCCTCGCCGTCGTCACCAACCACCACCGCCGCAACCAACGTCACTGCAATCACCTTCTCATTCACTTAAGACGTCCGAAAAATTTCCCAGACATCTGAAGTTACCCGCTCACCTCCACTTCCTCAGCCTGCACTCTCCAACCGGCCACCAGACCGCCTGCACCCTCCACCGCTCACCGGCCGCAGACCTGCGCACTCCTGCAGATCAGCCCACGCCACCTTCCCCACGCCCATCATCCTGCAGCACACCCGCGCCCACCATCAACCGCGCCTGCAGACCACTGCAGCCATCTCCACGCGCCTGCAGACCACCGCCCACGCCAATCGCGCCAGCACCCTCTGCAGACCCTCCGCAGCGCACGCCATCCTCCAACCGCGCTGCAACACCCTCCGCCGCGCTTGCAGAACCGCCTGCAGCGCCCTCTTCCCCGCTCCTGCAGATGAACGCCTGCCACGCCAGCCGCAGCAGTGCCCACGGCAGCGGCAGCAGCCACCCCCGCAGCAATAGCAGGCGGCGGACTTCACGCCAACAGGCTGCACAAGCTGCCGGCTACAGCACCTCCGCCGGAGCTCGTCCGGCCACCTCCGGCCGCCGCGCGACTCGCCACCACCACCGATTCGAAGCCCTTGATCCAAGGGACCTCCTCCAAGCTTCCCGCGCCCGGCCATCGGCTCCTCGTCGCGCAAGACAACGGGGAAAAATTTCCCTATTTTGCTAAAGTAAAACGTTAATTAAAATTTACATTTTCTGCCATTGCCACATTTTAATCATATTCTATTGACTTTGCATTGCGGAAAATATCCTGTAGTTTCTCATAATTACCATTTCAGCATTGTTTCTTGCTTAAACCTTAATCTAAAGGCAATCTTGGCTTGGTTCTTGTCCAAATTGACTACGAACAAACTTTTTAAGTGGCGCGAATTTTAGTACGTTATTGCCTCCCTGTGGATACGACCCGCTCCTCTGCGAGTGGTTATTTCTTGTTAAAAATTGATTAGTCGATTTTTCCACCACATTAAACTACAAATGACTTAAAAGCGAAAGATCGACAAGTCAAATGGCGCCGTTGCCGGGGAGGCAACAGACGCAATAATTTCGCCTAATTTTATTTTGATTATTTGTCAATTGCACAGAGATTTGACCATTCATTATTTTCTTTTCTGTGCGAGAAAATTTGTTCAAGAATCAGCCACTGTGAGAGGCGACCCTTGACGTCGCCAGACGAGAAGTGGACAGGCAATTTTGAAAGGAGGAGAAGGACGAGGACGCGACGGACACCATTGTATTTAATCGCTAATTTAATTAGAATAGAATTAAGACTGTAGACTTAATTTTTCATTACAGTTAGTTTGAAACCCTTGTTCTGGGGCACATTTTGAGGGTTTGTTCCACCATTTTGTTTTGGACCCGTGTTGGGTAATTTTTGGGAGCCTGTTCCCTTTTCTTTAGATTTAGGTTTATTTTATTTTATTTTATTTTTATTATTACTTTTATTTGCTTGTGCATAAGTAGTTCTAAAAAAAATAGAAAAAGAAAAAAAAAACGAGCCGCCTGCCCTAGGACGAACCATTTAGGTCTATATGAGCAGCCTCTAGATTTACTTTTCTTCATTGCGTGCATTTTTGCATTGAAGATCGCTGGAGGCAAGGTATGCATTCTCTTACTTTGCATCCTATTTTTGATCACGTATTGCATTTGGGATTTAATGCGAAGACCACCTAATCTGTACTGAATAAATCTAACAAGTGGTCACATATTTTTTTAGAAAAAGGACTAATTAAAGGAAGGACATTTTAAAAACCAAGGATTTGATTTTCAAACTTGGCGTGCGATTCAAAGTTCAAAATCTTTTACGGTGTATGCACACTTATTTCACTTGCACCACGGCACGCTTTTAGACACTCCTTAGGTTTGGAAATACTAGGACAAGAGCCCTCCTTTCGTTGGATTTTGAAGTGTTCGGAACTTGAGATCAAAGGTTTTGTAAATCCAAAGAGGGGGATACCTTGTCACGGATTTTTGGGGGTAGTTGAGGAGCACCGCGAAAGCACAGCTTCAAAGGAAGGCTTAGGCCTACTTGTATCCCTCGATCTTCCGTCTTTGGATTTACTTGACCATTTGAGATTTAGGGAAGAACACCTAAGCTCCAACTAGGTCTTTTTAGGTGAGCCGTAGGTCGACAATAGGCGCGTAAATTGATTGAACAAATTGTATTGTCACCTGCAATCTGACTTAAAATCAAAAGCCTAAATTGGGAAAGACCTAAAAGGTCCTTTTTGAATTGTGTCTTGCTTGGGGAATTCTGATTGAAGTGTGAGTTAGAATGGACCACATTGATTTTCATCCTTTCACATCTTGCCCACACCCTCACCCCCACTCTGCATCCTTCGATCCCAGACGCTGAGATGGTCCATTCCTTGATGGACATAATGACAATCATTGGGATCCGTTTTACTCCTATTATAGGAGTATTGGCCTAGTTAAGCCCCAAATTAGTGAGCAGAACTCAGGAGCTGGATTTGCTTTGCCCAATATCCCACATTCCAAAGAAATACCCAACCCACCCTCCTTGAAAACTTATAATGGTTGGACAAACACTCCTGGGTACTATAAGCCTGAGCCTGACTTCTCTTATGATAGAAATGACCTCTCCTCTTTGAAGATGGAAATACAGAAAATGCAAAATGAAATGAGTGAATTGTTAGGAGAATCTTTGAGAGCAGGCCAACAAGAAAGAGATGAAATTAGCCACCCAATCTGCCCCATTGACGATGACGTACACCCCTCTACAATAGATGCATCTCCCGTGGGAAAGCTACACTTTAAGTTGAAGGGAAATTCTGGGGAGAATAGCTACTTTTCGAGGATCGATTTTGAAACCTCCCCATTAGATGACACTTCCTTGAGAGATCTACACTTTAGGTGGGAGGTAAATACACATGAAAGTAGCTATGCATTGGATGAAGAAAGGTGGCAACCCGAGGAAGATGACGATAAGGTTGAGTATCCACCTGAATTATATTGGAGTCAAAAGAAGGGAATGATGGTACCATTGGAAGACCTCGACCCAGATGATAGTATTTTCGTGACATTTGATGAAGTGAGTCAAAGTCAAGTTGTTAATCCTACCCTCCCTTCTGATCACGATATGGAACTCAAACCCACCCTTAGGGAACCTAACCCTAAAGAAATTGACCTATCTGAGGAGTCTGATGTAACCAATGTAAATAATTTACCTCAGATAGAGCACCCTAGGGGATCTGCTGAGATATTAAATGATTCTAGACCTCGGGTACATGATGAATTGTGTGATGAGGAGGAAGACGAATTATATGAGGAACCTACATTCAAGATTTGGAGTGACACTAAGGGTGATTATGTCTTATTTGAAGAGTTAGCCCCTGAGGATGTCACAAATTTGACCAAATTAGGTTTCCTTGGCACACCCATTGATGATATTTCTCCTCATGATAAAATGATGGAAAATTTGGAAGCAATTTCTATGATTTATGTGGATTCACATATAGACTCCGGGGAAGATTTGAGTAAAGAACAAAAACCCGGGGATTACATTGATAGGATAATCCCTACATCTGTTGCTTCCAACCTGCCTTCATTCACTTCGAAGTCACCCTCTGATTCGCTTATATCTGAAAGCGAAATTGTGACTCCTGATGAAGAGCAGGAAGATCCATGTGATGGTGCAAGGAATGCTAGGGATGAAATTGAGGATTTAAAAAGAGTGTTTGGGATGGACGCCAAGCTGATTAAACCCAACCTAGATCTTATGGCCTTCCCACAACCTCGTAACTTGGACACCCTAGACGATCCTTGCCTTAGAGAATTGCTCATTTTTGTTCTGACTAGGGGGCTTAACAGACCAATATTTTCTGTAATGGAGTATCGGGTATGGATTGATGATTTCTTTAGTCAGTCCATTACCTTGGGGGTTTATCTCTATACCATTCCTTCCCCATTCTTTTTGGAGGATCCTTGTCATCCTACCCCTACCCCTTTGGAGGTTATTTTAACTGTTTATCCTTTAGAACCTCTTCTGGTGACCTGGGAAGATTTCATTCCCATTTTAGTTGGGCGAGCATTTGCTATCGGGATTCATCATCAGCTCGCCAACATCCTAGGTTACCTATTTTCTAGGCCAACTTTGCTTTGCTCATTTTTAGGGCCTATTTCTGCAATTCTTGAACCTGATTTGCAGGTTCTTCGGCTATTCAGCCCAGCTTTGACCCAGGTAATATCCTTCTATGCAATGAGGACATTGCAGATTTTAGGCATGGGGGGGTGTACTTGGGGATATACATAGCATAATTGCATACATTTGTACATATAAAAAAAAAAAAGTTTTGAGCTTAACTGGCTAAGTCCTGCATTCTTAAGTAAATCAGAACTCTAGCGTAGACTAAATTAATTCTAGGGTCAAACTTTAGAAGCTAAATAAGCTACTAGCTTTAGACCTTTAGGGTCCTTTGTGGACTTAAAAACTTAAGTAGGAGTTAAGTTGCGGACCATTCTTCAAGAGGTTGAGGAAGGGAAGCTAGGGTTTGAGTTAAAAGGTGGGGTAGTACCTGGAGTCTTATTCTACCTTTTGGTTTACGGGTCCTTGTAACCCAAGCATCCAAATTGCACACACTTGGTCTGGTAATTAACTTAATTTCTGAAAAGAGATTTGGTTCTCTTAGTTTTGACTTAAGAAAGGCTTGAAAACACATTTTGATTGGAAGAGTTCCCGTCGCAGGAGAGGTGGAGTATATACTCACCTTGAGAATGCGATGGTAACATATGACCTCCTCGACGCTTGTCTCTTAGGATATCCACCCTACTGGGGGCTTGTAAGCGCATTGCACGGTTCAGGCACCATGGGCGGCCCTATCTCGAAGTGCCGATTGCCATAGGACTGAATTCGCTTAAGAAATCCATGGGCGATACTATCTCGAAGTGTCGATTGCCAGGAGTTCTTGGGGTCATTATGGGCGGTGCTATCTCGAGGCATCGAAAGCCAGGCACCCTTCGAGGTATGGTAATGGGGACAATGAATCTGACATAGACCGTGTTGATAGCTGATCTGAGGTTAGACTTAGAAGAATCAAACAAAAAAAAAAAGTATATATATTAAAAAAAAAAAAATTCCTTTAACTCAAATAACTCGGACCAATGCACAAGCACGAATGCTTTAATCTCAGGGATTAATAAACTTTAGGGTAGAGTCAGAAATCAGGGAAACTTGTGCCTGCAACTCGTCTTTAGCCGACCTAGTCTGTAACTTAGCAACTAATTAGGAACCTTGGGTCTAGAGCCTGAACTTAATATGCTTCTGAAGGAAGACTAAGTGAGTTGACTAGTCTACTTGGAGTGCTAGGTTTCACTTAATTTTGCTAGGGACTAGCAAAAACTAGGCATGGGGGTATTTGATTAGCCCATAGTTGTGGGCTATTTAAGTATTTAAGTGCCTACACATTAGGTTAATTCTAACATTTATTTAGTATAAATTAGGATGTAAATAGATTAATTCATAGTTTTAATCTAATTACATAATCCATACATTGCATTCATATCTTAAGTGCATTTAGAATTAGCTTAGAATAGCATTCATCTAATTAGATAACCAATTAGGTACATTGTTTTCATTAACATAGAAGTTGAGGGTCTATACATAAATAATCCTAATATTTTAACATTATTTTCTTTATTCTTATTCTTTCAGAACGGCTGGGTGCCACTCCAACGCCCGGCTGCTGCAGTGATGAAGCCATTCAAGGGGGAGCGGATGTGGTGGATCTGGTCGGCGGCTGATTTCAAACTTGTTCAGGCCAGTACAAAAGGAGCAGGGAGGCAGCCGAGCTTGGGAGGCCTCCGCCACCGACTCACCACCGTGCAGAGATAACCTCTCTCTTCCACTGCACACTACCGGCCTCTACTGTGGCGGCGAGTCTCCACCACCGTGGGCGTGTGGTGTGACAGGCCACACCGCCATCCGGAGCTCGCTCGCATTACCGTGAGCACCTTAGCGTGCAACTCCCTCGCCGTCGTCACCAACCACCACCGCCGCAACCAACGTCACTGCAATCACCTTCTCATTCACTTAAGACGTCCGGAAAATTTCCCCGACGTCTGAAGTTACCCGCTCACCTCCACGTCCTCTGCCTGCACTCTCCAACCGGCCACCAGACCGCCTGCACCCTCCACTGCTCACCGGCTGCAGACCTGCGCACTCCTGCAGACCAGCCCACTCCACCTTCCCTGCGCCCATCAGCCTGCAGCACACCCGCGCCCACCATCAACCGCGCCTGCAGACCACCGTAGCCATCTCCACGCGCCTGCAGACCACCGCCCACGCCAATTGCGCCAGCGCCCTCCGCAGACCCTCCGCAGCGCACGCCATCCTCCAACCGCGCTGTAGCACCCTCCGCCGCGCTTGCAGAACCGCCTGCAGCGCCCTCTTCCCCGCTCCTGCAGACGAACGCCTGCCACGCCAGCAGTAGCAGTGCCCACGGCAGCGGCAGCAGCAGGCGGCGGACTTCACGCCGACAGGCTGCGCAAGCTGCCGGCTGTAGCACCTCTGCCGGAGCTCGTCCGGCCACCTCCGACCGCCGCGCGACTCGCCGCCACCACCGATTAGAAGCCCTTGATCCAAGGGACCTCCTCCGAGCTTCCCGCTCCCGGCCATCGACTCCTCGTCGCGCAAGACAACGGGGAAAAATTCCCCTGTTTTACTAAAGTAAAATGTTAATTAAAATTTACATTTTCTACCATTGCCACATTTTAATCATATTCTATTGACTCTGCATTGCGGAAAATATCCTGTAGTTTCTCATAATTGCCATTTCAGCATTGTTTCTTGCTTAAACCTTAATCTGAAGGCAATCTTGGCTTGGTTCTTGTCCAAATTGACTACGAACAAACATTTTTAACTGGCACGAATTTTAGTACGTTATTGCCTCCCTGTGGATACGACCCGCTCCTCTGCGAGTGGTTATTTCTTGTTAAAAATTGATTAGTCGATTTTTCCACCACATTAAACTACAAACGACTTAAAAGCGAAAGATCGACAAGTCAGTAGCCATTGGATCCACCGTCATGCAACTGAGTGGCACCCGAAGATCGCACCCTCATAGATTCAAACGTGCACGCATCACATCGAGCAGATCCGATGACCGAGAGCGCATCTAGTCATCTTAATTGTGCGCGTGCAATCTGGCATGTCTCCTCGCATCGTTGGGCGACGTCTAATCGCGTATGTGCCAACCCAACTACTTAATCAAGATCGAGTTGTCCAATTTCTTCGGGCGCTGAAGGGGGCACAGAGGATTGAGGCTCGAACCTGCGCCTCTCGTTTGAGGAGCGGGTGTGCTACCGTTTGGCAAAAGAGTTTCTTGGTTGTGTGGAGATGAGGTGCGGCCGCACGCCTTGATCGTTGGATGATGATCCAACAGTTGAGATGATGTCTTCCTTGAGATGCTTAAAGCCTGGTGATGAAGAGCTCTTCTCAGCCGTTGGATTGAGATCCAACAGCTGAGATCACTCCTTGTGGTGACATTGGGGCGCAGTGGCTCAAGTGGGGTAGCCTGGATGGCGCCAAGTGGTGCCATCTGGATTGTCCATCTTCTTCTTCTTGTAGAGGGCGCCACGGAGCTCTGATTGGGGTGATTTTTGTGTTGTCGGACTGTGATCGTCACTCCGGATCTATCTGTATGGTTAGATTCTTCATCCGGAGCCCGTAAAGATGTTGCACTACCTCCTGGCCATATAAAGTGTTGGAATTAATGTATGGAATATACAACTATCCTAAATGCAATACATTGAATGTTATGCAATATTTATACTATGATATGCAATTCTAGGCTTAAGAACTATCATAAATAAGCATTTTATCATTAATTAATGCATGTTTATCAGAACAAACCAAATCTCTAGACCAGATTTAATCGTCATGATGCCTTATCGTGTCACATCCCTAAAGATTAGATCGAAATACCAACCCTAGGACTAGAGGTACTCAAGTACTAGCCAAGATATGGACCTGACTAGCATCAGACTTGGGTCTACAACAAAGGTTTCTAAGGCCCCAGAATCTATCGAGAGGTTCGTTGACCTTAGCGGTCAAAGCACCCGTGCGTTCATGCAGCAAGGTTCAGATTCAACTTGCTAGTGTATTTTTGAGAAGTGAGAGGGAAGATATTTATGAGATTTTTCTTTTTTTAATTTGTTGTGATTTCCCTAAATCCAGCATCAGATTGGCCCTCAATGGCATGGTCACTTGCAATTGGTGCTTCGTGAAAGCGCCACACATGGTAACCCCCAGAACCCTGGTAATCGACATTGCATGGTGTGCCACCCATGGCATTCTGTAGCTTAATCTAGCCCTTGACAATCAACATTTCGAGATAATGTTGCCCATGGCACCTGAACCAATACAATTCACTTACATGCCCCAGATAGGATATTTAAATTTGCTAGGAGGCAAGTGTCGAAAAGACAATATATTATAACGTGTCTTCAATGAGAGTGTTTACTCAGTGGAGGGAACTCCTCCAATCAACTTGTGTTTTCAAGTTGCTCCTAAGTCAAATCTTTGAGAAATCCTTCTCTTTTTCAAAATAGAACACTTTTTGGCATTATTATTCATTAAGCTCACTGAACCAGACTAGTATGTGAGTGGTGGATGCTTAGGTTGCTGAGTCTCGCAAACCAAAGGGATGACAACGAGGTCGAATATTCTCTAATCCTTAGACTCCCTCAACCTTTTGAGGAATAGTCTAGATCTTAATAAATATATGAATGTTTAAGCACAAATAGGCCTAAAGTTGGTATCCCTCACTTATCTCCTTTTCTTTAGCAATTTAAGACTTAATTAATCATCCAATTTGGCCCAGAACATAGGTATGTTCCATACTCAACTATTGGGACTAACATAATTTTCTTTCTCTTTTTCTTTCTGTATTTCTCCATTTTTTCCTCCTCAAAATAGATTTACAATTCAAGTCAAAAGTTTTCCTCCCCTTTCATCCTCTTTTTTTTTTGTGAGAAACCTTCAAAAGAATCGAATTTTGAGTCATTTGCACCTTAAAACACCCCCATGCCTAAGTTTTACAATGCTGTCATTGCAAACTAGGTGGGTCCAAATTTAGCTTAGTTCATAATTTAGAAATGTTTCTTAAAGGTGGGTGATTGGGTTGGGATGGCTATTGTGAATGATTTCAAGCTCCAATACGAGTATTGGAGGTGGAGTCAATTGTTCTAATGTATGAACCCTAAAGTGCAATAGAAATTTAGCTCAAGAAGGGTAAGAAGGGTCCTCAATTTTTAACTGACGGGTTGCCTCCCATTAAGTGCTAAGTTTAACGCTATTAGCTGGGCAATGCAGCTCAGGGGGAATGGAAATCAAAAGATTCGGCAGCCAGATTCGAATCGGTAAGCTCGAGGAATGGTTTCAATCTTTGACCATTCACTAAAAAAGTATTTGAGTTGTGGCTGAGTTCACTGATTTCAACGACTCCATTTCCAAAGATCCTCTGGACTAGAAGAGGTCCGATCCATTCGTTTTCAGTTTTCTTGGGAAGAGCTTGTGTTGGGCATCATAGAGAAGACTAGTACAGAAAGATTTTCGGGAGATGTGCTTATCATGGGAGGCCTTAATCCACTCCTTGTAGATATGTGAGTTCTCATATGCATCATTGCATAGTTCATCGATCTTTCTCATTTGCAAATGGCGGTGGATTCCAGGATCACTGAGATCCAAATTGCATTTCTGTACTGCCTAGTAGGCTTTGTGCTCCATTTCTACAGGAAGGTGACATGCCTTCCCATAAACAAGTCTGAATGGAGATAGCCCTAGCTGGGTTTTATGGGCGATCCTATAGGCCCATAATGCTTTCAGAAGTTGTGTCAACCAATCTTTTCTGTCATGTCGAATAGTGACCTGAAGAATTTTCTTGATCTCCCGATTGAAGAACATAGCCAGTCCATTAGTCTAGGGATGATATGGAGTCAAAATACGATGTGACACCCCATATTTCTTCATCGGGGACTGGAAGTACACATTCACGAAGTGGGACCTACCATCACTAATGATGGCTTTAGGAATCCCAAATTTGGAAAAGATGTTCTCCTGGATGAAGTGGAGAACAACTTTATTATCATTCGTTCTTATGGGGACAGCTTGTACCCATTCCGAGACATAGTCAATAGTAAGTAGGATGTACTCGAAGCCGTTGGATCCAGAAAAAGGTCCCATAAAATCAATCCCGAAAATGTCAAAGTTTTTTCACATGATGATTAGAGTTAAGGGCATCATATCTCGTAGGCCCATGTTCTCGAGGGTTTGGTGATTAGTGAGATTTCGTACGCTAAATGGTTGAGTTGAAAAACCCCATCATTGTAGTTGCATAAAAATCCACTATCAAATAAAATTTATAACTGAAACACTGGTGAGTCCCAGGTTTAACATAAGGAGGTAAACGTTTGATTAAAAATCGTGTTGGAATTATTTTCGGAAGCAGATCAGCTGGTTGAAATAAATCTACACTAGCTATTCTACTTAAATAATAAACAATAGAAGAGAAATAGAATAATACAAAGAAAAAGAAAATAGGAAGAGAATGAACAAATTTTATAACCATAGGAGCATGTTCATTACATCTAATCATTACAACTAGAAAGCTAAAAATCTATACTAGAAAGTGATAAAAAGAGAAGAGGGTGAGAAGTTATCCTCCTTAATGGTTGCTTGGAGGACGAGCTTCGTTGACAAAGTGCCCGGACAATGGGGACGAAATGCTGGACGAAGGAGAATGAAGTTGGAGGACGGAGAATGGAACAGGGTAGCATCACAGAGAGATCCGCTTCCCAAATGGTGGCGAGAAGACAACCATGGGATGCTCCACGAAGGGGTGAGAAGATGGAAAATTATTTTACTCTAGCTCTAATGGATCATCTCGAGTATGGGACCAGCTCGTAGAGCTTTGGAGGAGGTGAGAGGAGAAGAGAAGGTATGGAGAATGAAGAGGGGATGTACGGTCTTTATATAGTTGAAGTTCAAGGTAGAAGAGGTCATTTCAATGATTAAACATTAATATCAGGGTCTTCAGTGATGTTTATGAGCATCACTATAGCTACACGTCGTTGAAGGTGTGCCTCCACGTAAACCACTCATCGCCAATCTGACACCTCTCGTTGCGCCACATCAACGCCACCAGATCTTCGGTCGTTGCTCGCTTCATCATGCTCAAATGCTATTAGCCATCCGATCGCACAATCGGACGGTCGATATCATTCCTTGCTGCTTTGCCTTCACATGTTACGTGCACCCGCATACGATGGCACATATGATCGCATGTCATCACGCATGTGCACACGTAACTCCATCTAGGCAGGCCACGTAGCTGTTTCACAGTCATCTAATGTTAATCAGATTGGTCAATTGCATCATGCCTCTTCTTCTACGGATTTTATCCTCTCTCACGGATTCAAAGCCATGCATCATGCTCTGCATATGGTGCTCGCCCAACATGCTACGCCCAAGGATTGTCTCAAAGACACTCCAAGGGTCCATCGCTCGTGATTGTTGGATGAGAATCCAATGGTCCAAATCTCTTGTTGCTTGAGAGAAGAGGATAGCGGCCGGTGACGTGGCGAGATGGATACCATTGGATCAATATCCAATGACCCACATTAAATCTTCATCATTCCTTTGTAGAAATAAGAAGGCAGGTGAGGATCAATCTCAGCCATTGGTTGGTGATCCAACGACTGAGATTAAAGATGGAGTGGGTGTATGACAAGGTAGCGGTCGGTTTGGAGGGTCTGGATGGTGCCACGTGGTGCCATCTGGACCGTCCATCTTCTCTTGCTTGTAAGTGGTGCCACGGATGTCAGATTGGATCGATTTTTGCATCGTTGGGTTGCGATCATCGATCCAAACCCATCCGTGCAGTTGGATTTGTCGTCTGAGGTATGAATTCTATGCCACCTTGCCCCTTGGCCTCTAATCTTTCTCAAACTACATCTAATGCTATGGAGGTCCGATCGGGGCGATTTTAGGGGCATTGGACTCCTATCGTCACCCTAATCAGATCAACAAGGTTGGATCTTCAATCTGAGGCCACAAAATGATATCACCCTATCCCCTAGCCACGAAAAGGGTAAATTAACCTATATTTTATATAAACTAATCTGAATGCAGAATGATGGATGTTGTACAATATTTATAATGCAGAATGCAATTATATGCCTAGGAACATGCATAAATAGAGTTTATGTGGCATAAATGTGTCTACATTACACCCCCATGCCTATCTATTGCTAGTCCCTAGCAAAACTGCATGCTATTTATAAAAGAATTAGGATCAAATTACATGGGCAATATTTATTTCTCAACACCAAAAAATTTCTACTAAGACCTGAACTACCTAGACTCAACAGTGCTCGACTGTCTGCCAAAATACAGACCGCCCAAACCCTTGCCTTATTCAAAAGCAAAAGCATCATTTTCTTTTTCTTCTTTTCTAATTTTTTCTAGATTTTTTCAGTTTAGAGTTTTGGGGCAGCTTTCTACAACAACCCAACCCACCCAAGACTCACAAGAACTATAAGTGCTAGGCATCTTTTTGTGTGAATGTGATAGATTCACTGATCGATAAAAAGAACAGACTTTGGGTTTCTATGCCCCTAGGTGACCTTGAAAAGAAATTCTGCCTAAAGATATATCTATTCGACCGATAGCCGTTTAGGGTGAAATCGTTGATGTTAAGATATGCATCGTAGTATAGGATGAAAATTGCACAAAACTCTTAAATTTATAAAGTTCAAAAACAATGTAAGGATGAGGTCGTTCATAGGGAGAAAAATGGAATTCACAACACTATTCATATTCAGAAATAATGAGCATAATTAATTAAGCACAATAAAAGATATTCAATGAATAAATTGCTCAGAATGATGTTCAATGATAAGCCAATTTGCATCCCAAAACATAGAGGGGTAAAAAGAATAGAACCTGAAAAATAATGGTGATTTGAATCACCACATAAATCCCCATATTATGCACATATTCAATATCAGCAATTAACTCAAAATTTTCAATAGTGCCTCAACCACTTAACCTCTTAATTCCACTTTAGCACAGTGGCCAAATATATCCACAGTACCAAGCACAAGGCCTCATTAGATGTTGCTAAGGAGATCTGACGATTTAAATCACTCAGCCAAGCCACAAGGCTTCTTCTCAAACATAGCACAAAGGCAATGCCTCTTCGAATTCCCTTTAAGTGTTAGAAATGAACGCACCCTGAGGAGTCAAAGCCTGAAAGCAAAACCCTCCCCCCTCCTCACAAATTTCCCTCCTCTCTCAAAACCAGGCATAATCAGATCCATATTCAGGTAAGCTGGTGATGAACAGTACCGAGTCCAAGCTCATCGGGGGTGAAGGTGAGCGAGGAGTGAAGAGGTTGAGTGCATGGGGAACTTGACCCCCCATGTTACTAGGGAGAAGCTTCGATCAAGAAATTAAGATATACGCTATAGCTGCCTTCAAAATCCCTAATGTGCAACTAAAGGATTGGCATCCTCGAGTATGCAACAGCTGGCGAATGCGACGATGAATTGGTGCAACCACTACTACTTCCCTGCTTAGTTGAAGACCTGGATACTTGCTGCTATTGGTTCCGCATCGATTGCGGTCTATAGTTAGGCAAGTTAAGGGCTAGAGATGAGCGAATGGGATCGGAGAAGATGAGGGCAGCAACAGGGCTCCGACGTACACCTGAAAAGACGAATACGACCTCTTGGCCCTATCAGAACAGCTCAGGGGGATTTCCTGAAGGCTGTGAACTTGGTGGTGGTGGTCTCGTATGGTACGGATGTGTGTGTGTGCTGATCGCATTTTTGTGCGATTTGTTAAATTAGGGTTTTAAGTTGTTGCAATGCATAAAAATGGTTTCACTTTTAAAATTTCTAGACCTAGACAGTAGGGTATCTAGGGTCGTCCAAGGAGGCAATAAGGTTGTAAAATTTAGGTCTCTTGCTTAGAAATGAAATTCACCTTTCTTTTTTTTCTTTTTCAAATATATAATTTTTAGGATTTTTGATTTAACAAGGCAATATGAAATTGGTGGTGGAAAAGAAAAAACCTACTTTAGCAACTAGCTGGCAAAGTTACCTCTTCTGAAGCTCACCCTAGGCAAGTGAAGGCCTAGGATAATTAGGAAAAGTGTGTGAAAGTCCTAAAACAAAAAAAAAGTAGATAATAAAATGCACTAGATTAGGAAAGCAACTTTATAAAAAATCAGACTTTTGGTCTACACTAGTAGAGGAAAGCTTAAAACAACAATGAAAATATAAAACAAGTGAAACAAAAGTCCTTGTTGATGAAGATGGTGAAGAGGTGAAGCTCCTTGCTCCAAGCTTAGTGGCTCCTAGGCTTGAAAAGGGCCCCTCCTTCTCCTTCCTTGCTATGCTCCTCCAAGATGGTGTCCTCCAAAGTGTAAGCTTCCTCCTTGCCTGGCCGTCTTCCTAGTGGTGAAGATCCTCCTCCTTCTTGGTGTGGCACAAAGGGAAGGAACGGTGTGAAGAAGGCACCAAGGGAGAGGGTGATGTGCCCCCTTAATCTTCTTCTCTACTCCTTCTTGGCCGTAGGTTTAGGTGGAAGTAAGGTGGAAATTATCTAATGGGAGGATGGGAATTATGTGGTGGTAGGGTAGGGTATTTATAGGGTTTAATGGGGGCTGGAGGTGGCTCTTGAAATTGATGGCTAGGATATGTTTTGGGAGGTAGTTGGTAATCCTATGCCTCGGAATAAGTTGCGCCAAATGAGGGGGCACATGGGGGGTGGTTATGGCTTTGGTGTCCCTTAGAGTTGGCACCAAAATGGACCTTCTAGAAGGCTATTAGGTGGCACCATCTTAGGGTTCTAGAAGGGGGATATGTGGGTGGCTAGATGTGGATGTAGGGTTAAGTGTATGGTGGATATGGGAGGTAGGGTTGGCACCAAAATGGGAGGTGGTTACGGTTAGGTTTTGGTGCCAACTCTAGGCACCTATTGATTGGAGGCGAGGGGTGAAGAGATGGCTAATGTTGGCGCCAACTTACGGCGGACTAGGTGGAGCTTAGGTGTAGATTAGGTGGGCTTGAGGTAGAGGTAGTTAGGTTGGACTTTAGGGTGGTGGATGACCAAGGGAGATAGATTCTAGCTAAGCTAGCTTAGCTAGTAATGGAGTAGAGGAGGATGCAATGGGAGCAAGGGTTTGAGAAGAGGAGCTAGACAGAAGAAGTCTGGAGCTGAACTTGAGCTGGCAGCTGCTGAAGAGGATGGCATGGAGCTACTTTAGCTGGCTTAGCTTGCTAGTTCTTTACTAGCTACTAAGCCAAGCTATAGTAAGCTGGCTTCTGCCACAATGAGCTGAGGTGAGCTAGGTTAGGTGCTCTTGGGGAGGATCAAGCTGGTTGGGGTAGCTAAGGTAGCTTAGCTCAACTGAGTTGAGCTAAGCTGAATCCCCGGGACCTGGACTTGAGCTTCCTAAGATGAAATGAAGTCATCTTCAGCTGGCTGGAGTTGAGTGGAGCTGAATGTAGTTGGACCTGAGCTGGGGTGAACTCCAGTCAACTCAGCTGAGCTAGTAAGATCACCCTGTGGACTAATGGGAGCTGAGATGAGCTAGACTCAGTTAAGTTGAGCTGGATCTAAGCTGACCTAAGCTAAGGTGAGCTAAGATTAGCTCTCTTGAGCTACCATTCCACTGAGATGAGCTAAATGGAGCTAGGATGAGCTAACCCTAGTTCAGGTGGGCTGGATTTCAGCTATGGTGAGCTGGATCAAGTTGAGTTCCAGCTGGTGAGAGCTTCTCCTTCACTAGTTGCCTTCCTGAGTGCTAGGATTCTAGGGATCTAGCATTCTATATATCCCAACACTCACAAAAACACATTAAAAAGGCAATTAAAAGTGCAATGCATTCCTAACCTAATTAATGCCTAAATGTATCCCAAAAACCCATTTGCGGAGCAAAATCCTAAGAGCTGGGTTTGTTTTAATGCATAAGAATGATGATAAACTGGCATTTATCACACTTCCATACTTATCATTTGCTAGTCTCTTAGCAAAACTTTAATTTTTACAAAATGGAATTTTTGAGAAATCAAATTTTTTTGACTTTTGAGGAGAAAAAGATTAATGGACCTTGGTTGGTTTAAACATAGTAGGCACGGGATTTGTTATAGATAAACATCGAGATTTATTTTCGGATCCAAAAATTAGACAAAAATGGGATCAATATATCCTTCAAAAAATTCACAAATTAACCCATTGTTAATTCAGATGACTTGAAATTTTTTGTTTTCAGGATTTTTCTGGCTCTTGAATGTGATTCACAACTTGCAATAACTTTTAAAACCTTGTGTTCGTGCTTGTGAAAAGCCAACACTTATAAGGGCATGTTTTTGGTTTAAAACTTTTTTTTTATCCCTCATGCTTATTTCTAGCTTAGTCTTACAACAGATGTGTCGGGATCATCATTCCCGTCACCAATCCTCGAGGGGGCTTTGGTGCCAGTACTTCGGGATAGCACTATCCATGACACCACCCAGGAGCTCACAACCCCAAAACACAATGCAGTGTAAAGGGGCGCTCCAAGCAAACTCAAGCTCTTGCTTTGAAACTATAGGTAGAGCACCGTCCAAGACACTTGAGCTACAAAAATGTGCTTTAATTCTCCATGTAAAGATATGAAATATAGATATGGAGTAGCGTCAAGGTGGTAACATGTTGACATCGCATCCACAAAGGAGGCATTTTCCTCCTTCTCGATAGTGGGAACTCAAACCAATGATCTGTTCAGACTTTTATTAAGTCCAAACAAGGGGTTTTTCTAATTTTTAGTGATTTTTAGGTGTTGGCCTGTGTGTGAAATTTGACACAGGTAGCTCCTCAAGAAAAGCAAGGTTTTGAATCAGAAACTAAGCTTGATACTTTCCATATTACAAAAGAGGATCAAGTCACCTGAACTATCATGAGCTCAGGTGGAATTTTAGAGAAGGATATTTGATCTAGTCCAAAGAAAGACCCTAAAATTCTAATGATCAGATCCGTATCCCCATCCCTAGTTTGTTAAAGGTAAAATCCTATTGTACCAAAAGTGAGTTGTCAACCTTAGTCCCGATTTCAAAATTTTCCTCAAAAAGTTTTTTTTAGTATTTTTATATATTTTTTGGGTATGCATGCAAGAATAAAAATGACTAAAGAAAAATGCATGTTTTTAGGTTTTGAAAATCCTAAATCGATCATCAAAATTTTAAAAACACCCCCCCATGCTTATGATATTCAATGTCCTCAAGCATTAGGAGGGGAAAGGGATCTCCTTAGTGAAGGGCGGTCAGGTTTAGGATGGTCAAAACCAGGAAAAAGAAAGGAAAAAGGAAAGTAGGAAATATGATGGCTTACCTCTCATCCAGTGCTATCTTTTACACCATTCAGCTAGGCGTAAAGGTACCCATGGAAGATGGCAAATCCTGTAAATAATTAGACACTTGGATGCCTGCATAAAATGTGTCTTCTTCAAGATCCCTAGAAAATGGATGAGAGGAAATATAAGGATCAAAGTTGGATGGAAAATGATAAGTGTAGCTCGAGTCTGGCCACGATTTTAAATCAGGTTGAATGCCAAACTCGGGTAGGTCTCGTGTCAGGTCCATAGGGAAGGGGTTGGTGAAGGGATGGTGAGGATTGGGTGAAGTTAGTGTGGAAAGGTGGAGCGAGGGAAGAGTGGGTGGGTCAGGGTGAGTAGGGGGTTCATCAAAAATGGATTTTTGGTCAAGTCTCCAAATCACAGATTTCGTTGACCACTGATTCTGAATCTGATTCCTCAAAAATATTGTGGTCGGTAAGGGTATCTATCAACATTGTCACCTCCACCATATTTGAAATTTTAGTATGAGTCCCCAAAAAAGTTATCATCATGGAATCTCTTGGAGGATTTGAAAATATCTAGAGTGATAGTTTGACCTGTGCAAGTGATATCCATTTTGCCTGTGTGGTAATTGGTATTTGCCTTTGCAGTGGCCAAAAGGGGTTGCCCAAGGATTATTGGGCCATTCAATAAAGATTCGGGTACCTCAATGTCAAGGACCAAAAAGTCTACAGGGAAGACAATTCTGGACCTTGACCAAAACATCCTCAACAATCCCACAAGGTTCGATTGTAGATCGGTCGGCTAATTGCAGGGTAACCTCAATGAGTTTTAATTCACCGATTTGAAACTCTTCAAATAAAATTGTGGGAATGATATTAACTGAGGCACCAAGATTAATGAGGGTGCGATCAAAGGTAATATCATCAATAATCACTGAAATTAATGGCACCCCCTGATCTTTCATCTAATGAGGCAGCTTGCTATGCATGATAGAGATTACTATCTCCGAAAGATGTACATGTCCTAGATTTTTGGCCTGCCTTTTAGGACTACAGATCTCCTTAAAAAATTTGGATTAGGTAGGTATGTATTTGATGACATCTAGGAGAGGAATATATATATTTTTTTGAAACAAAAAGGAAAACTATCGTCTTACAATAGCAATCCGGGAGGATAATCTATTATATATAAATTAGAGGATTTACAATTTAGATCCCCATGTATGTATGAGGGACCAGCACTCTCTTACAATTTGCTCACAACAAATCAGTCTCTCTAGAAAAAGCCTCTCGTTTCTTGCCCACCACACACACCAGAGAGTTGCAGCCATGCACACATGCGGCCTCTCCATCACAACAAACCCATGCCAAATGGAATCCCACGATGACAGTGGCTCTTGGCAAGTCCTCCTCCAAACTGCATCAGTGATCAGGCAAGATGAGAAAATGTGGCTAAGGTTATAAGTGTGCATCCCACATAGATGGCATTCATGAATAGCAGCTCCCATTCTTCTGTGTCATAGATCACCTGTTATCAAGCCCTCCCTTCTACACAACCAAAGAAAAATTTGTACTTTAAAGGGGATCTTAAAGAGCCAAATTTTTTTATCAATGAAATCATATCCCCCCCCCCTCTGTCACTCTCCATAATCTTTTTATATCTGCATTGTACTATGTAAATTCCATCCCATACATAATTATCAAACACTCCATGTCTTGGTTTAAAGTTCTATAGGTCTGAGATCAGATTTCTTCTTTCTTCCCACAGTCGAGTGGCCCTTCTGTGGAATCCTCTTCATTCAGCAGCCAGCAGCTCCTACTGTCAGACCAGAAGCAGCTGACCGTGCCATCTTTATCAGTGGCTGCAGCAAAAGCCCATGGGTAGGCCTCCTTTAGAACACCCAGCAGAGACCAACCTTCATTCTAGAAATTGAAGGTTCTGCCATCACCTAGGGTCGACTGCAGCAAGTGTTAGTTGTCAGCCAAGGTTTTGATCACAGAACTCCAAAAGGGTGAAGGTCTGTTGGGCTGCAGTCTCCTAAGCACACTGTTTGAAGGATTATATTTGTCCTTAATCATTTTATTCCACGGTTTCACCTCCCCTTGCAGAAATTTGATAGCCCATTTGAGCAGCAATGCTTCATTGAATTGCTTCAGAGATTTGATCCCCAATTCCCCTGTCCTTTGGCTGGCAGAGCTGCTCCCATTTCAATGGCTGTAGAAATCTACCCTCATGCTTGGGGCCTCTCCAAAAGAACCTCTTCCTCAGTACATCCAGATGCTTCCACACATATTTTGGAGCTTTGAAGATAGAAAAGTAGAAGATAGGGATGGAAGTGATCACTAAATTAAGCAAGATGAGTCCGCCACCCTTGGAGAGGAAACTGCTATTCCAACCAACCAGCTTCACAGAGATCTTGTCAAAGAGGCAATTCCAATCTCTTTTCTTCATTCTTGAACACCTTAGGGGTAAGCCCAGATATCTGATAGGGAGGCAGGTGCGAGGAGTCCCCAGGGCAGCAGAGATATCTCCTTGCTCAGCATCAGCTAACCCAAAACAGACCAGATTTGACTTCTCTCTATTCAGCCTGAGACCTAAGATGTCCCTAAAAATGTTGACCATATGGCCAAGTGCAAGGGCTTCATCAATGGATCCTTCCACAAAAAAACCCGTATCATCCGCATATTGAAGTATCGGGGCCATAGCACTCCTATTAGAGAGGGAGTATCCTCTAGTAATACCTACTTCAGCAAGTTTACAAGCATACCATGCCAAGTTGTCAACTGCAAGATTGAAGATCAAGGGTGCCAAAGGGCATCCCTGCCTCACCCTACACTGGGGTTGAATCCAGGCACCACAGGGCTTCCCATTTATCTAGGAGAGGAATATTGAATTGAACTTGCCCGAATAGATCCATGAGTTCTGTGGTGGGCTCTGATTTCTTTTTTCTATTGGTGGTGGGGTGGAGAGCTTGTGGAAAAGGGATAAGAGTCATGTCTTGAGATTTTTGTGTTTCTTTTTCTTCCTGATGGGAAGGTGGAGAGTCAATGTGCACTGGGATGGGGATGTCACCAGGCTTTTGTGAAGTCCCGGGATCAGTGGTGGTTTTCCCACTCCTCAATGTAGCTGCATGTGCAGTCGAATTATTATTTGGAGGAGGTGGGGGGGCTTGTGGTTGTGGAAATCTGGGAGGCTGCTGAGGTGGTGGATTAGTAGGAGGCTGATCTGGGTAGTATGGATTTCTACTCGGATATTGGTTCCTTTGGTGATTAGGGTTGGGCATATGTTGGGAGGGAAGATGTCCTGCAGGTCTTTGAGTAGGAGTCACCCCGATCTGATTATTCAGATTTGTGATGGTGTGGGTTACTTTCGTCATCTTTGTCTGCATGTCCTGCAGGGTTCTCATCATTTGGGCATTGATGTCTTGTTGGGATGGCCCAGGATGAAAGGTCGAATTAGATCGATACCCATTAAATTGATTTGGTTGGGGAGGGACCTGATTATTCTAGGAGTAGTTCAGGTAGTTCTTCCAATTTGAAGAATTTTTAAATGGCTCCTGGATGGCAAAATTATTTTGAGTAGGGTTAAGATCTGGATAGTTGTAATTCCTTAGTGAATCATGGGCAACCTTAGAATACTGGTAATAATCAGCAGTAGTGTTGAGATTGTGCAAATTTTCTCTTCATGGAAAGTTAGGTTGGGTTAGATGTGGATTGTGTGGAGCTTGGGTTGATGTGGCAAGTCTTTCCTCAATCTTCTTTTAATTAATGTGCATCTGGTTGAGTTTTTGTGTAATCATTTGAAGATCATCTTGGGTTACAGTAATAGATTGAGTGCCTACTTCATGAACACCGAACTGTAGGTTTGAAGTTCTACAAAATGTGTTCATGGAAGCTTGACTAAATGAGTTTTCACTCATTTCTTCAAAAAGGTCAAAGGCACTCTCAACATCCTTATTCAAGAAGTTGCTGCCTGGTCGCATGCATTTCACGAGTTCGAAATTAGGGTTACTAATAAATGCCAATTTATCATCATTCTTATTCATTAAAACAAACCTAGCTCTTAGGATTTTACTCCGCAAATGGGTTCTTGGGCTGCATTTAGGCATAAATTATGTTAGGCGTGCATTGCATTTTTTATTGTCTTTTTGATATGTTTTTGTGAGTGTTAGGGATGAACAGATATACATATCCCTAAAACCCTAGCACTCAAGAAGGAAAATGGTGAAGGAGAAGCTCAGACTAGCTGGAACTCAGCTTGATCCAGCTAACCACATCTGGAACCTAGCTCACTTGAACAAGGGTTAGCTCATCCCAGCTCCATTCAGCTAATCTCAGCTGAATGGCTGCTCAAGAGAGTTCATCTTAGCTCACCCTAGCTCAAGTCAACTCAGATCCAACTCAACCTAGTTGAGTCTAGCACATTTTAGCTCCCACAAGTCCACAGGGAGTTCTAGCTAGCTCAACTGAGTTGAGTGGAGTTCACCCCAGCTCAGATCCAGCTACATCCAGCTCCACTCAACTCCAGCCAGCTGAAGAACTCATCCCAGCTCAGGAAGCTTAAGTCCAACTCCCGGGGACTCAGCTTAGCTCAACTCAGTTGAGTTAAGCTACCTTAGCCGCCTCAACCAGCTTGATCCTCCTCGGGAGCACCAGACCCAGCTCACCTCAACTCATTATGGTAGAAGCCAGCTCACTTTGGCTAGGCTTAGTAGCTAGCAAAGAACTAGCAAGCTAAGCTAGCTAGAGTAGCTCGATGCCAGCCTCTTGGCCATCCACCACCTTCAACTCAACCGTAGCTAGCTCCACCAACTTAAGTCATACCTAAGCTAGCTATCCTACTCAAGTTGGCGCCACCTCCTAGCCACCTCTTCACCCCATCATCACCACCAAAAGGCACCAATTTTGGTGCCAAAACCTAACCCTAACTAGCCCCCTTTTTAGTGCCAACATCCACCCCCACATCCACCATACACCTAACCCTACAACCCATCCTAGTCACCCACCTACCCCTCCTTCTAGAACCGTTCTTGGTGCCACCTAAGACCCTATTCTAGAAGCCATTTTGGCACCAACTTCAAGGGGTGCCACCACCCATAACCACCCCCAAGGTGTCCCTTGGGTTGGCACGAATTGCCCTTAGCCATAGGATCCCCAACCACCTCCATCTTCCCATCTTAGCCCTCCATTTCAAGAGTCACCTTAGCCCCCTTCCTACTTTATATAAACCCACCACCTACCACCATTTTAGAGCATCCTCCATTAGTGCATTTTTCTACTTGTACCCACCTACACCTACGGCCAAGAAGGAGTAGAGAAGAAAATTAAAGGGGCACATCACCAACCCCTTTGGTGCCTTCTTCTCCCCACTCTCTTCAACTTGGGCCACGCCAAGGAGGAGGACTTTTCTACTTCAAGGAGGATGGCCAGGCAAAGGAGAAGGACCTAGGGTGGATGTCCACCCTTGGAGAAAAGCTTAGGGCACACCCCCTTAGGGCTTGCTTTGGAGGACATCACCTTGGCGGAGCATAGCAAGGAAGGAGTTGGAGGACTCTTTTCAATCTCGGGCGCTACCAAGCTTGGAGCAAGAAGCCCTCTTCTTCACCATCTATCTAGAGGATTTGTGTTTTCTTTTATTTATTGCAATTTTCTAGTAGTAGAAGCATTCATCTACTAGGCTTTTCTGTAAAACACTTTCTCATTAATCTCGTTGCCTTCTTTGAAATTTCTTTAGTTGCATTTTTAATTGCCTTGTTTTTAGCATTCTTCACTCCCTCTCCGTAATTATTCTAGGCCTCCACTTGTCTAGAGTGAGCTCAGAAAGAGGCTCTACTTACCACTTTAGAAGTAGTGTATTGAGTTAAGTATAAGTCACTTTCTCGCCAACAATTTCGCATGTTGCCTTAATTTCAAAAACATAAAAATGATATATTGAAGAAAAGACCAAAAAGAAAGTTGAGATCTATTTTGTAAGCAAGAGATGTAATTTTCGCAAACTTGCCTCCTTGGACTACCCTAGATACCCCACTATCTAGATTTATAAATTTAAGAGTTGATTGGTTTTGCACGTTACAACGATGCATTTTACAAATCGCATAAAATCTGCATCAGTTACAAGTAACCCGTCATCGTAGCTACAAAATGTGTGGTCAAATAAAATTTATAACCAAAACTCGAAAAGTGAGTTCCAGGTCGAACATGGGGAGGCGAACTTTTGGTTTTATGAAATCTACGCTTCACTTTTATTTATTTTTGGTCATTTTCATCTTTTCTAATTTTTTTGATATGTTTAATAGGGCAAGAGATTAGGTTGATGAAAACTTTATCTACTTGTAAAAATGTAAGAGAGAGAGGGAGAAAGAGAGAGATATAAATAATCATCTATTCATGAACAACGGTTTGTTTCAACTACAAAAGCAGGAAAACTACACTACGAAAGCGTAAAAAGATAGAAAGGCATGAGAGAAATCCCTCTCGATGGTTGCTCAGAGGACGACTCACTCTGACATCACCTGGAGGAAGGTGGTGAGGAGCGGGACGAAGGAGGATGGAGGATGGGACAAGGCGACATCGCGGCGAGGATCTTCTTCCTAAAGGACAATGAGAGGATGGCCATGGGATGCTCCACGAATAGGGATGAGGGGAGGGAAAACTATTTGATTTTCTACTCTAGAGGAGCATCCCGGGCTTGAGACAAGCTCTCCCTACGGCCTTGGAGGTGGTGAAAGGAAGAAAGGAAAAGATGATTTGCAATCGTGGTGGGTAGGTCCTTTTATAGTGGAGGATGAAGAACAAATTCGCATCTAGGTCATTACTGACGTCCATAAACTTCGCTGCAGCTATCGCTAAAGATCCGCCCTTCAAATCCTCTTGCTGGTGCACGCAGACCATTAGTGACAGCTGCAAGCATCACTAAAGGCATGCATCACTGAAGATCCGCTCCGCTGGTGCACGCATCACGTGCAACATGCTTCACACGTCCATGCTCCCCATGCCTTGCACATGCGCACATGCTGGCATCCGCTGTGCTGCTGCTACATGCGGTGCGCTGTGTACGACTGCATCTGTGTGCAGTGCGCTGCGTGTGGCTGCAGCTATGCGCATGCACTGCTGCTACTGGCCGGCGTTGGGCGGCCTAGATGTGGCCATGTGGCGTCACCTATGCCATCCATTCTTCTTTCTTTTGTAGAGGGTGTCACGGTGCTCAGATCAAGATGATTCCCGCGTTGCTAGACTGCGATCATCGCTGCAGATCCATCCATTGGGTCAGATTTTCCATTCGAAACTCGTATGGATGTCGCATTGCCCCCTGGCCATTGATCTTCCTCAAACTTCGTATGATGCTATTGTTCTTCGATCTAGACGATTTCAGAGGCGTTAGACTCCGATCATCACCCTAATCAGATCCGTACGGTCCGATCATCCATCCGAAGCCCTGAAATAAGTCTTCTTCTCTTCTGACCATAAAAAGGACCTAATTAACCTACAATATGCAATATTTATAGCATGAAATGCAAATCTAAGCCTAGGAACATGCATGAATAGAAATTTTAACTAAATAGATGCGTCTATATTATACCCTCATGCCTATCTTTTGCTAGTTCCTAGCTAGATTAAACTACATGCTATGTATAAAATCAAAATTGAGATTAGATCGCTTAGGCCTAAGTCATTTATTAACAACAGAAAATTTCAACTAAGGTCCTAAACTACGAAGACTTAAGAGTACCCGAGTGTCTGCCAGAATGCAAATCGCCCAAGTCCTCGCCTTATTTGAAAAGGGAAGATACATTATTTTTATTTTTCTTCTTTTCTAATTTTTTTTTGTACTTTTGGAGTTTGAGAGTTCCAAGATAACTTTTTATGGCTACTCGACCCGCCCAAGACTCGAAAAGGACTCTAAGTGCTAAGCATCTTGTGAAAATAGTGAAAGGCTCACTAGGTAGCCAATAAAATGAACTGTGGATTTCTACGACCCTAGGTGACTTTGCATAAAGGTTTATCTTTTCGAACAGTAGCTTTCTCCCTACTTTTATTTATGGGGTCAACACAAGGGCGAACCCAGTGTATATCTCCCCTATTTATTTTACTTCCCCACTTCTTTTCTAAGTGTTTTGGGAATTATTGTTCATTTTTGTGAGATGGGCTCTTGACAGCCGACCAATGGGCTGTTACCCACAGCAACTTGCCAACCATACTCATGCGGTGAAGGATGGTTTTATTTGTTTTCTTTTCTCCTTTTTCTATCTTTTTTCTTTTTCTTTTTCTTTTTTTTCTTTTTTTATTTTTTTTAAGTAGGTGGCTTTCCTACTCTAAGATTTACCTAAAGATAGTACAACGAAAATGGTCTTGTGGCTGGGCTCTGGACAACCGGCCGATGAGCTGTTACCACCGATAACTTGCCAGCCATAAAACCCTAAATAGTTCATTAGCTACCTAATTTCTGAAGAAATCGCCGAAAAGTGAGTCAGTGCAAAAAATTTGTGTAGATGCTTAGGCTTAAAGTCCTCTCAAATCTGAGGGTGGGTTGATAAGTCGCATACTTATCATCCCAATTTATTAGCCAAATTAAAAATGAATTTGAATTGGCGAGGACTCGAGACTATGTCCACATTCGAGTGGACACCCGGGTTAATTAAGCCCGAAGACCTGAAGAGTCTAAGTGTTTAGGTCCTCTCGTATCATTTCCTAAAGTTAATAACTTCCAAATGCCTAAGTTCTCTTCTCCTAATTCTTCTTTTTTTTATCTGCTTTCAAATTTTGAATTTTTTTTTTTTACAAGAATCCAAAATAAATTCTACAGAGTTAACAAAATGATCTCAGGAATTGATTATCCACCCACCCATGCCTAAATGATGCAATGTCCTCATTGTAAAAATAAAGACATGAAAAGGGTGGAGTAAACAGAATATCACCTGAGTGTCATGAAAATCCGATCAGCTCTGCAGAGAGAAGAGTGTATACACACATGCTAAATTTAATGCCTTCAGCTAGGCCTAAAATACATACAAGGAAGAAATTGAAAATTCACAAGTGTGGGTTAGAATCAAAATAAAAATATTGATTCTCAGACTCGCCATCAGAAGATGTCCATAGACATGGACCAGATTATGATTCAGACCCATGCCCTAGGGTCGAGTGGTTCTTAGGTTCTAGATGAAAATCACTCAGAACTGACGATTGTTGTGTTTACAGGGCCAGGCCTGTGGTTTAGTGGTGTGCAATCCAAGACCAAAGTGTCGGACAACGGGTAAAGATGGTTCAATCGGTGCAGTTGTCCACTTAACATCTAGCTCAGAAAAATAATCAGCTATTTCAAGCTTGGGTTGCACGTGAAAGATATCGTAAGGGTCTTGGCAAAATGCTCATGGTCTTGGCAAAATGCTAGTGGTTTTTCCATTAAAATTAACCTCCCAAATTTTCATTTCAACATTCCAACCCTCCAACATTAAGTGCTCAGGTTCCAGGACCTCTAGCATTTCATTCACCCCATAAGATTCTCCCAAGTCTAGAAATAGTGGCTAAATCAAGATTGACTTGGGCACAATGATCTCAGAAGTCAACTCTTTGGGGTGTAGATGAGGAATGGGGTCACTGATTTAATCATCAAGTAAATGAGGATTCGAATCCTCCACATTAGCCCCAACCGAATCAGAATCTTCAATGATTGGGCTATCAAATGGTTCTTCATGCTCCTCGAGCCCATTTGTCTCACTGAAATCATCTTCCTTAAGCTCAAGTGAGACTTCACTAAGAGATTCCTTACCCTCAAAATCAAAGAATCCATGATCCTCATTTATATATGTCTCAAAATCATATGTCATTTCATTGTCGGTGGAGATGTATTTTTCGTCATTCCCTGGCTCTAGGATCTCGGGTGAGAAACTCAATTCATCCTCAAATGGTCGCTCTAGACCAACTTGGTCATCTCCAATCTCAGAATATGTATCTCCCCCGGCAGGCACCTGAGTGGGTTTAGACATTGGCTCTCCTGAAGGAGGTTTATCTTGAGAATCATCACAATATTTGACTAGGGCAACCACAAATTTCATCCTCAACCTCGATAATTTCCTAAGAAGAAACTCACCTAGGTCCCTATCCCTAACACTTTGGAGAAAATCCAATAGAGAATTATTAAGTTCATCAATCATTTTGATCATAGGCTCCAGTGCTTCATTGCATGGTGTTGGCTGGGCTTCTAAAGATTGTATGGTGTTCCTCAAGTTAGCTAAGACCCTATCTTGGATTTGGTTCACCTAAACTAACTGGTTCGGTTCAGGGTTGGGTAGGTTCAGGTTAAATCTAGGGGAGTCAAGATATCGAGGTTCTCGGGTCCCTCCCTGATAGTAGGTCATTTTAGGTTGTTTAAAGGATGGTGGTGACCTATATTCTATGGAATACTAGGAGGGTAGGTGTTATAATCATTATATCCTTCCTGATTGTAGATCTAGTTGGTCTGGTGATCAAAGGTTAAAGATCTATAATCATTATAGCTCTGGGAAGGATAATAATCATCGTCTTGTTATCTAGGGTTAGGCCCTGGACACTGAGGTCTGTATTCATATCCCTAATCAAAGTCATCCCGGCTTTTGGATGGGTAATCACAAGTGAAGTTGTAATAGTAATCATCTTGAGGATTCATGTTGGTAGGAGAGTAGGATTGGAAATGTGTGAAAGATGTGGAAGGATACAATGTGGAGTAGGAGGGAAAACAGAATAGAGAAAGGTGCCTTGCAGTACAATCAACCAAACTTTTCCTTATGTTGGTAGCCTAAAGACCTACAGACTCACAGGAACTGTCTTAAGATTATAAATGATTTGGTCTACTTTTATCTAGCCAATCCAACCAGTTAGGAGGGACTAGGGAGAAGGTTCTTCCTTTGGCTTGCGCCTTCGGTTCCTAGTGTACCCACAAGCCGCGATCGTTTGATGCTACTCCCCTAGCTTAACATCAGATGGACCAGCAGAAGTAGATTAATCGAAAAAAATCTCAGTCTGAGCCCCGAAAAGCGAATCAATCCTTAAGGTCAATGTCTACTCAGTTTTAATTAGGCTTGGAATGATTGTGCTCTTGGAATGTGGTGGGACCTTAAGATGGGTCGTGCCCTTAATGATCAATTAAAATGTGTGTGCATGCACAACTAGGGTTTTCAAACAAGGTTATTTGTTGATGTGTCTTTCAGGCTTTAACCTTGTTTAGTACCTTTTAGGGTTTAATTCTTAGGTTGCCTCAATCAAGGTTTAGTAGAACACTCCAAGTTTTGAAAACACGGGTGATGATATGTTCCTTTAAAAATCAAAAATAAAGTGGAGTGCCTAGTTCAGCCCTAGGAATCAACCCTAAGTGGTAAGCTGCTGATGAATCGCTTCTAATTTGGGTGGTGCGACCCAAACAAATCAATCAATTGGCCTTTTTGCACCACAGATTAAGGCACACAATGTCTTAGCCTAATCACATTTCTACTCACTTATGTGTTTTGAGTTGAAGTGTAGTGAGTCCACAGGTTAGATCCCGATTAAGTGGTAGAATCAAAGTGGAGTGGTGCATCTTAAGTCAAGAGTTGTGAGTGTTAAGGTGTGTCTCTTTCAGAAAACCCCACAATCAGATAACACTTTTTTTTATTTTTTATTTTTTATTTATGTGGATGGCGAGGTGAGTGGACGTGGCAAACAAACAACCAAATCTATCCTAGGGTTTATAAAAAGATCCTAAGTTGATTTGGGTTTGAGTTATTAGGTTATTAAATGAAAACTAAGGTGGGGGTGGTGTGGGGGACACTCCACACTTTTCTCTGATCTAACCGCTTTGGCCCGCCTCAGAAGAGTACCTGCAATCACAGTAAGATAAGAGAAAAAGTGAGATAAAAGTTAGGAAAGGTGAAGAAAAACACGGGAAAAAAAAACCAAAGAGTGTTGCCTCTTTGGCAGATAATGTCATAGATCCACTAACCAAGGCTTTGAGTAGAGAGTCATTTGATCGACACGTGCATAGTATGAGGCTGAAAGATGTTTCAGAATCGCTCTAAGGGAAAGTGGGAGTTTGTTAGATTTTGTGTGCCTTGAGCGAGCCCTTCAAATGATGTAATATGATTACATTATTATCTGAATAAAAGAACTAGATTATTTTTTAGTAAATGAATTGGGTCCCTTAGTATGAATAGGGTGGCATACATAGCTAAATCAAATAAACTCGATGTATGATGATTTGGAGAGCTAATGATTTTGAGGATCCAATAGCAGATCAAGAAACCATCTGATTTGATGTCTGAGTTGGAATGGCAACCTTCTTTAGAGACTGTCTTCGGATTGATGTCCCTCAATAGAGATTTAGAATTGTCACACAGTTCGGGTTAAAAAGTTAACCTGATGAAATAAGAGATATCCGAAGTCTGCCTCTAATGCTATCATAGAGAAGGCACATCATTTGACCAAAGCTAGATACGTGTCTCTATTCACAAACGCATGCATTTAGTTGACTAAACATAGATGCACCCACCTTGATGTTTATACTAGAAAACAAGTGCATGTGGGAAGGGACAGGGGGTGCATGATCTCTCGAAGTGATCACACAAATATGTTACATAGGTGTATCCAACAAGATTGAAGGTATGAGGTCACTTTGAGTATATTGTGAAATGATAATTTCACATGTATTTGTAGAGTCCTGGGTAGACACAATGTAAGAAAGAGAAGAAGATAGTCCTTTTGGAAAGGATCTAACCTTCGTTCTTGTTCTAATGACACAAAGAGATGTTAGAAATAATATTATCCAAGGAGGAATGAAGGCAATATAATTTGATTAGACCTCAGAATAATATTATCCCTATGCGCGCAAAGGATTCATGGGCATTTGGAATACTTAGGGAGGTGTAGTGCCATAAAATCCACAGATCCTAATGCCTTGTTCTTGATGAGATGAAACCAATAATGATTTTGATGTATTCCTACTTGTAGGGAAAATAATTTATAACTTAAAGAGTTAAATTGCACTTGTTTTGGTGATTCATTGCACTTAATTTGATTAAGTAAAAGATCCATGGGTTGGATTGTAATTAATTTATGTTTGGATACTAAATGCAAGCATTCCATAATATATTAGGGACCAATTGTGTAAAAATCAAGTAGGGTTTGATCTGCAGCCTTGGATGGAGATCTACGGATTGCCATATAATTAGGATTACGGTTGGATCTCTATAATTATCTCCCAACGCAACCCTAACTTCTCAACCAATCAATGTAGTGTCCAATCAAAGCCCTAATTACCTCCACTACTAGTAAGGGAAGGAGAGAAAGGAAGAGAAGAAGGAGCGGTGGTGGGCACTACTCCCTGATAGGACGATTTTCGCTTTTGAATAATATATTAAGATGATTTGTCATTGTAGGATCAAAGTGGTGGAAAACCTCTTAACAAAATAATTAAAATTAAAATTAAACCGCTCACAGAAGAGTGGGTCGTGTACACAGGGAGGCAATGACTTAGTTAAACTTGCAATTAGGTCAAAATCAAGTTCGCTAAACTATCCGCCAGATCAAACAATGCCTGCATAGCTCCGAAAATAAATCTTAAATTTATGGAGAAGTCAAGGGGTGTGAATGTAATTCTTACATCAGAAAATTACACATGTGCAAGAGTATGCCATGTACTATTCACTTGCATGCATATGAAGATGTCATTCAAAATTAAATTCAATGCACACAAAGAAGAATAATAAGGTTTAAAAATTATCTAGAAGCATGAGCATTAAGGCATAAATTCACTATAACAAAATAATCATAAATAAAAATTCATTTTGTGGCAATGGCATGAAATGTAATTATTAATTCCACCATAACTAGAGGATTCTACCTCTCTCCTCCTCACGTATGGGAGAGAGGATTGTTCGAGGCACTCTTATGGGCGTAGATTGGCCGGAGTGAGGGCTTCGTAACGGTGGTGATAGCAAGTTGCGAGATAGCCGGAGTTGGCCAGACGGAGGAGAGAAGCAGCGGCGGTGGAGGTTACTGCTGCTGGCCACGCATGCTGCAGGTGCGACGAGGCACGGTGCGCGGGTGCTACGGGTACTACAGGCGCGCAGAGGCGTGGGAGCGTGGGCACGTGAGCGCTCTGTAGGCCGCTTGGGCACGCGGGGTCTTGTGGCCATGCGGTTGCAGGGGCTGCAGTGGGCGACGCACGGGCATTGCAGCGGGGGTGGGTGGATGTGAAGGCGTGGGGACTGCAGGCGCGAGGCGAGAGTGTGCTGGAGAACGCACGCTAGGCAAGGGCACGTGGTGGAGTCTGATGGCGTTGGCTGTAGGTGCTGCAGGGAGGCGCGAGGAGGTCAAAAGTGGGAGTGCTGGACGGTTGCAGGTGCTACTGGAGGGTGCTCTGTAGGCCATAAGGGCGCAGGGGCGTGGTCTGATGGAGCAAGGGGCTGCTGGCACGTGGGTGAAGGTGTGCACGTGCTAGTGTGTGTGCTGGCTGAGGTGAGGGCACGCGGTGGCAGATGGCGCTGGCGTGGGCTACTAGCTGAGGTGAGGGTGTAAGGAGGGCAGGCGCGCTTAGCAGGGTTGAGGTGAGAGCAGAAGGAGTTGCAGCTCTTTGTGTTGCAGCAGGTGTGGCGAGGATTTTGGGTTCTTTTTGGTGGAGTGGAGGAAAAACGGAGAACGGGGAAGAAGATGGAGGTGGATGCTGGTGACGGTTGATGACTGTGGTAATAAATCGTGCATCAGTAGATGCACTCACAGTAGGTGAGCTTCAAGAAGCTCGTGCACGGTGGTGGTCAAGTCCATCCTCTTGGCGTGGCGGTCTGACACCCCGCCGACCCACAGTATGACAGAGCTTGCCCGTGGAGGCCCATGTTGGTGGAATGCTGCACGGTGGTGGAATGGGTGGTGGCCTCCCCCTCAATGGTAGCTCTTCCTTCTCTTTTGTAGCCACAGCTACACAAATTTGAAATTCAAAACACCGTAGAATCAATGTGATGCATAGGAGGAGGAGGTGGAGACGGAGGAGTTACCTGTGCTAAGGCGAAGAAGAATAAAAGAATAAAATAATTAGGGTTATTTATACATAACTCCTTAACTTCTATGTTAATTAAAATAGTGCACCTAATTAATTAATTGATTAAATGTATGCAACCCTAGGATA
Organism: Thalassia testudinum; assembly: GCA_037157565.1. NCBI lineage: Eukaryota > Viridiplantae > Streptophyta > Magnoliopsida > Alismatales > Hydrocharitaceae > Thalassia > Thalassia testudinum. The sequence continues at coordinate 3,436,730 of JAZHRO010000028.1, forward strand.
ATTCTAAATGCATGAATTATGCACTTAAGCTAAAAATATGAATTAATTTATTTACATCTTAATGTATGCTATCTAAATGTTAAAATTAACTTAATGTCTAGACACTTAAATACTTAAATAGTCTAGAAATATGGGCTAATCAAATACCCCCATGCCTAGTTTTTGCTAGACCCTAGCAAATCCAAGCAAAGCCTAGCACTCCAAGTAGACTAGCCAACCCAATCGGTCTTCTTTTAGATACATATTAAGTTCAGACTTTAAACCTAAGATTCCCAAGTAGTTGCTAAGTTACAGACTAGGTCGGCTAAAGACGAGTTGCAGGCACAAGTGTCCCTGATTTCTGACTCTACCCTAAGGTTTATTGATCCCTAAGATTAAAGCATCCGTGCATGTGCATTGGTCTGAGTTATTTATGGTTGGTATGACTACCAACTTAGAAAGGAAAAAGGATTTTTTTTTTAATAATATATATATATATTTTTTTTGTTTGATTCCTGTAAGTCTAACTTCGGATCAACTATCAACACGGTTAGTGTCAGATTCATTATCCCCATCATCGTACCTCGAAGGGTGCCTGGCTTTCGATGCTTCAAGATAGCATCTCCCATAGTGACCCCAAGAACTCCTGGCAATCGACACTTCAAGATAGTATCGCCCATGGATTTCTTAGGTGAATTCAGACCTGTGGCAATCGGCACTTCGAGATTGGGTCGCCCATGGTACCTGAACCACACAATGCGCTTACATGCCCCCAGTAGGATGGATATCCTAAGAGACAAGCGTTGAGGAGGTAATATGTTATCATCGTATCTTCAAGGTGAGTATATACTCCACCTCTCCTGTGGCAGGAACTCTTCCAATCAAATTATGCTTTCAAGCCTCTCCTAAGTCAAAACTATGAGAACCAAATTCCTTTTAAGAAAGGAATTAAGGTGATCACTTACTTACACAAGACCAAGTGTGTGAAATTTGGATACTTAGGTTACAAGGACCCGTAAACCAAAAGGTAGAACAAGATTCTAGGTACTACCCCAACTTTTAACTCAATCCCTAGCTTTCCTTCCTCAACCTCTTGAGGAATGGCCCGCAACTTAACTCGTACTTAAGTTTTTAAGTCCACAAAGGACCCTAAAGGTCTAAAGCTAGTAGCTCACTTAGCTTCTAAAGTTCGACCCTAGAATCAACTTAGTCTAACCTAGAGTTCTGATTTGCTTAAGAATGTAGGGCCTAGCCAGTTAAGCACAATAATTACAAAATTTTTTTTTTTTCTTCAACGCGTATGCAATGCAGAATGCTTTAACCAAATGCATGAATGCACTATGCTATGTTTATCCCCAAGTACACCCCCCTATGCCTAAAATCTGCAATGTCTCCATTGCATCGAAGGATATTACTTGGGTCAGAGATGGGCTACCGTTCTTTTGTTAGTAGCCGAGTAGCCAGAAAACCTGCAAATCAGGTTCAAGGATCACAGAAATAGGCCCTAAAAATGAGCAAAGTAATGCCAGCTTAGAAAATAGGTAACCTAGGACATTGGCGAGTTGATGATGAATCTCGATAGCAAATGCTCGCTCAACTAGGATGAGAATAAAATCTTCCTAGGTCACCAGAGGAGGTTCTAAAGGATAAACTAGCATAACAACGTCCAAAGGGGTAGGGGGAGGATGACAAGGATCCTCCAAAAGGAATGGGGAAGGAATGGTGCAAATATAAACCCCCAGGGCAATGGATTGACTAAAAAAATCATCAATCCATACCCGATACTCCATTACAAGAAATATTGGTTTGTTAAGCCCCCTAGTCTGAACAAAAGTGAGCATTTCTCTAAGCCAAGGATCGTCTAGGGTGTCCAAGTTTCGAGCTTGCGAGATGGCCATAAGATCTAGGTTGGGTTTAATCAGCTTGGTCTCCATCCCTAACAATCTTTCCAAATCCTCAATTGCATCCCTAGCATTCCTTGCACTATCAAAAGTATCTTCCTACACTTCATCAGGAGTCAAAATTTCACCTTTAGACATAAGCGAATCAGAGGGTGACTTCGAATCAAATGAAGGCAGGTTGGAAGCAACAGATCTAGGGATTATCCTATCGACATCATCCCCGCGTTCTATATGTGAATCCACATAAATCTTAGAAGTTGCTTCCAAATTTTCCATCATTTCATCATGAGGAGAAATATCATCAATTGGTGTGCTAAGGAAACCTAATTTGGTCAAATTTGTGACATCCTTAGGGGCTAACTCTTTAAATAAGACATAATCGCCCTTAGTGTCACTCCAAATCTTGAATGTAGGTTACTCATATAATTTATCCTTCTCCTCATCATATGATTCATCATATACCCAAGGTCTAGAATCATCTAAAATCTCAGCAGATCCCCTAAGGTACTCTATCTGAGGTAAATGGTTTACACTGGTAACATCAGACTCCTCAGATAGGTTAATTTCTTCAAGGTTAGGTTCCCTAAGGGTGGGCTTGAGTTCCATCTCGTGATCAGAAGGGAGGGCAGGATTAACAACTTGACTTCGTCCCACTTCATCAAACGTCACGAAAATACTATCATTTGGGTTGAGGTCTTCCAATGGTACCATCATTCCCTTCTTTTGACTCTAATATAATTTAGGTGGATAGTCAACCTTATCATCTTCTTCCTTGGGTTTCCACCTTTCTTCATCCAATGCATAGCCACTTTCATATGTATCTTCCTGCCACGTAAGGCGTAGACCTCTCAAGGAAGTACCATCTAATGGGGAGGTTTCAAAATCGATCCTCAAAAAGTAGCTATTCACCCTTACATAATCCCCAAAATTTCCCTCCAACTTAAAGTGTAGCTCTCCCACGGGAGATGCATCAATTATAGATGGGTGTATGTCATCCTCAATGGGGTAGATTGGGTGGCTAATTTCATTTCTTTCTTGTTGGCCTACTCTCAAAGATTCTCCTAACAATTCAATCATTTCATCTTGCATTTTCTGTATTTCCATCTTCATGGAGGAGAGGTCATTTCTATTAGGAGAGAAGTCAGACTTAGGCTTATAGTACCTAGGAGTGTCTGTCCAACCATTATAATTTTTCAGGGAGGGTGGGTTGGGTATTTCGATGGTGTGTAGGATATTGGGCAAAGCAAATCCCACTCCTAGATTCTGCTCACTGATTTGGGGCTTAACTAGGCCAATACTCTTATAATAGGATTAAAACGGATCCCAATGATTGTCATTATGTCCATCAAAGGATGGACCATCTCGGCATATGGGATCGAAGAGTGCAGAGTGGGGGTAAGGGTGTGGGCAAGATGTGAAAGGATGAAAATCAATGTGGTCCATTCTAACTCACACTTCAATCAGAATTCCCTAAGCAAAACACAATTCAAAAAGGACTTTTTAGGTCTTTCCCAATTTAGGCTTTTGATTTTAAGTGAGATTGTAGGTGACAATACAATTTTTTCAATCAATTTACGTGTTTATTGTCGACCTACAGATCACCAAAGAAGACCTAGTTGGAGCTTAGGTGTTCTTCCCTAAATCTCAAATGGTAGAGCAACTACAAAGACGGAAGATCGAGGGATGCAAGTAGGCCTAAGCCTTCCTTTGAAGCTATGCTTTCACGGTGCTTCTCAACTAGCCCTAAAAATCTTTGACAGGGTATCCCCATCTTTGGAGTTACAAAACCTTTGATCTCAAGTTCTAAACACTTCAGAATCCAATGGTAGGAGGGCTCTTGTCCTAGTATTTCGAAACCTAAGGAGTGTATAAACGTGTGCCGTGGTGCAAGAGATATAAGTGTGCATACACCGTAAAGACTTTTGAATTTAGAATCGCACGGCAAGTTTGAAAATCAAATGCTTGATTTTTAAAATGCCCCTCCTTTAATTAGTCCTTTTTCCAGAAAATATGTGACCACTTGTTAGATCTATTCAATATAGATTAGGTGGTCTTGAAATTAATCCAAATGCATTTGCATGACAGGTAGAAATGCAAAGTTAGAGGTGCATACCTGATTCCATCATTCTTCATGCAATATGCAAGACAAGAATTAGATCTAGATGTTGCTCATTCAATCCTAAATGATTCGACCTAAGGGCAAGCAGCTTCAAGCAGGTAGCTCGTGTTTTTATTTTTGTTTTTTTTTTGGCTACTTATGAACAAGCAAATTAAAGGTAAACAATCCACAAAATAAATTAAAAACCTAAATCTAAAGAAAAGGGATCAGACTCCCAAAAATACACAACATAGGCCTAAAACAAAATCGGGGAACAAACCCCTCAACTGTACCCCAGAACAAGGTTTTCAATCCAATTGTGCAACAAAAAATTAAGTCTAAAGTCTTAATCCTACTCTAATCAAATCAGCGACTAAATGTGCAGAGATGATCTTCGCATCCTTGTCCTTCCCCTCCTAGCAATCTAGTTCCTTGCAAGGTAGCTTGAACAATTTCTCCTCCGGTGATGCCTCTCAAGATGGCTGGTGTGATTGCGAGTTGTAGAATGTATGTCGCAGATCGTTGCACTCGCATTAGAAAAAAAAAAAATCAAAGTTAAATATGATTCAAAATTTAAATCAATGTGAACGAATGAATGAATGAATGCAATTTAATTAAGCCTATTGCATCCCTGGCAATGGTGCCATTTGATAGGTCGACTTTCGCTTTCAAATAATGTATTAAGATGATTTGTCGTTGTAGGATCAAAGTGGTAGAAAATCGCTTAACAAAAGAATTAAAATTAAAATTAAACCACTCAAAGAAGAGTGGGTCTTGTCCACAAGGAGGCAATGACTTAGTTAAACTCGCAATTAGGTCAAAATCAAGTTCGCTAAACTATTCGCCAGATCAAACAATGCCTGTATAGCTCCGAAAGTAAATATTAAATTTATGGAGAAGTCAAGGGGTGTGAATGTAATTCCTACATTAGAAAATTATACATGTGAAAGAGTATGCCATGTACTATTCACTTGCATGCATATGAAGATGTCATTCAAAATTAAATTCAATGCACATAAAGAAGAATAATAAGGTTTAAATATTATCTAGAAGCATGAGCATTAAGGCATAAATTCACCATAATAAAATAATCATAAATCAAAATTCATTTTGTGGCAATGGCCTGAAATGTAACTATTAATTTCACCATAAACAGAAGATTCTACCTCTCTCCTCCTCACGTATGGGAGAGAGGATTGTTCGAGGAACTCTTATGGGCGTAGATTGGCCAGAGTGAGGGCTCCGCAATGGTGGCGATGGTAAGTTGCAAGACGGCCAGAGTCAACCGAATGGAGGAGAGAAGCAGCGGTGGTGGAGGTTGTTGCTACTGGCTGCATGTGCTGCAGGTGCGAGGAGGCGCGGCGCGCGGGTGCCGAGGGCACTGCAAGTGCGCGGATGAGTGGGCCTGTGGGCACGTGGGTGCTCTACAGGCCTCTTGGGCACGTGGGGTCCTGTGGCCGTGCGGTTTCAGGCGCTGCAGTGGGCGATGCGCGGGCTTGCAGTGGGGGCGGGTGGAGGTGAAGGCGCGGGGACTGCAGGTGCAAGGTGAGGGCACGCTAGAGAACGCACGCTAGGCAAGGGCGCACGGTGGAGTCTGATGGCATCTGCTACAGGTGCTGTAGGGAGGCACGAGGAGGTCTGAAGCGGGGGCACTGGGCGTTTGTAGGCACTGCAAGAGGGTGCTCTGTAGGCCTCAAGGGCATGCGGGTGTGGTCTGATGGAGCGGGGGGCTACTGGCATGCAGGCGAGGGTGTGCAGGTGCTGGTGTGTGCATTGGCTGAGGTGAGGGTGCGCGGTGGCAGATGGCACTGGTGTGGGCTGCTGGCTGAGGTGATGGTGTGCGGAGGGCAAGCGCGCTTGGTAGGGTTGAGGTGCGGGCAGGAGAAGTTGCATCTCTTTGTGCTGCAGCAGGTGTGGTGAGGATTTTGGGTTTTGTTTGCTGGAGTGGAGGAAAAATAGAGAATGGGGAAAAAGATGGAGGTGGATGCTGGTGATGGTTAATGATTGTGGTAACAAATCGTGCATCAGTAGATGCACTCACAGTAGGCGACCTTCAAGGAGCTCGTGCACGGTAGTGGTCAAGTCCATCCTCTTGGCACGACGATCTGTCACCTCGCCGACCCACAGTATGACGGAGTTTGGCCGTGAAGGCCCATGGTGGTGGAATGCTGCACGGTGGTGGAATGGGCGGTGGCCTCCCCCTCGACGGTAGCTCTTCCTTCTCTTTTGTAGCCACAGCTACATAGATTTGAAATTCAAAACACCATAGAATCAATGTGATGCACGAGAGGAGGCAGAGACGGAGGAGTTACCTGTGCAAAGGAGAAGAAGAATTAAAAGAAAAAAATAATTAGGGTTATTTATACATAACTCCTTAACTTCTATGTTAATTAAAATAGTGCACCTAATTAATTAACTAATTAAATGTATGCAACCCTAGGTTAATTCTAAATGCATGAATTATGCACTTAAGCTAAAAATATGAATTAATTTATGTACATCCTAATGTATACTATCTAAATGTTAAAATTAACTTAATGTCTAGACACTTAAATACTTAAATAGCCAACAAATATGGGCTAATCACTCCCCCTTAGATTAGGACTTCTGATCCGTGTGTCTGAAGTTTAGAGTGCTCTTTAGATATTTGGAAATAGTTTTGGATGTGTAATAGAGGTAGCTTCAAACATTTGAGATCGATTTTAGACATCTAATTCTAAAGGATCTCTTTTATCAACACATGAATGTCAGGAGTTCTTAGGTGAGGACGAAGGAGGATGATCGTCGTTGTCAATTCTTACGAATGCATTTGCGGATGTTGTTTGTCATTGGACATCCTAGACATGCAAGGTCTCATTCTTTCGTTGAGGAGGAGGATTTTTAGGAGTGTCAAGACTTACTCTAGGAGGCACCATATGTAGGGTGCTGTAGTACACCCTCGTGAAGGTATAGTCCACAATATTTAAGGGATCTCGAAATGGGAGAAAATTAATTTCTCCCATGTGGGTCCGATTTTAGGCATTTGATTTCATTACTTGGTCAAGTTTTTGGCATCGATTTGATCATGGATTTTAAAGTTTTAAATGCTATTTTTCGTTCTTTCACGATGACATGGATTGATTGGATCGATCCCTTCATTATAGCTGTTAGGATTGATTGGGAATAAAACATGCATCCCGAAATCAGAACAGATTGTAAAGAGATCCCAATAGTTATTATAGTATTAGATGTTTAATTGAATCATTAGTCATTTCATCTGGTCTGGTTAGATGTTTGATAGAAGAGTCAAACACTTGATGAAGAGGCTCTAGAAAATGGGTTAAGAGGAACTTTTTGAGGGGACACCTAATCAAGTGATCAGATGACTTATTTGAAGATAAGGGTTGTCTGACTAGATGATTGGTTGGACTTGGCTTTGGAGTGAGCTAGGATGTCTGGTCTAAATGTTAGTCATCCTATATGATGTCTAGTGTTCTTATTGGTTGTCTAATGTGAGAATTATTTTAGAATTCGAGCATTGACATAAAATCTTTCTAGATTTTGGTTTCAAAGGCCCAATAAGTAGCTATCTGTCATTTGGTAGTCTCACAGGGCATCTAATAGGCTTATAGGATGTTTGATGCAGTGTCAGGTCGTTTGATGACCTAAGATGAACATTGGACTGTTAACGGTCATTATAGTCTCTAGAAGTTTGGTCAATCAACTTATTTCAAGTTTTTAGAGGTTCGATTGGGTTGCTTGTCGTCTGATAAGTGCCAGATGTTTCTATTTTGGATTTCCATCTAAGTCTAAGGTTTATCAAAGTGTCCAAAGGCTATATGAGCGTTGTTTGGGACATGGTTGGTATACTTAGACTCTTTTACGTCCTATCCAAAAATAAGAAAGAGAAAATACAGCAATTGAAATAAAGATACAACTAAAGATCTTCTTTAAGCTTCTAGGTTCTTGCTTCTTGGCATTTAGCTAAAGATCTAATAGGCTTATAGGGTGTTAAGGGAACATGGACACGTGGTGGCATATGTGTTATGACAATTGAAGCCTCATGAGTGGAGGTACCTAACTCATAACCTAGTATTGGCTAGTCTTCAAGCCTTGGTGCGACACATGTTATCAGAGCTAAGGGAGGTGAAATGTTGATAGGGCCAGATGGAAGTTTTTTAAGTTGTTTTGTTGTAGCAAAGCCTCCTAAATAACTCAATCAATAGATAACATTTATTACTCGAAATCTAAATTGAAGTATGAGGTCGAATACAAGGAGCAAATATGGAATTTACATGCTAATCTTTAATTGCATATAAATGAGCACAGGAAATTAAGTACAATAATGATATTGCATGAATAATAACTACTCAAATATGATATTCAATGGCAAACATGAGTACTTCAAGAGTTTAACATGACAAAAAGAAACCTAGGACAAAATAATGGTGATTTAAATGACCAATTATTAATTTAAGCACATATATATCAATTACTCAAATAATCCAACAGTATCCTCAATTGGAAATGCCACGCAAGCTTAAGTTCCTAAAGTTTCAAATGCCAAATCATACGTCGAGTCTTTCCACCAGACGACTTAAACATTGCCTTGCTACAGTGCTTCCTTCTCTTCTTCAGGCTTTCTTCTTTCATGAGACTTCTCTTCTCTTCTTATACTTTTATTCCTTTCACTCTTCTTCTTCTCCTTCCTCTTCCTTCCTTCAGAACACAAGGATCTAAATACCTTCAACTGCTAGGTGTTGCATAGGGCCCTCTTCGCTTCAACACAAGGTAGAGAGTCACGCAGCAAAACCCTCCCCACTCTCTCTCTCTTTCCTTCCTCTTCACTCTCAGACAACCAAGCAAACAATTGGGTAATCAGGTTAAGTAGTATTGAGTCCAGGCCTGCATGCGTGGTGTCGCAGGCGAGGAGTGAGGCTTAGGCAGGTAGCGGGTGAGTCGGTAAGGGGACTCGACCTCCATGTTCTTAGGCAGTAAGGCCTTAACACAAAATCAAAATAACCACACTCAAGTGCTCTTCCATGCCCGATGTGGCACTATCAGTGCCTGCTCTCTTCGCGTGTAGTTGAGACCAAGCACACGACCATGGTGCAAAGAACAAGCTGGAGAAGATGGCAGCGATGACAGAGCTCCAGTTAGGACCTGAAATAAAAGATATGGCCTTACAACCACATAAATTACTATAGGAGTTTTTCCTGGGCTTGGCGAAGGTGTTGGTGGTGGTTTCGTGGCGTGAAGGTGCGTGTGGAAGGTGGATGGTGACGGAGATAGAGGAGAGAAGGTGGGTTGTCCGGTGGAGCTTTTGGGTGGGTGGAGTGACAAATAGGTAGAGGGGTTTTGTGCGGGGATGAGCGGTGAAGCTTGTGAGAGTGTTGGCGAGGCGTGTCATGTGGTGGAGTGACAGGAAAGCCTCGTCGGAGATGCAATTGTATGTGGAGACAATATCGGTGAATGGCAGCGTCGAGGGTCGAAATAATGGTTTAAGGAGTTAAAACTAATCTAACTAGGTAAAGGAAGATATTATGCTAGCTATTGGACGAAAGGGGAGAGAGAGATGCTGGGTATGGTATGCTGGTGCCATGGAAGGTGAAGCCTTCGGTGGGCGAAGCGGCGTCATCGAGGTGGCTTAGGCGACACTCGCTGGTATTACGATGCATAGAGGAACGAGAGGAAGAAGGAACTGCCGCCTATTGTATGTGGTGGATGGTGAAGAAGGATGTTGGAAAGGGTTGTCGGAGTTGGTTGAGATGGATTTTGGCTTTGAACAAGTTTGACTGGGTAATTGTGCTGAAACCCAAATTAGAGCAACTATCCGTTCGAGACTCTATTTTAGGTCAAAATGGGTTCCAATTGTCAAATCAAAGGTACCAAACCTTATAGAATATTTTTCTATCATTTTAAGAAGGCTTTGGTGAATTTTATCCTGACCAGAACCTCTGTTACTTAAGCAAGTCGGAAATTAGGGTTTCAGATGCCCATTAATTCTTGAAATGCATGAAAACCCATTTCTGTCTACGCAGACACTCTTATTAGACTTTAGTGTACATATGACCTTTAATTAACCCCTAGGAAAACCCTTGGTTGCTCTACATTTAGGATATGATGTTAAAACTGCAGATTTAACCCTATTGTAATGCATGTCTCTCAGAATGAATATGCAATGAATTATGACTCTCCAGCGATTATGTAGGAGCATTTGTTAATTGATTGTGACTAATTAAAGCTAATTATGGCTGATGGTGACATTATCATCATACCCCCATGCCTAACTTTTGCTAGTCCGTTAGCAAAATCTTATGAAAAAAACTAGAGTTCTAGACCATGCATTGATGTTCAGAGTCCTGATTTATTCTCTTTAGAAATTAGGTCAAAATGCTAATAATAGGCCTAGAGGTATTCAAGTACCAACCAAGATCCAGACCTGACCAGCTTTAGTCTCAGTTTGGCATGAATGTTCCTAAGGCCCGCAAAAACTACCCAAACGATCGTTGAACCCAGCGGTTAAAGCACCCATGCATTAATGTAACATGTTTAGGTTCAGTTTTCCAGTGTGTTTCTTTTAAGAAAGATATAGAAGTAGATTTTTTCATTTGAAGAGTTTTTCCTCTCTTTTCTTTTTATATATCCCTAGATCCAGCCTTGAATTGGACCTAAACACGGCTTGTATCGGATTTCTTGTCCCCACCATCAATCCTCGAAGGGTCCCTGACATTTGATGCTTCGTGATAGCTCCACCCATGGCAAACCCTCGGACCCTAGATTTTGACACTTCGATATGGTGCCACCCATGGTGTTCTGTAGCTAAATTTAGGCCCTGATAATCGACATTTTGGGATAATCCCGCCCATGGCACCTGAACCAGCAAAAGGTGCTTACATGCCGCTGGTAGGATATTTAGATATCCTAGGAGACAAGCACTGAGGAGACGATATGTTATTACACATCTTCAAGGGGAATTTCCCACCTCTCCGCATTGGGAACTCGTCCAAATCAACATGTGTTGTCGAGCTGCCACTAAGCTAGATCTTAAGATGATTTTTCAAGACAGAACACTTTTGCCAGATTTTTCCTTATTAAGCGCATTGAACCAAACCAAGTGTGTGATTTTGGGTGCTTAGGTTACCAAGTCCCGCAAACCAAAGGGCAGGTAATGAGGCCGAATAATCCCTAAGCCTTAGACCTAATACATCAGCCTTACACTTTCCTCAAACTCTTGAGGATTAATCAGGATCTTAATGGATACACGAGTGTTTAAACCCTCAAATAGATTCAAGAGGCCTAAGATCAACACTCATACTAATTTCTATGTCTCTTAGAAGTTTTTGACTTTATTTTTCTTTCTTTTGATTTGGTATAAAAGTTAAGTAGATTCCATAATCATTTACTATGACTATCATTTTTGTTTCAAATTGTTGCTCCTTTTTGACATTTTGAATCACCTCCTCATTTCCTCCTCAAGAATGATATGCAATGATCTCTCCAAATTTTCCTCCCCTTTCCATTTTTTTGTTCTTTTTTAATTTTTAATTTTTTTGGTTTTCTAAATATGTAACTTTTTATGAGAACCCCTGAGAGTATTGAATTTTTATGTGTTTGCACTTTTAACACCCCCCCATGCCTAAGTTTTGCAATGTCCTCATTGTAAACCAAAGGGTATGAAATCATCTTAGTTCATGGGTTAGAACAGGTTCAAAGGGTGGGTGAATGGGTCAGGACGACTATTGCGGACGATTTCAAGCTTTGATATGAATACCAAAGGTGGAGTCAGCTGCTCTAACACTGAACTCAAAAGTGCAATAGGAATGTAGCTCAAAAGATGTTAAGAAGGGTCTTGGGTTTTTGGAATGATGGGTTGCCTCCCGTTAAGCTCTAAATTCAATGCCTTCAGTCGAGTAGAAAGTGATCAAGGAGATGGAGTGGTCAAATCAGATGAGTTTTGTAGAATAAGCACCTTATCAATAGCCTGGTTAGTCCAACTAGGTGCTAATTCAGATAAACAGGATGATGATGCAGCCCAAACCCAATCAATCTGGTGGGTTGATGGATGTGAATAAGTAGATGCAGACCCCACCAGGTATCTTGAGGCCCAAAGAGACATGGAAGTGAGAGTCATGGGTTTGGTTGAGTCGATTCAGCTTGGTCATAGTTGGGATCCTCAAAAGAAAATGGATCTGAAAAGGATGGGAAGTGATTATTTATCTAATCAATGTCCAAAACTTGATTGAAAGATAGAGGTGAATCGTATGCAACCAGATCAGAGAGAGATGAATCAGAGTAGAAGTTGATTTTGGTGGCGGGTCAGGGTTGAGAATAGGTTTTGGAAGGCTCTGTATGTATTGCAGAATAGGTGGCTTCAATGAGAACTGTGTGTGTTGAGGGCTCCTCTGGAAAGGATTCAAAGGTGGGTTCATCTAGAGGGTCCTCATCAAAATCAAAGGTAAATGCTTGGAGAGTGCTTATAGGATCATGAAAATTTGAGTAAATAAAAGATTCAAATTTTGGATTGCAGACACTCTCGGCACTTATTGTTTCTGATCCCTGAAGATAAAAAAGGAATGATTCCATCTCAATGGAACCTGATTTTGAATCAATGATTTTGGGATCAAGGACCTCAGAGTCAGAGTCAAACAATGGATTATGGATACTGAGGTCGTAAATTGGTTCATCGTTGTTAGGAAACAAAGGTTCTCTGAAATCAAAGTAAGATTCGAAATCATCAGAGAATTTGTGAAGATCGTGCTCTGAACTTGATTCCAGATGGGGAGTTCCACCATGGAGTGAATCATGATGTGAAGAAGCAACAACCTAACTTGGATTTAATATAATTTTTGCTTCTGAGCTCAAAAAGGTGTCCTTATTAGGCATAGGCTTAGGTTCTTGGTACCTAGGGTAGATCCAGTCAATTCCCAACTCATCCAACTCCTCGATTTCTGTATCATAGATCAATGTAACTTCTGAAAAATCAATTTGTATCTCTGAGGTGGTTGGAGAGGTGTAATCATCAAATATAGCCCCATAATCATAATCTAGATTCAAAATATGATTTTCATCATATTGGGCCTCATGATTGTCCCAAATCGGCTCGAATCCAGACTCTATGTTAAGGGTAAGGATTGGTTCACTAGAATCTAAGCTGGTCTCTATTGGGATGTCAGAATCATTCTCGAGAATCACTTTATCAGAATAAGGAGCGGAATTTATATTCTCGAGAGGTTCTGACTCAATCTCATCATCACAGGTGCCGGGGAAATCTAGGCTTACTGGACCAGCTTCATGGTTTTCTAGGGCTAGTTCGAAATTGTGAGCACCTGTAATTGGATCCTCCCAACCCATCTCAAGATCAGGTAAGTCAATTGTTATAAAGTTTGAATCAGATTCCATCTGGGTTGGGGGTCCATAATAATTCTGATTTTCTAAATCAGGTTCTGGGGAATCATGTTGATCATCAGTGTTGTTCCAAGGTGTCTCATTATCTTCTGAAGGGATGTAGAAGCATTCTTGATCAATGGTTTCATACAACGTATTCAGCAAGTTTCCTCATTTCTCCCTGAGAACTTGATCTTCTTCCACAAGTGAAGGATTTGACCAACATTGCAGACACTCGTTGTTATCTAATTTCATTAATTCAATGTATTCTACTAAGAGATCATCCCGAGTTGAACCGTGTTTCATTCGTGTCCATATTATTTTGATACGATTCAGAATGTGGTTTGTTGTTCTTGCAAATTTATCCAGAATGTCCCTATCTAAGGCTTTATAATGTTCTTCATGTTGTCTATAAGCAGCCTCAATCATCTTATCTTTGATATTCATTTGGAACACAGGTTTCCTAATTACTTTTCCTAAAATGTCAAGTTGCATTTTTTAATCAAGTTGTGGGATCAGGATGAAGAATCAAACTTAGGTTCAGATTGAAGTAATAGATTAGATCATAAATCCCTATAGAAGATCTAATGAAGCCTCTTAGGTTAAAAACCTAAGGACCTTCCTGTGTATGTGCTCTATAGAGGGGATGAGAGATTGGATATGAATTGGACCCAATCAAGGCACCCAAAGATTTTTGGATGACTAAGGCTTGTTTTGAGGCAGATGATACCTCTGAATCAAATAATCTACACACCTGAGAATTACCTGGGTAGCTAGGAAGGGAGAGCCCCATAAAGACCTCTACATGGTAGAGCGTCCCCTCGGGTTACAGGATTTCCCCTACTCGACCTTTCCTGTCACTGTGGTTCCAAGTAGACCAGAATGTACGGATTGAGACCTTATGTCTACCAATTTTATCCTAATTTTTTCCTTGGATTTCAATTGATTTAGAAATTGATTTGATTGTGACCTAATTTGAAGGTTGATTGGCCAACAAAGTAGACCAACTTCACCTAACTTGTCCTAAAGGATGAGGAATGAAATCCAGGTCAAGACCCAAAAATCACCCTAAATTGACTCTTATGTTATTAGGTCCACAATTTTAGGGTTCAAGTGAGATTTAAAGCCTGATTTTGGGGTTCTTCTTGATTAGCACTTTTCAATCAAGGGCTCGGGTGGCACACAAATGTGGGAAGGTATGGTTACTTTTATGCAAGCAAGTGTGAATTAACACTTCAAAACTGTAATGAAGAAACCCTAAGTGGCTCTATTTCAAGTCTAATTTGATCTCAATATGTACACCTTGGACTTCAAACAAGTGAGCAGTCCAAGATGATCAGAATTAAGCGTAAATCCCTAGTAGGTATAGGAAATTTGGGTAGGGATCTCTAAAACAGAGTCGTCTCAACTTCAATTAGATATTATTTTTGAAATCGCAAATCAGGAAACTTTCCTTTTAAGTGATATTTACTAGAAAAGTAAGGTAGATGAATCCTAATTAGTTTTGTTTCCTTTTCTCTCTTCCAAGGATTAGGAGACTGATTAGGGAAGAAAAAAAATTACCTACCCCGGGAGTGGTTGATTTGCACGGAAGATTGCCTCGTGATGTACCTCGCAAAATCACAAGAAAACAAATAGGGCAAGTTAGTGCTCAAATAGAATCAAGTAAAATAAGAATAGTGGTGAATTGCACGCTCCCCGGCAATGGTGCCAAAATGTTGATAGGGCTGGATGGAAGTTTTTTAAGTCATTTCGTTGTAACAAAGCCTCCTAAATAGCTCAATCAACAGATAAAATTTATTACTCGAAATCTAAGTTGAAGTCCGAGGTCGAACACTTGGAGTAAATATGGAATTCACATGCTAATCTTTAGTTGCATATAAATGGGCATAGGAAATTAAGTACAATAATGATATTCAATGAAACATGAGTACTTCAAGAGTTTAACATGACAAAAAGAAACTTAGGACAAAATAATGGTGATTTAGATCACCAATTATTAGTTTAAGGACTTATATATCAATTACTCAAATAATGCAATAGTATCCTCAATTGGAAATGCCACACAAGCTTAAGTTGCTAAAGTTTCAAAAGCCAAATCAGACGTCAGGTCTTTCCAACAGATGACTTAAACATCGCCTTGCTACAGTGCTTCCTTCTCTTCTTTAGGCTTTCTTCTTTCACGAGCCTTCTCTTCTCTTCTTACGCTTTTCTTCCTTTCACTCTTCTTCTTCTTCCTTTTCCTTCCTTCAGAACACAAGGGATCTAAATCCCTTCAACTACTAAGTGTTGCACAGGGCCCTCTTCTCTTTAGCACAAGGTAGAGAGTCACATAGCAAAATCCTACCCTACACTCTCACTCTTTCCTTTCTCTTCACTCTCAGACAACTAGGCAGCCAATTAGCTAATCAGGTTAAGCAGTATCGAGTCTAGGCCTGCATGCGTGGTGTCGTAGGCGAAGAGTGAGACCTAGGCTGGTAGCGGGTGAGTGGGTAAGGGGACCTGACCCTCGTGTTCTTGGGCAGTAAGGCCTTAACACAAAATCAAAATAAGTGCACTCAAGCACTCTTTTGTGCTCGATGTGGTACTATCAATGCCTACTCCCTTCGCGTGTAGTTATGACGAAGCACACGACCGTGGTGCAAAGAACAAGTTGAAGAAGATGGCGGTGACTACGGAGCTCTAGCTAGGACCTAAAATATAAGATATGGCCTTACGGTCACATTAAATTACTTTAGGAGTTTCTCCTGGGCTCTGCGAAGGTGTGGATGGTGGTTTCGTGGCGTGAAGGTGTGTGTGGAAGGTGGACGGTGACGGAGATGGAGGAGAGAAGGTGGGTTGTTCGATGGAGCTTTTGGGTGGGTGGAGTGGCAAATTGGTAGAGGGTTTTTGTGTGGGGATGAGTGGTGAAGCTTGTGAGAGTGTTGGCTAGGTGTGTGTTGCGGTGGAGTGACGGGAAAGCCTTGCTGGTGATGCAGCCGTATGTGAAGCCGATAATGGTGAATGGCAGTGTAGAGGGTTGAAATAATGGTTTAAGGAATTAAAACTAATCTAACTATGTAAAGGAAGATATTATGCTAGCTATCGGACAAAAGGGTAGAGAGAGAGACACTGGGTATGGTATGGCCGATGCTGTGGAAGGTGAAGCCTCCGGTGGGCAAAGCGACAACGACGAGGGGGCTTAGGCGACGCTCGCTGGTATTGCAATGTGTGGGGGAATGTGAGGAAGAAGGAACCATCGCCTATTGTACGTGGTCGATGGCAAAGAAGGTAGTCGAAGAGGGTCGTCGGAGTTGGTGGAGATGGAGTTGGGTTTTGACCAAGTTTAACTGGGTAATTTGTATAGAAACCTAAATTTGGGCAACTATCCGTCTGACTCTATTTTAGGTCAAATCAATGGTACCAAACCTTATAGAATATTTTTCTATCATTTTTAGAAGGTTTAGGTGAATTTCATCCAGACCAGAACCTCTGTTAATTAAGCGAGTTTGAAATTAGGGTTTCGGATGTCCATTAATTCTTTAAATGCGCGACAACCCGTTTCTGTCTGCATGGACCCTCTTATTAGACTTTAGTGTACATATGACCTTCAATTAACCCTTGGGAAAACCCATGGTTGCTCTATATTTAGGATATGATGTTAAATTTTCAGATTTAACCCTATTTTATTGCATGTCTCTCAGAATGGATATACAATGAATTATGACTCTCCGGCGGTTATGTAGGAGCACTTATTAATTGATTGTGACTAATTAGAGCTAGTTATGGCTGATGATGACGTTATCATCACGAAGCCTCACATATAACTTTGATGTGTTGGTGCCCTTACAGTCTCTAGATAGTTGAGGATATAGTTGTTGGGATCGCATTGTTAAGATACAAATGATGGACTCATCGTTACAAGATATTCAAGGATAAAGTGTTGATAGGAGAGCCAAGGAATTTCACATTTGAGGCTAGAGTCTTGAAGTTATGGGACCGATTGTGTCTTCCACGAGTTGTAGAGCTTATTATCCCATTAGACATGAGACCGACAAAAGCAGGTAGAGTCAAATGAAGAACTCATTCTTGACCAATCTGCTTATGAGTGAATTAACCAAGGTTCTTTTCTCCAATTTGATCTTTAATCCTTGCTTTAACCTTAATGAAGAACCACCATTCTTTAGATCGTGACCTCAAATCACTAATCCTCAATCTTACCCCTATTGAAGATGGGATAATAGAATGACCATTGGGATCCTTATAAGATAAATCTTGTTGAACTAATTGACTTAAAAGGGAAGTTGATAGTCCAGAAATTTCATGTGAAGAAATCAGTTTTAGGGTTTCAGGAAAGAGAAACCCACATCGTCATATTTCACAGAAAAATCTTACTTATCAAATAATATTTATAACTGGGATGGTAACTCCCAGGTCGATTATAGGGAGGCGACATTTGATTTTTTAGAAATCTGCATTAGTTTACTTATTTTTGGTATTTTTGCCTTTCGTAATTTTTTTGGTATTTTATAAGGTAGAGGATCAAGTTAGAATAATCTCTAACTAATCTACTTAGAAATAATTAAAGCGAGAAGAGAGAGAGAGAACAATGTATATATAGATATGAATCAGGGTTTGTTATAATTAATAATTGTAGAAAATTAAATCTACACTACGAAAGCGGTAAAAAGAAGATAGAGTGAGAGAATCTCCCTTGATGATTGCTTAGGGGACAAGCTGCTTTGACGACGCTTAGAAGAAAGAGGTTAAAGGTAGAGGAAGGAGGATGAAGTTGGATGAAGAAGGTAGGGATAGGGTGATGTCGCAGCAGGATTCACTTCCTTGAATGGTGGTGAGAGGACAACTGGAAAGAGCTCCATGAATGGGGGTGAGAAGACAGGAATAAAAATTATTTTTAAATCTAGTGGGGAATCCCAGGCTTGGGAAACAAGGATTTAAGCTTTAGAAAGGATTCGAAGCTCCAAAGGTGGTGAGAAAAGCATAGGAAGGGGAGGGCTGGTAGGGCTATTTATAGGCTTGAATCAAATCATTTGACACAAATGCCTTGAAAGCATTCACAGAGGATAAGGGTGCTTATGGCAGGACTTTGCACAGTGCACGCATCGCACGCGCAACGAGCACACACCCGTAGGTGCCCATTGTTGCATGTTGTCATGAGGTTGGAGGTCCCTTAGTCGTTGATCTTTGATCGGAAGGCCATGATTTGCATGCCATCGAGCACCTCAGATTGTGCTCTACTACATGTGTGATCATGCGTCGCATGATTTATGCATCCAGTGTGCCATGTGGCAATCCAGTCGTCGCCTAATCACGATCATGCGATCAAGATCGTGCGCCTTGTGAGCATTGAGGAGGAGTGCACCTCCATTGACATTGCCCTTTAATCCATTGTATGATCTTTATTAAACGCGTGAATTAAATTGCATGATCGCTGGTGGATTGGGACTCGATCCCTCATCAGCTCTATGCAAGTGGGTGCTCTTTACAACTGAGCTATGCATGTGGAGTGTGGATCTGAGCCATTGATGGAGGCACGGTGAAATCTAATCTTAGCCGTTGGTTGATGATCTAACAAATGAGACCAGTCTTGTGGGTGCGTCTTTGAGAGTGTGTGGTGGACTTGGGTGACTTTGGGCGATTTGGATCGTCCATTTTCCACGTGTTGTGGGTTCCACATGGTGCCATTTGGACCGTCCATTTTCAATTCTCGTGTTGATGGATTCCGATCGTTGTTGATGGCAAAAATCATCATTTTAAGAATGTATAGTGTAGCAGTATAGGACGAAAATTGAAACAACACTTAAAATTTAAAAACTCGAAAATCACAAGTGAGTCTGAGATTGTTCGCAGGGAGCAAATTTAGAAATCACAACATTAATCACAATTAGTAGCAATGAGCACAATAATGAATCGCAATCAAGATATTCAATGAATAATATACTCGAGAAATGTATTCACTAATGCAAATGTATCTCAAGTGTTGGTGGGGTAAAAAGAAATCACGAACACTAATAATCACCACTTAATCCCTCAAATTAAGAATATATCCCACAACACAAATAACTCAATTTTGCTACTGTGATTTCTCAACCACTTATTCCTCAAATTCCACATCAGCATAGAACCAATATCTCCACAATAAGCAAGATCAGACATCGGCCACAAGGGGTAGACATTTTATTCTCAAGGCCTGCACAGCATTACGGAAGACAGGTATAAGGGCCTCAAAGAATGGCTAAGTGCTGAGCAAGGGGGAGGCACAAATATCGAGGTCACAACAATGCAAAACCCTCCCCCCTCCTCCTCAAATATCTCTCTCTAAAACCAAGTCAGACCTGGGTAACCGGGTAAACAGATCCAGTGAGAAGGTGCATGAGCAGGTGCATGTAAGCTCCTATGATGGGGCATGTGTTGGGACCTTACCCCCGTGCATGCTGAGGCAAGCTGCCTTGTGCATAAATTTGTATTATACTCTAGTGTCGGTCCCTACATCCCTGATGTGGGACTAAACTTGATCCTCCCTCTTCGCATAGCTGAGTATGAACTGCAGCTATTTCCCTTGCTGAATTGGAGTAGATGCTGGTGCGTGCTACTTTGATTGAGTTCCTGGGAAGCTTCAAGAACTGGAATCGCATAGAGTGCAAGTTGACGCAAATCACTTGAAGGTCTGAGGCATGGGAGTGACATCGGAGAAGATGGTGGCAGCGATGGTGCTCTGTTGGGGGACCTAAAACAACAAAGACAGCATCGCAGCCATGTTTATTAAGCTTGCAAGCTTCGCCGATCGTTGTCGAGTGCAGTGGTGGTCATGGATTAGTGATTGGAGGTGTGGCGTGGCTGGCCTGAGTTTGAGTGGGTGGTGGAGACGTGTTGTGGTTGGCTAGATGTCTCAAAGGTTGATAACCCTAATTAGGTTAGGGCTTTTATCTATGAGGTGGTGCGGAGTGTTTGGATGTGCTGGTGGTGTGTGGCATTGGTGCGAGCTCGTCGAAGCTTGTGCCAGACGTGGGGAAGAGCATGGATAAGGGGTCGAATCAAGAAGTAAAGGAGATGAGACGGATCTGGAGAGAGAGAGGAGGGGTTGAACCTATTTATGGACGAAGAGAGAGAGGATCTGGCGTCGGCTGTGATTGGTTGGCACCAGAGACGAGGAATACTCTGGTGATGAGGAACATCGACAATGAAGGGGTAGTCAGCCTTCGCTTTGTCTGGCAAAAGGTGGAAGAAGGAAAAGAAGGAGAAGGCATTCCCAATTTGGCTGTTGGGAGGCCATAGGAGGACGACGGAGGAAGTCACCGAAGCTACGGTGAAGTAGGTCGGGGAAGGAGAAGAAGTCTTTTCAGCCTTAAACTAGGCTAAGGAGCACTGTCTGGGGTCGAGTGCTTCTTATAGAGCTCAAGAATGAGCTCTAATTGAATAAAGAGGCCTCATTTGGATGAGTTTTTTCGGGAAGTAAATCCCTAGAATTTCTGAATCTCATCTGAGATCTATACGTTGATTTGGAATCTCTAAAGTATCTCAAGAGATTAGGAATCTCATCTAAGTCCTTCCCTCAAAATTTGAAGGCGATTGGCTTTGATTTGAGGGAGAAACCTCCCTCGAATCTCGCTGGAGGTGTGTTCCCACCGCCAATAGCGGTAGGGACCTAAATGAAGAAAAAAACAAGAAGATAGGGACCAAAGACAAGAAACTTGAAAGTTAGGGGTCTGATTGTGATAAATAGAGATTTTGGGGGCTGAAATGCAAACTAGGTCAAGATGGAGTCTAATTGGGCCTAAATTTTGGCCTTAATCTAATTTAGACTCAAGGAATATAATGGTGAACTTCAATTTGAGTTTTGATCACGTTTGGCTAAGCAATTTGTATAGAAGCCCAAATCAGGGTAGAATCTCGTCCGAAACTATGTTTTAGGTCAAAATGGGTTCAGATGGTCAAACTGAAGGTACTAAAACTCTTAGAATACTTTTGTATGAATTTTAGGAGGCTTAGATGAATTTTATCCTAACTGTAACCTCTTTAATTTAAGCGAACTTGAAATTAGGGTTTTATGCATTGTTTCAGTTTTCAAAATGAGTGAAACCATGTTTCTATTAGTGTGGACCCACTTTTTTGGCCTTTGGAGCTCATTTGACCTCTAATTAACCCCTCGGTGACCCCATGGTTAATTTGTATTTGAGATGTGTTGTTAAAACTAAAGGTTTAACCTTATTTTATTCTCTCCATAAAACTGATATGAGTGGAATTACAGTCCTTAGCTGATTATTTTGGAGCATTTATCTCTTGATTCCAACAAATTTATGCTAGTTATTGCAAATGATTGTGTTACCATCAATCGTTGCTTTGAGTCCCTTTATATGGTTTTATTTCTTATCTAAAGCTTCGATTTGTTGGCACCCTATCCCCTGACCATAAAAATGCAAGAATTAGTATACAAATTATACAACTCACCCTAGATGCATGATGACACTATTAATGCACTATTTGCAAAGCTAAATGCATCTATTATCCTAGGAAGACACATAAATAGGCATTTTATCACAAAATATCATATACTTATCACATTCCCATCCTTATCTTTTACTAATCCCTAGCAAAATTAAACTAAATGCCATTTATAAATAGAATTAAGATCCGATTACTTAGGAGTAAGCTATTTATCAATAATAAGAAATTTCTTCTAAGGACCTAAACTACCAAGAATCAACACCACTCAGGTGCTTGCCAAAATGTAGATTGCTTAAGTCCTCACCTTATTCTGTATATGAAAGAGAGGAATTTTTTCTTTTTCTTCGTTTGTAGTTTTTTTTAAATTTTTGTGTTCTAGGGTTTCGAGGTAGCTTTCTACAGTTACCCAACCCACCTAAGACCTGAAAGGACTATAAGTGCTAAGAATCTTTATTGTGTGAAGGTGTTTAAGTCACTAAACGGTAATCAAAACAAACCTTAGGTATCTACAGACCCTAGGTGACCCTAACTGAAAGATTCTGCCTAAAAGTTTATCTATCTGATCCGTAGCTTTCTCCCTCCTTTTATTTTGGATGGGGTCAACACAAGGGTTAACCTAGTGTATACCTCCCAGTGTTTATTCTACTTCCCCTCTTCTCCCTATGTTTTGGGATTATTTGTCCATTTTTATGGGTTGGGCTCTAGATAAATGGCAATAAGAGGTTACCCACGACAACTTGTCAGGCATACGCGTACGACGAAGTGTGGCTTATTAGTTTTTAATCCATTTTCTATTTTTCATTTTTCTCCTTTTTCGAGTGTTTTTCTATTTTTTTCTTCTTTTTTTTCTAAGCAGGTGGCTTCCCTGATCTAAGATAGATTAGGTCATGTGGCTGGGCTCTAGACACCTAGCTATGAGTTGTTACTCATAGCAATGTGCCATTCATACCACCCTACTATGTTTATTAGCTACCTAATTTCTGTTAAGATCGCCTGTAAAGTGAGTCAGTGTGAAAAGTGTGTGGAAGCTTAGACTATAGGTCCCCTCAAATTAGAGGGTAGGTTGACAAGTCGTGTACTTATCACCCCAACTTACTTGACCAATTAAAATAAAATTTTAAAATGACGAGGATTCAAGGAATAAGTCCACATTTTAGTGAATACCCAGGTTAATTAAGCCCATAGACCAGAAGAGTCTAAGTATTTAGTTCCTACTGTATCATTTCCTTAAGTTGAAAACTCCTAATGCTTAAGTTCTCTTTTCCTAATTCTCTATTTTTTTTTATAAGTGAAAAAAATAAATGGGAAAAAAAATTTTATAGAGCTAACAAAAATAATTTAGAAATGAACCCACCCACCCATGCATACCTTATGCAATGTCCTCATTGTAAATAAAGTCATGAATAGGGCAAGAAAGAGAAGATAGTACGTAAATTCAATCATAATCTAGACAGCTTGAAATAAAATAGATTATACAACATATTGAGTTTAGTGCCTTCAACTAGGCATAGTATACAAACAGAGAAGACATTAAGAACTGAGATTGGTGGGTCAAAATCAGAATACAAAGATTGACCTTTAGACTTGCAAAAGTGTATCCATAGATGTGGACCAGATTGTGATGCAGACCCATGCCCTAGGGTCAGGTGGTTCTAAGGTTATGAATGAAAATCACCCATAACCATAGATCGTTCTACTTATGGGGTCAGGTCTAAGGTTTTGAAGCATGTAACCCAAATCCAAAATTTCAAACAAAAGCTAGGTCTAAACCAGTATATGTGTTTGTACTCTTAGAGTTTAGCTCAATATGATTATTCATTGTTTTGCAATTTGGTTTCATGTCATTGAAATCAAAAATGTCATAAGGGTCATGGAAAAAAGTTGGAAATTTGAAACATATATAAACCCTTAGATCCAAACCTCTGCTTCCCATGAAATTATCTTCCTTGATTATCATTTCAAGGCTCTTATCCTCCAAAATCAAAGTTTTGAGGACCTCTAGAGTGTTACTGACCCCATCTGAATTGTCCATGTCCAAAAATTGTGGCTAACATGGAGTTGACTTGGATTTCGTAATTTCAACAATAGACTTTGCAATACGCTCTTCGGGGTCCGCCTCACTAAGATTTTCTTCAAAAATGATTAATTATAGTGTGACTTCTTCATTTACAGATCCTTCAACCTCAACATCAAAGAATTCTTCATCCTTATTAATTTACATCTTGAAATCATAAATTATTCCTTGGTGCATAGAGATTTCTTTTTTCGTTCCCTGGTTCGGGTATCCTAGGTGAAGAAATTGGTTTGTCCTCAACTGGTTGCTCAGAATCAACCTTATCCTCCCAGCTCTCATAAAAAATGTCTCCCCTACAAATGTTTGAACGAGTTTTGACATTGGTTCTCCTGAAGAGGGTTTATCTTGAGAATCATCCCAAAATTGGACCATTGCAACCACAAATTTCATCCTCAACCTTGATAACTTCCCCAGTAAAACCTCACCTAGGTCCTTATCCTCGACCTCCTAGAGCCAATCCAGGAAAGAACTATTAAGATCATCAATCATTTTAATCAAAGGCTCCAAAACTTCATTGCAAGGTAATGGCTAAGCTTTTAAAGATTGCATGGTTGTCTTTAAGTTTGCCAAAACCCTATCTTGGACCTAAGTTACTGATGGTAGCACCATCATCCTCTTTATCTAATTCAAATTGACAAATTTCCAAGGCTAAATTAACTTATTTAATGTATTGAAAGGGCATAATTAAATCCTTGCTAAATTAACAAGAATTATTGCAAATTGGGTTAATTCTGCTATTTTAATGGACTAATAAAAGTGTAGATTAACCAAGGGATGAACCTACAACCAATTGAAGGTCAAATGAGCATAAAGTTCAAATAAGTGGGCTTGCACGAAATGATTTTGGGTTTATCTGAAAAATAAAAGTTAATTCATATTTAAAGCCCTAATTTTAGCCTCACTTGAATGCAAAGGGTTCTAATGGAAATAAATGTAATTTAAACCTTCTAAAAATTATTTTAAAATATTTCATAAGATTTGGAACAATCAATTTTACAAAATGAACCTAATTTGACCTAAAATATAAATTAACAGAACGAACTTTATCAAAACCCAAAATTAAAGTCACCAATAGATTTCTTGGGTTCAAATTAGGTTACCCTAAAAATGTGAGACTAATTGAATATCATCTTGACCTACTTTGCAAACTGGTTATCATTTTCAAATTTCTTTCATTTCGGTCCAAAACCCTTTCTTTTAGGTCCCTATTGACGTCATGATGATGTCAACATCTTCCTCCTCCTGTAGGGAAGAAGTTTCCTCGCTGTGATTTCAATCATAGATTACTGTCGATCCTTGCGGCAAGAAGCTACCAAAATTGGTAAGAAGCTTCCTCGATCATAGCTTGTTAATTTGGTGTGTTTTCCATCCAACCATTCCATCTGTGGAGGCAGTGAATTGTGGTCGAAGTTGTCATCAGAGGTCATGTACACCTACCTTACCAAGGCCGCGAATCGACCTTGGTTGTCACTACCGCATGCTTATAAAGCAAAGGTGTGCCACTACCAGCTTCCTCATTTGGATTTGGGAGTGCAAACACCCTCTTTCTCTTCTTACCAACGTGCCACCATTAAACATCCTTGGAGCTCCTCCATTCTCCTTCCTTACCACACCTCACCACCAAGTAAAGTCGCGGTCGACTTCTCTGTTCACTTGCCGTGCTTCTTGACAAAGGAGCTGACTCCTCTCCCCTTCTTCGCCCCAATTCTGATCGTCAGGACTCCCCTTCTTCCTCACATCCGAATGGCCAATGCCAGATTCCTCCTCTCCTACTCATTGTCTCTCAAGTACCCCTCCCTCTCCCTCTCCTCCTATAGGTTAGATTAGGCACCTTAAATGTAGGTTTCGACCCTAATTTCCTCCATCCTCATCGTCGTCTTCCTCGCCTTCTGCGGGAACTCTGGCAACCACCAACTGCTCACCCATGTCTCCTCACTCATTGTCGACCACCTTAACACCTCTGCCACACAGCCATGAACAAAACCCCTCAAGTTATTGAGGGGTTCCACGCCTTCAACCGCCCAATGAACACCACCATCAATCGTTGTGTCCCTTGAGTCCGCTACATCATCACCGACCTCCTCATGCGAAATCACCATTTCCATCACCTTCAATAGGCCCCGACGAAGTTCCTCGATCCCTTGGTTGGCAGCAAAGACCTCCCTCATGATGGGCCAACGTCCACTGCAGCCTTCTCTAACATTGACAACCCTTTCCATCTTACCTCGAGCTTCCAAGCTTCACAAGGAGCCTCGCAAAGTTGCGCGGAGTAGTTTGTGACTCCTAGTAGGGAGTCTTGCACACAACCAACCTCTATGAAGCTCTTCCCTACAGCTTCTTTGATGCAGAGGAGTTCAAGCTCCTACTTGCTGGTAAGGGCTGAAGCAAAAAGAAATTAATTCATAGGGAACCATTTGCAAAGCTTCAGGGACCTATTCATAGGAAAATATTTATTCTAGAGATTGAATTGCAATTTTTTTTTGAATCAATCGAAGATTTTTTTTTACAAGAATTCATTGCAATATCTTGTTCGATCACTCTTGTTCTAGACTATTTAGTGCTTGATCTAACCAACACTTTATTATTTATTTTATTAAGCATTAAAATTTTTCTGATCATTAGTCTCTTGCACCTGAAATTTAGAATTCATCTATTCATTTCAAAAAACCAAATGCGACACTGAACTTGTTTGATTTTTCGAGAATTTATCCTAATGCAAGTTTACCAAATTAATTTGTAAAGAATCTTGATCGTGGTAATTGCACAATGAATTGCTCCCAGTGAACGATCTTGGAATACTTTTGTTTTGAGAAATATAAATTTTAAAAGTTGATTGAGCATAATTCAACTATACTACGATGTAATTTTTTTTAACACTCGATTTGCACTTGTCAATTACCTAAGTCGAATGGTTCAGCTTAGGGTTGGATAGGTTTGGGTTTAGTCCATTAGGGTCAAGATATTGAGTTTGTTGGGGTCCTCCCTAATTATAGGTCATTTTAGGTTGTTCTTCAAGGGATGGTGACCTATATGCAGCGTCATCTTGAGGAGTGTAGAGGTTATAATCTTCATATCCTTCTTGATTATAGATCATATTAGGTTGTTCATTGGAAGGCGTAGATCCATATTTCGTGTAGCTCTGAAAGGAATAGCAATCAAGGTCATGATGTCCAGCGCTAAATGATAAACGCCAGTTTATCATCATTCTTATGCATTAAAACAAACCTAGCTCTTAGGATTTTACTCCGCAAATGGGTTTTTGGGCAGCATTTAGGCGTAAATTTGGTTAGGCATGCATTGCATTTTTTTATTGTCTTTTTAATGTGTTTTTGTGAGTGTTAGGGATGTACAGATACACAGATCCTTAAAACCCTAGCACTCAAGAAGGCAAATGGTGAAGGAGAAGCCCAGACTAGTTGGAACTCAGCTTGATCCCGCTCACCACAGTTGGAACCTAGCTTGCTTGAACTAGGGTTAGCTCATCCTAGCTCCATTCAGCTAATCTCAGCAGAATGGCAGCTCAGGAGAGTTCATCTTAGCTCACCTTAGCTCAAGTCAGCTCAGATCCAGCTCAACTTAGCTGAGTCTAGCTCATCTCAGCTCCCACTAGTCCACAGGGAGCTCTAGCTAGCTCAGCTGAGTTGACAGGAGTTCACCCCAGCTCAGAT
Organism: Thalassia testudinum; assembly: GCA_037157565.1. Taxonomy (NCBI): domain Eukaryota; kingdom Viridiplantae; phylum Streptophyta; class Magnoliopsida; order Alismatales; family Hydrocharitaceae; genus Thalassia; species Thalassia testudinum. The sequence goes on from JAZHRO010000028.1 coordinate 3,464,261, forward strand.
CCAGCTACATCCAGCTCCACTCAACTCCAGCCAGCTGAAGAAGAACTCATCCCAGCTCAGGAAGCTCAAGTCCAGCTCTCGAGGACTTAGCTTAGCTCAACACAGTTGAGCTAAGCTACCTTAGCTGCCTTAACCAGCTTGAGTCTCCCCGGGAGCACCAGACCTAGCTCACCTCAACTCATCATGGAAGAAATCAGCTTACTTCAGCTTGGCTTAGCAACTAGTAAACAACTAGCGAGCTAAGCCAGCTAGAGTAGCTCCATGCCAGCCTCTTCAGCAGCAGCCAGCTCCAATTTCAGCTCCAGACTTCTCCTCAGCTCCTCCCTCCAAACCCTAGCTCCAGCACCTTCTCCTCTACTCCACCTTTAGCTAAGCTAGCTTAGCTTAGCTTAGCTTAGCTAGCAACCATCTCCTTGGCCATCCACCACTTTCAAAGTCAACCCTAGCTAGCTCCATCAACTAAGCTCACCTAAGCTAGCTATCCTACTCCAAGTTGGCGCCACCACCATCACACCCCTTCACCCTATCACCACTACCAAAAGCCACCTATTTTCCCTCCAAAATGACCTTCTATAACCCTTCCCTTTTGGCTTCAACTTTCCCTCCAAAATTCCCTTCATCTCCACCATACACCTCTCCTTAAATCCATCTCCGCCATCCACCTAACCCCCCTTCTAGAAGACCCTAGGATGGTGCCAAAATGGTGGTGTCTCTCCACCACCAAAAGCCACCAACACCACCATAACCACCCCATTAACACCCCTTGAGTTGGCGCCAATTACCCTTAGCCTTAGGATCCCCAACCACCTCCATCTCTCCATCTTAGCCCTCCATTCCAAGAGTCACCTTAGCCCCCATTCCTACTCTATATAAACCCACCACCTACAACCATTTTAGATCATCCTCCATTAGTGTAATTTGCTACCTAAACCACCTATACCTACGGCCAAGAAGAAGGAGTAGAGAAGGAGATTAAAGGGGCACATCACCAGCCCTTTTGGTGCCTTCTTCTCCCCACTCTCTTCAACTTGGGCCACGCCAAGGAGAAGTACTCTTCCACTTCAAGGAGGATGGCCAGGCAAAGGAGAAGGACCTAGGGTGGACGTCCACCCTTGGAGAGAAGCTTAGGGCACGCCCCCTTAGAGCTTGCCTTGGAGGACACTACCTTGGTGGAGCACTGCAAGGAAGGAGTTGAAGGATTCTTTTCAAGCTTGGGAGCCACCAACCTTGGAGCAAGAAGCCCTCTTCTTCACCATCTATCTAGAGGATTTGTGTTTGCTTTTCTTTATTTCAATTTTTCTAGTAGTAGAAGCATTCCTCTACTAGTCTTTTTTTGTAAAACACTTTTCATCAATCTAAGTTGCCTTCTTTGCAACTTTCTATTTTGCATTTCTGCTTGCTTTGTTTAGCATTTTCCACTCCCTCTCCCTAATTATTCTAGGTCTCCACTTACCTAGAGTGAGCCTAGGGAGAGGATTACTTGCCACTTAGAAAGTAGTAGTTAAATTGAAGTGTAAATTACCTTCCCGCCACCATTTCGCATGTTGTCTTAATCCAAAAATAAAAAATAATAATATATTAAAAAATACCAAAAAGAAAGTTGAGATTTGTATTCCAAGCAAGAGAATCACTTTTGCAAACATTTGGCCTCCTTGGACGACCCTAGATACTCCCCAATCTAGGATTATAAATTTAAGAGCGAAAGCGGATTTACGCGTTGCAACGACACTAAATTGCCTAATTAACAAACCGCGAAAAATCGCTCACTTTTTGGCGCCGTTGCCAGGGAGGCACAGCTTTGCATTAGTTAAGTTTCTCTTGCTTGAAGTGGATCTCATTCCCTTCTCTTTCTTTCTTTTGTGTGTGCAGGAGTTACAACGGGAAAGTGGGAATTCGGAAGCGAAAGCCTTTTCTTCCCGTGGATTTCAAGTTGGTTCCCCTTTCTTGTCACATTTAGGCTAAAAGACTACCAAAAAAATATTAAACTTGGATTTCAGGACCATAAACAAATTAATTAAGTGGAGTGGTGTCCATATAAAATCCGTTGTTTGCTTGAATGCTTCTTTAACACCACTCCATTGCAAGTATTGGTGTTCTATTTTTTGGGTCCAGATTTCTATCCGAAATTGAAAAATTGATTCCTAAAACCACAGGCCTCCTAAAATCATAACATTTCATACAGTGATTCCCAATTAAGCTGGGAACATCTATTCGAAATTTTAGATCAATTGGATTTTCATTTAATTTTTAAAAATTCGTGGACTACAGAGGGGTCACACCTTCTAATCTTCCTATTTTGCTACTATCCGTGAATTTTTAGAATTTTTATACTCATCCAATTTTTGTAAAATTTATCTTGCTGGAATCCCTGTGAAATTCTACAAATCATATAAAATCATAAAAATTTTATGAGGTCGGTGGTAATACTGAAAAGTCCAAAATACCCACAGGTATCATTTCTGGACTTTGACACCAGTACAATTAAAAATTCAAAACAATTATCAAACAAATTCCTAAAATCTTACAAAAATCTTTTCTGGAATCCTTGTTTGATTTCACTCAATGTAGTGGTGTTGGTTGCATTGATTGGACCACTATCTATTCAGAAAGCCTAAAAATAACTCATTGGTAGTTAAATTTCTGTCTTAGGGACAATTGGCTTAGGGTTTCTTTCTCTCTCTAGAGACTCAATTTAAAGGAAATATACAATCACCCATACAACTTGTTTTTTTTTATTGTGGATTTTCAAACTTGTTTGAAAATTTAACTAGAGAAACCCTAAAATACATTTAATTAAATCAAACCCTAAAAGATAAAAAAACAAAAAAATTGTGTGACAACTTGATTTTTATTGGAGCCACTCTCCAATTCCTGCACACACAAAAAAATCTAAATAACAGGGCCACATCCCAATAACACCCTCCACATTCCATGTGCACTATAGTATCCTATACCTAACTAAAATTTGTAGCAATTTGACCCCTAAGGTTTCATCAATTTAGGCCTGCTATATAGGATTTAAGTTTTCTCTAGTTAATACCAATTCTGTCATCTATATCTGGTGTTCAGGCTGAGGGGCCATGTCAAATGACCAGGCACAGGTTTGTACAAGCACGTGAGGATTTTCCTGGGAAACGCTTGGGCCCAAACCTCCCCTTAAGCAACTTGGCTAGATTTGTTGACAGAACGGGTATTCACTATTGATTACTTATTTACTATGTAGACCAAGTCTTAGGTTAAATTCTAGGGAGTCACAATTAAGTTATGTCTAGAATTTGATTGCTTGTGTGCACACTTCTCTCATCCCCATCTCTTCTCCCCTGCCATTTCTTCCATTTTGCACGGGCGGCGGTCCAAAACTCCACACTTGGAGGGACCACTTGATTTTGCCTCCCCAAAAAAGACTTTTCTTGCATTCTTCCTCTTCTCTCAAAATGGAAAATCAAAATTGGTCCTCTAACCTGCATGCTAATTTTTCTTTCCCCTATTTTTCCACCCAGGAGCTACTTAATCAAGCCCCTCCACCTAATCTCTACTCTATCATGGCTCAGCTACAAGTTAAGCAACAACAGTTGCATAAGGATTTAACAAACCTAGCCAACCAAGGGAGTCCTGCCACACCTACCCAAGCTCGACACATTCCACATCTCACCCCTTTAAACACCCGTAAGAGAGAAAATCTGCATAAATCTCGTGCTGAGTATAATTATTATTCTGAGGCTTTCTATGGTTCAACAGGGAATTATGTTTATCCCAATCATCACTCCACCCAAAATGTCCCTACTTTCCAGGAGAAATTGAAAAATTCCTCTAATGGGGGAAATTATCCAGCTCACTCCTGGACCAATCCGGTTCCACACCAACAACAAAACCCGTTTGGAGGGTATGATTCAAATCAGACTTATCAATCTGGGCAATCTCAAGAAGACATTAATGCCAAGATGATGAAAACCCTGTAGGAGTTACGAAGAAAAACAAAGGAAACAACCCGTCTTATTAACAATCTCAATGATCAAATTGGGGATATTCCGACTCAAAGACCTGCAGGACACTCACCATCCCAACCCACACCAAACTTTTTTAATCCCAGGAACCAACACCCAGGTGGATACCAACATCAGAACCACATGGTTCGACCTCCTATTAACCCAATATCACAGCACCTAGTTTCTATCAAAATCAGGCCCCCCACCTCCCAATGACCACTAAGCTGCGTATGTAGAGACTCTGAGGGGTGAGGAAACCAACATGGATTTAAGGCCTTCACATTCAAATGATGAAACTGATTCTCAATCAATGTAGATTGACTCCCCTAACCCCAATAAGGAAGAAGAAAAAGAAATCCCAAAAAATCCTGATTCAAACCCTATTTCCCACTCTCAAAAACTACAATCCAAAATCAGAGCGCTCTGACCACAATCCTTTGGACTTATTTGAGCAAGTCAAGAGGAATATTCCCCTCCTAGATTCTCCCCATGCCTCTAAAAAATTTACTTCAAAAAGGCACGGTCAAAATCTAGAAAGGTTGGTCCTTTCTAAGACAGCCAGCTCAATTTTTCAGAGCATGCTGCCTTTCACAAGAAAGGACCAGGGCACATCACTCATCTCAGTTGTCATAACTGACACCATTTTTTTTCGCACCCCTCTCGACTTAGGTACCTTTAGTAATCTCATCCCCCTGGTCTTATTTGAGGAATTTCGATTCAGTGATTTAAAACCTCCTAAGGTTCAATTTCAATTGGAAGATCGATCTACCATTCAACCACGGGGAGTTGTTGAGGATAGTATTATCAAGGTTCGAAATTGTCTATTTCTGGTAAATTTTCTGGTCCTTGACATAGAGGTACCTAAGCCTATCATTAATACCATTCTTGGAAGACCCCTTTTGATTACCGCAACATCTAATATCCATTCTCATTCTGGGAAAATGAATATAAGTTACAGTAACCAGACCTTCTCATTAGATTTATTTCTAGCTTCCAAGAGGTCCAGTGATCATAAAATTTTTGAGGATACTAATAATAAAATGGAAGCAGTATTTGAAATGTATATGTTGATCCAATCTCATTCAGCTTTGACAACTATTGATCAAGATTTTATTGATTCTTATTCTAAGGACAATTATGTGGTCTAAGACTTTCCAGATCAACTAGGGTTTGACTTTCCCCCTTTTCATCTTCCTGATTTTTCACCAAAAATATCGACACTAACTTCACCCATCTTGCATATCACTAACTCCTTTCCCCTCCCTTTTCTATTGGACCTACCACCTGATCCACCTGAGTATGGCCTTCATCATCAATTCAAACCATGGCCAGACCGGGGTCCTTTTTCCATTTCTCTATTTTATTTTAATCCCTTTTTCTTTACCACTCATCTTTTTAGGGATCTTGAGGAAGACACTTTTATTAAAGACATTCAAGTGTCCAACTTTTTACATGATTTTCCGTCTTCTGTGCATACCTTCACGCCCGGCTAAATGGCGTAAAAGACAGCACTGGATGGGAGGTAACCCATCATTTTTTTTCCTGCTTTCCTTTTTCTTCTTTCCTTTTTCCAGGTTTTGATCATCCTAAACCTGACCATTTTTCACTAAGGTGATCCCTTTTCCCTCCTAATGCATGAGGACATGACATATCTTAAGCATGGGGGGGTGTTTTTAAAATTTGACGATTGATTTAGGATTTTCAAAACCTAAAAACATGCATTTTTCTTTAGTTATTTTTTTTTCCTGCTTGCATACCCAAAAGAAAAAAATGTTGAGAACTTTTTGGGGAAAAATTTTGAAATCGGGACTAAGGTCGAAAAATTCACTTTTTGTACAATGGGATTTAATCTTTAACAAACTAAGAATGAAGATATGGATCTGATCATTAGAATCCAGGGTCTATTTTAGACTAGATCAGATATCCTTCTATAAAATTCCACTTGAACACATGATAGTTCAGGTGACTTGATCCTATTTTGTAATATGGAAATTATTGACTTAGCTTCTGATTCAAAAACTTGCATGTTTTGAGAAACTTCTTGTGTCACTCTTCACACACAAGCCAACACTTAAAAATAACTAAAAATTTGAAAAACTCCCTTGTTTGGACTTAGTAAAAGTCTGAAACAGATCATTGGTCTGAGTTCCCACCGCCGAGAAGGAGGAAAATGACTCCTTTAAGGACGCGATGTCAACATGTTACCGCCTCGGCGTTGCTCCATATCTATATTTCATATCTTTAGATGGAGCATTAAAGCTCATTTTAGCAGCTCAAGTGTCTTGGATGGTGCTCCACCCATAGTGTTGGAGCAAGAGTTTGAGTTTGCTTGGAGTGCTTTTTTTCACCGCATCGTGTTTTGGGGTTGTGAGCTCCTGGGTGGTGTCATGGACAGTGCTATCCCGAAGTACTGGCGCCAGAGCCCTCTCGAAGAATGGTAACAGGAATGATGATACCGACACATCCGTTGTAAGACTAAGCAAAAAATAAGCATGGGGGAAAAAGAAAAAAAAAGTAATAATAAATAAATTAACATGCCCTTATAAATGTTGGCGTTTCACAATCATAGACACAAGGTTTTAAAGGATTTTGCAAGTTGCGAATTAGATTCATGAGCTAGAAAAATCCTAAAAACAAACATTTCAAGTCATCTGAATTAACAAAGGGTTAATTTGTGAATTTTCTGGAGGATATATTGATCCCGTTCTATCTAATGATTGAATCCAAAAACAAATCCCTGTGTTTATCTTTAACAAATCCTGTACTCCTATGTTTTAATCAACCAAGGTCCCTTAATCCCTTTTTCTCCTCAAAAGTCAAAAAAATTAGATTTCCCAAAAATTCCGTTTTCCAAAAAAAACTAAAATTTTGCTATGAGACTAGCAAAAGATAAGCATGGGGGTATAATAAACGCCAGTTTATCATCATTCTTATGCATTGAAACAAACCTAGCTCTTAGGATTTTACTCTGCAAATGGGTTTTTGGGCTGCATTTAGGCATAAATTAGGTTTGGCATGCATTGCATTTTTTGATTGTCTTTTTAATGTGTTTTTGTGAGTGTTAGGGATGTACAGATACACCGATCCTTAAAACCCTAGCACTCAAGAAGGCAAATGGTGAAGGAGAAGCCCAGACTAGTTGGAACTCAGCTTGATCCAGCTCACCACAGCTGGAACCTCGCTTACTTGAACTAGGGTTAGCTCATCCCAGCTCCATTCAGCTAATCTCAGCTGAATGGCAGCTCAAGAGAGTTCATCTTAGCTCACCTTAGCTCAAGTCAGCTCAGATCCAGCTCAACTTAGCTGAGTCTAGCACATCTCAGCTCCCACTAGTCCATAGGGAGCTCTAGCTAGCTCAGCTGAGTTGACAAGAGTTCACCCCAGCTCAGATCCAGCTACATCCAGCTCCACTCAACTCCAGCCAGCTGAAGAAGAACTCATCCCAGCTCAGGAAGCTCAAGTCCAGCTCCCGAGGACTTAGCTTAGCTCAACACAGTTGAGCTAAGCTACCTTAGCTGCCTCAACCAGCTTGAGTCTCCCCGGGAGCACCAGACCTAGCTCAGCTCATCATGGTAGAAGCTAGCTTACTTTAGCTTGGCTTAGCAACTAGCAAAGAACTAGCAAGCTAAGCCAGTTAGAGTAGCTCCATGCCAGCCTCTTCAGCAGCAGCAAGCTGCAATTTCAGCTCCAGACTTCTCCTCAGCTGCTCCCTCCAAACCCTAGCTCCAACACCTTCTCCTCTACTCCACCTTTAGCTAAGCTAGCAACCAGCTCCTTGACCATCCACCACCTTCAAAGTCAACCCTAGCTAGCTCCAACAACTAAGCTCACCTAAGCTAACTATCCTACTCCAAGTTGGCACCACCACCATCACACCCCTTCACCCCATTACCACTACCAAAATCCACCTATTTTCCCTCCAAAATGACCTTCTACAACCCTTCCCTTTTGGCTCCAACTTTCCCTCCAAAATTCCCTTCATCTCCACCATACACATCTCCTTAAATCCATCTCCACCATCCACCTAACCCCCCTTCTAGAAGACCCTAGGATGGCGCCAAAATGGGGTGTCTCTCCACCACCAAAAGCCACCAACACCACCATAACCACCCCTTTCACACCCCTTGAGTTGAAGCCAATTGCCCTTAGCCTTAGGATCCCCAACCACCTCCATCTCTCCATCTTAGCCCTCCATTCTAAGAGTCACCTTAGCCCCCCTTCCTACTCTATATAAACCCACCACCTACAACCATTTTAGGTCATCCTCCATTAGTGTAATTTGCTACCTAAACCACCTATACCTTCGACCAAGAAGAAGGAGTAGAGAAGGAGATTAAAGGGGCACATCACCAGCCCTTCTGGTGCCTTCATCTCCCCACTCTCTTCAACTTGGGCCACGACAAGGAGGAGGACTCTTCCACTTCAAGGAGGATGGCAGGGCAAAGGAGAAGGACCTAGGGTGGACGTCCACCCTTGGAGAGAAGCTTAGGGCACGCCCCCTTAGAGCTTGCCTTGGAGGACATTACCTTGGTGGAGCACTGCAAGGAAGGAGTTGAAGGATTCTTTTCAAGATTGGGAGCCACCAACCTTGGAGCAAGAAGCCCTCTTCTTCACCATTTATCTAGAGGATTTGTGTTTGCTTTTCTTTATTTTAATTTTTCTAGTAGTAGAAGCATTCCTCTACTAGTCTCTTTTTGTAAAACACTTTTCATCAATCTAAGTTGCCTTCTTTGCAATTTTCTATTTTGCATTTCTGCTTGCTTTGTTTAGCATTTTCCACTCCCTCTCCCTAATTATTCTAGGTCTCCACTTACCTAGAGTGAGCTTAGGGAGAGGATTACTTGCCACTTAGAAAGTAGTAGTTAAATTGAAGTGTAAATTGCCTTCCTGCCACCATTTCGCATGTTGTCTTAATCCAAAAACAAAAAAAAATAATATATTAAAAAATACCAAAAAGAAAGTTGAGATTTGTATTCCAAGCAAGAGAATCACTTTTGCAAACATTTGGCCTCCTTGGATGACCCTAGATACTCCCCTATCTAGGATTATAAATTTAAGAGCGAAAGCGGATTTACGCGTTGAAACGACACTAAATTGCCTAATTAACAAACCGCGAAAAATCGCTATCATTAAACCCTGGACATTGAGGTCCGGAATCATATCCTTAATCAGGATTATCGCAACTAGTGGATATGTGGGTGGTAGTCAGGTTAGGATAATGATTATATTGGGGGTAGGGTGTGTTTGGAGAGTAGAAGTGGAAGAATACATGGACATGTGACAGGGAAAACAGATAGGAGAAAGGTGCTCTATAGTACAAATAGTCCAAGTCTGTCCTTAAGTGGGTAGCTTAAAGACCTATGGACTCTCAAAACCCATCATAAGATTATGAACGATTTAGTATACTTTTATTCGGTCAATCGAACTAGTTAGAGGGATTCACGTGTCGCGTGATTCGTGATCTAGTGCACCATGTGGCACTCTAACCGCCACCTGATCTCGATCATGCTGCCAAGATTGTGTGCCTCGCATGCAGTGAGGAGTGAGGAGCGCACCTCTACTAACATGGCCATTTAATCCGTCGTTCGATCTTCATTGGACGTGTGAATTAAATCGAGTGCTTGCTAGTAGATTGGGAATTGATCCCTCATTAGCTCTATGTGAGCAGGTGCCCTTTACCGCTGAGCTACGCATGACGGGGGTGGATCTGAGCCATTGATGGAATGGTGAGATCTAATCTTAGTCGTTGGTTAATGATCCAATGGTTGAGGCCAATCATATAGGCGTGCCTTTGAGAGGGTGCGATGGCCTCAGGGGACTTTGGGCAGTCTAAATGGTGCCACGTGCCATTTAGATCATCCATCTTCTTCTCTTAGTATCGGATGCTGCAAGGCTCCGATCGAGATGATTTTTGCATTGATGGACTACAATCGTTACTCTAAGTCCATTCATATGGTCAGATTTCTTGTTTGAAGTGTTGATTTGTTGGCACCCTGTCCCCTAACCATAAAAGTACAAGAATTAGCATACAAATTATACAACTCACCTTAGATGCATGATGGCACTATTAATTCACTATTTACAAAGATAAAGGCCTCTGCATGCTTAGGAACATGCATAAATAGGCATTTTATCACAAAATATTGTATACTTATCAGAGGCTTTCATCCTATTACCAATTCACCTATAGCCTTGGCTGGATAAGAAATGGAAAGAGTTCATAAAACCTAACTAGTGTGATTTGATTGTAGTGATAATAGTAATAACTTCATGGAACAATCCCTTTCCATTTGACCTTAGCATTGGAAGTTTGAGTGGAGAACCAAGGTTGAACATCAAGATGTATGTAGATACTTCTCAAAACTCGATCAACAATCATTTGAAGGAAAACTTGAGGTTTTCTTGTTAAGTTAACTAACTAGCCTACATTTGAGCACAATTTAGGCATTGCCCTAATGGTGTCCGAACACACTCAACTTAGAATTGAGCATCATTATTTGGGCAAGTCAAAACTAGTAATATTATGGACAATTGCATTATTTAAAGGAGAATTTCCTACTTAAATGTTTACAAGAATCTAGTATACACTAAGCTCCTAAAGCAGTGCAAGATCAAATTTATTACACAATTAGACTGTAATAATATGGGAAGCCATCAGAATGGCAAGGACATTCGAGATATCAAGGCACTCATGGTTACCAGTATCGGTAGACAACCTAGTACACATTAACATCCAATTTATCTTAAATAGTGGAGCATGTCAAACAAAAAAAAAGGGGTACCTTTGCTAATGGGTGATTTGATCCTCAAAGAGAACCTTATTGTACATGTTATAATTGCTTCTACTACATACTTTCTTACATCCTCTGAATACCTAAGAGGATCACACATGGTAATAACCATGGCAATTGTAGTAAGGACATTCGGGGGTACATTTAGCATCCTTATACCATGTGGTGTGGATTACGGAACTCTAGATCTCAGGGAAACAATTAGCACTCACAGCTAGCCCAAAGGGTAGTGGCATCTAATGCGTGAGGATTAGAGAGACAAGTCTTTGCATTATCAATGAAGGATGCACATACCTCACCTTCTATTGTGGAAGATAAGGTCCCTATAGAGAACTCCATGGCACATGTTCTATTTGATACGGGTGCCTCGTATTCTTTTATATCGCCTAACCTTGCTTTCTTGTTGGGGAAGCTACTTAGAATACTAGCTGAGCCTATCATAATTAAGGGACCTGATGGTCAATTATCCATAATATATTTACCATACTTGGATTGTGTGATATGACTCAAGGGACATGAAATCTTAGTAAATCTTTTTGTAATTTTGATAGAAGATGTCAATGTTATTGTAGAAATGGATAGGAAGTTACTGTATCTTGCTTTCATAGACTATCATGAGAAGTTATTTTCTCTATTGCTGGAATTCAACATTTTGAAATATGAACAAGCAGGATAGTGGTGTTATATTGTGCGCATTTACCCTTCGAGGTGTACAACTTCTACAAGGAGGTTGTAGTGGTTATATAGGTTATGTGGTGGTAACCACTACTTAAGAGGAAAACAAGGAATTGTGTTTTATATCGATTGTCCAAGATTTTGCACACGTACCTATCAATCTTCCTAGACTCCCTCCAGATCGAGAAATTAAGTTTGAGATCTTTGTGACCTCGAGTAGTAATCCTATCTCTATCATGCATTCCAATCTTTTGTTCATATTTTCTTCCATTATCTCCACTAATACATTTCTTTGCTTTCCAATGTATTTACTATATCGAGTTTAGATATGTTCTATTGGAAATTTTTCTCATTAGCCTACCTTTAGATGTAGGTGAACTATCTTGAGTTCAAGTGATGGTTGGAATGATCTTCGAGTAGAGTATGGACTAGTAAGAAGAGGACTTATCAATTACCTACTGCTTCCTTATGGTAGTAGTTTACTTTCTTTTCTAATTTTCTTCGTAATGCAGTTGACTAGTAGACTCTATCTTAGATCACTTTTAATTTTCTACTTGGATATGGACTGATATTCTTCTTTTTACTTTGCAATTTATATTTTGGTAATTATTTCATTTATTTGTGGTTGTGTTTCTCATATTTACGTGTTTGATAATGTAAAGCCGTGTTTGGATTATCAACTTGATGCTGGTAGATATCAGGTTGCCACACAGGGGCAAATGACAACTCACATATTTTGTCCTATCAATTGTTATCACAATAGAGTATCATGGGAAATTAGGTGAATACTAGTAAATAGAATAATTTTGATCCATGTCATCTTAATAGCTCCTAATGTCACTACCCCATATTCTGTTTTAGTACTTGATCTTACAACTACTTTTTGCTTCTTACTCCATATAACTAGATTTCCTCAAAAGTACATATAATAACAAAGAAATAGATCACTTGTCACTTGTTGAACTAGTCCAATTAGCATATATAGATATCCCAATCACATTAACTTAAGAGAGCATGTAATGCCTCTCTAGAGGTGCAGGAGTTCTCTACCACATTTTCTTTGTGCACGCACACACTTGAATACGTACATGCCTATGACCATAGAACGTTGAAACCTTTAGAAATAAGTTCATCAAAGTTGAATGGTTAAAATCTAGTTGTTCATTTTTCATATTTTTATCATTGGATCGAATGCATAACAAGTATATGATAATATGAGTATCTTTGGAATGTAAAAGGTTGAGAGTGCTAGGTATTAAGTCAATTGCATTGCTTGCTCCTTTTTAAATAGTAAAACAAAGATGCAATGTGGTCTTTCAAATTGATCTAATGGAAGGATGAATTTTCAAAAATGAAAAGCTGGGTTAATTGGACTTTTTACATGATCAAAGCATTGGCATTCTATGATTCCGCATGTAGTAAGGATCAAGCTACTGCATTCTTTCGTTTAAACTTACAGAGAATATGCTTTAGTATCTTTCTTAATAAGAAAAGTTGAAATAGCTTAAATGATGCAATTCTTGAAATTCAATGAATAAGGTCACACATAACTCATTTGCTTGGATTAATCCAATACATTATTATGCCTTTATCCAAGTTTAAAGAGATCTAGATAGACTAACCAAATATTGTTCATATAAAACATATTGGTGCACTTATATTTTCTTCTAACACATTTATCAAAAAGAGATTGAAAGGTAGCTATCATTGCTTATTTGCTTGATTTACTATAGTTTGGTCCACAATTTTGATTTAATTTTAGGTTCTTCAAAAGTGAAATTCAACAGGTTCTATTATTATCATTATCGATTTGTTATGAAATATGACTACAAAATTGCAAAGATTTAGATTAATCCTTCTGTTTGCTAATGGTTGTAGCTTTATGAATTACAAACCAAGTTCTTCAATTCCAAGGCATATGAATGGGTCGATGATGCCATGAGCAGGAATAATAAAACTTCTAAATCTGCTACCTTGATTGAGTTCGTCACTTCTCCTAATAATCCCGATGGGCTGCCCAAAAGGTCCGTTCTCAATGGTTCGTTAGCCATCCATGACCACGTCTACTATTGGCCCCATTATACTGCAATCCCTTCCAAGGCTAATGAGGATATCATGTTGTTTAGCATGTCCAAGGTCTCAGGTCATGCTGGTAGCAGATTAGGGTATGCACCTTTTTACTTGAAAATCATCATTAAACCAATCATACACTAGTTTAAATTTTATTGGATGGTTAAAAGTGTGTTCCTATTAAGTTGGAAAAATATTGCACTTTGAAACAAATGTCTCCCATGTTCATGTCAGGTGGGCAATCTTAAAGAATGAAGAAATTTACAATAGAGTTATGATGTATGTGCTATTGAACAACCTTGGGATCTCCCATGACACGCAATTGAGAATGCTAAAGTTGATCAAGGCAATGGCAGCCCAAAGGAGAGGGGAAGAAGGGGACATCTTTACATTTGGATATGAGAAGATGAGTAAGAGATGGAAGAGATTGAATGATATCCTAGAATCCTCTAAGCGTTTTTCTCTACAATCAATACACCACCAGTATTGCACCTACTTTAAAAAGATTAGAGACCCTTCTCCAGGTATGTATATGTATATATGCTTTGAGAATGCATTACATTATTAATCATGGTTTGAAAATCTAGCACATGCATATATATATTTATTGGATATGACATGATATTGCAGCCTATGCTTGGCTAAAATGCAACATGGAGGAGGACAAGGATTGTTATGAAGTTTTGAGAAATGCGAGCATCATCGGCCGAGAAGGGACACAATTTGGAGACAGCAAGAAGCATGTTCGTTTAAGCTTGATCAAAAGGGATGACAACTTTGAGATGCTCTTGGAAAAGCTGGAGGCTTTAGTATCGACTGAAGGTGCCAGAAGAATTTGAAGTTGACTTGGACAATAGTGAAATTGTTTAATCCTAGACGTATTTGCTCAGCAATACTTTGTGGGGCCATATGGATAATATAAATATGCATGTTCACTAAGTAGATACAATATAATAAAAGAAAATAGTAAATACAAAAGGAAAGGTTTTACTTTTAAAGTATCCATGAAACTTATGAATAAGGGAGGACACATATCTTCTTCTATATAGCCTAAAATGTTGGATTTGAGAGCCTAATTGCATCAATCGAGAAGTAATTGTTATATGGTGACGTGGGAATTCATGTTGAAATTAGTGAGATTTGGGAGAGGTTTTTAGCCCCATACTGGAAGTGGATAAATCTCTTAATGGTGTAAAATGCTTCTACCTCCCATGGCTTATGTAATAAAGAGAGAGGTGGGGCTGAGGAATACGCACGCATACATGTGCACCTCGCCCCGCCCAAGCTAGGCTTCAGCTTGGGCTTAAGTGAATCAATTGGAACTTAGAACTTGGATCTTTTTGCTATGAACTTTTAATCTCATGATTTTGACCTAGATTGGTCAATCAAAAGCTAAAATTGGTCGACCAATTGTTTTGGTCGATTAATGAGTTAAGTTTGGTCAATCAATTGGTTTGGTCAACCAAAACGTTAAGTTTGATTGACCAATTTATTTTGGTTGATCAATTGTCATATTATCATAAGAAGGGAATTTCCATAAATAGTTGGTCGTGAGCTCTATATAAGGGTGACAAGGAGGTTCTCATTTGACACACAACAAGAGCAGAAAAGCTCTCTCCACTCTCTCCCCCTCTCTCTCGTTCTTGTCCCTCTTTCTTGGTGTGTTCGTTCGATGTGAGATTGGTAGAAAAATCTCCAATCACTTTTGTCGATCTTACACAAGGAGATCGAGAGATCCACGAGAAGTTTTTGGTTGATTAAACCATTAAATTAATAGACCAATCGAGGATGTGGTTGGAAACTAAATTTTCTCAACTTCGTTCTCCTGAGGTGGTTTTCAAGGACATCCAAGATCGGAGTGCACCGAATCTTGGAGGTGGATCATCCTATCCTGGGAGGAGTTTTGTTAGACCCTGACGCAACAGTATTGTGGGGGTGATACCTTCTCTAAGGGAAGTCCTTAATGGGTGCTTCGATCAAAGCAATCTCTAACCTTTCTTCGTTTTATTTATTTGTGCTATTGCATGTTATTTGTTCTTTATTTTATTCTGGATTTTACCAGATCATATTTGACTTGATTTAATATTTTTGATCTATGCGAAAACATTGGAAACTCATATGTTTTTTTTTATTTATTTCCTTTACACGTTTAATTCAACAATCTTAGAGAATGTATCGCTTAGATCTAAAATATTTAGGATATCAAAAATGACTTTCGAATAATGTGTAGACTTATCTTGTATGCCTGAGAAATTTAGTGGGAAAAATTTCAAGTGTTGGCAACAATGCATGAGAATTGGTTGACCACCATTAGTTTGATATCAGCGTTGGAAATCTATTGCTCGATTTTGGATAAGGAAAAGCCCACTCCTAAAAGTTGAAAAGCTGTGGATGTGTGGAATGAGTGCAACCATATTTATCATGGTTGCATCTTATTAGCATTGTCCAATGTATTGTTTGATGTATACAACACATCCACATCCACTGCGAAGGGGCTATCGGAGGAATTGGAGAAGAGGTATAATACTGAGGATCTTGGTATTAAAAAATACTCTATCACAATATTCCTTAATTTCCAAATGGTCAAGCTTAAATTGATATCGGGACAAGCACACGAATTTCTATTATTATTCCATGGCTTAGTAGAGGCTGAAATGAAACTTCCTGAGAAGTTTCAAGTTATGTCTATCATTGAGAAATTCCCTAAATCTTGGGAGGACTTTGGGATGACTCTCAAGCATAGGAAGGAAAAGATTTCTCTAGATTACTTGATGATAGCTATTGCTATTTTGGAATAGTATAGGAAACAGAAACCTATAATGCTTGTGGAGTCTAAAATGAATGTCATGACATCTAAGGGCAACTAGAATAAAAGTAAGAATAACAAAAACAAAACAAAGGCCAAACCCAAGATCCAGAAGAAATCCAAGAACAAACCATGCTATCACTATGGGTAGGTTGGGCATTGGAAGAAGGATTTTCCTTCTAATAAAGCTCAATAGAAGACCACAAATGGGAATCGTCAGGTGAATGTGATCACCGAAGAGGTTGGGCTTAATGATGGGCATGTCTCAATAAAACCAGAACTCTGTGTTATTCATGACCCTACTGAATGGCTTGTGAATACTGAAGTCAATGTACATATTTGTACCGATATATCATTCTTTTCTTCCTGTCAGGCCTACAGTGTGGGACTGTGAAAATGGGGAATGATTCTGTAGCCAATGGGCTGATTAAGCCCAAAGATTTGAAGAGTCAAAGTATTTAGGTCCTATCATATCTTTTCTTAAAGTTAATAACGCCTAATGCGTAAGTTCTCTTCTCCTAATTCTTTTTCTTTCTTAAAGAAAATAAAAGAAATTCCACAGAGCTAACAAAATATTTTCAGGACTAAGTATCCACACCCTATGGCTAAATGATGCAATGTCCTCATTGTAGAAATAAAGACATGAAAAGGGTAGTGTAAATAGAATATCACCTGAGTTTCGTAAAAATCTGGTTAGCTCCACAGAGAACGTAGAATATACACACGTGTTAAATTTATTGCCTTCAACTAGGCACGGATCACAAGTAAAGAAGACATGAAAAGTTTAGAAGTGTAGGTCAAAATTAGAATAAGGAGATTGATTTTGGAACCTGCAAAAAGATGTCCATAGATGTAGACCAGACTGTGATGCAGACCCGTGCCCCAGGGTCGAGTGGTTCTAAGGTTCTGGATGAAAATCACCTAAAATCGAAGATTATTATGCTTGCGGGGCCAGGCTTATGGTTTTGTAGTATGCAACCCAGGAGTAAAGTGTCGGACAAAAGGTATATTTGATTCACTAGATTTGGATGTCCTTTTAGATTTCAAGTCAAAAAGATAATCAATGATTCTGAGCTTGGGTTGCACTTGAAAGATATCATAAGGGTCCTAGTAAAAATTAGGTGGTTTTAGGTCAACAGGAACCCTTAAATCCAAAATTGTGTTTACCTCTAAGTTAGCCTTCTAGATTTTTATTGCCAAATTTTTATCCTCTAAAGTCAATGTTTCCAAGACCACCAAATCATTGTACAGCCCGTCTAAAGTACGTCAGTCGAACAATTGTGGCTTAATTAGGATTTACTTGGGTCTAGTGATCTCAAGAATATCATAATTCAGCTCCTTAGGGTGTGGTTGAGCAATGGGCCTACTGATTGAATCATCAGGACTCAGATCGTCTAAGTTAGCCCCAACATGATCATAATCTTCAATAATCAGGCTATCAAAAGGTTTGTCCTGCTCCTCGAGGCCATTCATCTTACTAAAATCCTCTTCCTTAAGCTCAAGTGAGACTTCACCTAAAGATTCTTCACCCTCAGAGTCAAAGAATTCTTGATCCTCATTTACATATGTCTCAAAATCGTATGTCATTTCCTAGTCCATATAGACATAGTTTTCCATGCTCCCTGCCTTGGGGATCTCGGGTGAAGCAATCAGTTCATCCTCAATGGGTTGCTCTAGACCGACTTGGTCATCTCAGGTCTCAAAAAATGTATCCCCCCGATAGGTGCTTGAGCAAGTTTAGACATTGGCTCTCTTGAAGGGGGTTCATCTTGAGAATCATCCCAAGACTAGACTAGGGCAACCACGAATTTCATCCTCAATCTCGACAATTTCCTATGTAGAAACTCACCCAGGCCCCTATCCCTAAAAGGGCTATCCATGTCATCAATCATTTTGATCATGGGTTCCAATGCTTCAATGCATGGTGTTGGCTGAGCTTCTAAATATTGTATGGTGTTCCTCAAGTTAGCCAACACCCTATCTTGGATCTGGTTCACCTGAACCGAATGGTTCGATTCAGGGTTGGGTGGGTTCAAGTTAAATGTAAAGGAGTCAAGATATTGAGGTTCTTGTGGTCCTCCCTGATAGTAGGTCATTTTGGGTTGTTCAAAAAATGGTGGTGACCTATATTTAGTGGAATACTGGGGAGCGTAGGTGTTATAATAATCATATCCTTCCCGATTGTAGATCGGGTTGGTTTGGTCATCAAAGGGTGGAGATCTATAATCATTGTAAGTGTGAGAAGGATAATAATCATAGTCTTGTTGTCTAAGGTTAAGCCCTGGACACTAAGGTACGGATTCATATCCTCAATCAAAGTTATCCTCGCTGGGAGATGGGTAATCATAAGTCAAGTCGGGATAGTAATCATCTTGAGGATATGTGTTGGTAGGAGGGTAGGATTGGAAATGCGTGAAAGATGTGGAAGGACACATTGTGGATTAAGAGGGAAAATAGAGGAGAGAAAGGTACCCTGCAGTACAATCAACCAAACTTGTCCTTTTGTGGGTAGCCTAAAGACCTACAGACTCCTAGGACCCATCTTGAGATGACAGAAATGATTTGGTCTACTTCTATCTGGTCAATCCAACAAGTTAGAGGGAGGGGATGGGGAGAAGGTTCTTCCTTTGGCTTGCACCTCCGATTCCTTTAATACTCCCCAATAGTGGTTGTTTGATGCTACTCCCTTAGCTAGACATCAGATGGACCAGTAAAAGTAGATTAATTGAAAAAAATCTCAATCTGAGCCTCGAAGAGCGAATCAATCATTAAGGACAACATCTACTCAATTTCAATTAGGTTTGGGATGATTGTGCTCTTGGAATGTGATGGGCCCTTTAGACGGGTTGTGCACTTAATGTTCAGTTGAAATGTGTGTTTATGCATAACCAGGGTTTGCAAACAAGGTTATTTGATAATGTATCTTTTAGGGTTTAACATTGTTTAGTAGCATTTAGGGTTTAATCTTTAGGCTCGTTCAATCAAGTTTAGTAGAACACTCCAAGTTTCGAAAGCACTAGTGATGATATATTCCTTTTGAAATCAAAAAATAATGTGGAGTGCCTAGTTCAGCCCTAAAGATTAACCCTAAGTGGCAAGCTACTTGATGGATCTCTTTTATGTTAAGTGGTATGGCCTGAATAGCTGAATCAATTGGCCTGTTACACCACTTGATTAAGGCACACAAAATGTTTAACCTATTCAAATTTTCTACTCACTTATTTATGTATTGAGTTAAGGTGTATCAGATCCACAGGTCATATTCCAGTTAAGTGGTAGAATCAATGAAAAGTGGTGCACCTTAAGTCGAGACTTGTGGGTGTTAATGAGTGTTTCTTTTAGTAAATCCCACAACAGAAGAGTATTTTTTTGTTTTTTTATATATACAGGGGTGAGATGAGTGGAGGTAGCGAACAAGACAAACAATTTCTATTCTAGGGTTCGTGAAAACCCCTAAGTAGATTAGGTCTTGATTATTAAGGTGGAGAAATGAAATCTAGGGTGGGGAAGATGGGGGAATACTTACAAAACCTTCATCTGCTCTTTTCTTTGATCTAACTGCTCTGGCCTACCTCGGAAGAGTATCTGCAATCACAGTAAGATCAGAGAAAAGGTGAGATAAAAGTTAGATAAGGTGGAAAAATGTGAGAAAAACCAAAGAGCATTGCCTCCAGACAAAGGTGCCAAAATGATGAGGTGGAGATTTGTCGTGGAAAGATTTGAGTTTCGAAACCCATCGTCGTAGTTTGATTCGCAAGAAAATCCATTAATTAAATAATATTTATAATCAAAACTTGAAAGGTGAGTCCCAGGTCTAACATGGGGTGGCGAATGTTTGGTTTGAAAAACTCCGCATTTCATTTTTACTTCTTTTCGTCATTTTTATCTTTGATAATTCTTTTTGTATTTTTATCAAGTAAGAGATCAGGTCGATGAAAACTTTATCTACTTGCAAAACTAATGCAGAGAGAGAGAGAAAGAAAGAGAGAGAGAAATAATCATATATTTCTAATCAAATGTTTCTACAACTATGAAAGTTGGAAAACTACACTACAAAAGTGGAAAGATAGAGATAGGTGAGAAGAACACCCTCGACAGTCGCTTGGAGGACGGCTCGCTTTGACAGCACCTCGAAGAAGGTGGTGAAGAGCTAGAGAAGGGAGAATGATGATCGAGGAAGGAGGATGGGGTAGGACGTCGTCGCGACAAGGATCTTCTTTCGAAAGGTGGTGAGAGGACGGTCAGGGATGCTCCACGAATGGGGATGAGAGGAGGGAAAATGCTTGATTTCTACTCTAGATAAGCATCTCGAGCTTGGGACAAGTTTTCTTTAGAGCCTTGGAGGTGGTGAGTAGAAGAAAGGAAGAGATGGTGAGAAATGGAGGGGGGTAGGTCCTTTTATAGTGGAAGGAAGAGGAAGAAATCCGTCCAAGGGCTTTAGTGACAGGTGCAATCGTCACTAAGGACCATGCAAGCTGTCGCTGAAGATCCACTCCACCTCTGGCGCACATGCCCCTCGTGCCTTGCCGTGCGCGTGCGCACGTTGGCACTGAGCTTGTGCGCACTGTGGATGCACTGCGTGCTTATGCGTGCCACAAGGCTGTGCTACGCATGCGATCAGTGCATCCAATTGCAAATTGAGGGGGCTGCAGGGATTCAAACCCGCACCCCTCTCTTGGAAGCCAGAACCTCCACCATTGCGCCATGCTACCTGAAGTGCCGAGAAGATGGAGTTGGAGTTGCAGGAGTGGGGGAACCTCAACCTTGGGTCTTGATCCAACGGCTGTGGTGAGAGATGATGAGGCACTTGTAGTTGCTGATTGCCGATGTTGGGCAGCCTAGATGGTGCCACATGGTGCCATTTGGGTCGTCCATCTTCTTTTCTTTGCAAAGGGTGCCACAATGCTCGAATCGAGTTGATTTCCGCATTGTTGGACTACGATCATTGCTCCGGATCCATCCCTACAGTTGGATTTTTCATCTGAAGCCAGTAAGGATGCCGCATTGCCCCCTGGACATTGATCTTCTTCGAACTTCATATGGCACTACGAGATTCCGATCTAGATGATTTTGGAGGCGTTAGACTTCGATCGTTGTCCTAATCAGATTTTTACGGTCTGATTGTCCATTTGAGGCCCTGAAATAAATCTGCTTCCCTCCTGACCATAAAGAGAATGCAATTAACCTAAAATATACACAGCTACTCTAAATGTAGAATGATGCATGCTATGAAATATTTATAATATGAAATGCATGTCTAATCTTAGGAACATGCATGAATAGGCATTTTAACCTAAATAGATGTGTCTACATCACTCCACCATTAATACTTGTATCAGAGCTATAAATTGACGTCAATAATCATCTTGACTCGTTCACCCACCCTTTGACCCTGTTCTAATAATTAAACCAAGATGACTTCATACCCTCCTAGTTTATAATGACATTGCCAATCTTAGGCATGGGGAGGTGTTAACGTGCAAACAAATGGAAAATCAATTCTCTGAGGGGTTCTCACAAAAAAAAGACATAAAAAAATAGGAGAAAGGGAGGAAAATTTGATGAAACGACTGAAAATATTTCTTAAGGAGAAAAAGAGGAGGAAATATAGAATGCAAAAGGGAGAAAAAATCAAGAAAAAAATGATAGTTATAGTAATTGATTATGGGATCCACTTAAGTTCTAGACCTAATCAAAATAAGATTATGTCCTGAAGTACTAGAAACACGGAGATTAGTAAGAATGTTGATCTTAGCCTCTTGGGCTTATTTTAGGGCTTAAACATTCATGTATTCATTAAGATCCAGATTAGTCCTCAAGAGGTTGGGGAAAGTGCGAAGCAGATGTAGTAGGTTTAAGGCTTAGGGATTATTCGATCCCTTTGCCTGCCCTTTGGTTTGCGGGACTTAGTAACCTAAGCAACTAAAATCACACACCAGTCTCATTCAGTGCGCTTAATAAAGAAATCATGCCAAAAGTGTTCTATTTTGAAAAGTCATCTTGAAGATCTAGCTTAAGAGCGGCTCGACAACACAAGTTGATTGGACAAGTTTCCGGTGTGGAGAGGTAGGAAACTCCCCTTGAAGATGCGCATTAACATACCGTCTCCTCGGTGCTTGTCTCCTAGGATATCTAAATATCCTAATAGGGGCATGTAAGCACCTTGTGCTGATTCAGGTGCCATGGGTAGGATTATCCCAAAATGTCGAAAGGTAGGGCCAAAATTTAGCTACAGAACGCCATGGCTAGCACTATCCTGAAGGGTCGAAGGTAGGGTTCTGGGGATTGCCATGGGCGGTGCTATCCCGAAGCATCGAAAGCTAGGGACCCATTGAGGATTGATGGTGGGGACAAGGAATCTGAAACAGACCGTGTTCATGGCCAATCTGAGGCTAGATTTAGGGAAATATAAAAGGAAGAGAGAAAACTCTCAAAATGAAAAATCTATTTATCTCTCTATTACTAAAAATGCACTAGCAAACTGAACTTGGACTCAATATGTCTCACGCATAGGTGCTTTAATCGCTGGGGTCAACGAACCTCTAGGTAGTTTTTGCTGGCCTTAGAAACCTTCGTGACATACCCAGGCTGAAGCTGGTCAGGTTTGGATCTTGATTGGTACTTGAGTACCTCTAGTCCTATTGTAGGCATCTCATCTAATTTCTAGAGAGTGGCATAAATCAGGCATCTGAACGCCAAAAGCATGGTCTAGAGATCTAGTTCTTTCCACGAGATTTTGCTAGGGACTAGCAAAAGATAGGCATGGGGGTATGATGGTAACACCATCATTAGCCATAAGTAGCTTTAATTAGTCAGAATCAAGAGGCAAATGCTCTTGCATAATCGCCAAAGAATCGTAATTCTATGAAAATCCATTCTGAGAAGAAAATAATAAAATAGGGTTAATTCTACAGTTTTAACATCACATAATTAAAGCAAATTATCCATGGGATTTGCCCGGGGTTAATCTAAGGTCAATTAAGCATTAAAGTCAAAAGAGGGGTCCACACAGGTAGAAACAGGATTTCACGCATTTCAAGAACTAAATCAGAACCTAAAACCCAAATTTCAGACTTGCTTAAATTGAAGAGGTTCTAGTCAGGATAAAATTAATCTAAATCTCCTAAAATTAATAGAAAAATACTATAAAAAGGTTTGGTACCTTTTGTTTGACCATCTGAACCTATTTTGACCTTGAACAAAGCCTCAGATAGAATTCTACCTTAATTTTGGTTTCTATGCAAATTAACCAGTCAAACATGGTCAAAGCTTAAATCCAACTTCACTACTAAATTTCTTGGATACAAATTAGGTTTGTACCAAAATTTAGGCCCAATCGGATTTCATCTTGACCTAGTTTGCATTTCAGTCCATTAAAACTCTGTTGCTCTCAATCAAGCCCCTAACTTTCAAATCTTTTCATTCAGCCCCCTAATGCCATTGGAGGTCAATCTTCAAAACCCAATCAAACTAACACCAAATCCCACCAAATTGGGTGGGATTGCTGTTCACATTGCAGGAAATCCTCTGAAGGTGATTTGGTATCCCAACTCGCTAAATTGACCCCTAGCGAATTGTCGAAATCCATGGGTTTCTTGTGACCTAATCCCCAAGCAAATCAAGCCTCTTCCCTTGCTTAGATCTTTGTTTGAGCTCTATAAAAGCTCCAGGAGATTCATATTATGTTCCTTAGCTCAGTTAAGGCCTTAATTCTTCACCTTCTTCTCTCTCTGGCTTGCTCCGACCAGTTCTAGAGAGATCCTCCTCCATCTTCTGATAAATGCTAGCTTATCATCATTATTATGCCCTAAAATAGATATAGCTCTTAGGATTTTAACTTCGCGAATGGGTTTCTGGGCTGCATTAGGCATAAATTATGTTAGGCATGCATTACACTTTTTTGTTGTCTTTTTGATGAGTTTATTTAAGTGTTAGGGATAAACAGATAGTCAGATCCCTAGAACCCTAGCACTCAGGAAGGCAACTGGTGAAGGAGAAGCTCAAACTAGCTGGGACTCAGCCTAATCCAGCTCATCATAGCTAGATACCAACTCACTTGAACTAGGGTTAGCTCATCCTAGCGACATTCAGCTCATCTCAGCTGAATGGTAGCTCAAGATAGCTCGTCTTAGCTCAAGATAACTCCAGCTCAACTTAGTTGAGTCTAACTCATCTCAGCTCCCATCAGTTCACTGGGAGCTCTGGCTAGCTTAGCTAAGTTGACTGGATCCACCTTAGCTCAGGTCCAGCTACCTCCAGCTCTACTCAACTCAAGCCAGCTGAAGATGACTTCACCCTAGCTCAGGCCGGCTCAAGTCCATCTCTCAGGGACTCCACTTAGCTCAACTTAGTTGAGCTAAGCTACCTTAGCTACTTCAGCTAGCTAAGTCCTCCCCGGGAAGATCAGACCCAGCTCACCTCATCATATCTTAGCAGAAGCCAGCTTACTTTAGTTTGGCTTAGCAGTTAGTAAAGAACTAGCAAGTTAAGGCAGCTAAAGTAGCTCCTTGCTATTCTCTTCAGCAGCTACTAACTCCTATGCTGCTCCAGACAACTCTCCCTCAGGTCCTCTGCTCAAAACCCTAGCTCCTTCTGTTCCTTACCCAACTCCTCTACTAGCTAAGCTAGCTTAGCTACACCTTAGCTCCCAAGGCTATGCATCACCTAAAACCTAACTCCACCTCACCATCTAACAAGTCCACCAAGCAAGTTAACATCCTACACCTAAGCTCCACCTAAGCTACCCTACTTGGTGCCAACTCAACCACAACCCTTCACACCACCACCACCTCCAAGAGGCACCACCATGTTGGTGCCAAAACCCCCCTTAACAACCCTTAAAGTTGGTGCAAACCGCCCCTTTCATCTCCACCATACAACCAACCTCCCTAGCCATCTCCACCATCCACGTACTCCCTTCTAGAAGCCCCCATAGTTGGTGCCAAAACCATGCCACCTCTCCATGGTTGGTGCCAACCTATGGTGCCTCTCCACCACCATAACCACCACCATCACATCCCTTAAGGTGGTGCCTCCCATCCTACACCCTAGGATCCCCATAACCACCACTAACCACCTCCTAAAACCCATCCTAGCCCTACACATAATCCCCACGCCAACCACCCTTCTCCACCTCTATAAAAACCCTCCTAACCACCACCAAAAACCCATCATCCCTTAGTGTTAACTCCACCCTAAGCCCACCTATAACCCACGACCAAGAAGAAGAAGGAAGGAAGAAGATTATTGAGGCTATCCCTTGCCTCCTTCATGCCTTCTTCCTCTCCATTCTTCTCCTTGTGCCATGCCAGGAGGAGGAGCAAGCTCTTATCATGGAGGACGACCAGGCATTGGAGGAGAAACTAGGGTGGTGCACGCTCACCCTTGGAGGAGACAATTGAGGTGGAGAGCATCCACCTTGGATGAGCCATTCAAGGAAGGAGAAGAAAGGGACCTTCTTTTCAAGCCAAGGAGCAGCTAGGCTTGGAGCAAGAAGACTCTCTTCTTTACCAGATTTTGTAAGAGGATTTGTGTTTTTAGCTTTTATGTATTTTCAATTTCAATTAGAAGCATTCCTCTACATGCTTTTGTAAAACATAATTCCATAAAATCAAATTGCCTTCGTTTCAATTTTTGCTGCATTGCTTTTATCATGTTTTTAGCACTTTTTCACTCCCTCTCCCTAATTACTCTAGGTCTCCACGTGCCTAGAGTGAGCTTATGGAGAGGCTATTCTTGTCACCTTATAGGTGTTAGTCTCTTTTCCTCTTTAAAAGTGCGATTGCCTTGTTATTCAAAACAATAAAAATTATATATGGAAAAATACCAAAAAGAAAGTTGAGTTTCATGCTCAAGTAAGAGATTGATTTTTGCTAAAAGTTGCCTCCTTGGATGACCCTAGATACCATCACCATCTAGGTTATAAATTTAAAAGTGATTACGATTTGACATGTTACAACGATTTAAAACCCTTATTTCAAAACACGCAAATTTTTCCCAACATCTTCCTATGACCTCCCAACGGCCAAATTGGGAATGCCACAACCTTCCCCGACTTCATCCATTCCTCGATGACTAACTCAGGAGCTGCCTCTCCCTTTCTTCCTCGCTGTCTCCGTCAACAGAGTCTCATCCACTCTGGTGCCGGCCAATCAAAGCTGGCACCAATTTCTCCCCCATTAATCCTATAGCTAGGACCAATCTCCTCCTCTCCCTCTACAGATCTTCCCTAACACTTTACCCTCTTGCTTCGATCGCCATTTCACTATCTCCCTCACCGTCTTCTTCACGACCGGCCATGCCTCCAGCGAGGCCGTGTCCCAACTACATCGCACCAATCGCCTCGCCACAACTCCCAGGCATCACCACGTCACCCTCATCAAATTCTCTCTGATTATTTCATCTTCTACCCACTCCATAACTCCCCTGAACAAACCCACCGTCCGTCGCCCTAACAAGCACCATCCGGACACCACAATCACCAACTCACCAATTCACACCCACCACTACATTCGTCACTCCACGGCGAAGGCCTCTAGCTATTTAATTGAGCCATAAGGCCATCTTTTTGTTTCAGGACACTCGTTGGTGAAGCTCATCTTCACTAACGTCGAGCAGCGCCGTGCTGCCAGTTGGCAACTGACCACCACCATCAACCTTCGTGGATGGACTTCATGAAGCATTTGGGACCTCCAATTAAGGACAACAGCTGCAACAATGGACTTAATTGATTGAAGCCCTCAGCTGCATCACATGAAGAAGAAGGCACCAATTGGTGCCACTTCGTGGAAGACAAATCTCATAACAACATACAAATTATTTTTCTAATATCTATTCTTCACCCAGTACATGGGGGGTCAAGTCCCCCTTGGCACGTGCCTCCTCGCACTCTCACTCCTCGCCTGTGCATACATGCACATGGGCCTGGACCCAATACCCAGATCCGATTACCTGCCTGATGACCTGATTATTCGATTCTAAAAGAAGAGGAGAATTTGTGAAGATGAAGGGGAAGGGATTTTGAGAGTCCATATTTGTGGGCTATTTAGGCATTTGAATGCCTAGCCATTAAGTTATCTTTAACATTTATTTAATATGCCTTAGGATGTAAATAGATTAGTTCATATTTTTGGTTTGATTGCATAATTCATGCTTTGCATTCATATTTAAATGCATTTAGAATTGACTTAGAATGCCATGCATTTGATTAGTTAACTAATTAGGTGCATTACATGCATGTACTTGAATTAACATTGTTTGTGAGGACTTGTAGATAAATAAGGCATCATTTCTTTTTCTTATTTTATTAATCCACTTTTCTTCTTCAATGACTACTGCAGTTTCCGCAACGCATGGAATGAAGGTCATAGTGAAGAGGAGCGGAGAATGCGGATCTTGACGCTCCAAATTCAAGCAGCTGCAACTTCGAAAGAGTGAGGGAGGTTGCCATGCTCGGAGAGATTCTACCTCGACTCCACCACCATGAAGAGCTTCGAGTTCACCACCACTCCACCACTGTGCACCTCCAAAGTTGAGTGTCGCCACACCATGGGTTGATGGGGTGATAGGTCACCACGCCAATATGGCAAGCTCGACCATCACCGTGCATGTGTGCCTCTAGGATACGCAATTATCTTTATGTTGAACGATGGAGGACTATGCTATCAGACTTGGTTTTGAAAACCTGTTGTTGTAGTTTGAATAGCGAAGAACTCAGGTTCAACAAATATAATTTATACTGAAAAAGAAATCCCAGGTCGAACTTAGGGAGGCTACATCAATCAAAATTAGAGAGAAAACAGGAATAAGAGACAATAAGAGTAATTACACTGAAATGTTGTGTTTTTGTTTAAAAAGTAGAGTAATTACAATGAAATGAAATAAATATAGACAATAAGAGAGAAAGAGAGAGAGAGAAAACATTCACTTGATGTTGCAAAATGTTTGTACAACTAAGAAAGTGAGAAAAGATTACACTAGAAAGTGAGAAATTATTACACTAGAAAGAAGGAAAATTCTATTCTATAAAGTAGGAAAAATGAATAGGAGAGAGAAGTTATCCTCCTCGACGATCACTTCAAGGATGAGCCGGATGAGACAACGCCTGGAAGACGAGGAACGGAGCTAGAAGAAGGAGGTCAAAGCAGGAGGCACGGGAACGAGGTAGCACGTCATCGTCATTGCGAGATCCGCTTCTGGAATGGGGGCAAAAAATTGATTGTAACTCTTGAGGAGCATCCCGGGTGTGGGACAAGCTTCACCTAAGCTTTGGAAAGGGAGAGAAGAGAAGGAAGGGATGAGAAATTCGTATAGAGTGGGTCTCCTTTTGTAGTTGGAAGGAGTGGAGGCATTTTGGACATTTTAATTTGAAAATCACTAATATGGGACCTTTAGTGACGGATAAAGGTCCTTCGTGTGCGTGTGCCGCATGCCTCTTCTCCCTGTCCTTCAATGCACGCGCATGTCCGTGCACTCACAATCGTCTGATCAAGAGATCAGATGGCTTAAGACCACCAACGCTTGCGCCGCGCACCCGCGTGCGATCACACATAGTGCAACACGTTTGATCGCGCGTGGGCACTATAGCTCGCCCAGCGCCGCAAGATCTTCATCGCACGGCTTCTCTCGCTCGCACGCCCCCTTGCCCGCTCTTCAATTTGAGGTGGAGCAGGATCAAACACGTGACCTGCGTCTCTTATAGCGTGCTCAACCGCTGCGCTATGTGAGGATTTATGTCGCGCAGAGGATTTTAGCATGCGGATTTGTGGCCATTGGATCAAGATCTAACGATCCAGATCCGCTGTGCTCTTTCACTTAATCAAGGTGAAGTGGCTGATCAGATTCAATCTTGGCCGTTGGATCAAGATCCAACAGCTAGGATCATGCAATAGAAATCCCTTGGAGAAGCAGCAGCGGTTCCTTGGGAACGTTTTGGGATTGGGGTAGTGCCATCCTAGCCGTCCATCTTCTGAGTGATGTAGATGGTGCCACAGGTATCAAATTGGACCGATTTTCGTGTCATTAGGCTACGATCGTCGATCCGAATCCATCTGTGTGATCAGATTTGTCATCTGAGGTGTAGATTACATCATCTTGGCCCATGATCTTTAGAGTTCCTCGATCTCTATCTGGTGCTACGGATGTCCGATTAGGGCGATCTTGTAGTTATTGAACTCCAATCGTTGCCCTGATCTGATTTGTATGGTTGGATCTTCGATTTGAGGCCCTGATAAAGAGTCGCCATGTCCCCAACCATAAAAAGGAGACAATTATTGTATAATTTATACAACTTGATCTAAATGCATGATTGTGCATGTTATCCACTATTTACAATATGTGATGCTAATGTGACACTAAGAACATGCATTAATAGACATTTTAGGTTTAGTAGATGTATGCACATCACACCCCTATGCCTATCTTTTCCTAGTCCTTAGCAAAATCTACATGCTATTTATAAAAGAATTAGATTGGATTACTTGGGCATAAGTTATTTTCAACATTAAGAAATTTTTTACTCAGGATCTGAACTTTCAAAGACACAATAGCGCCCAGGTATCTGCCAAAATGCATACCACCTCAAGCCCTCATCTTATTCAAAGAAAAATTTCTTTTCTCTTTTTCTTCTTTTCTAATTTTTTTGAATTGTTGAGTTTAGAGTTAAAGAGTGACTTTCTACAGCCACTCAACCCACCCAATATTTTATGAGAACCCTAAGTTCTAAGCATCTTATTGTGAATGTGATAGACTCATTGATCGGTAATTAGAACGGACTTCGGGTTTCTATGCCTATAGGTGACCTTTAAAAGAGAGTTCTGCCTAAAGGTGTATCTTTACGACCGGTAGCTTTCTCCCTATTATTTTTATGGGGTCAACACAAGGGTGAATCTAGTGTATATCTCCCCGACTTATTCTGCTTCTCTGCTTCTTCCTAGGTGTTTTGGGAATTTTTAGTGCATTTCTTGAGCTGGGATCTGGACAACCGATCGATGAGCTGTTACCACCGATAACTTACCAGCCATACTCGTGTGGTGAAGTGTGGCTTCTTTTTTTTCTTTCTTTTCTCCTTCTTCCTTTTCTTTTTCTTTTCATTTTGACTTTTTTTTTTCTTTTTTTAAGTAGGTGGCTTCCCTAGTCTAAGATTTACCTAAAGGTAGTAAAAAGAGAATGGTCCAGTGACTGGATTCTGGACAACCTACCTATGGGCTGTTACCCACGTTAACTTGCCAGCCATATCACCTTAGAAGGTTCATTAGCTACCCAATTTCCATTAAAATCGTCCATCAACAAGTCAGTGAAAAGATAGTGTGTAGATGCTATAGACTTAAAGTTCCCTCAAATCAGAGGGCAGGTTGAAAAGTCGTGTACTTATCACCCAAACTTATTTAATCAAATTACAATAGAATTCAAGATGGTGAGGACTCGAAAAACAAATCCACATTTTAGTGGATACCCAAGCTGATTAAGCCCAAAGACCTGAAGGTTCTTTGTGTTCAGATCCTAATGTAATATTTCCTAAGATTGAAAAGTCCTAATGTCCAAGTATTCCTTCCTAATTATTTTTTTCTTCTTAGATATATATATAAATATAAATAAAAGAAAATAAAATGAATCTACGGTGCTGACGAAATAATTCAGAGATGAATATCCGCCCCCCCATGCCTATCTAATGCAATGTCCTCATTGTGTTAAAAAGACATAAAATAGAGTGAAATAGAGTAGAAAGCACCTGAATTGCGTGAATGATGGGTCCGCTCCGAGATAAACAAAAACTGTATACATGCTGAATTTAGTGCCTTCAGCTAGGCACACTATACCTAGAAGAGAAGTAAGGAATTCAGAAGTGCAGGTCAGAATTAGAATAAAAAGATTCACTTTAGAACCTACTAGCAGATGTCCATAGATGTGGATCGAATTGTGGTGCAGAACCATATCCCATGATCGAGAATATGTAAGGTTTTGGATAAAAATTACCCTGAACCTAAAATCAGTATGCAAGCGGGGTTGGGTCTGTGATTTATGAGGATGCAACTCAAGACCAAAAAGTTGGGTTACAAAGAATTTGATATCGAAAGGATAATCAATGAATGTGTCATTGGGTTGGACATCCTTAGAACAAATGTCGTAAGGGTCCTGGTTTGAAGATTTCAAATTAATTGGTATCCGTAGACGTGGTCATCTACTTCCTCCGGAGTTTGCTTCCCAAATCAGAATTTCCCAGCTTCTATTCTCCTCATTCAGAATGTCAAATTCTAGGACCTCCTGCATATTAATCACCCCATCAGAAATTTCCAAGTCTAAAAAATGTGGCTGAATCAGAATTGACTTGGGTCTAATTATCTCAAAAATAGAATCGTCAGTAAGCTCAATGGGGTATAACTGACAATCAGGGCATTGGATTGAATCCTTTAAACAATGCAATTCTGGATCCGTCATGTAAGCCCCAATAAGATCAGTTTCCTCTGTTATTGAGCTATCAAATGATTTAACCAATTTCGCAGGCCCAATCATCTCAGAGAAATCATGTTCTGTAAACTCATGTGAGACTTCGCAACTTAATTCCTCACCCTCAGACTTAAAGAAATCTAAATCCATATTGATGTACATCCCAAAATCATCCATCACTTTCTAGTCCATGGAGACATACGTTTCCTCGTATCCCTGCTCAGGGATCTCAGGTAAAGAAATCAGATTATCCTTAATTGGTTGCTTTAAATCAATCTGGTCAGCCTCATTACTCGTGTCCCCCCAAACAGGTGCCCGAGCGGGTTCCGACATTAGCTCTCCTAAAGGTGGTTCATCCTGAAAATTATCCCATGATTGAACTAAAGCAACCACAAATCTCATTCTCAATTTTGCTAACTTTCCAAGTAGAAATTCACCTGGGTTCTTGTCCTTAACATCCTGGAGCCAATCCAACAAATACTTGTTCAGATCATCAATCATTTCAATCAGGGGATCCAATTCTTCATTGCAAGGTATTGGCTAAGCTTCTAAAGATTGTATAGTATTCCACAAGTTAGCCAAAACCTTATCTTGAACCTGGTTAACTTGAACCAAATGACTTGGTTCAGGGTTGGGCAGGTTTGGGATCAATGTAGAGGAGTTAACGAATTGAGATTCGTGATACCCTTCCTAATTAGGTCATTTCAAATTATTCAAAAGGTGGTGATGACCTAAAGGCTGTGTATTCAGGGAATGGGTAAGGATCACTGTATCCTCCTTGATTGTAGATCGTATTAGGTTATCCATGAAAGGGTAGTGATCTATAATCGATGTGGCTCTGAGAAGGATAGAAATCACGATTATGGTGTTCATGGTTAGTCCCTAAACACAGAGGTCCGGAACTATATCCCCAATCCGAGTTGTCTAGAGTAACCGATGGTTGATTACAGTATGAGTCAGGATAATCGTCATGTTGAGGATAACTCATAACCAGAGGGAAAGAGCAGGAATGCGTATAAAATGTGGAAGGATTCATGATAGATGGGAGGAAGAAAGGCATCCTACAACACAAACAATCAAACTTGTCCTTAAGTGGGCTAACCTAAAGACCTACAGACCCCCAGAACCCATCTTGAGATAAAGAAATGATTTGATCTACTTCTGTCCCTTTAATCTGACCAGTTAGAGGGAGGGACGAGGGAGGAGGTTCTTCCTTCGGCTTGCGCCTTCGATTCCTAGTGTACCCCCTAGCCATGATCGTTTGATTCTACTCCCCTAGCTAGATATCATATTGAACAATAGAAATAGACTAATCAAAAATAATCTCATTCTGGGCTTCGAAGAGCGAGTCGAATCCTTAAGGCCGACGTCTACTCTATTTTATTTAGGGCTAGGTTTGAATGTGCTTTGGAATGTGAAGGGTCCTTTATCTGGGCTGTGCCCTTAATGATTGATTGATGTGTGTGTGCATGCACAACCAATGATTTTCAAGCAAGATTATTTTTGATGCGGTGAATTTTAGGATTCAACTTTAGGTATTTTCAAATAAGTTTTGTTGGCACACCAAGTTTTGAAAGCACAAGTGAAGATGTTCTCCAATTTATATTAAAAAAGAAATCCTGGGTCGAACTCAAGGAGGCTATGTTAATTAGAATTCGCAATTATATTCTTTTTGTGTTTTCGTTTAAAAAGCGGAGTAATTACAATAAATGAAATAAATATAGATAATAATAGAGAAAGAGAGAGAGAGAGAAAACATTCAGTTGATGTTGTAAAATGTTTGTAAAACTAAGAAAGCGAAAAAAGATTACACTAGACAGCGAGAAATTGTTACACTAGAAAGAAGGAAAATTCTACTCTAGAAAGCAGGAAAAAGGAATGGCAGAGAGAAGTTATCCTCCTCGATGATCACTTCGAGGATGAGCCAGATGAGACAACGCCTGGAAGAAGAGGAACGGAGTGGGAAGAAGGAGGTCGAAGCAGGAGGAACAGGAACGAGGTAGCATGTCATCGTCGTCGTAGGATCCACTTCCGGTATGGGGGTGAAAAATTGATTTTTACTCTTGAGGAGCATCCTGGGTGTGGGACAAGCTTCTCTTGAGCTTTGGAAAGGGAGAAAAGAGAAGGGATGAGAAATTCGTATGGAGGGGGTCTCCTATTATAGTTGCAAGGAGTGGGGGCATTTTGGACATTTTAATTTGAAAATCATTAATATGTGACCTTTAGTGATGGATAAATCCATCACTAAAGCCCTAAACATGGCCTTCGTGTGCGCATGATGCGCGCCTCCTCTCCTCCATGTCCTTCAAACACACACACGTCCATGTGCTCACAGCCTTCCAATGAAGAGATTGGATGGCTTAAGACAGCCTACGCTTGAGTCATGCGCCCACGTTCGATCACATGTCAGCGCTGCATGTTTGATCGCACGTGGGTGCTATCGCTCGCTCAGCATCGCACAATTTTCATCGCACGGCTTCGCCCGCTCACATGCCCCCTCACCTACTCTTCAAATTAAGGCACAGCGGGCTCGAATGCACGACCTACATCTCGCATAGCGTTCTCGACCATTGCACCATGTGAGGCTTTGTCGTGCAAAGGATTTTATCTCACGGATTCATGACCGTTGGATCGAGATCCAATGATCTAGATCTGCTGCGCTCTTTCACTTGATGATGGTGAAGCGGCCGATCAGATTCAATCCTGGCTGTTGGATCAAGATCCAATGACTAGGATTGTGCGATAGAAATTCCTTAGAGATGCAGTAGCGGTTTGTTGAGGCTGATTGGCTGGTTGGGATGGTACCACATGCCGCCATCCTGGCCGTCCATCTTTTGAGTGATGTAGATGGTGCCACAGGTATCGGATTGGACTGATTTTCATGCCATTAGGCTACGATCATCGATCCAAATCCATCCGTGCGGTAGGATTTGTCATCTGAGGTACGGATTAACACCATCTTGGCCCATGATCTTTAGGGTTCCTCGGTCTCTATCTGGTGCTATGGATGTCCGATTAGAGTGATCTTGGAGTCATTAAACTCCAATCGTCTCCCTGATTAGATCGGTATAGTTGGATCTTTGATCTAAAGCCCCAATAAGAAGTTGCCCTATCCCTGACCATAAAAATGAGATAATTACTGTACAATTTATATAACTTGATCTAAATGCATGATTATGCTTGTTGTGCACTATTTACAATGTATGATGGTAATGTGGCACTAAGAACTTGCATTAATAGATATTCTAGGTTAATCAGATGTATGCACATCACTTTACTATGTTAAACCCCTATCTACCGTCATCCTCATCACCCACACCATCTCCTCATCTTCACCACTATGAGCCATCCCCTCCGGTTAAGTCATTCAGGACGGTTCCTAGATGTCTAAAGACTCGATGGCCTGACACCTTCCTCCTCGTGAACAGTCAGCCCTCCATAGATCTTCACCGCGACCATTGCCTCTAGCTCCTCTTGACTTCAGCAGCAGCACACCTGGCCATCGTGCACATCAAGTCCACCATCAGCCATGCACCGCACCCTTGTACGTACCCACGTGCCCCCTTGCACACACCATCCGCACCACCCTCCTTGCGTGCACCCCTCCATGCTCTCCTTCATCAGCAAGCAACCTGCACACACCTCTCCTTCCCTCCAGTGCCAGCATGCAGCAGCCGCATGCTCCCCAAACGTCAGCTTCTTCTTCCTCTTCTTTTGCATCTTCTCCTCCACCAATAGAAGGAACCCAACACCATCGTTGGTCCTCCTACTTGCAGCCATCGACTCCAGCCACGAAGCTTTGCACTGTCACCTCAAACAAACTTGGCTCGACCCCCCAAGCACAACCACCCCTTCTACCACACTAATCAACCATCGTCTCACCGGCCGAAGAGCCTCACTACCGGTGACCACCTTAGCTTAGGCCGGCCACCTCTGACTACCATTGTCGATGCCATCACCACCCACTCATAGCTCTCGATGACAACAATCTTCCTTCAGCTCCTAGGCCCTCACCATCTGCTCCTTGACAAGCACGCACAAGGGAAGATTTCCCCTCTTTTGGGTTGCATTATTTTAACATCTAATGCCATTGCCACTTTTGATTTTTAATTATATTAATTAAATATTATGGTGTGTTTTTGCAAAGGACCTCCCTCTTTCTCATAAATGCTATTTTAGCATTAGCTCTTGTTGTTTACTTAATTTGAAGGCAGTTTTGATTCAGTTTCTTGACGAAATCATTTTTGAACAACAATTTTTTATTCTCGCGAGTTAGTAATAGGCATTGCCTCCCTGTGGACATGGCCTGCTCCATCTGCGAGTGGCTTAATTTAAATTGTGTTGATTGAGAGTTTTCCACCACGCAATACTTAACAACATTATCATTTTATTGTAATCATCCTATTTAAGCGAAAACGTCTCTTTCAAATGGCGCCGTTGCTGGGGTGGCAACAAGCCTATTAAACTCAAATCTAATCTTTTGTTCACTTTTGATTTTATTTGAGGCACATTTAACTCTTATTTTCTTTTTGGTGTAAGGTACATATATTTGCTTGATGAGTTGTATTAGCTTCAGCTACACCTTGGTGGACCTTGTTCCAGCGTTCGAAGGACGCAGGGAGCTCCATTTCTGAAGGTCTGAGCTCGATGCACGATTGAGGTGGACCTTGATTCCATTGCTGGAGGAGGACACCCAGAGTGATTATCATCTCTATTGAACTGAGTAGTGTAGGATTTAGAGTTTAGACTTGATTTTATTTTTCTTGCATATTCATTTGGTTTGAGACCCTTGTTCTAGGGTACATTTTGAGGGGTTTGTTCCCCACCATTATTTTAGGCTCCTGCGGGGGTAATTTTTTGGGAGTTTGTTCCCATTTCTTTAACTTTAGGTTTTTGTTTTTCTTTTGTGGAATTTATCCTTTCTTGCTTGTGCAAAAGTAGGTAAAAAAAATAAAAATAAAAATGCATGAGCTGCCTGCTAGAAGCTACCTACCCTTAGGTTGAATCATTTAGAATTGAATGAGTAGCATCTAGATCTAATTTCTTGTCTTGCATATTGCATGAAGAAT
Organism: Thalassia testudinum; assembly: GCA_037157565.1. NCBI lineage: Eukaryota > Viridiplantae > Streptophyta > Magnoliopsida > Alismatales > Hydrocharitaceae > Thalassia > Thalassia testudinum. The sequence goes on from JAZHRO010000028.1 coordinate 3,501,102, forward strand.
GCTGGAATCAGGTATGCACTTCTAACTTTGCATTTCTACCTGTCATGAAAATGCATTTGGATTAATTTCAAGACCACATAATCTATCTTGAAGCGATCTAATAAAGTGGTCATATTTTCTGAAAAAGGACTAATTAAAGGAGGAACATTTAGAAACCAAGGACTTGATTTTCAAACATTTTGTGCGATTCAAAATTCAAAATCCTTTTGCGGTGTATGCACACTTGTATGCTCTTGCACCACGGCATGCATTTAGCCACTCCTTAGGTTTGGAACAGCTAAGACTGGAGTCTGAAGTGACCCAAACTTTAGTTCAAAGGTGAAGTTGCCTCCAAACCTTGCAGATTGAGGGTAGTTAAGAAGCATCGCTAAAGCAATGCTTCAAAGGAAGGGCTTGGCCCTACTTGCATCCCTCTATACCGTGTTTAGTGGTGACTAAACTTTTTGGGCTTTATGGAGGATCACCAAAGTCCCAATTAGGTCTTCTTAGGTGTATCATAGGTCGACAAGTAGGCACATAACTATTTAGATCACTTGATTTGTCACCTACAAAAGCTTTAACTGATTAAAGACCTAAAAAGTCCTTTGATTTATGTTTGCCTGGGGAAATTTGATTGTGGTGTGAGTTAGAGTGGACCACCTTGACTTCCATCCTTTCACATCTTGCCCACATCCTTACCCCCACTCTGTGATCTTTGATCCCATACGTCGAGATGGTCCATCCTTTGATGGACATAATGACAGTCATCGAGAACCTTTTTACTCCTACTATAGGAGTATTGGCCTGGTGAAGCCCCAAATCAGTAAGCAGAACCTAGGAGCAGGATTTGCCTTGCTCAATATCCCACACACCATAGAAATTCCTAACCCACCCTCCCTGAATGATTTTAATGGCTGGATAGAATCTCCTACATATTATACCACTGTGTCTAACTTCTCTCCTGAAAATAGTGATGGCCTCTCCACCTTGAAGATGGAAATATAGAAAATGCAAGACGAAATGATTAGATTATAAGAAGAATCTTAGAGAGTAAGCTAACAAGAAAAAGAAGACATTACCACCCAACATACCCCATTGAGGATGACGTGCACGGTTCTATGCTAGATGCATCTCCCGTGGGACAGCCACACCCTAAGTTGGAGGCAAATTTTGGGGATTCTGTAAGGATGAATAACTACTTTTCGAGGATTGATTTTGAAACCTTCCCGTTAGATGACACTTCCTTGAGAGGTCCACGCCTTAAGTGGGAGGAGGATATGTATGAAAGTAACTATGCATTGGATGAAGAAAGGTGGCAACCTAAGAAAGATGATGATCAAATTGAGTATCCACCAGAATTATATTGGAGTCAAAAGAAGGGAATGATGGTACCATTGGAAGTCCTCGACCTAGATGATAGTATTGTCATGACATTAGATGAAGTGGGTCAAAATCAAGTTGTTAATCCCACCCTCCCTTCTGATCACAAGATGGAACTCAAACCTACCCTTAGGGAACCTGACCCTAAAATTCACTTATTCGAGGAGTCTGATGATACAATTAGGAACATTTTACCCCAGATAGAGTGCACCAAGGGATCTACGAAAATGTTGGATGTATTTAAACCTCAGGTGAATGATGAATTGACTATTGAGGAGGATGAATTACTTGAGGAACCTGCACTTTGGATTTGGAGTGACACTGAGGGTAAATATGTCACCTTTGAGAAATTAGGACCTATGGATGTCGCAAATTTGATCAAATTAGGTTTCCTTAGCACACCCATTGATGATATCCCTCCTCATGATAATCAAAAAATGTAAAATGTGGAAGCAACTTCTGAGATTTATGTGGATTCACTTATAGACTCCAAGGAGGAATTGAGTAAAGAACAAGAACCTGGGGATGAGATTGACAAGGTAATCCCAAAATCTATTGCTTCCAACCTACCTTCATTTGATTTTGAGTCATGCTCTGATCTACCTTCATTTGATTCGGAGTCACCCTCTGATTTGCCTATGTCTGAAGGCGAAATTTTGACTCCATTCCTTAAAATGATCACTGTTTAAGTGAAGGATGATATACATGACATCAGTAGGGACGCTAGGGATGCAATTGACGAATTAAAAAGATTGTTAGGGATTGATACTGACTGAATAAACCCAACCTAGATCTTATGGTCATCTTGCAACCTCGAAACTTGGACACCCTAGACAATCCTTGGCTTAAAGATATGCTCACTACTGTTTTGCCCGGGGGGCTTAACAGACCAATATTTCCTATATTGGGGTACTGGGTTTGGATTGATGCTTTCTATGGTCAATCCATCACCCTAGGGGCATATCTTTGCACTATTTTTTCCCCATTCTTCTTAAAGGATCCTTGTCATCCTCCCCCTACCCTCTTGAAGGTCATTATTCCCGCCTATCATTTAGAACCTCCTTCAATGACTTGGGACGATTTCATTCCCATCCTTGTTGGTTGAGCATTTGCCATTGGTATCCATCATCAACTCGCCAACATCCTAAATTACCATTTCTAGGGCTATATTGTTACGCTCACTTTTAGGGCCTATCTCTACGTTCCTTGAACTTGACTTGTAGATTCTTTGGCTACTTGGCTACCAACAAAATAACTGCAGCTGATGATAACGTCATCATGAGCCATAACTAGCTTTAATTAGTCACAATCAAGAGACAGATGCTCCTACATAATCTCCTAAGAGTCATAACTCACTAAACTTCCATTCTGAGAAGAGTGCATTAAATCAGGGTTAATTCTGTAGTTTTAGTAGCATATCTTGAATGAAGAATAATCATGGGGTTTCCCATGGACTAACTGAATGTCAAATATTTATTAATGTCTAATAAGAGGGTCCACACGGACTGAAATAGGGTTTCACATACATCGAGAACTTATTCATAACCAAAAACCCAAATTTTTGACCAGCTTAATTAACACAGGTTTTGGTCAAGATAAAATCCATCTAAACCTTTTAAAATTCACATAAAAATATTCAATGAGGTTTGGTATCTTTGAATTTACTATTTGAACCCATTTTGACTGTAAACAGAGTCACAGACACAATTCTGCTCTAATTTGTGTTTCTACACAAACCAGTCAAACTTAGTCAAAACTAAAATTTGACTACACCATCAGATTCCTTGGGTACAAATTAGATTTGTACCAAAATTTACATCCAATTAGAGAACATCTTGACCTAGTTTGCATTTTAATCCAGTCAGATTCTCTCTCTCAAATAGCCCCTCAGCTTTCAAAATCCTTCCAAAGAGCCTCCTAACTTTGTCATCTTCTTCACAAGTAGGTCCCTACTGCCATTGAGGTCAAACTCAACCTACAAACAAGGTTTGACTACTCCTATACCTACTCAAATCAACACCAAATTTGGTGGGATTGATGTTCACACATAGGAGAATCATTTGGGATCAATTTTGAGCCCCAAATCTATGTTGATTAGTCGTGCAAATGCATGAGAATTAGGGATCCTATTCCTCCAATCCCAAGATATGGAAAGCCTCCTTCCTAATCTAGATCTCACCCTAGAGCTCTATAAAGCTCCTTCATGCACGACCGCTCTTCCTTAGCTTGGTTTGGCTGCACTTCTTCGCCAAAAACCTCTCCCTTCAACCTCCTCCGACTAGCTCCAAGGAGCTCTCTCCCTGTTCTACTACGGCCACCCAACCATCAAATTGGGAGTGCCAAATTCTTCCTCTCCATCGTCCTCTCCCCGCAATACGGGCGAGGAGCTCTCCGACTCTCGCTTTCCTCGCCGAAGGCATTCTCTTCCATAGCACCGGTCAATCAAAGCCAATGCCCTCCTGCCCCTTTCAATCAGTAAATTAGGTCTTCATCTCTTCCTCTCTTCCTCTAGTTTAACATTAGCCCCATAAACTCTTGTTTCGACCGCTGCTCTAGCCTCTCCCCGTCCATCTTCCTCCATTCCGACGAAGCTCCGGTGACGCCTCCTCAACACTACACCACACCGCTCGCCTCGCCACTACTCCCATAAGCATCGTCGTGCTCCACTGACCAAAACCCTCAAGTAATTGAGGGGATTGGTCTCTTAAACACCCATTGGACATGACCACCTCACATTACCTTCTCGACTTCGCCCGACCTCCACGCCCACTCCCACACTGTGCAAACACCACCACCACCATCACCATCACTTGGTAAACATCCTGAGATATTTTTAACGTGGCCATGAGGCCTTATCTCATGTTTCAGGTATCCGCCATCTGTTCGCTGCTACTCATGCATTTACTAATTGACCACGTAGTGCTCCGGCTGCAATCTCCCTCAATTCTACTCCCAGGTGCTGCGGAACTGAATCATGAAGCTACCCAAGTCCTCAATCGAAGGCTCAACAACTACAACACAACTAATTGACAAAGCCTCTGTTGTGGTTTTGCTCAAAGAAGCCATGGCGCTTTAGTGCCACATCATGGGATTCAAGACCAGAGGCAATGCATATTAGGAAATTATGCTCTGGGTTGTTTGCCTCTAGAACATGGGGTGAGGTCCCTTACTCATTGCTCATGCACTCGGTCACCACCCATGCCCGGTGACCCTGGTCAGACTTGATTACCTAGATCCATATACTCGGTTATTGACCCAAATATGCCTTAGATTTGAGAGAAAAGAAGGGAGGATTTGTAAGAGAGACAGGGTTGGCTTTTCTCTATGAAGACTTGGCCCTGTGTGACACTTAGGCGCTAGAAGAAGATAGGCTGTGCCCTTGTGCTGTGAAGAGGGAAAGCCTTTGAAGAAGGGGCTTTGAACAAGATGAAGGAAGGACAGGCTTAAAGGAAGAAGAAGGAAGAAAGAAGAAGAAATGTTTCCTGAAGAGCCTTTTGTTTGTTGACACTTAAGGCGTATGATGATATATGCCAGTTGACTGATCTGAGTTGATTATGGTTATTGTTGAATATTTAAGTACTATAGTTTACAATTGAATTTTGGTTGGAATAAATGAGTAATTGAATGCATGCTTAATTAAAGAGGATAAGTGGTGATTCAAATCACCATTGTTTTTATTCTCTCTTTTTTGTTCCATCATACATTGGTTCTTCTTGAATTTATTTATGAGTATTTGATTCATTGAATATCTATTTTGTGATCAATTAATTATGCTCATCTGTTTTGAATGAAGATTAGTATGTGAATTTCATTATTTTCTCCTTGTGTTTGACCTCAGACTCTTGTGATTCTGAGTAATAAATTAAATGATTTGAGCGATTTTGCCCTATACTACGATGCATCTCTTAAACAATAACGAATTTGCATCAAACAACAGTCCAACTCTGATCCAGGTAATACCCTTCTATCCAATGGGGACATTATGGCTTTTAGGCATGGGGGGGTGTACTTAGGGGATATACATAGCATTTATACATAGTGCATTCATGCATTTAGTTAAACCATTCTACATTGCATACATTTGCATTTATTAAAAAAAAATTACATTGAGCTTAACTAGCTGAGCCCTACATTCTTAGGCATAAGACAAAGGCTTTAAGTTAGATTAAGTTGACTCTAGGTGTCTGACTTTAGAAGCTAAGTTGAGCTACTAGCTTTAGACCCTTAGGGTCCTTTGTGGACTTAAAAACTCAAGTAGGAGTTAAGATGTGGACCATTTCTCAAGAGGTTGAGGAAGGAAAGCTAGGGTTTGAGTTAAGGGCTGGGTTGTACCTGGTATCATTTTCTACCTTGTGGTTTACGGGTCCTCATAACCTAAGCATCCACATTTCACACACACATGGTCTTGTGTAAATAGTGATCACCTTAATTCTTTCCTTAAAGAAAATTTGCTTCTCTCAGCTATGACTTAGGACAACCTTGAAAACACTTGATTGGACGAGTTCCTGGCACATGAGAGGTAGAGTATATACTCACCTTGATGATGCGATGATAACATGCCACATCCTTGGTGCTTATCTCTTAGGATATCCATCCTACTGGGGTCATGAAAGTGCATGGTGCGGTTCAGGTATCATGGGCGGCCCTATCTCGAAGTATCGATTGCCATAGGCCTAAATTCACTTAAGAAATCCATGGGTGATACTATCTCGAAATGTCGATTGCTAGGAGTTCTTGGGGTCGATATGGGCGATGCTATCTTGAATCATTGAAAGCAAGGCACCCTTCGAGGTTCAGTGATGGGGACAATGAATCTGACACAGACCGTGTTGATAGCTGATTCAAGGTTAGACTTAGAGAAATCACACAAAATATATATATATATATATATTAAAAAAAAATCCCCCTTACTCTCTTCCTAGGTTGGCAATCATACCAACCTCAAATAAATCATACCAATGCATAAGCATGGATGCTTTAATCTCTGGGACCAATAAACCTGAGGGTAGAGCTAGATATCAAGGAAACCTATGCCTGCAACTTGTCCTTAGCCGACCTAGTCTGTAACTTAGCACCTACTTGGGAACCTTAGGTCTAAAGTTTGTAATTTAACATGTTTCTAAGGGAAGACTGATTGGGTTGGCGAGTCGACTTGGAGAGCTTGGTTATTGCTTGAGTTTGCTAGGGACTAGTAAAAACTAGGCATGGGGGCATTTGATGAGCCCATATTTGTGGGCTACTTAGGTATTTGAATGCCTAGACATTAAGTTATCTTTAACATTTATTTAACATGCATTAGGATGCAAATAGATTGGTTCATATTTTTGGTTTGATCGCATAATTCATGCATTTCATTCATATTTAAATGCATTTAGAATTCACTTAGAATGCCATGCAATTGATTAGTTAACTAATTACGTGCATTACATGCATGTATTTGAATTAGCATTGTTTGTGAGGACTTATAGATAAATAAGCCATCATTTATTTTTCTTATTTTATTATTCCACTTTTCTTCTTCAACTTCTACTGTAGCTTCCGCAATGCATGGAATGAATGCCACAGTGAAGAGGAGTGGAGAATGTGGATCCTGACACACCAAATTCAAGCAGCTGCAACTTCAAAAGAGAGAAAGGGAGGCTACCATGCTCGGGGAGATTCTGCGTCGACTCCACCACCAAGAAGAGCTTCGAGCACACCTCCACTCCACCACTGTGCATCTCTAATGTCAAGCACTGGCACACCGTGGGTCGACGAGGTGACAGATCGTAGCGCCAATCCAGCGAGCTCGACCATCACTATGCACGTGTGCCTCTGGGCCACGCAATTATCTTTACTATGTTAAACCCCTGCCTACGGTCATCCTCATCACCCACTCCATCTCCTCATCTTGACCACTATGCACCATCCCCTCCGATTAAGTCTTCCGAGAAGGTTCCTGGACATCTGAAGACTTAACAGGCTGACACCTTCCCCTTTGTGAGCAGTTGGCCCTCCACAGATCTTCATCGTGACCATCACCTCTGGCTCCTCTCGACTTCTGCAGCAGCATACCTGGCCACTACGCGCATCACGCCCACCATCAGCCACTCACCGCACCCTTGTGCGTGCCCTCGCGAACCCTTGCACGCGCCATCCATGCCACCCTCCTCGCATGCACCCCTCCGTGCGCTCTTCCATCAGCAAGCAGCCTGCATGCACCTCTCCTTCCCTCCAACACAAGCACGCCACAGCTGCGTGCTCCCCTAATGTCTGCTTCTTCCTCTTCTTCTTCTACATCTTCTCCTTCACCAACAAAACAAACCCAACACCACAGCCGATCCTCCTCGCAGCCATTGACTTCGGGCATGAAGCTTCACGTAGTCACGTCTAACAGACTCATCTCGACCCCTCGAGCACAACCACCCCTTCAACCGCACTGATCAGTCATCATCTCACCGGCCGAAGAGCCTTGCTGTTGGCGGCCACCTTAGCTCCGGTTGGCCACCTCCAACCATCATCGTCAATGCTGTCACCGCCAATGCGTATCTCTTGACGACAACAATCTACCTTCAGCTCCTCAGCCCTCGCCATTGTCTTCTTGACACACATGCACAAGGGGAAGATTTCCCCAATTTTGGGTTGCATTAATTTTTAAATCTAATGCCATTGCTGATGGGAACACCATCACGAGCCATAACTAGCTCAATTTAGTCATTATCAAGGAATAAATGCTCCTACATAATTGCCAGAGAGCCCTAATGTTTATTGAAAAGCGAGATCGATGTTTTAAATAATCGCGTTACAGTATAGTCGAAATCACTTTGAAAACAGATACAATTTATTACTCGAAAAGATTTTCGAGGTCGAACACATGGAGCAAATTGGTATTTAAAAATCAAGATCACAATTCAGAATTAAAAGAGTATGCAATAATGTCACTATCAGAGTGCAAAAATATGGGAGTGAAATGGTGATTTAGATCACCAAATACTCCTACAATATCACCAAGGAACTCAATATATGAATGTGCAATGAGAACTAGAATTTGTCGTCTGATGAAGGAATCAGACGACTAAAAGTGTCTGATCCTTCTTCTCTTCTTATGGCTTTGTTGTCTCTGTGTCTTCCTTTCTTCTTCTTCTTCTTCCTTCTGCCTTAGCATCCTTCTGTCTTCTCCTTTCTTCTTCCATTGCTTTGGCTTCCGCTCTGGCTTTAGCCTTCTGCCTTCAACCCTGACTTCCTCTTCTTTTTCTTGTTCATTCCTTCTCTCTCTTCTTCTCTTCTTCTGCCTAACCTCGTTTTCTTCCTCTGAATTGGCTAAGTGTTGGAGCCAATCCTCTCAGAGAAAAAACCCCCTAACCCCACGTTGCTCTCCTCTCTCCTTCTCTCTTTCTATTTCAGTCTCGCTCTCCCAGAGCCTCAGCCGATCGGGTAATCGGACCTAAAGCATACTCGGGTCTAGGCTCAGCGACGTGTGTGGTGAGCAAGGAGTGAAGTCAGGCGGGTAGTCGGGTCGGTTTTGTCTGCGGGGGGAAGTGTCGCGAACGAGTCCAGTGAAGGAGGAGGAGGACCTCACCCTAAGTGTTGGAGGCAAACAGCCTTCTAGACCTTTTCTCTTTATGCACACGAAAGCGCCTCTTCACTTCCGAGATGGGACTAAATGTCCCACCTTCCTTTCGTGCACCGCAGCAGCAGGGTCTTCACCAAATTTGTGAGGCTACAGAGGCAAATGACTTTAACTGAGGGCCTGGAGCCATGAGTGAGGTGATTCCGCGCATCTTGGGACTGAAGCCTGGGCATAGCAAGACCTGGGAGTAGCTTCAATCTTGCTTCAAGCTCGGTAGCATTGGTGAACAAGGCTTGGTACCTGAAATCAAGAGAATAGCCTTTCGGCCATGTCAAATCATTCAGGGAGCATCGTCGGAGCATGGGGGATGTGATGGGAGTGGTTGCGTGGAGCGAGGGTGGTTGTGGTGGTGTGCCTAGGATGTACTGTGTTTGTGTGAGTGGGTGTGTTCGGGGAGGTGTTTAGGTGAGTGGCATGGTGAGTCAAGTGAGGGGGAGTGACCAGTGAAGTGAGGCGAAGATCGTGGGCTTGTCAGAGAGTTTTGGTGGCCTGTGGAGGTGGGATTGCCTTGCCGGAGTTGATGGTCGGAGATGGAAGGGATGGAGGTGTGACGGGTGTCAGTGGTGGATTTAAGGAAATAAAGAGAGGAGACAGGGAACTTAGCTAGGGTAATAAGGGAGGAAGGGGGTGAGTGAAGGCATTGGATCTGGTGTGGCCTACGTTGGAGATGAAGGCGAATGTAGTGAGGTGGGATCGGCGAAGACGAAGCGAGAGTAGCACCTGCTAGTACGGCGAGGCTCCGACGAAGTCAGGGAGGATGGATCCGCCATAGGTATGGCAGTCGGATGACAAGGAGGAGCAGGGAAGGTCACCGGAAGTTGAGGAGCCAACTGCCGTGAGGGGAAGAGAGGAATTTGAGGGTATTCGTAGCCAAAATCATTCATGGAGGAATCGGGGAGATCTCTGGTTCTTTAAATAGGTCTCTGAAGCGTGGTTAGGGCTTGGGAAGCTTGATCACCAGAGATGGAAGTTGTTGAGATACCCACATCTCTCATGCGTTCGCATGAGAGATTGGGAGGGAATCAGATCTCAAAGATGGGTTCATACTGATAGGGATTTCTTAGAGAATCTTCCTTCCAATTTTAGAAGAGATCCTCGAAGCAACCAAGGAGAACTTCCAGGTTAAAGGTTGCAGGGGCAGGTTTCCTTCACGATAATGGTGGAGGGACCTAATTGTGAAGACAACAAGAAAGTTAGGGGCCGGTTAGCAAGGGTTTTTGAAAGTTAGGGGTAGAAATGTAATCAGGCTGGACCTTTTTGAAAACTAGGTCAAGGAAAACTCATCTTGGGTCCAAATTTTGGTACAAAGCTAATTTGGACCTAAGGAAGCCAATGGTGAAGTTGGATTTTGGGTTTAACCACATTTGAGTGGAAAATTTATGCAAAAACCTAAATTAAGGTAAATATCAATTTGAGACCCCATTCAAGTTCAAGATGGGTTCTAATTGCCAAATTGATGGTACTAAACCCTAAAGAATATTTTTCTATGATTTTTAGAGGGTTAAGTGAATTTTACCCTGACCAGAACCTTGGTTAGTCAAGTGTTTCTATTTTTAGGGTTTTAGGAAGTCATTTAATTCACAGAACACACACAAACACTTTTTCTGTTAAATCCAACCACTTGTTATCTTATTAAGACCATTTGACCTTTGTTTAGCCCTTGAGAAAACCTGTGGTTGTACTGCATTGGTAAAATTATAGTTTTACCTCTTGTTTCTTATGTTTCTCTCAGAAAGGTTATGCGGTGAATTATGACCTTTAGTTGGTTATGTAGGAGCATTTATTTTCTTCATTGGGTTAATATGAGCTAATTAGGGCTCATGATGGTGTTCCCATCATACCCCCATGCGTAGCTTTTGCTAGTCCCTTAGCAAAATTTTATGTGTTTAACTTTGATTCTAGACCATGAAATCCTTTGATGCTCAAAATTTATGATGTATGCTTTCTTCTGTAAATTAGGTTAGAATGCCGATAGTAGGCCTAGAGGTACTCAAGTACTAACCAAGATCTGGACCTGACCAGCTCTAGCCTTAGTTTGTCTCAAAGGCTTTTAAGGCCCTTAAGAACTATCCTAAGGTTCATTGAACTCCGCAGTTAAAGCACCCGTGCTTGTAACATGTTTTAGCTTCGGTTCAGTTTGCAGTGCATTTTTGTAAGAGAGACAGAGGAATTTTCGTTATTTTTGGATAGTTTTCACTCTCTTTTCTTTTTATTTCTAGGTTCGGATTGGCTTCACAACACGATCAGTATCGGATTCCTAGTCCCCATCATCAATCCTTGAAGGGTCCCTGGCAATCAATGCTTCGAGATAGCACCGCCCATGGCAACCCCTAGAACCCTTGCTTTCGAGATTTCGAGATAATTTTGCCCGTGTTGTTCTGTAGCTAAATCCAGACCCAGGCAATCGACATTTCGGGATAATGCTGCCCATGGCATCTGAACCAGCACATGGTGCTTACATGCCCCCAGTAGGATATGTAGATATCCTAGGAGACAAGCATCGAGGAGATGATATGTTATTATGCATCTTCGAAGGGAATTTCCCACCTCTTCACACCGGGAACTCGTCCAAATCAACTTGTGTTGATCAACCACTCCTAACCTAGGCAAATTTTTCAGGACAATTTAATCGCATTAGCGTGATTTTGTTACTTATGCGCACTGAACCAGACTGTGTGTGGATTGGGGTGATTAGGTTACAGAGTCCCGCAAACCAGAGGTCAGTTAACGAGGTCGAATACTCACTAAGCCTTAGACCTAATACTTAAGCTTCACATTTTCCCCAACCTCTTGGGGAGTATCTAGATCTTAGCGGGTACTTCAATATTTAAGCCTATGATCACAGCCCAAGAGGCCTAAAATTAGCATTCCTACTAATCACTTCTGTATTTCATTGGCATGTTTTGCCTTTCATTTTCTTTTTCTTCATATGGCTTAAAACTCAGTTAATTCCTTAATTTCTTACTAATGACTATCTCTTTTTCTTTTCTTTTCAACTTGTGCTCCTTTCTCGCATTTTTAACTTCTCCTTCTTTTCTCCTCAAAATTGATATGCCCTCAAAATTTTCTCCTCTCATTTTTTTTCTTCTTTTTTCAAGAATTTCTTCATTCTTTTTGGTATTTTTAGGATATGTGATTTTTTTTTGATGAAACCTTTTCTTGTGAGATGATTTTGACAGTGTTTTGCACTTTCATACCCCCCAATGCTTACGATTTGCAATGTCCTCATTATAAATTAGGTGGGTTTGGGTTCAGCATAGATCATTCATTAGAATAGGTTTTGGATGGGTGAATAGGTCGAGATGACTGTTGCGGACAATTTCAAGCTCAGGTATGGGTACCAGAGGTGGAGTCGACTATTCTAATGGATGAGCCCTAAGGTGCAATATGAGTTCAGCATAGGAATGTGTCTAGAAATGTTTCGGGTTTTTCAAAATGATGGGTTGCCTCCTATTAAGCGCTGAGTTTAACGCCATCAGTCGGACGCAATGAGCTCAAGGAGAATGGAGGGTAAAGGATGTCTCAACCAAATTTGTATCAGTAAGTGCAATGAATGATTTGAGTCTCTAACAGTTTATGATGAAAGGTTCTGAATCATGGCTGAGTTGACTGATTTCGACAGCTCCATTTCCAAAGATTCGTCAGACAAGATAGGGTTCGATCCACTTTGATCTGAGTTTTCCTAGGAGTAGTTTGAGCTTGGCATGAAAGAGTAGGACTTTCTGACCAGGGCAAAAGATCTTTCGGGATATGTGCTTGTCGTGAAAGGCTTTAACCCACTCTTTGTAAATTCGCGAGTTCTCATATGCGTCGTGGTGTAATTCATTGATCTTGCTCATTTGAAGCTTTCAGTGGGTTCCTTCCTTATAAAGATCGAGATTGCAGTTTCGTACTACCCAGTAGGCTTTGTGCTCCACTTGGACGGGGAGGTGACATGCCTTCCCGTACACCAATCTAAAGGGAGACACACCCAATTGGGTTTTGTGGGTGGTCCTATAAGCCCACAAAGCTTGCGGAAGTCAGGATGACCAGTCTTTCTTGTCAGGTCAAACAATAACCTGGAGGATTTTCTTGATCTCCCGACTTGATAGATCAGCTAGACCACTTGTTTAGGGGTGATAAGGAGTACATATTCGGTGTGACACCCTGTATTTGGTCATCAGTGGCCTAAACTAAGCATTAGTGAAATGGGTCCCTCCATCAGAGATTATAGCACAAGGAATCCCAAACCGAGAAAAGATGTTCTGATGAATGAATTTGATAACCACTTTATGATCATTAGTTCAGGTCAGAATGGCTTCGATCTACTTGGACACATAGTCAACAACGACTAGAATGTATTCGAAGCCATCCGAAACAAGAAAGGGTCCCATAAAATCAATCCCTTGGACATCGAAGATTTCACATATGAGAATCGACTGTAAGGGCATCATATCACGGTGGCTCAATTGCCTAAGGTCTGGCAATGAGTGCATGCCTTAGAGTAATTGTATGCGTCTTTGAAAATCGTGGGCCAATAGAAGTCGCACTGGAGGACTTTAGATACGGTTTTATGACCAAAGAAGTGTCCATCGCATGCCTGGTCATGGCAGAAGGACAAGATGCCCAGAATTTTCGCTTCCGGGACACATCGCCATATGATTTGATCAGCATCGATGTGGAAAAGATACAGGTATCCCCAGAAGTAGTACTTGGCATCGGAAAGCAATTTATCTTTCTTGGCCTTTGGCCAATCAAATAGAATCAGATGTGATGCCAGGTAGTTTACTAGATTAGCAAACCATGGAAGCCCTGTATTGATAGTCAGGAGGTGCTCATCAGGAAAATGTTTCGTAATGGATCTGAAAGGGTCGATAATATTAGAAGGAAGGCAGGACAAGTGATTAGCTACCACATTCTGCTTTCCCACCTTGTCACGAATCTCGAGGTCAAATTCTTGCAATAGCAAGATCTAGTGGATTAATTAAGGTTTGACATCCTTCTTCGTAAGGAGATTCCTCGCAGTTGTGTGATCAAAGTAAATGATAACACGAGAACCTAGAAGATACGATCTCAACTTTTCCAGGGTAAATACTATGGCTAGTAGCTCTTTCACAGTAACTGTGTAGTTATGCTAAGCCTCGCCAGGTGTCTTGCTAACGTAGTAGATGACCACGGGTTTCCCGTTAATTTTCTGCCCAAGTACCACTCCTACAGTGAAATCAAATGCATCGCACATGATCTCAAAGGGTTGAGACCAATCAGGGGACTGTAGGATCGAAGCTTTTGTAACTCGATCACGTAGGATCTCAAATGCTTGAGTGCATTCCTTGGAGATTTCAAAAGGAACATCCTTAGATAGCAGATTAGTCAAGGGGCATGCGATTTTCCAGAAATCAAGAATAAATCAACCGTAAAAATTGACATGCCCCAGGAAAGATCGGATGTCCTTGACCGAGCTAGGCATAGGGAGTTTGGAAATCAGATTCACCTTGGCTCGATCAACCTAGATGCCTTTTTCTGAGATGAGATGTCCCAGAATAAGTCCTTCAGGCACCATGAAATGGCTCTTTTCCCAAGAAAGAACCAGATTTATGTCAATCCACCGCCTGAGGATCTGGACCAAGTGTAAGAGGCAATCGTGAAATGATTCGCCAAACATTGAGAAGTCATCCATAAAGACTTCTAGATAATCACCTACCATATCTGATAATATAGCAAGCATGCATCGCTGAAAAGTAGCAGGTGCATTGCAGAGATCGAAAGGCATCCTTCGGAATGCATATGTCCCAAAGGGGCAAGTGAAAGTAGTCTTCTCTTAGTCCTTAGGATGGATTACCACTTCGTTATAACCGGAGTACCTATCCAAAAAGCAGAAGAATCTATTTCCCACTAGTTTTTTGAGGATCTGATCAATAAATGGTAGTTGGAAATGATCCTTCTTCGTGGAGGTATTGAGTCTTCTATAATCAAGCAGACTCTCCACAAATTTGCCACACGGGTCGGTAGGATTTCTCCGATCTCAGTGGTGATCACGGTGAGTCTTGCCTTCTTAGTAACAACCTGGATTGGACTCACCCACTGACTATCAGAGATCAGGTAGATGATCCCAACATCTAACTACTTGATGATCTCCTTTTTCATGATTTCCTGCAGACTAGGATTCAGACGTCTTTGCATTTCACGGGAAGGTCGTGTGCCCTCTTCATTATAGATGTGGTGTGTGCAGTAAGAGAGGCTGATGCCAGTCAAATCATCGAGAGTCCATCCAATGGCTCTTCGATGTTGCTTGAGAACAGTAATCTGATAGGATTCCTGATCAGGTGTGAGTCTGGAATTGATAATAACAGGAAACATCTCATTGGAACCCAAAAAGATGTACTTTAGATGTTCGGGAAGAGGCTTAAGTTCTAAAACAGGGTTATCAACGGTAGCGGGTGGTTCAGGGTGTGTGCCAGGAGGAAGGGAAGGAGTTATGGGTGTGTCTAGGTAAAGTTCTGACTCTTCTGATTGTGGGTTTTCATCCTCCTATGGTTGATTAGAAGTAGTCAGGTTTTCCTCAATATACGGATCGTCAAACACAACCTTGATATCACATATCTATTCTATAACTTTGCAATTAATCTCTTGTTGGGCCTTAAAGATGTCAATCTTTAATGTTTGGTTCCCAAAATTTAGTTCAATTTGGCCCTCCTAAATTAATGTTGGCCCTAGTAGTGGCCAGAAAGGGTCTCCCTAGTATGATTGGTGTGTTTTTCAGATTTTCTGGAGCATCCATATCTAAGACTACAAAGTCTACTGGGAAATAGAAATCCCAAACCTTAACAATGACATCCTCAAGAACTCTTTTAGGTGACTTAATAGATCGATCTGCCAATTGTAATGTCACCGCTATCAGTTTGAGCTCAGATTCCTCAAGATAGTCAAGTAGGGATGTAAGTATTAGGTTTATGGAGGCTCTGAAAGGATTATGGTGTAGACCGGATAGCTTATGTTAATATGGTGATTTTATCATTGAAATGCGTATAGTGGTTAACCTAAATCGAGTCTAACCATCTCTTTATAAAATATTTTTTTACCTGGCCTATTTGATTTTATCTTAGTCACTTTTAGGCTTAGGGTCGAACTCAGGGAAGTGGGATTAGAGGAAGTTTCTATGTTTTTCCTACAACAAATCTCTTCCATTCATTTATTGTGTTTTCGGTGTTTTTCTATTTAAGATTTTTTTCTGATAATTTTTGTCCTTGAGGTACACCCTCAAAATTGGGTTCTTCGCTTTTAGCCAAATTAGCGTTCCAAAACTAGTCTTGCTATTCGCAAGACTGAGTACCTGCAAGTCAAGGATTATCTTTTCTCTTTTGTATATTTTTTTTTATCTTTTTATTGGCATGAAACAGAAATAGAAATAAAGTAAATATAGTATATATATATGTATATATTATATATGTATAAACGGGTGGGGGTGGAGGTGGAGATGGCGTGTAGCACGGTGTCGAGTCGGTCGTCATCTAGAAAGACGCAACCAACAGGACAAAGTGCCGCGTGGAGTGTAAGGTGGATTGGTGGAAGATGAATGCGAACACGCTTTCTATATACGTGTATCGGGGAATATCAGCAACTGGTGTAGATATTCCCGCGATACAACGTACGGTAAGTGATATGAAAAAAAATATATATGTATGTATACATGTAAATATATCTATATGTATATATATATGGTTATAAATATATAGGTATATATGTAGTTATATATATATATATGTATGTATATGTATATAGATATGTAAATATATGTATAGATAGATAGACGTATAGATATATATATATGTATATGTATGTATATATAACTTTATAGATGTATATATATGTATTTATATATGTATAGTAATATATGTAAATAAATATATGTAGATAGATATGTATGTATATATAGATATGTACATATAGTTATAGATATATACGTATATATGTATGTATATTTGTGTATATATATATATATATGTATGTATGTATATATGTAGACTAATACATGGTTCTATAAGTACTACTATATGTATAGATATAAGTATATATATATACGTATATAAGTATGTATATATATAAATATATATATATGTACGTATATATATCTATGTATATAGTAGAGTATAGGTGTGTGTACGAGAGTGTGAGTGTGTGTGTGTGTATGTGTGTGCAGAGAGTGTGAGAGAGTGCTATGAGAGAAAGAGAGAGAGAGAGATTGCTTCTACTAGAGTGAAGGAGGCTGGAGTTAAGTCGGCCGGGTCCTCCAAACATTGTCTGAAGCCAAGCGCGCAAGCGTGTGCACGCACACGCACAAGTGCGCGTTGGGAGGGAGTGAGCATGGGGAGAGGACCACAGTGCACCGCGCTGCATGAAGAGGGGAAGGGAGCGGGCAAAGGTAGGCACTGGGAGCGGGTGAACACGCGGGCGGGTGCAGGCGCTAGCAGACGCAGGCACAGAAGCTGAAGCAGGTGGGCGCATGTAGACGCGCGGGCGGGCGCGGGGCTGGACGCGAGTGCGGGCTAAGGCTGGTTGTGCCATGCCGGGTGACCGGTTAAGTGAGAAACTTACTGGTCACCTCACTGTAGCCACATTGTTCCGCTGAAACACGTGAACAGTGGCTATAGAGCCTGGGCGAGTCGCGTTACCGGGCTTGTCTGGTTCTGTGAGTGCAGAGCTGCTGCATGAGATGGCACGAGTGCGGAAGCCTACGCCGGCTGGTGGCTTGCGGGGGAAGGAGTGGGGTACGCGAAGAAGCGGGAGGCGAGGGCAGCCTGCAGGCGCGTGCGGTGGCTTACATGCGACCGTGCAGTGGCTTGTGCTGCTGCTACCGCCTTGCGGCTACTATTGCAGACGAGCGGTGGCCGGTTGAGCTTCGAAGCTTGAAGCTCCAGTGTTAATGGCAGGGTTGGCTTGAACGGCAAAACAGAGAGGAGAAGACCACCACGCCCACCGGCTCTTGATGGGCTGGGCGGTGGTGGTACTCACAGTGGCGGTTGTGCACCACTGTGAGGTGCTCCTGCCCGCAGTGTGGCTCCTCAGAGGAGGAGAGGCTGCATATGGAGGGAGAGGGGAGGAGATGGCCTGGAAGGGAAGAGCTGCTATGTGGGTTTTTTTTTGTGGACTAGGCTCTCCTTTGCAAGAAGAAGCCGTGCCTTTTTTATAGAGGAAGAAGGCATGCACAGCCATGCCCAGGCTGTGCATGCGTCTGTGCATGGCTTGGCAGGGCATGCGGCTGCAGGGCAAGCTTGCTGTAGGACAAGCTTGCTGCAGAGCATGGTGCAAGGAAGAAGAGGCCATGTCTTGCAGCCGCGGGAAGAATTCAAAGTCAAATAAAAATAAGAAATAAAGATGGCGAATTTTGCAAAGCAGCACTTGAGGAAAAATGTAAATTTCAAGGCCATTTTATTCACTCTCCTCCCCTCTCAATTATATGCATGCATGCGTGTATTTTTACAAATGCGACTATGGATACCTAATATGCACTGGTAATGCTAGGAAATAGCACAAGACGGCACAATTGTTGGTGTATTTTTGCTGTGCAATCAGGCTCCTAGATCCAATAAAGCTCTATCAAATTGGATATCACCAATTGTACAGGAAATCAGGGGAGTACCTGGGTCTTTTGTCCTAGGTGGGAGTTTGCTCAAGATGACAGAACTGGCTTGCTCTGACAATACGGTTGAACTCCAACTTTTGGTTTGCGACTTATGCTTATGTGTACACACATCTTTTAGGAATCGTGCGTAAGTTGGTATGTGGTGAATCACATCCATCAAGGGAATGTTTATATGGACCTGTTCAAAGAGCTTGACCAGGTCCTCCTCAGGTGCCATGGGTTTGGTTGTCCTCTTTCCCTTGGTCAAGGCCTCAGGAAGTGGAACCTTAGATGGTTCCTCTAGAATAGGTCCAGGTTCTTGATCTGGGACAAGGGTATCCTGGATGACAATCCTAGGGTTTGGGTTACTACTAGGCTGAAAGTGGCTTGGGTAAGGTGGGTCTTGTGTTGCTTTGCCACTATAGGTTGTTACTGAATTTAGTCCTGCCTGGTTCCGATTTTGTGTCACTAAATAGGTGGTTGCTGTTGAAATCCTGAGTATGATGTTGAAGCTTCCATCCCATCGGGTGATGGAGCAGAAGGGGCCTGATAAATCATGTGTGCTTCGCCTGGATTTGGGTTCATAACGCAGCTCTGGTTCAGCATGTTATTAGAATTCGACAAAGGTTGTGAAGGGAGTGTGCCAGGCTGGCAGGAATTCGCCATCTGGGAGAGTTGATTGCGAACCTCTGTGATCTCATCTTTATGCTATTTCTGCATAGCCGCATTTGTCTTTTGAATGTCAGCCAGAGTCTGAAGGATAAGAGTCATTTGATCTGTCTGAGTTGGCCTAGGTGGGGTTGACCTGAGGTTGAGGCGGCTAATATGGATGAGGAGCTTGTGGATGGGGTTGATATTGTGGTCTCTAATTCTGATTGTTTCCTGCCCACACGAAATTGGGATGATTTCACCATCTAGGGTAATAAGTATTAGAGAATGGGTCATTCTGGATGGCATTAAGGTCCTCGCAGGTCTGAGGAACCTCAGAAAAGTCAATATACGAGGGTTTAGAGTTCCCTCAATAAGAGTAGGCAAGGTCAGAGTTTCCTCCAACCCTAGAGTCAGACAAGGGTGGATATGTGTCCATCCCTTGAGATGATCGGTGCTCGATGTTATGCACAGCTTCCCTCTCAGAGGGCGACTGTGCGAACAAGTTTTACGTAGAGGTGGCTCACTGTAGATGTCAAATTAGCTCATCCACCTTCTCAATGATAGAGACCTTGTCCAAACAACTGGCCATCAATTCCAAATCAACAGATGAGGATAGGTCCTGCATCTCTTGTGCTCCCCTTGGATTTGTTGATGCGCGAGCATTCTTCCAGTTGAATAAGCCCATGGAGTCATTATTGATGGAGTTCTCACACATATTCTCTAGAATCTCCCACATAGTGTCTTCGTGTTGACCCATGATATTTCCTCCGCAAGTTGCATTGATGAATAAACAGATATCTTCATGGAGTCCCTGGTAAAAATATTGGACTTGTGCCCATTTAGGAACTCCGTGATGGAGGCACTTTCACATGAGATCTAGGAAATGATCCCATGCTTCGTGAAGTGGTTCTCCAGGCTACTGTGTGAAGTGCGTGATCTGGTGTCGTAAAGCATTCGTTCGACCAACTGGGAAGAACTTTTTCAGAAACTTGGATTGTAGTTCAACCCATGTGTTGATTGGACATGTTTGAGTCTAATACCAGTAAGCTGCTTTGTACATGAGAGAGAAGAACATTTTCATGAGAAGAATGTCCCGATTTTGGACATCTAACCTAAAGGTCTGGGCCAGATGCTTGAGCTGTTTGATGTGCTAAAAAGGATCCTCGGAATTGATCCCATGAAACTTTGGAATAGAATGAATCATGTTGGGATTGAGTTCAGAATCAAGACCTCCAGCCGGGATTTGGACTCGAGGTTCGATTGCCACCGTAATGGGATTGTAGTGATCTTGCATCAGAGGATGCTGTAGTGGATTCACAAAGGCTTGGAATAAATCATTAAGGTGCTAAAGTTGGTTCTCAAGTTTATTCTCTTCTTCTACGGGTTGTGCCATGACGATGGATGAAGGAGAATTAAGTTCAAATGAATCAGAGGAGATGTCTATGTGATGGGTTACTGTACAAACATGGAAGTCGAGACCTGGCCTCGATGGGAGTGAATAACTAGAGGAGGCCTCAAGGATGGTCTTATGAACCTCCTACCAAACATGCACCGATGGTTTGGATGAGGATAGAATGTAATGGACCCAATCAAGACACCCAAAAATTTTGGATGACTATAGAGGTTTGGGGTGGATGATACCCCTTAGTTAGAAAGTCATCCACTTGAGAAATACCTGGGAAGCTAGGGAGGGAGTGTCCCGTAAAGACCCCTACACGGTAGGGCGCCCCCACAGGTTACATGGTTTCCCCCACCCGACCTCTCTTGTCACTGATGTTCCCAGTAGACTAAAATGGGGACTTGACCTCTTAAGTCTGCCAGTTTTAATTAAGTGCAAGGGTGCCTAAGATTACACTTGAACTTTAGATGTATTTAGTGCAAAAGTGACCCAATTTCATGATTGGTTGACCCAATAAGGTGGGTCAATTTCACCTATTTGTCCTTTGAGAAGTTTTAGGTCTCTCTTTAGGATTCAAGTAAGATTAAGAGCCTGATTCTTAGGGTTTTCTTGAATAGATCCCTTCAACCAACGCTTAGGCACACATCATTTTGGAAAGTTGATTGTTGCTTATGAAAGTGTGTCTCTAGAAACCCTAACTTGGAATCCTAAATTGGCTCTAATTTTGGTCCAATTTAGTTTGCCAAATGTGGTATCTAAGGCTCAAACAAGAAAGTGATAGCCCTAGTTACCTTAAGTGGGTGCACAAATCAGATTTTGTTGTTGAAATCAAATCAGGCAACTTGATGAATTAGCTAAGAATGGAAAGAAGTAGCCCTAATTGATTTTGCTCTTTTTAACCTTTTTAGAATAAGGGGCTTAAGAGAGAGAGTAACCAGAATTTTCCTACCCCTGGTGTGATTGTTGTGTGGCTGTACTTTCATTGAATCTTCTCCGTGAAACCACAACGAAAGAGATATGGCAAGTTAGTATCTTTATCAGAAATTATAATAAAAAATTCTAAATTGTCCATTGCTCCCGACAACGATGCCAAAATGTTAACGAAAAGTAAGATCAAAGTTTTAAATAATCGTGTTGCAGTGTAGTCGAAATTGCTTTGTAAACATATACAATTTTATTACTCGAAAAGATTTTCGAAGTCGAACACAAGGAACAAATTGGTATTTAGAAATCAAGATCGTAATTTAGAATTAAAATAGTATGCAATAATATCAGTATCAGATTGCAAAAATATGGGAGTGAAATGGTGATTTAGATCACCAAATACTCCTACAATATCACCAAGGAACTCAATATATGAATGTGCAATGAGAACTAGAATCTGTCGTCTGATGAAGGGATCAGAGGACTTAAAGTGTCTGATCCTTCTTCTCTTCTTATGCCTTTGCTGTCTCTGTGTCTTCCTTTCTTCTTCTTCTTCCTTCTACCTTGGCTTCCTTCTATCTTCTCCATTCTTCTTCCTTTGCCTTGGCTTCCTTTTGCTTTGGCTTTAGCCTTCTGCCTTCAACCCTGGCTTCCTCTTCTTCTTTTTCATGTTCATTCCTTTTCTTTCTCTTCTTCTCTTCTTCTTCTTGACCTCATTTTCTTCCTCTGAATTGGCTAAGTGTTGGAGC
Organism: Thalassia testudinum; assembly: GCA_037157565.1. Classification (NCBI taxonomy): domain Eukaryota; kingdom Viridiplantae; phylum Streptophyta; class Magnoliopsida; order Alismatales; family Hydrocharitaceae; genus Thalassia; species Thalassia testudinum. The sequence continues at coordinate 3,523,391 of JAZHRO010000028.1, forward strand.
CAATCCTCTCAAAGAAAAAACCCCCCAACCCCACGTGGCTCTCCTCTCTCCTTCTCTCTTTCTATTTCAGTCTCGCTCTCCTAGAGCCTCAGCCGATCAGGTAATCGGACCTAATGCATACTCGGGTCTAGGCTCACCAACATGTGTGGTGAGCAAGGAGTGAAGTAAGGCAGGTAGTGGGGTTGGCTAGGTCAGCGGCGGGAAGTGTCGTGGACGAGTCCAGTGGAGGAGGAGGACCTCACCCTAAGTGTTGGAGGCGAATAGCCTTCTACACTTTTTCTCTTTATGCACACAAAAGCGCCTCTTCACTTCCGAGATGGGACTAAATGTCCCACCTTCCTTTCGTGCACCGCAGCAGTAGGGTCTTCACCAAATTTGTGAGGCTGCAGAGGCAAACGACTTCAACTGAGGGCCTGGAGCCATGCGTGAGGTGATTCCGCGCATCTTGGGACTGAAGCCCGAGCATAGCAAAACCTGGGCATAGCTTCACACTTTCTTCAAGCTCAGCAGTAATGGCAGACAAGTCTTGATACCTAAAATCAAGAGAATGGCCTTTCGACCACGTCAAATTATTCAGGGAGCATCGTCGAAGCATGGCAGATGTGATGGGAGTGGTTGCATGGAGCGAGGGTGGTTGTGATGGAGTGCTTAGGGAGTACTGTGTGCGTGTGAGTGGGTGTGTTCAGGGAGGTGTTTGGGTGAGTAGCATAGTGAGTGAAGTGAGGGGAAGTGATTAGTGAAGTGAGGCAGAGCTCATGGGCTTGTCAACGAGGGTTTTGGTGGCCTGTGGAGGTGGGATGGCCTCACCGAAGTTGATGGTCGGAGATGGAAGGGATGGAGGTGCGACGGGTGTCAGTGGCGGATTTTGGGAAATAAGGAGAGGGGAAGTAAAGAGCGGAGACAGGGAACTTAGCTAGGGCGTTAAGGGACCAAGGGTGTGAGCGAAGGCGTTGGGTCTAGTGTGGCCGACGTCGGAGACGAAGGCAACCTTGGTGAGGTGGGATCGGCGAGGATGAAGAGAAAGTAGCGCCTGCTGGCACGACGAGGCACGAACAAAGTCAAGGAGGATGGATCCATCATAGGTATGGCGGTTAGACAATGAGGAAGAGCAAGGAAGGTTGGACATCGAGGAGCCTACGGCCGTGAGGGGAAGAGAGGAATTTGAGGGTATTCGCAGCCGAAATCGAGCATGGAGGAATCGGGGAGATCTCGGCTTCTTTAAATAAGTCTCTGAAGGGCAGTTAGGGCTTGGGAAGCAAGCTTCCCAAGCTTAGAAGGTCGCCGGAGATGGAAGTTGTTGAGATACCCACATCTCTCATGCGTTTGCATGAGAGATTGGAAGGGAATCAGATCTCAAAGATGGGTTCGTACTGACGGGGATTTCTCAGAGGATCTTCCTTCCAATTTTGGAAGAGATCCTCCAAGCAATCAAGGAAAACTTCCAAGTTAAAGGTCACCGGAGTGAGTTTCCTCCACGATAATGGAGGAGGGATCTACTTGTGAAGACAACGAGAAAGCAAGGGGACTACTAGTAAGGGTTTTTGAAAGTTAGGGGTAGAAATGGAATCAGGCTACACCTTTCTGCAAACTAGGTCAAGAAAAACTCATCTTGGGTCCAAATTTTGGTACAAACCTAATTTGCACCTAAGGAAGCCAATGGTGAAGTTGGATTTTTAGTTTGACCACGTTTGACTAAGAAATTTATGCAAAAACCCAAATTTAGGCAAATATCTATCTAAGACCCCATTCTAGGTCAAGATGGGTTCTAATGGCCAAATTGAAGGTACCAAACCCTAGAGAATATTTTTGTATGATTTTTAGAGGGTTCAAGTGAATTTTATGCTGACCAATACCTTGGTTAATCAAGAGGGTTTATTTTTAGGATTTCAAGAAGTCATTTAATTCACAAAACATACACAAACACTCCTCTGTCAAATCCAACCCACTTGTTATCTTATTAAGACCATTTAAGCTTTTCTTAGCCCTTAATAAAACCTGTGGTTGTACTACATTGGTAAAATTACAATTTTACCCCTTGTTTCTTGTGTTTCTCTCAGAAAGGTTATATAGTAAATTTTGACCTTCAGCTCGTTATGTAGGAGCATTTGTTTTCTTCATTAGGTCAAAATGAGCTAGTTAAGGCTCATGATGGTGTTCGCATCACAAGTCACTACAAATCCATTCTAAGAGAAAGATAAGAAAGTAGGGTTAAAACTATAATTTTACCATCATATCTTGAATGTGGAACAATCACTGATTTTCTTAGGCGTAATTAAGCGTCAAATGGCCTTAAATTTCCAACAACTGGGTTGGAACAGACAGAAAAGGGTTTTCCCATGTTTTGAGAATTAAATGACTTCTGAAACCCTAAAAGCAGACTTGCCTAATTAACTGAGGTTCCGGTTAGGATAAAATTCACCTTCTTACAGCACGCCACCACCACTATTGCATTCGTTGACAACCAGCGACCCTCTTGAGCTCTTTTAACATGGTCGCAAGGACGTATTTATGTTTTTCAGGTCTCGCCATCCACTGTCGTCACTGCTTCCATCTCTGACAACATTCAAGTTCCTCTGACCGTGTTCTTCATCAATTCAACGACCAGGCTGCGAGGCTTACTTCCAGGTTGCATTCCAGGTTGCCAATAGAAGGATACCGCAGTTCGTTCATCTACAATCAGACGGAGAGGCATCAGTGTTACTGCTCAAAGGAAGGGTGGGACTTTAGTCCCACCATGGATGTGGACAACCAGACGAAGCTGAATAATTTGTTTTTGTCCTATAGCCTTATCGCCTCAAGTAAACACAAGGGGTGAGGTCCCCACATGCACCCTCATGCACCTCGCTCGCGACACCTTACACATGGGTCTAGCCGACTTGATAACCTACCTAACCTAAGCACTCCTCGCTCACCACTCACGCCGGTGAGCCTGGTCCTCGGTACTCTCGATCTGTATGTTCGACTACCTTGAGTGTGGCCCTGGGAGGGTAGAACATAAGAGGAGGAGCGAAAGAAAGAGAGTGTAGGGCAGGGTAGGGTTTTGCTCCATGCGACACTTAGCTAAATCTGAGTGCCTCCCTTATGCGTAAGAAGAAGGTTATTAAAAGAGAAGGAACAGAAGGAGAAGAACCTGAGAAGAGCAGAAGGAAGAAAGCTATTGCGTAAAGAAGAGAAAGAAGGAAGAGAAAAGCAAAAAGAAGGAAAGAAGAGAAGAACAAAAACAGTGCTAGGGAAGCACTGTAGCATCTGATGGTTAAGTTGTCTGATTAAATGACTTGATGATTGATTTGAGGCTTGATACTTTAGAATTACTATTGAGATATGTAAATTGATTGAATGCTTGATATATTTGCTTAGAGAGTAATTGCTGACTCAAATCACCATTGTTTTAGCTTCTCTACATTTTTATTGCCTCAAAGATACATGAGAATTCGTTGAATATCTAATGTGGCAGATTAGTATTTATTGAATATCATTATTTGGTTTAAGTTCTTGTGCTCAGTTTCATCTTATTTGAGAATAGTGTGTGAATTCCTATTTGCTCCCTATGTTCGACCTTGGACTTTTATTCAAGTTATAAATATTATTTGCTTTCAAGTGATTTTGACCTATATTACAACGTAGCATTTATAAACCTCGATCTCGCTCTACAATCATTTTGGTGCCTTTGCTGGGGAGCAACACGCAATTCACCGCTATTCTCTGCATTATTTAATTATATTTGAGCACTGACTTGCCCTATTTGCTTTTGTGATTTTGCAAGGTACTTCACGAGGGGATCTTCTGTGCAAAACAGTCACACCAAGACAAGTAACATTTCTATTCTTCCCCAATCAACCTCCTAATCTTATGAAGACAAAAAAAAAGGAAACAATCAATTAGGAATCACCTGCCGTATTTTTCACAGTGATCATCATTTAAAAAACAAGTTTCCTGATTTATGAAAATTCTTTTCAAATCTAAGTGAAGTATGAAGTGATTCTGTTTAGAATTCCCTACCCCAAATTTCCTGTGCCTATTAGGGACTATGCTTAATTTCTAATCACTTTGGGTTAACACATTTCTTGCCTGAAGCCCAAGGTGAACATTTTTAAAGACCAATTGGACTTGGAGATAGAGCCAATTAGGGTTTCAATTTTTAGGGTTTTGGAGTGCTAGTTTACACTTGCCTGCATAAAAGCAAAACAAACCCACCCATATTTGTGTGCTACCCAATCCCTTGGTTGATAAGATCTAATCAACAAAATCCCCAAAAAAATCAAGCTCTAAATTCACTTTAACCCTAAAATCCTTGGACCTAATAACCTGGGAGTCAAATCAAGGTGATTTCTAGGTCTTGACCTAGATCTCATTATACCATCTTTAGGGTAGGTTAGGTGAAGTTAGTCCACATTGTAGTCCAACCAACCTCCAACTTAGGTCACAAGTCAAATTAAACTTTTAATCAAGCGAAACTCAAGGCATAATTAGGACATAAGATTGGTAGACTTAAGGTCTTAAGTTCGTACATTCCGATCTACCTGGACCCTCAGTGACAAGGAAGGTCGGGTGGGGGAAACCCTGTAACCTGTGGGGACGCTCTAACGTGTAAGGGTCTTTGCGGGCCTCTCCCTTCCTAGCTACCCAGGTACTTCTTGGGTGTATGGATTTCTGATTCAGAGGTATCATCCACCTCGAAATTACCTTAGTCATCGAAAAATCTTTAGGTGCCTTGATTGGATCAATATCACATCCAGTCCCTCATCTCTTCTATTTAAAGCATGTACACATATCATCTTAGGGAATCTCTTTAAGATATGATCAACTTCAATCTAACCAGAGTTTTGACTCTACATCTTAATTTCAGTACCTGATTTGAAAATGCAACCTGGCAATTTAGAAAAACCATTTCAAAAACCTAAATCTTGAATATCCATGAAAGATAGAATGATTGAGGATGCCCTTAGATTTTATAAGATTGATAACAAAACCTCGAAACCAATTGATGACATTCAGGTTAATGTGCCGATAACAACAACCTTCATCAAAAATTGTGCCCATGTATTTATAACACAACTAACAAATGGATCAACACGGGATGTTCTCATGGAAGGATACATTGAGTTAGAGAAATTACATAACTTTGAATTTCTCAAATGCATGACAAATCTTGTACTTTGAGAAAGACTCCAAGATGATCTTGAAAAATGGGAAGAGATGATAAAATTGTTAAAACATATTATCGATAAAAAATACCCATACATTCCTGAAGCATTTAGTGAAACACCTTGGAACAATACTGAGGATCAATCTAATTTTCCAAATCCTGGGTTCGAGAATCAAGGTTGTTGTGGACCCCCAACCCAAATGGAATATGATCCAAGTTATATATAGATTGATACACCTAATCTTGGGATGGGTTGGGAGAATCCAATTGTAGGTGATCACGATTTTGAACGAGCCCTAGAAAATCAAAAGACTAGTTCACCAAGCTTAGAATTCCTAGGCACCTGTAATAAAGAGATTAAATCAGAACCTCTGGAGAGTGAAAATTCCATCCCTTATTCCGATAAGGTGACTCTCGAGAGCAATTCTAACATCCCTGTAGAACCTAACTTAGATTCTAGTGATACAACCCACACCCTTAACCTAAAATCTAGATCTGAGCCTTCTTGGGATGATTACAAGGCCCTGTATGATGAAAATCAGATTTTGAATTTGGATTATGATTCTGGGCCTTTATTTGATGAATACACCTCTCCAACACCCTCGAAAACACAGATTGATTTTTCGAAAGTCATGCCAACCTATGATACAGAAATTGAGTTCTAAGAGTTGGGTTTTGATTGGGTCTTCTCTACAAGCCAAAAACCCGAGCCCAGACCTAATAGGGACACCTTTTTGAGCTCGGAATATGAGAATAAGCTAGACCCAAGTCAGGTTGATGAGTCTACATCCTTTGATTTATTCTGTGGTGGAACCTCCGATCCCGAATCAGATTCAGAACTTGATTCCTGCAAGTTCTCCGATGATTTCGAATCTTACTCTGATTTCGAAGAGCCATTATTTCCTGATGACTATGTGTTAATCAAAGACCTCGGCATACATGATCCATTCTTTGACTCTGACTCTAAGGTCCCTTATTCCGAGATCATTGATTCAAAATCAGATTCCATTGAGATGGAATCATTTCTTTTTGATCCTCAGGAATCAGAAATAGAAAATGCCGAGAGTATCTACAACCCAGAGTTCGAATCTTTTCTTGACTCAGATTTCCTTCATCCTATAAACACTCTTCAGGCATTTACCTTTGGTTTTGATGGCTACTATGAGGACTCTCTAAATGAACCCACCTTTGAATCCCTTCTAGAGGATCCCTCACATAGAATTCTTATTGATGCCACCTCTTCTACACATGCAGAACCTTCCCAAACCCATTTTCAACCCCGACCTACAACCGGACTCAATTTTTACTCTGATTCTCCTCCACATCTTTATCGGGTTTCGAACATCAATCAGACTACAAAACATGCCCCATTCTTCTCTGATCACTCCTGTAGGGTTCCTACATCCTCCATTGAGTCTTTTTCATTTTAGGATCCCTACTCTGATCAGGCTGATTCAACTCAGCCAAACCCCAGCTATACACTTCCACATTCTTTTGAGCTCCACAGTATCTGGTGGGCACCACACCTCTTGATCCACATCTATCAACCCACAAGAATGATTGAGTTTGGGCTGCATCATCAGCCTATTGATCTGAACAAGCACCTCGTTGGACCTAGGATACTGATCGAGGTGCTTAGGGTTAACAAAACTTGTGTAATTTGACCACTCCATATCGTTTTCTTCTTGGCTGAACGCATTGAATTTAGCACTTAACGAGAGGTAACCCATCATCCAAAAACCTGAGATCCTTCTTATTATCTTTCTGTACGTCACGTCTATTGCACTCTAAGTTCTGTTTTAGAACAGTCGATCCTACCTCTGGTACTCGTATCAGGGCTTGAAATCATCCGCAACAGTCACCCCGACCCGTTCACCCACCTGATAATCCTGTTCTAATCCCTAAACCCTAATTATTTCATACCATCTATTTACAATGAGGACATTGCAAAACTTAGGCATGGGGGGGTGTTAAAGTGCAAACGTACAAAAATTCACAATTTGGAAGGGTTCTCAAAAAAATACGTACTCTAAAAAAAACCAAAAAGAACAAAAATTGAAAAAGAAAAAAAAATGGAGAAGGGAGGAAATTTTGAGTGAATAAATTGCTAATCATTCTTGAGAAGGAGAAAAAGGGGAGTTGATATAAATGTCAAAAAGGAGCACAATTTGAAATAAAAAGAGATAGTCATTAGTAAAAGATTAAGGAATCTACTTAGTTTTAGACAAAACTAAAAGAACGAAATAAAATGACAAAAGTGCTAAGGGACAAAAGATATTAGTATGAACGTTGATCTTAGATCTCTTGGGCTGTGATTTTAGGCTTAAAAATTCAAGCATTCATTAAGATCTGGATAGTCCTCAACAGGTTGGGAAAATGCGAAGCTTAAGTATTAGGTCTAAGGCTTAGGGATTATTTAGCCTCATTAACTAACCTCTAGTTTATGGGACTCGGTAACCTAGGCACCCCAATCCACACACAGTCTGGTTCAGTGCACTTAATTATCAAAATCACACAAATGTGTTAAATCTATTTTGAAAATGCTACCTACATTAGGAGCGACTGATCAACACAAGTTGATTTGGAAGATTTCTCGATGCGGAGAGGTGGGAAATTCCCCTTGAAGATGTGCAATAACATACCGTCTCCTCAATGCTTGTCTTCTAGGATATTTGAATATCCTACCGAGGGCATGTAAGCACCTTGTGCTGGTTCAGGTGCCATGGGTGGGATTATCCCAAAATGTCGATTGCCAAGGCTTGAATTTAGCTACAGAATGTCATGGGTAGGATTATCCCAAAATCTCAAAAGCTAAGGTTTAGGGGCTTGCCATGGGCGATGCTATCTCGAAGCATCAATTGCCAAGGACTCTACGAGGATTGATGGTGGGAGCTAGGAATCCGATACATACCATGTTGTAAAGCCGATTCGAAGCTAGAAATAAAGAAAGAAAAGAGAGAGAAAAACCTCCAAGAATAAAAAAATCTTCTGTCTCTCTCTGACAAAAACGCACTACAAACTAAACTTGGGCTAAAAATGTTACAAGCATGAGTGCTTTAACTATGGAGTTCAACGAATCTTAGGTTAGTTCCTATGGGCCTTAGGAACCTTCGTGGTGGACTAAGGCTAAAGCTGGTAAGGTCTAGATCTTGGTTGGTACTTGAGTACTTCTAGGCCTACTGCTGGCATTCTGACTTAATCTACAAAAGAAAGCACACATCAAGAGTTCTGAGCATAAAAAGGCATGGTCCAGAATTTAAGTTAATTCCATGAGATTTTGCTAAGGGACTAGCAAAAGCTAGGCATTGGGGTATCATGGGAACACCATCATGAGCCATAACTGGCTCAATTTAGTCATTATCAAGGAATAAATGCTCCTACATAACTGCTAAAGAGCCCTAAGTCACTACAAATCCATTATGAGAGAATGATAAGAAAATAGGGTTAAAAATGTAATTTTGCCATCATATCTTGAATGCAGAACAACCACAGGTTTTCTCGGGGGGTAATTAAGGGTCAAATGGCCTTAAATGTCCAACAAGTGGGTTAGAACAGATAGAAAATGATTTTTACGTGTTTCGAGAATTAAATGACTTCTGAAACCCTAAAAATAGACTCGCTTAATTAACTGAGGTTCTATTCAGGATAAAATTCACCTAAATCCTCTAAAATTTATAAAAAAATATTCTCTAGTGTTTAATACCCTCAATTTGACCATTAGAACCCGTCTTGACCCAAAGCAAAGTCCTAGATAGATATTTGCCCTAATTTGGGCTTTTGCATAAATTTCCTAGTCCAACTAGGTCAAAACCTAAATCTAACTTTACCACTGGATTTGTTAGGCCCAAATTAGGTTTGCATTTTGGCCCAGTCAAACTATTTCTATCTCATTCAGACCCTTGCTTTTTGAATTCCTTGCAAATGGCCCCCTAACTTTGTCATCATTTTCACAAAAAGGTCCCTCCACCATTATCACTCAAGAATCCTACTCCGACGAGCTTCATTTGGAGAGATCTCCTTGAATGATTGATGAAACCTTCCCAAAATCAAACCGGAGACTCTTTAGGAAATCCTCTTTCCAATGGGACCAACCTTGAATCTCAACTCCTTCCCAAAAGCTTGTGTGAATGCTTTGAAGGAATGGATATCCTATTTTTGCGTAAGTTCCAAGGTTCCAAAGATTGTTTCCAAGCATGGAACCCCCTCCTGACCCTTATAAAAGTATCCCCAGGGCATGGTTTTACTCTTCAGCTAGTTTTAAGGCCAAAAACATCTTCCTAACTCTCCCTCTGACCCTCCTCCAACTTAGCTCCAGCGAGCTCCTCCCCCATCTTCCTACGGATGGCCAATGACCAAATTGCTCTGTCCTCTTTCTTCCTCATCTTCTACACTTGGTGGGCCAAAGCCAGGGCATCTAGATCCTCTTCTTCACCTCCATCCCCCTCTCAGAGGATTCATCTTCCCCACGTCTGGCCATCACACCGGCGTGGGTTTTCTACCACCTTCGACTGCTAGATTAGGTTCTCTAGCTACCTATACTTCCATACTTCTTTTTCCTTCTTTCTCTCTCTCAAAATGACCACCGACCACACGTCTCCCCCTTCGTCTTCTTCTGCTTCGGCGATGCTCCAACAACGCCCAACTGCTGCTCCACTGCATCTACCTCACCGCTATCTCCCCCATCATCATCGCCACGACATCCCCAACAAAAGCCCTCTATCAATTAGGGCATTCACTCTCTCCATCGTTCCACCGACCAACCCACCCTCACACCACCTTCACTGACTTCGCTACACACACACACACCTTCTTACAGCACGCCGCCACCACCATTGCATTTGTCAATGACCAACAATCCTCCTAAGCTCTTTTGACATGGCCACAAGGCCGTATTTATGTTTTTCATGTCTCGTCGTCCACTGTCGCTGCTGCTTCCATCTCCGACGACATTCAAGTTCCTACGGTCGTGTTCTTCACCAATTCGATGCCCAGGCTGCGAGGCTTATTTCCAGGTTGCATTCCAGGTTGCCAATAGAAGGATACCATAGTTTGTTCATCTGTAATCAGATGGAGAGGCATCAATGCTGCTACGCGAAGGAAGGGTGGGACTTTAATTCCACCTCAGAAGTGGACAACCAGATGAAGCCGAATAAGTTATTTTTGTCCTATAGCCTTATCGCCTCAAGTAAACACAGGGGGTGAGGTCCCCACACGCACCTCACTCACAAGCCTAGTCTTGGGTACGCTCGATCTGTATACCTGACTACCCTAAGTGTGGCCTTAGGAGGGCAGAACCTAAGATGAAGAGAGAAAAAAAGAGAGAACGGGGTAGGGGAGGGTTTTGCACTATGCAATGCTTAGCCAAATCTAAGTGCCTCCCTTGTGCGTAAGAAGAATGTTAGAAAAAGAGAAGGCACAGAAGGAGAAGAACCTGACAAGAGTAGAAGGAAGAAGGCTCGTGCGTAAAGAAGAGAAAGAACGAAGTGAAAAGCAGAAGGAAAGAACAGAAGAAGAAGAATAGTGCTAGGGAAGCATTGTAGCATATAATGGTTAAGTCATCTGATTAAATGACCTGACGACTGATTTAAGGCTTGATAGTTTAGAATTACTTTTTAGATATTTAAATTGATTGAATGCTTGATATATATGCTTAGAGAGTAATTGGTGATTCAAATCACCATTGTTTTAGCTTCTCTACTTTTTTATTGCCCCAAAGATACATGAGAATTCATTGAATATCTAATGTGAAAGATTATTATTTATTGAATATCATTGTTTGGTTTAAGTTCTTGTGCTCAATTTCATCTTATTTGAGATTTGTGTGTGAATTCCTATTTGCTCCCTGTGTTCGACCTCGAACTTCTATTCGAGTTATAAATATTATTTGCTTTGAAATGATTTTGACCTATACTATAATGCAACATTTATAAACCTCGATCTCGCACTGTTAACAATTTCCACTTTTGATTTTTGTTTTATTAATTAAATATTTTGGTGAGTTTATGCAAAGGACCTCCCTCTTTCTCATAAATGCTATTTCAACATTATCACTTGTTGTTTACTTAATCTAAAAGCGATTTTCATTCAGTTTCTTGACGAAATCATTCATGAACAACAATTTTTTATTCTCACAAGTTAGTAATAGCCATTGCCCCCCTATGGGCATGACCTACTCCATCTATGTGTGGTTTAATTTAAATTATGTTGATTGAGAGTTTTCCACCACGCAATATATAATGACATTGTCATTTTATTGTGATCATCTTGTTTAAGCAAAAACATCTCTTTCAGTTTTGCTTCAATATCTATGTCCTGTTGCATTGAGATGCATGCCTGCTCGCTCTAACACTTAGCGAGAATTCAAAGAGGCATTGCCTTTTTGCTGTGCTTGAGAAGAAGCCTTGTGCCTTGGCTGAGTGATTTAAGTCATTAGATCTCCTTGGCGATGTCTGATGAGGTCTTGTGCTTGGTACTATAGTTATATTTGGCCTCTATGCTGATGTGGAATTAAGAGGTTAACTGGTTAAGGCACTATTGGAAAATTTGAGTTAATTTTTAATATTGAACATGTGCTTATTATGGGGATTTATGTGGTGATTCAAATCACCATTGTTTTTAAGATTATATTCTTTTTACTCCTTTATTTCTTGAGATACAAATTGGCTTATCATTGAACCACATTCTGAGTAGTTTATTCATTGAATATCTTTAATTGTGATTCATTTAATTTATATTCAGATTAGTACATGAATTTCATATTTGCTTCCAGCGAATGACCTCGAACTCCAAATAGATTTTGAGTTTCTAAATTTAAGTGTTTTGAGCGATTTTCATCCTAAACTACGATGGGTATTTCTAAACATCAACAATTTCACCCTCAAACATTGGGAACACCATCATGAGCCCTAATTAGCCACATTTAGTCATGTTTTATTGATAAAAGCTCCTACTTAACCATCTGAGGGTCATAACTCTGGATTATTTTGATTCAAGGAAAGAACGAGAAATCAGGATTAATTTTGTAATTTTAACAGCACATCACAAACATAGATTAACCATGGGGTCACTTAAGGGTGAAAAGAAGGTTAAATGAGCTCAAAAGTCTAAAAAGTGGATCAACACAGACAGAACGGGGTTCCACGCATTTCAAGAACCAAAACAACATGTAAAACCCTAATTCTGAACCTGCTTAAATTAAAGAGGTTCTGTTCAGGATAAAATTCATCTAAGCCTACTAAAATTCATTGAAAAATATTCTAAGAGGTTTGGTACCCTTGGTTCATTTCGACCATGGATAGTGTTTCAAATGGGATTTTATCCTAATTTGGGCTTCTATGCAAATTATCCAGTCAAACATAATAAAAACTCAAATCCAATTTTACCATTAGATTCCTTGGGTTCAAGTTAGATTAGTACCAAAATTTGGGCCCAATCGGAACCCATCTTGACCTTGTTTGGATTTCAGTCCCTTAAATCTCCATTTCTCTCTAGTTGACCCTTAGCTTTCAAAATTCCTTGTAAAAAGGTCTCTAGTTTCTTTCCTTCTTCACATTTTAGTCCTTGCTGCCTTTGTTAGGTCAACCAACCTATAGACTAGCTTTGACTTTATCAAAACCTCATCAAATCAACACCAAATCCTGCCAAATTTGGTGGGATTGGTATTCACATTGCAGTGAATCATCTGATCAGCATCTTGGACCTTGATTCGTCATAGGAAGCCCCAGCAACGCTTATGATATCTGTGGGTTTCCTGATTCTTTCTTGATTCTAAATCGAAGCCTAATTAAGCTTCTTTCCTGAAATAGAGCTTGGTTTTGAGCTCTATAAAAACTCCTAAAGGTCCCAGCATTTGATTTAGTCTGGTTTGACCCAAAATTCTTCTTCCTTCTCTTCTTTTGGCCACTTCCGCTGCAACTCCGGTGAGCACCTCAAATCTCAATCGTCGCCCTCTGCACATACGATAGGTAGAGAGAACTTTTTCCTCAACTTCCTTCACTCCTCGCCGTCAAAGCAGGAGTTGCCTTGACCTCTTCTTCCTCGCTGTCTCTTTTATCGGAGAATTCACCATCTTCGGTGTCGGCCAATCACAGCTGGTGCCACTCCCTCCCTTTCATTCTCTAGCTAGGCCAATCTTCTTCCTATCCTCCTTTGGATAATTTTTACCCCCTTCTCCTCCTAATTCAACCGACGTATCATCTCCTTCCCCTTCGTCTTCTCCATGGCCGGTGATGTTGGAGATGGTAGATCACGTGTTTTAGGAAAAGCAATGTTGTTGTTCGTGGTATAGTTAAGAAATCCAATCAACAAAAATATTTCTAGAATAACAAGACTTTGAGTCCTGGTCATTCGTCTCAGGGAGGCGTTACGGAAATGTAAAAAGTAATTTCGATCTTGTTCGCTCTACTCGCTTAAAATTGCTTGCCAATTTGTAATTATTTACATATTCATGCACAACATGCTGTTGCAATAATATCAGAAATCAAAGCAGGCAACGTATTATCACAATAAAGAAATGATAAGCAAGCTCATGTGATTTTCCAACACACATATAGATTTATATATATATATATAAATATATAAAAATGATTTTTTCATTGATTGCATGAAGGTGATTATAGAGCAAAGCTAGAGGAAAGCTTATACATGAGTGCTTGAGAGTAGAAATCTATCTAGCAAAAAATGAATGCATGCATGAATCTATGGGGGGATCACACATGCATCATTGAGGGAGAATATGGAGGTACACTACTAAGCATAAATAAAGCAGAGAGATTAGAAGAACTACTTAGCTAGGCTATCAGAAAGGAGGGCATTCAAAGGTGGTCTCCAATGGCCTTTAAGATGGTTGAGAGAATGAGGGGCAACCAATGGTGGGTAGGTTGGCCCTTGGAGATGTGGAGGAGGAGTGCTCTAGCCTTGGTGTGGAGATGGTGGAACCATGGTGAGGGTGCTCGTGGAGTGGAGCTGGAATGAAGGTGTAGTTATGCTTGATGGAAGGTGGAATGAAGCCAAAAACTAGATGGGTGCAAATGGCCACCTAAGGGTCCTTTCAATAGACTCTTGGGCGGCTATGAGTGTGGCTCTCTAGAGAAGTGTGGAACTCTCTTGAGAGAGATCCAAGGTGGTCATCAAAGAGAGAGAGAGAGAGAGTGATTCTTAAATCCACAAAATGTGGATCTAAGAGTTGAACATCCCTTGGTTGCTATTTTTGTCAACCAAGGTGGTGCCAACCTTAGAAGAGCCAAGAAGGCTCTAGGTGGTTGGGGAGTGCATGAGTGGGTGTGTGTGTGTGTGGGGGGGGGGTTGTGACCTAGGTGGCTAAGTGGTCTAGGTTAGGTCCAAAGGGGTTGGGTTAGGGTAGGTCTTAAATTAGGGTTACAAACCCTAATTGCTAATGGGAAAGTGCAATTAAAGTTGACATAAGTTTAATTGAGTGAATGTGAACTTAATTGAGAGTGAAATAACTCAATTAAGTTGGGCTTGGGACAATTGGACTCTCACTGAGTCCAATTGGACTTGTGTGGGTTGAGATCTGAGCTCAATTAGACTCTAGGGGTCCAATTGACTAGGCAATTGTAATTGACTATGATCCAAGTCAATTAGGTTTAGTGAGATCCCAATTAGGTTCTTAGGAAGGTCTAGAGGTGGTGTACTAGTCTTAGGGTACCTTAATTTAGGTTCCCAGGGGGTTGGACTAGGGTTTAGGGACCTAGGAACTCAAGATCTAAGCTTGAATTCCAAAATAGGAACTGGAGAGCAGTTCTAAATGTCTAATTTAGGTATCAACGACTTATGCTAAAAAATCAGAAGTCCAGACTTCTTGTCTGGACATCCAATTTGAGTCAAGGAAGAATCAGGATTCTGTTTTGGGTATTCTGCGAAATTGGACGTCTGACCAAGTGTATGGACGTCCAATAACACTATAGACATGGGTTTAAGGTGTGTGGGTTGTGGCTAAGGGTCTTGGACATCCAATAACTTATCTGGACATCTAGATAAGGGATGGAACTAGGGTTTTCAGGCTTCCTAGGCTATGGTGACCTAATCTAAGGGTGGCTAATGCTTAGGAAGGCTTCTAGGGATACCTTACGGCTAGGAATGAACCTGAGTTCTTCATAAATTAACTCTGCCTTATCTTTACTTAGTAAAATAGCATACCTCAACCCTTACATTATTTCTATACTATATTTATTCTAAGGTCTTCCGCTCCACTCTGATGTAGCACTAGCTTTAGGTCCAGCTCCAGATCCAGCTTCTGAGCTTCTTATTACCTACAATTTATATAATGCACTTAATGAGTACATTATATCATTATTTCATACATAGCTAAGGAAAGCAATAAAGATGCAAATAATGTTTATGCATGCATCAATTACTCTAGCTTATGCTAAGTTCTAGACTAATTTAGGTCAATTAAGACCTATGATTGCTGCACAATCAGGCGATCACTAACGACCACCAATCACTCCAACACCACCATGACCTTCCTCTCCCTCCATCGATCAAAAACCCCAATATAATTGGGTGCTTTGACCTCTCCTTCACCCCAATGAACAACCCACCACAACAACGCCATCTCTAACTTCGACCATCCTCTACATACCTCTAACCACCCAATCACCCACACCATTAGCTTCGTCTCACTTCGGCAAATCTTTCCATGTGCTTAACTAGGCCCCAGGGTCACGTTTTCTGTGCAGGCTCCTCCGTTGTCGCCGTCATCTTCCCTTATACTGACCGCTTCCATCCTACCACCAACAACCTCGATTCCACATTCAACAGCAGCATGTTATCTCCATGAGGCCTTCTGAGCATCCAATTGAGTGAAGGATCGACAACTACAACTACAATCGCAAGAGGAAATTCATGCTGCATTTTATGAAGGAAAGAAGGGACATTAGTCCCACATCTGTTATCTTCAACCACACAACACTGTATAAAGAGAATCCGTGTTGAGGGCTTAGTGCCTCAGACATGGGGTGAGGTCCCTCACTCAATTTGCCTTACACTCCTCGCTCACCTCACATGCCCAGTGAGCCTGGACCCCTTACGCTGATCTGATTACTCTATTGCACACTCAATTTGAGAAATAAAGAGGAATTTCTGAAGGTAGGGGTTGGTTTTGCACTGTGCGCATGCCTTGGGATGCGTGGCATATGATAACGATTTCACACGATTTGTTAAATATGTCGTTGTAACGTGCAAAATCGATCAACTCTTAAATTTATATTCCTAGATAGGGGAGTATCTAGGATCGTCCAAGGAGGCAAATGTTTGCAAAATTGATTCTCTTGCTTGGAATACAAATCTCAACTTTCTTTTTGGTAATTTTCAATATATCATTTTTTTCATTTTTGAATTAAGACAACATGCGAAATGGTGGCGGGAAAGTGATTTACACTTCAAATTCAAATACTACTTCTAAGTGGCAAGTAGAGCCTCTCCCTAAGCTCACTCTAGGCAAGTGGAGGCCTAGAATAATTAGGGAGAGGGAGTGAAGAATGCTAAAAACAAAACAAGTAGAAATGCAAATAAGAAATTGCAAAGAAGGCAACTAGATTAATGAAAAGTGCTTTACAAAACGGTCTAGTAGAGGAATGTTTCTACCACTAGAAAAATTAAAATAAAGAAAAGCAAACACAAATCCTCTAGATAGATGGTGAAGAAGAGGGCTTCTTGCTCCAAGGTTGGTGGCTTCCAAGCTTGAAAAGAATCCTCCAACTCCTTCCTTGCTATGCTCTACCAAGGTGATGTCCTCCAAGGCAAGCCCTAAGGGGGCGTGCCCTAAGCTTCTCTCCAAGGGTGGACGTCCACCCTAGGTCCTTCTCCCTTGCCTATCCATCCTCCTTGAAGTGGAAGAGTCCTGCTCCTTGGCGTGGCCCAAGTTGAAGAGAGTGGGGAGAAGAAGGCACCAAAAGAGCTGGTGATGTGCCCCTTTAATCTCCTTCTCTACTCCTTCTTGGCCGTAGGTATAGGTGGTATAGGTAGAAAAATAAACTAATGGAGGATGCCCCAAAATGGTGGCAGGTGGTGGGTTTTTGTAGAATAGGAAGGGGGCTAAGGTGACCCTTGAAATGGAGGGCTAGGATGGGGAGAAGGAGGTGGTTAAGGATCCAATGGCCAAGGGTGTTTGGCGCCACCTTAAGGGACACCTAAGGGGTGGTTATGTTGGCGCCAAAATGGCTTCTAGAAGAGGGTCTAAGTTGGAGCCAGGAAGGATTCTAGAAGGAGGGTTAGGTGGATGGCTAGGATGGATTATGTGGGTAGGTGTAGGGTGGATGAAGGGTTGAAAGTTGGTGCCAAAATTGAGGTGGTTGGGGGTAGTTTTTGGCGCCAACTTGTAGTGACTTTTGGTGGTGATAATGGTGTGAAGGGGTGGCTAGGAGGTGGCACCAACTTGAGTCGGGTAGCGAGCTTAGGTAGGCTTAAGTTGGTGGAGCTAGCTAGGGTTGAATTTTAAGGTAGTGGATGGCCAAGAGCCGGTTGCTAGCTAATCTAAGCTAAGCTAAGCTAAGCTAGCTTAGCTAAAGGTGGAGTAGAGGAGAAGGTGTTGGAGCTAGGGTTTGGAGGGAGGAGCTGAGGAGGAGAAGTCTGGAGTTGGAGCTGGAGTTGGCTGCTGCTGAAGAGGCTGGTGTGGAGCTACTCTAGCTGGCTTAGCTTTCTAATTCTTTGCTAGCTGCTAAGCCAAGCTAAAGTAAGTTAGCTTCTACCATAATGAGCTGAGGTGAGCTAGGTCTGGTGCTCCCAGGGAGAATCAAGCTAGTTGAGGCAGCTAAGGTAGCTTAGCTCAACTGAGTTGAGCTAAGCTATGTCCCTGGGAGCTGGACTTGAGCTTCCTGAGCTGGGATGAGTTATTCTTCAGCTGGCTGGAGTTGAGTGGAGCTGGATGTAGCTGGATCTGAGCTGGGGTGAATTCCTGTCAACTCAGCTGAGCTAGTTAGAGCTCCCTGTGGACTAGTGGGAGCTGAGATGAGCTAGACTCAGCTAAGTTGAGATGGATCTGAGCTGACTTGAGCTATGGTGAGCTAAGATGAACTCTCTTGAGCTGCCATTCAGCTGAGATTAGTTGAATGGAGCTTGGATGAGCTAACACTAGTTCAAGTAAGCTAGGTTCCAGCTGTGGTGAGCTGGATCAAGCTGAGTTCCAGCTAGTCTGAGCTTCTCCTTCACCGTTTGCCTTCTTGAATGCTAGAGTTTTAGGGATCTGTATATCTGTTCATCCCTAACACCCACAAAAACATATCAAAAAGACAATAACAAATGCAATGCATGCCTAACCTAATTTATGCCTAAATGCAGCCCAAAAACCCGCTTGCGGAGTAATATCCTAAGAGCTAGGTTTGTTTTAATGCATAAGAATGTTGATAAACTGGCGTTTATCAGCATACACCCAACACTTAGGCATTTCTGAGGTTGTGTTGTGCCTTACTGAAGGCCTTGTGCCTTCTGCTCTGACTTGGCAACTTAAGTCATCTGGTCCTTATGGCCAATGTCAGATTTGGTATTGTGGAGTTATTTGAGGCTCTTATGTAATGTTGATTAAGTGGTTGAAGCCACTGTTGAGAAATTTGAGTTAATTGCTTACATTGAACATGTGATTAATTTGGGGATATCCTTGGTGATTTAAATCACCATTTTTGGGCTTTTGTATTCTTTTTATCCCAATCTTCTCTGAGGTACAAATTGGTTTATCTTTGAATATATTGTTGAAGTGAATTATCCATTGAATATCCTTTTGTGTTTAATTGATTGTCCTCTTTGATTTAAATTGCAATTAGTGTGTAAATTCCATATTTGCTCCCTGCAAACGACCTTGGACTCAATTTTGATTTCGGCCACTTTACAAAATTTAAATGCTGTAGCATTTTTGTTGATTATACTACAACGTGTATCTCTTAACATTCGACTCAAGCACTTGCAACACCTATTCTCCTTGGAAAGTTAGAAATAATTTCTTGTAGTTACTATTTGGATAAAATTGCTTACTTTTCCTTCACAAGTTTTGTGCTATTTGTGGGGGTGGTTCTTTTCATAATGATGTGGCCTTACTTTGGAGGAGGTAGAGCACTATCACCTTGAGCCTATATATATATATATATATATATATATATATATATATATATATATATATATATATGTAAAAGTACTTATACAAGGGTACTTTAATAATATTGGTAATCTATTTTGATTCTGTGGAACTGGCACCAATGCAATTGGGTGCCTGTAGATTGCAAATCAATACTTGATCTAGCAATTAGATTTATTTTTACTAGACTATATATCCTACAAAAAGTTATGACTGTAGTAGAAAGTAAAGAATGCTATAATTCCTCTCCATACTTTAGGAAAAAACCAAAATTAATTAATTTTGAAATTGTAGTTCATAGTAATTAGGTGATTTCCTAGAAATCACATAAGTGAAATATAATTCTATTATAGTAATACAAATGGGAACCTAACGAAGGTTGAGCAAGTCTCATATTCTAGTCAACGGGATCACAGGCACCACTGTTGAGTTCTGCAAGAACATTTCTTGGCTGGAGTTAGAAGTTTGACACTGGTGGATGATCAAATATTAGTTATAGAAGATAACCTTCAGTCTAATTTCCTAATAAACCCAGATGTGGTTGGCAATGGTAAAAGTCTCTCAGATCTCTGACGTGACTCCCTCAGAAACTTCAACCCCATGGTTCATGTTTTCTTTGAAAGAGGTGATTTATAACAGTTTGATGGGGACTTTCTCAATATGTTTGATGCTGTTGTTGTTAGTAATTACTCTCTCATTGAAGAAATCTGTGAACAATAATTGCCGAAATAGACCAAGGCATATAGCATTTTATGCTGTTGATTGTAGAGACTCTTGTGGAGAATTTTTTTTTGATCTGTAGAACTACACCTACTCTTAGAAACCATTTGATGGTTCCAAGGAATGTTGTTTGACATACCCTTGCTTTTAGGAAGCTATTGCATCTCCCTGGAAATGTCTTCCTAGGAAAGTAACAAATTTGTATTTTTCTATGAGACTAATTGAAAGGTATGAAGTTTCTAAAAGATGCAACCCTAAGGAAATATCACTTTCAGTTCTTCCTAATATTTTTAAGCTGAAGATAAAACTTTGTGAAACAGAGTCTACAAGTGAAACTTCTCTCCCGGTTAATCTTCTGGAATGACTAGTAGTAGTTGGCAAAAGCGAACACCCTCCTATTTGTTCTATTCTTGGTGGGATACTTGGTCAGGAGGTCATAAAAGCTCTATCTGGGAAAGGTGATCCACTCAAGAACCTTTTGTTGCATGATACAGCTGATGGAAAAGGCATAATTGAAGACATATATGATTGCTTCTGCAAGCTGAGGTGCGTAACTAATCTAATGCTATAAAGGGACCATCATTTGTATAGGAAAGGAAACCTCATAAGTAGAGGTCTGAAGAAGCTCCTTTTTCATTCACTGCAGCAAGATGATGTCTGGCAATGGTAGAGAGTCCCCCTGACAGTATGGTTTGGACCCTGAAATTGTATTTATTGCTTGATTTTGATACGGATTGGCATTTATGTTATATTAACACAACTAATAAGATAATTTAAAATGCCTAGTTTTTGCTCTTAAAAAATAAGCGTATTATATACCTATAATAGAATGTTATTTAGAGAAGAAGAATAATTTGGCTTCTAGACTGTTAGCAAGCATATCATTGACTTTAGAATAACCTTCTGTTATCATAAATGTTGTGGCTTTAGTCACATAAATGGCTCTTGGTGGAGATTCTTGTTGACATTGCATGGGAACAATTGTTGTTTAGGAGGCCAAGATAAATCTCAGTCACAATCAGGTAGAGCCCCTAAGTCTCCACCAAGGAGGGAAACATACAGAAAAATATCTAGATAGCATATGCAGTAATGGCCTTCTAGCCTGGTGGTCATGGATAGAAAGGCTAACAATTCTCACTCAATTGAGACCCCACCCCCACTTGAACCTGCTTTTGTCACTTGTGAAAACAAAGTTGGAAAAATAGGTGGTTGTTAGGTTCTTTATATCATGGAGTAGGTGGTGAATCCTTGTTGAACGATTTTAATCACTTTGTTGTTTTTTTATTAATTCAAATTGCCAACATTTTATCTTTGATTTTTTTGGAATTAACAAAATAACTACAAGAATTTCTTTTCGACCATCTAAGATTAGAATCCACTACTAAAATAAAAGGAAATGTGGTGGTATTTCCAACTTCTCATGTCTTAGAAAGAGAGAAGATGATCATCTATTGATTGTGTATATTAGGTTTCTCCTTTCTTTTTATTGTAAATTTATAATAGATATTCTTATTAACATGACTGCAGGCTATTTCACCCATCGTGCATCGTGATGCCAAATTCTCAAACATTCTTCTAGATGAATCTGAGTGCTAGAGTGTGTAACCCATACTCCCAGTAAAAAGTTCTCTTTTTTCTTCTACTTGAAGTATATATATGACACCATATACAAGAGATAAAGGATGGCATTCTTGTTACCAAAATGTTAGTACTTGTAAGGGTTGCTGATTTTGGATTATTAAGGGAAGAAAAGGTTATTTCTCATGCATCGAATGTTAGGGGAACTTTTGGGTATCTCGATCTTGAATATATATCCACTAGAACCTTCACCAAGAAAAGTGATATTTACAGTTTTGGGGTGCTTCTCTTTGAAGTGATTGCTGGGAGAAGTCCCCAACAGGGTCTGATGGAATATGTTGAGCTGGTAAGTTGTGTACCCTTTTTACTTCTTTCCCGTCGATACCCTTTTTTGCCTGATTGCAATCTTTTCAGTTCCATGATTGATGTAAACACATTTATTAAGGGTAAAATGCCTATTCATGCATGTTCCTAGGCTTAGATTTGCATTTAATGTTATAAATATTTCATAACATGCATCATTCTACATTTAGAGTAGTCGTAAATAATTTAGGTTAATTGTGTCCTTTTTGTGGTTAGGATAGAAGGATATTTATTTCAAAGCCTCGGATTGACGATCTGACCGAAGGGATCTGATCAAGGCGACGATCGGAGTCTAATGCCTCTGAAATCGCCTCGATCGGAGTCCCGTAGCACCATATGCAGTCCGAGGAAGATCAACGACCAATGGACTAGGAGACATAATACGGAGCTTCAAATGATAAATCTGACCGCACGGATGGATTCGAGTCGACGATCGCAGCCTAACGGCATGAAAATCTACTCAATCTGACCTCTATAGCAGCCCCTACAATAAGAAGAAGGTGGACGGCCCAAACTGCACCACGTGGCACAGCCCAAGCCGCTAGCGCACGCATGCAGCACCACATGCGAGCAGCAATGCGGGTGCACATGCACAAGCACGCATGTGCACAGTGCAGCGCCAGCGCATGGGCGCGCGCACGTACTCGGCAAGGTAGGAGCGCAGCACCAACTATGCATGCACCGAACCTACAGCAACGCATGAGCTGGACTTACAGCGACGCTTACAGCTATCGGTAATTCATCGCATGCCAGCAAGGCTAGCTGTGGGCACCAGTGGGCATGAGCTGCCTACATCGGCGTTTCCAGTGACATCCTGGATGTCAGTAATGGTCCCCTACCTATTTTTGCCTCTTCTCAACCATAAAAGGATCTACACCCCCTCCATTCCAAGCCATCTCTACCTAATCTACTCCCACCTACTCTCAAGCTCTAGCAAGCCTACCAATGCTCAATTACAGCTTGTTCTCAAGCTCTCAAGGCTCTTATTAGTGTAGCAAACCTCTGCCCCACCACATACTCATCCATCTTCCCATCTCCCTTCATAGGTTGCCTTGGAGCCATCCGCCCACCTCCATTCCTGTAGCAGATCAACTCCATCTTCTCACCTCCATTCCGAAGCCACACCGAAGCTTTCCTCAACACGACATCCTTTTGCATCTCACCTCCATCGTCCCGCTCCTCAGCTCCTTTGTCCGAGCTTCCGCCAGGCGTCATCATCTCGCCGAACAGCCGATTCGGGAGATTTCCTCTCACCTCCCTCTCTTTTTATGCTTACATAGTTCATTATAATCGAAATCGAATTGATATATATATCATATTTGTTCCATTTCTATCTTGTGATTCATTCTGCTTGTCTTTTATTTCAAAAACACAAAAAAATATCAAAACCCTAAAATATCAAAAAGAAATTAATCAAAGCATGGCTTTCAACTAAAGTAAACGTTGCCTCCTTGTGTTCGACCTGGGACTCCATTGGAGTTTCGATATAAATTTTATCTTATAAACGTGTTTTGCAACTACAACGACGAGTTACTTGAAACCCCAATTCTAACACGCATAACATGCCCGACCATTTTGGCACCGTTGCCAGGTAGGCAACAGAATTTACTTTATTGTTTATTGAGTTTCTTTGCATTTACATAGCACTAACCCTACTTGTCCTTGATCTACTATCTTGTAGGTACCCTAGCATGGAGATCCAAGTGTGGTAGATCGGAGTAAAGTGTGGGTAGAGTGTTTTGTAAGCGTCCCTCACACCACCCCTACCTTAGTTTTCATTCCATAATCGAATAACTCAAACCCAAATCAACTTAGGTGCTTTTTATAAACCGTAGGATAGATTTGGTTGTTTGTTTGCCACCTCCACTCACCTCGCCATCCACATAAATAAAAAAGAAAAAATTAAAAGAAAAAGTGTTATCTGATTGTGGGATTTTCTGAAAGCTACACACATAACACTTACAACTTCTTATCCTAAGGCGCACAATCACTTTGATTCTACCACTTAACTGGGATCTAACTTGTGGACCTGGTACACTTCAACTAAATACACATAAGTGACTATAAATTTGAATAGGTTGAGCATTCTTGTGTGCCTTAACTAAGTGCTGCAGTAGGCCAATTGATTGAGCTGTTTGGGCTGCACCACTCAATCTAAAACTGATCCATCAAGTAGCTTGCCACTTAGGGTTGATTCTTAGGACTGAACTAGGCACTCCACATTATTTTTTATTTTTAAAGGAACATATCATCACCCGTGCTTTCAAAACTTGGAGTGTCCTACTAAACCTTGATTGAATCAACCTAAGAATTAAACCCTAAAAGCTACTAAACAAGGTTAAATCCTAAAAGACACATCATCAAATAACCTTGTTAGAGAACCCTGGTTGTGCATGCATACACATTTTAACTAATCATTAAGGGCACAACCCATCTAAAGGGCCCATCACATTCCTGAAGCACCATTGTCCCAAGCCTAACTAAAATTGATTAGACTTTGGCCCTAAGGACTGGTTCGCTCGTCGGGATCTGGATTGAGATTGTTCACAATTAACCTGCTTATACTAGTTAATTTGATGTCTAGCTAGGGGAGTAGCATCAAATGACCTCTACTGGAGGGTACACTAGGAATTGGAGGCGCAAGCCAAAGGAAGAACCCTCTCCCTAGTCCCTCCTTCTAACTGGTTGGATTGCCTGGACATAAGTAGAGTAAATCGTCTATAATCTTAGGATGGATTCTGAGAGTCTGTAGACCGTTAGGCTACCCAAACTAAGGACATGCTTGTATTTTTTTATTGCAGGACTCCTTTCTCTTCTGATTTCCCTCCTTACTTCACCATGTACCCTTCCACATCCTACACACATTTCACATACTATCCTCCTACCACCACTTATCCCCAAGATGATTACTATCCCGACTTGACTTGTAATTACCCATCCACTAGCCGGGATGACTTTGATTGGGGATATGAATCCAAACCTCAGTGTCTAGGGCTTAACCCTGGACAACAAGGCTATGATTATTATCCTTCCCAGAGCTATAATGATTATGAATCTTCATCTTTTGATGACCAAACCAACCTGATTTACAATAAGGAAGGATATCATGATTATAACACCTACCCACCCCAATATTCCACTGAATATAGGTCGCCACCATCCTTTGAACAACCTAGAACAACCTGCTTTCAGGCAGGGACTCGAGAACCTTGACATCTTGACTCCCCTAGATTCAACCCTAACCCACCCAAACTTGAATCAAACTAGTCGGTTTAGGTGAACCAGATCCAAGATAGAGTGTTGGCTAATTTGAGGAACACCATACAATCTTTAGAAGCCCAGCCAGCACCATGCACTGGAGCACTTGAGCCTATGATCAAAATGATTGATGAACTTAATAATTCTCTATTGGATTTGCTCCAAAATGTTAGGGATAGGAACCTGGTTGAGTTTATTATTGGGAAATTGTCGAGGTTGAGGAAGAAATTTGTGGTTTCACTAGTTAAATCTTAGGATGATTGTCAAGATGAACCCTCTTCAGGAGAGCCAATGTCTAAACCCGCTTAGGCACTTGTCGAGGGGGATACATATTCAGAGATTGGAGATGACCAGATTGGTCTAGAGCAACCCTTTGAGGATAAATCGTTTGATCCACCCGAGATCCCCAAGTCAGGAAACGAAGAAAATTATGTCTCCTTGGATGATGAAAAGACTTGTGATGTTGAGACATATACAAATGAGGATCATGAATTCTTTGATTTTGAGGGTGAGGAGTCTCTTAGTGAAGTCTCACTTAAGCTTGAGGAGAATGATTTTTGTGAGACATACAGGCTCAAGGGGTATGACGACCAATTTGTTATCCCGACTACTGAAGATTCTGATTCAGTTGGGGCTAACTTGGAGGATCCGATACCTGACGACTCAATTAGTATCCCCATTCCTCAAGCACACCTCAAAGAGCTGAATGAACATACTTTTGAGATCATTGTGCCCAAGTCAATCCTGATTCAGCCACAATTGTTGGACTTGGGTACTTTAGATAGGGTGTACAATGATCTAGAGGTCCTAGAAACCTTGATTTTAGAGGATAGGAAGTTGGAAACAAAAATTTGGGAGGTTAATTTTGAGGGAAAAACAAGTTTGGATATAAGGGTACCTATTGACCTGAAACCACCTATCTTCTATATAGACCCTTATGACATCTTTCACGTGTGACCCAAGCCTGGAATAACTGATTATTTTTCTGAGCTAGATGTTAAGTGGACAACCGCACCTATTGAACCATTTTTACCCTTTGTCCGACACTTTGGTCTTGGGTTGCACACCACTAAACCGCAAGCCTGGCCCCGCAAACACAACAACCTTCGGTTCTGGGTGATTTTCATCAAGAACCTGAGAACCACTCTACCGTGGGGCATGGATCTGCACCATAATCTCGTCCACACCTGTGGACATCTTCTCCTAATGGGTTTCAAGATCAACCTTTTGATTTTGATTCTGACCTACACTTGTGAATTCTCAATTTCTTCTCTTTATGTATGTTATGCCTAGCTGAAGGCATTAAACTTAGCACGTGTGTATATACTCTTCTCTCTGCGAAGATGATCGGATTTTCACGACACTCAGGTGATGTTCTATTTACTCCAGCCTTTTCATGTCTTTATTTTTACAATGAGGACATTGCATCATTTAGGTAAGGGGGTGGATAATCAATTCGTGAAATCATTATGTTAACTCCATAGAATTTCTTTTAGTTTCAAATAAAATTAAAAAAAAATTTGAAAATTTGAAAAAAGTGATAAACGCCAGTTTATCATCATTCTTATGCATTAAAAAAAACCTAGCTCTTAGGATTTTACTCCGTAAACGGGTTTTTTAGGCTGCATTTAGGCATAAATTAGGTTAGGCATGCATTGCATTTTTTATTATCTTTTTAATATGTTTTTGTGAGTATTAGGGATGTACAGATATATAGATCCCTAAAACCCTAGCACTCAAGAAGGCAAATGGTGAAGGAGAAGCCCAGACTAGCTGGAACTCAGCCTGATCCAGCTCACCTCAGCTTGATCCAGCTCACCACAGCTGGAACCTAGCTCACTTGAACTTGGGTTAGCTCATCCCAACTCCATTCAGCTAATCTCAGCTGAATGGTAGCTCAAGAGAGTTCATCTTAGCTCACCCTAGCTCAAGTCAGCTCAGATCCAGCTCAACTTAGCTGAGTCTAGCTCATCTCAGCTCCCACTAGTCCACAGGGAGCTCTAGCTAGCTCAGCTGAGTTGATAGGAGTTCACCCCAGCTCAGATCCAGCTACATCTAGCTCCATTCAACTCTAGCCAGCTGAAGAAGAACTCATCCCAGCTCAGGAAGCTCAAGTCCACCTCCTAGGGACTCAGCTTAGCTCAACTTAGTTGAGCTAAGCTACCTTAGCTACCTCAACTAGCTTGACCCTCCCCGGGAGCACCAGACCCAGCTCACCGTAGTTCATTGTGGTAGAAGCTAGCTCACTTTAGCTTGGCTTAGTAGCTAGCAAAGAACTAGCAAGCTAAGCCAGCTAGAGTAGCTCCATGCCAGCCTCTTCAGCAGTAGCCAGCTCCAGTTTCAGCTCCTGACTTCTCCTCCTCAGCTCCTCCCTCCAAACCCTAGCTCCAACACCTTCTCCTCTACTCCTCCATTAGCTAAGCTAGATTATTTTAGCTTATCTTAGCTAGCAACCAGCTCCTTCGCCATCCACCACCTTCAAAGACAACCCTAGCTTGCTCCACCAACTTAAGCCTACCTATGCTAGCTACCCTACTCAAGTTGGCGCCACCTCCTAGCCATCCCTTCACCCCATTATCACCACCAAAAGACACCTTAAGTTGGCACCAAAAACTACCCCTAGCCACCTCTATATTGGCGCCAACTTTCAGCCCTTAATCCACCCTACACCTACCCACATAAGCCATCCTAGCCATCCACCTACCCCTCCTTCTAGAATCCTTCTTGTCGCCAACTTACACCACCTTCTAGAACCCTTTTTGGCGCCAACTTCAAGGGGTGTCAACACCAATAACCACCCCCTTGGTGTCCCTTAAGGTGGCGCCAACTCACCTTGGCCATGGGATCTTTAACCACCTCCATCTCTTCATCTTGGCCCTCCATTTCAAGGGTCGGCTTAGCCCCTTTCCTATTCTATAAAAACCCACCACCTACCACCATTTTGGGGCATCCTCCATTAGTGTATTTTACTACCTAAACCACCTATACCTATGGCCAAGAAGAAGGAGTAGAGAAGGAGATGAAAGGGGCACATCACCAGCCCTTTTGGTGCCTTCTTCTCCCCACTCTCTTCAACTTGGGCCATGCCAAGGAGGAGGACTCTTCCACTTCAAGGAGGATGGCCAAGAAAGGGAGAAGGACCTAGGGTGGACGTCCACCCTTGGAGAGAAGCTTAGGGCACGCCGCCTTAGGGCTTGCCTTGGAGGACATCACCTTGGCGGAGCACTGCAAGGAAGGAGTTGAAGGATTCTTTTCAAGCTTGGGAGCCACCAATCTTGGAGCAAGAAGCCCTCTTCTTTACCATCTATCTAGAGGATTTGTGTTTTATTTTCTTTATTTTAATTTTTCTAGTAGTAGAAGCATTCCTCTACTAGGCTTTTTTGTAAAACACTTTTCATCAATCTAAGTTTCCTTCTTTGCAATTTTCTATTTTGCATTTCTACTTGCTTTGTATTTTTTAGCATTTTCCACTCCCTCACCCAAATTATTCTAGGCCTCCACTTACCTAGAGTGAGCTTAGGGAGAGGATCTACTTGTCACTTAGAGGAAGTAGTTAAATTGAAGTGTAAATTACTTTCCCATCACCATTTCTCATGTTGTCTTAATTGAAAAAAAAAAAAATGATATATTGAAAAATACCAAAAAGAAAGTTGAGATTTATTCCAAGCAAGAGAATCACTATTGCAAGCTTTTGGCCTCCTTGGACGACCCTAGATACTCCCCTATATAGGAATATAAATTTAAGAGTTGATCGGTTTTGCGTGTTACAATGACGTAATTAACAAACCGCATGAAACCGCTATCACTTTTTGGCGTCGTTGCCAGGGAGGCACGGCTTTGCATTAATTAATTTTCTCTTGCTTGAAGCGGATCTTATCCCCTTCTCTTTCTTTCTTTTGTGTGTGCAGGAATTACAACAGGAAGGCGGGAATCTGGAAGCGAGAGCTCAAAGTTCCTTTTCTTACTGCGAAATTCAGGTTGGTTCCTTCTTTCTGGTTACATAATTAATTAAAACTACCAAAAACATATTAAACTTGGCTTTCAAGATCCCAAACAATTTAATTAAGTGGAGTGGTGCCCATATAAAATCCATTGTTTGCTTGAATGCTTCTTTAGCACCACTCCATTGCAAGTATTGGTGTTCTATTTTTCGGGTCTAGATTTCATCTGGACTTGAAAAATTGATTCCTAACACCACAGGCCTCCAAAAATCATAAAATTTCATACAGTGATTCCCAATTAAGTTCGGAAGATCAATTCCAAATTTTAGACCAATTATATTTGTATTTAATTTTTAAAAATTCGTGGATTGTAGAGAGGTCACACCCTCTAATCTTCCTGATTTGCTGTTGTATGCGAATTTTTAAAATTTTTATACTCATCCAATTTTTGTGAAATTTATCTTGCTGGAATCCTTGTGAAATTTTACACATCACATAAAATCACAAGAATTTTATGAGGTCAGTGGTAATACTGAAAAGTCCAAAATATTAATGGGTATCATTTCTGGACTTTGACACCAGTACAATTAAAAATTCATAAAAATTATCAAACAAATTCATCAAATCTTAAAAAAATCTTTTCTGGAATCCTTGTTTGATTTCACTCAAGGTAGTGGTGTTGGTTGCATTGATTGGACCACTATCTATTCAGAAAACTTAAAAATAACTCATTGGTAGTTAAATTTCTGTCTTAGGGATAATTAGCTTAGGGTTTC
This sequence comes from Thalassia testudinum, assembly GCA_037157565.1. Taxonomy (NCBI): domain Eukaryota; kingdom Viridiplantae; phylum Streptophyta; class Magnoliopsida; order Alismatales; family Hydrocharitaceae; genus Thalassia; species Thalassia testudinum. Next base: position 3,553,259 of record JAZHRO010000028.1, read on the forward strand.
TTCTTTCTCTTTAGAGATGCAATTTAAAGGAAATATACAACCACCCATATAACTTGTCTTTCCTTTGATTGTGAACTTTCAAACTTGTTTGAAAACTTAATGAGAAAAACCCTAAAACACATTTAATTAAATCAAATCCTAAAAGACAAAAATACAAAAAAAAATTGTGTGACAACTTGATTTTCATTGGAGTCACTCTCCAATTCCTGCACACACACAAAAAATAAAAATAACAGGGCAACATCCCAATAAAAGCCCTCCACATTCCTTGTGCACTATAGCGTCCTAGACCTAATTAAAATTTGTAGCAACTTGACCCCTAAGGCTTTATCAACTTAGGCTTGCTATTTAGGTCTTAAGTTTTCTTTAGTTAGTACAAATTCTGTCATCAATCTGGTGTTCAGGCTGAGGGACCGTGTCAAACGACTTGGCACGGGTTTGTACAAGCACCTGGGGTTTTCCCTGGGAAACGTTTGGACCCAAACCTCCCCTTAAGCAACTTGGCTAGATTTGTTGATAGAACGGGTATTCACTACTGACTACTTATTTCCTATATAGACCAAGTCTTAGGTTATTATTAGGGAGTCACATTTAAGTTAGGTCTAGTTTTGTTTGTTTGAATTGCACACTTTCTCTCATCTCTTTCTCTTCTCCTCCCCTCCCGTTCTTCCATTTTATGCACGGGCGACGGTCTCAAAATCCGCACTTGGAAGGACCATTTGATTTTGGCCCCCGATGCAAAAAGACCACTTTTTCTGTCTTCTTCTCCTGAAAAAATGGAAACACAACAAAATAGGTCCACTGACCCTTCCACTTCCACCTCTAACCCCACCACTAACCCTAATTCTAACCCTTCCACCCAAAACCCACCCACCATTAACTTCCCACTTCCCACACTTGGAGCTCCCTAATCTTGTGTTGCCCCACACACAACATCAAGACCCCCTACCTAATCTTTTAAAATTGATGGCCGATCAGATTAATAAATTAAATTCCAATCAACAAACATTGACTAGGAACATCCAAAACCTAGCCAATCCAAGGCGAAACCCACCACCCCGTCAGCAGCCTGTTGTTCCTCTAAAAGATTTCTATGATCCGTCTTATTATGAGGAACGACCAAGGGTGGTCATACCGGAGGGGACTTTGAGATCAAGCCTGCGGTCCTGAACCTAATTAAACACTTTCATGGCCTTCCTAGGGAAGACCCTTTCAGCCACCTTGAAGTGCTAACTCTTCCTGAAATGTGCAAGAAGACATATGGCTGATGCAGCTTTTTCCATTATCTCTTAAAGATAAGGCCGCTTATTGGTTCAGGACCATTGGCCGACCCATCACAAGTTGGCCTCAGGTCAAAAGTGCCTTCCTCAAGAAATTATTTCACATAGGTCGTACCAATTCCTTGCGAAGATCTATTACGACCTATCACCAAAAATCTGGTGAGACTTTCCATGATTCTTGGGAAAGCTTTCAAGATCTTTTAAGAAGTTGTCCGCACCACGAGATTCCTTTATGGTAGCTCGTGCAAATCTTCTATCATGGATTAGAAGATTAAATCCAACATTTTGTCGATGCCTCGTGTGGCGACAACTTCTTAAATAAAGATGCAGAAAGTGCCTATGACCTGTTTGAAGAAATGAGTGAAAACTCATTTAATCAAGCTTCCATGAACACATTTTGCAGAACTCAAAACCCGTAGTTTGGTGTTCATGAAATAGGCACTCAATCTATACCTGTCACCCAAGACGATCTTCAATTGATTGCTCAAAAACTGGACCAGATGCATATTAATGAAAAGAAATTTGAGGAAAGACTGGCCACATCAACTCAAGCTCCACACCCACATCTAACCCAACCTAACTTTCCACGAAGAGAAAATTTGCACAATCTCAACACTACTCCTGCTGATTATTCTGAGGTTGCCCATGATTTACTGGGGAATTACAACTATCCAGATCTTAACCCCATTCAAAATATTTCTGCCATCTAGGAGCCCTTTAAAAATTTTTCCAATTGGAAAAATTTTTAAAGGTGGAAAAATTACCCGAACTACTCCTAGAATAATCAAGTTTCCTCCCAACCATATCATTTTAATGGGTATGGGTCGAATCCAAACTTCCATCCTGGGCCATCCCAACAAGACATCAATGGCCAGATGCTGCGAACCCTGCAGGATATGCAAACAAAAATGGCGGAAGTGACTTGTAACATCACAAATCTGAACAATCAGATTGGGGTTACTCCCACGCAAAGACAAGCAGGGCATCTTCCGTCCCAACCCATGCCCAACCCTAATCACCAAGGAAACCACTATACATGCAGAACTCCACACTATTCAAATCAACCTCCTCCTAATCCACCACCTCAGCAGCCTCCCAGGTTTTAGCAATCACAGGCCCCCCCACCTCCTCCAAATAATAATCCGACTGCACATGCAGTTACTTTGAGGAGTGGGAAAACCACCACTGACCCTGGGCCCTCACACAAACCTGGTGAAATACCTATGCAAATTGACTCCCCACCTCCCCATCAGGAAGAAAAAGAAATACCAAAATCTCAAGACAAGATTCCTATCCCTTTTCCACAAGCTCCCCTCCCCACCACCAACAAAAAAAAGAAATCTGAGCCCACTACAAAGAACTCATGGATCTTTCTGGGCAAGTTCATATCAATATTCCTCTCCTCGATGCCATCAAATATATACTTGCCTATGCTAAATTTTTGAAGGAGATTTGTACTCCCAAAAGGCAGGCCAAAAATCTAGGACAGGTGCATCTTTCGGAGACAGTAAGCTCTGTCATACAGAGTAAGCTGCCTCCTCAAATGAAAGATCCGGGGGCGCCTTTAATTTCTGTAATTATTGATGACACTACCTTTAATCGCGCCCTCCTTGATCTTGGTGCCTCAGTTAATATTATTCCCACGAGTTTATTCAAAGAATTTCAGATCGGTGAATTAAAACCCGTCGAGGTTACCCTACAATTAGCCGACCGATCTACAATTAAACCTCGTGGAATTGTCGAGGATGTTTTAGTTAAGGTCCAGAATTGTGTCTTCCCTGCAGACTTTCTGGTTCTTGACATTGAGGCATGTGAATCATTACTGGACTCCCCAATAATCCTTGGACACCCTTTTCTGGCCACTGCAAAGGCAAATATCAATTGCCACACAGGAAAAATGGATATCACGTGTGCAGGCCAAACTCTCACTTTAGATATTTTCAAATCCTCCAGGAGATTCCATGATGATAACTTCTTTGACGACTCAGATACTGAAATTTCCAATATGGTGGAGGAGACAATGTTAATAGATACCCTTACCGACCATAATTTTTTTGAGGACTCTGATTCAGAATCAGTGGTCGTCGAAATCTATGATCTGGAAACTTGTCTTGACCCCAAATTTATTCCTGATACCCCCCTAACCCACCGACTATTCACGCACCTAATTCTTCCACACTTACTTCCCTCAATCCCCACCATTCCTTCCCTGACTCCTTTCTTATGGACCTGCCACCAACCCCGCCCGAGTTTGGCATCCAACCTCATTTAAAAACATGGCCAGACTCGGGCTACACTTATCATTTTCCATCCAACTTTGATCCCAATATTATTTCTAATCAATTTTCTAGGGATCTAGAAGAAGACACCTTTTTTGCAGGCATCCAAGTGTCCAATTATCTACATGATTTTACATCTTCCGTGCATACCTTCATGCCCGGCTGAATGGCGTAAAAGATAGCACTGGATGGGAGGTAACCCATCATTTTTTCTTGCTTTCCCTTTTTTCTTCTTTTTCCAGGTTTTGTTCCTCCTAAACCCGACCGTTCTTCATTAAGGTGATCCCTTTTCCCTCTTAATGCATGAGGACATGGCATATCTTAAGCATGGGGGGGTGTTTTGAAATTTTACGATCGATTTAAGATTTTCAAAACCTAAAAACATGCATTTTTGTTTAATTTATTTCCTGCTTGCATACCCAAAAAAATAAAAATGTTCAAAACTTTTTGAGGAAAAATTTTGAAATTGGGACTAAGGTCAAAAAATTCACTTTTGGTACAATGGGATTTAATCTTTAACAAACTAAGGATGAGGATATGGATCTGATCATTAGAATTCCAGGGTCTATTTTAGACCAGATCAGATATCCTTCTATAAAATTCCACCTGAACTCATGATAGTTCAGGTGAATTGATCCTATTTTGTAATATGGAAATTATTTGACTTAGTTTCTGATTCAAAAACTTGTGTGTCTTGAGAAACTTCTTGTGTCAATTTTCACACACAAGCCAACACCTAAAAATAATTAAAAATTTGAAAAATTCCCTTGTTTGGACTTAGTGAAAGTCTGAAGCAAATCATTGGTTTGAGTTCCTACCACTGAGAAGGAGGAAAATACCTCCTTTGAGGATGCGATGACAACATGTTATCGCCTCGACGCTGCTCCATATCTATATTGCATATCTTTAGATGGAGCATTAAAGTGCATTTTAGCAACTTAAGTGTCTTGGACAGTGCTCTACCTATAGTGTCGGAGCAAGAGCTTGAGTTTGCTTGGAGCGCCTCTTTACACCGCATCGTGTTTTGAGGTTGTGAGCTCCTGGGTGGTGTCATGGACAGTGCTATCCCGAAGTACTGGTGCTAGAGCCCCCTCGAGGAATGGTGACGGGAATGATGATCCCGACACATCTGTTGTAAGACTAAGCTAAAAATAAGCATGGGGGAAAAAAAGAAGTAATAAATAAATTAACACGCCCTTATAAATGTTGGCTTTTCACAAGCACAGACACAAGGTTTCAAAGGATTTTGCAAGTTACGAATCAGATTCATAAGCCAGAAAAATCCTAAAAACAAACATTTCAAGTCATCTGAATTAACAAGGGTTAATTTGTGAATTTTCTGGAGGATATATTGATCTCATTTTCTCTAATGATTGAATCTGAAAACAAATCCTGATGTTTATCTTTAATAAATCCCATACCTCTTGTGTTCTAATCTACCAAGATCCCTTATTCTCTTTTTCTCCTCAAAAGTCAAAAAAAAAAAGTAGATTTCCCAAAAAATTTCATTTTCCAAAAAAAAATTAAAGTTTTGCTAAGAGATTAGCAAAATATAAGCATGGGGGTGTGATAAATGCCAGTTTATCATCATTCTTATGCATTAAAACAAACCTAGCTCTTAGGATTTTACTCCGTAAACGGGTTTTTTGGGCTGCATTTAGGCATAAATTAGGTTAGGCATGCATTGCATTTTTTATTGTCTTTTAAATATGTTTTTGTGAGTGTTAGGGATGTACAGATATATAGATCCCTAAAACCCTGGCACTCAAGAAGGCAAATGGTGAAGGAGAAGCCCAGACTAGCTGGAACTCAGCCTTTCCCAGCTCACCTCAGCTTGATCTAGCTCACCGTAGCTAGAACCTAACTCACTTGAACTAGGGTTAGCTCATCCCAGCTCCATTCAGCTAATCTCAGCTGAATGGCAGCTCAAGAGAGTTCATCTTAGCTTACCCTAGCTCAAGTCAACTCAGATCCAGCTCAACCTAGCTGAGTCTAGCTCATCTCAGCTCCCACTAGTCCACAGGGAGCTCTAGCTAGCTCAGTTGAGTTGATAGGAGTTCACCCCAGCTCAGATCCAGCTATATCCAGCTCCACTCAACTCTAGCCAGCCGAAGAAGAACTCATCCCAGCTCAGGAAGCTCAAGTCCAGCTCCTGGGGACTCAGCTTAGTTCAACTCAGTTGAGCTAAGCTACCTTAGCTGCCTCAACCAGCTTGACAATCCCCGGGAGCAGCAGACCCAGCTCACCTTAGCTCATTGTGGTAGAAGCCAGCTCACTTTAGCTTGGCTTAGCAGCTAGCAAAGAACTAGCAAGCTAAGCCAGCTAGAGTAGCTCCATGCCAGCCTCTTCAGCAGTACCCAGCTCCAGTTTCAGCTCCTGACTTCTCCTCCTCAGCTCCTCCCTCCAAACCCTAGCTCCAACACCTTCTCCGCTACTCCTCCATTAGCTAAGCTAGCTTAGTTTAGCGTAGCTTAGCTAGCAACCAGCTCCTTGACCATCCACCACCTTCAAAGACAACCCTAGCTAGCTCCACCAACTTAAGCCTACCTAAGCTAGCTACCCTACTCAAGTTGGCGCCACCTCCTAGCCATCCCTTCACCCCATTATCACCACCAACAGACACCTTAAGTTGGCACCAAAAACTACCCCTAACCACCTCTATATTGGTGCCAACTTTCAGCCCTTAATCCACCCTACACCTACCCACATAAGCCATCCTAGCCATCCACCTACCCCTCCTTCTAGAATCCTTCTTGGCGCCAACTTAGACCACCTTCTAGAACCCATTTTGGCACCAACTTCAAGGGGTGTCAACACCGATAACCACCCCCTTGGTGTCCCTTAAGGTGGCGCCAACTCACCTTGGCCATGGGATCTTTAACCACCTCCATCTCTTCATCTTGGCCCTCCATTTCAAGGGTCACCTTAGCCCCTTTCCTATTCTATAAAAACCCACCACCTACCACCATTTTGGGGCATCCTCCATTAGTGTATTTTACTACCTAAACCACCTATACCTACGGCCAAGAAGAAGGAGTAGAGAAGGAGATTAAAGGGGCACATCACCAGCCCTTTTGGTGCCTTCTTCTCCCCACTCTCTTCAACTTGGGCCACGCCAAGGGGGAGGACTCTTCAACTTCAAGGAGGATGACCAGGAAAGGGAGAAGGACCTAGGGTGGACATCCACGCTTGGAGAGAAGCTTAGGGCACGCCCCCTTAGGGCTTGCCTTGGAGGACATCACCTTGGCGGAGCACTGCAAGGAAGGAGTTGAAGGATTCTTTTCAAGCTTGGGAGCCACCAACCTTGGAGCAAGAAGCCCACTTCTTCACCATCTATCTAGAGGATTTGTGTTTGCTTTTCTTTATTTAAATTTTTCTAGTAGTAGAAGCATTCCTCTACTAGGCTTTTTTGTAAAACACTTTTCATCAATCTAAGTTGCCTTCTTTGCAATTTTCTATTTTGCGTTTCTACTTGCTTTATTTTTTTTAGCATTTTCCACTCCCTCTCCCTAATTATTCTAGGCCTCCACTTACCTAGAGTGAGCTTAGGGAGAGGATCTACTTGCCACCTAGAAGAAGTAGTTAAATTGAAGTGTAAATTACCTTCCCGCCACCATTTCGCATGTTGTCTTAATTGAAAAACGAAAAAAAATGATATATTGAAAAATACCAAAAAGAAAGTTGAGATTTATTCCAAGCAAGAGAATCACTATTGCAAGCTTTTGGCCTCCTTGGATGACCCTAGATACTCCCCTATCTAGGAATATAAATTTACAAGTTGATCGATTTTGCGCGTTACAACAATGTAATTAACAAACCGCGTGAAACCGCTATCAAAAAGCTAAGAAAATAAATTAGGAAAAGAGAAGTTAGGCATTTGGAAGTTATTAACTTTAGGAAATGATAGGAGAGGACCTAAACACTTAGACTCTTCAGGACTTTCAGCTTAATTAGCCTGGGTGTCCACTCGAAAGTGGACTTAGTCTCGAGTCCTCGCCAAGTAAAATTCATTTTAATTTGGTAAATAATTTGGGATGATAAGTATCCAACTTATCAACCCACCCTCTGATTTGGGGGGACTTTAAGCCTAAGCATCAACACACATTTTTCTGCATTGACTCACTTTTCGGCAATTTTTATGGAAATTGGGTAGCTAATGGACCGACTTGGGTGGTATGGCTGGCAAGTTGTCGGTGGTAATAGCTCATCGGCAGGTTGTTTAGAGCCTAGCCACAAGACCATTTTTGTTGTTCTACATTTAGGAAAATCTTAGATCAGGGAAGTCACCTACTTAGAAAAAAAAAGAAACACCCAAAAAGAAAAGAAAAAAAAGGAGAAAATAAAAAATAAATAAAACCACACTTCATCGCACGATTATGGCTGGCAAGTTGTCGGTGGTAACAGCTCATCGGCCGATTGTCCAGAACCTAGCCCACAAAAAAATAATGCACAATAATTCCCAAAACACTTAGGGGAAAAGTGGGGAAGTAGAATAAACTAGGGAGATATACACTGGGTTTGCCCTTGTGTTGACCCCATATAGAAGAAAGTAGAGTGGAAGCTATCGATCGTAGATAAACGTTTAGGCAAGGTCACCTAGGGTCGTAGAAACCCGAAGTTTGTTTTAACGGTTGTCTAGTGAGTCTTTCACTATTTTCACAAGATGCTTAGTACTTTGAGTCCTTTTGGAGTCTTGGGCGGGTTGGGAAGCCGTAAAAAATTATCGTGGAACTCTCAACCTCCAAAAGTACAAAAAAATTAGAAAAGAAGAAAAATAATAAGAAAAAAGTATCTTCCCTTTTCAAATAAGGCGAGGACTTGGGTGGTCTGCATTTTGGTAGGCACTCGAGTACTGTTGAGTTTTCATAGTTTTGGACCTTAGTTGAAATTTTCTATTGTTAATAAACGACTTAGGCTTAAGTGATCTAATCATAATTCTGCTTTTATACATAGCATATAGTTTAATTTTGCTAGGGACTAACAAAAGATAGGCACAGGGGTATAATGTAAACACATTTATTGAGGGTAAAATGCCTATTCATCCTTGTTCCCAGGCTTAGATTTGCATTTAATGTTACAAATATTGCATAGCATACAACATTCTGCATTTAGAGTAGTTGTATATAATTTAGGTTAATTGGATATTTTTTGTGGTTAGGAGAGAGGGATATTTATTTCGGAGCCTCGGATTGATGATCTGATTGTATGGATCTGATCAAAATGACGATCGAAGTCCAACGCCTCTGAAATCGCCTCGATCGGAGTCCTGTAGCGCCATATGTAGTCCGAGGAAGATCAACAGCCAAGGGACTAGGAGACATAATTTAGAGCCTCAAATGATAAATCCGATTGCGCAGATGGATTTGGGTCGACGATCGCATCCTATCAACGTGAAAATCGACTTAATCCAACCTTTGTAGAAGCCCCTACAACAGGAAGAAGATGGACGGCCCAGACTGCGCCACGTGGTGTAGCCCAAGCCGCCAGCGCATGCACGCAGCACCGCAAGAGTGTAGAAGCATGGGTGCATGTGCACGTGCGTGCAGGCGCGCATGCGCACAGCGCAATGCTAGCACATGGTGCGCACGCGCGTAGGGCAAGGCATGAGCGCAGCACCAGCTACGCATGGACTGGACCTACAGCGACGCATGAGCTGGACTTATAGCAACGCTTACAGCTGTCAGTAATTCATCGCATGCCAGCAAAGCCAGCTATGGGTGCCAACAGGATAAGCTGCCTACAGCGACGTTTCCAACGATGGCCTGGATGTCATTAATGGTCCCATATCTATTTTTGCCTCTTCTCCTCTACTATAAAAGGACCTACACCCCCTTCCTTCCAAGCCATCTCTACTACTCTACTCCCACCTACTCCCAAGCTCTAGCAAGCCTACCAACACTCAATTAGACCCTATTGTCAAGCTCCCAAGGCTCCTATTGGTGTAACAAACCTCTACCCCACCAATTACTCCTCCATCTTCCCATCTCCCTTCATAGGTCGCCTTGGAGCCATCCTCCCACCTCCATTCCGGTAGTAGATCAACTCTGTCTTCTCACCTCCATTCCAGAGTCACGCCGAAGCTTTCGTCAACACGCTGTCCTCCTGCATCTCACCTCCGTCATCCTGCTCCTCGCCTCTTTCGTCCGAGCTTCCACCAGGCACCGTCATCTCACCGAACAGCCAATTCGTGAGATTTCCTCTCACCTCCCTCTCTTTTTATGCTTTCATAGTCATTGTAATCGATATCGAATTGATATATATATCATATTTGTTCCATTTCTATCTTGTGATTCATTCTACTTGTCTTTTATTTCAAAAATACAAAAAAATATCAAAACCCTAAAATACCAAAAAGAAATGAATCGAAGTGCGATTTTCAACTAAAGTAAACGTCGCCTCCCTGTGTTCGACCTGGGACTCCCTTGGAGTTTCGGTAAAAATTTTATCTGATCAATGTGTTTTGCAACTACGACGACGGGTTACTTGTAATCCCGATTTTTAACACGCGAAACATTCCTGACCAATGATCTAGGACCAAAATGAGTTGCCAATATCGTTCTTTTTCTGATGGTAGGAACCACAACGATTTTGAATGCATCCATTTCCAGTTGAAACTGAATATGGTCAAATCCTCTAATGTTGCCGTACTGGCTCTGCAAAATAATCAATTAGCCTGTTGCTAGTGGAATGCACCATTTAGAGTCACATTATTTGTTGAGAACATATCTATCTAGTTGTTTTACAATTTTGTGGTGCCTAATAGTAATATGAAATTTCCAGATGGATTGTAGAGACAACACATATTACTAATTATTTAATCTTCAAGATGTGATGTAACTTCAATCTCACTGCAAACTCTTAGCACCTCTCCCTTTAAGTACTTCATGTACGAGTACAGCTTGGCACATCATGTCCTTAATTTCTGCAATTCCACATCAGTCCTATGGTTGTGGGTTAGCACTTGACCCTGATTAAGTGTTAAGATGGGAAAGTGGTGGAGTAAGTGATAGATGTGGTAGATGAATTATTGTATTGTAAGTTATGTGTTGATGTGATGTAAATGTAGAGAGAGTGTTGTTTATTTGTTTTATATTTAATGTTGGATTATTTTTTATTCTTGTTTTGTTGAAAGGTGGAGTAAGTTGGGTTAAATGAGATAGCTAGGTTGGGTTCTTGTAAACTTTTTTGCCCATGTTATTGTTCATGCACCATTCACCCACACCATGCGATATGGGATCCTCCACCACCATTCTTCACATCCAAATGAGGCTAGTGTTTAAGCTCTTGACTATTATGACATGTCCTAGTCCTTTGGATTTCTTGCCTCTAGGATCATTATCTTTCAATGGGTCAATTTTTCTTCATGAGATTACTTTGATGTGCATCTATATTCTGGTTCTTAACTCATGTGGAGATGCCTTCATATTCAGTGAATTATATTTTCTATATACAGACTATAATACCTCATGGCATGAAGCTCACTCGGCTATCCCAAGATGCAGATGTTAAAGGTACTAACAATATTAAGGGTTTTTCATGTTAATTTAATAGACTACCATGAATGCTGAAGGAAAAGATAGATGCGAAGAAAAGCATAGATGTTCCCTGTACAATCTAGTTATATGAACTGGGTATTGTTTAATAATTAGAATAAGAATAAGATGGGTTAGTAACAAAATTCCATGTTATTTTTCTTTTATCCTTTCATTATCAATCCCTTCAAAAAGGTCTTCTCCTTATTAATTGCATGTTGCAAATACTTGTGTAAGATCCACCTTCTATAATTGATACATGGTTTACCTCAGAAAAAAGATAAATGGTCAAAAAGACATTTTCTTTTTCTTTCGTATCTTATTGAGATAAAAAAAGATGATTCTTAAGGTCAATAAACATCCATTCAATGAAACACTAATCAACATCAATTATATTGCCATTTCATTCAATATTGAAGCTTTATATCATTATTATTTAAAATTATTAGGAATGACTTTGTAATTATTCATCTTCTGGCTACTCTTAGTTTACGTTATTTTAAGTTTATGAAATATGAATAGTACCAGTAGTCTAGTAATAAAATAGTACCATTCCATGGTACAGATCTGAGTTCGATTCATGGCTAGTGCATCCTTTTTTGATTTCAAGTTGGAGCATCCATTTCTTAAGATTTATGCTTTTTGAATTTGAAATTGGAAGTTGTTTAAAGACGATAGAATTATAAATAATTATGACATTTGTACATTAGCATATAATTAAGAAACTATGGCAATAATCACTAACATAAAAAATGTTGTTGTATGGGCTTATCAAAACTTCATTTCTCTATAGTGATAGTACCAACATTTCTTATTGTTATCAATTACTAGTATAAAGATGGAGTTCTTACCTATAACAATGGTATTGTTGATGTTTTATGCCATTGGAGTTGACAGTCTTGATCTACATCGACGGATAAAACCGTCGCTGCTGCATAAAAGCAAAATTGAATAGCCTTTGGAGAGTTGACTATTGCTGGAGAATTATGTGCAACATCAATGATTTTTACCATCAGTATAGTCTACAGCAAGGCCTCCTAACAAGATGCCTAAGCTGAGCATTGGAATAGGCCTCTAGAGCTATAGTGATGGTATTTTGGACCTACATCGATGATTTTTAACCGTCTGTGTAGGTATAAACTATTGTAGTGGGAAGGGTTGATTTGAGAATGGGGGTTGTAGGGGAGTATATATACGCTGTGTCAAATCATTTGGCATGAAGGAGGGTTAATGGTGGTGCAGGGGACATGCCCTACACGCGCATAGTGCGTACAACAATGTACACTGCATGCACATTGCGCGAGGGTGCATTGGCGAGCCGCTGGCGAGGCATGGCATAGTAGGGTTCTTCAGATCTTCATCGCATGACTAAGTATGCATGGTGATCACGCATCATATTTTGAATGGGTGTGGAAAAGAAAAATGAGGACCGTTGATCTTTGATCGGAGGGCCACGATTGCACTCTGTTGCACCCTAAAATCGCGCCTACCTCACATTTGATCATGCATGATCATGTGCGAGGGTTGTTCGCCCCATCCGTCGCGCTGCATGTTTTGATGTGAGTCGCTTGATGCTAATTGAGTGGCCCCAATTGGGCACCTTGCTCGAGTTGAGAATCAAGGGGCGTGCGGGGGCTCGAACCTATGCCCCTTCTGTACGAGCACAGCTTGCGACCACTATGCTAAGGGTGTGGATTGTCATGTTGATGAGGATTAGGGCATGAGGTCTGGACCGTTGGATGGAGATCCAACAATAGAGGTTGCGAGATGAGGTTCTCCTTTGACATTTGAACCACGTGGGAAGAGGGGTGTGTGGGACTGATCTCAGCCATTGGATGGCAATCCAATGGTTGAGATTGCCCAGTTGGAAACACCTGTGAGGAGGGACAGCGATGTTGAGGCAACTTGGATGGCTAAGATGGTGCCATCTTGTCTGTCCAACTTCTCTTCATAGGTGATGCTACAGATGTCGAATCAGGTCGATTTTCACACCATTGGGCAGCAATCATTGAACCGAATCCATCCGTATGGTTGGATTCTTCATTTGAGGTCTAGATTTGCATCATCTTACCCCATGTCAGCCAATCTTCTATGGCTTTTAGAGAATACTATAGATGTACTATCGGGGTTAATTCTGAGGCGTTGGACTCCGATCATCACCCTGATCACATCTGTATGGTCAGATCTGTAATCTGAAGTGTAGAAAAATGTCACCCTGTCCCCTAGCCATTAAAATGGGGGAATTAATATACAAATTATATAATGTACGCTAAATGCGCGATGATGCATGATATGCGATATTCACAATGTCAAATGCAATTATGATCCTAGGAACACTCATAACTAGGCAATTTAAGCTAGATAAATGTGTCTACATTAGTACCTGAAGATCACAATGTGTGTAAGGGATTCTTCAATGAGTGATGTAATTTGTGTCAGTTGAAAAATTAAGAAATCAAAATTCTATTTGAATATGATGAGCCAATTGTCATGTTCTTGTGTGAATTTTGGTTGGTAGAGTTTCAAAGCTAGAATTTGGGTCAAAATTTCCATCAAATTCTTGTTGATATTTTTGCTTTTATTTTTTTAAATTTTTTTCTAAGAGTAAAATCTGTAGAAGTTTTGTTTAAAAATCTCAATAAAAACTTATCAATAATGGAAACTTGGCAAGTAAATGTGTGTTGATTTTGGTATGCAAAAATATTAGTGGTTAACTTTTGCATTTTGGAACTCTGAAAAGTTAACCATGAAGTGTCGGAATAGTTCATCATTTAGATTTTTAAACCATGGTTTCCACTTTTCTTCTTGGAATTCAGTAAAAATGGAGAGGAATGGCTTCATTGGATGGGGGAGTACTTCTCAAGATGCTCAGTGATTCATTAGGATCACTAAAAGATAGGGTCACTGAATGGAATCAAGATGATGCATTGAAGACCATTTCTATGGTTGGTCAGTTTTAGTTTTTCCAAGTGTTTGGTAGGAAAAAATGTTCTTTCACTGTAAATTATCAACTATGTGATATTTAATGTAGTAATATTATAAATAGAAAATGATAAACTTGGAGCCTCATTTGGAGTAGATCATTAAAATACATTAACAACTTCCACAATGGCATGATATCAAAATATATGTTCCTAGTTACATGGGATTTGAAACCATGGCAATAGCCATTATTATTTCAACCATACACAAATATGATGCCATTTGTTCAGGAAATGTTTGAGTGGAGCAAGCCTCTTCTGATTCTAAACAATTTTATTTATAGGAGCATATGAAAGTGGCTTCAAGTACCATGAAATGACATGTTGGATAGTGCACAAATTATTTCAATACTCTTTATGATTAATCAAAGCAACCATTATACATCATGAAACCTGAATAGCACCAGTGGTCTAGTGGTAGAATGGTACCCTTACATGGTATAGACCTAGGTTCGATTCTCAGCTAATGCATCCTTTTTTTGTTCCATGTTCGAACATTCATTTCTTAATCTTAATGCTTATTGAATTTTTTTACTTTAAACACAGAAATGGGAGGTTGTTTACATGACATTAATTTCTTACTTATTTCATGACAGTGAGGTAAGTTGTAATTTGAATTTTTGGAGAAATGTTATGTTCATTGTAGGATGCTCAGTTATTTCTTATTTGTTTTTATTTCTTATTTTTTACTATTTTGTAAAGATAGATACTTAAAATTTTGTTTTAATATTTATTCACTTTTTATTGATCCCTTGTAAGGAGAGGAACAAAAATATAGCCAACGATACTTAATAATACATTTGTATATTAGCATACTAAGAAACTATGATAATGATAACTCTTAATGAGAAAAAATCTTGTCGTATGAGCTCATCAAAACTTCATTTCTTTATAGGGATGGTAATACTAACATTTCTTCTTATTGTCAAATCCTAATTTAAAGATGGAGTTCTTACCTATAGCGATGATATTGCTAATGTTTTGTACTATTAGAGTTAAAGGTTTTGATCTACAACAATAGATAAAACTGTTGCTGCTCGCATGAAAGCCAAATTTAATAACCTTTGGAAAGTTGACTGTCATTGTAGAATTGGGTGCAACATCGATGGATTTTGCCACTGGGATAGCCTACAACATTGCCTCTTAAGAGGATGCCAAAGGTGACCATCGAAATAGGTCTTTATAGCCATAGCAATGATATTTTGGACCTACACAAATGGTTAAAAATCATTGGCATAGGTACGAACTATTGTAATTAGGATCATCTTCTACTACTTCTCGCCTCCTACTGCCCACTTGCTCCTCCAACCAGAAGTTGTCCTACATGATAAGTTTCATTTTGTCCTTTATATCAAGTTAGGCTCAATTGTCATCCATGCTTCATCTTAAGGGCGAGTATTAAAGTATTAGAGTCTTTATGTTAGAGTACTAGAGTCTATAGAGTCTATTTATCTTAGGTTTGAGAGCATTAATTAGTTTTATAATTTTTGTTTAACATTTCATGTAATTTTTTCATCCTTACGCCTTATATAAGAGAGGTTAAGATTCTAGTTTTCAATTACACTCTTTATTTCCTTTTAACAAAATCCATCACTGGTAAGCCTTTTCATGGCAGTCCCATATGAAAGCGTGGGTAGTTGAGAGGTGCACTTGACCAACTCAAATGATAATGATGGTTTCGAATCGTCACCAATGTCTTTTTTGGTTTTTACAAATTGCAAGTTTGTCATGTAAAAACTTTCAATGGCAATCTTGAAGTCATTGTCAATATTCATAGATGACGGTTCTTGAAAACCATTGTTGAAAGGCTTCTATAGGAAATTTATAAACCACCCTTGTAGATTTGGATCAACAAAAAAATAGAGCATGAAGTAACCATCTCATCCTTTAAAGGAAGGGCCTTTTTTTGTGATGGTTTTGGTTGGGACTGTTGCTAACAGCATTGTCTGTATGGATTATTTGCCATTGAGTTTTGCAAAGGTGGAAATGTTTTTGGTGACACTTTTGAATCATCACAAAATGTCTCTCTTGCTGTGGTGAATGGCCTTTGGACTAGAAGAATGCACACTCACTTCCTTTGAGAATCCTTCATCCTTGTCATTTAGTTGGCATTTGACTAGAAGAATTAGAAAATTGGAATTAGTGGAGGAGTTGCTCAAAACTGGGCTCAAATTGAAATGAGAGATGCTTTGTATTTGGGACAATAAATGTTAAATCAAGGAATTAAACACCAAGTCAAGCAATACATGAGAAGAGTAAAATAATTCCACCACTTAGGTGGAATTGTTTTATTCCATAATTAATGACTAATTTCATAATTAAAGCTTCTAAATAAGGAATTAAGAGCTCAATTCCACCATTCAAACAAGCCCTTAGTGTAATATATCCTTAAGGAGACCAAACTTGTACAAAGGAAAATGATAAAGGAAAAGGATGAATAAATACTTTACAAAAAGGTGGTTTTAACAATTTTGCTACTTTAAAGGAAAAAAGATAGAGGGTGTTACATTATGTATGCCATAGATATTTTACGAATTTTGCATGGGAGATTGGTCTAATTAATCATAAATGTGAGGGCCCAACTTTCACATGCTCAAATAAAACTGTGTAGAAATAAGTTTGTTCTTTTTGGACTTGATAAGGCTATGAATTGACCAAAAATGTCGGAGCTAATAAGTATGGTGCATGACTATTACTACACTATAAAATTAATGGTGGGAGTCACCTTTATGGGACCACCTTTATAATGTCACATTGCCTGGTAATTGATTGGTTAATCAATCGTATATATAAATCTTGACAAGGACATCAAGATTTCAAGTGGGGAAGATTGAAATACTTTAAAAATTATTCTACTTGGGAAACTCAATGAAATCTAGTGGTGGATTAATTAAGGATTGAGAATTATTACTTGGCAAGTCAAGCATAAGCATCATAAATGATTGTCTTAAGTTCATTAAGCCCATACTTGATGATAACATCATCATCAGCCATATCTAGCTTTAATTTGTCATAATCAAGGAATAAATGCTCCTACATAACAGCCAGAGGACCATAATTCACTGTAAATCCATTCTGAGAGAATAATAAGAAAATAGGGGTAAAACTACAGTTTTAATAGCATATCTCAATTGTAGAACAATTATGGGATTTCTGAGGGGTTAATCAAAGGTCAAATGGTCTTAAATGTCTAACAAGTAGGTTCGTCCAGATAGAAGGGGGTTTTCACGTATTTCAAGAATTAAATGACATTTGAAATCCTAAAAACATACCCGCTTAATTAACTAAGGTTTTGGTCTAAGCAAAATTTACATAAACCCTCTAAAAATCATATTAAAATATTCTCTAGGATTTAGTATGCTTGATTTGACCATTAGAACCCAATTTGACCTAAAATAAAGTCTCAGACAGACAGTTGCCCTAATTTATCCTTTTGCATAAATTACCCAATCAAACATGGTCAAAACCCAAATCTAACTTCACTATTGGATTCATTAGGTCAAAATTAGGTTTGTACCAAAATTTGAATCCAATCTGAGATTATCTTTACCATGTTTGCATTTTAGTCCAATCAGACTCCTTCTATCTCATTCAAACCATTAGCTTTTTGCATTCCTTGTAAAGAGCCCCCTAACTTGATCATCTTCTTTGCATGCAGGTCCTCATGCCATGTTTGGAAGGTTGAACCTTCATCTTCTAGTCTTGAGCAAGGATTTCTCTCTCGACTCTCAATCAATCTCTCCCAAAATTGACACCGAGATTCCTTGTGAAATTGCCTTCCATTTGAATCACATCTTGGGCTCTACTTGCCCAAAAGGTCATGAGAACCTTTCAAAGGTTTGGGTTTCCTTTTTGCGTGAACCTTTCAAGCTTGGAAGCTTCTTTCCAAGCTTGGGAAGGTTTCCTATGGCCTATAAAAGAACCCTTGTTGCATTTCGCATCTTCTCAACTAAGTTTTGGCCAAAATACCCTCTTCAAACTCCTTCCCCGGCCATCTCCGACTTAGCTTCAGCAAGCTCCTCCCTCCATTGCTCTACGGCCTCCCAATGACCAAATTGGGAGTGCCATCATCTTCGTCTCCTTCGTCCGGCTTGGGGTACTAAAGCCAGGGTCGTCCTCCCCTCTCTTCCTTATTGTCCGCCTCTTTGGAGAAGTTCTTTTCCATGGCGTCGCCAATCAATGCCCACATCCTCCTATCCTTTTCGTCCAGTTAGTTTAGTTAGTTAGGTCCCTCTCCCTCTACTTCATTTCTAGCTTATTTCCTATCCCTTTCAACCACCAACTATGCCGTTCACCCTCATCTCCTCCATCTCCGACGACCACTCCGGTGAGGGGTTTCCACCACTACGCACCCCCATCCACCTCACCAACAAGCCCTTGACCTTTGCCACATCCATCTGCACAAAACCCTAACATCTCCCCTCCTATTACTCATCCTAATACCCTGACGACCAACCCACTGCTGCACCACCATCTTTGACCTTTGCACACAACCATATGCCCTCTCACGGCATGCCATTGCCACCCACATATTTGCCGTGGTCCAACGAAGGTCCTGAAGTATTTTAACTTTGCTGCAAGGCCATATACTTATTTTTAGGTGTCCTCGCCTATAACGACTCGATTCCCGAATCCCTACAAGACACGGGAATCGGACCGACTCGACTAATCCCAAGATCCAGTCGTCCAACGAGAAAGTAACCAAAAGAGCAGTAAAATAAATCACATTCACCATGTATATAACTAGCAGTAACAAAATACAACAGTAGAGAAAAGAAATACTACAGTATACACCACCACAACAGTAGAGAAATAAACATATACATAAACATGAAGCTTACAATAAAGAGAGTACAGGGGGAAAAGAAAACTACTCACAACAACAACAAAAAGTACAGAAGGTACTACAGGTAACCCTACTGGGCTCTACTAGGCCCAGCGCCCTCCGCAGCCGCTAACTCTGGCTGTTCAACACCTGGTCCTGAAAAGGTAACAAGGGTGACATGTCAGCGAAACACTGAGTAGAGTGGCAAGTAAAAGCTAGAAGAAGCAGTAGAGTGGACAGTAGATGTTATATTTTTACTTTCTTCCTTTATACTTTTCCATTTATTCACTATTGATTTATTCCTCAGATCCTTCTCTTGATCTTGAATGTTCCTCGTGGGAACGATCTTGATTGCAGTCTTTCCCGAAAAGTAGAAGTAACACGTGGTGCTCTCCTGGCCGGGGGAGTCCCCCGTGGTGGTCCTACCCTCGGTCAACCACCCCAAGGTCGCTGTCAGACGTAATGGTGACTACGGCACTGACGATAAACGCACAGGTAGCTACCCTGCACTGGGACGCGGTCAGTCATTTCCGTTAACGGGTGCGCCCAAAGCACAACACGGAACCAGTATAGGGCAGAGCCCTCTCGGTAACAGGGGTCCAGCCCCTCCACAGTAACCAAACAGGGGTCTCGCCCCTCCACAGTCAGCGCACCCTCGCCTGACTACCCTGGTTTGCGCAGTGGGCCTAACAAGTCAGTGTAGGAGAGCTAGTAGAACCCCAGGGCCCGTGCGGTAGCTAGTGCTCTCCCTACACTAGTAGCTCTCCTCGGCACTGTGTACACGAGGGCCAAAAGTCGGTACAAAGTGGCCAGTCCTAACCCCGAGTCCCTAGCGCAGCTAGCTCCGCTCTGCACTAAACTGGGGGACAGTCGCTCTCCTTGGTACTCCGTACTCAAGGGCCAGCTCACTTCCCCAATCTATTCCATTCACTTTCCAGGAGTTCTACTCCTAATTCCCCGTAGGGTTCAGGCTCCTTTAACTCAGCCAACTTAGGTTTCACCGTTCCAGGTTTATGTCCATACAATTCATGTTCTCATCCATAATTATCCATTTATAACAGGCAGTTGTTAACCAATTTACAGGTAGTTATCATTTCCTTTCCACTTTTCCAAGACTGTAATGTATATATTCAACTAGTTTTCTAGTCCTAGGATTCATGCCATACCCTAGGATCTATCATTCAATCTAGTTTTTCAATCCTAAGATTCGTGCAATACCCTAGGATCTACCCTTCAATCTAATTCCTCAGTCCTAGGGTTCATGCAATGCCCTAGACTCTATCAATTGTTTCATAATTGTACAAATCTTGTTAAATAATTTAAAGGGCCGCTCTACCTGCGAAATTGGGAGTACTAGGGGCGTGGTCGGCAATCCTGCGCGCCTCCGCAACCCCTTGAGTCGCAACGGAATGCGGTCCTAACACAAGGATCAACACAAGGAGTTTCTCAGAATGGTATACAATTGTAGTAAACAGGTAGAGGAAATAAATCTGGAACGAACGCAACTTGAAATGCGGAAAACGGACTCCGAACGGACCCTAAACAGGCCAAAAACGACGATTCTGTCCAAAATCAGACGTCTGGAACCTCTTCCAGACGTCGTAAAACGTCGATCATGCCCTACCTTCTTCTGCGCAGTCATTCAAACATCCAGAAACTCGCTAGATCATCTAAAGTCAGTTTCCAGACATCCGATTGTCACCCCGGACGTCTGGAGGTCCTCTCCATCGTCTGGTACTGTGGCTAGACATCTGATCCGCGTGGGATGGCAGGCCCTCGCGCCCTCCTGAACAACACCTGCACACACACGCAACCGCTCTCATCACGAAAAGGCTCAGAGAATGCGGCGGACGGCTGCATGGCCGTACACGCGTTAAAGGAACAAGGAGGAAAAATATTGTACCTGTCAGACGGCTGGATCTTCCTCCAGACGTCCTACGCATTGTCTGGACGTAAGTCCAGACGTCTGATTCTGGGAAATTTTCCCAGAATCAGCACCCGGTTCGTCCTCCGCCCACGACGCATAGCCGCGCCACACTGCATCGGCCTGCTTCCCGAGCTACAGTAGCTCCTCCGCGACACCCCACGCCCACTGTTCCCCCTCACCGGCTGGCTCTAGCTGCCCGGGCAAGCTCCCACCTCCACGGTCGAGCTTCTTCTTCCTCTCAAAACACTCCCTCCCACACGCTCGTTGCAGCTGCTGCTGTGCCCTCGCTCGCTCGCAGGGAGAAGGAGAAGAGGAGACGGTGGAGTGGGGGTGAAGAAGAGGGGGAACGCTCTTATAGGGCAGTCGCGGGAAGAGAGAGAAGGAAAGCGGTGATGAGTCCATTAAAATGGATTAATATTAAGCCTAAGTATATTTAATCATATAGTTTAGGTGTGTTAATAATGGCAATTAAGTTATAGAATATTTGTATGCCTTAAAATTTGAGTTTATAACATTCTATAATTTAACTATTTTGTTATTTTTATATGCAGGTAATAAAACCCAGAAAGAACGAGGGTGGGGGGATAATTTCCCCAAACAGCCGCCGTAGCTATTTCCCCCCTCCCCCGCCGAACATTGGGGCAATCTTCTCCAACGATCACCGGCCAAAAACAGAGAGGGATTTACAAATCCCTCGATTGATGCACGGAGGGAGAGAGAGGACTTAAAAAGAGAAGAGGCGGCATGCACAGAGAGAATCTTTCCCCCTCGCGGGGAACTGCTTCACCGTGGGAAAGGAAAACCCTGTGATCCAGCAGCGTGCACTGTGTCCTCTTCCCCTTTACAGAGAAAAACCTTCACCAGTGCGCACGCCTCCGCCCGTGCGCCTCATCCTGCCACAAGCACCGCTCACCAACTGCCCACTCCAGCCCCCCTGCAAATCAGATGCCGCACCCTCTCTGCTGGCGTGCACCAGCACGCCCCTCATCTCTAGCCGGCCTTGCTTACACCGCACCTGCCCTACAGCGCGCTCTCTCATCCAGCCACAGCAGGCGCTCGCACACAAGCGCGCCTCTCCTCCAGCATGCCCCAACCTCTCAAGAAGGAGCCTGCACGCCATATCCCGTGCCTCACTACGGCCGTTCCTAACTGCGCGCCATCACCAGTGCCTCCTGCTGCAGGCAAATCTCACCCGCGCGCCCATCGCCTCCCTGCAGGCCCACGCCACAGCAGGCGCTCATGCACCAACGCCCCCTGCTGTACTGCACCATCAGCCTGCGCTTCCTCCTTCCAGTGCCTACCGCACCGCCTTCAAGTATCCACAGGCGCTGCGTCTTCACCCTGCCAGTCCGCGCCCGCACGCCTGCAAGTCTTCTCCCAGTGCACCGCCAACCACTTGTAGACCACAACAGCAAGCGCTGGCCCTTCACCAGCGTGCGCGTGCACCGCTCGAACGGCCGCAGCAGATGCCGCCCTCTTACTCCACAGGCCAGAGCTCCAGCCACCGCAGCCTGCCAACTCTGGCCACCTCCGCCGCTGCCGCTGCCATCGTCGGAAAGCTCTTGACCTTGCCATCCTCTTGAGCCTTGCATTGACCCCCGCGGTTCTCTCTCTCGCGCGAGGAAGAGAGAGGAAGAAAGGTTTGTTTTTATCTTAATTAGAAATTACATTCAATGCCATTGTCACCAATTTGATTTTCCTAATTATTATTATATTATGGTAGAATTGCATTCAAGCACTCATAGTTCTTTCTAATTGCATGGTATTGATATTAGCTAGTTTAAAGATTGATTTTGGACTTGATTTAAGTACTAATTGCCTTTAGAACACATCACGTGAAAATTGCATTAATTCATCCTAACTTTGTTGAGGATTTCTATGAGGGAAAACTGCACTTACACCCTTAACTTATTAGGTTATTGCAAATCTACTTTCCTTTAATTTGAAAAGGGATTTTGCACTATCTGAAATAACATTAAATAATTAAAGTATTGATTGCACCATTGCCTCCCTGTGGACACGACCTGCTCTTCTGCGAGTGGTTATTTTTATTATTTTTTATTAGTCGATTTTTCCACCACTTAAATACTATAACACTAAGCGGAAAGTTGACCATCAAATTGGCACCGTTGCCAAGGAGGCAACAGATGCAATAGATTTACCTTATTATTTTTGAATCTTTTGAGTTGCGAAATTATCTAGTCATTTTGATTATTTTGCAAGGAATCTGACATGGTGACGAGGCGCAGCAAAGCGACGACTTTGAACGTGAACAACGCGCACGGCAGAGACGATCTTTTTGGTGGACCTTGACGCCACCTGGAGGATGACAACAGGAACACGTGGGCCTTGATCTCACGCATTTAGGCTTACGGAGAAGCCTATTTCTGATTTAGTCAGGAGATCTTAGTTAGATTTAGTTAGATAGACATTTTAGTTAGATTTAGTTAGATAGACATTAGAAGTTAATTACTGTCTTTTAGACCCTTGTTGAGTATTTATTTTTTGGGAACGTGTTCCCAGTACCATTTCATTTCTTATCGCTCTTGTATGTGGGAGCGTATTTTTGGGAGCGTGTTCCCGTTTATTTTGATTCTAGGATTGTTTGAACAGCAAGTTTGTTAGTTAGTTAGATTAGGTGTGTTTGTTATTATAAAAAAATAAAAAATAATCGAACTGCCTGCTAGAAGCAGCATATCTATAGGACGATCATCTAGGACTGAATGAGCAGCATCTAGTTTATTTTTATTGCACTGCATTCATTACTGCATGAAGAAAGCTGGAGTAAGATACGTCTTCTCTTGAGCATTAATTATTTGTCATGCATATGCATTGAACCTAAATTTAAGACCACTAAATTGCTTGAATCAAATTAATTCAGTGGTCACTTCAAAAAAAGATAATTAGGACTGTTAAGAGGTTGGACATTAAATTCTGTGACTAAAAATTGTGTGCAAAAGGATGCTGTTTGCAGAATTTCAAAAAAAATCAAAACACGATCGTATGCTTACACACTTGAGATACTGTGCACCTCACATAAGGTCACTAGATAAATTTCTACCTCTCCTCTTTTGCACCACAAGGGAAGTAAGTCTGAAATCAACAAGCCTATCCACCAAGTTACTTCGGTTCCTCGTGTGTGGGCTCGATTCGAGACCTCCATCCCTTGCGAGTAGGTTATAGGCACTAGCGAAGGTTGGCCTAGGAAGCATAATTTTGGCAAAACTTGTTTGGCCACCAACTAAACATATAACTCTAAGACCTACAATCTACTAAAAACAGATCCTGTTGAAATTGCGTTTGCTTTGACAATAGAACTCTCTAGAAAGTTTTCTGCTTATATTCTGAATGTTGCTAAATCTTAAGAGAGTTAAAATTGTTTTGCTTAAAGAAATGGATTACTCTTACTCGTATCATTCAGATTATCAGAGTCAATACTTCCCATCTTTTAATCAGGATCCCATGCTCCGAGCATATCCATCCTTTGATGGGTACATTGATAATTCATGGGATCATTCTCATTCTAACCCTGGGAGTACTGGCTTGATAACTCCCACTTTTGAGCAGAGCCTAGGAGCGGGATTTTCCAATCCTGAAATCCCTACTTGCATGCAAACACCCAACCCTCCCACCCTTCATGATTTTCCATATCGAGGTTGGATCGATACCCCTAGGCAACTAGAGCCTGAAATTGACTATCCTGCCCAACCTGATAATAGTAGCCTCTCCTCTTTTATGATAGAAATGCAAAAACAACAAAAGGAAATAATGGAATCAATGGGAGAGATGTTGAGGAATAGTCAACAATTTAATGAAGAAATAAGACAACTTAGCTACACGGTTCCCAATAATCCTGATCCCTACCCATCCGATCATGATCATGAAAATAATTATGAGGTACTTAATGACAATAGGCATCCAATTTCATGTAGCGATCACCTAGACTCTCCCAATGAGACGCGGCCACTAGAGGACAATAATCATAGTGATTATCCCCCTGAACTATATTGGAGTCAAAAGCAAGAGAAGATTATTGTTCCTATCACTTCCCCTCTTGATTATTTGGTGGAATCCCATTCTACTCTTAGTGAGCCTACTCCTGACCCTCTACTTAGGGAATTAACACCTATCATTCGATATCCTGAGGATTTAAATGCACCTAATGAAGGTGACCCTAAGGGAATCGAGGATGATCAATTCTGGTCTCAGGGATATGAAGAGTCTAATTCAGAAGATGAGGATGCCCCAACAGAGGAACCTGGACAGAAAATCTGGAGTGAATCACAGGAGAATTATTTGTCATTTGAGGATTCAGCTCCAGACGATAGAAATAATACGATTAAATCCAGATTCCTCTTTTCTTTTGAGAGTCATCCTCCATCAAAATAGGAGTTGATATTAGAGGAGGACAAATGAAATGAGAAGTCTATGGGAGACTCTCGGGGACAAAACACGTCATTTGAGAATTTATACCCCGAGAACAATAACGAATTCAATGATATAGGCTTCCTCCAAAATATTAAGACTGATCCGCTTTTAGAAATAATTGAGGATACTGATCCAACTCCTAATGAATCACATATACGCCCCGACAAATATTTCAGTGTACTAAATGAATCTGGGGATGAGCTGAATGATAATGATTCTTACATTTTGACCCTGCCATTAGACTTGTAACTTGGAGTCTACCCTTGATTCAAATATGACTCCGATCATTAATGCTAGGCAGGATAACTTGAAGTTGTCTACTACTATTATGGAGTGTACACAATTCGAATCATTGTTGGAATTGGACCTAACACCTATTAAGCCCTCATTGGACTTAACCATTACCTTCCAACACTACAAACAACCCTTATACTCCCTAACCGATCTTGGCTCAGATCTCTGCTCATGTACATTCTTTTTGGAGACTATATCAGGCCAGTACATCCTAGAGTAGAATGGCGAGTATGGATTGATGCTTGTACTTTTACTCTCGCCATTCAAGGGTTTGACCTAATAATGTGTATAACTTTTAAAACCCATCTTGCTCTAGAGGATCCTTGTTATCCTCCACCTATTCTGTTTCGGGTGGACCCTTTTCATATTCCGTTTATTATCCCTAGACCTCCCAAGGTAGCCAACGAGGTTTTCGCTTTCATATCTTCTAGTGAGCATTTGGAATTACATTGCATCATCAGCTCGCCAACATCCATGGTTACCTATTTTCTATGCATGCACTGTTACGCATATTCTTAGGGCCTAACCTTTTCTGTTTGGAACCTGACTTACAGGTTCCTTATAAGTCTGGCTGCTGACAGAAAATGCAGCGCTTGTTGGGAGGCAACCCAGCAAAATGTGTCAGGTGATTTCTTTCCTTTCTCCTCCTGTTTTAATTTTATAATGGGGATATTGTAGGATTTAGGAATGGGGGAGTACATTTGCATTTTAGGTGCATTCATGCATTTAGGTTAGCATATAAAAAAAAAATTCTCTTTTCTTGAGCTGATTGGGTTAGTCCCTAGCAGAATACCTTTGTCATTGGAGGTTTTTCTTCTTGAATTATTTCTTAAGTTTAGAATCCAGTACATTTATTTCACATGCACGTAGACTTGGTAATGTATCCTTGAGGAAAACCAATGAGCATTTGTAGTCTACTGAACCCTTGGACAGTTCATAGAGAGTCAGGCATACTATCTTCTAGTAAATCCACCTCATATTTGTGAGAAGTAGAGAGATTACTGGTGCACTAAGTCTAGTGCAGGGACTCTTATGTTCTGGATAATTAGATGATGATACTTCAGAGTTAGGTGTAGTTTTCACTCTCTCTTCCTGGGTGCGTACTTTGAGTGAATTCCTGAGAGTCACCAAATAAGGCAGATACACAGAGATTGAGTCTTAATAAAGCTATAATTATGGTGGATGGTTACGACCGTCCTTCATAGAGTCCTCAGCTGAAGGAGGGTAATAGTGTCAAAGGTTAGAAATACGCTTGTCCTATCTATTCTTTCCCGGTGCCGAGAATAGGCACTTCCACCAAATAAGCCACACAACTTCCTCTTGACCGTCATCATCCCTAATAATGCCTCATAAATAAAAGTCTGTATCGTGTTGTGTTGATTGGAAAAGAAACAAAAATAAGAAGAAATAAAATAAAAAGAGAGAGAGAGAGAAAAGAAGAAGAAAAAGAAGAAATAGAAAGAAGAAAAAGAAAAAAATAGTTATATTACAAAAACAAAGAGGGTCCAAGTGTGTGATGTAACACTATTTCTGAGGCAGCAAACACCTATCGTGTTCCACCAAATATGATCCATACCTACCTTCTAGTATTTCTGATTGCCTGAATACTGGTTGAGAACTCTAACTTAGTTATAGAGTTATTAGGACTTTAATTAAAGTGTAGATGCCATGTGAGGCCACCAAATAGTGCGTATAATTTCTAATTCTGGCGAGATTCGTGATCTCAGAAAGAAAGAAAAGAGAGAGTGCCCAGGAACATTAAGAGAGCACAGTTATGTAGCATCTCTCAGAGTTGTCTAATAGTCTAGAGAGCTAGAGTCTATACTACTAGACTATATGTAGCACCAGTTGAGTGTGTGCCACCAAATACAAATCCATTTGATATCTCCTACCTAAGCCAAATTCCGAGGTAAAATTACAGATTATCGTGTGCTTTATCCCTGAGGAAGTGGTTGCCTATCTCGACAGAAATTTTTGCCAAGGGCGATGTATGAACTCCCAATGCGAATCGGCTCTTTCACTTGGATCTGTTACCTAGGTTATCAGCACTTCACATTTGTTTGGATTTCTAAAGTTTTGAAATAAGAAAAGAAGTTGTCTGATTACTTCTATTATTCATTTTTGCTAGGGACTAGCAAATCTTAGGCAAGGAGGTATTTGATGAGTACATTAAAATGGACTAATATTAAACCTAAGTATATTTAATCGTATAGTTTAGGTGTGTTAATAATGGCAATTACGTTATAGAATATTTGTATGCCTTATAATTTGAATTTATAACATTCTATAATTTTATTATTTTGTTATTTACATATGCAGGTAATAAAACCCAGAAAGAACAAGGGTGGGGGGATAATTTCCCCAAACAGCCGCCGCAGCTATTTCCCCCCTCCCCCGTCGGACATTGGGGTAATCTTCTCCAATGATCACCGGCCAAAAACAGAAAGGGATTTGCAAATCGCTCGATTGATGCACAGAGGGAGAGAGAGGACTTAAAAAGAGAAGAGGCGGCGTGCACAGAGAGAATCTTTCCCCCTCGCGAGGAACTGCTTCACCGTGGAAAAGGCGAACCCTGTGATCCAGCAGCGTGCACTATGTCCTCTTCCCCCTTGCGGGGAAAAACCTTCACCAGTGCGCACGCCTCCTCCCATGCGCCTCTTCCTACCACAAGCACTACTCACCAACTGCCTGCTCCAAACCCCCTGCAAATCAGATGCTGCACCCTCTCTGCCCGCGCGCACCAGCGCGCCCCTCATCTCCAACAGGCCTTACCTACACCGCACCTGCCCTACAGTGCACTCTCTCATCCAGCCACAGCAGGCGCTCGCACACAAGCGCGCCTCTCCTCTAGCACGCCCCAGCCTCTCAAGCAGGAGCCCTCACGCCATATCCCACGCCTCACTGTAGGCGCTCCTAACCACGCGCCATCACCAGCACCTCATGATATATATCTTCCCTTCTCAAATAAGGCGAGAACTTGGGCGGTCTGCATTCTGGTAGACACTCGAGTACTGTTGAGTTTTCATAGTTTATGACCTTAGTTGAAATTTTCCATTGTTACTAAACGACTTAGGTCTAAGTGATCTAATCCTAATTCTACTTTTATACAAAGCATACAGTTTAATTTTGCTAGGGACTAGCAAAAGATAGGTATGGGGGTATGATGTAAACACATTTGCTGAGGGTAAAATGCCTATTCATGCATGTTCCTAGGATTAGATTTGCATTTCATGTTATAAATATTACATAGCATGCATCATTCTGCATTTAGAGTAGTTGTATATAATTTAGGTTAATTACATCTTTTTTGTGGTTTGGAGAGAAGCATATTTATTTCAGACCCTCAGATTGATGATTCAACTGTACAGATCTAATTGAGATGACGATCGGAGTCAATGCCTCTGAAATCGCCTCGATCGGAGTCCCGTAGCATCGTATGCAGTCGGAGGAAGATCAACAGCCAAGGGACTAGGAGACATAATTAGGAGCTTCAAATGATAAATCTGACCGCGCGGATGGATTGGAGTCGACGATCGCAGCCTAACGGCATGAAAAGTAACTCAATCCGACCTCTGCAGCAGCCCTACAACACGAAGAAGATGGACGGCCCAGACTTCGCCACGTGGCGCAGCCCAGGTTGCCAGCACACGCACGCAGCACCGCACGCGCGCAGCAGCGTGGGCGTGCGGGCATGCCTAGGCACGTGGGCGTGCAGGCACATGAGCGCGCATGCGCGCAACGCCAGTGCGTGGGTGCGTGCATGCGACAAGGTTAGAGCGACGCCAGCACAGCGTGAGGTGGTCTACAGCGACGCATGAGCTGGACTTATAGTGACGCTTACAACCGTTGGTAATTCATCACATGCCAGCAGAGCCAGCTGTGGGTGCCAATGGGCATGAGCTACCTACAGCGACGTTTCCAGTGACAGCCTGGATGTCACTAATGGTCCCATACTGATTTTTGCTGCTTCTCCACCACTATAAAAGGAACTATACCCCCTCCCTTCCAAGCCATCTCTACCTACTCTACTCCCACCTACTCCGAAGCTTTAGCAAGCCTACCAACGCTTCATTAGAGCTTGTTCTCAAGCTCCCAAGGTGCCTATTAGTGCATCAAACCTCTGCCCCACAAAATATTCCTCCAACTTCCCATCTCCCTTCATAGGTCAACTTGGAGCTGTCCTCCCACCTCCATTCCGATAGTAGATCACCTCCGTCTTCTCACCTCCGTTCCCGAGCCACGCCGAAGCTTTCGTCAACACGACGTCCTCCAGCATCTCACCTCCGTCATCCCACTCCTCACCTCCTTCGTCCAAGGTTCCACCAGGCGTCGTCGTCTCATCGAACAGCCGATTCGGGATATTTCCTCTCACCTCCCTTTGTTTTTATGCTTTCATAGTAGATTGTAATAGACATTGGATTGATATATATACCATTTTCGTTCCACATCTCTATCTTATGAATCATTTGCTTGTCCTTTATTTCAAAAATACAAAAAAAAAATCAAAACCCTAAAATACCAAAAAGAAATGAAATAAAACGTGATTTTCAATAAAGTAAACGTCGCCTACCTGTGTTTGACCAGGGACTCCCTTGGAGTTTTGGTATAAATTTTATTTGATCGACGTGTTTTGCAACTACGACGACAGGTTACTTGTAACCTCGATTTCTAACATGCGAAACACGCCCGACCACCTTGAAAGGTTAGTTGGGCGAAAATACTTTTGCTTCCTGGATGGTTATTTCGGATATAGCCAAGTCCCTATCCATCCCAAAGACCAGGAAAAGACAACCTTCACATGTCCCTACGGAACCTTCGCATTCTGTAGAATGCCATTTGGGCTTTGCAATGCACCTGCAACTTTTCAAAGGTGCATGCTGGCCATCTTTTCTGACATGGTGGGAGATTGTCTTGAGGTGTTCATGGATGATTTCTCCATTTTCGGAGATTCTTTTGAGTCTTGCCTAGCTAGCTTGGAATTGATCTTCTAGAGATGCATCAAAACAAAGTTGGTCCTTAGTTGGGAAAAGAGCCACTTTATGACTCAGGAAGGCATTATCTCGGGCCATGTGGTCTCTAGTCAGGGTATTGAGGTTGATAAAGCTAAGGTGGATGCTATCTCTAGACTTCCTCCACCTACATCCATAAAATAGATCTACTCTTTCCTTGGGCATGTGGATTTTTATAGAAGATTCTTCAAGGACTTCGCCAAGGTTGCTCGACCCTTGAGAAACCTTCTAGCCAAAGACATGCCGTTCGAGTTTGATGAATCAATCCATATGGCATTTGATTTGCTAAAAACGACAATCACCTATGCCCCGGTCATGCAACCACCGGTCTGGACAACCCAATTTGATATTATGGCTGACTCATCTGATTATGCCGTCAGGGTTGTCCTGGGTCAAAAGATTGAGAAAAAGCCCTCTGTGATTTACTACACTAGCACAACTCTGGACGAGGCCCAGAGGAACTACATCGGTACTGGAAAAGAATTGCTGGCTATAGTTTTCACTTTAGAAAAATTCAGGGCTTATCTATTAGGGTCTTGTGTCTTCATTTATACAAACCACTCAGCCTTGAAACATCTCTTGGCCAAAAGGGATGCCAAACCCCAGCTTATTCGCTGGATTCTGCTACTTCAAGAATTCGATCTTGAAATCAGGGATAAAGCCAAGGCAAAAAATGTAGTGGCAGATCACATCTCAAGAATCCTAATTGATTCTCCTCATCTGGATGTCTCGATCTTTGATACTTTTCTAGATGAGACTACCCTTACAATCTTGGGTATCCAAACCCCCTGGTTTGCAGATATCATCAACTATTTGGCTGTTGGTCAAATCCCCCAGGATTGGACCAAACAACAATGGGACAAACTTGTGTCTGAGGGCAAATATTATCTTTGGGATGATCCTGAGTTGTACCACATCGGCGTAGACTATATTATTCATCGATGCATCCTGAAAATTGAGTTCCATAGTATACTTGAGTTCTGCCATACATCTATGTGTGGTGGACACTTTTCTGGGAAGAAGACAGCAACAAAAATCTTGCAATCTGGATTCTATTGGCTGTCATTATTTAATGATTCCCAGGAATTCTCAAAGTCGCACACCCGATGCCAGACACTCGGGAACATGGCCAATAGAGATATGATGCCCCTTAACCCAATACTTTCCATCAAAATTTTTGACATTTGGGGCATCGACTTTATTGGACCCTTCCCTCTGTCATTTGGACACCAGCATATTCTGGTCTCTACTAATTATGTGTCCAAATGGATTGAGGCAATTCCCACCCAGACCAATGACCACAAGGTGGTGATCGATTTTATGAAGAAAAGTATCTTCAGTCAGTTCAGGGTTCCTCAGGCAATTATTAGTGATGGTGGCACACATTTCACTCATGCCCAATTTTGGAATTTACTAGGGAAATATGGGGTGAATCATTAGATTTCCACCCCTTACCACCCTCAAACAAACAGACAGGCTGAGGTCTCCAATCCCAAGATCAAAAACATTTTGGAAAAAATCATTAGGCCTGATAGGAAGAATTGGATCCAAATGCTAGATGATTCTCTTTGGGCCTATCGTACGGCATACAAAATGCCTATCGGTATGTCTCCGTTCTATCTGGTGTTTGGTAAGGCATGTCACTTACTCGTAGAACTTGAACACCAGGAATGTTGGGCCATCAAGAAATGTAATTTTGACCTAGAGTTAGCAAGGAAAACCAGGAAACTCCAACTATCTGAGTTGGAGGAGCTTCGAAATGATGCTTATGAAAATGCCAGGATCTATAAGGCAAGGACCAAAGCTCTCCATGACCAGATGATTTCACGTAAGAGCTTTGAATCGAACCAGAAGGTCTGGCTTTTCAATTCTTGATTGAAGCTTTTCCCCAGCGAACTCAGGTCTGAGTGGGACTGCTCATTCGTTATTGAGCAGATTTTCCCTAACGGGGCCATCAAAATCTCTGACCCAAAGAAGGGTAATAAACGGACAGTGTCTCAAACCCTTTGTTGACCATATTCTCCCTGAACCTATCTTGGACAAGGTTGCTCTTTGGTTGGGCGTGTTTCGAGTGTTAGAAATCAAGGTTACAAGTAACCCATCGTCGTAGTTGCAAAACACGTCAATCAGATAAAATTTATACTGAAACTCCAAGGGAGTCCCAAGTCAAACACAAGGAGGCGATGTTTACTTTATTGAAAATCGTGCTTCGATTCATTTCTTTTTGGTATTTTATGGTTTTGTTATTTTTTATATTTTTGAAATAAAAGAAAACAAGCAAATGTATCACAAGATAGAGATGTGGAACAAATCTGATATATATTACCTCCAATGTCAATTATAAGAAACTATGAAAGCATATAAAGAGAGGGAGGTGAGAGGAAATCTCCCGAATCGGTTGTTTGGCGAGACGATGTCGCCTAGCGGAAGCTCGAACAAAGGAGGTGAGGAGCGGGACGATGGAGGTGAGATGTAGGAGGACGTCATGTTGAGGAAAGCTTTGGCGTGGCTCTGGAGTGGAGGTAAGAAGATGGAGATGATCTACTACTAGAATGGAGGTGGGAGGACGACTCCAAGGTGACCTATGAAGGGGGATGGGAAGTTGGAGGAGTATTTGGTGGGGTAGAGGTTCACTACACTACTAGGTGCCTTGAGAGCTTGAGAACAACCTCTAATGGAGCCTTGGCAGGCTTTCTAGAGCTTGCGAGTAGGTAGGAGTAGAGTAGGTAGAGATGGCTTGGAAGGGAGAGGGTGTAGGTCCTTTTATAGTGGAGAAGAGGCTAAAACATCGCTGGAAACGTTGCCGTAGATAGCTCACCTCCACTCACGCCCTTAGCTGGCCTGCAATGAAATAGCGACGGCTGTAAGAGTCATTGTAGGTCAGCCCAGCTGTTGCTGAAAGCTGGCACCAACCGCCCTTGAGCCCATGCTGCGCTGCCCCGCTCATCACGAGCACTAACCGTGTGTGCCCTGCTATGTGCGTGCTTACTATGCGCTATAGTGGGCGTGCACGCACGTGCTGCCATGCGCTCGCACAATTACGAATTGGAGGGGTTGCGGGGATTCGAACCCGCGCCCCCCATTTACAAACTAGCACTCCAACCATTGTGCCAAACCTTCCCTTGTGTCATGAGAAGCGGCTTGGTGCAACCGCTTCCCAGCCATTGGATCTTGATCCAATGGCTAGGATTGAATGGCGCAGATGAAGGAGTTGAGTGGTGCTGCTGGCCGGTGTTGGGCGGCCTGTATGGCACCACATGGCGCCATCTAGGCCGTCCATAGTCTTCTTGTAGAGGGTGCAACGATGCTCAGATCGAGATGATTCCCACGAGGCCGAACTGCGATCGTTGCTCTAGATCCATCCGTGCAGTCGGATTTTCTATCCGAAACCTGTATGGATGTCGCATTGCCCCCCTAGCCATATAAAATGAAGGAATTAATATACAAAACATACAACTATCCTAAATGCCATGCAATGGATGTTATGCAATATTTATAACATGATATGCAATGCTAAGCCTAGGAACTATCAAAATAAGTAATTTATCATGAATTTATGTGTGTTCATCATACCCCCATGCTTACTTTTTGCTAGTCCCTAGCAAAATTAACCTTAATGCTATGTATAAAAGTAGAATCAGGGTTTGAATAATTAGGCAAAATTCATTGATTGCTTTAGAAAATCTCAACCCTGAGACCTAATTACAAAAACTCAATAGTGCC
Organism: Thalassia testudinum; assembly: GCA_037157565.1. Taxonomy (NCBI): domain Eukaryota; kingdom Viridiplantae; phylum Streptophyta; class Magnoliopsida; order Alismatales; family Hydrocharitaceae; genus Thalassia; species Thalassia testudinum. The sequence continues at coordinate 3,587,537 of JAZHRO010000028.1, forward strand.
TCGGTGCTTGCCAGAATGCAGACCGTCCAAGCCCTTGCCTTTTTTGGGAAGAGAAGATAAATTTTTTTTTCTTTCTTAATTTTTTTTGTACTTTTGGAGTTTGAGAGTTCTGGGATAACTTTTTACGGCTACCCGACCTGTGCAAGACTCAAAAAGGACTCTAAGTACTAAGCATCTTTGTGAAAAAGTGATAGACTCAAAAAAGGACCGTTAAGACGGACTTTGGGTTTCTACAACCCTAGGTGACCTTGCCTAAAGGTTTATCTTTACGATCGGTAGCTTTCTACCTACTTTCTTTTATATGGGGTCAACACAAGGGCGAACCCAGTGTATATCCCCCCGGTTTATTCTACTTCCCCGCTTCTTCCCTAGGTATTTTGGGAATTATTGTGCTTTTATTTTTTGTGAGCTTGGTTATGGATAGCCGACCGATTAGCTGTTACCACCGACAACTTGCCAGCCATACTCGTGTGGTGAAGTGTGGTTTTATTTTTATTTTTTTAATTTTCTCCACTCTTTTCTTTTTCTTTCTTTTATTTCTTTAAGTTGGTGGCTTTCCTGATCTAAGATTTACTTAAAGGCAGTACAATGAAAATGGTCTTGTGGCTGGGCTCTGGACAACTGACCAATGAGCTGTTACCACCGACAACTTGCTAGCCATACCACCCAAGTCAATCCGTTTGCTGCCCAACTTCCATAAAAATCATCGGAAAGTGAGTCAGTGCAAAAAAATGTGTGTAGATGCCTAGGCTTAAAGTCCCCCCAAATCAGAGGGCGGGTTGATAAGTCACATACTTATCATCCCAACTTATTTACCAAATTAAAATAAATTTTAATTCGTGAGGACTCAAGACTAAATCCACATTCGAGTAGACACCCAGGCTAATTAAGCCCGAAGACCTGAAGAGTCTAAGTGTTCAGGTTTCAAAGAATCAATTCCTAAAGTTTACAACTCCTAATGCCTAAGTTCTCATCTCCTAATTCTAATTTCATTTTATCTTTTCAATTTTTCATTTTTTTTATTTATTATATTATATATATATTTTAACAAGAATCAAATAATAGGAAATCACTGTTACAACTGACAAAATGGCTATAACATATGTCCACCGCCCCACGCTTAGCTATTGCATTGTCCTCATTGTGAAAAAAAAATGAAAGCATGCAGGAGAGTAGAAGAGGAAGAATAACACCTGGTTTCCGTGAGACTCTGGTCAGCTTGGAACAACCTTTACATGTGCTGAGTTTAGTGCTTTCAGTTGGGCGATGATTAGCCCACTGTGGTTACAGCAAGGTAAGAGCAACCTTGTCTGAGATGGGTTCAGGGAGCACATGGTCAACAAAGGATTTGAGACACTGTCCATTGACTTTGAAAATATTACCTGTCTTTGGGTTAGAGATTTCGATGGCCCCATTAGGGAAAATCCGCTCAATAACGAATGAGCCGTCCCACTTAGACCTGAGTTTATTGGAGAAAAGCTTCAATCGAGAATCAAAAAGCCAGACCTTTTGGTTCGGCTCAAAGCTCTTACGTGAAATCATCTGGTTATGAAGAGCTTTGGTCCTTGCCTTATGGATTCTGGCATTTTCATATGCATCATTATGAATCTCCTCCAACTTAGATAGTTGGAGTTTCCTGGTTTTTCCAGCCAACTCAAGGTCCATATTACATTTCTTGATGGCCCAAAATGCCTAGTGTTCAAGTTCTACAAGTAACTGACATGCCTTCCCAAACACCAGATGGAACAGAGACATACCGATAGGCATTTTGTATGACGTACGGTAAGCCCAAAGAGCATCATCTAGCTTTTCTGTCCAATCCTTCCTATCAGACCTAACGATTTTCTGCAAAATGTTCTTGATCTCCCGATTAGAGACCTCGGCTTGTCCGTTCGTCTAAGGGTGGTAAGGTGTGGAAATTAGATGGCTCACCTCGTATTTCCCCAGTAAATTTTGAAACTGGGAATGAGTGAAATGTGTGCCACCATCACTGATAATTGCCTTAGGAACCCCAAACCGACTAAAGATATTTCTCTTCACAAAATCGATGACCACCTTGTGGTCATTGGTCCGGGTGGGAATTGCCTCAATCCACTTGGACAAATAATCAATAGCGACTAGAATATACTAGTATCCAAATGAAGGATGTAAGGGTCCGATAAATTCGATGCCCCAAATGTCAAAAATTTTGACGGAAAGAATTGGGTTCAAGGGAATCATATCTCTCTTAGACATGTTCCCGAGTGTCTAGCATCGGGTGCATGACATAGAAAATTCCAGGGCATTCTTAAATAATGATGTCCAATAAAATTCGAATTGCAAAATTTTTGCCGCCGTCTTTTTCCCAGAAAAGTTTCCACCACACGCGGATATGTGACAGAACTCAAGTATGCTATGGAACTTGACTTCTGAGATGCATCGGCGAATAATCTGGTCTGTGCCAATGCGGTACAACTCAGGATCATCCCAAAAATAATATTTTGCCTCAGATACAAGTCTATCTCGTTGTTTAGTCCAATCCTGGGGGATTTGACCAATGGCCAAATGATTGGCAATATCCGCAAACAAGGGTGTTCGGATTCCCAAGACTGTAAGGATAGTTTCATCTGGAAAAGTATCAGAGATCGGATGAGGAGAATTAATTAGGATTCTCGAGAGGTGATCTACCACTACATTTTGTGCCTCGATTTTATCCCTGATTTCAAGATTGAACTCTTAAAGTAATAGAATCCAGCGAATAAGTCAGGGTTTGGCATCATTTTTGGCCAAGAGATGTTTCAAGGCCGAGTGGTCGGTATAGATGATAACACGAGAACCTAACAGATAAACCCTAAATTTTTCTAAAGCGAAAACTACGGCTAGCAATTCTTTTTCAGTAACAGTGTAGTTCCTCTGGGCCTCATATTAGAGTTTTGCTAGCGTAGTATAATAGAATGCTTTTTCTCAATCTTTTGACCCAAGACAGCCCCAACGGTATAATCAGATGCGTTAGCCATAATCTCAAATGGGGCTATCCAGACCGGTGGTTGCAATACCGAGGCACAAGTGACTACCATTTTCAATAAATCAAATGCATTACGACATGATTCATCAAACTCGAATGGCACATCTTTTACCAAAAGGTTACTCAAGGGCCGAGCAACCTTCGAGAAATCCTTAATGAATTTTCTATAAAAACCCACATGCCCAAGGAACGAGCGAATCTGTTTTACAGATGTGGACGGAGGAAGTCTAGAGATAGCATCCACCTTAGCTCTATCAACTTCAATTCCTCGATTAGAGACCATGTGACCTAGGATGATTCCCTCCTGAGTCATAAAGTGGCTCTTTTCCCAGCTAAGGACTAGCCATGTTTTGATGCATCTCTGAAGGATCAGTTCCAGGTTAGCTAGGCAAGACTCAAAGGAATCTCCAAAAATGGAGAAATCATCCATGAACACCTCAAGACAATCTCCCACCATGTCAGAAAAGATGGCCAGGATGCACCTTTGAAAAGTCGCAGGCGCATTGCAAATCCCGAACAACATTCTATGGAATGCAAAGGTTTCGTAGGGACATGTGAAAGTTGTCTTTTCCTGGTCTTCGGGATGGATAGGGACTTGGTTATATCCTGAATAGTCATCCAGGAAGCAAAAATATTTTTGCCCAGCTAACCTTTTCAGGATTTGATTGATGAATGGCAAGGGAAAGTGATCCTTTTTAGTGGCTGTGTTCAACTTCCTGTAGTCAATACAAACTCTCCAAGTAGAAGCTGAATGAGTGGTGAAGGTTTCCCCTTTCTCATTAGTCATATCGATTATTCCTGCCTTCTTGGGTACAATTTGAACGGGGCTAACCCACGGACTATCTGAGATTGGGTAAATAATCCTAGCATCGAGCCACTTATTTATCTCCTTCTTGACCACTTCTCGCATATTTGGGTTTAGTCTCCTTTGCATTTCACGAGAAGGGCGGGATCCATCTTCCATGAAAATACGATGATTACAATAAGATGCCTCAATCCCCCTATGGTCATGTACAGTCCAACCAATTGCCTCCTTGTTGTTCTTAAGGACCTTAATCAACCTCAATTCCTACTCCTTAGTCAAATTAGCACTAATAATCATAGGGAGAATGTTTTCAGGTCCTAACAACTCATATTTCAAATTTTTGGGCAATGGTTTTAATTCCAGCTGGGGTGGGTTTAGAATAGAAAGAAGGGAGGTTGCTAATGAAGATTCATCAGGATGATCCAGTGGAAGAGGTTGGCAATGAACAAAATCAACAACCTCTTTAGGATGTGGTAGGTCTACTACAGAGGAGGGTTGTGGGTTGGGTTCGCTAAAGCCGATGGAGTCCTCGAGTGCATTGATTATCATACACGTCTCAAGATCCTGTTCCTTGAGTTCCATAATAAATCCACAATCCTCAAATCCTCTTATCACCTTAAAAATGTCTAGAGTTAATTTCTTATCCCCAAAGGCGATCTCCATACTACCGCTTTCACAGTTTGTGTTGGCCTTGGAGGTAGCTAGGAACGGACGCCGCAGAATGATGGGTGTGTTCCTCAAATCATTAGGTACATTCATGTCGAGGATGAGGAAATCTACAGGAAAATAGAAATCCTTGACCTTGACAATTACATCCCCAATAACACCTCTCGATGTGGTAACCGATCGGTCCGCTAATTGTAGTGTTACTGAGGTTGGCCTGAGTTAACCTAACCCAAACCTCTCATAAATAGAAGTCAGGATTAGGTTGATGGATGCACCTAGGTCCAATAGTGCCCTATCAAAAGTGTATTCCCCAATAATGCATGAGATCAAGGGGGCACCTGGATCTTTCTTCTTTTGAGGAAGGTGATGTAGGATTACAGAACTTGCCTACTCAGAGAGAATCACCTTCCTAGGAGTGGGTTCACTAGGTTTACACTTTTGGGTACATAATTCTTTCAAGAATTTAGCATAAGTCGAGATGTGCTTAATAGCATCGAGGAGTGGAATATTGATCTCTACACTCTTGAATAAATTCGAAAGCTCCTCGTTGTTGTCTAGGGTTTTCTTCTTCTTGGTTTTCAATAGGGCCTCTGGGAACGGGTTATGGCTGGAATTTTCAATTTCCAGTCCATGGGCCTTATTGTCTTCTTCATCCTCATTCTCTTTCTCAAGCTCCCTAGGATTTTGACGTTTAGAAGGTAATTCTAGGTTCTGGGTTTGCTTCCCACTTCTCAAGGTGATAGAGTTTGCAGAGGCATAAGGGTTTGGGTCTTGAGGTGGATTAGTGAAGATTGGAGGACCTTGGTTGGTCATGTAACAAGAAGAAGAAGAGGGACCCTGCTCAACCACCTGAGTATGCATGTGTGGGTCCCTTTGATTCTCGTACCCTTGGGCTCTATTGCCCTTATTTTACACATTACGCAAGTTTGGTGCAGGTTGAGATGGTAGGGATCCGGGTTGTTAGGTGTTTGCAATTAACTCAGATTGCAAGTTATCCAAGGATGTCTTCATTTGTTGCATAAGCTAAAGCATGGACCCTTGCATTCCACCATCTACCGGTTCAAATCAGCCAGCCCTGAGGATTGTTGGGCATTCCAAGATGGCTGATTAACCGGTCTCAGGGGCAACTGGGTGTATACTTGACCCTGACCCATAGGTTTTTGAGATGCATAGTTGATAGGTTGAGATTGGGTCTATTGCCCCTGATTTTTCCATGAAAAGTTAGGGTGGTTCCTCCATCTCGAGTTAAAAGTATTGGAATACAGGTTGGATCTAACATTCTCCTGCATTGCTTACGCATCCTCATAAAATGAGGATCAAGAGAAGGAAGGATCAGAGAATTGGGATCAAAGGCCCCAGTTTGGAACCCATATGGTTTCGAGAAATCCTGGCTCACTAGTTGAGATGAATCGAGTTGGTTCACGAATTCCAGCCCCGTGGGAGCTCGTGAGGAATGGAATCCCAAATTCTGAGATTGAGTGGGTAAAGAGGTGTTTCCTGAATTCCCAGACATCTATTCTTCCATTTTCTTAGCAACCAAGTCCATTTTATCTAGTTTATTGCAAATTGATTCCATGTCAAATGATTGAGAATCTTGGATCTCATTAGCACTTGACCTAGGCTGTTGGGATTGGTTGAATGCATCCCTGTTGAGGAAATTGCCTTTGTAGGAGGCATGCACTTGATTACGGAGTTGCTCAACCAACCTGTGATAGAAAATCTACATGAGTTGCCATTTCGGCACCTCGTGATATGGTCACTTCCTCAAAAGTTCCTGGAATCACTCCCAAGCACCATGAAACGGTTCCCTCGGCCGCTGGGCGAAAGAGGTAATCGCCCGTCGCAAGGCATTGGTCCTCCCAATAGGGAAGAATTTCCTCAAGAAAGCTGACTTAAGAGCAGCCCAAGTTTCGATCGGCCCTCCTATAGTCCAGTACGAATGTGCGGCCTTATCCCTGAGAGAGTGGGGAAAAGCCTCATGATCAATTGCTCTTCGTTCACATTCCTTGTTCTGGTGGTCTGAACCAAAGTGGTCAGATCCTCCAGGTGCTGGAATGGGTCCTCCAAGCCAAGCCCATGGAAATGCTTAATCAAACTTAAGACTTGGGGCTTGATTTCAATGTCTCTAGTGGGAATCATGATGCTGGGATGTTCCCCATAGTTTGAAGGATCATAAAAATCCTTCAAGGGCCGAGCGCCCTAACCATGCATGCATTGGAACCATTGCTGCAATTCTTCCAACTGCCTATAAATTTTCTCCTGTTGGTTCGAAGGCGGGGGAGGTAGTTGTTGATCAGCCACGGGATCTGCTTGGCTATAGCTAAACCTTTGCCTCCTAGAATGGTCTAAAGGTCCTTCCAATCTAGGGTTCAATGACCTCCTCCCAAGCATACAATGGAAGGAAGTTGGAAGGGCGGGGAAAAGAGGGAACCCTGCAGCACAAGAATAGAAGCATGTCCTTAGATGGGGTAGCCTAAGGCTACTGACTCTCAGAATCCATCCTAAGATTATGGAAGATTTATTCTACTTATGTCGAGGCAACCCAACTAGTTAGAAGGAGGAACTAGGGAGAAGATTCTTCCTTTGGCTTGCGCCTCCGATTCCTAGTGTACACCCCAGCCACGGTCATTTGACGCTACTCCCCTAGCTAGACATCAGATTAACTAGTATAAGTTGGTTAATCGTGAATAATCTCAATCTGGATCCCGACGAGCGAATGAATCCTTAGGGCCAATGTCTAATTGATTTTGGTAAGGCTTGGGAAATTGGTGCTCTGGAATGTGATGGGCCCTTAATTGGTTGTGCCCTTAATGATTTGTTTGAGAACTTGTGAATGTGCATAACCAAGAGGTTTTCAAGCAAGATTATTGATGATGAGGTTAGTTTTAGGATTCAAATATTAGGTGTTTTCAACCAAGTTTTGTGAGGAAAACCAAGTTGTTGAAAGCACATGTTCAAGTCTTTTCCTTTAGAAATCAAGAAAAATATGGAGTGCCTGGCTTGACCTAATTATTTAATCTTATGGGGTAGCTAGAAAATGAACCTCTTTTAAATTAGGTGTGCAGCCCAAATAATTCACACAATTGGCTCAAATGCACCACCGATTAAGGCACACCAAAAGGTGGTTAACCTAATATGACTTCCACTCTTTCATGTGTTGAATTCGTGTACCGGGTCCACAGGTCGGAAGCCCGATTGAGTAGATGAAAATCAAGTCCGATTATGTGCCTCAAATGTGGGTGTATAGAGTGTGTAAATTGATTTGTCCCACAGAAAATATCGTTTTGTTTTTTTTTTAAATAAGATGTGGGTGAGATGGGTGAAGGTGGCAAACATGACAAACAAAGTCTATCCTAGGGTTTATGCAAACACCTAAGTAGATTAGGTCTTGGTTATGATTCTGGCAAAATGAATTAGTGGGGGGTGAAGGTGGGGGACACCTACAGAGTACTCTACCCGCACTTTACTCTGATCTACCACACTTAGATCTCCATGCTAGGGTACTTGCAAGACAATAGATCAAAGACAAGTAGGGTTAGTGCTATGTAAATGCAAAAAAATGCAATAAATAATAAAGTAAATTTCGTTGCCTCCCAGGCAACGGCGCCAAAATGGTCAAGCGTGTTTGAAGTGTTAGAAATAGAGGTTACAAGTAACTCGTCGTCATAGTTGCAAAACACGTCGATCAGATCAAATTTATACCGAAACTCCAAGGGAGTCCCGGGTCGAACACAGGGAGGTGACGTTTACTTTATTGAAAATCGTGCTTCGATTCGTTTCTTTTTGGTATTTTGGGGTTTTGTTATTCTATTGTATTTTTTAAATAAAAGAAAACAAGCAAACATATCACAGGATAAAGACGTGGAACAAATTTGATATATATTACTTCCAATGTCAATTACAAGAAACTATGAAAGCATATAAAGGGAGGGAGGTGAGAGGAAATCTCCCGAATCGGCTGTTCGGTGAGACGACGGTGCCTGGCGGAATCTCGGACGAAGGAGGTGAGGAGCGGGACGGTGAAGGTGAGATGCAGGAGGACGTCGTGTTGAGGAAAGCTTCGACATGGCTCTGGAGTGGAGGTGAGAAGACGGAGATGATCTGCTACCGGAATGGAGGTGGGAGGACGGCTCCAACATGACCTATGAAGGGGGATGGGAAGTTGGAGGAGTATTTGGTGGGGCAGAGGTTCACTACACTAATAGGTGCCTTGGGAGCTTGAGAACAAGCTCTAATGGAGTGTTGGTAGGCTTGCTAGAGCTTGGGAATAGGTGGGAGTAGAGTATGTAGAGATGGCTTGGAAGGGAGGGTTTGTAGGTCCTTTTATAGTGGAGGAGAAGAGGCTAAAAATGGATAAAGGACCTTTAACGACCTCCAGAATGTCACTAGAAACATTGCTGTAGACAGCTCACCTCCACTCACACCCTTAGCTGGCTTGCAATGAAATAGCGATGGTTGTAAGTGTCACTGTAGGTCAGCCCAGCTGTTGCTGAAAGCTGGCGCCAACTGCCCTTGCACCTGCGTTGCACTGCCCCGCTCATCACACGTACGCCCTGCTGTATGCGTGCTTGCTATGTGCTGGCGTATGTGCTTGCTATGCACTGTCGTGCACGTACGCATGCACGCTACCATACGCTGGCGCTACCATTGCCATGCGCCTGCCCAATTGCGAATTGGAGGGGCTGCAAGGATTCGAACCCGCGCCCCCCCTTTGCAAACCAGCATTCCAACCATTGTGCCAAACCTTTCCTTGTGTCATGAGGAGTGGCTTGGTGCAACTGCTTCCCAGCAGTTGGATCTTGACCCAACGACTAGGATTGAAGGGTACAGATGAAGGAGTTGAGCGGTGCTGCTAGCCAGTGTTGGGCATCTTGGATGGTGCCACGTGGCACTATCTTGGTCGTCCATCTTCTTCTTCTTTTAGAGGGTGCCACGGTGCTCAAATTAAGATGATTTCTACGATGCCGAACTGCGATCGTCGCTCCAGATCCATCCGTGTGGTCGGATTTTCCATCCGAAACCCGTATGGATGTAGCATTGCCCCCTAGCCATATAAAATGAAGGAATTAATATACAAAACATACAACAATCCTAAATGCCATGCAATGGATGTTATGCAATATATATAACATGATATGCAATGCTAAGCCTAGTAACTATAAAAAATAAGCAATTTATCATGAATTTATGCGTGTTCATCATTCTTACCTTGCCTTAACAACCGTGGGCCGATCATCGCCTAGCTGAAGGCACCAAACTCAGCAAGTGTAAAGACTGTTCTGAGCTGGCCAGAATCTCACGAAAACTAGGTGTTATTCTTCCACTTCTACTCTCTTGCATGCTTTCATTTTTAACAATGAGGAAATTGCATTAGCTAAGCATGGAGGGTAGATATTTCTTATGACTCTTTTTCTCAGCCTAACAGTAATTTCCTATTTTTCATCTTAAAAATAAAAAAAGAATTAGGAGACAAGAACTTGGGCATTAAGAGTTGCAAACTTTAGGAATTGATACTTTGGGACCTAAATACTTAAACTCTTCAGGTCTTCAAGCTTAATTAGCCCGGGTGTCCACTCGAATGAGGACTTAGTCTCAAGTTCTCACGAAATAATATTATCTTAAACTAGTCAATAAATTGAGGTGATAAGTATACGACTTATTAATCCACCCTCTAATTTGATGGGACTTTAAGCCTAAGCATCTGCACACTTTTTTGCATTGACTCACCTTTCGGTGGTTTCTTCAAAAATTGGGTAGCTAATGAACTATCTAGGGTGGTATGGTTGGCAAGTTGTCGGTGGTAACAGCTCCTCGGTTGGTTGTCCAGAGCCTAGCCACAAGACCATTTTCATTATGTTGCCTTTAGGTAAATCAAAGATCAGGGAAGCCACCTACTTAAAAAAAAAAAAACAAAAGAAAAAAAGAAAAATAAAAAAAACAAATAAAACCACACTTCACAGCAAGAGTATGGTTGGCAAGTTGTCGTGGGTAACAACCCATTGGTCGGTTGTCCAGAGCCTAACTCGCAAAAATGCACAATAATACCCAAGACACTTAGGGAAGAAGCGGGAAAGTAGAATAAACAAGGGAGATAAACACTGGGTTTGACCTTGTGTTGACCCCATAAATAAAAGTAGGGAGAAAGCTACAATTTGAAAAGATAAACCTCTAGGCAAGGTCACCTAGGGTCGTAGAAACCCGATGTCCGTTTTAATGGCCGCTTAGTGAGTCTTTCACTCTTTTCATTAGATTCTTAGCATTTAGAGTCCTTTTTAAGTCTTGGGCAAGTCGGGTGGCCGTAAAAAGTTATCTCGGAACTCTCAAACTCAAAAGTACAAAAAAAATTAGAAAAGAAGAAAAACAAGAAAAAAATTATGTATCTTCTCTTTTCAAATAAGGTGAGGGCTTGGACGAATTGCATTCTAGAAGACATCTGGGCATTATTGAGCTTTTGTAATTAGGTCTTGGGGTTGAGATTTTCTAAAGCAATCGACGAATTTTGCCTAAATAATCGAATCCTGATTCTATTTTCATAAATAGCATTTTGGTTAATTTTGCTAGGGACTAGAGAAAAGTAAGAATGGGGTTATGATAAACATGCATAAATTCATTGTAAAATGCTTATTTACGATAGTTCCTAGGCTTAGCATTGCATATCATGATATAAATACTGCACAAACATCCATTGCATTGCATTTAGGATAGTTGTTTACTATGTACATTAATTCTGTCATTTTACATGACCATGAGGCAGTGCGACATCTTTACAGGATTTGGATGAGGAATCCGACCATACAGATGAATTCAGAGCGACGATCACAGTTTGCCAATGCGAGAATCACCTCGATTAGAGCTTTGTAGCACCCTCCACAAGAAGAAGAAGACCGACGGCCCAGATGGTGCCATGTGGTGCCATCCAGGCTGCCTCACCTGAGCCAAGGCATCCCCAAGCCCGCTGTAAGATGAGATTACAGCCGTTGAATCTCAATCCAATGGCTGAGATGTGCACTCCACGGCTGAACTCCTCACCTGGCCTTAGGAAGCTCAAGGATGGCCTCATCTCAACCGTTGGATCTTCATCCAACAGTTGAGATGCTTGACGGCACCTCTCCCTCCACCAGACAAACTGCAGCCTTGGCGCATTCGTGAAGACATGCACTTGCAAACCACGAGCACGAGTTCGAGCCATGGTAGGGGAGGCAATCTCGCAAAGAGCAAGCGTAATTGAATTGCGCCTGTTGGATAAGCCCAGGTGCAATCAAGCGACAGAGGCACCACCACGTGGCACCGTTGGATGAGCGCGGATGCTGCACGTAGCCATCGACGCTCCTCGAGAATGTGCCATCTCACGTGTAATCAAGGCACGATCTCCATGATGGGAGCACCATCATGAACCCTAAGTAGCTTATTTGGACATAGAAAAGAGAATAAAAGCTCCTACATAACCAAGAGAAAGGCCTAATTCAAGGAATAACTATTCTGAGAAGAAAACATGAAACAAAGGGTAAAACTGTAATTTTACTATTACAGTACATCAACGAGATTTCTCAAGAGCTAAACATAGGTTAAATGGTCTGAAGAAGATAAAAAGTGAGTTGGTTCAATCAGAAATGGGTTCATATGAAATCTAAGAATTAAATGACATCTTGTAACCCTAAAATAGACCCGCTTAATCCAACAAGGTTCTGGTCAGAATAAGAATCAACTAAACCCTCTTAAATTCATGGAAAAATATCCCTTATGGGTTAGAACCTTCAAATTGACCTTTGGAACTGATTTTGACCTAAATAGAGGTCCTAGCTAATTATTTACCGTAGATTGTGTTTTTACATAAAATGTCCTAAAAAATATGGTCAAATCTAAAATCCAACTTCACCATCTGATTCCATAGATTCAAATTAGGTTTGTACCAAAATTTGGACTTAAAAGGAGGTCACCTTGACCTACTTTGCAAAATAGTCCATGCAATTACATTTTGACCCCTAGCTTTTGAAAATCATTGCGCAGACCCCCTATCTTCCTCACCACTCTTTGCAATTAGGTCCCTCCACCATTATAGCAGAGGAGTCCTACTCCGATGAGGATTTGAGGAGGATTTCTCCCTGATTCGTCAGAGATCCCCTCTCAGATTTGAAAGGGAGATTCTCTGAGGAATTCCCTATCATCTGAATGCAATTCAAAGATCTGATTCGCACCCAATATCTCGTGCGAACGCATGAGAGATATGGGTATCTCTCACATTCCTTCTCCGATGAGAATTCCTGCGCTTGGAAGCTTGCCTTCCAAGCACAAGGACCTCTGCTACTACCTATAAAAGGACCCCTGATCTGGCCGCTCAAATCTAACTTGGGTTGGCCGGAGAAAATCCTCCAATTTCTTCCCTTCTCCTACGGCCAAAGTGTCTAATGAGCTTCGACGATTCCTCCTCCTCTTTCTTGTCACTTTACCACAATACCAGCGGTAGGGTTGTCTTCACCTCCTTCCTACGCATCGCGCCATACCTGCGTACGCACCAAAAGCCTCTTCATCGTTGCCATTCTCCCTCCATTGGAACTTTCTTCTCCAGTGGTGGCAGGTACTCGCCAGCCGCCCTTCTATCCCCCTTTGTCCCTTAAGTACGTTGAATCTCTTCCCCTCTCTCCTCTCTTCATTTCCCACTTCTTTATTTCTACTCTCAACACCGCAGACCACCACCATCTTCCTCATCTTCGGCTGACCACCGGCGAAGACACATCCATCGCTCAACACATTCACATGCCTTGCCAAACCCCTCATAACCTCCGCCATCATCCACTGATCACTTTCCCCATCACCATCGACCGCCACACCTTCCATAAGCACCCCTCGATCACACCCATCACATCGACCACAGAGTGACCTAGGCACGCACACCTAGGCTGCCCCGTGGCCAGCCACCCACCTAGACACCATCGCCGTGCCACTGCCAAGTTGCTCGTGAGTTTTAATGAGGCCGAAAGGCCGTATTGCTTCAAACACAGGTCCAACCTCCGCCGCCATTAGAGCAGGCGTGAAGGAGCTTGCAAGCTTCAACCCAGGTGCTACGCTCCAGGTTTCCAGGTCCAGGTGACGTGCAAGGAGTTCGCTCACACATCCAGTCAAGTGAGAGTCTTTGAGAGAGCACACAACTGTAGCAATTAGGCAGAACAGGCTCCTGCAGGTGCACAAGAAGCGGGTGGGAATTTTAGTCCCACTTCGGAAAGGTTGAAGTGCGGTGAGTACTTTATATTGTTTTTGTGTTTTTACCTTGTCACCTTAGATTATGAGGTGAGGTCCCCTCGCCCTCTCACCCACCTCGTCCGCGGCCCAGTTTACCTAGCACTCCTCGCGTACCACCCAAGCCGGTGCATGTGACCTAACCCATATACTCGATTGGCTCTAGAGAGCGAATCGAAGAGAGAATAGAGAGAGTGTGTACACGGGGATGGTAGGGGTAGGTTTTGCGCTTACGTGTGCAGGAAGAGGAAGCTGAAGCTGAAGGAAGGAGGAGGCATGGCTGAAGAAGAAATAGAAAGAAGGAAAAGCAGAGGGTTGAAGGCAGAAATTGAGGAAGCTAAGGAAGAATAGAAAAGGCACTGTAGTAGAGAAGGGTACAGTTTAATAAAAGGGCAAAGGTAGAAGCAAAGGCATTGAAGAAGGTATAAGAGGGAAGGAGAAATCAAGGAAGAGGAGAAGTCAGAAAAGAAGGCCAAAGTCATAGAAGAAAAGAAAGAGAAGCTAAGGCAAGCACGTAGAGGAAAGGAAGAAAAAGAAGAAAGAAGAAAGCTAAGGTAGAGAAGAATCAAAGAAGAAACAATGCATGGCTAAAAAGAGCTAAAGTCAGAAAAGATACAAAGAAGAAAGTCAAATGGGAAAAGAAAGAAAAGAAGCCAAGAAGGTGAAGGAAGAGAAGGAAAGAAGAACCAAGAAAGAAAAGAAGAAGAAGGAAAGAAAGCTAGAGAAAGAGGAAGCCGAAGAACAAGACAAAGGGAAGAAGAGTCAAGCACTTTTTATCCAATTCTTCTCAATCTCTCAATTTTGCTACATTTTATAATTCATAAACTCCTGCATTATATTCTGAATTAGATTTTAAGTAACTTTAAGTGTTCAAATTGCATTTATTGAGATTAGTGGATAAATTCCATTTTCTCCCTGTATTTGACATCGAACTTAACAATTCAAGTAATAAAAATTCTTATTTGTTTACAAGGTGATTTCATTTATACCACAACGCAACGTCCTTTATCTTTTAAATACCGATTCACCCTGTAAACATTTTGGCGCCATTGCCGTGGAAGAAACACGCAATTTATCACTAATCTTTGCATTCTTTTTTATATTTGAACACTAACTTGTCCTATTTCTTTTGCTGTGATTTTGCAAGGTATTTCACGAAGAAATCTCCCATGCAAGTCAAGCACTCTAGGGCAGGTAAGTTCTCTTTTCTTCCCTAATCCCCCTCCTAATCCTGGGAAGACAAAAAGAAGTATTCAATTGGGAATCAATTGCCTTCTTTCTATAGTAATCACCATCTTTAAGGTAAAAGTTTCCTGATTTTGTAAAAAATTTCAAATCTTTTTCAAGTTGATGCGATTTTTAGAGATCCCATCCCACAAATTCCTGTGCCTAGTAGAAATCATGCTTAAATTCCAAATCTCCGTGGACAACACACTTCTTGTTTGAAGTCCAAAGAGAACTTTTGTGAAAGGAAAAGTGGATTGGAAATAGAACCAAATTAGGGTTTCAGCAATAGGGTTTTAGAGTGCTAGTTCACACAGGCTCGCATAAAAGGAACAAACCCACCAGCATCAGTGTGCTACCCAAGCCCTTGGTTGAAAAGATCTAAGCAAGACAAACCCTAAAATTGACCTCTAAAATCACTTGATTCTTAAAAACCTTTAACTTAATAACTTCGGAATCAAATCAGGGTGATTTCTAGATCTTAACCTAGAATCATTATGCTATCTTTAGGGAAAGTCAGGCGAAGTTGACCCCTTGGGTCAACCAACCACCAAATTAGGTCACAACACCAAAACACCTAAAAGTTCAAGTGAAAACCCTAAGCACCTTTGATCTTAAAAGTGGTAGACTTAAGAGGTCAAAGTCCACATTCTGGTCTACCTGGAATCTCAGTGACAAGAGAGGTTGGATGGGGGAAACCTTGTAACCCGTAGGGACGCTCTACCGTGTAGGGGTCTTTGCGGGACTCTCCCTCTCTGGTTGCCCAGGTAATTCTCAGGTGGACGACTTTCCGATCCAGGGGTATCATCCGCCCTGAACCTCCATAGTCATCCAAGCATCTTTGGGTGCCTTGATTGGGTCAAAAACATATCCAGTCCCTCATCCCTTCTGTCTAGAGCACACACAAGAATTGTCAGTGGGACTCTCTATTTCGATCTAATCACTTCACAATTTGATTCCACATCTTGATCCAGATTCTGAGTCTACATCTTGATTCCACCACCGGATCCAAATATGCAGCCAAATTACTTAGGACTACCTTTCAAAAGGCCTGAATCATAGAGATTCATGAGAGATACGATGATTGAGGATGCCCTTGAATTCTATGAAATTGAATATAAAACCTCAACACCATTAGAGGACATTCAGGTTAATGTACCAATAACCACAACTTTCATCATAAACTTTGCCCAAGTACTTTTGGAAGAAGCCACAAAAGGATCAACCCGAGATATTCTCATCATAGGATACATTGAGATAGAAAAGCTACACAATTTTGAATACCTTTAATGCATGACAAATCCTATACTATGGGAACAACACCAAGATGATTTAGAAAAACGGGAAGAGATGATGAGATTATTGAAATAAATTACCAATCAGAAATACCCGTATATGCCCCAAACAGATGATGAACCATCTTGGAGTAGTATTGAGGATCAATCCGATGTCCCAGATTTTGAGTTTGAGGCACAGAGTCGTTATGGATTCCCAACCCAGATGGAATACAACAAACCTGATATTGAATTACGTTGAGAAATTGCAGGAGAACACAATGTTGAACCAACCCTAGAAAATGGATCACCAAGCATAGAATTCCAAGACTCATGCAGTAATGAGATTAGAACTGAACCTCTCGAGGGTGTAAATCCTGCCCCTTATTCTGATAAGGTGACCCTCGAAGGTAATTTGGACCTAGATCCTAGTGATTAAACCCACATCCTAAGCATAGAATCTAGATCTGAAACACATCAGGAAGATTACGAGGCCCCATATGAAGAAGATCAAATTTTCAATGAAGAGTATGATTCTGGGCCGGTATTTAATGAATATCCCTCTCCAACATCCTTAGAGAATCAGATAGATTTTTCAGAAGTCACGCCAATTTACGATACAGAAACTGAGGAGTTGGACGAGTGGGGTGTTGATTGGGTCTCTCCTACAAGCCTAGAACTTGAGCCTAGACCAAATAAGAACACCTTTTTGAGCTTAGAATTTACATATAAGCTAGACCCTAGTTAGGCTGCTGAACCTACATCATGTGATTTATTCTATGGTGGAACTCATAATCGCAGATCTCATTCCGAACTTGATTTCGCAATATCTTTGACGATTTGGAATCTTACCATGATTTCGGAGAAACTCTGCTTCTTGAATTCGATGAACCAATCTACGACCTCAGCTCACATGATTCATTCTCAGACTCTGAGGTCCCGGTTCCTGAGATCACTGATTTAAGATCAAGTTCCAGTCACATGGAATCATTTTTTTCAATCCTCAGGAATCAAAACCAAAAAATGCCAAGAGTGACTGCAATCCAGAGTTTGAATCTTTTCTCAACTCAGATTTCCATCATCCAATAGACACTCTTTAAGCATGCACTTTTGATTTAGAAAGCTACTATGTGGACTCTCTACATGAAACCACTTGTAACTTCTTTCTAGAAGAGCCCTCATACACAATTCTCATTAAAGCCACCTCTTCCACATACAGAACGCAGCAAAACCCGATTCTAACCCTGACCCACAATTGGACTCAATTTCTATTTTGATTCCCCTCTCACTGAGCCAATTGCAGATGATTCAACTCCACATCTATACCGGGTTTCGGGCATTTATCAAATGAAAAAATAGGCTCCATTATTCTCTGATCACCCTTGTAGGGTTTCCACATCATTCACTGATTACTTCACGGATCCCTTCTCTGACTTTGCTGATTCGACTCTGCCAAAACCCGAGTTTACACTTCCGCATCCATCCGAGCCGCATAACATATGGTGGGTTCCACATCTCTTGATCTACATCTATCAACCCACTAGATGAATAGGGTTTGGGCTGCATCATCAGCTTGTTGATCGTAATAAGGACCTACTTGGACCAACCAAGCTCTTAATCAAGGTGCTTGTTCTACAAAACTCTGTTGATTTGACTACTCCCTCTTGGTACCATTTTCTGCTCGGCTGATGGCATTGAATTTAGCGCTTAACGAGAGGCAACCTGTCATTCCAAAATCCTGAGATCCATCTGATTTTCTGTCTGTACTCCACGTCTACTGCACCTTGACTTCAGCTTTTGAACAGTCGATTCCACCTCTGGTACATGTACCAGAGCTTGAAATCGCCCGCATCATTCATTTCCCAACTCAGTCACCCATCCGATAATCTTGTTCTAGGTCCCTGGAGGCAATTCTATTTCACACCCTCCGTTTACAATGAGGACATCACAAAACTTAGGCATGGGGGGTGGGAAAGTGCAAACATACAGAAAATAAGAAAACTCAGACGAATTCTCACAAGAAAATCACATATATCAAAATTACAAAAAATTAGAAAATTCTGAAAAAAAAAACAAAAAAAATTGATTGGAGGAGGGAAGAAAATTTTGAGATCATATAATCATAAGGAGGAAAAGAGCAAAATGCCAAAAGGGAGCACAAAATGAAAAAGAAAAAAAGAGATAGTCATTAGTAAGAGATTAAGGGATAAAGTGAAGTTCTAGACCACATCAAGGAAAAGAGAAAAATAGGAAAAAAGTGCTAATGAGACATAAAAAGAGACTAGTAGGAACGCTGATCATAGGCCTTTTGAGCTAAACTCTTAGGCTTAAAAATTCAATTATCCTCTAAGATCTGGATAATCCTCAAGAGGTTGGAGAAAATGCGAAGCTTAAGTATTAGGTCCAAGGCTTAGGGAGTATTCGACCTCGTTAACTGACCTTCGATTTGCGGTACTCGGTAACCTAAGAACCCCAATCCACACACAGTTTGGTTCAGTGTGCATAACTATCAAAATCATGCAAAAGCGTTTAAGTATTCTGAAAAAAGTTGCCTAGATTAGGAGCGGCTGATCAACACAAGTTGATTTGGATGAGTTCCCGACGTGGAGAGGCAGGAAATTCCCCTCGAAGATGCGTAACAACATATCATCTCCTCAGTGCTTGTCTCCTAGGATATTTACATATCCTACCGAGGGCATGTAAGCACCCTGCTGGTTCAGATGCCATGGGCAGCATTATCACGAAATGTCAATTGCCATGGTTTGGATTTGGCTATAGAACACTAATGGGTGATATTATCTCGAAATCTCAAAATTCAAGATTCTAGGGGTTGCCATGGGTAGTGCTATCACGAAGCATCGATTGCCAGGGACCTTTCAGGATTGATGATGGAGACGAGGAATCCGATACAGATCGTGTTGAGAAGCCAATTCGAAGCCAGAAATAAAAAGAAAATAGAAAGAAAGCTCTCCAAACAAATAAATCCTTTGCCTTTCTCTTACAAAAATGCACTGCAAGCTGAACCAAGGCTAAACTATGTCTCAATCACGGGTGCTTTAACCGCGGAGTCCAACGAACCTTAGGATAGTTCTTATGGGCCTTAAAATCCTTTGCGGAGGACCAAGGCTAGAGCTCGTCAGGTCTGATTCATGGTTGGTACTTGAGTACCTCTAGGCCTGCTATCGGCATTCTAACTAAATCAAAAGAGAAAGAAAAAGTACTTATCATAACTGGTGAAAGAAACACATGGTTTAGAACAAAAGTTAGAACCTTGAAATTTTGCTAAGGGACTAGCAAAAGGTAGGCATTGGGGTATGATGGCAACACCATCATGAGCCCTAACTAGCTCATTTTGACCTAGAAAAGAGAATAAAAGCTCCTACATAACCTAGAGAAGGGCCCAATTCAAGGAATAACTGTTCTGAGAAGAAAACACGAAACAAAAGGTAAGACTGTAATTTTACCATTTCAGTACATAAACAGGATTTCTCAAGGGCTAAACATAGGTCAAATGGTCTAAAGAAGATAAAAAGTGAGTTGGTTCAATCAGAAATGGGTTCATGTGCAATCGAAGAATTAAATGACATCTTGTAACCCTAAAATAGACCCACTTAGTTCAACAAGGTTCTGGTTAGGATAGAAATCAACTAAACCCTCTAAAATTCATGGAAAAATATCCCTTATGGTTTAGAACCTTCAAATTAGCTTTTGGAACCTATTTTGACATAAATAGAGGTCCTAACTAATTATTTGCCCTAGATTGGGTTTTTGTGTAAAATGTCCTATCATATGTGGTCAAACGTAAAATCCAACTTCACCATTGTATTCCTCAGGTCAAAATTAGGTTTGTACCAAAATTTGAACCAAAGGGAAGGTCACCTTGACCAAGTTTGCAAAATAGTCCACCCAATTACATTTTGTTCCCTAGCTTTTGAAAATCACTATGCAGACCCCCTTTCTTTCTCGCCACTCTTTGCAATTAGGTCCCTCTACCATTCTAGTGGAGGAGTCCTACTCCAGCAAGGATTTGAGGAGGATTTCTCCCTGATTCGTCAGAGATCCCCTCTCAGATTTGAAAGGGAGATTCTCTGAGGAATTTCCTATCTTCTGAATGCAATTCCAAGATCTGATTCGCACCTAATCTCTCGTGTGAACACATGAGAGATATGCGTATCTCTCAAATTGCTTCTTCGGAGAGAATTCTTGTGCCTAGAGGCTTGCCTTCCAAGCACATGGACCTCTACCAGTACCTATGAAAGGACCCCCTGATCTGGCCACTCAAATCCAACTTGGCTTGGCTGGAGAAAATCCTCCAATTTCTTCCCATCCCCTCCGGCCAAAGCATCCAACGAGCTTCGACGATTCCTCCTCCTCCTTCTTGTCTCTCTACCACAATACCAGTGGCAGAACTGTCTTCACCTCCTTCCTCCATGTCGCACCATACCTGCGCACGAACCAAAAGCCTCTTCATCGTCATCGTTCTCCCTCCATTGGAACTTTCTTCTCCAGCGGCAGTAGGTATGCGCCAGCCGCCCTTCTATCCCCCTTCATCCCTTAAGTAGGTTGAATCTCCTCCCCTACCTTCTCTCTTCATTTCCACCATCTTTATTTCTACTTTCAACCCCTTGACACCGCAGACCAACACCATCTTCCTCATCTCCAGTCGACCACTAGTGAAGGCTCTTCCATCACTCCATGCATCCACACACCTCGCCAGACCCCTCTGAACCTCTGCCATCATCAACTGATCACTTTCCCCATCTTCATCGACCGCCATACCTTCCATAGGCACCCCCCGACCACACCCATCACAACGGCCGCAGAGTGACCTAGGCATGCATGCCTAGGTTGCCCCGCAACCACCCACCCACATAGACACCTTTGCCGTGCCACGGCGAAGTTTCCTATGTTTTCTAATGAGGCTGAAAGGTCGTATTGCTTGAAACACAAGTTCGACCTCCGCTGCCATTGGACTTGGCATGAAGGAGCTCGCAGGCTTCAACCTAGGTGCTATGCTCTAGGTTTCCAAGCCCAGGTGACATGGAAGGAGTTCGTGCACACATCCTACGAAGTGAGCGACTTTGAGGGAGCACACAACTGCAGCAATTAGGCAGAATAGGCTCCTGCAGGTGCGCAAGAAGTGGGTGGGACTTTTACTCCCACCTCGAAAAGGTTGAAGTGCGGTGAGTACTTTGTATTATTTTTGTGCTTTTACCTTGTCGCCTCAGATCACGGGGTAAGGTCCCCTCACCTGCTCACTCGCCTCATCCGCAGCCCATGCTACGTGGACCTAGATGCCTAACCCATTTACCCATCACTTCTCACGCACCACCCACGTCGTTGCGCGTGACCTGATCCATATACCCGATTGGCTCTAGAGAGTGAACAGAAGAGAGAATAGAGAGAGAGTGTACACGGGGAGGGTAGGGGTAGGTTTTGCACTTGCATGTGCAGGAAGAGGAAGCTGAAGCTGAAGGAATGAGGAGGCATTGTTGAAGAAGAAAGATAAACAAGGAAGAGCAAAGGGCTAAAGCCAGAAGCAGAGGAAGCTAAGGAAGAACAGAAAAGGCACTATAGCAAAGAAGGGTGCAACTGACGAAAAGGGAAAAGGCAAAAGCAAAGGTAGAGAAGAAGAAATAAGAAGGAAGGAGAAATCAAGGAAGAAAAGAAGATAGAAAAGAAAGAGAAGCTAAGGCAAGCAAGCAGAGGAAAGGAAGAAAAAGAATAAAGAGAAGAATCAAAGAAGAAAGAACGCATGGCTAAAAAGAGCTAAAGTCAGAAAAGATCCAAATAAGAAAGTCAAAGAGGAAAAGAAAGAAAAGAAGACAAGAAGGAGAAGGCAGAGAAGGAAAGAAGTAAGAAAGAAAAGAAGAAGAAGGAAAGAAAGGTAGAGAAAGAGGAAGCTAAAGAACAAGACAAAGAGAAGAAGAGTCAAACACTTTTTATCCAATTCTTCTCAATCTCTCTATTTTGATACATTTTATAATTCATAAACTCCTGCATTATATTCTGAATTAGATTTTGAGTAACTTTAAGTGCTCAAATTACATCTATTGAGATAAGTGAATAAATTCCATTTGCTCCCTGTCTTTGACATCGAGCTTAACAATTCTAGTAATAACAATTCCTATTTGTTTACAAGGCGATTTCATTTATACTTCAACACAACATCATTTATCTTTTAAATACCAATTTTGCCCTGTAAACATTTTAGCACCGTTGTCGTGGAAGAAATGGGCAATTTATCACTAATCTCTACATTATTTTTTATATTTGAACAGTAACTTGCCCTCTTTGTTTTGCTGTAATTTTGTAAGGTATTTCATGAAGAAATCTCCTGAGCAAGTCAACTACTCCAGGGCAGGTAAGTTCTCTTTTCTTCCCTAATAAACCTCTGATGAGAGCCTCATCATGAGCCATAACTAGCTCATTTTGACCCAATAAAGAAAATAAAAGCTCCTACATAACCTAGAAGAAGGCCTAAATGAAAGAATAAGTGCTCTGTGAAGAAAACATTAAATAAAGGTTAAAACTGCAATTTTACCATTGCAGTACATAAATGGGATTTCTCAGAGGCAAAACATAGGTCAAATGGTCCAAATGAGATAAAAAGTGGGTTGAGTCAATCAGAAATGGGTTTATATGCAATATAGAAATTAAATGACATTTGGTAACCCTAAAACAGACCCGCCTAATTCAACAAGGTTTTGGTCAGGATAAAAATCAATTAAACCCTCTAAAAATCTTGTAAAAATATCCTCCAAGGTTTAGAACACTTAATGTGGCCTTTGGAACCTAGTTTGACCTATATTAGGGTCCTAGTTCATCAATTAACCTAATTTGGGTTCTTACACAAAATATCCAGTTAAATAGGGTTAAACCTAAAATCCAACTTCACCATTGGATTCCTTAGGTCCAAATTAGGTTTGTACCAAAATTTGGACCTAAGGGGAGGTCATCTTGACCTATTTTGCAATTCAGTACACCCAAATCACAATTTATTCCATATCTTTTGAAAATAATCTCAAAGAGCCCCCTAACTTCCTCTCCACCTTTGCAATCAGGTCCTTCCGCTATTATTGGGGCAGAATCCTTCTCCGATGAGGATTAGAGAGGGAATACTCTCTGATTCCTCAGAGATCCCCTCCCAGAAATGGAGGGGAGATTCTCTGAGAAATTCCCTTCCATCTGAGGCCAGTCTTCATCCCTGGTGTGAACCCAATCACTCGTGCGAATGAACTAGAGATGTGGGTATCCACCCTCTTTCCTTCTCTGGCGAGCCGTCGGAGACAAAGGCGTGCCCTCCAAGCTCTGAACACAAGGCCCAATGCCTATAAAAGAACCCCCAAACCCGGCCGCTCATTTTCTACTTGACCTGGCCGGGGTTTCACCTCAGATTCGTCTCTTCCTTCCTGGCCGTGGTACCCAGAGAGCTCCGGCGAGTTTCCTTTCCTTTCCTCTTCGCTCTGCCACAAAACCAGTGGCAGTGAATTCTTCCTGATTCTCCTCCGCGTCGTGCAATACCCACGCACGCTACCTCAGACCCGTCGTCGCCGTCGTCTTCCTCCATTGGGCAACTTCTTCTCCAACGACAGCAGGTACAATGTACCTGCTGTCCGCCTCTCCTTCCCCCTTCGTCCCTGTAGTTAGGTTTAAACTATTCTCCTCTACCCCCTCTTTCATTCCCCTCACCTTATTCCATCAATCGACCCTCGACCGTCGCTGACCACTGCCATCTTCCTCGCCTCCGACCAACCTCCGGCGAGTCACCCCTGTCGCTCCACACTTCCGCACGACTCGCCAACCAACTCAGAGGCTCCGCCTCACCTCACCGAGCAACGTCCAGCCATCCACCATCCCTCTACGCCTCCACCACAGCCCCCCGAACACACCCACACCTCTGCTCACAAGGTGACCTAGGCATGCATGCCTAGGCCGCCCCGCAACCTGCTGCACGTCGCATCACTTTCACTGTGCCACGGCGATGGTTTGCAGGTGGTTTGATTAGGCCAATAGGCCGTATTCATGCACGACAGGATCGGAGTTGCAGCCGCCATTAACGACAGTTGAAGAATCTCCAAGCTCGGTCCAGGCTTCAGGTGCTGCACATTGGGGCAGGTCTCGAGAAGGTCGTTGCTCCAGAAATCAACGGCAACAGAGGCCGCAGCTGTGGCAATTGCACAAAGGTTCTGCGGGCACGCGCGAGAGCAGGGCAGGACTAATAGTCGCACATCGGCAATCTACAACGCGCAGGTACGCTTTAAATTGATTTTGTGTTATACGCTTATCACCTCCGAACACACAGGGGTGAGGTGATAAACGCCAGTTCTCATCATTCTTATGCATTAAAACAAACCTAGCTCTTAGGATTTTACTTCGCAAACGGGTTTTTCGGCTGCATTTAGGCATAAATTAGGATAGGCATGCATTGCATTTTTTATTGTCGTTTTAATGTGTTTTTGTGAGTGTTAGGGATGTACAGATGCACAGATCCCTAAAACCCTAGCACTCAAGAAGGCAAATGGTGAAGGAGAAGCCCAGACTAGATGGAACTCAGCCTAATCCAGCTCACCTCAGCTTGATCCAACTCACCTCAGCTTGATCCAGCTCACCGCAGCTGGAACCTAGCTTACTTGAACTAGGGTTAGCTCATCCCAGCTCCATTCAGCTAATCTTAGCTGGATGGCAGCTCAAGAGAGTTCATCTCAGCTCACCCTAGCTCAAGTCAGCTCAGATCCAGCTCAACTTAGCTGAGTCTAGCTCATCTCAGCTCCCACTAGTTCACAGGGGGCTCTAGCTAGCTCAGTTGAGTTGACAGGAGTTCACCCCAGCTCAGATCCAGCTACATTCAGCTCCACTCAACTCCAGCCAGCTAAAGAAGAATTCATCTTAGCTCAGGAAGCTCAAGTCCAGCTCCCGGGGGCTCAGCTTAGCTCAACCCAGTTGAGCTAAGCTACCTTAGCTGCCTCAACCAGCTTGATTCTCCCCGGGAGCACCAGACCTATCTCACCTCAGCTCATTTTGGTAGAAGCTAGCTCACTTTAGCTTGGCTTAGCAACTAGCAAAGAACTAGCAAGCTAAGCCAGCTAGAGTAGCCCCATGCCAGCCTCTTCAGCAGTAGCCAGCTCCAGCTCCAACTCCAAACTTCTTCTCCTCAGCTCCTTCCTCCAAACCATAGCTCCAACATCTTCTCCTCTACTCCTCCATTAGCTAAGCTAGCTTAGCTTATCTTAGCTTAGCTTAGCTAACAACCAGCTCCTTGGCCATCCATTACCTTAAAAATCAACCCTAGCTAGCTCCACCAACTCAAGCCCGCCTAAGCTAGCTACCCTACTTAAGTTGGCGCCACCACCTAGCCACCCCTTCACCCCATTATCTCCACCAAAAGACACTTCAAGTTGGCGCCAAAAACCACCCCTAACCACCCCCATTTTGGCGCCAACTTTCAGCCTCTTCATCCACCCTACACCTACCCATATAACGCATCCTAGCCATCCACATACCCCCCTTCTAGAACCTTAAGGTGGCGCCACCTAATAGCCTTCTAGAAAGCCCATTTTGGCGCCAACACTAAGGGGTGTCAACACCCATAACTACCCCCTTGGTGTCCCTCAAGGTGGCGCCAACTCTCCTTGGCCATGGGATCTCCAACCACCTCCATCAACTCATCTTGGCCATCCATTTCAAAGGTCACCATAGCGCCATTCCTATTCTATAAAAAGCCACCACCTACCACCATTTTCTGGCATCCTCCCTTAGTGTATTTTCTACCTACATCCACCTATATCTACGCCCAAGGAGAAGGAGTAGAGAAGGAGATTAAAGGGGCACACCACCAGCCCTTTTGGTGCCTTCTTCTCCCCACTCTCTTCAACTTGGGCCACGCCAAGGAGGAGGACTCTTCCACTTCAAGGAGGACGGCCAGGCAAGGGAGAAGGACCTAGGGTGGATGTCCACCCTTGGAGAGAAACTTAGGGCATGCCCCCCTAGGGCTTGCCTTGAAGGACATCACCTTGGCGGAGCACTACAAGGAAGGAGTTGAAGGACTCTTTTCAAGATTGCGATCCACCAACCTTGGAGCAAGAAGCCCTCTTCTTCACCATCTATCTAGAGGATTTGTGTTTTATTTTCTTATTTTCATTTTTCTAGTAGTACAAGCTTTCCTCTACTACGCCTTTTGTAAAACACTTTATCAATTATCTAGTTGCCTTCTTTGCAATTTTTTTGTTTGCATTTCTATTAGCTTATTTTCAGCATTCTTCACTCCCTCTCCCTAATTATTCTAGGCCTCCACTTGCCTAGAGTGAGCTTAGGGAGAGGCTCTACTTCCCACATAGAAGTAGTATTTAAATTGAAGTGTAAATCTCTTTTCCCGCCATCAGTTCGCATGTTGCCTTAGCTTAAAAACAAAAAAAAATGATATATTGAAAAAAAATACCAAAAAGAAAGTTGAGATTTATATTCCTAGCAAGAGAATCAATTTTGCAACCATATTGCCTCCTTGGACGACCCTAGATACTTCCCTATCTAGGATTATAAATTTAAGAGCGAAAGCAGTTTTACGCGTTACAACGACGTATTTTAACAAACCACGTGAAATCGCTATCACTTTTTGGCGCCGTTGCCGGGGAGGCACGGCTTTGCATTAACTCATTTTCTCTTGCTTGAAGTGGATCTCATCCCCTTCTCTTTCTTTTGTGTGTGCAGGAACTACAGCGGGAAGGCGGGAATCTGGAAGAGAGAGCTCAAAGGTCCTTTTCTTCCCACGAAAATTCAGGTTGGTTCATCTTTCTGGTCACATAAATAATTAAAACTACCAAAAATATATTAAACTTGGCTTTCAGGACCCTAAACACTTAAATTAAGTGGAGTGGTGCATTTTAAAATCCATTGTTTGCTTGTATGCTTCTTTAACACCACTCCATTGCAAGTATTGGTGTTCTATTTTTCGGGTCCAGATTTCTGTCCGGACTTGAGAAATCGATTCCTAACATCACAGGCCTCATAAAATCATAAAATTTCATAGAGTGATTCCCAATTAAGTTTGGAACATCTTTTCCAAATTTCAGATCAATTTGATTTGTATTTAATTTTTGAAAATTCGTGGATTGCAGAGGGTCACACCCTCTAATCTTCCTGTTTTTCTACTATCCGTGAATTTTTAAATTTTTTATACTCATCCAATTTTTGTGAAATTTAGCTTTATGGAATCCTTGTGAAATTTTACATATCATATAAAATTATAAAAATTTTCTGAGGTCGGTGGTAATACTGAAAAGTCCAAAATACTCACAGGTATCATTTCTAGACTTTGACACCAGTACAATTAAAAATTCAAAACAATTACCAAACAAATTCGTAAAATCTTAAAAAAATCTTTTCTGGAATCCTTGTTTGATTTTATTCAAAGTAGTGGTGTTGTTTGACTTGTTTGGACCACTACTTAATTCAGAAAGCCAAAAATCAATTCACTGGTAGTAATTTTCTGTCTTAAGGATAATTGGCTTAGGGTTTCTTTCTCTCTTTAGAGACGCAATTTAAAGGAAATATACAATCACACATACAACTTGTCTTTCCTTTGATTGTGAACTTTCAAACTTGTTTGAAAACTTAAAGAGAAAAACCTAAAACTCATTTGATTAAATCAAATCTTAAAAGACAGAAATATAAAAAAATTGTGTGACAACTTGAATTTCATTGGAGCCACTCTCCAATTCCTGCACACACACAAAAAAAAAAATTAAAATAACAGGGCAACATCCCAATAAATGCCCTCCACATTCCGTGTGCACTATAGAATCCTAGACCTAATTAAAATTTGTAGCAACTTGACCCCTAAGGCTTTATCAACTTAGGCTTGCTATTTAGGTCTTAAGTTTTCTTTAGTTAGTACCAATTCTGTCATCTATATCTGGTGTTCAGGCTGAGGGGCCGTGTCAAATGACCAGGCGCGGGTTTCTACAAGCACCTGGGGTTTTCCCTGGGAAACGTTTGGGCCCAAACATCCCCTTAAGCAACTTGGCTAGATTTGTTGATAGAACGGGTATTCACTATTGACTACTTATTTCCTATATAGACCAAGTCTTAGGTTATTATTAGGGAGTCACAATTAAGTTAGGTCTAGTTTTTGTTTGTTTGAATTGCACACTTTCTCTCATCTCTTTCTCTTCTCCTCCCCTCCCCATTCTTCCATTTTATGCACGGGCGACGGTCTCAAAATCCGCACTTGGAAGGACCATTTGATTTCGCCCCCCATGTAAAAAGACCACTTTTTCTATCTTCTTCTCCTGAAAAAATGGAAACACAACAAAATAGGTCCACTGACCCTTCCACTTCCACCTCTAACTTTACCTCTAACCCCATCACTAACCCTTCTAACCCTTCCACCCAAAACCCACCCACCATTAACTTCCCACACTTGGAGCTCCCTAATCTTGAGTTGCCCCACACACAACATCAAGACCCCCTTCCTGATCTTTTAAAATTAATGGCCGATCAGATTAATAAATTAAATTCCAATCAACAAACATTGACTAGGAACATCCAAAACCTAGCCAATCCAAGGCCAAACCTGCCACCACGTCAGCAGCCTGTTGTTCCTCTAAAAGATTTCTATGATCCATCTTATTATGAGGAACGACCAGGGGTGGTCATACCAGAAGGGGACTTTGAGATCAAGCCTGCGGTCCTGAACCTAATTAAACACTTTCATGGCCTTCCTAAGGAAGACCCTTTCAGCCACCTTGAAGAGCTAACTCTTCTTGCACAGACAACCCGTTCCCGAAATGTGCAAGAAGACATATGGTTGATGCGGCTTTTTCCATTATCTCTTAAAGATAAGGCCGCTTATTGGTTCAGGACCATTGGCCGACCCATTACAACATGGCCTCAACTCAAGAGTGCCTTCCTCAAGAAATTCTTTCCCATAGGTCGTACCAATTCCTTACGAAGATCTATTACGACCTTTCACCAAAAATCTGGTGAAACTTTCCATGATTCTTGGGAAAGATTTCAAGACCTTTTAAGAAGTTGCCCGCACCACGAGATTCCTTTATGGCAGCTCGTGCAAATCTTCTATCATGGATTAGAAGATCAAATCCGACAGTTTGTCGACGCCTCGTGTGGCGGCAACTTTTTAAATAAAGATGCAGAAAGTGCCTATGACCTGTTCGAAGAAATGAGTGAAAACTCATTTAATCAAGCTTCCATGAACACATTTTGCAGAACCCAAAACCCGCAGTTCGGTGTTCATGAAATAGGCACTCAATCTATCCCTGTCACCCAAGATGATCTTCAATTGATTGCTCAAAAACTCGACCAGATGCATATTAATCAAAAGAAAATTGAGGAAAGACTAGCCACTTCAACTCAAGCTCCACACCCACATCTAACCCAACCTAGCTTTCCACAAAGAGAAAATTTGCACAATCTCAACACTACCCCTGCTGATTATTCTGAGGTTGCCGATGATTCACTGGGGAACTACAACTATCCAGATCTTAACCCCACTCAAAATATTTCTGCCATCCAGGAGCCCTTTAAAAATTCTTCCAATTGGAAAAATTACCCGAACTACTCCTGAAATAATCAAGTTTCCTCCCAACCATATCATTTTAATGGGTATGGGTCGAATCCAAACTTCCATCCTGGGCCATCCCAACAAGATATCAATGCCCAGATGCTGCAAACCCTACAGGATATGCAAACAAAAATGACGGAAGGAACCCGCAACATCACAAATCTGAACAATCAGATTGGGGTTACTCCCACGCAAAGACCTGTAGGACATCTTCCGTCCCAACCCATACCCAACCCTAATCACCAAGGAAACCATTATATGGGCAGAAATCCACATTATCCACATCAGCCTCCTCCTAATCCACCACCTCAACAGCCGCCCAGGTTTTTGCAATCACAGGCCCCCCCACCTCCTCTAAATAATAATCCAACTGCACATGCAGTTACTTTGAGGAGTGGGAAAACCACCACTGACCCCGGGCCTTCACACGAACCTGGTAAGATACCTGTGCAAATTGACTCCCCACCTCCCCATCAGGAAGAAAAAGAAAAACAAAAATCTCAAGACAAGATTCCTGTCCCTTTCCCACAAGCTCTCTACCCCACCACCAACAAATAAAAGAAATCTGAGCCCACTACAGAAGAACTCATGGAGCTATTTGGGCAAGTTCATATCAATATTCCTCTCCTAGATGCCATCAAATATATACCTGCCTATGCTAAATTTTTGAAGGATATTTGTACTCCTAAGAGGCAGGCTAAAAATCTAGGACAGGTGCATCTTTCAGAGACAGTAAGCTCTGTCATACAGAGTAAGCTGCCTCCTAAGATGAAAGATCCGGGGGCGCATTTAATTTCTGTAATTATTGATGACACTACATTTAATCGCGCCTTCCTTGATCTTGGTGCCTCAGTGAATATTATTCCCACGAGTTTATTCGAAGAATTTCAGATCGGTGAATTAAAACCCGTCGAGGTTACCCTGCAATTAGCCGACCGATCTACAATCAAACCTCGTGGGATTATCGAGGATGTTTTAGTCAAGGTCCAGAATTGTGTCTTCCCTGCAGACTTTCTTGTTCTTGACATTGAGGCACCTGAATCATTACTGGACTCCCCAATAATCCTTGGACGCCCCTTTTTGGCCACTGCAAAGGCAAATATCAATTGCCACACAGGCAAAATGGATATCAACTGTGCAGGCCAAACTATCACTTTAGATATTTTTAAATCCTCCAGGAGATTCCATGATGATAACTTCTTTGAGGACTCAGATACTGAAATTTCCAATATGGTGGAGGAGACAATGTTAATAGATACCTTACCGACCACAATGTTTTTGAGGACTTTGATTCAAAATCAGTGGTCGGTGAAATCTGTGATCCGGAAACTTGTCTAGACCCCAAATTTTTTCCTGATACCCCCCTAACCCACCCACTATTCACGCACCTAACTTTTCCACACCCAATCCTCACCATTCCTTCCCCGACCCCTTTCTAACGGACCTGCCACCAACCCCGCCTGAGTTTGGCACCCAACCTAATTTAAACCCGTGGCCAGACTCGGGCTACACTTATCATTTTCCATCAAACTTTGGTCCCAATATTATTTCTAATCAATTTTCTAGGGATCTAGAAGACGACACCTTTTTTGCGGGGATCCAAGTGTCCAATTATTTACATGATCTTACGTCTTCCATGCATACCTTCACGGCCGGCTGAATGGCGTAAAAGATAGCACTGGATGGGAGGTAACCCATCATTTTTTCTTGCTTTCCCTTTTTTTTCTTCTTTTTCCAGGTTTTGTTCCTCCTAAACCCGACCGTTCTTCACTAAGGTGATCCCTTTTCCCTCCTAATGCATGAGGACATGGCATATCTTAAGCATGGGGGGGTGTTTTTAAATTTTACGATCGATTTAGGATTTTCAAAACCTAAAAACATGCATTTTTGTTTAATTTATTTCCTGCTTGCATACCCAAAACAAATAAAAAAAAAATGTTCAAAACTTTTTGAGGAAAAATTTTGAAATCGGGACTAAGGTCGAAAAATTCACTTTTGGTACAATGGATTTAATCTTTAACAAACTAAGGATGAGGATATGGATCTGATCATTAGAATTCCAGGGTCTATTTTAGACAAGATCAGATATCTTTCTATAAAATTCCGCCTGAACTCATAATAGTTCAGGTGACTTGATCCTATTTTGCAATATGGAAATTATTTGACTTAGCTTCTGATTCAAAAACTTGCATGTTTTGAGAAACTTCTTGTGTCACTCTTCACACACAAGCCAACACTTAAAAATAACTAAAAATTTGAAAAACTCCCTTGTTTGGACTTAGTGAAAGTCTGAAGCAGATCATTGGTTTGAGTTCCCACCGCTGAGAAGGAGGAAAATGCCTCCTTTAAGGACGCGATGTCAACATGTTACCGCCTCGGCGTTGCTCCATATCTATATTGCATATCTTTAGACGGAGCATTAAAGCGCATTTTAGCAGCTCAAGTGTCTTGGACGGTGCTCTACCTATAGTGTCGGAGCAAGAGCTTGAGTTTGTTTGGAGTGCCCCTTTTCACCGCATCGTGTTCTGGGGTTGTGAGCTCCTGGGTGGTGTCATGGACAGTGCTATCTCGAAGTACTGGCGCCAGAGCCCCCTTTAGGAATGGTAACGGGAATGATGATCCCAACACATCTGTTGTAAGACTAAGCTAAAAATAAGCATGGGGGAGAAAAAAAGAAAATACATATATATATATAAATAAATTAACACGCCCTTATAAATGTTGGCTTTTCACAAACACAGCCACAAGGTTTTAAAGGATTTTGCAAGTTGAGAATCAGATTCATGAGCCAAAAAAATTCCTAAAAACAAACATTTCAAGTCATCTGAATTAACAAGGGGTTAATTTGAGAATTTTTTGGAAGATATATTGATCCCGTTCTATCTAATGGTTGAATCCAAAAACAAATCCTAATGCTTATCTTTAACAAATCCCGTACGTCCAGTGTTTTTAATCTACCAAGGTCCATTGATCTCTTTTTCTCCTCCAAAGTAAAAAAAAAATTAGATTTCCCAAAAATTCCGTTTTAAGTTTTGCTAAGAGACTAGCAAAAGATAAGCATGGGGGTGTGATAAACGCCAGTTTATCATCATTCTTATGCATTAAAACAGACCTAGCTCTTAGGATTTTACTTCGCAAACGGGTTTTTGGGCTGCATTTAGGCATAAATTAGGATAGGCATGCATTGCATTTTTTATTGTCGTTTTAATGTGTTTTTGTGAGTGTTAGGGATGTACAGATGCACAGATCCCTAAAACCCTAGCACTCAAGAAGGCAAATGGTGAAGGAGAAGCCCAGACTAGCTGGAACTCAGCCTAATCCAGCTCACCTCAGCTTGATCCAGCTCACCTCAGCTTGATCCAGCTCACTGCAGCTGGAACCTAGCTTACTTGAACTAGGGTTAGCTCATCCCAGCTCCATTCAGCTAATCTCAGCTGGATGGCAGCCCAAGAGAGTTCATCTCAGCTCACCCTAGCTCAAGTCAGCTCAGATCCAGCTCAACTTAGCTGAGTCTAGCTCATCTCAGCTCCCACTAGTTCACAGGGAGCTCTAGCTAACTCAGCTGAGTTGACAGGAGTTCACCCCAGCTCAGATCCAGCTACATTCAGCTCCACTCAACTCCAGCCAGCTGAAGAAGAATTCATCTCAGCTCCGGAAGCTCAAGTCCAGCTCCCGGGGACTCAGCTTAGCTCAACTCAGTTGAGCTAAGCTACCTTAGCTGCCTCAACCAGCTTGAATCTCCCCGGGAGCACCAGACATAGCTCACCTCAGCTCATTTTGGTAGAAGCTAGCTCACTTTAGCTTGGCTTAGCAACTAGCAAAGAACTAGCAAGCTAAGCCAGCTAGAGTAGCCCCATGCCAGCCTCTTCAGCAGCAGCCAGTTCCAGCTCCAACTCCAGACTTCTTCTCCTCAGCTCCTTCCTCAAAACCATAGCTCCAACATCTTCTCCTCTACTCCTCCATTAGCTAAGCTAGCTTAGCTTATCTTAGCTTAGCTTAGCTAACAACCAGCTCCTTGGCCATCCATTACCTTAAAAATCAACCCTAGCTAGCTCCACCAACTCAAGCCTACCTAAGCTAGCTACCCTACTTAAGTTGGCGCCACCACCTAGCCACCCCTTCACCCCATTATCTCCCCCAAAAGACACTTCAAGTTGGCACCAAAAACCACCCCTAACCACCCCCATTTTGGCGCCAACTTTCAGCCTCTTCATCCACCCTACACCTACCCATATAACACATCCTAGCCATCCACATACCCCCCTTCTAGAACCTTAAGGTGGCGCCACCTAATAGCCTTCTAGAAAGCCCATTTTGGCGCCAACAATAAGGGGTGTCAACACCCATAACTACCCCCTTGGTGTCCCTTAAGGTGGCGCCAACTCTCCTTGGCCATGGGATCTCCAACCACCTCCATCAACTCATCTTGGCCATCCATTTCAAAGGTCACCATAGCCCCCTTCCTATTCTAGAAAAAGCCACCACCTACCACCATTTTGGGGCATCCTCCCTTAGTGTATTTTCTACCTACATCCACCTATACCTACGCCCAAGGAGAAGGAGTAGAGAAGGAGATTAAAGGGGCACACCACCAGCCCTTTTGGTGCCTTCTTCTCCCCACTCTCTTCAACTTGGGCCACGCCAAGGAGGAGGACTCTTCCACTTCAAGGAGGATGGCTAGGCAAGCGAGAAGGACCTAGGGTGGACGTCCACCCTTGGAGAGAAACTTAGGGCACGCCCCCCTAGGGCTTGCCTTGAAGGACATCACCTTGGCAGAGCACTGCAAGGAAGGAGTTGAAGGACTCTTTTGAAGATTGGGAGCCACCAACCTTGGAGCAAGAAGCCCTCTTCTTCACATCTATCTAGAGGATTTGTGTTTTTTTTTCTTATTTTCATTTTTCTAGTAGTACAAGCTTTCCTCTACTAGGCCTTTTGTAAAACACTTTATCAATTATCTAGTTGCCTTCTTTGCAATTTTTTTGTTTGCATTTCTATTAGCTTATTTTCAGCATTCTTCACTCCCTCTCCCTAATTATTCTAGGCCTCCACTTGCCTAGAGTGAGCTTAGGGAGAGGCTCTACTTGCCACATAGAAGTAGTATTTAAATTGAAGTGTAAATCACTTTTCCCGCCATTAGTTCGCATGTTGCCTTAGCTTAAAAACAAAAAAAAATGATATATTGAAAAAAAATACCAAAAAGAAAGTTGAGATTTATATTCCTAGCAAGAGAATCAATTTTGCAACCATATTTCCCCCTTGGACGACCCTAGATACTTCCCTATCTAGGATTATAAATTTAAGAGCGAAAGCGGTTTTACGCGTTACAACGACGTATTTTAACAAACCACGTGAAATCGCTATCATGAGGTCCCTCACCCAACACACGCTCGCCTCGTCCGCAGCTTCATCTCGTGGATCTTGCGGGCTCCGACCCGACCCAATCTGAGCACACCTCGCGCATCACCCTCACGCCGGTGCGCCTGGTCCTGGATGCGAAGCCCGACCCGATTACCCACGGCTCTGGGAGAGCGTCCTGAGAGCGATTTGTAGAGAGAGAGAGACGTGTGGGTAGAGGGAAAGGGGTAGGTTTTGCTCCTTGTGTAGGCAGGTTGAGAGTTCAAGAGAAGAGACTTAGCCGCAGGAAGGAGAATAGAAGAAGAAGGAGAAGAGAAGGAGCAGAAGAAGAAGAAACTCTGAAGAGGAGACTGAGCAAGGTAGAAGAAGAAGAATGGCTACAAAGAAGAGAAGAAGAAGATAGAAGAGAAAAGAAGCAGAAGGCTGCAGAGAAGAGACAGAAGACCAAGGAAGATGAAGCCTTCGCAGAAGAGAGAAGACAAGG
Source organism: Thalassia testudinum (assembly GCA_037157565.1). NCBI lineage: Eukaryota > Viridiplantae > Streptophyta > Magnoliopsida > Alismatales > Hydrocharitaceae > Thalassia > Thalassia testudinum. The sequence continues at coordinate 3,623,162 of JAZHRO010000028.1, forward strand.
AAGAAGAGAGACTGTAGAGAAAGAAGAAGAAGGCCAACACAAGAAGAAGAAAGAAGCAAACTGAAGGCTGCAGAACAAAGAAAGCAAAAGAAGAGGGGGAAACACTTTTAAGATGTCTGATCACAAGATCAGACGTCCAATTTCATTCTTTTGCCATAATTACTTTTTAACCATATGCATTCATATTTAATTAAAGTTTTGAGTAAATTAGCGTGTTCAATTACATTTGGGATTAGTAGTAAATTCCGATTGCTCCCTGTGTTCTACCTCGGATACTCCGATTTTCGAGTAATAAAATCTTTATTTGTTGACGATGCTTGATCACCTATACTACGACGCAATAACTGTTAAAACACGATCGAGTTGAGCGCTTCAACAAAATGGCACCGTTGCCAGGGAGCAACGCGCAATTTACCACTAGTCTCTACATTCTTTTTATCTTATTGAACACTAACTTGCCCTACCATGCTTTGTTTTGATCTTGCAGGTATTTCATGAGAAAATCCCTCCCGCAAGTCAACCACTCCAGGGCAGGTAAGTTCTTTTCTTCCTTAAACCATCCCCTAATCCTGAAAGGACAAAAGGAGGAAATCAATTTAGGAATCAATTGCCTTCTTTATATAGTAATCACCATCTTTAAGGCAAACCTTTCCTAATTTTGCGAAAGTTTTTTCAAATGTTCTTGAAGTTGGAGCGATTTTTTTAGATTCTATCCCACAAATTCATGTGCCTAATAGAAATAACGCTTAATCTCTACAGACAACACATTTCTTGCTTTCAAGTCCAAAGAGAATTTTTGTGGAAAAGAAAAAGAGGATTTGAAACAGAACAAAATTAGGGTTTCTACAGTAGGATCTTCGAGTGACAGTCACACATGCCTGCATAAAAGGAAATAAACCTCCCGCATCAGTGTGCTGCCCAAGACCTTGATTGAAGAGAGCTAAACAAGACAAACTCTAAGAAAAAAAGAAGCTCTAAAATCACTTGAACCTTAAAATTTTTGACCTAATAACCTGGGAGTCAAATCAGGGTGATCTCTAGGCTCCAAACCTAGAATCATTCTGCCATCTATAGGACAGGTCAGGTGAATTTGACCCCTTCGGTCAACCAACCTCTAAATTAGATCACAATATCAAAACATCTAAAGTTCAAGTGAGAACCCTAAAGCACCTTTGAAATAAAAGTGGTAGACTTAAGAGGTCAAGGTCCCCATTTTGGTCTACCTGGAATCTCAGTGACAAGAGAGGTCGGGTGGGGGAAACCCAGTAACCCATGGGGATGCTCTACCATGTAGGGGTCTTTGCGGGACTCTCCCTTTCTGGCTGCCCAGGTAATTCTTAGGTGGACGATCTTCTGATCCAGGGGTCCATCCGCCCCTAACCTCCATTGTCATCTAAACATCTTTGGGTGTCTTGATTGGGTCAAAAACATCTCCAGTCCCTCATCTTTTCTCTTTAGAGCACACATACACATTTTCAGTGGGACTCGTTATTCAGATCTGATCGCTTCATAACTTGATTCTACATCTTGATTCAAACTCTGATTCTACATCTGGATTCCACCACCTGATCCAAATATGCAGCCAAACCACTTAGGACTACCATTCAAGAAACCTGAATATCAGAGATCCATGAGAGATAAAATGATTGAGGATGCCATGAAATTCTATGAAAATGAAGAAACCTCAACACCAGTAGGAAACATTCAGGTTGATGTCCCAACAACCACAACCTTTATCATAACTTGTGCCCAAGTACTATTAGCGGAAGCCACAAAAGGATCAACCCGTGACTTAATCATTACTGCATACATTGAGATAGAAAAACTGCACAATATTAAATACCTTCAATGTATGACAAATCCTCGACTTTGGAAGCAACACCAAGAGAGTCTTGAAAAATGGGAAGAGATAATGAGATTAGTAAAACAAGTTATTGACCAGAAGTACCTGTATATACCACAAACAGAGGAGGAACTATCTTGGGACAACATCGAGGATAAATCTGATCTCGGGTTTGAGGCACAAAATGGTTGTGGATTCCCAACCCAAATAGAATACAATGTGCCTGATATTGAAGAAGGTTGGGAAGCTCCAAATGCAGGAAAATACCATGATGAGCCCATTCTAGAAATCCAAAACTCCTGCAAGTATGAGAGTAGAACTGAACCTCTCGAGGGTGTAAATTCCGTCCCTTATTCTGAAAAGGTGACCTTCGAAGGTTATTCGAACCTAGATTCTAGTAATTCAACCCACATCCTAAGCCTAAAACCTAGATCTGAAACCTATTTTGAAGATTTCAAGGCCCCATATGAAGAAGATCAATCAATTAATGAAGAATATGATTTTGGGCCTCGATTTGATGAATATCCCTCGCCAACATCCTCAGAGGAACTAATCGATTTTTCGAAAGTCATGCGAATCTACGATGCAGAAACTGAGGAGTTGGACGAGTGAGGTTTCGATTGGGTCTGCCCTACTAGCTTAGAACCTGAGCCTCTACCAGATAGGAACACCCTTTTAAGCTCAGAATTCACATTTAGGCTAGACCCCAGTCAGGTTGCTGAATCTACAACATATGATTTATTCTATGGTGGAACTCATGATCTTGAATCTCATTCAAATTTTGATTTTCGCAAACTCTCCGGCGATTTTGAATCTGACCATTACATCGGAGAAAGTCTACTTCCTGATTACAACAAGCCAATTTTCTTTGAAGCCACCAGCTCCACATATACAAAACCAATCAAAACCCGTTCCCTACCCCGACCCGCAACCGGACTCAATTTCTATTCTGATTCACCTCTCACTGAGACGTTTGCAGATGATTCAACTCCATATCTATATTGGGTATCGGGCATTGATCAGACCGAAAAACAGGAGCCAACATTCTTTGCTCACCCCTATAGGGATTCCACACCTTACATTGATTATTTTTCGGAACCCTACTCTGACCAGGCTGAGTCGACTCAGCCTAAACCCGAGTTTTCACTTCCATATTCATTTGAACTTCACTACATATGGTGGGTTCCGCATCTGTTGATCTACATCTATCAACCCACTAGACTCATTGGGTTTGGGCTGCATCATCAGCCGACTGATCTTAACAAGCACCTGGTTGGATCAATCAGGCTCTTAATCAAGGTGCTTGTTTTACAAATTTCCGCTGATTTGACCACTACCTCTCCACCCCATTTTCTGCTTGGCTGAAGGCATCAAATTTAGTGCTTAACAGGAGGCAACCCGTCATCCCAAAAATAGAGACCCGTCTGATTATCCGTCCGTACTCCACGTCTATTGCACCTTGAGTTCAGCCTTAGACAGTTGATCCCACCTCTGGTACACGTATCAGAGATTAAAATCATCTGCATCAGTCATTTTCGACCCACTAACCCACCCGATGTATCCTGTTCTAAGTCCTTGACCTCAACACTATTTCACACCCTCTGTTTACAATGAGGACATGGGGCGGTGATAAAGTGCATACATACAAAACCAAGAAAAAGTCAGGAGTCTCACACACAAAAAAATTTTTGCATATGTCAAAAACACAAAAAAATTGAAAAATTATGAAAAAGAAAAAAAAAATTGGGGAGGGAGGAAATTTTGTGAGCCACATAAACATAAGGAGAAAAAGAGTAAAATGACAAACGAAGCACAAAATGAAAAATAAAAAGAAATAGTCATTAGTAAAAGATTAAGGAATTAACTGAAGTTCTAGACCAGATCAAGAAAAGAAATAAAAGAAAAGTGCTAAGGAGACATAACAAGAGATTAGCGGGAACACTGATTTTAGGCCTCTTGGGCTAGATTCTTTAGCTTAAAAATTCATGTATCCGCTAAAATCTGGATAATCCTAAAGAGGTTAGGGAAAATGCGAAGCTTAAGTATTAGGTCTAAGGCTTAGGAAGTATTCGGCCTCGTTAACTGACCTCCGGTTTGCGGGATTCGGTAACCTAAGCACCCAAAATTCACACACAGTCTAGTTCAGTGTGCATAAATATCAAAATCACGCAAAATCATTTCATGTTCTGAAAAAGTCACCTAGATTATGAGCAGCCAATCAACACAAGTTGATTTGGACGAGTTCCCAGCACGGAGAGGTGGGAAATTCCCCTCGAAGATGCGTAACAACATATCGTCTCCTCGGTGCTTGTCTCTTAGGATATTTAAATATCCTACTAGGGGCATGTAAGCACTCTGCTGGTTCAGATACCATGGGCGGCATTATCACGAAATGTCGATCGCCAGGGTTTGAATTCGGCCACGGAATGCCATGGGCAGGATTATCTCGAAATATCAAAAGCCAGGGTTCTGGGGGTTGCCATGGGCGAAATTATCTCGAAATCTCGAAAGCCAGGGACCCTTGAAGATTGATGATGGGGAGGAGGAATCCGATACAGACCGTGTTGAGAAGCTAATCTGAAGCTAGAAATAAAAAGAAAAGAGAGAGAAAAGTTCTCCAAACAAATAAATCCTCTATCTCTCTTACAAAAACGCACTGCAAACTGAACCTAGGCTAAAAATGTCTCAAGCACGGGTGCTTTAACTGCGGAGTCCAATAAACCCTAGGTTAGTTTTTGTGGGCCGTAGAAACCTTTGCAGAGGATTGAGGCTAAAGCGGAATAGGTCTGGATTTTGGTTGGTACATGAATACCTCTAGGCCTATTGTCGGCATTCCTACCTAATCACAGAAGAAAAAGAAAAGCACAGACACTCAGGGTCTAGAACAGAAGTTAAAACCTTGAAATTTTGCTAAGGGACTAGCAAAAGCTAGGCATGGGGGTATGATGAGAGCCTCATCATGAGTCATAACTAGCTCATTTTGACCCAATAAAGAGAATAAAAGCTCCTACATAACCTAGAAGAAGGCCTAAACGAAGGAATAAGTGCTTTGAGAAGAAAATATGAAATAACGGTTGAAACTGCAATTTTACCATTGCAGTACATAAATGGGATTTCTCAAAGGCAAAACATAGGTCAAATGGTCTAAATGAGATAAAAAGTGGGTTGAGTTAATAAGAAATGGGTTTATGTGCAATCTAGTAATTAAATGACATTTGGTAACCCTAAAATAGACCTGCTTAATTCAACAAGGTTCCGGTTAGGATAAAAATCAATCAATCCCTCTAAAAATCTTGGAAAAATATCCTCTAGGGTTTATAACGATTAATTTGGCCTTTGGAACCCATTTTGACCTAGATTAGGGTCATAGTTCATCAATTAACCTGATTTGGGTTCTTACACAAAATATCCAGCTAAACAGGGTCAAACCTAAAATCCAACTTCACCATTGGATTCCTTAGGTCCAAATTAGGTTTGTACCAAAATTTGGACCTAAGGGGAGGTCATCTTGACCTACTTTGTAATTCAGTACACCCAAATCACAATTTGGTCCCTATCTTTTGAAAATCATCGCAGAGATCTTCCTAACTTCCTCGCCACCTTTGCAATCAGGTCCTTCCGCCATTATTGGGGTAGAATCCTTCTCCAGCGAGGATTAGAGAGGGAATACTCTTTGATTCCTCAGAGATCCCCTCCCAGAAATGGAAGGGAGATTCTCTGAGAAATTCCCTTCCATCTGAGGCCAGTCTTGATCCCCGGTGTGAACCTAATCTCTTGTGCAAATGCACGAGAGATGTCGGTATCCACCCACTTTCCTTCTCCGGTGAGCTGTCGGAGACAAAGGCATGCCTTCCAAGCTCTGAACACATGGCCCAATGCCTATAAAAGAACCCCCAAACCTGGCCGCTCATTTTTAGCTTGACCTGGCCAGGGTTTCACCTCAGATTCGTCTCATCCTTCCCGGCCAGGGTACCCAGCGAGCTCCGGTGAGCTTCCTTTCCTTTCCTCTTCACTCTGCCACAAAACCAGTGGCAGAGACTTCTTCCTGATTCTCCTCCGCGTCGTGCAATACCCGCGCACGCTGCCTCAGACCCGTCGTCGCCGCCATCTTCCTCCACTGGGCAGCTTCTTCTCCGGTGACAGCAGGTACAGCTGTCCGCCTCTCCGTCCCCCTTCGTCCCTGTATTTAGGTTTAAACTATACTCCTCTATCCCCTCTTTCATTCCCCTCACCTTATTTCATCAATCGACCCTCGACCGTCGCTGACCAACGCCATCTTCCTCGCCTCCACCAACCTCCGGTGAGTCACCCCTGTCGCTCCACACTTCCGTACGACTCGCCGACCAACTCAGAGGCTCCACCTCACCTCACCGAGCAACCTCCACTCATCCACCATCCCTCTACGCCTCCACCATAGCCCCCAAAACACACCCACACCTCCGGTCACAAGGCAACCTAGGCACGCACGCCTAGGCCACCCTACGACCTGTTGCACGTCGCATCACCTTCGCCGTGCCACGGCGAAGGTCTACGGGTGGTTTGATTAGGCCAATAGGCTGTATTCATGCACGATAGGATCGGAGCTGCAGCCGCCATTGACGACAGTTGAAGAAGCTCCAAGCTCGCTCCAGCCTTCGGGACGTCTAGGCTTCAGGTGCTGCGCATTGGGGCAGGTCTCGCGAAGATCGTTGCTCCAGAAATCAACGCCAACAGGGGCCACAGCTGTGGCAATTGCACGAAGGTTCTGCGGGCCCCCGCGAGAGCGGGGCAGGACTAATAGTCCCACATCGGCAATCTATAACGTGCAGGTATGCTTTAAATTGATTTTGTGTTATACGCTTACTGCCTCCGAATGTACAGGGGTGAGGTCCCTCACCCAACGCACGCTCGCCTTGTCCACGGCTTCATCTCGCGGATCTGCCGGGCTCCGACCCGACCCAATCTGAGCACACCTCGTGCATCACCCTCACGCTGGTGCGCCTGGTCCTAGATGCGAAGCCCGACCCGATTACCCACGGCTCTGGGAGAGCATCCTGAGAGCAATTTGCAGAGGGAGAGAGAGACATGCGGGTAGAGGGAAAGGGGTAGGTTTTGCTCCTTGTGTAGGCAGGCTGAGAGTTGAAGAGAAGAGACTTAGCCGCAGGAAGGTGAAGAGAAGAAGAAGGAGAAGAGAAGGAGCAGAAGAAGAAGAAACTCTGAAGAAGAGACTGAGCAAGGCAGAAGAAGAAGAAAGGCTGCAGAGAAGAGAAGAAGAAGAAGACAGAAGAGAAAAGAAGCAAAAGGCTGCAGAGAAGAGAGAGAAGACCAAGGAAGAAGAAGCCTTCGTAGAAGAGAGAAGACAAGGAAGAAGAGAGACTGCAGAGAAAGAAGAAGAAGGCCAACACAAGAAGAAGAAAGAAGCAAACTGAAGGCTGCAGAAGAAAGAAAGCAAAAGAAGAGGGGGAAACACTTTTAAGACGTCTGATCACAAGTCAGACGTCCAATTTCATTCTTTTGTCATAATTACTTTTTAACCACATACATTCATATTTAATTAAAGTTTTGAGTAAATTAGAGTGTTCTATTACATTTGAGATTAGTAGTAAATTCTGATTGCTCCCTGTGTTCGACCTCGGATACTCTGATTTTTGAGTAATAAAATCTTTATTTGTTGACGATGCCTGATCACCTATACTATGATGCAATAGCTATTAAAACACGATCTAGTCGAGCGCTTCAACAACCTCCTAATCCTGGGAAGACAAAAATGAAGTAATCAATTATGAATCAATTGCCTTCTTTCTATAGTAATCACCATCTTTAAGGCAAAAGTTTCCTGATTTTGTGAAAATTTTCAAATCTTATTGTAGTTGAGGCGACTTTTAGAGATCCTATCCCACAAATTCCTATGCCTAGTAGAAATCACGCTTAAATTCCAAATCTCCGTTCACAGTACACTTCTTGTTAGAAGTCCAAAGGGAACTTTTGTGAAAAGAAAAGTGGATTTGAAATAGAACCAAATTAGGGTTTCCACAATAGGGTTTTGGACTGCTAGTTCACACAAGCTCGCATAAAAGGAACAAACCCACCCACATCAGTGTGCTACCCAAGCCCTTGATTGAAAAGATCTAAGCAAGACAAATCCTAAAATTGACCTCTAAAATCACTTGAATCTTAAAAACCTTGGACCTAATAACCTGGGAGTCAAAATAGGGTGATTTCTAGGTCTTGACCAAGAATCATTATGGCATCTTTAGGGCAAGTCAGGTGAAGTTGAACCCTTGGGTCAACCAACCTCCAAATTAGGTCACAACACCAAAACACCTAAAAGTCCAAGTGAAAACCCTAAGCACCTTTGACCTTAAAAGTGGTGGACTTAACAGGTCAAGGTCCCCATTCTGGTCTACCTGGAATCTCAGTGACAAGAGAGGTCAGTTGGGGGAAACCTGATAACACTGCATATGGGGGTGATAATTCTGTTAAATAGGGCCCATCTTAAGAATCAAAGGCACAACATAAGAATGGGAGCATTGCATGCATCATATACCAAGATTGCTTATGAAACTGTATTAATGGCCATTTATGTAAGCACTTGTTAGAGTAGGCCTCAGATGAGCAATTGGACCACACGAATGGATTCAGAACGACGAACAGAGTCCAACGGACTCAAGATCGGCGAAATCTGACACCTGGAGCTCCTACAATGGGCCCAAGAAGTTCTAACCGTTGATTTGAGGATCAACGGCCCTCGTTGCGGCACGTCACCCCTCGCTCACCGCGCACTGCTTCCTCCTTCAGCTGAGAGCAAATCTCGGCCGTCGATCTTCGATCAGATGGCCGAGAATCGTGCACCCATTGCTATCACCATGACAAAGTAGCGACCGTGGCGTAGTGGTTCTCGCGCATGCCTACACGCACGCGGCGCGGGTTAGAGCCACACGGGGTGAAAAATCGAAGACGGAGAGCCACGCGGCAAAATTGGGCCGCCCTATTAGCAGTGGGCGGCCGAGATCGTGCCACGTGGCGTGCCTTCAGACAGCGAGCACCCACGCACGCGCGCACGCCGGGCGACGACACCCGCACGCACTCGCGCCTGAGCCACGATCCAAGCGTACCAAAGGGAGGATCTTAGTCATCCGATCTTCGATCAGACGGCTCTCACGTAGCAGCCACGGATCAGGCACGAAGAAGAAAGGCATAGGTGTGTGACCGGCGGGCTGGAGGGCTTCACCGACGCTTTTGGAAGGGTTTTAGCGACGTTCTCGGACGTCGCTAAAGCCCCTTCTTCTTTTAGAAAGCCCTTCTCCCTATTTAAACCCCTTCCAACCACTCATTCAAGGCATTCACTTCCCTTCCAACTACTCTACCCCACTCTTAGCTAGCTTTACGCCCTCTTGTAATCGCCAGAGACGACGAGCCACCGACAGAGCCTTCTCCACCGCCGTGGCTACCTCGCTGCTCTCCTTCCTCTCTCTCTCTCTCTTCCTCTCTTTTAAGCTTTCCTTTGCTAATGTTTAAGCATGTATCTAATGTTGTAATCTGTGAACTAAAGCTGCATGATTAATGAAGTTACTTTCCGTTCAGTTTACTTTATTTCCTATTTAAGTTGCATGATCAAGTAAGAAACAACTCTAACCCTAATCTCTCCCTCTCTCCCTCTATCTCTCTCCCTCTCACTTTTCAAATCGCACCTTTCGCAAGCAAAACTCCGTGCTTTCCGTCACAAGTGATAAGCAAAATCCGATTTTCACACCTCCCTAAGACTGACACTCGGACTCACCTCTGTTTCTTTACATTAAAACAGGCATTGCAAGTGCGATTATAACAACACTTCTTAACACACACGCACGAGCGCACGCCAGCTTTTGGCACCGTTGCCGGGGAGGCAACGGATTTGTTTTGTCACTTCCATTCCACATCCATTCTCACATCGTCTAATGCCCTATTTTCCTTTTTACTTGATGGTTGCAAGAATTCGACGCTTGGACAGCGAAGAGACGCATCCCACGACGGTAACAAGGGAGTAGGCGCAACAAGGACCGGTAGTGAGTAATTCTTCACTCATGATTGTTTGCTTGCATGAAAAACTAAAAAATTTGTAAAAATTGAAAAAAAATTGGCATGGTGTATGATTGCCTGACCCACATCCTTAATACATCACCCCACAAAAAAAATGTACACTAACATTCTGAATAAATTCTTCGAGTGTCCTTTTCTCTTTTTGAGTGGTGTTTGTGAAGCCACCGTTGATTGACTTGGGTCGCACCACTCAACCCTAAAATCGACTCATCTAATAGAAGCTGCATGATCATTAGGATGAGTACAGTAGGGTTTTAGAGCCTCTACAGAATAAAAGGAAATCTACTTTCACTGAATTGTATGTAGAATTTGATGTTCCCACTGAAACTTGTCTGAAAACAATAAGACACGTCAACCCTAAAAGACACTAAAGTAAGGATGAAACACTAAAAGACACCACATCTTAATCCTTGCTTGAAAACCATGTTTTGATAGAAGCACACACATTGAAAGTGGAAAATTAAGAGGCACCACCCCAATCAATGCCTCATCACATAACCCTAGCACAAGCACTATCCTAGCCCTTTAAAATAGAGTAGGCGTGCCCTAGGCAAGATTGAGTTAAGTCTCGAAAGGCAAGGTTTTGTTCGCTGGGCACTTGGCTTTTATTCCCTTGGTAGAATCTGGTGACTAGGCCGCGGGGTAGTGTCAAACGACCGCGGTTGTGGGGTCTACGGAATCGGAGGCGCAAGCCAAAGGAAGAACCTTCCCTGCAATTCCCTCGTAATCAACCTAGCTAGATTAGCCTTGGGAAGGGGAGTCCAGTGCTTACGGACTTAATCACCCTTTCTGAGATTTCTAGGTCTCCTAAGGAATACCCCATAAGGACTAGGCTTGTTTGCTTGATTGAACACAATTCTCGCATCTGTCGCTCTCTGCATCCCCTCATGTTCTTCTCTAGTGTATGCACGGGAGACACTCACTGCATCCCGAGTTGTTTGTTTTGGGACACGAATCTAGGCAACGTGATTCTATTAGTAACATGGCTGAACCTAGGGTACATGAGGCAAAGGATCAACCCCCACCAGACACAATGGCCATCATCCAACCTCAAAATAATGCAAACCACCGGCTTCAGCAACAACAAATCCACACCATCATGCAAGCCATACACCAGTTACAGAACCCACAAGATCAACCACCACCACCTTTCCAAGGTGCACAAGGGCAACCACCACTCGATATACCACCATTTTAGGATCAACCGAGGCCCCTCCGCAATTTCTATAACCCCTCCGCTATTAGAGTCGAGCCACACCTTAGGATCCCCGAAGGGGGAGATGATTTTGAGCTGAAATTGAATTTCTTAAGTCTGATCCAGAGCCACTTTCATGGAAGCTCAAATGAGGACCCCTTCCAGCATCCAGAGGATCTCGACCGCATAGCACGAACTGTGAAACCTAGGAACATTAGCCTTGACATTGTTCTAATCAAGATGTTTCCCTTCTCATTAAGAGACAAGGCTTCTCACTGGCTTAGAATCCTAGGAAGACCCATCACCACCTGGGAAGAACTGAGGCATGCATTTTTAAAGAAATTCTTCCCCATAGGAAAGACCAATGCCCTCAAAAGTGCTATTACTACCTTTACACTCCAAGGTGGGGAACAGTTCCATGAGGCGTGAGAAAGATTCAATGAACTTTTAAGGAAATGCCCACACCACGAAGTACCAAGGTGGTAATTGGCCCAGATTTTTTACCACGGTCTGGACAGCAACCTACAGAACTTCGTCGATGCCTCGTGTGGGGGGGACTTCCTGAACAAGGATGAGGAGAGCGCATTTGAGCTCTTTGAGTCTATGAGCGAGAATTCGCTCAACAACGCCTCCATGACCCAGTTCAATAGATCCAGTCAACCCCGTGGTGGGATTTATGAGGTACAAGCAAATTCTGGAATGGTTGACATGGACATCATTGCCAAGAAACTAGATCGGGTGGAATTGGTGGACAAAAAGATTGATGAGCTACTGAACCAGACCAGTAACCCCTTATAGACCTTCTCCCTAGTAAAAGGAGAACATAATGTTGACCTGGTCCAGCCCTTAACCCAACTGAACCAGGAACAACCTCTGACCATGTTCTAGGGAGGGACCTTTGCTCCCTCAACCCTTGATTACTCTCTTCCCTCTCCATCGACATCGACTATCCTTGAAGATGTGCAAGTTGTCCAAGGTTATGCGAAACCTGACCCTTTCTTCAACACTTACAACACTGGCTGGCGTAACCACCCCAACTTTGGTTGGACAAACCAGAAACCACCGCAATTCCAAAACCAGCCCAGGCCAAACCAGTAGCCACACTTGCCCCCCTATCAGCAAGGACCACCAGTTAGATCCCAATATAATCAGAATAGGGTGGCCCCTCCCCCACAAAACCAAATGGACACCCTAATAAAGATGATGGCTAACATGAACCAAAAACATCAGGAGGAAATGGCCTTGGTAAAGGGACAGTTAAGCCAACTCTTGGACTGTAAACAACCCTAAACCCTACCTTCCCAGCCACAACCGAACCTGCGAAACATAATTAATAGAGGCCCTAATTCACAAGGGTTCCAAGGCAATCCCGGGCAGGCTCACATGGTCTAGCCAGCCCCACGAACACCCCCTAGGTTTGGTGCTTCTTCATCCTCGTCTTCTCAAGGATCAACCCATGGCCCCAATGCCTCTACGAATGCGGTGACCTTGAGATGCGGCACCAGAACCTAGGATCCCAAATGGCCGACTCTCCCGAGACTTCACCCGCTGAAATACCCGACTCAGAAGAGGCACCAACCAAGGACCCAGAAATAGACCCAATCCACATTCAGACACCCTACCCTAAGGCCTTGGAAACAATCAAGAAAAAGAAGAATGTTGTGAAAACTGAGGAGCTTTTGGAGATCTTTAAGCAAGTATAGATTAATATTCCGCTCCTCGAAGCTATCAAACACATCTTGGCTTATGCCAAGTTTTTAAAGGATGCCTGTACACCCAAATGTAAGCCAAGACCTCAAGCACCTAGGAAGGTTGTGCTCTTCGAACAAGCAAGTTCCGTAATATCAAGCAACCTTCCGCTCAAGCGAAATGACCCAGGAGCACCCCTGATTTCGTGCAATATCGGGGACATGACATTTGATAGAGCGCTCCTGGACTTAGGTGCTTCTATCAATCTGATTCCAGCAACCCTATACCACCAATTTGGTTTCAGAGAGTTGACACCAACCCGTGTCACCATCCAGCTGGCTGATAGATCAGTGAAAACCCCAAATGGAGTTGTCGAGGATGTGATTGTACGGGTCAAGGACTTCTATTTCCTGGTCGACTTCTTGGTGCTCGACCTGGAAGTCCCAGAAAAATTAAAGAACTCACCCATAATCTTAGGCAGACCTTTCTTAGCTACGGCTAAGGCAAACATTGATTTTGACACGGGATGTATGGAAATCACCTTTGGAGACAAGAAAATGCAATTGGATATCTTCCAGGAGACAAAGTCTTCTGATTGCGATTGCGTTGAGGAAATGATCCCGTAGAAACTCTGATCAAGGATGCCTCACCCTTAGTTCTGTATCAGAACACCAAACCCATAATGACTGTTCTGACCCGTCACCATCACTACCCGTGCACCTCTGTAAGGCTGAGTACCATCACACAACACCATTTGAGGAGATCGATGTTGATCAACTCCCTCTTTTTCCCTTTCCATCAACTGTGGTTCCACCTGCACTTGAACTTAAGCCATTGCCCGAGAATCTCAAGTATGTCTTCTTGGGACCTGACCAGACCTTCCCGATGATTATTAGTTCTCATCTGACCAAGGATCAGGAACTTAGGTTGACCGCAACCCTTTCAGAACATCGGGCCGCCATTGGTTGGACCATTTCTAACCTAAGAGGAATTAGCCCCACCTATTGCACCCGTAAGATTTACCTGGAAGATAGGGCACGACCCTCTCGCCAGGTGTAGAGACGTTTAAACCCAAACATGCGGGAGATCGTTAAGAAAGAAATTATTAAATGGCTCGACGCTGACATCATCTATCCTATCTCCGATAGCCCCTAGGTGAGCTCCACTCAAGTGGTTCCAAAGAAAGCTGGGCTCACTGTTGTCACCAATGATTATGGCGAATCCATCCCCACCCATACCACCACCGCATGGTGGGTGTGTATTGATTATAGGAAGCTCAATGAAGCCACTAAGAGGGATCATTTCCCCTTGCCATTCATTGACCAAATCCTTGAAAGATTGGTAGGGCAGAAGTATTTTTGCTTCCTGGATGGATATTCAGGATATAACCAAGTTGCAATTGCTCCGAAGGATTAAGAAAAGACCACATTCACTTGCCTGTATGACACGTTTGCATTCCGTCGAATGCCATTTGGGTTATGCAACGCACCTGCGACCTTCCAACGTTGCATGCTAGCCATTTTTTCAGAAATGGTGGGTGAATACTTAGAGGTCTTTATGGATGATTTCTCTGTATTCGGGAATTCATTCGACCATTGTCTGAGCAACTTGGAGAAAATCCTGAAATGATGTATCGAGGTTAATCTGGTACTAAGTTGGGAAAAGTGCCATTTTATGGTTCAAGAAGGAATTGTCCTTGGTCACATTGTATCGAATAGGGGCATCGAGGTAGATCGGGCTAAGGTTGATTTGATTTCCAAACTCCCTTCACCTAGCTCGGTCCGACAGATTCACTCATTTCTGGGACATGTTGGCTTCTACCGAAGGTTCATTAAAGACTTGTCCAAGCTTTCCAAGTCCTTGACCGACCTTCTAGCCAATGACGCCATATTCCACAAGTCTTCTGATTGCATCCAGGCTTATCACACCCTCCGGGACTTAGTTTCCACAGCACTTGTACTTCATCCTATGGACTGGTCCATGGACTTTGAGATTATGTGTGATGCATTATATTTTTCCATAGGCGCTGTCCTGGGACAAAGGCAAGACAAGAAGCCCGTGGTGATCTACTACGCGAGCAAAATGTTGGACGAGGCTCAACCAAATTATACGGTTATAGAGAAAGAGTTGCTTGCTGTAGTCTTTGGACTTGAAAAGTTTCGATCATACTTGCTGGGATCCCATGTGACTATTTACACTGACCATTCAGCCATCCGGCACCTGTTGGCCAAGAAGGACGCAAAGCCCAGGCTCATCAAATGGATCCTGCTTTTGAAGGAATTTAACCTGGAAATCCGTGACAAGGCCGGATCGAAGAATGTGGTGGTTGCCCATTTGTCTAGACTTCATCCATACCACATTGGACCCTCCCTACCTCTATCTGAAGCCTTCCCCGATGAACACATTCTGGCTGTACAAGACAAGAGACTGCCATGGTATGCTGACTACGCAACTACCTAGTTGTAGGACAAACCTCGCACAGCTGGTCCAGACAACAATGGGACAGGTTATTGGCTGAGGCCAAGCACTATTTCTGGAATGATCCCATGCTGTTTCGCCTCTGTGCTGACCATATCATCAGGAGGTGTATCCCTGAAGACGAAGTCCAGAGTGTGCTTTCCTTCTGTCATGACCAGGCTTGTGGAGGTCACTTCTCTGGAAAGAAAATAGCTGCAAAGGTTCTGCAGTTTGGATTTTACTGGCCGTCCCTATTTAAGGATGCACAAACATTGCTAAGACTTGCTCACGCTGGCAAACGCTGGGGACCATGACCAAGAAAGATATGATGCCCCTCCAGCCCATTTTGATTGTCAAAATCTTTGACGTTTGGGGTATCGATTTTATCGGCCCATTTCCACCATTCAACAGCTTCGAGTACATCCTAGTCTCAATAGACTATATTTCCAAATGGATTGAAGCCGTCGCCACCCACCGATGCGATCACAGGACTGTCATGGACTTTGTTAAGCAGAACATCTTTTTACGGTTTAGAATACCCAAGGCCATGATCAGTGATGGTGGAAGCCATTTTATCCATTCCCAATTCTGTGCCCTACTTAGAAAATACGGGGTGAACCACCGCATTGCTACCCCGTATCATCCATAAACAAATGGGCAGACCGAGGTCTCAAATAGACAAATCAAGAACATTTTACAGAAGACTGTGAGACTTGACAGGAAAGACTGGTTCACACGACTAGATGATGCCCTGTGGGCATACAGGGCAGCTTTCAAGACCCTGATAGGTATGTCGCCTTATCGCCTGGTCTTTCGCAAAGCTTGCCATCTTCCTATCAAATTGGAACACCGGGCTTAGTTGACTGTCAAGCAATGTAACATGGATTCCTAGTTAACTAGTGTGCAGAGGATGCTCCAATTATCTGAGCTCGAAGAAATTCGTCAGGACGCCTTTGACAATAGTCGACTCTATAAGGAGAAAATGAAAGCTGTCTCGACTGACTCATTCATAGAAAAACCTTTGAGCCTAAAACTCTTCCCAGGGAAACTCTAGTCCAAATAGACAGGACCATTTCGGGTGGTTAAGCCTTACTCTAATGGGGCGATTGAAATCGCTGATACTAACACTGGGCACACTTTTAGAGTTAATGGTCAAATATTAATGCACTTCCTGGCCTAGATTCCCCCAAAGGAGAGTGTCACCCTGGTTGAGGGATGACACACAGCATCGCCCAGCT
The DNA here is from genome assembly GCA_037157565.1 of Thalassia testudinum. NCBI lineage: Eukaryota > Viridiplantae > Streptophyta > Magnoliopsida > Alismatales > Hydrocharitaceae > Thalassia > Thalassia testudinum. The sequence continues at coordinate 3,639,642 of JAZHRO010000028.1, forward strand.
AGAGGCGTTAAACTCAACGCTTCCTGGGAGGCAACCCAGAGGATTCTGACTGATCCGGTATTTTACATCACTCAGGTACTATCTTTTTGAACCCCTATGCATCCATGTATTTGCTAATGAGGACATTGTCCAACTTAATCATGGGGGGGTGGTAAATTGCACAATCCTGAGCTCATTTAATCAGTCTGAATAAAATAAAACTAAAATAAAAAAAATGAATTTTGGAAGGAACTTAGGCATTAGAAACTTGTCAATAGTGGGAAATAATACAAAAAGAACTTAAACACTTAGACTTTTCAGGCCTTCAGGCTTAACCAGCCCTGGTGTTCGTTAAAATATGGATTTAGCTTCGAATCCTTGCAACCTTAGACTATTCTAATCCACCTACTAAATAAGGTGATAAGTATACAACTTATCAACTCACCCTCTAACTCAAAAAAACTTTGTGTCTAAGCATCTGCACACATTTTTGCACAGACTCACTCCTCGGAGATTTTGACAGAAATTAGGTAGCTAATGAACTCTCTAGGGTGGTATGGCTGGCAAGTTGTCATGGGTAACAGCCCATTGGCAGGTTGTCCAGAATCCAGCCACGGGACCATTTCTTCTTCATTGCCTCTAGGTACATTTGAGATCACGGAAGCCACCTACGAAAAAAAGGGAGAAGAAAAGAAAATAAACCACAATTCACCGCACGAGTATGGCTGGCAAGTGATCATGGGTAACAACCCATTGGTCGGTTGTCCAGAGCCCAACTCAATAACTGGACAAAAAAAAGAAGAACCAAAACACTTATGGAAGAAGCGGGGAAGTAGTACAAGCCGGGGAGATATACACTAGAAAAATCCTTGTGTTGACCCCAATTAAAACAAACGTAGAGAGAATGCTACCAATCGAACAAATACACCTTCAGGCAAATATATTTCCCCTTCCAGTCACCTAGGGGCATAGAAACTCGAAGTCTATTTGAATTACCGTTGAGTGAGTCTATCACAATCGTCACACCAAGATGCTTAGCACTTAGGGTTTTGACCAAGTTTTGGGGGGGTTGGGTAGCTGTAAAATGTTACCAACCCATGCTGAATTCCGAAAAAATTCTAAAAAATATATATATATAAATATACATATGTATAGTTATATACATTAAAGCAAGGATTCTAGTGATTTGTATTTTGGCAGACACCCGGGCACTGCTTAGTCTTTGTCGATTAAGATCTTAGTATATTTCCTCCTATTGACAAGTGACGAAGTGTCTAAGCAATTACTTCTTAAATTCTGAAAGAAAATAAAGGCTCGAATAAACCTTGCTAGGGACTAGCAAGGAGTAAGCATGGGGGTATGATAACACTGCATATGGGGGTGATATTTCTGTTAAATAGAGCCCATCTTAAGAATAAAAGGCACAACATAAGTAGAATGGGAGCATTTCATGCATCATATACCAAGATTGCTTATGAAACTGTATTAATGGCCAGTTGTGTAAGTAATTGTCAAAGCAGGCCTCAGATAAGCAATCAGACTGCACGGATGGATTCAAAACGACGAACGGAGTCCAACGGACTCGAGATCGGCCAAATCCTACATCCAGAGCTCCTACAATGGGCCCAAGAAGTTCTGACCGTTGATCTGAGGATCAACAGCCCTCGTTGCGCTAGGTCACCCCCGCTCACCGCGCACCACTTCATCCTTTAGCTGAGAGCAAATCTCGGCCATCGATCTTCGATCGAACGCCCGAGAACCGCACGCCCACCGCTATCACCGCGACAAACTAGCGGGCGTGGCGCAGTGGTTCACGTGCACGACCGCACACACGTAGTGCGGATTCGAGCTGCACGGGGTGAAAAATTGAAGACAGAGAGGCACACGGCAAAATTGGGCCACCCGATCAACAGCGGGCGGCCGAGATCGTGCCACGCGGCGTGCCCTCAAACAGTGAGCGCCCACGCGCATGCGCACGCCGGGCGATGACACCCACGCGCACGCGCGCCCAAGGCACTATCCAGGCACGCCCAAGGGAGGATCTCAGCCATCCGATCTTCGATCGGACGGCTCACGCAGCTGCCACGGATCAGGAGTGAAGAAGAACGGCACAAGCGTGTGACCGGTGTGCTGGAGCGCTTCATCGACGCTTTTGGAAGGGTTTTAGTGACGTCCCGGACGTCGCTAAAGTCCCTTCTTTTAGAAAGCCCTTCTCCCTATTTGAACCCCCTCCAACCACTCATTCAAGGCATTCACTTCCCTTGCAATTACTCTACCCCCTCTTAGCTAGCTTTAGGCCCTCTTGTAATTGTCGGAGACGACGAGCCACCGACGGAGCCTTCTCCACTGCCGTGGCTGCCTCGCCGCTCTCCCTCCTCTCTTTCTCTCTCTTCCTCTCTTTTAAGCTTTCCTTTACTTATGTTTTAGCATGTATCTAATGTTGTAATCTGTGAGCTAAAGCTGCATGATTAATGAAGTTACTTTCCGTTCAGTTGTTTACTTTATTTCCTGTTTAAGTTGCATGATCAAGCAAGAAACAGCTCTAACCTTAATCTCTCCCTCTCTCTCTATCTCTCTCCCTCTCGCTTTTCAAACCGCACCTTTCGCAAGCAAAACTCCGTGCTTTCCGTGACAAGTGATAAGCAAAATCCAGTTTTCATGCCACCCTGAGATCGACACTCGGACTCACCTCCATTTCTTTACTTGAAAACAGGCGTTGGAAGTACGACTATAACGACACTTCTTAACACACGCACGAGCACACGTCAAAACCCTATAACCAGTAGGGACGCTCTACCATGTAGGGGTCTTTGCAGGACTCTCCTTCTCTAGCTACCCAGGTAATTCTCAGGTGGACAACTTTCTGATCCAGAGGTATCATCCGCCCGAAGCTCCATAGTCATCCAAACATCTTTGGGTGCCTTGATTAAGTCGAAAACATATCTAGTCCCTCATCCCTTCTCTTTAGAGCACACCCATAAATTTTCAGTGGGATTCTTTATTCAGATCTAATCACTTCACATTTTGATTCCACATCTTGATCCAAATTCTGACTCTACATCTTCATTCCACCACCTAATCCAAATATGTAGCCAAATTACTTAGGACTACCTTTCAAAAATCCTGAATCACAGAGATCCATGAGAGATAAGATTATTGAGGATGCCCTTCAATTGTATGAAGTTGAATATAAAACCTCAACACCAGTAGAGGACATTCAGGTTAATGTACCAACAACCACAACTTTCATCATAAACTGTGCCCAAGTACTTTTGACAGAAGCAACAAAAGGATCAACCTGAGACATTCTCATCACAGGATACATTAAGATATAAGAGCTACATAATTTTGAATACCTTCAATGCAGGAAAATCCTATACTATGGGAACAACACCAAGATGATCTTGAAAAATGGGAAGAAATGATGAGATTACTGAAACAAATTATTGATTAGAAATGCCCGTATATGCCCCAAACAGATGATGAACCATCTTTGAGTAGTATTGAGGATCAATCCGATGTCCCAGATTTCAAGTTTAAGGCACAGAGTCATTATGGATTCTCAACCCAGATGGAATACAGCATGCTTGATTTTGAATTAGGTTGGGAAATTGTAGGAGAACACAATGCTGAGCCAGCCCTAAAAATTGGATCACCAAGTATAGAATTCCAAGAATCCTACAATAATGAGATTAGAATTGAACCTCTCGAGGGTGTAAATACCACCCCTTATTCTTATAAGGTGACCCTCAAAGGTAATTTGAACCTAAATCCAAGTGATTCAACCCACATCCTGGGCATAGAGTCTGGATTTGAAACGTATGGGGAAGATTTCGAGGCCTCGTTTGAAGATCAAATTTTCAATGAAGAGTATGATTCTAGGCCTCTATTTAGTGAATATCCCTCTCCAACATCCTCAGAGAATCAAATTGATTTTTTGGAAGTCACACCATTTTATGATACAGAAATCAAGGAGTTCGACAAGTGGGGTGTTGATTGGGTCTCTCCTACAAGCCTAGAACTTGAGCCTAGACCAACTAAGAACACCTTTTTGAGCTCAGAATTTACATATTGGCTAGACCCTAGTCAGGCAGCTGAATCTATATCTTGTGATTTATTCTATGGTGGTACTCATAATCATGAATCTCATTCAGAACTTGATTTTCCCAATATTCTCCTATGATTTCGAATCTTACCATGATTTTGGAGAAACTCTGCTTCCTGAATTCGATGAACCAATCTATAACCTCAGCTCACATGATTCATTCTCTAGCTCTGAGGTCCTAGTTCCTGAGATCACTGATTTAAGATCAAGTTCCAGTGACATGGAATCATTTCTTTTCGTTCCTCAGGAATCAAAACCAGAAAATGCCGAGAGTGACTACAATCTAGAGTTTGAATCATTTCTCAACTCAGATTTCCATCATCCTATAAACACTCATCAGGCATTGACTTTTGATTTTGAAAGCTACTATGAGGACTCTCTACATGAAACCACCTGTAACTTCTCTCTAGAAGAGCCCTCATGCACAATTCTCATTAAAGCCACCTCTTCCACATATATAGAACCCAACAAAACCCATTTCCAACCCCGACTTACAACTGGACTCAATTTCTATTTTGATTCCCCTCTCACTGAGCCGATTGTAGATGATTCAACTCCACATCTATGCCAGGTTTCAGGCATTGATCAGACTGAAAAATAGGCTCCATCATTCTCTGATCACCCCTGTAGGGTTTCCACATCATTCACTGCTTACTTCATGGATCTTTACTCTGACCAGGCTGATTCGACTCTACCAAAACCTAAGTTTACACTTCCACATACATCCAAGCCGCATAACATATGGTGGGTTCCACATCTCTTGATCTACATCTATCAACCCACTAGATTAATAGGGTTTGGGCTGCATCATCAGCCTGTTGATCTTAATAAGCACCTGGTTGGACCAACTAGGCTCTTAATCAAGGTGCTTATTCTACAAAACTCTGCTGATTTGACCACTCCCTCTCCATACCATTTTCTACTCGACTGAAGGCATTGAATTTATTCCTTAATGGGAGGCAACCCGTTATTCCAAAAGCCCAAGATCTATCTGATTACCCGTTTGTACTCCACGTCTACTGCACCTTGAGTTCAGCCTTTGAACAGTCGATTCCACCTCTGGCACACGTACCAGAGCTTGAAATTGTCTACATCAGTCATTTCTCGACCTAGTTGCCCACCCGATATATCCTGTTCTAAGTCCCTAGACCCAATACTGTTTCACACCCTTTGTTTACAATGAAGACATTGCAAAACATAGGCATGGGGGATGGTAAAGTGCAAACATACAGAAAATAAGAAAACTCAAAAGGATTCTCACAAAAAAATCACATATGTCAAAAATACAAAAAAATAGAAAATTCTAAGAAAAGAACAAAAAAAATTGATTAGAGGAGGGAAGAAAATTTTGAGGTCATATAATCATTAGGAAAAGAGCAAAATGCTAGAAAGGAGCACAAAATGAAAAAGAAAAAAAGAGTCATTATTAAGAGATTAAGGGATAAACTGAAGTTCTAGACCACATCAAGGAAAAGAAAAAATAGGAAAAAAGTGCTAATGAGACACAAAAAGAGATTAGTAGGAACGCTGATCGTAGGCCTTTTAGGCTAAACTCTTAGGCTTAAAAATTCAAGTATCCGCTAAGATCTGGATAATCCTCAAGAGGTTGTGGAAAATGCAAAGCCTAAGTATTAGGTGTAAGGCTTAGGGAGTATTCAACCTCGTTAACTGACCTTAGATTTGCAGGACTTGGTAACCTAAGCATCCCAATCCACACACAGTCAGACTCAGTGCGCATAACTATCAAAATTATGCAAAAGCGTTTAAGTATTTTGAAAAAAGTTGCCTAGATTAGGAGCAGCCAATCAACACAAGTTGATTTGGATGAGTTCCCGGCACGGAGAGGTGGGAAATTCCCCTCGAAGATGCATAACAACATATCGTCTCCTCGGTACTTGTCTCTTAGGATATTTACATATCCTACCGAGGGTACGTAAGCACCCTGCTGGTTCAGATGACATGGGCAACACTATCACGAAATGCCAATTACCAGGGTTTGGATTTTGCTACAGAACACCAATGGGCGGGATTATCTCAAAATCTCGAAAGGCAGGTTCTGGGGGTTGCCATGGGTGATGCTATCACGAAGCATCGATTGCCAGGGACCATTGAGAATTGATGATGGGGACGAGGAATTCGATACAGATCGTGTTGAGAAGCCAATCCAAAGCTCGAAATAAAAAGAAAAGAGAGAGAAAACTCTCCAAACAAATAAATCCCTTGTCTCTCTCTTACAAAAATGCACTGCAAACTGAACTAAGGCTAAAATATGTCTCAAGCACGAGTGCTTTAACCGTGGAGTCCAACGAAACTTATGATAGTTCCTTTGGGCCTTAAAAACCTTCGCGGAGGATCGAGGATAGAGCTGGTCTGGTCCAGATCTTGGTTGGTACTTGAGTACCTCTAGGCCTACTATCAGCATTCTAACCAAATCAAAAGAGAAAGAAAAAGAACTTATCATAACTGGTGAAAGAAACTCAAGGTCTAGAACAGAAGCTAAAACCTTGAAATTTTTCTATGGGATTAGCAAAAGCTAGGCATTGGGGTATGATGGGAACACCATCATGAGCTCAAAGTAACTTATTTTGACCTAGAAAAGCGAATAAAAGCTCCTACATAACCTAGAGAAGGGCCTAATTCAAGGAATAACTGTTCTGAGAAGAAAATATGAAATAAAGAGCAAAACTGCAATTTTACCACTATAGTATGTCAACAGGGTTTCTCAAGGGCTAAACATAGGTCAAATGGTCTGAAGAAGAGAAAAAGTGAGTTGGTTCAATCATAAATGGGTTCGTGTGTAATCTAAGAATTAAATGACATCTTGTAACCCTAAAACAGACTCGCTTAATTTAGCAAGGCTCTGGTCAGGATTAAAATCAACTAAACCCTCTAAAATTCATGGAAAAATATCCCTTATTGTTTAAAACCTTCAAATTGGCCTTTAGAACCTATTTTGACCTAAATAAAGGTCCTAGCTAATTATTTGCCTGAGATTGGGTTTCTACGTAAAATGTCCTGTCAAACGTGGTCAAACCTAAAATCTAACTTCACCATTGGATTCCTTAGGTCTAAATTAGGTTTTTTACCAAAATTTGGACCTAAGGGGAGGTCACCCTGACCTACTTTGCAAACCAGTCCACCCAATTACATTTTGACCCCTAGCTATTGAAAATCATTGCGTACACACCCCTATCTTCCTCGCCACTCTTTGCAATTAGGTATCTCCACCATTACAGCGGAAGAGTCCTACTTTGACGAGAATTTGAGGAGGATTTCTCCCTGATTCCTTAGAGATCCCCACTAAGATTTGAAACGGAGATTCTCTGAGAAATTCCCTATCATTTGAACGTAATTCCAAGATCTGATTCGCACACAATCTCTCGTGCAAATGCACGAGAGATATGGGTATCTCTCACATTCCTTCTCTAGCGTGGATAGTTGCGCTTGGAAGCTTGCCTTCTAAGAACAAGGACCTCTACCAGTACCTATAAAAGGACCCCCTGATCCGACTACTCAAATCTAGCTTGGCTTGGCCGGAGAAAATCCTGCAATTTCTTCTCTTCTCCTCTGGCCAAAGCATCCAGCGAGCTCCGGCAATTCCTCTTCCTCCTTCTCATCGCTCTACCACAATAATAGTGGCAGAGCTATCTTCACATCCTTCTTTCGTGCCGCACCATACCTGCACACGTGCCAAGAGCCTCTTCATCGTCGTCGTTCTCCCTCCATTGGAACTTTCTTCTCCGACGATGGTAGGTACGTGCCAACCACCCTTGTATCCCCCTTTGTCCCTTAAGTAGGTTGAATCTCTTCCCCTCTCTCCTCTCTTCATTTGCCCCTTTTTTATTTGTAATTTTGACCCCGCAACACCGCAGACCACCACCATCTTCCTCATCTCCGACTGACCACCGGCGAAGGTGCATCCATCTCTCCACGCATCCACACGCCTCTCTAGACCCCTCATAACCTCTGCCATCATCCACTGATTACTTTCCCCATCCCCATCGACTGCCATACCTTCCATAAGAACCCTTCGACCACACCCATCACAACGGCCACAGAGTGACCTAGGAACATGTGCCTAGGCTACCCCACGGCCAGCCACCCACCTAGACACCTTCATCGTCCCACAGCGAAGTTGCCTGTGTGTTCTAATGAGGCTGAAAGGTTGTATTTCTTGATACACAGGTCCAACCTCTGCTTCCATTAGAGCAGGCATGAAGGAGCTCGTAAGCTTCAACCCAGGTGCTGCGCTCTAGGTTTCCAAGTCCAAAGGACGCGGAAGGAGTTCGCGCACACATCCAGCCAAGTGAGCAACTTTGAGAGAGCACACAACTGTAGCAATTAGGTAGAACAGGCTCCTGTGGGTGCATAAGAAGTGGGTGGGACTTTTAGTCCCACCTTAAAAAGGTTGAAGCGTGGTGAGTACTTTATATTGTTTTTGTGATTTTACCTTGTCACCTCAGATCACGGGGTGAGGTCCCCTCACCCGCTCACCCACCTCGTCTGTGTCCCTCGCTATGTAGACCTGGCTGCTTGACCCATTTACCTAGCACTCCTTGTGTACCACCCACGCCGGTGCATGTGACCTGACCCGTATACCCGATTGCTTTGCAGAGCGAACCAAAGAGAGAATAGAGAGAAAGTGTACGCGGGGAGGTAGGGGTAGGTTTTGCACTTGCGTGTGTAGGAAGAGGAAGCTGAAGCTGAAGGAATGTGGAGGCACAGTTGAAGATGAAAGAGAAAGAAGGAAAAGCAAAGGGCTGAAGGCAGAAGCCGAGGAAGCTAAGGAAGAACAGAAATGGCACTGTAGTAGAGAAGCCTACTGCTAAGGAAAAGGACAAAGGTAGAAGCAAAGGCAGAGAAGAAGGAATAAGAAGGAAGAGAAATCAAGGAAGAAGAGAAGTCAGAAAATAAGAAGGCCAAAGTCGGAGAAGAAAAGAAAGAGAAGCTAAGGCAAGCACACAAAGAGAAGGAAGAAAAAGAAGAAAGAAGAAAGCTAAGGCAGAGAAGAATCAACGAAGAAGAAAGAAGGCACGACTAAAAAGAGCTAAAGTCAGAAAGGATCCAAAGAAGAAAGTCAAAGATGAAAAGAAAGAAAAGAAGCCAAGAAGGAGAAGGCAGACAAGGAAAGAAGAACCAGGAAAGAAAAGAAGGGAAGAAAGGCAGAGAAAGAGGAAGCTAAAGAACAAGACAAAGAGAAGAGTCAAACACCTTTTATCCAATTCTTCTCAATTTCTCTATTTTGCTACATTTTATAATTCATAAACTCCTACATTATATTATGAATTAGATTTTAAGTAACTTTAAGTGTTCAAATTACATCTATTGAGATTAGTGAATAAATTCCATTTGCTCCCTGTGTTCGACCTTGGACTCAACAATTCGAGTAATAAAAGGTCTTATTTGTTTACAAGGCGATTTCAGTTATACTACAACACAACATCATTTATCTTTTAAACACCGATTTTGCCTGTAAACACTCCGCGCCATCTCAAACGTTCACTTCTGAATCCAACGCCTATGGCGCATCCAAGCTCAGCGATAGCAGGTTGGAATGAGTGGCAGGCGTAGGATTTTTAGTGATGGAAAAGTAGGCCTTTAGTGACACTTGTAGCTGTCACTAAATGGCCTGCACAGTGCGTGCGCCTGCCAAGGTAATGAAGAGGCGCAGATCTTTTGGCGATAGCTTGAGCGGCCGTTAGTGATGCTTGTAGCTATCGCTAAATGTCTGTGCGTGGGATGCTCTTCTTCCCATTACTATATAAACACCCCTACACCCCCCATTCCTCTTCATCTCTACCTACTCTACTCCCACCTACTCCTAAGCTCTAGCAAGCCTACCAACGCTACATTAGAGCTTACTCTCATGCTCCCAAGGTGCCTATTAGTGTAACAAACCTCTGCCCCACCAAATATTCCTCCATCTTCCCATCACCATTAATATGTCACCTTGGAGCCATCCTTCTACCTCTATTCCGGTAGCAGATCATCTCTGCCTCCTCACCTCCATTCTGGAGCCACGCTATAGCTTTCCTCTACCTAACGTCTTCCTGCATTTCACCTCCGTCGTCCTTCTCCTCACCTCCTTCGTCCAAGCTTCTACCTAGTGCTGTCATCTCGCCGAACAGCCAATTCGGGAGATTCGTTCTCACCTCTTTCTCTTTTATGCTTTCGAAGATCATTGTAATTGACATTGGAGTGATATCTATCATATTTGTTCCATCTCTCTTGTGAATTTATTCTGCTTGTCTTCTTATTTTGAAAACACAAAAAAAATGCAAAACTAAAACACCAAAAGCAAACAAAATGAAGCGCAATTTTCAAGCTAAGTAAATGTTGCCACCCTATGTTTGACCCAGGACTCCCTTGGAGTTTCAGTAAAAATTTTATTTGATAAATGAGTTTTGCGACTACAACGATGGGTTACTGATGTAAACACATTTATTGAGGGTAAAATGCCTATTCATGCACGTTCCTAGGCTTAGATTTGCATTTCATGCTATAAATATTGCATAGTATGCATCATTCTGCGTATAGAGTAGTTGTATAAAATTTAGGTTAATTGCATCCATTTTGTGGTTAGGAGAGAAGAATATTTACTTCAAAGCCTCGGATTGATGATCCGACCATATGGATCTGATCAAGATGATGATCAAAGTCGAATGCCTCTTAAATAGCCTCTATCGAAGTCTCGTAGCACCATATGCAGTCCGAGGAAGATTAACAACCAAGGGACTAGGAGACATAATTCAGAGCTTCAAATGATAAATTCGACTACATCCTTTTTCATTTGAGGATCCTTCTCTAATCACTCCCATAAGGTTCCTACATCCTCCATCGACCCTTTTTCATTTGAGGATCTCTACTCTGACCAGGCTGATCCGATTCAGCCAAACCCTAGCTTCACACTTCCACATCTACTTGAGCTCCACAGCATATGGTGGGTTCCACATCTACTGATTCACATCTATCAACCCACCAGATTGATTGGGTTTGGGCTGCATCATCATCCTATTGACTTAAACAAGCACCTGGTTGGACCAACTAGGCTATTTATCAAGGAGATTATTATACAAAATTTGTCTAATTTGACCACTCCTTCTCCATACCACTTTCTGCTCGGCTGAAGGCATTGAATTTAGCGCTTAACGGGAGGCAACCAGTCATTCCAAAAGCCTGAGATCCTTCTGATTATCCTTTTGTACTTTACGTTAATTATACTCTGAGTTTAGTTTTTAGAACAGTTGACTCCACCTTTGGCACTCATACCAGAGCTTAAAATCATCCACAACAATCATCTCGACCTGTTTGCCCACCCGATTATCCTGTTCTAATCCCTGAACCCAAATTGATTTCATACCCTCCTGTTTACAATGAGGACATTACAAAACTTAGGCATGGGAGGGTATTCAAGTGGAAACATACAAAAATTGAAAGTTCTGAAGGATTCTCACAAAAACAAATGCATATTCCAAAAAATAAAAAAAAAGACAATTTTGAAAAGAACAAAAGAAAATAGGAAAAGGGGAGGAAAATTTGAGAATTAATTGCATATCATTCTTGAGAAGAGGAAGAGGTCATTTAAATGCGAAAAGGGAGCAACAATTTGAAATAAAAGAGTTAGTCATTAGTAAAAGAATATGGAATCTATTTTAGTTCTAAACCAAATCAAAAGAGAGAAATAAAAGTCAAAACATGCTAAGACATACAAAGATTAGTATGAGTGCTAATCTTAGGCCTCTTGGGCTATGTTTAGCCTTAAAAATTCATGTATTTGCTAAGATTTGGATAGTCCTAAAGAGGTTGAGGAAAATGCGAAGTTTAAGTATTAGATCTAAGGCTTAGGGTTATTCAACCTCGATAACTAATCTCTGGTTTGCGGTACTCAATAACCTAAGCACCCTATTGTTAGTCATTGACTATGGGAGAGATTTTGAGGAATAGTCAACGACTGAGTGAGGAAATTAGTTAGCTTAGCTACCCTCCTATTATTGATTATGATTCCTACCCATACAACCATGATCTTCAAAATAATTCTGTGGAAACAAATGACAACAGGGATCCCACTGTGAGGAGTAGCTATTCCTTAGACTATCCCCATGAGACGGCCACTAGAGGAGAACGATCCTATTGTTTTTCCACCTGAGCTATATTGGAGTCAAAAGACAAGGAAGATGGTACCACCTAAGGACCTTGACCCCACTGACAGTAACTTTCTTACCCCTGATGACCCGAGTCAAGGTCATGTTGTTCATACCACTTCCTTAATTGATCATGTGGTGGAACCCCAATCTACCCTTAGTAAGCCTAATCCATATCCTCCAACACCTACCAAACAACATTCTGATGATTTATAGGTGTTCAACCTAGGTGACCCTAAGGGATTTGGATGAATTGGATCACTTCTGGTCTTCTGGACACAAAGAATCTATTTTAGAGGAAGATGATGACCTAATAGAGGAACATGGATTTAGAGTTTGGAGTGAATCTTAAGAGGATTATGTTTTCTTTGAGGATTTACCCCCCAAGGATATGATGAGTTGGTGAATTTTGGATTCCTCCCTACTTTTGATTTTGAAAATCATCCCCCCCCCCGAAATCAAGAAGATATGGAGTTGAATTTGGATGAGGACAAACATAAGATTGAGGAGAGAAGGAGAGATTCTCAGGGACAATATGTATCCATTGAGGAGAATAAAGAATTGAGAGATATAGTCTTTCTCCATTCATATAACATTGAGTTTGATCCTCCTTCAGAAGTAATTGAGGATATTGGAGCAACTCCTCTTCTTACTAGAGAATCACATATACACTCCAACAAAAAATTAAGTGAACCAAAAGAATCTGGGGATGAAATTAATGACAATGATTCAATTACTTCCACCCTGCCATCAAATGAATGTGATTCAGAGTCCACCATTGATTCTAATATACTTGAAGTTAAAAATATGACTCCCATTCTTGAGGAAATCGTTAATGATTGACAGGGTGACTTAAATTTCTACACAACTACTATTAGGGAAATTAATATAGAATTTCAATTGTTGTTGGAATTGGACTTGGTACGGACTAAGCCCTCGTTAGACTTAATCATTACCTCCCAACACCACAAACAACCCTTACACTCCTTAACCAATCCTTGTGTCTGGTCTCTGCTAACATACATTCTTTCTGGGGAGAGTATCAGGCCAATACATCCCCAAGTGGAATGGCGAGTTTGGATTGATGCCTATATTTTTAGTCTCTCCAATCAAGGTTCTGATATAATGATGGATATATCTTTTTCAAACCTTTTTACTTTAGAGGACCATTGTTATCCTCCAATCATGTTTCAAGAGGTCCCGTCTCATGCTACTCTTTTTCCTATACCTCTTTAGGCTGTTAGTGGCACAAGAAGGGGGGTTGAATTGTGCAATAAAAAATTCACAAACAATCACAACAAATAACACAGGTATTTAGAGAGGAAACTCAGGAAAAAATCTCTACCTAGATCTCCCAATCTAGGATTTTTGCCCCTACTCAAGTAGGAATCACTAAACCACACCACTAATCCGAGGGTGGTGTTCCTAAAAAATAATTCCCTTCTCCTGGACAACTCCCAAGGAGAGTTTAGCCCCTCTACTAAGAGGAAATAGGAAACCCACAGCTTGGGCACCCAAACAAACTAATAAAATAAAGTAAACAACCCTATGAAACTTGTATGATATAGAATATAAAGTAGGCTATGATACTCCCTTTGCAAATCTATGTGATGCAGAAAATCAGAGTAGGAGTGATGTTGCTCTCAAGAATTTCCAAGAACAAAAGAGAACAAAAAAACACAATAGCTTTAAAGGGCTTAGAATAGGATAATAGAAAGTATTTAGCACTAGAATATTTCTTTTCTTGATGTGTAGTCTTAAAGCAACCCTTGGTGGGTCTATATATGTGTAGGAGTGATGTAAACACATTTACACTACTTAAAATGTCTATTTATGCATGTTCTTAAGCATAGGATTGCATTTCATGATATAAATATTGCATTACATGCATCATCTTGCATTTAGAGTAGTTTGAATAAAATGGAGGTTAATTGTCTCCTTTTATGTGCTTGGACAGGGCAAATATTTTATCGGGGCCTCGGATCAAAGATCCAACCGTATGGATATGATTAGGGTGACAATTGGAGTTCAACGACTCCAAGATCGCCCTAATCAGGCAACCGTAGCATCAGATAGAGACCGGGGAACCCTAGAAGATCAAGGGCCAGGATGGTGTAAATCCGCACTTCAGATGGCAAATCCAACCACACGGATGAATTCGGATCGACGATCGCAGCCCAACGACACAAAAATCGAGTCAATCCGACATCCGTGGCACCATCTACAACTTCCAGAAGATGGACGGCCAAGATGGCGCCACGTGGCGCCATCTCAGCCGCCCAATCGGCCGCATGCGTCTGGTGAAGACCGCGCACCGTCTCCTCTCCGCCGTTGGATCTCGATCCAACTGCTGCGGTCTCTCGCGTTTAAAAACGTCCCCGCGACCATTTCGCCCGCGTAGCGCAGCGGTGACGCAGCTGCGGGCGAAGCGAAGGTCGCGGGTTCAAGCCGCGGTGAAGGGGTGGAAGGCACGGGCGAGCGGGCGCGCACGAGCGTCAGATGAAGATCCAACGGCTGCGCGCGCTCAATCGGGACGACGCGCGATTGGACGCCGGGCGTAACGCGCGATCGCACGCGGGCGGGCGCGCTACGCAGCGGGCGCGGACGCGATCTAAGCCGTCCGATCTCGCGATCGGACGGCTGAAAATCAAGCGACGTGCGTAGGCGTTACGCGCACGGCCAGCCGAGCGGGCGCGCGTGGGCGCGGCGGCGACGGCGACGTGGGAGCTTTAGCGACGGTTTTATCCGTCACTAAAGACCCCTTATTTATTATTTTGAAGATGTAATGTCCATTTTGCCCCCACTCCTTGCAACTATAAAAGGAGACCCCCTCCATACGAAATTTTCATCCCTTCCTTCTCCTCTCTACCTCTCCAAAGCTCAAGAGAAGCTTGTCCCACACCCAGGATGCTTCTCGCGAGATAAAGTCCAAATTTTCGTCCCCCTTCGGAAGTGGATCCCGCGACGACGACGGCGTGCTGCTTCGTTCCCGTTCTTCTGCTTCGTCCTCCTTCGTCCCGCTTCGTTCTCCTTCGTCCAGGCGTCGTCCCGTCCGGCTCGTCCTCCAAGCGACCGTCGAGGAGGATTCTCTCTCCCTATTCTTTTTACTGCTTTCTAGTATAGATTTACTGCTTTCTAGAGTAGTCTATTCGTCCTCCGAGCGATCGTCGAGGAGGACATTTCTCCCTCCATTCTTTTAATGCTTTCTAGAGTAATTGTTTTATGTTTTCTAGTTGTAAGGAACGAACTTTTTTATGATAAATTCCTTGTCTATTCTACATCTCATTTTGATTTCCATGTATAGTATTCCTTCTCTCTCTCTTACTCCCTCTCTCTCTTTTATTTGTTGTAGATACTTAGATAGTTTAAATTGAATTTCTTTGTAACAAAATAAAAAGAAACGCGAAGTTTTTAAATCAAACGTTCGCCTCCCTGTGTTCGACCCGGAATTTTTATTTCGGTATAAATTTTATTTGTTGAACACGAATCCTTCGCTTTCGAACTGCAACGACGGGTTTTCCAAAACCAAACACGTTAGCGTAGGTTCGTAAATAAGTTCAACATTTTGGCGCCGTTGCCGGGGAGGCAACGCTCTTTGATTTCTCTTCGCGTTTTGTAACTTACAAATCATTTACCTCACTTTTCTCCTTTCTTATTGTAATTGCAGGTACTCTTTCGAGACAGGCAAAAGCAGTAGATCAGAGTAAAGTGCTGTGGAAGGTTTTGTAAGTTATCCCCCACCTCCCACCCATTAGATTTTATTTCATCACATAATAATTCAAACATCAATCAACCTAGGTGTTCTTATAAACTCTAAGGTCAGATTGTTTGTTGTTTGACATCCATACTCACTCCAACCCCCACATTAAAAAAAAGAAAAAAATAAAAAAAAAATCTCACAGAGGTACACAACCTCATCTGATTTTCTAACTCAACCGGTAAACCAATCTTAGGAGCCAGTACACACATCCAAACACATAATCGAGTAGAAATCAGATTGGGTAATCATTTGTGTGCCTAATTAGGTGGTGCATCAGGCCAGTTGTTTGAGTTGTTTGGGCCACACCACTTCAAATAAAATCAACTCATCAAGTAGCTGCCAATTAGGTTCAACTCTTAGGGATCTACCAGGCACTCCACATTCTTTTTAAACTTTAAAGGAAAATATCTTCACCTGTGCTTGCAAAACCTGGTGTGCCAATGAAACTTGATTGAAAACACCTAAAGTTGAATCCTAAAAGCTACTAAGCAAGATTTGAACCTTAAAATTCACCACATCAAAAATAATCTTGCTTGAAAACCACTGGTTGTGCACGCACACACAAAGCAATCAATCATTAAGGGCACAACCCATTTAAAGGGCCCATCACATTCCAAAGCACATTCAAACCTAGCCCTAAATAAAACAGAGTAGACGTTGGCCTTAAGGATTGGACTCGCTCTTTAGAACTCAGAACGAGATTATTTTCGATTAGTCTGTTTCTACTGTTCAATCTGATGTCTAGCTAGGGGAGCAGAGTCAAACGATCGCGGCTGGTGGGTACACTAGGAACCGGAGGCGCAAGCCGAAGGAAGAACCTTCTCCCCAGTCCCTCCTTCTAACTGGTTGGATTGAACAGACAGAAGTAGATCAAATCGTTCCTTTATCTCAAGACGGGTTTTGGGAGTCTGTAGGTCTGTAGGCTAACCCATTTAAGGACAGGATTGATTGTTTGTATTGCAGGGCACCTTTCTTCCTCCCGTGTCTCATGAATCCTTCCACATATTTCACGCATTCCCGCTCTTTCCCTCCTGTTGTAAATTATCCTCGACATGACAATTATCCCAACTCGTATTGTAATCGACCATCAGTTAGTTGGGATAATTCGGATTGGGGATACAATTTCGGACCCCCGTGTTTAGGGTCTAACCCTGAACACTTTGATTCTCAATTCTATCCTTCTCAGAGTTGCATCGATTATAGATCGTCCTCCTTTCATGAACAACCTAATGCGATCTACAATCAAGAAGGATACACTGATCCTTACCCATCCTCTGATTTCACTGCCTTTAGGTCATCTCCATCTTTTGAACAATCTGAAATGACCTATTATCAGGATGGGTATAACGAATCTCAATTCGTTAATTCCTCTACATTGATGTCAAACCCGCCCAACCCTGAACCAACTCATTTGGTTCAGGTTAATCAGGTTCAAGATAAGGTTCTGGCTAACTTGAGGAATATCATTCAATCTTTAGAAGTTCATCCAATACCTTGCATTGAGAGATTGGAGCCCCTGATTGAAATGATTGATGATTTAAATAAGTCTTTGTTGGATTGGCTCCAGGATGTTAAGGATAAGAACCCGGGTGAGTTTCTACTTGGGAAATTAGCGAAATTGAGGATGAGATTCATGGTTGCTTTGATTCAATCTTGGAATAATTCCCAGGATGAACTCTCTTCAGGAAAGCCAATGACAGAACCCGCTCAAGCACCTGTTGGGGGGGACACGTGTTACGAAGCTGACCAGATTGAATTAAAACAACCAATTAAGGATGATTTGATTTCTTCACCTGAAATCCCTGAGCCGGGTTACGAGGAAACGTATGTCTCCTTGGAACGCAAAGTGACAAATGATTTTGGGACATACATTGATACGGATCCTGATGGTGAAGATTCAAGTTGCGAAGTCTCACACGAGTTTCCAGATCACGATTTTTGTGAGACGATTGGGCCTGAGGAATCTGATAGATCATTTGATAGCCCAATAACTGAGGAAACTGATCTTATTAGGGCACACGATACAGATCCAGAATCGGATTTTCTAGAGGAATCAATTCAATGCCCTGATTATCAGTTACACCCTGTTGAGCTTATTGATGATTCTAATTCTGAGATAATTAGACCCAAGTCAATTTTGATTCTGCCACATCATTTAGACTTGGAGATTCCAGACGGGGTGATGAATATACAAGATGTCCTGGAATTTGATACACTTAATGAGGAGGATAGGAGCGGGGAAGTTCTAATTTGGGAAGTTAATTTTGGAGGAAATGGAAGATTGAGTCGAAGGGTTCCTTTTAAGCTAAAACCATCAAATCAGAACCCTTACGACATTTGTTTCGAGGATGTCAAACTCAAGCACACATTTAACGATTATCCTTTTGAGCTTCAATTCTCTGTAACCTGACATTTTGGCCTTGGGTTGCATCCTCACAAATCGCAGGCCCGACCCTGCTTGCATTCTGATTTTAGGTTTTGGGTAATTTTTATCCAGAACCTAATATATTCTCGATTATGGGTGATGGGTCTGCACCACAATCTGGTCCACATCTGTGGACCTCTGCTGACAGGTCAGAGGATTCTTCTGTTCATTCTAATTCTGACCTGCACATGTGAATTCTTCATTTCTTTTCTTTGTATAGTGTGCCTAGCTGAAGGCACTAAACTCAGCACATATACAGTTCTTTTTCATTTTCATCTCGGAGCGGACCCGATATCCACGCAATTCAGGTGCTTTCTACGCTTTTCCACTCTGTTTTATGTCTTTTTAATACAATGAGGACATTGCATTAGATAGGCATGGGGGGGTGGATATTTATCTTTGAATTCATTCGTCAGCTCCGTAGATTTGTTTTATTTTATAAAAAAAAAAAAAAATCAAAATTAGGAAAGAGAATTTGGGTTTAAGAAAATTTTCGATCTTAAGAAATACTATATTATGTTCTGAACACAAAGACCCTTCAGGTCTTTGAACTTAATCAGCCCGTGTATCCACTAAAATGTGGATTTGTTTTTCGAGTTCTCGCCAACTTGAATTTTATTTTAATTGGAGTAAATAAGTTTGGGTGATAACTACACGACTTATCAACCCGCCCTCTGATGTGAGGGAATTTTGAGTCTTAAGCATCTACACACTTTCTTTGCACTGACTCGATATTTGGCGATTTTAATGGAAATTGGGTAGCTAATGAACCTTCTAGGGTGATATGGCTGGCAAGTTATCGTGGGTAACAGCCCATAGGTAGGTTGTCCAGAGCCCAGTCACTGACCTTTCTCTTTTTGCCGCCTTTAGGTAAATCTTAGACCAGGGAAGCCACCTACTTAAAAAAAAAAAAAAAAAAAGAAAAAAAAAAAATCAAAAAGGAGAAAAGAACAAAAAGAAATAAGCCACACTTCGCCGCACGAGTATGGCTGGCAAGTTGTCGGTGGTAACAGCTCATCGACCGGTTGTCCAGAACCCAGCTCAGAAAATGCACTAAAAATTCCCAAAACACTTAGGAAGAAGCGAAGAAGTAGAATAAACCGGGGAGATATACACTGGATTCACCCTTGTGTTGACCCCGTTAAAAAAAAAAAAAAAATAAATAAATAAAAGTAGGGAGAAAGCTACCGGTTGTAAAGATACACCTTTAGGCAGAATTCTTTTTGAGGTCACCTAGAGGCGTAGAAATCCGAAGTCCATTCTAATTGCCGGTCAACGAGTCTATCACAATCACAATAAGATGCTTAAAACTTAGGGTTCTCATCAAATCTTGGGTGAGTTGAATGGCCGTAGAAAGCCACTCTTAAACCCTAAAATTTGAAAATTCAAAAAAAAAAAAAAGAGAGAGTAAAAACAGAAAAAGAAATTTTTCTTTGAATAAGGCGAGGCTTGAGGCGGTATGCATTTTGGCTGATACCCGGGCACTGTTGTGTCTTTGAAAGTTCAGTTCTTAAGTAGACAATTTCTTAATGATTGAAAATAACTCAGGTCCAAATAATCTAACCTAATTCTTTTATAAATAGCATATAGTTTTTGCTAGGGACTAGCAAAAGATAGGCACGGAGGTATGATGTAAACACATTTACACTACTTAAAATGTCTATTTATGCATGTTCTTAAGCATAGGATTGCATTTCATGATATAAATATTGCATTACATGCATCATCTTGCATTTAGAGTAGTTTGAATAAAATGGAGGTTAATTGTCTCCTTTTACGTGCTTGGACAGGGCAAATATTTTGTCGGGGCCTCGGATCAAAGATCCAACCGTATGGATATGATTAGGGTGACAATTGGAGTTCAACGACTCCAAGATCGCCCTAATCAGGCATCCGTAGCATCAGATAGAGACCGGGGAACCCTAGAAGATCAAGGGCCAGGATGGTGTAAATCCGCACTTCAGATGGCAAATCCAACCACACGGATGAATTCGGATCGACGATCGCAGCCCAACGACACAAAAATCGAGTCAATCCGACATCCGTGGCACCATCTACAACTTCCAGAAGATGGACGGCCAAGATGGTGCCACGTGGTGCCATCTCAGCCGCCCAATCGGCCGCATGCGTCTGGTGAAGACCGCGCACCGTCTCCTCTCCGCCGTTGGATCTCGATCCAACGGCTGCGGTCGCTCGCGTTTAAAAACGTCCCCACGACCATTTCGCCCGCGTAGCGCAGCGGTGACGCAGCTGCGGGCGAAGCGGAGGTCGCGGGTTCGAGCCGCGGTGAAGGGGTGGAAGGCGCGGGCGAGCGGGCGCGCACGAGCGTCAGATGAAGATCCAACGGCTGCGCGCGCTCAATCGGGACGACGCGCGATTGGACGCCGGGCGTAACGCGCGATCGCACGCGGGCGGGCGCTCTACGCAGCGGGCGCGGACACGATCTAAGCCGTCCGATCTCGCGATCGGACGGCTGAAAATCAAGCGACGTGCGTAGGCGTTACGCGCACGGCCAGCCGAGCGGGCGCGCGTGGGCGCGGCGGCGACGGCGACGTGGGAGCTTTAGCGACGGTTTTATCCATCACTAAAGACCCCTTATTTATTATTTTGAAGATGTAATGTCCATTTTGCCCCCACTCCTTGCAACTATAAAAGGAGACCCCCTCCATACGAAATTTTCATCCCTTCCTTCTCCTCTCTACCTCTCCAAAGCTCAAGAGAAGCTTGTCCCACACCCGGGATGCTTCTCGCGAGATAAAGTCCAAATTTTCGTCCCCCTTCGGAAGTGGATCCCGCGACGACGACGGCGTGCTGCTTCGTTCCCGTTCTTCTGCTTCGTCCTCCTTCGTCCCGCTTCGTTCTCCTTCGTCCAGGCGTCGTCCCGTCCGGCTCGTCCTCCAAGCGACCGTCGAGGAGGATTCTCTCTCCCTATTCTTTTTACTGCTTTCTAGTATAGATTTACTGCTTTCTAGAGTAGTCTATTCGTCCTCCGAGCGATCGTCGAGGAGGACATTTCTCCCTCCATTCTTTTAATGCTTTCTAGAGTAATTGTTTTATGTTTTCTAGTTGTAAGGAACGAACTTTTTTATGATAAATTCCTTGTCTATTCTACATCTCATTTTGATTTCCATGTATAGTATTCCTTCTCTCTCTCTTACTCCCTCTCTCTCTTTTATTTGTTGTAGATACTTAGATAGTTTAAATTGAATTTCTTTGTAACAAAATAAAAAGAAACGCGAAGTTTTTAAATCAAACGTTCGCCTCCCTGTGTTCGACCCGGAATTCTTATTTCGTATAAATTTTATTTGTTGAACACGAATCCTTCGCTTTCGAACTACAACGATGGGTTTTCCAAAACCAAACACGTTAGCGTAGGTTCGTAAATAAGTTCAACAAGGAGGTTAGATCTAAGCCTAGGAAGTCATTGGAATTTGAATTGGAATTGAATAAATTGAGGTAGAATGGCCACAAAGCATTTACTCAAAGTCTGACTATATCATATGTCTGAAAAGTCATGATAGATGTCTGAAGGAGTCATTTCAGACGTTTGAGAATAAAGCTGACCATCTGAAAAACTTTAGTGACAAAGTAGTCCTTACTGGATTTCTCAAGATTCACAGGTGGTGGAGGCGCACTTCGCTAATTAAAATCAGGGTTTGGAGGACCCATCGTTGTAGCTCAAAAAATGCATCTATCAAATAAAATTTATAACCGAAACTCGAAATTTGAGTCTCGGGTCGAACACAGGGAGGCGAACATTTGGTTTTACAAAAATCCACGCTTCGCTTTTATCTTTTTTGGTCCTTTTTATCTTTTCTAATTTTTTTGGTATTTTTGGTAAGCAAGAGATCAGGTTGATGAATTCTAGCCAATGTACTTGCAAAATTTTAAGAGAGAGAGAAACAATCATCTATTTATAAAGAATTGTTTGTTACAACTACGAAAGTGGAAAATCTACACTACAAAACTGAAAGATAGAAAGAGGTGAGAGAAATCCCCCTCGATGGTCGCTTGGAGGAAGGTGGTGAGGAGCAGGATGAATGGGGATGAAGGTGGAGGACGGAGGGTGGGGCAGGACGGCGTCACAGCAAGGATCTTCTTCCTGAAGGGAGGTGAGGAGACGGCCACAGGATGCTCCACGAATGGGGATGAGGGGGGGGAAATTATTTGATTTTCTACTCTAGAGGAGCATCCCAGGCTTGGGACAAGTTCTCTATAGAGCCTTGGAGGTGGTGAGAGGAAGAAAGGAAGAGATGGTTTGGAATGGTGGTGGGTAGGTCCTTTTATAGTGGAGGAGGAAGAACAAATTCGCATCTGGGTCATTACTGACATCCGTAAACGTCGCTACAGAACTCTGCAACTGTTGCTAAGGATCCACCATTCAATTCCTCTTGCTGGCACACACAGACCATTAGCGACAGCTGCAAGCATCACTAAAGGCCCAAGTCAATGAGGATCCGCCCCCTGCTCATGCTCCGTTAGTGTACGCATTGCACGCTCCTTGTAGCGCGTGCACGCGCGCGTGATGGCACTGCGCTAACACTATGGTGCAGGTGTTGGCATGTACGTTGCGTTATGCTTGCGCATGCATCCCTCCTTGCATTGTGCTAGGCTTGCACTGCGTGCACTCAATTGGCCAATTGGAGGGGCAGCAGGGATTCGAACTCGTGCCCCTCCCTCAAGGGTCAGGTGATTAACCACTATGCCAAGACGTCCAAAATGTCGAGGGGATGACTTAGTGCGCACGATGGAGGAGCATTCTCAGTTGTTGGATCAAGATCCAACGACTGGGAATGACGGTCGCAGATGATGATAGCTGATGTTGGGCGGCCTGGATGGTGCCACGTGGCACCATCTGGGCAGTCCATTCTTCTTTCTATTGCAGGGGGTGCGATGGTGCTCAGATTAAGATGATTCCTGCATTGCTACACTACGATCGTTGCTCTGGATCCATCCATACGGTCAGATTATTCATCCAAAGCCCGTATGGATGTCACATTGCCCCCTGGCTGTTGATCTTCCTCGGACTTCGTATGATGCTACAGGATGCCGATCTAGATGATTTCGGAGGCATTAGACTTTGATCGTCATCCTGATCAGATCTGTACGATCCAATCGTCCATCTGAGGCCCTGAAATAAATCTTCTTCTCTGCTGACCATAAAAAGGACCTAATTAACCTAAAATATATACAACTACTCTAAATGTAGAATGATGGATGCTATGCAATATTTATAACATGAAATGCAAATCTAAGCCTAGGAACATGCATGGTTAGGCATTTAACCTAAATAGATGTGTTTATATCAATAGGGACATCTAAACAAAAAGATACACATCTGAACAGATAGTTTTAGACATCTGAAAAAAAAATCAGACGTATGAAAAAAGCCTCAGGGTAAAAGTGATCGATATTGGAATGAGGTTGGATCCAAACGGGATCTAAAGACATAGGGCCAGACGTCTTATTGGACATTTGGTAAAAAGTGTAGACATCTTAGAAAGAATAATTTGACATCTGAATAAATAAAAGGATGTCTGATGGCCTAAAACATTCCAAAATCAAAGGGTAATAGATATAATCAATTATGGTCAAATTGAACATTGGATAAAAAAATGAATGTTGCCCATTTCTGATGTCTCAAGAAGCCAGCAGACGTCTGAAAGACAAGAAAAATTATGATCGTTGTTCTTCTGAAGTTAAAAGATACCAAGAGCTCGAGGAGGCATTTGAAAGACAGAATTAGACATCTGAAGTAGAGCACAGACGTCTGAAAACCTAGGCGACAGAGGTCTAGGATTTTGGACCTTGTTGAACGCATGGGTTGCTATGCTAACGTGTTTGATTTTGAAAATCCTGTCATTGTAGTATGAAAGTGAAGAACTCATGTTCAACAAATAAAATTTATACCGAAATGAAAATCCCGAGTTGAACTCAGGGAGGTTACGTTGATCTATATTCGCATATATTTTTTTTTAGAATTTTTCTTGAAAAGTGAGGCGATGTAATTACATTGAAGCCATAATAACAATCAGACTAAACGAGGGAGAGAGAGAGAGAAAACATGCATTCAATAATTCAAAATGTTTATACAATAAAACCAAAGAAGAATTACACTAGGAAGCTGGAAATCAGCTACACTAGAAAGCAGGAAAATTCTACACTAGAAAGCAGTAAAGAAGAATGGGAGAGAGAAGTTATCCTCCTCGACGATCGCTTGGAGGACGAGCTGGACGAGACGCCGCCTGGACGAAGGAGGATGGAGTGGGAAGAAGGAGATCGGGCCAGGAGGAACACGAACGATGCAGCACGTCATCGTCGTCGTGGGATCCGCTTTCGAAATGAGAGCGAAAATTTGACTTTATCTCGCAAGTATCCTGGGTGTGGGGAAAGCTTCTCTTAAGCTTTGAAGAGGTAGAGAGGAGAAGGAAGGGATGAGAATTTCCTGTGGAGGGGGTCTCCTTTTATAGTTGCAAGGAGTGGGGGCAATTTGGTCATCACAACTCTAAAAATATTAAATCAGGGGTCTTTAGTGACGGATAAAACCATCGCTAAATCCCCATCGTGGGCGTAGTAGGGGCGCCCGCTCATCTTCCACGCCACCCACGTTCTCTAAATCTCGACCGTTCGATCGTGAGATCAAACGGCTGAGAGAGCTCCTCGCCTACCTCTTCTACACGTAATGTCGGCGTGCGATCTCACGTCACGCACAGGCATGCGCTAGCGCGTGAAACTGATTGAGCATCTGCAGCCGCTCAATCGTGATCGAGCGATCGTGGAGCCCGCTCGCCCGCACTCCAGCACCCACTCGCGAGGAGTTGATCGCGCGTCGCTTGATTGCGGTAGTGCTTTCGCCCACTGCGCTATGCGTGCGGATGGGCGTGCGGGCAACTTTGTAGCATGTGATCTGGATCGTTGGATTGAGATTCAACGGTCGAGATCACTTCTTCCTTTGACTTTAGAGAGTGAAGGCACTGGTCTAAGAACACCCTTAGCCATTGGATCTTGATCCAACTGCTAAAAGGCGAGGATGCTAGAAGCTTCAACGGTTGAGGGCAGCCGGTTGGACGGCCGAGATGGTGCCACGTGGTGCCATCTTTGCCGTCCATTTTCTGGATGATGTAGATAGTTCCACAGCTGTCGGATTGAGTCGATTTTCACGTTGGTAGGCTGCAATCGTCAATCCGAATCCATCCGTGCAGTCAGATTTGTCATTTGAAGTGTTGATTCACACCATCTTGGCCCTTGCTCTTCTAGGGTTCCTCGATCTCTATCTGATGCTACAGATGTCTGATTAGGGTGATCTTGGAGTCATTGAACTCCAATCGTCGCTCTGATCACATATGTATGGTTGGATCTTCGATCCGAGGCCCCGATAAAAAATTTGCCATGTCCATGAACATAAAAGGAGACAATTAACCTCCATTTTATTCAAACTAATCGACATGCAAGATGATGCATGTTATGCAATATTTATAGTATGTAATGCAATCCTATGCTTAAGAACATGCATAAATAGACATCTTAAGTAGTGCAAACATGTTTACATCATACCCCCATGCCTATCTTTTGCTAGTCCCTAGCAAAAACTATATGTTATTTATAAAAGAATCAGGTTGCATTATTTGTCCATGAGTTATTTTCAATCATTAAGAAAATGTTTACTTAGGACTTGAACTTTCAAAGACACAACAGTGCCCGAGTGTCCGCCAAAATGCAGACTGCCTCAAGCCCTCGCCTTATTAAATAAAAATTTCTTTTTCTCTTTTTCCTCTTTTCTAATTTTTTTTTTGAATTTTCAAGATTTAGGGTTTAAGAGCGGCTTTCTACGGCCATTCAACTCAGGCAAGATTTTATGAGAACCCTAAGTTCTAAGCATCTTATTGTGAATGTGATAGATGTTGGTGCTAGAGCACCACGATCATTTATTTTGATGATAACAAAACACGTATTATTTAACATTTGCAATTTGAGTCCTAGATTTCAGGTCAAATGCAAATGTAGACGTGCTTAAACGGAGTTCGAGCTCGCATCCAGGACGGATTGGAGAAGCTTGACGAAAAACAGAGGAGGTTCGCGTGGAGCGACAGATTGAAGATAGAAGACAAGAAGAATAGGATAGATTCTTTTTAATCCTTTCTTGTATCTCTTGTCTTTATTTTCTTGCTCTTTTTATTTCCTTAGAATATTTTGTTAAAGAGCCTCAAAGTACCCTAACAATAGTCCTAGGAACACCTGCACAACCCTAGGATACTTAGGTTTTTTGTAGAATACTTAGAAAACCAATATAGGGTTCAAACAGAGTTTCCAGACATCTAATTCCAAAATCAGACGTCTGATAAAGTATTTTAAGACGTCTGACTGTTGTTTCAGACGTCTGATAACTATTAGGCTGGAGTTAGTATTCTGTCTGATGAAATCAGATGTCCAGACCTTAGTACAGACGTCATAGAAGACGTCTGATGGACTTGCCAGACATCCAGATAGTGGACCGTTGGCTAGCTTAGCAGGCACTGCATAATATGACCGTTAGAGCCTTATCAGACGTCCTTAGGCATTTCCAGACGTCTGATAAATGACCGTTTTGCCTCGGCTGACCCAAAATCTCTTCTCAGAGATTTTCTAGCCGTTGCAATGTTTGGAAATCAATTCCCACAGTAAAAGTAGGTTTCCAGACATCCTATATATCGTCTGATGGACTTGCACTAGAACCCTGTTTAGATCTGATCCAAGTCAGGAAGAGACCCGCCCAAAATCAGACGTCTGACCTTGAAATCAGACATCTTAAAGTGGTCTTCCAGACATCTGATTCTAGAATTAGACGTCTGATAAGCCTGCCAGAGCAATGATTGTTCCTGATTTCGGGCTGATTCTCTTGGGCTTTGTTCCCAACGGCTATAGAACCCTTCCTAAGCATTCCAAAGCCTTCCTAAGGCCTCTGTAAATAGAGGGGAACCTTTGCAACACTAAGAACACACACCTAGATACACAAGACACACTTGGCTACACACTTTCACACTCTCTTGTGTCTTAGCTAGCTCTTGCTCTCCAAGCTCAAGCTCCATTCTCTTGAGAGCATCAAGCTTTGCGCACCCGCTCTCCCGCCGTAGTTCACGAGAGCGAAGTTGCGCCATCGCGTGGCTCACGCACCACGTCAACAACTGGACGCACTCCTTGCAAAGGGGAGTTTCCTTATTCCTATAGAAGCTAGGTTCATAATTACTTTGTTGTCTCTATAGGACTTGTTGTTTATTTTATCTTTGTTATTTAGTTGGGTATTCGCTTTGCGAATTCCCGTTTCCTTCGTGGGACAAAATCCTTCTCGTGGAGAGAAGGGGTTAAGGAACACTACCCTCGTACTTGTAACGTGGTTGTAATTGAGGTTGAATCACCCTCGTTTAAAGTGATTCGGTTAGTGGATTTGATCAACTAGGTTGATCGGAAAATCCTAACTCGAGAGGGTTAGGTGGTGGTTTTCACCCGGTTTGGGTTTCCACCTAAAAATCTTTGTGTACTTTGTGTGGTTGTCTATTCTGTGATATTATTTATATTTATTTCCGCATTTTATTACGTTACCCCTCGTAGTAGGGAACCTTTCAATAGACTCATTGATCGGCGGTTAAAATGGACTTTGGGTTTCTACGCCTCTAAGTGACCTTAAATAGAGAATTCTACCTAAAGGTGTATCTTTACAACCGGTAGCTTTCTCCCTACTTTTATTTTTACGGGTTCAACACAAGGGTGAATCCATTGTATATCTCCCCGGTTTATTCTATTTCTCCGCTTCTTCCTAAGTGTTTTGGGAATTTTCAATGCATTTATTGAGCTGGGTTCGGGACAATCGGTCGATGGGCTGTTACCACCGACAACTTGCTAGCCATACTCGTGCGGCGAAGTGTGGCTTATTTTTTTCTCTTTTCTTTTCTCCTTTTCTTTTTGACTTTTTTTTTAAGTAGGTGGCTTCCCTGGTCTAAGATTTACCTAAAGACAGCAAAAAGAGAATGGTCCAGTGACTGGGCTCTAGACAACCTACCTATGGGCTGTTACCTATGATAACTTACCAGCCATTTTACCCTAGAAGGTTCATTAGCTACCTAATTTCAGTTAAAATCACCAAACAACGAGTCAGTGCAATGAAAGTTTGTAGATGCTTAAAGCTCAAAGTTCCCCTAAATCAGAGGGCGGGTCTATAAGTCGTGTATTTATCACTAAAACTTATTTACTCAAATTACAATAGAATTAAGGTTGGCGAGGACTTAAAAAACAAATCCACATTTTAGTAGATACATGGGCCGATTAGGTCTAAAGACCTGAAGGGTCTTTGTGTTCAGATCCCAATGTAAAATTTTCTAAGATTGCAAAGTCCTAATGTCCAACTATTCCTTCCTAATTCATTCTTTTTTTATGTAAAAATAAGAGGAGAAAAACAATTTACATGAATTTCACAAAGTTGACCAAATGATTAAAAAACGAATCCACCCCCCCATGCGTAGCTGATGCAATGTCCACATTGAGAAAGAGACATGAAAGAAAGGGTAGAGTATGAAAGATGTCACCTGAATATGAAGCTCGTGTCAGCTTTGTGTCATATGTACAATTGCTGAGTTTAATGCCGTCAGCTAGACGAAGTCCAGCCAAAGAAGTCACAGAATGGCTAGAGCAACCGTGTCTGAGACGGGTTCTGGAAGATACGGTCAATAACAGGCTTCAGACATTGACCGTTGACTTTAAATGTGTTACCCGTCTTTGGGTCAGAAATTTGAACGGCTCCATTTGGAAAAATTTGGTCGATTATGAATGGGCCATTCCATTTAGATCTAAGTTTTCTAGGAAAGAGCTTAAGTTTAGAATCGAATAACCAGACCTTCTGGTTTGGCTCAAAGCTCTTGCGGGAAATCAATTGATCATGTAGAGCTTTGGTCCGAGCCTTGTAGATCTTGGCATTCTCATATGCATCATTTCTAAGCTCCTCCAACTCACATAGTTGGAGTTACCTGGTCTTCCCAGCTAAATTCAGATCTAAATTGCATTGTTTGATCACACAAAATGCCTTATGTTCAATCTCTACGGGTAGATGGCATGCCTTTCCATACACCAAATGGAATGGAGACATGCCGATGGGTGTTTTATACGTCGTACGGTAGGCCCAAAGAGCATCCTCAAGCTTTTGAGTCCAGTCCTCGTGATTAGGCCTAACCGTTTTCTGCAGAATGTTCTTGATCTCGTGATTGGAGATCTCGGCTTGTCCATTCGTCTGGGGGTGGTAAGGTGTGGAAATTCGGTGGTTAACCCTATATTTGGCCAACAAATTCTGGAATTGGGCATTAGTAAAATGAGTGCCACCATCACTGATGATGGCCCTTGGAATCCTGAACCTACTGAAGATATTTTTCTTGACAAAATCGATGACCACCTTGTGGTCATTGGTTCGGGTGGGAATTTCCTCAATCCATTTGGACACATAATCAATAGCAACACGAATGTACTGATGTCCAAATGAAGGGAGAAAGGGTCCAATGAAATCGATGCCCCAAACATTGAAAATTTCGACAGGAAGAATTAGGTTTAAGGGCATCACATCTCTCTTAGTTATGCTCCCGAGTGCCTGACATCGAGAATATGACCTTGAGAATTCCTAGGCATCCTTAAGTAAAGATGGCCAATAGAAGTCAGGTTGCAAGATTTTTGTAGCCGTCTTTTTCCTGGAGAAATGTCTACCACACCCAGATGTATGGTAGAACTCGAGTATACTGTTGAATTCATTCTCCGGCATACATCGGCGAATAGTCTGATCAGAGTTAATGCAGTACAGCTCAGGCTTCTCCCGAAAGTAGTATTTGGCCTCAGATTTGAGTCTATCCCATTGTTGCTTGGTCCAATCCTGGGGGATTTGACCAACAGCCAAATAGTTAACAATGTCAGCAAATCATGGGGTGTGGACACCTAAAACTGTAAGAATAGTTTCGTCCGGAAAAGTGTCAGCAATCGGAATGTTTGGAGGAGAGGAATCACCAAGGAGTCTCGACAAATGATCCGCTACCACATTTTGTACCCCAGTTTTATCCTTGATTTCATGATCAAATTCTTGAAACAAAAGAATGCAACGAATACATGGTTGGGTTTGGCATCCTGTTTCTCCAAGAGATGTCTCAAGGCCGAGTGGTCAGTATAGATGATAACATGAGACCCTAAGAGATAAGCCCTAAATTTTTCCAAAGTGAATACTGCAACTAGTAATTCCTTTTCAGTAACAGTGTAATTCCTCTGGGCTTCATCCAGAGTTTTACTAGCGTAGTAGATGATAGAGGGCTTTCTATCAATTTTCTGACCCAAGATAGCCCCGATCGCGTAATTAGAAGCGTCGGTCATGATCTCAAAAGGGGCTGTCCAAATTGGTGGCTGCAAAACTGGAGCACAGGTGACTGTTTCTTTAGGAAATCAAATGCCTTTCGACATGATTCATCAAAAACAAATGGCATTTCTTTGACAAGAAGAGTGCTCAGGGGACGAGCAACCTTCGAGAAATCCTTGATGAATCTTCGATAGAATCCCAAATGGCCAAGAAATGATCTGATTTGTTTAACAGATGTGGGAGGAGGAAGTTTAGCAATAGCATAAACCTTAGCTTTATCCACTTCGATTCCCCGTTCAGAGATTACATGACCCAAAATAACGCCTTCGTGGGTCATGAAATGACTCTTTTCCCAGCTAAGGACCAATCGTGTTTTGATACATCGCTTAAGAATCATTTCCAGATTATCCAAACAAGAGTCAAATGATTCTCCGAAAATCGAGAAATCATCCATGAAGACTTCCATAAACTCTCCCACCATGTCAAAAAATATGGCTAGCATATACCTCTGAAAAGTCGTAGGTGCATTGCATAACCCAAAAGGCATCCTACGAAAAGCAAAGGTTTCGTAGGGACTGGTGAAAGTAGTTTTTTCCTAATCCTCGGGATGGATAGGAACTTGGTTGAATCCTGAGTAGCCATCAAGAAAATAGAAGTACTTCTGCCCAGCTAATCTTTCCAAGATTTGATCGATGAAGGGCAGGGGAAAATGATCCTTTTTAGTGGTTGTGTTCAGCTTCCTATAATCAATACAAACCCTCCATGAGGAAGCTGAACGAGTTGTGATAGATTCTCCTCTCTTGTTAGTCACAATGGTAATCCCTACTTTCTTCGGAACAATCTGCACAGGACTTACCCAGGGACTATCAGAGATTGGATAAATAATTCCTACATCGAGCCACTTAATGATTTCCTTTTTGACCACTTCTCGCATATTTGGATTTAATCTCCTCTGCATCTGGAGAGAAGGGAGGGATCCATCTTCCAAGAATATTCTATGATTGCAATAAGATGGCTCGATCCCCCTGAGGTCATGAATGGTCCAACCAATTGCCTCCTTGTGTTTCTTCAGGACCTTGATCAATTTAATCTCTTGCTCCTTTGTCAATTTAGAACTGATAATCACAGGGAGCGTCATTTAAGGTCCTAAAAATTGATATTTCAAATTCTCAGGCAATGGTTTCAGTTCAAGCTGGGGTGGGTTGATGATTGATGCTAAGGTAGATGCTGAAGACTCAATAAGAGGAAGAGGTTGTGAGTGAACAAAATCAATAACCTCTTCAGAAGATGGTAGGTCAGCCATAGAGGGTTGCGGGTTGAATTCGTCATCAAAGGAGGAACTTTCGATTGAAGAAACCATCAAACAAGTTTCAATGTTTTCATTATCCTCCTCAAGTTCCTCAATAAATCCACAATCCTCAAATTTATTGATCACCTTAAAAATATCCAATTTCATTTGTTGATCCCAAAAGGTGATTTCCTTGCTACCGCTTTCACAATTAATGTTGGCCTTAGCAGTAGCCAAGAATGGATGCCCCAAAATGATGGGCGTGTTCCTCAGATTATCAGGTACATCCATGTCAAGAACAAGGAAATATATAGGAAAAAAGAAATCCTTGACCTTAACTAAAACATCTTCAATAACACCTCGCGGATTTGTGACCGAGCAATTCGCTAACTGTAGCATTACTAAAGTTGGCCGAAGTTCACCTAATCCAAACTTCCCATAAAGAGAAGTCAGAATTAGGTTGATGGATACACCCAGATCCAAAAGTGCTCTATCAAATGTGTAATCTCTGATGACACAAGAAATCAATAGAGCACCTGGATCTCTCTTTTTCTGAGGAAGGTGGTGCAGGATAATAGAACTAGCCTGCTCGGAGAGTACCACCTTCCTCAGAAGAGATTCTCTCGACTTACGCTTTTGTGAACATAAATCTTTTAAAAATCTTGTGTAAGCCGGTATGTGCTTGATTGCATCAAGGAGTGGGATATTGATCTCGACATTCTTAAATAGATTCAGAAGCTCCTCATTACTATCAATAGACTTCTTCTTCTTTGATTTGATCAAGGCTTCAAGAAAAGGAACATGAGTCAGATCTTTGGAATCAGGTTCCTGAGCCTTGATTTCTCCTCCAAAATTCTCCTCTCTCTCCTCAGGTTCTTCAGGATTCAGAAGATCAGAATAGTGTGGTTGTGGATCCTGAGTCTGCTTACCACTCCTAAAGGTGACAGAATTTGCAGATGCATAAGAATTTGGGTCTTGGGGAGGGTTAGGAAAGATTGGAGGGGCTTGATTAGCTAGGAATTGTTGATTTGTAGAAGAAGAAGAAGAAGGGGAGGAGGAACCCAACTCAACCACCTGAGCATGTGCGTGTGGGTCCCTCTGATTTCCGTACCCATGGGCTTGGTTGCCCGAATTCATAATATTTCGCGGGTTGGGTATAGGTTGGAATGGTAGAGATCTGGGTTGACTTGACTTAGCAATGAGCCCGGACTGCAAGTTGTCCAGCAAGGTTTCCATTTGCTGCATGAGTTGGAGCATGGATCCCTGCATCTCTACCATTTGTCGGTTCAAATCAGCCTGCCTTGCGGGTTGATGGGCATTCAAAGCTAGCTGATTGACTTTATTTGGAGGCAACTGAGTATATACATGACCCTAACCCATTGGTTGTTGCGAAGCATAGTTGTAGGGTTGGAATTGGGTCTGTTGCCTTGGGTTTTTCCAAGAGAAGTTAGGGTGGTTTCTGCAACCCAGATTATAAGCATTAGAGTAGGGGTTGGATCTAACATTCTCTTGTACATCACAGACATCCTCATAGGGTGAGGATGGAGAGAAAGAAAGGGAAGGAACAGAAAAAATGGGATCAAAAGCCCTAGTTTGGAACTCGTGGGATTCCGAAAAATGCTGACTCACAAGTTGAGGCACATCGAGTTATTTCACGAACTCCCATCCAGAAGGATCTCGTGAAGAATGGAATCCCAAATTTTGGGATTGAGTGGATCGAGAGTTGTTCATAGAATTCCCAGCCATCCACTCTTCCATTCTCTTAGCAACCAAGTCCACCTTATCAAGTTTGTTACAAATCAATTCCATATCAAGTGAATTAGAGTCAAAGACTTAATTGACATTTGATCTGGGCTGCTGGGACTGGTTAAATGTATCCATGGAGGCATGATTGATTGAATTATCGCTCATTTCCTCAAATAAATCGTGTGCACTATCTGCGTCATTATTGAGGAAATTGCCTCCGCAAGAAGCATCCACATGATTTCTGAGTTGCTCAGTCAACCCATGATAGAAGATCTGCACGAGTTGCCACTTCGGCACCTAGTGGTGTGGACACCTCCGCAATAGGTCCTAGAACTGCTCCCAGGCTACATGAAACTACTCCCCCAGCCGCTAGGTAAAGGTAGTGATTGCCCATCTCAAAGCATTGGTATGTCTGACTGGGAAGAATTTCTTCAAAAAGGTCGATTTCAACTCATTCCAAGTTGTAATTGGTCTTCCTATTGTCTTGTACCAATGCGCGGCCTTATCCATAAGAGAGTGGGGGAAGAGCCTCATGATCATTTGCTCCTCGTTTACGTTTCGTGCCTTGGTGGTCTGGACCAAAGTGGTCAAGTCCTCCAAGTGCTGAAATAGATCTTCGGAGTCAAGCCCATGATAATGTTTGATCAGGCTTAACACTTGAGGCTTGATTTCTCTGTCACTGGCTGGAATCTGGATGTCGGGACATTCCTCATTATTTGAAGGATCATAAAAATCCTTCAATGGCTAAGCCCCCTACATTCTCTGGAACCATTCCTGCATTCTCTGCATTTGTTCCAGCTAACTTCAAAATTCTTCCTGTGGATTTCCGGGCAGAGGAGGCTGTTGGTCGGCCATGGGATCAATTTGACCAAAATCCAATTTGCGCCTCCTAGAATACTCTAATGGTCCTTCTAGTCGAGGATTCAGTGACCGTCTTCCCAGCATAAATTAGGAGAAGGTCTGTAGGACTGGGGATAGGGACCCTGCAGCTCAATAAAACAAGGCTGTCCTTAAGTAGGGTAGCCTAAGGATCTACTGACTCCCAAAACCTGCCTTAAGATTGTAAATGATTTACTCTACTTGCGTCTGCTCAATCCAACAAGTTAGAAGGAGGGACTGGGGAGAAGGTTCTTCCTTCGCCTTTCGCCTCCGGTTCCTAGTGTACCCCCCAGTCACAGTCGTTTGACGCTACTCCCATAGCTAGACATCAGATTAATCAGTACAAGTAGGTTAATCAAAGACAATCTTAGACTAGGCTCTGAAGAGCGAATCAGACCTTAAGGCCAATGTCTACGCAATTTTATTAAGGCCTAGGATTGTGGTGCTTATGGAATGTGATGGGCCCTTAAAATGGGCTGTGCCCTTAATGATTGATTGAGATTTGTGTAAGTGCATGCACAACCAGGGTTTTCAAGCAAGATTATTTATGATGCGTGGATTTTAATGTTTAAATCTTGCTTAAGTAGCTTTTAGGATTTCAAATTAGGTGGATTGCAATCAAGTTTCTAGGCAAACCAAGTTGTCAAACACGAGTGAAGATTGTTTTCATTTAAAACCAGAAAGAAGGTGGAGTACCTGGAATAGACCTCGATTGAAAACCCTAGAGTGGAGCTACTTGATGAGTTGATTTTAAGTAGAGTGGTGCGGCCCAAACAACTCAAACAATTGACCACAAATGCAACACTAAGTTAATCACACAAGGATTGTTAACCTAGAATGATTTCTACTCTTTTATGTCTTACTTTGTGTGTACCAGTTCAACAGATCAGAACCCGGTTGAGTACAAACAAATCAATTAGGTTAAGTGCCTTGAATGTTGGTGTACGTTGTGTTTATTGAAAATTGCCCCACAAGATTATCTTTTTGTTGTTTTTTTTATTTTATAAATGAGGGTGGAATGAATGTGAGTGAGAATCCAAACAACCAAACTATTCCTAAGATTTATGCAAACACCAAGGTTAATCGGAATTTGGGTTTAATGTGGCAAATGAAATCTATGGAGGGGGAAAGAACGGGGAGCACTTGCAGTTGTCTTCAATTGCACTTTACTCCGGTCTACCGCTTCATGATTCCTTAATGGAGGCCTTTGCAAAATAATAGACACAAGAGAAAGCAAGTTAGAAAACAATAAAGTGCGTGAAATGCAAAAAGAAGATCGAAAATCGTTGCCTCCCTAGCAACGGTTCCAAAATGTTGAACGCATGGGTTGCTATGCTAACGTGTTTAGTTTTGAAAAACCTGTCGTTGTAGTATGAAAGCGAAGAACTCGTGTCCAACAAATAAAATTTATACCGGAATGAAAATCCCGAGTCGAACTCAGGGAGGTTACG
Organism: Thalassia testudinum; assembly: GCA_037157565.1. Taxonomy (NCBI): domain Eukaryota; kingdom Viridiplantae; phylum Streptophyta; class Magnoliopsida; order Alismatales; family Hydrocharitaceae; genus Thalassia; species Thalassia testudinum. Next base: position 3,675,768 of record JAZHRO010000028.1, read on the forward strand.
CCGATCTATATTCGCATATATTTTCTTTTAGAATTTTTCTTGAAAAGTGGGGCAATGTAATTATAGTGAAGCCATAATAATAATCAGACTAAATGAGAGAGAGGGAGAGAGAGAAAACATACATTCAATAATTCAAAATGTTTATACAATAAAACCAAAGAAGAATTACACTAGAAAGTAGGAAATCAGCTACACTAGAAAGCAGGAATATTCTACACTAGAAAGCTGTAAAGAAGAATGGGAGAGAGAAGTTACCCTCCTCGACGATCGCTTAGAGGACGAGCCGGACGAGATGCCGCCTGGACAAAGGAGGACGGAGTGGGAAGAAGGAGATCGGGGCAGGAGGAACAAGAACGGAGCAGCACGTCATCATCGTCGTGGGATTCGCTTCCGAAATGAGAGAGAAAATTTGACTTTATCTCACGTGGAGCATCCTGGGTGTGGGACAAGCTTCTCTTGAGCTTTGGAGAGGTAAAGAAGAGAAGGGATGAGAATTTCGTGTCGAGGGGGTCTACTTTTATAGTTGCAAGGAGTGGGGGCAATTTGGTCAATACAACTCTAAAGAATTAAATTAGGAGTCTTTAGTGACGGATAAAACTATCGCTAAAGCCCCATCGTGGGTGTAGTGGGGGCACCCACTCATCTTCCACGCCGCCCACGTCCTCTGAATCTCGGTCGTTCGATCATGAGATCGAACGGCTGATAGCGCCTCTCGTCCGCCTCTTCTATGCACAACGCCCGCGTGCGATCTCGCATCATGAGTGGGCATGCGCTAGCGGGTGAAACTGATTGAGCATTGGCAGCTGCTAGATCGCGATCAAGCGGCCACGGAGCTCGCTCACTCGCACTCCAGCACCCACTCGCAAGGAGTCGATCGTGTGCCGCTTGCTCACGATGGTGCTTTTGCCCACTGCGCTACGTATGCGGATGGGCGAGCGGGCAACTTCATAGCATGCGATCTGGACCGTTGGATTAAGATCCAACGGTCGAGATCGCTTCTTCCTTTGGCTTCAGAGAATGAAGGCGCTGGTCTGAGAACACTCTTAGCCATTTGATCTTGATCTAATGGCTGAGAGGCGAGGATGTTATAAGCTTCAGTCATTGAGGGCAGCTGGTTGGGTGGCCGAGATGGTGCCATGTGGTACCATCTTAGCCATCCATCTTCTGGATGATGTAGATGGTGCCATGATTGTCGGATTGAGTCGATTTTCACGTTGATAGGCTGTGATCGTCGATCCGAATCCACTCGTGTGGTCGGATTTGTCATTTGAAGTGCGGATTCACACTATCTTGGCCCTTGCTCTTGCAGGGTTCCTCGATCTCTATCTGATGCTACAGATGTCTGATTAGGGCGATCTTGGAGTTGTTGAACTCCAATCGTTGCCCTGATCACATCTGTACGGTTGGATCTTCGATCCGAAGCCCCGATAAAATATTTGCCCTATCCATGGACATAAAAGGAGACAATTAACCTCCATTTTATTCAAACTAATCTTAATGCAAGATGATGCATGTTATGCAATATTTATAGTATGCAATGCAATCCTATGCTTAAGAACATGCATAAATAGACATCTTAAGTAGTGTAAACATGTTTACATCAGACATGATTTTAGGTTCTAGACAGGAGCCCAGATGTTTGATAAAGTAGATCAGATGTCTAACCATGCATACTCAGATGTTTGAAGGAATTATAGGACATCTGAAAATCCAATAAAAAACAAAGTCTTCTATGCAGAATTAGAAGTGTGAGGATATGAATGTTCTAAAGGTATCCTAAGGATAATGCAAGGCTCATTTACATGCTAAAAATCAAACAAAATAAATCTAACTACATCTCCTTCTATCTCCATCTCCTCATTTCCTTGATGCTCATCTCCTATCTTCATCTCCTCATTTACTTGACCATAAGCTTTCATCAGGCTTCATCCAACCGTAAGCCTGAAATATTCATCTCCAAATAAAATGTTAAATATAACATATTTTGTTATCATCAAAATCAATGATCGTTGTGCTTTATCACCAACACAGGTAGCCCGTGAGGTCCCTTGCACTTCCACGTTTTGGCAAGCATTTGGGATAAGTTTGCATCATCAACTTGCCAACATCTATGACTACCTATTTTCTAGGCCTGCCTTGTTACACATATTTATAGGGCCTGTCGACCTGTATATACAACCTGATTTGCTGTTTCCACCTGTTTGGCTATCGAGTTAAAATGCAGGGCTTGTTGGGAGGCAACCCAACGTCTAGAATAATTCCTTCATCATGTGATTTCCTCCATTTCTCCCACATTTTAATTTTACAGTGAGGACATTATAGGATTTAGGCATTGGGGGTGCATTCTATGTCTTTGATCTTTTTGAATAGTATTCATGCAAAAAAATAAAAAAAAATCTCTTTTGTTTTATTGAGCTGAATTGGTTAACCCCTTCCAAAAGATTTTTATCAAGGTCGTTTCATTGAAGGTTTTATTCTTAAATTATTTCTTCTGAGACATCTTATGGGGGTATAGGACAAGACAAAAAACCTCTACTGGGTTATTAACACTTGTAATTGTAGAGCCTTCTACAATGAGGATGGAGGTGACCCTAGGGCGATAGGAGGGAGAAGACATGGTGCTGATCGACGGACAACCTGGAAGTCGAGGGCTTGGAGACAGAAGGAAAGAAGAGGGTTCATGGCGACTGGGAGATGGGAGGCGGGAATGGGACATGCAAACAAGGGCAAGCCTTGGGGCAACAGGGAGATTGTTGCTTCAGATGTTGACGACAAGAACATATGGCGGTGGTGTGCCGCCATCCCCTTGTATGTCTTGCGTGCGGGGGACATGGCGATAAGCGGGACTCCTGTATGGCCAATAGAGGGCAAGAGAGGGGAGGGGCCATTGCGTGCCCTCATGTATTGAACTTTGTGGTGCCACCACCACCACCACCACCTCCTCCTACCTACAGGGGTCACACGGTAGATATTGAAATCCCCATGACGGTTGAGAGGGGCTCTGGTAGGAGAGGTGATGACTGGCAACCCCTCCTTGGACAAGATCAATCAGTTGGTAAGATCTCTATCCCTGTCGATCGATGGTTGGAAGATTGCATTCCTTTCCCCCATGTGGTTTGTGCTTTTCTGTTTGGGGATGATGAACGTAGAGTGCCTGCGTTTTCGATCGAGTGCCTCTAATGGATTGATGGTGATATGGAGATTGGTCTCTCCTTTTGATGGGTCTCTACCTGAGTGGCCACCCCATAGGACAGGCTCTAGATAGGGGAGATTGGGAATCAAGGGTTTGCCTCTACACTTGAGATCGAAAGAGGTTGTGGCGGCCATGATTGCAGGCTTTACTACTCTGGCCGAAGATGCTAAGGTTGGTATAATGGAAGGAGATGGTCGGGTTTTGAATGTCTTGGTCGATGTTTTCAAGGAAAGTTCTGTCCCTGAGAGGCTAATCCTTCCATGTGGGGGGAGCTCATGGCTACTGACATTATGTTTTACAATGGGTGATACTGCTAGGGAGAACTGTTAGGATAAGCTATCTTATGTAGAGGTTATTGGTGAGGAGGTTGACGTACAGCAGAAGGGCAGGATGACTCCTGATGAGGTGCCTGAGCCTAAGAAGCGTAAGGACCACCACCACCTTGGGGAGAAGGAGGGAGTGATGGATGTGGCATCAGTGGAGATAGCCATGGTGGAGGAAGTGGTAGCAGCTCAACCATTGACAAATATAGCTAAAGAGTTGGTCCTACAATAGATTTCAAATAATCCCAAGCAACCCCAATCCATGTTACAAGCAAGGGAAGGTCTTAAATTTGGAGCTGGGCCATCTACAAAGGCTGTTGCGGGCAGATCTCCTTACAAGCTTAGACAGAGGTGACTAACCACAGCTGTGAAAATTGATGAAAACTTGGTGGCTGCTATTATGAAGGTGGCCAAGGCCCAGAATGCAAATATGGGGGTACCCTTGGAGGACGATGAGAGTCCTCACATGGAACATTGATAAATGCCAGTTTATCATCATTCTTATGCATTAAAACAAACCTAGTGATTGTGCAGCAATCATAGGTCTTAATTGACCTAAATTAGGCTAGAACTTAGCATAAGTTAGGGTAATTCATGCATGCATAAGCATTATCTACATCTTTACTACTTTACTTTAGCTATACAAAAAATAATATTATAATGTGCTGATTAAGTGCATTATGTCAATTACAGGCAATAAGCTGATCATTAGCTAGATTTGGAGCTGGATCTGGAATAATGAGTGTTGCAGCAAGGCTAAAGTAGAAGACTTAGCTTAGATATAGGGAATAATGATGTAAGGGAGCTAAGGTATGCTATTCTATTAAGTAGGAATAAGGTAGTAAAATGTGAAGAGCTTAGGTCCATCCTAGCCCTAGGATAGCCTAGAGACTTCCCCCAAGCCTTAGCCACCATTAGATTAGGTCACCACACCCTAGGAAACCCTAAAACCCTAGTTCCAACCCTTATCTAGATGTCCAGATAAGTTATAGGACGTCCAGAACCCTTAGCCAACTCCCACCCACTTTAAACCCACTTCTGCAGTGTCATTGGATGTCCAGACACTTTGTCAGACGTCCAATTTTTGCAAAATACCCAAAATAGAACCCATTATCCTTCCTGACTCTAATTGGACATCCAGACAAAAGTATGGACTTTTGATTTTTGAGTATAAGACGTTTGATTCCATTTTTGTATGTTTGGAACTATTTTCCAGTTCCTGTTTCGAGATTCAAGCATTGATCTTGGATCTTTAGCTCCCTGGACCCAATTCCAACCCCATAGGAACCTAAATTAAGGTACCCTAACCCTAGTACACCACCTCTAGACCTCCTTAAGGACCTAATTAAGTTCTCACCAAACCTACTTGACTTAGATCATAGTCAATTATCATTACCTAAGTCAATTGGACTCATTGAGTCCAATTAAGCTCAGATCTCAACCCACACAAGTCCAATTGGACTTAGTGAGAGTACAATTGACCGAAGCCCAACCTAATTGAGTTATTTCACTCTTAATTAGGTTCACACTCATTCAATTAAACTTAGATTAAGTTTAATTACATTTTCCCTTTAGCAATTAGGGTTTGCAACCCTAATTCAAGGCATACACCTACCCAAACCCCTTAGGACCTAACCTAGACCTCTTAGCCACCTAGGGCACGACCACACACACACACACCCATTCACGCACCCCCACACATCTAGAGTCCTCTAGAACTCTCTTGAAGTGGCGCCACTCTTGGTTGCCAAATTTAGCAACCAAGAGTCATTCAATTCTTAGATCCACTTTTCATGGATCTAAGAACTACCCACTCCCTCACTTGGCTGGCCACTCTTGGAGCTCTCTCTAGAGAGTTCCACACTTCTCTAGAGAGACTCCCTTAGGATGTTGGATCATCTCCATAGAAGCCACCATCTCCATGCAAGGATGCTAGATCATCTCCCCAACCTCTCTCCAAGGGCCAGCCTAAGCACCATTGGCTGCCCCTCCTCTCAGCCACTCAAAGGTCATCGGAGCCCACCTCCGAATGCCCTTATTTTCTACTATATTAGTAGCTAGTTCTTCATTTTTACATGCTTTTATTTATTTCTTAGTAGTGTAGCTCTTATTCCCCCCTAATGATGCATGCAAAATCCCCCCATAGATTCATGTATGCGATCCATTTCTGCTAGCTAGATTTGCATTTTTCAAGCTTTCCTTTACAAATTTCCTCTAAATTCCACGTCGCAAACATCCTCCTGAATGAATGAATGAAAGATATATTTCTTTATATACATGTCTCTATGTTGAAAATCACCATGAGCTTATTGGTTGCAATATATTTTGTGTGATTCAAGTTTCCTGCATTTAATTTCTGATATTCTTGGAACCAAGCATGTCGTGCTTAAATACGTAATAACCATAAACCGGTGTGCGATTCTAAATAAGTAGAGAGATAAAAGATCCATTTCAGATTGGAACAAATGCCTCCCAGAGACGAACGACTGGGACTCAAAGTCTCGTTATCTTTTTATAAATATTTTTGTTTGATCGTATTGCACACTATACTATGATGCTTTTCCTATCAAAATGCATTTTACGAGTCGCAAACACCTAGCTCTTAGGATTTTGCTCTGCAAACGGGTTTTTGGGATGCATTTAGGCATTAATTTGGTTAGGCATGCATTGCTCTTTTTGTTGTCTTTTTAATGTGTTTTTGTGAGTGTTAGGGATATACAGATTGCCAGATCCCTAAAACTCTAGCAGTCAGGAAGGCAACTCGTGAAAGAGAAGCTCTCACCAGCTAGAACTCAGCCTGATCCAACTCACCATAGCTGGAATCCAGCTCACCTGAACTAGGGTTAGCTCATCCTAGCTCCATTCAGCTCATCTCAGTTGAATGGTAGCTCAAGAGAGCTCATCTTAGCTCACCCTAGCTCAGGTCAGCTCAGATCCAGCTCAACTTAGTTGAGCTTAGCTTATATTAGCTCCCATTAGTTCATAAGGAGCTCTAGCTAGCTCAGTTGAGTTGACTAGAGTTCACCTCAACTTAGGACTAGCTACATCCATCTCCACTCAACTCTAGCCAGCTGAAGATGGCTTCATTTCAGCTGAAGAAGCTAAAGTCCATCTCCTAGGGATTCAGCTTAGCTCAACTCAGTTGAGCTAAGCTACCTTAGCTGCCTCAACCAGCTTGATCCTCCCTAGGAACACCAGACCCAGCTCACCTCAGCTCTTCTTGGTAGAAGCCAGCTTACTTTAGCTTTACATAGCAGCTAGCAAAGAACTAGCAAGCTAAGCCAGCTAGAGTAGCTCCTTGCCACCCTCTTCAGCAGTTGCCAACTCCATTTCAGCTCCAGACTTCTTCTATGCATCTCCTCTCTTCAAACCCTAGCTCCCATTGCCTCCTCCTCTACTCCATTACTAGCAGAGCTAGGTTAGCTTAGCTTAGCTAGGATCCAACTCCCTTGGCATTTACCACCCTAAAACCCTACCTAACTAGCTTCACTAACTAAGCCCACCTAGTCCATCTAAGCTCTACTTAGTCCACACTTGTTTTGGCACCAACCCAAGCCATCCCTTCACCCCTCAACCTCCTCCAAAAGACACCTAAAGTTGGCGCCGAAACCTCCCTTCTAGAAGCCTCTCTTTTGGCGCCAACTTAAGACCCCATCATGGTCATCCATCCATCCACCAAATACATCCCAACCCTTCCTTACATGGTGCCACCTAACCCCCTTCTAGATGACCTATTTTGGTGCCAACATCAAGGGACACCATCACCATAACTACCCCCCATGAAACCCCCTTGGTTGGCACCAACTAACCCTTGCCCTAGGATCAAATTAACCACCCATAACCACCATGAAACTACATCCTAGCCCTCCACCTATTCATGCCAACCCCACCCCCATCCCACTCTATAAAAACCCATCACCTACCACCATTTTCTCCATCCTCCCATTAGATATTTCCACCTTATTGGTGCGAGAAATCGCGTGATTTATAAAAGTGGGTTTTTAATGTCGTTGTAACACCCGAATTTGCATACGCTTTTAAATTTATATCCTAGGTATGGGAGTATCTAGGGTCATCCAAGGAGGCAAGTTGCAAAAAGTAAATCTCTTGCTTTCAAAATAAATCTCAACTTTCTTTTTGGTCCTTTTGAATATATAGTTTTTATGATTTTTGGAATAAAGGCAACATGCAGGTTTTTGTTGAAAGCTATAAAACAACTAATACCTAATTTAAGAAACCTACCCTAAGGTGACAGGTAGAGCCTCTCCCTAAGCTCACCCTAGGCATGTGGAGGCCTAGAATAATTAGGGAGAGGAAGTGAAATAATTGCTAGGCAAGATTTGTAATAAGCTATGCAACAGAAATTGAAAGAAGGCAATTTGAATTAAATCAAAATTGTGCACACAAAACCTATAGAGGAATGCCTCTACTCTACTTGAAAATACAATAAAAATAAAACACAAATCCTCTAGATAGATGGTGAAGAAGAGGGCTTCTTGCTCCAAGCTTGGTAGCCCCTGAGCTTGAAAAGAGTCCTCCAACTCCTTCCTTGCTATGCTCCTCTAAGATGATGTCCTCCAAGGTGGTAGCTACCACCTTTAATTCTCTTCCTCCAAGGGTGGACATCCACCCTAGGTTCTTCTCCTTTGCCTGGTCATTCTCCTTGAAGTGGAAAGCTCCTCCTCCTTGGTGTGGCACAAGTTGAAGAAAGTGGGGAGAAGAAGGCACTAAGCAGTGCAGGTGCGTGAGTGCATGGAAGGCAGGCATGCACAGCAGCGGTACTGCATGCAGGCTCGTGGACCGTCTTCAGCGACGTTTGTGGCAAATCTTCAACGATGTTATGACCGTCACTAAATGTCCTTTATACGGGTTTGATTCTTTCCTCCACTATAAAAGGACCCCTACCCCTGCCATTTTTCTTCATCTCTTCCTTTCTTCCTCTCACCACCTCCAAGGTTCTAGAGAGATCTTGTCCCAAGCTTGGGATGCTCCTCTAAAGTAGAAAACAAACATTTTTTCCTCCCCTCATCCCCCTTCATGGAGCATCCCGTGGCCATCTTCTCACCTCCCTTCTGGAAGAAGATCCTCGTCACGGCACCGTTCTGCCCCGCTCTCCGTCCTCCAGCTCTGTCCTCATTTGTCTTACTACTCACCACCTAAGCACTGCAGGCCTCGAGATTAAGTCCACATTCGAGTGGACACTCGAGCTAATTAATCCTAATGACCTGAGAAGTCTAAGTGTTCAGGTCCTAAAGTGTCATTTCCTAAAGTTAATAACTTCTAAAAGCCTAAGTTCTCTTCTCCTAATTCTATTTTTTTCTTTCTTTTGAATGTTTGAATTTTCATTTTCTTTATAAAGAAAATAAAATAAATTCTATAGAGGTAACGAGATAATTTCAGGATTAAGTATCCACCCCCCCATGCCTAAATGATGCAATGTCCTTATTGCAAAAACAAAGGCATGAAAAGGGTGGAATAACAGAATATCACCTGAATTTCATGACAATATGGTCATTTCCGCAGAGAACGTGGAATATACACACGTGCTAAATTTATTGCCTTCAGCTAGGAATAAAATACAAACAAAGAAGGCATTAGGAATTCACAAGTGCAGGTCAGAATCAAAATAAAAATATTGATCACAGGACCTGCTAGTAGGTGTTAACAAATGTGGACTAGATTATGGTGCAGACCCATGCCTTAGGGTCGAGTGGTTCTCAGGTTATGGATGAAAATCACCCAAAATCGAAGATTGTTGAGCTTACGGGGCTAGGCCTACGATTTTGTACTATGCAACCCAAGACCAAAGTGTCAGACAATGGGTAGAGTTGGTTCAATAGGTTCGGATGTACTTTTAGATTTCAACTCAAAAAGGTAATCAATGATTCTAAGCTTGGGTTGCACATCAAATATATTGTATGGGTCTTGGTAGAAAGTAGGTGGTTTCAGGTCAACAGGAACCCTTAGATCTGAAATCGTAGTTCCCTTAAAAGTAGCTTCCCAGATTTTCATTTTCAACTTCCTATCCTCTACTCCAAATCATTGTACACCCCATCTAAAGTACTCAAATCCAACAATTGTTGCTCAATGAGGATTGACTTGGGTCTGGTGATCTCAAAAATATCATAATTCAGCTCTTCAAGATGTGGTTCAGTAAGGGGGCTACTGATTGAATCATTAGGATTTGGATCATCCAAGTTAGTCCCAGCATGATCATAATCTTCAATAATCAGGCTATCAAATGGTTCATCATACTCCTCGAGCCTGTTTGCTTCACTAAAATTATTTTCCTTAACTTCAAGTCTGACATCACTCAGAGGTTCCTCACCCTCAGAATTAAAGAATTCTTGATCCTCATTTATATATGTCTTAAAATCATATGTCATTTCATGGTCCTTGGAGACATATTTTTCGTCGTTCCCTGGCCCAGGGATCTCAGGTGAAGCAATCGATTCATCCTCAATTGGTTGCTCTAGACCAACCTGGTCATCTCTAGTCTCAGAAAATGTAACCCCCCCGATAGGTGTCTGAGTGGGTTCAGACATTGGCTCTCCTAAAGGGGGTTCATCTATGGATCATCCCAAAATTGAACTAGGCCAACCATAAATTTCATCCTCAACCTCGATAATTTTCCAAGTAGAAACTCACCTAGGCCCTTATCCCTAACATGTTGAAGCAAATCCAATAAAGAGCTATTCAGCTCATCAATCATTTTTATCATAGGCTCCAATGCTTCAATGCATGGTGTTGGCTGGGCTTCTAAAGATTGTATGGTGTTCCTCAAGTTAGCCAACACCCTGTCTTGGATGTGGTTCACCTAAATCGAATGGTTTGGTACATGTTTGGGTGGGTTTGGGTTAAATCTAGGGGAGTCAAGATATCGAGGTTCTTGAGTCCCTCCCTGATAGTAGGTCATTTCAGATTGTTTAAAGAATGGTGGTGACCTATATTCAGTGGAATATTGGGGAGGGTAAGTGTTATAATCAGCATATCCTTCATGGTTGTCGATCTGATTAGGTTGATCATCAAAGGGTGGAGATCTATAATCTTTATTGCTCTGGGATGGGTAGTAATCATAGTCTTGTTGTCCAGGGTTAGACCCTGGACACTGAGGTCTGGATTCATATCCCTAACCAAAGTTGTCCTGGCTAGGAGATGGGTAGTCATAAGTCAAGTCGGGATAGTAATCATCTTGGGGATAACTGTTGGTAGGAGGGTAGGATTGGAAATGAAAGTATGATGTGGAAGCATACATAGTGGAGGAGGGAAAATAGAAGAGAGAAAGGTGCCCTGCAGTACAAGCAATCAACCCTATCCTTAGGTGTGTTAGCCAAAAGACCTACAAATTCCTAGGACCCATCTTGAGATTATAAATTATTTGGTCTACTTCTATCCAGTCAATCCAACCACTTAGAGGGAGGGGTTGGGGAGAAGGTTCTTCAATTGGCTTGTGCCACCGGCTCCTAGTGTACCCCCCAACCGTAGTCGTTTGACGCTACTCCCCTAGCTAGACATCAGATGGACCAACAGAAGGTGATTAGTCGAAAAAAATCTCAATCTGAGCATCAAAGAGTGAATCAATCGTTAAGGCCAATGTCTACTCAGTTTTAATTAGGCTTGGGATGATTATGCTCTTGTAATGTGATGGGCCCTTTAGATGGGTTGTGCCCTTAATAATCAATTTAAATGTGTGTGCATGCACAACCAGGGCTTGCAAACAAGGTCATTTGATGATGTGTTTTTTCAAGTTTAACCTTATTTAATAGCTTTTAGGGTTTAATCCTTAGGTTGGTTCAATTAGGGTTCAGTAGAACACTCCAGGTTTTACAAGCACTGGTGATGATGTATTCCTTTAGAAATCAAAAAAAAAGATGTTGAGTGCTTGGTTTAGCCCTAAAAATCAACCCTAAGTGGCAAGCTACTGATGAATCACTTTTATTTTAAGTGGTGCAGCCTAAATTGTTCAATCAATTGGCCTGTTGCACCACTTAGTTAAGGAACAGAAAAATGTTTGACCTATTTAGATTTGTAGTCACTTATTGGTGTGTTGAGTTAGGGCGTACCAGATCCACAGGTCAAATTCAAGTTAAGTGCTAGAATCAATGTGTAGTGGTGCGCCTTAAGTCGAGAGTTGTGGGTGTTAATGTGTCTCTTTCAGAAAATCCCATAATAGAAGAGCTTTTTTTTATTATTTGTTTAATATATGTTGGTGGGTGAGGTGAGGTGAAGTGACAATCAAACAATCAGATCTATCCTAGGGTTTATAAAAGCACCTAGGTTGATTTGCATTTGAGTTATTAGTGTGGCGAAATGGAAACAAGGGTGGTGGTGGTGGGGGATAAACTTTCTCTACCCACACTTTACTTCAATTACCACCTTCGACTCCTCGATCGGGTTCTTGCAAGGCAATAAATCGAAAAAGAAAGATAGGTTAGAAAAATATGTAAGTCATGCGAGAAAATGCGAGAAAAACCAATGAGCGTTGCCTCCCAGTCAATGGCACCAAAATGATCAACAGGTTTTGAGGAAGAAATAAAGGTTTCAAGAACCCATTGTCGGAGCTCACAAAATGCGTTATCAAATATAATTTATAATCGAACTTCCAACGGAGTCCTGGGTCAAGCACAAGGAGGCGACATTTACTTTGGTTGAAATATGCGTTTCGTTTTGTTTCTTTTTGGTGTTTTGGGGTTTTGTTTTATTCCTTTTGTTTTTATACGACCAAGCAAGATAGATCACAAGAGAGATGAAACAACTATGATTTATCATGCAAATATTTATTACAATAATCTATGAAAGCATAAAAGAGATAGGGGTGAGAGGAAATCTCCCGTATCAGCTGTTTGGCGAGATGACGGCACCTGCAAAAGCTTGGATGGAGGTGAGATGCAGGACGACACCGAGTAGAGGAATGCTTCATCGAGGCTCTAGAATGGAGGTGAGGAGACGGAGGCAATCTTCTACCAAAATGGAGGTGGGAGGACGATTCTAAGGCAACCTATGAAGGTAGTGGGATGAAGGATGAATATTTGGTGGAAAATAGGAATATTACACTAATAGGAAGCCCTTGGAGATTGAGAGTAAGCTTTAATGGAGCTTTGGTATGTTGCTAGAGCTTAGGAGTGGGTGGGAGTAGAGTAGGTAGAGATGGTGAAGAATGGAGGTGTAGGGGTCCTTTTATAGTGAAGGGAAGAGGAAGAAATTCGTATAGAGGCTTGTAGTGACAGCTGCAAGTGTCACTAAAGATCCTTGTAGCTATCGTTGAAGATCGTGCCCCCACTGCTTACGACCGCAGCTGTCCTCGCACCTATAGCCAATTAGTGACGACCACAAGCGTCACTAAACGCCCGCCCAGGCTATTGCTGAAGGACAGCACCAACTCACGCTCATTGTTGCTGTGGTTGCATGCCCATCACCCATCGTGTCGCATTCACACATGCTGGTGTTGCACTGCTGTGCGCTGCTCACGTGCGGTGCGAGTGTGCGGGTTGGTGCGCACGTGTCTGCGCATGTGCATTAGCCGGTGCACACCTTGTGAGTCGATTTTTGCTTTCGAAAATGACGATTAAGATGATTTGTCATTATATTTCTAAGTGGTGGAAAATCAACTAATGAAAATACTGAATTAAAATTAAACCACTCGTAGAAGAGCGGGTTGTGTCCACAGGGAGGAATAGGCCTATTGAAAATCGCACATGTCTAAAACAGATTTTCATGATTAATTTCACCTATAAACCAAATCAAAACCACCTTTAAATCAAGATAACAACGATTAGATGAGATGATGTTCATTACTTGAAGGATGAAGGGGGTTCCCACAAAATCACCGGATTAGAATAATGTTTAATCAAAATTCCAACTCTTCCAATGGAAAGAAATGTAAATATTAATTCTTACGAAAATAGAGCAACTCCTTTGGGGAGCTATTGCACACAAGAGGGTGTGGTCGGCCGTGAGGAGCTCATCGGAGCTTGTCGACTTCGAGCTACATTCGACGGTGGTGGCGTCACTGCTCGGGGTGGCTGAAGCTGACAGCGGCAAGGAGTGGTCGGTGGTGGGCGTTGCTGACTGCTGTAGTGGTGTGTAGCACATAGCCGCCTCACAAGCGCTTGCTATGCACGCGCGAGATGGGGGTTGTCAGTCAGAAGGAGAGGGCGGTGGTGGTGGATGTGCTAAGGCAAGTGCGAAGGAGGGGCAAGGTGCACCAAGATGCATGGTTAGGAGTAGCTGGTGAGGCTCCTCTATTGCTGCTGAAGGGGGCGCGAGCATGCGAGGGCATGCTACTGAATGGGGACACATGCAGGAGGCAAGGGGGCACGCGCTACTGTGTGTTACTGCAGCTGCAGGCGGAGGTTGCATGCTGCTGTGAGCAGTGAGTGTGGAAGGTGCTCGTGGCGCGGTTTGGTGGTGCGTGTGGTGGTCCAGTCTAGAGCTGCTAGAGGAGCGCGACCGCAGGTGCTACTGTTGCAGGCGTGGCATTGTGGCATGGAGTTGCAGTGGCTGCGGTGGTGGTTGCCTTGTTGATGGTGGTGGTGAACGTGGAGGTGATGGGTTGTTCGATGAATGGCTAAGCTCACCGGATTGGCACGGCGGTCTATCCCTTTCCGGCCCACAGTGTGGTAGTGCTAAACCAGGAGACCCACGGTGGGAGCAGAGCACACTGATGGAGTGGGCGATGGCCTCCAAGTGCCTGGCTGCCTCGTCTCCCTTGTAGTCTCAGCTGCCTTGACTAGATCCACCTCTCCCGCTCATCCTTGAATGCAAGCCTTTAGTGCGGGTAGCTGGTGGTATAGAGGCGCATATTTTCTGTAGGGAAGAGAGAATAAAAGTAAAGAATAAAAAATTTGGTTTTTTTATGTACAAACCCTTAATAAAATGTTAATTCTAATATATGCATATAATATAACCTAAAGACTAATGCATGTTATTCTACTACATGCTAAATAATTTATATATGGAATGCATACAAGCAAATATATATAACTAAATTATTTATATCTTAATGCATGCTATGTATATGCTAATATTAATCTAATGCCTAGGAACTTAAGTAACTAATTTGCCTACAAATATGGTTTCATCAAATGCCCCCATGCCTAGTTTTTGCTAGTCCCTAGAAAGCTTAAGCAAAAATCCAACTCTTAAAGCGGATTAGCCAACCCAATCAGTCTTCCTTTAGAAACATGTTAATTTCAAACTTTAAACGTAAGGTTCCCCAGTAGTTGCTAAATTACAAACTAGGTCGGCTAAGGATGAGTTGCTGGCATAGGTTTCTTTGATTTCTAGCTCTACCCTAGAGTTTATTGGTCCCAGAGATTAAAGCATCCATGCATGTGCATTGGTTTGAATTATTTGAGGTTGGATTGATTGCCAACCTAGAAAGAGAGAAAGAAAGTTTTTCTTTTTTCTTGGTAATATGTATATTTTTGTTTGATTCCTCTAAGTTCAACCTTGGATCAGCTATAAACACGGTTTGTGTCGGATTCATTGTCCCCATCACCGAACCTCGAAGGGTGCCTGGCTTTCGATGCTTCAAGATAGCATCGCCCATGATGACCCCAAAACTCTTGGCAATCGACACTTCGAGATAGTATTGCCCATGGATTTCTTAAGTGAATTCAGGCCTATTGCAATCGGCACTTCGAGATAGGGCTGCCCATGGTACCTGAACCGCACAATGCACTTACATGCTCCCAGTAGTATGGTCATCCTAAGAGACAAGTGCCAAGGAGGTGACATATTATCATCGCATCCTCAAGGTGAGTATATACTCCACCTCTCCTGCGGCAGGAACTCTTCCAATCAAATTGTGTTTTTCAAGCTTCTCCTATGTCAAAACTAAGAATCAAATTTTATTCAGGAAAATGAATTAGGGTGATCACTATTTACACAAGACCAAGTGTGTGTGAAATGTGGATGCTTAGGTTACGAGGACCTGCAAACCAAAAGGTAGAAAAAGACACCAGGTACTACCCAGCCTTTTACTCATCCCTAGCTTTCCTTCCTCAACCTCCTGAGGAATGGTTCACAACTTAACTTCTACTTAAGCTTTTAAGTCCACAAAGGACCCTAAGGGTCTAAAGCTAGTATATTTAGCTTCTAAAGTCAAACACCTAGAGTCAGGTTAGTCAAACCTAAAGTTCTGATCTTATGCCTAAGAATGCAGGGCCCAACCAGTTAAGCTTAATATATATATATATCTTTTAAGAATGCAAATGTATGCAATGCAGAATGCTTTAACTAAATGCATGAATGCACTATATATAAATGCTATGTATATCCCCAAGTACACACCTCCATGCCTAAAATCTGCAAAGTCTCCATTGCATAGAAGGATATTACCTGGGTTAGAGATGGCCTGCCGCTATTTTGTTGGCAATGAAGTAGCCAAAGAACCTGCAAGTCAGGTTCCAAAACCAAGGAAATAGGCCCTAACAATGAGCAAAGTAATGCTGACCTAGAAAACAGGTAACCTAGGATGTTGGCGAGCTGATGATGAATCCCGATAACAAATGCTCACCCAACCAGGATGTGAATGAAATCGTCCCATGTCACCAGTGGCAGTTTTAAAGGATATACTGGAATAGCGGACTCTAAACGGGTAGGAGGAGGACGACAACGATCCTCCAAAAGAAATAGGGAAGGAAAAATGTAAAGATATACCCGCAGTGTGAAGAACTGACCATAGAAAGCATCAATCCATACTCGGTACTCCATTATAGGAAATATTGGTCTGTTAAGCCCCCTAGTCAAAACAGTAGTGAGCATACCTTTAAGACAACGATTGTCTAGGGTGTCTAACTTTCGAGGTTGCGGGATGGCCATAAGATCTAAGGTTGGTCCAGTAGGCTCAATGTCCATGCCTAACAACCTTTCCAGTTCTTCAATCGCATCCCTAGCATCTCTGGTAATATCACAAGTATCTACCTGGTCTTCATTAGTGATCATTTTTGCACATGGAGTCAAATTTTTGCCTTCATACATTAGCGGATCAGAGGATGACTCTGAATCAAATGAAGGCAAGTTGGAAGCAACAGATCTAGGGGTTATCCTATCAATGTCATCCCCGAGTTCTTGTTCTTTACTCAAATCCTCCCCAGAGTATATATGTGAATCCACATAAATCTCAGAAGTTGCTTCCACATTTTCCATTATTTCATGAGGAGAGATATCATCAATGGATGTGCTAAGGAAAATCGAATTTGATCAAATTTGTGACATCCTTAAGGGCTAATTCTTCAAATAAGGCATAATCACCCTTAATGTCACTCCAAATATTGAATGTAGGTTCCTCATATAATTCACCCTTCTCCTCATCATACGATTCATCATGTACCTGAGGTCTAGAATCATCTAAAATCTCAGCAGATCCCCTAAGGCACTCTATTTGGGGTAAATGGTTTACATTGGTAACATCCGACTTCTCAGATAGGTGAATTTCTTGAGGGTTAGGTTCCCTAAGGGTGGGCTTGAGTTCCATTCTGTGATCAGAAGGAAGGGTGGGATTAACAACTTGACTTTGACCCACTTCATCAAATGTCACGAAAGTGCTATAATCGGGGTTGAGGTCTTCCAATGGTATCATCATTCCCTTCTTTTGACTCTAATATAATTCAGGTGGATACTCAACTTGATCATCTTCTTCCTCAGGTTGCCACCTTTCTTCATCCAATGTATAGCTACTTTTATACATATCTTCCTCCCACTTAAGGCGTGGACCTCTCAAGGAAGTGTCATCTAGTGGGGAGGTTTCAAAATCAATCCTCGAAAAGTAGCTATTCTCCCTTACATAGTGCCTAAAATTTCCCTCCAACTTAGGGTGTGGCTCTCCCACAGGAGATGCATCTAGTGTAGAGGGGTGCACTTCATCCTCAATGGGGTAGATTAGGTGGCTAATTGCTTCTTTTTCTTGTTGACCTGCTCTTGAAGATTCTTCTAATAATTCAATCATTTCATCTTGTATTTTCTGTATTTCAATCTTCGAGGAGAGGTCATCATTTCTATCAGGAGAGAAGTTAGGGTCAGGCTTATAGTACCTAGGAGTGTGTGTCCAACCATTAAAATCAATCAGGGAGGGTGGGTTGGGTATTTCTATGGTGTGAGATATTGGGTAAGGCAAATCTCGCTCCTATGTTCTGCTCACTGATTTGGGGCTTAACCAAGCCAATACTCCTATAATAGGAGTAAAAGGGATCCCAATGAATATCATTATGTCCATCAAAGGATGGACCATCTTGGCGTATGGGATCGAAGATCACTGAGTGGGGGTAAGGGTGTGGGCAAGATATGAAAGGATGAAAGTCAACGTGGTCCGTTATAACTCACACCACAATCAGATTCCCCAAGCAAACACAAATCATAGGACTTTTTAGGTCTTCAACCTGTTAGGCTTTGGAGATTTTAAGTCCACTTGTAGGATACAAATCAAGTTATCTAAACAGTTACACGCATACTTGTTGACTGATGTGAACACATTTATTTACGGTAAAATGCCTATTAATGCATGTTTCTAGCCTTAGATTTGCATTTCATGTTAAAAATATTGCATATCATGCATCATTCTGCATTTAGAGTAGTTGTATATAATTTAGGTTAACTGCATCCTTTTTTTGGTTAAGAGAGAAGGATATTTATTTTGGAGCCTCGGATTAACGATTTGACTGTACGGATCTGATCGAGACGACGATTGGAGTCCAACGCCTCTGAAATCGCCTCGATCGGAGTCCCGTAGCACCATATGCAGTCCGAGGAAGATCAACGGCCAAGGGACAAGTAGACATAATTCGGAGCTTCAAATGATAAATCCGATCACGTGGACGGATTCGGGTCGATGATCATAGCTTAATGGTGAAAAAATCAACTCAATCTGACCTCTGTAGCAGCGCAGGTGCACGTGTGCGCAAGCACGCATGCACACAGCGCAGTGCCAGCGCGTGGGCACGCTCGCTCGTGCGGCAAAGGGCAAGGGAGAGCAGCGCCAGCTATGCATGGGCTGGACTGATAGCGATTTCACGCGGTTTGTTAAAATACGTCATTGTAATGCGTAAAACCGATCAACTCTTAAATTTATATTCCTAGATAGGAGAGTATCTAGGGTCGTCGAAGGAGGCCAAATGTTTGCAAAATTGTGATTCTCTTGCTTGGAATACAATCTCAACTTTCTTTTTGGTATTTTTCAATATATCATTTTTTTTGTTTTTGAATTAAGACAACATGCGAAATGGTGGCAGGAAGGTGATTTACACTTCAATTTAAAACACTACTTATAAGTGGCAAGTAGAGCCTCTCCCTAAGCTCACTCTAGGCAAGTGGAGGCCTAGAATAATTAGGGAGAGGGAGTGAGGAATGCTAAAACAAGCAAATAGAAATGTAAGCAAGAAATTTCAAAGAAGGCAACTAGATAATTGAAAAAGTGTTTTACAAAAAGGCCTAGTAGAGGAAAGCTTCTACTACTAGAAAATTGAAATAAAGAAAAGAAAACACAAATCCTCTAGATAGATGGTGAAGAAGAGGGCTTCTTGCTCCAACGTTGGTGGCTCCCAATCTTGAAAAGAGTCCTTCAACTCCTTCCTTGCAGTGCTCCGCCAAGGTGATGTCCTCCAAGGCAAGCCCTAAGGGGGCGTGCCCTAAGCTTCTCTCCAAGGGTGGACGTCCACCCTAGGTCCTTCTCCCTTGCCTGGCTGTCCTCCTTGAAGTGGAAGAGTCCTCCTCCTTGGCGTGCCCCAAGTTGAAGAGAGTGGGGAGAAGAAGGCACCAAAAGGGCTGGTGATGTGCCCCTTTAATCTCCTTCTCTACTCCTTCTCCTTGGGCGTAGGTATAGGTGGATGTAGGTAGAAAAATACACTAATGGAGGATGCCCAAAATGGTGGTAGGTGGTGGGTTTTTATAGAATAGGAAGGGGGCTAAGGTGTCCCTTGAAATGGAGGGCCAAGATGGAATGATGGAGGTGGTTAAGGATCCAATGGCCAAGGGTGTTTGGCACCACCTTAAAAGGCACCAAGGGGGTAGTTATGGGGGTTAACACCCCTTGATATTGGCGCCAAAATGGCTTCTAGAAGAGGGTCTAAGTTGGCGCCAAGAAGGATTCTAGAAGGGGGGTTAGGTGGATGGCTAGGATGGCTTATGTGGGTAGGTGTAGGGTGGACTAAGGGCTGAAAGTTGGCGCCAATATAGAGGTGGTTCGGGGTAGTTTTTGGTGCCAACTTTAGGTGTCTTTTGGTGGAGATAATGGGGTGAAGGGATGGCTAGGAGGTGGCGCCAACTTGAGTAGGGTAGCTAGCTTAGGTAGGCTTAAGTTGGTGGAGCTAGCTAGGGTTGACTTTGAAGGTAATGGATGGCCAAGGAGCTGGTTGTTAGCTAAGCTAAGATAAGCTAAGCTAGCTTAGCTAAAGGGGGAGTAGAGGAGAAGGTGTTGGAGCTAGGGTTTGGAGTGAGGAGCTGAGGAGAAGTCTGGAGCTGAAATTGGAGCTGGCTGCTGCTGAAGAGGTTGGCATGGAGCTACTCTAGCTGGCTTAGCTTGCTAGTTCTTTGCTAGTTGCTAAGCCAAGCTAAAGTAAGCTAGCTTCTACCATGATGAGCTGAGGTGAGCTAGGTCTGGTACTCCCGGGGAGACTCAAGCTGGTTGAGGCAACTAAGGTTGCTTAGCTCAACTGAGTTGAGCTAAGCTAAGTCCCCGGGAGCTGGACTTGAGCTTCCTGAGCTGGGATGAGTTCTTCTTCAGCTGGCTGGAGTTGAGTGGAGCTGGATGTAGCTGGATCTAAGCTGGGGTGAACTCCTGTCAACTTAGCCGAGCTAGCTAGAGCTCCTTGTGGACTAGTGGGAGCTGAGATGAGCTAGACTCAGCTAAGTTGAGCTGGATCTGAGCTTACTTAAGCTAGGGTGAGCTAAGATGAACTCTCTTGAGCTGCCATTCAGCTGAGATTAGCTGAATGGAGCTGGGATGAGCTAACCCTAGTTCAAGTGAGCTAGGTTCTAACTGTAGTGAGCTGGATCAAGCTGAGGTGAGCTGGATCAAGCTAAGGTGAGCTGGATCAGGCTGAGTTCCAGCTAGTCTGGTCTTCTCCTTCACCATTTGCCTTCTTGAGTGCTAGGGTTTTAGGGATCTGTGTATATTTACATCCCTAACACTCACAAAAACACATTAAAAAGACAATAAAAAATGCAATGCATGCCTAACCTAATTTATGCCTAATGCGACCCAAAAACCCGTTTGCGGAGTAAAATCCTAAGAGCTAGGTTTATTTTAATGCATAAGAATGATGATAAACTGGCGTTTATCATGGACCTATAGCGACTCTTACAGCTATCGATAATTCATCGCATGCCAGCAAAGCCAGCTATGGGGACCAGTAGGCATGAACTGCCTACAGTGACATTTCCAGCGACGGCCTGGATGTCACTAATGATCCCATACCTATTTTTGCCTCTTCTCCACTATAAACGGACCTACACCCCTTCCCTTCCAAGCCATCTCTATCTACTCTACTCCCACCTACTCCCAAGCTCTAGCAAGCCTACAAACTCTCCATTAGAGCTTGTTCTCAAGCTCCCAAGGCTCATATTAGTGTAGCAAATCTCTACCCCACCAAATATTCATACAACTTCCCATTCCCCTTCATAGGTTACCTTGGAGCCGTCCTCCTACCTCCATTCCGGTAGCAGAACATCTTCGTCTTGTCACCTCCATCCTGGAGCAACGCCGAAGCTTTCCTCAACCCGACATCCTTCGGCATCTCACCTCCGTCATCCCGCTCCTCACCTGCTTCGTTCGAGCTTCCACCAAGTGCCATCGTCTCACCGAACAGCCGATTTGGGAGATTTCCTCTCACCTCCCTCTCTTTTTATGCTTTCATAGTTCATTGTAATCGACATTGAATTGATATATATATATCATATTTGTTCCATTTGTATCTTGTGATTCATTTTGCTTGTCTTTTATTTCAAAAACAAAAAATATCAAAACCCTAAAATACCAAAAAGAAACGAATCGAAGCACGATTTTCAACTAAAGTAAACGTCGCCTCCCTGTGTTCGACTCAGGACTCCCTTGGAGTTTCGGTATAAATTTTATCTGATCGACGTGTTTTGCAATACAATGATGGGTTACTTGTAACCCTGATTTCTAACCCACGAAACACGCTCGACCATTTTGGCGTGGTTGCCGGGGAGGCAACGGAATTTACTTTATTTTTTATTACGTTTCTTTGCATTTACATAGCACTAACCCTACTTCTCTTTGATCTACTATCTTGCAGGTACCCTAGCATGGAGATCCAAGTGTGATAGATCAGAGTAAAGTGCGGGTAGAGTACTCTGTAAGTGTCCCCCACACCACCCCAACCTTAGTTTTCATTTCATAACCTAATAACTCAAACCCAAATCAACTTTGGTGCTTTGCATAAACCCTAGGGTAGATTTTAGTTATTTGATTGCCACCTCCACTCATCTCACCCCCGTATATATAGAAAAAAAAGAAAAAAATATACTCTCCTGTTGGATTTTCTGAAAGCTACACACTTAACACCCACAACTTCTCACCCTATGGCACACAATCACATCGATTCTACCACTTAACCGGGATCTGACCTGTGGACCCGGTACACTTAATTCAACACACAAATGAGTAGAGATGTGAATAGGTCAAACATTTCTGTGTGCCTTAACTAAGTGGTGCAATAGGCCAATTGATTGAACTGTTTGGGCTGCACCACTTAAGATAAAAGCGATTCATCAAGTAGCTTGCCACTTAGGGCTGATTCTTAGGGCTGAACGAGGCACTCTACATTTTTTTTCTTTGATTTCTAAAGGAATATATCATCACTAGTGCTTGCAAAACTTGGAGTGTTCTCCTAAACTTGATTGAATTTACCCAAGATTAAACCCTAAAAGCTACTAAACAAGGTTAAATCCTAAAAGGGACATCATCAAATAACCTTGTTTGAGAACCCTGGTTGTGCACGCACACACATTTTAACTGATCATTAAGGGCACAACCCATATAAAGGGCCCATCACATTCCTGAAGCACCATTGTCCCAAGCCTAACTAAAATTGATTAGACGTTGGCCCTAAGGACTGGTTCGCTCGTCGGGATCCAAATTGAGATTGTTCACGATTAACCTACTTGTACTAGTCAATCTGATGTCTACTAAGGGGGATAGCGTCAAATGACCGCGGATGGGGGTACACTAGGAACTAGAGGCACAAGCCAAAGGAAGAACCTTCTCCCTAGTCCCTCCTTCTAACTGGTTGGATTGCCTAGACATAAGTAGAGTAAATCGTCCATAATCTTAGGACGGGTTCTGAGAGTCTGTAGACCTTTAGGCTACCCAACCTAAGGACAAGCTTGTATTTTTATATTGCAGGGCTCCTTTCTCTTCTGATTTCCCTCCTTACTTTACCATGTACCCTTCCACATCCTACACACATTTCACAGCCTATCCTCCTATCACCACTTACCCCCAAGATGATTACTATCCAGACTTAACTTGTAATTATCCATCCACTAGCCGGGATGACTTTGATTGGGGATATGAATCCAGAACTCAGTGTCCAAGGCCTAACCCTGGACAACAAGAGTATGATTATTATCCTTCCCAGAGCTACAATGATTATAGATCTTCATCCTATGATCACCAAACCAGCCCGATCTATAATTATGAAGGATATAATGATTATAACACCTACCCTCCCCAGTATTCCATTGAAAATAAGCCATCACCATCCTTTGAACAACCTAGAACAACCTACTTTCTGGGAGGGACCCAAGAACCTCGACATCTTGACTCCCCTAGATTTAACCCAAACCCACCCAAACCTGAATCAAACCAGTCGGTTAAGGTGGACCAGATCCAAGATAGGGTGTTTGCTAATTTGAGGAATACTATACAATCATTAAAAGCTCAACCAACACCATGCACTGAAGCATTGGAGCCTATGATAAAAATGATTGACGAGCTGAACTGCACTCTATTGGATTTGCTCCAAAGTGTTAAGGATAGGGACCTGGGTGAGCTTTTTCTTGGGAAATTGTCGAGGTTGAGGATGAAATTTGTGGTTGCCCTAGTCAAATCTTGGGATGATTCTCAAGATGTACCCCCTTCAGGAGAGCCAATGTCTGAACCCGCTGAAGCACCTGTCGGGGGGGATACATATTCTGAGATTGGAGATGACCAGGTTAGGATAGAGCAACCCTTTGAGGATGAATCAAGTTTCTCACCCGAGATCCTAGAGCTATGGAATGATGAAAAATATGTCTCCATGGACCATGAAATGACATATGATTTTGAGACATATATAAAAGAGGATCATGGATTCTTTGACTTTGAGGGTGAAGTATCATTTGGTGAAGTCTCATTTGAACTTAAGAAAAATGATTTTAGTGAGACAAATGGGCATGAGGAATCTGATGAACTATTTGATAGCCCGTTCGTTGAAGATTTGGATTCGATTGGGGGTAACTTGGAGGATCCGAATCTTGATGATTCAATCAATAGCCCCATTCCTCAACCACACCCCAAAGGGATTGATTTTGATTTGGAAATCATTGTACCCAAGTCAATCTTGAGTCAGCCATGATTTCTGGACTTGGGAGAATCTTATGGGGTGAATGATATGCTAGAGGTTCCGAAACTTGAGCACCTGATGTTGGAGGATAGGAATGTTGAAATGAAATTTGGGAGGTTAATTTCGAGGGAAAAATAAGTTTGGATATAAGGGTACCTATTGACCTGAAACCACCTATCTTCTATGCAGACCCTTATGATATCTTTCACATGCAACCCAAACTTGAAATAACTTATTATTTTTCTAAGGTTGATGTTAAGTGGACAACTGCACCAATTGAACCATCTTTACCTGTTGTCCAACACTTTGGTCTTGGGTTGCACACCACGAAACCGTAGCCTCGACGCCACAAACACAACAACCTTCGGTTCTGGGTGATTTTCATCCAGAACCTGAGAACCACTCGACCTTGGGGCATGGGTCTACACCATAATTTGGTCCATGTCTGTGGACATCTTCTGCTGGTGGGTTTCAGAATCAATATTGTTATTTTGATTTTGACCCGCACTTGGGAATTCTCAATTTCTTCCTTCTATGTATTTTATGCCTAGCTGAAGGCATTAAATTTAGCACGTGCTTATATTTCTTGTTCTCTACGAAGTTGACCGGATTCCTCACAATGTTTAGGTGATATTCTATTTACTCCGCCCTTTTCATGTCTTTATTTTTACAATGAGGACATTACATCATTTAGGCATGCGAGGCTAGATAATCAATTCCCGAAATCATTATGTTAACTCCGTAGAATTTCTTTTAGTTTCTTATAAAATTAAAAAAAAAAATTGAAAATTTGAAAAAAGATAAAAAAAGGAAAGAATTTAGGAAAAGAGAACTTAGGCATTTGGAAGTTATTAACTTTAGGAAATGATACGAGAGGACCTATACACTTAGAGTCTTCAGATCTTCGGGCTTAATTAGCCCGGGTGTCCACTACAATGTGGATTTAGTCTCAAGTTCTCGCCAATTAAATTTTAATTTAATTTGGTAAATAATTTGGGATGATAAGTATGCAACTTATCAACCCGCCCTCTGATTTAGAGGGACTTTAAGCCTAAGTATCAACACACTTTTTTCACTGACTCACTTTCTACCGATTTTTACAAAAATTGGGTAGCTAATGGACCGACTTGGGTGGTATGGCTGGCAAGTTGTCGATGGAAACAACTCATCGGTCGGTTGTCCAGAGCCCAGCCACAAGACCATTTTTGTTGTACTGCCTTTAGGTAAATCTTAGATCAAGGAAGCCACCTACTTAGAAAGAAAAGAAAAAAAAATAAACACTCAAAAAGAGAAGAAAAAAAAAGGAAAAGGAGAAAATAAAAAAATAAATAAAACCACACTTCACCGAACGAGTATGGCTGGCAAGTTGGTGGTAACAGCTCATCGGCCGGTTGTCCAGAACCCGGCTCACACAAACAAAAATGCGCGATAATTCCCAAAACACTTAGGGAAGAAGCGGGGAAATAGAATAAACCAGGGATATATACATTGGGTTCGCCCTTGTGTTGACCCTACATAAAAGAAAGTAGGGAGAAAGCTACCAATCGTAAAGATAAACCTTTAGGCAAGGTCACCTAGGGTCATAGAAACCCGAAGTCCTTTTTAACGGCCGTTTAGTGAGTCTTTCAATATTTTCACAAGATGCTTAGCACTTAGGGTCCTTGTCAAGTCTTTGGCGGGTCATGTAGCCATAAGAAGTTATCTTGGAACTCTCAAACACCAAAAGTACAAAAAAAATTAGAAAAGAAGAAAAATAAAAAAAAATGTATCTTCCCTTCTCAAGATGACGGGTACTGTTGATTTTTCTACATTCTGGAAGGTACTCGGGTACTGTTGATTTTTCTTAGTTTAGGACCTTAGTTGAAATTTTCAATTGTTAATAAACGACTTAGGCTTAAGCAATCTTATCCTAATTCTGCTTTTATACATAGCATATAGTTTAATTTTGCTAGGGACTAGTAAAAGATAGGCATGGGGGTATAATGTGAACACATTTATTGAGGGTAAAATACCTATTAATGCATGTTCCTAGGATAAGATTTGCATTTCATGTTATAAATATTGCATAGCATTCATCATTCTGCATTTAGAGTAGTTCCATATAATTTGGGTTAATTGCGTGCTTTTTGTGGTTAGGAGAGAACTATATTTATTTTGGAGCCTCAAATTGACAATCCGACCGTATGGATCTCATCAAGACGACGACCAGAGTCCAACGCCTCTGTAATCACCTCGATTGGAGTCCCGTAGCACCATATACAGTACGAGGAAGATCAATGGCCAAGGGACTAGTAGACATAATTTGGAGCTTCAAATGATAAGTCCAACCACGCAGATGGATTCGGGATGGCAATCGCAGCCTAACGATGCGAAAATCGACTCAATCCGACCACAGTAGCAGTGCGGGTGCACGCACGCGCGTAGGCGCTAATGCTCACAGCGCAGCACTAGTGCGTGGGTGCACGTATGCACGCGGCAAAGGGTGGGGGAGCGCAGCGCCATCTATGCATGGGTTGGACCTACAGCGATGCATGAGCTGGACTTACAGCGACGCGTACAGGCGTCAGTAATTCATTGCATTCCAGCAAAGGAAGTTGTAGGCACCAGCTGGCATGGGCTGCCTACAACGATGTTTCCAGTGACGGCCTGGATGTCACTAGTGGTCCCATACCTATTTTTGCCTCCTCTCCTCCACTATAAAAGGACCTACACCCCCTCACTTCCAAGACATCTCTTTCTACTCTACTCCCACCTACTTCCAAGCTCTAGCAAGACTACCAATTCTCCATTAGAGCTTGTTCTTAAGCTCCCAAGGCTCCTATTAGTGTAACAAATCTCTACTGCACCAAATATTCGTCCAATTTCCCATCACCCTTCATAGGTCGCTTTGGAGCTGTCCTCCCACCTCCATTCCAGTAGCAGATCATCTCCATCTTCTTACCTCCATTTTGGAGCCACGCCGAAGCTTTCCTCAACTCGATGTCCTCCTACATCTCACCTCTATCATCCTACTACTCACCACCTTCGTCTGAGCTTCTGCCAGGCGCCATCGTCTCGTCGAATAGCTAATTCAGGAGGTTTCCTCTCACCTCCCTCTCTTTTTACGCTTTCATAGTTCATTGTAATCGACATTGAATTGATATATCTATCATATTTGTTCCATTTCTATCTTGTGATTCATTATGCTTGCCTTTTATTTCAAAAACACAAAAAAATATCAAAACCCTAAAATACCGAAAAGAAA
Organism: Thalassia testudinum; assembly: GCA_037157565.1. Classification (NCBI taxonomy): domain Eukaryota; kingdom Viridiplantae; phylum Streptophyta; class Magnoliopsida; order Alismatales; family Hydrocharitaceae; genus Thalassia; species Thalassia testudinum. The sequence goes on from JAZHRO010000028.1 coordinate 3,703,092, forward strand.
CGAATCGAAGCACAATTTTCAACTAAAGTGTACGTCGCCTCCCTGTGTTTGACCCGGGACTCCCTTGTAGTTTCGGTATAAATTTTATCTGATCGACATGTTTTGCAACTACGACAACGGGTTACTTGTAACCCCAATTTCTAGCATGCGAAACATGCTCGACCATCGACCTACGATATGCCTAAGAAGGCCTAACTGGGACTTAGTTGATCCTCCCTAAAGCCCGAAAAGTTTAGTCACCACTGAACACGGCAAAGGGGGATGCAAGTAGGGTCAAGCACTTCCTTTGAAGCATTGCTTTCATGGTGCTTCTTAACTACCCTCAATCTACAAGGTTTGTAGGCAACTTTACCTCTGAACTAAAGTTCAGGTCACTTTAGACCCCAGCAATAGGAGGCTCTAGTCCTAGCGGTTCGAAACCTAAGGAGTGTCAAAACGCATGACATGGTGCAAGAGATATAAGTGTGCATACACCATAAAAGATTTTGAATTTTGAATTGCACGCAAAGTTTGAAATTCAAGTCCTTGGTTTTAAATGTCCTTCCTTTAATTTGTCCTTTTTCAAAAAAATTAAATATGACCACATGTTAGATCTATTTAATACAAATTAGGTGGTCTTGAAATTAAACCAAATGCATTTGCATGACAGGCAGAAATGCAAAGTTAGAAGTGCATACCTAATTCCAACATTCTTCATGCAGTATGCAAGATTGGAAATTAGATCTAGATGCTTCTCATTCAATCATAAATGATACGACCTATGGGCAGGCAGCTCGTGTTTTTGTTTTAAATATATATATATATCCATTTATGCAAAAACAAAGAAAAGGATAAACAGGCATAAAATAAAAAACATAGATCTAATGAAAAGGGAACAGGCTACCAAAAAAACATTACCCAACACGGGCCTAAAACAAAATTGGGGAACAAACCCCTAAAGATGTTCCCCAGAACAACAGTTTTCCAAATGAATATACTGAACTAAAGAGAAGGAAGAAAAAATAAAAACTATCTACAACTAAATGGATGAGATGAAGATGTGGTCCTCCAGATATCTCCAGCAGTTGAAACAAGGTCCACCAAGGTATTGCTGAGGTGAGAGTGATGTTCCATCTCCCAGTGTTGCAACTCCACCGACGATGTCAAGGATCGCCTGATCTTTGAGGCTGGTGCGACATGACATCTCCAAATATGCGTACCTCACACCAAGCAGATAATTGAATTGCAATATGCCTCGAATAAAATGTGAACAAATAATTAAATAAATGTGAGTCTAACAGGCTCATTGCCTCCCCAGCAACAGCACCATTTGACAAGTCAATTTTCGCTTTCAGAAATGATGATTAAGATGATTTGTCGTTGTATTTCTAAGTGGTGAAAAATTGACTAATCAAAATATTTAATTAAAATTAAACCACTCGTAGAAGAGCGGGTCATGTCCACTGGGAGGTATAGGCCTATTGGAACTCGCACATGCCTAAAACAGATATTCACGATTAATTTCACCAATAAACTGAATCAAAACCACGTTTAAATCAAGATAACAATGATTAGATGAGATGATATTGCATTACTTGAAAGAGGAAGGGGGTTCTCAGAAAATCATTGAATTAGAGTAATGTTTAATCAAAATTCCAACTCTTTCAATGGCAAGAAATGTAAATATTAATTCTCACCGAAACAAAGCAACTCCTTTGGGGAGCTACTGCATCACAAGGGGGTGCGGTCAGCCATGAGGAGCTCACCGGAACCTGTTGGCTTCGAGCAGCATCCAGCGGTGGTGGCATTGCTCTCGGAGTGGTCGGAGCCGACAACGGTGAAGATTGCTCGGCAGTGGGTGTTGTTGGCTGTCGCAATGGCATGTAGCACATAGTAACCTCGCGAGCACGTGCTATGCGCACGCGAGATGGGGGTGTCGGTGAGGAGGCAAGGGTGGTCACGGTGGATGCGCGAGGACGAGTGAGAAGGAGGGGCATGGCGCATGGAGATGCATGGTGAGCAGTAGCCGGTGAGGCTCCTCTATTGCTGCTGAAGGAGGCACGGGTGCATGGGGACACGCTGCTAGAGGGGGCCACACGGTGGAGGCGAGGGGGCACGCGCTGCTACACGTGTTACTGCAGCTGCGGGTGGAGGCTGCTTACTACTGCGGGTGGCGTGTGCGATAGGGGCTCGTGGAACGATCTAGAGGTTCGTGCGGTATGGAGCTACAAGAGGATCACGGCTGCAGGTGCTACTGCTGCAGGCGTGGCGTTGCCACATGGAGTTGTAGTGGCTGCGGTGGTGGTTGCTCTGTTGATGGTGGTGGTGAATGTGGAGGTGATGGGTTGTTCTGTGAATGTCCAAGCTCGCCAGATTGGCACAGCAGTCTGTCCCTCGCCAGCCCACTGTGTGGCAGCGCTTGACCAGGAGGCCCACAATGGGGGTAGAGCATGGTGATGGAGTGGGTGGTGGCCTCCAGGTTCCCAGCTATCTCCTCCTCTCCATTGTAGTCTCAGCTGCCCCAACCAGATCCACCTCTCCCACTCGTCCTTGAATGCAGGTCTTCAGTGCGGGTAGCTGGTGGTGGAGAGGTGCATATTTACTGCAGAGAAGAGAGAATAAAAATAAATAGTGAAAAATTGGTTTATATATATATATATAAACCCTCAATAAAGTGTTAATTCTAATATGTGCATATAATATAACCTGAAGACTAATGCATGTTATTCTAATGCATGATAAATAATTTATATATGGAATGCATACTAGCAAATATATATAAACTAAATTATTTATATCTTAATGCATGCTATGTATATGCTAATATTAATCTAATGCCTAGGCACTTAAGTAACTAATTTGCCCAGAAATAAGGGCTCATCAGCCCAAATTGTTGATTTGGGGGGGTCTCTGGGTCTCGAACTCGTGCTCCTTTGCAAGCCAAGTGCTCAATCATTGATGCAAGGCTGCATTTGAGTCACGAGGAGTGCATGGATGCTGAGAGCGTGGAGGAACCTCAACCCTTGGATTTTGATCCAGGTTATGGTACGAGATCTCTGATGATGAGAGGGATCCTTTAGTCGTTGCTGGATGGCGTGGAGCAGCCTAGATGGCACCACGTGGTGCCATCTGGGCCATCCATGTTCTTTCTATTGCAGAGGGTGCCACTATGCTTGGATCGTGGTGATTTTCATGCTGCTGGATTGCGATCGTCGCTTCGGATCCATGCACATGGTCAGATTTTTGATCCGAAGTCTGTAAGGATGTCGCATTGCCCTCCTGGCCATAAAAAAGACGTAATTAACCTAAAATAAAAACAACTACTCTAAATGCAGGATGATGCATGCTATGCAATATTTGTAATATGGAATGAAAATCTAAGCCTAGGGACATCCGTAAATTAGCATTTCAACATAAATGGATGTGTCTACATCACCTTACATCTTCTTCCACGACAATAGTGCCTTCGGTGAAGCCATTACACAACCATAGACCACTATATGCCACACTTTCACTTTTAAAAGCTCCACCATACTCCATAGAACAAATGCCCTAACTTTATTAGGCTTTTCATCCACCGAACACCTACATCGACCAAACCCACTTCCAGTCACCTTCCCCGTCACCGAAAAATCGACACCGACCAACAAACACTCTCAAATCACCTCCACTACACTCGCCATCCTCCGACGAAGCTACTGAGAAATTCTGACAGGGTCGAGAGGCTATGCTTTTGTGTTTTAGAGTTTGCCAGACTTTGCCTGCATCGTCATCTTCCCTAGCTCTGTCACCACACTCTATTCACCTCCAGCTTCAATTCTACCTTCAATGCATTTAGAATCCATCCATGGTGACATCTGCATCAACAATTGGATGAACATGGCAAAGCATAGTAGCAGTTGAGCAAAGGAAGTTCGTGGATTCAAGCAAGAAAGCTACGTGAGTATAGTCCCAAATCGTAGAGGAGAAGACTTAGGAAGCCACATAAAAGGAAATTATCACATAGCTTCTTGGCCGCGGACACAAGGGTGAGGTCCCCTCATCTCACGTGCATCTCACACCTTACCCAATACACAACGTTAGGGGGCTTTGTCTTCCACTCACGACTCGACTACACTATAACTAGACTTGAGGTGGAAAGAAACAGAAACTGAGGAGGGTACAGGTAGGTTTTGCCTCGAGATGCTTGCCCATATGCTCAACACTTAGCATCTCTCAGGTCTGCTCTGTGCTTGGCACCCTTGTGCTTGTTCTAATGTTTGCGCAGTTAAGTTGTCTGGGGATTATGCCCGACATCTGACTTGGGTTTGATTTGAAATACTATGGAGATCCTTGGGTCTTATCTGACGTGGAGTTGAGAAATTAGTGGTTTGAGGACCACTATTGAGAAATTGAGTTGATTGACACATGTGATATGTGCCTAATATTGGCGATTTAAGTGGCAATTCAAATCACCATTCTTTCAGTGTTTCTATATTATTTTTTACCCCATTATTTGTTTCGATCTGATCTTAGCTCCCTACAGGACCCGAGATCAGCTCGCCTCGACTAATCCAAGACCTAGTCGTCTAATGAGAAATACCCAAAAGCAGAAAATATACTACAATCACATGCAATGTAACTAAGCAGAAATAAATAAGAGACTATAGTGCAAATCAATACGAAAAGTCTCAAATACATTACATGCCACAGGCGGAAGAGAACTACAACATACATAGTCATCACAACTACAATAGAGGAAAATATAACATGAACAAAAATAGGGCAGAAACAGCTAATACATACTAAAAGTACTCACTACTAGAAAAGAGTTCTGGAACAGAAAAGAAACACTATAGCTGGGCTCAGCTAGGCCCAGCACCCTCGGTAGCAGGTGGCGCTGGCTGCTCAACTCTCTGACCTGAACATCGTTATACAATCCGTACTCTGCTAATGCTGAGTAGAGTGGTGGTTAAGCCATTTATATGTAATTTAACTTAAAGAAACAAGCAAGCAACTAAACATTCCTTTCCATTTATCTTAACTAGGTGTTTCTATATCGATTATTCTAATAATGATCCACATCATTTCTTAATCCTCTTGTTCCCTAAGAGAACAATCTTGATTGTAGTTTATTCCATGATGTAGGATATACATGTGGTACTCTCCTAGCCGGGAGAGCCCCCGTGGTAGTTCTATACCCGATCTACCACCCCGAGGTCATGATCGTGATGTAGCGGTGACTACGGCACGTGCGATAAGTACATGGGTAGCTACCCCGCACTGACACGTGGTCAGTCGTTTTCGCTAGTAGGTATGCCCAAACGTACAACACAGAAAAGAACAGGGCCTCTCCCTCTCAGAACAGGGGTCTCGCCCCTCAGCAGTTTGCGCACCCTCGCCCGACTACCCCGGTTTGCCTAGCGGACCTAACAAGAGTTGGTGTATGGTGGCCAGTCTTAACCTTGGGCCCCATGGGGTGGTTGGCTCCCCCCCTACACAAAAGTAACTGGAGTTGATGTAGGGGGTCATTCCTAACCTTGGGTCTTAATCCAAGGGCGGCTAGCTCCCCCCTACACTAAAGTAACGGTAGCTCTCCTCGGTACCTCGTACACGAGGGCCAGCTCACTTTCCAAGAAAAAGAGAATTGCTCTCCTTGATACCGTGTACTCGAGGGCCATCTCACTTCCCTCCTACATAAGATATTTGTTCCATACACGCGAGTTCTTTTCTAGTTTCCTGTAGGGTTCATACATAGACTTTCTCATTTCCACATCTGATTCATTAAATGCATAATAGGAAGCTCAAGATTTCACAATTGATTATTCGGTACAGCGTAGATATTTTCATTCATGTCATGGTTCATTAAATGTGGTACAAGCAGCTCATGGTTTACTACTTTCAGTAAGCATCACAGCAATTTAATCATTCAATACATGTGCATTCATCTCTTTCATCCCTAGTGTTCATTTCACAACCTAGGGTTCAATTGAATATTTCTAAAGTAGCATGCATTCATCTCTTTCAACCCTTGGGTTCATCTCACAACCTAGGGTTCAATTGAATATTTCTAAAGCATGCAAATTAATTATTAATTCTGAGATTAGGGAGAAAACCACTCTTCCGGGATACACTGGTGGAATGGGGGCTCGAATCGTAGATCCCGTCGTCTCCGCTGGCCCCGTATACTCTATTGGCTGGAGACCTATACAAATGAACAAGTACATCAAATGAGTTCAAAATAGTATACAAGTGACACTAACACGTAGAGAAACTCAAACGGAAACCAATGATACTTCGTTTGCGCAAAATCGACTCCGTTTGGGCCCTAAACGGGCCAAAAATGTGCATACTAACTAAAATCAAACGTCTGGGACAGACCAAGATGTCTTAAATGACCTTAGAATCTCACCTTGCTTTCCTGCAACTTCCTTATATGTTTGAACCCCTCTACAACCATTTGAGAGAGATCCCAAACATCTGACAATCGCTCTGGTTTTCTGGGAGTGTAGTCAGACGTCTGGCACAGTCTCCAAATGTCCTAAAGCACAGCGAAGGATGTGCCACGCACCTTTCCAATGCCTGCACCTGCATATGTATGCACCATTTCAAAAACATGGAACATATAAAGTTACTTGAAAAGTAGGCTCGTCCATGGTACGTACCTTGGCACCTTCGTGCTGTCAGACGTCTGGCGCCAGCCTCGGATGTCCTGAGGCTCCTCCATACATCTGGGTAGAGTCCCAGAAGTCTAATACTGCAGAAAATTGATTCCGCAGAATGCCTCGCAAGCTTCTCTTCATCGGATCTTCTCTGCCTGCAGCGACCTCAGCAGCTCCTCCCGCGATTGCAGGAGGTCACGGAGCTCCTATCCATGAGCTCCCTCGGTCGCACCTCCAGCCACACCTCCTCTCCTGAGTTCCCCTGAGCTCCTCGCTCTCCCTTTCCCTCGCCCATGCTCTCCTCTCTCTCGCCCACGCTTCTCCCTCTCTCCTTCTCCTTCGTCTTGAGCTTCCCTCCATCCCCTAGTCGAGGCTACAAGGGGACGGGGAAGAGGAAGGGGTCGCCTGTAGGTGGTGGAGGATGAAGGTGGAGGTGGTGGTGGTGTGGGGAGGTGGTGGAGATGATGAGGGTGGTGTGTCTTTTTAAAGGGAGAGGGTTAGGGTTTATGAGGGGAGGTGGGTGTGCATGGGGTGTGTCTTGTGTAGGAGGAGAGAGAGAGTGAAAATTGCAAAAATCTCCCCAGTAGAACCTCTTCTTCATGCAAGGCCCACACACCTAAACCTAGGGGGTTTAAAATTGCACTCATGCCCCTATCTTTTCTGCCACATTTTATTTTATTGAATATCATTTTGAGTAGATTATTATTCATTGAATATCTTTCTTGTGATTAATTGATTGTGCTCATTATTTCTAACTGCGTTTAGTGTGTGAATTCCATATTTGCTCCCTGCAAATGACCAAGCAAAGGTGTTTGTGCTTCAATTCCACGACACCTGGAGTTGGGATCTCAAGAACACGACCGAAGCTTGCTTAGAGCTGCTTTGGTAATGGCGGCAATGGTTGGCAACCCTGAAACACAAAGTATGGCCTTGCAGCCTTATCAAAGAAGCTCAGTAGGGTCACGAAGATGCTGCAAAGGCGTTGGTGGCAAAGATGTGCTGCGAGGGGGGTCAGAGATTGCTGGCAATGGCAGAGGAGGTTAGAAATTGATGGGTTGTTCGGTGGCACTTTTGGGCAAGCAAACCCCTCAATTTATTTAGGGGTTTTGTTCACATGGACGAGGCGAAGGTCGTAGGCTTGTCGGCGAAGCATTTGGAGCAGTGGAGTGAACGGAGAGCTTCACTGGAGGAGTGGCTGGAGTGGAGGAAGATGAAGTCGCGAAGGGCGAAGCGATGGTCGAGTTGGAGCGTACTGGCATGGAGATGATGTGTAGATGCTAGGGAGTCGATGAGGCTAACTAGCGGAAGAAGAGGAGCAGAGATGGCGTAGGTTGTGGTATGGCCAGTGCCGGAGGAGATGGAAACTCTGATGAGGTAGATGGCAATGAGGACAGGGTTAAGAAGCGTCGCACTGGTATGTTGAGATGCGGAAGATGATGGGGAAGAAGAATCGGCCGCCTATGGTATGTGGCAGTAGACGAAGGAGCTGGGGGTAGGGGTTTGTCAAAGCAAGCTTGGAGTGAGCCGGAGGTAGAGGAAGGAAGAGGATTTCTGGCTTAAAAACTTGCTGAAGGAAAAGCGAATGACAAGGAGGTCTTTTATAGGCCAAAGAGCGAGCCTCAAAGCTTGGAAACCATGCTTTGAAAGCTTGAAAATCATAGAATAGGTTTAGGATTTCCAAGAGTTTGCATGAACTCTTGGACGAGATTTGGAAGGCAAGACCTATCTCAGATTGAAGAGAAACTCCTCAAGAATCTTCCTTCCAAATTTGGAAGGATTTCGTCGTGAAATTAGGGTGAACCTCTTGGTTGAAGGTCAGCGGTTCACTGGTTCACATGGTAATGGTGACAAGGGCATTTTTGTGAAGAAGATGAAGAAGTTAGGGGGGTTTCTGTAATAAATTCAAAAGCTGAGGGGTTATTTGAGAGAATAAGAATCAGACTTAGACTAAAATGCAAACTAGGTCGAAATAATCTCAATTGTGCTTAAATTTTGATACAAACTTAATTTGAACCCAAGGAATCCAATGGTGAAGTTGGATTTTCATTTTTATCTCATTTGGCTGGGTAATTTATGTAAAAACTAAAATTAGGGCAATAGTCTGTCTGTGACTGTATTTCAGGTCAAAATGGGTTCTAATGGTCAATTCAAATATGCTATACCCTAGACAATATTTTTCTATGAATTTCAAAGGGTTTATGTGAATTTTATCTTAACTAGAACCTCAATTAATTAAGAAAGTCTATTTTTACGGTTTCAGATGTCCATTAATTCTTAAAATGCATGAAAACCTGTTTCTGTCTGCATGGATCCACTTATTAGGCATTAATGACTAAATGACCTTTAATATACCCCATCATTTTTCTGTATTTGTGATAAGATGATAAAATTGCAGAAATAACACTATTTTCATCTTTTCTTCTCAAAATAATTCATCCTGTTCAAGAGATCTTCTGATTGATATGTAGGAGCTTTTATTCGCTTTATAAGACCAAATTAAGCTAGTTATGGCTCATGATGGTGTTCCCATCAACCACCCACCCAACGAACGAGTATACTATTAGAGATTGAAAAGGCACTCTTGTGTTCTTCATGCACAAGTGCATTCTAATCGGGAGTTTCACTAAGCAAGAAGGCAAGATAGGAAGGGGTAGAGGAAGGAAGGGGTGGACAAACACAAGATATCAACAATTAGTGTTTTGTGTGATGTGAGCTTCGTTTTCCATTGAATTTCTAGCTTGAGTTGGGGAAGTTGACTTTCTTGACTTGAAGTCTAAGGGAGTAATATATGCTGATATCAGATCTAATCCGGTGAATTATATAGGCGTGAGTGAGGGGGGTGGGTGAATAGCATTTTTACTATTGGAACAATGGTGCAAATGGAGAGAAAGGTGCGACACAAAGCAGAGTGTAGTGGAGCGAAATCAAGAAAACATGCATCTCGTACTTCTGGCAAGGCTGATCTTTCAGCCTGTTATTGAGAAAGGGAAGAAGAGTACATGCGTGGCCTACCCCTAAGGAAAAGCCTACGCTTGCTACTCACTCAGTGCTTCTCCGAATTTGAGTAAAGCTCTACTGTTCTCCACTTTTGGGTAGTGTTTAGGGGACTTTGCTCTTTACAAAGAATACCCTTACTTGTTTTTTCAATTGCATTGATGGAGTTTGGTTGCTGGGATAGAAGCGACGAAGGAGGGGAGTTGGCATTTGGGTAGGAGGCTGATGAGGTATCTACAATTGGAAGCGTCAACCCTTGCTTTCTTTAAATGAAAGAAGACGAGGCTAGCTAAACATAAATAAATGTGACAGAGAGGAGGCGAGGTTTAGAGCCAGAAGAGCTCAATCTAGTCAAGTAGAGTCCCTGATAAACAAACTAAGCAACTTCTACTACTACAAACAACGACTGGTCAACCTTCTTAAGAATCCACCCTATCTTCTGGGAAGGGGAGAGTGGCCAAGTGGTTAAAAGCGACAGACTGTAAATCTGTTGAAGGTTTTCTACATAGGTTCGAATCCTGTCTCTCCCACTTTTCTCTGACTCCCAAGAAGAGAAAGGACTCATTCGTTAGCACCAACTCGATTATTGCACCACTATCAAAAAATCGAGCAAAGCTCTTTCTCTTTCATGGTCGTGATGTTTGCGAAGTGAAATTGTATTTTATGTAGAGTAGAGAGGTTTTCGAACTCCCCCTTCTCTCTCCTGGTTCGATTCTCCATCGCTCTTCCATTTGCACCCAACAAGCGTTTGATCTAATCCGAGTTGCCTCTGAAGGTAGTTTGGCTTGGGGGATCTTCAGCATTCCTACACGTATGCGTGCACCAGGGTTTGGGATGAAGCCAATGCCTACCGACATACGATAGGCGAAGGACAAAAGTACTTCATGCTTGGAGGAAGGCGGACGGGGGTGGGGGGTAGGCCTGACTCTTTGGTATTGTAGGATTGGTGTCGAAGCTGGGGAACACGACCTTACCACATGATCGAGGATTGGAGAGGTGGAAGAAAAAGCTCGAGATGGATGATAGAGTCTTTGTGCGAGTCATATGTGGTAAGAGTTGCACATATAGTAATGAGGAGGCTTCGCATTTATACGTGTTTTGTGGTGGTTGGGCCTACCCACCCTATTTGTTCCATGATCTATGGGTCTACTGGAGCTACCCACTTTGATCAATTAGCCAAGATTTTGACCGGATAAGAAATCACTAGTGCTCAATCTAGTGGTATTTTGTTGGGGATTCTATCTATTGTTACAGGATCCCTATTCAAGATCACTGCAGTTCCTCGTCGGGGGGGGAGGCTTTAGGGTAGTATGGACGGCTGCCTATAGATGTATGGGTAGGATCGGTGGTACCGCTCAGATTGTGGCCAATTTTCCTAACTATGCTTGGGATGGGCTTAGAGTGCATGAAACTAATCACTACCTCGTAAGGGTGTTGAGACCACAGCATGTTACACAAAAGTGTCACTTTTTCTAGAGTGTTGTCACATAGCTGCCTAACAAGAAGAGCTACTCGCTTTGTTGTGTTGCCACATAAGATAAGCACACCGCCTACATGCTGGCTAGGTGAATCGAATTCCTCTTCCAGTCAACTATCCACCTAGTTGACGTGTAAAAAACACAGTGGAATCATGCAAGAACACAGCTGGTGTGCTTCCTGCCCACGAGGAAAGAAAGAAAGCGCGAAGTGAGAGATGTTTTTAGCATGGGAGCTGATTACGCAAAAGATATCTCAGTAATGAAAACTATAGGAGGCTGTATTGGCGAGATCCGGTGGGTTCGCATCCCCCCAAAGAACAACTGCCTGGAAGTCCAAGGATCTTTAGAACTATACCCTACCCCCGAACCAGCAGCCTTCATGCCAAGCTACGACTACGCTTGTCCCTTTACTACTAAACCATTCAGCCTACTTCATCTACTTTGAATTAATTGCAAGAGTTTGAGGCGAATCCCAAGCCCCCTTTGAGTAAGCTCGAAAGGGAATGCACTTCGTTTCCCGGTTGATGTATGGTGATATTCAAATGATCCCCCTGACACCTTCAACTGGTTCCCCCCATATCTACCCTAGCAAGCTTTCGTCTCGTCCCACTTAAGGTAGTTGATGTAGACACAATTATTGAGGGTAAAATGCCTACTCACGCATGTTCCTAGGCTTCGATTTGCATTTCATGTTATAAATATTGCATAGCATGCATCATTCTACATTTGGAGTAGTTGTATATAATTCAGGTTAATTGCATCCTTTTTGTGGTCAAGAGAGAAGAGGATTAATTTCAAGGCCTCAGATGGACAATCGGATCGTACGGATCTGATCAGGACGATGATCGGAGGCTAACGCCTCCGAAATCATCTAAATCGAAGTCCCGTAGCATCATATGAAGTTTGAGGAAGATCAACAGCCAAGAGGGCAATGCGACATCTATACAGGCTTCAAATGAAAAATCCAACTGTACGGATGGATCTAGAGCGATGATCGTAGTACGACAATGTGGAAATCAACTCTATCCAAGCACTGTGGCACCCTCTACAATGGAAAGAAGAATGGAAAGCCTAGATGGTGCCATGTGGCACCATCCAGGTCGTCCAACACTGGCTAGTAGCAAATAAAGGTGCTTCCTCATCATCACTCATCTCGCACCATAGCCGTTGGGTCAAGATCCAACGGCTGAGGATTCAACTCCATCGCGTGCATTAAAAGGTTCGCATGACGATCCAGATGTCATGGAGCATTGGTTGGGGCGATGGACTCCAGAAGGAGGGGCGTGGGTTGAATCCCCACAGCCCCCCCAATTCGTCAATTCAGACGGTGCCCAACGAAGCACGTACACCAACGCGCACGTACAGCTCAGCACCATAGCAATGCCAGTGTGCATAGCGTAGCGCCTACGCACACAGTGCAATGGCAGCACGCGAGTGTGCGCGTATGACAAGGAGCGCCCAATGCGCACACCAGCGGTGCATGAGTAGTGGGTGGATCTTCAGTGACACGGGCCTTTAGTGACGCTTGCAGGTGTCACTAATGGCTCGTGCGCCGCAGTAAAGGAATTGAAGGTGCGGATCTTCAGCGACAGAAAGGATGGATCTGTAGCGACGTTTATGGACATCAGTAACGACCCATATACGAATTTGTTCTTCCACTACTATAAAAGGACCTACCCACTACCATTCCAAACCATCTCTTCCTTTCTTCACCTCACCACCTCCAAGGCTTTAAAGAGAGCTTGTCCCAAGCCCAGGATGCTCCTCTAGAGTAGAACCAAACTTTTCCTTGCCTCTCACCCCCCTTCGTGGAGCATCCGATAGCCGTCTCCTCACCTCCCATCGGGAAGAAGATCCTTGTCGCGACATCATCCTGTCCCATCCTCTATCCTTCTTCTCCGTTCCCATTCATCCTGCCCCTTACCACCTTCCTCTAGGTGACGTCAGAGCGAGTCGTCCTCCAAGTGACTGTCGAGGGGGATTTCTCTCACCTCATTCTATATTTTTACACTTTCGTAGTGTAGATGTCCTTCTTTTGTAGTTGTAACAAACACTTGCTTATGAATGGATGATTGTTTCTCTCTCTCTCTCACTCCCTCTCTCTCTTATACTTTTGCAAGTAGATAAAGTTTTCATTGACCTAATTTCTTGCATGATAAAAATACAAAAAAATTAGAAAAGATAAAAATGATAAAAACAAATAAAAGCAGAACACGAATTTCTCAAAACCAAACATTCGCCTCCCTATGTTCGACCCGGAACTCACATTTCAATTGTAAATTTTATCTGATAGACATGTTTTGCGAGCTACAACGACGGGTCCTCCAAACCCTCGATTTTAATTTGCAAAACAAGCGCCTACAACATTTTGGCACCATTGCGAAGGAGGCAACACTCTTTGTTTTTTTTTCCATGTTTTTCCGGCTTACCTAACTTTTATCTCACTTTTTCTCTGATCTTACTGTGATTGCAGGTACTCATCTGAGGCAGGCCACAGTGGTTAGATCTTAGAAAAGTGCGGATAAAGGTTTTGTATGTTTATCCCCACCACCCCCACCCTAGTTTTCATCCCATAACCTAATTACTCAAACCTAAATCAACTTAGGTGCTTGCATAAACCCTAGGGTTGATTTTGGTTGTTTGATTGTCACTCCACTCACCTCACCCACCCACATATATAAAAAAATAAAAAAAATACTCTTATCTTGTAGGGTTTTCTGAAAGCTACACATTTAACACCTAGAACTTCTCACCCTAAGGCACACAATCACATTGATTCTACCACTTAACCGGGATCTGACCTATAGACCTAGACACTTAACACACAAATAAGTAAGTAGAAATATGAATAGGTCAAACATTTCTATGTGCCATAACTAAGTGGTGCAATAGGTCAATTGATTGAATTGTTTGGGTAGCACCATTTAAAATAAAAGCGATCCGTCAAGTAGCATGCTACTTAGGGTTGATTCTTAGGGCTGAACCAAACACTCCACAAATTATTTCTGATTTCTAAAGGAATATATCTACACCCGTGCTTTGAAAACTTGGAGTGTTCTCCTAAACTTGATTGAATATACCTAAGATTAAACCCTAAAAGCTACTACACAAGGTTAAACCCTAAAAGACACGTCATCAAATAACCTTGTTTGCAAACCCTAGTTGTGCACGCACACACATTTTAACTGATCATTAAGAGTACAGCCCATCTAAAGGGCCCATCACATTCCAAAAGCACTATCATCCCAAGCCAAATTAAAATTTAGTAGACATTGGCCTTAAGGATTGATTCACTCTACGGGGCTCAGACTGAGATTTTTTTTGATTAATCTACTTCTGCTGGTCCATATGATGTTTAGATAGGGGAGCAGCATCAAACGACCGTGGCTGGGGGGTACAATAAGAATCGGAGGTGTAAGCCAAAGGAAGAACCTTCTTCCCAATCCCTCCTTCTAACTGGTTGGATTAATCGGATAAAAGTAGACCAAATCGTTCATAATCTCAAGACGGGTCCTGGGAGTCTGTAGGTCTTTAGACTACACACATAAAGATAGGTTTGGTTGAATGTACTGCAGGGCACCTTTCTCTCTTCTGTTTTCCCTCCAACTCCATAATGTATCCTTCCACATCTTTGACACATTTCCAGTTCTACCCTCCTGCCAACACATATCCTCAAGATGATTACTATCTCGACTCAACATATGATTACCCATCCACTAGCTGGGATAACTTTGATTGGGGATACGAATCCAGACCTCAGTATCCAGGGCCTAACCCTGGACAACAAGAGTAAGATTACTATCCTTCCCAAAGCTACAATGATTATAGATCTTCATCCATCGATCACTAAACCAACCCGATCTACAATTAGGAAGGATATAGTGATTATAACACCTACCCTCCCTAGTATTCCACTGAATATAGGTCGCCACCATCCTTTAAACAACTTGAAATGACCTACTAGTAGGGAAGGACCCGAGAACCTCAATATCTTGTCTCCACTAGATTTAACCCGAACCCACCCAGCCTTGAACCGAACCAGTCGGTTCAGGTGAACCAAATCCAGGATAGGGTGTTGGCTAATTTGAGGAACACCAGACAATCTTTAGAAGCTCAGCCAACACCATGCACTGAAGCATTGGAGCCTATGATCAAAATGGTTGATGAACTTAATAGTTCTCTATCGGATTTGTTCCAAAAGTTAGGGATAGAGACCTGGGTGAGTTTCTTCTGAGAAAATTGTTGAGGTTGAGGATGAAATTCATTGTTGCCTTAGTCCAATGTTGGGATGATTCCCAGGATGAACCCCCTTTAGTAGAGCTAATGTCTGAGCCTGCTCAGGTGCCTGTCGGGGGGGATACATTTCTGAAATCAAGGATGACTAGGTTGGGCTAGAGCAACCAATTGAGGATGAACCGATTGATTCACCCGAGATCCCCAAGCTAGGGAGTGAGGAAAAATATGTCACTTTGAACCAGGAAATGACAATTGATTTTGAGGCATATATAAATGAGGATCATGGATTCTTTGATTCTGAGGGTGAGTAATCTCTTATTGAAGTCTCACTTGAGCTTAAGGAAGATGACTTTAGGGAGACAAATGGGCTCGAGGAGCATGATGAACCATTTGATAGCCCATTCATTGAACATTTTGATTCGGTTGGGGTGAAATTGCATGATTTGAATCCTCATTTACTAGAAGATTCAATCAGTAGCAGCATCCCTCAACCACACCCTGAAGGGATTGATTTTGATTTAGAAGTCATTATGCCTTAGTCAATCCTGATTCAGCTGCAATTATTGGACTTGGGTACATTAGATGAGGTGTACAATGATTTGGAAGTCCTAGAAACATTGATTTCCGAGGATAGGAAGTTGGAAATAAAAATCTGGGAAGCTAATTCTGAGGGAACCTTGATTTTGGATCTGAGGGTTCCTGTTGGCCTAAAACCAACAACTTTCTGCCATGCCCTTATGATATATTTCACGTGCAACCCAAGCTTGAAATAACAGATTATTTTTCTTAGCTGAATGTTAAGAGGACATCTGAACCTATTAAACCATCTTTACCCGTTGTTCGACACTTTGGTCTTGGGTTGCACACCACAAAATCGCAAACCTGGCCCTGCTATCTTAACAACCTTCGATTTTGGATGATTTTCATCCAGAACCTGAGAACCACTCGACCCTAGGGCATGGGTCTGCATCATAATTTGGTCCACGTCTGTGGACATCTTTTGTTGATGGGTTTTAGGATCAACCTTTTGATTTTGATTTTGACCTACACTTATGAATTCCTAATTTCTTGTATTATATTATGCCTAGCTGAAGGCATTAAATTTAGCATGTGTTTATATCTCATGTTCCCTGCGGAGTTGATCAGATTTCTCACGAGATTCAAGTGATATTTTGTTTACTCTGCCTTTTCATGTCTCTTTTTGTACAATGAGGGCATTGCATCATTTAGGCATGTGGGGTGGATATTCAATTCCTAAAATCATTTTGTTAAATTTGTAGAATTTCTTTTAGTTTCTTATAAAAGAAATTGAAAATTCAAAAAGATAAAAAAAAGAAGAATTAGGAGAGGAGAACTTAGGCATTTAGAAGTTATTAACTTTAGGAAACGATACAATAGGTGTTGAGGCAGAAAACTACGCGATCGGAGTTGGATTTGAAAACCCGTCGTTGTAGTTTGATTTACGAAGCAATCCGTCAACAGATAAAATTTAACCAAAATTCATAAAGAAATTACGAGTAGAACACAGGGAGGCTACATCGATCTAAAATCTACGATTATATATTATTTTCGGTATTTTTGTTTAAAAGCGAGATAATTACAATGGAATTGATATTAATACTAAGAGAGAGAGAGAGCGAGAATAATCACTTGATGTATGACTACTATTTTTACAATTAGAAAGTAGAAAATGATTATAGCTAAAAAGCGAGAAATGACTGCAGCTAGAAGATGGGAAATTCCATTCTAGAAAGCGATAAAAAGAAGGGAGAGAGATGTTATCCCCCTCGACGATTGCTTAGAGGACGAGCTAGATGGAGCAACACCTGGAAGTTGGTGGATAGGGTGGGAAGAAGGAGGATGAAGCAGGAAGAAGCAGGAATGTGGCAGAACGTCATCGTCGTTGCAGGATCCACTTCTGGAACGGGGGCATGAAAACTTTGGATTTGGCTCTAAGGGAGCATCCCGGGTGTGGGACAAGCTTCTCTAAAGCTTTGGAAAGGGAGAGAGGTGAAGGAAGGGATGAGAATTTCATTGGGTAGGGGTCTCCTTTTATAGTTGGAAGGATTGGGGGCAATTTGGTCATTACATATTCAAAACATTAAGTAAGGGGGTTTTTAGTGACAAAATTAAGCATCACTAAAGACCTCACGTTGCTGTAGCTTCGCACGCGGCTGCCCTCTCCTCCACTCTCGCGCGACTAACGTACGTGCACATCCAAGTAGTCTCAGTCGCCTGATCTCGCATCCAACGGCTCAGAATGCATCGTGCCCCTGCGTTTGACCGGGAGTTTGCATCTGCGTAGGATCACGCGTGCATGAACCGCACGCATCCGCTACGCCACATCGCTCGCTCCTCGCCGGCACGACCTGCATAGAACTGCTGGAATCAATGCACAACACGCCTTCAGCTCAATTTGAGGCTCGCGGGGATTTGACCTTGTGACCTCCTCCTTGTGATAGCATCCACGACCAACACGATACAGGTGCTACTTAGTCTCGCTTAGGAATTAGGCCTGCATGCCTGTGGCCGTTGCATCAAGGGCCCAAATTGTCTGTGCCTTTGCCTTCAGAAGTGCAGCTGTGGGTCTTTGGGCCAATTGAGTGGCAGATATGGCACCACGTGACGCCATCTTGGTCACCCATTTTCTGTGTGTTGTCAACAATTCCACAGATGTCAGGTTGGACCGATTTTCATGCCGTTATGCTGCGATCGTCAATTCGAACCCGTCTATGTGATCAGATTTGTCATCTAAAGTGCGGATTGACACCACCTTCGTTCTTGATCTCTGAGCTTCCTCGAACTATATCTGGTGCTACGGATGCCCAACTAGGGTGATCTTGGAGTCGTTGAACTCCCATCATCGCCCTGATCAGATGCATATGGTTGGATCCTCGATCCAAAGCCTTGATTAAAAGTCACCTTGTCCCTGGTCATAAAAAGGAGATAATTAAATATAATTTGTACAATTTGACCTAAATGCATGATTATACGTGTTATGCAATATTTACAATGCATGATGCTAATATAGTATAAAGAACATGCATTAATAGACATTTTTGGCTATTTAGATGAATGCACATCAATAGGACTAGAACACTCAGACTCTTCAGGTCTTCGAGCTTAATTAGACATGGTGTCCACTCAAATGTGGACTTAGTCTCGAGTCCTCACTTTGTCAATCTTATCTTAATTTGGTAAATAATTTGGGATGATAAGTTTGCAACTTATCAACCCGTCCTCTGATGTGAGGGGACTTTAAGCCTAAGCATCTACACACATTTTGCACTGATTCACTTTTCGATGATTTTTTCAAAAATTGGGCAGCTAATGAACTATCTATGGTGGTATGCCTAGCAAGTTGTCAGTGGTAACAGCTTGTTGGTCAATTGTCCAAAGCCCAGCCATAAGGCCATTTTTGTCTTACTTCTTTTAGGTAAATCTTAGATCAGGGAAGCCACCTACTTAAAAAATAAGAAGAAGAAAATGAAAAAATATAGAAAAAAAAAGAAAAGGGCAAAAAAAGAAAACAAAACCACACCTCACCGCACTTGTATGGCTGGCAAGCTACTATGGGTAACAGCCCATTGGCCGGTTGTCCAAAGCCCAACTAACAAAAGTGCACAATAATTCTCGAAACACTTAGGGAGGAAGCGGGGAAGTAGAATAAACCAGGGAGATATACATTGGGTTCGCCCTTATGTTGACCCCATAAATAAAAGTAGGGAGAAAGCTACTGTTCGAAAAGATAAGCCTCTAGGCAATGTCACCTAGGGTCGTAGAAATCCGAAGTCCATTTTAACGGCCACCTAGTGAGTCTTTCACTCTTTTCATGAGATGCTTAGCACTTAGACTCCTTTTCGTGTTTTGGGCGGGTCAAGTAGCCGTAAAAAGTTATCCCTACACTCTCAAGCACCAAAAGTCCAAAAAAATAAGAAAAGAAGAAAAACAAAAAAATGTATCTTCCCTTTTCAAATAAGGTGAGGACTTGGGTGATCTGCATTTTGGCAGACACCCAGGTACTGTTGAGCTTTCATTGTTTAAGACCTTAGATGAAATTTTCTATTGTTAATAAATGACTTAGGCCTAAGCGATCTCATCCTAATTTTGATTTTATATATAGCATGTAGTTTAATTTTGCTAGGGACTAGCAAAAGATAGTCATGGGGGTATGAAGTAGAAATAATTATTGAGGGTAAAATGCCTATTCATACATGTTCCTAGTTTCAGATTTGCATTTCATGTTATAAATATTGCATAGCATACATCATTTTGCATTTAGAGTAGTTGTATATAATTTAGGTTAATTGCATCCTTTTTACGGTTAGGAGAGAAGAGGATTTATTTCAGGGCCTCTGATGGGTGATCGGTTGTACGAATCTGATCAAGACGACGATCGGAGGCTAACACCTCTGAAATCGTTTAAATTAGAGTTCCATAGCATCATATGAAGTCCGAGGAAGATCAATGGCTAGGAGAGCAATGCGACATCCTTATGGGCTTCAGAAGATAAATTCGACTGTACGGATGGATCTGGACAGACAATCGCAGTTCGGCAATGCAGAAATCAACTCGATCCAAGCACCTTGGCACCCTCTTCAATGGAAAGAAGAATGGACAACCCAGATGGTGCCATGTGGTGCCATCCAGGCTACCCAACGTCGGCCAGCAACAACTGAAGGTGCCCCCTCATCATCATCGATCTCACACTGCAGCCAATGGATCAAGATCCAACGCCTGTGGATTCATCTCCACCGCATGCGTTAAGACATCTACGTAATGATCCGGACGTCATGGCACATTGGTTGGGGTGATGGACTCCCAAAGGAGGGGCGCGGGTTCGAATCCCCACAGCCCCCCCAATTCCTCAATTCAACCGACGCCTAGTGCAGCATGTGCAGGGATGCACACGCACAGCTCAGCATTGCAGCAACGCCTGCATGCATAGCATAGTGCCTGCATGCACGGTGCAGTGCTAGCACATAAGCGTGTGCACGTGGCAGCGGAGCATGAGCAGCGAGCGGATCTTCAGCGACACGGGCCTTTAGTGATGCTTGTAGCTATCACTAATGGCCCGTGCATGCCAGCAAAGGAGTTGAAGGCACGGATCTTTAGTGACAGAAAGGGTGAATCTGTACCGATCTTTATGGATGTCAGTAATGACCCATATACGAATTTGTTCTTCCTCCTCCACTATAAAAGGACCTACCCACTACCATTCCAAACCATCTCTTCCTTTCTTCACCTCACCACCTCCAAGGCTCTAAAGAGAGCTTGTCCTAAGCCCGGGATGCTCCACTAGAGTAGAACCAAAATTTTCCCTGCAACTCACCCCCCTTCATGGAGCATCCCATGGCCATCTCCTCACCTCCCTTTGGGAAAAAGATCCTCACCGGAACTGCCCCATCCTCCGTCCTCTAGCTCCGTCCCCGTTCGTCCCACTCCTCACCACCTTCCTCCAGGCAACATCAGAGTGAGTCATCCTACAAGCAACCGTCGAGGGGGATTTCTCTCACCTCATTATATCTTTTTAGGCCTTCGTAGTGTAGATTTCCCACTTTTGTAGATGTAAAAAACACTTGCTTATGAATAGATGATTGTCTCTCTCTTTCTCTCCCTCCTCTCACTTATATTTTTGCAAGTAGATAAAGTTTTCATCGACCTAATCTCTTGATTGATGAAAATACAAAAATATTAGAAGAGCTAAAAATGACAAAAGCAAATAAAAGCGAAACGTAGATTTTTCAAAGCCAAACATTCGCCTCACCATGTTCGACCTAGGACTCACATTTCGTGTTTTGGTTATAAATTTTATCTGATAGATGTGTTTTGCAAGCTACGACAACGGGTCCTCCAAACCCTCGATTTTAATTCGCGAAACATGTGTCCACATTAGTAGTATCGTCAGGCTTCCCCTTGGACGTGGGCGCAGGAGGGACGTTAGGTCCTTTTTTCAGTGCAACACAGGACATCACCTTCTTTTTGTCATCCCATGATGCTTCCGAAACACCTCTTTTTTTATTGAACCCATGGTGGTCACCTGTACCATCATGATTTTTCCCTTGCGACAACCACCCTGGTGTGGTAAGTTCCAGGGTCCGGAAAGGCTCGACGAAGGGAGGGACTATTTCTTTTTCATTGAAGACAAAGAAGGTGCGAGTCTACGGAGACGAAGGTAATGCGAGTTGGATGAGTGAGCTGTAGCTGTGAGTGTTGGAGTATCCCGTAGAGGACGAGGACGAGGACGAGGATGAGCTTCACAGAGCTTGGGGTACCTACCCCTTTGTTAATAGTAGCACATCTCTGAGTAGCTTAATAGGTCACTCATTCATGTTTAGATCTCAGATACACATATATGACTTTGCCACTGAACTCGCACTGCAATAGGAAAGAGAAAGCGAGCTAAAGCAAACTAGCTATGATAACTACTTGAGGGCACCCTTTTATTAGAAAGAATTCTGGCTCAGCCCAAGAAAGCGCTGGCACCAAAAGAAAGGAAGGGGTCCATGTAGCTGCTGCGCTCGCCCATTGAGCAGTAGGTTCGACATCTACTACTACAAAAGAAAAGAAAATCCATTGAAGATAACCATGCCTCCTCCTGACAATGTGTGTAATGGTAGTTCCGAGAGCAGGCCCTTTTTGATATATAATCCAAGTCAAGAGTGGAGTTATGGGAACAGTCGTCTGATGGAAAACCACTTTCACATTTAGTTCAAAGAGCACTTTTTTCGTTTTATTAATCAATCGATGATGACTTACTACACTACACTACCACTTTTGTGTGAATGACCTAGCAGCGAATTCACAACTTGCTGGGCTTACCCTGTACCATCTCTTGAGCACCGAGGAAACCCCCCCAACCCTCGGGCCCCTGAGCCACAGTATTTTGACTCATTATATGTGGGCACCTGATATCTATGAGGGTTCACCCACCTTGGTGACACCATTCCTTTCTATTGCATCTAAAAACTCTATTTTTGCAAATATGTTACATCTTTTTTTTGTTGGTTCCCTTGTCGGTACATTGCAACAAATCCTCTTTTTTTGTAGCATTGCTTCTATGATCTTAGGAGCACTGGCTGCCATGGCCCAAACGAAAGTAAAAAGACTTCTAGCTTATAGTTGGATTGGGCATGTGGGTTATATTTGTATTGGTTTCTCATGTAGAACCATAGAAGGAATTCAATCACTACTCATTGGTATTTTGATTTATGCATTAATGACGATAAATGCATTTGCCTTAGTTCTAGCATTACAGCAAACTCGTGTCAAATATGTAGCAGTTTTGGGTGCTTTAGCCAAAACGAATCCTATTTTGGCCCAGACCTTCTCCATTACAATGCTCTTATACACAGGAATACCCTCGTTAGCTGACTTTTTTAGCAAATTTTATTTGTTCTTCACCGCTTTGGGTTGTGGGATTTACTTCCTAGCCTTAGTGGGAGTAGTGACTAGCGTTATAGGTTGTTTTTATTATATACGCTTAGTGAAAAGAATGTTTCTTGATAGACCTAGGACATGGATTCTATATGAACCAATGGATCGTAACAAGTCTTACCTACTAGCAATTACTTACTCTTTCATGACTTTCTTCTTTTTATATCCCTCTCCTTTGTTTTATCTAACTCATCAAATGGCACTCAGTTTATATCTGTAACGATCATTGACAAGGTTCGAAGAAAGGGCCCTAAAAAGAGGTGATATAGGAGAGATAGGCCCGATGCAACTGACAAACCTCGTCTTCCTTTTTGCTTCACAAGCTTCTTCCTCGGGCGGGATAAGTACAGGACCCGAAGGCCCATTTTTTGATTGAAAAAATGGGAAAGTGAATGGTAGAATGGTTTACATATCATAGGGTCATGCGATCCATTCTTCATTCATAAGTGGTGCAAGGCCCAGTGCATACTCATTTACTTTAAGAGCAAGCATCTCTTGTCAATCGATTTCTGCCTCGCTACGGCTGTCGCCTCCACTCATTCCTCCCTAAACTCAAAAAAGGTGCCTCAAAACATCCGTGGGAGGAGGAATTACAACAACCCTTCCCGGAAGAGCAGGATCGATGATCTGGTGTCAAACAAGCAAGTAGGTGTCACTGTTGGGTAATATGGTTGGTGACGAACTTCTCTTCCCAGTGAATCAAGATGCTAGATGTGTAGGTGAAATTGGTTAGAACCTTTGAAATCGAAGTGAACTTGATGGTAGCGGTTTGAGGGCCTTCGGACATGCTACATTGGATCATCTCTTCCTTTCTTTCTTTTTCGAGTGCATCAAGCAGGCTGGTTCTAGTACAGACATTCAAAGATGTTTTTGATCGATCAAATGAAAAACCTTTTTTGGTGGCATGAAGAGTGGAACAGCCAAAACTGGGTTGATGAGAGATCCAACTACTCATTTGAAAGTACAAAAATATTGACATTGCTCCAAGAGTGATATATGCGTATACTAGCTCAACAACCCATTATATGAGTTATAAGCTTATATGAGATTACTATGAAATTATTCAATGGCCCAGAACATTATATTGAAGCTGAATATTCATTATAATAAATTGATGATCAGCTTCCTATTCATTCTTCTCTTTCATCTGTGGAGCTATCTCCATAATTGGAAACTACGAGAAGATGGAGGTTTCTACATTCGATGGATTGGTATCACACTATAGGGGAGATTTTGCTATCAAAATATATGGAATCACTATAACCATCTCTAACTACACAAGTGCCTTTTTCATCGAAAGAAGGGGAAGTCCATTATTCCAAACCGAGCTTATAAGTCAAGTGAACGAGATATGGAGATGGCGATTGAAGTTGCAAATGCCACTTTTAGGGAATTCCAAGACCATGGTGGATCCACAATGGAATAGCAGAGTTCAAAGATCTAATGTAATAAGGTTGACAGCTAAATAGACCATTGATGATACTTCCAGATCATGAATTATTGTTGGAGATCGATTAAGAAATTCGGAGGTGAACAAGATGAGGAACTACTCATGTGTTGCTATGGCTCCATTGAGAGTCTCCTTGGTTTAGGAAGTGAGATAGATGCACATCTACCTCAATTCATTGTATGGAATGACTTTGCCTATCTAAACCTTCGGGAAAATTTTGAAACCCTTCATATCTTCCACTATTTTGACCGACAGTTCCACTCCGGCATTAGAACTATTGGCGTGTTTCCTGATCTTGTCTGACTTTTCTACACCAACATCATTGAAGACTGCAGCAACGATGAACTTGAGTTACATACCTGTTTATTTAGGCATGAAATTCATATCACCTCTGATTCTATTTCTGCCTTCTTGCCATCCCTAATGAGGGAACTAATTTCAATGACATTTTGAGGCAA
Source organism: Thalassia testudinum (assembly GCA_037157565.1). Classification (NCBI taxonomy): domain Eukaryota; kingdom Viridiplantae; phylum Streptophyta; class Magnoliopsida; order Alismatales; family Hydrocharitaceae; genus Thalassia; species Thalassia testudinum. The sequence goes on from JAZHRO010000028.1 coordinate 3,727,765, forward strand.
TATGACTCAAAAGTCATCAATCAAGAATTAGCCCTACTTGAAAGATATGTAGAAAAACTTGGCACCCTACCATGCAAGAACCTTAAACCTCATCCCCGATTACTCTCTCACATTTTTGGGTGTGACCTTCTAAATAAATCAAGAGGATTTGACTATATCTCACACCAACACAAGGTGCTCCTTTTTGCCGCTGAACATCACATTCAATTCAACTACTGTCACCTCATTATTCGTGTTACGAATGAGGATCATGGGGCGTCTCTACCATTTGGGTCAGTTGAAGCTACGGGTTACTACGCTATCGTATTTGGTTTTGAAAACTTGTCGTTGTAGTTTGAAAGTGAAGAACTCATGTTCAACAAATAAAATTTATACTAGAATAAAAATCCCAGGTCGAACATAGGGAGGCTACATCGATCTAAATTCACAATTATATATTTTCTTTTTGGGTTTTTTGCTGAAAAGCAAAGTAACTACAATGAAGCAATATAAACATTCAGAATAAGAGAGAGAGAGAGAAAAAACATTCACTTAATACTTCAAAATATTTATACAATTAAACCAGTGAGAAATTACACTAGAAAGCAGGAAAATTCTACTCTAGAAAGCTGGAAAGAGGAATGGGAGAGAGAAGTTATCCTCTTCGATGATCACTTGGAGGACGAGCCAGACGGGACGACACTTGGAAGACGAAGGATGGAGTAGGAAGAAGGAGGTTGAGGTAGGAGGAACAAGAACAGGGCAGCACATCATCGCCGGATCCGCTTCTGAAATGGGGGCGAAAATTTGACTTTATCTCTCGAGGAGCATCTCAGGTGTGGGACAAGCTTCTCTTGAGCTTTAGAGAGGAGAGAAGAGAAGGAAGGGATGCCAACTTCGTATGGTGGGGGTCTCCTTTTATAGTTGCAAGGAGTGAGGGCAATTTGGTCATTTTGTGCTGAAAATCATTAATTCAGGACCTTTAGTGATCAATAAATCCATCAATAAAGGCCAGAACGTGGCTGTAGTGGGCGGTGTGTGCATGCCCACTCACCTCCCCACGCTCAACGCCTATCCACGATCTCTCAATCTCGATGGTTTGATCGTGAGATCAAACAACTAAGAATGCATCCCTGCCGCTTCAACCGCATGCCTTATCACGTGCGGTGAGGCATTTCCTTGCCGCGTCAGATGGGGCGTAGATCTGATTGGGTGCGCACGGCCGCCCGATCTTCATCATGCGGTCGATAGTGCCCACTCATTCTTGCCCAATAAAAGCACTTCTCACTGCTCGAACCTGCATCTTGAGGCGACCGACCACCTTATCCACTGCACTGCATGCGTGGATGGGCGAGCAGTGTGATTTTGTGGTGCATGATCTAGACCATTAGATTGAGATCCAACGGTCAAGGCTGCATCTTCCTTTGGCTTCAGAAGATGAAGGCGTCGGTCTGAGATCTACTCTCAACCGTTGGATCTTGATCCAATGGCGGAGAGGCGTTGGCGCTAGAGGCTTCAGCGATTGTGTGCGGCTGGTTGGGCTGCCGAGATGGCGCCACGTGGCACCATCTTGGCCGTCCATCTTCTGAATGATGTAGATGGTGCCACGAATATTGAATTGAGTCGACTTTCATGCCATTAGGCTGCGATCGTCAATCCGAATCCATCTGTACAGTCAGATTTGTCGTCTAATGTGCAGATTAACACCATCTTGGCCCTTGATCATCCAGGGTTCGTCGATCTCTTTCTGATGCTACGGATATCCGATTAGGGCGATCTTGGAGTCGTTGAACTCCAATCGTCGCCCTGATCAGATCCGTATGGTTGGATCTTCGATCCAAGGCCCCGATAAATAGTCGCCCTGTCCCTAACCATAAAAGGAGACAATTAACCTCCATTTTATTCAGACTAATCTAAATACAAGATGATGCATGCTATGAAATATTTATAGTATGTAATGCAATTCTATGCTTAAGAACATGCATAAATAGACATTTTTTGTAATATGAACATGTTTACATTGCACCCCCATGCCTATCTTTTGCTAGTCCCTAGCAAAAACTACATGCTATCTATAAAAGTATTAGGTTAGATTACTTGAGAATAAGTTATTTTCAACATTAAGAAAATTTTTACTTAGGATTTGAACTTTCAAAGGCGCAACAGCGCCCGAGTATCTGCCAAAATGCAGATTGCCTCAAACCCTCACCTTATTCAAAGAAAAATTTCTTTTTCTCTTTTTCTTCTTTTCTAATTTTTTTGGATTTTTTAAGTTTTGGGTTAAAGAGTGGCTTTCTATGGCCATTCAACTCACCCAAGACTTGATGAAAACCCTAAGTTCTAACCATCTTATTGTGAATGTGATAGACTCCTTGATAGACAATTGGAACGGAATTCGAGTTTCTACACCTCTAGGTGACCTTAAAAAGAGAGTTCTGCCTAAAGGTGTATCTTTATGACCGGTACCATTCTCCCTACTTTTATTTTTATTGGGTCAACACATGGGTGAATCCAGTGTATATCTCCCCAGTTTATTCTGCTTCTCCACTTCTTCCCAAGTGTTTTGGAAATTTTAAGTGCATTTCTTGAATTGGGTTCTGGACAACCGGTCGATGAGCTGTTACCACTAGCAACTTGCAAGCCATACTTGTGCGGTGAAGTGTGGCTTATTTCTTTTGTTTTCTTTTTCTTTTCTCCTTTTCTTTTTCTTTTCTTTTTGCCTTTTTTTCTTTTCTTTTTTTTTTAAGTAGGTGGTTTCCCTGTTCTAAGATTTACCTAAAGGGAACAAGAAGAGAATGGTCCAGTGACTGGGCTCTAGACAACCTACTTATGGGCTGTTACCCATGATAACCTACCAGCCATATCACCCTAGAAGGTTCATTAGCTACCCAATTTCCATTAAAATCATCGAATAACGAGTCAGTAACATGACAGTGTGTAGATGCTTTAGACTTAAGGTTCCGTCAAATCAGAGGGCAGGTTGATAAGTCGTGTACTTATCACCCAAACTTATTTACTCAAATTAAAATAGAATTCAGGTTGCCAAGGACTTAAAAAACAAATCCACATTTTAATGGATACACGGGTCGATTAAGTCCAAAAACCTCAAGTGCCTTTGTGTTCAGATCCTAATGTAATATTTCCTAAGATTGAAAAGTCCTTATTCTCGACGATTTTGTGCGGGCTTAAAGTATATCACGTTGTAGTACAACCGACAAAACGTTTAAACAAATATAAGGAATTTTATTACTCGAAAAACTAAAGTATCCGAGGTCGAACACGGGGAGCAAGCTCTGTACTTTTTAAAACCAAAGAATACAACTATTAAATGAAAAGGATTGATTCAAAGAGAGAATTTTAAAAAGGATTTGTGAAATAAAAATAGATTTGGACGTCTGATTTCTCTATCAGACATCTTAAATGTAATCTCCTTTCTCTCTTCTTCTTCGTTGCTCTTCTCTCTTTCTGCCTTTGCTTTTTGTCTTGTGCAGGCTTCTGCTTCCTGCCTTCGTTTCTTTTCTCTTATTTCTTCTTCTGCCTTGCCTTTCTTCTTCTTCACTTAGCCTCTCTTCGTTCTTCTCTCTCTTCTGCCGTATCTTCCTTCTTCCTATTCTTCTCTACGAAAACTTCTCCTTTCACTGCTACACAGCTTCTTCTTTCTTCTCCTCCTGTTCTGCAGCTGCTAAATGTTCGCTGCCTCTTTCGCTTCTTCCTTCCTACACACACCACAGTCAAAGCAAAACCTACACCCGTCCCTCTACCCAAGCGTCTCTCTCTCTCAAGCAATTCACTCAACGACGCTCTCCCAGAGCCACACGGGTAGTCGGGTCGACTTCACACCCGGGACTAGGCGCACCAGTAGGTGGTGATGCGCGAGGAGTGCGTAGGTTTAGGTCGGGTCGGATCCCGCCAGATCCGCGAGGTCAAGCCGCGGACGAGGCGAGTGTGAGGGCAGGTGAGGGACCTCACCCCTGTGCTTACGGAGGCAATGGGCTTAAAACACAAAAACAATTTATATGATACCTGTGTTTTGCAATCCCACGATGTGGGAATATCTGGTCGGTCCTGCTTTCGCGCCCGTAGAGCTTTCGTCGCGCGATTGCTCCAGTTGCTGGCTGATAAACGCCAGTTTATCATCATTCTTATGCATTAAAATAAACCTAGCTCTTAGGATTTTACTCTGCAAACGGGTTTTTGGGCTGCATTTAGGCATAAATTAGGATAGGCATGCATTGCATTTTTTATTGTCGTTTTAATGAGTTTTTGTGAGTGTTAGGGATGTACAGATGCACAGATCCCTAAAACCCTAGCACTCAAGAAGGCAAATGGTGAAGGAGAAGCCCAGACTAGCTGGAACTCAGCCTAATCCAGCTCACCTCAGCTTGATCCAGCTCACCGCAGCTGGAACCTATCTTACTTGAACTAGGGTTAGCTCATCCCAGCTCCATTCAGCTAATCTCAGCTGGATGGCAGCTCAAGAGAGTTCACCTTAGCTCACCCTAGCTCAAGTCAGCTCAGATCCAGCTCAACTTAGCTGAGTCTAGCTCACCTCAGCTCCCACTAGTTCACAGGGAGCTCTAGCTAGCTCAGCTGAGTTGACAGGAGTTCACCCTAGCTCAGATCCAGCTACATCCAGCTCCACTCAACTCCAGCCAGCTGAAGAAGAATTCATCTCAGCTCAGGAAGCTCAAGACCAGCTCCCGGGGATTCAGCTTAGCTCATCTTAGTTGAGCTAAGCTACCTTAGCTGCCTCAACCAGCTTGATTCTCCCCGATAGCACCAGACCTAGCTCACCTCAGCTCATTTTGGTAGAAGCTAGCTCACTTTAGCTTGGCTTAGCAACTAGCAAAGAACTAGAAAGCTAAGCCAGCTAGAGTAGCCCCATGCCAGCCTCTTCAGCAGCAGCCAGCTCCAGCTCCAACTCCAGACTTCTTCTCCTCAGCTCCTTCCTCTAAACCCTAGCTCCATTACCTTCTCCTCTACTCCTCCATTAGCTAAGCTAGCTTAGCTTAGCTTAGCTTAGCTTAGCTATGCTCCAACTTCCTTGGCTTATACCACCCCAAAAACCCACCTACCAACTCCACCCAACTAGCTCCACCTAAGCCCCACATAAGCTAACCTACTTGGCACCAACCTAACCTACCCACCACCTCCAAAAGACACCTAAAAGTGGCGCCAAAAACTACCCATAACCACCCCTTAATGGCGACACTTTTCCCTCCAAAATCTCCCCTCATCTCCACCACACAATCTCCCTTGAACCCATCTCCACCATCCACCTAACCCCCCTTCTAGAAGACCCCATGTTGGCGCCAACATGGTGGTGTCTCTCCACCACCAAAAGACACCAACACCACCATAACTACCCCCTTTAACACCTCTTGTGTTGGCGCCAACTCTCCTTAGCCATAGGATCACCAACCACCTCCATTCTTCCATCCTAGCCCTCCATTTCAAGGGGCACCTTAACCCCCCATCCTACCCTATAAAAAGACCACTACCCACCACCATTCAAGAAATCCTTGGCTAGCCATTTCACTCTCATATTCCACCAAGAATCCCACGTCCAAGAGAGAAGAAGAAGAAGAAGATTAAGGGGATATTCTGTCCCCTTGGTGCCTTCCCCTCTTCCCTTCTCTCTTGGGTCACGCCAGCCAAAGGAGAAGCCAGGCAAGGAAGATCTTGGAGGAGATCTTGAAGGTGGTCACGCCACCTTGGAGGAGTTTTAAGGGTGGTGCACGCCCACCCCTTTGGAGAGAGCATTAAAGGTGGTAGCTTCCACCTTGGAGGAGCTCTCAAGGAAGGAGAAGAAGGAGGCCCTCTTTTCAAGCCAAGGAGCAGCTAGGCTTGGAGCAAGAAGACAACCTTCTTCACCATTGTTACAAGAGGATTTGTGTTTCTTTTCTTGCTTTTAAATTGTTCAATTCTAGTAGAAGCTTTCCTCTACTTGTCCTTGAAAAGAACACTCATTCTACTCAATCAAAAATTGCCTTCTTTTAAGCTTTTTATTGCAGTTGTTTGTTTTGGTTCTAGCACTTATTTCACCTCTTCTTCCTAATTACCCTAGGCCTACACTTGCCTAGAGTGAGCTTAGGAAGAAGATATTTCTATCTTTTAGATTTTTAATCATTTGTAGGTGTTAGTTCTTTTCGCTACAATCTGCCGTTTGCCCTCGTCTTTTCAAAATACAAAAAAATTACATATTGAAAAATATTAAAAAGAAAGTTGAGATTGTATTCCAAGCAAGAGAATCATTATTGCAATTTTTGCCTCCTTGGACTACCCTAGATACTCCCCTATCTAGGATATAAATTTTAAAAGCGAAAGCGGATTCGCGTGTTACAACGATGTTAAAAAACTGCTTTTACAAATCACGCGTATTTCGCTGTCACTGGCCTCTCTGTGCAACTTGCTAGCCTCACTCACTTCGCGACACTCGCATGAGTCTGCTGCACCTGCAGCCTGGGAGACCTGGTACCTGAAGCTGCTGCAAGGTCCTTGCTGCTTCGGCTGATAATGGCGGCAGGAGCTTAAACCCGTCACACACAAGAACAACCTATTGGCGCAATCAGATTGGCTAGAAACCATCGCCGTGGCACGACGAAGGCGGTGGGTGGTGCTGCAGGCTGCAGGTCGGCCTAGGCATGCGTGCCTAGGTCAACCTGTGGCCGGAGATGTTGGGTTGTTCGGGGGGCGATTGTGGAGGTCTGGAGTGGCAGTGGTGGGGTGAAGTGAGTTCCTGGTGGTGAGGCGGAGCTCACGAGGGGGTTGGCGAGCCGTGTGGAGGGGCGGAGTGGTGTGGGCAGCTCGCCGGAGGGCGGTCGGAGGCGAGGACGATGGAGGTGGTTAGGCACTATCGAGGGGTAATAAGATAAAATAGCAGGGGGAAAAGAGAGAGGAGAGGAGGGACAAGGTATCTGGAGTGGTCTGGAAGGAAGGGAGGCGGCGGAGAGGACGGCGCGTAACTGACATCGTCGGGGAAGAAGGATAAGCGACGACGAAGATGAGGTCAGGGGCACGCGCGCGTGGTACAGTGCGACGCGGAGGAAGTGGCGGAATTGACTCTGTCGCTAGTATTGCAGCAGAGCTACGAGAAGGAGGGGAGGAGGTCGCCGGAGCTTGCGGGTCATTTGGCCGGAGATGGGAGAGAGGGAATTTGGAGGGGATCTCCGTCAAAATCAAGCTTGGGTTCAGCGGCAAGGTCTGGGGAGCCTTTTATAGGCGCTGGCCGAACCTTCTAGCGCGTGGAGACCGCGCAATCACATCCGCCGGCTCGCCAGAGTTGGAAAGAGGGTGGATACCCCAATCTCTCGTGCGTTCACACGAGAGATTGGGTTCACACCTGCAATTGTAATTGGCTTTAGAAGGAAGGGAATTCCTTAGAGAATCCCCCTTCCATTTCTGGGAGGAAATCTCTGAGGGATTAGAGAGTAATCCCTCTCTCAACCTCGCCGAAGCTCGGTTCCGCCCTAACAATGGCGGCAGGATCGGATTCCAAAGGGGACGGAAAAGTTAGGGGCTCTCTGTAGAGATATTCAAAAGATAGGGACCAAATTGTGCTTCGGGTGTCCTAAATTGCAAAGTAGGTCAAGATGACCTCCCCTTAGGTCCAAATTTTGGTAAAAACCTAATTTTGACCTAAGGAATCCAATGGTGAAGTTGGATTTTAGGTTTGTCCTCGTTTGTCTGGATATTTTGCATAAAAACCCAAATTAGGTTAATTGAAGAGCTAGGACCCTAATCTAGGTCAACCTGGGTTCCAAGGGCCAAATTAAGTGTTCAAAACCCTAGATAATGTTTTTCCATGATTTTTAGAGGGTTTACTTGATTTTTATTCTGACCGGAACCTTGTTAATTTATGTGGGTCTGTTTTGGGGTTACCAAGTGTCATTTAATTCTTAGATTGCACATAAACCCATTTCTGATTGACTCAACCCACTTTTTATCTCATTTAGACCATTTGACCTTTGTTTTGCCTCTGAGAAATCCTGTTTATGAACTGCAATGGTAAAATTGTAGTTTTAACCTTTATTTCATGCTTTCTTCTCAGAGCACTTGTTCCTTCAGTTAAGCCGTCTTCTAGGTTATGTAGGAGCTTTTATCATCTTTATTGGGTCACAATGAGCTAGTTATGGCTCATGATGAGGCTCTCATCATACCCCCATGCCTAGCTTTTGCTAGTCCCTTAGCAAAATTTCAAGGTTTTAACTTCCATTCTAGACCCTGAGTGTTGTCAACAATGATAAGTGCTTCTCCTTTTGTGATTAGGTAGGAATGCTGACAATAGGCCTAGAGGTACTCAAGTACCAACCAAAATCTGGACCTGTTCTACTTTAGACTCAGTCCTCCACAAAGGTTTCTACGGCCCACAAAAACTAACCTAGGGTTTGTTGGACTCCGCGGTTAAAGCACCTGTGCTTGAGACATTTTTAGCCTAAGTTCAGTTTGCAGTGCATTTTTGTAAGAGAGAGATAGAAGATTTATTTGTTTGGAGAGCTTTTCTCGCTCTTTTCTTTTTATTTCTAGCTTCGGATTAGCTTCTCAACACTGTCTGTATCGGATTCCTCGTCCCCATCATCAATCCTCAAGGGTCCCTGGCTTTCGAGATTTCGAGATAATCCCACCCATGGCAACCCCCAGAACCCTGGCTTTCGAGATTTTGAGATAATCCCGCCCATGGCATTCCGTGGCCGAATTCAGCCCCTGGCGATCGACATTTCGTGATAATGCCGCCCATGGTATCTGAACCAGCAGAGTGCTTACCTGCCCCCAGTAGGATATTTAAATATCCTAAGAGACAAGCACCGAGGAGACGATATGTTGTTACGCATCTTCGAGGGGAATTTCCCGCCTCTCCGCGCTGGGAACTCGTCCAAATCAATTTGTGTTGATTGGCCGCTCCTAATCTAGGTGACTTTTTCAGAACATTCAACAGTTTTCACGTGATTTGGATGTTTATGCACACTGAACCCGACTGTGTCTGAATTTGGGGTGCTTAGGTTACTGAATCCCGCAAACTGGAGGTCAGTTAACGAGGCCGAATAATTCCTAAGCCTTAGACCTAATACTCAAACTTCGCATTTTCCTCAACCTCTTGAGGACTATCCAGATTTTAATGGATACGTGAATTTTTAAGCTAAAGATACTAGCCCAAGAGGCCTAAGACCAGCGTTCCTGCTAACCTCTTGTTATATCTCACTAGCACTTTTCTTTTCTTTTTCTTGATTCGATCTTGAACTTCAGTTAACCCCTTAATCTTTTACTAATGACTATTTCTTTTTATTTTCCTTTTGTGCTCCTTTTTGTCATTTTGCTCTCTTTTCTTCCTCTCATTTGTATGACCCTGAATTATTCCTCCCCTCTATCAAGTCTTTTTTTTTTTTTTTATGAAACCCTTTTCTTGATATGAATTTTCTGACATTTTGCACTTTCATACCCCCCCATGCCTAAGATTTGCAATGTCCCCATTGTAAATTAGGTGGGTTCGAATTCAGCTTAGTTCATGCATTAGGACAGGTGTGTGGTGAGTGAATGGGTCGAAGTGACTTGTTGCAAACGATTTCTAATCTCGGGTAGGTATACCTGAGGTGAAGTCGGCTGTTATAATGGATGAACCCTAAAGTGCAATATGAGTTCCGTATAGAGATGTCAGAAAAGGTTTCGGGTTTTTCAAAGAATGACGGGTTGCCTCCCGTTAAGCGCTGAGTTTTACGCCATCGTCTGGGCGCAATGAGCTCAAGAGGAATGGAGGGTAAAGGATGACTCAACCAAATCTATATCAGTCATGTCAATGAACGGCTTGAGTCTCTGACCATTCACGACAAAGGGTTCAGAATCGTGCTTGAGTGGGCTGATTTCAATGGCTCCATTTCCGAACATTTGTCGGACTAGGTAGGGTCTGACCCACTTGGATCTTAGCTTCCCTGGGAATAGTTTTAGTCAGGCATCAAAGAGTAAAACTTTTTGACCAAGATGAAAGACCTTTCTAGAAATGTGTTTGTCGTGAAAAGCTTTAACCCGTTCTTTGTAAATTCGCGAGTTCTCATATGCGTCACGGCGTAACTCATCGATCTCGCTCATTTGAAGTCTTCTGTGGGTTCCAACCTTGGAAAGGTCAAGATTACAGGTCCGTACTGTCCAATAGGCTTTACGCTCCAACTCGACGGGGAGGTGACATGCCTTCCCGTACACTAGTCTGAAGGGAGACATTCCTAATTGGGTCTTGTGGGCGGTCCTATAGGCCCACAATGCTTCCGAAAGTCGAGAAGACCAATCTTTTCTATCAAGTCGAATAGTAACCTGAAGGATCTTCTTGATCTCTCGGTTAGATAGCTCAGCTAGACCATTAGTTTGGGGGTGGTAAGGAGTAGAGATTCGGTGCGACACCTTGTATTTGGTCATCAGTGACCTGAACTGAGCGTTTGTAAAATGGGTCCCTCCATCGGAAATTATAGCACGCGGAATCCCGAACCTTGAGAAAATGTTTTGATGGAGGAATTTTATAACGACTTTATGATTGTTGGTTCGGGTCGGAATGGCTTCTATCCACTTGGAAACATAGTCAACTGCGAGTAAGATGTATTCGAAGCCATTCGAGGTCGGAAAGGGTCCCATGAAATCAATCCCCCAAATATCAAAAATTTGGCATACCAAGATCGGCTGTAGAGGCATCATGTCTCGATGGCTCATATTGCCCAGAGTCTGGCAACGAGAACATGCCCTACAGTGATCGTATGCATCCTTGAAAATTGTGGGCCAGTAAAAGCCACACTGGAGGACTTTTGCTGCAGTTTTATGTCCTGAAAAATGTCCACCGCATGTCTGGTCATGGCAGTATGAGAGTATGTCTTTGATTTCCACTTACGCGATGCACCGTCGGATTATCTGATAAGCACCAATGCGGTATAGATACGGGTCTTCCCATAGGTAGTACTTGGCATCGTAACGCAATTTGTCCTTTTTGGCCTTCGGCCAATCGGACGGAATCTGATGTGATGCCAGGTAATTAACTATATCAGCGAACCATGGAAGACTTGTATTGATAGTCAAGAGGTGCACATCAGGAAAATGTTCTGTAATAGGTCCGGAAGGATCAATAATTTCAGAAGGAAGGCGGGACAAGTGATCGGCTACCACATTTTGCTTTCCCGCCTTATCGCGAATCTCGAGGTCAAATTCTTGCAATAGTAAGATCCATCGGATTAATCGAGGTTTTTCGTCCTTCTTAGCAAGGAGATGCCTCACAGCTGTATGATCCGAGTATATGATAACACGGGAACCCAAAAGGTATGATTTGAATTTTTCCAGGGCAAATACTATGGCCAGCAGCTCTTTCTCAGTAACCGTATAGTTACGCTGAGCTTCATCCAGTGTTTTGCTGGCATAGTAAATGACCACAGGTTTCCCGTCAATTTTCTGCCCCAAAACCGCTCCTACAGTGAAGTCAGATGCATCGCACATGATCTCAAAGGGTTGAGACCAATCAGGGGACTGTAGGATCGGGGCTTGGGTGACTCGGTCATGTAGGATCTCAAATGCTTGAGTGCATTCCTTGGAAATTTTGAAAGGCACATCCTTGGAGAGAAGGTTGGTTAGGGGGCGCATAATTTTTGAGAAATCGGGAATGAATCGACGGTAGAAACCGACGTGCCCCAAAAAAGATCGGATGTCCTTAATCGAGCTAGGCATAGGAAGCTTGGAAATCAGGTTAACCTTAGCTCGATCCACTTGGATGCCTTTCTCCGAGATTAGATTTTCCAGGACAATTCCCTCAGGCACCATGAAATGGCTCTTTTCCCAGGAAAGAACCAAATTCACCTCGATGCACCGCCTGAGTATTTGGACCAAGTGTTGGAGGCAATCTTCAAACGATTCTCCAAAAACTGAAAAATCATCCATGAAGACTTCCAGATAATCACCTACTGATTAGCCCATAGTTGTGGGCTATTTAAGTATTTAAATGCCTAAACATTAGGATAATTCTAACATTTATTTAGCATAAATTAGGATGTAAATAGATTAATTCATATTTTTAATTTAATTACATTACCCATGCATTGCATTCATATTTTAAGTGCATTTAGAATTAGCTTAGAATGCCATTCATCTAATTAGTTAACTAATTAAGTACATTATTTTAGTTAGCATAAAACTTGAGGGTTTGTATATAAATAACCATAATATTTTAATAATATCCTTTATTCTTCTTCTTCTCAGCAACGGCTCGGCTGCCGCTGCAATGCCTCCAACCTCACTAAAAGCGCATTCATGGATCGGCGGAGAAAGTGGATCTGCTCCCGCCTCTCCATTCAAATTTGTGCAGGCCGCTACAAAAGGAGGAGAGAGGATGCTGAGCGAGGCAGGCCTCCGCCACCGACCCACCACTGTGCAGAGAGAACCTCTCTCTTCCACTCCACACTGCCGGCCTCTACTGTGGCGACGAGTCTCCATCACCGTGGGCGTGTGGTGTGACAGGCCACACCGCCATCCGGAGCTCGCCGCATCACCGTGAGCAGCTTAGCGTGCATCCCCCTCGCCGTCATCGCCGACCACCATCACCGAGCTACTGATTCAGCCACCCTCTCAGTAACTTAAGACGTCTGCGGAATTTCCCAGACGTCTGAAGTTACCCGCTCACTTCCACCGCACACGCCTGAAGTTGCCTGCAGACCCCTCCCGCACCTGCAGAACCTTCAGCGCACCCACGTCCGTCAACCTTCAGCTCAAACGCGCCTCAACTCTCCAACAGCCACGCCTCCGCCCACGTCTGCAGACCACCGCAACCATCTTCTACGCGCCTGCAGACCACCACAACGCTTCCACGCGCCTGTAGACCAATGCTTCACCGCGCCTGCAGACTAGCGCCCACCGTCTCCAACCGTGCCTGCAGAATCCTCCGCCCGCGCTTGCAGAAGTGCCCGCAGCTTGCGTGCACACGCCAGCCTCCCGCAGTGCCCTCCGCCCACGCACAACAGCCTGCGCGCCCTCATCAGCTGCAGCCGCACCCGCTCAACCGCCTGCAGCCGCCACTAGCAGCACCTCCGCCGGAGCTCGTCCGGCCACCTCCGACCGCTGCGTGACTCGCCGCCACCACCGATTTGAAGCTCTTGGTCCAAGGGACCTCCTCCGAGCTTCCCGCGCCCGGCCATCGGCTCCTCGTCGCGCAAGACAACGGGGAAAAATTCCCCTGTTTTGCTACAGTAAACCGTCAATTAAAATTTACATTTTCTGCCATTGCCACATTTTAATCATATTTTATTGATTCTGCATTGCGGAAAATATCCTATAGTTTCTCATAATTACCATTTCAGCATTTTTTCTTGCTTAAACCTTAATCTAAAGGCAATCTTGGCTTGGTTCTTGTCCAAATTGACTACGAACAAACATTTTTAAGTGGCACGAATTTTAATATGTTATTGCCTCCCTGTGGATACGACCCACTCCTCTGCGAGTGGTTATTTGTTATTAAAAATTGATTAGTCGATTTTTCCACCACATTAAACTACAAACGACTTAAAAGCGAAAGATCGACCAGTCACCTACCATATCTGAGAATATGGCAAGCATGCACCGCTGAAAAGTTGCAGGTGCATTACAGAGACCGAACGGCATCCTTCGAGACGCGTACGTCCCAAAGGGGCAGGTGAATTTGGTCTTTTCTTGGTCCTCTGGATGGATTGCCACCTGATTGTAACCGGAATACCCGTCAAGAAAGCAAAAGAACCTATCTCCCGCTAGTTTTTCGAGGATTTGATCAATAAACGGTAATGGGAAATGATCCTTCTTCGTGGAGGAATTGAGTCTTCTGTAATCAATGCAGACTCTCCACGAGTTAGCTATTCGGGTAGGAATGACTTCTCCGGTTTCAGTCGTGATGATGGTAAGTCCTGCCTTCTTAGGCACCACTTGTATTGGACTCACCCAACGACTGTCGGAGATTGGGTAGATGATCCCTGCATCTAACCACTTTATGATCTTCTTTTTCACGACCTCCTGTAGGTTAGGGTTTAGGCATCTTTGCATTTCTCTTGAAGGTCGTGAGCCTTCTTCTGTGTAGATTCGATGTGTGCAGTATGAAGGGCTTATACCAGTCAAATCATCGAGAGTCCATCCAATTGCTCTACGATATTGCTGGAGAATAGAAATCAAACGGAGTTCCTGGTCAGGTGTGAGTGGAGAATTGATAATCACAGGAAACGTCTGATTTGAATCCAGAAAGACGTACTTCAGATGTTCGGGAAGGGGTTTGAGTTCCATGACAGGGTTGTCAGCAGCAGCGGGTGGTTCGGGGTTTGCATCAGGAGCAATGGTAAGAGTCATAGGTGTATCTAGATCATGTTCGCACTCCTCTGTTAGCGGTTTTTGATTCTCTAGTGGTTGATCAGGAATAATCAGGTTGTCCTCTATATGCAATTCATCAACCACGGCTTTAACATCACATATTTCCTCTATAACCCCACAATTAATCCCTTGCTAGGCCTTGAAAATGTCAATCTTCATGTTTTGTTTCCCAAATTTTAATTCTATCTAGCACTCTTCGTAGTAAATGTTGGCCCTTCCAGTGGCCAAAAAGGGTCTCCCTAATATGATTGGTGTGTCCCTTGGGTTCTTAGGTGCATCCATGTCTAGTACTATGAAGTCCACTGGAAAATAAAAATCTCTTACCCTAACAATGACATCCTCGAGTATTCCTTTGGGTGACTTGATGGATCGATCGGCTAACTGCAATGTCACCTCAGTGGGTTTAAGTTCAGATTCTTCAAGGTGGTCAAGGAGGGATGTAGGTATTAAATTTATGGAGGCACCTAGATCTAGTAGGGCTCTATCAAATTGGGTTTCACCAATTTTACAAGAAATCAAGGGAGTTCCTGGGTCTTTAGCCTTGGGTGGGAGTTTGCTCAAGATGACAGAGCTGGCTTGCTCTGACAGTACAATTGGGTTCCCATCCTTGGTTCGCGGCTTACGTTTAGGTGTACATATGTCTTTCAAGAATCTTGCGTAAGCCAGTATGTGGCGGATTGCATCCATCAAAAGGGATGTTTATCTGGACATGTTCAAAGAGCTTGACCAGATCCTCCTCGGGAGCCACGGGTTTGGTTATTCTTTTTGCTTTGGTCAAGGCCTTAGGAAATGGGATCCTAGCTGGTTCCTCTAGGATAGGTCCAGGTTCTTGATCTGGGACAGTAGTATCTTGGATAACTATCCTAGGGTCTTGGCCACTATTAGGCTTGGAGTGGTTCGGATAATGTCGGTCTTGGGTTATTTTACCACTACGTGTTGTTACAGAGTTCAACCCGGCTTGATTTGGGTTAGGTAGGAGGGGTGGCTGCTGCTGAAATCCCGCATAAGATGTTCAAGCCTCCATCCCGTCTAGTGATGGAGTAGCGGGGGCCTGATAAATCACATGTGTTTGGCCTGAATTTGGATTCATAATGCGCTTCTGGGTTAGCACGTTATTTGGGTTGGGCAGAGGTTGCGAAGGAAGGGTGCCAGGTTGGCGGGAATTTGCCATTTGGGCCAATTGGTTGCGAACCTCTGTGATTTCGTCCTTGTGCTATTTTTGCATTGCCGCATTTGTCTTTTGCATGTCAGCCAATGCTTGAAGGATAAGAGTCATTTGATCTTGGTTTTGCCTGGATTGGTAGGTGGGGTTGGGCCGAGGCTGAGGCGGCTGAAATGGACGAGAGGCTTGTGGACGGGGTTGATATGGTTGTCTTTGAGAATTTCCCGCCCACTGGAAGTTAGGATGATTTCGCCATCCAGGGTTGTAGGTATTGGAGAACGGGTCATTCTGGATGGCGTTGAGGTCCTCGCAATTTTGAGGAACCTCGGGAAAGTCAGAATACGAGGGTTCAGAATTCCCCCAACTCGAGTAGAATGGATCGGAGGTTACTCCGGTCCGAGAGGCAAACAAGGGTGGATGTAGGTCCATCCCCTTGGCAGGTTGGTGATAGATGTTTTGCACAGTTTCCCTTGCCAGAGGAGGTCGTGCAAAAGAGTTTTGCGCAGAGGTGGCTTGCTGCAAATGTCGAGTTAGCTCATCCACCTTCTTTTCTATGATAGAAACCTTGTCCAGCCGACTGGCCATCAGTTCCAAGTCGACGGAAGTGGACAGGTCCTACATCTCATGTGTCCCTCTTAGATTCGTCGATGCGCGAGCATTCGTCCTGTCGAATAAACCCATGGAGTCATTATTTATGGAGTTCTCGCACATGTTTTCGAGAATCTCCCACACTGTGTCCTTGTGTTGACCCATGATGTTTCCTCCGCACGTTGCATTGACGAATAAACGAATATCCTCATGGAGTCCCTGGTAAAAAGACTGGACTTGTTCCCACTTAGGAACTCCGTGATGGGGGCACTTTCGCATGAGATCTAGGAATCGATCCCAAGCTTCGTGAAGAGGTTCTCCCGGTTGTTGAGTGAAATGAGTGATCTGGTGGCGCAAGGCATTCGTCCCGCCAACGGGGAAGAATTTTTTCAAAAATTCGGACTGCAGTTCCTCCCACGTGTTGATCGGACGGGTTTGAGTTTGATACCAATGTGCGGCCTTGTCCATGAGGGAGAATGAAAACATTTTCATGAGTAGGATATCCCGATTTTGTACATCTGACCCGAAGGTCTGGGCCAGATGCTTGAGTTGTTTGATGTGTTGGAATGGATCATCAGAGTTAAGCCCATGGAACTTCGGTATGGCATGAATCATATTGGGCTTCAGTTCAGAATCAGGTCCTCCAATTGGGATTCGTACTCGGGGTTCGATTGCCACCGCAGCGGGATTATAGTGATCTCGCATCATAGGTCGCTGTGGTGGGTTTACAAAGTTCTGAAAGAGATCATTAAGGCATTGAAGTTGGTGTTCAAGGTTATTCTCCTCTTCAATGGGTTGTGCCATGATGGGAGAAGAAGGAGAATCAGGATCTGAATCAGATGAAAGATTTATGTGGTGGGGTTGCTGCACAAACAAGGGCGTCGAAGCTTGGCCTCGACTAGAGTGAATTTCTAAAGGAGGTCTTAAGGGTGGTCTTAAGGACCTCCTACCGAACATTCACCGAAAGATGTGATGAGATTAGAAGGTGCTGGACCCAATCAAGACACCCAAAAATTGTTGGGTGACTATAGAGGTTCAGGCAGATGGACCCCTGGATCAGAAGATCGCCCACCTGAGAAATACCTGGGCAGCAAGAGAGGGAGAGTCCCGCAAAGACCCCTACACGGTAGAGCGTCCCCACGGGTTACAGGGTTTCCCCACCCGACCTCTCTTGTCATTGCGGCTCCAGGTAGACCAGAATGAGGACCTTGACCTCTTAAGTCTACCTTTTGTTTTTATTTTAAGATCAAGGTGCTTAATGTTCCACTTGAACTTTTAAGTATTTTGAGTGTAAAAAAGTGACCTAATTTTAAGGTTGGTTGACCCAAGGGATCAACTTCACCTCTTGTTCCTTTGAGAGTTTTTAGGTCCTTTTTTTTTATGGTTCAAATGGATTAACAGCCTGATTTGCTTAGGGTTCCTCTTGTATAGATCTTTTCAAACACGGTTTAGGCACACCAATTTTTGGAAAATTTGTTTTTTTATTTAAGAGAAGATGTGTCTCTAAAAGCCCTAGCTTTGCAACCCCCAACTTGGCTCTAGTGGGTCCAATTTAGTTGCTTTAGAAATTAGCACCTAGGGCTCAATCAAGAAAGTTTTAGCCCTAGTTGCCTTAGTTGGATGAACAGACAAAAATATGTTGAAATGAAAATCAAGCAACTTAATGAGTTACTAAATATGAAACAGGTAACCCTAAGTTGATTTTTCTCTTTCTTTTTCCTTTTTAGATTTTGAGAGGGTTAAGAGAGAGGGCTTATGGAAATTACCTGTTCCTTGGAGAGTCTGTTGTGCAGTTATTGTTCTTTCCTTTTTGTTTTGCTTTCCCTTCTTGAACACAGCAAAAGAGAGAAGTTAAGTCAGATATTAGATAGAAAAGTTGTAATCAAAAGCTTTAAAAGTGCCCGTTGCTCCCCGGCAACGGTGCCAAAATGTTCTCGACAGTTTTGTGCGAGTTTAAAGTATATCACGTTGTAGTACAATCGAGAAAACGTTTAAACAAATATAAGGAATTTTATTACTCGAAAAACTAAAGTATCCGAGGTCGAACACAGGGAGCAAGCTCAGTACTTTTTAAAACCAAAGAATACAACTGTTAAATGAAAAGGATTGATTCAAAGAGAGAATTTTAAAAAGGATTTGTGAAATAAAAATAGAATTGGACGTCTGATTTCTATATCAGACGTCTTAAATGTAATCTCCTTTCTCTCTTCTTATTCGTTGCTCTTCTCTCTTTCTGCCTTTGCTTTTTGTCTTGTGCAGGCTTCTGCTTCCTGCCTTCGTTTCTTTTCTCTTATTTCTTCTTTTGCCTTGCCTTTCTTCTTCTTCACTTAGCCTCTCTTCGTTCTTCTCTCTCTTCTGCCTTGTCTTCCTTCTTCCTGTTCTTCTCTGCGAAAACTTCTCCTTTCACTGCTACACAGCTTCTTCTTTCTTCTCTTCCTGTTCTGCAGCTGCTAAGTGTTCGCTGCCTCTTTCACTTCTTCCTTCCTGCACACACCACAGTCAAAGCAAAACCTACACCCATCCCTCTACCCAAGCGTCTCTCTCTCTCTCAAGCAATTCAATCAACGACGCTCTCCCAGAGCCACACGGGTAGTCAGGTCGATTTTTGCACCTGGGACCAGGCGCACCGGCAGGTGGTGATGCGCGAGGAGTACGTAGGTTTAGGTCGGGTCGGATCCCGCTAGATCCGTGAGGTCAAGCCGTGAACGAGGCGGGTGTGAGGGCAGGTGAGGGACCTCACCCCTGTGCTTACAGAGGAAATGGGCTCAAAACACAAAAACAATTTATATGATACCTGTGTTTTGCAATCCCACGATGTGGGACTATCTGGTCGGTCCTGCTTTCACACCCGCAGAGCTTTCGTCGCGTGATTGCTCCAGCTGCTGGCCTCTCTGTGCGACTTGCTAGCCTCACTCACTTCGCGACACTCGCGTGAGTCTGCTGCACCTGCAGCCTGGGAGTCCTGGTACCTGAAGCTGCTGCATGCTCCTTGCTGCTTCGGCTGATAATGGCGGCCGGAGCTTAAACCTGTCACACGCAAGAACGACCTATTGGCCCAATCAGATTGCCTAGAAACCTTCGCCGTGGCACGGCGAAGGCGGTGGGCGGTGCTGCAGGCTACAGGTCGGCCTAGGCGTGCGTGCCTAGGTCAACCTGTGGCCGGAGATGTTGGGTTGTTCGGGGGGTGATTGCGGAGATCTGGAGTGGCAGTGGTGGGGTGAGGTGAGTTCCTGGTGGTGAGGCGGACCTCACGAGGGGGTTGGCGAGCCGTGTGGAGGGGCGGAGTGGTGTGGGCAGCTCACCGGAGGGTGGTCGGAGGCGAGGACGATGGAGGTGGTTGGGCACCATCGAGGGGTAATCAGATAAAATAGCAGGGGGAAAAGAGAGAGGAGAGGAGGGAGAAGGTATCTGGAGTGGTCTGAAAGGAAGGGAGGCGGCGGAGAGGACGGCGCGTAACTGCCGTCGTCGGGGAAGGAGGACCCTGAGGGAAGAAGCGGCGACGAAGATGAGGTCAGGGGCACGCGCGTGTGGTACAGTGCGACGCGGGAGGAAGTGGCGAAGTTGACTCTGCTGCTGGTATGGCAGCAGAGCGACGAGAAGGAGGGGAGGAGGTCGCCGGAGCTTGTGGGTCGTTTGGCCGGAGATGGGGGAGAGGGAATTTGGAGGGGATCTCCGTCAAAATCACGCTTGGGTTCTGCGGCAGGGTCTGGGGAGCCTTTTATAGGCGCTGGCCGAACCTTCTAGCACGTGGAGACCGCGCAATCACATCCACCGGCTCGCCAGAGTTGGAAAGAGGGTGGATACCCCAATCTCTCATGCGTTCACACGAGAGATTGGGTTCACACCAGCGATTGTAATTGGCTTTAGAAGGAAGGGAATTCCTCAGAGAATACCCCTTCCATTTCTGGGAGGAAATCTCTGAGGGATTAGAGAGTAATCCCTCTCTCAACCTCGTCGAAGCTCGGTTCTGCCCTAACAATGGCGGCAGGACCGGATTGCAAAGGGGGCGGAAAACTAAGGGGGCTCCCTGCAGGGATATTCAAAAGATGGGGACCAAATTATGCTTTGGGTGTCCTAAATTGCAAAGGAGGTCAAGATGACCTCCCCTTAGTTCCAAATTTTGGTAAAAACCTAATTTTGACCTAAGGAATCCAATGGTGAAGTTGGATTTTAGGTTTGACCTCGTTTGTCTGGACATTTTGCGTAAAAACCCAAATTAGGTTAATTGAAGGGCTAGGACCCTAATCTAGGTCAACCTGGGTTCCAAGGGCCAAATAATGTGTTCCAAACCCTAGATAATGTTTTTCCATGATTTTTAGAGGGTTTACTTGATTTTTATTCTGACCGAAACCTTGTTAATTTATGCGGGTCTGTTTTAGGGTTACCAAGTGTCATTTAATTCTTAGATTGCACATAAACCCATTTCTGATTGACACAACCCACTTTTTATCTCATTTAGACCATTTGACCTATGTTTTGCCTCTGAGAAATCCCATTTATGAACTGTAATGGTAAAATTATAGTTTTAACCTTTATTTCATGCTTTCTACTCAGAGCACTTGTTCCTTCAGTTAAGCCGTCTTCTAGGTTATGTAGGAGCTTTTATCTTCTTTATTGGGTCAAAATGAGCTAGTTATGGCTCATGATGAGGCTCTCATCAGTCCTAATGTCCAAATATTCCTTCCTAATTCCATAATTTTTTTTATTATATATATAAATAAAAGAAAAATGAATTTATGGAGCTAACGAATTAATTCAGAGATGAATATCCACCCCCGCATGCCTATCTAATGCAATGCCCTCATTGTACTATACAGACATAAACCAGAGTGGAATAGAGTAAAAGGCACCTAAATTGCGTGAATGACGGGTCCGCTCCGAGATAAAGAAAAAATGTATATGCGTTGAATTTAGTTCCTTTAGCTAAGCACACTATACAAAGAAGAGAAATAAAGAATTCACAGGTGCAAGTCAGAATCAGAATAAAAAGATGGAACCTCTGACCTGCCAGCAGATGTCCACAAATGTGGACCAGATTGTGGTGCAGACCCATACCCCATAATCGAGAATATCAAAGGTTCTGGATAAAAATTACCCAAAACCAAAAATTAGTATGCAAACGAGGTCGGGCCTGCGATTTATGAGGATGCGACCAAAGACCAAACAGTCGGGTTGCAGAGAAATCAAGCTCCAAAGGATAATCAATGAATGTGTGCTTGGGTTGGACATCCTCAGAACAAATGATGTAAGGGTCCTGGTTTGATGATTTCAGCTTAATTAGAACCCTTAGACTTGGTCTTCTACTTCCTCCAGAGTTTGCTTTCCAAATCAAAACTTCCCAGCTCCTATCCTCGTTCAACATGTCAAATTCCTGGATCTCCTACATATTAATCACCCCGTCTGAAATTTCCAAGTCTAAAAGATGTGGCTGAATCAGAATTGACTTGGGTCTAATTATCGCAAAAATAGAATTATCAGTAAATTCAATGTGGAGGGCATTGGATTGCATCCTCCAGAAAATGCGATTTTGGATCCTTCATGTGAGCCCAAATAAAATTAGTTTCTTCAATTATTGGGCTATCAAATGATCTATCAGGTTCCTCGGGCCCAATCGTCTCACAGAAATCGTGTTTTGTAAACTCACGAGAGACTTCGCAAACTGAATTTTCACCATCAGAATCAAAGAAATCAAAATCTGTATTAATGTATGTCCCAAAATCAACCATCACTTTCTGGTCCATGGAGACATACGTTTCCTCGTACCTTGGCTTAGGGATCTCAGGTGAAGAAATCAGATTATCCTTAATTGGTTGCTCTAAATCAATCTCGTTAACCTCGTAACACGTGTCCCCCCAACAGGCGCCTGAGCAAGTTCTAAAATAAGCTCTCCTGAAGGGGGTTCATCTTGGGATTCATCCCATGATTGAACTAAAGCAACCACTAATCTCATTCTCAATTTCGCTAACTTCCCAAGTAGAAACTCACCCAGGTTCTTATACTTAACATCCTGGAGCCAATCCAACAAATCTTGTTCAAATCATCAATCATCTCAATTAGGGGCTCCAATCTTTCAATGCAAGGTATTGGCTGAACTTCTAAAGATTGTATGGTATTTCTTAAGTTAGCCAAAACATTATCTTGAACCTGGTTAACCTAAACCAAATGACTTGGTTCAGGGTTGGGCGGGTTTGGGGTCAGTGTAGAGGAGTTAACGAATTGAGATTCGTGATACCCTTCTTGATAATAGGTCATTTCGGATTATTCAAAAGGTAGTGAAAACCTAAAGGTAGTGTAATTAGAGGATGGGTAAGAATCATTGTATCCTCCTTGATTGTAGATCGTATTAGGTTGTCCATGAAAGGGTGACAATCTACAATCGATGTGGCTCTGAGAAAGATAGAAATCACAATTATGGTATTCAGGGTTAGACCCTAAACACAGAGGTCTAGAACTATATCCCCAATCTGAGTTATCCCAACTAACCGATGGTTGATTACAGTACGAGTCAGGATAATCATCATGCTGGGGATAACTCATAATAGGAGGAAAAGAGCGAGAATGCATACAAAATGTGGAAGGATTCATGATAGATGGGAGGAAGAAAGGCACCCTGTAATACAAGAAATCAAACCTATCCTTATGTTGGCTAGCCTAAAGACCTATAGACTCCCAGAACCCGTCTTGAGATAAAGAAACAATTTGATCTACTTTTTCCTGTTCAATCCAACCAGTTAGAAGGAGGGACTGGGGAGAAGGTTCTTCCTTCTGCTTGCGCCTCTGGTTCCTAGTGTACCCCCCAATCGCGATCATTTGATTTTGCTCCCCTAGCTAGACATCAGATTGAACAGTAGAAACAGACTAATCGAAAATAATCTCATTCTGGGCTTCGAAGAGTGAGTCGAATCCTTAAGGCCAACGTCTACTCTATCTTATTTGTGGCTATGTTTGAATGTGCTTTGGAATGTGATGGGCTCTTTATCTGAGTTGTGCCCTTAATGATTGATTGATGTGTGTGTGTGTGCACAACCAGTGGTTTTCAAGCAAGATTATTTTTGATGCGGTGAATTTTAAGATTCAAATTTTGCTTAGTAGCTTTTAGGATTCAACTTTAGGTATTTTTAAACAAGTTTTGTTGGCACACTAGGTTTTGAAAGCATAGGTGTAGATGTTTTCCTCTACAACTTAAAAGAATGTGGAGTGCCTGGTAAATCCCTAAGAGTTTAACCTATGCAGTAGCTACTTGATGAGTTGATTTTAATTGAAGTGATGCGACCCAATCAACTCAAACAATTGGCTTGTTGCACCATTTAATTAGGCACACAAGTGATTACCTAATCTGATTTCTACTCAATTATGTGTTTGGATGTGTGTACCAGTTCCAAAGATCGGTTTACCGGTTGAGTTTGAAAATCAGATGAGGTTGTGTACCTCTGTGAGATTTTTTA
This sequence comes from Thalassia testudinum, assembly GCA_037157565.1. Lineage (NCBI taxonomy): Eukaryota > Viridiplantae > Streptophyta > Magnoliopsida > Alismatales > Hydrocharitaceae > Thalassia > Thalassia testudinum. The sequence goes on from JAZHRO010000028.1 coordinate 3,751,279, forward strand.
TTTTTTTCTTTTTAAATGTGGAGGTTGAGGCGGGTGTAGGTGTCAAACAAACAAACAAAACTAACCATAGAGTTTATAAGAACACCTAGGTTGATTTATGTTTGTGTTATTATGTGGTGGAGTGAAAACTAATGGGTGGGAGGTGGGGAAAAATTTATAGAACCTTCAATAGCACTTTGCTCCAATCTACCGCTTTTGCTCATCTCAAAAGAGTACCAGCAATCACCATAAGAAATGAGAGAAGTGAGCTAAATGATTCGTAAGTTGGAAAACGTGAAAAAAAAACCAAAGAGTCACCTCCCCGGCAACGGCGCCAAAATGTTGAAGCTATGGGTACTACGCTATCGTATTTGGTTTTGAAAACCTGTCGTTGCAGTTTGAAAGCGAAGAACTCATGCTCAAAAAATAAAATTTATACCAGAATAGAAATCCCAGGTCGAACTTAGAGAGGCTACATCAATCTAAATTCGCAATTATATTTTTCTTTTTAGTGTTTTTGTTGAAAAGCAGAGTAACTACAATGAAGCAATATAAACAATCAAAATAAGAGAGAGAGAGAGAGAAAACATTCACTTAATACTTCAACATGTTTATGCAATTAAACCAATGAGAAATTACACTAGAAAGCAGGAAAATTCTACTCTAGAAAGCTGGAAAGAGGAATGGGAGAGAGAAGTTATCCTCCTCAATGATCGCTTGGGGGGCAAGCCGGATGGGATGACAACTGGAAGATGAAGGATAGAGTGGGAAGAAAGAGGTCGACGCAGGAGGAACGAGAATGGGATAGGATGTCGTCGTCGTCGTGGGATCCACTTCTGAAATGGGGGCAAAAATTTGACTTTATCTCATGAGGAGCATCCTGAGAGTGGAACAAGCTTCTCTTGAGCTTTGGAGAGGGAGAGAAAAGAAGGAAGGGATGCCCATTTCGTATAGAGGGGGTCTCCTTTTATAGTTGCAAGGAGTGAGGGCAATTTGGTCATTTTGTGTTGAAAATCATTAATTCAGAACCTTTAGCTTGAACGTGGTCGTAGTGGGAGGCACGTGCATGCCTGTTCACCTCCCCACTCTCAATGCCTATCCACAATCTCTCAATCTCGGCCGTTCGATGGTGAGATCGAACGGCTGAGAATGCATCCCTGCCGCTTCAACTGTGCACCTCATCACGTGCGATGAGGCATTTCCTTAACTCGTCAGATGGGACGTAGATCTGATTGGGCGTGCATGGCCGCCTAATCTTCAACGTGCGGTCGATAGCACCCGCTCATCCATGCCCAATAGAAGCGCTTCTCGCAACTCGAACCCACGTCTTGAGGCGACCGAGCGCCTTATCCACTAGGTTGCATGCGTGGATGGGCAAATGGTGTTATTTTGTGGCGTGTGATCTGGACCGTTGGATTGAGATCCAACGGTCAAGGCTACGTCCTCCTTTGGCTTTAGAAGATGAAGGCGCCAGTCCAAGATCCACTCTCAGCCGTTGGATCTTAATCCAACGGCGGAGAGGTGTTGGCACTAGAGGCTTCAGTGGTTGTGTGCAGCTAGTTGGGCGGTTGAGATGGCGCCACGTGGTGCTGTCATGGTCGTCCATCTTCTGAATGATGTAGATGGTGCCTCAAGTATTGGATTGAGTCGATTTTCTTACCGCTAGGCTACGATCGTCGATCTAAATCCATTCATGCAGTCATGTTTGCCGTCTGAAGTGTAGATTAACACCATCTTGGCCCTTGATCTTTTAGGGTTCTTCGATCTCTTTCTGATGCTACAGATATCTGATTAAGGTAATCTTGGAGTCCTTGAACTCCAATCATTGCCCTGATCAGATCCATACGATCGGATCTTCTATTCATGGCCTTGATAAATAGTCGCCCTATCCCTGACCATAAAAGGAGATAGTTAACCTCCATTTTATTCAGACTAATCTAAATGCAAGATGATGCATACTATGCAATATTTATAGTATGTAATGCAATTCTTTGCTTAAAAACATGCATCGATAGACATTTTATGTAATATAAACATGTTTACATCAGGATCCATTTTATCCAAGATTTTTGCAAGTCATTAGATTTCCATCAATGACCAGGCGGTAGATAAAAAGATTGAGCCCAACAACCGGGCCACAACCACCAAGATGCACATTCTTAGAGAGCATCTTGAGCCAGCCGAAGAGCCTGCTAAGGAAGAACCCCTTCCACCCTTTCCAGATCTCCTTGAAGAGCGTCCTCTTTAAATAGGAGCTCCTCGATGGAGCTTTGATGAGACATGGGATCACGCCATTGATTCCATCTCCTCGTGCATCTCTCTCTTGTTGCGGTGAACTGGCAAGATGTACGCTTATATGGGAGGTATGCACCGCGACATCGACGAACTTCGTACCGACATTCTCAATCTACAGATGTGTCAAGGACCCATTCGCCACCGCCATGATCAAGAAGACTAGTTTAGGTGTTTTGTTTTCTTTCTTTCTATCTTTCAATGTTGGCTTGTATCAAGGGGCTTTGACCCGATAATTATATATATATATATATTTTTGGGAACAATAGCTAGTTTGTGCTTAGGGCACATACATTCTTTTCCTAGCTAGTTTACATTAATGCTCTGGCACTTTGATTAAGCATGCACCTTCTTATATTGATGATTTCTATTCTACTTTAAATATGACACATGTAGCTGAAACATGTTCACTAAAAACACTTGTAGCTCATTTAAGCTTTAACATGTTTGCTTAATAAAATCTCTTAAGTTAGGATTCAACCCCTTTCAAAGCCCTTCATGATGATATTCAAAAAGGGAGAGAAGAACTTAGGAAAGAACTTAGGAAATGACATTGGAAGAACTTAGGAAATGACATGAAAAGATCTTAGGAAATGACATGAAAGGAACTTAGGACATGACATGCAAACTTATGAAAAATCTTTTCAAAAATGGTATAGATTTCTAAGTACAACTTTCAGGGGGAGAAAATAAGAACCTAGAGATATATTTTGAAAATCATCAAAAAGGGGAAGATTGTTAGTTCAGCCCCTTATAAATAATATTTTGATTATTTTACAAAATAAATAAAAAGAGATAAAACATAGGCATAGCATATTTTTCTTTGTAATAACAAACTTGCAAGTTTCATGGAGTTTTCCAAGTTAGATGATTAAAAGCATGAACACTAGATTAGTATAAGTCTTGTCATAGGTATTAGATTTTTATTTAAACTTTCAAAGGTTGTAATCTTTATTTTGTTTGAGCTAGAGATGTTGTAAAGAGCCTCCAAACATAACTTATAAATAGCTAACTTAGGCTCTCTACACTTAGGATAAATTAGAAATAAAAACTTAACACTAAGACACAAATCAAACGTCCAACACAACTGTTAGACGTCTGATTTTCAACTTTAAGACATCTAATAATTGTTTCAGACATCTAATTTCCTATAGCCTTGCCTTTACATTCTCACCTCTTAGGCATCAGTCGAAGCAACCTTCTATCAGACGTCCATAGCTTTATCTTGACATCCTTAAACCAACTGTTAGACTCAAATTCCCATTTTTTTCTTTGTGTTAGTATAATGGGAAAATACACTTTTAGACGTCTAGACATATCAGCAAATGTCTAACAATGGACCGTTGCCCATTTATTTTGTGCTCACTTATCAGAAACCAAAGTTTGACTCTTAGATTACCAAAGCTTGTCATTAATATCTTTCCAGATGTCTAGAAAACCTGGTAGACATCCAGACTGACGTCTGTTACTTAAAATATAGAACCCTGTTTGGATCTGGTGAAAAGAAGAACAAACCCACTTATAATTAGACATCCAATATTTGTATCAGACGTCTTATATGAATATATCAGACGTCCCTATTTCGATCCAATGAAAATAGTAAGCCTGATTAATAGAATCAGACGTCCAACATTTTACTAAAACATCTTGCATGACGTCTAATATTGCTGTCAAAATCATAATTGCCTTGATTTATATTGGATTTCGTCCCAATCTCTTGAGACTTGCCTCCAATGATTAGGAGACCTCTCGCAAGACTTCTTGAAGGTTCTAAACTTGCCCATAAATAGACTACAACCCCTCTTAGGCAATTTACACCTCTTGAGATATAATTTCCCTAGAAAATCACTTGCTCACTACTCCTTGCTTCCTATTGCCCTTGTGTTGTGCCATTACTCGAATCAAGGGGCAAATCAACACTCCCGGTGCACTTCATTCTGTTAATCCTCAGGGAGTTCATTTTATGCTTAATAGATAAGGAAGTCAATAATATTTTGGGGTGTTCTATAGGTGTTGTTTCATTCTTATTATATTATTGTAGTTTGGGTATCTGACTTATCAGGTCCCCATCTCTTCATTGTGAAGGGAGAAACCTTCGTTTAGGGATCGGAGGTGGGATTTGTAATTGAGGTACACTACCCTCATTTAAGTAGTGTGGTTAGTGGATTAATCACTTTATGATTATAAATCCTAAGTCAAGGGATTGGCTTAGGTGGTGGTTTTCACCCGATTTAGGTTTCCACCTAAAAATCTTGTGCCTCTTTTTTGTGATTATATTTTTATCTTGCAATATTTTTTTAAATTCACTATTAACCCCCTTCTAGTGAAATTTCACTACTCGGGTGCTGCTATGGCTCCATTGAGAGTTTCCCTGGTGATGAGAGCCTCATCATGAGCCCTAACTAGCTCATTTTGACCTAAGAAAGAGAATAAGAGCTCCTACATAACCTAGAGGACTTAATTCAAGGTATAAGTGTTCTGAGAAGAAAACATGAAATAAAGGTTAAAACTGTAATTTTACCATTGCAGTACATAAATGGGATTTCTCAAAGGCAAAACATAGGTCAAATGGTCAGAATAAGATAAAAGGTGGGTTGGTTCAATCAGAAATGGGTTAATGTGCAGTATAGGAATTAATTGATATTTTATAACCCTAAAATAGACCCGCTTAATTCAACAAGGTTTTGATCAGGATAAAAATCAATGAAACCCTTTAAAATTCATGGAAAAATATCCCCTAGGGCTTAGAACCTTAAAATTATCCTTTGGAACCTATTTTGACCTAGATTAGGTCCTAGCTCATCAATTTACTTAATCTGGGTTTTTATGCAAAATGTCTAGTCAAACGTGGTCAAACCTAAAATATAACATCACCATTGGATTACTTATGTCCAAATTAGGTTTCTACCAAAATTTGGACCTAATGTGAGGTCATCTTGACCTACTTTGCAAAATAACTACACCTAATTACATTTTGGTCCCTATCTTTTGAAAGCCATTGCACAGACCCCCACTAAGTTCCTCGCCACTCTTACAAACAGGTCCCTCCACCATTAATGGGGAGAAATCCTACTCTGGTGAGGAATGGAGGGGGAGTACTCCCTGATTCCTCAGAGGTCTCTTCCTAGATTAGGAAGGGAGATTCTCTGAGGAATTCCCTTCCATCTGAGTGTGGTCCTAATCCCTGATTCACACCCAATCTCTCATGTGAACGCATGAGGGATTTGGGTATCCCACATAATTCCATCTCTGTAGAGGTCTCTTATGCTAGAAGGCTTGTCTTCCAAGCATAGGAGTCCCTGCCAGCGACTATAAAATGACCACCATCTCCAACCGCACATCTGGAGCTCGACTTAGCCAGAGATCTACCTCAATTTCTTCTTCTTCTCCTCCGGCCAAGTGGTCCAGCGAGCTCCGGCGAGCCTCCCTCCTCTTTCACGTCGCTCTGCCACAATACCAGTGGCAGAGCCGCCCTCACCATCTTCCTCCGCGTCGTGCAACACCCGCGCGAGCATTCCTAGCCCCGTTGTCATTGTCGTCTCCCTCCACTGGATATCTTCTTCTCTGGCGACAGTAGGTATTGCCAGTCACCGTCTCTCCCCCTTCATCCACTTAATTAGGTTAGAATCACTCGTCTCTTTCCCCTCTTCAATTGCCCTCAATCTATTTCACAAATTACCCCTCGACTGCCACTGTCCACAGCCATCTTCCCCATCTCCGGCCAACCTCTGGCGAGACGCATCGACCGCTCCACACCTCCACAAGTCTCGCTACCAACCTCTTCACCTCCGCCACAGTCCAATGAACATCATGCACCCACTCATAGACCACCTACACCTCCCTAAACACCCTCCGACCTAACCCATAAGTTCGGCCACAGAGTGACCAAAGCACGGACGCCTAGGTCGCCCCACGGCCTGCCACCTACCGTCCGACCTTCGCCTTCGCACGGCGAAGCTTCCCATGTATTTTAATAGGGCCGCAAGGCCGTGATTGCGTGTGACAGATTTCACCACCAGCTGCCATTAGCAATGGCTCGAGGAACCCGCAAGCCTCATCCTAGGCTGCGCGCTCCAGGTGTTAGGGTCCTAGAGGAAGCAGATGCGTGCGTGAACTCAGATAGTAGGGCAATTGGTTTGGCGAGGCCTCCAACTGCAGCAATTGGAAGAAGTCATCCGCCTGTAGGTGCATGCAAAAGCGGGTGGGACATTAGTCCCACCGCAAAAAATCAAGAGTGAGGCGCGTGAGATATATTGAATTTGTGTTCTACTCTACTCGCCTCGAGACACACATGGGGGAGGTCCCTCACCTATCATGCCTCATCCGTGACATTCTCCCCTGCAGACCTTGCACCTAACCTGACTAACCTACAGAGCACTCCTCGCGCACCACACCCACGTCAGTGCGCCTGGACCCAGGCACGTGACCTGACCTGATTATCCGGCTCTAGGAGAGCGTACTGAAGAGTGATATATAGAGAGAGAGATGTGGGGGTGGGTAGAGGGGTAGGTTTTACTCTTCGATGTTGTGTGTGCAGGGAAGAAGGAAAGAAGCCAAAGAGAAGAGAACGTCAGAGGAAGCTAAGGGAGGAAGAGTCGCAGCAAGAGAAGGAAAGGAAGAAGGACTTAGCCGCAGTAAGAGAAGAGGGAAGGAAGAGAAAATGCCAGAGCGGAGCTAAGGCTAAAGAAGGAAGAAGAAAGAAGAAGACTCGTAGAGGAAGAAGAAGGAGAAAGAGACACTATGCCAAATAGAAGGAAGAAAGCCAAAGCTAAGAAGGATGGCTGAAGAACAAGATAAGCAGAGATAGAAAAAGAAGGAGAGAGGCAAAAGCATAGGACAAAGAAGAAACAAGAAGAAGAAGCAGACGACCAAAGAAGCACAGAAGAAAAAGAGCTAAGGAAAGAGGAAAATCAGAGAAAGAAAGAAGAAGAGAAAGCAGACAGGAAATAGGAGAGAAGAGAGATATCTTTTTAAGACGTCTGATTCTATGATCAGACGTCCAATTTCTTTATTTTTGCCACATTTGACTCAAATTCTTGCATTTATATTCTGAATTAGGTTTTGAGTAACTCTAAGTGTTCAATTACATTCTTGAGATTAGTGAATAAATTCCATTTGCTCCTTGTGTTCGACCTCGGATACTTAGGTTTTCGAGTAATAAATTTTTATTTGTTGACAATGCTTGGTCACCTATACTACGACGCAACTAACTGTTAAAACACGATCAAACGCTATCAACACCTGGTTTAGGAAGTGAGATCGATGCGCATCGCATTGCCTCACACTAGTTCTCACCAAATAGTGGGTGAGTTGGCGTACTATCGAAGAGAAAGAAATCTTCTGAGTAATGGCAAAGGATTAGAGCTTTCTGATTGGATTGAAAGATAGGTTGTTCAGGTTTATGCAATTCGGGGGAGAGCGTTGATGCCGCCTTGAGACTCTCAGCATTCATATCAGGTTGGTCAGACAAAGAAAAGTGTTTTATCTCCGAACGGACTACCACTTAGTAAGGAGTAGTACGGTCTAACCCTTGGGCAAAAGTGATAGAACTAGCTCCTTGTGACTCATTACTATGCCATGAGGACTCGAAGTCTAGCCACCGATAGCATAGCTGTTTACTATTCATAGTAGGGTGTTTACCTCTCTATATTGTTCTACATATAGCGGGTCTCTCTCTACATCGAGTTCAGAAAATGTTGACCAATGAGATTACTTTTTCAACAGCGAGTCGTGGCAAATGAAGATGAGCTTCACTTCGTGATGAGTTAGTCGTATGTTAAGAGTTATTGCTATACTAAAATGAAGGAGAAAGATGAGTGTGAGTCTACGAGTCATAGCAGATGAAGACGAGCTACACTTCGTGATGAATTAGTCGTATGTTAAGAGTTATTGCTCTACTTCATTCACAGGAGATGCACTTTCTCTCGAAGATGAGCTAGCCGTGTTTCGCTCTGTTTCACTTCATGATGTGCATACATCTGAATGGCCAAAAATGTCAATTAATGCATGTTCTTAGTATCATATTTGGATCATGCATTGTAAATATTTCATAACATGCATCATTATGAATTTCAGTCAAATTGTACAATTGATAGTAATTTCTTCTTTTTGGTGGCCTAGGATAGGGTGACTTTTAATCAGGGCCTCGGATCGAAGATCCAACTGTACGGATCTGATTAGGGTGACGATTGGAGTTCAAAGACTCCCAGATTGCCCCAATCAAACTTCCGTAGCATCAAATATAATCCGAGGAATGTTAGAGATCAAGGGCCAAGATGGTGTCAATCCACACTTCAGATGACAAATTCAACCGGATAGATGGATTTGGATCAATGATCGCAGCCTAATGGCGTGAAAATCGATCCAATTTGACATCCATGGAACCATCTACAAGACATAGAAGATGGATGGCCAAGGTGGCACCACATGGCGCCAACTCGACCACCCATACCGGTCCAACTTGTTTTGCTAGGACCCACAGTGCTCACTCTCTCGTCAAACGACCGATTGATTTGAGTTGTTGGATTTCCATCTAATGGCCATGAGCTTTGGACACCGGGCAAGAATTCACAACCATTCACTGAAGTAGCACAGTAGTTGCGTGCCTGTTGAATGTTTACGAACACTACGCTAATGTGTTCGGTTTTGAAAAAGCTGTCGTTGTAGTTCAAAAGCGAAGAATTCGTGTTCAACAAATAAAATTTATACCGAAATTAAAATTCCGGGTAGAACACAGGGAGGCGGACGTTTGATTTAAAAACTACACGTTTCTTTTTATTTGTTACAGAATAATTCAATCTAGAACTATCTAATTATTTACAATAAATAGAAGAGAGAGATAGAGTAAGAGAGAAAAAGAATATTACACAGACAAATCAAAATGAGATGTAGAATAAACAAGAAATTTTTGCATTGAAGAGATTGTTCATTACAACTAGAAAGCATAAAATAATTACTCTAGAAAGCGATAAATTTACTCTAGAAAGCATTAAAAGAATGGAGGGAGAAATGTCCTCCTCGACGGTTGCTTGGAGGACGAGTAGATTAATCTAGAAAGCAGCAAATCTATACTAGAAAGCGGTAAAAAGAATAGGGAGGGAGAAATCCTCCTCGACGGTTGCTTGGAGGACAAGCCGGACAAGACGACGCCTAGACGAAAGAGATCGAAGCGGGATGAAGGAGGACGAAGCAGAAGAACGGGAACGAAGCAGCACGCCGTCGTCATCGCGGGATCCACTTCCGAAGGGGAACGAAAACTGGACTTTATCTCGCAAGAAGCATCCCGGGTGTGGGACAAGCTTCTTTTGAGCTTTGGAGGGATAGAGAGTAGAGAGAAGGGGTGAGAATTTCATATGGAGGGGGTCTCCTTTTATAGTTGCAAAGAGTGGGGGCAAAATGGACATTACATCTTCAAAATAATAAATAAGGGGTCTTTAGTGACGGATAAATCCGTCACTAAAGCCCCGACATGGTCGTCGTAGCCGCACCTACGCGCACCTCCTCGGCTGCCTGCTGCTCAACGCCCGCGCACGTCCAGTGCTTTTCAGTCGTCCGATCGCGAGATCGGACGGCTTAAGATGCGTCCGCGCCCACGCATCGGATTGCGCGTTCGATCGCGCGTCCAATTGCTATCGGGCGCGAGCGGCCGTCCGATCTCCATCCGATGCTCCAATTGCTCGCACCTGCCGCTCCTCGCCACAGCTCGAACCAACGTCCCACGCTCGCGATAGCACGCTCGACCGCTGCGCCATGGGGAGAGGATGGTCGAGCGAGCGTTTTTAAATGCGAGCACCCACAGCCGTTGGATTAAGATCCAACGGCGGAGAGCGATTGGGTGTGGGGCTTTCACAAGACGCAGGCGGCCGTTTGGGCGGCTGAGATGGCGCCACGTGGCGCTATCTTGGCCGTCCATCTTCTGGAAGTTGTAGATGGTGCCACGGATGTCGGATTGACTTGATTTTTGTGTCATTGGGCTGCGATCGTCAATCCGAATTCATCCGTGCGGTCGGATTTATCATCTGAAGTGCGGATTTACACCATCCTGGCCCTTGATCTTCTAGGGCTCCCAGGTCACTATCTGATGCTACGGATGCCTGATTAGGGCGATCTTGGAGTCATTGAACTCCAATCGTCGCCCTGATCACATCCATACTGTTGGATCTTTGATCCGAGGCCTTGATAAAATATTTGCCCTATCCAAGCACATAAAAGGAGACAATTAAGCTACATTTTATTCAAACTATTCTAAATGCAAGATGATGCGTGTAATGCAATATTTATATCATGAAATGCAATCCTATGCTTAAGAACATGCATAAATAGCCATCTTAAGTAGTGTAAATGTGTTTACATCATACCCCCACGCCTATCTTTTGCTAGTCCCTTGCAAAATCTATATGCTATTTATAAAAGAATTAGTTTAGATTATTTGGACTTAAGTTTTTTTTTCAATCATTAAGAAATTGTCTACTTAGGAACTGAACCTTCAAAGACACAACAGTGCCCGAGTATCAGCCAAATTGCAGACTGCTTCAAGCCCTCACCTTATTAAAAGAAAAATTTCTTTTTCTCTTTTCATCTTTTGTAATTTTTTTTATTTTAAAATTTTTGAGTTTAGGAGTGGCTTTCTACGGCCATTCAACTCACCCAAAATTTGATGAGAACCCTAAGCTTTAGGCATCTTATTGTGATTGTGATAGACTCGTTGACCGGCAATTAGAATGGACTTCGGATTTCTACGCCTCTAGGTGACCTAACTAGAATTCTACCTAAAAGTGTATCTTTACAACCGGTAGCTTTCTCCCTACTTTTATTATTTTTTTATTTTTTTTTTCAGGGTCAACACAAGGGTAAATCCAGTGTATATCTCCCCAGTTTATTCTACTTCTCCGCTTCTTCCTAAGTGTTTTGGGAATTTTTGGTGCATTTCTGAGCTGGGTTCTGGACAACCGGTCGATGAGCTGTTACCACCGACAACTTGCCAGCCATACTCGTGCGGCGAAGTGTGGCTTATTTCTTTTTGTTCTTTTCTCCTTTTTTTTTTTTTAAGTAGGTGGCCTCCCTAGTCTAAGATTTACCTAAAGGCAGCAAACTAAGAAAGGTCCAGTGACTGGGCTCTGAACAACCTACCTATGGGCTATTACCCACGATAACTTACCAGCCATATCACCCTAGAAGGTTCATTAGCTACCCAATTTCCGTTAAAATCGCCGAACAATGAGTCAGTGCAAAGAAAGTGTGTAGGTGCTTAAGACTTAAAATTCCCTCAAATCAGAGGGTGAGTTGATAAGTCGTGTACTTATCACCCAAACTTATTTATTCTAATTAAAATAAAATTCAAGTTGGCGAGAACTCGAAAAACAAATCCACATTTTAGTGGATACATGGGCTGATTAAGTTCAACGGCCTGAAGGGTCTTTGTGTTCAGATCTTAATGTAGTTTTTCCTAAGATTGAAAATTTTCTTAAACCCAAATTCTCTTTCCTAATTTTGATTTTTTTTTTAATCAAAATAAAATAAATATATGGAGCTGACGAATGAATTCAGAGATAAATATCCACCCACACATGCCTATCTAATGCAATGTCCTCATTGTATTAAAAAGACATAAAACAGAGTGGAAAAGCGAAGAAAGTACCTGAATTGCGTGAATGTCAGGTCCGCTCCGAGATGAAAAATTAAAAAGAACTGTATAAGTGCTGAGTTTAGTGCCTTCAGCTAGGCACACTATACAAAGAAAAGAAATGAAGAATTCACATGTGCAGGTTAGAATTAGAATAAATAGAAAAATCTTCCGACCTGTTAACAGAGGTCCACAGATGTGGACCAGATTGTGGTGCAGACCCACACCCCATAATCGAGAATATCTTAGGTTTTGGATAAAAATTACCCAAAACCTAAAATCAGAATGCAAGCGAGGTCGGGCCTGCGATTTATGAGGATGCAGCCCAAGACCAAAAAGTCGGGTTACAGAGAATTGAAGCTCAAAAGGATAATCGTTGAATGTGTACTTGGATTTGACATCCTCGAAACAAATGTCGTAAGGGTTCTGATTTGATGGTTTCAACTTAAAAGGAACCCTTCCACTCAATTTTCTATTTCCTCCAAAATTGACTTCCCAAATCAGAACTTCCCAACTCCTATTCTCCTCATTCAGCTTATGAAATTCCAGGACCTCTTGTATATTCATCACCCCATATGAAATCTCCAAGTCTAAATGATGTGGCAGAATCAAAAATTGACTTGGGTATAATTATCTCAGAATTAGAATCATCAATAAGCTCAACAGTGTGTAACTGATAATCAGGGCATTGAATTGATTCCTCCAGAAAATGCGATTCTGGATCCGTAATGTGTGCCCTAATAGGATCAGTGTCCTCAGTTATTGGGCTATCAATTGATCTATCAGATTCCTCAGGCCCAATTATCTCACAGAAATCATTTTTAGAAAACTCGCGTGAGACTTCGCAACTTGAATCTTCACCATCAGGATCCGTATCAATGTATGTCCCAAAATTATTTGTCACTTTCTGCTCCAAGGAGACATACGTTTCCTCGTAACCCGGCTTAGGGATCTCAGGTGAAGAAATTAGATCATCCTTAATTGGTTGTTTTAATTCAATCTGGTCAGCTTCGTAACACGTGTCCCCCCCAACAAGTGCCTGAGCGGGTTCTGTCATTGCTTTCCTGAAGAGGGTTCATCCTGGGAATTATTCCAAGACTGAATCAAAGCAACCATGAATCTCATCCTCAATTTCGCTAATTTCCCAACTAGAAACTCACCCGGGTTCTTATCCTTAACATCCTGGAGCCAATCCAACAAAGACTTGTTTAAATCATCAATCATTTCAATCAGGGGCTCCAATCTCTCAATGCAAGGTATTGGATGAACTTCTAAAGATTGAATGATATTCCTCAAGTTAGCCAGAACCTTATCTTGAACCTGATTAACTTGAACCAAATGAGTTGGTTCAGGGTTGGGCGGGTTTGACATCAATGCAGAGGAATTAACGAATTGAGATTCGTTATACCCTTCCTAATGATAGGTTAGTTCAGATTGTTGAAAAGATGGTGATGACCTAAAGGCGTTGAAATCAGAGGATGGGTAAGGATCGGTGTATCCTTCTTGAATGTAGATCGTATTAGGTTGTGAATGAAAGGAAGACGATCTATAATCGTTGTAGCTCTGAGAAGGATAGAAATCAGAATCAAAGTGTTCAGGGTTAGACCCTAAACACGAGGGTCCGGAATTGTATCCCCAATTCGAATTATCCCAACTAACTGATGGTTGATTACAATACAAGTTGGGATAATAGTCATGTTGAGGATGATTTACAATAGGAGGGAAAGAGCGGGAATGCGTGAAATATGTGGAAGGATTCATGATACACGGGAGGAAGAAAGGTGCCCTGCAATACAAACAATCAACCTGTCCTTAAATGGGTTAGCCTACAGACCTACAGACTCTCAAAACCCATCTTGAGATAAAGGAACGATTTGATCTACTTCTGTCTGTTCAATCCAACCAGTTTGAAGGAGGGACTGGGGAGAAGGTTCTTCCTTCGGCTTGCACCTCCGATTCCTAGTGTACCCCCAGCCGCGATCGTTTGACTCTGCTCCCCTAGCTAGACATTAGATTGAACAGTAGAAACAGACTAATCGAAAATAATCTCGTTCTGAGTTCTGAAGAGTGAGTCCAATCCTTAAGGCCAACGTCTACTCTATTTTATTTAGGGCTAGGTTTGAATGTGCTTTGGAATGTGATGGGCCCTTTAAATGGGTTGTGCCCTTAATGATTGATTGATTCATGTGTGAGTGCACAACCAGTGGTTTTCAAGCAAGATTGTTTTTGATGAGGTGAATTTTAAGATTCAAATCTTGCTTAGTAGCTTTTAGGATTCAACTTTAGGTATTTTCAATCAAGTTTCATTGGCACACCAGGTTTTGCAAGCACAGGTGAAGATGTTTTCCTTTAAGGCTTAAAAAAAATGTGGAGAGCCTGGTAAATTCCTAAGAGTTAACCTAATTGGCAGCTACTTGATGAGTTGATTTTATTTGAAGTGGTGCGGCCCAAACAACTCAAACAACTGGCTACAAATGCACCACTAAGTTAGGCACACAAAGGTAGTTAACCTAGAATGATTTCTACTCTTTTATGTGTTGCTTTATGTGTACCGATCCCACAGATCAGAACCCGGTTGACTAGAAATAAATCAATTCAGTTGAGTGCCTTTAAATGTGGGTGTACATTGTGTATTTGTTGAAAATTGTCCCACAAAATTATCTTTTTGTTTTTTATTTTTATAAATGAAGGTGGAATGAATGTGAGTGAGAATCCAAACAACCAAACTATTCCTAGGATTTATGCAAACACCTAGGTTAATTGGAATTTGGATTCAATGTGGTGAATGAAATCTATGGAGGGGGAAAGAATGGGGAATAACTTACAAAACCTTCCACAACACTTTACTCCAATCGACCACTTTTGCTTGTCTCAAAAGAGTACCTGCAATTACAATAAGAAAGGAGAAAAGTGACGTAAATGATTTATAAGTTACAAAACGCGAAGAGAAATCAAAAATCATTGCCTCCCCTGCAACGGCGCCAAAATGTTGAACGTTTACGAATGCTACGCTAACGTGTTCGATTTTGAAAAACCTGTCGTTGTAGTTCGAAAGCGAAGAATTCGTGTTCAACAAATAAAATTTATACCGAAATTATAATTCCGGGTCGAACACAGGGAGGCGGACGTTTAATTTAAAAACTACGCGTTTCTTTTTATTCGTTACAGAATAATTCAATCTAGAACTATCTAATTATTTACAATAAATAGAAGAGAGAGAGAGTAAGAGAGAAAAAGAATATTACACAAAGAAATCAAAATGAGATGTAGAATAAATAAGGAATTTTTGCATTAAAGAGATTGTTCATTACAACTAGAAAGCATAAAACAATTACTCTAGAAAGCGATAAATTTACTCTAGAAAGCATTAAAAGAAAGGAGGGAGAAATGTCCTCCTCGACGGTCGCTTGGAGGACGAGTAGATTAATCTATAAAGCAGTAAATCTATACTAGAAAGCGGTAAAAAGAATAGGGAGAGAGAAATCCTCCTCGACGGTTGCTTGGAGGACGAGCCGGACGGGACGACACCTGGATGAAGGAGATTGAAGCGGGACGAAGGAGGACGAAGCAGAAGAACAGGAACGAAGCAGCACGCCATCGTCGTCGCGGGATCCACTTCCGAAGGGGAACGAAAATTAGACTTTATCTCGCAAGAAGCATCCCGGGTGTGGGACAAGCTTCTTTTGAGCTTTGGAGGGGTAGAGAGGAGAAAGAAGGGATGAGAATTTCGTATGGAGGGGGTCTCCTTTTATAGTTGCAAAGAGTGGGGGCAAAATGGACATTACATCTTCAAAATAATAAATAAGGGGTCTTTAGTGACGGATAAATCCGTCACTAAAGCCCCGACGTGGCTGTCGCCACCGCGCCCACGCGCACCTCCTCGACTGCCCGCTCCTCAACGCTAGCGCACGTCCAGCGCTTTTCAGCCGTCCGATCGTGAGATCGGATGACTTAAGATGCATCTGCGCTCGCGCGCTGCGCGCCTCCCGCGCATCTGATTGCGCGTTCGATCGCGCATCCAATCGCGCACCGGTGCTATCGGGCACGTGCAGCTGTCCGATCTCCATCCGACGCTCTAATTGCTCGCGCCCGCCGCTCCTCACCACGGCTCGAACCCGCGCCCCACGCTCGCGATAGCGTGCTTGACCGTTGCGCTATGGGGCGCGGATGGTCGAGCGGGCGTTTTTAAATGCGAGCTCCCACAGCCGTTGGATTAAGATCCAACGGCAGAGAGCGATTGGGCGTGGGGCTTTCACAAGTCGCAGGAGACCATTTGGGCGGCTGAGATGGCACCACGTGGCGCTATCTTGGCCGTCCATCTTCTGGAAGTTGTAGATGGTGCCACGGATGTCGGATTGACTTGATTTTTGTGTCGTTGGGTTGCGATCGTCGATCCGAATTCATCCGTGTGGTCAGATTTATCATCTGAAGTGCGGATTTACACCATCCTGGCCCTTGATCTTCTAGGGTTCCCAAGTCACTATCTGATGCTACGGATGCCTGATTAGGGCAATCTTGGAGTCGCTGAACTCCAATCGTTGCCCTGATCACATCCATACGGTTGGATCTTTGATTCGAGGCCCTGATAAAATATTTTCCCTATCCAAGCACATAAAGGGAGACAATTAACCTCCATTTTATTCAAACTATTTTAAATGCAAGATGATGCATGTAATGCAATATTTATATCATGAAATGCAATCCTATGCTTAAGAACATGCATAAATAGACATCTTAGGTAGTGTAAATGTGTTTACATCAGTGGCCGTAGGCGGCGTAGACGTCACGGGTTCAAAACCGCAGGTGCCTCAAATCGTTGGCATAAGCGGATGTAGGTTTCATTGAGCCATTTGATGGTGAGTGGGCAGTGTTGATGCGGGAGACGTGGTAGCACCATAGCATGCAGATTACCTACACGTGATCTAACGTGTGTCCGAACACCTGATTGCACGCACGGGCACGCGATTACACCAAAGAAGTAGGCAAGATCATTTTTAAATCGTCCGATCTCACAATCGGATGGCTGACAAGGCAAGAATGTGGGCATACGTTTGGGCTCCAGGAGAAGAAGTGGTAGCGGGTGGACGTACACGTAAGGCCACGATCAAGGCTTTAATGACGCTTTTAATCCATCACTAAAGACCCTGACATTAAATTTTTAAGTGAAATGACCTTTGTACCCCCTCCAATCGTCACCTAAAAAAGGCCCTACTACCCCCACACTTTCTTCATCCCTTCCTTCACCTCTCTCCCTCTCCAATGCTTTAAAAAATTGGTCCCAAACCTGGGATGCTCCTCTAGAGTCATAAAATGGAGTTTTAAAATATGCTCTAAGAATTAGGAAGACCTATATGCTCCTCTAGAGTCATAAAATGGAGAATATAAAATAGATCAAGAAAAGAAAGATTGGAACTATGATTCATACCTATTACTTATGGACACCTATTGACATGGGCGTGTTTTGCGAATAAAAATTAGGGTTTAGAGGACCCATCGTCGTAGCTCGCAAAATATGTCTATCAATTAAAATTTATAACCGAAACTCAAAAGTGAGTCTCGAGTCGAACACGGGGAGGCAAACGTTTGGTTTTGAAAATCCACATTTCTCTTTCATTTGTTTTTAGTCATTTTTATCTTTTCTAATTTTTTTAGTTTTTAGCAAGCAAGAGATCAGGTTGATGACTTTTAGCTAATCTACTTGCAACAATATAAGAGAGAGAGAGAAAGAGAGAGAAACAATCATCTATTTATAAACGAATGTTTATTACACTATAAAAGCAAAAAAAGATAGAATGAGGTGAGAGAAATCCCCCTCAACGGTTGCTCGGAGGATGACTCACTTTGACATCGCCTGGAGGAAGGTGGTGAGGAGCAGGACGAAGGAGGATGGAGTCGGAGGATGGAGGGTAGTGCAGGGCGGTGTCATGGAGAGGATCTTCTTTCCGAAGGGTGGTGAGAGTATGGCCATGGGATGCTCCACGAATGGGGATGAGGGGAGCGAAAACTATTTGATTTTCTACTCTAGAGGAGCATCCCAGTCTTGGGACAAGCTCTCTCTAGAGCCTTGGAGGTGGTGAGAGGAAGAAAGGAAGAGATGGTTTGTCATGGTGGTGGGTAGGTCCTTTTATAGTGGAGAAGGAAGAACAAATCCCATCTGGGTCATTAATGATGTCCGTAAACGTCACTACAAATCCCTGCAGCTGTCGCTAAAGATTCACCCTTCAATTCCTCTTGCTAGCATGTACGGGCCATTAGTGACAGCTGCAAGTGTCACTAATGGCCCATGTCGCTAAAGATCCTCCCTTGATCCTCATGCCCTGCTGGCATGCATTGGCTGCTGCTACGTGTAGCTACGCTCCTGCATGCATGTGTGCATGCATGCTTTGTTGCTATGCCGCACCTCAAGCGTCTAATTATGGGGGCAGTGGGTTTCGAGCTCGCACCGTCTCTTTGTGAGGTACCTTCCCAACCAATGTGCTATGGCCAGGAGTTGTTGTGAAGTTGTTTTAAGGGTGCGTGGTGGAGATGAATCCTCAGCCATTGGATCAAGATCCAACAACTGAGAATGGGCGATGCCTTGATGAAGAGTGGGGGTTGGCCGGTGTTGGGCAGCTTGGATGACACCACGTGGCGCCATCTGGGCTATCCATCTTCTTTCTATTGCAGAGGGTGCCACGGTGCTCAGATCGAGATGATTCCCCCATTGCTAGATTGCGATCATCACTCCAGATCCATCCGTACGGACGGATTTTCCATATGAAACCTGTATAAATGTCGCATTGCCCCCCTGACCGTTGATCTTCCTTAGACTTCGTGTGATGCTACGAGACTCCGATCTAGATGATTTCGGAGATTGTCCTGATCAAATCCGTACAGTCTAGTCATCTGTTCGAGGCCATGAAATAAATCCCCTTTTCTCCCGTCCATAAAAAAGACCTAAATAACCTAAAATATATACAACTGCTCTAAATGCAGAATGATGCATGCTATGCAATATTTCTAACAAGAAATGCAAATCTAAGCCCAGGAACATGCATGAATAGGCATTTTATCTTCAATAATTGTGTCTACAGCATACCCCCATGCCTATCTTTTGCTAGTCCCTAGCAAAATTAAACTACATGCTATGTATAAAAAATAGAATTAAGATTAGATCACTTAGGCCTAAGTCGTTTATTAACAATAGAAAATTTCAACTAAGGTCCTAAATAATGAAAACTCAAATAGTACCTGGGTGTCTGCCAAAATGCATAATGCCCAAGTCCTCACCTTCTTTGAAAAGGGAAGATACATTTCTTTTTTCTTATTTTCTAATTTTTTTGTACTTTTGGAGTTTAAGAGTTCCAGGATAACTTTCTACAGCTACCCGACCCACCCAATACTCAAAAAGGACTCTAAGGGCTAAGCATCTAGTGAAAAGTGTAGAAGACCCACTAAGCAACCGTTAAAACGTACTTCAGGTTTCTACGACCCTAGGTGACCTTGCCTAGAGGTTTATCTTTCCGAATGGTATCTTTCTCCCTAATTCTTTTATTTATGAGGTCAACACAAGGGCGAATCCAGTTTATATCTCCCTGGTTTATTCAACTTCTCCGCTTCTTCCCTAAGTGTTTTGGGAATTATTGTGCATTTTTGTGAGCTAGGCTCTAGACAACTAGCCAATGGACTATTACCTATGGCAACTTGCCAGCCATACTCATGCATTGAAGTGTGGTTTTGTTTTTTTTTCTCCTTTTTCTATATTTTTTTCTTTTACTTCTTTTTTTTTTAAGTAGATGGCTTCTTTGATCTAAGATTTACCCAAAGGCTGTACGATGAAAATGGTCTTGTGGCTAGGCTCTGGACAACCGGCTAATGAGCTGCTACCACCAACAACTTGCCAGCCATACCACCCTAGATAGTTCATTAGCTACCCAATTTTTGAAGAAATGGCTGAAAAGTGAGTCAATGCAGAAGTGTGTACATGCTTAGGCTTAAAGTCCCCCGAAATCAGAGGGCGAGTTGACAAATCGCATACTTATCATCCTAAATTATTAACCAAATTAAAATAAAATTACTTGGTGAGGACTCAAGACTAAGTCCACATTCGAGTGGACAACCGGGCTAATTAAGCCTAAAGACCTGAAGAGTCTAAGTGTCTAGGTCCTATCATATCATTTCCTAAAGCTAATAACTTCCAAATGCCTAAGTTCACTTCTCCTAATTCTTCTTTTTTTATAATTTTTTTAATTTTCAAATTTTCTTAATTTTATAAGACACTAAAAGAAATTCTACGGAGTTAACAAAATGATTTCAGGAATTGATTATCCACCCCCCATGCCTAAATGATGCAATGCCCTCATTGTAAAAATAAAGACATAAAAAGGTGGAGTAAAAAGAATATCACTTGAATAACGTGAAAATCGGGTCAGCTCCGCAGAGAATGTGAAATATAAACACATGCTAAATTTAATGCCATCAGCTAGTTATAGCATACATACAATGGAGAAATTAGAAATTTACAAGTGCAAGTCAGAATCAAAATCAAATGGTTGATCCTGAAACCTATTAGCAGAAGATGTCCACAGGCGTTGACTAGATTATGATGCAAGCCCATGCCCCAAGGTCAAATGGTTCTAAGGTTCTGGATGAAAATCACCCAAAACCAAAGATTATTGTGTTTGTGGGGTTGGGCCTGCGGTTTGGTGGTGTGCAACCCAAGACCAAAGTGTTAGACAACGGGTAGAGATGGTCCAGTAGGTTCAAATGTCCTCTTAACTTTCAGCTCAGAAAAATAATCAGTTATTTCGAGCTTAGGTTGCACGTGAAAGATATTGTAAGGGTCCTGGTAGAAAGTAGGTGGTTTCAGGTCAATAGGTTCCTTGAGATCCAAAATGAAAGTTCCCTCAAAATTAGCATCCCAAATTTTTATTTCAACAATTCTATCCTCCAACATCAAGAGCTCAGGCTCTGGGACCTCTAGCATACCACTCAACCCATAAGATTTACCCAAGTCCAAAAATCGTGGCTGAATCAAGATTGACTTGGGCACAATCATCTTAGAAGTCAGTTCTTTGGGGTGCAAATGAGGAATGGGGTCACTGATTGAATCATCAAGATTCAGATCCTCCAAGTTAACCCCAACCGAATCAGAATCTTTCATAATCGGGCTATCAAATGATTTATCAGATTCCTCAAGCTTGTTTGTACACTAAAATCATTTTCCTTATGCTCAAGTGAGACTTCATCAAGAGATTCTTCAGCCTCAGAGTCAAGGAATTCATGATCCTCAATTATATATGTCTCAAAATCAATTGTCATTTCTTGGTTCAAAGAGACATATTTTTCCTCACTCCCTGGCTCAATTATCTCTGGTGAATCGGTTCATCGTCAATGGGTTTCTTTAGCCCAACTAGGTCATCCTCGATCTTAGAAAATGTATCCCCCCCGACAGGCATTTGAGTGAGTCAAACATTGGCTCTCTTGAAGGGGGTTCATCTTGAGAATCATTTCAAGATTGGACTAGGGTAGCCACAAATTTCATCCTCAACCTCGACAATTTCCCAAGAAGAAACTCACCCAAGTCTTTATCCCTAACATTTTGGAGCAAATCCAATAGAGAACTACTAAGTTCATCAATCATTTTGAACATAGGCTCCAATAATTCAGTGGATGATGTTGGCTAAGCTTCTAAAGATTGTATAGTGTTCCTTAAATTAGCCAACACCCTATCTTGGATATGTTTCACCTAAACCAACTGGTTTGGTTCAAGGTTGGGTGGGTTCGGGTTAAATCTAGTGGAGTCAAGATATTGAGGTTCTTGCATCCCTCCCTGATAGTAGGTCATTTCAGGTTGTTTAAAGAATGTTGGTGACCTATATTCAGTATAATTCTGGGGAGGATAAGTGTTATAATCAGCATATCCTTCATGGTTGTAGATCTAGTTAGGTTGATCATTAAAGGATGGAGATTTATAATCTTTGTAGCGCTGGGAAGGATAGTAATCATAGTCTTGTTGTCCAGGGTTAGACCCCAGACACTGAGGTC
Source organism: Thalassia testudinum (assembly GCA_037157565.1). Lineage (NCBI taxonomy): Eukaryota > Viridiplantae > Streptophyta > Magnoliopsida > Alismatales > Hydrocharitaceae > Thalassia > Thalassia testudinum. The sequence goes on from JAZHRO010000028.1 coordinate 3,773,198, forward strand.
CGTATTCATATCCCCAATCAAAGTCATCCCGGTTAGTGGATGGGTAATTACAAGTCAAGTCGGAATAGTAATCATCTTGGGGATAAGTGGTGGTAGGAGGATAGAATTGGAAATGTGTGAAGGATGTTGAAGGATACATTGTGGAGTAGGAGGGAAATCAGAAGAGAGAAAGGAGCCCTGCAGTACAAGCAATCAACCCTGTCCTACGTTGGTTAGCCTAAAGACCTACAGACTCCCAAGACCTGTCTTGAGATTATAAATGATTTGGTCTACTTTTATATAGTCAATCCAATCAGTTAGAAGGAGGGACTAGGGAGAAGGTTCTTTTGGTTTATGCCTCCAGTTCCTAGTGTACCCCCCAGTTGTGGTCGTTTGATGATACTCCCCTATCTAGACATCAGATGGACCAGCAGAAGCAAATTAATAGAAGAAAAACTCAGTCTGAGCCTAGAAGAGCGAATCAATCATTAATGCCAAAATCTACTCGATTTTAATTAGGCTTGGGATGATTGTGCTCTTGGAATGTATGGGCCCTTCAGATGGGTTGTGCCCTTAATGATTGATTCAAATGTGTGTGCATGCACAACCAAGGTTTGCAAACAAGGTTTTTTGATGATGTGTCTTTTAAGGTTTAGCCTTGTTTAGTAGCTTTTAGGGTTTAATTCTTAGGTTGGTTCAATGAAGGTTTAGTAGAGCACTCCAAGTTTTCAAAACACAGGTGATGATATGTTCCTTTAAAAATCAAAAATAATGTAGAGTGCCTAGTTCAGCCCTAAGAATCAACACTAAGTGGCAAGCTATTTGATGGATTAGTTTTAGATTAAGTGGTGCGGCCCAAACAGTTCAAGCAATTAGCCTATTGCACCACTTGATTAAGGCACGCAAAAAGTCTTAACCTAATCATATTTCTACTCACTTATTTGTGTGTTGAGTTAAGTGTACCGGGTCCACAGGTCAGAACCTAGTTAAGTGGTGGAATCAGTGTGATTGTGTGCCAAGTGTGTAGCTTTCAGAAAATTCCACAAGAGAAGTATGTATTTTTTTCTCTTCTCTTTATATATGCGGGGGTAAGACGAGTGGAGGTGGCAAACAAACGACCAAATCTATCCTAGGGTTTATAAAAAGCACCTAAGTTGATTTTGGTTTGAGTTATTAGTGTGGTGAAATAAACTAGTGGGTGGGGGTGGCAGGGATAAACTTACAAAACCTTCATCCACACTTTTCTCCGATCTAACCACTTCGGTCCACCTCAGAAGAGTACCTGCAATCACAGTAAGATCAGAGAAAATGTGAGATAAAAGCTAGGTATGGCGGAAAAAACGTGAGAAAAACCAAAGAGCGTTGCCTGCCTGGCAACGGCACCAAAATGATCGAGGTGCGCTTCATGAATTCAAATTGGGGATTGGAGGACACATCACCATAGCTTGCAAAATACGTCAATCAGATAAAATTTCTAATCGAAACATGAAAAGTGAGTCTCTGGTCGAACACAGGGAGGCAAACGTTTGATTTTGAAAATCCGCGTTACTCTTTTATTTGTTTTTGGTCATTTTAATCTTTTCTATTTTTTTTAGTTTCTAGCAAGCAAGAGATCCGGTCGATGACTTCTAGCTAATCTACTTGCAACAATATAGAGAGAGAGAAACAGTCATCTATTTATAAACAAATGTTTGATACACTATGAAAGCTGAAAAATCTACACTTCGAAAGCGTAAAAAGATAGAATGAGGTGAGAGAAATTCCCCTCGACAGTTGCTCGAAGGACGACTCACTTTGATGTCATCTGAAGGAAGGTGCTGAGGAGCGGAACAAAGGAGGACAAAGCCAGAGGACCGAGGGTGAGGCAAGACTGCATCGTAGTGAGGATCTTCTTCCCGAAGGGTAGTGAGAGGACAACCACGGGATTCTCCATGAATGGGGATGAGGGGAGGGAAAACTATTTGATTTTCTACTCTAGAGGAGCATCTCGGACTTGGGACAAGCTCTCTCTAGAGCCTTTGAGGTGGTGAGAGGAAGAAAGGAAGAGATGGTTTGGAATGGTGGTGTGTAGGTCCTCTTATAGTGGATGAGGAAGAACAAATTCACATCTGGGTCATTACTGATGTCCATAAACGTCGCTACAGATCCTTGCAGCTGTCGCTAAATATCTGCCCTTCAATTTCTCTTATTGGCATGCATGGGCCAATAGTGAGAGCTGCAAGTGTCACTAAAGGCCCGTGTCACTGAAGATGCTCCCTCGTTAATCATTCCCTACTGGCAGGCGCATCGTGCACTCCTTGTCACGCACGCATGCTGGCATGCGTTGGTTGCTGCTGCGCTCTCACGCGCACACGTGCAGGAGTGCTTTGCTGCTCTGTCATGCCTCAAGCATCCAATTGAGGGTGTAGCGGGTTTCGAACTCGCGCCTTCTCTTTCTGAGGCACCTTCACAACTAATGCGCTGCAGCCAAGAGTTGTGAAGATGTTTTAAGGGCTTATGGAGGAGATGAATCCTCTGCCATTAAATCAAGATCCAACAGCTGGGAATGGGTGATGCCTTGATGAAGAGTGGGTGCTGGCTAGTGTTGGGCGGCCTAGATGGCACCATGTGGTGCAATATGGGTCGTCCATCTTCTTTCTGTTGCAGAGGGTGCCACGGTGCTCAGATAGAGATGATTCCTATGCTATCGGACTACGATCGTCACTCTGGATCCATCCGTATGTCATATTTTCCATTCAAAACTCGTATGAATGTCGCATTGCCCCCTTGCCATTGATCTTCCTCAAACTCCGTGTGATGCTACAGGACTCCGATCTAGGCAATTTCGGAGGCATCAGACTCCGATCATCGTCCTGTTCAGAATCGTACAGTCCTATTGTCCATCCGAGGCTGTGAAATAAATCCTCTTCTATCCTAACCATAAAAAGGACCAAATTAACCAAACAATATATGGTCGGGCATGTTTCGCGAGTTAGAAATCGAGGTTACAAGTAACCCATCACCGTAGTTGCAATCGATCAGATAAAATTTATACCGAAACTCCACGGGATTCCCGAGTCAAACACAGGGAGGCGACGTTTACTTTATTGAAAATCGTGCTTCGATTCGTTTCTTTTTGGTATTTTGTGGTTTAGTTATTTGTTTTATTTTAAAAAAAAAGAAAACAAGCAAATGTATCACAAGATAGGGATGTGGAACAAATATGATATAAATTACTTCCAATGCAAATTACAATAAACTATGAAAGCATAAAAAGAGAGTGGGTAAGAGGAAATCTTTCGAATCGACTGTTCGACGAGACGATGGTGCCTGGCAGAAGCTTGGACGAACGAGGTGAGGAGCAGGACGACGGAGGTGAGATACAGGAGGTTGTCAGGTTGAGGAAAGCTTCGATGTGGCTCCAGAATGGAGGTGAGAAGATGGAGATGATCTTATACTAGAATGGAGGTGGGAGGATAGCTCCAAGGCAACCTATGAAGGGGGATGGGAAGTTAGGGGAGTATTTGGTGGGGCAGAGGTTCACTACACTAATAGGTTCCTTGGGAGCTTGAGAACAATCTCTAATGGAGCGTTGGTAGGCTTGCTAGAGCTTGGGAGTAGGTGGGAGTAGAGTAGGTAGAGATGACTTGGAAGGGAGGGTGTGTAGGTCCTTTTATAGTGGAGAAGAGGCAAAAATCATCTCTGGGTCTTTACCGAAGTCCATAAACATCGCTGTAGCAGTCGTTGAAGATCCGCCCTTCAATTCCTCTTGCTGGTGCACACGGGCCATTAATGGTAGTTGCAAGCATCACTAAAGGCCCATAATTGTCACTGAAGATCCGCGCATATCCTCTGCTGGCGCCCGCTTCTCTGACCTGCTCAACTGGCGTGTGCATCGCGCGTTGTGCGCTCCTCGTGCCTTGTCATGCGCACATGCGTTGGCTTGTGCTAGCATGCACGTGCGCACACGCTGCGCTGCCGCTGCTACTGCATGCTGTGTAGCTGCTGCTTAGCGCTCGGTCAAATTGCGAATTGGGGGGGCAGCGGGGATTCAAACCCATGCCCCTCCCTTGCAAACTGGTGCTCTAACCATTGCGCTAGATCTTCCCTTATGTTGCGAGGAGCATCTTGGTGCAAATGCTTCCCAGCCATTGGATCTTGATCCAATAGTTAGGATTCAAGGGCGCAAATGAAGAAGGAATTAGGCGGTGCTATTGGCCGGTGTTGGGCAGCGTGGATGGCCCCACATGGTGCCATGTGGGCCGTCCATTTTCTTCTTCTTGTAGAGGGTGCTATAGAGCTCAAATTTGGGTGATTCTCGCATCGACGGACTGCGATTGTTGCTCTGAATCCATCCGTACGGTTGGATTCTTCATCCGAAGCCCATAAAGATGTCGCGCTACCCCCTAGCCATGTAAAATAATGGAATTAATGTACATAATATACAACTACCCTAAATGTAATGCAATGGATGTTTATGCAATATTTATATCATGATATGCAATGCTATGCCTAGGAACTATTATAAATAAGCATTTTAAGATGAATTTATATGTGTTTATCATAACGCCATGATTACTTTTTGCTAGTCCCTAGCAAAAATGAACCAAAATGCTTTGTATGAAAGTAGAATCAGGGTTCGAGTATTTAGGCAAAATTCATTGATTGCTTTAGAAAATCTCAACCCTAAGACCTAATTACAAAGGCTTACCAATGCTCGGGTGTCTAACAGAATGCAGACTGTCCAAGCCCTCACCTTATTTGAAAAGGGAAAATACATTTTTTTTATTTTTCTTCTTTTCTAATTTTTTTTGTACTTTTGGAGTTTGAGAGTTCTGGGATAACTTTTTACGGCTACCCAACATGCCCAAGACTCGAAAAGGACTTTAACTATGCATCTTTGTGAAAAAGTGAAAGACTCACTAAACAGCCGTTAAAAGGGACTTTGGGTTTCTACGACCCTAGGTGACCTTGCCTAAAGTTTTATCTTTACGATAGGTAGCTTTCTCCCTACTTTTATTTCTGGGGTCAACAAAAGGGGAACCTAGTGTACATCTCCCCGATTTATTCTACTTTCCCGCTTCTTCCCTACATGTTTTGGGAATTATTGTGCATTTTATGAGCTGGGCTCTGGACAACCGTCCAATGGCCTGTTACCCATGACCACTTGCTAGCCATACTCATGCAGTGAAGTGTGGCTTTTTTTTTCTTTTTTTTTTCTCCTTTTTCTTTTTTTTTTTCTTTTTTGGGTGTTTCTCTTTTTTTAAGTAGGTGGCTTCCCTGATTTAAGATTTACCTGAAGGTAGTACAACGAAAATGGTCTTCTAGCTGGGCTCTGGACAACCAGCCGATGAGCTAGTACCACCGACAACGTGCCAACCATACCACCGAAGTCGGTCCATTAGCTACCCAATTTTCGTAAAAACCATCGGAAAGTGAGTCCGTGCGAATAGTGTGCAGATGCTTAGCCTTAAAACCCCCCCAAATCAGAGGGCGGGTTGATAAGTCGTATACTTATCATACCAATTTATTTACCAAATTAAAATGAATTTGAATTGGTGAGGACTCGAGACTAAGTCCACATTCGAGTGGACATTGATGAGTCCATTTCAATGGACTATTATTATGCCTAAGTTAACTTTAATCTTACCTTTTAGGTTTGTTAATAACTACATTAAGTTATACAATATTTGCATGCATCATTATTTTAGTTTACATCTATTTTATAGCATTCTATAACTTAATATGTAAAGATTTTATGTTTTTATGTTGCAGGAATAATATTGGGAAAAGAATAAGGACGGGAGGGTAAATTCCCCTTTCAAACAACCGGCTCCATCTTTTCCCCATCCTCCGGCCACCCTCAACACATCCCTCAACAAATGCAACAAATGCAAATCGCCGTCGGCCAAAATTAGAAAAAGGATTTTGAAAATCCCTTGGGAGGCAGAAGAGAAGAAATATAGAGGAGAGGCGGAGGGGATTGGAAAAGAAAAGAAAAGGGAACCATGCAACCGTGCTTGCACTGTGCACCACGCGCCCTCTACCGCAAGCACCCTACCAGCCTGCACTCCGCCTACCCTAACCGCGAAGGTGTAGGCACAGCCAAAACCCTCCAACGCCTTACTACCCATAGCACAACCCTCCTCCGCAGGCATGCACCTGCTCCAGCACCATCACCGCTTGCAGGCGCACACTGCTAGCACTTGCACCTCCAACCAGGCACCCGCAGGCACTGCACCTTCTCTACTGCAAGTGCCCACCGCAGCGCAGGCCACCCTCCTCCTGCCCTTGCACGCCTGCAGGCACCGCACCCGCCAACCAGTGCATGCAGGCGCTGCACATCACCTCTGCAGGTGCCCACACCCCTTCAGCGCCCTCGCCAGCACCGTGCGCTCTCCACTGCTAAAGTTGTGCCCTCCTCCAGTGCCCTCCTGCACTGCGTGCCCTCACCCCCTGCGCTAGTCTAGCAGCAGCAGCACAGGCAGTCCCCGCTCCACCACTGCATGCGTGCGCCCCCAACACTTTCTACTCCAACCATGCACAACCTCCGCACTAGCAAGCAGAACGACCACCTGCCACCTTCCTCTCCCTCTTGCAGCCACCATAAGCTGCCATTAGCTGCGCCGTCACCACCGTCGGGTGCGGCCCGAGCGGGGTGACCTTCAACTGCAGCCTCGATGCCAATCTCTCCTCCTCCTGTGCGTGCAAGCCGCTGCAACAAATCCTCTATTTTAAAGTTAATTAAAATTTACATTTTTTGCAATTGAGGGGGAAGGTATTTTTAGTTAATAATATACTATTCGATTGATTTTATGAGCATCTCCCTCTTATTTTGCATAACTACAATATCAGCATGATATTATCTTATTATCTTAGTTGAAAAGCGATTTCGATCAGCTTTCTTGATGAAACTAATCATGAACATATGTTTTTAACCGATGCAAGTTTAAATAGGTAATTGCCTCCCTGTGGACACGACTCGTTCTTCTGCGAGTGGTTATTTTAATTGTTGATTAGAAATTTTTTCCCCACTTAAATACTACAATAACGCGTTATTTCATTTGCGAAACTTAATCGAAAGCGGAAAATCGACTTATCAAATGGCGCCGTTGTTGGGGAGGAAACATGCCTATTAACTTTCTCAGGAATTTTATATTATTTTGATGCTATTTTAAAAGCTTTTCTGAATTATTGACATTGGTTCTCTTTGTGTGCACAATTCGAATGACAAATATGACGGACGTGCATGGTGAAGACGATCTTTTTGGTGGACCTTGACGCCACCTGGAGGCCAGTAACAAAAACACGTGGGCCTTGATCCCACAAACTTAGGCTTACGCACAAGCCTATTTCTGATTTAGTCAGTAGAGCTTAGTTTATATTTAGTTTAGACATTCGAATTTAATTATTGTCTTTTGGGCCCTGGACGGGTATTTTTGGGAACGTGTTACCAGTACCTCATTATTTCTTATCGCTTTTGTATGCGGGAGCATATTTTCGGGAGCATGTTCCCATTTATTTAGATTATAGGATTATTTGAATTATTTGAACTACATGTTTGTTAGTTAGTTAGATTAGGTATGTTTGCTTATTGTTATTATTAAAAAAAGAAAGAAAATCGAACTGCCTGCTAGAAGTTGCATATCTATAGGACGACCATCTAGGACTGAATGAGTAGCATGTAGTTTATTTTTCCTGCATTGCATGCATTCATTGCATGAACAAAGCTGGAGTAAGGTACGTCTTCTCTTAAGCATCAATTACTTATCATGCATTTGCATTGAACCTAAATCTAAGACCACTAAAGTGCTTGAATTGAATTAATTCAGTGGTCACTTTAAAAATTGGGACTGCTAAGAGGTTGGACTTTAAAATCTATGACTGAAAATTGTGTGGAAAAAGATCCTGTTTGCGAAATTTCAAAAATCAAAACACTATCGTATGTTTGCACACTTGAGACACTGTGCGCCTCACACATAAGGTCACTAGATAAATTTCTACCTCTCCTCTTTTGCACCACAAGGGAAGTTAATCGGAAATCAACAAGCCTATCCACCAAGTTACTTCGGTTCCTCGTGTGTAGGCTCGATTCGAGACTTCCATCCCTTGCGAGTAGGTTATAGGCACCAAGGAAGGTTGGCCTAGGAAGCATAATTTTTTTTTTGCAAAACTTGTTTGGCCACCAACTGGACATATAATTCTAAGACCTACAATCTACTAGAAACAGATCCCATTGAATTTGCGTTTGCTTTGACAGTTGAATTCTCTAGGAATTTTCTACTTGTATTCTGAATTCTTCTAAATCCTAAGAGAGTTAAAATTGTTTTGCTTAAAGAAATGTATCACCCTTACTCCTATCAGTTAGATTATCAGAGTCAATACTTCCAATCTTTTAATCAGGATCCCATGCCCCGAGCGTATCCATCCTTTGATGGGTACATTGATAATTCATGGGATCATTCATATTCCTATCCTGCGAATACTGTCTTGATAACTCCCACTTTTGAGCAGAGCCTAGGAGCGAGATTTTCCAACCCTGGAAAACCTACTTCCATGCAAACACCCAACCCTCCCACCCTTCTTGATTTTCTATATCGAGGTTGGACCGATACCCTAGGCAACCAGAGCCTAAAATTGACTATCCACCCCAACCTGATAATAGTAGCCTCTCCTCTTTTATGATAGAAATGCAAAAACAATAAAAAGAAATGATGGAATCCATGGGAGAGATGTTGAGGAATAGTCAACAATTAAATGAAGAACTAAGACAACTTAGCTACACGCTGCCCAGTAATTCTGATCCCTACCCATACAACCCTGATCATGAAAATAATTTGGAGGAACCCAATGCTAATAGGGATCCAATTTTATGTAGCTATCACTTAGACTCTCCCAATGAGACACGGCCACTAGAGGAGAACGATCATAGCGATTACCCACCTGAGCTATATTGGAGTCAAAAGCAAGGGAAGATGGTACCTCTTGAGGACCTTGACCCCAATGACAGTATTCTCTTCGCCCCTACCAACCTGGGTCAAGGTTGTATTGCTCCTATCATTTCCCCTATTGATTATTTGGTGGAATCTCATTCTACCCTTACTGAGCCTACTCCTGACCCTCCACTTAGGGAATCAACACCTACCATTCAGTATCCTGAGGATTTAAATGTACCTAATGAAGGTGACCCTAACGGAATGGAGGATGAATTAGATCAATTTTGGTCTCAGGGATATAAAGAGTCTAATTCAGAAAACGAGGATACCACAATAGAGGAACCTGGACTGAAAATCTGGAGTGAATCACAAAGGAATTATTTATTATTTGAGGATTTACCTGTAGAGGATAGAAATAGTATGGTAAAATCCAGATTTCTCCCTTCTTTTGAGAGTCATCCTCCATCAAAACAGGAGTTGCTATTAGAGGAGGAAAAACAAAATAGTGAGAAGTCTATGGGAGACTCTCAGGGACAAAACACGTCAATTGAGGATTTATACCCTGAGAAGAATAATGAATTCAGTGATATAGGCTTGCTCCAAAACATTAAGACTGATCCTCCTTTAGGAATAATTAAGGATACTGATCCAACTTCTAATGAATCACATATACACCCCAACAAAAATTTGAGTGAACCAAACGAATCCGGGGATGAGATGAATGATAATGATTCTGACATTTTGACTTTGCCATCAAAGAGTTGTAATTTGGAGTCTACCCTTGATTCAAATATGACTCCGATCATTAATGCTAGGCAGCGTAACGTGAAGTTGTCTACAACTGTTAGGGAGTATACACAATCTGAATCATTATTGGAATTGGACTTGACACCGACTAAGCCCTCATTGGACTTAACCATTACCTTCCAACACTACCAACAACCCTTATACTCCCTAACAGATCCTTGGCTCAGATCTCTACTCATGTACATTCTCTCTGGAGAACATATCAGGCCAGTACATCCTTGGATAGAATGGCGAGTGTGGATTGATGCTTGTACTTTTACTCTCGCCATTCAAGGATTTGAACAAATAATGTCTATATCTTTTAAAACCTGTCCTGCTCTGGAGGATCCTTGTTATCCTCCGGTTATTCCGTTTCAGGAGGCCCCTTGTCATATTCCGTTTATTATTCCTAGACCTCCCAAGGTAGCCAACGAGGTTCTTCACTTTCATATCCTCTGGCGAGCATTTGGTATTACGTTGCATCATCAGCTTGCCAACATCCGTGGCTGCCTATTTTCTAGGCCCGCACTATTACGCATATTTTTAGGGCCTAACCATTTCTGTTTGAAACCAGACTTACAGGTTTCTTCTAAGTATGGCTGCTGATAGAAAATGCAGTGCTTGTTGGGAGGCAACCCAACGGTCTGAATAACATCGTCATCAGGTGATTTCTTTCCTTTCTCCTCCTGTTTTAATTTTACATTGGGGACATTGTAGGATTTAGGCATGGTGGGGTGTATTTTGCATTGACGGAAGTATTCATGCATTTAGGTTAGAATATAAAAAAGAAATTCCTCTTTTCTTGAACTGAATGGGTTAGTCCCTAGTAGAATACCTTTGTCATTGGAGGTTTTTCTTGAATTATTTCTTAAGTTTAGAATCCGGTACATTTATTTCACGTGTACGTAGACTGGGTAATGGATCCTTGAGGAAAACCAATAAGAATTTGTAGTCTACTAAACCCTTGGACAGTTCATAGGGAGTCAGGCATACTATCTTCTAGTAGATCCACCTCATTTTTGAGAGAAGAAAGTAGAGAGATTACTGGTGCGCTAAGTCTAGTGTAAGGACTCTTAAGTTTTGGATAATTAGATGATGATACTTCAGAGTTACGCGTAGCTTTCACTCTTTGTTCCTGTGTGCGTACTTTGTGTGAATTCTTGAGAGTCACCAAATAAGGTAGATACATAGAGATGGAGTCTTAATAAAGCTATGACTATGGTGGATGGTTACGATCATCCTTCATAAAGTCCTCGGCTGAAGGAGGGTAATAGTGTCAAAGGTCGGAAATACGCCTGTCCTATCCATTTCTTCCCGGTGTCGAGAATAGGCACTTCCACCAAATAAGCCACACAATATCCTCTTGACCATCATCATCCCTAATAATGCCTCATAAATAAAAGTTTGTGTCGTATTATGTTAATTTACAAAAAAAAAAAAAAGGAGTGAGAGAAAAGAAAAGAAGAAAAAGAAGAAATAGTTATATTACAAAGAAAAAGAAAAAAAAAAGTCCAAGTTTATAATGTAACATTATCTCTGAGGCAACAGAACACCTATCGCGTTCCACCAAATATGACTCATACCTACCTTTTAGTATTTCTGATCACCCGAATACTGCTTGAGGACTCTAACTTAGTTGTAGAGTTATTAGGACTTTAATTGAAGTGTGGATGCCAACAAACAGTGAGGCCACCAAACAGTGAGTACAATTACTAAATCTGGCGAGATTTGTGATCTCAGAAAGAAAGAAAAGAGTGAGCACCCAAGAACATGAAGAGAGCACAGTTGTGTAGCCTCTCTCAGAGTTGACTTGTCTAATAGTCTATTAATCTAGAGTCTGTAGTGCTAGACTACATGTAGCACTAGATGATTGTGTGCCACCAAATATAAATTCATTCTACTCAATATCTTCTACCTAATCTAAAAGCTGGGGTCAAATTACAGATTATCTTCTGCTTTATCCCCGAGAGAAGTAGTTGCCTCTCCAGACATAAATATTTACCAAGGGTGAAGTACGAACTTCCAATGCGAATTGGCTTTTTCACTTGGATCTGTTACTTAGGCTTTCATCACTTCACATTTGTTTGGATCTCTAAAGTTTTGAAATAAGAAAACAAGAAATCTTCTGATTACTTATATTATTTTTCATTTTTGCTAGGGGCTAGCAAATCTTAGGCATGGGATTATTTGATGAGCCCATTTTAATGGACTATTATTACGCCTAAGTTAACTTTAATCTTACCTTTTAGGTTTGTTAACAACTACATTATGTTATAGAATGTTTGCATGCATCATTATTTTAGTTTACATCTATTTTATAGCATTCTAAAACTTAATATGTAATGATTTTATGTTTTTATCTTGCAGGAATAATACTGGGAAAAGAACAAGGAGGGGAGGGTAAAATCCCCTTTCAAACAACTGGTTCCATCCTTTCCCCATCCTCCGACCACCCTCAACACATCCCTCAACAAATGCAACAAATGCAAACAACTGCCAGCCAAACTTAGAGGCGGAGGGGATTGGAAAAAAAAGAAAAGGGAACTATGCAACCGTGCTTGCACTGTGCACCGCGCGCCCACCACCGCAAACACCCCACCAGCCTACACTCCGCCTGCCCTCACCGCGTAGGCGCAAGCACAGCCAAAACCCTCCAACACCCTACTGCCCATTGCGCAACCATCCTCCTCTGCTGGCGCGCACCCGCTCCAGCACCATCACCACCTGCAGGCGCACACCGCCAGCGCTTGCATCTCCAACCAGGCACCCGCAGGCACCGCTCCTTCTCTACTGTAAGTGCCCACCATAGCGCAGGCCACCCTTCTCCTACCCTTGCACGCCCGCAGGCACTGTGCCCACCAACTAGCGCACACGAGCACTGCACTTCACCTCTGCAGGTGCCCATGCCCCTTCAATGCCCTCGCCATCACCGCACGCTCTCCAATGCCCCAGTTGCGTCCGCCTCCAGCGCCCTCCTGCACTGCGCGCCCGCACACCTCTACTCTCCTCCAGCAGCAGCACAGGCAATCCCTACTCCACCACCACATGCGTGCGGCCCCAACACTTTTTGCTCCAATCGTGCTTGACCTCCTCACTAGCAAGTAGAACCACTGGCCGCCACCTTCCTCTCCTTCTTGCAGCCACTACAGGCTGCCATTAGCTACGCCGTCACCACCGTCAGGTGTGGCCCGAGCAGGGTGACCTTCAGTTGCAGCCTCGACACCCGTCCCTCATGTGCGCACAAGCCACTACAACAAATCCCCTATTTTAAAGTTAATTAAAATTTACATTTTCTGCCATTGATGGGGAAGGTATTTTTAGTTAATAATATTCTATTCGGTTGATTTTATGTGCATCTCCCTCTTGTTTTGCATAACTACAATATCAGCATGATATTATCTTATTATCTTAATTGAAAAGCAATTTTGATCCGATTTCTTGAAGAAACTAATCATGAACATATGTTTCTAACCGGTGCAAGTTAAAATAGGTAATTGCCTCCCTGTGGACACGACTCGCTCTTCTGCGAGTGGTTATTTTAATTGTTGATTAGTCGATTTTTCCACCTCTTAAATACTACACCAACGCATTATTTCATTTGCGAAACTTAATCAAAAGCTGAAAATCGACTTATCTGACACTCGGGCTAATTAAGCCCAAAGACCTTAAGAGTCTAAGTGTTCAGGTCTCAAAGTATCAATTCCTAAAGTTTGCAACTCCTAATGCCTAAGTTCTCGTCTCCTAATTCTATTTTTTTTTCTTTTTCTTTTTTAATTGGAATAAAAGAAAGCAGGAAATTACTCTTATAGCTAACAAAATGATTATAAGATATTTCCACCCCCCTATGCTTATCTATTTCAATATCCTCATTGTTCAAAATGAATGCATGCAGGAGAGTAGAAGTGGAAGAATAGCACCTAGTTTCCATGAGACTCTGGTCAACTTGGAACAGTCTTTACATGTGCTGAGTTTAGTGCCTTCAGCTAGGCGATGATCAGCCCACGGTGGTTACGGTAACGTAAGAGCTACCTTGTCTGAGATCGGTTCAGGGAGCACATGGTCAACAAAGAGTTTGAGATGTTGTCCATTGACCTTGAAAATATTACCCGTCTCTGGGTCAGAGATATCGATGGCCCCGTTAAGGAAAATCCACTCAATAACGAATGGGCCACCCCACTTAGACCTGAGTTTACTGGGGAAAAGCTTCAATCGAGAATCCAAAAGCCAGACCTTCTAGTTCGTCTCAAAGCTCTTACGTGAAATCATCTGGTGATGGAGAGCTTTGGTCCTTGACTTATAAATTATGGCATTTTCATAAGCATCATTTTGAAGCTACTCCAACTCAGATAGTTGGAGTTTCCTGGTTTTCCCGACCAACTCAAGGTCCACATTACATTTCTTGATGGCGCAAAATGCTTAGTGTTCAAGCTCTACGAGTAAGTGACATGCCTTACCAAACACCAAACGGAATGGAGACATACCGATAGGCATTTTGTACGCCGTACGGTAATCCTAAAGAGCATTGATGTAAACACATTTACACTACTTAAAATGTCTATTTTTGCATGTTCTTAAGCATAGGATTGCATTTCATGATATAAATATTGCATAACATGCATCATCTTGCATTTAGAGTAGTTTGAATAAAATGGAGGTTAATTGTCTCATTTTATGTGCTTGGATAGGGCAAACATTTAATCGGGGCCTCAGATCAAAGATCCAACCGTATGCATGTGATCAGGGCGACGATTGGAGTTCAACAACTCCAAGATCGCCTTAATCAGGCATCCGTAGCATCAGATAGTGATCGGGGAACCCTAGAAGATCAAGGGCCAGGATGGTGAAAATCCACACTTCAGATGACAAATCCGACCGCACGGATGAATTCAGATCGGTGATCGTAGCCAAACGACGCAAAAATCGAGTCAATCCGACATCCGTGGCGCCATCTACAACTTCCAGAATATGGACGGCCAAGATGGCACCACGTGGCGCCATCTCGGCTGCCCCAACGGCCGCATGCATTCTACGAAGGCCCCACACCCGCCCGCTCTCCGCCGTTGGATCTTGATCCAACGGCTGTGGTCGGCCGCACCTAAAAGCGTCCGCTCGACCATCCGTGCCTCATAGCGTAGCGGTCGAGCGCGCTTTCGCGAGCGGCGGGCGCGAGTTCGAGCCGCAGCGAGGGGCTGGAAGGCGCGGGGAATTGAGGCGCGTGGAGCGTCAGATGGAGATCCAACAGCTGCGCGTGCCCGATAGCGCCGACACCTTATTACACGCGGGGCATGGACGAGCGATTGCACGCGGACGGGCACGCAGCACAGCGAGTGATGGCGTGACTTAAGTCGTCCAATCTTGTGATCGGACGGCTGAGATTCAAAGGACGTGGCAAGCCGTTACGTGCGTGGGCAGCTGAGCGGGCGCGCGTGGGTGCGGAAGCTACGCCCACGTTGGGGGCTTTAGCGATGGTTTTATCTGTCACTAAAGACCCCTCATTTATTATTTTGAAGTTGTAATGTCCATTTTGCCCCCACACCTTGCAACTATAAAATGAGACCCCCTCCATACGAAATTCTCATCCCATCCTTCTCTTCTCTACCCCTCCAAAGCTCAAGAGAAGCTTGTCCCACACCTGGGATGCTTCTCGCGATATAAAGTCCAAATTTTCGTTCCCCTTCGGAAGTGGATCCTGCGACGACGACGGCGTGCTGCTCCGTTCCTGTTCTTCTTCTTCGTCCTCCTTCGTCCTACTTCATTCTCCTTCGTCCAGGTGTCGTCCCGTCCGGCTAGTCCTCCAAGCAACCGTAGAGGAGGATTTCTCTCTCCCTATTCTTTTTACTGCTTTCTACTATAGATTTACTGCTTTCTAGTGTAGTTTTGCTCGTCCTCCAAGCAATCGTCGAGGAGGGTATTTCTCCCTCCTATCTTTTAATGCTTTCTAGAGTAAATTTATCACTTCCTAGAGTAATTGTTTTATGCTTTGTAGTTGTAAGAGTGAAATGAATAATCTCCTTAATGATAAATTCCTTGTTTATTCTACATCTCATTTTGATTTCTCTGTGCAATATTCTCTTTCTCTCTCACTCTCTCTCTCTCTCTTTTATTTATTGTAAATAATTAGATAGTTTTAAATTGAATTATTCCGTGACAAATAAAAAGAAATGCGTAGTTTTTAAATGAAACGTCCGCCTCCCTGTATTCGACCTGGAATTTTCATTTCGGTATAAATTTTATTTGTTGAACACGAATTCTTCGTTTTCAAAATACAGCGACAGGTTTTCCAAAACCAAACACGTTAGCGTAGCGATTCGTAACATTCAACATTTTGGCGCCGTTGCTGGGGACCATTTCGGGGAATCATCATTTTGGCGCTGTTGCCGGGGAGGCGACTCTCTTTGGTTTCCCTTCGCGTTTTCTAACTTACAATTCATTTACCTCACTTTTCTCCTTTCTTATTGTGATTGCAGGTACTCTTTCGAGGCAGGCAAAAGCGGTAGATCGGAGTAAGATGCTTTAGAAGGTTTTGTGAGTTATCCCCCACCCCCCACCCATTAGATTTCATTCCGCAACATAATAATTCAAACATCAATCAACCTAGGTGTTTTTATAAACTCTAAGGTTAGATTGTTTATTGTTTGACACCCATACTCACCCCAACCCCCACATTAAAAAAGAAAAAAAATTAAAAAATCTCAAAGAGGTACACAACTTCATCTGATTTTCAAGCTCAACCGGTAAACCGACCTCAGGAACCTGTACACACATTCAAAAACATAATTGAGTAGAAATCAAATTAGGTAGTCATTTGTGTGCCTAATTAAGTGGTGCATCAAGCCAATTGTTTGAGTTGTTTGGGCCGCACCACTTCAAATAAAATCAACTCATCAAGCAGCTACCAATTAGGTTCAACTCTTAGGGATTTACCAGGCACTCCACATTCTTTTTAAGCTTCAAAGGAAAACATTTTCACCCGTGCTTGTAAAACTTGGTGTGCCAATGAAACTTGTTTGAAAGTACCTAAAGTTGAATCCTAAAAGCTACTAAGCAAGATTTGAACCTTAAAATTCACCACATCAAAAATAATCTTGCTTGAAAACCACTGGTTGTGCACGCACACACAAATCAATCAATCATTAAGGGCACAACCCATTTAAAGGGCCCATCACATTCCAAAGCACATTCAAACCTAGCCTTAAATAAAACAGAGTAGACGTTGGCCTTAAGGATTGAACTCGCTCTTCAGAACTTAGAACGAGATTATTTTCGATTAGTTCGTTTCTACTGTTCAATCTGATGTCTAGTTAGGGGAGCAGAGTCAAACGATCGCGGCTGGGGGGTACACTAGGAACTGAAGGCGCAAGCCGAAGGAAGAACCTTCTCCCTAGTCCCTCCTAACTGGTTGGATTGAACAAACAGAAGTAGATCAAATCGTTCCTTTATCTAAAGACGGGTTTTGGGAGTCTGTAGGTCTGTAGGCTAACCCATTTAAGGATAGGTTCGATTGTTTGTATTGCAGGGCACCTTTCTTCCTCCCGTGTCTCATGAATCCTTCCACATATTTTACGCATTCCCGCTCTTTCCCTCCTGTGGTGAATTATCCTCAATATGACGATTATCCCGACTCGTATTGTAATCAACCATCAATTAGTTGGGATAATTCGGATTGCGGATACAGTTCCGGACCTCTGTGTTTAGGGTCTAACCCTAAGCACTTTGATTCTGATTTCTATCCTTCTCAGAGCTACATCGATTATAGATCGTCTTCCTTTCATGAACAGCCTAATACGATCTACAATCAAGAAGGATACACCGATCCTTACCCATCCTCTGATTTCACTGCCTTTAGGTCATCACCATCTTTTCAACAATCTGAAATGACCTATTATCAGGAAGGGTATAACGAATCTCAATTCGTTAATTCCCCTGCATTGAGCCCAAACCCGCCCAACCCTGAGCCAACTCATTTGGTTCAGATTAACCCGGTTCAAGATAAAGTTCTGGCTAACTTGAGGAATATCATTCAATCTTTAGAAGTTCAGCCAATACCTTGCATTGAGAGATTGGAGCCCCTGATTGAAATGATTGATGATTTGAATAAGTCTTTGTTGGATTGGCTCCAGGATGTTAAGGATAAGAACCCGGGTGAGTTTCTACTTGGGAAATTAGCGAAATTGAGGATGAGATTCGTGGTTGCTTTGATTCAATCTTGGAATAATTCCCAGGATGAACCCTCTTCAGGAATGCCAATGACAAAACCCGCTCAGGCACCTGTTGGGGGGGACACGTGTTATGAGGCTGACCAGATTGAATTAAAGTGACCAATTAAGGATGATCTGATTTCTTCACCTGAGATCCCTGAGCTGGGTTACAAGGAAACGTATGTCTCCTTGGAATAGAAAGTGACAACTGATTTTGGGACATACATTGATACGGATCCTGATTTCTTTGATGGTGAAGATTCAAGTTGCGAAGTCTCACGCGAGTTTTCTGAACACGATTTCTGTGAGACGATCAGGCATAAGGAATCTGATAGATTATTTGATAGCCCAAAAACTAAGGAAACTGATCTTATTAGGGCACACATTACGGATCTAGAATCGCATTTTCTGGAGGAATCAATTCAATGCCCTGATTATCAGTCACACCCCGTTGAGCTTATCGATAATTTTGTTTCTGAGATAATTAGACCCATGTCAATTCTGATTCTGCCACATCATTTAGACTTGGAGATTTCAGATGGGGTGATTAACATGCAAGAGGTCCTGGAATTTGATATGCTGAATGAGGAGCATAAGAGCTGCGAAGTTTTGATTTGGGAAGTTAATTTTAGAGGTGTCGAAGGGTTCCTTTTAAGCTGAATTCATCAAATCAAAACCCTTACGACATTTGTTTCGAGGATGTTCAACTCAAGCACACATTCAACGACTATCCTTTTGAACTTCAATTCTCTGTAACCTGACTTTTTGGTCTTGGGTTGCATCCTCATAAATCGCAGGCCCGTCCCCGCTTGCATTCTGATTTTAGGTTTTGGGTAATTTTTATCCAGAACCTAAGATATTCTCGACTATGAGGGATGGGTCTGCACCACAATTTGGTCCACATCTGTGGACCTCTATTGACAAGTCGGAGGATTCTTCTATTTATTCTAATTCTGACCTGCACTTGTGAATTCTTCATTTCTTTTCTTTGTATAGTGTGCCTAGCTGAAGGCACTAAACTCAGCACATATACAGTTTTTCTTAGTTTTCATCTCGGAGCGGACCTGACATTCAAGCAATTCAGGTGCTTTCTACGCTTTTCCACTCTGTTTTATATCTTTTTAATACAATGAGGACATTGCATTAGATAGGCATGGGGGGGTGGATATTCATCTCTGAATTCATTCGTCAGCTCCGCAGATTTGTTTTATTTTCTTTTATAAAAAAAAAAATCGGAATTAGGAAAGAGAATTTGGGTTTAAGAAAATTTTCAATCTTAGGAAATACTACATTAAGATCTGAACACAAAGACCCTTCAGGTCTTTGGACTTAATTAGCCTGTGTATCCACTAAAATGTGGATTTGTCTTTGAGTCCTCGCCATCTTAATTCTATTATAATTGGAATAAATAAGTTTGGGTGATAAGTACATGACTTATGAACCCGCCCTCTGATTTGAGAGAATTTTGAGTCTCTAGCATCTACACACTTTCTTTGCACTGACTCGTTGTTCGGCGATTTTAACGCAAATTGGGTAGCTAATGAACCTTCTAGGGTGATATGGCTGGCAAGTTATCATGGGTAACAGCCCATAGGTAGGTTGTCCAGTGCCCAGTCACTGGACCTTTCTCTTTTTGCTGCCTTTAGGTAAATCTTAGACCAGGGAAGCCACCTACGTAAAAAAAAAACAAAGAAAAATTCAAAGGAGAAAGAGAGAGAAAAAAAGAAAGAAATAAGCCACACTTCCCCGCACGAGTATGGCTGGCAAGTTGTCGGTGGTAACAGCTCATCGACTGGTTGTCCAGAACCCAGCTCAGTAAATGCACTAAAATTTCCCCAAACACTTAGGAAGAAGCGGAGAAGTAGAATAAATCGGGGAGATATACACTGGATTCACCCTTTTGTTGACCCAGTAAAAAATAAAAGTAGGGAGAAAGCTACCGGTTGTAAAGATACACCTTTAGGCAGAAGTCTTTTTTGAGGTCACCTAGAGGCGTAGAAATCTGAAGTCCATTTTAATTACCGGTCAACGAGTCTATCACAATCACAATAAGATGCTTAAAACTTAGGGTTCTCATCAAATCTTGGGTGAGTTGAATGGCTGTAGAGACCCACTCTTAAACCCTAAAATTTGAAAATCCAAAAAAAATTAGAAAAGAGTAAAAGGAGAAAAAGGAATTTTTCTTTGAATAAGGCGAGGCTTGAGGCGGTCTGCATTTTGGCTGATATCCGGACACTGTTGTGTCTTTGAAAGTTCAGTTCCTAAGTAGACAATTTTCTAATGATTGAAAATAACTCAGGTCCAAATAATCCAACCTAATTCTTTTATAAATAGCATATAGTTTTTGCTAGGGACTAGCAAAAGATAAGCATGGGGGTATGATCTAAACACATTTACACTACTTAAAATGTCTATTTTTGCATGCTCTTAAGCATAGGATTGCATTTCATGATATAAATATTGCATAACATGCATCATCTTACATTTAGAGTAGTTTGAATAAAATGGAGGTTAATTGTCTCCTTTTATGTGCTTGGACAGGGCAAACATTTAATCGGGGTCTCGGATCAAAGATCCAACCGTATGGATGTGATCAGGGCGACGATTGGAGTTCAACGACTCTAAGATCGCACTAATTAGGCATCCGTAGCATCAGATAGTGACCGGGGAACCCTAGAAGATCAAGGGCCAGGATGGTGAAAATCTGCACTTCAGATGACAAATCTGACCGCACGGATGAATTCGGATCGACGATCGCAGCCAAACGATGCAAAAATCGAGTCAATCCGACATCCGTGGCACCATCTACAACTTCCAGAAGATGGACAGCCAAGATGGCACCATGTGGTGCCATCTCGACCGCCCAAACGGCCACACGAAGTCTACGAAGGCCCCGCACCCACCCGCTCTCCGCCGTTGGATCTTGATCCAACGGCTGTGGTCAGCCGCGCCTAAAAGCGTCCGCTCGACCATCCGCTACTCATAGCGTAGCGGTCGAGCGCACTTTCGTGAGTGGCGGGCACGAGTTCGAGCTGCAGCGAGGGGATGGAAGGTGCGGGCAATTGAGGCGCGTGGAGCGTCAGATGGAGATCCAACGGCTGCGCGCGCCCGATAGCGCCGACGTGCTATTACACTCGGGGCATGGACGCGTGATCGCACACGGATGGGCGCATAGCGTAGTGGGTGATGGCGTGACTTAAGCCGTCTGATCTTGCGATTGGACGGCTGAGATTCAAAGGACGTCGGAAGCCATTGCACGTGTGGGCAGCTGAGCGGGCGCGTGTAGGCATGGAAGCTACGCCCACTTTGGGGGCTTTAGCGACGGTTTTATCCGTCACTAAAGATCACTCATTTATTATTTTGAAGTTGTAATGTCCATTTTGCCCCTACCCCTTGCAACTATAAAAGGAGACCCCCTCCATACGAATTTCTTATCCCTTCCTTCTCTTCTCTACCCCTCCGAAGCTCAAAAGAAGCTTGTCCCACACCCGGGATGCTTCTCGCGAGATAAAGTCCAAATTTTTGTTCCCCTTCGGAAGTGGATCCCGCGACGACGACGGCATGCTGCTCCGTTCCTGTTCTTCTGCTTCATCCTCCTTCGTCCTGCTTCATTCTCCTTCGTCCAGGCGTTGTCCCGTCTAGCTCGTCCTCCAAGCAACCGTCGAGGAGGATTTCTCTCTCCCTTTTCTTTTTACTGCTTTCTAGTATAGATTTACTACTTTCTAGTGTAGTTTTGCTCATCCTCCAAGCAATCGTCGAGGAGGATATTTCTCCCTCTATTCTTTTAATGCTTTCTAGAGTAAATTTATCGCTTTCTAGAGTAATTGTTTTATGCTTTGTAGTTGTAAGAGTGAAATGAATAATCTCCCTAATGATAAATTCCTTGTTTATTCTACATCTCATTGTGATTTCTCTGTGTAATATTCTCTTTCTCTCTTACTCTCTCTCTCTCTCTTCTATTTATTGTAAATAATTAGATAGTTTTAAATTGAATTATTCCGTGACAAATAAAAAGAAACGCATAGTTTTTAAATGAAACGTCCGCCTCCCTATGTTCGACCCGGAATTTTCATTTCGGTATAAATTTTATTTGTTGAACATGAATTCTTCGCTTTCAAACTACAAGGACTGGTTTTCCAAAACCAAACACGTTAGCATAGCGATTCGTAACGTTCAACAAGCATCATCTAGCTTTTGGGTCCAGTCCTTCCTATTAGGCCTAACAATTTTCTGCAAAATGTTCTTGATCTCCCGATTGGAGACCTCGACCTGTCCGTTCGTCTGAGGGTGGTAAGGTGTGGAAATCTGATGGCTCACCCCGTATTTCCCCAATAAATTCTGAAACTGGCCATGAGTGAAATGTGTGCCACCATCACTGATAACTGCCCTAGGAACCTCGAACCGACTGAAGATATTTCTCTTCACAAAATCGATGACCACCTTATGGTCATTGGTTCAGGTGGGAATTGCCTCAATCGACTTGGACACGTAATCAACAGCGACCATAATATACTGGTGTCCAAATGAAGGAGGGAAGGGTCCCATAAAGTCGATGCCCCAAATGTTGAAAATTTCGATGAAAAGAATTAGGTTCAGAGGCATCATATCTCTCTTAGCCATATTCCTGAGTGTCTAGCATTAGGTGCATGTCATTGAGAATTCCTAGGCATCCTTTAATAATGACGGCCAATAGAATCTAGATTGCAAGATTTTTGCTGCCGTCTTTTTCCTGGAAAAGTGTGCACCACATGCAGATGTGTGGCAGAACTCAAGTATGCTATGGAACTCGATTTTTGGTATGCATCAACGAATAATCTGGTCTTCACTGATGTGGTAGAGCTCGGGATCGTCCCAAAAATAATATTTGGCCTCAGACACAAGTCTATCTTATTGTTGTTTGGTCCAATCATGGGGGATTTGACCAATAGCCAAATAATAGACAATATCCACAATCCAGGGTGTTCGGATACTCAAGACTATAAGGATAGTTTCATCCAAAAAAGTATCAGAGATTGGGACATCCGGATGAGGAGAATCAATTAGGATTCTCGAAATGTGATCCGAAACTACATTTTGTGCCCCAGTTTTATCCTTGATTTCAAGATCGAACTCCTGAAGCAGCAGAATCCAGCGAATGAGCCGGGGTTTGGCATCCTTTTTGGTCAAGAGATGTTTCAAGGCCGAGTGGTCGGTATAGATGATGACACGAGAACATAAAAGTTAAGCCCTGAATTTTTCTAAGGCAAAGACTATAGCTAGCAATTCTTTTTCAGTAATGGTGTAGTTCCTCTGGGCCTCATCCAGATTCTTGCTAGCATAGTAGATTACAGAGGGATTTTTCTCAATATTCTGACCCAAGATAGCCCCGACGGCATAATAGATGCATCAACCATAATATCAAATGGGGGTATCCAGACCGGTGGTTGCAACATCGAGGCTCAGGTGACTTTCATTTTCAATAAATCAAATGCCTTACAACATGATTCATCAAATTCGAATGGCGTGTCTTTGGCCAGAAGGTTATTGAAGGGACAAGCAACCTTCGAGAAATCCTTAATGAATTTTCTGTAAAAGCCCACATGCCCAAGGAAAGAGCGGATCCGCTTTACGGATGTGGGTGGAGGAAGTCTAGAGATAACATCCACCTTAGCTCTATCAACTTCAATTCCCCGACTAGAGACCACGTGACCCAGGATGATGCCTTCCTGAGTCATAAAGTGGCTCTTTTCCCAGATAAGAACCAGCCGTGTTTTGATGCATCTCTAAAGGATCAATTCTAGGTTAGCCAGGGAAGACTCAAAAGAATCTCCAAAAATGGAGAAATCATCCATGAACACCTTAAGCAACCTCCCACCATGTCAGAAAAGATGGCCAGCATGCAGCTTTGAAAAGTCGCAGGCACATTGCAAAGCCCAAACAGCATTCTACGGAATGCAAAGGTTCCGTAGGGACATGTGAAAGCTGTCTTTTCCTGGTCTTCGGGATGGATAGGGACTTGGTTATATCTCGAATAACCGTCCAAGAGGCAAAAATATTTTTGCCCAGCTAACCTTTCGAGGATTTGATCGATGAATGGTAAGGGAAAGTGATCCTTTTTAGTGGCTATGTTCAGCTTCCTATAGTCAATACAGACTCTCCAAGCAGAAGCTGAACGAGTAGTGAAGGTTTCCCCTTTCTCATTAGTCATAATGGTTATTCCTACCTTCTTGGGTACAATCTAAACGGGGCTAACCCATGGACTATCTAAGATTGGATAAATAATCCTAGCATCGAGCTACTTGATTATCTCCTTCTTGACCACTTCTTGCATATTCGGGTTTAGTCACCCTTGCATTTCGCGAGAAGGGCGAGATCCATCTTCCATGAAAATACGATGATTACAATAAGATGTCTTAATCCCCCTAAGGTCATGGATGGTCCAACCAATTGCCTCCTTGTTGCTCTTAAGGACCTTAATTAACCTCAATTCTTGCTCCTTAGTCAAATAAACACTAATAATCATAGGGAGCATGTTTTCAGGTCCTAAGAACTTATATTTCAAATTTTTGGGCAATGGTTTTAATTCCAGTTGCGGTGGGTTTAGAATAGAAGGAAGGGAGGATGTTGATGAAGATTCATCAGGACGATCCAGTGGAAGAGGCTGAGAATGAACAAAAGCAACAACCTCTTCAGGATGTGGCATTTCTAGCACAGAGGAGGGTTATCGGTTGGGTTTGCTAAAGCTAATGGAGTCCTCGAGTGCATTGATAGTCATACACATCTCAAGATCCTAATCCTCAAGTTCCTCAATGAATCCACAATCCTCAAATCCTCTTATCACCCTAAAAATATCCAAAGTTAATTCATATCCCCAAAGGCGATCTCCATACTACAGCTTTCACAGTTTATGTTGGCCTGGGTGGTAGCTAGGAACAGATGCCCCAAAATGATGGGCATGTTCCTCAAATCATTAGGTACATCCATGTCAAGGATGAGGAAATCTATAGGAAAATAGAAATCCTTAACCTTGACAATTACATCTTCAATAACGCCTCTTGGTGTGGTGACCGATCAGTCTGGTAATTGTTGCATTACTGAGGTTGGCCTTAGTTCACCTAACCCAAACCTCTCATAAAGAGAAGTTGGGATTAGGTTGATGGATGCACCTAGATCTAATAGTGCCCAATCAAAAGTGTATTCCCCATTAATGCATGAGATCAAGGTGGCACTTGGATCTTTCTTCTTTCGAGGAAGGTGATGCAAAATCACAGAACTTGCCTACTTAGAGAGAATCACCTTGCTTGGAGTTGGTTCTCTTGGTTTATGCTTTTGGGTACATAGTTATTTCAAAAATTTAGCGTAAGTCGAGATGTGCTTAATAGCATCGAGGAGCGGAATATTGATCTCTACGCTCTTGAATCAATTCAAAAGCTCCACGTTGCTGTCTAGGGTTTTCTTCTTCTTGGTTTTCAGTTGGGCATTAGGGAACGAGATATGGGTGGAATTTTCAATTTTCGATCCCTAGGGCTTATTGTCTTATTCGACCTCCTCCTTCTCTTTCTCAAGCTCCCCAGGATTTTGACCTCTGGAAGGTAATTCTAGGTTCTGGGTCTGCTTCCCACTTCTCAAGGTGATAGAGTTTGTAGAGTCATAAGGGTTTGTGTCTTGAGGTGGATTAGTGAAGATTGGAGGGCCTTGGTTGGTCATGTAACCAGAGGAAGAAGGAGAGGGACCCTACTCAACCACCTGTGCATGTGCATGTGATTCCCTTTGATTCCCGTACCCTTGGGCTCTATTGCCCTAATTTTGCACTTTACGCAGGTTGGGTATGGGTTGAGATGGTAGGGATCTGGGTTGTCAGGTGTTTGCAATTAACCTAGATTGCAAGTTATCCAAGGATGTCTTCAATTTGTTGCATAAGCTGAAGCATGGACCCTTGCATTTCCACCATCTGCCTGTTTAAATCAGCCAGCCATGCGGATTGTTGGGCATTCCAAGATGGTTGATTAATCGGTCTTGGGAGCAACTGGGTGTATACTTGACCCTGACCCATAGGTTTTTGAGATGCATAGTTGCTAGGTCGAGATCGGGTTTGTTGCCCCTAACTTTTCCAGGAGAAGTTAGGGTGGTTCCTCCATCCCAAGTTAAAAGTTTTGGAATACGGGTTGGACCTAACATTCTCCTGCATTGCATATGCATCCTCATAAAATGAGGATGAAGAGAAGGAAGGATCAGAGAAACTGGGATCAAAGGCCCCAGTTTGGAACCCATATGGTTCTGAGAAATCCTGGCTCATAGGCTGAGCCGAATTGAGTTGGTTCATGAATTCTCGCCCCGTGGGAGCTCGTGAGGAATGGAATCCTGAATTTTGGGATTGAGTGGGTAAAGAAGTGTTTCCTGAATTCCCAGACATCCATTCTTCCATTTTCCTAGCAACCAAGTCCATTTTATATAGTTTATTACAAATTAATTCCATGTCAAATGAATGAGAATCCTGGATATCATTAGCACTTGACCTAGGTTGTTGAGACCGATTGAATGCATCCATGGAGGCGTGATTAATTGAGTTCTCACTCATTTCCTCAAATAGGTTGTATCGCTATCTGCATCCCTATTGAGGAAATTGCCTCCGCAAGAAGCATTCACGTGATTATGGAGTTGCTCAACCAACCCGTGATAGAAAATTTGCATGAGTTACCATTTCGGCACCTCATGGTATGGACACTTCCTCAAAAGTTCCTGGAATCACTCCCAGGCACCATGAAATGGTTCCTCCAGCCACTGGGCGAAAGTGGTAAATGCCCGTCACAAGGCATTGGTCCTTCCGATAGGGAAGAATTTCTTCAAGAAAGTCTACTTAAGAGCAATCCAAGTTTCAATCGGCCTTCCTATAGCCCGGTACCATTGTACGGCCACATCCCTGAGAGAGTGAGGGAAAAGCCTCATGATCATTTGCCTTCATTCACATTCCTTGCTCTTGTGGTCTGAACCAAAGTGGTCAGATCCTCCAGGTGCTGGAATGGGACCTCCGAGCCAAGCCCATGGAAATGCTTAATCAAACTTAAGACTTGGGGCTTGATTTCTATGTCTCTGGCAAGAATCATGATGCCGGGATGTTCCCCATAGTTTGAAGGATCGTAGAAATCCTTCAAGGACCAAGCGCCCTGACCATGCATACATTGGAACCATTACTGCATCTGCTGCAATTCATTCAACTGCCTCTGAATCAGCTCCTGCTGCTTTGGAGGCGGGGCAGGTGGTTGTTGATTAGCCATGGGATTTGCTTCGCTACAGCTCAACCTCCGCCTCCTAGAATGGTCTAAAGGTCCTTCCAATCTAGGGTTCAATGACCTCCTCCCAAGCATACACTGGAAGGAAGACGAAAGGATGGGGAAAAGAGGGAACCCTGCAACACAAGAATACAAGCCTATCCTTAGATGGGGTAGCCTAAGGTCTACTGACTCTCAGAATCCATCCTAAGATTATGGATGATTTCCTCTACTTATGTCCAAGCAATCCAAGCAGTTAGAAGGAGGGACTGGGGAGAAGGTTCCTTTTTTGGCTTATGCCTCTGGTTCCTAGTGTACCCCCCAGCCGCAATTGTTTGACGCTACTCCCCTAGCTAGACATCAGATTGACTAGTATAAACCGACTAATCGTGAATAATCTCAATCTGGATCCCAAAGAGTGAATGAATCCTTAAGGCTAACGTCAAATTGATTTTAGTTAGGCTTGGGAAATTGGTGCCCTGGAATGTGATGGGCCCTTAACGGGTTGTGCCTAACTCATCGATTGTTCGCTTTAAAGTCGTTTGCAGTTTAATGTGGTGGAAAAATCGACTAATCAATATTTAAGAAAAAATAACCACTCGTAGAGGAGCGGGTCGAATCCACAGGGAGGCAATGACGTATTAAAATTTGCACAAGTTAAAAATGTTTGTTCGTAGTTAGTTTGGACAAGAATCAAGCCAAAATTGCCTTCAGATTAAGGTTTAAGCAAGAAACAATGCTGAAATAGCAATTCTGAGAAACTAAAGGATATTTTCCGCAATGCAGAATCAATAAAATATGATTAAAAAGTGACAATGGCAGAAAATGTAATTTCTAATTGACGGTTTACTGTAGCAAAATAGGGGAATTTTTCCCCTTTGCCTTCCGAGACGAGGAGTGGATGGCTAGGCGTGGGAAGCTCGGAGGAAGTCCCTTGGACCAAGGGCTTCGAATCGGTGGTGGCGGCGAGTCGCGTAGCTGCCGGAGGTGGCCGGACGAGCTCTGGTGGAGGTGCCGCAGCCGGTGAGTGTGCGCGGCCTGTTGGCGTGAGAATTGCCGCGCACTGCTGCTGGCGGCTCTGCAGGCGCGGGCGGAGGGTGCTGCAGGCGCGGGAGCGGGTGCGCAAGCTGCAGGCGCTGGCGGAGGCGTGCGCGGTTGTGCAGGTCTGCAGGCGCGAGAGGAGGGCACTGCAGGCGGTTCTGGAAGTGCGAGCGGAGGGTGCTGCAGGCACGAGAGCAGGTGCAGGTGAAGTTCTGCTGGTGCGGTTGGACGGGTCTGCAGGCGCGGGGAAGAGGGCGCTGCAGCCGGTGAGCGCGTGGAGATGGCATGAGCTGCAGGTGCATGGAGAACGGGTATGGTTGGAGAGTGCTGCAGGCTGAGGAAGGTGTGGGTTGTTGGAGGTGAGCGGGTGGCTTTGCAGGCATAGGAAGATTGGAGGTGGACTTCAGACGTGTATGCAGGCAGGTGGTGGCAGGTGAGCGGGTAGCTTCAGACGTCCAGGAAATTTCTCGGACATCTTAAGTTACTAAAAGGGTGGTTGACGTTTGTTGCGGCGGTGGTGGCTGGTGACGGCGGCGAGGGAGATGCACGCTAAGGTGCTCACGATGATGCGGGCGAGCTCCGGATGGCGGTGTGACCTGTCACACCACACGCCCACGGTGGTGGAGACTCGCCGCCATAGTAGAGGTCGGCAGTATGGAGTGGAAGAGAGAAGGTCTCTCTGCACAGTGGTGGGTCGATGGTGGAGGCCTCTCGAGCTCGGCTGCCTCCCTCTTCCTTTTGTAGTGGCCTGCACAAATTTGAAATCAGCCGCCCGACCAGATCCACCACATCCGCTCCCCCTTGATTGGGTTCTTCACTGCGGCAGCTGGGCGTTGGAGCGGCAGCCAACCGTTCCTGCAAGAAGAAGAGCAAAGAGAATAATGTTAAAATATTAGGGCCATTTATATATAGACCCTCAACTTTTATGTTAATGAAAACAATGTACCTAATTGGTTATCTAATTAGATGAATGCCATTCTAAGCTAATTGGTTATCTAATTAGATGAATGCCATTCTAAGCTAATTCTAAATGCACTTAAAATATGAATGCAATGCATGGATTTTGTAATTAAATTAAAACTATGAATTAATCTATTTACATATTAATTTATACTAAATAAATGTTAGAATTAACCTAATGTGTAGGCACTTAAATACTTAAATAGCCCACAACTATGGGCTAGTCAAATACCCCATGCTTAGTTTTTGCTAGTCCCTAGCAAAATTAAGCAAAATCTAGTACTCC
This sequence comes from Thalassia testudinum, assembly GCA_037157565.1. Classification (NCBI taxonomy): domain Eukaryota; kingdom Viridiplantae; phylum Streptophyta; class Magnoliopsida; order Alismatales; family Hydrocharitaceae; genus Thalassia; species Thalassia testudinum. The sequence continues at coordinate 3,802,611 of JAZHRO010000028.1, forward strand.
AAGTAGACTAGTCAACTCACTTAGTCTTCCTTCAGAAGCATATTAAGTTCAGGCTCTAGACATAAGGTTCCTAAGTAGTTGCTAAGTTACAGACTAGGTCGGCTAAAGATGAGTTGCAGGCATAAGTTTCCCTGATTTCTGACTCTACCCTAAAGTTTATTGATCCCTGAGATTAAAGCATCCGTGCCTGTGCATTGGTCTGAGTTATTTGAGTTAAAGGATTTTTTTTTTTTGATTTTTCTAAGTCTAACCTCAGATCAGCTATCAACTCGGTCTGTGTCGGATTCATTGTCCCCATTACCATACCTCGAAGGGTGTCTGGCTTTCGATGCTTCGAGATAGCACCTCCCATAACGACCCCAAGAACTCCTGGTAATCGACACTTCGAGATAGTATCGCCCATGGATTTCTTAAGCGAATTCTGGCCTATGGCAATCGGCACTTCGAGATAGGGCCGCCCATGGTACTTGAACCGCGCAATGTGCTTACATGCCCCCAGTAGGATGGATATTCTAAGATACAAGCGCCGAGGAGGTAATATGTTATCATCGCATCCTCAAGGTGAGTATATACTCCACCTCTCCTGCGGCGGGAACTCTTCCAATCAAAATGTGTTTTCAAGCCTCTCTTAAGTCGAAACTAAGAGAACCAAATCTCTTTTCAGAAAGATAGAAATTAAGTTGATTACCAGACCAAGTGTGTGAAATTTGGATGCTTGGGTTACAAGGACCCGTAAACCAAAAGGTAGAATAAGATTCCAGGTACTACCCAACCTTTTAACTCAAACCCTAGCTTCCCTTCCTCAACCTCTTGAGGAATGGTCCGTAACTTAACTCTTACTTAAGTTTTTAAGTCCACAAAGGAGCCTAAAAGTCTAACGCTAGCAGCTCATTTAGCTTCTAAAGTTTGACCCTAGAATTAATTAAGTCTACCTTAGAGTTCTGATTTGCTTAAGAATGCAGGACTTAGCCAGTTAAGCTCAAAACTTTTTATTTATTTATTTTTTTTTTCTCTTTTTCTCACTTTTTTTTTATGCATGCTATAAACAAAATGCCTTAGGTCCTCTCCCCCATGCCTAGTTCAAACAATGTCCTCATTGAAAACAAAAATAGATAAAGGAAGATATTACCTGAGGCGGAGAATGGTAGGAGCTAAGGCTCCTCAAGAGTGACTTCGTCAACCAGATGGCCGTCTAAAGTTATGTACGGTTTTAACCGTTGACCGTTGATGATAAAGGGAGTTGCTGAAGAGGAAGGATTTTTGATCTCCACAGCTCCATGCGGAAATACTTTGGTGATTATGTAAGGCCCATCCCAACGAGATTTTAACTTCCCAGGAAAAAGCTTAAGTCTGGAATTGAAAAGCTAGACTTGTTGGTTGGGCTCAAAGGTCTTTTGAAGAATAAACTTATCATGCAAGACCTTAGTTCTTTCTTTATAAGCTTGAGAGGTGTCATAAGCATCATTCTTCAGCTCCTCAAGCTCACTTAATTCTAGAAATCGTGCCTTACCTGCCTTCTCTAAATCCATGTTAACACTTCGAATAGCCCAAAGTGCTTTATGTTCCAACTCAACAGGTAAATGGCACGCTTTTCCATACACAATCCTAAAGGGAGAAGTACCCAAAGGGGTCTTATAGGCCGTTCGATAAGCCCACAAAGCATCATCGAGATTTTGGGACCAATCTTTCTTACCAGGTCAAACGGTCTTTTCCAAAATATTTTTTATCTCCCTATTTGATACTTCAACCTGGCCACTTGTCTGAGAGTGGTAAGGGGTAGCAACCCTGTGAGTCACTCCCAAACTCTTAATTAACCGATTGAAGTGGTGGTATCGGAAATGAGGTCCCCGATCACTTATAATAGTCTTGGGGCAGCTGAAACGGGATATGATATTGGCCTTCATAAATTTCAAAACCACAGAGTGGTCATTTGTGCACGTAGGAATGGCCTCTATCCATTTAGAGACATAATCAGCTGCCACCAAGATATATTCAAAACCATGGGACGACGGGAAGGGGCCCATAAAGTCAATTCCCCACACATCAAAAGTTTCAACAGGTTGAATAGGATGTTGAGGCATTTCATTCTTCTTCCCAATTGTTCTAGTCCGTTGACATCTAATACAGGCCTTAACAAAATTATGAGAATCCTTAAATAAGGAAGGCCACCAAAAATCGGACTGGAGAACCTTAAAAGCAGTTTTCTTAGCACCAAAGTGTCCTCCACAATGAAGTTCATGGCAAAATGTCAGCACACTTTGTTGTTCCTCTTCAGGCACACAACGTCTTAATATTTGGTCTTGTCCAATTCTAAATAATTCTGGCTCTTCCCAATGAAAATATCTTGCTTGAGAAATGAATCTCTTTCTTTTCTGCTCATCCCAAGAGCCAGGAGTTTGTCCAGTGACCAAGTAATTTACAATGTCTACATACCAAGGTAAAGTTGGTGTTACCGCCATCAGAGTTTCATCGGGAAATGTCTCGCGAATGTCTTCAAAAAGAGAGTCATTAAGAGGAAGGCGAGACAGGTGGTCAGCCACAACATTTTTTACTCCTTTCTTTTCACGTATTTCCAAGTCAAATTCTTAAAGGAGTAAGATCCACCTAATCAGACGTGGCTTAGAATCTTTCTTAGCAATGAGATGTTTCACTGCTGCATGATCAGTAAAAATAACCACCTTAGACCCAAGTAAATAAGACCTAAACTTCTCCAGAGCAAAAACTACAGCAAGTAATTCTTTCTCAGTGACAGTGTAGTTTTGCTGAGGTTCAGTTCAAGTCTTGCTTGCATAATGCAGCACATGAGGTCTTCCCTCAACCCTTTGTCCAAGGACTGCTCCCACTGCATAATCTGAAGCATCACACATAAGCTCAAATGGGAGTGTCCAGTCGGGAGCTTGGAGAACAGGCGCAGAGATCAAGGCCTCCTTTAGAGTTTGAAAGGCCTCGGCACACTTTGAATCAAAACTGAAGGAAGATTCCTTCGCCAACAAGTCACAAAGTGGCCTAGAAATCTTACAAAAATTTTTAATAAAGTGCCTGTAAAAGCCAGCATGGCCCAGAAAGGATCTAATCTGTTTGACATTTGTAGGCAATGGAAGTTTGGAAATAGAATCAATCTTGGCTTTATCTACTTCCAAGCCTTGCTCGGATACAACATGCCCAAGTACAATTCCTTTCTGTACCATGAAGTGACTTTTCTCCCAGCTGAGGACTAAACCAGTCTCCTTACATCGTTTCAACACATTCTCCAGGTGCAGGAGACACTGGTCGAAAGACGAGCCATAAATGGAGAAGTCATCCATAAATACTTCGACACACTCGTCAATCATGTCCGAAAAGATAGACATCATACACCACTGGAAAGTTGCAGGGGCATTACATAATCCAAATGGCATATGCCTGAATGCAAAAGTACCGTAAGGACTCGTGAATGTCATCTTTTCCTGGTCATCAGGAAAGACTGCCACCTGATTGTACCTAGAATATCCATCGAGAAAGCAATAATACTTATTCCCTGCCAATTTTTCGAGAATTTGATCAATAAAAGGCAAAGGAAAGTGATCCTTCTGGGTAGCAGTGTTCAGCTTGCGGTAATCAATACAGACCCTCCATCCAGTTGAGGGTCTAGTGACAACTTGTTCACCTTGGTCGTTGAGTTCCACAGTAAAGCCTGCCTTCTTTGGCACCACATGAATGGGACTGACCCATTTACTATCAGCAATGGGATATATGATCCCGACGTCCAACCACTTCAGGATTTCCTTTTTTACAACCTCCCTCATATTAGGGTTCAGACGTCTCTACATGTCCCTAAAAGGCTTTATGGAATCATCAGCATAAATGTGGTGCATGCAGAGTGTAGAGTCTATACCCTTAATGTCAGCAATGCTCCAAGCAATAGCTTCCTTGTGCCTAGACAGGCATTCAATCAAGGCTCCCTCCTGTGCCTCAAACAGCACAACCGAAATGATAATGGGGAGCGTATCATTAGCACCTAGGAAAACATACATGAGAGTGTCAGGGAGGGGTTTCAACACAAGGTTGGGGGCTTGTATGGTTGAGGGTTTCATAATAGATGTCCCCATCTCAAGTAGCAAATCTACCTTCAGCGAAAATGATGGGGGAAGAGACTCAGCAGAAACTCCTAGCAATTCCTCTAGTTCTAGTATATCCCCTTCACATTCCTCCAAGAGATGGGATTGCTCATTTAGCATGACATGCTGAAGGGGGTCATCACATAACATTGCAGGAGTTGCCTCATCAATCATGTCATCTATCACCTCAACTTGAGAACAATCCTCAAGTCCGGCTTGTTTGTAAGCATCAAACACATTAAGCCAGATTTTCCTATTCCCAAAGCCCATTTTCAATGCCCCAGTATTGCAATTAATTGAAGCATGGGAAGTTGCAAGGAAGGGGCGGCCCAAAATGATGGAGGGTTTGGTTGGCTTGTTGGTAGGGTCAGTGTCCAAAACTAAGAAGTCAACGGGAAAGAAGAAATCCTCCACTCTTACGAGGACATCTTCCAAAATTCCCCGTGGTGTCTTAAGTGATCGATCAGCAACTTGAAGGATTATAGGGCTAGGCTTCAGATTGCCTCCCCCAAGTTGTTCATACACGTAGCTCGGAAGGATGTTCAACCCCGCACCCAGATCAAGTAGAGCCTCATCAATTTGTAAGTCACCAATAACTACTGAGATGTATGGGGCTCTTGGGTCCTTAAGTTTCGGGGGTGTGCCATGTTGAACAATTGAGCTAATAGAATCTGGCAGGACAACTTTAGATTGGACCTGTTTTCTAGATTGCCGCTTTTTCCTGCACAAGTCCTTTACGAAGCGGGCATAAGTCGGAATCTGCCTGATAGCTTCAAGTAAAGGCAGGTTAATCTGCACTTGCTTGAAAGATTCCATAATCTCATCTGTCTTATCTTTGGCTCCAAATGAGCCAGTAGAAGTCTGCCCAGAGGTGGATAAGCGCTCTGGAAAAGGCACTCTTGATCTCTGGGTGGAAGGGTTGTATGTCGTGTAAGGGGTGGAACGGGAGCAACTTCTTCCGGTGAGGTGATTTCAAGCGAAGAAGATTTGGGCAAGTCTTCTCTGATGGGGGTGAAAGTCGGGGTGGATGGTTTTTTAGGGGGTGAGACTATAGGAGCATCGGGTTTGGAAATTTCTTTCCCACTCCTCAGAATAGTCACCGCCTGAGCATGCTCCCTAAAGACAATCCCTTTTCCTTTAGGATTTTCCTCAGCAGCACTGGGAAACTTCCCAATCTCGCTCTGTCTAACGGCCTCAACAAGGTGTCCAATTTGTGATTTCATCTCATGTATAGCCTTGTCATGAGATTGGATGATGGCACTTTGACTTTCTTGCATAGTTTTCAACATCACCTTTAATTCATCCATCTCAGAGATTTTAGGTTGGGCAAAGGTCTGAGGTTGGTTCATTTGATGGTTTTGAAAGGATTGTGGTTTGTAATTCCATGAATTTGAGACATTTCCTTGTCTCCATGAAAAGTTTGGGTGGTTCCTCCATCCCTCATTATAAGTGTTGGAGAAAGGATCATTACGAGGTCTTGGACGGAACCCTTGAGAGGCATTCAAATCCGCTTGTAAAAGCTAAGGGAATTGGGAGGCCAAGTGGCAATCCACAGTGGCGTGTGTACTGCCTTGACAAATTATGCATTCGGAAGCTTGGGATGTGGAGGTGTTAGGTACGAATGAACTCGGGTTCGACATAAGCCTTTCCATGTTTTGATTTAATAATTGAATTTGATAGGCTAAATTCTGGGTGTCCCTTGCTTCATTCGCCTCCAACTTTCTTTGCATGAGAGTGGGCTTTCTATCCATGTAGGCAGAATTCAAATGAATAGAATTCTCACTCAAAGTATCAAATAAGTTCCAAGCTTCATCTCAGTCTTAGATAGAAAGGTTCCTGCACAGGCACCATCCACAGTTTGCCTATGCGAATCATTAAGTCCAGTGTAGAACCTTTCAACCAGTTGCCATTTAGGCACCTGGTGATGTGGGCAAAGTCTCAGCAAATCGTTAAAGCGCTCCCACGCATCATGGAATGCTTCCCCATCCTTTTGAGCAAAACTCATAATTTCCCTCCTAAAGTGATTTGTTTTGCTCATGGGGAAGTACTTCTTCAAAAACTCCTTCTTCAGGGCATCCCAAGTATTTATATTATCAAGGGTGTGATACCAATACTTGGCTTTGTCCTTTAGGGAGAAGGGAAAGAGGGTCTGCATTTGAGCGTCATCAGTAATGCCCTGCAGCTTCACCGTGGAATAGACCTCGGTGAATTCCTCAATATGCCCGTAAGGGTCTTCCCTAGTAGTACCATGAAAGGAGGGTAGCAAGGATATGGTACTACTTTTGATCTCATATGGATTGTCCCCTCCAGGTCTACGTAGTGCTGGGCTAGCTTGATTGGTTGGGATGAAATATTCCATAAGGCTCCTTTGACCGGCCATTTCTACCCTTGGAAGGTCTTTTCTTAGGATTCTTTCAGGTTTAGGATCAAATACAAGTTGTCTCCTAAGAGAATGCCTACCAAGCATGCACTACAAACGCAATTCAAATGGACTTGTTTGGTTTTTACAGATTTAGGCTTTTGACTTTAGTTCAAATTGTAGGTGGCAAAACAAGTTGCCCAATCAATTACGCACCTATTGTCAACCTACGGCTCGCCTAAGAAGACCTAGTTGGAACTTAGGTATTCTTCCCTAAATCTCAAATGGTCAAGTAAATCTAAAGACGGAAGATCGAGGGATGCAAGTAGGCCTAAGCCTTCCTTTGAAGTTGTGCTTTCGTGGTGCTTCTCAACTACCCCCAAAAATCCGTGACAAGGTATCCCCCTCTTTGGACTTGCAAAATCTTTGATCTCAAGTTCCGAACACTTCAGAATCCAACAAAAGGAGGGCTCTTGTCGTAGTATTTCCAAACCTAAGGAGTGTCTAGAAGCGTGCGGCGGTGCAAGTGAAATAAGTGTGCATACACCGTAAAAGATTTTAAACTTTGAATCGCACGCCAAGTTTGAAAATCAAATCCTTGGTTTTTAAAATGTCCTTCCCTTAATTAGTCCTTTTTCTAAAAAAAAATGTGACCACTTGTTAGATTTATTCAGTACAGATTAGGTGGTTTTTGTATTAAATCCCAAATGCAATGCGTGATCAAAAATAGGATGTAAAGTAAGAGAATGCGTACTTTGCCTCCAGCGATCTACGATGCAAGAATGCACGCAATGCAGAGAAGTAAATCTAGAGGCTACTCATACAGACCTAAATGGTTCGTCTTAGGGCAGGCAGCTTCTAGCAGGCAGCTCATTTTTTTTATTTTTATTTTAGAACTACTTATGCTCAAGCAAATAAAAGTAATAAAAAAAACCTAAATCTAAAGAAAAGGGAATAGACTCCCAAAAATTACCCAACACGGGCCCAAAACAAAATCGGGGAACCGACCCCTCAAAATATGCCCCAGAACAAGGGTTTCAAACTAACTGCAATGAAAAATTAAGTCTACAGTCTTAATTCTAGTCTAATTAAACTAGCGACTAAATACAATGGTGTCCGTTGCGTCCTCGTCCTTCTCCTCCTTTCAAAATTGCACGTCCAATTCTCCTCTGGCGACGTCCAGGATCGCCTCTTACAGTGGCTGATTCTTGCACAAATTTTCTCACACAGAAAATAAAATAATAAACGGTCTCAAGCGAAATTATTGCGTCTGTTGCCTCCCTGGCAACGACGCCATTTGACTCGTCGATCGTTCGCTTTAAAGTCTGCAGAGGAGTGGGTCGAATCCACAGGGAGGCAATGACGTATTAAAATTCGCACAAGTTAAAAACGTTTGTTCGTAGTTAGTTTGGACAAGAATCAAGCCAAAATTGCCTTCAGATTAAGGTTTAAGCAAGAAACAATGCTGAAATAGCAATTCTGAGAAACTAGAGGATATTTCCCGCAATGCAGAATCAATAAAATATGATTAAAAAGTGACAATGGCAGAAAATTAATTTCTAATTGACGATTTACTGTAGCAAAACAGGGGAACTTTTCCCCTTTGCCTTGCACGACGAGGAGTGGATGGCTAGGCGCAGGAAGCTCGGAGGAAGTCCCTTGGACCAAGGGCTTCGAATCGGTGGTGGCGGCGAGTCGCGCGGCGGCCAGAGGTGGCTGGACGAGCTTCGGTGGAGGTGCCGCAGCCGGTGAGCGTGCGTGGCCTGTTGGCGTGAGAATTGCCGCGCGCTGCTGCTGGCGGCTCTGCAGGCGCGGGCGGAGGGTGCTACAGGAGCGGGAGCGGGTGCGCAAGCTGCAGGTGCGGGTGGAGGCGTGCGCGGTTGTGTGGGTCTGTAGGCGCGGGAGGAGGGCACTGCAAGTGATTCTGCAAGCGCAGGTGGAGGGTGCTGCAGGCGCGGGAGTGGGTGCGGGAGAAGTTTTGCAGGTGCGGTTGGACGGCTCTGCAGGCGCTGGGAAGAGGGTGTGCAGCCGGTGAGCACGTGGAGATGGCGTGAGCTGCAGGCACGTGGAGAACAGGTGCGGTTGGAGAGTGCTGTAGGCTGAGGAAGGCGTGGGCTGTTGGAGGTGAGCGGGTGGCTCTGTAGGCGCGGGAAGATTGGAGGTGGACTTCAGACGTGTATGCAGGCAGGTGGTCGCAGGTGAGCGGGTAGCTTCTGACGTTTGGGAAATTTCCCGAACATCTTAAGTTACTGAAAGGGTGGTTGACGGTTGTTGCGGCGGTGGTGGTTGGTGACGACGGCGAGGGAGATGCATGCTAAGGTGCTCACGGTGATGCGGCCGAGCTCCGGATGGCGGTGTGGCCTGTCACACCACACGCCCACGGTGGTGGAGACTCGCCGCCAGAGTAGAGGCCGGTAGTATGGAGTGGAAGAGAGAAGGTCTCTCTGCACAGTGGTGGGTCGGTGGTGGAGGCCTCTCGAGCTCAGCTGCCTCCCTCCTCCTTTTGTAGTGGCCTGCACAAATTTGAAATCAGCCGCCCGACCAGATCCACCACATCCTCTCCCCCTTGAATGGGTTCTTCACTGCGGCAGCTGGGCGTTGGAGCGGCAGCTAGCCGCTCCTGCAAGAAGAAGAACAAAGAGAATAATGTTAAAATATTAAGACCATTTATATATAGACCCTCAACTTTTATGTTAATGAAAATAATGTACCTAATTGGTTATCTAATTAGGTGAATGCCATTCTAAGCTAATTCTAAATGCACTTAAAATATGAATGCAATGCATGGATTATGTAATTAAATTAAAACTATGAATTCATCTATTTACATCCTAATTTATACTAAATAAATGTTAGAATTAACCTAATGTGTTGGCACTTAAATACTTAAATAACCCACAACTATGGGCTAATCAGTGCCCTTATTGATTTGTTTGAGAACATGTGAATGTGCTCAACCAACAGGTTTTCAAACAAGATTATTAAGGATGAGGTGAGTTTTAGGGTTCGGATCTTGCTTAATAGCTCTTAGGATTCAAATATTAGGTGTTTTCAACCATGTTTTGTGAGGCAAACTAAGTTTGTTGTTGAAAGCACGTATTCCAGTATTTTCCTTTAGAAATCAAGAAAAATATGGAGTGCCTAGCTTGACCTAATTATTGAATCCTTTGGGGCAGCTAGAAAATGAACCTCTTTTAGTTTAGGTGGTGCGGCCCAAACAATTCAATCAATTGGCTCAAATGCACCACTGATTAAGGCACACAAAAAGGTGGTTAACCTAATATTATTTCTACTCTTTCATGTGTTGAATTCGTGTACCGGGTCCATAGGTCGGAAGTCTAATTGAGTGGATAGAAATCAAGTCCGATTATGTGCCTCAAATGTGGGTGTATAGAGTGTGTATATTGATTCGCCCCACAACAAGTATCTCTTTTTTTTTTTTTTTTTAAATGTAGGGTTCAGGTGGATAAAGGTGGCAAACAAGACAAACAATTCTATCGTAGGGTTTATGCAAACATCTAAGTAGATTTGGTCTTGGTTATGAGTGTAGCGAAATGAACTAGTGGGGGGGAATGTGGGGGACACTTACAGAGTACTTTACCCGCACTTTACTCCGATCTACTGCACTTGGATCTCCATGCTAGGGTACCTGCAAGATAGTAGATCAAAGACAAGTAGGGTTAGTGCTATGTAAATGCAAAGAAATGCAATAAACAATAAAGTAAATTCTGTTGCCTCCCTCGAAACAACGCCAAAATGGTCAGGCGTATTTCAAGTGTTAGAAATCGGGGTTACAAGTAACCCATATTCATAGTTGCAAACCACGTCAATCATATAAAATTTATACCAAAACTCCAAGGGAGTCTTGGGTCGAACACAGGGAGGTGACATTTACTTTATTCAAAACCGCACTTCGATTCATTTCTTTTTGGTATTTTAGGGTTTTATTATTTTTGTATTTTTGAAATAAAAGAAAACAAGCAAACATAGCATAAGATAGAGATGTGGAACCAATCTGATATATATTACTTCCAATGTCAATTACAATAAACTATGAAAGCATAAAAGAGAGGGGGTGAGAGGAAATCTCCTGAATCGACTGTTCGATGAGACGACGACACCTGGTGGAAGCTTGAACGAAGGAGGTGAGGAGCGGGATGATGGAGGTGAGATGCAGAAGGACGTCGGGTTGAGGAAAGCTTCTACGTGGCTATGGAATGGAGGTGAGAAGACAAAGATGATTTGCTATTGGAATGGAGGTGGGAAGACGGCTCCAAGGTGACCTATGAAGGCGGATGGCAAGTTAGAGGAGTATTTGGTGGGGCAGAGGTTCACTACACTAATAAGTGCCTTAGGAGCTTGAGAATAAGCTCTAATGGAGCGTTAGTAGGCTTGCTAGAGCTTGGGAGTAGGTGGGAGTAGAGTAGGTAGAGATGGCTTGGAAGGGAGGCGGTGTAGGTCCTTTTATAGTGGAGAAGAGCTAAAATCATCTCTGGGTCTTTACCGACGTCCATAAACATCGCTGCAGCTGTCGCTGAAGATCTACCCTTCAATTCCTCTTGCTTGCACACACAGGCCATTAATGACAGCTGCAAGCATCACTAAAGGCCCATAACTATCATTGAAGATCCGTGCCTATCCTCTGCTAGCATTTGCTCTAGTGGCCTACTCAACTAACGTGCGCATCGCGCGCAGCGCACTCCTTCCACCGTGTTGTGCGCGCACACGCTGCGCTGCCACTGCTGCTGCATGCTGCGTAGCTACTGCTTAGCACCCGACCGAATTGCGAATTGGGGGGGCTGTGGGGATTCGAACCCGTGCCCCTCCCTTGCAAACCGACGCTCTAACCATTGCACTAGATCTTCCCTTGTGTTGCGAGAAGCATCTTGGTGCAAATGCTTCCCAATCGTTGGATCCTGATCCAACAACTAGGATTCAAGGGCACGGATGAAGAAGGAATTGGGCAGTGCTGCTGGTCGGTGTTGGGCGGCCCGGATGGCACCACATAGTGCCATCTGGGCCGTTCGTCTTCTTCTTCTTGTAGAGGGTGCTATAAAGCTCAAACCTGGGCAATTCTCACATTGACAGACTGCGATCGTTGCTCTAAGTCCATCCGTACGGTTGGATTCTGCATCCGAAGCCCATGAAGATGTCGCACTACCTACTAGCCATGTAAAATGATGGAATTAGTGTACATAATATACAACTACCCTAAATTCAATGCAATGGATGTTTATGCAATTTTTATATCATGATATGCAATGCTATGCCTAGGAACTATTATAAATAAGCATTTTATGATGAATTTATATGTGCTTATCAATATACAACTACTCTAAATGTAGAATGATGCATGCTATGCAATATTTATAACATGAAATGCAAATCTAAGCCTAGGAACATGCATGAATAGGCATTTTATCTTCAATAGTTGTGTCTACATACCTATTTAGACCTTATAACCGGATTCCAAGAAATGAACAAAACCAAAAGAAAGGGGGAATTGCCTAAATCAAACACCTTTTCTTCCTTACTGCTCAGCCGAAATTGTGTGCCTTGACTGAAGGCCAACTTGTTCTCTGGATTTGTTTGAGTGACTCCATTTAGCCTAGTCATGGAATAAGTGATGGTCAAAGGGTTCTGACTCAAAAAACCTTTGAACTGAGTTTGTGACTTTGGAAAATCATCATGGTTACAGTATGAATCTGAAGTGTTCATGGATTCCTAGGATCTCAACAAGAGAATTCCTATCCATAATGAAACAATCCAAAAATAGTCAATTGGACTTATGCAAAAAATGATACAAATAACAAGCCGTATATAGAAAAAAGAAAAGACGACTAAAGAGGAACTGCCTATAACAATAGAAAGAGAAATAGATGAGCCAACTTTATATCGGTATTCTCATCACAAAGAAACAATTCTGGATTTGGATTTTGGGAATAAAGTGCCTAATAAGTTTCCCATTTTCTACTACATATCCATTGAAACCAGTATTTTTGTGTTTCTACTTGAGCCGTATGAGATTCCATTTTCATATCTGATTCTAAGGGGGGGAGTCTCCTTGTTTGACCTATCTAAAGAAAGTCTTTGATTGGTTTGAAGAAGGGTATATCTAGAGATTCAAGCAATTGCAGATGATATAACTAGTTAATATGTTCCTCCTCATGTCAACATCTTTGATTGCGGGATCACACTCACTTATTTTTTAGTACAAGTAGCTACTTTCTATGACTTTTGACTATCATCCAACCTCCTCTATTCAATACACAATGACCAAGGCCAACTTTGGTTGGCTAGTTCATCGATGGTCGGCAAGTATGATGGTTCTAATGATGATTTTGCATGTATTTCGTGTATATCTCATAGGTGGATTTCACAAGCCCCGTGAATTCACTTGGGTGATGGGTGTAGTTCTAGCTGTATTGACTGCAACTTTTGGTGTAACCGGTTATTCCTGACCCTATCCCATGGGTCACCGAATAGTAATCCTAACTCCCTATAAACATGAGTTACTGAGTTATTACCTTGCCTATAGTATAGTGTGATTGGGTAGTCAAAATTGTCACAGGTGTACTTGAAGCTATTCCTGTAGTAGAATCACCCTTGGTAGAATTATTGTGTGGGAGTGCTAGTGTGGGTAAATCCACTTTGACCCATTTTGATAGTTTACACACTTTTGTATTGCCTCTTATTACTTCCATATTTATGTTAATGCATTTCCTAATGATACATAAGCAGGGTATTTCCGGGCCGTTACTTTACTAGTTAAGAATGATTTTTCAAATCCATAAGACAGATTCTAAATATGGATCATTGGTCATATATTGATGATTTTGGAGAGGAACAATTGTCTTTCATTGCTACATATATGGATTCTTGAAAAGAATCAAACATGTGATTTGGATTGGGGTAACAACGTTATGAAACCCTACCCCTTGGGGTCACAACGCTATTCACCAACCCCCCTCACTCACTCATTCTGGCCGGATTTAGCTAGGAGTCATATATGCATACATAAATCAAATCTGGACTTCCTTATTTAGATTTAGAATTGTTTAGATTCAGATTCCTAAGATTAATAAGTAATATATATATAGTGAACAAACAAAACAAACACAAAGTCGTGTGTGTTAGCAATTCATTAAGCAAATCATACTTCTTTCCTTATTCCATTCACTTCAAAAAAAGGAACAAAGACTTTGATTGGAATGTTCTGATAGAAAAGCAGATTGTTTTTTTACACATATTCCAATCTTGATTGATTATCTCATCACAGTGGAAATTGGATAGGGTAAGATTCCATTCATTAGTATAAAAATACTTTGCAGAATCTCTCATCTATCAAAATCCATAAAATATAAGATTGTCTATGGGTCTGCCTATAGATTCTATTCCTCAAAAACAAAGGGCATTAGAAAGAAAGGATCGAATAGTTTGAAATATCAGATCAGAGCAAAGGATTCACTTTTTCATTTTGTTTGTGCTATGGGAAGGATCAAAGATCATCCTATGTGACCTCAGCATCCCCTCGAATGATACTAAAGGGGTCAGGTCAAACCACCGAGGAGTGCTTCCAATCGAGTTGTCTTGGAATAATAAAATAACCATTCTATGGATAGGTAATAAACATGAGTTCTATATCTACAAGCATCAAAGCCCCAAGCGTCACCTAGTTGACCCATGCGCATAGTAGTGGATTCCAGTCATAAATGACCCTCCTTAATCAATCCATTCCCCTACCCCTCCACTTCACTCACTCATTCCATGGTGGAGTCCCAACTTATAGGCTACTACTCGCATTGGTGAAACACAGAAATGCTCCTCACTCACAGTCTCTGCTTAGAATATATTTGTGAAATTACCCGCCCTTTCCTAAAATCCTCAATCCCTACTCCCCGTACTGAACTGAAAGGTGTGGATTTTATGGCAATCAATGAACCCTGTGAACTGGGTCAAGAAATACCTAGGTGGAAAAACATCATGACTTCAAATAAGATAGGCTGACACCATTCACTCTTTGACTCAGGGTTAGGTCTTCTTTCAGTTAGGGTAGTTAGGCACTCATTCATTTCCCAATCTTCCTTGGAAGTAAAGTCAGTTGGTGTTCCGGGTAAGCATGCATCACAACACCTGATTTGTCACCTAGGGGAAGTTCAGAGTACAATCAGTGTGGGTATTCATAGCTCCGTTGCCAGCCTTTTCTAGTTGGAGAAAAGAATCAGGGTTTCAAGAGTTCCCATGGGGTTGGAGTTGGAATTGGGGTTTTCCAGGCTGGGGAAGACTGGCATTTATAAAAGGGTTGGATTCATTCACTTCCTCCTTAACCCAGGGATTTTTCTGGGAATAGATCAACGAGCAGATTGAGAGGAACAACTTATTTTTCAATTAGTAGTGAACCCCATGCATTCCATGGCATATGCTTATCTCAGATCAAACCCATGAGTTAATAGCGTTGTTTAGGATTAGGATGAATCCTATCTTTATATAAAGAGGGATGAACTCTCTTTCTTTGAAATGCATTCTCAAAATTCCAATGATGAAACTTTCCACACACAATACTTCATGGATGGATGGTGGTGAATTAAGGGATCTACTCTACTTGTTTCTTTGAGATTTGAGACTAAATAATCAAAATTCTCCAAGTTATCGTAATCTCCACATTGTATCAGAGCGAGTGAGTCAAATTAAAAGCCAAGTAAAGGTGGAGTTCACCTAAGAGATTCATCCCTCTGGCTTGTCGGGTTGGATCTAATATACGCACATATGACTCCCAACTGAACCGCCCTATTGGTTGTCATTACTTAGTTGTTACTTGCTTTACCTAATGCTCCTATTTCAAAATGCCACTTCTGATTTTCCAACTCACTATCAGTATTCCTCTATTTGCTCCACCAGCTCAATTCTACACAAAAAACCTAGGAGTCTCCCTTACTACCATCTAGAAAACTTGGCGACCTTGATTATGCTTCTATATACATGACTAAGCACATACATCCCAAATCCCCACCCTCGGAGCTTGAATTGGAGTGAACAACCCGCTCTGATTACTCCCATTGGTTCACCAGAAGTTGCAGTAAAGGTAGCCCTTGAGGATTTCTTTATCTTTCCTTAGCCTTAGGCAGAAGAAGCATATCCCTTCAGTAAGCAACCTCGCTAGAACTTGCTTTTCGGGAGTTCTTACAAATATTGTTGGAAAGTCCCAAGAAAGCTCTATTTGAAGCCCACCCACCTAGCCTTCTTCATTGATAGACAAGCACGTTGTTCAGTCAACTGGGAAGTCAATTGAATAGCTATCCCATTCACAATCCCAAGAATCGGCAAGATGGACGGATTGTTCGATTGATTCGATCCTGCATGCAGTAAGGTGTAGTAAGCTGCTCTTTGGGTAGTTCTCTGGCTTCATACTCTCCTCCTACAGACTCATATCCCTTTGAGCTAAAGCCTGGTTAAAGCTTGTGGGCAAATCTCACTCACTAAATTCACTAAGAAATACCTTAACGGTGCCTAGCTGACCTGATCTACCTTGCCAAAACGTCAACACCTACTTGCGTAGGAACTTACCTTATGAAGACAGAGCTGATTCCCACTTCCCATTAGCTTCTGTTATTTATTCTTTAGTGGGTAGGTTTTTTCCCTCATGTGATAACTAATAGGTTGAGAAACATCATGATTTAAGACTCCAATATCAGATAGGCCCATTCGTGGAGAACCCAATCCTTGGGAATTCACTCAACTCCCCTTAAAACCCGACCTGGTCATAGATGGGATTCAATCTTCCATGCTACCTACTTGGAAATTCACTCGATCTCTTGTATGGGACCTACCACCACCTCTTTTCGGCTTGGGGTAAATTTGGGAATCTTAATCTATAACTAAATAAACACCCTGACTTGACCTTGTGAATGAAAGAATCTCCCCTTCCAGTATTACTTGAAGTTCTCCTTTGATTATTCCTGAGTTTGTTGTGAATTGGGATCCATGGGACTGGTGTTAACATATTCGGATTCCACTGATGCTGACGGTCGGCCTACGAAAGAAGATTCATTTGACTTCGTTTCAACCCCCTCCTCACATCCTAACGTGCGAACTGGAATAAAAGTTGAACTACCTAGCTGCTAGAATCAACCCTTCCCCATGGAACGGTTTAATAGAATAGCATCACTATTCTTAAGGTTCACTTTGGGTCTGGACTGCTTCACTATAACTCCCAGAATTATAATAAACTGCAACTTCTACTCAGGAATCCGAGCTAACCTTACTTGCGGACTTTGGCTAACCTATGAAATTAGTGACACCCCTTGCACTACTTTAGTGAATTTGGGTCGGACATCAGATCATACTCTGCCAGTTAATTGCTTCCTGCTCATAGCCTGACCGCAAATTTGGTCGGGACACTCATTGTACTTTGACATACATATTCCTACTATCATTGATTTCTGCAGGATGTATAAACATACACTGAATATTACCTGATCGGGCAACTAGACACTTAATTAGACCAAGCATTTCCTGCCCTACGAACTCCCAGATTCCAACCCTAAATCTCCACTCCAATGACACTCCTTGTCTCCGACTCCCTCCTTGGATCCCCAACCTCATCTCGTTGATCAACTAACCCCTTTTTTTTTCAAGTAAAGCAATCATTTCATTACCCTTGCTTGCAAGCCACCATTACCACCTTTATGAAACCTCTTTTACTCCCTAGGCTTGTGACCCTTGCGGCAAAACCCTTGCTTGCATACCTTGACTAAGGACTTATAACCCCCTTGCGAAAGAAATACCCTTGCTTCCTCTACTGGTGAACTCTCAACATTTGAACTTACCAAACCAGGAGCAATTGGATAACTTTAATAAAAGAACCTCACTTCTCTAGGAACCCGAACTCGAAGGGTCAGAATCAAAGCTCTTTTCAGCATCCTCCGCTTCACTTTACCCTCACTCATTAGTGGATGGCCTAAACCTTAGCTCAAACTTGGATATTTCACAATGGGTATGCTTCTCCCCTCTTGGGGTGTCTTGTAGGGGCTTTTTTCCCCGATGCCGATTGTACGTAAGTCTATCTTACTTATGAAATAATGAATCACACACTTCTTAGGCCGTGGAATCGACATAGCCAACTTTTTATTGAAAAATCCTCCTTTATTTCTATATTGTAATACATATACAACCGTATGCTGTAGTGAAGGATCTCTTATATTTTTGTTTCTATAAATATACTCTAATAGTAGATGAGATTTGATTGTCCTTAAACAAACCAAAAAAATGATGATAGATTCTTTTCTCCTGAGCATTGCTGATAAAGATTGATTTTGGTTTTATTAGGTTGGAACTCTTCGAAGATGACATACTCTTATCTCAAGATAGTTTCAAAAATACCAATTGACATAGAATTCGTTCCAACTGAAAGTGATTGATGAATTTGTCATTATAGACAGCACTAACAAAGATAAAATAGATAGAAAAAGAAAAAAGTATTGATCCACTATGACACTAATCGATTCTGTGATTCAAAATCATAGATGAATTGTGTAACTTGTGAGCCTAAAGTAGACGATACCACTTTATTAACAAGGAAAGAGACCTATAATATATTGAATAAAGAAAACCTTGCCATACTTTATGTTGATTTATTTCATTAGGCCCAACTTGCTTGCTTCAAAGACTAGCAACTCTCATTATTCCTCACTTTAAGTAGAAGTAAGTCACACCTTACCACATGTCTTTCCATATCATGAAATTATTGATGGTTCGGTCAACAAAAATAAGGAACCCTTGCTTTGGATTTCATGGAACAAAGGTTCCAGCATGAATATGGATTGTTCCCATTTCTTTGGTTCTCTTTCTTTCATCAAATATTATTGTATTATAGTACACTCATTGGACTGTACAACCAATCCATTACTTGAAATGAAAGAGAGAATGAGTGCAAACAAATTTGGAACCATCGAAACTAATGAACTTTATGGATTTTGCATGGAATGAAATTGTATGAATATGATACAAATCCGTTAGGAATTTTTATATTCTATTAATATGTCTATTATTCATATGTCTATTAGGAGGAATTGTTCTATTATAATAATAGAATAGAACTCATCGATCATACTTTCCAAAACTCATTCCTTTCTATTATGAAGTCAGTAATGGAAACCTTAGACTAACGAATTACAGAAATCAAACATCTTCATAGAGAGAAGGAGAACGAGAACGAAGTGGATTCCTAGAAATACTGATTTTCCAAGTATACTATCAAGAAAGAAGCATATTCTATGCTATAAACAATGGACTCAAAACTCAAATTGGAACTCAACATCAGTTGGCTACTTCGTACAAAAAAGATGTATAATCTGGATTGGATTCTTGTGTTCAAAGACAAAAATGGGGGAAGAATAAAGAAATCATTTTTGCAGTGAAACATGCTCCTTCATTCCTACTACTTAGTTCTATGAAAAGAAACAATTCCGGATTTGGATTCTATCTCTATGTTCTCGGAGTTCATTCTCTGAGGGGTGGAATTTTTTGTTCCATCATTCCCGTACTGTATATTCTATTTCTGACTTGATAAGAGAATATCTATGATATGTGGATTTAGAAAGTTCTTAGAATTCGACAAAATGGAAAGCATTACATAATGGATTGGATATAGCTATTTGCACAAGTATTTCATGATTCATAAGTGCCTCTCGTACAGACCATGTATGAATCTACTATAACTATAGAATATTTCATTCTTATGAGTTACTACATTTATCTAAGTAATCCACAAACAACAAAAATCTCTCTTTTTTTCACCTCTATCTCTATGAGTGGAAACCAAGGCTTTCCTTTTTTGTTGAGTAATAGTTTGAGTCAGTCTCGAATGAGCCCCTCGAAAGTTTGAAGGAAGTGAACGCATTTTGTTTTGACGTCTTCGAGCTATATATCCTCGTTTAACTCTAATCATGGAATCCAAGGACACTTTATGAATAAGAATGGATTTCCATTCTTTTATACAGTCATTCTTGCTTGTGCTTTCTCCCTATCAATTCTTACTTAACAAGCTGATCAAGATACCTTCTAGGCTCCGCAGGGGCCGGCAGGAGATAGCTTCTTCCTAACCTCTGGAAGAGCAAGGCAAGCTAGGCAAGGCATGGAGAATCAGGGAAGAGAGAAGGTAAGAAAAGTATACGGAGTTCACCGCTTGAATCCAGCATACCCCGTATATATAGAGTGACCTTGTTAACCAGTTATACCCTAGTGTATATGGAGTGAACTGCTTTGAGCCAACCCCCAACTCCAGATTCAAACTCCAACCCTAAATCTCCATCCAGTTGGATTCCCCCACATGTGATTGAAATAGGTAGCTCCTCCTGAACAAATTCTCCCTCATTACTCCCAGGGCCTCTCTTGGGGTTCCTCGATTTATAACTAATACATATACTCCTGTTTACCTTGGGGTTGTGTTGATCGTTCTGAATCAGATTTTAAAATCGATGTGTTGTAGTATAGATTGAATCAGAGTGAAAAACAAATAGAATTTATACTCGAATGGAAGTCCGAGGTCATTCGCTAGGAGCAAATAAGAATTCAGTCGCTAATCTCAATAAATAATGTAAATAATCATAATTAATTAGTCAAAAACTAATAATCAATGTAGCACATGAGTACATCAAGAATCTACTGAGGTCATCTAAGACAAAATAATGGTGATTTGAATCACCAATTATTAGCTTAGATACACATATAATAATTACTTAATCATCTAAACAAATGAACAGTTTTACCATGCAAATCTTTAGCGCACAGTGCACTTTATCAGACGACTAAAGTCAGCCTGGCTACAGTGCCAAGAGGGCACTGTACTTCTTCTTCGTCTTCTCTTTTTCCTCTCCTACTTCTGCTCTTCTTCATTCATGTTTCTTTCTCTTCTGGCAAGGCCTTCTTCCTTCTCCTCTTGGCTTTCTTTCTTTCCCCACAGAGGGAGGTAATCCCTCCAATGGCTAAGTGTCAACCGACTCTCAAGAGAGTAAAACTCCCCTACCCCATGCTCTCTTTCATTTCTCTCTCTGGGTTTTCTCTTCCTCGCCTTCCCAAGGCCATAGTACCGGGTAATCGGATATTCGGGTAGAGCGCACCTGGGACTAGGGTTGTGTGCATGGATCACAGCGGAGGTGTGCTTAGCTTAGGTGGGTATACGGGTCGGACCAGGGCTAGGCTCGTGTGAGTAGGTGTCACAAGCGAGTCAGTGTTGGGTGAGAAGGGACCTCACCCCTGTGTGTCGAGGCGATATGCCTACAACACAAAATCAACTTATGCATGCGCATTGCTTCGTGCGCTTCTGAGGTGGGACTAAATGTCCCACCTTCCTCTTTGTGTAGAGCAGTTGTTGCAGGGGAAAGGCATCCTCGATTGGTGTCTGATGGGCCATTGAAACTTCCCAATTGACCACCTGGGAGTGGTCTTTGGGTGACTCCGCGCAACCTGGAAGCGGAGCCTGGGATGTGTGCGATCTCGAGCTTGAAGAACACGTCAGTCATTAATGGCAGCGGTGGCTATGAACGATGAGACCTAAAAAACATAAATATGGCCTTACAACCAAGTTAAACTATCTCAGGACCTTCATTGAACGACATGGAGTGTGTTGGCGGTGGTTTCGTGGCATGTGGAGGTGTGTGGTGGTCGGTTGGAGTCGGGGATGGAAGCTGGTGATGGGTGTGTTCTGGGGGGAGTGTTGGGTAAGTGAATGGAGAAGTAATGAGAAGGATTTTGTGTGGGAAGGCAAGGCGAAGCTTAAAATTAGTTGACAAGGCGTATTGAGTGGTGTAGCGATGGAGGCGCCTCGCCAGAGGAGTGGTCAGAGATGGAGAAGATGATGGTGAACGACGGCATCAAGGGTTGAAACTAGGATAGGAATAGGGGAATCTAACCTAATGGCGGAGAGGAACTAATCTAACCTAATCTATTTAGATGAAAGGGGGGAATCTCTTCGCTAGTGGTATGCCAGACTTGGAGAAGACAAAGGCTCCAGTGAATGGGAAACGATGAGGAAGATGTCATCAGGGGCTTCGATAGGTACATCATGGTACGAAAGAGAGAGGGAAGGATAAATCCACTGCTGGTATTGCAAATGGATGAAGAATGGAGTCAAAGGAGGTCGCCGGACATTGATGAGCTTCGATTGGATGAGGAGAGATGAAATCAAAGGGGAATCCAGCCGAATTCGAGCGTGAGGAACTCGGTGTCATCTAGGGATTCTTTTATAGTCCTCTGGAGGATCATTTGAGCATGGGAAGCATGCTTCCCAAGCAAGGAAAGCTCGTTGGAGTTGGAAACTTAAAGATACCCGAATCTCTCATGCGTTCACATGAGAGATTGGGAAAGTCGTGGGGCTTAGGATTTGGCTCAAAAGGAAGGGAATTCCTTCATGAACTTCCCTTTCAAATCTGAGAGGGATTCGTCATGGAATCAAGGAGAAAATACCAAATCTAGCTCATCAAAGTTGTAGGATTAGGATTTCATGGCGGCAAGGACTTATTTGTTTGGAAGATGACAAAGTTGGGGGGCTATTTGTAAGCAATTCAAAAGTTAGGGGCATGAGTGTGAGATAAAAGAATCAGACAAAACCAAATTGCCAACTTGGTCAAGACAATCCCAGATTGGGCCTAAATTTTGGTATAAACATAATTCAGACCTAAAGAATTCAATGGTGAAGTTAGATTTAGGTTTTGACTTAGTTTGATTGGGTAATTTACACAATTACCCATATTAGTGCAAATGTCTGTCTAGGACTCTATTTTAGGTCAAGATGGGTTTTGATGGTCAAATTGAAGGTACCAAACAATAGAGAACATTTTTATATGAATTTAGAGGTTTAGGTGAATTTTACCCTTACCAAAACCTCAGTTAATTATGCGGGTCTATTTTTAGGGTTTCAGATGTCATTTAATTCTCAAAACGCATGAAAACCTTTTTCTATCTGTGTTAACCCAGTTGTTGGACATTTAAGATCATTTGACCCTTAATTAACCCCTGAGAAAGCCCATGATTGTAATGCATTTGAGATGTACTATTAAAACTGCAGTTTTACCCTTATTTTCTTATCTTTCTTTCAGAATGATTATGCAATGAATTAGGGCTCTCTGGTGGTTATGTAGGAGCATTTGTTCCTTTATTATGACTAAATAAAGCTAGATATGGCTGATGATGACATTATCATCATACCCCATGCCTATCTTTTACTAGTCCCTTAGCAAAATCTCATGGAATTAACTCAAATTCTAGACCATATATTCAGATCTCTGATGTGTCCTTTTTTTGTAAATTAGATCAGAACACCAATAGTAGGCCTAGAGGTACTCAAGTACCAACCAAATCCGAACATAACTAGCTTTAGCCTCAGTCTGCCACAAAGGTTTCTAAGGCCCACAGAAACTAACTTAAGGTTCGTTGAACTCCGCAGTTAAAGCACCCATGCTTAGAACATGTTTAGTCCCAATTCAATTTGCAATGCATTTTTATAAGAGAGAGACAGAAGATTTTATTTTATATTTTTGGGAGAGTTTTCTCTCTCTTTTCTTTTTTTTATTTCTAGCTTCAGATTGGCTTTACAACACGGTATGTATCAGATTCCTAACTCCCACCATCAATCCACATAGGGTCCCTAGCAATCGATGCTTCAAGATAGCACCACCCATGGCAACCCCTAGAACCTTGCCTTTTGACACTTCGAGATAGTGCCACCAATGGCATTCAGTAGCTAAATTCAAGCCCTGGCAATCGACATTTCAGGATAATCTTGTCCATGGCACCTGAATCAGCATAAGGTGATTACATGCCCCCGATAGAATATTTAGATATCATAGGAGACAAGCACCGAGGAGATGGTATGTTATTTTGCATCTTCAAGGTGAATTTCCTGCCTCTCCATGCTAGAAAATCATCCAAATCAACTTTTATTGATTAGCCGCTCCAAATCTAGGTAGCTTTTTCGAAATACAATTAACGCTTTTGCGTGATTTTGATAATTAACAACACTAAACCAGACTGTGTGTGGATCAAGGTGCTTAGGTTATCAAGTCCCGTAAATCAGAGGTCAGTCAACGAAGCCAAATAATCCCTAAGCCTTAGAACTAATACAAAAGCTTCACATTTTCCTCAATCTCTTGAGGACTATCTAGATCTTAATGAATACTTAAATTTATTAGCCTAAAATAAGCCCTAGAGGCCTAAGATCAGCTTTCATACTAATCTCTTTTGTCTCTTAGCACTTTTGTTTTTAATTTCTTTCTTTTGATTTGGTCTAGAACTAAGTAGATTCCTTAATCTTTTACTAATGACTAACTCTTTTTTTTTCAAATTGTTGCTCCTTTTTGACACTTCAAGATCACCTCCCCTATTCCTCCTCGAAAATGATATGCAATTAATTGACTCAAAATTTCCTCCCTTCTCCATTTTTTGTTTTCTTCAAAATTTTTTACTTTTTTGGTTTTTTGGAATATATATTTTTTGTGAGAACCCTTCCGAACTTTGAATTTTTGTATGTTTGCACTTTAACACCCCCTATGCCTAAGTTTTGTAATGTCCTCATTGTAAATGGAGGGTATGAAATAGTTAGAGTTTAGTGATTAAAACAGGATC
The DNA here is from genome assembly GCA_037157565.1 of Thalassia testudinum. Classification (NCBI taxonomy): domain Eukaryota; kingdom Viridiplantae; phylum Streptophyta; class Magnoliopsida; order Alismatales; family Hydrocharitaceae; genus Thalassia; species Thalassia testudinum. The sequence goes on from JAZHRO010000028.1 coordinate 3,826,686, forward strand.
ATCAGGTGGGCGAATGGGTCAGCAATGACTGTTGCTGACGATTTCAAGCTCTGGTACGTGTATCAAAGGTGGAGTCGACTATTCTAGAACCAAATTCAGAGTGCAATAGACGTGAAGTACAAAAGGATAATCAGAAGGATCTCAGATTTTTTTGGATTGACGGGTTGCCTTCCATTAGGCACTAAATTGAATGCCTTCAGCCAAGTAGAAAATGGCATGGAGGAGTGGTCAAATTAGATGAGTTTTGTAGAATAAGCACCTTGATCAATAGCCTAGTTGGTCCAACCAGGTGCTTGTTCAGATCAACAGGCTGACGATGCAGCCCAAACCCAATCAATCTGGTGGGTTTATAGATGTGAATCAGTAGATGTGGAACCCACTGATGTAAACACATTTACACAACTTAAGATGTCTATTTATGCATGTTCTTAAGCATAGGATTGCATTGCATGCTATAAGTTTTACATAACAAGCATCATCTTACATTTAGAGTATTTTGAATAAAATGAAGGTTAATTGTCTCCTTTTATGTTCATGGACAGGGCAAATTTTTTTATCGGGGCCTCGGATCGAAGATCCAACCATACAGATGTCATCAGGGTGACGATTGGAGTTCAACGACTCCGAGATCGCCCTAATCAGACATCTGTAGCACCAGATAGTGACTGGGGAACCTTAGAAGATCAAGGGCCAAGATGCTATGAATCTACACTTCAAACAAAAAATCCAACTACACGGATGGATTCGGATCGACGATTGCAGCCTAACGGTGTGAAAATCGACTCAATCCGACAATCGTGGCACCATCTACATCATCCAAAAGATGGACTGTTCAGATGGTGCCACGTACTGCCATCTTAGCTGTCCAACCGGCCCTCAGGATCACCGCTACCTCTCAAAAGAAAATTTGATGTGTGACCTGGGTCGTTGGATCTTGATCCAACAGCTATGGATGCACACGGCTTAAAACATCCGCGCGACCATCTGGATGACGCAGCGTAGCAGGAGAGAGCTCTATCGCGAGCAAGCGGCACGCGATCGATTCCACGCGTGTAGGTGCTGGAGCGTGGGCGAGGGGCTCCGCTACCGCTCGATCACGATCGAGCAACTGAGGGCACCCAATCCATCCCACGCACTATTGCATGCCCGCGTGTGACGCGGGATCGTACGCGGGCGGGTACACACTAAGGAGCGGGCGAAGGTGCAACTTAAGCCATCCGATCTAACGATCAGACGGCTGAGATCGGCTGGACGTGCATGTGCGTTTAGCGCTCGATAGGCGAAGAGGCGCACGCATGCCGCCCACTACGGCCACGTTCGGACCTTTAGCGACGGTTTTATCCGTCACTAAACGTCTTGAATTAATGTTTTTAGAGTTATAATGACCAAATTGCCCCCACTCCATGCAACTATAAATGGAGACCCCCTCCACATGAAATTCTCATCCCTTCCTTCTCTTCTCTCCCTCTCCAAAGCTCAAGAGAAGCATATCCCACACCCGGGATGCTTCTCGCGAGATAAAGTCAATTTTTCATCCCCCTTTCAGAAGCGGATCCCGCGACGATGATGACGTGCTGCCCCATTCCTGTTCTTCCTGCTTCGCCCTCCTTCGTCCTGCTTCGTCCTCCTTCGTCCAGGCGTCGTCCCATCTGGCTCATCCTCCAAGCGACCGTCAAGGAGGATATTTCTCTCTCCATTCTTTTAATGCTTTCTAGAGTAGATTTGCTGCTTTCTAGTGTAATCATTTTCCTGCTTTCTAGTGTAGTGAACAATCGTTCTGATGATGAAATTCCATGTTTATTCTACATCTCATTTTGGTTTTTGTTTGTAATATTTTCTCTCTCTCTTATTCTCTCTCTCTTCTTCTCTTTATTGTAAATAGTTAGATAGTTCTAATCAATTGATTTACTTCATGACAACTAAAATAAACACGTGTTTTTGAATCAAACATCTGCCTCCCTATGTTCGACCCAGGATTTCCATTCCAGTATAAATTTTATTTATTGAACACGAGTTCTTCGCTTTCACACTACGACGACAGGATTTTCAAAGCCAAACACATTAGCGTAGCAACTCGACGTTCAACATTTTGGCACCGTTGCTGGGGAGGCGACGCTCTTTGATTTTTTTTATCACATTTTTACAACTTGCGAATCATTTACCTCACTTCTCTCCTTTCTTATTATGATTGCAAGTACTCTTTTGAGACGAGTAAATGCAGTAGATTGGAGTAAAGTGTTGTGGAAGGTTTTGCAAGTTATCCCCTACCTCCCACCCATTAGATTTCATTTCACCACATAATAACACAAATATCAATCAACCTAGGTGTTCTTATAAACTCTAAGGTTAGATTGTTTGTTGTTTGACACCCACACCTGCCCCAATCTCCACATTAAAAAAAGAAAAAAAGAAAAAAAAATCTCAGAGAGGTACACAACCTCATCTGATTTTCAAACTCAACAGCTAAACCAATCTTTGGAGTCGGTACACACATCCAAACACATAATTGAGTAGAAATCAGATTAGGTAATCACTTGTGTGCCTAATTAAGTGGTGCAATAGGCCAATTATTTGAGTTGATTGGGCTGCACCACTTCAATTAAAATCAACTCATCAAATAGCTTCCACTTAAGTTCAACTCTTAGGGATTTACCAAGCACTCCAGATTCTTTTAAGTTTTAAAGGAAAACATCTCCACCTGCGCTTTCAAAACCGGGTATGCCAACAAAACTTGTTTGAAAACACCTAAAGTTGAATCCTAAAAGCTACTAAGAAAGATTTGAACTCTAAAATTCACCACATCAAAAGTAATCTTGATTGAAAACCACTGGTTGTACATGCACACACAAATCAATCAATCATTAAGGGCACAACCCATACAAAGGGCCCATCACATTCCAAAGCACGTTCAAACCTAGCCTTAAATAAAACAGAGTAGATGTTGGCCTTAAGGATTCGACTCGCTCTTCAAAGCCTAGAATGAGATTATTTTCGATTAGTCTATTTCTACTATTCAATCTGATGTCTAGCTAGGGGAGTAGAATCAAATGATCGCAGCTAGGGGGTACACTAAGAACCGAAGGCGCAAGACGAAGGAAGAACGTTCTCCCCAGTCCCTCCTAACTAGTTGGATTAAACAAACAGAAGTAGATCAAATTGTTTCTGTATCTCAAGACGGGTTTTGGGAGTCTGTAGGTCTTTAGGCTAGCCCACATAAGGATAGGTTTGATTGTTTGTATTGCAAGGCACCTTTCTTCCTCCCATTTCTCATGAATCCTTCCACATATTACACGCATTCCTGCTCTTTCCCTCCTGTTTTGAATTATCCTCAACATGACGATTATTCTGACTCGTACTGTAATCACCCTTCAGTTAGTTGGGATAACTCGGATTGGGGACACATTTCTGGACATCCGTGTTTAGGGTCTAACCCTGAACACTATGATTGTGATTTCTATCCTTCTCAGAGCCACATCGATTATAGATCATCAACCTTTCATGAACAACCTAATACGATGTACAATCAAGAAGGATACACTAATCCTTACCCTTCTTCTGATTACACTGCCTTTAGGTCATTACCACCTTTTGAACAATCCGAACTGGCCTATTATCAGGAAGGGTATAACGAATCTTAATTCATTAATTCTCTTGCATTGACCCCAAACCTGCCCAACCCTGAACCAACTCATTTGGTTCAGAGTAACCAGGTTCAAGAAAAGGTTCTGGCTAACTTGAGGAATATCATACAATCTTTAGAAGTTTAGCCAATACCTTGCATTGAGAGACTGGAGCCTTTGATTAAAATGATTGATGATTTGAACAAGTATTTGTTGGATTGGCTCCAGGATGTTAAGGATAAGAACCCGAGTGAGTTTCCACTTGGGAAGTTAGCAAAATTGATGATGAGATTTGTGGTCGCTTTGATTCAATCATGGGATGATTCCCAGGATGAACCCTCTTCAAGAGAGCCAATTTCAGAACCTATTCAGGCACCTGTTGGGGGGGACACGTGTTACGAGGCTGACCAGATTAAATTAGAGCAACCAATTAAGGAAGATCTGATTTCTTCACCTGAGATTCTTGAGCCGAGGTACGAAGAAACGTATGTCTCCATGGACCAGAAAGTGATGAATGATTTTGAGACATACATTAATACGGATTTTGATTTCTTTGATTCTAATGGTAAAGATTCGATTTGCAAAGTCTAAATGAGTTTACAGAACACGATTTTTGTGAGATGATTGGGCCTGAGGAATCTGAAAGATCATTTAATAGCCCAATAATCGAGGAAGTTGATTTTATTAGGGCTCACATTATGGATCCAGAATCGCATTTTCTGGAGGATTCAATTCAATGCCCTGATTGTCAGTTACACCCCATTGAGCTTATCGATGATTCTATTTCTGAGATAATTAAACCTAAGTCAATTCTAATTCAGACACTTCTTTTAGACTTGGAAATTTTAGTTGGGGTGATTAATATGCAAGAGGTCCCAGAATTTAACATTCTGAATGAGGAGGATAGAAGCTGGGAAGTTCTGATCTGGGAAGCTAACTTCGGAGGAAGTAGAATACTGAGTCTAAGGGTGCCTATTAAGCTGAAACCATCAAACCAGGACCCTTACGACATTTATTTTGAGGATGTCAAACCCAAGAACACATTCAATGATTATCCTTTTGAGCTTAAATTCTCTATAACCTGACCTTTTGGTCTTGGGTTGCATCCTCATAAATCGCAGGCCCGACCCCTCTTGCATATTGATTTTAGGTTTTGGGTAATTTTTATCCATAACCTGAGATATTCTTGATTATGGGGTATGGGTCTGCACCACAATTTGGTCCACATTTGTAGACATCTATTGACAGGTCAGAGGATTCTTATGTTTATTCTGATTCTGACCTCCACTTGTGAATTCTTCATTTCTGTTCTTTGTATAGTGTGCCTAGCTGAAGGCACTAAATTCAGCACGTATACAGTTCCTTTTAGTTTTCATCTCAGAGCGAACCTGACATTCACTCAATTCAGGTGCTTTCTACACTATTCCACTCTGTTTTGTCTTTTTAATACAATGAGGACATTGCATTAGATAGGCATGGGGGGCTGGATATTCATCTCTGAATTTATTCGTCAGCTCTGTAGATTTGTTTTATTTCCTTTTATTAAAAAAAAAATTGGAATTAGGAAAGAGAACTTGGGTTTAAGAAAATTTTCAATCTTAGGAAATATTACATTATGATTTGAACATAAAGACCCTTCAGGTTTTTGGACTTAATCGGCCTGTGTATCCACTAAAATGTGGATTTATTTTTCATGTCCTCGCCATCTGAATTCTATTTTAATTGGAGTAAATAAGTTTGGGTGATTAGTACACAACTTATCAACCCACCCTCTGAATTGAGGGAATTTTGAGTTTTAAGCATCTACACACTATCTTGTCACTGACTCGTTGTTCGGTGATTCTAACAGAAATTGGGTAGCTAATGAACCTTCTAGGGTGATATTGCTGGCAAGTTATCATGGGTAACAGCCCATAGGTAGGTTGTCCAGAGCCCAGTCACTGGATCTTTCTCCTTTTACTGCCTTTAGGTAAATCTTAGACCAGGGAAGCCACCTACTTAAAAAAAACAGCTCATCGACCAGTTGTCCAGAACCCAGCTCAATAAATACACTGAAAAATCCCAAAACACTTAGGAAGAAGCGGAGAAGTACAATTAACCGGGGAGATATACACTGGATTTATCCTTATGTTGACCCCATAAAAAAATAAAAGTGGGCAGAAAGCTACCGGTTGTAAAGATACACCTTTAGGAAGAATTCTTTTTTAGGTCACCTAGAGGTGTAGAAATCCGAAGTCCATTTTAACTGCCAGTCAACGAGTCTATCACATTCACAATAAGATGCTTACAACTTAGGGTTCTCATCAAATCTTGGGTGAGTTGAATGGCCGTAGAAAGCCACTCTTAAACCCTAAAACTTGAAAATCCAAAAAAATTAAAAAAGTGGAAAAAGAGAAAATTAATTTTTTCTTTGAATAAGGCGAGGGCTTGAGGCGGTCTGCATTTTGGCAGATACTCGGGCACTGTTGTGTCTTTGAAAGTTCAGATCCTAAGTAGACATTTTCTTAATGATTGAAAATAAACTCAAGCCCAAATAATCCAACCTGATTCTTTTATAAATAGCATATAGTTTTTGCTAGGGACTAGCAAAAGATAGGCATGGGGGTATGATGTAAACACGTTTACACTACTTAAGATGTCAATTTATGCATGTTTTTAACCATAGGATTGCATTGCATTCTATAAATATTGCATAACATGCATCATCTTACATTTAGAGTAGTTTGAATAAAATGGAGGTTAATTATCTCTTTTTATGCTAATGGATAGGGCAAATTTTTTTATCGAGGCCTCAGATTGAAAATCCAACCGTACAAATGTGATCAGGGCGACGATTGGAGTTCAACGACTCCAAGATCGCCCTAATCAGACATCTATAGCATCAGATAGTGACCGAGGAACCTTAGAAGATCAAGGGTCAAGATTGTGTGAATCCATACTTCAAACGACAAATCCGACTGCACGGATGGATTCAGATCGATGATCGCAACCTAACAGCAGGAAAATCGACTCAATCCAACAACCGTGGCACCATCTACATCATCCAGAAGATGGATGGCTCAGATGGTGCCATGTGGTGCCATCTCAGCCATCCAACCAGCCCTCAGGATCGCTGCTGCCTCTCCAAATAAAATCTGATGCGTGATCTGGGCCGTTGGATCTGGATCCAACGACTGTGCATGCGCACGCCTTAAAACATCCGCATGATCATCTGGACGACGCAACGCAGTGGGCGAGAGCTCTATCGCGAGCAAGCAGCGCATGATCGATTCCTTGCGAGCGTGTGCTGGAGCGCGGGTGAGTGGGATCCGTGATCGCTCGATCTCGATCGAGCGGCTGCGGGTGCCCAATCCATCCCACATGCTATTGCGCGCCCACGCATGATGCAGGATCGTACGTGGGTGGGCGCGCGTTGAGGAGCGGGCGAAGGCGCGACTTAAGCTGTCCGATCTCGCGATCGGACGGCTGAGATTGGCTGGACGTGCGCGTGCGTTAAGCGTGCAATAGGCGAAGAGGTGCGCACGCCGCCGACTACGCCCACGTCTAGACCTTTAGCGACAGTTTTATCCATCATTAAAGGTCCTGAATTAATGTTTTTAGAGTTATAATGACCAAATTGCCCCCACTCCTTGCAACTACAAAAGGAGACCCCCTCCACACGAAATTCTCATCCCTTCCTTCCCTTCTCTCCCTCTCCAAAGCTTAAGAGAAGCTTGTCCCACACCTGTGATGCTTCTCGCGAGATAAAGTTAATTTTTCACCCCCTTTCGGAAGCGAATCGCGCGATGATGACGACGTGCTACCCCGTTCCCGTTCTTCCTACTTCGCCCTGCTTTATCCTGCTTCGTCCTCTTTCATCCAGGTGTCGTCCCGTCCGGCTTGTCCTCCAAGCGACCGTCGAGGATATTTCTCTCTCCATTCTTTTAATACTTTCTAGAGTAGATTTACTGCTTTCTAGGGTAATCATTTTCCCGCTTTCTAGTGTAATGAACAATCGTTCTGGTGATGAAATTCCATGTTTATTCTACATCTCGTTTTGGTTTTTGTTTGTAATATTCTCTCTCTCTCTTCTCTTTATTGTAAATAGTTAGATAGTTCTAATCAATTGATTTACTTCATGACAAATAAAATAAATGCATGTTTTTAAATCAAACGTCTGCCTCCCTTTGTTTGACCCGGGATTTCCATTCCAGTATAAATTTTGTTTGTTAAACATGAGTTCTTCGCTTTCACACTATGACAATAGGTTTTTCAAAACAAAACACGTTAGTGTAGCAACTCGACGTTCAACACCTAGCATATGCTCTGTGACTCAAAAGGATGTGGAAGTGAAAAATTAGGGTTTCGCTGAATTGGATTAGCCTGATCAGAACAACGATCCTCAAATAAAAAATAATTAATGAAGGATGTAGGAACCCTACGAGAGTGATCAGAGAAGGATGGGTCACGGTTTGTAGTCTAATCAATGTCCAAAACCCAATTGGAATGTGGAGGAGAATCATGTGCAACTGGATCGTTGAGAGGAGAATTGGAGTATAAATTGAGTCCGAAAGCAGGTCAGGTTGAAAATGGGTTTGGAAAGGTTCTGCATGTGTAGAAGAGGTATCATTGACATTAGTTTCAGAATCGAAGGATAGGTTGTAGTTGCTGAGGTCGTAATTGGCTCGTAATCATCAAGAGGCAATAGTTCTCCGATATCAGAGTAAGATTCAAATTCATCAGAACTTGGGAAGGTCATATCCTGAATTTGATTTCAAATTAGTGGTTCCACCACAGAATAAGTCATGATGTGGACAATCAGCAACCTGGCTTGGGTCTAACCTAGTTTCATATTCTGAGCTCACAAAGGTGTCCCTGTTAGGTTTGTACTAGGGTTTTTGGCTTGTAGAGAAGACTCAATCAAAACCCAACTCTTCGAGCTCCTCGGTTTCTATATCATAGATTGGTGTGACTTCCAAAAAATCAATCTATGTTTCTGTGGATTTTGGAGAGGTGCATTCATCAAATAAAGGCCCAGAATCATAACCCAAATTCAAAATCTGATTTTCATCACACGGGGCCTTATAATCCTCCTAACAAGGCTCAGATCCAGATTCTCAGTTAAGGGTGTGGGTTGGATCACTAGAATCTAGATTTGTCTATATTGGGATGTCAGAATTGCTCTCGAGAGTCACCTTATCAGAATAAGGAGTGGAATTTACACCCTTGAGAGGTTCTGACTTAATCTCATTATTACAGGTGACTGGGTGGTCGTGCGTGCTTCGCTTGTTAGAAATCAAGGTTACAAGTAACCTATCGTCGTAGTTGCAAAACACATCGATCAAATAAAATTTATACCGAAACTCTAAGGGAGTCCCGTGTCGAACATAGGGAGGAGACATTTACTTTATTGAAAATTGCGCTTCGTTTCATTTCTTTCTTGTATTTTAGGGTATTGATATTTTTTGTATTTTTGAAATAAAGGAAATCAAGCAAACATATCGCAAGATAGAGATGAAACAAATAAGATATATATGTCAATCCAATGTCGATTACAATGAACTATAAAAGCATAAAAAGAGAGGGGGGTGAGAGGAAGTGTACCGAATCGGCTGTTCGGTGAGACGACGGCGCCTGGCGGAAGCTCAGACGAAGGAGGTGAGGAGTGGGACGACGGAGGTGAGTTACTGGAGGATGTCGAGTTGAGGACAGCTTCGGCGTGGCTCCAGAATGGAGGTGAGAAGACAGAGGTGATCTGCAACCGAAATGGAGGTGGGAGGATAGCTCCAAGGTGACCTATGAAGGGAGATGGGAAGTTGGAGGAGTATTTGGTGGGGTAGAGGTTCACTACAGTAGTAGGAACCTTGGGATCTTGAGAACAAGCTCTAATGGAGCATTGGTAGGCTTGCTAGAGCTTGGGAGTAGGTGGGAGTAGAATAGGTACAGATGGCTTGGAAGGGAGGGGGTGAAGGCCCTTTTATAGTGGTGGAGAAGAGGCAAAAAATGGATAAAGGACCTCTAGCGACCTCCAGACCGTCGCTGGAAACGTTGCTGTAGACAGCTCACCTGCACCCACGCCCATAGCTGGCTCTACTGGCTTGTAATGAAACTACGACGGCTATAAGCGCCGCTATAGGTCAGTCTAGCTGTCGCTGAAAGCTGGCGCCAACCGCCCTTGCGCCCGCACCACCTGCCCCACTAATCACAAGCGTTGACCGCGTGCTCCCAGCTGTGTGCGCGTGTGCTGTGCATTGGCGTGCACGCTTGCAACGCACTAGCCCGCGCATGCACGCGCACGTTGCCGCTGCCACAACTGCTGCACTGCGCTCCAAGTGCCTACCCAATTGCAAATTGGAGGGGCTGTGGGGAATCGAACCCACGCCGCTCCTTTACAAACCCGCGCCTCCATCGTTACGGCATTGCTCCACTTGTGTCACATGGAGTGTTTTGGTTCAGGCGCTTACCAGCCATTAGATCTTGATCCAATGGCTAGGATTAACAGCGTAGATGATGAGGGAGAGTGGGCGGTGGCTGCTAGCTGGGTTTGGGTGGCTTGGATGGCACCACATGGTGCCATCTAGGCCATCCATCATCTTCTTCTTGTAGAGGGTGCTACGGTGCTCAGATCAAGATGATTCCCGCGATGCCAAACTGTGATCGTCGCTCCGGATCCATCCGTACGGTCGGATTTTCCATCCGAAACCTATATGGATGTCGCATTGCCCCCCTAGCCTTATAAAATGAAGGAATTAATATATAAAATATACTATTATCCTAAATGCCATGCAATGGATGTTATGCAACATTTATAACATGATATGCAATGCTAAGTCTAAGAACTATAAAAAATAAGCAATTTATCTTGAATTTATGTGTGTTCATCATACCCCCATGCTTACTTTTTGCTAGTCCCTAGCAAAATTAACCTAAATGCTATATATAAAAGTACAATCTAGGTTCTAGTAATTAGGCAAGATTCATTGATTACTTTAGAAAATCTCATCCCCAAGACCTAATTACAAAAACTCAACAGTGCCTAGGTGCCTGCCAGAATACAGACCGTTCGAGCCCTTGCCTTATTTGAGAAGATAAATTTTTTTTTTCTAATATCTTTTTTTGTACTTTTGGAGTTTGAGAGTTACGGGATAACATTTTACGGCTACTCGATCCGCCTAAGACTCGAAAAGGACTCTAAGTGCTAAGCATCTTTGTGAAAAAGTGACAGACTCACAAAGCGGCCTTTAAGACGGACTTCGGTTTTCTACGACCCTAGGTGACCTTGCCTAAAGGTTTATCTTTACGATCGATAGCTTTCTCCCTACTTTTATTTATCGGGTCAACACAAGGGTGAGTCCAGTGTATATCTCCCCGGTTTATTCTACTTCCCCACTTCTTCCCTAAGTGTTTTAGGAATTATTGTGCATTTATTTTTTTGTGAGCTGGGTTCTGGACAACCGGCCGATGAGCTGTTACTACCGACAACTTGCCAGCCATACTTGTGCGGTGAAGTGTGGTTTTATTTTTTTTTTCTCTCCTTTCTTTTTATTTTTTTTTCTTTTCTTTTGTTTTTTTTTTTTCATAAGTAGGTGGCTTCCCCGATCTAAGATTTACTAAAGGCATTACAACGAAAACAGTCTTGTGGGTGGGCTCTGGACAACCGGCCGATGAGCTGTTACCACCGACAACTTGCCAGCCACACCACCCAAGTCGGTCCATTAGCTACACAATTTCCGTAAAAACCACCAGAAAGTAAGTTAGTGCAAAATAGTTTGTGTAGATGCTTAGGCTTAAAGTCCCCCCAAATCAGAGGGTGGGTTGGTAAGTCGCGTACTTACCATCCCAAATTATTTATCAAATTAAAATAAATTTTAATTGGCAAGAACTCGAGACTAAATCCACATTCGAGTGGGCACCCAAGCTAATTAAGCTCGAAGACCTGAAGAGCCTAAGTTTTCAGGTCTCAAAAAATCAATTCCTAAAGTTTACAACTCCTAGTGCGTAAGTTCTCATCTCCTAATTCTATTTTATTTATTTATTTATTTATTTTTATTTTTTCTTTTTTTAAACAAGAATCAAATAACAGGAAATCACTGTTACAACTGACACAATGGTTATAAACTATGTCCACCCCCCCATGCTTAGGTGTTGCAATGTCCTCATTGTAAAAAAAATGAAAGCATGCAAGAGAGTAAAAGTGGAAGAATAGCACCTGGTTTCCGTGAGACTCAGGTCAACTTGGAACAGTCTTTACATGTGCTGAGTTTAGTGCCTTCAGCTGGGCGATGATCAGCTTGCAGTGGTTATGGCAAGGTAAGAGCAACCTTGTTCGAGATGGGTTCAAGGAGCACATGGTCAATAAAGGGTTTGAGACGCTGCCCATTGACCTTGAAAATATTACCCGTCTTTGGGTCATAGATTTCAACAGCCCCATTCGGAAAAATTTGCTCAATAATGAATGGGCCACCCCACTTAGACCTAAGTTTACTGGGGAAAAGCTTCAATCGAGAATCGAAAAGCCAGACCTTCTGGTTCAGCTCAAAGCTGTTACGTGAAATCATCTGGTCATGGAGAGCTTTGGTCCTTGCCTTATAGATTCTGGCATTTTCATAAGCATCATTTCAAAGCTCCTCCAACTCAGATAGTTGGAGTTTCCTGGTTTTCCTGGCCAACTCGAGGTCCACATTACATTTCTTGATGGCCCAAAATGCCCAGTGTTCAAGTTCTATGGGCAAGTGACAAGCCTTCCCAAACACTAGATGGAACAGAGACATACCGATAGGCATTTTGTATGCCATACGGTAAGCCCAAAGAGCATCATCTAGATTTTGGGTCCAATCCTTCCTATCAGGCCTAATGGTTTTCTGCAAAATGTTCTTGATCTCCCAATTGGAGACCTTGGCCTATCCGTTCGTCTGAGGGTGGTAAGGTGTGGAAATCCGATGGCTTACCCTGTATTTCCCCAGTAAATTCTGAAACTGGGCATGAGTGAAATGTGTGCCACCATCACTGATAATTGCCCTAGGAACCCCGAACCGACTAAAGATATTTCTCTTCACAAAATCGATGACCACCTTGTGGTCTTGTCCGGGTGGGAATTTTCTCAATCCACTTGGACACGTAATCAACAGCAACGAGAATATACTGGTGTCCAAATGAAGGAGGGAAGGGTCCCATAAAGTCAATGCCCCAAATGTCAAAAATTTCGATAGAAAGAATTGGGTTCAAGGGCATCATATCTCTCTTAGCCATGTTCCCGAGTGTCTAGCATCGGGTGCATGACCTAGAGAATTCCTGGGCATCCCTAAATAATGACGGCCAATAGAATCCGGATTGCAAAATTTTTGGGGCTGTCTTTTTCCCGGAAAAGTGTCCACCACAAGCAGATGTGTGACAAAACTCAAGTATGCTATGGAACTCGACTTCCGGGACGCATCGGCGAATAATCTGATCAGTGCCAATGCGGTGCAACTCAGGATCATCCCAAAAATAATATTTGGCCTCAGATACAAGTCTATCCTATTGTTGTTTGGTCCAATCCTGGAGAATTTGACCAATGGGCAAATAATTGACAATATCCACAAACCAGGGGGTTCAGATTCCTGAGATTGTGAGCATAGTTTCATCCGAAAAAGTATCAGAGATCGGAACATCTGGATGAGGGGATTCAATTAGGATTCTCGAAAGGTGATCCGCCACTACATTTTGTGCCCTGACTTTATCCCTGATTTCAAGATCAAACTCTTGAAGCAGTAGAATCCAGCGAATAAGCCAGGGTTTGGCATCCTTTTTGGCCAAGAGATGTTTTAAGGCCGAGTGGTCGGTATAGATGATGACGCGAGAACCTAACAGATAAGCCCTGACTTTTTCTAGAGCAAAAACTACATCTAGCAATTCCTTTTCAATAATGGTGTAATTCCTCTGGGCCTCGTCCAGAGTTTTGCTAGCGTAGTAAATCAAAGAGGGCTTTTCCTCAATCTTTTGACCCAAGACAGCCTCGATGGCATAATCAGATGCGTCAGCTATAATCTCAACTGGGGCTGTCTAGACCGGTGGTTCAATACCGGGGCACAAGTGATGGCTATTTTTAATAAATCAAATGCCTTACGACATGATTTGTCAAACTCAAACGGCATGTCTTTCGCCAAAAGGTTACTCAAGGGCTGAGCAACCTTCGAGAAGTCCTTAATAAATCTTCTATAAAAGCCCACATGCCAAAGAAAAGAACAAATCTGTTTTACGGATGTGGGTGGAGGAAGTCTAAAGATAGCATCCACCTTAGCTCTATCAACTTCAATTCCTTGATTAGAAACCACGTGACCCAGGATGATGCCCTCCTGAGTCATAAAGTGGCTCTTTTCCCAACTAAGGACTAGTCGTCTCTTGATGCATCTCTGAAGGATCAATTCTAGGTTAGCCAGGCAAGACTCAAAAGAATCTCCAAAAATGGAGAAATCATCCATGAATACCTCAAGACAATCTCCCACCATGTCAGAAAAGATGGCCATCATGCACCTTTGAAAAGTCGTAGGAGCATTGCAAAGCCCAAATGGCATTCTACGGAATGCAAAGGTTCCATAGGGACATGTGAAAGTTGTCCTTTCCTGGTCTTCGGGATGGATAGGGACTTGGTTATATCCTGAATAACCGTCCAAGAAGCAAAAATATTTTTTCCCAGCTAACCTTTCGAGGATTTGATCGATAAATGGCAAGGGGAAGTGATCCTTTTTAGTGGCAATGTTCAGCTTCCTATAGTCAATACAGACTCTCCACGCAGAAGCTGAATGAGTGGTGAAGGTTTCCCCTTTCTCATTAGTCATAACGGTTATTCCCACCTTCTTGGGTGCAATCTGAATGGGGCTAACCCACGGACTATCTGAGATTGGGCAAATAATCCTAGCATCGAGCCACTTAATTATCTCCTTCTTGACCACTTCTCGCAAATTCGGGTTTAGTCTCCTTTGCAATTTGCGAGAAGGGTGGGATCCATCTTCCATGAAAATACGATGATTACAATAAGATGGCTCGATCCCCCTAAGGTCGTGGATGGTCCAACCAATTGCCTCCTTGTTGTTCTTGAGGACCTTAATTAACCTCAATTCTTGCTCCTTAGTCAAATCAGCACTAATAATCACAGGGAGCTTGTTTGTAGGTCCTAAGAACTCATATTTCAAATTTTTGGGCAATGGTTTTAATTCCAGCTGGGGTGGGTTTAGAATCGAAAGAAGTGAGGATGCTGATGAAAATTCATCAGGATGATCCAGTGGAAGAGGCTGGAAATGAAAAAAATCAATAGCCTCTTTATGATGTGGTAGGTCTACCACGGAGGAGGGTTGTAGGTTGGGTTCGCTAAAGCTAATGGAGTCCTCGAGTGCATTGATTGTCATACATGTCTCAAGATCCTGATCCTCGAGTTCCTCAATGAATCCACAATCCTCAAATCCTCTTATCTCCTTAAAAATATCTAGAGTTAATTTCTTATCCCCAAAGGCAATCTCCATACTACCACTTTCACAGTTTATGTTGGCCTTGGCGGTAGCTAGGAACGGACGCCCCAGAATGATGGGCGTGTTCCTCAAATCATTGGGTACATCCATGTCGAGGACGAGAAAATCTATAGGAAAATAGAATTCCTTGACCTTGACAATTACATCCTCAATAACGCCTCTCGGTGTGGTGACCGATCGGTCCGCTAATTGTAGCGTTTCTGAGGTTTGCCTGAGATCACCTAATGGAAACTTCTCATAAATGGAAGTGGGGATTAGGTTGATGGATGCACCTAGGTCCAATAGTGCCCTATCAAAAGTGTATTCCCTAATAATGCATGAGATCAAGGGGGCACCTAGATCTTTCTTCTTTTGAGGAAGGTGATGCAGGATTGCAGAACTTGCCTGCTCAGAGAGAATCACCTTCCTCGGAGTGGGTTCTCTCAGCTTACGCTTTTTGGTACACAGTTCTTTCAAGAATTAAGCGTAAGCCGGGATGTGCTTAATAACATCGAGGAGCATAATATTGATCTCAACGCTCTTGAATAAATTCAAGAGCTCCTCATTGCTGTCTAAGGTTTTCTTCTTCTTGGTTTTCAATAGGGCCTCAGGGAACGGAATACGGGAGGAATTTTCAATTTCCAGTCCCTGGGCCTTATTGTTTTCCTCAGCCTCCTCCTTCTCTTTCTCAAGCTCCCCAGGATTTTGACTTCTAGAAGGTAATTCTGGGTTCTGGGTCTGCTTCCCACTTTTCAAGGTGACAGAGTTTGCAGAGGCATAAGGGTTTGGATCTTGAGGTGGATTGGTGAATATTGGAGGGCCTTAGTTGGTCATGTAACCAGACGAGTAAGAAGAGCGACCCTACTCAACCACCTGAGCATGCACGTGTGGGTCCCTTTGATTCCCATACCCTTGGGCTCTATTGCCCTGACTTTGCACATTACACGGGTTTGGTACGGGTTGAGATGGTAGGGATCCAGGTTGTCGAGTGTTTGCAATTAACCCGGATTTCAAGTTATCCAAGGATGTCTTCATTTGTTGCATAAGTTGAAGCATGGACCCTTGCATTTCCACCACCTGCCGGTTTAAATCAACCTGCCCCACGGATTGTTGGGCATTCCAAGATGGTTGATTAACTGATCTCGGGGCAGCTGGGTGTATACTTGACCCTGACCCATGGGTTTTTGAGATGCATAGTTGCTGGGTCGAGATTGGGTCTGTTGCCCCTGATTTTTCCAAGAGAAGTTAGGGTGGTTCCTCCATCCCAAGTTGAAAGTGTTGGAATACGGGTT
The DNA here is from genome assembly GCA_037157565.1 of Thalassia testudinum. NCBI lineage: Eukaryota > Viridiplantae > Streptophyta > Magnoliopsida > Alismatales > Hydrocharitaceae > Thalassia > Thalassia testudinum. Next base: position 3,843,060 of record JAZHRO010000028.1, read on the forward strand.
GGACCTAACATTCTCCTGCATTGCATATGCATCCTCAAAAAATGAGGATGAAGAGAAGGAAGGATCAGAGAAACTGGGATCAAAGGCCCCAGTTTGGAACCCATTTGGTTCCGAGAAATCCTGGCTCACAGGTTGAGCCGACTCGAGTTGATTCACGAATTCCCACCCCGTGGGAGCTCGTGAGGAATGGAATCCCAAATTCTGGGATTGAGTGGGTAAAGAAGTATTTCCTGAATTCCCAGACATCCATTCTTCCATTTTCTTAGCAACCAAGTGCATTTTATCTAGTTTCTTACAAATTAATTCAATGTCAAATGAATGAGAGTCCTGGATCTCATTAGCACTTGACCGAGGCTGTTGGGATCGCTTGAAACATCCATGGAAGCATGATTAATTTAGTTCTCGCTCATTTCATCAAACAGGTCGTATGCGCTATCTGCATCCCTGTTGAGAAAATTGCCTCCGCAGGAGGCGTCCACATGATTACGGAGTTGCTCAACCAACCCGTGATAGAAAATCTACATGAGTTGCCATTTCGGCACCTCGTGGTGCGGACACTTCCTCAAAAGTTTCTAGAATTACTCCCAGGCACCATGAAAAGATTCCCCCGGCCGCTGGGCGAAAGTGGTAATCGCCCGTAGCAAAGCATTTGTCCTTCCGATAGGGAAGAATTTCTTCAAGAATGCTGACTTAAGAGCAGCCCAAGTTTCAATCGTCCTTCCTATAGTTCGGTACTAATGTGCGGCCTTATCCCAGAGAGAGTGGGGGAAAAGCCTCATGATCATTTGCTCTTCATTCACATTCCTTGCTCTAGTGGTCTAAACCAACGTGGTTAGATCTTCCAGGTGCTGGAATGGGTCCTCTGAGCCAAGCCCATGAAAATGCTTAATCAAACTTAAGGCTTGGGGCTTGATTTCATTGTCTCCGGTGGGAATCATGACACCGAGACATTCCCCATAGTTTGAAGGATCGTAAAAATCCTTCAAGGGCCGAGCGCCCTGACCATGCATGCGTTGGAACCATTGCTGCATCTGCTGTAATTCTTCCAACTGCCTCTGAATCAGCTCATGTTGGTTCAGAGGCGGGGGAGGTAATTGTTGATCAGCCATGGGATCTGCTTGGCTATAGCTCAACCTCTGCCTTCATGAATGGTCAAAAGGTCCTTCCAATCTAGAGTTCAATGACCTCCTCCCAAGCATACACTAGAAGGAAGTCGGAAGGACTGGGGAAAGGAAACCCTGCAGCACAAGAATACAAGCCTGTCCTTAGATGGGGTAGCCTAAGGTCTACTGACTCTCAAAATTTGTCCTAAGATTATGGATGATTTACTCTACTTATGTCTAGGCAATCCAACCAATTAGAAAGAGGGACTAGGGAGAAGGTTCTTGATTTGGCTTGCGCCTTCGGTTCCTAGTGTACCCCGCAGTCGCAGTCGCTTGATGCTACTCCCCTAGCTAGACATCAGATTAACTAGTTTAAGCAGGTTAATCGTGAATAATCTCAATCTGGATCTTGGTGAGCAAATGAATCCTTAGGGCCAACGTCTAATTGATTTTAGTTAGGCTTGGGAAATTGGTGCTTTGGAATGTGATGGGCCCTTAATGGGTTGTACCCTTAATGATTTATTTGAGAACGTGTGAATGTGCACAACCAAGAGGTTTTCATTAAAGATTATTAATGATGAGGTGAGTTTTAGGATTCCAATCTTACTTAATAGCTTTTAGGATTCAAATATTAGGTATTTTCAACCAAGTTTGTTGTTGAAAGCACGTGTTCAAGTATTTTCCTTTAGAAATCAAGAAAAATATGGAGTGCCTAGCTTGACCTAATTATTGAATCCTATGGGGCAGCTAGAAAATGAACCTCTTTTAGATTAGGTGGTGCGGCCTAAACAATTCACTCAATTGGCTCAAATGCACCACCGATTAAGGCATATAAAAAAATGGTTAACCTAATATGATTTCTACTCTTTTATTTATTGAATTCCTGTACCTAGTCCACAGGTCGGAAGCCGATTAAGTAGATGAAAAATCAAGTCCGATTATGTGCCTCAAATGTGGGTGTATAGAGTGTGTAAATTGATTTGTCCCACAGAAATATCTTTTTTTTTTTTATAAAAGATGTGGGTGAGATGGGTGAAGGTGGCAAACAAGACAAACAGAGTCTATCCTAGGGTTTATGCAAACACCTAAGTAGATTAAGTCTTGGTTATGATTGTGGCGAAATGAACTAGTGGGGGGGAAGTGGGGGACACTTACAGAGTACTTTACCCGCACTTTACTCCGATCTACCACACTTGGATCTCCATGCTAGGGTACCTACAAGACAGTAGATCAAAGACAAGTTGGGCTAGTGCTATGTAAATGCAAAGAAACACAAGAAACAATAAAGTAAATTCCGTTGCCTCCCCGGCAACGACGCCAAAATGGTCGTGCGTGCTTCGCGTGTTAGAAATCGAGGTTACAAGTAACCTGTTGTCGTAGTTGCAAAACACGTCGATCAAATAAAATTTATACTGAAACTCTAAGGGAGTCCCAGGTCGAACATAGGGAGGCGACGTTTAGTTTATTGAAAATCGTGCTTCATTTCATTTCCTTTTGGTATTTTAGGGTTTTGATATTTTTTTGTATTTTTGAAATAAAGGAAATCAAGCAAACATATCACAAGATAGAGATGAAACAAATATGATATATATGTCAATCCAATGTCGATTACAATGAACTATAAAAGCATAAAAAGAGAGGGGGGTGAGAGGAAATCTCTCGAATCGGCTGTTCGGTGAGACGACGGTGCCTGGCGGAAGCTCAGACAAAGGAGGTGAGGAGTGGGACGATGGAGGTGAGATGCTAGAGGACGTCAGGTTGAGGACAGCTTCGGCGTGGTTCTGGAATGGAGGTGAGAAGACGGAGGTGATCTGCTACTGAAATGGATGTAGGAGGACAGCTCCAAGGTGACCTTTGAAGGGAGATGGGAAGTTGGAGGAGTATTTGGTGGGGCAGAGGTTCACTACACTAATAGGCACCTTAGGAGCTTGAGAACAAGCTCTAATGGAGTGTTGGTAGGCCTACTAGAGCTTAAGAGTAGGTGGGAGTAGAGTAGGTAGAGATGGCTTGGAAGGGAGGGGGCGAAGGCCCTTTTATAGTGGTGGAGAAGAGGCTAAAAATGGATAAAGGACCTTTAGCGACCTCCAGACCATCGCTGGAAATGTTGCTGTAGACAGCTCACCTCCACCCACGCCCATAGCTTGCTCTGCTGGCTTGCAATGAAACAGAGATGGCTGTAAGCGTCGCTGTAGGTTAATCCAGCTGTCGCTGATAGCTGGCGCCAACTGCCGTTGCGCCCACGCCGCCTGCCCCGCTCATTACGCGCGCTGACTGCACGCGCCCAGCTGTGTGCACGTGTGCTGTTCACTGGCATGCGCGCTTGCAATGCACTGGTCCGCGCGTACGTGCGCATGCTACCGCTGCCGCTACCATTGCGCTGCGCTCTAAGTGCCCACCCAATTGCAAATTGGAAGGGTTGTGGGGAATTGAACCCACGCCCTTCCTTTGCAAACCTGTGCTCCACCGTTGTGTCACTCCTCAACTTGTGTCGCGTGGAGTGTTTTGGTGTAGGCGCTTACCAGCCATTGGATCTTGATCCAATGGCTAGGATTAACGGCGTAGATGATGAGGGAGAGTGGGAGGTGGCTGCTGGTCGAGTTTGGGCGGCCTGGATGGCACCACGTGGCACCATCTAGGCCGTCCATCATCTTATTCTTGTAGAGGGTGCTACGGTGCTCAGATCAAGATGATTCCCGTGTTGCCAAACTGCGATCGTAGCTCCGGATCCATCCGTATGGTCGGATTTTCCATTCGAAACTTGTATGGATGTCGCATTGCCCCTCTAGCCATATAAAATGAAGGAATTAATATATAAAATATACTACTATCCTAAATGCCATGCAATGGATGTTATGCAATATTTATAACATTATATGCAATGCTAAGTCTAAGAACTATCAAAAATAAGCAATTTATCTTGAATTTATGTGTGTTCATCACTGGGAAATCTAAACTTGGCGAACCATGGTTTTGTATCTCTAAGGCTGGCTCACAATCGTGATCTCCGGCAATTGGAACCCCCCAACCCTCATCAAGATTTGGAACGTCAATTGCTATAAAATTTGAATCTAAATTTATTTGGGCTAAGGATCCACAATTATCATCATTGAACCTGAGATTTGGGAAACTGTGTTGATCACTAGTCTCACTCCAAGAAGTTTGGTTAGTTTCTAACGGGTATTTTTTATCAATTGTTCTATATAGCTTATTCAGCAATTCTCCCATTCTTCTAAAAATTTCTGGAATTTTTTTGGAAGTGAAGGGTTTGACCAACATTGCAGACACTCATTGTTGTGTAATTTCAGCAATTCACTATGTTCTGCTAATACGTGATCCCGGGTTGAATCGTGTTTCATTTGTGTCCATATTATCCCTAAACAGTTCATGATGAGTTCTGCTATTTTTGCAAATCTTTCCTGAATGTCCCTTATATAATATCCTTCATGGTTTCTATAGGCATATCAAGTATCTTTTCTTTCATGCTCATTTGGGACTTAGGTTTCCTAAATAGTTTTCTTAACATGTCAGACTACATTTTTTGAATCAAATGGTGGAATCAAGATGTAGAATCAAAACTCAAGTTAGATTGAAATTGATCAGATCTGAAAGAGATTCCCAAAAAGATCTAGTGATGCTTCTTAGGCTAAAAAAGCCTAATAGCCTTCCTGTGCATGTGCCCTAATAGAAGGGATGAGAGACTAGATGAGAGATTTAACCCAATCAATGCACCCAAAGATTTTTGGATGACTAAGGCAGCTTCGAGGTGAATGATGCCTCTAAATTAGAAACTCGCACACCTAAGAATTACCTTGGTAGCCAGGAAGGGAGAGCCCCGCAAAGACCCCTACACGGTAGAGTGTCCCCACGGGTTACAAGGTTTCCCCCACCCGACCTTCCTTGTCACTGAGGGTCTAGGTAGACAGGAATGTACAAACTTAAGTCCTTAAGTCTACCAATTTTATGTCCTAATTTGTGCCCTGATTTTCACTTGATTAGAAGTTAATTCAACTTGTGACCTAATTTGGAGGTTGGTTGGCCTATAATGTCGACCAACTTCACCTAACCTACCCTAAAGATGATAGAATGAAATCTATGTCAAGAGCTAGAAATCACCTTGATTAACTCTCAGATTATTAGGTCTAAGATTTTAAAGTTCAAGTGAATTTAGAGCCTGATTTTAGGGTTTTTCTGAATAGATCTTTCAACCAAGGGCTTGGGTAGCACACAAATGCAGGTAGGTTTGTTTCCTTTTATGTAGGCAAGTGTGAACTAGCACTCCAAAATCCTAGAATTGAAACCCTAATTGGCTCTATTCTGCATCCAATTTGATCTTAAAATGTTCTCCTTGGACTTCAAACAAGTGGTGTGTAGTCCAAGAAGATTAGAAATTAAGCATGATCCCTAATAGGCACAAGTTAGGGTAGGTAATTCTAAATAGAATTGTCTCAATCTTCTACTAGATTTGAAAAAATTTTCGCAAATCAGGAACTTGCCCTTTAAATGATAATTACTATGAAAAATAGGACAGGCGATTCCTAATTGATTGTTTCCTTTTTTACCTTCCCAAGATTAGGAGGTTGACTAGGGAACAATAGAGAAGTTACCTGCCCTAGTGTGGCTGTTTTGCTCGGAAGATCTCCTCGCAAAGTACCTCGCAAAATCATAATAAAGCAAACAAGGCAAGTTAGTTCTCAACAATATAAAAATATAGCAAGAGAATAGTAGTGAATTACGCGTTGCTCCCCAGCAACGACGCTAAAATGTTGATCACTCTGAATCGGATTTTAAAATTGATGTGTTGCAGTATAGATTGAATTAGTGCGAAAAGCAAATAAAATTTATACTCGAATGGAAGTCTGAGGTCATTCATTGTGAGCAAAGAGGAATTTAGTCGCTAATCTCAATAAATAATGTAAATAAGCAAAATTAATTACTCAAAAACTAATAATCAATGTGGCACATGAGTACATCAAGAATATATTGAGGCAAAAAGTCATTTAAGACAAAATAATGGTGATTTGAATCACCAATTATTAGCGTAGATACACATATAATAATTACTTAACCATCTAAATAAATGAACAGTTTAACCATGTAAATCTTTAGTGCACAGTGCACTTTATCAGATGACTTAAGTCAGCTCGGCTACAGTATCAAGAGGGCACTGTACTTCTTCTTCCTCTTCTCTTTTTTCTCTCCTACCTCTACTCTTCTTCCTTCTTTCTCTTCTGGCAAGGCCATCTTCCTTCTCCTCTTGTCTTTCCATCTTCACACACAGAGGGAGGTAATCCCTCCAGCAGCTAAGTGTCAGCCGACTCTCAAGAAAGCAAAACCCCCCTACCCCACGGTCTCTTACCTTTCACTCTCTGGATTTTCTCTTCTCACCTTTCCAAGGCCACAATATCGGGTAATCGGATATTCGGGTAGAGTGCAACTAGGACCAGGGTTGTGTGCGTGGATCACAACTGAGGTGTGCTTAGCTTAGGCAGGTATACGGGTCGGACCAGCACTAGGTCCGTGTGAGCAGGTGTCACGGGTGAGGCAGTGTCGAGTGAGAGGGTACCTCACCCCCGTGTGTCGAGGTGATATGCCTACAACACGAAATCAACTTTTGCATGCACATTGCTTCATGTGCTTTCGAGGTGGGACTACATGTCCCACCCTCCTCTTTGCGTAGAGCAGCTGCTGCAGTGGAAAGGCATCCTTGATTGGTGTTTGAAGGGCCATTGAAACGTCCCAGTTGACCACCTCAGAGTGGTCTTTGGCTGACTCCGAGCAACTTGGAAGCGAAGCCTGGGACGTGCACGGTCTCGAGCTTGAAGAACAAATCTGTCATCAATGGCGGTGGCTACTGTGAACGGTGAGAACTGAAAAACATAAATACGAACTTACGACCAAGTTAAACTAGCTCAGGACTTTCATCAAAGGACATGAAATGTGTTGGCGATGGTTTCATGGCGTGTGGAGGTGTGTGGTGGTCGGTCGGAGTCGGGGAAGGAAGCTGGTGATGGATTTGTTCAGGGGGAGTGTTGGGTGCGTGAAAGGAGAGGTAATGAGAAGGTTTTGTGCTAGAAGGTGAGATGAAGCTTATAAGGTGGTTGGCAAGGAGTATGGAGCGGTGTAGCGATGGAGGCACCCAACCAGAAGAGCGATCGGAGACGGAGAAGATGGCGGTGAATGGCAGCATCGAGGGTTGAAATTAGGATAGGAATAGGGGAATCTAACCTAAAGGTGGAAAGGAACTAATCTAAACTAATCTAATCAAACGAAAGGGGGGAATCTCTTCGCCGGTGGAACACATGACTTGGAGAAGATGAATACTTCGATGAGTAGGAAATGGCGAGGAAGATGTCATCAGGGGCATTGGCAGGTATAGCATGACGCGAAAGAGAGAAGGAAGGATAAATCCATTGCCGGTATTACAAATGGATGAAGAATGGAGTCAGAGGAGGTCACTAGACGTCGAGGAGCTTCGGCTAGATGAGGAGAGACAAAATCAAAGGGTAATCTAGCCGAATTCGAGCATGAGGAACTCAGTCTCATCTGGGGATTCTTTTATAGCCCTCTGGAGGATGATTTGTAGTTGGAAACCTAAAGATACTCTAGTTCATGTGTTCTCATGAGAGATTGGGAAGGTTGTAGGGCTTATGATCTAGCTCAAAAGGAAGGGAGTTCCTTGACGAACTTCCCTTTCAAATCTGAGAGGGATTCATCAAGGAATCAAGGAGAAAATACCAAATCAAGCTCACCAAAGTTGTAGGATTAGGATTTCATGGCGGCAAGGACTTATTTATGAAGAAGATGACAAAGTTGGGGGGCTATTTGTAAGAAATTCAAAAGTTAGGGGCATGAGTGTGAGATAAAAGAATCAAACAGGACCAAATTGCAAACTAGGTCAAGAAAATCTCTGATTAGGCCCAAATTTTGGTATAAACCTAATTTGGATCTAAGGAATAATCAGTTCAGAACAGAATGAGTAAAGTAAAGTAATGTAATGTAACGATGAGTTGAGAAGCCCACTTGTGGGGATTATGTGGATCTTGCCCCCTCATCCCTATGGAAAGCTTAGGGGTAGGCTCGCTTCCCAACTGGTAGGGTGAGAATTCTAGCGGTTAAGGTAAAACCGTTCGAGTGGGAGATGTGTTTTAGCCCTCCCTAACTCCTTAGGATAGTGGAGCCCTTCGGATTGATTGATTGACTCGGTGAACAAGCGGTATGACACTCATATCTTTTCTTTCATGTAGCTTGGCAAGGAAATTGTTAGTCTTGGAGGACCCTTTACATGTCAGACCTATTGCTCATGCAATTTTGCCCCCTTTTTTTTCTTCGAAGTAAATAGAAAGCAGTGAAGAGCCTTGGTCCACATTTTGTCACATATTAAAAATGCGTCAGAGGTTAGGTTTGCATTTTTAGCCTTTCCTATACTTGTATTTGATGTATTGCATGAATTAGGAATAGAGAATCTCTATCAAGTCAAGGCCTGATAGTTGGAATTAGAATAATTGTATCCATTAATATTAGATTTGATACTTATTGTAGTAGGTCAGTCACATTGGCGAATTAGATGGATGAGGGTACATAAACGGAAAGAGAAGGATTCAAACCCTCGATAAGCAAAAGCCTACATACATAGCAGTTCCAATGCTACACCTTATTTCCCTTCCAACCACTCGGCCATCTTTCTGGCATAATATGATTATTTACCAGAAATCACTTGTAGTAAATAGCAAGTCATTCCTATTCTTGCAGTACAGGTGCAGCCGATCAATCCATACGAATAGAAATGAGAAATGGAAATCTTCAAATAAAAAAAGAAAAAGAGGGGTGTCATTGTTGTTTCCCAAAAAAAGGAATCCATTCATGTTTGTCAAGACTGACAGATCATCTTTGTTTGTTCAGACATTTATACCGAATCCAATCAATGGCTTGGAATAAATCCACTGAATAATATATACTTTATACTACGATTTCATTTAGACAATGGTTCTCTAGGAATAAAAATGGATGAAATTATCTGAACTTTTCTATAGGCAAATAAAGTTCTTCATTCTTTAACTTAGATCAAATAGTCAAACTTTCGTTCATTGGTATACTACTGAAATTGGATCCAATCTAATGAAATCAAAATATTTCTAATCTCTTCCTCCTAAAAGCCATTTTACTATCAAGTTTACTAAAAACAAGTTTGAGAATGAATTCACTTTTATGCTATTTTGTACTCTAGAATGAATTACCACCCTTTGTTTGTGAGATCATTCACCCCTAGCGGGGGAATTAAAAGAATTATAGAATGGATTGCAAATTATGCCTAGATCTCAAAGAAATGGAAATTGGATTTATCAGAAATACCCTTTTGCCTTAAGTCAACGCCAATATCCTACTACGAATAATTCCGACAACTTCAAGAGGAAAAGAGGCATTTACCTATAAAAGGCCAAGAAAGAGATGGAGATTTTGGTTTGGTTTTTCTAGAAATACCCTTATTCTTACAAGAAAGAGACATGCTTCAAGATAGAAAGAAAAGATTATGGAAATAAAGGTACGCTTGTGGAAGGTGAAGTTTGGAGATGGAACAATTCCTTCTATCATGTATCCTTGATTGATGCAGCCTCAGATGCTTCAATTGTCAATTTGAGTATTAAGCAAAAGGTTCATACCTATGGGGTATTGTGGGCTAAATCCCACTTAACTATTACCAATAGGCCGCATAGGAGAAGAAGCACTACACCCAGGAATCAACTGCTAATTAGTGGAAAACTTTGCTCTAAATGACCTCCCCTTCCTCATCGGTATCGGGATGAACAAGAATGGTTGCAACAACAAGCATCCAGCTTGTTTGTACTTTGTTTGGATACCCGTATAGCCAAGATCATTGAAGTGATGAATTCCTGGAAATCAGAGGTGCTGAGGACAAAGAAATGGTTGAGTTACTAATTAATAGGATTGGTATTAATAAAAAATAAAAGCTCTTGCAGGAAGGTTGGCCAGAAATGGATTGTACAAATACTAGCCCCTGCCAATTCATAATGAGAAGATGGAAATTTGGATTTCCTAGATTATTCACCTTAGAGTATTATGCACAGAAGGGAGGAGCCGTATGAGATGAAAATATCATGTACGGTTCTGGAATGGAGATTCCTTGAATAGAATAGAATGAACATAAATAAAGTAGTCACGTATGTCAGCTAAATCCAAAGGAAATTGGAAGCTTTACAGAATGATTATAAAGCTACGCAACTAGAAATGGATCCCTATGATCGAAGTTATATACTCTATAACATAGGACTTCTACACACAAGCAACGGAGAACACACAAAGGCTTTGGAATATGATTTTCGGGCACTAGAACGAAACCCTTTCAAACCATAAGCTTTTCGTAATATGGCCATGATCTGTCATTATGTGCGACTATCTCCATTATAGAAAAAAGGAAAAAAGATCAAATGGACTAGTAAATACTAGAAAAAAATAGGCTTTAGGGTGCGAGTCATAGTCAGGGAGTAGACGAGCTTGTTCGCTCGTTGCACTCCAGTTCCCTCCGTTTCACTCTACACATCTAATAGAAGCTTATAACTCCTGGGCAGGCGGTTTGGGTAATAGTAGAACAACTAATATCAGCTTATCACACACTACTATTAGGGTAGTGTCAGACCCCTTGCTTGACTACTTCTGACTTGACTCCAGAACTTCTCTGTTCTAAAAACCCACTGGTGAACTAGTAGAAACCACTTCTTCCTCTGGACTTACAACACCAGGCCAGGGAAATTCGCTGTTTACTTAAAACCTGAATCCATTACCCAACCGGATTGATTTATCTTCCCTTAGCCTTAGCAGTGGATGACCTAAATGAACCCTCCTCCTCTAAACTCACTGAAGACCTCGAGATGGTTTATTACTGTGCCAACACTCAATTACCTAACTCATTCCTCTCCTCTTGCTCCTGAGACTAGGAAATCGGATTCTACTTTAAAGGAATTTGACCTCAATTCTACGAAACCCAGCTTCTGTGTACTACTTTAGAGTAATGGAAAGTCATCTGAGCACTCTCTTTAGAGCTATGACGAGCAGCTCTCTTGAGAATTTGATTATATATCTGCGCACCCTGTGCATTTTTGTTACCTTGCCAAAGAAGCACATGCCCCGCGAACAACCTCATCTCCTAAATTATTAAACATTCTGACCCAGTAGAACTCCTTGACATGGACCATTCCTCCGATTAGCAGGGGAATCTTTAGCTTGAGTGGAGCTATTCCCTTTGCTTGCTAATGGAAACTAGTCTGCCTGGCACTGAAGTCACTTGGGGCAATCCCCATTTTTTTAGGACTCTTGAATCTTCTATCCATCTCAAATTCATTTGTGACTAACTACGAATCTTTACTTAACCAACCTGGAACCCTTTGAACAAACCCATTCCCTTTTGGCCGAATGTTCAAAGTATCGGCAGTGATCATGAAAATACGTAGTTTTATAAATGGAGATTTTAATGTCGTTGCAACGTGCAAATCCTCTTTCGCTTTTAAATTTTATAACCTAGATAGTGTAGTATCTAGGGTCGTCCATGGAGGCAAAATTATTTGCAAATCAAATCCCTTGCTTGGAAAATGGAAATCAACTTTCTTTTTAGTCTATAAAATATATACCTTTTTTATTTTGAAATAATGGGAACACTTGAATTTTGTTGGTGGAAAAGACTGACACCTATAATTACTAAGCTAACACCTAATTGACAATTAATTCCTCTCCCTAAGCTCACTCTAGGCATGTGGAGGCCTGGAGTAATTAGGGTGAGGAAGTGAAAAGTGGTAGAAAACAAAGCAATTAAATGCAACAAAGATTGCAAAGAAGGCAACTTTAAATTAGGATTCAAAAAAATGTTTTATAGAAAACCCTAATAGGGGAAAGCTTTTCCTAATCCTATCAAGGTACAAAAGTAAAAGAAAACTAATGGTCCTAATGATGATGATGGTGAAGAAGAGGTGGAGGCTTCTTGCTCCAAGCATGGTAGCTTCCGGACTTGAAAAGATCTCCAACTCCTTCCTTCTACAGCTCCGCCAGAATGATCTCCTCCAAGACAAGCCTTAGGGGGCATGCCCTAAATTTCTCCTCAAGGGTGGATGTCCACCCTAAGTGCTTCTTGCTTGCCTGGCTGCCCTCCTTGGTGAAGAATTTTTCCTCCTCCTTGGCATAGCACATGGTGAAGGAATGAGAAGATGGCACCAAGGGGGCAGGTGATGTGCCCCCTTAATCTTCTTCTTTCTTCCTTCTCCTTGGTCGTGGGCTATGGTGGATGTAAGGAGGAATTAGACTAAATGGAGGATGGGAATTATGTGGTGGTAGGGTAGGGTATTTATAGGGTTTAGAAGGGAAGGGGTTGGCATGGATAATTGTAGGGTTAGGATGGACTTATAAGGTGGTTAGGGGTGGTTATCATGATCCAATGGAGGGGACTATTTGGCACCACCTAAAGGGCATGATGGGTGGTAGTTATGGTGGCCAAAGGGCACCTAAAAGTGGCGCCAACCATGGAAGGGTGCATGGGTTGGTGCCAACTTGAAGGCTTCTAGAAGGAAGGTGAGGGGTAGGGCGGATAGGGCTTGGAAGGGGTAGGTGTAGGGATGAGATCAAAGGCTAGTTGGAGCAACTTTTATGGGTTGTTAAGAGTGGCTTTGGAGCCAACTTGTAGGTGCCTTTTGATGGTTGTTGATGGGTGAAGAGGTGGCTATGGTTGGCACCAACTTAGGGTGGACTAGGTGGAGATTAGGTGTAGCTTAGGTGTGCCTGAAGTAGAGGTAGTTAGGTCAGACTTTAGGGTGATGGATGGCCCAAGGAGCTGGAGCTTAGCTAAGCAATGCTAAGCTAAGCTAGTTTAGCTACTAATGGAGTAGAGGAGGAGGCAATGGGAGCAAGGGTTTAAGGAAAGGAGCTAGATAGAGCAAGTCTGGAGCTAAACAGGAGTTGTCAGCTACTGAAGTAGGTGGCATGGAGCTACTTTAGCTGGCTTAGCTTCTAGTTCTTTGCTAGCTGCTAAGCCAAGTTAAAGTAAGCTGGCTCCTACCACAAGGAGCTGAGGTGAGCTAGGTCTGGTGCTCCCGGTGAGGATCAAGCTAGTTGAGGCAGCTAAGGTAGCTTAGCTCAACTGAGTTGAGCTAAGCTGAGTCCCCGGGAGCTGGACTTGAGCTTCCTAAGCTGAAATGATGTCATCTTTAGCTGGCTGGAGTTGAGTGGACATGGATCAAGCTGGTCCTGAGCTGAGGTGAACTCCAATCAACTCAGTTGAGCTAGCTAGAGCTCCTTATGAACTAATAGGAGCTTAGATGAGCCAGACTCAGCAAAGTTGAGCTGTATCTGAGCTGACCTGAGTTAGGTTGAGCTAAGATGATCTCTCTTGAGCTGCCATTCAGCTGAGTTAAGCTAAATGGAGCTAGAATGAGCTAACCCTAGCCTAAGTGAGCTGGAATTCAGCTATGGTAAGCTGGATCAAGCTAAGTCCCATCTGAATTGAGCTTCTCCTTCACTAGTTCCCTTCCGAAGTGTTAGGGTTCTTAGGATCTAACAATCTATTTATCCCTAATACTCACAAAAACACATCAAAAACACAATAAAAAATACAATGCATGCCTAACCTAATTGATGCTTAAATACAACCCAAAAACCCATTTACAGAGCAAAAGCTTAAGATCTTGGTTTGCTTAATGCGTAAGAATAATGATAAACTGGCATTTATCACACCCCCATCCTTATCTTTTGCTAGTCTCTTAATAAAACTTTAATTTTTACAAAATCTAATTTTGGGGAAATCAAAATTTTTTCGACTTTTGAGGAGAAAAAGTTTATGGGACCTTGGTTGGTCTAAATAGAGGAGGTACAAGATTTATTAAAGATAAATATCGAGATTTGTTTACGGATCCAAAGATTAGACAAAAATGGGATCAATATATCCTCTAAAAAAGTTCACAGATTAACCTCTTGTTATTTCAGATGACTTGAAATTTTTGCTTTTAGGATTTTTCTGGCTCTTGAATCTGATCGCAACTTGCAAAAACTTTTAAAACCCTGTGTCATGCTTATGAGAAGCTAACATTTAAAAAGGAGTGTTTTTAATTTAAAACCTTTTTTTTTCTCTCCCCCATGCTTATTTTTAGCTTAGTCTTACAATAGATGTGTCGGGATCATCATTCCCACTACCAATCCTTGAGGGGGCTTTGGCACCAGTACTTCGAGATAGCACTATCCATGACAACACCCAGGAGATCACAACCCAAAAACACAATGCAGTGCAAAGGGGCACTCCAAGTAAACTCAAGCTCTTGCTCGACACTATAGGTAGAGCACTGTCCAAGACACTTGAGTTACAAAAATATGCTTTAATGCTCCATCTAAAGATATGTAATATAGATATAGAGCAACGCCAAGGTAGTAACATGTTGACATCGCATCCTTAAAAGAGGCATTTTCCTCCTTCTCGGCAATGGGAACTCAAACTAAGGATCTACTTCAGACTTTTACTAAGGCCAAACAAGGGGGTTCTTCTAATTTTTAGTTGTTTTTAGGTGTTGGCTTGTGTGTGAAATTTGACACAAGAAGTTTTGCATGAGATGCAAGTTTTTGAATTAGAAACTAAGCCAGATACTTTCCATATTACAAAAGAGGATCAAGTCACCTGAACTATCATGAGTTTAGGTGGAATTTTGGAGAAGGATATCTGATCTAGTCTAAAGATAAACCTTGAAATTCTAATGATCAGATTTGTATCCCCATTCCTAGTTTGTTAAAGATAAATCCCATTATACAAAAAGTGAGTTTTCAACCTTAGTCCCGATTTCAAAATTTTCCACAAAAAGATTTTAATATTTTTATTATTTTAGGTATGCAAGTAGAAAATAAGAAATTGACAAAAGAAAAAAACGCATATTTTTTTTGTTTTTAAAATCCTAAATCGATCATCAAAATTTTAAAAACACCCCCCCATGCTTATGATATGCAATATCCTCATGCATTAGGAGGGAGTAGGGAACACCATAGTGAAAGGCGATCAGGTTTAAGATGGTCGAAACCTAAAAAAAGAAAGAGAAAAGGAAAGCAAAGAAAATGATGGGTTACCTCCCATCCAGCGCTATCTTTTACGCCCATAGATTTGAGGTTAAGGATTTCTATTTTTTTTTTTTTGAAATAAAAAGGAAAGCTATCGTCTTACGATAGTAATCCGAAAAGATATTCTATATAATTAAGAGGATTTACAACCTAGATCTCCTTGTATGTGTGAGGGACCAGCATTCTCTTTCAATTTGCTCACAACATACCGATCTCTCCGAAAAAAGCCTCTCATTCTTGCCTTCCACACACACTAGTGAGTTGCAACCATGCGCCCATGCAGCCTCTCCCTCAAAATAAAACTGTGCCAAATGTAATCCCATGATGGTAGGGCCTCCTGGAAAGTCTTCCTCCATATAGCATCTGTGATTAGGCAAGATGAGAAAATGTAACTAAGGTTGTTGTGTGCATCCCACACAAGTGGCATTCGTGAAGAGCAACTCCCATTCTTCTATGTCGCAGATCACCTATTATCAAGCCCTCCCTCCTACACAACCAAGAAAAATTTGCACTTTAAGGGTGATCTTCAAAAGCCAAATTTTCTTGTCAATGAAATCATAGCCCTCCCACTACCATTCTCCATAATCTTGTTATAACCACATTGCACTGTGTAAATACCATCCCTACATAATTATCATCCGCTCCTTGTCTTGGTCTAAAGCTCTCCAGGTCTAAGATTAGATTTCTCCTTTCTTCCCACAGCCGTATGCCCCTTCTAATGGAGTCCTCTTCATTCAGCAGCCAACAACTTCTACTGTCAGACCAGAAGCAGTTAACTGTACCCTCTTTATCACAGGCTACTACAAAAGCCCTTGGATAGATCTCCTTCAAAACACCTAGTAGAGAACATCCTTCATTCCAGAAAACTAAAGGTTCTGCCATCACCTAGAGTCGGCTGTAGCAGGTGCCAATTATCAGCCAAGGCTTTGATCATAGAGCTCCAAAAGGGTGAAGGTCAGCTGGGCTGCAGTCTATTGAGCACACTATTTGAAGAACCATAACTGTCCTTGATCATTTTAGTCCATGGTTTCACCTCCCCTCGCAAAAATTTGATAGCCCACTAAAGCAGCAAGGCTTCATTGGACTGCTTCAGAGATTTGATCCCTAGACCCCCCTGTCCTTTGGCTGGCAGAGCTGCTCCCATTTCAATGGCTGCAGAAATCTGCCCTCATGCTTGGATCCCCTCCAAAAGAACCTCTTCCTCAGTACATCCAGCCGCTTCCACACAGATTAAGGAGCTTTGAAGATAGATAGGTAGAAGACAGGAATGGAGGTGATCATTGAATTGAGCAAGATGAGTCTGCCACGCTTAGATAAGAAGCTGCTATTCCACCCAGCTAGCTTCACAGAGATCTTGTCAAAGAGACAATTCCAATCTCTTTTCTTCATTCTAGAACACCTCAGGAACAGACCCAGATATTTGATAGGGAGGCAGATGTGAGGAGTCCCCAAAGTAGCAGAGATGTCTCCTTGCTCAGCCTCAGCTAAGCCAAAGCAGACCAAATTAGACTTCTCTCTATTCAGCCTGAGGCCTGAGATGTCCCCAAAAATGTTGACCATATGGCCAAGAGCCTGGGCTTCATCAATGGATCCTTCCAAAAAAAAACCGTATCATCTGCATATTGAAGTATAGGAGCCAAAGAACTCGTGCTAGAGAGGGAGTATCCTCGAATAAGACCTGCTTCAGCCAATTTACATGCATACCAAGCCAAGTTGTCAACTGCAAGATTGAAGATCAAAGGCGCCAAAGGACACCCCTACCTTACCCCACATTGGGGTTGAATCCAAGCACCACAGGGCTTCCCATTTATCAAGGGAGTGAATGAGGTAGTTGTGATACATCTTTTCATCCGCTCAATCCAAAGAGGAGGAAAACCTCTTCTTTTAAACACTTCCAAAGGTATGGCCAGTAGATGGAATCATAAGCTTTGCAGAAATCAACTTTCCACATAAATGCTCTACACTTCCTCTTGTGCCACCCACAAACCATCTCCTCGGCCATGATGAAAGATTCTTGTAAAGACCTGTTAGGGAGGAAAGCTGATTGAATAGGGTGAATCATCTCTTGCAAGACAGGCCGTAGCCTATTGGCCAAGATCTTACTAACCACCAGGTAGAAAGAATTTGAGAGGACTATGGGTCTAAACTCCTGAAATGATTCTACCCCTTGTGTCTTTGGCAATAGGAATAAGAAAGTCCTGCTGATCTTTTCAAAGCCAAAGTTGCCAACCTCAAACTCTTTGATCACCTCCATTACCTCTGTGCCTACAACATCCCACATCTCCTTATAAAGGAGGACTTGGATACCATCAGGACCAGGGGAGCCTTCATTGTTGAGATCCTTGATGGCAATCAAAGTCTCATGCTCAGAAATAGCTGCAATCAGGATGGAACCCTATTCTACCGAGAGTTTGGGTAGGTCACTAGCTACCATTTTCCATTTGCCCCTTCCAGCTGACCTTAAGGAGTCTTTAAAATATCTAATGGCCTCAGCTCTGATATCAAAGATAAAATAAATTCTCTGCCCATCTCTAAAAATTGAGGAGATCAGGTTGAATCTTCTACGAGAGTTGGCAACCAAGTGGAAAAACTTGGTGTTTGCATCCCCCTCTTTAAGCCACAGTTGTCTCGAATGTTCCCTCCAGTCCATCTCCAACTTCAGATCTTCTTCAGCCACCACCCCTTGCCACCACCTTCTCATTATGAAGTCTTGCTCGATCATCAGGTCAGTGGCCTCTCTAGAGTCAAGGTTCTAAACTTCCTTCAATTCTTCTTTGCGTCTCTAATGTCTCATAATAGAAATAGTATCTCCATACTCCTTTAACATTTCTCTCATAGCTGACAATTTGGAGGCCAGCTTGATGGTAGCAGTGCCCACAACTTGCTTAGCCCTCCACCATCCTTAAAGCATCTCTTTGAAACCCAATTCCCTCAACCAATACTTCTTGAATTTGAAGTAAAATCCAGCAATCACTTGTTCACCACTATCCCAAACTAAAGGGGTGTGATCAAAGAAGGGTCATTCAAGGCCACAAAAAGAAGATAATTTTAATAGATCCAGGAGCCCAGTACTGCCAAAAAATCTATCAATTTTGGACATGAGGCCACTCCATTCCTCCAAGTAAACTCAAAGCCAGAAGATGGATACTCACTCAAGCCTAAAGTTTGAACCAACAATTGAAAACTAGCGGTTGCACTATTAGCCACACCACTAGGTCTATCACTTCCCATCAACACATAGTTGAAATCACCTCCAACAAGCCAGGCAGCCCGATTCACAAAATCAGCAGCCAAATTCCAGTCCTCCCACAGTTGGTGCCTTCTGCAAGGGTCACAGAGTCCATACACACCTGACACAAACAATTCACACCCTCCCTGGGTTCTTTTGAACTTGTAGGTTAGTAAGTGCCTACCCAAGGAGACCTCCTCCAACTGCAGCACATGTTTCTTCCACCAGATAGCAACAACCCCAGATCTGCCAACTGAGTTAATCATCATAGTGTCATTTGTAGCCCCAACTTTCATCTCAACCCATGCCCTGTCAACTTCATTATCAATGTGTGTTTCTTGGATGATGGCACAGTCAATTTCCCATTCTCTCAAATATCTTAGAAGAAAAGCCCTTTGACTTCAATCGCGCAACCCATGCACATTCCATGTAAGGATCCTCATTTAGCTACATGATCATCCCCTTTCTTCATAGCAGAGACTTTGCTAACCTTCATCACTGCTGCAATAGCACACTCATCAATTTTTTGCATTGAGCTATGTCTTCTCAGTCGAAGTTTGTAGGGAGGTCTCCCCAAACCTATCTTGAATGAAGTCCCTGAGTCCAACTACAAACCCTCAACTGTAGGTGAGCTACTTTGCAAGCTTGAGTTCATAGGAATGTCCTGTAGAGAAAGGCCATTAGGAGCATTGGCTCTTGAATCCCCTACTTTCAAATCCTCAGCCGCATCCTCATTTATCAGTGCCATCTCCTCTCCTTCTTTCTCTTCCACAACCATACCACCTTTAAGCATAGATACAACCCTTCTAACCTCCTGAATTTCAGTCATCTCCTCCTCTGCCATCATTACACCCATCCCATCTTCCAGGTCCTTGCTCTTACTAGGCTCAGGTGTCTTCTCTTGTGTTCCACAATCCAATACTATTGATCCTACTTTGGCTTGCAGTACCTCAGCATAAGAGGGAGGATTATGATGTGATTTCCCATGTTAACCACAGAGAAGTTCAAGAGCAGTAGCCAGGAGCTCCCCCCACATCGGAGGATCAACTTTTCTGGAACAGACCCTGCCCTAAAGACATCCACCCAGACATTCAAAACACTACCATCTCCTTCAATCAGACCAACCTCAGCATCTTCTGCCATAGAAGCAAACCTAGCTATCATAGCTGCCACCATCGCATTAGATCTTAAGTGTAAAGGTAAACCTTTGATTTCAAGATTGCCTGATCTAGAGGCCAATCTTTGGGGCGGTCACTCAAACAATGATCCATCAAAAGGGGAAACCAGATGCCAAATCACCGCTAGCCCGCCCAGATTACTCGATTGAAAATGTAGACGTTCGACATCCATCACCCTTAATCCAAAGAGCACAAAACGCGAAGGGGAGAGGACTGCAATCTTCCAAACATCTGTCGAGAGAGAGAGAGACCTTACCAGTTGATGAGCTTTCTCCAGAGACAGAGTGCCCATCATCACTTCCCAAACAAGGCCCCTCGCAACACCAGTTCTGCCACCCTTATGTCCTCACTCAAGGGTATCTCCACATCCAGGGGGTGCCCCCCCAGAAGTAGGAGGGGGAAGAGGAAGAGGCGATTGCACCTCCACCTTCTTGGCCAAAGCACTTGTATGCATCCTACCCCAAGGTTGTTCGTTGTATGTCATGCAGGAGTCGCGTTTGTGGCCAAACCCCCAGCAGGCCAAGCAGAGTAGAGGGTGGCGGCACACCGACGCCTTATGTCCATGGCACCGGCATTCAAAGCAGACCACAACCCTGCTGCTCCAAGGCCACCTATCAAAAGTCCATCGCCTATACACTGCCCTAGCTCCTTCGGCCACCTGGACACCTCGCTCCTTCCTCCTCCAGGATCTCGACCACCAGGATGTCCAGCCATCATCACCGGAAACGCTCTTGCCGAACCTCCTAGGGTTCATGTTCAAATGGGAATTTTTTCCAGGATTTCTATTTTCCTGTAGATTTCCTTGTCCTTGACATGGATGTACCTAACGATTTGAGGAATGCCCCCATCATTCTGGGGTGCCTGTTCCGAGCTACCGCCAAGGCCAACATAAACTGTGAGAGTGGTAGCATAGAGATTGGCTTTGGGGATAGGAAGATAACTCTTGATAATTTTATGGCGATAAGAGGATTTGAGGATTATGGATTCATTGAGGAGCTGAGGGATCATGATTTTGAGACTTGTATGATGATAAATGCACTTGACGACTCCACCAGCTTTAATGAGCCCAACCTACAACCCTCCATGGCAGGCCTGCTACATCCTGAAGAGGTTGTTGATTTTGTCCATTCCCAACCTCTTCCACTGGATCATCCTGATGAATCACCATCGGCATCCTCCCTACCTTCTATACTAAACCCACCTCAGCTTGAATTGAAACCATTGCCGAAAAATTTGAAGTACAAGTTCTTAGGACCTAAGAACACGTTCCCAGTGATTATTAGTGCTGATTTGACTAAGGAGCAAGAATCGAGGTTGATTAAGGTCCCTAAGAACAATAAGGAGGCAATTGGTTGGACCATCGATGACCTTAGGGGAATCGAGCCATCTTATTGTAATCATTGTACTTTCATGGAAGATGGATCCTGCCCTTCTTGCGAAATGAAAAGGAGACTAAATCTGAATATGCGAGAGGTAGTCAAGAAGGAGATAATCAAGTGGCTCAATGCTAGAATTATATACCAAATGTCGGATAGTCCGTGGGTTAGCCCCGTTCAGATTGTACCAAAGAAGACAAGAATAACTGTTACGACTAACGAGAAAGGGGAAACATTTACTACTCATTCAGCTTCGACTTGGAGAGTCTGTATTGACTATAGGAAGCTAAACACAGCCACCAAAAAGGATCACTTTCCCTTGCCATTCATTAATCAAATCCTCGAAAGGTTAGCTGGGAAGAAATACTTTTGCTTCCTGGATGGTTATTTGGGATATAACCAAGTCCCTATTCATCTCGAAGACCAGGAAAAGACAACTTTCACATGTCCCTACGAAACCTTTGCATTCTGTAGAATGTCGTTCGAGCCTTGCAACGCACCCACGACTTTTCAAAGGTGCATTTTGGCCATCTTTTCTGACATGGTGGGAGATTGTCTTGAGGTGTTCATGGATGATTTCTCCATTTTCGAAGATTCTTTTGAGTCCTACCTAGCTAACTTGGAATTGATCCTTCAGAGATGCATCAAGACACAACAGGCCCTTAGCTGGGAAAAGAGCCACTTTATGACTCGAGAAGGCATTATCCTTAGTCATGTGGTCTCTAATCGGGGTATTGAGGTTGATAAGGCTAAGGAGGATGCTATCTCTAGACTTCCTCCACCCACATCCATAAAGCAAATCTGCTCTTTCCTTGGGCATGTGGGTTTTTATAGAAGATTCATCAAGGACTTCTAGAAGGTTGCTTGACCCTTACGTAACCTTCTGGCCAAAGATACGCCGTTCGAGTTTCATGAATCATGCCGTAAGCATTTGATTTGTTAAAAATGACAGTTACTATGCCCTAGTGTTGCAACCACCGTTCTGGACATCCCTATTTGAGATTATGGCTGACGCATCTGATTATGCCGTCGGGGTTGTCTTGGGTCAGAAGATTGAGAAAAATCCCTCTGTGAGTTACTACGCTAGCAAGACTTTGGATGAGGCCCAGAGGAACTACACCATTACTTAAAAAGAATTGCTAGCTGTAGTTTTCGCTTTGGAAAAATTTAGGCCTTTTCTTTTAGGTTCTCATGTAATCATTTATACTGACCACTCGGCCTTGAAACATTTCTTGGCCAAAGAGGATGCCAAGCCCCTCCTTTTTTGCTGGATTCTGTTACTTCAAGAATTTGATCGTGAAATCAGGGATAAAGTTGAGGCATAAAATGTAGTGGCAGATCACCTCTCTAGAATCCTAATTGATTCTCCTCATTCGGATATCCCTATTTCAGACACCTTTCTGGATGAGA
The DNA here is from genome assembly GCA_037157565.1 of Thalassia testudinum. Taxonomy (NCBI): domain Eukaryota; kingdom Viridiplantae; phylum Streptophyta; class Magnoliopsida; order Alismatales; family Hydrocharitaceae; genus Thalassia; species Thalassia testudinum. Next base: position 3,865,447 of record JAZHRO010000028.1, read on the forward strand.
CTATCCTTACAATCTCGGGTATCCGAACCCCTTAGTTTGCGGATATAGTTAATTATTTGGCCATTGGTCAAATCCCTCAGGATTGGACCAAACAACAATGGGACCGGCTTGTGTCTGAGGGTAAATATTATTTTTGGGATGATCCTGAGATGTACCGCATCAGTGCAGAGCAGATTATTCGTCAATGCATCCCGAAAATTAAGTTCCATAGTATACCTGAGTTCTGCCATACATCTATTTGTGGACACTTATTCATAAAAAAGACAGCAGTAAAAATCATGCAATCTAGACTCTATTGGCCATCATTATTTAAGGATGCCTAGGAATTTTCAAAGTCATGCACTCGATGCCAGAGACTCGAGAACATGGCTAACCCCAAACCTCCTAGGGTTCATGTTCGAACGGGAACTTTTTCCAGGATTTCAATTTTCCTATAGATTTCCTGGTCTTTGGCATGGATGTACCAAACGATTTGAGGAATGCGACCATCATTCTAGGGTGCCTATTCCTAGCTACCGCCAAGGCCAACATAAACTGTGAGAGCAGTAATATAGAGATTGCCTTTGGGGTTAGGAAGCTAACTCTTGATATTTTTAAGGCGATAAGAGGATTTGAGGATTGTGGATTCATTGAGGAGCTCAAGGATCATGATTTTGAGACTTGTATGATAATCAATGCACTCGAGGACTCCACCCGCTTTAACGAGCCTGACATACATCCCTCCGTGGCAGACCAGCTACATCCTAAAGAGGGTGTTGATTTTGTCCATTCCCAGCCTCTTCCACTGGATCGTCCTGATGAATCTTCATCAGCATCCTCCTTACCTTCTATACTAAACCCACCTCAACTTGAATTGAAACCATTGCCGAAAAATTTGAAGTACAAGTTCTTAGGACCTAAGAACACGTTCCCAGTGATTATTAGTGCTGATTTGACTAAGGAGCAAGAATCGAGGTTGATTAAGGTCCTTAAGAACAATAAGGAGGCAATTGGTTGGACCATCCATGACCTTAGGGGAATTGAGCCATCTTATTGTAATCATCGTATTTTCATGGAAGATGGATCCTGCCCTTCTTGCGAAATGAAAAGGAGACTAAATCTGAATATGCGAGAGGTGGTCAAGAAGGAGATAATCAAGTGGCTCAATGCTAGAATTATATACCCAATGTCGGATAGTCCGTGGGTTAGCCCCGTTCAGATTGTACCAAAGAAGACAAGAATAACCGTTACGACTAACGAGAAAGGGGAAACATTTACTACTCATTCAGCTTCTACTTGGAGAGTCTGTGTTGACTATAGGAAGCTAAACATAGCCACCAAAAAGGATCACTTTCCCTTGCCATTCATTAATCAAATCCTCGAAAGGTTAGCTGGGTAGAAATAATTTTGCTTCCTGGACGGTTATTTGGGACATAACCAAGTCCCTATTCATCCCGAAGACCAGGAAAAGTCAACTTTCACATGCCCTACGGAACCTTTGCATTCCGTAGAATGTCGTTCGAGCTTTGTAATGCACCCACGACTTTTCAAAGGTGCATGATGGCCATCTTTTCTGACATGGTGGGAGATTGTCTTCAGGTGTTCATGGATGATTTGTCCATTTTCGAAGATTCTTTTGAGTCCTACCTAACTAACTTGGAATTGATCCTTCAGAGATGCATCAAGACACAGCAGGTCCTTCACTGGGAAAAGAGACACTTTATGACTCGGGAAGGCATTGTCCTCGGGCATGTGGTCTCTAATCGAGGTATTGAGGTTGACAAGGCTAAGGTGGATGCTATCTCTAGACTTCCTCCATCCACATCCATAAAACCAATCTGCTCTTTCCTTAGGCATGTGGGTTTTTATAGAAGATTCATCAAGGACTTCCGGAAGGTTGCTCGACCCTTAAGTAACCTTCTGGCCAAAGATACGCCGTTCAAGTTTAATGAACCATGCTATAAGCATTTGATTTGTTAAAAACAACAGTTACTATGCCTTAGTGTTGCAACCACCATTCTGGACAGCCCCATTTCAGATTATGGCTGACACATCTGATTATGCCGTCGGGGCTGTCTTGGGTCAGAAGATTGAGAAAAATCCCTCTATGATTTATTACACTAGCAGGACTCTGGATGAGGCCCAGAGGAACTACACCATTACTTAAAAGGAATTGCGAGCTATAGTTTTCGCTTTGGAAAAATTCAGGGCTTATCTTTTAGGTTCTCATGTAATCCTTTATACTGACCACTCGACCTTGAAACATATCTTGGCCAAAGAGGATGCCAAGCCATGCCATTTTCGCTGGATTCTGTTACTTCAAGAATTTGATCTTGAAATCAAGGATAAAGCCAAGGCGCAAAATGTAGTGGCAGATCACCTCTCTAGAATCCTAATTGATTCTCCTCATCTGGATATCCCTATTTCAGACACCTTTCTGTATGAGACTATCCTTACAATCTCAGGTATCCGAACCCCCTAGTTTGCGAATAGAGTTAATTATTTGGCCGTTGGTCAAATCCCTCAGGATTGGACCAAACAACAATGGGACCAACTTGTGTTTGAGGGCAAATATTATTTTTGGGATGATCACAAGATGTACCGCATCAGCGTAGACTAGATTATTCGTCGATGCATCCAGAAAATTGAGTTCCATAGTATACTTGAGTTCTGCCATACATCTACATCTCGTGGGCACTTTTTCGTAGAAAAGATGGCAGCAAAATTCTTGAAATCTAGATTCTATTGGCCATCATTATTTAAGGATGCCTAGGAATTTTCAAAGTCATGCACCCAATGCTAGACACTCGAGAACATGGCTTAGAGAGATATGATGCCCCTAAAGCCAATACTTTCCATCGAAATTTTTGAAATTTGGGACATTGAATTCATGGGACCTTTTCCTCCTTCATTTGGACACCAGTATATTATGGTTGTTGTTGATTACGTGTCTAGATGGATTGAGGCAATCCCTACCTGGAACAATACCACAGGTGGTCATCGATTTTGTGAAGAATATCTTCAGTCGGTTAGGGATTCCTCGGGCGATTATCAGTGATGATGGCACACATTTCACTCATGCCTAGTTTTTGAATTTACTTGGGAAATATGGGGTGAATCATCAAATTTCCACACCCTACCACCCTCAGACGAATGGACAGGCCGAGGTCTTTAATTGGGAGATCAAAAACATTTTGCAGAAAACCATAAGGCCTGATAGGAAGGACTGGACCCAAAAGCTAGATGTTGCTCTTTGGGCCTACCATACAGTGAACAAAATGCCTATCAATATGTCTCTGTTCTGTCTGGTGTTTGGTAAGGCACGTCAGTTACCCGTAGAGCTAGAACGTCGAGCATTTTAGGCCATCAGGAAGTGTAATTTTGACTTAGAGTTGGCTGGGAGGACCAGGAAACTCCAACTATCTGAGTTGGAGGAGCTTAGAAATGATGCCTATGAAAATTCCAAAATCTACAAGGCAAGGACCAAAGCTCTCCATGACTAGATAATTTCATGTAAGAGCTTTGAGTCGAACTAGAAGGTTAGGCTTTTCGATTCTCGACTAAAGCTCTTCCCCGGTAAGACTAGGTCTAAGTGGTATGACCTGTTCATTATTAAGCGGATTTTCCCTCATGGGGCCATTGAAATCTTTGACCCAAAGATGGGTAATTCCTTCAAGGTCAACGGACAATGTCTCAAACCCTTTGTTGACCATGTGCTCCCTAAACCCATCTCGAACAAGGTTACTCTTACCTTGCCCTAACCATCGTGGGCCAATCATCACCAAGCTGAAGGCACTAAACTCAACATGTGTAAAGACTATTCTGAGCTTACCAGAATCTCACGGAAACCAGGCGGTATTCTTCCACTTCTACTCTCCTACGTGCTTTCATTTTTAACAATGAGGACATTACATTAGCTAAGCATGGGGGGTGGATATATCTTAGGAAATAATCTTTTTGTCAGTCGTAATAAAAATTTCCTGTTATTCTTAAAAAAAAAAAAGAATTAGGAGATGAGATCTTAGACATTAGGAGTTGCAAACTTTAGGAATTGATACTTTGGGACCTGAATACTTAGACTCTTCAGGTCTTCGGGCTTAATTCGCCTAGGTGTCCACTCGAATGTGGACTTAGTCTCGAGTCCTCGCCAATTCAAATACATCTTTAATCTAGTAAATAAATTGGGATGATAAGTACATGACTTATCAACTCTCCCTTTGATTTGTGGGGATTTTAAGTCTAAGCATCTACACACTTCTCGCACTGACTCACTTTCCGACGACTTTTACGAAAATTGGGTAGCTAATGAACTATCTAGGGTGGCATGGCTGGCAAGTTGTCGTGGGTAACAGCACATTGGCCGACTGTCCAGAGCATAGCCACAAGACCATTTTCTTCGTATTGCCTTTAGGTAAATCTTAGATCAGGGAAGCCACCTACTTAGGAAAAAGGAAAAAAGAAAAAAAATAGGAAAAGGAGAAAATAAAAAAATATACAAATAAAACAACACTTCACCGCATGAGTATGGCTGGCAAATATCCATGGGTAATAGCTCATTGGTCGGTTGTTTGGAGCCTAGTTCACAAAAATGCACAATAATTCCCAAAACACTTAGGGAAGGAGCGGGGAAGTAGAATGAACCAAGGTGATATACATTGGGTTCGCCCTTGTGTTGACCCCATAAATAAAAGTAGGGAGAAAGCTACCATTCGAAAAGATAAACCTGTAAGAAAGGTCACCTAGGGTCGTAGAAACCCGAAGTGCATTTTAGCAGTTGCCTAGTGAGTTTGTCACTCTTTTCACTAGATGCTTAGCACTTAGAGTCCTTTTTGAATCTTGGGCGGGTCAGGTAGCCGTAAGACGTTATCCCGAAACTATCAAACTCCAAAAGTATAAAAAAAAAATTACAAAAGAAGAAAAATAAAAAAAATTATGTATCTTCTCTTTTCAAATAAGGCAAGGGCTTGGGCATTTTGCATTCTGGTAGAAACCCGGACACTGTTGAGTTTTTGTAATTAGGTCTTGGGGTTGATATTTTCTAATGCAATCGACAAATTTTGCCAAAGTAATCAAATCCTAATTCTACTTTTATAGATAGCATTTAGGTTAATTTTGCTAGGGACCAACAAAAAGTAAGCTTGGGGGTATGATAAACACACATGATTTCATGATAAAATGCTTATTTATGATAGTTCCTAGGCTTAGCATTGCAAATCATGTTATAAAAACTGCATAACATCCATTGCATGGCATTTAGGATAGTAGTGTATTAGGTACATTAAATCTTCCATTTTCTATGACCAAGAGGTAGTACGACATTTTCATGGGCTTCGGATGAAGAATCCGACAGTACAAATGAATTTGGAGTGACCATCATAGTCTATCAACGTGAAAATCACCCCAATCAGAGCTCCGTAGCACCCTCTACAAGAAGAAGATGGTCGGTCCAGATGGTGCCATGTGGCCCCATCCAGACCGCCCAACATGAAGCACGGCTACCCCAGCCTCACGTATGGAGAGATCTCAGCCGTTGGATCTCAATCCAACGGTTGAGGGGTGCTCTACACCGTGTGACCACATCACCTTCCACACGACAATCCATAGTCTTGGTGCAACGGTGAAGCGCCCGCTCCTCAAACGAGAGGTGTAGGTTCAATTCTCGCAACCTCCTCAATTAGCTAATTAATGCATGGGCACGCGTGCGCATAGCCAATCGTTGTGCAACACCAGCACACGAGCGTGCGTGCGAAACGGGCACGTAATGCGTAGACCAATAGGAGAGGTGGGGGCGCAGATCTTCAACGACAGCCTGGACAGACCTTTAGTGACGCTTACAGTAGTCACTAATTATTTGTAGGTGTAAGACCAATTGCGAGCGTGAGCAGTGGGGGTGCGGTCTTCGGTGACTGTTGCATGGGGTCTTTAGTGACGCTTGCAGTTGTCACTACAACCCTTTACACGAATTTCTTCTTCCCTCCATTATATAAACACCCCTACACCCCCCATTCCCCTTCATCTCTACCTAACCTACTCCTACCTACTCCTAATCTCTAGTAGCCTACCAAAGCTCCATTAGAGCATACTCTCAAGCTCCAAAGGCCTCTTATTAGTGTAATGATTCTACTTCCCACCAATAATTCATCCTTCATAGGTTGCCTTGGAGCTGTCCTCCCACTTTCATTCCGGTACAAGATCACCTCCGTCTCCTCACCTCCATTCCAAAGCCTCAAAGAAGCATTCCTCTACTCGGCATCTTCCTGCATCTCACCTCCTTCATCTAAGCTTCTACTAGGTGTCGTTGTCTTGCTGAACAATCGATTCGGGAGATTTCCTCTCACCCCTCTCTCTTTTATGCTTTCATAGATTATTATAACAAACATTTGCGTAATATATCATAGCAGTTCCATCCCTCTCTTGTAATCTATCTTGCTTGCTTTATCTATAAAAATAAAAGAAAAAAATAACAAAACCGCAAAACACCAAAATGAAACAAAATGAAATGTAGATTTCAAACAAAGTAAACGTCGCCTCCCTATGTTTGACTCGAGACTCCCTTGGAGTTTTGGTTATAAGTTGTATTTGATAAATGTGTTTTGCGAGCTACAATGATGGGTTCTCCAAACCCTAATTTTAATTTGCAAAACACGCCTCATCATTAGACGTCTTAAAGTCTAAGATCAGATGTCTGATGTCCAGATTGGACATCTGATCTTGCTATTTGAAACCTATTTTGGTTTTCTAAGTTCTCTACGAGAAGTTTAAGTATCCTAGGGTTTGAGTATGTGATCCTAGGACTATTGTTTGTTACTTTGGAGCTATCTAACAAATGATCTAAGTAAATAAATAAACATAACGACAAGAACAAAATGTAAGCACCTCTGTTTTGATGCACCAAAATTATGTTTATTGCAAGACTAATATTTCAGGACTTTCATGGATCAGAGCTTCTCTCTTGGATCATGATCAGATGGATGCAGATCTATCTTTTAATTTTACTGAGTCTAGGATATTGTTGTAACAAACCTCAAATTAAAAGTCAAATGATTTTCCACGCTTTTCACTAAAAAGTAGTTTCTAGGGTTTTTGATCGACCAATAAGACAATTGATCAACCAAATTGATTGATCAACCAACCAACTTAGTTAATCGATCAAACTAGCCCATTTTAGGAAGTTGATTAATACCCTTTTGATCAGCCAATTAAGCTAATTAATTGACTAATCAGTGATCGATCAAATAACTAGATTGATCGACCAAATCTCGTTTTGATCGACCAATCTACCTTAATTGATCGACCAATTTCATTTTTTTTTCAGGTCAAATTTTTAGTATAAATAGAGGTCGTACGCAGCCTTTTTTTTAAACACAACTTTCAATAGAAAATCCTCTCAAAAGAATAGAACTTCTCGTGCTTCTTTAAGTGCTTCTATGCTTTGTTTCTTACGCCTTTCAAAGTATGTCATTTCAAACCTCCACTGAAATTCTAGTTTGATTTTTTATTGTGGTTCCATAGTTCTACATTATTCTTTTACATTGTTGTTTTGATTTACAGATCCCAAGCTATTGGGGAAGATCTGTTCTAGTTGTTGTTATGCTTCTCTTCAATTTATAAAGAGAAGTGTTTGTAAAGAGGTTGTGACACCCTCATTCAAGTGGTACGAGAGTGGATTGACTAGCCTTGACTAGTCAAGAAAATCCTAAGCTGAGAGGCTTAGGTAGTGGTTTTCATCTAGTTTGGGTTTCCACTATAAATCCAGGTTTAATTTGTGCTTGATTCTATTGTGGATATATTTTTTATTCATAATATTTTTTTAAGTGATACTATTCACCCCTCCCCTCTAGTATACTTTACGATCCGCAAGCAACCCTCATTTAGTATCAAAGCTCCATTGTCTAGAAGATGTCTAAATAAACTGTTGACACATATGCAAAGGGTCAATCGGCAGTTTGACCTCCATTATTTGATGGAACGAACTGCAGTTATTGGAAAACCAGGATGCAAATCTTCCTGGAGTCAATGGACTTCAAAGTATAGGATGTCATTGCTTCTAAGTATACATGTCCTGAGATTAAGGATGGTGTGGCAGTGACTTTGGATCAGAAAAAGATGGCAACACATAACATGAAAGCCATGAATGCAATCTTTTATGGGCTTTCCAGAGCGGAGTTCAATAGAGTCTCAGCCTGCAAGATAGCCTACAAGATTTGGAGCATCCTTGAAGTCACTCATGAAGGAAAGTCAAAGGTAAACGAAACTCGTATACATTTACTAACTCAGAAATACAAACTTTTCAGGATGAAGAAAGGTGAAACCATAAAGGAGATGTTTATGAGATTTAGGGATATTGTAAATTCGTTACGAAGTCTCGATCAAGACATGAAAAATAAAGTCTTGGTAAAGAAGATCCTCTGGTCACTCACTAGCGACTAGGAAACAAAGACCAAAGCCATACATGAATCAAAAGATCTATCTACGTTGAAACTAGGCGATCTTGTTGGAAGCTTGATGGCTTATGAAGTTCAACTCCAACACATGAAGGAGCATGAAGAAGGAGTCATGAAGAAGACCATAGCTTTCAAAGCCAATCAACATTCTGAGGATTCATCAAGTGAAGAGGAGGAAGACATAGCCCTCTTTTCCATAGTTCAGAAAGTTCCTTATTAAGAATAAGAGGAGCTAGAGAAAGAAGAAAGAAGAATCAAATGTTGACACCATCTTCTACTACAACTTTAGAAGAAAAGGACATATCAAAAAGGACTGTCCACTTCAGAAGGAGTCAGAAGAGAAGAAATTTCTCAGAAAGGAAGGGAAGAAGAAGGCTTTTCAGCAACATGGGATGAATCAGATTCAAGTTCGAAAGAAGAAGAAACCTCTAGAGAAGAAGCTCTTCTAGGACTAATGGCTCTAGAAGATGAGGTAACCTCTTTTTCACAAGTTGAATTATTAGAAGCATTTTTTGAGATGCATGATATAGCTAAGTCACTAAAATTAGAAAATAAAAACTATTAAAAGCATTAGGGGAAGAAAGAGCTCAAAAAGATATGCCTACTCAACAAAATAAAGAGTTATCTACTAAAATCATCTCAATAAAATCACATATAGACAATCTGAAGGTAGATATAGATAACCTAGAAGAAAATTCTACTATTCTCTTGAATGATCTAGCTAAATTCACTAAGGTAGTAGAAACTTGCATAAGCTTTTAGGAACACAAACCTAGGGCACCACAAAATTTGGTTTAGGTTACATAACTAAAAACAACCATGAAGCATCTAGTTCTAGCCAAAACAACAAGAAAGGTAGCTTGCCTAAATAGGCAGCATTTGCTAACCACCATGGACGCAAACAAAAATGGGTACCAAAAGCACTTTTGAAATCTTGTCGTGTAGGTCAAGTAGAATATAAGAGATGGACGTATCAAGAAACATATGGAAATCCGAAGCCACTCTATAGAGCAACTAAATCAAGACCTTACAAACTAATGATAGGCTCGAGAAGAAAGAAGATGGATCATGGACAACGGATGTTCCAAGAACATGACTGTAGAGGAAGACCTATTCCTGCAACTCCATCACAAAGAAGGTGGTATAATCACATTTGGGAACATCCACAAGAGCCATATTATTGGTACTGGCCAAATTGGTAACTGATGATAATGTCATCATCATCCATAACTTGCTTTAATTAATCAGAATCAATAGACAAATGCTCCTACATAATCGCTGGAGAGTCATAATTCATTATATATCCTTTCTGGGAGACATACATAATATAAAGGTTAATTCTGTAGTTTTAATAGCATATCATAAATTCAGAGTAATCATGGGATTTCCCAGGGGTTAAACAAAGGTCAAATGTTTAATGTCTAATAAGAGGGTCCATACAAACAGAAACAAGCTTTCGCGCACTTCGAGAGTCAAAACAGCACCCGAAACCCTACTTTCAGACTCGCTTAAATAACAGAGGTTCTGGTCAGGATAAAATTCACCTAAACCTTATAAATTCATGTAAAAATATTCAATAAGGTTTGGTATCCTTGATTTGACCTTTGGAACCCATTTTGACCTAAAATAGTCTTAGACAGGAAGTTGCCCTAATTTAGGTTTCTGCGTAAATTGCCTAATAAAACTTGGTCAAAACCAAAATCCAACCTCACCATTAGATTTCTTGGGTCCAAATTAAGTTTGAACCAAAATTTGGGCCCAATCAGAGATCATCTTGACCTAGTTTGCATTTCAGTCCAGTCAGACTCTTTCTCTCTCACATATGCCCCTAGCTTTTGAAATCCTTGCCAGAAGCCCCCTAACTTTGTCTTCTTCTTCGCATGTAGATCCCTACCGCCTTGGCCATGTGAACATATCTTGCCACCGACTTTCAATCAAGGAGTTCTCCCTGATTTCATGCCCAATCTCTTCCAAAATTGGTAGGAGGACTCCTGAGAAGATCCTCTTCAATCTGAGCTGTAACTTGGGCTCTAATTCTTGCCCAAAACCTAATGCAAACCATCTGAACTCAAGGGTTTCCTATTTCGTAAAAATCTTGAGCTTCCAAGCTTGGTTTCCAAGATTGGAATGCCCTACTGAGGCCTATAAAAGATCCCCCGATGCAAGGCCATCCTCCTTAGCTTGGTTTTAGATCGGATTCCACCTTCTTCCCTCCTCTCCAGCCGAACTGTCTGCAAGCTCCAGCGAGCTTCTCCGTCCACCCTCTTCGTTGGTCGATTCCTCATCCTCAAGCTCTTCCACGTCTTGCAATACCAGCAGGTGCCTCCTTCCACCTTCATCCTCGCCATTCTCCCCCACCAGATGTCCTTCCTTCCACGGCGTCAGCCAATCAAAGTTGATGCCGCCCTGCCCCTTTCATCTGGCTAGACTAGGTTAGTTAGACTTCCCTTCTCCTCTACTCTCTTTCCCCCTTGTTATCCTTCAACTCAACTACCGATACGCCCTCCATGCTGTCGTCTTCTCCATGTCCTTTGCACCTCCGATAAGGCTTCCCCGAAACCACAAGCCACCAAATGCCTCACTAATGACTCCATAACCTTCACCTCATCCACTCGAACCAAACTCCCATCATTATTACACCTTTCACTCACTCACACAACCCACCGAACAACCCACCTTCTCACCTTCATCTCCATCACCGCCCGCCCTCCACATGCAGCCAAACTCCATGCAGACACCACCATTACATTCGCCAACACTTGGTGATCCTTCTGATGTGATTTAAGGTGGTCATGAGGTTGTTCTTTTGCATTTCAGGTATACTCTGTTCTCTACTGTCCCCGCCATCATTTGCGCCCTCGTTCATCATGCTCTGGCCACGAAAGATCCAGGCATCACTCCCAGGCCTCGCGCAGCACCTCTAGGACCCTTCCCAAGTCCTCAATTAGAGGCCTCACCTGTGACTTCAACTTCAATTGGAGAAGGCATTAATGCTGTTGTACATGGGAAAAGAGTAGCAACCTTAGTCCCACATCATGTAAACACAACATAGCTGCAACACTTAAATTATTTTTGTGCTCTCAACTGTTCGCCCAGCACACGAGGGGTTGAGTCCCTCACTACCCACTCACCCGATTACCCGACCTACTTCACTCCTCACCTGTGACCCACACACATAGGCCTGGACACTGTTTGAGACCTAAATATCCAAGTATTTGGATCCGAATATGCGTTGGGTTTGGGTTACAGAAGAAGAAGAGAATAATCTGTGAGAGAGTGGGGGAGGGTTTTTCTCTCTATGCATGTGCCTTGGGGTACGTGATTTGTGTTGAAACACCTAACACTTAGGCTCTGTGAAGGAAAGAAAGAAGGCTTGGAGAAAGCCTTAAGGAAAAGAGAAGGCTCGTGAAGAAAGAAGGAAGCTGAAGAGAAGAAGGGAAGAAAAGTAGAAGAAGAGGAAGAAAAGGCTTAGGTTTGAGAAGCCTTGTGCTTGTGTTGTGGCTTACACTTTAAGCCATCTAATTTGAGAAATCATCATCAGAGGCACTGTAGCATTCACGCTACTATTCATTTATTTGATATAACTGAGATCTGATATGCATGTTTGATTAAGGCTAATAATTGGTGATTCAAATCACCATTATTTTGTCGTGATTTCTTTTTATCATTGTGAACTATTGAAATACTCATGGTTCTAATTGAATACCAATTTTGAGTAGGTTATTATTCATTGAAAATCTATTTTAATGCTCAATTACTTGTGCTTATTAATTCTAAATGCGATTAATGTTGTGAATTCAACATTTGCTCCCTATGTTCGACTTTGGACTCCATTATAGATTTTGAGTTATAAATTTTATTTGTTTGAGAGCTATTTGTCGACGGTGCTATAATGCATTTCCTTAAACTTGATGAAAGCTTGATAAACATTTTGAAATTCAACCTGGCAATTTAGGAAGACCAATTAGGAAACCTGAACCCCAAGTGATCATAAAAGACAAAGTGATTGAAGTTGCCATTAAATATTTTGAAGATTATCCAGCCAACATGATTCAGGTTAATGCCCCAGAAACAACAAAATTCATTGTGAACCGTGTCCAAATGATACTGACACAAATGACACATGGTTCAACCCGAGATGATCTCGTATTAGAATATATTGAATTGAAGAAATTACATAGCAATGAGTATCTATAATGTCGGTCAAATCCCCCACTTTTAGAAAACACCAAGGTCACATGGAGGAAAGTGGAAAATTACTGAATATGGTGTATAAAGCTATCAATCAAAAATACCCAAACATCCCCTCCAAAATTGATGAAAAACCTTGGAGCAACATTGAGGATCAATATGATTTCCCAAATCCCAGGTTCAAAAATCAAGGTTGTTGTTGACCTAAAAGAGTGATCTTCATTTTCGTTGAAAACTTTAACATAAAATGACGTGTCATATTTAATCGCATGGTAGAAAATCACTTTTCAAAGCATTTTAATTCTTAGAATCTAACCACGAAGTGTTAGCTCATCTCCATAGGAAGGAATTAGCCTATTTAAACTAGTGTGTTATGCTTTGTTTATTTAGGAATCTCAATGTGTATGCATACTAACTAGTGCATGTGTTTTCAGCATGATTCATTTCTTCAAATAATTAATCAAGAATACAGGGGTGCATATGCAAAATCACCACTATATAATATCATGTAAAATAATGATCTTGATACTGGTAAACACGATAAATACTAATTTCTAGAATATAGCTTGTTCACCATGACATGCATTGAATCATTCATGAGAGATATTCATCTGCAAGCAATTTTGATGAAGTAGAACCATGGCTATGCAAATTCACCTTAATAATTTATTCCTTTAAATAAATGAATAGTGTTCCCCTGCAATGGCATGGATGGTAATTTTTAATGTGAGCAAAAACAGAGGAAACTTCCTCTCGCTCCTTTGCACGCACGAGGAGGCTTCGTAGGAGGAGCTACTCTGCGGGAAGGCACATCTCGAGGAGTGCTTTACGATGGTGGTGATGTGGCAGCCGGACAGTGGAGGACAAGAACGTCGGAGATGGGTGTTGTGCACACGATTGTGGCTGCCTATGGGTGTGGCCTGCGGGTTAGTTGCCATGCGGGTGAGGTGAGGGCGGTGAGAGGTGGTGCGTGGTGTGCTGCACAGAGGGGGGGTGCTGCGCGCTTTGGGTTCTTCCTAATGACCGACAGAGAAGATGAAGAGGAAGTGCGGTCTACACACCCGTGCACAAGGGCACGTGGGAAGTACGTGCGGTGGCGAGTGCTACTGTAAGCATTGTGCATGCACGTGGCTGCACTGCTGTGGGCGTAGTGAGGGCACTGTGTTCACGCAGCTATAGTTGCTGTGAGAAGATGCGCACGCGAGGGCTCTGCACGTTGCAGAAGGCAGCGGTTGGCAGTGTTGGGTTCTTTGCCTGCGGTGAGAGGATGCATGCGCGAGAGTGTTGTGGCTGTGGTGCTGGTGAGGTTGGCAGTGCGTGCTGCTTGCTGGTTCCACAGTGCATGCCCACTCCATGGTGGGGAAGGTGGAGATCATGAGGGAGGGAATCCCCGTAGGCTTTCTCTTTTGTCTCATCCCCCCCATCCCTCTTCCTCCCCGGTGCATGTTGAGGGATTTTCAAATCCCTTGCTAAAATTGGTCAGGGGCTATTTTGGGTTTCTTGAGGCCGGTCGGTTATTGGGGGAGATGGAAATTCATTTCACCCCCTGGTCTCTTACAAAATTAATCCTCCTCCTCTCTCACTTTCCCTATTATTTCTTAACTCTTAAATTAGCCTGGTGGAGTGGATTAAGTGGAGGAGATGCATAGGGTGCACTGTGTGCGAGACCTGCATGAAATATAAGATAATTATATAATAAGTTATAGAATGCAATAGAATAGATGTAAACTTAAGTAATGATGCATATAATCATTTTATGACCTAATGTGGTTATTAACAAACATAAAATGTAAGAATAGTATTAACTTAGGCGTAACAATAGTCCATTAAAATGGACTCATCAAATACACGCATGCCTAAGATTTGCTAGTCCCTAGCAAAAATGAAAAATAATAGAAGTAATAAGAGGATTTCTTCTTTTCTTATTTCAAACATTTAGAGATCCATATAACTGTGAAGTGATAATAGCCTTGACAACAGATCCAAGTGAAAAGCCAATTCGCTTTAGGAGTTCGTACTTCACCATTGGTAAATATTTCTATTGAGATAGGCAACTACTTCCCTCGGGGATAAAGTAGAAGATAATATGTAATTTGACCCCAGCTTTTGGCTTAGGTTGGAGATATCAAGTTGAATGAATTTGTATTTGGTGTCACACACTCAACTGGTGCTACATGTAATCTAGTACTACAGACTCTAGATCTCTAGACTATTAAACAAGTCAACTCAGAGAGAGGCAAAACAACTGTACTCTCTTGATGTTCCTTGGTACTCACTCTTTTCTTTCTTTTTTTTCTGAGATCATAAATCTCGCCAGATTTAGTAAGTGTATTCACTGTTTGGTGGCCTCACATGGCATTCACACTTCAACTAAAGTCCTAATAACTCTACAACTAAGTTAGAGTCCTCAGCCAATATTCGGGCGATCAAAAATACTGAAAGATAGGTATGGGTCATATTTGGCGGATCGCGATAGGTGTTTTTGTTGCCTCAGAAATAATGTTACAAAGATAAAATTATAAACTTGGACTCTTTTCCTTTTCTTTTTTCTTTTTTTTTATATAATTGTTTCTTCTTTTTTTTCTCTTTTCGTTTCTTTATAAATCAACATAACATGGCACAGACTTTTATTTATGAGGCATTATTAAGGATGATGATGGTCAAGAGGATATTGTGGCTTATTTGCTGGAAGTGCCTATTCTTGGCACCGGGAAGGAATGGATAGGATAGCCGTATTTCTGACCTTTGACACTATTACCCTCCTTCAACCATGGACTCTATGAAGGACGGTCGTAACTATCTACCATAGTCATAGCTTTATTAAGACTCAATCTTTGTGTATCTGCTTTGTTTGGTGACTCTCAGGAATTCACACAAAGTACACACACAGGAACAGAGAGCGAAAACTATGCCTAACTCTGAAGTATCATCATCTAATTGTCCAAAAGTTAAGAGTCCTTGCACTAGACTTAGCACACCAGTAATCTCTCTACTTTCTTCTCACAAATATGGGGTGGATCTACTAGAAGATAGTATGCTTGACTCCTTATTAACTGTCTAAGGGTTCTATAGACTAAAAGTGCTTATTGGTTTTCTTCAAAGATCCATTACCCAGTTTGCATGCAAGTGAAGTAGATGTACTGCATTCTAAACTTAAGAAATAATTTAAGAAGAAAAATCTTTAATGACACCTCCATGGCAAAGATATTTTGCTAGGGACTAACCAATTCAGCTCAAGAAAAGAATTTCTTTTGTTACATGCTAACCTAAATGCATGGATACTTTCTAAGATGCAAAATGCACCCCCCATGCCTAAATCCTACAATTTCCTCATTGTAAAATTAAAATAGGGGGAGAAAGGAAGGAAATCACCTAAAGATGGTGTTGTTCAGAATGCTGGGTTGCCTCCCAACAAGTGCTGCATTTTCTATCGGCAGCCAGACTTATAAGGAACCTGTAAGTCTTGTTCTAGACAAAGAAAGCTAGGCCCTAAAAATATGCGTAATAGCGCGGGCCTAGAAAACAGGTAGCCACAGATGTTGGCGAGTTAATGATGCAACGTAATCCCAAATTCTCGCTAGAAGGTTTGAAAGCAGAAAACCTTGTTGGCTACCTGGGGAGGTCTAGGAATAACAAAAGGAATATGAAAAGGGACCTCTCGAAACGGAATAAGTAGAGGATAACAAGGATCCTCCAAAGCAAGATGGGTTTCAAAAGATATAAACATTATTATTTCAAACCCTTGAATGGCGAGACTAAAAGTACAATTATCAATCCACACTCGCCATTCTACCCGAGGATGTACTAGCCTGATATGTTCTCCAGAAAGAATGTAAATGAGCAGAGATCTGACCCAAGGATTAGGTAAGGAATCTACTGGTTGCTTGAGTGATTGGGTGATAATTATTAAGTCCAAAGAGGGCTTAGGTTGTTTAGGTTCCATTCCCAATAATAATTCGTATTTCCCATCCTTACCTAGCTTCATTATTTTGTGAATCTCCGACTGCTCCTCTATAATAGGTGAGCCATGAATGGAATTCAATATCTCATTAGTAGACTCATGAATAACATGCTTAGATGACAGTTGGGTTTCTTGGGAAGTATCGAGATCAAAATTATTAGAAAATCCATCCCTGGGTTCTTTCTTGTCAATTACATCCTTTCCGGGGACTTTGTGTGCTACTTCATTATCCTTAATATCTTTTGGAGGATTGTCATCTTTAATGTTATGGAGGAAGCCTATATCACTGAATTCGTTGTTCTTCTCAGGGTATAAATCCTCAATTCATATATATTGTCCCCAAGAGTCTCCCCTAGGCTTCTCGCTATTGTGTTTGCCTTCCTCCAATATCAACTCCTGATTTTGCGGAGGATGACTCTCAAAATCGAAAGAAGGGAGGAATCCGGATTTCACCAGATGATTTATATCCTCTAGGGGCAAGTCCTCAAATAACACATAATCTCCCTGTGATTCATTCCAGATTTTCAGTCCGGGTTCCTCCATTGGGGCATCCTCATCCTCTGAAATGGACTCTTTATATCCCTGAGACCAAAATTGATCTAATTCATCCTCCATTCCCTTAGGATCACCTTCATTGGGTGCATTTAAATCCTCAGGATGCTAAATGGTAGGTGTTGATTCCATAATTGGAGGGTCAGGATTTGGCTCACTAAGGGTAGAATGGGATTCCACCAGATAATTAGTAGGGGAAGTGATAGGAACAATACAACCTTGACCTAGTTTATCAAGGGTAAGGAAAATACAGTTATTAGGGTCAAGGTCGTCAAGAGGTACCATCTTCCCTTTCTATTGAGTCCAATATAGCTCGGGTGGATAATGACTAGGATCGTTCTCCTCTAGTGGTCGTATCTCATTGGGAGAGTCTAAGTGATAGCTACATAAAACTGATCCCTATTGTCATTGGTTTCCTTAGAATTATTTTCATGATCACAGTCGTATGGGTAGGGATCAGAATTACTTGGAAGTGCGTAGATAAGCTATCTTATTTCTTTGTTTAATTGTTGACTATTCCTCAACATCTCTCCCATAGATTCTATCATTTCCTTTTGTTGTTTTTGCATTTTATCATAAAAGAGGAGAGGCTACTACTTTCAGGTTAGGAAGGATAGTCAATTTTAGGCACTGGTTGCCTAAGGGTATCGGTCCAACCTCGATACGGAAAATCATGAAGGGTGGGAGGTTGGGTGTTGGCATAGAAGTAGGGATTCCAGGGTTGGAAAATCCCGCTCCTAGGCTCTGCTCAAAAGTGAGAGTTATCGGGCCAGTACTCCTAGGATAAGAATAAGAATGATCCCATGAATTATCAATGTACCCATCAAAGGATGAATACGCTCGGGGCATGGGTTCCTGGTTAAAATGATAGGAGTAAAGATAGTCCATTTCTTTCAATTAAACAGGTTAAACTCTCTTAGGATTTAAAAGAATTCAGAACATGAGCAGAAACTTCCTAGAGAGTTTATTGTTGTCAAAACAAATGCAAATTCAGTGGGATATACTTTTAGTAGATTATAGTTCTTATAATTAAATGTTCAGTTGGTGGCCAAACAAGTTTTGCAGGAATTATGCTTCTTAGGCCAACCTTCATTGGTACCTATAACCTACTCGCAAATGATAGAAGTCTGGAATCGAGCCCACGCACGAGGAACCGAAGTAACTTAGTGGATAGGCTTGTTGATTTTCGACTAACTTCCCTTGTGGTGCAAAGAGAAGAGGTAGAAATTTATCTAGTGACCTTATGTGTGAGGTGCACAGTCTCTCAGGTGTTCAATCATACGTTCGTGTTTTGAGTTTTGAAATTTCGCAAACAAGATCCTTTTGCGCATAATTTTAAGTCACTAATTTTAATATCCAACCTCTTAGTAGTCACAATTTTTAAAGTGACCACTGAATTAATTCGATTTAAGCACTTTAGTTGTCCTAGATTTAAGTTCATTGCAGATGCAAGGTAGGTAATTGATGCTCAAGAAAAAGGCATACCTTACTCCAGCTTTCTTCAATGCAGGATGGTTTCAATGCAAAAAGAAAAGCTAGATGCTGCTCATTCAATCCTAGATGGTCTTATAGATATGCAGCTTCTAGCAGGCAATTCGCATTTTTTTTTTAAAATAATAATAAACAAACAAACCTAATCTAACTAACTAATAAACATGTAGTTGAAAGAATTCGAATAATCCTATAATCTAAATAAATGGGAACATGCTCCCGAAAAAATGCTCCCACATACAAGAGCGATAAGAAATAAACACTGGGAATACGTTCCCAAAAATACCCGACAAGGGTCCAAAAGATAGAAATTAAGTTCTAATGTCTATCTAAACTAAATCTAAACTAAGATCTAATGACTAAATCAGAAACAGGCTCCTCTGTAAGCCTACTTGCGTGGGATCAAGGCCCACAAGCATCCGTTGCTGGCCTCTAGGTGGTGTCAAGGTCCACCAAAAAGATCATCTCTGCTGTGCACGCCCATCGCGTTCGTTGCGTGTTTTTGCACAGAAGAATATCCACAGTTAATATTCATAAAAGCTTTCAAAATAGCATAAAAATAACATTAAATTTTTGAAATGATTAATAGACGTGCTTCCTCTCTGGCAGCGGTGCCATTTGAAAGAGCGATCTTCGTTTTCGTTGAAAACTTTAACATAAAATGACATGTCGTAGTATTTAATCGCGTGGTAGAAAATCGCTTTTCAAAGCATTTTAATTCTCAGAATCTAACCACGAAGCGTTAGGTCATCTCCACAGGGAGGAATTAGCCTATTTAAACTAGTGCATTGTGTTTTATTTATTCAAGAATCCCAATGTGTATGCATACTAACTGGTGCATGTGTTTTTAGCATGATTTCTTGCTTCAAATAATTAATCAAGAATACAGGGGTGCAAATGCAAAATCACCACCATATAATATCATGTAAAATAATGATCTTGATACTGGTAAAAATGGTAAATACTAATTTCTAGAATATAGCTCGTTCACCACGACATGCATTGAATCGTTCATGAGAGATATTCATCTACAAGCAATTTTAATGAAGTAGAAGGATGGCTATGCAAATTCACCTTAATATTTTAATGCTTTAAATAGATGAATAGTGTTCCCACGCAATGGAATGGATGGTAATTTTTAATGTGAGCAAAAATAGAGGAAACTTCCTCTAGCTTCTTTGCACACACGAGGAGGATTCGTAGGAGGAGCTGCTCTACGGGAAGGCACGTCTCGATGAGTGCTTCGTGACGATGGTGACGCATTGATCGGACGATGGAGGAGAAGAATGTTGGAGATGGGTGTTGTGCGCACGGTAATGGCCGCCTATGGGCGTGGCCTGCAGGTGAGTGGCTGTGCGTAGGTTCGTGGCTCCCTGCGGGTGCGGTAAGGGCGGTGAGAGGTGGTGCGTGGTGTGCTGCACAGAGGGGGGGCACTGCGCACTTTGGGTTCTTCCTGCCAGCTGACGGAGAAGACGAAGAGGAAGCGCGGTCCGCACGCATGTGCACAAGGGTGCACGGGAAGTATGCGCAGTAGCAGGTGCTACTATAAGCACTGTGCATGCATGTGGCCGCGCTACTATGGGCGCGGTTAGGGCACTGCATGTGCAAGGCTGTGGCTGTGATGAGAGGACGCACACGCGAGGGTGCTGCACGCTGCAGAAGGTAGCGGCTGGCGATGTTGGGTTCTTTGCGTGCGGTGAGAGGACGTGCGTGCGAGAGCGTTGTGGCTACGGTGTTGGAGAGGTTGGCAGTGCGTGGTGCTTGCTGGTTCCACAGTGCATGCCCTCTCCACAGTGGGGAAGGTGGAGATCATGAGCGAGGGAATCCCTGCAGACCTTCTCTTTATCTCCTCCCCCCATCCCTCTTCCTCCCCGACGCAAGTCAAGGGATTTTCAAATCCCTTACTAAATTTTCCAACGGCTATTTTGGGTTTGTTGAGGCTGGTCGGATGTTGGGGAAGAGGGAAATTCATTTCACCCACTGGTCTCTTGCAAATTAATCCTCCTCTCTCACTTTCCCTATTATTTGTTAACTCTTAAATTAGCCTGATGGAGTGGATTAAGTGGAGGAGATGCATAGGGTGCGCTGTGTGCGAGACCTGCATGAAATATAAAATAATTACCTAATAAGTTATAAAATGCAATAGAATAGATGTAAAGTTAAGTAATGATGCATGTAATCATTTTATGACCTAATGTGGTTATTAACAAACATAAAATGTAAGAATAGAGTTAACTTAGGTGTAACAATAGTCCATTAAAATGGACTCATCAGGACCCACAACCCTGATGGAATTTGATTCAAATTATGCGCAGATTGATACACCTGATCTTGAGATGGGGTGGGAGGATCCGATTGCAAGTGTTCACAATTTTGAATCAATCCTAGAAAATCATGAAGCTGGTCCATAAAGCCTAGATTTCCCCAACACCTGTGATGATGAGATTAAGTCAGAACCTCTCGAGAATGTAAATTCCGCTCCTTATTCTGATAAGGCGATTCTCGAGAATGATTCTGACTTCCCTATAAAGCCTAGCCTAGATTCTAGTGACCCAACACCTTCATTTGACCTAGAATATAGATTCGAGCCAACTTGGGATGATAAAGAGGCCCAATGTGATGAGAATTAGATTTTGAATCTAGATTATGATTGTGGGCCTATATTTGATTATTACACCTCTACAACCACCTCAGAGATATAGATTGATTTCTCAAAAGTCAAACCAATTTATGATACAGAAACTGAGGGTTAGAAGAGTTGGGATTCAATTGGGTCTATCCTAGGAACCAATAACGTGAGCCTATGCCTAATAAGGACACATCTCTGAGCTCAGAATTGGAAATTAGGTTACATTCAAGTTAGGTTACTAATTCTACACATTTTGATTCGTTCAATGGTGGAAATACTAATCTAGAATCAGGTTCAGAAACTGATCTTCGCAAATTGTCCAATGATTTCAAATCTTACTCTGATTTCGAAGAACCTTTGTTTCCTGATGATTATGAACCATTTTACAACTTCAGCATCCATGACCCGTTCTTCGACTCTAACTCTAAGGTCCCTGATCCTGAGATCAGCGATTCAAAATCAAGTTCCATTGAGATGGAATCATTCTATTATGATCTACAGGAATCAGAAATAGTAAGTGTTGAGAGTGTCTACAATCCAGAATTTGAATATTTTATTTACTCAGATTTCCATTATCCTATAAGCACTCTCCAGGCATTTACGTTTGATTTTGATGAGCATCATGAGGACCCTCCAGATGAACCTATCTTTGAATCTTTTCTTGAGGAACCCTCAAGTTGAACGCTCAAAATCGGTGTTCTAAAAGTAATGCATTGTAGTATAGCCGATAAATCGTATAGAACACTTAAAATTTATAACTCAGAAAAGTCCGAGGTCGAATGCAGGGAGCAATATGGCAATTTATCTCATGATCACAATTATAAGCAAGAATATAGCAATGTAATAGCAATTTCAAGCACAAATGATATAAATATAGATTCAAGAGTCAATGTGGCAAAAAGATTAAGGTAAAAATGGTGATTTGAATCACCAAATTACCCTATTACAATTCTACTTAAATAATGCAATAATACCAATCAACCAAATGCCACGTCAACTTAAGTGCTAGAATATCTCAGAACCAGCACATAGAGGCAAAGGCCTCTCTTTCTCAAGCCTCAGGGAGAGGCACAGTAGAGCATAGCACCAACACCAACAAAGGCGAAAGCCTCTACAGAATTTTGTTAAGTGTCAAGAGATAGGAAGCAAGGCAAAACCCCCTCCCTCTCTCTCTTACTTTCCCTTTCTTTCCTTCTTTTCTTTCTCCCAAAGACCTGGGGTTAATCGGGTAATCGGGTAGGAATAGTAACCAGATCCGAGTGTAGGGCTACGTGCATGAGGTTGCAGTTGAGTAGTGAAGTTGGTCGGGTGTGGGGACCTCACCCCTAGTGTGTCGAGGCGATAAAGACTCGGCACAAAAACAACTTATGTGCTGCAGGAAGCGCTACGATCATGATGTGGGACTATCTTCCCACACTTCCTCGCACAGCAGCTGCCACAGATGCTATCTCCAATTGAAGGCGAAGGCGAAGTGGTTAGCATCATTTGACCCCCTGGTTGGCGTCCTAGGACTGAGCCATGCGACCTGGGAGGGAATTGAAGATGAACATGGTCGGAGATCTGCAAGTGCAGTAGGAGATGATGGTGTCGACAATGAAGCTCCGGTGCAAGACCTGAGATAAGAAAATACGGTCGGTTGGCCCAATTAGATATGCTCAGGAGGATCGCCAGCCTTTGGCGAACGTGATGAGGTGTTTGGAGTGGTGCGAGAGTGTCCGTGTGAGTGTAGCGATGTCGGAGAGTGATTGGATAGGTGGCTGTGTTCGAGGGGAAGTTACGGTGAGTGAAAGGTAAAATTAAGTGAGGGCTTTTCTAGAGTAAGCCATGAAGGAGCTAGTGGAGGGGGCGGAGAAGGTTTTCGTGTGGTGGAGTGGTGGGAAGGCTTCGTCGGAGCATCACTGGAGCGGAGGAAGATGACGGTGTTGAGGGGGAAACAGTGATCATGTGGGTGTCGTAAGATTGGGAAAGAGAAGTAGGGAGAGAGTGAGTGATCTGAGTAGGTAGCGAATGACGGGGAGGAGAAGCAACGTTGGGTCTACTGTAGCCGGCATTAGAGACGAAGGGAGCTCCGGTGGGAGAGAATCAGCAACGACGAAGGGGATTGAGGCGCTCGCTGGTATGGCATGACG
The DNA here is from genome assembly GCA_037157565.1 of Thalassia testudinum. Classification (NCBI taxonomy): domain Eukaryota; kingdom Viridiplantae; phylum Streptophyta; class Magnoliopsida; order Alismatales; family Hydrocharitaceae; genus Thalassia; species Thalassia testudinum. Next base: position 3,888,823 of record JAZHRO010000028.1, read on the forward strand.
TGGAAGAGGGAGATGAAGAAGAGTCCGTTGCTACTATTGCGAGCAGATGATGAGAGTGGTCGAAGGGAGTCACCAGATGTCGTGGAGCTTTTTGGCCGGAGAGGTGGGAGGAAGGAGGGGGGTTGTCAAACCAAAAACGAGCGTAAGGAGATCGGCGTGCAACATGGGTCTTTATCTAGGCCTTAGATGGAGGTTTGAAGCTTGGAAACCAAGCTTTCAAGCTTGGTAAGTTCACCAGAGTAGGACACCCACATATCTCATGTGTTCGCATTAGAGATTGGGAAAAATTAGAGATTTGGACATTACTCAATAGGAAGGAGATTACCTGACGAATCTCCCTTTTAATTTTAAGAGGGACTCGTCAAGTATTCATTGAGTTCTCGCCAAAAGAAGCTCGTCGAAGTAGGATTCCTCCACAACAATGACTGAGGGACCTCTTCGCAAAGAATGAAGACAAAGATAGGGGGTATTTGCAAGGAATTTCAAAAGCTGAGGGGTTGTGAGAGAGAGAAAGAGTCATATTGGACCAAATTGCAAACTAGGTCAAGATAATCTCTGATTGGGCCCAAATTTTGATGCAAACCTAATTTGGACCTAAGGAATCCAATGATAAAGTTGGATTTTATTTTTGACCTATTTTGACTGGATAATTTATGCAAAAACCCAAATTAGGTTAATAGTCTGCTTGAGACTCTATTTCAAGTCAAAATGAGTTCATATAGTTAAATCAAAGATGCTAAACCCTAGAGAATATTTTTATATGATTTTTAGAGGTTTTATATGAATTTTATCCTAAGTAGAACCTCATTTAATTATGTGGGTCTTTTTTTAGGGTTTCAAATGTCCAATAATTCTTAAAATGCGTGAAAACCTGTTTCTATCTGCATGGACCAACTTATTAGGCATTAATGACTAAATGACCTTTAATAAACTGCTGCATACCCCATGGTTATTCTGTATTTTTGATAAGATGGTAAAATTGCAAAAATAACCCTATTTCCATCTTTTCTTCTCAAAACAACTCATCCAACTCAAGTGACCTTCTGACTAATATGTACGAGCTTTTAATGACTTTATAAAACCAAACTGAGCTAGTTATGGCTCATGATGGTGTTCCCATCACCTCAACACACAAAAATCTCATAGGAGCCACATCTTTTGATCCACACACAGAGCCTTGCGAAACCCGATCCCAGCCTCGACCCGCCACCTGAATCAACTTCTACTTTGATTCACCTCTCTCTAATCTGGTTGCAAATGATTCTCCTCCAACCTTTAATTAGGTTTTGAATACTGATTAGACCAATAACCACTCCATATCTTTTTTTGATCCTATCATTAAGGTTCCTACATCCTCTATAACTCCATTTCTTTTGAGGATCCCTACTTTGACCAGGTTGAATCGACTCAGCCAAACCCCAAATTTTCACTTCCATATCTATTTGAGCTTCAAAGTATCTGGTGGGCTCCGTATCTTTTGATTCGTATCCATCAACCCACCAAACTTATTGGGTTTAGGCTACATCATCAGCCTGTAGATCTGAACAAGCACCTAGTTGGACTAACAGGCTATTAATCAAGGTGATTGCTTTACAAAATTCATCTGATTTGACCACCCCTTCTCCTTGACCACCTTCTACTCGGCTAAATATAATGAATTTAGTGCTTAATGGGAGGCAACCTGTCATTCCAAAAACCCAAGACGCTTCTGATCATCTTTTGAGCTACACTACTATTGCACTTTTGGGTTCAACTTTAGAACAACTGACTCCACCTTTTGTACTTGTATCAAAGCTTGAAATCGTCTACAATAGTCATCCCGACTCATTCACCTACCCTTTGATCCTGTTCTAATCCTTGAACCAAGCTGATTTCATACCCTCCGGTTTACAATGAGGACATTGCAAAACTTAGGCATGGGGGGTGTTAAAGTACAGACATATGAAAATTCAATTCTCTATGGGATTCTCACAAAAAAATATGCATATTCAAAAATTGGTAAAAAATAAAAAATTGAAAAAGAACAAAAAAAATGGGAAGGGGAGGAAAATTTTGAGAATTGATTGCATATCATTCATGAAGAGGAAAAGAAGAGAATGCAAATGTCAAAAAGGAGCAACATTCAAGAACAAAGTTGATAGTCATTAGCACTTGATTATGAGGAATACTTAAGTTCTAGACCTAATCAAAAAGGAAAGAAAACTTAAGTCCTGAAATGACAAAAAGACAAAGATATTAGTATGAGTGCTGATCTTAGGCCTCTTAGGCTTCTGTTAAGGCTTAAACATTCAAGTATTTATTAAGATCCAGATTAATCCTCAAGAGGTTGAGGAAAATGCGAAGTTGATGTATTAGAACTAAGGCTTAGGGATTATTTAGCCCCATTTCCTGCCCTTTGATTTGCAAGACTTGGTAACCTAAGCACCCAAAATCACACACTTAGTCTGGTTCAGTGTAGTTAATAAAGAAAAATCTGCCAAAAGTGTTCGGTTCTGAAAAATCATCTTAAAAATCTAATTTAGGAGAGGCTTGACAACACAAGTTGATTAGGCGAGTTCCCGGCATGGAGAAGTGGGAAAATTCTACTCAAAGATGCTTAATAACATATCGTCTCCTCGGTGCTTGTCTCCTAGGATATCTAAACATCCTACCAGGGGCATGTAAGCACCTTGTGCTAGGTCAGGTGCCATGGGTGGAATTAACCCAAACTATCGATTGACAGGGACTAAATTTAGCTAAAGAATGCCATGGGTGGTGATGGAGGCGTGCCTCGTGAATTAAAATTTTGGGTTTGGGAGTGGTCGAGCGGGTTTGGCGTGTTAGAAATCGAGGTTACAAGTAACATGTCGTCGTAGTTGCAAAACGAGTCAAACAGATAAAATTTATACCAAAACTCCAAGGGAGTCTCGGGTTGAACACAGGGAGGGCAACATTTACTTTAAGGGAAAGCCACGCTTCGATTTCTTTCTTTTTGTTATTTTAAGGTTTTGCTATTTTTTTGTATTTTTGTAAGAAGAAAACAAGCAAACGAATCACAAGATAGAGATGTGGAACAAATCAGATATATATTACTTCCAATGTCAATTACAAGAAACTATGAAACAATAAAGAGAGAGGGGGGTGAGAGAAAATCTCCTGAATCGACTGTTCGACGGGACAATGGCACCTGGCGAAAGCACAGATGAAAGAGGTGAGGAGTGGGACGATGGAGGTGAGATGTAGGAGGATGTCAGGTTGAGGAAAGCCTCAGCGTGGCTCTAGAATGGAGGTGAGAAGATGAAGATGATCTGCTACTGGAATGGAGGTAGGAGGATGGTTCCAAGGTGACCTATGAAGGGGGATGGGAGGTTGGAAGAGTATTTGGTGGGGAAGAGGTTCGCTATACTAATAGGCGCCTTGGGAGCTTGAGAACAAGCTCTAATGGAGCGTTGGCAGGTTTGCTAGAGTTTGGGAGTAGGTGGGAGTAGAGTTGGTAGAGATGGCTTGGAAGGGAGGGGGTGTAGGTCCTTTTATAGTGGAGGAGAAGAGGCTAAAAATGGGTAAAGGACCTTTAGCGATCTCTAGATCGTCACTGCAAACGTTACTGTAGATAGCTCACATCTGCTCACACCCTTAGCTGGCTCTGCTTGCTTGCAATGAAGTAGCGACGACTGTAAGCGTTGTTGTAGGTCAGCCTAGCTGTCATTGAAAGCTGACACCAACCGCGCTTGCGCCCACGCTGCTCTACCGCCCATCACGCACGCCGATCACACGGTAGCCTAATGGTGTACACGCTGGCATGCGCTACGCTACCACTGTTGTTTGCGTGCGCTACTGATTTATGGATTGAGGGGGCTACGGGGATTCGAACCCGTGCCCCTCCCTTGAGAGTCACTGCTCCCACCATTGTGCCAAGTCAACCTTTGTGTCACAAGGAGGAGTTTGGTGCAGATGCTTCCCGGCCGTTGGATCTTAATCCAACGTCTAGGATTCAAGGGCATGGATGATGAAGGGAGTAGGTGGTGGTTGTTGGCCAATGGTGGGTGGTCTAGATGGTGCCACGTGGCGCCATCTGGGTCGTCCATCTTCTTCTTCTTGTAGAAGGTACCACGGTGCTCAGACCGAGATGATTCCCGCGATGCTGAACTGCAATCGTCACTCTGGATCCATCCGTACAGTCGGATTTTCCATCCAAAACCCGTATGGATGTCGCATTGCTCCCTAGCCATATAAAATGAAGGAATTAATATACAAAACATACAACTATCCTAAATTCCATGCAATGGATGTTATGCAATATTTATAACATGATATGCAATGCTAAGCCTACAAACTATCATAAATAATCAATTTATCATGAATTTATGTGTGTTCATCATACTCCCATGCTTACCTTTTGCTAGTCTCTAGCAAAATTAACCTAAATGCTATGTATAAAAGTAGAATCATGGTTTGAGTATTTAGGCAAAATTCATTGATTGCTCTAGAAAATCTCAACCCCAAGACCTAATTACGAAAACTCAACAGTGCCTGGGTGCCTGCCAGAATGCAGACCGTCCAAGCCCTCACCTTATTTGAGAAGAGAAGATAAAAATTTTTTTCTTATTTTTCTTCTTTTCTATTATTTTTGTACTTTTGGAGTTTGAGACTTCTGGGATAACTTTTTACGGCTACCCGACTCACCCAAGACTCGAAAAGGACTCTAAGTGCTAAGCATCTTGTTAAAATAGTGAAACACTCACTAGACGACCATTAAAACGGACTTCGGGTTTCTACCACCCTAGGTGACCTTGCCTAAAGGTTTATCCTTTCGATCGGTAGCTTTCTCCCTACTTTTCTTTTTATATGAGGTCAACATAAGGGCGAAACCAGTGTATATCTCCCCAGTTTATTCTACTTCCTCGCTTCTTCCCTAAGTGTTTTGGGAATTATTATGCATTTTCTTGTGAGCTGGGTTCTGGACAACCGACCGATGAGCTATTACCACCAACAACTTGCCAGCCATACTCATGTGGTGAAGCGTGGTTTTATTTATTTTTTATTTTATCCCTTTTTTTTAAGTAGGTGGCTTTCCTGATCTATGATTTACCTAAAGGCAGCACAACAAAAAAGGTCATGTGGCTGGGCTCTGGACAACCAACCGATAAGCTATACAACCGACAACTTGCTAGCCATACCACCCAAATCAGTCCATTAGCTACCTAATTTCCGTAAAAACTAATGGAAAGTGAGTCAATGCAAAAAATGTGTGTAGATGCTTAGGCTTAAAGTCCCCCCAAATTAGAGGGTGGGTTGATAAGTCGCATGCTTATCATCCAAAATTATTTACCAAATTAAAATAAATTTTAATTGGTGAGGACTCGAGACTAAGTTCACATTCCAATGGACACCCAGGCTAATTAAGCCCGATGACCTGAAGAGTCTAAGTATTTGTCTCAAAGTATCAATTCCTGAAGTTTACAACTCCTAATGCCTAAGTTCTCGTCTCCTAATTCTAATTATTTTTTTTTAATATTTTTCATTTTTCTTTAACAAGAATTAAATAATAGGAAATTACTGTTATAGCTGACAAAAAGGGTAAAAAATATGTCCACCCCCCATGCTTAGCTATTGCAATGTCCTCATTGTGAAAAAAATGAAAGCATGCAGGAAAGTAGAAGTGGAAGAATAGCACCTAGTTTCTGTGAGACTCTGGTCTGCTTGGAGCAATCTTTACATGTACTGAGTTTAGTGCCTTTAGCTGGGCGATGATCAGTCCACGGTGGTTACAGCAAGGTAAGAATAACCTTGCTCGAGACAGGTTCAGGGAGCACATGGTCAACAAAGGGTTTGAGACGCTGTCCATTGACCTTGAAAATATTACCCATCTTTGGGTCAGAGATTTCGACGGCCCTGTTAGTAAAAATCCACTCAATAACGAATGGGTCGTCCCACTTAGACCTGAGTTTTTCGTGGAAAAGCTTCAATCGAGAATTGAAAAAACAGACCTTCTGGTTCTGCTCAAAGCTCTTACATGAAATCATCTGGTCATGAAGTGCTTTGGTCCTTACCTTATAAATTCTACCATTTTCATTAGCATCATTATGAAGCTCCTCCAACTTAGATAGTTGGAGTTTCCTGATTTTCCTGGCCAAATCAAGGTCCACATTACATTTCTTGATGGCCCAAAATGCTCGATGTTCAAGTTCTACAAGTAAGTGACATGCCTTACCAAACACCAGATGGAACAGAGACATACCGATAGGCATTTTATATGTCGTACGGTAAGCCTAAAGAGCATCATCTAGATTTTGGGTCCAGTCCTTCCTATCAGGCCTAACAGTTTTCTGCAAAATGTTCTTAATCTCCCGATTGGAGACCTCAACCGGTCCGTTCGTCTAAGGGTGGTAAGGTGTGGAAATCTGATGGCTCACCCTGTATTTCCCCAGTAAATTCTGAAACTGAGCATGAGTGAAATGTGTGCCACCATCACTAATAATTACCCTAGGAACCCCGAACCAACTGAAGATATTTCTCTTTACAAAATTGATGACCACCTTGTGGTCATTGATTCTGGTGGAAATTGCCTCAATCCACTTGGACACATAATCAACAACGACCAGAATTTACTGGTGTCCAAATGAAGGAGGGAAGGGTCCCATAAAGTTGATGCCCCAAATATCAAAAATTTTGACTGAAAGAATTGGGTTCAGGGGCATCATATCTCTCTTAGCTATGTTCCCAAGTGTCTGGCATCGGGTGCATGACTTAGAGAATTCCAGGGCATCCTTAAATAATGACGACCAATAGAATCCGGATTGCAAAATTCTAGCGGCCGTCTTTTTCCTGGAAATGTGTCCACCACACGCAGATGTCTGGCAGAACTCAAGTATGCTATGGAACTCAACTTCAGGGATGCATCGACGAATAATCTGGTCTGCATCGATGCGGTAGAGCTTGGGATCGTCCCAAAAATAATATTTGGCCTCAACCACAAGCCTATCCCATTGTTGTTTGGTCCAATCCTAGGGGATTTGACCAATGGCCAAATAACTGACAATATCCACAAACCAGGGGGTTCGAATACTCGAGACTGTGAGGATAGTCTCATCCAGAAATGTATCAGTGATCGGGACATTCGGATGAGGAGAAACAATTAGGATTCTCGAGAGGTGATCCGCCACTACATTTTGTACCCTGGCTTTAGCCCTGATTTCAAGATCGAACTCTTGAAGTAGTAGAATTCAGCGAATAAGCTGGTGTTTGGCATCCTTTTTGGCCAAGAGATGTTTCAAGGCCGAGTGGTCAGTACAGATGATGACACGTGAACCTAACAGATAAGCCCTGAATTTTTCTAAAGCAAAAACTACGTCTAGCAATTCTTTTTCAGTAACGGTGTAGTTCCTCTAGGCCTCGTCCAGAGTTTTGCTAGCGTAGTAAATCATAGAGGGCTTTTTCTCTATCTTTTGACCTAAGACAGCCTCGATGGCATAATCAAATGCATCAGCCATAATCTCAAATGGGGCTGTCCAGATCGGGGGTTGCAATACCGGGGCATTGGTGACTGTCATTTTCAATAAATCAAATGCCTTATGGCATGATTCATCAAATTCGAATAGCGTGTCTTTGGCCAGAAGGTTACTCAAGGGCCGAGCAATCTTCAAGAAATCCTTAATGAATCTTCTATAAAAACCCACATGCCCAAGGAAAGAGCAAATTTGTTTTACAGATGTGGGTGGAGGAAGTCTAGAGATAGCATCCACCTTAGCTCTATCAACTTCAATTCCCCGACTAGAGACCACATGACCCAGGACAACGCCTTCCTGAGTCATAAAGTGGCTCTTTTCCCAGCTAAGGACCAGCTGTGTTTTGATGCATCCCTGAAGGATCAATTCTAGGTTAGCCAGGCAAGACTCAAAAGAATCTCCGAAAATGGAGAAATCATCCATGAACACCTCAAGACAATCTCCCACTATGTTAGAAAATATGGCCAGCATGCACCTTTGAAAAGTCGTAGGCGCATTGCAAAGGTCGAATGGCATTCTACGGAATGCAAAGGTTCCGTAGAGACGTGAAAGTTGTCTTTTCCTAGTCTTCGGGATGGATAGGGACTTGGTTATATCCCGAATAATTGTCCAGGAAGCAAAAATATTTTTGTCCAACTAAGCTTTCGAGGATTTCATCGATGAATGGCAAGGGAAAGTGATCCTTTTTAGTGGCTGTATTCAGCTTCCTATAGTCAATACAAATTCTCCAAGCAGAAGCTGAATGAGTGGTGAAGGTTTCCCCTTTCTCATTAGTCGTAATGGTTATTCCCACCTTCTTGGGTACAATTTGAACAAGGCTAACCCATGGACTATCTGAGATTGGGTAAACAATCCTAGCATCAAACCACTTGATTATCTCCTTCTTGACCACTTCTCGCATATTCGGGTTTAGTCTCCTTTGCATTTCGCGAGAATGGTGGGATCCATCTTCCATGAAAATACGATGATTACAATAAGATGGCTCGATCCCCCTAAGGTCCTGGATGGTCCAACCAATTGCCTCCTTGTTGTTCTTAAGGACCTTAATTAACCTCAATTCTTGCTCCTTAGTCAAATCAGCACTAATAATAACAGGGAGCATGTTTTCAGGTCCTAAGAACTCATATTTCAAATTTTTGGCAATGGTTTTAATTCCAGCTTTGGTAGGTTTAGAATAGAAGGAAGGGAGGATGCTGATGATGATTCATCAGGACGATCCAGTGGAAGAGGCTTGGAATGAACAAAATCAATAACCTCTTCAGGATGTGGAAGGTCTACCATAGAGGAGGGTTGTGGGTTGGGTTCTCTAAAGCTAATGGAGTCCTCGACTGCATTGATTGTCATACACGTCTCAAGATCCTGATCCTCAAGTTTCTCAATGAATCCACAATCCTCAAATCCTCCTATCGCCTTAAAAATATCCAAAGTTAATTTTTTATCCCCAAAGGCAATCTCCATACTACCACTTTCACAGTTTATGTTGGCCTTGGTGGTAGCTAGGAATGGACGCCCCAGAATGATGGGTGTGTTCCTCAAATCATTAGGTACATCCATGTCAAGGACAAGGAAATCTACAGGAAAATAGAAATCCTTGACCTTGACATTTACATCCTCAATAATGCCTCTCAATGTGGTGACCGATCGGTCCGCTAATTGTAGCGTTACTGAGGTTGGCCTGAGTTCACCTAACCCAAACCTCTCATAAATAGAAGTTGGGATTAGGTTGATGGATGCACCTAGGTCCAATAGTGCCCTATCAAAAGTGTATTCCCTAATAATGCATGAGATCAAGGGGGCACCTGGATCTTTCTTCTTTTGAGGAAGGTGATGCAGGATCATAGAACTTGCCTGCTTCAAGAGAATCACCTTCCTCAGAGTGGGTTCTCTCGGCTTATGCCTTTGGGTAAACAGTTCTTTCAAGAATTTAGTGTAAGCTGGGATGTGCTTAGTAGCATTGACGAGTAGAATATTGATCTCTACGCTCTTGAAAAAATTTCGAAGCTCGTCGATGCTGTCTAGGGTTTTCTTCTTCTTGGTTTTCAATAGGGCCTCAGGGAATGGGATATGGGTGGAATTTTCAATTTTCGATCCCTGGACCTTATTGTCTTCTTCAACCTCCTCCTTCTTTTTCTCAAGCTCCCCAGGATTTTGACTTCTAGAAGGTAATTTAGAGTTCGGGGTCTACTTCCCACTTCTCAAGGTGATAGAGTTTGTAGAGGCATAAGGGTTTGGGTCTTGAGGTGGATTAGTGAAGATTGGAGGGACTTGGTTGGTCATGTAGCCAAAGGAAGAAGAAGAGGGACCCTACTCAACCACCTAAGCATGTGCGTGTGGGTCCCTTTGATTCTCGTACCCTTGGGCTCTATTGCCCTGATTTTGCACATTACGTGGGTTGGGTACGGGTTGAGATGGTAGGGATCCAAGTTGTCGGGTGTTTGCAATTAACCTGGTGCTTGGTAGTCGTAGATTGCATTTTTGATAGAAAAAGCGTCATAGTATAGTTGTGAAATATGATCCAACAAAGATATTATTTTGTAAAAATTACGAGACTTGAGTCTCAGTCGTTCGTCTCTGGGAGGCGTTGCTTTTACTTCTGAAATCGATCTTTTTGCTGCTCTACATCATTTAAAAATGCACGCCGGTTTCCAATATCCTAACTAAAACTTCACCACTTCTATTATTAACTCGGATTACGTGCGCATGCGTCAAATAAATTACGAAGGTGAACGTGTGAGTTTCTGTGCACACGATTCTAGTGAGGTGGTGACTATTTATGGAGAGAGCATCTATCGTTAGATTTTCAATATCCTCGGGAAACGACATGCCTGTTTCGAATAGATAAATAATTGAAAAACGGGTAACTTGAATCACGCGAAAAGAATGACAATTATTAAGCTCATGGTTATTTCAAACATATAGAGATATATATATATATATATGCATTTTCACTCATTCCATTGGAGAGCTATTTGCTCAAGAAATTTACAGGAAAGCTTGTACATAAATGCTTGAAACAGAAATCTAGCTACTAGAAAATGACTGCATACGAGAATCAATGGGGAGATTTTGCATGCATCATTGGGGGAGAAGTTAAGACTACGCTACTAAGCAGTAATAAAAGCAGTAAAAATTATGGAGAACATAAACTAAATCTAGCAGAATAAAGGGCATTTAGGGGTGGTCCCCGATGGCCTTGGAGTTGTCGAGAGGAGAATGAGGAGCGGCCAATGTAGCTTAGGCCAACTCTTGGAGAGAGGGAGGAGCGATCTAGCATCCTGACATGATGTCCTCCATGGTGGTGGTAGTGAGCTCGTGGAGGTGGAGTGGCTAGCTAAGTGGAAGTGGGCGTGAATGGCACCAATGGAGTCAAGGGTGTGAATTTGCCAAGGAAGTGAATGGGGTCACTTGGTCGCCCATGGGGTCCATTTATAGACCCAATGGCTCCTCTCTAGAGAGGTGTGGAACACTCTAGAGAGAGTCCAAGAGTGGCCAGCCAAGAGGTTATGAGATCCAAAAATTATGGATCTCATTTTGAATGCCTCTTGGTTGCTAATTTTGGCAACCAAGAGGTGGTGCCACTTCAAGGAGAGTTCTAGAGAACTCTAGAGAAGTGTGTGTACCTGAATGGGTGTGTGTGTGTGTGTGGTCGTGCTCTATATGGCTAGGTGGCTTAGGTTAGGTCCTAAGGGGTTTGGGTAGGTGTAGGTCTTGAATTAGAGTTACAAACCCTAATTGCTAAGGGGAAAATGCAATTAAACTTAACCTAAGTTTAATTGAATGGGTGTGAACCTAATTGAGAGTAAAATAACTCAATTAGGTTGGATTTAGGTCAATTGGACTCTCACCAAGTCCAATTGAACTTGTGTGGGTTGAGATCTAAGCTCAATTGGACTCAATGAGTCCAATTGACTTAGGTGAAGGTAATTGACTTTGATCTAAGTCAATTGGTTTTGGTGAGGACCTAGTTATGTCCTCAGGTAGGTCTAGAGGTGATGCACTAGGGTTATGACACCTTAATTTAGGTTCCTATGGGGTTGGGATTAGGTCTAGGGAGTAAGAGATCCAAGATCAAGACTTGAATCTCAAAACAGGGACTGGAGACCAGAATCAGACGTCTAATAATGTTATCAGACGACTTATACTCAAAAATCAGAAGTCCAGACTTCAATTCTGGACGCCCAATCTGAGTCAGGGGGAAATCAAGGTTCTATTTTGGGTATTCTACAGAAATTGGATGTCTAACAAAGGGTCTGGACATCCAATAACACTGCAGAAGTGGGTTTGATGTGTGCGGGAGATGGCTAAGGGTCCTGGACGTCCTATAACCTATTTGGACGTCCAAAAAAGGGTTGAAACTAGGGTTTTAAGGCTTCCTAGGGTGTTGTGACCTAATCTAAGGGTGGATAAGGCTTGGGGAAGTCTCTAAGCTATCCTAGGGCTAGGATGGACCTAAGCTCTTCACATTTTACTGTTTTATTCCTACTTAATAGAATAGCAAACCTTTAATCCCCTTACATTATTGTTCCTATATCTAAGCTAAGCCTTCTACTCCAGCTCTGCTACAACTCTCGTTATTCCTTATCCAGCTTCAGATCCAGCTCCAGATCAGCTTATTGCCTACAATTGACATAATGCACTTAATCAGCACAATATAGCATTATTTTATGCATAGCTAACATAAAGCAGTAAAGATGCAGATAATGCTTATGCGTGCATGAATTTCCCTAACTTATGCGAAGTTCTAGCCTAATCTAGGTCAATTAAGACCTATGATTGCTGTGCAATCATACCCCCATGCCTAAATCTTGCTAGTCCCTAGCAAATGCAAGACTAATTTATTTACAGAAAGGGTCCCTAAGGGACTGATTATTTTATCAAGTGTATGCATAGAGATTTTTCTCCTTTTTGTTTTCATCCTATGCTCTAGAAATCCAGACAATCGTGAAAGTGCGGCTATGTTGCTTTTGCAACGGAGTTGAGTGAAAACTAATATACCTCTAAAGCCTGTAGTTGACCCCTAGTAAAAATTCTAGCAATATAGGCAGACTTCTTCCCTCGGGGTATTCAAAATATTCTACAAATTCCACCCCGGCTTTAGGCTTAGGTAGAGAACCTCCGAGGGAAAGGATTATATACTTGGTGGCTCATTCTCACTTGGTGCTACATAGAGACTAATACTACAGAATCTAGATTCCTGGATTACTAAGTAACTCAACTCAGAGAAAGATGAGAAAAACTATGCTCTCTTTTGATTCCTTTGTATTCATTCTCTCTTACTCGTTTCTTTTTCTTTTCTTTCTTTTTCTTAGAGCTCACAACCTCACCAGATTCACATATACAATCTGTATTTGGTGGTCTCACTAGGCATTAACACTTTAATTGAGTTCTCATAACCCTAACACTAAGTCAAAAATTCCTCAGCCAGTATTCCGACGGTCAGAAACATAAGAAAAATAAGTCAAGGCCATATTTGGTGGATCTCAATTTTATTTGATGGTATTGCCTCGATGAGATAAACACTAAATATTCATTCTTTTCTTTGCTTTTTCTTCTTTATTTTTTTCCTTTTCAACTTTTCTTTCTTTTCAATGTTTTTTTTTTTCAACATAACACATCCATGAAATTTATTGATGAGGCATTATTAAGGGTTGGTGGTACTCAAGAGACATTGGGTGGCTTATTTGGTGGAAGTGCCTACTCACGGCACCGGGAGAGAAGGATAGGATGGTGTATTTCTGACCTTGACGTCAATACCCTCCTTCAACTGAGGATTCCGTAGAGAATGGTCATAACCATCCACCTTAGCCCTAGTTTTATGAAAACTTGCTCTTCGCGTATTTGCCTTATTCGGTGGCTCTCAAAATTTCGCACAAAAATATATACGTGGGAATCGAGAGCGAAAACTATATCTACACTCAAAGTATCATCACCTAATTATCTAGGATTCCAGATTCCTTGCACTAATCTTAGAGCACCAATACATTCTACTCTCATCTCACACTATTTGGTGGATTTTGGAAGAAAATCTACCTGTCTCCCAAAACAGTGTCTGGGGTTCAGGGAAAAAAGCACTGATTCTTCTCGACGGATTGAAGACGTTTATCAACCTTCACTGTGAATCCATTGCAAATTCTACGTGTGTGTGTGAAAAGTTGTACTAGATTCCAGATTACAGGAATCAACTAGAGGAAAAAATCCCTAATGCATTCTCTTAATAAAATAATTTTATTCATGAATGCAATATGTATATATGCTATAAACATGTAACCTCATATAATTTGTACTTCGTGAAATTCCCGTATCGGGTTACAATCATCTTAACCCTAAATTTAGAACAAAAGGTGAGCGAGTGAGTCTGAAGTGGCTATTGCGAACGATTTCTAGCTCCAATACGAGCATTGGAGGTGGAGTCGATTGTTCTTTTATTTAAGGTCCTAAAGTACATTTTACATGCATCTCCGAGGTTTTCCTAAGTGTTGGCATAAAAATTTTTAGTTTTTGCTGTATCTACCCCCCCATGCCTAAGTTCTTGCTTGTCCTCATGGATGAATATAAAAGAAAATAAATAATGCAGGGAGAGAATAGGTAGAAATCACCTGTAATTGCTCCTAAAATTATATTCAGCACTGGCCAACCTGTTAGCATGTAATATACAAAAGGGAAATATGCTAAAACAAAAATATGCTATGTATAAAAATGGTTATGTATAAATGATGGTGGAATGTGGAGTGAATGGTATCTATACGTGCTGAGTTTAACGCCTCCAACTGGGCGAGCACTCAATCACACATCCTCACTAAGATGAATAGTCTCATCAGGTGGAGGAGGTTCCTGGGCCAAAAATGCTTGAGGTGCTGCCCATTTACCATGGATATATGCCCAGATTTTGGGTCCTTGATCTAGACTGCCACATTAGGATATGTCTGCATCACAACATACGGGCCAGTCCACTTGGACTTGAGCTTCCCTGCGACCAGCTTCAACCATGAATCAAACACCACACTCGTTGGTTGGGTGTGAATACTTTCCCCTGATGTGGCTGTCATGAAAGGCTTTGGCCTTGTCCTTGTATATTAATTCATTCTCATAGGCCTCCCACCGGATCTCTTTGAATTCGCTAAGCTGGAGTTTCCGTTCTTGACCTCCTGCATTGAGGTCAAGGTTGCATTTTCGCACTGTCCAAAAGGCATGGTGTTCCAGCTCTCTACAGGAAGGTGACAGGCCTTACCATATACCATGTGATATGGTGACATTCCGAGTGGGGCCTTGTATGTGGTCCGATATGCCCAGAGTGCATTGATTAATTTGTCGGACCAATCCTTCATGTCTGGTCTAACCATCTTCTAGAGAATCAGCTTGATCTGATGGTTAGACACTTCGGCCTACCCATTGGTCTGCGGGTGATACGGGGTGGCTATACGGTGATGTACCCAATAGTTCTTTAATAATGACCTAAAATGGGTGTGATTGAAGTGGCTTCCCCCGTTGCTAATCAGAGCATGGGGTATTCCGAATCTCATGAAAATATTCTGCCATACGAAAGAAATGACGGTCTTGTGGTAAGCCCGTCTGGCCGGGATGGCCTAGACCCACTTCAACACATAATCAACGGCTAGCAATATGTACTCAAAGCCATGCGAGTTTGGAAAAGGGCCCATAAAATCGATGCCCCAGATGTCGAACACTTCTACGACCATGATGGGTTGGAGTGGCATCATGTCTCTCCTGGTCATAGAACCAACTGACTGGCAGCATTTGTAGTGTTGGGCATATTCGTGTGCATCTCTGAAGATGGTTGGCCAAAAAAATCCCAACTGCAAAAATTTTGCAGTGGTTTTCCATCCTGAGAAATGGCCACCACATGCATCACTGTGGCAGAAAGATAACACATTTGGGATCTCAGAGTCTAGGATGCATCTGCGAATAATCTGATATGCTCCAATGCGGAAGAGCAGTGGGTCATACCAGAGGTAGTATTTATCCTCTGTAATGAATTTGAGTTTCTGGTTCTTGGATGGGTCTGCGGGAATTTTGCCTACAGCAAGGTAGTTTGCGAAATCAGCATACCAGGGGAACTCAACAGAATGAACTACCAAAAGAGATTCATCCGAAAATTGTTCGTGGATAGGCAGGGAATAAGGAATGTGGTCTGGGTCCAATCTAGATAGGTGATCTGCCACAACATTATGTTTTTCGACTTTGTCGCGGATTTCGATATCAAATTCTTGCAATAGAAGGATCCATCTAATGAGCCGTGGTTTAGCATCCTTCTTTGCTGACAAATGCCAGAGGGCAGAGTGGTCAGTGAAAATAATGACCTTGGACCCTAATAAATATGATTTGAATTTCTCCAACTCGAATACTACCGCTAGCAGTTCCTTTTCGATGACAGTGTAATTGCGCTGAGCCTCATTCAGCGTCTTGCTAGCATAGTATATGACGAAGGGTTGTTTCTCCCGATACTGGCCTAAAATAGCCCCGACGGCAAAATCAGACATGTCACACATCATTTCGAAATCAAGCGACTAGTTGGGTGGTTGGAGAATCGAGGAGTCAGAAACAGCACTTCGGAAAGTCTTGAAGGCACTGAGACACGAGGTATCAAATTCAAATGGGACATCAGTAACCAAGAGATTCGTCAAAGGCCGTGCAATTTTTGAGAAGTCGCGTATAAATCTCCGATAGAAGCCAACGTGACCCAAGAATGATCTAATCTGCTTGACTGAGCGAGGTGGCGGTAAGTGGGAGATAATTTCTAATATAGCTCAGTCGACCTCGAGTCCATTTTTAGACATCCTGTGCCCTAGTACTATGCCATCCCTCACAATGAAATGGCTTTTCTCCCAGGATAGTACTAGGTTTACCTCAATACACCGTTTCAGGATCTTGGTGAGGTTATCAAGACAAGACGTGAAATCATCTCGAAAAATAGAGAAGTCATCCATGAATACCTCCACATAATCCCCAATCATGTTAGAGAAGATGGCCATCATACAACGTTGAAATGTCGCTGGTGCATTGCAGAGGCCAAAGGGCATCCGTTTGAAGGCGAATGCTCCAAAGGGGCATCTGAATGTGGTCTTGTATTGATCTTCCAGGCTAATCACTACCTGATTATACCCAGAGTACCCATCCAGAAAGCAGAAGAAACTGCGTCTGGCTAACCATTCCAAGATTTGGTCAATGAATGGCAAAGGAAATTGATCCTTCTGGGTAGCTGTGTTCAGTTTCCTGTAGTTAATGCAGACCTGCCAAGATGTTGCAGTGCGGGTCAGGATGGATTCGCCCTTATCATTCTTCATGATGGTGAGCCCTACTTTCATGGGCACTATCTGAATTGGACTGACCCACTGGCTGTCTGAGATTGGATATACAATGCCTGCATCCAGCCATTTGATGATCTCCTTCTTAACAACCTCTATCATATTCGGGTTTAGCTGTCTTTGAGGTTGTCTCGAAGGTTTCACCCCCTCATACGTGTAAATGTGATGAGTGCAATACAAGGGGCGAATACTGCAGAGATCAGCAATACTCCACCCGATAGCAGCCCTATGATCTTGAAGCATAGAAATCAATTGATGCTCCTGTTCTTGGGTTAAGTGGGCATTGATAATGACTAGATATGTCTCACTTTCGCCCAAGAACACGTACTTGAGTGAGTCAGGTAAGGGCTTCAATTCAATCACGGATGGGTCAGAATTAGACATGAGAGTGGGAGGAGTAGAATCAAGGGTGGGAATCAGCTGATCCATGTGCACGTGAATTCCCGCTGAGTCGCTCCCTGTGAAATCGGTTGTGACTGCGTTAATGGGAAACCCGTTAGCTGTAGTCACGTCTTCCAACAATAACTAGGGCAATTCAGTAATATATGGATCAGGATAGCTGGATTTAGGGGTGCTGTGGTCAGAAGCACACCTTAAACAGTCAGATCCTCGGGGAGATATGTGTAATGCAGTGGTTTCAGTCCCATGTGGATCGAGGTCCAAGAACCCTGATAGTGTAGACAAATGTGACATTGGGTCGTCACAAAGGAGCCCAATGTTACCACAGTATGCCAAACCTTCGTCTTTACCATCCTCCTCTATTCGATCACAGTCGAAGTTCTTTGCTGCCCTGAATATGTCTAGTTGAAGTCGCTCATTGCCTAGGGCAATCTCCATACACCCGGATCCACAATCGATGATCACTCGGGCTGTCGTCAGAAATGGGCGACCCAAAATAATTGGTGCATCTCGAAGATTAGGAGGAACTTCCATATCAAGAACGAAAAAATCTGCGGGAAAGCAGAACTCGTGGACTTTCACGATCATGTTCTCAACCACCCCCCTCGATGTTTTGACTGATCTGTCCACCAGCTGAATCATGACCGAGGTGGGCTTCAACTCCCCAAATCAAAATCGATCAAATACGGCAGTGGGAGTTAGGTTGATGGACGAACCCAAATCTAGAAGGGCCCGATCAAATGGAGAATCCTGCAAAAAGGAGGATATGAGTGGGGTACCAGGGTCTTTCTTCTTCGGCAGTAAGTCAGCTAGAATCACGATGCTAGCCTCTTTCGACAGTACCACCTATCGTCTAATTCTCGATTAACGCTTCGGGGTACAATAGTCCTCGAACAACCTAGCGACAGTAGGAATGTGATTGATAGCCTCGAGGAGGGGGACCAGAATATGTACTTCCTTAAACAATGATTTCAGGTCCTCAAAATTCCGCGTGTCCTTTTTCCGTACTGCATTTCGTGTCAGAGCCTCAGGAAAAGGGATAGGAATCTCAGGGTTAAGTGGCCTCTTACCCTTATCTACCGCAGGTGACTCCTGGGATGAAGGAGTCGAGCTAACCTGTAGTGAAGGGTGTGAAAAATTAGGACCCTCCTACCTAGGTGGTAGGTCGAATGTCTTCCTTCCGCTTTGCAAAGTGACAGTGTACGCATCAGCTTGCTATCCATGAGGTGGTGGGGGAGCGGAAGGGGTAGAATACGTAGGGTTCTGCAAAGGCAGTTGGTCTTGAGTGTAACCGGGTGGTGCAGGAGGCGCCTGTAGTATGGCCTGTGCCTGTCCCTGCGGTGCCTAAAACCTAGGCAGAGTGTCCTGGTTTTGCACATATCAAGGATTCGAGATGGGTTGGGAGGGCAAGGCTCCCTAAGTCCAATGCTTCTGCAACAGCTGGTTCTGCGTGTTCTGTATGGTCTGAATCTAATCAGCCATCACCTTCATAATCTACAAGCTATCTTATGTAGACTTCCTCACCAATTCTTGCAACTCCTCTTTCAGTGCCTCAAAAGGGTTAGCCTACTTTGGAGGGTGGTTGGCAGCTTGGTGCAGCAGCTGGTATAACGAGCGGGGTTGGTGCAGCTGAGATGGGAATGGCTGCTGCCTAGGATACTTGTTTCGCGCATTCCCGTGTTGCCTGGTCTGGTAGTGTGGATCTTGATGTGGTCTCTGTGAATTACCAGAATAGGAGAAGTTTGGATGCTGGTGCCAACCAGAGTTATATGTCTCTGAATATGGGTTATTACGCCTGTATCCTTGGATAGCGCTGACAAACTCGTAAACCGAAGATGTCTGAGACGTATATCCGTCAAGGGGATACACATTATAATCTATGGGTGGTGTGTAACCCTAGTTGTAAGGTGCCAGATCTGGATTGTTTACGGGATCCTGATATACGGGATCTCGTAAATACGAAGAAGATAAATCCCGAGTGAGTAGATTAACTCGAGCAGGTGGGGCTCGGGGTGCATAGGAGGGTCGTGAGGTAGCAGAGCTCAAGTCAGATTGACCCTAACTAATCTGGTCAATCTTCTTCTCGATTAAGTTTATTCTATCTAGCTGCTTGATGATGATATCCATGTCGGCTCGAATAGACTCGGTGTGAGCCTCGTGGACACCAACCAGTTGCTGACCAGGCCGCTGGAACTGGTTCATAGATGCGGCACTCATCGAGTTCTCCGCTAATGATTCGAACAGCTCAAATGTGTTGTTCTCGTCTTTTGCAAGAAAATTCTTGCTGCAAGGTACATCAGCCAGATACCGATGTGTGTCATCCAGCCCATGGTAGAAAATTTGAGCTAAGTTCCATCTGGGTATACATGATGCTGGCATTTTCAGAGAAGGTTGTGAAATTTATCCCATGCTTCATGTAACTTCTCCCTAGCTCCCTGAGAGAAAGTCGTGATTGCACGTCGCATTGCATTTGTTCGACCGATTGTGAAGAACTTCTGCAGGAATTCACATCGTAATTCCAACCAGGCTCCAATTGGCTTCTAATAGTCTTGAACCAGTATGAAGCCTTGTCCCTCAGAGAGAACGGGAAAAGCTTCATCAGAATAATCTTGAGATCAATATTCCTGGGTCGAATCATTTCAGTGAGTTGACTCAGGTTCTCCAACTGCTGGAATGGATCTTCGCTTGAGTTCCCGTAGAAATGAGTGCTGATCAACCCAATTACATTGGGCTTGAGCTCAAATGCATCTCCGCCTACGGAAATTCTGACAAGAGGTGCGACAATTTGTGCGGTTGGGTCGTAGATATCTCGCAGTTGTTCTCCTCACAGTGGGTGATGCATCCCGTCAAGTGCTCTCAAAATGCGATCCATGCTCTGCTAATGCCGCTCCTCAGATTCGGCGACCTGGGCTTCCAGACGAAACATCAGGTCCAGATTCTCGATATCCTGATCCGATCTAGGTCCAGGTCTAGGATTTGCCATGGTGGCTCTTGGAGTAGAAGAAGTGGGGGGAGAAGATGGTTTGAGCGAGGTGACTCTCCTCCTTGGGAGTGGCTCCCAAGGTCCAACCAAGTGAGGTTGAAGTGACCTCCTTCCTTGCATACACCACCCAACCTCTGGGTTGGTGTAGCCAAGCAGCACAAGGCTAAGGCCCTGTCAATCAAATGGTCCTTATGGATCAGGTGACCAGATTTTTCATTAGAAATTTCAATTCCTGAAGATAAGTTCATCGTTCAACCGACTGAAAGTGATTCCCGCCTCTCAAGCAAAGCTAGCCAGTCTGGTTACAGGGGGACTATGGGGAAGGTTCTTCCTTTGGCTTACACCTCTGGATCCGTTGATCCCCGAGCTGCGATCGTTTGACACTACCCCATAGACTTAGTCACCAGGTTTGGCAAGAGAGATTAAAAACACCCAATAGTATGACAATGAACTCGGGTTGATTTCGTGTTTTAAAATTAGTTTTAACTCATTTTCTTCAGTGGGGTTTGTGGTGAGTGGCCCACAAGGTGACCAAGCACACCGGCTAAGCACTAGACTTGATTAATTCTAGGTTAGCCCAAAGTGTGGTTTCTAGTTATAACCCTAAGGATTCAACCCAAGTTTCATGCACTTCTCAGGTTTTTCTCTATTTCAGCAGACCACAAAAGTAATGCTTGTCTTCTGATAATAATTGAATCCAATTAATTTGAAATTTTGTGAGTAGATTTATTTTTCAATTAGGTTTTCAGAGAATATTTTTTGGGAATTTTTACTATTTCAACTGAATTTTTAAAGAATTTTGAATATCAAGCGATCAGATCTAGAATTTTGACCCCCGGTCAGTTTTTTACTTTGAAACAGTACCAAATGACCTTCAAAAATTTGAGAAAAATATGTAAAATAAAGCCAATGCGATCAACATTCAAACCCCACCATTTTTTGTCAAAATAGATTCATGGATTGCTCGAAATCGCTTTTTGAAATTTGAAAAATTTTGAATCTAGGTCAGTTTGACCACTGTGCAATTCATGAATTTTTAAAAATTGTATACTTGGAATTTTTTCAAAAGAACAGTGGTGTTTGAAAGATGGTTTGAAAATGAAAGTTTAGCCTGGATTTCAGAAGTTTTCGCTTACTAATTTTTTGGCAATCGAACTTTTAAATCAAGCTTGAAATCGAGCCGAAAATCAGAAGGTGGTGGAAAAGCTTTTTAAAGAGGTTTGAATTTGAAATCTAAGCTTTCCACCAAAAAGATTTTTTTGTTCAAAACTTTTAAACCTTTTTTTTTCAAAAAGAAATTTTTAAAGGATTAAACGAAAATATCTTTTTTTTTCTTTTTCAAACTAACCTAGATTCGAAAGGAAACCTAATCTAAATTTTTTTTCAAAGCTTTTTTTCTTTTTTATTTTTTCTTCTTTTTTTCCTTTTCACGAAAATGTGTAAAATCTTTTTTTTTTCTCACAAAGAATTTGTCAAAGGAAAGTGCAGAAAGTAAATCTACTCCTAGGGTTCAATAAAAAAAACTAATCTAAGGAGAGATGATGTGCACCTAATTCTTTTTTCTTTGCCACACTCGTTGTGTGTGTAGATCCCATTCTTTTCTATTTTTCTTGCACATCAAAAATAAAGCAGAGAGAGATTTGTCAGTGAAAGTTTCAAGATCGAACTCATAGAAAATGACGTTGCCTCCACGGCAACGGTGCCATTTGCTTGGGTAGTCATAGATCACACTTTTCATAGAAAAAGTGTCGTAGTATAGTTGCAAAATACGATCCAACAAAGATATTATTTTGTAAAAATTATGAGACTTGAGTCCCGGTCGTTCATCTCTTGAAGGCGTTGCTTTTACTTTTGAAATTGATCTTTTTGCTGCTCTACTTCGTTTAAAAATGCACGCCAGTTTCCAATCTCCTAACTAAAACTTCACCACTTCTGTTATTAACTCGGATTACGTGTGCATGCATCAAATAAATTACAAAGTTAAACGTGTGAGTTTCTATGCGCACAATTCTGGTGAGGTGGTGACTATTTATGGAGGAGCATCTATCGTTAGATTTTCAATATCCTCGGGAAACGACATGCCTGTTGCGAATAGATAAACAATTGAAAAATAGGAAACTTGAATCATGTGAAAAGAATGACAATTATTAAGCTCATGGTGATTTCAAACATATAGAGATATATATATATATATATATAAATGCATTTTCATTCATTCCATTCGAGAGTTGTTTGCTCAATAAATTTAGAGGAAAGCTTGTACATAAATGCTTGAAATGAAAATCTAGCAATTACAAAATGACTGCATACAAGAATCAATGGGGAGATTTCGCATGCATCATTTAGGGAGAAGTTAAGACTACACTACTAAGCAGTAATAAAAGCAGTAAAAATTATGTAGAGCATAAACTAAATCTAGCAGAATAAAGGGCATTCAGCGGTGGTCCCTGATGGCCTTGGAGTGGTCGAGTAGAGAATGAGGGGTGGCCAATATAGCTTAGGGTGACCCTTGGAGAGAGGGAGGAGTGAGCCAGCATCCCAGCATGATGTCAAGGTGGAGTGGCTAGCTAAGTGAAAGTGGGCGTGAATGGCACCAATGGAGCCAAGAATGTGAATTTGCCAAGGAAGTGAATGGGGTCACCTGGCCGCCCATGGGGTCTTTTTATAGACCCAATGGCTCCTCTCTAGAGAGGTGTGGAACTCTCCAGAGAGAGTCCATGAGTGGCCAACCAAGAGGTTATGAGATCCAAAAATTATGGATCTCATTTTGAATGCCTCTTGGCTGCTAATTTTGGCAACCAAGAGGTGGTACCACTTCAAGGAGAGTTCTAGAGAACTCTAGAGAAGATAGTGTGCATGAATGGGTGTGTGTGTGTGTCTGTGGTCATGCTATATGTGGCTAGGTGGCTTAGGTTAGGTCCTAAGGGGTTTGAGTAGGTGTAGGTCTTGAATTAGGGTTACAAACCCTAATTGCTAAGGGGAAAATGCAATTAAACTTAACCTAAGTTTAATTGAATGGGTGTGAACCTAATTGAGAGTGAAATAACTCAGTTAGGTTGGATTTAGGTCAATTGGACTCTCACCAAGTCCAATTGAGCTTGTGTGGGTTGAGATCTAAGCTCAATTGGACTCAATGAGTCCAATTGACTTAGGTGAAGGTAATTGACTTCGATCTAAGGCAATTGGGTTTGGTGAGGACCTAATTAGGTCCTTAGGTAGGTCTTGAGGTGATGCACTAGGGTTAGGACATCTTAATTTAGGTTCTTATGGGGTTGGGATTAAGTCTAGGGAGCTAGAGATCCAAGATCATGACTTGAATCTCAAAACAAGGACAGGAAACCAGTACCAGACTTCCAATAATGTGATCAAACGACTTATACTCAAAAATCAGAAGTCTTGACTTCAGTTCTGGACGTCCAATCTGAGTCAGGGGAAAATCAAGTTTCTGTTTTGGTTATTTTGCAGAAATTAGACGTCTGACAAAGTGTCTGGACGTCCAATAACACTGCAGAAGTGGGTTTAAGGTGTGCGGGAGATGGCTAAGGGTCCTAGACGTCCTATAACTTATTTGGACATCCAAATAAGGGTTGGAACTAGGATTTTAGGGCTTCCTAGGGTGTTGTGACCGAATCTAAGGGTGGCTAAGGCTTAGGGACGTCTCTAGGCTATCCTAGGGCTAGGATGGACCTAAGCTCTTCACATTTTACTCCTTTATTCCTACTTAATAGAATAGCAAACCTCTAATCCCCTTACATTATTGTTCCTATATCTAAAGTAAGCCTTCTGCTCCAGCTCTGGTACAACTCCCGTTATTCCTGATCCAGCTTCAAATCTAGCTCCAGATTAGCTTATTGCTTGCAATTGACATAATGCACTTAATCAGCACAATATAACATTATTTTATGCATAGCTAACGTAAAATAGTAAAGATGCAGATAATGCTTATGCGTGTGTGAATTTCCCTAACTTATGCTAAGTTCTAGACTAATCTAGGTAAATTAAGACCTTTGATTGCTACACAATCACCTGGATTGCAAGTTATCCAAGGATGTCTTCATTTGTTGCATAAGCTGAAGCATGGACCCTTGCATTTCCACCATCTGTCGGTTTAAATCAGCCTACCCTACGGATTGCTGGGCATTCCAAGATGGCTGACTAACCGGTCTCTGGGGCAACTGGGTGCATACTTGACCCTGACCCATAGGTTTTTGAGATGCATAGTTGCTGGGTCAAGATTGGGTCTATTGCCCCTTATTTTTCCTGGAGAAGTTAGGGTGGTTCCTCCATCCCAAGTTAAAAGTGTTGGAATACAGGTTGGACATAACATTCTCCTGCATTGTATATGCATCCTCATAAAACGAGGATGAAGAGAAGGAAGGATCAGAGAAACTGGGATCAAAGGCCCCAGTTTGGATCCCATATGGTTCTGAGAAATCCTAGCTCACAGGTTGAGACGAATTGAGTTGGTTCACAAATTCCTGCCCCGTGGGAGCTCATGAGGAATGGAATCCCGAATTCTGGGATTGAGTGGGTAAAGAAGTGTTTCCTGAATTCCCAGACATCCATTCTTCCAATTTCTTAGCAACCAAGTCCATTTTATCGAGTTTATTACAAATTAATTCCATGTCAAATGAATGAGAATCCTGGATCTCATTAGCACTTGACCTAGGTTGTTAAGACCGGTTGAATGCTTCCATGGAGCCATGGTTAATTGAGTTCTCGCCCATTTCCTCAAACAGGTCGTATGCACTATCTGCATCCCTGTTGAGGAAATTGCCTTTGCAAGAAGCATCCATGTGATTGCGGAGTTGCTCAACCAACCCGTAATAGAAAATTTGCATGAGTTGCCATTTCGGCACCTCATGGTGTGGACACTTCCTCAAAAGTTCATGGAATCTCTCCCAGGCACCATGAAATGGTTCCCCCGGCCGCTAGGCAAAAGTGGTAATCGCCCGTTGCAAGGCATTGGTCATTCCGATAGGGAAGAATTTCTTTAAGAAAGTCGATTTAAAAGCGGCCCAAGCTTCAATCGGCCTTCCTATAGTCTGGTACCAATGTGCAGCCTTATCCCTGAGAGAGTGGGGAAAATCCTCATGATCAGTTGCTCTTCATTCACATTCCTTGCTCTAGTGGTCTGAACCAAAGTGGTGAGATCCTCCAGGTGCTGGAATGGGTCCTCTGAGCCAAGCCCATGGAAATGCTTAATCAAACTTAAGACTTGGGGCTTGATTTCTATGTCTCCGGCGGGAATCATGATGTCGGGACATTCCCCATCTGGATCGTAAAAAGACTTCAATGGCCGAGCGCCCTTACCATGCATACGTTAGAGCCATTGATGGTGTAATGGTGTAATGTGTGTAATGTGTGAATGACAATGATAACAATGACACCGACGATATACAATGTGTATATAACACAATGGTCGTATGATGATGAATGATTATTGTTATGATCATGTCGTTGTAGTATAGGGTGTATAATATAACATTAAGAATGTCGTATAGTGGTGAGTATGGGTGAGTACCAGTCATTACAACCATTATTATCATTTACTTATTTATCTAATTTTTACTGGTTTTATTCTAGGTCGTTCACTGGGAGGCAATTTATTGAATTTAATTCGGTCACTCTTTGATCTCAAAATTATCCTCTAATTCAAAAAAGAAACTTTACATCTTATTAAAGAATGAATGAATGTGTGTTTTATTTACCTAATTACTAAGAAATGCTTGCAAAAATACTAACTATGAACAAGCCTCAAACAATCTATTATTATACTCTAAACTATGTATTTACAAGTTATCCTATTAGTACTAACATAATAGTACATAATACATTAGAATGCAATGGTGTAGAAAATTAACTTATTAGTCTATTATGTATAGTGACATATACAGCAGTTTCAGTGACAGATATAAGCGTCGCTAAATCTCAGAAAACACTATACAACCTAAAAGGCAAAACTGAGGTCTTTAGCGACGTTTATAGTGTCACTTTATTCTGTTAGTAATTATATAGATTTACTTATACGTATGTATATTACTTATTCTACTACTGTATGTACAGTAAGTCTCTATTCTTGTTATCTCTTGTGTTCCTCTCTTTTTCTTCTCTTTGTGTTGACTTAACTCGTCTGTTCTTTTCTTCTGTGTAAACTCTTCTGTCTTAAGATACTTCAGAGGCTGCGGTGGGGAGGGGGTTAGGCTAATGTCATTAGTTTAAAACGTGCTTAGTTTGCGGGCGCGCTTTTCGAGGGATACGCTGCACCCAGAGGACGGGACCAGACCTCTACTAAGCGTGCCCTAATCTCGGATTAGGTGGCTTAATTACGTTTTCATATCAGCGCAAGGCCTCAGCCCATCGCCACATGCTCGCACGCTCGGGCCCCCGGCCCCCACACATAATTCATCGCAAATCAGACAGTACATGGCTAATGGGTAATCGGATCCAATGGAGTAGGATGCTGTTCGGGTGCCCGGCGCCGTGATGACTGTTAAGCCTACAACATAATTAACTTATATGTGGCTGCGCTTGACTTGCAGCACACGATGTGGTGCTATTCCAGCGCCACATCGTGCGCTGGAAATCAGGCGCAGCTGCGTCTGGGCACGTTTTTGGCCCTCGATTTGGGGGCCATAAATTATTAAAAAAAATAAAATAAAATATGGTAAATAAAATATTTACATAATACTACATAATTGATTAATTAATTTTGAATTTTAAATATGTTTACTATACAAATAAATTCGCTAAACTAGGCTGATTATACAGGTTGATTTAGGTGATTAAATAGTTAATTACTTATAAAATAATTAGTAAATGGTCTAATTGACCTTAAACAGTTTTAATTTACATACTTAAGTATTTAATAAATATTTTTATTGTATTTTTACGAATTTATTTATGTTTTATTTGGGCTAAAATAGCAATTCTGTGTAGTTTACAATTAAAACTAAGTTACAGTAAGCTGTACTAGGTATAAATACACTTTAATTCGCTTAAATTACTTACTATATATATTATCCTAAGTTTATAGATTTATTTAATTTAATTATAGCTCTAAATTATTAATTTAGCTAAGTTACTCTATAATTTAGCTATTAAATATGTAAATAGGGATCTATTTATATATATATACATTATTAAGTAGATACATACATAATAGTTTAGTATATATACATATATTTACATAGATTACATATGTATATGGATTTATGTACAGGTTTTATATATATTTACAGTATAACTATGTATCTTACTTACATAATTAGGCTATATGTTATAGTTATAATACTATGGATAGGTATATTTACAGTTTTAAAATAAGTATGTACAATTAGGTTTTAGTAGGAAGTTAGGAAATGAGGGAAGAAGGGTTAATTAAGTTTTGATTTCAATTTAAACAGCAGCTAAGCTACTGTCAGAGAAGATGGAGAGGGATGAGAAGGTGTGCTGTTCAGGGTGTTTTGTTTAGCATCAGCAGTGGCTTAAGCCACTGTCAAATGGGCTAACTGCTGCTGCAGTTAGTCCACTTGAAGAGAGGGATGTATTCACAGATAAGAGGGGAATTGTAGAGAAGAGGAGAATTTAGAGAGGGAGGGAAATGTAGCAGCTAGATGCAGCATGTTGCTGTGTAACTGGGAGTAAGATAAAATTCAAAACAAACTAAACATTAAAGAGTTGAAATCCAAATCTGATAGGGGTTTAAATCTCACGAAAATCACATAAGAATTCAGTTCAAATACCCAACAAGAAAAAACCTTATCAGAAGCATCATTTTAGATCAAAACAGCAAATGGCATTGAGTTAGTCTTCCTAATGCCATAGACAGCATGAAGGAAGACCTAACTCAATCAATTAAAACCAACAACATACAATCCCAGTTTCTTGCAACCTTAAGGAGTATGGAAAACTCCTTAGGTTAGAGAATCACCATACAGAAATGATCATCAACACAAATAGTGTATGGCAGTTCTGAAATAGCAAAAAGAGACTAAGAATGCATTAAGGAAATTTAATGGAAGCTGGCGAATGTATTCAAAACAAAGTATAAACAGAATCATGAAAGGCTCTTCTGATTGGTTCTCTGTCACCAGAGAACTTCTCAGAGTCCTTGCCCACAATGAAAACCAAAAATCCCTTCAATTTGTCAGATCTGTCAAAACATTTCAGAGAGTAAAAATCCTTTAAAATCCAAATCAAAAGTGCTCTGACAAACTGAGGCAATCCATTTAAAACAGAGGGGCTTTTGTGAAACAAATGGAGTGAGTGAGAAGCCCCAAATGGTGCTTGTGACGCCACTTTCAGATCTGAGGTAGTGCACCACCAGATCTGAAATTGGGTCAGGATGTGTGGGTGATTGATGAAAAATTCGTCGTTAAAAGGAAAAACAAGAATCAGAATTTGGATGATGGAAAAACAAAACATGAAGAGGGAGATAAATTGAACAATGAACAGATGATTCTTCCCCTCTGATCTGGACTGATCAGAGGAGGTGAGGGAGGGGATCTAATACTAATTCTACTCCTAAGACTAATCTAACTATAGCTAACATTAAACACTAACAATTAAAACTAAATCTATTCTAAACTACTGCAAACTAAATCTAACACTACTTGTGCAGAATTAAAAACCTAAACTAAAAGGAAGAATGGGACCTATGGGTCCTTAGCCGGCGTCTAAGGAGGAAGAAAGGAGGAGGGTGACTCCAGCGGAGGGAAGAGTCTGCTAGTGAGACTCCAGGGTCGTCCTCAGGTGCTACGAGGTCCTTAGCGACGAGGAGGGTCGAGAGCAGGCGATGATTCCACAGCCGATGGCTGTGAAATCAGGGTCTAGATGAGGAGGAGAGACTGGAGTGGACGAACTGATCGCTAAGAGATGTAGGAGGGAGCGATCCTTTGCGCACGACACCACTGAGGTGCTTAAGTAGCAGCTCAGTGATTGGAATCACCGCAAGGGTGAGGTTAATCAAAATTAAGCCGGCGGTGAGGATGAGATGGGTAGAGCGCGCGGCGAGTCAAGAGAGAGATCTGACCGTCAGATGAGATCTGGGAAGAGAGGTGAACGCACGCACTGAATCGCGTGAAGGTTCCATTTGATTCCAGCCGCAGATCGAGATCAAAAGTGAGATGGACGGTGGAGAATGGCTGTGTTCTTCGCGTGCTACAATGCGCGTGAAGAACACCGGCTTCTCTCTGAAATGAGGGAAAACTTGCAGGAAGACCCTTGAACGAAGGGGTAGAAGAATAGCGTGCAGGTCCAAAAGAGAAAAGAACTATAACTGGAAGGGCCTTGCAGTCATACAGAAGGGTCCCTGCGGCTTGCAAAAAGGTCCAAGAAGGAGTTTTGAAGGGTAGAAATGTAATACATGAAGGACCTAATTGTAATCTATTTATTTCTAAGCCTAAATGATGTCCAATTGCTTTCAAATTTTTACATGTGCTTAATTGAACATTTAAGACATTGATTTTACTTCTGATTTATCTTTTCAAACTTGTTTATGTGTTCAATTGATGCATGGATCATCATTTGTTCTTTAGTTTTCAGAATATCTCATTTTTGTGACCTAATTAGGAGGTTTTAACACACATTAAAAGTTTTAGGTCTTTTCTTTAATTCCCACACTTAACCCTTTTTATATGTTAATTTGATATTGTTTTGCTTAGTTTCTAGCTTAATTTCGGCCTTTTAGCTATGATGAGTAGCCACTCATCAGCCATTGCTGCATCTGCTACAATTCTTCCAACTGCCTCTGAATCAGCTCCTACTGGCTCGGAGGCAGGGGAGGTGGTTGTTGATCAGCCATGGGATTTGCTTCGCTACAGCTCAACCTCAGCCTCCTAGAATTGTCTAAAGGTCCTTCCAATCTAGGGTTCAATGACCTCCTCCCAAGCATACAATGGAACGAAGTCGGATGGACGGGGAAAAGAGGGAACCCTGCAGCACAAGAATACAAGCCTGTCCTTAGATGGGGTAGCCTAAGGTCTACTGACTCTCAGAATCCATCCTAAGATTATGAATGATTTACTCTACTTATGTCCAAGTAATCCAACCAGTTAGAAGGAGGGATTGGGGAGAATGTTCTTCCTTTGGCTTGCGCCTCTGGTTCCTAGTGTACACCCCAGCCGCAGTCGTTTGATGCTACTCCCCTAGCTAGGCATCAGATTGACTAGTATAAGCAGGTTAATCATGAATAATCTCAATCCAAATCCCAACGAGCGAATGAATCCTTAGGGCCAATGTTTAATTGATTTTAGTTAGGCTTGGGAAATTGGTGCTCTAGAATGTGATGGGCCTTTAATGGGTTGGGCCCTTAATGATTTGTTTGAGAATGTGTGAATGTGCACAACCAAGAGGTTTTCAAGCAAGATTATTAATGATGAGGTGATTTTTAGGGTTCAGATCTTGTGTAATAGCTTTTAGGATTCAAATATTAGGTGCTTTCAACCAAGTTTTGTGAGGCAAACCAAGTTTGTTGTTGAAAGGATGTGTTTAAGTATTTTCCTTTAGAAATCAAGAAAAATATGGAGTGCCTGGCTTGACCTAATTATTGAATCCTTTGGAGCAGCTAGAAAATGAACCTTTTTTAGTTTAGGTGGTGCAGCCCAAACAATTCAATCAATTGGCTCAAATGCACCATCGATTAAGGATCACAAAAAGGTGGTTGATGAGAGCCTCATCATGAGCCATAACTAGCTCATTTTAACCCAATAAAGAAGATAAAAGCTCCTACATAACCTAGAAGAAGGCTTAACTGAAGGAACAAGTACTCTTAGAAGAAAACATGAAATAAAGGTTAAAACTGTAATTTTACCATTGCAGTACATAAATGGGATTTCTCAGAGGCAAAACATAGGTCAAATGGTCTAAATGAGAGAAAAAGTGGGTTGAGTCAATCAGAAATGGGTTTATGTGCAATCTAGGAATTAAATGACACTTGGTAACCCTAAAACAGACCCGCTTAAATTAACAAGGTTCTGGTCAGGATAAAAATCAAGCAAACCCTCTAAAAATCATGTAAAAACATCCTCTAGGGATTGGAACACTTAATTTGGCCCTTGGAACCCAGTTTGACCTAAATTAGGGTCCTAGCTCTTCAAGTAACATAATTTGGGTTTTTACGCAAAATGTCTAGTCAAACGAGGTCAAACATAAAATCCAACTTCACCATTGGATTTCTTAGGTCCAAATTAGGTTTTTACCAAAATTTGGCCTAAGGGGAGGTCATCTTGGCCTACTTTGCAATTTAGTACACCTAAATCATAATTTGGTCCCTATATTTTGAATATCTTTGCAAAGAGCCCCCTAAGTTCCTCGCCACCTTTGCAATCAGGTCCTGCCTCCATTGTTAGGGTAGAACCAAGCTTCGGTGAGGTTTAGAGAGGGATTACTCTCTGATTCCTCAGAGATTCTCTCCTAGAAATGGAAGGGAGATTCTCTGAGGAATTCCCTTCCATCTACGGCCAACCACAATCTCTGGTGTGAGCCCAATCTCTCGTGCGAACGCACGAGAGATTTGGGTATCTTAACCTCTTTACATCTCCGGTGACCGACCTCAGGCGATTGTGCCCCATCCACACTCTGACAGCACGGCCCAGTGCCTATAAAATAACCTCTAAGCCCGGCCGCAGATCTTCAGCTTGATTTGGCCGAGTTTTCACCTCCAATTCATCTCCTCCTGCCCGGCCAAAGTTCCCAGCAAGCTCCGGCGAGCCCCCCTCCCCTCCCTCTTCGCTTTGCCACAAAACAAGTGGCAAAGTTATCTTCCTGACTCTCCTCCGCGTCGCGTAGTACCCGCGCACGTCGCCTCAGCCCCATCGTCGCCGCCGTTCTCCCCCACTGGGCAGCGTCTTCTCCGACGACAGCAGGTACAGTTGTCCGCCCTCCATCCTCCTTCGTCCCTACAATTAGGTTAGAACTATTCCCCGTAGTCCCCTCTCTCTTTTCCCCATGTTATCTCATCTAATCAACCCTCGACCGACGCTGACCACCCTCATCTTCCACATCACCGACTGACCTCCGGCGAACCGCTCCCACCATTCTGCCCCTCCACACAGCTTGCCAACCATCTCGTAAGCTCTGCCTCACCACCAGGAACACATTCCACCCCTCCACTGCCACTCCGCACCTCCACAGTAGCCCCCCGAACAACTCCACACATCCAGCCACAGGTTGACCTAGGCACGCATGCCTAGGCCATCCTGCGGCCTGCAGCATGGCTCAGCACCTTCTTTGTGCTATGGCGAAGGTCCTTAGCTGGTCTAATTGAGCCGAGAGGTTCGCTTTGTGTCTGACAAGATTTCAGCTCCTACCGCCATTGACGAAGGTTGAAGCGGCTTCGCAGCAGCTCCAGGCGTCAGCAGCTCCAGTCTTCTGGTGCTGCGTATTCGGGCAAGCATTGTAAAGTGCCTCGAGTCCAGCCAGGGGCGCTGCGAAGCCAGCAGCTGTGGCCATTGCACGCAGGTCTGTGGGCGTGCGCGAAATCAGGGCAGAACATTTAGTCCCACATCGTGGAATCGCGAGGCGTGGGTATGCTATAAGTTGAATTTGTGTTTTATCCTTACCGCCTCCGAAAGCACAGGGGTGAGGTCCCTCACTTTCCCTCACGCCCGCCTTGTCCGCAGTTTCATCTCGCGGATCTGGTGGGATCTAACCTGACCCAAACCCACGCACTCCTCGCGCATCACCACCTGCAGGTGCGCCTGGTCCCGGGTGCAAATCCAACCCGATTACCCGTGTGGCTCTGCGAGAGCGTGTTTGAGTGAATTGCTGAGAGAGAGACGCGGGGGTAGAGGGAAAGGGGTAGGTTTTGCTCTGTGTAGGCACAGGCTGAACGTTGAGGAAGAAAGACTTGGCCGCAAGAAGGAAGAAGGAAAGGCAGGAAGAACAGAAGGACCAAAGGAGAAGGAAGGCAAGGCAGAGAAGAGAAGGAGGAGGAAAGAAGCCTTCGCAGGAGAAGAAGGAAGGCAAGGCAGAAGAAGACTGTAAAGATCAGAAGAAGAAAGAAGGAAGCGCAAGTTAGGAGAAGAAACAAGAGAAAAGAAACAGAGGCAGGAAGAAAAGCCTTCGCAAGAAAAGAAGCAAAGCAGAAAGAGAGAAGAGAAAGAAGAAGAGAAGCCAAGACAGAAGACGAAGAAGAAAAAGAGTCTACAAAAGAAGAAAGAAAGCAAGATCAGAAGAAGAAGAATAATCAAAAGGAAAAGGGAAAACACTTTTAAGACGTCTGATCCCAAGATCAGACGTCCAATTTGACTCTTTTGTCTGAATTATTTTTTTAGATACCTTTGAATTCCAGTTTTGAGTAAATTAGAGTGTTCAATTACATTTTGATTAGTAGTAAATTCCATTTGCTCCCTGTGTTCGACCTCTGATACTTCGATTTTCGAGTAATAAAATTCTCTATTTGTTTGAACCCTTTGTCGGCTATACTACAACGTCATATTCTCTTTAAAACCCGCACAAAAGCATTACGAACATTTTGGCACCGTTGCCGGGGAGCAACGTGCAATTTACCACTAGTCTCTACATTCTTTTTATCATATTGAACACTAACTTGCCCTACTTTGCTTTGATGTGATCTTGCAAGTACTTCACGAGAAAATCTCTCCCGCAAGTCAACCACTCCAGGGCAGGTAATTTCTTTTCTTCCTTAATCGTCCCCTAATCTTTGAAAGACAAAAGGAAGAAAATCAATTTAAGAATCAATTGCCTTCTTTATATAGTAATCACCATCTCTAAGGCAAAACATTTCCTGATTTTGCGAAAATTTCTGCAAATATTCTTGAAGTTGGAGTGATTTTTTTTAGATTCCATCCCACAAATTCTTGTGCCTAATTGAAATAACGCTTAATCTCGGCAGACCACGCACTTCTTGTTTATAAGTCTAAAGAGAACTTTTGTGAAAAAGAAAAAGAGGATTGGAAATAGAACCAAATTAGGGTTTCCACATTAGGGTCTTGAAGTGCTAGTCACACATGCCTGTATAAAAGGAAATAAACCCTCTCGCATCAGTGTGCTACCCAAGCCCTTGATTGAAGAGAGCTAAATAAGACAAACCCTAAAATTGAGCCCTAAAATCACTTGAATCTTAAAATTTTTGGACCTAATAACTTGGGAGTCAAATCAGGGTGATCTCTAGGCTCCAAACTTAGAATCATTCTGCCATCTATAGGACAGGTCAGGTGAAGTTGACCCCTTGGTCAACCAACCTCTAAATTAGGTCACAATACCAAAAACATCTAAAGTTCAAGTGAGAACCCTAAAAGCACCTTTGAAATAAAAAGTGATAGACTTAAGAGGTCAAGGTCCCCATTCTGGTCTACCGGGAATCTCAGTGACAAGAGAGGTCGGGTGGGGGAAACCCTGTAACCCGTAGGGACGCTCTACCGTGTAGGGGTCTTTGCGGGACTCTCCTTCTCTGGCTACCCAGGTATTTCTCAGGTGGATGATCTTCTGATCCAGGGGTCCATCCGCCCCGAACCTCCATAGTCATCCAAACATCTTTGGGTGTCTTGATTGGGTCAAGAACATCTCCAGTCCCTCATCTTTTCTCTTTAGAGCACACATACACATTTTCAGTGGGACTCGTTATTCAGATCTGATCGCTTCATAACACATCGTGATTCATAACTTGATTCTACATCTTGACTCCACCACCTGATCTAAATATGCAGCCAAACCACCTAGGACTACCATTCAAAAAACCTGAATATCAGAGATCCATGAGAGATAAAATGATTGAGGATGCCATGAAATTCTATGAAAATGAAAAAACCTCAACAGCAGTAGGAAACATTCAGATTGACGTCCCAACAACCACAACCTTTGTCATAACTTGTGCCCAAGTACTATTAGTAGAAGCCAACAAAGGATCAACCCGTGACTTGCTCATTACTGCATACATTGAGATAGAAAAATTGCACAATAGCGAATACCTTCAATGTATGACAAATCCTCTACTTTGGAAGCAACACCAAGATAGTCTTGAAAAACGGGAAGAGATAATGAGATTAATAAAACAATTGATTGATCAGAAATACACGTACATACCACCAACAGAGGATGAACTATCTTGGGACAACATCGAGGATAAATCTGATCTCAGGTTTAAGGCACAAAATGGTTGTGGATTCCCAACCCAGATGGAGTATAATGCACCTGATATTGAAGAAGGTTGGGAAGCTCCAAGTGCAGGAAAAGACCATGATGAGCCCATTTTAGAATCCCAAGATTCCTACAAGTATGAGAGTAGAACTAAACCTCTCGAGGGTGTAAATTCCGTCCCTTATTCTGATAAGGTGACCCTCGAAGGTTATTCAGACCTAAATTCTAGTAATTCAACCCACATCCTAAGCCTAAAACCTAGATCTGAAACATATTTTGAAGATTTCAAGGCCCCAGATGAAGAAGATCAATCTTTTAATGAAGAATATGATTTTGGGCCTCGATTTGATGAATATCCCTCGCCAACCTCCTCAGAGGAACGAATTGATTTTTTGAAAGTCATGCCAATCTATGACACAGAAACCGAGGAGTTGGACGAGCAGGGTTTCAATTGGGTCTGCCCTACTAGCTTAGAATCTGAGCCTCTACCAGATAAGGATACGCTTTTAAGCTCAAAATTAACATTTAGGCTAGATCGCAGTCAGGCTGCTAAATATACAACATATGATTTATTCTATGGTGGAACTCATGATCTGGAATCTCATTAAAACTTTGATTTTCGCAAACTCTCCGACGATTTCGAATCTGACCATAACATTAGAGAAAATCTGCCTCCTGATTATACCATGTCAATCTTCTTTGAAGCCACTTGCTCCACATATACAGAACCAATCAAAACCCGTTCCCCACCCCGACCTGCAACCGGACTCAATTTCTATTCTGATTCACCTCTCACTGAGCCGTTTGCAGATGATTCAACTCCATATCTAGACCAGGTATCGGGTACTGATCAGACCATAAATCAGGAGCCTCCATCCTTTGATCACCCCTGTAGGGATTCCACACCTTACATGGATAATTATTCGGAACCCTACTTTGACCAGGCTGATTCGACTCAGCCTGAACCTGAGTTTTCACTTCCATATCCATCAGAACTTCACTGCATATGGTGGGTCCCACATTTGTTGATCTACATCTATCAACCCACCAGACTTATTGGGTTTGGGCTGCATCATCAGCCCACTGATCTTAACAAGCACCTGGTTGGACCAACCAGGCTCTTAATTAAGGTGCTTGTTTTACAAAATTTCGCTGATTTGACCACTCCCTCTCCACCCCATTTTCTGCTCGGCTGAAGGCATTAAATTTAGCGCTTAACGGGAGGCAACCCGTCATCCCAAAACAGAGACCCGTCTGATTATCCGTCCGTACTCCACGTCTATTATACCTTAAGTTCAGCCTTAGACAGTTGATCCCACCTCTGGTACACGTATCAGAGCTTAAAATCATCTGCATCAGTCATTTTCGACCCATTCACCCACCTGATGTATCCTGTTCTAAGTCCCTGACCTCAACACTAATTCACACCCTCTGGTTACAATGAGGACATTGCAAAACTTAGGCATGGGGGGGTGATAAAGTGCATACATACAGAACCAAGAAAATAGTCAGCAGTCTCACACACAAAAAATTCACATATGTCAAAAACACAAAAAAATTGAAAAAATTAAGAAAAAGAACAAAAAAAGTGGGGGGAGGGAGGAAATTTTGTGAGCCACATATTCATAAGGAGGAGAAAAAGA
Source organism: Thalassia testudinum (assembly GCA_037157565.1). Lineage (NCBI taxonomy): Eukaryota > Viridiplantae > Streptophyta > Magnoliopsida > Alismatales > Hydrocharitaceae > Thalassia > Thalassia testudinum. Next base: position 3,925,757 of record JAZHRO010000028.1, read on the forward strand.
GCAAAAATGAAGAAAGGAGCACAAAATGAGAAAGAAAAAAGAAATAGTCATTAGTAAAAGAGTAAGGAATTAACTAATGTTCTAGACTAGATCAAGAAAAGAAATAAAAGAAAAAGTGCTAAGGAGACACAACAAGAGATTAGCGGGAATGCTGGTCTTAGGCCTCTTGCGCTAGAATCTTTAGCTTAAAAATTTACGTATCCATTAAAATCTGGATAATCCTCAAGAGGTTGAGGAAAATGCGAAGCTTAAGTATTAGGTCTATGGCTTAGGAAGTATTCGGCCTCGTTAACTGACCTCTGATTTGCGAGATTCGGTAACCTAAGCAACCCAAATTCACATATAGTCTGGTTCAGTGCGCATAAATATCCAAAACACGCAAGAGCGTTTAATGTTCTAAAAGAGTCACCTAGATTAGGAGCAGCCAATCAGCACAAGTTGATTTGTACGAGTTCCCAGCGCGGAGAGGTGGGAAATCCCCCTCGAAGATGCATAACAACATATCGTCTCCTCGGTGCTTGTCTCTTAGGATATTTAAATATCCTAGTGGGGGCATGTAAGCACTATGCTGGTTCAAATACCATGGGTGGCATTATCACGAAATGTCGATCGCCAGGGTCTGAATTCGGCCACGGAAAGCCATGGGCGGGATGATCTCGAAATCTCGAAAGCAAGGGTTCTGGGGGTTGCCATGGGCGGGATTATCTTGAAATCTCGAAAGCCAGGGACCCTTGAGGATTGATGATGGGGACGAGGAATCCGATACAGATCGTGTTGAGAAGCTAATCCGAAGCTAGAAATAAAAAGAAAAGAGAGAGAAAAGCTCTCCACACAAATAAATCCTCTATCTCTCTCTTACAAAAAAATGCACTGCACACTGAACTTAGGCTAAAAATGTCTCAAGCATTAGTGCTTTAACCGCGGAGTCCAACAAACCCTAGGTTAGTTTCTGTGGCTGTAGAAATCTTTGCGGAGGACTAAGGCTAAAGCGGAACAGGTCCGGATTTTGGTTGGTACTTGAATACCTCTAGGCCTATTGTCGGCATTCCTACCTAATCACAAAGGAAAAAGAAAAGCACTTACACTCAGGGTCTAGAACAGAAGTTAAAACCTTGAAATTTTGCTAAGAGACTAGCAAAAGCTAGGCATTGGGGTATGATGAGAGCCTCATAATGAGCCATAACTAGCTCATTTTGACCAAATAAAGAAGATAAAAGCTCCTGCATAACCTAGAAGAAGTCTTAACTGAAGGAACAAGTACTCTTAGAAGAAAACATGAAATAAAGGTTAAAACTGCAATTTTCCCATTGCATTACATAAACGGGATTTCTCAGAGGCAAAACATAGGTCAAATGGTCTAAATGAGAGAAAAAGTGGGTTGAGTCAATCAGAAATGAGTTTATGTGCAATCTAGGAATTAAATGACACTTGGTAACCTAAAACAGACTCGCTTAAATTAACAAGGTTCCGGTCAGGATAAAAATCAAGTAAACCCTCTAAAAATCATGGAAAAACATCCTCTAGGGATTGGAACACTTAATTTGGCCCTTGGAACCCAGTTTGACCTAGATTAGGGTCCTAGCTCTTCAAGTAACATAATTTGGGTTTTTATGCAAAATATCTAGTCAAACGAGGTCAAACCTAAAATCCAACTTCACCATTGGATTCCTTAGGTCCAAATTAGGTTTTTACCAAAATTTTGACCTAAGGGGAGGTCATCCTGGCCTACTTTGCAATTTAGTACACCCAAATCACAATTTGGTCCCTATCTTTTGAATATCTTTGCAGAGAGCCCCCTAAGTTCCTCGCCACCTTTGCAATCAGGTCCTACCACCATTGTTAGGGCAGAACCAAGCTCCGGCGAGGTTTAGAGAGGGATTACTCTCTGATTCCTCAGAGATTCTCTCCCAGAAATGGAAGGGAGATTCTTTGAGGAATTCCCTTCCATCTACGGCCAATCACAATCTCGGGTGTGAACCCAATCTCTCATGCGAACACACGAGAGATTTGGGTATCTTAACCTCTTTCCACCTCCGGCGACCGACCTCAGGCGATTGCGTGCCCTCCACTCTCTGACAGCACGGCCCAGTGACTACAAAATAACCTCTAAGCCCGACCGCAGATCTTCAGCTTGATTTGGCTGAGTTTTCACCTCCAATTCATCTCCTCCTGCCCGGTCAAAGTTCCCAGCAAGCTCCGGCGAGCCCCCCTCCCCTCCCTCTTCACTCTGCCACAAAACGAGTGGCAAAGTTATCTTCCTGACTCTCCTCCGCGTCGCGCAGTACCCGCGCACGCTGCCTCAGCCCCGTCGTTGACACCGTTCTCCTCCACTGGGCAGCGTCTTCTCCGGCGATAGCAGGTATGGCTGTCCGCCCTCCGTCCTCATTCGTCCCTACAATTAGGTTAGAACTATTCCCCGTAGTCCCCTCTCTCTTTTCCCCCTGTTATCTCATCTAATTGACCCTCGACCGACGTTGACCACCCTCATCTTCCACATCACCGACTGACCTCCGGCGAGCCGTTCCCACCATTCCGCCCCTCCACACGGCTCGCCAACCATCTCGTAAGCTCTGCCTCACCACCAGGAACACATTCCACCCCTCCACTGCCACTCCGCACCTCGACAGTAGCCCCCCGAACAACCCCACACATCCGACCATAGGTTGACCTAGGCACGCACCCCTAGGCCATCCTGCGGCCTGCAGCATGGCTCACCACCTTCGCCGTGCTACGGCGAAGGTCCCTAGCTGGTCTAATTGAGCCGAGAGGCTCGTTTTGTGTCTGACAAGATTTCAGCTCCCGTCGCCATTGACGAAGGTTGAAGCAGCTTCGCAGCAGCTCCAGGCATCAGGTGCTGCGTATTCGGGCAAGCGTCGTAAAGTGCCCGAGTCCAGCCAAGGGCGTTGCGAAGCCAGCAGCTGTGGAGATTGCACACAGGTCTGTGGGCGCACGCAAAATCAGGGCAGAACCTTTAGTCCCACATCGTGGAGTTGCGAGGCGCGGGTATGCTATAAGTTGAATTTGTGTTTTATCTTTACCGCCTCCGAAAGCACAGGGGTGAGGTCCCTTACTTGCCCTCACGCCCGCCTCGTCAGCGGTTTCATCTTGCGGATCTAGGGGGGATCTAACCCGACCCAAACCCATGCACTCCTCGCGCATCACCACCTGCAGGTGCGCCTGGTCCCGGGTGCGAATCCGACCCGATTACCCGTGTGGCTCTGGGAGAGCGTGTTTGAGTGAATTGTTGAGAGAGAGATGCACGGGTAGAGGGAAAGGGGGTAGGTTTTGCTCTGTGTAGGCACAGGCTGAACGTTGAGGAAGAAAGACTTGGCCGTGAGAAGGAAGAAGGAAAGGCAGGAAGAACAGAAGGACCAAAGGAGAAGGAAGGCAAGGCAGAGAAGAGAAGGAGGAGGAAAGAAGCCTTCGCAGGAGAAGAAGGAAGGCAAGGCAGAAGAAAGACTGCAAAGATCAGAAGAAGAAAGAAGGAAGCACAAGGCAGGAGAAGAAACAAGAGAAAAGAAACAAAGGCAGGAAGAAGAAGCCTTCGCAAGAAAAGAAGCAAAGTAGAAAGAGAGAAGAGAAAGAAGAAGAGAAGCCAAGACAGAAGACGAAGTAGAAAAAGAGTCTGCAAAAGAAGAAAGAAAGCAAGATCAGAAGAAGAAGAATAATCAAAAGGAAAAGGGAAAACACTTTTAAGACGTCTGATCCCAAGATCAGACGTCCAATTTGACTCTTTTGTCTGAATTATTTTTTTAGATACCTCTGAATTCCAGTTTTGAGTAAATTAGAATGTTCAATTACATTTTGATTAGTAGTAAATTCCATTTGCTCCCTGTGTTCGACCTCGGATACTCCGATTTTCGAGTAATAAAATTCTCTATTTGTTTGAATGCTTTGTCGGCTATACTACAATGTCATATTCTCTTTAAAACCTGCACAAAAGCGTTACGAACAGTGGTTAACCTAATATGATTTCTACTCTTTTATGTGTTGTATTCGTGTACTAGGTCCACAAGTCAGAAGCTTGGTTGAGTAGATGAAAATCAAGTCCAATTATGTGCCTCAAATGTGGGTGTATAGAGTGTGTATATTGATTCACCCAACAGAAAATATCTCTTTCTTTTATTTTTTTTATATGCGGGGTGAGGTGGATGAAGGTGGCAAACCAGACAAACAATTCTATCCTAGTGTTTATACAAACACCTAAGTAGATTAGGTCGTGATTATGAGTGTGGCGAAATGAACTAGTGGGGGGGATGTGGGAGACACTTACAGAGTACTCTACCCGCACTTTACTCTGATCTACTGCACATGGATCTCCATGGTAGGGTCCCTACAAGATAGTAGATCAAAGACAAGTAGGGTTAGTGCTATGTAAATTCAAAGAAATGTAATAAACAATAAAGTATATTCCGTTGCCTCCCTGGCAACGACGCCAAAATGGCCGAGCAGGTTTCACGTGTTAGAAATTGGGGTTACAAGTAACCCATCATCGTAGTTGCAAAAAAAGTCGATCAGATGAAATTTATATCGAAACTCCATGGGAGTCCTACGTCGAACACAGGGAGGCGACGTTTACTTTAAGTGAAAATCGTGCTTCGATTTGTTTCTTTTTGTTATTTTAGGGTTTTGTTATTTTTTTGTATTTTTATAAGAAGAAAACAAGCAAATGAATCACAAGGTAGAGATGTGGAACAAATCTGATATATATTACTTCCAATGTCAATTACAAGAAACGATGAAAGCATAAATAGAGAGGGGGGTAAGAGAAAATCTCCTATATCGGCTATTCGACGAGACAATGATGCCTGGTGAAAGCTCTGACAAAGGTGGTAAGGAGTGGGATGACAGAGGTGAGATGCAGGAGGACGTTAGGTTGAGGAAAGCTTCGGCGTGGCTCCGGAATGGAGGTGAGAAGATGGAGATGATCTGCTATTGGAATGGAGTTGGGAGGATGGCTCCAAGGTGACTTATGGAGGGGGATGGGAAGTTGGAGGAGTATTTGGTGGGGCAAAGGTTCACTATACTAATAAGCACCTTGGGAGATTGAGAACAAGCTGTAATGGAGCATTGGTAGGCTTGCTAGAGCTTGGGAGTAGGTGGGAGTAGAGTAGGTAGAGATGGCTTGGAAAGGAGGGGGTGTAGGTCCTTTTATAGTGGTGGAGAAGTGGCTAAAAATGGGTAAAGGATCTTTAGTGACCTCCAAACCGTCGTTGGAAACGTTGTTGTAGATAGCTCACATCTGCTCATGCCCTTAGCTGGATCTGCTGGCTTGTAATGAAGTAGCGACGATTGTAAGCGTCGCTGTGGGTCTTCCCAGCTGTCACTAAAAGCTGGCACCAACAGTGCTTGCACCCGCACTACATTGTCGCCCATCGCGTGCGCTAATCCACGGCAACCTGCTGGTGTCTGTGCTGCCGCTACTGCTTGCGTGCGCTGCTGATTTCAGGATTGGGGGGGCTATAGGGATTCGAACCCACGCCCCTCCCTTGAGAGTCGCAGCTCCCACCATTGCGCCAAGTCGACCTTTGTGTCACGAGGAGTTTGGTGTAGACTCTTCCCGGTGGGGGGTGGTCTGGTTGGCGCCACGTGGCACCATCTGGGTTGTCTGTCTTCTTCTTCTTGTAGAGGGTGCCACGGTGCTCAGATCGAGATTATTCTCATGATGCTGAACTGCAATTGTCTCTCCGGATCCATCCGTATGGTTGGATTTTCCATCCGAAACCTGTATGGATGTCGCATTGCCCCTTGGCCATATAAAATGAAGGAATTAATTTACAAAATATACAACTATCCTAAATGCCATGCAATGGATGCTATGCAATATTTATAACATGATATGTAATGCTAAGCCTAGGAACTACAATAAATAAGCAATTTATCATGAATTTATGTGTGTTCATCAGGGAGGACCCATCGTCGTAGCTCGCAAAATGTGTTTATCAGATAAAATTTATAACCGAAACTCGAAAAGTGAGTCCTAGGTCGAACACGGGGAGGAGAACGTTTGGTTTTGAAAATCCATGTTTCTCTTTTATTTATTTTTTATCATTTTTTTATCTTTTCTAATTTTTTTTTTATTTTTAGTAAGCAAGAGATCAGGTCGATGACTTCTAGCTAATCTACTTGCAACAATATAAGAGAGAGAGAGAAAATGAGAGAAACAATCATCTATTTATAATGGAATGCTTGTTACACTATGAAAGCAGAAACTCTACACTACGAAAGTGTAAAAAGAAAGAATGAAGTTTGAGAAATCCCCCTCGATGGTCGCTCGGAGGATGACTCGCTCTGACGTCGCCTAGAGGAAGGTGGTGAGGAGTAGGACAAAGGAGGACTGAGCCAGAGGACGGAGGATGGGGCAGGATGGCGTCGCGGTAAGGATCTTCCTCCCGAAGGGAGGTGAGATGATGGCCACGGGATGCTCCACGAATTGGAATGAGGGGAGGGAAAACTATTTGATTTTCTACTCTAGAGGAGCATCCCGGGCTTGGGACAAGCTCTCTCTAGAGCCTTGGAGGTGATGAGAGGAAGAAAGGAGATGAAGAAAAATGGGAGTAGTACGGGTCCTTTTATAGTGGAGGAAAGAAACAAATTTGTATACAAGACATTCAGTGACGGTCACAACCGTCGCTGAAGATCCGCCACAAACAACGCTGAAGATACCGTTCACGCACCCCTGCTACCGCACCACTGGCACGCTGTAATTGCCCTTGTTACGCGCGTAAGTGCGATATGCACCGCTACACTTGCACATGCATGTGCGCGAACCTGCACTACTGTGTGCGTGTGGTGGTGCATGCATGCACATGGGTGGCCTGGGTTGCACCACGTGGCACAATCTGGGCCGTCCATCTTCTTTCCTTTGTAGGGGATGCTATAAAGGTTGGATTGAGTCAATTTTTACACCGTTGGGTTGCGATCGTTGACTCGAATCCATCTGTGCGGTCGAATTTGTCATTTGATGCTCTGGATTGTGTAACCTAGTCCCTCGGCCATTGATCTTCCTTGGATTACATATGGTGTTACAAGACTCCGATCGAGGAGATTTCGGAGGCGTTCGACTCCGATCGTCATCTTGATCAGATCCGTAAAGTTGGATCATCAATTTCAGGCTCCAAAATAAATATCCTTCTCTCCTGATCGCAAAAAGGACGCAATTAACCTAAATTATATACAACTACTCTAAATGCAAAATGATGCATGCTATGCAATATTTATAACATGAAATGCAAATCTATGCCTAGGAACATGCATGAATAGTCATTTTACCCTCAATAATTGTGTCCACATCATACCCCCATGCCTATCTTTTGCTAGTTCCTAGCAAAATTAAACTGCATGCTATGTATAAAAATAGCATTTGGATTCTATCGCTTAGGCCTAAGTCATTTATTAATAAGAAAAAATTTCAACTAAGGTCCTAAACAACGAAAACTCAATAGTACCTAGGTGTCTACTAGAATGCAGACCACCTAAGTCCTTGCCTTATTTGTAAAGGGACGATACATTCTTTTTTATTTTTCTTCTTTTCCAATTTTTTGTACTTTTGGAGTTTGAGAGTTCCAAGATAACTTTTTACAGCTACCCGACCCGCCCAAGACTCGAAAAGGACTCTAAGTGCTAGGCATCTAGTGAAAAGAGTGAAAGACTCACTAGGTGGCTATTAGAACGAACTTCGGGTTTCTACAACCCCAGGTGACCTTGCCTAGAGGTTTATCTTTTCAAACGGTAGCTTTCTCCTTACTTCTTTTATTTATGGGGTCAACACAGGGGCGAACCCTATGTATATCTCCCTAGTTTATTCTACTTCCCCACTTCTTCCTTAAGCGTTTTGGGAATTATTATGCATTTTAATGAGTTGGGCTTTGGACAATCGGCCAATGGCTATTACCCATGGTAACTTACCAGCCATACTCGTGCGATGAAGTGTGGTTTTGTTTATTTATTTATTTATTTCTCCTTTTTCTATTTTTTTCTCTTTTTTTTTTAAGTAGGTGGCTTCCCTGATCTAAGATTTACCTAAAGGAAGTACGATGAAAATGGTCTTGTGGCTAGGCTCTGGACAACCAGCCAATGAGCTGTTACCACCGACAACTTGCCAGCCATACCACCCTAGATAGTTCATTAGCTACCCAATTTCTGAAGAAACGATCGAAAAGTGAGTTAGTGCAAAAAGTGTGTAGATGCTTATGCTTAATGTGCCCTCAAATCAGAGGGCATGTTGATAAGTCATATACTTATCATCCCAATTTATTGACAAATTTAATGTAGTGTTACTTGGCGAGGACTCAAGACTAAGTCCACATTCGAGTGGACCTGAGCTAATTAATCCCAAAGACCTAAAGAGTCTAAGTATTTAGGTCCTCTCCTATCATTTCCTAAAGTTAATAACTTCCAAATGCCTAAATTCTCTTCTCCTAATTCTTCTTTTTTTTATCTTTTTGAATTTTCAAATTTTTTTTAAAGAAACTAAAAGAAATTCTACAGAGTTAACAAAATGATTTTAGAATAAAGTTTCCACCCCCCATGCCTAAATGATGCAATGTCCTCATTGTAAAAATAAAGACATGAAAAGGGCGAAGTAAACAAAATATCACCTGAACAACGTGACAACCCAGTCAGCTTCGCAGGGAACATGGAATATAAATATGTGCTAAATTTAATGCTTTCAGATAAGCATAATATACACACAAAGAAGAAATTAAGAATTCACAAGTGCAGGTCGGAATCAAAATCAAAATATTGATCCTCAGACATGCCAACAGAAGATGTTCACATATGTGGACCAAGTTATGGTGCAAACCCATGCCCTAAGGTTGAGTAGTTCTAAGGTTCTGGATGAAAATCACCCATAACCTAGGATTGTTGTGTTTGCGAGGCCAGGCCTGCGATTTTGTGGTGTACAACCCAAGACCAAAGTGTCGGACAACGAGTAAAGATGTTTCAATAGGTTCCAATGACCTCTTAACATTTAGCTCAGAAAAATAATCAGTTATTTCGAGCTTGGGTTGCACGTCAAAGATATCGCAAGGGTCCTAGTGGAAATTAGGTTGTTTCAAGTCAATAGGTACCCTTACATCCAAAATCATAGTTCCATCAAAATTAACTTCCCAGATTTTCATTTCCACATTTCTATCCTCCAACATCAAGTGTTCGGGTTCCGGGACCTCTAGCCTATCATTCACCCCATATGATTTACCCAAGTCCAGAAATAATGGGTGACTCGGAATTGACTTGGGTACAATGATTTCTAAATCAACATCAATCCCTTTAGGGTGTGGTTGACGAATGGGGCTACTGATTGAATCTTCTAGTAAATGAGGATTCGAATCCTCCAAGTTAGCCCTAACCGAATCTAAATCTTCAATAATTGGGCTATCAAATAGTTTGCCATGCCCTTCAAGCCTGATTGTCTCACTAAAATCCTCTTCCATAAGTTCAAGTGAGACTTCAACAAAAGATTCTTCACCCTTAGAATCAAAGAATTCGTGATCCTCATTTATATATGTCTCAAAATCATATATCATTTCATGATCAAAGGAGACATATTTTTCTTCATTTCCTGGCTTGGGGATCTCAGGTGAATCAATCGGTTCATCCTCAAAGGATTACTCTAGACCAATCTGGTCATCTCCAATCTCCGAATATGCATACCCTCGACAGGTGCTTGAGCAGATTCAAACATTGGCTCTCCTGAAGAGGGTTCATCCTGGGAGCCATCCCAAGATTAGACTAAGGTAACCATGAATTTCATCCTCAACCTCGACAAATTTACCAAGAAGAAACTCACCCAGGTCCCTATCCCTAACACTTTGGAGCAAATCCAATAGATAACTATTAAGTTCATTAATCATTTTGATCACAGGCTCCAGTGCTTCAGTGCATGGTATTGGCTGAGCTTCTAAAGATTGTATAGTGTTCCTCAAATTAGCCAACACCCTATCCTGGATCCGGTTCACTTGAACTGACTGGTTCGATTTAGGTTTGGGTGGGTTTGGGTTAAATCAAGGTTCTCAGGTCCCTCCCTAAAAATAGGTCATTCTAGGTTGTTCAAATGATGGTGGTGACATATATTTAGTGGAATACTGGGGAGGGTAGGTATTATAACCATTATATCTTTCCTGATTGTAGATCGGGTTGGTTTGGTCATCAAAGGATGGAGACCTATAATCATTGTTGCTCTGGGAAGGATAACAATCATAGTCTTGTTGCCCAAGGTTAGACCCTGGACACTGAGGCTCAGATTCATATCCCTAATCAAAGTTATCCCGGCTAGTGGATGGGTAATTACAAGTCAAGTCGGGATAGTAATCACCTTGGGGATAAGTGGTGGTAGGAGGATAGGATGGGAAATGCGTGTAAGAAGTGGAAGGATACATGGTAGAATAGGAGGGTAAACAGAAGAGAGAAAGGTGCCATACAGTACAATCAACCAAACCTGTCCTTATGTGGGTAGCCTAAAGACCTACAGACTTCCAGCACCCATCTTGAGATTATAAACGATTTGGTCGACTTTTATCCGGTCAATCCAACCAATTAGAAGGAGGGACTAAGGAAAAGGTTCTTCCTTTGGCTTACACCTCTGGTTCCTAGTATACCCCCAGCCACGATCGTTTGGCACTACTCCCCTAGCTAGACATCAGATGGACCAGCAGAAGTAGATTAATCGAAAAAAATCTCAGTCTGAACCTTGAAGAGCGAATCAATCCTTAAGGCCAACATCTACTAAGTTTTAATTAGGCTTGGGATGACTGCGCTCTTGGAATGTGATAGGCTCTTTAGATCAGTTGTGCCCTTAATGATCAATTAAAATGTGTGTGTGTGCACAACAAGGGTTTTCAAATAAGGTTACTTGATGATGTGTCTTTTAGGGTTTAACCTTGTTTAGTAGCTTTTAGGGTTTAATTCTTAGGTTGCTTCAATTAAGGTTTAGTAGAACACTACAAGTTTTGAAAACACGGGTGATGATATGTTCCTTTAAAAATAAAAAATAATGTGGAGTGCCTAGTTCAGCCCTAAAAATCAACCCTAAGTGGCAAGCTTGGATCAGTTTTAGATTGAGTGGTGCGGCTCAAATAGTTCAAGAAATTGGCCTATTGTACCACTTGATTAAGGCACACAAAAAGTCTTAACCTAATCAGATTTCTACTCACTCATGTGTGTGATAAGTAAAGGTGTACTGGATCCACAGGTCTGATCTTGGTTAAGTGGTAGAATCAAAGTGGAGTGGTGTGCCTTAAGTTGAGAGTTGTGGGTGTTAATGTGTGTATTTCTTAGAAAATCCCACAAGAGAAGAGTTTTTTTTTTCTTTTTAATATATGTGGGGCTGAGATGAGTGGAGGTGACAAACAAACAAATCGATCTATCCTAGGGTTTATAAAAAGTAGCTAAGTTGATTTAGGTTTGAGTTATTAGTGCAGTGAAATGTACTGCCAGGTGGGGAAGTGGGGGGAAACTTACAAAATTCTCTACCTGCACTTTACTCTAATCTACCACCCTCGACTCCACGATCAGGTTCCTACAAGATAATAAATCGAAGAAGAAAGATAGGTTAGAGAAATACATAATTAATGCGGGAAAACGTGATAAAAATCAAAGAGCGTTGCCTCCCCGGCAACGACACCAAAATGATGCAAGCACGTTTTGTGTGTTTGAAATTGGGGTTTGGAGGACTCGTCGTCGTAGCTCGCAAAATGCATCTATCAGATAAAATATATAACCAAAACTCAAAAAGTGACCCCGGGTTGAACATGGCGAGGCAAACATTAGGTTTTGAAAATCCGCGTCTCTTTTATTTGTTTTTGGTCATTTTTTTTATTTTTTCTATTTTTTTTGGTATTTTTAGTAAGAAAGGGATTAGGTCGATGACTTCTAGCTAATCTACTTGCAACAGTATAAGAGAGAGAATGAGAGAGAAACAATCATCTATTTTTAAACGAATGTTTGTTACACTACAAAAGTGGAAAATCTACACTACAAAAGCGTAAAAAGATAGAATGAGGTGAGAGAAATCCCCCTCGACGGTCGCTTGGAGGACGACTCGCTCTAACGTCGCCTGGATGAAGGTGGTGAGGAGCGAGACGAAGGAGGACGGAGCCAGAGGACGGGGGATGGGGTAGGATGGCATTGCAGCGACGATCTTCTTCCCGAAGGGAGATGAGATGACGGCCACTGGATGCTCAATGAATGGGGATGAGGGGAGGGAAAACTATTTGATTTTCTACTCTAGAGGAGCATCCCGAGCTTTGGACAAGCTCTCTCTAGAGCCTTGGAGGTGGTGAGAGAAAGAAAAGAAGAGACAAAGAAAAATGGGAGGGGCAGGGGTCCTTTTGTAGTGGAGGAAAGAATCAAATTCTTATACAAGACATTTAGTGAAGGTCATAAACGTCGCTAAAGATCCATCACAAACGTCGCTGAAGATTTCGCTCATGCTCCCCTACTACCGCACCGCTAGTGTGTGCTGTACGAGCCCTTGTCGCGCACGCACGTGCGATACGCACCACTACGCTTGCGCATGTGCGCCTCCGCATGTGTGTGCACACCTGTGCTGCTGTGCACGTGCGGTGGTGCGTGCATGTGCATAGCTAGCCTAGGTTGCACCACATGGTGCAATCTGGGCCGTCCATCTTCTTTCCTTTGTAAGGGATGCTACAGAGGTCGGATTGAGTCTATTTTCACATTGTTGGGCTGTGATCATGTACCCAAATCCATCCGTGCAGTCAGATTTGTCATTTGACGCTCCAGATTGTCACCTAGTCCCTCAGCCGTTGATCTTCCTTGGATTGCATATGGTGCTACGGGACTCCGATCGTGGCGGTTTCGGAGGCATTCGACTTCGATCGTCATCTTGATCATATCTGTACGGTCGAATTATCAATCCGAGGCTCTGAAATAAATATCCTTCTCTCCTGACCATAAAAGGGACGTAATTAACCTAAATTATATACTACTATAAATATAGAATGATGCATGTATGCATTATTTATAACATGAAATGCAAATCTAACCTTATGAACATACATGAATAGGCATTTTGCCCTCAAGAATTATGTCTACATCAGGCGACACTATCTCAAAGTGTCAAAAGCTAGGGTCATTGGGGTTTCCATGGGCGATGATATCTCGAAGCATTGAAAGCCAGGGACCCTTCGAGGATTGATGGTGGGGACAAGGAATTTGATACAGACCGTGTTTAAGGCCAATTTGAGGCTGGATCTAGGGAAAAGTAAAAAGAAAAAAGAGAAAACTCTCCAAATGAAAATCCTTCTATCTCTCTCCTACAAAAAAATGCACTAGCAAACTGAACCTGGACCTGTTACATTTAGGCACGGGTGCTTTAATTGCTGGCTTCAACGAACCTCTAGGTAGTCTTTATAGGCCTTAGAAACCTATATTGTCATCTTTGACAAAAAGATATCTATATTGTCGACTTCGACAAATGTGACAGTCTTGAATGTCTTATCGCATTTGAAGAAGGGGCAACACTCTGACACAGACGATTAGGTCATGTTCACATGGGAAACATTAGTCGACTTGTGAAACATGAACTTTTCAAAGGTCTACCAAAGGTCAACTTTAAGGAAAGCAAAGTCTATGATTCTTGTCAAGTTGGTAAATAAACCAAAAATCCTTTCAAACTAAAAAGGATGGTTAACATCACTCGACCCTTGGAGCTACTTCACTTAGACTTATTCGGACCAACCAAATCTAAAAGCCTAAGCGGGTGCAGATATTGTTTAGTCATACTTAATGATTTCTCTAGATTTACCTGGGTATCTTTCTTAAGAAGAAAAGATTTTACTATTGATGTTTTAGCAAGCTTATAAGAATACTACAGAATGAAAAAGGATCTGAAGTAATTAGGATTAGAAGTGATCATGGAGTAGAATTTGAAAATGAATCATTCTTTAATTTCTATGATCAATATGGGATAAAACACAAGTTTGCTTTCCCTAGAGCTGCACCTCGGAATGGTGTAGTTCAAAGGAAAAATAGGACCAAGCAAGAATGTCCCCACACAATGCTATGCGAGTCAAAGTTGCCTCAATATTATTGGGCAGAGGCTGTAAACACTTCTTGCTACATCCAAAATAAATCACTAATTAGACTAATCCTAAACAAAACACCTTTTGAAATCTATCATGAAAGAACACCTAGAATTTCCTACATAAAGATATTTGGCTGTAGATGTTTTATACTTAACACTAAAGACAATCTTGATAAGTTTGATACTAAGAGCTCAGAAGGAATTTTCTTAGGTTATTGATCAATTAAAATGTGTGTTCATGCACAACCAGGGTTTTCAAACAAGATTATTTGATGATGTGTCTTTTACGGTTCAACCTTGTCTAGCAGCTTTTAGGGTTTAATCTTTAGGTATATTCAATCAAGGTTCATTACAACACTCCAAGTTTTGAAAGCACTGGTGTAGGTATATTCCTTTAAAAATTAGAAATAAAATGTGGAGTGCCTGGTTCAGTCCTAAAAATCAACCCTAAGTGGCAACCTACTTGGTGGATTAGTTTTAAAGTAAGTGGTGCAGCCTAAACAACTCAATCAATTGCCCTATTGCACCACTTAGTTAAGGCACACAAGAATGCTTAACCTATTCAGATTTCTACTCACTTATGTGTATTTAGTTGAAGTGCATCAGGACCATGATTGTACAGCAATCATGGGTCCTAATCAACGTAAATAATGTTTAAACCTAGCTTAATTTGTGGATATTGCATTCATATCTTGCATGTCATGCATTGCATCAGTCTATTTAGAATAAGATGAGATATCCTACTATTTAATGGTTTTATTACTATTTGCAGGTAATAAAGTAATCCAGGATGAAGGAGATAGTGGAATAAAACAATAAAGGAAGAAGAAGACTGATCCAAATAAGAGTGAGGAGGATAGTCTTATCCCTACCCTTAGAAACCCTAGGACAACCTTCCCAAACCCAAAATGACCTCCATTAGGGTACCTTAGCCTTAAAACACAAACATGGATAGCACTATCCATGTTCTTATCCACCCTATCCCTCTCCCAAACACTTAGTAACCAAAACCCACCTGAGAAAACCTAAAACCTACTCTCCAGCACCTTTTAGGACGTCCAGACATCTGGCTGGACATCTAATTTCTGTAGAATAACAAACCAGGAAGGTAGAACTCATACCGACACAGAATTAGACATCTAATTTATTGTCCAGATGTCCAATTTTGTAGTATAAGACGTCTAACCACTATCCTAGACGTCTGATACTGTTGTCTACTTCCTGATTTTGGTGCTAGAAGCCTGATCTTGCCTATTTTGACCTAGGAACCCCACCGAACACCCTAGGAAACCTAATTAGAGAACTCCTAAGCCTAGTCCACTATCCATAGCCCTACTTATCCTATCCCTAACCCAATTGAACCATCCCATACCTAATAGGGTGCATCTACAGTTGATTGGGTGCACCTGAGCCCAATTAGATCCACCCAGGATCTAATTGACTCATACTTATTAGGGTTACCCTAACCTAATCACATGCACACATCCAATTATACTTGACCTAGACCTAATTAGGATCACTCCTATCCGATTAAACTTTCCTAAGCCTAATTAGGTCCACAGCCACTTAATGTAGGTCAACCTAACCTAGATTTACCAAAACCATACACTTTCCTCTACGAAAAACACACACACACACACACATACACCCTCCTAATATACGCACCGATTAGTTTTCTCCCACCATAAATAAAAAAACCCATGCACACCCTCTTAGAAACCCTAAAACCTATGTGTCAAACCTAGATCCTAAATAAGTGGTGCATGCTATTTTGGAGCCACCAAAAGTGGCAACCAAATGAAGACTTTCCATAAGGACAAAGGGAGAGCCTTGAAATTAGACCATCTCCATTCACTCTCTTCCTGTCTCAACTTGCGACCACACCTCCTCCTCTCCCTCTCAATGCCGTCCTCCTCCTCCAAGGCTCCCTCCATGGATGGCTAGGAAGAACTCTCCTCCAAGCTTCTTCATGGGTGCCAAGAAGAAGAAGAGCATAAGGATGCAACACCTTCTGCTTTCTTCTTGTGGGTGTGCCCTCTTCTTCCACCAAAGAGGATCCACGCCCCCATTTTCTTTTCTTCTTAGACGGTCATAGAGAAGACCCTCCTCAAGGTCTTCTCAA
Organism: Thalassia testudinum; assembly: GCA_037157565.1. NCBI lineage: Eukaryota > Viridiplantae > Streptophyta > Magnoliopsida > Alismatales > Hydrocharitaceae > Thalassia > Thalassia testudinum. The sequence goes on from JAZHRO010000028.1 coordinate 3,941,929, forward strand.
GGACGGCCATTGGTAGAGAAAGGGTGCAGCACCCTCCTCTCTCCACTTGGGTGCACACACCCATCCACCTCTCTTTAGTGGAAGGCCAAGAAGGCTTCTCCTTAGCCTCTCTTGGTTGATCCCTTTCTTTAGTTTAGCTTTATTTTCATGTATCTAGATTTTATAGTGACTTAATTTTTGATGCATGATAATCTTGTCTAATGGTTTTATATGCATGCTATTACCTTATGGCTTACAACTTTGAAGCATGCTTTCATTTCGTGTTTCAAATTAAAGATCAAAAGTGCAAAAAGATAAAAATATTAGGTTAGATTAGATTTAGGTTAGATTAAGGCGATCCAAATCTCAACTTGTTTTCTTGTCTCCCAGAAACGAACAACTGGGACTCAAGTTTTCAAAAGAATAAAATAAATCGAGTATTGTTATTACATATACCTTTGACAAGTGGTTTTCACAATTATACTACGACATTGTTTTTTGAAAACTCACAATTTCCACACTTGTCAGTCCATAGGTCAGATCCCGGTTAAGTGGTAGAATCAAAGTGATTGTGCGGCTTAAGATAAGAAGTGGGTGTTAAGTGTATAGCTTTCAGTTAAATCCCACAAGAGAAAAATATATATACATATATTTTTATATATATGTAGGTGGGTGAGGTGAGTGGAGTGACAATCAAACAACTAAATCTACCCTAGGGTTTATGCAAGCACCTAAGTTGATTTGGGTTTGAGTTATTAGGTTATGGAATGAAAACTAGGGTGGGGGTGGTGGGGATAAACTTACAAAACCTTCATCCGCACTTTTATCTAATATAGCCGCTTTGGCCCACCTCGGAAGAGTACCTGCAATCACAGAAAGATTAGAGAAAAAGAGAGATAAAAGTTTGGTAAGGCAGAAAAAACACGAGAAGAACCAAAGAGCGGTACTTCCCTGGCAATGGCGCCAAAATGATGGGGGGCACTTCGCAAATTAAAAATTGGGGTTTTGGAGGATCCATCGTCGTAGCTCGCAAAATGTGTGTATCAGATAAAATTTATAACCAAAACTCGAAAAGTAAGTCCCAGGTCGAACACAAGGAGGCAAACATTTGGTTTTATAAAAATCCATGCTTCACTTTATTTCTTTTTTGTCATTTTTATCTTTTCTAATTTTTTTGTATTTTTATCAGCAAGAGATTAGGTCGATGAAAACTTTATCTACTTGCAAAAATGTAAGAGAGAGTGGGAGAAAGAGAGAGAGAAACAATCATCTATTCATGAACAACTGTTTGTTAAAACTACGAATGTAGAAAAATCTACACTACAAAAGCATAAAAAGGTAGAATGAGGTGAGAGAAATCCCAACACTACAAAAGCGGAAAATCTGCACTACAAAAGCGTAAAAAGATAGAATGACGTGAGAGAAATCCCTCTAGATGGTCGCTTGGAGGACGACTCGCTCTAACGTCTCCTGGAAGAAGGTGATGAGGAGCGGAACAGAGGAGGATGGAGCTGGAGGACGGAGGATGGGGTAGGACGGCGTCACGGCGAGGATCTTCTTCCCGAAGGGCGATGAGAGGATGGCCACAGGATGCTCCACGAATGGGGATGAGGGGAGGGAAAACTATTTGAGTTTCTACTCTAGAGGAGCATCTTGGGCTTGGGACAAGCTTTCTTTAGAGCCTTAGAGGTGGTGAGAGGAAGAAAGGAAGAGATGGTTTGGAATGGTGGTGGGTAGGTCCTTTTATAGTGGAGGAGGAAGAACAAATTTGCATCTAGGTCATTACTGACGTCCATAAACATTGCAGCAGCTATCACTGAAGATCCACCCTTCAATTCTTCCTGCTGGCACGTGCAGTTCATTAATGACAACTGCAAGCATCACTAAAGGCCCACATTGCTGAAGATTCACTCTGCTAGCATGCCCATCATGTGTTGCGTGCTTCACGTGCTCATGCTCCCCGTCCCTTGCGGGCGTGTGTGCTGGCATGCGTTGGGCTGCTGTAGCATGCGGCTGCGCTGTGCGCGGTGCGCTGTTGCTATGCACGGCTGTGGTTGTTCGTGGTGCGCTACTGCTGGCTGGCATTGGGCAACCTGGATGGCGCCACGTGATGCCATCTGGGTCTTCCATTCTTCCTTCTTTTGTAGAGGGTGCCACGGTGCTCAGATCGAGATGATCCTCGCGCTGCTGGATTGCAATCGTTGCTCTAGATCCATCCATAAGGTTAGATTTTCCATTTGAAACCTGTATGGATGTCGCATTGCCCCCTAGCCGTTGATCTTCCTCAGACTTCATATGATGGTACAGTTCTCCTATCTAAACGATTTCAAAGGCATTAGACTTCGATCGTCATCTTAATCAGATCTGTACGGTCCGATCATCCATCAGAGGCCTAGAAATAAGTCTTCTTCTCTCCTGACCATAAAAAGGACCTAATTAACCTAAAATATATACAACTACTTTAAATGCAAAATGATGCATGCTATGTAATATTTATAACATGAAATGCAAATCTAAGCCTAGGAACATGCATGAATAGGCATTTTACCCTCAATAAATGTGTTTATATAATAGCCCCATGCCTATCTTTTGCTAGTTCCTAGCAAAATTAAACTATATGCTATGTATAAAAGTAGAATTAGGATTAGATCGCTTAGGCCTAAGCCATTTATTAAAAAAAGAAAATTTCAACTAAGGTCCTAAACAACGAAAACTCAACACTACCCAGGTGCCTACCAGAATGCAGACCGCCAAAGTCCTCACCTTATTTGAAAAGGGAAAATACATTTTTTTTATTTTTCTTCTTTTCTAATTTTTTTATACTTTTGGAGTTTGAGAGTTTTGGGATAACTTTTTATAGCTACCCGACCCACCCAAGACTCCAAAAGGACTCTAAGTGCTAAGCATCTTGTGAAAATAGTGAAAGACTCACTAGACGACCGTTAAAATGAACTTCGGCTTTCTACGACCCTAGGTGACCTTGCCTAGAGGTTTATCTTTTTTATCAGTAGCTTTCTCCCTACTTTTATTTATGGGGTCAACACAAGGGTGAACCTAGTGTATATCTCCCTAGTTTATTCTACTTCCCTGCTTCTTCTCTATGTGTTTTGGGAATTATTATGCATTTTTTGTGAGCTGGGCTATGGACAACCGGCCAATGGGTTGTTACCCACGGCAACTTGCCAGCCATACTCGTGCAGTGAAGTGTGGTTTGTTTACTTTTTATTTTTTTCTCCTTTTTCTACTTTTTTTTCTTTTTCTTTTTGTTTGTTTATTTTTTTTCTTTCAAGTAGATAGTTTCCCTGATCTAAGATTTACCTAAAGGCAGTACAATGAAAATAATCTTATGACTGGGCTGTGGACAACCAGCCGATGAGCTGTTACCACCGGCAACTTGCCAGACATACCACCCTAGATAGTTCATTAGCTACCCAATTTCCAAAGAAACCACCGAAAAGTGAGTTGGTGCAAAAAATGTGTGTAGATGCTTAGGCTTAAGGTCCCCCCAAATTAGAGGGCAGGTTGATAAGTCGCATACTTATCATCCCAATTTATTAGTCAAATTAAAAATGAATTTAAATTGGCAAGGATGCAAGACTAAGTCCACATTCGAGTGGACACCCAGGCTAATTCAACATAAAGACTTGAAGAGTCTAAGTGTTTTGGTCCTCTCGTATCATTTCCTAAAGTTAATAACTTCCAAATGCCTAAGTTTCTTTTCATAATTTCTTTCTCTTTATATCTTTTTCAAATTTTCAAATTTTTTTTAATTTTATAAGAAACTAAAAGAAATTCTATGGAGTTAACATAATGATTTCAGGAATTGATTATCCACCCCCCCATGCCTAAATGATGCAATGTCCTCATTGTAAAAACAAAGACATGAAAAGGGCAGAGTAAACAGATTATCACCTGAATTTCGTGACAACCTGATCAGCTCCGCAGAGAGAAGAGAGTATACACACGTGCTAAGTTTAATGCCTTCAGCTAGGCATAATATACATACAAAGAAGAAATTAAGAATTCACAAGTGCGGGTCAGAATCAAAATAAAAAGATTGATCCTCAAACCCGTCAACAGAAGATGTCCATAGATGTGGACCAGATTATGGTGCAGACCCATGCCCTAGGGTCGAGTGGTTCTCAGGTTCTAGATGAAAATCACCCAAAATCGAAGGTTGTTGTGTTTGTGGGGTCGGGCTTGCGGTTTAGTGGTGTGCAACCCAGGACCAAAGCATTGGACAACTGGTAAAGATGGTTCAATAGGTGCAGTTGTCCACTTAACATCTAGCTCAGAAAAATAATCAGTTATTTCAAGCTTGGGTTGCACGTGAAAGGTATCGTAAGGGTCCTGGTAGAAAGTAGGTCGTTTCAGGTCATTAGGTACCCTTAGATCCAAAATCAAAGTTCCCTCAAAATTAGCCTCCCAAATTTTTATTTCAACAATTCTATCTTCCAACATCAAGGGCTCAGGCTTCGAGACCTCTAGCATATCACTCACCCCATATGATTCTCCCAAGTCTAGAAATCGTGGCAGAATCAAGATTGACTTGGGCACAATGATCTCAGAAGTCAACTCTTTGGGGTGCAGATGAGGAATGGGGTCACTAATTGAATCATCAAGATTTGGATCCTCTATGTTAACCCCAACCAAATCAGAATCATCAATAGTCGGGATATCAAATGATTTATTAGATTCCTCAAGCCCGTTTGTCTCACTAAAATCATTTTCCTTAAGCTCAAGTGACACTTCACTAAGAGATTCCTCACCCTTAGAATCAAAGAATCCATGATCCTCATTTATATATGTCTCAAAATCATATATCATTTCATGATCCAAGGAGACATATTTTTCTTCATTACCTGGCTTGGGGATCTCAGGTGAATCAATCGGTTCATCCCCAAAGGGTTGCTCTAGACCAATCTGGTTATCTCCAATCTCCTAATATGTATCCCCCCCGATAGGCGCCTGAGCGGGTTTAGACATTAGCTCTGTTGAAGAGGGTTCATCTTGAGAATCATCCGAAGATTTGACTAGTGCAACCACAAATTTCATCCTCAACCTTGACAATTTCCCAAGAAGAAACTCACCCAGGTCCCTATCCTAAACACTTTGGAGCAAATCTAATAGAGAACTATTCAGTTCATCAATCATTTTGATCATAGGCTCCAGTGCTTCAGTGCATGGTGTTGGCTAAGCTTCTAAAGATTGTATAGTGTTTCGCAAATTAGCCAACACCCTATCCTGGATGTGGTTCACCTGAACCTACTAGTTCGGTTTAGGTTTGGGTTGTTTTGGGTTAAATCTAAGGGAGTTAAGATTTCGAGGTTCTCGGGTTCCTCCCTGATAGTAGGTCATCTTGGGTTGTTCAAAGAATGGTGATGACCTATTTTCAATGGAATACTGGGGAGGGTAGGTGTTATAATCAACATATCCTTCCTGATTGTAGATCGGGTTGGTTTTGTCATCAAATGATAGAGATCCATAATCATTATACGTTTGGGAAGGATAGTAACATAGTCTTGTTCTGCAGGGTTAGGCCCTGAACACTGAGGTACGGATTCGTATCCCCAATCAAAGTTATCCCAGCTAGTGGATGGGTAATTACAAATCAAGTCAGGAGAGTAATCATCTTGGGGATAAGTGGTCGTAGGAGGATAGGAAGTGAAATGTGTGTAGGATGCGGAAGGGTACATGGTAGAAAAGGAGGGAAAATGGAGAACAGATAAGGTGCCCTACAATACAATCAACCAAACCTATCCTTATGTGGATAGCCTAAAGACCTACAGACTCCTAGGACCCGTCTTGAGATTATAAATGATTTGGTCTACTTGTATCCAGTCAATTCAACCAGTTAGAAGGAGGGACAAGGGAGAAGGTTTTTCCTTTGGTTTATGCCTTCGGTTCTTAGTGTACCCCGTAGCCATGGTAATTTGACGCTACTCCCCTAGCTAGACATCAGATGGACCTGCAAAAGCAAATTAATTGAAAAAAATCTCAGTCTGAGCCCTGAAGAGGGAATCAGTCCTTACAACCAATGTCTACTCAATTTTAGTTAGACATGGGATGATCATGCTCTTGGAATGTGATGGGCCCTTAAGATGGGTTGTGCCTGGCTTGGATGGTGCCACGTGGTACCATCTAGGCCGTCCATTCTTCTTTCTTTTGTAGAGGGTGCTACTGTGCTCAGATCGAGATGATTCCCACGCTCCTGGACTGCGATCGTCGCTCCAAATCCATCCATACGATCGGATTTTCCATTCAAAACCTATATGGATGTCGCATTGCCCCCTGGCCATTGATCTTCCTTGGACTTCATATGATGCTACATTCTTCGATCTAGATGATTTCAAAGGCGTTAGACTCCAATTGTCATCTTAATCTGATCCGTATGGTCCGATCATCCATCCGAGGCCCGGAAATAAGTCTTCTTCTATCCTAACAGTAAAAAGGACCTAATTAACCTAAAATGTATACAACTACTCTAAACATAGAATGATGCATGCTATGTAATATTTATAACGTGAAATGCAAATCTAAGCCTAGGAACATGCATGAATAGGCATTTTACCCTTAATAAATGTGTTTACATCAGTTATTCAACTAGAAGTAAAGCCTATAGAGTTTTCAACAAGAAGAATTCAATTGTTGAGGAGACTATGCATGTAGCATTTGATGAAACACTATCTCATCCTAAATCTTTTGAAAATAATGATGATGACCTAATAGATGACCCATCAAACATTCCAGAAGAGAACATTTCAAATGAACTACCTAAAGACATTTCATATATGAAAGATCATCCAAAAGAATTCAAACCAAATCTTCCATCAACACTTTAGCTTTCATAGCTTTTGTTTCTCAATTAGAACCTAAAAATGTTAAGGAAGCCTTTTCAGACAATTGTTGGATTATTGCTATGGGAGATGAGCTGAATCATTTCAAATGAAACCAAGTATGGGAACTTGCTCCGAAGCCTGACTCACAAGCCATTATAGGAACCAAATGGGTCTTTAGGAATAAACTTAATAAATCAAGAGAAGTAGTAAGAAATAAAGCTAGACTTATGGCCCAAGGATATAATCAAGAAGAAGGAATAGATTTTGATGAAACATATGCGCCTATAGCTTGCCTAGAATACATTATAATGTTTCTAGCCTTTGCCACCCATATGGAATTCAAACATTTTCAGATGGATGTCAAAAGCGCCTTTCTAAATGGATTTACCAAGGAAGAAGTCTATGTTAAACAACCTCCAAGTTTTGAAGATGCTAAATATCTAGAATACGTATACAAATTAAATAAAGCATTATATGGTCTAAAACAAGCTCCACAAGCTTGGTATGTTAGACTAAAAACTTATCTAATTGAAAATGATTTTCAAATTGTTAAAAAAGATCCAACTTTATTTACAAAAAGAAAATAAAATGATCTCTTAATAATACAAATTTATGTAGATGATATCATTTTCGATGCTACTAATGATCTGTTATGCCAAGAATTTGCAAAGGTAATGTAGGATCAGTTTGAAATGAGCATCATGGGAGAACTTCAGTTCTTTCCCAAACTTCAAATTGACCAGCTATCCTCTGGGATCTTCATATCACAAACTAAATACACCACGGAGATCTTGAATAAATTCTCCATGGATAAAGTAAAGGGAAAAGAAACACCTATGGCAGCTTCCACATAACTAAAATCTAATGACATAGGTAAGTCTATAGATCAGAAATTGTATAGAAGCATGATAGGATCATGATGGGAACACTATCATGAGCCATAACTATCTCAATTTAGTCTGATAAGTTTGATAAAAGCTCCTACATATCCATTAGAAGGTCCTAAGGGCACATTATCTTATTTTGAAAAGAAGAGAAGAACAAAAGTTTATTTCTGCAAAATTAACAGCATTCCATAAATACAGAATAACCACGGGTTATTTCTGGGGTTTATTAAAGGTTAAATGGTTATTAATGTCTAATAAGTGGGTTCATGCAAAACAAAATGGGTTTTCACGCATTTTAGGAATTAATGGACATCTATAGCCCTAAAAATAGAACCATTTAATTAATTGAGATTTTGTTCAGGATAAAATTTAGGTAAATATTCTAAAAATCATAGAAAAATATTCTCTAAGGTTTGGTACCCTTGATTTGACCATCTGAACCCAATTTGACCTAAAATAGAGTCTCAAATAGATAATTGCGCTAATTTGGATTTTTGTATAAATTACCCAGTCAAACTTAGTCAAAACCAAAATCCAACCTTATCATTAGATTCCTTGGGTTCAAATTAGACTTGTACCAAAATTTGGACCCAATCAGAGATCATCTTTACCTAATTTGCATTTTGTTCCAATCTAACTCTTTTTCTCTCAAATAGCCCCTTAGCTTTTGAAATCTTTGTAAAAATCCCCAAAGCTTCTTCATCTTCTTCATAAATTAGTCCTTGCTGCCATTGGAGGTTAACCGACCTCTAGGTAAGCTTTGACCGACTCAAATCTCACTCAAATGCAATCAAATCCCACCAAATTTGGTGGGATTGATGTTCACACCTTGGGAAACTTATTGGGATCAATTATAACTCCTAAATCCCTCTAATTTGTGTGTGTGAACCCATGAAATCAATGGGGTTCTCCTGAAACTTAAGCAAGCTAACAAAGCTTGTTTCATGTTCTAAAGCTCTCCTAAGCCCTATAAAGGACCTCCCTCGCCTGCCTCACCTCCTTAGCGAGTTTTTGAGCCAAAAATACCTCTTCTTTCCCTACCTCAGGCTCGGTTCAACTCGTCTCCGGTGACTCCTCTACCTCTAACCTCTTCATTGGCTGCCACATACCATAGGCAGTTGGTTCCAACTCTCCCTGTCTTTCGACACCTCGTAATACTAGCGAGGTGTCTCCTAACCTTCCATCGTCGCCATTCTACCCCACCGGATCTTTCATCCCCTTCGGCACCGACCATACCTGACCCGGTGCCTCCTCTATCCTCTTTCGTCCACTAGATATCTCCGTCAACTCCCTAGCATCCACTCATCATCACCATGCCACCACAACTCCATTTCAACCTTTGACGTACCTGTTCCACCTCCATCTTCCATCTCGTCGCGTACCTCCGTTGAGACATTCCTTCTACCATAGACTGCCAAACACCATGCCACCACGTCTACGAGCATTGCCTCACCTCACTGAGTAAAAGCCACAAAGAAATTTGGAGTTTAGCTCTCTCTATCACCTCACCCGACACCTCTCACCTCGCACCACCATCTCAAGGCCATCAGACCTCCATGACACTTCTCACTCCATGCTATGACCACCACCGCACTCGCCGTGCTCCGGCGAACCTTCTAAGCTATTTTGACGCGGCCGAAAGGCCTTATTCTCTATTTCAAGTTCTAGATCGAAGCTCCACTACAGTGCCATTTTTCCAACATTGTTCATCAAGTTCTAGCCACATTCTTCATGGATGCCACCTCCAGGTCGTGCAGAAGGCTTCCAAGAAGGCCTTCAGGTCTTCAATTGAGGGCTCCATTAGCTGTAGCTCACCCAATTGAATGAAAGCATCTCTCTGTTGCTCTGATAAAGAAGCCTTGGGACATAGTCCCACATCGTGTACTGATGAGCTCGCAAAGGCACATAAGAGGAATTTCTATTTCCATCCCTTCGCCTAAGTCATGAGGGTCGGGTCCCTAGCACTCTCACCCACTTACCCGAGTGCCCACTACTCGCCTGCGATCATGCCCGTAGACTTGCACCTAATCCTGGTTAGATTACCTGATTAGTCGGGTTTGAGAGAAATAAGGAAAAGAGAGAGAGGGGGGTTTTGCCTCTCTCTCTAACTCTCTCATGCTTAGCTAATTTCAGAGAGGCCTTTGCCTCTGTTGCTTGTGGCTGTTGTGCCTCTCCTTGAAGTGTGAAGAGAAGAGGCCTTTGCCTCTGTGCGTGACTTGAGAAGAAGAAGAAGAGAGGCCTTTTCCTCTATTGGTTAAGGCGTTTGAGCGCCTATTCTGTCGTCTGACTCTAAGGATTTAATACTGTGGTTAAGCTTTCATCTGATTTTGAGGATTTGATACTATGGTTAAGCTTTCATATATTATGTGCTTGTAAAACATAAAGAGTAATTTGGTGATTCAAATCACCATTTTACTCTAATCTTTTTGCACTTTTAGACTTGAATCTTCTAATAAATCATTATTCCTCTTTTTATAATTGCTTATACTTGTGATTCTATTGTGATCTCTGAGATTAATTGCTATACTTGCTCCTTATGTTCGACCTTAGACTTTCTTGACGATCTTTTGAGTTATAAATATTATTTGTTTTTGCGCTATTATGGCTATACTACAACACACCTTTTATAAAACCTTATTTTCATGCTTAAACAGATCATTATTATACTTGACTACTGCTAGACCTGACATTCTCTTTTGCACTTGTTTGTGTGCTCACTTTCAAGTAAACCCTAAGGAAATACATCTAAATGTTGTTAAAAGAATATTTAGATTTTAAACAACACACAAGACTTAGGACTTTTCTATCCGAAGACAAACACATTGGAACTTTATTCCACTTGTGATGCTGATTATGCGGGTAGCCTTACAGACCAAAAGAGTACTAGTGGAACGTGTCAATTTCTCGAAAATTCCCTAGTCTTTTGGTTCCCTAGAAAACAACACACTATTTCACTTTCAACAACTGAAGCTGAATATGTAGCTGCTTCTTTAGCATGTTCACAACTATTGTGGATGAAACAAACCTTATAAGATTTTGGCCTATCCTACAAGAATAATAAAATATTGTGTGACAACACTAGTGCCATTAACTTATCTAAGAATCTAGTTCAACACTCTAGGACTAAACATATTGATGTTAGACACCACTTTCTAAGAGACTATCTTAAAAGGAGAAATTAACTTAGAATTTGTTAAAATAGAAAATCAATTAACTGATATCTTCACAAAATCATTGCCAAAGGAAAGGTTTAGCCTAATTTGCCATTCACTAGGTTTATCAAGACTAAAAGATCTTAATTAATTTGGTTGATTGATATGTTTGTTATTGTTGATCGATCAATTTTTCAAATTGATCGACCAAACTACTTTGATCAAACAAAATCCTTTATTAATCGACCAAATTTTTGGGTGGGAAATTTCCCCCCAAAAAATTGAGTTTTGATCGATCAAATTAGTTGTTTGATCGACCAATCCTGTTGGGCAAGAATTTTCCCTCCAAATATTTGAACTCTAATCAACCAATTAACATAATTAATCGATCATTTTCCATTTTGATCAACCAAAACTGGGTGGATTCACATTTTGAGATTGCAATCCTTTTACCTCAAATCTCGCTCCTAATCATCCTAACATACCTTAATCACCTTGATTAGCTACCTAAAATACGTTTACCTATTTTGCTAATCAACTCTTCTATAAAACACAACTTTTACCACCAAATCATTTTTTAAATAACCTATACCCCACCTTTTGGTCCCCACACCTTCTCCACCACCAAATAAACTTCACCACTTGACCCCACCTCTCCTCCTCCAGCAACGGAGATCGACCAACCTCCATGTCACCTCCAACCATCGCCGTTCCTCATGGGTGTATGTCACGTGAACGAGCGATCTTCGTTTTTGTTGAAAACTTTAACATAAAATGATGTGCCATTGTATTTAATCGCGTGGTAGAAAATCGCTTTTCAAAACATTTAAATTTTCAAAACTAACCACGTAGAGTTAGGTCATCTCCATAGAGAGGAATTAGCCTATTAAAAAAAAAGAGTAATAATGCATAAAAGAATCAGGAATATTAATAGAGGTGCATGCTAACTAGTGCTCTCATTTCAAGCACAAATTCTCAATATAGATAATTAATCAAGAAGATAAGGGTGCACATGCAAAATTACCACAATATAATATTCTAAATAATGATCTTGGTAATAGCAAACAATGTTAATATTAATCTCCTAACTAATGACACTATAATCAATATCTCATATTGTATGTCATTCATAAGGAGAAATCAATTATATGTAATTCCAAATTAAGCAAGGACTGTCCATGCAAAATATGCTATAATATATTAATTTAGAAAATAAATGAACAGTAACTTTGACAATGGCATTTTCCATAATTTTTAATTATGGAGGAAACAGAACATTTGCTCTCTCACCTCCTCGCGAGAGAGAGAGAGCACCAGCAGTTTGTGGATTCGCTAGGGAGGTTGGCGAGGATAAGACATATCCAATAGAGGTGCCGGCGTCGACGGAGATGGCTGAAGGCGGCCGGCCAGCAGAGGAGATGAGGACCGGAGGAGGCTGCTACTGCCGCTGCCACGCGTGCTGCAGATGGCGAAGGCCCGCAGCGCCTTTAGGCGCGGCTGGAGGGAGGCGAATGGGCGTACGCCTGCAGCAGGAAGGAGGGCACGGTGTAGTGTCTGCAGGTGCTTGCAGGTTGAGGGGTGGTGCAACACCTATAGTAGGGGGTGTGCCTGCGGAGCGATGTTGGAGCGTAAGGCAGTCTGTAGACGCGGCGGACGATGTACGCCTGCAGGAGGGGTGCGCATGAGGCAGAGCGGTGGTGAAGGAGTGGGTGTTGGCTGAAGGAAGGCACTGGCGTGCGGGCGTTGTGCAGAGGTGTAGGTGGACGATTGTAGACGCTTGTAGGGGCACGTGCCTGCGGGGAGGCGTCGGAGGGTGTGGCTAAAGCGCACGGTTGGGAGCCTGCCGATGGGCGTGCGCAAGATGGTGTGGGCACCTGGTGGTGTGCTGAAGGAGGGCGATTGCTGGCGCTTGCAGGGACGCGTGCCTGCGGGGAGGCGCTGGAGGGTGTGGCTAAAGCGCGTGCTTAGGAGCCTGTCGATGGGTTTACGCAAGGTGGTGCGGGCGCCTGGTGGTGTGTTGAAGGCGGTGGGGGCTGAGGTGCACGGTTGCAGTGCAGGCTATGGAGAGGTTGGAGCACGCGTGGTGGTAGTGAAGAAACAGTGCACGCTTGAGTTGTTCCCCGCAAGGTGGAAGATGGATGGCCTCTCCTTTCTCCACCTTGCCTTTTTAATTCCTCCTCGTTTGCGCCTGCGAGAGTTAAGGGATTTTCAAATCCCTTAGCTATTTCTGGCCAGCGGCTGTTGAAGGTTCCCGGAGGATGGGGAAAAGAACAACCACCAGTTATTTGAAAGGGTAATTTACCCTTTCCTCCTCATTCTTTTGCCAATTGTTTTTCCTGCACATAAAAAGAACATATTAAGTTTTAGAATAGATGTAAACCTAAATCATGATGCATGCAAACATTCTATACTTAATATAGTTATTAACAAACCTAAAAGATACAATTAAAGTTATTTAGGCGTAATATTAGTCCATTAAAATGGACTCATCAAATGCACCCATGCCTAAGATTTGCTAGTCCTTAGCAAAAATAATAGAAGTAATCAGAAGATTTCTTCTTTTCTTACTTCAAAACTTTAGAAATCCAGACAAATGTGAAGTGCTGATTGCTTAGGTAACAGATCCAAGAAAAAGAGCCAATTTGCATTGGAAGTTTGTACTTCACCCTTGGTAAATATTGCGTCGGGATAGGCAACTACTTCCCACGGGGATAAAGCAGAGGATAATCTGTAATTTGACCTCGGCATTTGGCTTAGGTAGGAGATATCGAGTTGAATGGATTTGTATTTGGTGGCACACACTCATCTGGTGCTACATATAGTCTAGTACTGCAGACTCTAGATCTCTAAACTATTAGACAAGTCAACTCTAAGGGAGGCTACACAATTATGCTCTCTTGATGTTCCTAGGCACTCCCTCTTTTCTTTCTTTCTGAGATCACAAATCTCGACAGATTTAGAAATTGTACTCATAATTTGGTGGCCTCACATGGCATCCACACTTCAATTAAAGTCGTAATAACTCTACAACTAAGTTAGAGTCCTCAACCAATATTCAGGCAATTAGAAATACTAAAAGGTAGGTATGGGTCATATTTGGTGGAACGCAATAGGTGTTCTGTTGCCTCAGAAACTGTGTTACATCATAAACTTGGACTTTTTTTTTGTAATATAACTATTTATTCTTTTTGTTCTTTCTATTTCTTCTTTTTTTTTTCTTCTTATTTTCTCTCTTCCTTTTTATCTTCTTTTTTTTATTATTATTATTTCTACTTGTTTTTGTTTCTTTTTCAATCAACACAACACGATATGGACTTTTATTTATGAGGCATTATTAGGGATGATGATGGCCAAGAGGAAGTTGTGTGGCTTATTTGGTGGAAGTGCCTATTCTCGACACCAGGAAGGAATGGATAGGACAGCCATATTTCTAACCTCTGACACTATTACCCTCCTTCAGTCGAGGACTCTATGAAGGACGGTCGTAACCATCCACCATAGTCATATCTTGATTAAGACTCAATCTCTGTGTATCTGCCTTATTTAGTGACTCTCAGGAATTCACACAAAGTACGCACACATGAACAAAGAGTAAAAACTATGCCTAACTCTGAAGTATCATCATCTAATTATCCAAAACTTAAGAATCCTTACACTAGACTTAGCGCACTAGTAATCTCTCTACTTTCTTCTCACAAATATGAGGTGAATCTACTGGAAGATAATATGTCTGACTTTCTATGAACTGTCCAAGGGTTCAGTGGACTACAAATGCTTATTGGTTTTCCTCGAGGATCCATTACCCAGTCTACGTGCACGTGAAGTAAATGTACTGGATTTTAAACTTAAGAAATAATTCCAGAAGAAAAACCTCCAATGATAAAGGTATTTTTCTAGGGCTAACCCAATTAGCTCAAGAAAAGAGAATTTTTTCTTTTTATGCTAACCTAAATGCATGAATACTTCCTAAAATGCAAATGCACTCCCCCATGCCTAAATCCTATAATGTCCCCATTGTAAAATTAAAACAGGAGGAGAAAGGAAAAACATCACCTGACATGGTCCGCTGGGTTGCCTCCTAACAAGCGCTGCATTTTCTGTCAGCAACCAGACTTAGAAGGAACCTATAAGTCTGGTTCCAAACAGACAAGGTTAGGCCCTACAAATATGCGTAACAGTGTAGGCCTAGAAAATAGGTAGCCACGAATGTTGACGAGCTGATGATGCAATGTAATTCCAAATGCTCGTCAGAAGAAATGAAAACAGAAAATCTCATTGGCTACCTGGGGAGGTCTAGGAATAAGAAAGGGAATATGAAAAGAGGCCTCCCGAAATGGAATAAGTGGTGGATAACAAGGATCCTCCAAGGCAGGATGGGTTTTAAATGATATAATCATTATTAATTCAAACCCTTAAATGGCGAGAGTAAAATTACAAGCATCAATCCATACTCGCCATTCTACCCTAGGATGTACTCGCCTGATATATTCTCCAGAAAGAATGTACATGAGCAGAGATCTGAGCCAAGGATCGATTAGGGAGTATAAGGTTTGTTTGTAGTGTTGGAAGGTAATGGTTAAGTCCAATGAGGGCTTAGTCGGGTCAAATTCCAACAATGATTCAGATTGTGTATACTACCTAGTTGTAGACAACTTCACGTTACCCTGCCTAGTATTAATGATCGGAGTCATATTTGAATCAAGGGTAGACCCAAATAACTCTTTGATGGCAGGGTCAAAATGTAAGAATCATTATCATTCAGCTCATCTCCAGATTGTTCTCTCAAATATTTGTCGGGGTGTATATGTGATTCATTAGGAGTTAGATCAGTATCCTCAATTATTTCTAAAGGAGGATCAGTCTTAATATTTTGGAGCAAGCCTATATCATTGAATTCGTTATTGTTCTCAGGGTATAAATCCTCAATTGATGTGTTTTGTCCCCGAGAGTCTCCCATAGACTTCTCACTATTTTTCTTTTCCTCCTTTAATAGCAACTCCTAATTTGATGGAGGATGACTCTCAAAAGAAGGGAGGAATCTGGATTTAATCATATTATTTCTATCTTCTGGAGGTAAATCCTCAAAATAATTCTCCTGTGGTTCATTCAAGATTTTCAGGCCAAGTTCCACTATTGGGGCATCCTCATTTTTTGAATTAGACTCTTCATATTCGTAAGACCAGAATTGATCATCCTCTATTCCCTTAGGGTCACCTTCATTGGGTGCATTTGAATCCTCAGGATATTGAATGGTAGGTGTTGATTCCCTAAGTGGAGGGTCAGGAGTAGGCTCACTAAGGGTAGAATGGGATTCCACCAAATAATCAATAGGGGAAGTGATAGGAACAATATAACCTTGACCTGGTTTGGTAGGGGTAAAGAGAATACTGTCATTAGGGTCAAGGTCCTCAAGAAGTACCATCTTCCCTTGCTTTTGACTCCAATATAGTTCAGGTGGATAATCTCTATGATCGTTGTGCTCTAGTGGCCATATCTCATTGGGAGAGTCTAAGTGATAGCTACATAAAATTGGATCCTTATTGTCATTAGGTTTCTCAGAATTATTTTCATGATCATGGTCTATTGGGTAGGGATCAGGATTATTGGGAAGTATGTAGCTAAGTTGTCTTATTTCTTGATTTAATTGTTGACTATTCCTCAACATCTCTCCCATTGATTCCATCACTTCCTTTTGCTAGTTTTGCATTTCTATCATAAAAGAGGAGAGGCTACTATTATCAGGTTGGGGAGGATAGTCAATTTCAGGCTCTGGTTGCCTAGGGGTATCGGTCCAACCTCGATACGGAAAATCATGAAGGGTGGGAGGGTTGGGTGTTTGCATGGAAGTAGGGATTTGAGGATTGGAAAATCCCGCTCCTAGGCTCTGCTCAAAAGTGGGAGTTATCGGGCCAGTAGGATAAGAATATGAATGATCCCATGAATTGTCAATGTACCCATCAGAGGATGGATACGTTCGGGGCATGGGATCTTGATTAAAAGATGGGAAGTATTGATTCTGATAATCTAAATGATAGGAGTAAGAGTAATCCATTTCTTTGAGCAAAATAATTTTAACTCTCTTAGGATTTAGCAAAATTCAGAATATAAGAAGAAAACTTCCTAGAGAGTTCTATTCTCAAGGCAAATGCAAATTCAACGGGTTCTATTTTTAGTAGATTGTAGGTTTTAGAGTTATATGTTTAGTTGGTGGCCAAACAAGTTTTGCAAAAAATTACGCTTCCTAGGCCAACCTTCGCTGGTGCCTATAAGCTACTCACAAGGGATGGAAGTCTCGAATCGAGCCTACACACAAGGAACCGAAGTAACTTGGTGGATAGGCTTGTTGATTTCCGACTAACTTCCCTTGTGGTGCAAAAGAGGAGAGGTAGAAATTTATCTAGTGACCTTATGTGTGAGGTGCACAGTGTCTCAAGTGTGCAAGCATACGATCGTGTTTTGATTTTTTTTGAAATTCCGCAAACAGGATCCTTTTGCACACAATTTTCAGTAACAGATTTTAAAGTCCAACCTCTTAGCAGTCCCAATTTTTAAAGTGACCACTGAATTAATTGATTCAAGAACTTTAATGGTCTTAGATTTAGGTTCAATGCATATGCATGACAGGTAATTGATGCTCAAGAAAAGACGTACCTTACTCCAGCTTTCTTCATGCAATAATGAATGCAATGCAATAGAAATAAATTAGATGCTGCTCATTCAGTCCTAGATGGTCATCCAATAGATATGCAGCTTCTAGTAGGCAGTTCAAATTTTTTTATATATATATATATATTTTATAACAAACAGACTTAATCTAACTAACTAACCGAAATGCAGTTCAAACAGTTTAAATAATCCTATAATCTAAATAAATGGGAACACGCTCCCGCATACAAGAGCGATAAGAAATAAAATGGCACTGGGAACACGTTCCCAAAAATACTTGACAAGGGTCCAAAAGACAATAATTAAATTCTAATGTCTATCTAAACTAAATCTACCTAAATCTACAGACTAAATCAGAAATAGGCTTCTCCGTAAGCCTATGTGTGTGGGATCAAGGCCCACGTGTTCCTGTTGCCGTCCTCCAGGTAGATTCAATGTCCACCAAAAAGATAGTCTCCGTCGCACACGCCCATCGCATTCGTCGTGTGTTTTTGCACAGAAGAAAATCCACAATTAGTAATTCAGAAAAACTTTCAAAATAGCATAAAAATAAAATAAAATTCTTGAAAAAATTAATAGGCATTTTTCCTCCCCTTCACCGACGCCATTTGAAAGAGCGATCTTCGTTTTCATTGAAAACTTTAACTTAAAATGATGTGCCGTTGTATTTAATCGTGTGGTAGAAAATCACTTTTCAAAACATTTAAATTTTCAAAACTAACCATGAAGAGTTAGGTCGTCTCCACAGGGAGGAATTAGCCTATTAAAAAGAATGAATAATAATGTATAAAGGAATCGGGAATATTAATAGAGGTGCATGCTAACTAGTGCTCTCATTTCCAGCAAAATTTCTCAATATAGATAATTAATCAAGAAGGTGAGGGCACACATGCAAAATTATCACAATATAATATTCTAAATAATGATCTTGGTAATAGCAAACAATGTTAATATTAATCTCCTAACTAATGACACTATAATCAATATCTCATATTGTATGTCATTCATAAGGAGAAATCAATTATATGTAATTCCAAATTAAGCAAGGACTGTCCATCCAAATTAAGCAAGGTCTATGGATTCGCTAGGGAGGTTGACGAGGATGAGACCTATCCGATGGCGGTAGTGGCATCGACAGAGATGGCCGGAGGCGGCCGACCGGCAGAGGAGATGAGGACCAGAGGAGGCTGCTGCTGCCGCTGCCATGCGTGTTGCAGATGGCGAAGGTGCGTAGCGCCTTTAGGCGCGGCTGGAGGGAGGCGAATGGGCGTATGCCTGCAGCAGGAAGGAGGGTGATGGGTCAGCCCGAATAGGTTGTTAATATGATATTTTTATCGTTGAAATGTGTATAGTGGTTAACCTAATTCAGACCTAACCATCTCTTTACAAAATTTTTAACCTGGCCTAATTGATTTTATCTTGTCACTTTTAGGCCCAGGGTCGAACACAGGGAAGTGGGGTTAAAGTCGAGTTTCTACGTTTTCCTTAAAACGCATCTCTTCCGTTCGTTTATTGTGTTTTCGGTGTTTTTTTTTATTTAGGTTTTTTTATGGTAATCCTTGTTCTTGAGGCACACCCTCAAAATTGTGTCCTTGGCTTTTAGCCAAACAGAGTCCCAAAACAAGTCTTGCTACTCGTAAGACGAGGTACCTGCAAGTCAAAGATTATCTTTTCTTTTTTTATGTATTTTTTTTTATCTTTTTACTAACAGAAAAGCAAATAGACAGAAAGTAAATATAGTATGTATATATATATATATATATGTAGTATATATATAAAGGGGTGGGGGTGGAGGTGGCGATGGAGTGTAGCACTATGTCGAGTCAGTCGACGTCTAGAGAGACGCAACCAACACGACTAGGTGCCGCGTGGAGTGTGGATGGAGGATGGATGATGTATGGGACCGCACTTTTTTTTGTACGCATGTATCAGGGAATATCAGCAACTGGTGCAGATATTCCCGCGATATAGCGTATAATAAATAACATGAAAATATATGTACATATGTATGTATATAAGTAAATATATCTATATATATATATAAATGTATAGTTATATATGTATAGATATATATATATAGATATATATGTGTATATATATGTATATAAGTATATATATATATATTACTATATATATGTATATATATATGTATATAGATATGTATATATATATATGTACATAAGTATATATGTCTATATATATATAAGTATATGTATAAGTATATAGATGTATATATAAGTAGATATATATATATATATTATATATATATGTATATATTATATATATATGTGTATGTATACATAACTATATAGATATACTATGTATATATATATATATATGTATGTATGTATGTATATATATATTTATATATATGTTACTATAAGTGTGTGACTGTGTGTGTATGTGTTGGTATAGGTGTGTGTGCGTCGGTGAATGTGTGTGTGTGTGCGTTGCTGTGAGTGTGTGTCTGTTAGTGAGTAAAAAAGAGAGAGAGAGAGAGAATACGTGAGAGAGAGCGGGAGCGGGCGGGAGAGATCAGCAGAGAGAGAGAGCGGGCGAGAGAGCGAGAGCGGGCGAGCGAAAGATCGCGGATGCGCGAGTTAAGACGTCTGCCGCCTCCGGCGGACGTCTGACGCCGCGTCGTCTGAAGGCGAAGGCGGACGTCTGACCGTCACGGTGCACCGCGCCTTCGCGCAGAGGACGTGAGGCGTCTCCTGCAGACCAGGTGCGAGGACAGAGAGCGGGCGATGGCACGCTCGGAGAAGGCGGCGGGGAGTCTGCAGTCGGTCGCGGAGGGTTGCGGAGGAGGGCAGGGGTCGGCGCGAGGCCGTAACCGGCCGCTGCAGTGTGCGTGGCGGCCGGCTACGGGTGCAATGCGGGGTGGACAGAACGGAGACGGAGGCGGGGAACGGGCCTGCAGGCGCGCGCGGAGGGTTGCGCGCCTGCGGGGAAGGTCGCGGAGGAGGCGGGGGGTGCTGCTGCTGCTGCTATCGCCGCGGTTTAGCTGCTGCTGCTGTTGCTTCAAGCTTCGGAGCTTGGAGCGGCGGCAATGGCGTTAAAGAAAAAAAATGAAGCGAGGGAATGCACCACACCCACCGGCTCGTCGAAGAGCTGGGCGGTGGTGCTCCCACTGTGGTGGTGTGCACCACAGTGGGTTCTCCTGCTCGCCGGGTGCCTCCTCGACGGAGGGCCGACGTATGGGAGGGGAAAGCGGTGGAGAGGAAGGTGGTGGCTGTGGGGTCTTTGCAGCAGCCCCCCTTGCGAGGATGAAGCTGCAGCTACTTATAGAGGAGGAGAGAGTGGCGTGCCGGCTGCAGCAGGGAGAGGGTGTGCGAGTTGCAGCTATAGGGAGCGGCGTTGGCAGGGAGAAGTGACGGGAAGAAGTGCTGCGTGGCTGCTGCATGCAGCTGCGGGAAGAGTGCCGCCGCGAGAAGGAGAGAAAAGAAGAAATCAAGAGGAAAAATAAAAAAAGGGTGATTTTGCGAGGCACTTGAAGAAAAATGTAACTATGCAGGCGATTGTTTCACTCCTCTTCCTCTCTTGATTAAATGCTTGCATGCACGTGTTTTTACAAATGCGATTACAGGATCCTATTATGCAATGTTAATGCTAGAAAATAACACAAGAAGGCGTTATTACAGGCGTGTTTTGAGGTGCAAACATATACCCCCATGCCTATCTTTTGCTAGTCCCTAGCAAAATAGTATTTAGAAATGATCTTAAGCTGAAGATTTTCTTCTGAGGTGATATAGGTGTGTTTACTATCGAATATTGTGAGAACCAATTGTAAAGAAGACTACCAGTACTTTAAGTCTCACATGACATAGATCATCTCTCAACTAACCAGGACTCTTGATATTTAAACCTTAAGTACGATTTCCAGGACCCAGGAGGTTTTTGCCGTACTCGAGAGCTCAAGAGGTTATGGTTGTGCATAGTGAAGGATCAAGACTGACCAGATGAACCTTAAGACTCAATCCCAGGGTTTCACGAATTTTTAAGTACAGGTTGGTCCCAGTTTCAGCTCATGTCTTCGAATTGACCCTTAAGATGATGACGGAAAACTCAACTCCCATTTTCTGATTTTTTTTTTTTTTTTTTTTGGCTCACCGAAAAACAAAGTATGCAGACATTTATGAGATATACTAACTCTTTTAAAACATCTCTTTTTTTTTTTCTTTTTTTTTTCTTTTTTTTTTTTTTTGAAACACGTCTCAGTATATCTCTTACAACACATTTTGAAGCACACTTTTTTTCTTTTTGGTGGGAGAGTTTCTTTTTGGTGGAAAGAGTCGCTCCTAAACACAAGACTAAAGCCTGGGATAAAAAGTCTACCTGCGCGCACAGGTAAGGACTCCACCTTCCCTAATGAACACTAGGGTTGGATCTTATGTTCACCTGGCCTTTCCTGATATGTGTAGTGTGAACCACGTTTACTTAAGCTCTCAAGTAAAAGTAAACCAATGGATCTTGTACTTGTGTCTCAGGTACAAGAATACATCCTTAGTTAGGAGAGATCTTGATCTATTTTGTCAATGCTTTAGTGAATTAAGCCGAGCCTGAGCGAATCAAGCTTTTGTGGCCTGGAAAGTCTTCAAAACAGAGGTTGAATATCCATAAACACTTATTGCCTTTTTGTTTCAGCTTCAAGATCATT
Source organism: Thalassia testudinum (assembly GCA_037157565.1). NCBI lineage: Eukaryota > Viridiplantae > Streptophyta > Magnoliopsida > Alismatales > Hydrocharitaceae > Thalassia > Thalassia testudinum. Next base: position 3,964,109 of record JAZHRO010000028.1, read on the forward strand.
ACTAAACACCATTTATTATAATATATATATATTTTTTTTTTCTTGCATATTTATAAATAGGTGGGAACTGTATGATACCATAACATACCCGGATCCTATGGATGCCTATCCACCCCCCCATGCCAAACAATGCTATGTCCTCATATGCATGCAGGGAAAGGCAGAGAACGGACGACAGATCGGGTAACAGGAGCTGAGGTTCAGGGTATAAATCAGGGTGGAAGGGTGGGTGGATGGTGGGTGGTGAAGAGAAAGGTGAAGTGATTGCGATAGAGGTGTGAAAAGTGATGGTGGATGGTGAGTGCTGTTAGGGTGCCTCCCAACAAGCGCTGAATTTAATGTCCCCAGATGGACTCAGAATGAGGCAAAGAATTAGTTACCCTCCAGCAGGGCAACGGTTTCTCCAACGGGGGCAGGTTCATGAGTCAGATAGGGTTTCAAACGCTGCCCGTTGACCGTAAATTTATGCCCAAATTTGGGATCTTCGATTTCGACGGCCCCATTGGGGAATGGTCTTGAGACCAGAAAAGGACCAGTCCATTTGGACTTCAATTTCCCAGGAAAGAATTTCAGTCGGGCATTATAGAGCCAAACTTGCTGAGATGGCTCAAATTCCTTCCGCCGAACATGGCTGTCGTGAAAAGCCTTAGTGCGCTGTTTTAAAGGTTAGAGCAGAATCATAGGCTTCACGACGGAGCTCTTCCAGCTCTTGGAGTTGGAGTTTCCTTTCTCGACCACACAAGTCTGGGTCGAGGTTACATTGGCGAACCGCCCAATAAGCGCGATGTTCCAACTCCACGGGCAAATGACAAGGCTTCCCGTAAACGATTCTACATGGAGACATACGAAGGGGAGCCTTGAAGGCGGTCCGATATGCCCAAAGTGCGTCAGTCAACTTGTCGGACCAATCCTTACGGTCAGGCTGAACCGTTTTCTGGAGAATCTGCTTGATTTGCCGGTTCGACACTTCCGCCTGGCCGTTCGTCTGAGGATGATACGGGGATGCGATACGATGGTGGACTCCGTACCTCCTCAGAAGTGCCCGAAAAGAAGCATGGGTAAAGTGGCTTCCTCCATCCGAGATAATGGCCCGAGGGATCCCAAAACGCGCAAAGATATGGTCCTTGACGAATCGGGTGGAGATAACATGGTCAGCACGGCGCGCGGGAATAGCCTCGATCCATTTTGAAACATAGTCGACGGCCACGAGGATGAATTCGAAGCCGTTGGATGGAGGAAAGGGACCCATGAAGTCAATTCCCCAGATGTCGAAGATTTCCGCAGCTAGGATGTGTTGCAAGGGCATCATGTCATGACGTGCCATTGACCCTAATGACTGGCACCTAGTGCAATGTTTGGCATAAGTGTGCGCGTCCTGGTGAAGGGAGGGCCAAAAGAAACCACACTGCAACACCTTGGCTGCAGTTTTCCTCCCAGAGAAATGGCCTCCACAGGCCTGATCGTGGCAGAAGGATAGCACACTGGGGAACTCACTGTCAGGAATACAGCGATGGATGATTTGATCAGCACCTATCCGAAAAAGAAGTGGATTATCCCAGAAATAATACTTTGCTTCTGCCATGAGACGCTCGCGCTGGTTTTTAGGCCAGCCACGTGGAAGAGATCCAGAAGCAAGGTAATTAGCAATGTCGGCATACCACGGTCCACTTTCCACATTTATTGCCAATAGGTGCTCATCAGGAAAAACTTCATTAATTGGCAGAGTAAGTCCAATATGGTCAGGGTCCAGTCTGGAAAGGTGATCAGCCACAACATTCTGGGCTCCGGCCTTATCACGAATCTCAATGTCAAATTCCTGGAGCAGAAGGATCCAACGAATCAGTCTAGGCTTGGCATCCTTCTTGTGCATGAGATGGCGAATGGCCGCGTGATCAGTGAAAACAATAACGTGAGAGCCCAGAAGGTAAGAACGGAATTTTTCCAGCCCAAAGATGACTGCCAGTAGTTCCTTTTCAGTGGTAGTATAATTACGCTGGGCCTCGTCCAACGTCTTACTGGCGTAGTATACCACGAAGGGGTGTCTATCGCGTCTTTGTCCCAGGATGGCTCCGACTGCAAGGTCTGAAGCGTCACACATAAGTTCAAAGTCGAGGGACCAATCAGGCGGCTGGAGAACAGGGGCCTTGGTGACAGCATTACGCAGCTGTGTGAATGCTTGTATACAGTCAGGGCCCATGTCGAAGGGCACGTCGGTTGATAGGAGATGAGTTAAGGGTCGAGAAATTTTGGAGAAGTCTTTGATGAATCTCTTATAGAAACCGACATGTCCCAAGAAGGAGCGGATTTGTTTGACAGAACCAGGCACAGGTAAATCAGCAATGATATCGAGCTTAGCTCTGTCAACCTCGATACCCCTATCGGAGATGATATGTCCAAGAACAATTCCCTCGTGCACCATAAAATGACTTTTTTCCCAGGAAAGCACGAGGTTTACATCAATACATCTCCTAAGGATGCGAGTCAGGTTGGCAAGACATTCGTCGAAAGATGGTCCAAAGACTGAAAAGTCATCCATGAAGACCTCGAGAAAGTCACCCACCATGTCATGAAATATCGCCAGCATGCATCTCTGGAAAGTTGCTGGCGCGTTACAAAGTCCGAACGGCATCCTTCTAAAGGTGAAGGTGCCGAAAGGGCAGGTAAAAGTGGTTTTCTCTTGGTCTCGGGGGTCTATTGCCACCTGGTTATATCCTGAGAATCCATCCAGGAAGCAGAAAAATTTATTTCCCGCTAACCGCTCCAGGATTTGGTCAATAAATGGTAGCGGGAAGTGATCTTTCTTGGTTGCAGCATTGAGTTTCCTATAATCTACACACACTCTCCAAGATGTAGGAGTGCGTGTAGGGATGGATTCGCCACTGTCATTGACACGGATGGTGAGTCCTGCCTTTTTGGGCACAACGTGAATCGGACTCACCCAGGGGCTATCGCTGATTGGGTAGATTATACCCGCATCCAGCCACTTAATGATTTCATTCTTAACGACCTCCCGCATGTTAGGGTTGAGACATCGCTGCATCTCGCGAGAAGGTCGAGCCTCCTCCTCCGTATATATACGACGAGTGCAGTAGGAGGGGCTAATACCAGATAAGTCTGATAAAGACCATCCAATAGCTGCCTTGTGTTCTAGGAGGACCTTAGTTAGTTTGCACTCCTGCTCCATGGTTAATTTTGAACTGATGATTACAGGGAGCGTTTCATTTGGTCCAGGAAAACATACTTGAGAGTATTAGGCAGCACTTTTAGCTCGGGAGTGGATGGGGAAGGATCTGGCATTTCTTGGGACGAGAGTGTCCCAGACGGGTAGTAGAACAAGTTAGGAGGAAGAAACTGGCCTTCAGATTGGCCAAGAAGAGGGGCTTCTTGGATAGATGGATCCAAAAATGAATAGCCCCAGTGAGAAGTATATGGGCTCAAGGTCCCAGTGTGGATTTGTAAATCCGCCCTGATTTGGCGGGGAAGAAAGGGCAATTCGGTCTTCATGAGTGTGGATCGACAGTGAGTAGCCCGGATATGACTCAGACCATGAGGTATGGGAAGCGGAGAAAACCTCGTCAGAAGTCTGGCCAGGAGAAGGTACCGGACAAGGGAGGGATTGGGGAACGTCACAGTATGCGTTGGTCAGGCAGTTATCAGTGTTTATAGGTAATCCGCAGCAGTCCGAATAGGTCCCAGTTAGTCCGATACACGCGCTGACGGCCATGTCCTCGTCAGACGTGTCATCCTCAATGCAATCGCAATCAAAGTTCTTGGCTGCCTTGAATATGTTAAGCTTGAGCTTCTCAGATCCAACGGCAATCTCAATACAGCCCGACTCGCAGTCGATGTGGGCGCGGGCTGTGGCCAAGAAAGGTCGACCAAGGATGATCGGACAATCAGAAAGTGAACTAGGAACTTCCATATCTAAAACAAGAAAGTCAATAAGAAAACAGAGACTGTTGACCCTAACCACCACGTCTTCCACCACACCCTTCGGGATTTTGACAGAACGATCTGCCAACTGTAACGTGACAGGGGTGGGTTTCAGATTTCCCAAGGAAAATTTTTTGAGCATGATGGTCGGTATGAGATTGATGGAAGATCCTAGATCAAGCAAGGCACGGTTAAAACTGCAGCCTTGGATGCTACAGGAAATCAGTGGTGTGCCCGGATCTTTCTGCTTCGGTGGTAAGTTTGACAGTATAGCACAACTTGCATGAGGCGAGAGAACCACCGGATTCTTAGTCTTCTTTGACTGTCGCCTGGGTGTTGTGTAGTCTTTGAAAAATTGAGCGACAGTAGGTATGTGGTCGATTGCCTCGAGCAGGGGTACCTTGATTTCTACATCCCTGAACAAATTACGTAGGTTGTCAAAGGCCTGCGTATTTTTCTTTTTGCCTTTTGGCTCCCTTAGTAGAGCCTCAGGGAATGGGACTGATTCTGGCACAAGTTTTGGTGCATCATCCTCTCGCGAATGCGGTATGCATCCCGAATGAGAGGGCGAAGAAGAAGATGGGCCAGGATCAGGTCGAGGCAGATCGACGGTCTGCTTACCGCTCCTCGTAGTGATAGCATTGGACGATGCGGGTCCAGTGGGATCATACGGTGGAGGAGGGTTTGCAATGGGGATATAAGAGTGTGGTGCTGCAGCAGGATTAGCCTGAAATCCCGGTGGAATGCTCGGAGCTTGCAGAACTTGATTAACCTGTCCCTGAGAAGGTCGTACCTGTGGTTGAGAACCACGGGGCACGAAATTTCGCGGGTTTGGAACAGGTTGGGCGGGAAGAGTGCCCTGAGATCGAGTCGCCATGCGTAGTTGACTGATCTCGGCGTTCTGCTGCGCCAATTGGTGCTGAAGAGAGGTCATGTTCTCTTCATGGCGCTTTGACATTTCCGTCATCATTCGCATCAATTTGTCAAGAGGGCTTGATGCGTGTTCAGTTTGTGGTACGCAAGGGCCTGATGGCGGATTTGCCATAGGATTAAACTGGACCCTTGGGATGACGGGTGCGGACGGTCGCATTGGTCCACCCGCGGGGTTTTGGCGCTGCGGGTTGTTGGACCATGCGAAGTTCGGATGATTACGCCACCCTGGGTTATAAGTGGCAGAGAACGGGTTGTTCCCCAGGGCGCAAGCATCTTCTATGCCAGAAGACGCGTCCGCATGTAGATATGCGTCTGAGCACACGGAGGCTTGGTCCTCCGTGTCGAAATACTGGCTCGCAGAAGCCAGTTCCACATGACTTACCGAGTCGCTTGGCGCGACACTCGGTAAGGAAGGTCTAACGGGGTTTCTCGGGATAAGCCTGGTATTAGAAGAACTTGGATTGTGACGAAGTGGTGAAGAGGTGGTGTTTGCCATAGATCGGGCGGGGTTGGCCAGAAGCTCGTCCAGCTTCTTGTGCACGACGGAGACTTCATCCAGTTTTTGTGCAATAAGGCTTAGATCAGTGGATGAATGGGAAGGGGTCCCGTGTCAACTTCGTGGACATTTCGGGGCTGGCTGGTACGATTAAAGGCGATAATGGAAGCATTGTTCATCGAGTTTTCACTCATATTTTCAAACAGCTCGAATGCTCCATTCTCGTCTTTATTCATAAAGTTCCCTCCGCAGGAAGCGTCTGCAATCTGCTTCAAAGTCTCATTTAGCCCATAGTAGAAAATCTGGGCTATATGCCACTTAGGCAGACTGTGGTGCGGACACTTCCTGAGGAGGTCGTTATACCTCTCCCATGCCTCATGAAATTGTTCGCCGTTTTGTTGCGTAAATGAAGTGATAGCACGGCGAAGCGCATTGGTCCGCCCGATTGGGAAGAACTTCTTGAGAAACGCTGTTCGCATCTCTTCCCAAGAGTGGATGGTTCTCCCAAGGGTGCGTAACCATTGCGACGCTTTATCCCGTAATGAAAACGGGAACATCTTCATGAGGACTATAGATAACCCGACATTTCTTGGTTTAACGGTTTCAGCAAGTCGGGTTAGGTCTTCCAAGTGGAGAAATGGGTCTTCACCTGCAAGACCATGAAAGTGAAAATTGATTAGGCGAATTATGTTTGGTTTTAATTCAAAGTCGTCCCCGCCCATGGGGACCCGAATTTGTCCTATGGTCTCTGTAGCAGCGGGATTCTGATAAGAGCTAAGAGACCTACGCTCCTCCCGTTCGGGAGGGTTCTGCATTTCCTCCAATGTTTCCCGAATGGCTTCGATTTGCTCATTATACATTTCCATTTGGGCTTGGAGGCGGGTTATGGGATCTAAGGCTCCACCACCTGGTGGGTTCTGAGGGCAGTTTCCTCCTCGGGATTTGGGGGTGGGCGTGCAGCCATGTTTGTGGAGGAGGAGGACAATTCGACTTGTTTTCTAGATTTATCAGTCAATTCAAATAGTTCAGGGTTTTGTGACCTCCTCCCAAACATGCACTATCGCAGGAAGATTTGGGGAGATGAGAAGGGAAAAGGGATGAGAGAAATGACGCCGCAAAGGTACACTTGATTACAAATCAATACAGTCAAGTTCCTAACCTCTACAGTGTGCCCTTAGACCTAAAGATCTAAGTTACCTACTATCACGAACTACGGAACCGAATGCGATCACCGCGGAACCACCGGACCAGATTGAAAGGCCGTTTGCCCCATTCTTAGACACCCGATAGCACGCGGGAACTCTCACCAGCACGTAGTCGCTACACACAGGTAGTTAGACCTCCAATCCTTAGTAAGGGTCAAGTTACTACCAGTTTTAATTAGAGGCTTAGGGTCAAGTGCTTTTGGAATGTGAAGGGAGTTGTTTACAGGTAATGCCCAAGTGATTGATTTTAAGAGTGTGTAAGAACAAGCATGCAACGGGGGAAATCTCCCCGAATTGAAGTTTTTATTGGCGAATGGTTTTTAGAGTTCAGCCTTAAGTAGTATGAATTTTAGGGTTTTGCTGAATTACCAATTCAACCAATCTCCGGGTTTTTGCAAAAATACAGGTTTTCCTTCTAAAACCCAAGAAACCCTTCTTCAATTATCAGTTAGTTAATGCATGCTAAAATGCAATGGGCTACCCTAAATGGAGATTTCTAAGTGTGGATGCACGAATCAGTTTTATATCAATGTGACAGGGAGCCAAAGCACTTCAATTCAAGTGCTCCCAATCACCAGAAATGATTTCCACACACAAGGCTTCAACCAAAAGATAAAGAAAATAAAATTGTTGGGGTTGAAGTATTCAGGATCGAATCACAGGCAAGTTTGAAAAGTCGTGGTGGGGTTGGAATCAACTCAATTCCAAGTCTCCCCACCAAAAATGTGATCCTGAATTAAAGATAAGTGAGGCAAAAGAGGGATACAAGCAATCTTTTTCTTTGCCTCAAAGAATACTTCCCACGGCGAAAAATCTAAGAATCAAGATTTTCGGATTTTCGCTATGCGAAGTAAGGCGGGAAATCCTGGGGCAGTGGGAGTGAAGACAACCAATCAATCAAGTGAATTTTAATCCATTCGCCCTCAAGAAATCCCAAGAAGTTTTTCTAGTTTTTAGTTTTAAATTTTTTTTTTTTTTATTGTGGTGGCAAGTTAACCCTAATTTGATGAGAAAAGAAAACCTACTTGTTCGGCAACGTGTGCGAAGCTCCAATGCGATGTCGGCGTCTTCACGCTCTCGTTCCCGCCTTGGATCTGCTCACATCCTCGACTTCGTCAGCCTTCTTCTCCTTCCACCAGGTTCACCTGCACACCAAAAACAACAATACCCGTGAAGAGAGAAGAGACAAATTTAAAGGAATTGGATAGAAACTTACTCGAAAGCGCACCTCCCCGGCAACGGCGCCAGAAAAGTCATGATGGGTCAGCCCGAATAGGTTGTTAATATGATATTTTTATCGTTGAAATGTGTATAGTGGTTAACCTAATTCAGACCTAACCATCTCTTTACAAAATTTTTAACCTGGCCTAATTGATTTTATCTTGTCACTTTTAGGCCCAGGGTCGAACACAGGGAAGTGGGGTTAAAGTCGAGTTTCTACATTTTCCTTAAAACGCATCTCTTCCGTTCGTTTATTGTGTTTTTGGTGTTTTTTTTTTATTTAGGTTTTTTTATGGTAATCCTTGTTCTTGAGGCACACCCTCAAAATTGTGTCCTTGGCTTTTAGCCAAACAGAGTCCCAAAACAAGTCTTGCTACTCGCAAGATGAGGTACCTGCAAGTCAAAGATTATCTTTTCTTTTTTTATGCATTTTTTTTTATCTTTTTACTAACAGAAAAGCAAATAGACAGAAAGTAAATATAGTATGTATATATATATATATGTAGTATATATATAAAGGGGTGGGGGTGGAGGTGGCGATGGAGTGTAGCACTATGTCGAGTCAGTCGACGTATAGAGAGACGCAACCAACACGACTAGGTGCCGCGTGGAGTGTGGATGGAGGATGGATGATGTATGGGACCGCGCTTTTTTTTGTACGCGTGTATCAGGGAATATCAGCAACTGGGTGCAGATATTCCCGCGATACAGCATATAATAAATAACATGAAAATATATGTACATATGTATGTATATAAGTAAATATATCTATATATATATATAAATGTATAGTTATATATGTATAGATATATATGTGTATATATATGTATATAAGTATATATATATATATTACTATATATATGTATATATATATGTATATAGATATGTATATATATATATATATATGTATATAAGTATATATGTCTATATATATATAAGTATATGTATAAGTATATAGATGTATATATAAGTAGATATATATATATATATTATATATATATGTATATATTATATATATATGTGTATGTATACATAACTATATAGATATACTATGTATATATATATATATATGTATGTATGTATGTATATATATATTTATATATATGTTACTATAAGTGTGTGAGTGTGTGTGTATGTGTTGGTATAGGTGTGTGTGCGTCGGTGAATGTGTGTGTGTGTGCGTTGCTGTGAGTGTGTGTCTGTTAGTGAGTAAAAAAGAGAGAGAGAGAGAGAGAATACGTGAGAGAGAGCGGGAGCGGGCGGGAGAGATCAGCAGAGAGAGAGAGAGCGGGCGAGAGAGAGAGAGCGGGCGAGCGAAAGATCGCAGATGCGCGAGTTAAGACGTCTGCCGCCTCCGGCGGACGTCTGACGCCGCGTCGTCTGAAGGCGAAGGCGGACGTCTGACCGTCGCGGTGCACCGCGCCTTCGCGCAGAGGACGTGAGGCGTCTCCAGCAGACCGGGTGCGAGGACAGAGAGCGGGAGATGGCGCGCTCGGAGAAGGCAGCGGGGAGTCTGCAGTCGGTCGCGGAGGGTTGCGGAGGAGGGCAGGGGTCGGCGCTAGGCCGTCACCGGCCGCTGCAGTGCGCGCGGCGGCCGGCTGCGGGTGCATGCGGGGTGGACAGAACGGAGACGGAGGCTGGGAACGGGCCTGCAGGCACGCGCGGAGGGTTGCGCGCCTGCGGGGAAGGTCGCGGAGGAGGCGGGGGGTGCTGCTGCTGCTGCTGTCGCCGAGGTTTAGCTGCTGCTGCTGCTGCTTCAAGCTTCGGAGCTTGGAGCGGCGGCAATGGCGTTAAAGAAAAAAAACGAAGCGAGGGAATGCACTACACCCACCGGCTCGTCGAAGAGCTGGGCGGTGGTGCTCCCACTGTGGTGGTGTGCACCACAGTGGGTTCTCCTGCTCGCCGGGTGCCTCCTCGACGGAGGGTCGACGTATGGGAGGGGAAAGCGGTGGAGAGGAAGGTGGTGGCTGTGGGGTCTTTGCAGCAGCCCCCCTTGCGAGGATGAAGCTGCAGCTACTTATAGAGGAGGAGAGAGTGGCGTGCCGGCTGCAGCAGGGAGAGGGTGTGCGAGTTGCAGCTATAGGGAGCGGCGTTGGCAGGGAGAAGTGACGGGAAGAAGTGCTGCGTGGCTGCTGCATGCAGCTGCGGGAAGAGTGCAGCAACGGGAAGGAGAGAAAAGAAGAAATCAAGAGGAAAAATAAAAAAAGGGTGATTTTGCAAGGAGGCACTTGAAGAAAAATGTAACTATGTAGGCGATTGTTTCACTCCTCTTCCTCTCTTGATTAAATGCATGCATGCAAGTGTTTTTACAAATGCGATTACAGGATCCTATTATGCAATGTTAATGCTAGAAAATAGCACAAGAAGGCGTTATTACAGGCGTGTTTTGAGGTGCAAACAGAGGGCATGATGTAGTGTCTGTGGGCGCCTGGGGTTGAAGCGCGATGCAGCGCCTATAGTACGAGGGTGTGCCTGCCGAGCGGCGCTGGAGGGTGAGGCGGTCTGCAGACGCAGCGGGTGGTGTGCACCTGTAGGAGGGGTGCGTGTGAGGCAGAGCGGTGGTGAAGGAGCGGGTGCCGGCTGAAGGAAGGCGCTGGCGTGCGGGCGTTGTGCAGTGGTGCAGGCGGACGATTGCAAGCACTTGCAGGGGCACGTGCCTGCGAGGAGGCGCTGGAGGGTGTGGCTAAAGCGTGCGGTTAGGAGCCTGCCGATGGGCATGCGCAAGGTGGTGTGGGCACCTAGTGGTGTGCTGAAGGCGGACGATTGCAGACGCTTGCGGGGGCACACAAATGCAGGGAGGCGCTGGAGGGTGTAGCTGAAGAATGCGATTGGGAGCCTGCCGATGGCCGTGCGCAAGGTGGTGCGGGTGCCTGGTGGTGTGCTGAAGGCGGTGGGGGCTGAGGCACGCGGTTGCGGTGCAGGCTGCAGAGAGGTTGGAGCGCGCGTGGTGGTAGTGAAGAAACAGTGCACGCTTGAGTTATTCCCCGCAAGGGGGAAGATGGATGGCCTCTCTTTTCTCCACCTTGCCTTTTTAATTCCTCCTCATTTGCGCCTGCAAGAGTTAAGGGATTTTCAAATCCCTTAACTATTTCTGGCCGGCGGCTATAGAAGGTTCCCAGAGGATGGGGAAAAGAATAGTTGTCGGTTATTTGAAAGGGTAATTTACCCTTTCCTCCTTATTCTTTTTCCAATTGCTTTTCCTACACATGAAAAGAACATATTAAGTTATAGAATGGATGTAAACCTAAATCATGATGGATGCAAACATTCTATAACTTAATATAGTTATTAACAAACCTAAAAGATACAATTAAAGTTACTTAGGCGTAATATTAGTCCATTAATATGGACTCATCATCACGCCACCTTCGTGCGTCCTCCGTTCATGCAACAACACTCTCAATGCCTATTGAATTGAAAATTTGTCACAAAAAGAGTTGAGTTTTGAAAACCCATTGTCGTAGTGTAATTTGCGAGAAAAATATGTCAACAGATAATTTTGACCGAAACTCAAAAGTAGTCTCGGGTCGAACACAAGATGGCGGATGTTTGATCAAAAATCATGTTTGATTTCTTATCATGAAACAGATTAGCTAGTTGAATTGAATCTACACTAGCTATCTATTTAAGGAATAAAGTATAGAAGAGAGAGAAAGAATAATACAAATAAAGACAAAATAGAGAGAGAATGAATAGGTATTTCATAATCATTGAATCAAGTTCACTACATCTAATGACTACATTAGATAGCAGGAAATCTATACTAGAAAGTAAAAAAAGAGAAGGTGGAGAGAGGTTATCCTCCTTGACAGCTGCTTGGAGGGTGAGCCACGTTGACGGAGTGTCTAGATAAAGGTGGTGAGATGTTGGATGAAGGAGAACGACGATAGATGATGGAGGACAGGGTACGGCGACGTCATAGTGGGATTCACTTCCCGAACGGCGGTATGAAGACAACCACGGGTGGTCCACGAACAGGGATGAGAAGGTGGAAATTTTCTAATTTAAACTCTAATGGAGCATCCCAGGTTTGGGACAAGCTCTTTGGGCTTTGGAGGGGGTGAGAGAAGAGAGGAAGGGATGAAGAAAATGTAGGCGTCATAGGGCTATTTATTGGTGAAGAATGGAGGGGCAATTAGGTCATTTCATGTTTAAAATAGTAATGCAAGGGCCTTTAGTGATGGATTTAAGCATCACTAAAGCCCTGAACGTGGGCGTAGGCCACCCACTCGCGTGCCTCCTCTCTTTCCTCTGCTGCAATGCCTTATGCATGATCGCAAAATCTCATTCGTTCAATCTTGCGATCCATGACAGAGAATGCATCGTGCCCATGGCTTCAAAATACCCCCTGCGTGTGATCACGGTGCAGAGGGGAGTCGGATTGCACGTGCAGGGCTCCTCGCATCTGGGCAAACGTGGTGCTCCTACTGTCATTCATCTCTAATCCGACGACCCAATTTGAGCCACACCCGCTCGCCCGTGTGATTTGAGGTGGGGTGGGTCTCGATCTCGCAACCTGTGCTTTACCTACGGGCACGCGACCAACACTCCACGCCTCCTTTGTGTCACGAGGAAGAATTAGGTGTTGGCCCTTCTCAGCCATTGGATCTTGATCCAACGACTGAGATCAAATGATCAGTTGAGGAGAGAGAGACGACGAGTGGGCCCTTGGCTGGTTTGGGCACCATCTTGGCCATCCATCTTTTATGACTTGTAGATGGTGCCACTGATGTCGGATTGGATTGATTTTTGCGCCATTGGGCTACAATCGTCGATTTGAACCCATCTTTGTGCTCAGATTTGTCATTTGAAGTACGAATTTACACCACCTAGCCCCTTTGACATCTGATCTTTCTCGAACTACATCTAATGCTATGGATGTCCGATCGGGCCAAACTTGGAGTTGTTGAACTTCGATCATCGCTCTAATCAGATCCGTATGGTTGGATCTTCAATCCGAGGTCTCGAGATGATATTGCCCTATTTCATGACCACAAAAGGAAAAATTAACCTAAAATTTATGCAACCTAATCTAAATCCATGATGATGCATGTTATGCAATATTTATAATGTATGATGCAACTTTACACCTAAGAACATACATAAATAGATGATTTATGTGATATAAACTTGTTTACATCACACCCCCATGCTTATCTTTTACTATTCCCTAGCTAAACTACATTTATTTATAAGAGAATTAGAATCATATTTCTTTGGCAAAAGTTATTTTTCAACACTTAGGGATTTCAAGTAAGACCTGAACTATAGAGACACAGCAGCAGCCGGGTGTCTACCAAAATGCAGACTGCCTCAAGCCCTTGCCTTATTTAAAGAAGGATCTTCATCTTTTTCTTCTTTTCTTTTTTTATTTTGAATTTTTGAGTTTAGGGTTTCGAAGCAGCTTTCTATGCCTACTCAACCCACCCAAGACTCAATGAGAACTCTAAGTGTTAAGCAACTTTTCTTGTAAAGTGTCATAGACTCATTAATCGGTATTCAAAATGGACTTTAGGTTTCTACTCCCTTAGGTGACCTTAGAAGAAATTCTACCTAAAGGTGTATCTATCCAACCAGTAGCTTTCTCCCTACTTTTATTTTTATGGGGTCAACATAAGGGTGAACCAGGTGTATAATTCTCCGATTAATTCTACTTCTCCGCTTCATCCTAAGTGTTTAAGATTAAACGTACATTTTTGTGAGCTGGGTTCTAGACAACCGGTCAATGAGCTATTATCACGGAAAACTTACCAGCCATACTCGTGCGGTGAAGTGATAGAAAGAGTTTCATTTAATTAAAATAGCAATAGAATGTTACGTCATTGTAATTACTGTGGCGGAAATCTCTCAATCAAAGATTAAAATAGATATGAATTTAAACCACGAAAAGGATGTCGTATCCACAGGGAGGAATAGATTAGTAAGTTTGCAAAATATTTTTCCTTTGTATTTGTTCAATCACGTGCGCAATCCGTGTTCAAATTTGATGCGAAACACAGCAAAAAGAAGGAACACGTAATAATTTAGAAATGCAGGGGTATGAATGTAATTTTCCTTTCATGGAATAACTTGTAATGGCATGTAACATAACCGTATTTTAAGACATGGGGCTTTTTCTTTTAGGTCATGTGTGTCTGGATGAGATTTTATGCATTTATCAACATCAACATATAAGAGTTAAGTGCATGAAAGAAATCCTATAACACGTAAGGGCATGCATTCAATTTCACTCAAATATGTTAATCAACTAAATATTGCAATAGTGTTTTTGGCAATGGCACGAATGGTAAATTTTAATGTCACCAAAAATAGAGGAAATTTCCTCTCTCCTCTTTACACGTGTGAAGGCTTGGTGGTCGACCGACCGAGGCCTGGCGGCGGTGCATGGGAGAGAGGTGATCGCGACGGCGGGGGAGGCATGGCCAGAGGTGGCTGGTGGTGGTCAGCCAGAGAGCTTTATGCTGGCGGAGCTGGCTGTAGGAGATGGCGCATGCTGCTACCATGTGTGGAGAAGTGATGAGGCACGTGCTGCTACTGTTGGTTATGTGGCGTGCGCGCGCCGCTGCTGTAGAGAAGAAGAGGAAGAAGAAGATGGAGAGGCACAGGCATGCACTGCTGCGTGGGAGAAGATGGAGGTGCCGCTGCTACATGCGGTGTCTGCTGGCGGTGGATGGGAGAAGATGGAGGCGCGCACAAGGGCGGGGTTGCACGCACAAGGGCACTGTTGCGTGCACAAGGGCTACTACGTGGAGGGGAGATGGATAACGCGTGTTGCTTGGAGAGGGTTGAAAGGGGCCACAGTGCAGGTTCTCCTCATGGTGCGTGCAAGGTGTTCTCAGTGGTGCGTTCCCCAGATCCTCCCCAAGAGCACGCCCCTAACACTTTTATCTCCTCCCCATCCGTTCTTCTTCCCCGGCACAAGTCAAGGGATTTTAAATCCCTTACTAAAATTGGCCGCCTATTGAGAGGTGGATTTGTTGAGGCCAGCCGGCTTTTGGGGGGATGAATTCTTTTCACAACCCGGGTCTCTTGCAAAATTATTCTTCCTCCTCTCTCACTTTCTTGATTATTTGTTAACTCTTAAATTAGCCTGATGGAGTGGACCAAGTGGAGGAGCTGCAAACAGTGCACTGTGTGTAAGACCTGCATGAAATATAAAATAATTACATAATAAGTTATAGACTGCAATAGAATAGATGTAAACTTATTTAATGATGCAAATAATTACATAATAAGTTATAGATTGCAATAGAATAGATGTAAACTTATTTAATGATGCATGCAATCATTCTATGACCTAATGTAGTTATTGACAAACATAAATTGTAAGAATAAAGTTAAATTAGGGTTAATAATAGTCTATTAAAATGGACTCATCAAATACCCCCATGCCTAAGATTTGATAGTCCCTAGCAAAAATGAAAAATAATAAAAGTAATCAGAAAATTTCTTCTTTTCTTATTTCAAACATTTAGAGATCCATATAACTATGAAGTGATAATAGCCTAGACAACAGATCCAAGTGAAAAGCCAATTCGCATTGGGTTTTCGTACTTCACCCTTGGTAAATATTTCTGTCGAGATACACAACTACTTCTCTTGGAGAAAAAGTAGAAGATAATCTGTAATTTGACCCTGGATTTTGGCTTAGGTAGGAGATATCGAGTTGAATGTATCTGTATTTAGTGGTACACACTCATCTGGTGCTACATGTAATCTAGTACTACAGACTCTAGGTCTCTAGACTATTAAACAAGTCAACTTGAAGAGAGGCTAAACAACTGTGCTCTCTTGATGTTCCTTGGCGCTCACTCTTTTCTTTCTTTTCTTTCTGAGATCACAAATCTCGCCAGATTTAGTAAGTGTACTCACTGTTTGGTGGCCTCACATGGAATTCACACATCAATTAAAGTCCTAATAACTCTATAACTAAGAGTCCTCAGCCAGTATTCGGGCGATCAGAAATACTGAAAGGTAGGTATGGGTCATATTTGGTGGATCGCAATAGGTGCTTTTGTTACCTCAGAAACAATGTTACAAAGATAAAATTATAAACTTGGACTCTTTTCTTCTTTTTTTTTCTTTTCTTTTTTTCAATATAATTATTTCTTCTTTTTTTTTCTTTTTCTTTCTTTATAAATCAACAAACACGACACAGACTTTTATTTATGAGGCATTATTAGGGATGATGATGGTCAAGAGGATATTGTATGGCTTATTTGGTAGAAGTGCCTATTCTCAGCATTGGGAAGGAATGGATAGGATAAGCATATTTCTAACCTTTGACACTATTACCCTTCAGCCGAGGACTCTATAAGGATGGTCAAAACCATCCACCATAGTCATAGCTTTATTAAGACTCAATCTCTGTATATCTGCCTTATTTGGTGACTCTCAGGAATTCACACAATTTACGCACACAGGAATAGAGAGCGAAAACTATGCCTAACTTTGAAGTATCATCATCTAATTGTCCAAAACTTAAGAGTCCTTGCACTAGACTTAGCGCACCAGTAATCTCTCTACTTTCTTCTCACAAATATGAGGTGGATCTACCAGAGGATAGTATGCTGGACTCCCTATTAACTGTCTAAGGTTCAGTAGACCAAAAATGCTTATTGGTTTTCTTCAAAGATCCATTACCCAGTCTACATGCAAGTGAAGTAAATGTACTGAATTTTAAACTTAAGAAATAATTTAAGAAGAAAAATCTTTAATGACACTTCTATGACAAAGATGTTTTGCTAGGGACTAACCAATTTAGCTCAAGAAAATAAGAGTTTTCTTTTATGTCCTAAATGTATGCAAATATTTATAAATGTTATAAACATTCTCAGGTTATAGTCCCCCATGCCTAAGATAGACTATGTCCTCATTGAAAAATGCAGACATAGAAGAATATCACCTGAGGTGGAGAGTGGGAGGAGCTAAGGCTCCTCAAGTAGAAGTGCGTCCAAAACCTGGCCATCTAAAAGACTAATATAAGGTTTAAGTCGCTGGCCATTTACCTTAAAGCTCTCATCAGAAGTAGGGTTCCAAATTTCTACAACTCCATGAGGGAAAGTATTGATAATAACGTATGGCCCATCCCAGCGAGACTTGAGCTTTCCTGGAAATAATTTAAGTCTGGAATTGAAAATCCAAACCCACTGGTTGGGCTCAAAAGTATTTCTAATGATGTGCTTGTCATGGAAGACCTTTGTACGTTGCTTGTAAGCTTGAGAAGTTTCATAGGCTTCATTACGAAGCTCCTCAAGCTCACTTAACTTTAACATACGTGCCTTTCCCGCTTTATCCAGATTCAAGTTAACATTTTTAATAGCCTAATAGGCTTTATGTTGGATTTCAACAGGAAGATGGCACGCTTTTCCATAGATAAGATGGAAAGCAGACATGCCCAAGGGAGTCTTATACATAGTTCTGCAGGCCCAAAGAGCATCATTTAGTTTTTTAGACCAATCCTGATAGTTTTTTCTAAAATTCGCTTAATCTCCCTATTAGATACTTCAACTTGTCCACTCATTTGGGGATGGTAGATGTGGCTATCATGTGGTTAACTCCCAAATTTTGGAGTAGTCTTGTAAAGTGTATGTTCTTGAAATGAGGTCCTCCATCACTTATGATCGTCCTTGGGCACTCGTATCGAGAAATGATATTAGCCTTAACAAAGCCCAAGACCGCGGAATGGTCATTGGTTCATGTGGGTATGGCTTCTATCCATTTCGCCACATAGTCCACAGCCACAAGGATGTACTCATATCCGAAGGACACAAGAAAGGGACCCATGAAGCCGATGCAACAAATATCAAAGATCTCAACGAGGAGGATAGGTTACTGGGCAATCTCATCCCTTTTTCAAATGGTTCCCATCTACTGGCAATGTAGACATGCGCCCACATACATATGTGCATCTCTGAATAACGTGGGCCACCGAAAGCCAGACTGAAGAACCCTATGGCCAGTCTTCTTCCCACTAAAATGTCCCCCACAATGAAGGTCATGGTAGAAACTCAGAACACTTCTTTGTTCTTCATCAGGGACGTAATGGCGGAAAAGCTGGTCAGGGCCTACTCTACAAAGCTCAGGTTCCTCCCAGTGATAAAATTTAATGTTAGCAAGAAACCTATCTCGCTTCTGCTTGTCCCAAGTACTGGGCGTAATGCCCGTGACCAGATAGTTCACTATGTCAACGAACCAAGGAGTTTTAGCCTCCACGGCCATCAGAGACTCATTAGAGAAAGTCTCTTGAATACCGCCAGCAGGGTTTGATGCCTCAATAGGGATCCTAGACAGATGATCTTCTACCACATTCTTAACTCCTTTCTTATCTTTAATTTCTAGGTCAAACTCCTGGAGTAGCAGAATCCAACGTATTAGGCGAGGTTTTGTGTCCTTTTTAGCAAGAAGATGCTTTAAGGCAGAATGATCAGTGAACACCACAACCTTGGATCCCAAAAGATAAGACCGAAACTTTTCCAAAGCAAATACTACAGCAAGAAATTCCTTTTCAGTGACCGTGTAGTTTTGCTGAGGATTCGTAAGGGTCTTGCTAACATAATGCAGCACATGAGGTTTGCCATCAACCCTTTGACCTAAGATCACTCCCACTGCAAAATCAGAAGCATCGCACATTAGCTTAAACGGGAGGGTCCAATCTGGTGCTTGGAGAATTAGTGTGGTAATAAGGGCTTTCTTCAAGACTTGGAAAGCCTCACCACATTTATCATCAAAATTGAAGGAGACATCCTTCGCTAACAGGTCACAAACTGGCTTAGAGATTTTACTGAAATCTCTATTGAAGCGCCTATAAAATCCAGAATGGCCAAGGAAAGATCTAACTTGACGAACATTGGCGAGCAATGGAAGGTTAGAGATGGAATCAATTTTTGCGGTGTCCACCTCTAATCCTCTCTCAGAAACTATATGCCCTAACACAATGCCCTGCTGGACCATAAAGTGGCTTTTCTTCCAGCTAAGAACCAGCTTTGCCTCTTCGCAATGGGTTAAGACTTTATCAAGGTGCAAAAGGCATAGGTCAAACGACGAGCCATAAATGGAGAAGTCATCCATGAAAATTTCAACGAACTCATCAATGATATCAAAAAAGGATAGCCATCATACAACGTTGGAAAGTGGTAGGAGCATTACATAACCCGAATGGCATTCGGCAGAATGCAAATGTGCCATACGGACTCGTAAAGGCGGTATGCTCCTAATCATCAGGAAAAACGGCTACCTGATTATACCCAAAGAACCCATCAAGAAAATAGAAGTACTTGTTCCTTGCTAGTCATTCCAAAATTTGATTGACAAACGGTAAGGGGAAATGGTCTTTCTGGTTATCCTTGTTCAAACGACGATAATCAATGCAGACCCTCCAACCAGTTGAGGGTCTAGTGGTCACCAGCTCTCCTTGGTCATTCTCCTCCACAGTGATTCCTGCCTTTTTGGGTACTACATGAATAGGACTGACCCATTTACTATCTGAAATGGGATAGATAATCCCTGCATCCAGCCATTTCAGAATCTCCATTTTAACAACCTCCAGCATATTTGGGTTGAGCCTTCTCTGCATGTCTCAAAAAGGTTTCACGGACTCGTCCGTGTATATATGATGCATGCAAAAAGAGGGATCAGCACCCTTAATATCAACAATTGACTAGGCAATTACTTCCTTGTACCTTTGTAAACACTTAAGCAGAGCTCCCTACTGCGATTCAGATAATGCAGATGAGATAATAACGGGGAGCGTATCATTATGGCCAAGGAAAGCATATTTCAATGTGCTCGGGAGGGTTTCAACTCCAACTCAGGAGCCTTTTGGAATGAGCGTTTAAGTTGAGATGTCCCCGCCTCAAGTAGCAGATCTACCTTTGCGGTCTAGGGTGGGGACAGAGACTCTGTGTGTATTCCCAGCAACTCTTCTAATTCAGGCATTTCCCTTTCAGTTTCTTTAATAATCGGAGGATGGTCCTTAGATATGACCTTTTGAAGGGGATCTTTACATAGGAGTGCTGGAGTAGTCTCTTCAATTATTTCATCAACAACCTCAATCTGAGAACAATCTTCAAATCCGGATTGCTTGTAAGTATCAAAAACATTCAACCAGATCTTCTTGTTCCCAAAGCCCATTTTAAGTGCCCCTGATCTACAATTGATAGAGGTGTTGGCTATGGCTAAGAAGGGGCATCCCAGAATAATGGATGGCTTTGTGGGCTTATTAAATGGGTCAGTATCAAGCACCAGAAAGTCAACAGGGAAGAAGAAGTCCTCCACTCTCATAATGACATCTTCCAGCAATCCCCATGGTGTCTTAAGTGATCAGTCTGCAACCTGGAGGATGACTGGACTAGGCTTTAACTTGCCTCCTCCCAGAAAGTCATAGACAGAGCTCGGTAAAATGTTCACCCCCCCACCCAGATTGAGCAGAGCCTCGTCATTGTGTTGGTTACCTATAACCACTAAAATATACGGGGTCCCTGGGTCTTTCATTTTGGGGGGTGTTCCATGTTGGAGAGCCAAGCTAACATGGTCAGGCAGGATGACCTTGGTTTGGACCTGTTTCCTAGATCGATGCTTTTGGATGCACAAGTCCTTCAGAAACATGGTAGGACGGGATCTGTTTGATAGCTTCCAATAGAGGCAAGTTAATTTGGACTTGCCTAAAAGTGTCCATAATCTCCTCCGTCCTATCCTTAGCTCCAGGCGGGCCAACAAGAGATTCCCCAGTAGTAGATAGGCGCTCTGGATAGGGCACCCTCAGCTTCTAGGTAGAGGGGTCGTCATGGTGAGAGAGGGGTGGTGGAAGGACGACATCCTCATTGTGGGTGATTTCAAGTGAGGGAGAGCAATGTGGCTCTTCCTCGGTGGAGATGGAAGTCAGGTCAAGTGTAGAAGGGGAATTCAGAGACATAATTGTAGGAGTGTTATCAGGCTTGTCAATCTTCTTTCCACTCCTCAGCACAGTCACCGCTTGGGCGTGCTCCCTGAATACGACCCCCTTGCCCTTAGGGTTCTCCTCAGAAGAGCTAGGCAGCTTCCCCGAATCACATTGCCTAACTGCCTCAGTAAGATGACCAATTTGGGATTGCAAATCAGTAATCTTCTTATTCTAAGATTGGATGACCATATTCTGATGCTCTTGCATCGCTTTCATCATGGCTTTAAGTTCATCCATCTTAGAGGGCTTATTCTGACGAGGGCTTTCATAAGATGGTTGGTATATGGGTTGGGGAGGTAAGGGTCTTGTATTCCCTGAGTTAGAAGCATCACCTTGCTTCCAAGAGAAGTTTGGATGGTTCTGCCACCCCGGATTATAGGTATTGGAATAAGGGTTATTGCAAGGAAGAGGGAGGAAACCTTGGGCCAAGTTCAAGTCGGCCTGAATCAACTCAGGGAATTGATTTGCCTGATGGCACTCCATAGTGGCGTGCATTGTGCTTTGGCAAATGGAGCATTCTCTTGAAGCATGAAAGATAGAGGCTGCTTGCAGGTTCATGCCGAGGTTTGCTAAAAGCCTATCAAAGTTTTTATTCAATAATTGAATATAATAAGCCAAATTATGAGAAGCCCCGGCTTCATGGGCCTATATCTTCCTCTGCAAGATTGATGGTTTTCTTTCTTGATAGGCAGAGGACAAATATATGGAGTTGTCGCTTAATGTTTCAAATAATGCCCAGGCTTCATCCTCAGTTCTGGTCATGAAGGTTCCTACACAGGCTGCATCGATGGTTTGCCTATGCCTTTCAGATAATCCATTATAGAACCTTTCGACCAACTACCATCTTGGCACCTAATGGTGGGGGCATAACCTAAGAAGGTCATTAAAGTGCTCCCAAGTCTCATGAAATTGCTCCCCTTCCTGCTGAGTAAAGCCCATAATCTATCTTCTTTAATGGTTAGTCTTACTCATAGGAAAATACTTTTTCAAAAATTCTCCCTTAAGGGTGGCCCAATCATTTATCCTTGCATCGAGGGTATGATACTAGTGCTTGGCCTTATCCTTTAGGGAGAAAGGAAATAGAGTCCTCATCAGGGCTTCATCAGTAAAGCGCTGGAGCTTCACTGTGGAACAGACCTCTATGAATTTCTCCAAATGTCGATAGGGGTCCTCCCTAGTAGTACCATAAAAGGAGGGTAACAAAGATATGGTACTGCTCTTGATCTCACATGGATTATCCCCTGCCAGTCATCTCAGTGCTTGTACGAGTTGGTTAGTTGGAATAAAATAGTCCCTGAGGGTCCTTTGTTGATTTGCTCCTTGATTAGCCATGCCTTCTCTTTTCTCTCCTAGATGAGCTCTCCTAAGAATTATCTCAGGCTCAAGATCAAACACTAGACTACCGTCAAGAGAGAATCTACCAAGCATACAATATCAATCACAATTCAAGTTCTTAGTGATTAAGTGAGACCTCCAATCCAAAGATTGGTTAAAAGGTCAAGGCTTATCCCTCCATTCCCACGTAAGTGGTATAAGAGGGGTGATGACTTGAAATCTTAACCTTCTTTGTTGCGGAGGTAGAATTGATTTATATAGATGGCCAAACAAGTTATTCACTGCAATTACGCAACTTAATTCAACCTTTGAGTGCCCTAGGACCTATACTTTGCTTAGATGATACTCCCAGGTGATCAAGTGAGAAGTTACTCCAAGGATGAACAAAGGGATTCAAGTAGGGCGAACCCTTCCTTTGAGGCGATGCATATGCGGTGGCCCTTAACTACCCTTTTGTTAATTTAACGGGTGTCCCCCTCCGTGAAGCATCAAAACACTTGGTCAAAAGATAGTATCACCACCATAAAGAACGATAGGAGGGTCTGCACTAATAAAGAGATCGGTGCCTATAGCCTTAAGGGATCGAGCCTTAGTGTGGTGCCTAATGTGCATGCTCAGTGTCAGAAGTGTGCATCATGCTGCAAATCTTTTTTTTATTATTTGTTTGAAAACGTAGACAAGTCCCTTAGAATTAGATCAAATGTGAATTGATTTTAAGATCGAATCTGATTATCAGTCCCACTTTTAGTTAGGCGACCACTACATTAGTAAATTCAATCAACTTGGTGGTCTTGAATTTTAATCTGAATGCAAATACGTGAACAAGAGCTGGATGTAAAAGTTAGAAAGGTGTACCTATCTCCAGCAATCTTCATGCCAATATGCTTCAATGCAATAATGAGATCTAATGTGCTGCTCAATCACCCCTAAATGACGCACCAAAGGGCATGCAACTCCTAAATAGGTAGCTCGATATTTTCTTTTGTTGGTTTTAAAGGCAAGCAAGCAGAAAATGGAATCACGCACGTAGAAAAATGTAAACCCTAGTAGTTAAGGAATGTAGGGACAAACCCCTAAAAATTCAGCCCCGATTACTACAAGGGTGAGAAGATAGAAATAAAATTGTGATGAAGGAGAATCCCCTGTGAAAGTTGGATCCAGGTCTCCTACATCTCCTCATGTGGGCATAGCTCGAGGTTGATGTCATCGCTCTATTGCGCTTATCACCCCGTTAGATTCCTTGCAAAATAAGATAAAGAATGATCAGATAATTGTGCAACTCAGAATACTCAAAAATAATAAAGTGAATCTATTGCATCTGTTGCTTCCCCGGAAACGACGCCATTTGATAGAGAGAGTTTCACTTAATTAAAATAGCAATAGAATGATACGTCATTGTAATTAATGTGGTGGAAATCTCTCAATCAAAGATTAAAATAGATATGAATTTAAACCATGAAAAAGATGTCATATCCACAGGGAGGAACGTATTAATAAGTTCACAAAATATTTTTCCTTTGTATTTGTTTAATCATATGCACAATCCGGGTTCAAATCTGATGCGAAATAAGGCGAAAAGAAGGAACATGTAATTATTTAGAAATGCAGGGGTATGAATGTAATTTTCCTTTCATGAAATAACTTGTAATGGCATGTAACATAATCATATTTTAAGACATGGGGCTTTCTCTTTTAGGTCATGTGAGTGTCTGGATGAGATTTTATGCACTTATCAACATCAACATATAAGAGTTAAGTGCATGAAAGAAATACTATAACACGTAAGGGCATGCATACAATTTCACTCAAATTATTAATCAACTAAATATTGCAATAGTGTTTTTGGAAATGGCACTGATGGTAAATTTTAATGTCACCAAAAGTAGAGGAAATTTCCTCTCCTCTTTGCACGCGTGAAGGCTTGGTGGTCAGCCAACCGAGGCCCCGCGGCGGTGCTTGGGAGAGAGGTGATCGCGACGGTGGGGAAGGCATGGTCAGAGGTGGCTGGTGGCAGTCAGTCGGAGAGCTTGACGCAGACGAAGCTAGCTGCAGGAGAGGGCACGTGCTGCTACCGTGCGTGAAGAAGAGATGAGGCGCGTGTTGGTTGCCTGCTACCGTGCGGAGGGTAGGATGGACGCACACGCTAGTTGCCTGTTGCCGTGCGGAGGGGAAGCGATGAGGCACGTGCTGCTGCAGAGAAACAGAGGAAGAAGAAGACGGAGAGGCATAGGTGCGCGCTGTTGCGTGGGAGAAGATGGAAGCGTGCACGAAGGCAGGGTTGCCCGCACAAGGGCTGCTGCGTGGAGAGGAGATGGATAGCGCGCGTTGCTTGGAGAGGGTTGAAAGGAGCCACAGTGCAAGTTCTCCTCATGGTGCGCGCAGGGTGTTCCCAGTGGTGCGTTCCCCAGATCCTCCCCAAGTGCACCCCCCTGCCACTTTTATCTCCACCCCATCGATTCTTCTTCCCCAGCGCAAGTCAAGGGATTTTAAATCGCTTACTAAGATTGGTCACCTGTTGAGAGGTGGATTTGTTGAGGCCGGTTGGCTGGGGGGGAATTCTTTTCACAACCCTGGTCTCTTGCAAAATTATTCCTCCTCCTCTCTCACTTTCCCGATTATTTGTTAACTCTTAAATTAGCCTGATGGAGTGGATCAAGTGGAGAAGATGCAAAGGGTGAGCTGTGTGTGAGACCTGCATGAAATATTAAATAATTACATAATAAGTTATAGAATGTAATAGAATAGATGTAAACTTAAGTAGTGATACATGCAATCATTCTATGACCTAATGTAGTTATTAACAAATATAAAATGTAAGAATAAAGTTAACTTAGGCGTAACAATAGTCCATTAAAATGGACTCATCTTGAAGTGTGGCTTATTTCTTTCTTCTTTTCTTCTTTTCTATTTCTCTTTTTTTTCTTTTTCTCTTTTTGCTTTTATTTTTCTTTTTTTCTTTTTCTTTTTAAGTAGGTGGGTTCCCTGATCTAAGATTTACCTATATGCAACAAGAAGAAAATGGTCGTGTGACTAGGCTCTAGACAACCGACCAATGGGTTGTTACCCACGATAACTTGCCAGCCATACCACCCTAGAAGGTTTATTAACTATCCAATTTTCATTAAAATCGCTGACAAGTGAGTCAATGCAAATAGTATGTAGATGCTTAGACTTAAAGTCCCCTCAAATCAAAGGGTAGGTTGATAAGTTATGTACTTCTCACCCCAACTTATTTAACCAAATTGAAATGAATTTTCAAATTGCGAGGACTCGAGAAACTAGTCCACATTTTAGTAGACACCCAGACTGATTAAGCTCAAAGACCTAAAGGGTCTTAAGTGTTCAGGTCAGTTAGTATTATCCTCTAGGATTGAAATTTTTCTAAAGCCAAAGTTCTCTTTCCAAATTAAAATTTTTTTAAAATAATAAGAAAATAAAAAAAAATATAGGAGCTAACAAAACGATTCAGAGATGAATATCCACCCCCTATGCCTATCTAATGCAATGTCCTTATTGTATTAAAAGACATGACAAAGAGCAGGATAGAAAAGAAAGCACCTGAAGTTCGAGATTACCCGTCAACTCTGAGATTGTGCACCTGAATTAGGCACACTATACAAATAAAGAAGAAATAAAGAATTCACAGGTTTAGGTCAAAATCATAATAAGAAAATCTAGTTTTGGACCTGCCAAGAGAAGATGTCCATAAACGTGGACCAGATTGTGGTACAGACCCATGCCCCATGGCCAAGTATATTTAAGATTTTGGGTAAAAATTATCCAAAACCTAAGATCAGCATGCAAGTAGGGTCGGGCCTGCATTTTGTGAAGATGCAACCCACGACCAAAAGGTTGTGTTACAGTGAAATCAAGCTCAAAAGGATAATCAATAAATTTGTGCTTGGGTTGCACATCCTCAGAAACAATGTCATAAGGTCTTAGAAGAATGTTGGGGGTTTCAGACAAATTGGAACCCTTAGACTCGGTCATTTGCTTCCTCTGGAATTGGCTTCCTTTATCATCATTTCCCAATTTCTATCCTCCATAATCAGAATTTCGAATTCCGAGACCTCCTACATATTAATCACCCCATCTGAAATTTCAAAGTCTAAGAGTTGTGACTGAATCAGAATTGACTTGGGTTGAATGAACTCAAGAACTAAATCCTCATTATGCTCAATGGGGTGTGATTAAGGAATGGGGCTTTGAATTGAATCCTTCATGAAATGAGGATTTGAATCCACCATGCGAGCCACAACAGAATCAAGTTCATCAATTTTAGGGCCATCAAATGATTCATCAAAATCCTCAAGCCCAATCGTCTTACTAAAATCATGTGCTATAAACTCAAGTGAGACTTCGCATAATGCTTCTTCACCTTCAGAATCAAAGAATTCTGAATCCGTATTAATGTATGTCTCAAAATCATGAATCACTTTTTGTTCCATGGAGACATACATTTCCTCATACTCCAGCTTAGGGATCTCTGGTGAAGAAATCAATTCATCCTTATTTGATTGCTTTAGAACAACCTGGTCAACCCTGATCTCATAAAATGTGTCCCCATATAGGTGCTTAAGCAGATTTCGACATTAGTTCTCCTGACAGGGGTTCATCCTGGGAATCATCCCAAGATTGTACTAAAGCAATCACAAATCTCATCCTCAATATCGATAACTTCCTAAGTGAAAGCTCACCTGGGTCCTTATCCTTAACATCCAGGAGCCAATCCAACAAATACTTGTTAACAACGTCAATCATTTCAATCAGAGGCTCCAATTCTTCAATGCAGGGTGTTAGCTGAGCTTCTAAAGATTGTAAGGTATTTCATAAGTTAGCCAACACCTTATCTTGGACCTGGTTAACCTGAACCAAATGGTTTGGTTCAAGGTTGGGCTGGTTTGGCTTCAATGCAGGTGAGTCAATAAATTGAGGTTGGTGCTACCCTTCTTAATAATAGGCCATTTCAGGTTGTTCATACGGAGGTGATGACCTATATGCAGTGTAATATGGGGAAGGGTAAGGATCAATGTATCCTTCTTGATTGTAGATCGTATTAGGTTGTCCATATAAGGGCGGTGATCTATAATCGATGTGGCTCGAAGAAGGATAAGAATCAAGATCATGGTATCCAGGGTTAGACCCTGAACACGGAGGTTCGAAACTGTATCCTCAATCAGGATTATCCCTACTAGAAGATGGATGAGAATAAGTTTGCTTGGAATAATAATCATTTTGGGAATAAGTAGTGGTAGGAGGGTAGTAGTGGAAGTGCGAATAGGATGTGGAAGGATCCATGATAGAATGGGAGGAAGAAATGTGCCCTGCAATACAAATAATCAAACTTGTCCTTAAGTGGGCTAGCCTAAAGACCTATAGACTCTCGGAACCAGTCTTAAGATGAAGAAATGATTTGATCTACTTCTTTTCGGTCAATCCAACTAGTTAGAGTGAGGGGCTGGGGAGAAGGTTCTTCCCTTGGCTTTTGCCTCAGGTTCCTTTGATACCCTCCAACTGCGATCCTTTGATTCTGCTTCCCTAGCTAGACATCAGATTGAACGGTACAAGCAGACTAATAAAAAATAATCTCGATCTGAGCTCCAAAGAGTAAGCCCAATCTTTAAGGCCAACATCTACTCTATTTTAATTAGGGTTAGGTTTGCATGTGCTTTTAAATGTGATGGACCCTTTTATCTAGGTTTTGTCCTTAATGACTAATTAATATGTGTGTGTATGCACAACCCATGATTTTCAAGCAAGATTATGTTTGGATGCGGTGAATTTTAGGGTTTAAATCTTGCTTAGTAGCTTTTAGGATTCCACTTTAGGTATAATCAACCAAGTTTAGTTGGCACACTAAAAATGTGGAGTGCCTAGTTTAGTCCTAAAAGTTTAACCTATTTGGCAGCTACTTGATGAGTTGGTTTTAGTTGAAATGCTACGGCCCAAATAACTCAAATAATTGGCCTGATGCACCACTTAATTAGGCATACAAGTGATTACATAATCTGATTTCTACTCAATTATGTGTTGATGAGTGTACTGGTCCCAAAGATCAAGTTACCGATTGAGTAGGAAGGATCAGAAGAGGTTGTGTACCTCTGTGAGATTTTTTTTATAATTTTTCTTTCATATACGGTGGGTAAGGAGGGTGGAAGTATCAAACAAACAATCAAAATTAAGCCTAGAGTATATGCAAGCTCATAGGTTAATTATGGTTTGTCTTATTAGGTAGTGGAATGAAATCTAGTGGGTGGGGAGGTGGTGTTACTTACAGACCCTTCAGCAGCACTTTACTCCAATCTATCGCTTTTGCCCACCTCATGAGACTACTTGCAATCACAATAAGAAAGGAAACAAGTGAGGTAAATGATATGCAAGTCAGAAAATGTGAAAAATCAAAGAACGTCACCTCCCTGGCAACGGCGCCAAAATGTTGAATTGAAAATTCGTCGTAAAAAGAGTTGAGTTTTGAAAACCTGTCGTCATAGTGTAATTTGCGAGAAAAATCTGTCAATAGATAATTTTAACCAAAACTCAAAAGGAGTCTCGGGTTGAACACAAGAAGGCAGACGTTTGATCAAAAATCGTGTTTGATTTATTGTCACGAAGCAGACTAGCTAGTTGAATTGAATCTACACTAGCTATCTACTTAAAGAATAAATAATAAAAGAGAGAGAGAATAATACAAATAAAGACAAAATAGAGAGTGAATGAATAGGTAATTCATAATCATTGAATCAAGTTCATTACATCTAATGATTACACTAGAAAGTGGGAAATCAATACTAGAAAGCAACAAAAGAGAAGATCGAGAGAGGTTATCCTCCTTGACAGCTGCTTGGAGGACGAGCCGTGCTGACGGAGTGCTTGGACGAAGGTGGTGAGATCATGGACGAAGGAGAACGATGATGGATGACGAAGGATAGGGCAGGGCGACGATGTAGTGGGATTCGCTTCCCAAACGGTGGTGAGAAAACAATCACGGGTGCTCCACGAACGGGGATGAGAAGGTGGAAAAATTCTAATTTATACTTTAATGGAGCATCCCAGGTTTGGGACAAGATCTTAGTGCATTGGATGGGGTGAGAGAAGAGAGGAAGTGATGAAGAAAGTGTGGGGGTTGTAAGGCCATTTATAGGTGAAGAATGGAGGGGCAATTAGGTCATTTCATGTTTAAAACATTAATGCAAGGGCTTTTATTGACAGATTTAAGCATCATTAAAGCCCTGAACATAGGTGTAGGTTACCTCCCCATGCGCCTTCTCTCTTTCCTCTACTACAATGCCTTATGCACGATCGCAAAATCTTAGCCGTTCGATCTTGCGATCGACGACTGATAATGCCTCACACCCATGGCTTCAAAAAGCCCCCCACATGCGATCATGCATGCAAAGGCACGTTTGATCATGCGTGCGAGGCTCCTCGCATCTGGGTGCGCCATGTGGTGCTCCTACCGCCACTCATCTCCGATCCGATAGCCCAATTTGAGCCGCACCCGCTCACCCACACGATTTGAGGTGGGGTGGGGCTCGAAATCGTGACCTATGCTTAGTCCACAGGCGTGCGACCAACATGCCACTCCCCCCTTTTTGTCTCATGGAAGAATTAGGCGCTAGCCCTTCTCAGCCATTGGATCTTGATCCAATGGCTGAGATCAAATGATCAGTTGAGGAGAGAGAGACGGCGAGTGGGCCTTTGGTTGGTTTGGGCAGTTGAGATGGCACCACATGGTGCCATCTTGGCCATCCATTTCTGTAACTTGTAGATGGTGCCATGGATGTCGGATTTGACCGATTTTTGCGTCATTGGGCTGCAATCGTCGATTCGAACCCATTCGTGAGGTTGAATTTGTTATCTGAAGTATGGATTTACACCACCTGGCCCCTTGACCTCTGATCTTTCTCAGATTGCATCTGAAGCTATGGAAGTCCGATTGGGGCGATCTTAGAGTCGTTGTACTTTGATCATCACCCTGATCAGATCCATACGGTTGGATCTTCAATACAAAGCCTCGATATGATATTGCCCTATTTCCTGACCACGAAAAGGAAAAATTAACCTAAAATTTATACAACCTAATCTAAATGCATGATGATGCATGTTATGCATTATTTATAATGTATGATACAACTTTACGCCTAGGAACATGCATAAATAGATGATTTATGTGATAGAAACAAGTTTGCATCAAAGCCTCTTCGGCATCAAACCTCTCTGCACGACCTCGAGCATCTTGCCTGAACCGGCTGTGCACGCCTCTCGCCGGTCGTCCTCATTGCCATCTCCATCCTCTCCATCCTCCCTTGATCGACCAAAACGTGATCGATCATGGTACACTCTAACTTAATTCAAATCCATTTGTTTTAGGATTTTCTTTGAGTATGGGATGTGCTATGAGTAGATCTGTTAATGTTGTTGATTATTTGTGTGATTGCTTATGAAATATTGTAGTATTTGTGAGCTTATCACTTGGAAGCAAACCTGATTTTTCGCGTCTGAAAACTTTTGGTCGACCAAAATTATTGGTTGATCGACTAAAAGTATGCTTTTCTAGAACTCTGCATGATTCATTTTTGATCGACCAAAAATCCTCGTGTAATCGACCAACGTGCAATTTCAGTTCTGTTATGCCTCTAAAATGTGCACATGCCTCCTCTTCTACTCATTGTGATGATCCATTTGATCGGTTTTTCATCACTGAGGTCGCTCAGGACCGTTTTTCTCTCTTAGCCAATCTTTCACATCATGTTGGTAGACTAGTCGATTTTGTTTACTTCAAGTCTATCTTTCCTGGATTCTGCGAAAAATTTGCATTTGACCAAATTTTACATCTTTTTGAGTGGAACTTTTACATGGGTTCCAAAAATAGTTGCATACTCGGTGTTGGCCCTATGGCTTGTCACCTATTTTATGTCAATTTGAAGAATATAGGTGAGGGCTTCAACATCAAGTTGACCTTGAACATCTATGGCATAGAGGTTCTGGTCAATGCAGATGTTATTTTAGAGATTCTTGGTTTTCCATTTGTTGGTCCTACCTTTCTTGAGCTTCACTAGCAGACACCGACAGATACCATTAGGGAGATCCTGCTCACTCCCTCGCATTTTCACTTGGGTCGTCCAACCAAGTCCCCTTATTTTCGCTGTCTTCCATGATTTCTTAATCGTGTATTTCTTTGGAATTTTATGTCCAAATCGACTTCATTTGAGAACTGCCCTATCATTATGCTCATTACTCTTTATGCCTTTCTTAGGAATAAGTGGTTCAACTGGAACCACTTGATTCTGTATTTGATAAGCAAGCAGCCTACCATCTCTTTTCAGTTTGGCACACTTCTTTCCCACATCTTTCTACATTTCAGTGTTCCCATGGATATTAATCATAAACAATTTATCACTAGAGTCCACATATTTGATAAGCTCACTTATACAAAGATGGAGCAAGCTCAGGGAGTCCGTGGTGAAGATGCAACCCAGGAGCAGCAGTAGTAGCAGGAACCATCAACAGTCCCTCCTCCTTTCCCACCTTACAAGCACTTTATCACGACCTGTCCTCCAGTGCGACCCACTCCATCCTTCTATGAGCAGGAGTGGGGCCTTTTGGATAGACCTCTTACAGGTAGGGATTTTGTCAGTATATAGGATGTGATAGATGGTATTTCTTTGATGATGCATCGACAGAGAGAGACAAACATCGTGATGATGAGACATGGGCATCTGGTATCAGAATACCTGAATGCACAAAGCCAATTCTTGGATAGACTTGGAGAGTCTATTCATGGGATTCAGCAGGAGCTTCACTGACCTCCTTGTCCTTGCTGATCTACTACCATGCCTCCACCATCAGCAGCACCTCCTCCTCCTACCACTACAGTAGCACCAGCAGACTAGCAGGTTACACCTCCTCGTAGGACATCGAGGCAGCTGATAGTGAGATCGTTAGCTCAGCATCGCTTATGTCTTGGCCAGCCTGCCTCCTTAAAGAGATCTAACTTGATGGACCTTGAGTTAGATACAGGCTTCCAGAGCACGATGGATGCCTTCATGGCATCATTAGACGAGTAGCTTTGGCATTAGTTTCTGTTTTGCTTAGCTTCATTGGATTGTAAAACTTTATATTCTATGGACTATTTTTGCTCTGCTTATCTAGACTTTTTTACACTGTTGTTATATGTATGGATAGTATCTCTCTCAGATATATTTTACTCTCGTGACATTGC
Source organism: Thalassia testudinum (assembly GCA_037157565.1). NCBI lineage: Eukaryota > Viridiplantae > Streptophyta > Magnoliopsida > Alismatales > Hydrocharitaceae > Thalassia > Thalassia testudinum. The sequence continues at coordinate 3,996,394 of JAZHRO010000028.1, forward strand.
ATGTTGAGATTATTGTTCCTTCATTCATATGCTTAAGGGGGAGTTAATTGAAATTGATAGCAGCATGTTTTACTTTTTGCTGAAAGAAAAAGGGGGAGATATTATGCATAATATTTCAATTCATAATTATAATTTTATTGTCATCAAAAATAGGGAGAATGTAAGCACCTCTATTTTTATGCACCAAAATTATGTTTATTGCAAGACTAATATTTCAGGACAATCACAAATCAGAGCTTCTCTATTGGATTAAGATCAGATGGATGCAGATCTGTGCCTTTTACTTTTATTCAATCTAGGATATTATTGTAAGGAACCTCAAAATTAAACTCAAATAGTTTTTTACGCTTTTCTCTAAAAAATAGTTTCTAAGGTTTTTGATCGACCAATAAGACTAATTAATCAACCAAATTTATTGATAGACCAACTAACTTCGTTAATCGATCAAACTAGCCCATTTTAAGAGGTTGATTAATACCCTTTTGATTGACCAATTAAGCTAATTAATTGACCAATAAGTGATCGATCAAATAACTAGATTGATCAACCAAATCTCGTTTTGATTTACCAATCTACCTTAATTGATCGACCAATTTCATTTCCTTTTCAGGTGGAATTCTTAGTATACATAGAGGTCGTACGTAACCTTTTTTTAACACACAACTTTCAGTAGAAAATCCTCTCAAAAGAATAGAGCCTTTCAAATCACGTCATTTCAAACCTCCGCTAAAATTCTGGTTTGATTTTTTATTAAGGTTCCATAGTTCTACATTATTGTTTTGATTAGCGAATCCCAAGTTGTTGGGGAAGATTCGTTGTAGTTGTTGTTGTACTTCTCTTCAGGTTATAAAGAGAAGTGTTTGTAAAGAGGTTGTGCCACCCTCGATCAAGTGGTACGATAGTGGATTGACTACTAGTCAAGAAAATCCTAAGCTAGGAGGCTTAAGTAGTGGTTTTCACCCAGTTTAGATTTTCACTATAAATCTAGGTGTAATCTACGCTTGATTTTATTGTGGATATATTTTTGATTCATAATATTTTTTTTAAGCTATACTATTCACCCCTCCCCTCTAGTATACTTTACAATCCAGAGACAACCCTCACAAAATACATAGAACAAAATGTTTGTCCTATTCTTCTTGACTTCAAGCTCTCTCTCCACACGAAGCTCCTCCTACAATGAGCTCCTCCAACCCACTATGAATGTGAGCTTGAGCTCCTTCACACTTAATTCTATTTACATTTTCCTGAAACCTTAAGCTTAATGCAAATGTTAAATAACAAGTATTTTGTTATCATCAAAATTAACAATTGTGGTGCCCTTGAACAAACAATCTCCCCCTTTTTGATGATGACAAAACCATAAATATTAATCCAAAAAATTCTCCCCCTTTTTGACATTATCGAAAAGGTTTAATCAATTTTAGTTATCTTATACTACCCCTTAAAACATGCTCTTCTAATTTTATCTTTTGATATAACAAGATAGCTATTTCATCCTAACTCCCCCTTTCTAATGGAAATATAGCTATGTTCCTTTAAAACCTCCCCTTAATGATGGACAAAAGCTTTATCAAATTTAAACTCCCCCTATCTAAATGCAACCTAGTAAAATTAACATAAAGAAGAGGGTAAAGAATTTACATCACTTGCCAAGGCTAATAGCATGGCCTAAATGGGGGTTGCTAGAATGAATGGGGCTCCCATCCATAGCTCGAAAGTCTGGGCATTGGTGCCAGTTTGTAGTTTAGTGGTTAAAGTGCGGCGGTTCTATCACCCGTCGATCTTCTCGTCAATCTTCTCCTATTCCTCTTAGGTCTACTCTTTGGTCCTCTCAATTAGAATTGACCATCCTTGAGCTTGTAGGTCCAATCCTTCACATTGTAGTTTCCCTTGAAACCTACAAAAGAATTTTCAATTTCTCTCTTCGGTATCCAAGTCAATTTGGATCCAGATTTGTTGATTGAGCTCCTTGATGAAGATCCTTTCTCAATCTTATGACTACTGCTAATTTTATCATTAGAGAAATCATCTAATTTATTCATAAAGTTATTAGAATCTTCCTTAAGACATGCAAGTTCTTTTTCTGCAACATGCATCTTAGTTTTTAAACTAGAAATTTTAGTTTTTAAGCTAGTATTCTCCTCTGTCACTCTACTATTTTCACTAATTAGGTTTACATTTTCTAACAATAAGTCATCATTTTTAGGACTAGAACTAACTTCTAGATATTTAAGTTAAATCTCTAGCCTTTCATTTTTAGATTTTAGAAAACTAAGATTTTTTTTAATTCACTTGTTTTCTATTTTTTGTGATTTACTGATCTCATACAATTCATCAAAAGCATCTTGTAATTCAGAATTTACCTCCTTGTTGTCATAGTCATCATCGCTATCATTTGCGATGGCCATGAAGCCCATGCAAGTGACTTCATTTTTCTTCTCAAGATCCTCCTCTTCTTCCTCCGAGGTCAAGTCATCCCAAGTAGCTTGGATTGCTTTCCTCTTGTACTTCTTCTCCTTCTCCTTCTTCTTTTCTTTCTTGAGAAGAGGACATTTGGGTCAAAGATGCCCTTTCTAGTTGCAATGATAGTAAGTCTTAGGCTATCTTGCTCCTTCTTTTCCTTCTTCTCTTTCTCTAAATTCCTACGAAACTTAGAAAATTTCTTAAATAAAATCCTAAGGTCTTCGTCGTCGGAACTTACCTCGCTGTCTAAAGCAACTTTGAAGGCGAGAGTTTTCCTTGGCCTTAGCTCCGAGGTGTCCTTTTTCTTCTGCTTCATCTTAGTCTCATAGGCCATGAGATTGCCTAAGAGATCCTCCATGTTGAGCTCCTCAACTTCATTCACCTCCTCGATGGCGGTGACCTTTTGTTCCCATTCCAGTCCAAGGGAACAAAGTAGCATTCCTTGAAGCTCCTCCTTAATAAAGGTCTTACTTAAGGGTTTCAAATTATTTATTATGAGAGTGAACCTAATGTTCATCTCACTTAACGACTCATTAGGTTTCATAGAAAAAGATTCAAAATCTTGAGAAAGAATGTTAATTTTAGAAGCCTTTACCTTTGAGGTACCCTCATGAGTTACCTCTAATGTGTGACAAATCTCGTATGTGGTGGTGCATTGCAAGATCCGGTTGAATTCCTCTGGGCTCAATGCACAATAGAGAGTGTTCATCATCTTAGTGTTGAGTGACAGTTCCTGAGTTGTTGGGAGTAACCTACCTCAGGCCTTTCCGGGATGATGTATGGCACTACACACTGCTGCCATATCGTGTAGTCATTTGCTTGGAGCCAAGTCTTCATTCGAAACGTCCAACAAGGGTAGTTGCTCCCATTAAAGAATGACATATGGGTAGTAGGCTATCTCTCGAATGTTCTCATCGCGAACATGCTCCCCTCCATGATCACTCGCTGGTGTGTAACTTCGATGATGTGAGACCTGCTCTGATACCAAATGTAAGTTCTGACAGAGGGGGGTGAGATTTGCGTGATAAAAAAAAAGAGGAAATATAAATAATCAATCTTACAAAAAAGCAATCACACAAGTACACAAGTATTTTCAGGTGGAAACCCAAACCTGAGTAAAAGCCATCACTTAAGCCTCCCAACTTATGATTTCTCAATCGACCTAGTCGATCAAATCCACTAATGTACTACTTCAACGAGGGTAGTACAACCTATTACAACCACGCTAATTAAACATGGGTAGCATACCTCAAATCCCTTCTCTTCACGAGGAGTATTGTTGAAGCAGAAAACTACGTGATCGAAGTTGGGTTTGAAAAACCTGTCATTGTAGTTCGATTTGCGAAGCAATCCATCAAAAGATAAAATTTAACCAAAATTCGTAAATAAATTACGGGTCGAACACAGGGAGGCTACGTTGATCTAAAATCTGTGATTATATTTTTTTTGGAATTTTTGTTTGAAAGCAAAATAATTACAATGGAATTGATATTAACACTAAGAGAGAGAAAGAGAAGAATCATTTGATATGTGAATACTATTTTTACAATTAGAAAGTAGGAAATGATTACAGCTAGAATGAGGGAAATGATTACTGCTAGAAAGCGGGAAATTCTATTCTAGAAAGTGATAGAAAGAAGGGAGAGAGATGTTATCATCCTCGATGATTGCTTGGAGGACGAGCCGGACGGAGAGATGCCTGGAAGACAGAGGAAGGGGAGGGAAGAAGGAGGATGAAGCAGGAAGAAACTTGAATGAGGCATAACGTTGTTGTCATCGTGGGATCCACTTCCAAAATGCGGGTGAGAAAACTTTAGATTTGGCTCTAAAGGAGCATCCTGGGTGTGGGACAAGCTTCTCTAGAGCTTTGGAGAGGGAGAGAGGTGAACGAAGGGATGAGAATTTCGTAGGGTAGGGGTCTCCTTTTATAGTTGTAAGAATTGGGGGTAATTTGGTCATTACAAATTAAAAAACATTAATATCAGGTCTTTAGTGATAGATTTATTCGTCACTAAAGACCTGAAGTGGGCGACATGTGCGCGTGTTGCACGCACCTCTTCTCCTTCTATGCATTCTGCCTACCCACGTTCTCTCGAGATCAACCGTCCGATCTCAAGATCAGACCTCTTAAAGTCGTTCCTTGCCCGCTTTATCTTCATCAACTGCAGCACCCCCTTGTGCAGAAGCACATCATCACGCACGTATGTGATCCAGAGCTCCTCCGTGCACCACATCTCCAGCTCGTCACTCGCACGATCTTCATCTGAAGGCCAGAATCAACGTGCCCCACTCCCTGGCTAAATTGAGGCACTCGAAGAGGCTCAAACTCGCGACCTTTGTCTCACCCATAGTTGCATGACCATTGCGCCAAGGCTGAGAGTTGGTCACGAGTTCATCCAAAGCACGCATGCTTGTGACCGTTGGATCAAGATCCAACGACCTAGATTTGGCGATCATTAAAAGAGAAGCAGAGCAGCGGGTGTTCATGGCCAGTATTGGGTTGATTGGGATGGTGCCACATGGTGTCATCTTGATCGTCCATCTTTTGTCACTTATAGAAGATCCCACAGATGCCGGATTGGATCGATTTTCATGCCATTAGATTGCGATCATCGATTTGAACCCATTCTTGCGATCAAATCTGTCATCTGAGGTGTGGATTGACACCATCTTGGCCCTTGATTTCTGAGCTTCCTCAAACTATATCTGGCACTACGGATGTCCGATTGAGGTGATCTTGGAGTCGTACTCCAATCATTGCCTTGATTAGATTCGTACAGTTGGATCCTCGGTCCGAGGCCCTGATTAAAAGTCATCCTATCCCTAGCCATAAAGGGAGACAATTACTATACAATTTGTACAATTTGACCTAAATGCATGATTATGCATGTTATGCAATATTTATAGTGCATGATGCTAATATGGTACTAAGAACATGCATTAGTAGACATTTTTGGCTATTTAGATGTATGCATATTAAGTATTTTGTCTCACGAGAGAGACGAAAATTCACAAGGCCAATACTTAAACAAAGATAATAATACAAAATCCTATAGAGCTGCAAAGTATGTAAGTAAAACTAGCTGCTATAGGCAAAGTAAACTTCCCTTTTATGGAAGTGTGTTGGCTACCAACATGGGTGCGTGAACCACGAGAAGGCACTATGGCGCTCTCGTATTCATAGGTGGAAGAGTGGTGCACAGCAAGGATGATGCTCTCAAGATGTAGACAATGGTTTGGAGACCAAGATTTCTTCTCAAGATCAATTGGACACAATATAATGTTGGAAGTAGTGTATCAAGGTGTATGTGACAAAGAAAGGGTCCTCCGCTATTTATAGAGGCCCTAAGAAAGGTTTAGTAGCCACTTCTAGTCGTTGGAAGGCTTTTATATCAATTGGAAAGTGATCTAAGGAAAAACAGGCCAAAATCAGGGTCGTTAATAATTCTGATAGGGTTATCAGACGTCTAGTTCTAAGGCCAGATGTTTGGGCCATCGTTTGATCTACGGATTGATCATCTGATCTAGAAGGGTGGATCTTCTAAAGAGGTGTAGATCAAGATGGATGTCTAAAAAGGTGTTTTAAGACTTTTGGGAATCTAATCAGACTTCTAATTTTAGACAAGTTTCCTTCCTATTTTGTCAAGATCGAAATAGGGTTCTAGTGTTAAGTTACACAGACGACAGATCGAACATCTGGCAATAGGTCTGGACATCTGGAAATACAAATCATTGCGGGAATGGATTTCCCAAGACTCAAACAGTTATAATGTCTTATAAGAAGTAATTAGGGTCAGATCTTAGCCTAACGTCTATTTATCAAATATCTGAGATGTACTACGAATGTCTGAAAGTGAATGTGAATCATATTAAGGGTTAATCCTCAGCGATTAGATTTGTCAAGCCAATGGTCGTCTAGTTGGATGTCTTGCAAGGTCATTAGACATCTTCTAAGACGTCTGGCCTAAGGGATGGATGTCTAAAATTGACAAACGGAAAGTCGATTTCCAGCCTAAGTGTTCTGGACGTCTGATCAAACAGTCAGACGTCTTAATGTCTAAGATTAGACATCTGATGTCTAGATTGGATGTCTGATCATGTTGTTTGAAACCTATTTTAGTTTTCTAAGTTCTCTACGAGAAGTTTAAGTATCATAGGGTTGAGTATGTGATCCTAGGACTATTGTTTGTTACTTTGGGGCTCTTTAACAGATGATCTAAGTAAATAAATAAACATAATGATAAGAACAAAATACATAGAATAAAATGTCTATCATATTCTTCTTGACTTCAAGCTCTCACTCCACGTGAAGTTCCTTCTCCTCCAACGAGCTCCTTTAATCCACTATGGACGCGAGCTTGAGCTCCTTCATACTTGATTCCATTTGAATTTTCCTAAAACCTTAAACTCAATGCAAATGTTAAATAACAAGTATTTTGTTATCATTAAAATTAGCTATCGAGGTTGATGAGAGCCTCATCATGAGCCATAACTAGCTCATTTTGACCCAATAAAGAAGATAAAAGCTCCGACATAACCTAGAAGAAGGCCTAACTGAAGGAACAAGTGCTTTGAGAAGAAAACATGAAATAAAGGTTAAAACTGCAATTTTACCATTGCAGTACATAAACGGGATTTCTCAGAAGCAAAACATAGGTCAAATGGTCCAAATAAGATAAAAAGTTGGTGGAGTTAATCAGAAATGGGTTTATGTGCAATCTAAGAACTAAATGACACTTGGTAACCCTAAAATAGACCCGCTTAAATTAACAAGGTTTTGGTCAGAACAAAAAGCAAGTAAACCCTCTAAAAATCATGGAAAAACATCCTCTAGGGTTTAGAACACTTAATTTGGCCTTTGGAACCTAGTTTGACCTAGATTAGGGTCCTAACTCTTCAATTAACCTAATTTGGGTTTTTACGCAAAATGTCCAGTCAAACGAGGTCAAACCTGAAATCCAACTTCTCCATTGGATTCCTTAAGTCCAAATTGGATTTTTACCAAAATTTGGACCTAAGGAGAGGTCATCTTGACCTACTTTGCAATTTAGTACACCCAAATCACAAATTGGTCCTTATCTTTTGAATACCTTTGCAGAGAGCCCCCTAGGTTCTTCGCCTCCTTTGCAAACCGGTCCTACCGCCATTGCTAGGGCAGAACCGAGCTCCAGCAAGGTTCAGAGAGGGATTGCTCTCTAATCCCTCAGAGATTCCCTCCGAGAAATGGAAGGGGGATTCTCTGAGGAATTCCCTTCCTTATAAAGTCAATTACAATCGCTGGTGTGAACCCAATCTCTCCTGCGAACGCACGAGAGATTTGGGTATCCACCTTCCTTCCAACTCCGGCAAGCCGACAGACCTAATTGCGCGCTCTCCACGTGCTGATAGGAGCGGCCAGCACCTATAAAACACCCCCCAGACCCTGCCGCAGGACCCAAGCTTGATTTGGTCTAGTGTCCACCCCCAATTCGTCTCCACCTGCCCGGCCAAAAGTCCCAGCAAGCTCCGGCGAGCCCCCCTCCCCTCCCTCTTCGCTCTGCCACAAAACCAGTGGCAGAGTTAGCTTCCTGACTTCCCTCCGCGTCGCGCAGTACCCACGCACGCCGCCTCAGCCCCGTCGTCGCCACCGTTCTCCCCCACTGGGCGTCATCTTCTCCGGCGACAGTAGGTACTGCTGTCCGCCTTCCGTCCCCTTTCGTCCTTACAATTAGGTTAGAACTCCTCTCCATCCTCTCCTCTCTCTTTTCCCCCTGTTATCTCATCTGATTACCCCTCGATAGTACCTAACCGTCTCCATCTTCCTCGCCTCCGACCTCACTCCGGCGAGCCGCTTCCACCATTCCAGCCCCCCACCCGGCTCGCCAACCACCTCGAGAGCTCCGCCTCACCACCAGGAACTCGCTCCACCCTACAACTGCCACTCCAGACCTCCATAATCACCCCCCGAACAACCCACCATCTCCGGCCACAGGTTGACCTAGGCACGCACGCCTAGGCCGACCTGCGGCCTGCAGCATCGTCCACCGCCTTCGCCGTGCCACGGCGAAGGTCTCTAGCTGATCTGATTGGGCCGAGAGGCTCGTTTTGTGCATGACAGTGTTTGAGCCGCTGCCGCCATGGACGACCTCTGATGAAGCTCCAACGAAGCTCCAGGCATCAGGCTTCCCAGGCTGCAGATGCAGGAGACTCACGCGAGTGTCGCGAGGTGAGTGAGCCCAGCACGGAGCGCCAGCAGAGCCATCCGCTTGGGCAATTGCATATGAGAGTCAGCGGGCGCACGTGAAATCAAGGCGGAACGTTTAGTCCCACATCGTGGGATTGCAGCACTCAGGTACGCTATAAATTGTATTTGTGCATTAAGCTGGCTGCCTCCGTAAGCACAGGGGTGAGGTCCCTCACTGACCCCACACCCGCCTCGTCCGCGGCTTGACCACGCGGATCTGGCAGATCCGACCCGACCTAAACCTACGCACTCCTCGCGCATCGTCACCTGCGGGTGCGCCTGGTCCCGGGTACGATCCGACCCGATAATGGTTGTGGCTCTGGGAGAGCGTCCGTGAGTTAACTGCTTAAGAGAGAGACGCATGGGTAGAGGGAGAAGGGTTAGGTTTTGCTCCTGTGCAGGCAGCTGAACGCAGGAGAAGAAGGACTTGGCCGCTACAGAAGAAGAAGAAGGAAAGGCAAGCCAAAGAAGAAAAGAAACAAGGAGCAAGACAGAGAAGAAGAAAGAAAGAAGCCTTCGCAGGAGAAAAAGGAAAGCAGAAGAAGAAGGCTTCGCAAGAGAAGAAAGAAAGCAGAGAAAGAAGCAAACGAAGAAGAAAATGAGAGACTGCAGAAGAAGAAGAAAAGGAGAAATACTTTTAAGACGTCTGATCTTGTGATCAGACGTCCAATTTCATATTTTTGCCCTAATTACTTTTAATTGCATACATTCACATTTGAATTGATATTCTGAGTAAATTAGAGTGTTCAATTACATTTTGACTAGTAGTAAATTCCATTTGCTCCCTGTGATTGACCTCGGATACTCCGGTCTTCGAGTAATAAAATTCTTTATATTTTTTTAGACGTTTTGTCGGTTATACTACAACGTGACATCCTTTAAACCCGCACAAAACGTCGACAATAGAGGTGCTCCTACACCAACACTAAGGGCCCCACATCTCTTGCATTTGTGCAATGGTCTTCTCCTTGATTCATCTCTTGGTCGAATTCAATTCTTTTGGGCCTGCTAGGTGGTCTCTTCGACCTAGGGGCCTTTACCACAAAATCTAAATATATAGCTGGCCATGAATCTTTATTAGGGAGATGAGAAATGCCCTTAATATAGGAAGTCTTGTGGGTTGCAACCTTGTAGAAATTACCCATAATCCAAGCACCTTTGACATCTTATGTTAGCAAGAATAGTTACTACATGCACACATGGTAAACCTTGTACATGCCACTTCCTGCAACTATGCACCCTCCATTTTAGATCAAGTACAAACCTCCCTGAAAATGCCTCAACCTCAACCTTACCTTCATCTAATCTACGCACAATAAACCTGTGCACTTCTTGAGTGACTTTTTTAATGTATTCGATAGTCTTAGGAATGAGAACCCCTTTCCATTTTGCAGTTGTAGTTCTCCTCTCGTCCATAGGAGTCATGATCTTTTGTCTAACCTAATCTAACAAGTCACACACTATCAACATTCTTGTAGTGCCTACCCAAGCATTGAATCATTCACTGATGTTGTTTGCAACGTAGTGCAAGTTGGCAAATGTTGAAAAGGTATGTCTACTCTACTTCACCCTTTCAAGTTGCTCAAATGTCCCTCTATTTGATTTGCTGATCTCATTAATCTAATGAACATAAATGCTAGTCTCAAAACTTCTTGTTGCACACTACACCATTTTGTCCAACTCATCACTTGAAAAAGTCTTCTTGAATTTTTTGTAGAAATGCCTCATACATGCCTGATGCTTTACCTTTGGGAAGATATTAATGATGACACTCTCCAAGCCCTTATAACCATTAGAAGCAGACATAAGGCTTTCACCACTTTCAAATCCTATAGACTTCTTTAGGTACTCCAAAAACCACTTCCAAGATCCATATTGCCCATCCTCAATAGTCACAAATGCAATTGAGAATAGACCATTCCTTCCATCTAGTCCTGTAGCTACAAGCAAAGTACCAAGGTACTTTCCCTTCAAGTGATAGCCATCCAATGTAGCAAATGGCCTATAGCCTTTCTTAAGCCCTTCCCTACAAGCATAGAAACATACGGAAACTCCCAAAACACAACCATCAGAGTCAGTCAGGTAGTGTATAATACTACCTTGGTTCCTACTCTTCAACTCAAATATGAGAAATGGTAACCACTCATATGACTTCTACACACTTCCAAATGAAACTTGTCTAAGGCAATATTTCTTTCTTTATACAAATGCATATATGGAATGCACAAAGTATAGTCATAAAAAATCCTCTAACTGATTTCCTTCATTGGCAACTAAGGACTCTCCTTCAACCAGTTGCTAATGTGTTGTGCAATCCAATATTGAGTTACCATCTACTACTCGCCACTAAGGTGCACGTGTGCTTTGCATTAAGTGTCTTCACCTCAATCAATTAAGCTGCTGTGACACTCTGATCACTCTTTATCTATTTAATTTCAAACCTGTTAAGAAAAAGAATGATGTAGTACATATCCCAAACTTTCTACATTGTTAAATGTAGGTCTCACCTTCAAATTTGGATCATCCAAATCCACATCAGGAAGATCTCCATCATAGGTAGATATGCACTCAACCTTTGAATTTATATATCTAAACTATTAACTCCATAGATTTAATCAGGTTGTTAGTACTTTATTTTAATAGGAAGATTCAACTTTGGTTGCATGGTTGAAGGGTAGAAGTCACGGAAGTAGGAAAAGAAGAGGGAAGTTGGGTGGGGTGAGGGGATATGGGGGAGGGAAGAGGGGTGGATATCCTGCCCGTCGATTTTTCTCTTTTTTCTTATAGAAATTTTAAGAAAAATATTTTTCAAGGGTGTCGGATGTTGTTTATTCATATAATAGTTTTAGATAATTTGTGGAAGAATCGGATCTCTGAAATGCTATTATAGCTGCCTGTGGGAGAGAGCAAAAAGGATCATTTGGGAAGAACGAGAGCAGACAGTAGGGGGAGCGACGGGAGAGCTTGTGGAGGAGATGGGTTGCGTGATAGGGAGACAAAGTTGACTAACTCCATCCCAAACACGAATCTTGGAGTTTTGCCACCAGACGTTGCCCTTATCCCTCCAATTCCTTTTACGTGGGATCCTACTACGTTCCTTCTTTAAAATTTTCCAAGATAGGGACTGGAGTGGAGACTTTCGGAACCCATGGATGGTAATCGTGGGTTGGATTGACGTGTTCGACGACGGGGAAAGTGGAATTGTTGACCACGAAAGTTATAATAGAGAAAGAGGGCTGAACGGAATATTGGCGTCTTATTCCACGGTCCTCGCCGACCGTTTTGCAGACGTATTAAATTTTACTCAGAAGTAATCCCTTGTTCACAAACAGTTAAGATTATACTCAAAAAAAAAAAAGTTGACAAAAGAGGAAACCCTATTCCACAAACACGCACACACGTGTCGCTAGCTGATTGGTATACGTTCCACCTTATTAAATTCTGCTGAATGCAAGGAGAGGGACTCCACAGGCCTAAGATGGCTTCAGAGGGAACTTCTTGCTTCCATTCCAACCTCCCCTTCTTCTTCAACATCCTATTCTTCTTCTTCTTCTTCTTCTTCTTCTTCTACGGATCATGCAGTAGCCTAAAATGGAGCCAGGAGGCTGCGCTGGAGGCAGAAGCCAACTCCAGCATCTCATGTTCGGGGCACGGAGAGGCATTTGTAGATGGGATCCCCTCATGTTCGAGGCACGGAGAGGCATTTGTAGATGGGATCCTCGACGTCGACGGCAGGCCGGTTTGCGAGTGCCATGAATGCTTTGGAGGTCCCGAATGCTCGGAGCTGGATGGCAACTGTGTGGTCGATGTGAATAGGTGCGTTCGTTTTTTTACTTTTTTTTCCTTCTAGCCAGGCTATTTGACTGTTGACTTCTGGTGCCTTAATTGGCTAGCTATATGATCATCCCTGGGTTTCAAAGTCCAGCCCTCTCAATGCATACTGTTTTGTTTCGTGACGTTCCATGAGTTGACTGAAGCTAGGCCAGTTGTTCTCAGCTACCATTAGTTGGTATACAACCATCAAGAAATTAAAGTGATCAATTCAAATCTTTTTTTGACAAATATCAGGGGTTTAAGAAATTTCTGCGTAGAACCATGTTAGGAGGCCTTCTTGCGTTAAACTTTGCTATATATATATATACATATATACATGGGATAGATATAAATAAAATCGTCACTCTTCATTTATTTAATATAAAAATATAAAAAATAGAAATAGTACAATCAATTACTTAAGAGTTTTCTTTAAAAGAATGATGCTGCAGGTGATTGCAAAAGTAAAATTAAAGTTAATCATGTGTGAAAAATAAAAAATATTCCTTCAAGAATACATTGATACTCCCATGTAATAAATTAAAGTTGCTTACAACCGTAATATAATCACAAAAAAAGATTTGTATTACTGGTACTATGCAAAAGTCATAATACATTAATTCGATAAATTTTGAGTGTGATATAATTTTTAATTGTTGTACTTCTAATATAACTTTGATGATGGTAATACAATTTCGTTTGGAACAAAAGAAGAGAGTTGTAATAAAAAAAGCTTTACTATAATATATTTATTTTTCTATAATAATGTAATGAATGATTAACCGTATTTGGATATGATTCATTGATAAAGTTTGTAATATAACTTGATATTTTTGTAAAACAATACTTTCTGTAATTAATGTAATAATTAATTGAGTATATTTTAAATAGGAAAGATGATTTTCTAAATCAAATTTTAACGTAAATGGTAATTTTCATCAACCACGGTAATGATTTAATAGATGTGATTGCTTACTCATTTAGTATATTTTTTAAATATAATATTTAAAAAATACGTTTTATATATATATACCCTTTTTCCTCTTAAGGTCCCCAGGCAAACACACCGATTCTCCCAAAAGTAAATTTTTTCTCCTAAAATGGGAGAGGGAAAGAGGAGGAGGGAGGAGGCTGATGGTTGGGGAGGTGGGAGGAGGAGGGGGGGTGGTGGCTGGGGAGGAGGGGCAATGACTGGGAAGGAGAAGGGGGTAGTGGTTGGGGACCAGGGCTTGTGAGGAAAGAAAAGGAGTGGTGTGGCTCGGGATGAGAAAGGAGGTAGTTGTTGGTGATGATCTCGATGAAAATGTCGCCCTTGTAGCCTCCGACAAGTGGTGCAATGTAAACTTGCGAGGAGGAACAAGCAGCGGAAACAAGGAATAAGAAATAAGAGGATAAAAAGAAAAAGATTAATGTGGATAGGAATATTGATGTACTTTTAAAATATTGATAAAGAAATATAATTATTGAAAGAAGCAAGTTTGTAGGGGATGGTCGTAATAAGAAGTATAGAGGAGGGATATAAATGTAATTAGGTATATTTTTATGGTCATGAATGTCAAAATCTCAAATTTGAATTGTGTCAAATGTTCATTCCTTAGGTTTCATTTAGGAATTGTAGATTTAATTCACAACCTATGCAAGGTGAAGCTCTAAGGTTGAGCATAATAGTACAATGCATGGACGTGTGGTCAACCTTGTGGGATGACTCTGAGTCAAGCAAATGGTCATAGTTTAAGGTGTTATAATGCAACCCTTGTAGAACAATGGATACATGTGGATAACAAGTGAGAATCAATGCACGTTTGATGGAACTTATGAATATGGTGAAATTCAAATCAAGTGGGATTGTAAGGACTAATGTTCAAGGTGGCCTTTTCGATCTCATTTGATTTGAACTATATTTCAAGTAAAGAATTCTACATGGATTGGAGTTCTTGGTTTGCATAAGACTTCTAAATAAAGGACCAAAGCCTTTAGCTTCAAAGCAAATGTAGGAAAAAAGCAAGAAGGGCGTGAAAGATGATAAGCATTGTTCATTATCTGTAGTGAGTCTCTTCTAAATGATCATGGATAGAGACGAACCATCAAAATATCTTGTATCTCTACTTGCACATCATTATGTTTGAATCTTGTAAACATTTGAAAAGCAAAAATAAGAAGAGTAGCAAGTATCCAAGAGGAAGATGCACAACCATGAAGCAAGCAATAACAACAAAAGACACAATGAATCATACTTGCCTGCTACAACCAGATTGCATGAGGGAGATCACTAGAAAAAGGTACACGTAAGATAAACTTAATTAGTAGTTCCCATTCAAATGATCTCGCACTTCATAGCTAGACAATGAACATCAATAAGGTGGAGGCTAGCCTTAAATAGGAAGGTATCAATCAATTCAGCAATGTCAACCAAATAATTAGCAAACCTATAACATTGTAAGTTGACTTACATGCACATCTCGAACACAAGCAAGCTAACAAAGTAAGGAAATATAAAAAAGATATATAAATTTGCCATACTAATAAGATGGCCAACAAATCTTAGACAATGTAACCCCATAAAAAGTCCTGCTTGCATGATGATTTTTTTTTAAAATATAGGTCATTCCTTCCCCTTGCTAAATGCCCACGGCTACTGCTTACCATTGAAGAAGCTCGCGTAAGTTGCTATTAGAGAAGCTTACCTAGATCCATTGGATCTAAAGATCCTAAACCTAGATAGATCCAAGCATGATCATGCTACATATTTCAAGCCTCATCAAAAGAAAGGGGTAGAAATGGAACAAATGCAAGAAGAATGATCAACGAGAATGAATAGTGTACAATTAATAGATTTGGGTTCCTTCAAGCTTAGATTGAAGGAAGGGTTGCCAAAAAGGTGGATGGATATGTGATCAACATTTGAAGGCCAAGGACGTGAACAACGTACCTTCTCTTCAAAGTCACGAGTGAGGGTTGTTTGAAGGCACCACATAGGGGTAAATAGTGCCTTGGCTTTGAACAACAATATTAATATATAGAACATAAATATTTTGCAACATCCACAAAATATTTATGCAGTATTTAATACATCATCAAATTATGTATATCCCAATAATCAATTATAAGTAATCCAATCCATAATAATCATGACTATTTTAGAGTGGTTCCTTCTCTAGTCAATCAATTACCTAAGGCTATCCTTGCTAGAAGAGTTCTATGTGGTCTTCCACTAGAAATCCACCAATAACTAGGTTACTTATGGGGGTAACGTGACCTTTTACAAAACACAATTGATCCATGACAAATCACCATGCCATAAACTTCCATAAGGCATGCTTACTTCGTGGGTTATTTTCCATCGGTTAAGTGTAAACCATTAAATGATTATCTAAAAAAGAAAATGTTTCCTTTTGAAGGGTACAACAAAGCGTTCTCTTGAAGATTTGGTGTCCCTTTATACAATAAATAAATGTGCAGTACAACAATTAAAATTATCTATTCCAATAATTAATCTTATAGTCTTTACGATATAGCCAAAATCAACATAGATTACTAAGAAAAATTTATCAGGTTAACCTATATCTTGTAAGGAAGATGAATATAGGCACAAATCATGACAAGTAAAAGGAACTTAAAATTAAAAGATGTTACTAAATAAAAGTGCAGAATCATGGGGGAAATCCTGGGAGACTTTAATTTATTGACTAAAGTATGAGAAGATTCTCATAGACAAATATTGGTCTATGTTGGGACTTTTATCTCAAAAATATTAAAGCCGCTCATCAAAAGACCAATAGTGTTAAGGAGAAACATATACAGAACGTTGAAGAAAATATATCAATATGATCAGAGTTAGTAATTTTGATGTTAACAAAATATTGGGAGATGATTTGGATTATTATTAGAAAAGTTGTTGCAAAAATTAAAAAGGTTAAAATGAAATTTTATAGTATTTGTGAGATATATATTTAAGAAATATTGTTGCATGATTCAATTATGTTGTAATTGTTGAATTGTTTGTGAAACATGCATATACTTGCACGAAATTGCTATAGAAAACATTTTATAAAGAATGCAAGCACAATTAAAGCATGCATAATTTAAAGGTGATAACGGATGTAGATTAGAGAATTATGTTCATCACAAGAAGAAGTGAAGATTACAAGATGAAATATGTAATTGGACTTGAAAAATGCAATGAGGAAAAGTTTAATTGAGTAATTAAATTTTTATTTTAGTACAATGTGGAAGCTTAATTTAATTTTATTAAGTTACGAGTGCCAAATTAAGTTGGGTTACCTAATTTGGCTTGAACCAAACTACCTATGGGGTGAACCAAGCCTTTGATAAGCAAAATATTTGAGACATTTTGAATTTGGAGTGATTTAGCTAATTAGGAAACCGTTAATCACAAACATTTGGAGAACTAGTCGTTATGCACAAAATAAGATAACTCAATCGATAAGTCAAAGTTTAATTAGTAAGATAGAGATAATTTTGCAGCTGAGAGAGAAGATATTGTGATTTGAAATTGATTTGAAAAACCACACAATTAATGCTATTCTATCTGTTATTAAGTATTGGAGAAAGACCAATCTAGCCATGATATTTAGCCATTGTAACCTAATTACTCTTCCAGAAAGGTGAGGAAAACCTATAAAGAAAGGTATTTCAAGCTTTTCAACACATAAGACAAATAATACAAGTTCTCTATAGTGAAACTCTGTCATTCCCCCTCTATGCTCTTTAGTACACTTTAGTTATGCAATTTTGATAAAGAGATTTTGAAATTATAGAGGAGCTTCTAAAGTTAATTCTAGGGAGGCGATTATGAGGGAGATTTAATTTAGAGATTTCATTTTAGAAAGGATACATTAATGTGATTATAGAGGAGATTTTAGTGCTTGAATAGAAGATTTTAAGAGGAATCTTTGGCAAATTGATTTATGAGAAGAAGTAAATTCTAGAGGAATTTCTAGCAGAGTTGATTCTAAGTGAAATAATTCTAGAAGAATCAATTAGCACGGATTTGGTTCCAATCATCAATTTAGGACTCGCTTATAAATAATTTAAGTGGTTACTTTTAACCTTTGAATTTAAGGTTCTTAAGGAAGCTTTTCAAAAGATCCTATTAGTTGATGGTTTAATATTGATATTATTTAATTGAGCTTATAGGATTTGTGAAATATTGCTACTATTGTTGTGATGCATTTGTTCCAATTGTACTAGAGTTGCTCTATTTGTTGTAGCCAAGATAGTGACGTATATGGTCACTACTGTATTGGTTGACGAGTGATTGAGTTATCACTTAGTTCATTGTGTTTTGGGTTGAGTTGCCTATGAGCAAGCTTAACTGGCTGTTTAAAGTCCAATTGTTGTTATAATGGCTTGGCTTATACCCATAAGCAACTTGGTTGTTATTGTGGATATTGTGATAGGAAGTCATAAGGAAATCTTAAGGTGAGGCAACCTTAAATAGTGTATTGACTCTTGATAGAGGAATTACTCTAAGATATGATGTCACTATGGTTTGCATTTTTCTGTGGATATTGTGCATTGAAATATTGATGCAAGAAATACTCTATACTCTAAGGATATAAAGTTTGGATATTTTCAAATTAGGAAAAATTTCTATTTACAATTGGATGCTAACGTGCTTTCGTCGAAGATTAAGAAATGCGTCGTAGTTTACCAACAAAAACGAATCAACACTTAAATTTATATGCTTGAAATATGAGTTCTGAGGTCGTCTCAAGGAGCAATTTAATATGCAATTTAACCACTAATCAATGGAAGAAAATGGGCACAATAATTTGATATAAAGAGGCATAATATGCAATGAATGTCAAAAAGAATTGAGCTCTCACTTATCAAAATAGATGAAGTGCTAAGGCAAAAAATTTGGTTCTTAAACAAGGCCCTTCGCCACATTAGACGTCCACACCAATTCCTTAGACGTCTGCAGTTCAACTCAAGACAAGCCAAAAGACACCCAACCAAGCACGTAAATCAGGGTCCAAAACTGACCTAGGCATGTGTCCAAGTGCACCAGCATGTGCACAGGCATGTGTATGTGTGTGCATATGGGGATAGGTAGGGGACCTGAGCCCTAGTGTTCTTGGGTGATAGGGTCGTGTGCACTTCACAATTTATTACCAAATTCAGATTCAAAATCCACGATGTGGCACTATCCACGCCACTTTCTTTGCATTTCTTTGCATTGAGCATCATCTTCAATTCGTCGAATGCTGTTGATGCATGGAGCTTGATTGGCTTCAAATGGCCAAGACAACCACCCATGTGTGTTCCTTGAAGGAACCCACACCTATTGAGGGTGGTTCCTAGGTGCGTGCTTCGCTACAGGATGATGAACGACGACAAAGAAGAAGATAAGGCTGGCAAGATACATGAAACAAAAACACGAGTGTTGAAGTGGAAAATCTACGCAAATGGGATTGGATTTTGAAAAACCTGTCATCTTGGTACGATTTGCGAAGAAATCTGTCAACAGATAAATTTATACCAAAATTCATAAAGAGATTCCGGGTCAAACACAGGGTGGCTACATCGATCTAAAATCCGTGATTATATTTTTTTGGGATTTTTGTTTTAAAAGCAAGATAATCACAATGACATTGATATTAACACTGAGAGAGAAAGAGAGAGAGAATAATCACTTTGTAACTGAATACTATTTTTACAACTAGAAAGTAGGAAACGATTACAACTAGTAAGCGAGAAATTCTATTCTACAAAGAGATAAAGAATGGAGAGAGATGTTATCCTCCTCGGCGGCTGCTTGGAGGACGAACTGGACGAGGTGACGCCTGGAAGATGGAGGATGAAGACGAAAGATGAAGAATGGAGCAGGAAGAACCGAGGGTGAGGTAGGGCGTTGTCATCGTCGTGGGATCCACTTCTAGAACAAGGGAGAGAAAACTTTGATTTTGACTCTAGAGGAGCATCCCAGGTTTGGGACAAGCTTCTTTAGAGCTTTGCAGAGGGAGAGGTGAAGGAATGGATGAAGAAAGTGTGGGGGTCGTAGGGCCTTTTATAGGAGAAGATTGGAGGGGGTACAAAGGTCATTTCACTTAAAAATTTAATGTCAAGGTCTTTAGTGATAGATTAAAAGCATCACTAAAGCCTGATCGTGGCCTTACATGCACGCCTGCCCGCTGCCTGTTCTTCTCCTCGCGCCTAAACGTATGCCAACGTTCTCGCCTTGTCAGCCGTCCAATTGCGAGATCGGACGGCTTAAAAACAATCTTGCCTACTTCTTCTTCAATGTAACCGTGTGCCCGTGCGTACGATCAGGTGTTCAAACACGTGTTAGATCGCACATAGGTGATCCATGTGCTCTGGTGCTGCCACATCTCTAGCATCGGCATAGCCTGCTCACCATCCAATTGCTCAATTGAGCCTGCACCTACCTGTGCCCTCGATTTGAGGCACTTGCGGTCTTGCACCTGCGACCTCTGTGTCGCCCACGAGTGCGTGACCGTTGTGCTACTTCAGTGTTGCTTTGATCAAAGCTATGCGACCTCGGTGTCCAAAGCTCGTGGTCATTGGATGGAAATCCAACGGCTCAGATTGATCAATCATTTGAGGAGAGAGACAGCGTGGCGGGTCCTTGCAAAACAAGTTGGGTCAGTATGGGTGGTCGAGATGGCGCCACGTGGCGCCATCTTGGCCATCCATCTTCTATGTCTTGTATATGGTGCCACGGATGTCCAATTGGACCGATTTTTGCGTCGTTAGGCTGCAATCATCGATCCGAACCCATCTATCCGGTCAGATTTGTCATCTGAAGTGTGGATTGACACCATCTTGGCCCTTGATCTCTGACCTTCCTCGGATTATATCTGATGCTACGGAAGTCTAATTGGGGCGATCTTAGAGTCGTTAAACTCCAATCATCGCCCTGATCAAATTTGTACGGTTGGATTTTTGATCCGAGGCCCGATTAAATGTCTCCCTGTCCCTGGCCACCAAAAAGAAGAAATTACGATACAATTTGTACAATTTGACCTAAATGTATGATGATGTTTTTATGCAATATTTACAATGCATGATGCTACTATGATACTAAGAACATGCATTAATAGACATTTTTGGCTATTCAGATATATGCACATCACACTCCCATGCCTATCCTTTGCTAGTCCCTAGCGAAAACTATTTGTTATTTATAAAAGAATTAGGTCAAATTTCTTGGGCAAAAGTTATTCTTCAATACTATGAGATTTTTACTAAGAACCTGAACTATAAAGATACAACAGCGCCCGGGTGTCTGCCAAAATGCAGACCACCTCAAGCCCTTGCCTTATTCAAAGGAGGATCTTTTTCTTCTTTTCTAATTTTTTTTTATTTTTGAGTTTAGGGTTTCAAAGCAGCTTTTTACAGCCACTCAACTCACCCAAGACTCAACGAGAACCCTAAGTTCTAAGCATCTTTTTGTGAAATGTGATAAACTCACTGATCGGCGATTGAAACAAACTTTGGGTTTCTATGCCCCAATGTGACCTAGGAAAGAAATTCTGCTTAAAGGTGTATCTATTTGACCGTAGCATTCTCCCTACTTTTATTTTTATGGGGTCAACACAAGGGTGAACCCAGTTTATATCTACTTAGCTTATTCTACTTCTTTGCTTCATCCTAAGTGTTTTGGAATTTTACGTGCATTTCTTGAGCTGGGTTCTGGACAACCTACCAATGGGCTGTTACCTACGATAACTTGATAGCCATACTCATGCGGTGAAGTGTGGCTTATTTCTTTTCCTTTTCTTTTCTCCTTTTCTATTTTTTTCTATTCTTTTTGGATTTTTCTTTTGAAGTAAGTGGCTTTCCTGATCTAAGATTTACCTAAAGGCAGTAGGAAAAGAATAGTCATGTGACTGGACTCTAGACAACCTACGTATGAGCATTACCCATGATAACTTGCTAGCCATACCACCCAAGAAAGTTCATTAGCTGCCCAATTTTCGTAAAAGCCATCGAAAAGTGAGTCAGTGAAAATAGTATGTAGATGCTTAAACTTAAAATCACCTTAAATCAGAGGGTGGGTTGATAACTCGTGTATTTATCACCTCAACTTATTTAACCAAATTGAAGTAAATTCAGAATGGCGAGGACTCGATAAAGAAATCTACATTTTAGGGACACCCAGGTTGATTAAGCCCGAAGACCTGAAAGGTCTAAGTGTTCAGATCCTACTGTATTATTCCCTAAAGTTGAAAAATCCTAATGCCCAATTATTCTTTCCTAATTCAATTTTTTTTCATTTTTTTAATAAAGAAAGAAAAATAATAAGTAGAATTTACAAGAATTCTACAGAGCTGACAAAATGATTCAGAAATGAATCCACCTCCCCATGCCTAGCTGATGCAATGTCCTCATTGAAAATAAAAGACATGAAAGGAAAGGTAGAATGTAGAAGATATCACCTAAATATGATGCTTGGGTCAGCTCTAAGTCAGACTGTACAAATGCTGAGTTTAATGCACTCAGCTAGGCAAAGTCCAGCCAAAGAAATCACAATATGATTAGAGCAACCATGTCTGAGATGGGTTATAGAACACGATCAACAAAAGGCTTCAGACGTTGACCGTTGACTTTAAAAGAGTTACCCATCTTTGGGTCAGAGATCTGAATAGTCTCATTTGGAAATAACTGATCAATGATGAGTGGGTCATTCCATTTTAAGCTAAGTTTGTTGGGAAAGAGCTTAAGTCGAAAATCAAAGAGTCAGACCTTATGGTTTAGCTCAAAGCTCTTTCAGGATATCCATTGGTCATGAAGAGCTTTGGTCCGAGCCTTATAGATCTTGGCATTCTCGTATGCATCATTTCTAAGCTCCTTCAACTCAGATAGATGGAGTTTCCTGATCTTTCCGGCTAAACTCAAATCATTACATTGCTTGATTGCCCTAAATGCCTAATGTTAAATCTCTATGGGTATATGGCATGCCTTTCCATATGCCAAATGAAATGGTGACATGCCGATGGGTGTTTTGTACCGTACGGTAGGCCCAAAGAGCGTCCTCAAGCTTTTGAGTCCAATCTTTATGATTAGGTCTAACCATTTTCTATAGAATATGCTTGATCTCTTGATTGGAGATCTCGACCTGTCCATTCGTCTGGGGGTGGTAAGGTATGGAGATTCTATGATTTACCCTGTATTTTTCCAGTAAACTACGGAATTAGGCATTAGTGAAATGAGTACCACCATCACTAATGATGGCTCTCGGAATCCTGAACCGACTAAAGATGTTCTTCTTGACGAAATCGATGACCACCTTGTTGTCATTGGATTGGGTGAGAATAGCCTCAATCCACTTGAACACATAATCAATAGCAACAAGAATGTACTAGTGTCCAAATGAAGGGAGGAAGGGTCCCATGAAAATGATGCCCCAAACGTCTAAGATTTCAACGGGAGGAATTGGGTTTAAAGGCATCATATCTCTCTTAGTTATGCTCCCAAGTGCCTAGCATCGGCAACACGACCTCAAGAATTCTTGGGCATCATTGAATGAAGATGGCTAATAGAATCCAGATTGCAAAATTTTTGCAGTCGTCTTTTTCCCGGAGAAATGTCCACCACACACAGATGCTTGGCAGAACTCAAGTATACTTTGGAATTCATTCTCTGGAACACATCGGCGGATAATCTGATTAGAGCTGATGCGGTACAGTTCAGGGTCATCCCAAAAGTAATATTTGGTCTCAAATTTGAGTTTATCTCATTGTTGCTTTGTCCAATCCTGGGGTATTTGACCAATGGCCAAATAATTATAATGTCTGCAAACCATGGGGCTTGGGCACTTGATACTGTAAGAATAGTTTCGTCCAGAAAAGTATCACCAATAGGAATATCCGAACAAGAAGAATCACTTAGAATACTTGAAAGATGATCCACCACCACATTCTGTGCCTCGGATTTATCTTTGATTTCAAGATCGAATTCTCAAAGCAGAAGAATCCATCGGATAAGATGGGGTCTGGCATCCATTTTGGCCAAGAGATGTCTCAAGGTTGAGTGGTTGGTGTAAATTATGACGTAATACCCTAAAAGATAAGCCCTGAATTTCTCCAAAGCAAATACTACAGCTAGCAATTCCTTTTCTGTAACAGTGTAATTCCTCTGAGCCTCATTTAGAGTTTTGCTAGCATAGTATATGCAGAGGCCTTCCTATCAATCTTTTGACCCAAAACAGCCCCGACCACGTAATCAGAAGCGTCGGTCATGATCTCAAATGGGGTTGTTCAAACCGGTAGTTGCAACATCGAAGCACAAGTGACTACCATTTTAAGAAAATCAAATGCCTTATGGCATGATTTGTTAAAATCAAATGACGTATCTTTGGCGAGAAGGTTGCTCAGAGGGTGAGAAACCTTAGAGAAGTCCTTGACCTCCTATAGAATCCCGCATGACCAAGAAATGATAGAATTTGTTTAATAGATGTGGGAGGAGGAAGTTTGGAGATACCATCAACCTTAGCTTTGTCAACTTCAATTCCCTGTTCAGAGACAACATGACCCAAGACGATGCCTTCTTGTGTCATGAAATGGCTCTTTTCCCTACTAAGGACCAATCTTGTTTTGTTGCATCTTTTAAGGATCAGTTCAAGATTATCCAGGCAAGAATCAAACGATTCTTCGAAAATAAAGAAATCATCCATGAAGATTTCCATAAACTCTCCGACCATGTCAAAGAATATAGTTAGCATACACCTTTCAAAAGTCGCAGGTGCATTGCATAAGCCAAATGGCATTCTACAGAAAGTAGCGATTTCATAGGGACAGGTGAAAGTCATTTTTTCCTGATCCTCTAGATGAATAGGGACTTGATTGTATCCCGAGTAACCATCTAAGAAACATAACTACTTTTGCCCAACTAGTCTTTCAAGGATTTGTTCGATGATGGGGAAAGGGAAATGATCTTTTTTTGTGGCTGTGTTCAACTTCCTGCAATCGATACAGACCCTCTAAGAGGAAGCTGAATAAGTTGTGGCAGATTCTCCTTTCTCACTAGTCGCAACGATAATCCCAGATTTCTTGGGAATAATTTGCATAGGACTTACCCAAGGACTATCTGAGATCGGATAAATGATTCTTGCATCAAGCCACTTAATTATTTCCTTCTTGACCACTTCTTGCATATTAGGGTTTAATCTCCTCTGCTTCTGGCGAGAAGGGCAGGATCCATCTTCCATGAATATTCTATGATTGCAGTAAGATGGCTTGATACCCCTAAGGTCATGGATAGTTAATGGAGGTGTGTGACGTGCACTTGTGCGTGTGTGTTAAGAAGTGTCATTATAGTCGCACTTGCAACGCCAGTTTTAAAGTAAAGAAACGGAGGTGAGTCCGAGTGCCAGTCTCAGGGAGGCGTGAAAATCGGATTTTTCTTATCACTTGTCATGGAGAGCACGGAGCTTTGCTTGCAAAAGGTGTGGTTTGAAAAGTGAGAGAGAGATAGAGAGAGAGAGAGAGAGAGATTAGGGTTAGAGTTGTTTCTTGCTTGATCATGCAACTTAAACAGAAATTAAAGTAAACAACTGAACAGAAAGTAACTTCATTAATCATGCAGCTTTAGTTCACAAATTACAACATTAGATACATGCTTAAACTTAAGTAAAGGAAAGCTTAAAAGAGAGGAAGAGAGAGAGACGGGGAGAGCAGCGAGGCAGCCACTGCGGTGGAGGAGGCTCCGTCGGCAGCTCGTCATCTCCGGCGATTATAAGAGGGCCTAAAGCTAGCTAAGAGAGGGGGAGAGTAATTGCAAGGGAAGTGAATGCCTTGAATGAGTGGTTGGAGGGGGTTTAAATAGGGAGAAGGGGTTTCTAAAAGAAGAAGGGGCTTTAGTGATGTCCGGTACGTCACTAAAACCATTCCAAAAGCATTGGTGAAGCCCTTCAGCCCGCCGGTCAACCACCCACATCGTTCTTCTTCACACCTGATCCGCGGCCACTGCGTGAGAGCCGTCCGATCGAAGATCGGATGGCTGAGATCTTCCCTTGGATGCACTCGGATCGCACTTCGGGTGCACATGTGCACGGGCATCGTCGCCAGGCGTGCGCATGTGCGTGGGTGCTCGCGATTTGAGGGCGCATCGCGTGGCGCGATCTCGGCCGCCCGCTGTTGATCGGGAGGCCCAATTTCTTTGCGCGCTCCTTCGTCTTCAATTCTTTGCACCGTGCGGCTCGAACCCGCGTTGCATGCGTACGGGCGTGCTCGCTAACTGTTGCGCCACGCCTGTGCTTTATCGCGGCGACTACGTGGTTCTCGACCGTCCAATCGAAGATCGACGGCCGAGATTTGATCTCAGCTGATGGATGAAGTGGCGTGTGGTGAGCGGGGGTGACGTGGCACAACAAGGGCCGTTGATCATCAGATCAACGGTCAGAACTTCTTGGGCCCATTCTAGGAGCTCCGGATGTCGGATTTGACTGATCTTGAGTCCGTTGGACTCCGTTCGTTGTTCTGAATCCATCCGTGTGGTCTGATTGCTCATCTGAGGCCTACTTTGACAAGTGCTTACACAAATAGCCATTAATACAGTTTTATAAGCAATCTTGGTATATGATGCATGCAATGCTCCCATTTTACTTATGTTGTGCCTTTTATTCTTAAGATGGGCCCTATTTAACAAAGTTATCACCCCCATATGAAGTGTTATCATACCCCCATGCTTACTCTATGCTAGTCCCTAGCAAGGTTTATTCTAGCCTTTATTTCCTTTCAGAATTTTAGAAGTAATTACTTAGACACTTCATCACTTGTCAATAGGAGGAAATATACCAAGATCTTAATCTACAAGGGCTAAGCAGCGCCCGGGTGTCTGCCAAAATATGAATCTCCTGAATCCTTGCTTTAATGTATATAACTATACATATGTATGTGTATATATATATATTTTTAGAATTTTTTTGGAATTCAGCATGGGTTGGTAACTTTTTACGGCTACCCAACCCACCCAAAACTTAGTCAAAACCCTATGTACTAAGCATCTTGGTGTGAAGATTGTGATAGACTCACTTAACGGTAATTCAGATAGACTTTGGGTTTCTACGCCCCTTGGTGACCGGAAGAGGAAATATATTTGCCTGAAGGTGTATTTGTTCGATTGGTAGCTTTCTCCCTACGTTTGTTTTAATTGGGGTCAACACAAGGATTTTTCCAATGTATATCTCCCCGGCTTGTACTACTTCCCCTCTTCTTCCTTAAGTGTTTTGGTTCTTTTTGTGCAGTTATTGAGTTAGGCTCTGGACAACCGACCAATGGGCTATTACCCACGATCACTTGCTAGCCATACTCGTGCGGTGAAGTGTGGTTTATTTTTTTATTTTTATTTTTTTTTCGTAGGTGGCTTCCCTGATCTCAAATGTACCTAAAGGCAATGAAGAAGAAATGGTCCCGTGGCTGGGTTCTGGACAACTCGCCAATGGGCTGTTACCCACGACAACTTGCCAGCCATACCACCCTAGAGAGTTCATTAGCTACCCAATTTCTGTCAAATCTGCGAGGAGTGAGTATGTGCAAAAATGTGTGTAGATGCTTAGACTCGAAGTTTTTCTGAGTTAGAGGGTGAGTTGCTAAGTCGTATACTTATCACCTTATTTAATAGGTGGATTAGAATAGCTTAAGGTTGCAAGGATTCGAAGCTAAATCCATATTTTAACGGACACCAGGGCTGATTAAGCCTGAAGCCCTGAAACGTCTAAGTGTTTAAGTTCTTTTTGTATTATTTCCCACTATTGACAAGTTTCTAATGCCTAAGTTTTCTTCCTAAATTCAATTTTTTATTTTATTTTATTTTATTCTATTCAGACTGATTGAATGAGCTCAGGATTATGCAATTTACCACCCTCCCATGCTTAAGTTGGACAATGTCCTCATTGGCAAGTACATGGATGCATAAGGGTTCAAAAAGATAGTACCTGAGTGACGTAAAATACCAGATCAGTCTGAATCCTCTGGGTTGCCTCCCAAGAAGCGCTGAGTTTAACGCCTCCAACTGGGCGGTGCTCTGTGTCATCCCTCAATGAGGGTGACACTCTCCTTTAGGGGAACCTGGGCCAGGAAGTGCTTCAATCTTTGACCATTAACTGTAAAAGTGTGCCCAGTGTTAAGATCAGCAATTTCAACTGCCCCATTAGAGTAGAGCTAAACCACCTGAAATGATCTTGTCCATTTGGACCTGAGTTTCCCCGGGAAGAGTTTTAGGTGGGCATCAAACAACCAGACTTGCTGGTTAAGCTCAAAGGTTTTTCTATGAATGAGTCAATCATGGACGGCTCTCATTTTCTCCTTATACAGTCGACTATTGTCAAAGGCGTCCCGACGAATTTCTTCGAGCTCAGATAATTGGAGCATCCTCTACACACCGGCTGTTGACGCGTGAAACTCGATCGTGTTTTAACAGTTATTGTGTCGTAGTATAAGTAATCAAGCGTTGTCAACAAATAAAAGTTTTTACTACTCGAAAATCGGAGTATCCGAGGTTGAACACAGGGAGCAATCGGAATTTACTACTAATCTCAAATGTAATTGAACACTCTAATTTACTCAAAAGTTTAGTTCAAATGCATTTAAAAAGTAATCCAGTCAAAAGAGTAAAATTGGACGTCTGATCACAAGATCAGACGTCTTAAAAGTATTTTCCTCCTTTGATTGTTTTTCTTCCTCTGATCTTGCTTTCTTTCTTCTGCAGCCTTGACTTTGCTTCTTTCTCTTCTGTCTTCCTTCTATCTTCTTCTTCTTCCTTGGTCTTCTGTCTTTGGTTTTTGTCTTGGCCTTTCTTCTTCTTTCTCTGCAGTCTCTCTTCTTCCTTCTCTTCTCTCTTCTGCGAAGGCTTCTTTTTCTGCTTCTTCTTCCTTGCGGCTAAGTCTCTTCTCTTCAACTCTCAGCCTGCCTGCACAAGGAGCAAAACCTACCCTATCCCTCTACCCGCACGTCTCTCTCTCTCTCTGTAAATCGCTCACTAGACGCTCTCCCAGAGCCGCGGGTAATCGGGTCGGGTAGCGCACCTGGGACCAGGCGCACCGGCGTGAGGTGTGCTCAGATAAGGTCGGGTCGGATCCCGCCAGATCCGCGAGGTGAACCGCGGACGAGGCGAGCGTGGATAAGGTGAGGGACCTCACCCCTGTGCTTTCGGAGGCAATGAGAGAATAACACAAAATCAATTTAAACCGTACCTGCGCCTCGTAGATTGCCGATGTGGGACTATCAGTCCCACCCTGCTCTCGCGCGCGCCCGTAGAACGCTCTTCGTCGATTGCCAAAGCTGCGGACTTCGTTGCGTTGTCCACTGGGTCAGATAGCTTCGCAGTGCTTCCCCGAGTGAGCTGCACCTGAAGCCTTGCGGTCCTGAAACCTGGAGCGAGCTTGGAACTTCTTCGAGTCGCCGTCAATGGCGGCAGGGGGTTGAGAACTGTCAGACATGAAACGAGCCTCTCGGCCTAATCATATCACCGGGGACCTTTGCCTTGTCACGGCGAAGGTGAAGGGCAAGGTGGCAGGCCGCGGGGTGGCCTAGGCGTGCACGCCTAGGTCGCCCTGTGGCCGGGTGGATGGGTGTGTTCGGGGGTGCGTTGTGGAGGTGTAGCGTGGCAGTGGAGGGGCGGAGTGTGTTCAGTGTGGTGAGGCGGAACTTTTGCGACGACCGACGAGGCATGTGGGGCTGCGGAGCGACTGGGGCGCCTCGCCGGAGGGTGGCCGGAGATGTGGAAGGTGACGGTGGATGGCGGCGGTCGAGGGGCAATCAAGTGAAATAGAATGGGGAAAAGAAAGTGGGGAAGTTGTCAAGTAGTTCTAACCTAATTGTAGGGACGAAGGGGGCGGAGAGGCAGGCAGCTGTACCTGCTGTCGCCAGAGAAGACGATGCCTAGTGGGGGAGGACGGCAGCGATGACGGGTCTGAGGCAGCGTGCGTGGGTATTACGTGACGCGAAGGAGAATCAGGAAGAAGTCTTTGCCACTGGTTTTGTGGCAGAGCGAAGAAAAAAGGAAAGAAAGCTCACCGGACCTCGCTGGGTACCATGGCCGCGAAGGAAGAGACAAATCTGAGGTGAAACCCCGGCCAGGTCGAGCTGAGAATGAGCGACCGGGTTTGGGGGTTCTTTTATAGGCATTGGGCCGTGTGTTCAAAGCTTGGAGGGCACGCCTTTGTCTCCGACGGCTTGCCGGAGAAGGAAAGTGGGTGGATACCCAAATCCCTCGTGCGTTCGCACGAGAGATTGGGATCAAATCAGGGATCATGACTAGCCTCAGATGGAAGAGAATTCATCAGAGAATCTCCCTTCCATTTCTGGGAGGGGATCTCTGAGGAATTAGAGAGTATTCCCTCTCTAATCCTTGCCGGAGAGGGATTCTGCCCCAATAATGGCAGAAGGACCTGATTGCAAGTTTGGCGAGGATGTTAGGGGGCTCTCTGTGATGATTTTCAAAAGTTAGGGACCAAAATGTGATTTGGGTGTACTAAATTGCAAAGTAGGTCAAGATGACCTCCCCTTAGGTCTAAATTTTGATACAAACCTAATTTTGACCTAAGGAATCCAATGGTGAAGTTGGATTTTAGATTTGACCCCATTTAACTAGATATTTTGCGTAAAAACCCAGATTAGGTTAATTAATGAGCTAGGACCCTAATCTTAGTCAAACTAGGTTCCAAAGGTCAAATTAAGTGTTCTAAACCCTAGGGGATATTTTTCCAAGATTTTTAGAGGTTTTACTTGATTTTTATCCTGACCGTAACCTTGTTGATTTAAGCGAGTCTGTTTTAGGGTTACCAAATGTCATTTAATTCCTAGATTGCACATGAACCCATTCCTGATTGATTCAACCCACTTTTTATTTCATTTAGACCATTTGACCTATGTTTTGTCTCTGAGAAATCCCATTTATGTACTGCAATGGTAAAATTGCAGTTTTAACCTTTATCTCATGTTCTCTTCCCAGAATACTTATTCCTTCATTTAGGCCTTCTACTAGGTTATGTAGGAGCTTTTATTC
This sequence comes from Thalassia testudinum, assembly GCA_037157565.1. Lineage (NCBI taxonomy): Eukaryota > Viridiplantae > Streptophyta > Magnoliopsida > Alismatales > Hydrocharitaceae > Thalassia > Thalassia testudinum. Next base: position 4,026,890 of record JAZHRO010000028.1, read on the forward strand.
TCTTTATTATGTCAAAATGAGCTAGTTATGGCTCATGATGAGGCTCTCATCATACCCCCATGCCTAGCTTTTGCTAGTCCCTTAGCAAAATTTCAAGGTTTTAACTTCTGTTCTAGACCCTGAGTGTAAGTGCTTTTCTTTTTCTTTTGTGATTAGGTTAGAATGCCGACAATAGGTCTAGAGGTATTCAAGTACCAACCAAAATCCGGACCTGACCTACTTTAGCCTCAGTCCTCTGCAAAGGTTTTTAAGGCCCACAGAAACTAACCTAGGGTTTGTTGGATTCCGCAGTTAAAGCACCCGTGCTTGAGACATTCTTAACCTAAGTTCAGTTTGCAATGCATTTTTGTAAGAGAGAGATAGATGATTTATTTGTTTGGAGAGCTTTCTCTCTCTTTTCCTTTTATTTCTAGCTTCGGATTAGCTTCTCAACACGGTCTGTATCGGATTCCTCGTCCCCATCATCAATCCTCAAGGGTTCCTGCCTATCGATGCTTCGAAATAGCATCGCCCATGGCAACCCCCAGAACCCTGGCTTTCGAGATTTCGACATAATCCCGCCCATGGCATTCCGTGGCCGAATTCAAACCCTAGCGATCGACATTTCGTGATAATGCCGCCCATGGTATCTGAACCAGCAGAGTGCTTACATGCCCCCAGTAGGATATTTAAATATCCTAAGAGACAAGCACCGAGGAGACGATATGTTGTTACGCATCTTCGAGGGGAATTTCCCGCCTCTCTGCGTTGGGAACTCGTCCAAATCAACTTGTGTTGATTGGCCGCTCTAAATCTAGGTGACTTTTTCAGAACATTAAACGCTTTTGCGTGATTTTGATATTTATGCACACTGAACCAGATTGTGTGCGAATTTGAGGTGCTTAGGTTACTGAATCCCGCAAACCGGAGGTCAGTTAACGAGGCTGAATACTTCCTAAGCCTTAGACCTAATACTTAAGCTTCGCATTTTCCCCAACCTCTTGAGGATTATCCAGATTTTAGCGGATACGTGAATTTTTAAGCTAACGAATCTAGCCCAAGAGGCCTAAGACCAGCGTTCCCGCTAATCTCTTGTTATGTCTCCTTAGCACTTTTCTTTTATTTCTTTTCTTGATTTGGTCTAGAACTTTAGTTAATTCCTTAATCTTTCACCAATGACTATTTCTTTTTCTTTCTCATTTTGTGCTCCTTTTTATCATTTTTGCTCTTTTTCTCTTTATGTTTATGTGGCTCACAAAATTTTCTCCCTCCCCCATTTATTGTTCTTTTTCATAATTTTTCAATTTTTTTTGTGTTTTTGACATATGCAAAAAATTTTTTGTGTGTGAGACTCCTAACTTTTTCTTGGTTCTGTATGTATGCACTTTATCAACCCCCATACCTAAGTTTTGCAATGTCCTCATTGTAAACGGAGGGTATGAAATAGTGTTGAGGTCAGGGACTTAGAATATGATACATCGGGTGGGTGAATGGGTCGAAAATGACTGATGCAAACGATTTCAAGCTCTGATACGTGTACCAGAGGTGGGATCAACTGTGTAAGCTGAACTCAAGGTGCAATGGACGTGGAGTACAGACGGATAATCAGACGGGTCTCTATTTTTGGGATGACGGGTTGCCTCCGTTAAGCGCTAAATTTAATGCCTTCAGCCGAGCGAAAAATGGGGTGGAGAGGGAGTGGTCAAATCAGCGGAATTTTGTAAAACAAGCACCTTGATTAAGAGCCTGGTTGGTCCAACCAGGTGCTTGTTAAGATCAGTAGGCTGATGATGTAGCCCAAACCCAATAAGTCTGGTGGGTTGATAGATGTAGATCAACAGATGCGGAACCCACCATATGTAGTGAAGTTCAAATGAATATGGAAGTGAAAACTCGGGTTTAGGCCGAGTCGAATTAGCCTGGTCAAAGTAGGGTTCCGAAAAATAATCAATGTAAGGTGTGGAATCCCTATAGGGGTGATCACAGAATGACGGCTCCTGTTTTTCCATCTGATCAATGCCCGATACCCGGTATAGATATGGAGTTGAATCATCTGCAAACAGCTCAGTGAGAGGTGAATCGAAATAGAAATTGAGTCCGGTTGCAGGTCGAGGTAGAGAACGGGTTTTGATTGGTTCTGTATATGTGGAGCAGGTGGCTTCAAAGAAAATTGGCTTGTTATAATCAGGAAGCAGATTTTCTCCGATGTTATGGTCAAATTCAAAATCGTCGGAGAGTTTGCGAAAATCAAAATTTGAATGAGATTCAAGATCATGAGTTCCACCATAGAATAAATCATATGTTGTATACTCAGCAGCCTAACTGGGGTCTAGCCTAAATGTTAATTCTGAGCTTAAAAAGGTGTCCCTATCTGGTAGAGGCTCAGGTTCTAAGCTAGTAGGGCAGACCCATTTGAAACCCCACTCGTCCAACTCCTCGGTTTCTGTGTCGTAGATTGGCATGACTTCCGAGAAATCGATTTGTTCCTCTGAGGATGTTGGCGAGGGATATTCATCAAATAAAGGCTCAAAATCATATTCTTCATTAAAAGATTGATCTTCTTCATATGGGGCCTTGAAATCTTCAAAATAGGTTTCAGATCTAGGTTCTAGGCTTAGGATGTGGGTTGAATTACTAGAATCTAGGTCTGAATAACCTTCGAGGGTCACCTTATTAGAATAAGGGATGGAATTTACACCCTCGAGAGGTTCAGTTATACTCTCATACTTGCAGGAGTTTTGGATTTCTAGAATGGGCTCATCATGGTATTTTCCTGCATTTGGAGCTTCCCAACCTTCTTCGATATCAGGCACATTATACTCCATCTGGGTTGGGAATCCACAACCACTTTGTGCCTCAAACCCGAGATCAGATTTATCCTTGATGTTGTCCCAAGATAGTTCCTCCTCTGTTTGTGGTATATACGGGTATTTCTGGTCAATAACTTGTTTTACTAATCTCATTATCTCTTCCCATTTTTCAAGACTATCTTGGTGTTGCTTCCAAAGTCGAGGATTTGTCATACATTGAAGATATTCAAGATTGTGTAGTTTTTCTATCTCAATGTATGCAGTAATGAGTAAGTCACGGGTTGATCCTTTTGTGGCTTCTGCTAATAGTACTTGGGCACAAGTTATGATAAAGGTTGTGGTTGTTGGGACATCAACCTGAATGTTTCCTACTGGTGTTGAGGTTTCTTCTTTTTCATAGAATTTCAGTCCATCCTCAATCATTTTATCTCTCATGGGTCTCTGATATTCAGGTTTCTTGAATGGTAGTCCTAGGTGGTTTGGCTGCATATTTGGATCAGGTGGTGGAATCCAGATGTAGAATCAGAGTTTGAATCAAGATGTAGAATCAAGTTATGAAGCGATCAGATCTGAATAATGAGTCCCACTGAAAATGTGTATGTGTGCTCTAAAGAGAAAAGATGAGGGACTGGAGGTGCTTTTGACCCAATCAAGACACCCAAAGATGTTTGGATGACTATGGAGGTTCGGGGCGGATGGACCCCTAGATCAGAAGATCGTCTACCTCAGAATTACCTGGGCAGCCAGAGAGGGAGAGTCCCGCAAAGACCCCTACATGGTAGAGTGTCCCCACGGGTTACAGGGTTTCCCCCACCCGACCTCTCTTGTCACTGAGATTCCAAGTAGACCAGAATGGGGATCTTGACCTCTTAAGTCTACCACTTTTATTTCAAAGGTGCTTTAGGGTTCTCACTTGAACTTTAGATGTTTTGATGTTGTGACCTAATTTAGAGTTTGGTTGACCCAAGGGGTCAACTTCACCTGACCTGTCCTATAGATGGCAGAATGATTCTAGGTTTGGAGCCTAGAGATCACTCTGATTTGACTCCCAGGTTATTAGGTCCAAAAATTTTAAGATTCAAGTGATTTTAGAGCTTCTTTTTCTTTAGGGTTTGTCTTGTTTAGATCTCTTCAATCAAGGTCTTGGGTGACATTGATGCGGGAAGGTTTATTTCCTTTTATATAGGCATGTGTGACTAACACTCCAAGATCCTACTATAGAAACCCTAATTTGGTTCTATTTCCAATCCTTTTTTCTTTTTCACAAAAATTCTCTTTGGACTTGAAAGCAAGAAGTGTGTTGTCCGTAGAGATTAAGCGTTATTTCTATTAGGCACCTGAATTTGTGGGATAGAATCTAAAAAATCGCTCCAACTTCAAGAACATTTGAAAATTTTTTTTGCAAAATTAGGAAACATTTGCCTTAATTATGGTGATTTCTTTATAAAGAAGGCAATTGATTTTCTTCCTTTTGTCTTTTCAGGATTTAGGGAATGGTTTAAGGAAGAAAATAAATTACCTGCCCTGGAGTGGTTGACTTGCGAGAGGGATTTTCTCATGAAATACCTGCAAGATCAAAACAAAGCAAAGTAGGGCAAGTTACTGTTCAATATGATAAAAAGAATGTAGAGACTAGTGATAAATTGTGCGTTACTCCCCGGCAACGGTGCCATTTTGTTGATGCGCGAAACTCGATCGTGTTTTAATAGTTATTGCGTCGTAGTATAGGTGATCAAGCGTCTTCAACAAATAAAAGTTTTTATTACTCGAAAATCGGAGTATCCGAGGTCGAACACAGGGAGCAATCAAAATTTACTACTAATCTCAAATGTAATTGAACACTCTAATTTACTCAAAAGATTAATTCAAATGAATTTAAAAAGTAATCCAGGAAAAAGAGTAATCAGACGTCTTAAAAGTACTTTCCTCCTTTGATTGTTTTTCTTCTTCTGATCTTGCTTTCTTTCTTCTGCAGCCTTTACTTTGCTTCTTTCTCTTCTATCTTCCTTCAGTCTTCTTCTTCTTCCTTGGTCTTCTATCTTTGGTTTCTGTCTTGGCCTTTCTTCTTCTTTCTCTGCAGTCTCTCTTCTTCCTTCTCTTCTCTCTTCTGCGAAGGCTTCTTTTTCTGCTTCTTCTTCCATGCGGCTAAGTCTCTTCTCTTCAACTCTCAGCCTGCCTGCACAAGGAGCAAACCTACCCTATCCCTCTACCCGCACGTCTCTCTCTCTGCAAATCGCTCACTGGACGCTCTCCCAGAGCCGCGGGTAATCGGGTCGGGTAGCACACCCGGGAGCAGGCGCACCGACGTGAGGGTGATGCGCGAGGTGTGCTCAGATAAGGTCAGGTCGGATCCCGCCAGATCCTCGAGGTGAAACTGCGGACGAGGCGAGCATGGATAAGGTGAGGGACCTCACCCCTGTGCTTTCGGAGGCGACGAGAGAATAATACAAAATCAATTTAAACCGTACCTGTGCCTCGTAGATTGCCGATGTGGGACTATCAGTCCCACCCTGCTCTCGCACGTGGCCGCAGAACACTCTTCGTCGATTGCCAAAGCTGCGGACTTCGTTGCATTGTCCACTGGGTTAGATAGCTTCGCAGTGCTTCCCCGAGTGAGCTGCACCTGAAGCCTTGTGGTCCTGAAGCCTGGAGCGAGCTTGGAACTTCCTCGAGTCGCCGTCAATGGCGGTAGGGGCTTGAGAACTGTCAGACATGAAACGAGCCTCTCGGCCTAATCATATCACCGGGGACCTTTGCCTTGTCACGGCGAAGGTGAAGGGCAAGGTGGCAGGCCGCGGGGTGGCCTAGGCGTGCACGCCTAGGTCGCCCTGTGGCCGGGTGGATGGGTGTGTTCGGGGGTGCGTTGTGGAGGTGTAGCGTGGCAGTGGAGGGGCGGAGTGTGTTCAGTGTGGTGAGGCGGAACTTTTGCGATGGCCGGCGAGGCGTGTGGGGCTGCGGAGCGACGGGGGCGCCTCGTCGGAGGGTGGCCGGAGATGAGGAAGGTGACGGTGGACGGCAGCGGTCGAGGGGCAATCAAGTGAAATAGAATGGGGAAAAGAAAGTGGGGAAGTTGTGGAGTAGTTCTAACCTAATTGTAGGGACGAAGGGGGCGGAGAGGCGGGCAACTGTACTTGCTATCGCCGGAGAAGAAGATGCCTAGTGGGGGAGGATGGCGGTGACGACGGGTCTGAGGCAGCGTGCGCGGGTATTGCGCGATGCGGAGGAGAATCAGGAAGAAGTCTCTGCCACTGGTTTTGTGGTAGAGTGAAGAGGAAAGGAAAGAAAGCTCGCCGGAGCTCACTGGGTACCCTGGCCGGGAAGGAAGAGACGAATCTGAGGTGAAACCCCGGCCAGGTCGAGCTGAGAATGAGCGACCGGGTTTGGGGGTTCTTTTATAGGCATTGGGGCATGTGTTCAGAGCTTGGAGGGCACGCCTTTGTTTCCGACAGCTCGCCGGAGAAGGAAAGTGGGTGGATACCCAAATCCCTCGTGTGTTCGCATGAAGGATTGGGATCAAATCAAGGATCATGACTGGCATCAGATGGAAGGGAATTCCTTAGAGAATCTCCCTTCCATTTCTGGGAGGGGATCTCTAAGGAATCAGAGAGTATTCCCTCTCTAATCCTCACCGGAGAAGGATTCTACCCCAACAATGGTGGAAGGACCTGATTGCAAGGTTGGTGAGGAAGTTAGGGGGCTCTCTGTGATGATTTTCAAAAGTTAGGGACCAAAATGTGATTTGGGTGTACTAAATTGCAAAGTAGGTCAAGATGACCTCCCCTTAGGTCCAAGTTTTGGTACAAACCTAATTTTGACCTAAGGAATCTAATGGTGAAGTTGGATTTTAGGTTTGACCCCGTTTAACTGTATATTTTGCGTAAAAACCTAAATTAGGTCAATTAATGAGCTAGGACCCTAATCTTGGTCAAACTAGGTTCCAAAGGTCAAATTAAGTGTTCTAAACCCTAGGAGATATTTTTCCAAGATTTTTAGAGGCTTTACTTGATTTTTATCCTGACCGGAACCTTGTTGATTTAAGCAGGTCTGTTTTAGGGTTACCAAATGTCATTTAAATCCTAGATTGCACATGAACCCATTCCTGATTGATTCAACCCACTTTTTATTTCATTTAGACCATTTGACCTTTGTTTTGTCTCTGAGAAATTTCATTTATGTACTGCAATGGTAAAATTATAGTTTTAACCTTTATCTCATGTTTTCTTCCCAGAATACTTATTCCTTCATTTAGGCCTTTTACTAGGTTATGTAGGAGCTTTTATTCTCTTTATTATGTCAAAATGAGCTAGTTATGGCTCATGATGAGGCTCTCATCACCGGCTAACTAGGAATCCATGTTACACTGCTTGACAGCCCAGTAAGCCTGGTGTTCCAATTCGACAGGAAGATGGCAGGCTTTGCCAAAGACCAGGCGATAAGGTGACATGCCTATCGGGGTCTTGCAAGCGATCCTGTATGCCCACAAGGCATCATCAAGTCGTGTCGACCAGTCTTTCCTGTCATATCTCACAGTCTTCTGTAAAATGTTCTTGATTTGTCTATTTGAGATCGTAGTCTGCCCATTTGTTTGTGGATGATACAGGGTAGCAATGCGGTGGTTCACCCCATATTTTCTAAGTAGGGCATGGAATTGGGAATGGATAAAATGGCTTCCACCATCACTGATCATGGCCTTGGGTATTCTAAATTGGGAAAAGATGTTCTTCTTAACAAAGTCCATGATAGTCCTGTTATCGCATCGGCAGGTGGCGACGGCTTCAATCCATTTGGAAACATAGTCTACTGAGACCAGTATGTACTTGAAGCCGTTGGATGGTGAAAAGGGGCCCATAAAATCGATACCCCAAACATCGAAGATTTCGACAATCAAAATGGGCTAGAGGGGCATCATATCTTTCTTGGTCATGGTCCCCAGCGTTTGGCAGCGTGAGCAAGTCTTGGCAAAGTTGTGTGCATCCTTAAATAGGGACGGCCAGTAAAATCCAGACTGCAGAACCTTTGCAGCCATTTTCTTTCCAGAGAAGTGGCCACCACAAGCCTGGTCATGGCAGAAGGAAAGCACACTCTGCACTTCGTCTTTGGGGATACACCTCCTGATGATCTGGTCAGCACAGAGGTGAAACAGCAAGGGATCATCCCAGAAATAGTGCTTGGCCTCAACCAAGAACCTATCCCGTTGCTGTCTGGACTAGTTGTGCGGAGTTTGTCCTACAACCAGGTAGTTAACGTAATCAGCATACCATGGCATTCTCTTGTCTTGCACAGCTAGGATGTGTTCATCAGGGAAGGCATCAGATAGAGGTAGGGGGGTCCAATGTGGTCTGGATGAAGTCTAGACAAGTGGTCAGCCCCCACATTCTTCGATCCGGCCTTGTCTCGGATTTTCAGGTCAAATTTTTGCAAAAGCAGGATCCATCTGATGAGCCTGGGCTTTGCGTCCTTTTTGGTCAACAGGTGCCGGATGGCTGAATGGTCAGTGTAAAGTAGTCACGTGGGATCCTAGCAAGTACGATCGGAACTTTTCAAGTCCAAAGACTACAGCGAGCAACTCTTTCTCTGTGACCATATAATTTCGTTGGGCCTCATCCAACATTTTGCTCGCGTAGTAGATCACCACAGGCTTCTTGTCTTGCCTTTGTCCCAGGACAGCACCTATGGCGAAATTAGATGCATCACACATAATCTCAAAGTCCTGGAACTAGTCTGGGGGTTGAAGTACAGGTGCGGTGGAGACTAAGTCCCCGAGGGTGTGATAAGCTTGGATGCAATCAGAAGACATGTGGAATAAGGCGTCGTTGGCTAGAAGGTTGGTCAAGAGTTTGGAAAGCTTGGAAAAGTCTTTAATGAACCTTCGGTAGAAGCCAACATGTCCTAGGAATGAGCGAATCTATCAGACCGAGCTAGGTGGAGGAAGTTTGGAAATTAAATCAACCTTAGCCGATCTACCTCGATGCCCCTATGTGATATGATGTGACCGAGGACAATTCCTTCTTGAACCATAAAATGGCTCTTTTCCCAACTTAACACTAGATTAACCTCAATACATCATTTTAGGATTTTCTCCAAGTTGCTCAGACAATGGTCAAATGAATTCCCGAATACAGAGAAATCATCCATAAAGACCTCTAAGTATTCACCCACCATTTCTGAAAAAATGGCTAGCATGTAATGCAGGAAGGTCGCAGGTGCATTGCATAACCCGAACGGCATTCGACGGAATGCAAACGTGCCATACGGGCAAGTGAATGTGGTCTTTTCTTGATCCTCCGGAGCAATTGCGACTTGGTTATATCCTGAATATCCATCTAAGAAGCAAAAATACTTCTGCCCTGCCAATCTTTCAAGGATTTGGTTAATTAATGGCAAGGGGAAATGATCCTTCTTAGTGGCTTCATTAAGCTTCCTATAATTAATACACATCCGCCATGCAGTGGTGGTGCGGGTGGGGATGGATTTGCCATAATCATTAGTGACAATAGTGAGCCTAGCTTTCTTGGGAACCACTTGAGTGGGGCTCACCCAGGGGCTATCAGAGATAGGATAGATGATGTCGGCATCAAGCCACTTGATAATTTCTTTCTTAATGACCTCTCGCATGTTTGGGTTTAAACGTCTCTGCATCTGGCGGGAGGGTCGTGCCCCGTCTTCTAGGTAAATCTTATGCATGCAATATCTGGGGCTAATTCCTCTTAAGTCAGAAATGGTCCAACCAATGGCGGCCCGATGTTCTGAAAGGGTTGCAGTCAACCTGAGTTCCTGATCCTTGGTTAGATGAGAATTAATAATCACTGGGAAGGTCTGGTCAGGTCCCCGGAAGACATACTTGAGGTTCTCGGGCAATGGCTTAAGTTTAGGTGCGGGTGGAACCACAGTTGATGGAAAGGGAAAGGGCGGGAGTTGATCAACATCGATCTCCTCAAATGGTGTTTTGTGATGGTACTCAGCCTTACAGAGGTCCACGGGTAGTGATGGTGACAGATCAGAACAGCCATTACGGGTTTGGTGGTCTGATACAGAACTAAGGGTGAGGCATTCCTCGATCAGAGTTTCTACGGGATCATGTTCCTCAACGTAGTTGCAAACAAAAGACTTTGTCGCCCGGAAGATATCCAATTGCATTTTCTTGTCCTCGAAGGCGATTTTAATATATCCCGTGTCACAATCAATGTTTTCCTTGGCCATAGCTAAGAAAGGTCTGCCTAAGATTATGGGTGCGTTCTGTAATTTTTTAGGGACTTCCATGTTGAGCACTGATTGCACCGCAAAAATACTCCAGCAATTGTACCGTCTTGTGCTATTTCCTAGCATTACCAGTGCATATTAGGGATCCATAGTTGCATTTGTAAAAATACATGCATGCATGCATTTAATTAAGAGGGGAGGAGAGTGAAATAGAATGGCCTCGTGATTACTTTTTTCCTCAAGTGCTACCTCACAAATTTCCATCTTCATTTTTTATTTCTTTTTGATTTTTGATTTTTGACTTTTTCTTCCCGCAGCCGCATGAAACACCTTCTTCTTCTTCGTGCCATGCCCTGCTCCCCCTCTCCCTACCAGCCCTACCGTCGCATGATCTCCCTGTCGAGCCCCATGCAGAGCCATGCACAGCCAGGGCATGGCTGTGCATGCCTCTTCCTTCTTTATAAGGGGGCGGCTTCTACCTTCAAAACGAGCCTGGTCCTCCACTTCAAAAGCCAACGCAGCTCACTTCCAGGCCACCGTCCTCTCCTCCCTCTCCCTCCACATGCCGGCCCTCCTCGGAGATACCCGACGGATAGGAGCCCTCACAATGGTGCACACCCACCACAGTGAGACCACCACCACCCAGCTCTTCAAAGAGCCCGTAGGCGTGGTGGCTCTTTTCACGTTTTTTATGTTTCCGGCACCTTCAGCCATGGCCGCAAGCTTCATGGTCTGAAGCTCGAAGCTCAACGGGAGCAGTAGCCTCCCCACTCCTTTCCGCGCAAGCCTGCAGGCCGCCCTCACCTTTCTGCACACGCCTGAAAGCACCTCCACCTCCAGCTTCTCCGTGCGCCTTGTCGCGCTCTCTCTTCCGCAACTGGCCACCGTGCACCACTACAGCGGCCAGCCATGCTTCACCGCACCCTTTCCAGCACCCGCAGGCCACCGTGCATGCCTGTAGGCGCCCTTGCTTCCCCCTCCGCGTGTTCTGTCAGGAGCTTCTCTACGCCTGCAACCGGCTGGCGTAGACCTTCTTCCTCGTGCGCCAGCCCACACGCACTAGCCGCAAGCTGGCCACACTCACAGCACCTGCAGCTCTCGGTCGCGTGGCTCGCCCGACCATTATAGCCACTGTTCACGCCAGTCTATGCGACACTGTGGCTACAGTGGGGTGACCGGTGAGTTTTTCACTTTACCGGTCACCAGGTACGCCGCTACCGCCGATCGCCCACACGCACGTCTCGCCTCGCATCGCCCCTCACCCGCCCGTGCATCTGCGTTGCCCGCACCCGTCCGCGTAGCCCGTTCCCTACACCCACGCCTGCGAGTGCCCGTTCCAGCCACTCTGCGCAGCGATGGGCACTGCGGTCCTCTCCGTGCCAACTCTCCTGCGTGCATGCTCCTCTCTACGTGAATACGCGCCTACGCGCGTGCGTAGCCTTTAGACGTCGCTTGGAAGCTGCTGACGACCTAACTTAACCCTCCAGCAGTGCTCTCTCTCTCCCGCTCTCTCTCTCTCTCTCACTCTCTCACAACACTCTCTTTACCGATGCTCACCCACACATACACTCACACTTCCACACACACACACACACCTATACACTATTATATACATATATATATATATATACTTTTATAGTAGTACCTATATACTTATGTATTAGTATACAAACATAGATATATACATATATATATCTATATACTTGTATATATACATATATATATATATATGTACATATATACATATACATATATATATACTTATATCTATATATATAGTAGTATTTATATAACTAAGTATTAGTATACATATATATATATATACACATATATCTATATACTTATATATATATATATATATATATATATATATATATATATATATATATATATATATATATATATATATATACAAATATACATACATATATATACATATATATATATATACTTATCTACATATATTACTATATACATACGCATATATATATATATATACATCTATATAGTGTCATATACATACATATACATATAAATATATATATATATAGATCTGTACATATATCTATCTATACATATACTTACATATATATATTTACATACCTATATATATATTCACATACATATATACATATATAACTACATATATATACCTATATATTTATAACCACATATATATAGATATATTTACATACGTATATATATATTTTCATATTATTTACCTTACGTGGTATTGCGGGAATATCTGCAACAATTGCCGATATTCCCCGATACATGCGTACAAAAAGCGTGTTCGCATTCATCTTCCACCATCCATACTACACCTTACACGCGGCACCTCGTCCTGTCGGTTGCGTCTTTCTAGACGATGACGGACTCGACATCGTGCTACATTCCATCTCCGCCTCCACCCCCACCCCTTTTTACATATATAATATATACCTATATATATACTATATTTACTTTATTTCTGTTTCACTTTCCTGCTAGTAAAAAGATAAAAAAAATATAAAAGCGAAAAGATAATCTTCGACTTGCAGGTACTCCATCTTGCGAAAAGCAAGACCCATTTTGGAACCCTATTTTGGCTCAAAGCCAAGAACTCAATTTTGAGGGTGTGCCTCAAGGACAAAGATTACCAGAAAAAAATCTAAAGAAGAGAAACACCAAAAACAAAATAAACGAATGGAAGAGACTCGTTGTAGGAAAGGCGTTGAAACTTGACTTGTAACCCCACTTCCCTGAGTTCGACCCTAGGCCAAAAATTGATCAAGATAAAATCAAGTAGGCCAGGTAAAAAAAAAATTTGTAAAGAGAAGGTTAGGTCCAATTTAGGTTAACCACTATACACACTTCAACGATAAAATCATCATATTAACAGCCTATTCGGGTCAGACACCAAGCACCAAAAAGTCGACCAGGAAATAGAAGTCCTTGACCCATACAATCACGTCCTCGACAACCCCCTTCATGGTTTCCAATGCTCTATCAGCCAGCTGGATGGTGATAGGGGTTGGTGTCAACTCTTTGAAACCAAATTGATGGTACAGGGTTGTTGTAATTAGATTGATAGAAGCACCTAAGTCCAGGAGAGCTCTATCAAATGTCATGTCCCCAATATTGCAGGAAATCAGGGGCGCTCCTGGGTCAGTTCGCTTGAGCGGAAGGTTGCTTGATATTACGGAACTTGCTTGTTCGGAGAGCACAACCTTCCTAGGTGCTTGAGGTCTTGGCTTACGTTTGGGTGTACAGGCATCCTTTAAAAACTTGGCGTAAGCCGGGATGTGTTTGATAGCTTCGAGGAGCTGAATATTAATCTGTACTTGCTTAAAGATCTCGAAAAGCTCCTCAGTTTCCACAACATTCTTCTTTTCTTGATTGTTTCCAAGGCCTCAGGGTAGGGTGTTTGAATGTGGATCGGGTCTATTTCTGGGTCCTTGGTTGGTGCCTCTTTTGAGTCGGGTATTTCAGTGGGTGAAGTCTCGGGGAGAGTCAGCCATTTGGGGTCCTGGGTTTTGGTGCCGCTTCTCAAGGTAACCGCATTCGCAGAGGCATTTGGGCCATGGGTTGATCCTTGAGAAGACGAGGATGAAGAAGCACCAAACCCAGGGGGTGTTTGCGGGGCTGGTTGGACCATGTAAGCTTGCCTGGGGTTGCCTTGGAACCCTTGCGAATTGGGGCCTCTGTTAATTACGTTTCACAGGTTCAATTGTGGCTGGGAAGGTAGAGATCCTTGTAGTTTACAGTCCAAAAGTTGGCATAACTGTCCCTTTACCAAGGCCATTTCCTCCTGATGTTTCTGGTTCATGTCAGCCATTATCTTTATTAGGGTGTCCATTTAGTTTTGTGGGAGAGGGGCCACCCTATTCTGATTATATTGGGGTCTAACTGGTGGTCCTTACTGATAGGGGGCAAGTGTGGCTGTTGGTTTGGCCTAGGCTAGTTTTGGAATTGCAGTGGTTTCTAGTTTGTCCAACCAAAGTTGGGGTGGTTACGCCAGCCAGTGTTGTAAGTGTTGGAGAAAGGGTAAGGTTTCGCATAACCTTGGACGGCTTGCACATCTTCAAGGATAGCCAATGTCGATGGAGAGGGAAGAGAGTAATCAAGGGTTGAGGGAGCAAAGGTCTCTCCCTGGAACATGGTCAGGGGTTGTTCCAGGTTCAGTTGGGTTAAGGGCTAAACCAGGTCAACATTATGCACTCCCTTTGCTAGGGAGAAAGTCTATAAGGGATTCCTGGTCTGGTTCAGTAGCTCATCAATCTTTTTGTCCACTAATTTCACTCGATCTAGTTTCTTGGCAATGATGTCCATGTCAACCATTTTAGAATTTGCTTGTACCTCATAAATCCCACCACGGGGTTGACTGGACCTGTTGAATTGGGTCATGGAGGCATTGTTGAGCGAATTCTCGGTCATAGACTCAAAGAGCTCAAATGCGCTCTCCTCGTCCTTGTTCAGGAAGTTCCCCCCGCATGAGGCATCGACGAAGTTTCGTAGGTTGCTGTCCAGAACGTGGTAGAAGATCTGGGCCAATTGCCACCTTGGTACTTCGTGGTGTGGGCATTTCCTCAAGAGTTCATTAAATCTTTCCCACGCCTCATGAAATTGTTCCCTACCCTGGAGTGTAAAGGTAGTGATAGCTCTTCTGAGGGCATTGGTCTTTCCTATGGGGAAGAATTTCTTTAAAAATGCATGCCTCAGTTCTTCCCAGGTGGTGATGGGTCTACCTAGGGTTCTAGGCCAATGAGAAGCCTTGTCTCTTAATGAGAAGGGAAACATCTTGATTAGAACAATGTCAAGGCTAATGTTCGTAGGTTTCACAGTTCGCACTATGCGGTCGAGATCCTCTAGATGCTGGAAGGGGTCCTCATTTGAGCTTCCATGAAAGTGGTTATGGATCAGACTTAAGACATTCGATTTCAATTCAAAATCATCTCCCCCTTCGAGGATCCTAAGGTGCGGCTCGATTCTAATAGTGGAGGGATTATAGAAATCGCAGAGGGGCCTCGACTGATCCTGAAATGGTGGTATATCGAGTGGTGGTTGCTCTTGTATGCCTTGGAAAGGTGGTGGTGGTTGTTCTTGTGGGTTCTGTAACTGTTGTATGGCCTGCATGATGGTGAGGATTTGTTGTTGCTGAAGCCGGTGGTTTGCATTAATTTGGGCTTGGATGATGGCCATTTCATCTGGTGGGGGTTGATCCTCAGCCTCATCTACCCTAGGTTCTGCCATGTTCTGAATAGAATTACGTCGCCTAGATTCCTGCCCCAAAACACACAACTCGAGATGAAGTGAGCGTCTCCCGTGCATACACTAGAGAAGAACAAGAGGGGATGCGGAGGGCGATAGATGCGAGAAATGTGTTTCAATCAAGCACACAAGCCTAGTCCTTATGGTGTATTCCTTAGGAGACCTAGAAATCTCACAAAGGGTGATTAAGTCCGTAAGCACTGGACTCCCCTTCCCAAGGCTAATCTGGCCAAGTTGATTACGAGGGGATTGCAGGGAAGGTTCTTCCTTTGGCTTGCACCTCCGGTTCTTTAGACCCCACAACCATGGTTGTTTGACACTGCCTCGCAACCTAGTCACCAGATTCTATCAAGGGAATGAAAGACAAGTGCCCAGCGAATAAAACCTCACCTTTCGAGACTTAACTCAGTCCTGCCTAGGGCACGTCTACTCAGTTTTAAAGGGCTAGGATGGTGCTTGCGCTAGGGTTATGTGATGAGGCATTGATTGGGGTGGTGCCTCTTAATTTTCCACTTTCAAAGTGTGTGCTTCTATCAAAACATGATTTTCAAGCAAGGATTTTTAAGATGTGGTGTGTTTTAGTGTTTCATCCTTACTTTAATACTTTTTAGGGTTGACGTGTCTTAATGTTTTCAGACAAATTTTAGTGGGCACGTCAAGTTCTGCACACAATTTGGTGAAAGTAGATTTCCTTTTATTCTGTAGAGGCTCTAAAACCCTAATGTACTCATCCTAATGATCATGCAGCTTCTATTAGATGAGTCGATTTTAGGGTTGAGTGGTGCGGCCCAGGTCAACTCACAGTGGCTTCGCAAGCACCACTCCAAAAAGAGAAAAGAACACTCCAAGAATTTATTCAGAATATTAGAGTGTACATTGTTTCGAAGATGTTTTTATCGGGTTTTTAAAGGATGTTACGTTGTAGTATAGCCGACAAAACGTTCAAAACAAATAAAGATTTTATTACTCGAAAATCGGAGTATCTGAGGTCGAACACAGGGAGTAATCTAAGTACTTTTAAAAACTTGAGAAAACAATTGGTTCAATGAGAGAATTCTAAACATGAATTGCTAAAAAGAACAGAATTGGACGTCTAATTTCTGTATTAGACGTCTTAAAATGAAAGTCTTCTTCTTCTTTTGTTGTTGCGTGCCTCTGATCTTCTTCTTCTTCTGCTAGTCCTTCTTCTTCTCTCTTTCTTCTGTTCTTCCTTTCTCTTACTCTTCTTTCTCCTTCTCTTCTACCTTGCCTTTTCCTCTCTGCTCGACCTCTCCTTAGATCTTCTTCCTTCTCCTTCCTGTGGCTAAGTGCTGAGCCTTTTCTCCTTCGGCACTCCATTCCTGCACACAAGGCAGCAAAACCTATCCCTTCCCTCTAGCCACACGTCTCTCTATCTCTGCAAACCGCTCACAGGAAGCTCTCCCAGAGCCGGGTTAACGGGTCGGTTTGCGTACCCAAGGACCAGGCCCACCGGCGTGTTATGGTGCGCGAGGTGTGCTCGGTACTGTCGGGTCAGATCCGCCAGGTCCGCATGGTGAATGCGCAGACGAGGCGGGCGTGGGGCGCGGGACCTCACCCCAGGTGTGTCGGAGGCGAAGAGCCTTCTTCACAAAGTCAATTTAAACCAGGGCAGCGCTTTGTGAACTCACGATGTGGGACTAACTGGCGCCTCTCCTTATGCGCGCCCACAAGAAGACCTCTTCGCAATCTCCTCAGCTGCAGCTTCGGTTCTCTTCGGTTGCTGGCTGGCTACCTTCGCAGAAGTCTCCCTAATCCGCAGCAGCTGAGAACCTGGGGCCCTGAAGCCTGGAGCTCGGAAGAAGATGCTTCAAGGTGGATTTAATGGTGGTCGAGCTGCAGAATCTGCCAAACACGAATACGGCCTCACGGCCTAATTAAACTATAGGAAGACCTTCGCCATGTGATGGCAAAGGTGTTGAGCTGTGCGGCAGGCCGCGGGGCGACCTAGGCGTGCGTGCCTAGGTCATCCTGTGGCCAAAAAGATGGGTGTGTTCGGGGGTGCGTTGTGGAGGTGTAGCATGGCAGTGGAGGGGCGGAATGTGTTCAATGTGGTGAGGCGGAACTTTTGCGATGGTCGGCGAGTTGTGTGGAGTTGCGGGGCGACGGGGGCGACTCGCCAGAGGGTTGCCGGAGGGATGGAAGATGACGGTGGTCAGGCGTGGTCGTGGGGTAATCAAGTGAAATATAGTGGGGAAAAGAAAGAGGAAAAGATGTGGGGTAGTTATAACCTACTTGCAGGGACGAAGGGGGCCGGAGAGGCGGGTAGTCGTATCGACTATCGCCGGAGAAGAAGCACCCAGAGGGAGAGAGCGGCAACGAGGAAGTGGGCAGGGAGGCGTGCGCTTGGTACGGCAAGGCGCAGGAAGATGAGACGAAGCAAACTCTGCTGCTGGTATGGCAGTAAAGCGATGAGAAGGAGGAGGAGTGGCCGCCGGAGCTTGCGGGTTTCCTGTCAGAGAAGGAAGAGAGGAAATGTTGAGAGATTCTCCACCAAGACAAGCTTACTTTAAGGGGCAGGTCCTGGGGTTTCTTTTATAGGCATAAGCAGCGGGTCAGATGAACGGAGGGTGAGTAAAGCTCTCACCGGAGGTCACCGCAGGTACAACACCCATACCTCTCGAGTGTTCGCACGAGAGGTATCGTGCGAATCAGGGCATGGGGAGCTGCTCAGGCGGTAGGGGACTTCTCAGGGAACCCCCCTTTCACATCAAAGAGCAGCTCCCTGGGGAAGCCAGGAGAAATCCTCCTTGAAACTTCGCTGGAGTATGGGTCTTCTGCTGCATTGGCAGAAGGACCGGAATGCAGAAAGTGACAACAAAAGTTGGGGTGGTTTTCGCAAGAGTTTTTGCAGAAGGGCCAGAATGTAATTAGGTGGACTATTTTGCAAAGTAGGTCAAGATGTCGTTACCTTAGGTCCAAATTTTGGTACAAACCTAATTTGGACCTAAGGAATCCAATGGTGAAGTTGGATTTTATGTTTAACCACGTTTGACTAGACATTTTGTGAAAAAACCCAATTTAGGTCAATTGATGAGCTAGGACCCTAATCTAGGTCAAACTAGCTTCCAGAGGCCAATTTGAATGTTCTAAACCCTAGGGGATATTTTTCCATGATTTTTAGAGGGTTTACTTGATTTTTATCCTGACCAGAACCTTGTTGAATTAAGCGAGTCTATTTTAGGGTTACCAAATGTCATTTAATTCCTAGATTGCACATGAAGCCATTTCTAATTGATTCAACCCACTTTTTATCTTATTTAGACCATTTGACCTATGATCTATCTCTGAGAAATTCTGTTTATGTACTGCAATGGTAAATTGCAGTTTTAACCTTTATTTCATGTTTTCTTCTCAAAACACTTATTCCTCCAATTAAGCCATCTTCTAAGTCATGTAGGAGCTTTTATTCTCTTTATTAGGTCAAAATGAGCTAATTATGGCTCATGATGAGGCTCTCATCATACATTTTTTTGTGCAGTGATGTGTTAAGGATGTGGGTTAAGCAATCATACACCACACCAATTTTTTTCAATTTTTACACTTTTTTTAGTTTTTCACGCAACCAAACAATCATAAGTGAAGAATTACCCACCAACGGTCCTCGTTGCACCTACTCCCTTGTTACCGTTGTGGGATGCGTTGCTTCGCCATCCAATCGCCAAATTCCTGCAACCATCAAGTAAAAAGGAAAACAGGGCATTAGACGATGTGAGAGTGGATGTGGAATGGAGGTGAGAAAACAAATCCATTGCCTCCCTGGCAACGGCACCAAAAACTGACGTGCGCTTGTGCAGTGTGTTAAGAAGTGTCGTTATATTCGCACTTGCAACGCCAGATTTAAAGTAAAGAAACGGAGGTGAGTCCGTGTGTTGGTCTTAGGGAGGCGTGAAAATCAGATTTTTCTTATCACTTGTCATGGCAAGCGCGGAGTTTTGCTTGCGAAAGGTGCGGTTTGAAAAGCGAGAGAGAGATAGAGAGAGAGAGATTAGGGTTAGAGTTGTTTCTTGCTTGATCATGCAACTTAAATAGAAATTAAAGTAAACAATTGAATAGAAAGTAACTTCATTAATCATGCAGCTTTAGTTCACAAATTACAAGATTAGATACATGCTTAAACTTAAGTAAAGGAAAGCTTAAAAGAGAGGAAGCGAGAGAGTGGGGGGAGAGCGGCGAGGTAGCCACGGCGGTGGAGGAGGCTCCGCCGGTGACTCGTCGTCTCCGACGATTACAAGAGGGCCTAAAGTTAGCTAAGAGAGGGGAAAGTAGTTGCAAGGGAAGTAAATGCCTTGAATGAGTGGTTGGAGGGGGTTTAAAAAGGGAGAAGGGCTTTCTAAAAGAAGAAGGGGCTTTAGTGACGTCCGGGACATCGCTAAAACCATTCCAAAAGCGTCGATGAAGCCCTCTAGCCGACCGGTCAATCGCCCGCGCCGTTCTTCTTCACGCCCGATCCGCAGCTGCTACGTGAGAGCCATCCGATCGAAGATCGGACGGCTGAGATCTTCCCTTGGATGTGCTCGGATCGTGCTTCAGGCGCACGTGTGCACGGGCGTTGTCGCCTGGCGTGCATGCGCGTGTGGGCGCTCGCGATTTGAGGGTGCACCGCATGGCGCGATCTCGGTCGCCTGCTGCTGTTCGGGCGGACTAATTTCGCCGTGCGCTCCTTCGTCTTCAATTCTTTGCATCGTGCGGCTCGAACCCGCGTTACGTGCCTGCGGGCGTGCACGCTAACCGTTGCGCCACGCCCACGCTTTGTCTCGGCGACTACGCGGTTCTCGGCCATCCGATCGAAGATCGACGGTGGAGATTTTATCTCAGCTAATGGATGAAGTGGCGTGCGGTGAGCGGGGGTGACGTGGCACAATGAGGCCGTTGATCATCAGATCAACGGTCAAAACTTCTTGGGCCCATTGTAGGAGCTCCAGATGTCGGATTTGGCCGATCTTGAGTCCGTTGGACTCCGTTCGTTGTTCTGAATCCATCCGTGTGGTCCGATTGCTCATCTGAGGCTTTCTTTGACAAGTGCTTACACAAATGGCCATTAATACAATTTTATAAGCAATCTTGGTATATGATGCATGCAATGCTCCCATTTTACTTATGTTGTATCTTTTATTCTTAAGATGGGCCCTATTTAATAGAGTTATCACCCCCATATGTAATGTTATCATTGTGCTTTGCAAAATGAAATCAGGGTTTGGAGGACCTGTCGTCGTAACTCGCAAAACACGTCTATCAGATAAAATTTATAACTGATACTCGAAAAGTAAGTCCTAAGTCAAACACGGGGAGGTGAACATTTAGTTTTATAAAAATCCTCATTTGTCTTTTAATTTTTTTTATTATTTTTTATCTTTTCTAATTTTTTTTAGTTTTTAGCAAGCAAGAGATCAAGTCGATGAATTCTAGCTAATCTACTTGCAATAATATAAGAGAGAGAAACAATCATCTACTTATAAACGAATGTTTGTTACACTACAAAAGCTGGAAATCTACACTACGAAAGTGTAAAAAGATAGAGAGAGGTGAGAGAAATCCCCCTCGACAGTCACTTAGAGGACGACTCGCTCTGACGTCGCTTAGAGGAAGGTGGTGAGGAGTGGGACGAATGGGGACGAAGCTGGAGGACGGAGGGTGGGGCAGGATAACGTCATGGTGACAATCTTCTTCCTGAAGGGCTGTGAGAGGATGGCCACGGGATGCTCCATGAATGGGGATGAGGGGAGAGAAAACTATTTGATTTTCTACTCTAGAGGAGAATCCCGGGCTTGGGACAAGCTCTCTCTAGAGTCCTGGAGGTGGTGAGAGGAAGAAAGGAAGAGATCGTTTGGAATGGTGGTGTGTAGGTTCTTTTATAGTGGAGGTGGAAGAAAAAATTCACATCTGGGTCATTACTGACGTTCGTAAACATCGCTACATATCCCTATAGCTGTCACTGAAGATCCACCCTTCAATTCCTCTTGCTAGCGTGCACAGACCATTAGTGATAGCTGTAAGCGTCACTAAAGGCTCACGTCACTGAAAATCCATGCCTATCCTTCGCTGGCACCCACTCCGCTGGTGCACACGCACGCTCACATGCTGGCACTATGCTACCGCTATGCGCGAGCGTTGCACTATGCGCTGCTGCTGCATGCACGTGCATGTGCTGGCTGCTTGGGCGCCAACTGAAGTGTGAATTGGCAAGGGCTACAGGGATTCGAACCCGCACCCCTCCTTTGGGAGTGCCTCTCTCCAACCAACGTGCCAGGATGTCCAGATCATTGTGCGGACATCTTAATGCACACGGTGGAGATGAATCCTCAGCCGTTGGATCTTAATCCAACGGCTATGGTGAGAGAACAACGATGATTAGGAGGCGGTGCTGGGACTGCTAGTTGGTGTTGGGTGGCCTAAATGGTGCCACGTGGCACCATCTAGGCCATCCATTCTTCTTTCTATTGCAAAGGGTGCCACGGTGCTTGGATCGAGTTGATTTTCACGTTTTCGAACTGCGATCGTCGCTCTAGATCCATCTGTACAGTTGGATTTTTCATTTAAAGCTCGTATGGATGTCGCATTGCCCTCGTGGCTGTTGATCTTCCTCAGACTTCATATGATCCTACGGGACTCCAATCTAGATGATTTCAGAGGCATTAGCCTCTGATAGTCCTCCTTATCAAATCCGTACGGTCCGATCATCCATCCGAGGCCCTAAAATAAATCATCTTCTCTCCTGAAAATAAAAAGGATGCAATTAACCTAAATTGTATACAACTACTCTAAATGCAGAATGATGCATGCTATGCAATATTTATAACATAAAATGCAAATCTAAGTCAAGGAACATGCATGAATAGGCATTTTACCCTCAATAATTATGTCTACATCATTCACCCATGCCTATCTTTTGCTAGTCCCTAGCA
This sequence comes from Thalassia testudinum, assembly GCA_037157565.1. Lineage (NCBI taxonomy): Eukaryota > Viridiplantae > Streptophyta > Magnoliopsida > Alismatales > Hydrocharitaceae > Thalassia > Thalassia testudinum. The sequence goes on from JAZHRO010000028.1 coordinate 4,049,052, forward strand.
AAATTAAACTAAATGCTATGTATAAAATCAAAATTAGGATTAGATCGCTTAGGCCTAAGTCATTTATTAACAATAGAAAATTTCAACTAAGGTCCTAGACAACAAAAACTCAACAGTACCCAAGTGTCTACCAGAATGCAGACCGCCCAAGTCCTTGCCTTATTTGAAATGTGAAAATACATTTTCTTTTCTTCTTTTCTAATTTTTTTGTACTTTTGGAGTTTGAGAATTTCAGGATAACTTTTTATGGCTACCTGACTCACTCAAGACTTGAAAAGGACTCTAAGTGCTAAGCATCTAGTGGAAAGAGTGAAAGACACACTAAGCGGCCGTTAAAATGGACTTCGATTTTCTACGACCCTAAGTGACCTTGCCTAGAGGTTTATCTTTTCGATTGGTAGCTTTCTCTCTACTTCTTTCATTTTGTGGGGTGAACACAAGGGCGAACCCAGTGTATATCTCCCCGATTTATTCTACTTCCCTACTTCTCTAAGTGTTTTGGAAATTATTGCGCATTTTTATCAGCTAGGCTCTGAACAACCGGCCAATGGGCTATTACCCACGGCCACTTGCCAACCATACTCGTGCGGTGAAGTGTGGCTTTATTATTATTTTTTATTTTCTCCTTTTTCTATATTTTTTTCTTTTTTTCTTAAGTAGGTTGCTTCCTGGCTCTAAGATTTACCTAAAGGTAGTACAACGAAAATGGTCTTGTGGTTGGGCTCTAGACAACCGGCCGATGAGCTATTACCATCGACAACTTGCTAGCCATACCACCCTAGATAATTCATTAAGTACCCAAATTTCGAGAAAAATGCCTAAAAGTGAGTTAGTGTAAAAAGTGTGTGGATGCTCAGACTTAAAATCCCCTCAAATTAGAGGGCAGCTTGATAAGTCGCATACTTATCATCCCAAATTATTTACCAGTTTAAGATAAGATTATTTGGTGAGGACTCGAGACTAAGTCCACATTTGAGTGGACACGTAGCCTAATAAAGCCCAAAGACCTGAAGAGTTTAAGTATTCAGGTCCTCTCGCATCATTTCATAAAGTTAATAACTTCCAAATGCCTAGGTTCTCTTCTCCTAATTCTTCTTTTTTTTTTATCTTTTTTCAAATTTTCAAAAATTTTTTTATAAGAAACTAAAAGAAATTATATGGAGTTAACAAAATGATCTCAGGAATCGATTATCCACCTCCCTTGCCTAAATGATACAATGTTCTCATTTTAAAAACAAAGACATGAAAAGGGCGGAGTAAACAGAATATCACCTGAACATCGTGAGAAATCCGATCAACTCCATAGAGAATGTGAAATATAAACACGTGCTAAATTTAATGCCTTCAGCTAGGCATAACATACATACAAGGAAGAAATTGAGAATTCACAAGTACAGGTCAGAATCAAAATAAAAATATTGATCCTCAGACCTGCCAGTAGAAGATGTCCATAGACGTGGACCAGATTATGGTGCAGACCCATGCTCCAAGGTCGAGTAGTTCTCATGTTCTAGATGAAAATCATCCAGAACCGAAGGTTGTTAAGCTTGCGAGGCTAGGCCTGTGGTTTTGTGGTGTGCAACCCAAGACCAAAGTGTCGGACAATGGGTAGAGATGATTTATTAAAATCGGATGTCTACTTATAGTTCAGCTCAGGAAGATAGTCAATTATTCCAAGCTTGGGTTGCACGTCAAAGATATCATAAGGGTCCTAGTGAAAAGTAGGTGGTTTTAGGTCAGTAGGTACCCTTAGATCCAAAATCGTAGTTCCCTCAGTAGTAGCTTCCTAGATTTTTATTTTTTACTTCCTATCCACCAAGAGCAAGATTTCTTGGACCTCCAGATCATTGTACACCCCATCATAAAAACCAAAGTCCAACAATTGTGGCTGAAAGAGGATTGAATTGGGTCTGGTGATCTCAAAAATATCATAATTTAGCTCTTCAGGGTGTGGTTGAGTAGTGGGGCTTCTGATTGAATTATCAGGATTCAAATCATCCAAGTTAGCCCCAACATGATCATAATCTTCAATAATCAGGCTATCAAAAGGTTCATCATGCTCCTCAAGCCCGTTTGTCTCACTAAAATCCTCTTCCTTAAGCTCAAGTGAGACTTCACCTAAAGATTCTTCACCCTCAGAGTCAAAGAATTCATGATCCTTATTTATATATGTCTCAAAATCGATTGTCATTTTCTGGTTCAAAGAGATATTTTTCCTCGCTTCCTGTCTCAGGGATCTTGGGTGAATCAATCAGTTCATCCTCAAAGGGTTTCTCTAGACCAATTTGGTCATCTCCAAACTCAGAATATGTATCCCCCCTAACAGGCGCCTGAGCGGGTTCAGACATTGGCTCTCCTGAAGGGGGTTCATCTTGAGAATCATCCCAAGATTTGACTTGGCCAACCACAAATTTCATCCTCAACCTCGATAATTTCCTAAGAAGAAACTCACCCAGGTCCCTATCCCTAACATTTTGGAGCAAATCCAATAGAGAACTATTAAGTTCATCAATCATTTGACCAAAGGCTCTAATGCTTTAGTAGCATGGTGCTGGCTTAGCTTCTAAAGATTGGATGGTGTTCCTCAAGTTAGCCAACACCTTGTCCTAGATCTGGTTCACCTAAACTGACTAGTTCGATTCAGGTTTGGGTGGGTTTGGGAAAAATCTAGGGTAATCAAGATGTCGAGGTTCTCGGGTCCCTCCATGATAGTAGGTCATTTCAAGTTGTTTAAAGGATGGTGCCGACCTATATTCAGTTGAATACTAGGGAGGGTAGGTGTTATAATTAGCATATCCTTCATTGTTGTAGATTGAGTTGGTTTGGACATCAAAGGATGGAGATCTATAATCATTGTAGCTATGGGAAGGATAGTAATCATAGTCTTGTTGTCCAGGGTTAGACCATGGACACTGAGGTCTGGATTCATATCCCCAATCAAAGTTATCCGGCTAGTGGATGGGTAATTACAAGTCAAGTTGGGATAGTAATCATCTTGGGGATAAGTGGTAGTAGGAGGATAGGATGTGAAGTGTGTATAGGACATGGAAGGATACATGGTAGAATAATAGGTGAAAACAGAAAAGAGAAAGGTGCTCTACAGTATAATCAACCAAACTTGTCCTTATGTGGGTAGCCTAAATACCTATAGACTCCTAGGACCTATCTTGAGATTATAAATAATTTAGTCTACTTTTATTCGGTCAATCCAACCAGTTAGGAGGGACTGGGGAGAAGGTACTTCCTTTGGCTTACTCCTCTGGTTCCTAATATACCCCCCAACCGCGATCGTTTGATGCTACTCCCCTAACTAGACATTAGATGGACCAGCATAAGTAGATTAATCGAAAAAAATCTCAGTCTGAGCCCTGAAGAGCGAATCAATCCTTAAGGCCAACGTCTACTTAGTTTTAATTAGACTTAGGATGATTGTGCTGTTGGAATGAGATAGGCCCTTTAGATGGGTTGTGCCCTTAATGATCAATTGAAATGTTTGTGCGTGCACAACCAGGGTTTGCAAACAAGGTTATTTGATGATGTGTCTTTTAGGGTTTAACCTTGTTTAGTAGCTTTTAGGGTTTAATCTTAGGTATATTCAATCAAGTTTAGGAGAACACTCTAAGTTTTGAAAGCACGGGTGTAGATATATTCCTTTAGAAATCAGAAATAATATGTGAAGTGCCTAGCTCAGCCCTAACAATCAACCCTAAGTGGCAAGCTACTTGATGGATCACTTTGATCTTAAGTGGTGCGGCCCAAATAGTTCAATCAATTGGCCTATTGCACTACTTAGTTAAGGCACACAGAAATGTTTAACCTATTCATATTTCTACTCACTTATTTGTGTGTTGAGTTAAGTGTACTGGGTCCACAGGTCAGATCCTGGTTAAGTGGTAGAATTGATGTGATTGTGCGCCATAGGGTAAGAAGTTGTGGGTGTTAAGTGTGCAGCCTTCAGAAAATCCCATAAGAGAAGAATATTTTTTTTTTATATATGCCGGGGTGAGATGAGTGGAGGTGGCAAACAAACAACCAAATCTATCCTAGGGTTTATAAAATGCGCCTAAGTTGATTTGGATTTGAGTTATTAGTGTGGTGAAATGAACTAGTGGGTGGGGGTGGTGGGGATAAACTTACAAAACTTTCATCTACACTTTTCTCCGATCAACTGCTTTGGCCAGCCTCGGAAGAGTACCTGCAATCACAGTAAGATCAGAGAAAAAGTGAGATAAAAGTTAGGTAAGGCGAAAAAACTTGAATGAAAAAACCAAAGAGCATTGCCTCCCCAGCAACGGCACCAAAATGATGGAGTCGCGCTTCGCGAAATGAAATCGGGTTTGGAGGACCCATCGTCGTAGCTTGCAAAATGTGCCCATCAGATAAAATTTATAACCAAAACTTAAGAAGTTAGTTTCGAGTCAACCATGGGGAGGAGAACGTTTGGTTTTATAAAAATCCATGTTTCTCTTTTATTTCTTTTTTGTCATTTTTTATCTTTTCTAATTTTCTTTAGTTTTTAGCAAGCAAGAGATCAGGTCGATGAATTCTAGCTAATCCACTTGCAACAATATAAGAGAGAGGGAGAAAGAGAGCGAGAGAGAGAAATAATCATCTATTTATAAACGAATGTTTGTTACACTACAAAAGTGGGAAATCTACACTACGAAAGCATAAAAAGATAGAGAGGGGTGAGAGGAATCTCCCTCGACGGTCGCTCAAAGCACGACGTTGCCTGGAGTAAGGTGGTGAGGAGTGAGACGAATGGGGACGGAGCCAGAGGATAGAGGGTGGGGTAGGACGGCGTCGCAGTGAGGATCTTCTTCCCGAAGGGTGGTGAGAGGATGGCCACGAGATGCTCCACAAATAGGGATGAGGGGAGGGAAAAATATTTGATTTTCTACTCTAGAGGAGCATCCCGGGCTTGGGACAAGCTCTCTCTAGAGCCTTGGAGGTGGTAAGAGGAAGAAAGGAAGAGATCATTTGGAATGGTGGTGGGTAGGTCCTTTTATAGTGGAGGAGGAAGAACAAATTCGCATCTGGGTCATTATTGACGTCCCTAAACGTCGCTATAGATCCCTGCAACTGTTGCTGAAGATCCGCCCTTCAATTCCTCTTACTAGCCTGTGCAGACCATTAGTGACAGCTGTAAGCGTCACTAGAGGCCTGCGTCGCTAAAGATCTGCACCTATCCTTCGCTAGCGCGCGCATCGCACGCTCCTTGTCGCGTGTGCACTCTCACATGTCGGCGCTATGCTACCGTTGCACGCGTGCGTTGCGCTGTGCACTGCTATAGCATGCACACGTATGCACTAGCTGCTTGGACACCGGCTGAATTGAGAATTGGGGGGGCAATGGGGATTTGAACCCGCACCCCTCCTTTGGGAGTGCCTCTCTCCAACCAACATGCCAAGACGTCCAGATCGTCGTGCGAATGTCTTAACGCAAGCGGTGGAGATGAATCCTCAACCGTTGGATCTTGATCCGATGGCTGTGGTGCGAGATCAACGATGATGGCGAGGCAGTGTTGGGACTGCTGGCTAGTTTAGGCGGCCTGGATGGTGCCACATGGTGCCATCTTGGCTGTCCATTCTTCTTTCTGTTGCAGAAGGTGCCACGGTGCTTGGATCGAGTTGATTTTTTTGTTTCTGGACTGTGATCGTCACGCTAGATCCATCCGTACGGTTGGATTTTTCATTCGAAGCCCATAAGGATGTCGCATTGCCCTCCTAGTCGTTGATCTTCCTTGGACTTCATATGATGCTACAAGACTCCGATCTAGACGATTTTAGAGGCGTTAGTCTCCAATCATTGTCCTGATCAGATCCATACGGTGAAATCATCCATCCGAGGCTCTGAAATAAATCCTCTTCTCTCCTGACCATAAAAAGGATGCAATTAACCGAAATTATATACAACTACTCTAAATGTAGAATGATGTATGGTCAAAGCCTAGGAACATGCATGAATAGGCATTTTACCCTCAATAATTGTGTCTACATCAATAGTCCAACCAATGGCATCCTTGTATTCCTTTAGGACCTTGATCAGTTTAATCTCTTGCTTATTAGTAAATCTAGCACTGATAATCATAGGGAGTGTCTTTTGAGGTCCCAAAATTTATATTTCAAACTCTTAGGCAATGGATTCAGTTCGAGCTGGGGTGGGTTTAGGATAGAAGGTAAGGATGATGCTGATGAAGATTCATCAAGTGGAAGAGGTTGATAGTGAACAAAATCAATAATCTCTTCAGAATGTGGCAGGTTTGCCACAGAGGGTTTCGAGTTAGATCCTTCAAGACAGGAGGAACTTTCAATTGCAGAAACTACCATACATGTTTCAATATTCAAGTTCTTCTATAAATCCACAATCCTTAAATTTGTTAATCGCCTTAAAAATATCCAATTTCAATTTCTAATCCCCAAAAGCGATTGCCATGCTACCGCTCTCACAGTTGATATTGGCCTTAGTGGTAGCCAGGAATGGATGCCCCATAATGATGGGTGTGTTCCTTAAATTCTTAGGTACATCCATGTCAAGGACAAGGAAATCTACAGGAAAATAGAAATCCTTAATTTTGACAATAACATCCTCAATAACACCACTCAGATTGGTGACAGAACAATCTGCTAACTGCAGCGTTACTGAGGTCGACCGAAGTTCACCTAATCCAAACTTCTCCTAAAGAGAAGTTGGAATTAGGTTAATGGATGCTCCTAGATCCAGAAGTGCCCTATCAAAGGTATAATCTCTGATGACATAAGAAATCAAAGGGGCACCTGGATCTCTCTTTTTCTAAGGAAGGTGATGCAGGATAACAGAACTAGCCTGCTCGGAAAGTATCACCTTCCTCGGAACAGATTCTCTCGACTTACGCTTCTGTGTACATAAATCCCTTAAAAATTTAGCGTAAGCCAGTATGTGTCTGATAGCGTCGAGGAGCAAGATATTGATTTCGACATTCTTGAATATATTCAAGAGCTCCTCGTTACTATCAACAGGCTTCTTCTTCCTAGGTTTAATCAAGGCCTCAAGAAAAGAAACATGAGTCAGATCTTTGGAATTAGGTTCCTGCGCCTTGATTTCTTCTTCAAAGTTCTCTTTTCTCTACTTAAGCTCTCCAGGATTTGGTAGATCAGAATAGGGTGGTTGTGGGTCCTGGGTTTGCTTTTGACTCCTCAAGGTAATAGAGTTAGCAGATGCATACGGGTTTGGGTCTTGGGGAGGGTTAGGAAAGATTGGAGGGGCTTCATTAGCCAGAAACCTCGGATTTGATGTAGAAGAGGAAGGACCCTGCTCAAGCACCTAAGCATGTGAGTGTGGGTCCCCCTGATTCCCGTACCCTTGGGCTTGATTGCTCGGATTCTGTATATTATGCGGGTTAGGTACGGGTTGAGATGGCAGGGATCTAGGTTGTCGGGAATTAGCAATGAACCTGGTTTGAAAGTTGTCCAGTGAGGTTTTCATTTACTGCATGAGTTGGAGCATAGGTCCTTGCATCTCTACCATCTGACGATTCAAATCAGCCTGCTCTACAGGTTGACGGACATTCCAAGTTGGCTGATTGATCTAATTTGGGGGCAGCTGAGTATAAACATGACCCTAACCCATTGGTCTTTGTAGAGCATAGTTGCTGGGCCAGAATTGGGTCTGCTGCCCTGGGTTTTTCTAAGAGAAGTTATGATGGTTCCTCCAACTCGGATTATAAGCATTGAAGTAAGGGTTGGACCTAGCATTCTCCTATACAGCATAGACATCCTCAAAGGGTGAGGATGGAGAAAAAGAAAGGGAGGGATGAGAGAAACTAGGATCAAAGGCCCTAGTTTGGAACCTGTGGGGTTCTGAACAATGATGGCTCACAGGTTGAGCTGCATCCAGTTGATTCATGAACTCCCATCTAGAAGGAGCTCGCGAAAAATGAAATCCCAAACTCTGGGATTGAGTGGATTGAGAATTGTTTGTAGAGCTTTTTGCCATCCACTCCACCATCCATTTAGTAACCAAGTCCACCTTATTTAGTTTATTACAAATCAGTTCCATATAGAATGAATGAGAGTCATGGACCACATTAACATTCAATTTGGGTTGTTGGGACCGGTTAAAAGTATCAATGGAGGCATGATTGATTGAAATTTTACTCATTTCCTCAAACAAATCATGCGACTATCTGCGCCTTTGTTAAGAAAATTGCCTCCACAAGAAACATCCACGTGATTTCTGAGTTGCTCAGTCAACTCGTGGTAAAAGATCTACACAAGCTTCCATTTTGGCACCTCGTGGTGTGGACACTTCCGTAATAAGTCCTAGAATTGATCCCAGGCAACATGAAACTACTCCCCCAGCAGCTGGGCGAAAGTAGTAATCGCTTGTCTCAGAGCACTGGTACATCTGACAAGGAAGAATTTCTTCAGGAAAGTTGATTTCATATCGTTCCATGTTGCGATCGGCCTTCCTATGGTCTTGTACCATTTGAGAGGCTTCATCCCTAAGAGAGTGAGGAAAGAGCCTCATGATCATCTACTCTTCATTAACATTTTGCACTTTAGTGGTCTGGACCAAAGTGGTCAAGTCCTCCAAAAGCTGAAATAGGTCTTCAGAGCCAAGCCCATGAAAGTGTTTGAACAGGCTTAACACCTGGGGCTTGATTTCTACATCTTCGGTAGGAATCTGGACGTCGGGATGTTCCCTGTAATTTGAAGGATCAAAAAAATTCTTCAAGGGTTGAGTGCCCTACATTCTCTAGAACCATTCTTGCATTCTCTACATTTGTTCCAGCTGCCTTTGAAACATCTCCTGTTGATTTTGAGGTAGAGGAGGTTGTTGATCGACCATGGGATCAATTTTTCCAAAATTCAATCTATGCCTCCTAGAATGATCTAATGGTCCTTCCAATCAGGGATTCAATGACCTCCTTCCAGGCATAAACAAGAAATAGGTTGGAAGGATTGGGGATAAGAACCCTGCAGCATAACAAAACAAGCCTATCCTTAAGAAGGATAGCCTAAGGATCTATAGACTCTCAGAATCCGTCTTAAGATTATAGATGATTTACTTACTTGTATCCAGTCAATCCAACCAGTTAGAAGGAGGGACTACGGAGAAGGTTTCTCCTTCGGCTTATGCCTCTGGTTCCTAGTGTACCCCCCAGCTGCGATCGTTTAATTCTACTCCCCTAGCTAGACATTAGATTGACTAGTACAAGTAAGTTAATCGTAAACAATCTCAATCTGGGCCCCGAAGAGTGAATCAGTCCTTAAGGCCAACATCTACGTGGTTTTACTTAGGCTTAGGATTGTAGTGCTTATGGAATGTAGTAGGCCCTTAAGATGGGTTGTGCCCATAATAATCGATTAAATATGTGTGAGTGCATGCACAACTAGGGTTTTCAAGCAACATTATTTGGATGAATGGATTTTACGATTCAAATCTTGCTTAAGTAGCTTTTAGGGTTTAGAATTAGGTGAATTCATTCAAGTTTCAGAGGCAAACCAGATGTTTAAACATGGGTGAAGATCTTTTTCTTTTGAAATCAAAATGTAAAGTGGAGTGTCTGGTATTGACTTAAATTGTAAACCCTAAGGGGAAGCTACTTGATGGGTTGATTTTAAAATAAAGTGGTGCAGCCTAAACAACCCAAAAAATTGGCTGAAATGCACCCCTGAGTTAGGCACATAAGATGCTTAACCTAGACTGATTTCTACTCTCTTATGTGTTGATTTACGTGTACTGGTTCCACAGGTCAGAATCCTGGTTGAGTAGATAAAAATCAAGTTAGGTTATGTGTCTTGAATGTGGGTGCATGTGGTGTGTATGTTGATTTATCCCACAAGAAGTATCTTTTTGTTTTTCTTTTTTTTACGAAGGTGAGATGAGTGGGGGTAGAAATCAAAGCATCCAAACTAATCCTAGGGTTTATGCTAACACCTAGGTTAATTGGGATTTGAATTAAGGTTGTGGAATGAAATCTATGGAGGGGGAAGAATGGGAAGCACTTACAGTTGTTTTCAACTGCACTTTACTCCTTTCTACCACTTGAAGATTCCTTGTTGAGGTACCTGCAAAGAAATAGAAGAGAAATAAAAGCAAGTTAGAAAACAATAAAGTGCACGAAATACAGAAAGAAAATCGAGAATTGTTGCCTCCTCAGCAACGGTGCCAAAATGTTGTATCAGAAGATCTACACAAATGGGATTGGATTTTGAAAAATCTGTCGTCATAGTATGATTTGCAAAAATATCTATCAACAGATAAATTTATACCAAAATTTGTAAAGAGATTCTGGGTTGAACACAGGGAGGCTACGTCGATCTAGAATCTGCAATTATATTTTTTTGGGATTTTTGTTTTAAAAGTGAGATAATCACAATGACATTGATATTAACACACACACAGAGAGAGAACAATCACTTTGTAACTGAATACTATTTTTACAACCAGAAAGTAGGAAATGATTATAGCTAGAAAGTAGGAAATTCTATTCTAGAAAGCGATAAAGAAGGGAGGGAGATGTTATCCTCCTCGACGGTTGCTTGGAGGACGAGCCGGACGGGGTGATGCCCGGTAGACGGAGGACGAAGACAGAAGACGAAGAATAGAGCAGAAAGAACTAGGGTGAGGCAGTGGGTCGTCGTCGTGGGATCCACTTCCGGAACAAGGGAGAGAAAATTTTGATTTTAACTTTAGAGGAGCATCCTGGGTTTGGGACAAGCTTCTTTAGAGCTTTGGAGAGGGAGAGAGGTGAAGGAAGGGATGAAGAAAGTGTGGGGGTCGTAGGGCCATTTATAGGTGAAGATGGGAGGGGCTACAAAGGTCATTTCACTTAAAAATTTAATGTCAGGGTCTTTAGTGACAAATTAAAAGCATCACTAAAGCCCTGATCGTGGCCTTACGTGCGCGCCTGCCCGCTGCCTTGCCTTCTCCTCGTGCTCAAATGTAAGCCCATGTTCTCGCCTTATCGCGAGCAGACAGCTTAAAAACAATCTTGCCCGCTTCTTCAGCATAACCGCGCACCCATGCATGTGATCAGGTGTTCGAAAGCACGTTAGATCGAGCGTAGGTGATCCACGTGCACTGGTGCTGCCACGTCTCCCACATCTGCATTACTCGCTCGCCATCCAATGGCTTAATTGAGCCTGCATCTGCCTGTGCCCTCGATTTGAGGCGCTTGCGGTCTCGAACCTGCGACCTCTTCGTCACCCACGAGTGCACGACCGCTGTACTACTTCAGTGGATGGTCGCGAATTGTTGCCCGGTGTCCAAAGCTCGTGGCCATTAGATGGAAATCCAACAACTTAGATAGATCGCTCGTTTGAGGAGAGAGAGAGTGCGGTGGGTCCTCGCAAAACAAGTTGGGTCAGTATGGGCGATCGAGATGGCACTACGTGGCGCCATCTTGGCCATCCATTTTCTATGTCTTGTAGATGGTGCCACGGATGTCGAATTGGATTGATTTTTGCACTGTTAGGCTGCAATCATCGATCTGAGCCCATCCGTGTAGTCGGATTTGTCATTTGAAGTACAGATTGACACCATCTTAACCCTTGATCTCTGACCTTCCTTAGATTATATCTGATGCTACAAAAGTTCGATTGGGGTGATCTTGGAGTTGTTGAATTCCAATCATCGCCCTAATCAGATCCATACGGTTGGATCTTCGATCCGAGGCCCCAATTAAAAGTCGCCCTGTCCCTGGCCACCAAAAAGAAGAAATTACTATACAATTGTACAATTTGACCTAAATGCATAATGATGCATGTTATGCAATATTTATAATGCATGATGCTAATATGATACTAAGAACATGCATTAATAGATATTTTTGGCTATTCAGATGTATGCACATCAACGAGCCCTTGGCTCTAATTAGATAGATGGGAATCTTTGCCGTGATGTGAGGAATGTGGTGGTGGTGTTAATTTGGTGCATGGAGGCATGTAATGGTCAACCGAATGAAGGGATGGTAGCAATGGAGTGGGTTGTTCAGTAGAGACCTCGACGAGTCAAAAGCCAAAATATCTTGAGGGCTTTTGGTCCCCAAGGTCTCACTATGCTCATGGGGTGGTTGGTTTGGTGATGGGTGGCATGCAGGCATGGTTCAAGCTCTCTGGAGCTTTTGCCGGTTGCGTAGAAGAAGAGGGATGGCTAGAAAGAGAGGCTAAAACTTAACTCTAAAGACTCTAGTCTACTCAATGAGAAGAGAGGGGGAGGAAGGACTATCTAATTGGACGAAAGGGCGAGGAATCACATCCAGCCTTGGTCGGTCAGATGTGAGGAACAAGGAGACTTCGATGGGAGGAACGACAATGGAGGATGGAGGAAGACCTAGCTATGGTTGGCTAGAGTTAGGAGAGCTTGTGGAAGAAGATGGCACATTCAATTTGGCCGTTGGATGCATGGAAGAAGGAGGACGAGGAGGTCGCCAGTGCTAGGTTACTTGTGGTCGATCAGAGGAAAAAGGTGGAGAATTTTGGCCCAATTTCGACTAAAATGTCCTTGGGAACATGCTAGAGCTTTTATAGAGGAGGTTTATGCCTTCAATTGCTTGACTTCAAGAAGTTTCTTTATGAATTTGGCAACCCAAAACCGTGGATTTTTCAAGCTTCATTGAAGCTCTCCGCTCCAAATCAGGATCCATGATCTTATGCAATTGGAAGAGAATGATCTTGTGATCAATCCCTCTTAATTTGGAGGGATTTGATCCTAATTTGAGGGAGAAATCCTCCATTAAAGGGATGTAGGTTTGGGTTGCTATAACTTTTGCATTTCCATGTTTGGTTGTGAGGAAGAAGATGGAGGTGGGACCTAAATGCAAGATAAATTGAAAACTTAGGGGCATGTTTGCAATAAACAGGGATAGATGGGATGAATTGGAAACTAAGTCAAGATGAACTTCGATTGGGCTCAAAATTTAGGGTTAACCTAATTTGGACCCAACGAAACTTGTGATGACCTTGGATTTGGGTTTGACGTAGTTTGACTAGGTAAATTACATAGAAGTCCAAAACATAGTAAATTCCTGCATAAGTTTCTACTTTTCATTAAAGTGACGGCTCCAAATCTCATAGAATATTTTTCAATGATTTTTAGGAGGTTTAAATTACATTTATTTCAACTAGAACCCTTTCTATTTAAGTAAGGTTGTAATTAGGGTTTTTCTCAATAAATTAAATCTCAAATTCTGGAAAACCCTGATTTTGCATTAGTAATTTCTCATTAAAATAGCAGAATTAACCCAATTTCCTATCTTCTTCTCACATTAAATTCAGAAAAGAATTATGATCCTCAAATGCTTATTTAGGAGCATTTGACACTTGATTTTGGCTAAATTAAGCTAGTTATGAGGGATGATGGTGTTACCATCATTGGACTCCATTTTAGAGCACTATTCACTTCCCTCTAGCACTTTCCCCTCCATTAACTAGAACATGAGAGTAGGAGAGGGAGAGAGAGGTTTTCTAAAGAGCTTTGTTATGTGTTGGAATGGAAGGAGAAGGTCACTACTTATAAGTTTCTTTTAAAATTAATAATGGTGAGTTTTTCAACAATTAGAAATCATGGACAAATTGGCCTTTTTCCAAAATTTAACATTTAGATACGTGACATGTTATATGACATTAAATAGAGTCAATTTTGAATTAAAAATATATTCTTCAATGGCTAATATATTGAATTGGCTTAAGAGGTCTTCATGTCTCACCATTCCACACTACCTTGTAAAAAACATGCTTTGTTCCTTTAACTTGTACCTTTGTGATGCAAAAAATATGTGATTTTATAAATACAGGTTTTGATATTGTTGTAATGCATAAAATCTGATCAACTTTTAAATTTATAAACCTAAATAGTGACGGTATCTAGGGTTATCCAAGGAGGCAAATTCTAGTTACAAAATCAATAATCTCTCTCTCACTCTCCTAAATTCTCTTTTTTTTGGCTTTTCTATTTTGTGATTCTTAAGGTTTTTGAAATCGGGGCAATAAGAAATAGAATTATGCCTAAGTATTTGGATAAAGTAAAGTAGATAAAAGCCTAATCTTCCTAAGCTTACTCTAGGCACGTGAGGCCTAGAGTAATTAGGAAGAAATTGTGTGCAACTACCAATTCAAAGTCATGTAGAAATTGAAAGAAAGTGAATTGAAAGGCAATTGAACTTTTATAAAAATAGAGAAGTCGTACACAAATTACACTTGAGAAGCTCACTTGTGTGGCGGGATTCCACACAAATAATCCTCAAGTGTAGAGGTAAGCTTAACAACTACAAAAAATGTAACTACAAAAGACGAAGATAGTAGCCGTATACTCCAAATGATGATTGAGGCAGCCTTCGCTCCAAGTGCAGCTACTCCTGGACTTGAAGAAGAACCCTCCTCGATGTTGTCTCTCCAAGATAACCAAGGGTGGATGTCCACCCTTTTCTTCCTCCTAGCCATCCACCACAAGTAGGACTTCCTTGGTGTGGCTTCAAGGGAGAGAGAATGGGAGTGTGGAGACTAGAGGGGATTAGTCAAGCTTCCCTCCTAGTCTCCACGTCCCAAGCTTCTTCCAAGGTGTTGGTGGAATTTTTGGTAGAAGAAAAATGGTAGCCAAGGATGGGAATAAAATGGTGGTTATAGGGTGTGTGTGTTGGCGGGGGGGGGGGAGGGGGGGTTATTGGTGGTGAAAGGGTATGATAGGTGGTGCCACCATAAAGTGGTGCCTTTATTTTGCTGCCAAAATTGAGGTTCTAGAATGTGAGTTTTTGGGAGGGAAATTGGAGGGCTACAATGTGGTTTGGAAGTGGATAGATGGTAGTGATTTACGGTGGAAGTTGGAGGAGGGTTGGCGCCAAAAATGATGGTGGTTATGGACTATTTTTGTCACCAACATGAAGAGGCGTGTAGGGTGGTGGTTACAAGGTGGTGGCACCAAAGTGAAGGGGTGCCATAGGGTGATTTTGGTGGCACCTTAAGGTGGTTATTTGGTGGATGTTGGCGCCACTTTTTAGGAGGAGGTGAAGGTGAAGTAGGGAGCTAGGTCGGTGGAGTTAGCTTAGCTAACTAGGGTTAGCTAGTAGGCAGTAGGATCTAAGAGGAGCTGCTTGGAGCTGACTTAAGCTTGTTTGAAGCTAAGGAGAGTTGAGGTAGAGTAGCTTGTCTACTCATCAACTAGCTCAGGCTAGTAGCCAAGCTGAGTTGGGTTGAGTTAGATGGAGCTGAATTGATCATGATTGAAGCTGAGATGAGCCGGCGTTGAGTTGCCTAAAAACTCTTCAGCTGGCTTAGCTAGCTAGTTCACAACTAGCAGCTAAGCTTAGTGGAATTGAGCTACAAGGAGCTAGGGAAAGTTGATTGAGCTAGAGATGAGCTAAGGTAAGCTGGGATACATTTCACTGGAGCTTCTATCTTCTTTTCTTTCTACCTTTCATTGTGTCAAGGTTTAGCTGATCTATAGTAGTTTCCCATTCCCTGACAAATAAGTGATATATAAGTACATAAAACTATAAGAAAACCTAATAATACATGCATTAACCCTAAATGTATAGGAATACCTAAATGCAACCTAATATTGCAATGCGAATGCAGAAAACCTAGGAACTAATTGTGATTTATGCTTAGGAATGATGATAAGCAGGAGTTTATCACTTCACAACCACCACTCATTTTCTTTTCACTACCACTTTCATGATTTTTCCTTCATTGATTGAACCAATGTCATAATTTCAATGCCTTCCTTGATGTTGTGCCATGTTGCACCCCTTAAAAGTTCAAAGGGTGGAAAAGCAACCCTTTTTCTGCTTCTTTGGGAAGGGAATTGTTCAAATAGGTTAAACTAGTTGGTTTATTATTGGTCAAAAAATTGAATTACTCCAAAAATTAACACCAATGGGTGTTAAAATAAGTAGGCGCCAAATGGATTGCTTTAAATGGTTAAATTGATATGAAGAAAAATATGAATATGATGAATATGATGTACTTGCCACAATCAAATAGGACTCTTAGAATTCTTGTTATGATCTGAGCTCCCACCTTAATAGGGACCCAAGTTGCTTCACTAATTTCTCCAAGATCTAGTCATCCATCTCATAAACATGGAATAACAATTTCATTTACAACGCATCACATCACATATATAGATATGAAACAAAAGGAAAAAACTAAAATGGAAAGATATCACTAGAATAATCATAACCATTAAATGTATGTTACATAACTTGAAGAAGTAGAAACAAAGTACCTAAGAGAACTAAAACAGAGTACCGAAGAAAACTAATAAGAAAAGCAGCAAAACCAAGAAAATATGACTATGACTACCATACTTCGATGCTGCACTTGGATCGGCATCGTTGGCTCCTACAGTCATAGAGTTAGATTGTATCTCACCAGGACCTGAGTATAGAGTCCACAGAAACATCAGTAAACGCTGAATAGAGTAGAACAATAGAAAAGGAGTAAAACTAAGAAAGCGCAGGAAATAAAGAAAATGG
Organism: Thalassia testudinum; assembly: GCA_037157565.1. Classification (NCBI taxonomy): domain Eukaryota; kingdom Viridiplantae; phylum Streptophyta; class Magnoliopsida; order Alismatales; family Hydrocharitaceae; genus Thalassia; species Thalassia testudinum. Next base: position 4,065,511 of record JAZHRO010000028.1, read on the forward strand.
GTAGTATTCTTAATTATTTAAGTTTTTCTTTTATTTCTGTAATAACCCAAGCCTAAACCCATGTCTAATCGAGAAAATTTGGCCTTGACAACTTGTTGTGTATGGGTCCTGCAAACCTAAACAACCACCCAAAATGCTTAAGCCCAAGTTGACAAGTAATAATTCTCAATCATTTATATCCCAGTACTCACTTTCATGAGTTTACTATGTGAGACTATCTTTAGGGGTGCTACAATTTTAGCCCATTGTTTTGCAATTACATGCATATTTCAATCATTATTTGCCCAAATCATCTTCCTTGGAAGGCTTAAGGAGATCTCACTGTTGTATTCTATATGATAGTACGATACATCCCCTTGGCCGAAGGGATGATCCATCTCTGCCCTACCAACTAGTTATCCACCTAGGGTCCTAGCTAACAAGGTGAAGTGGTGACTAGGGTTCGTGCGATAAACATGTAGGGAGCTACCCTGCATTGGCACATGGCCAATCATTTACACTACAAGGTACAAAAAAAAATAGTTCCAACCTTTCGTAGTGGTAATGCGTATCCAAGCACCCTGTTACTAGGTTGACCGAAATAGCCAAACAAAACGAGCATAGGGAGGCTAGCTCACTCCCTTAGCCAATCTTTGCCCAGGCCATGCTATTGATACCAGGTACGAGTATTGACTTCCAAAGTAACCTCATAGGTTTCAAGTTGTCAACCAATTTCCAACCCTCCATCCCCATTTTCATTAGCTATTTTTGTTCATGTTTCCAAATAGGGCAGATATTCCTATTCTTTCTTCATTTTCAAGCTTCTTTAGAAAATCATTAGTATTTTTAGATATCAAAAATTGACAAAAATTCCTTTTATTTATCAAGAGGTCATTAGATTTAGCACTATGCAATGTTAATATCTCATTATATGTGGCATAATAGGAAAGGGATTTATATTCAAATTTTGCATACAATAGTAAACAAATTACTAATTGTTGCTAACTTTCAATATTCACAAAATTCATTATTTAGTAGGAAACTTTGTATAGCAATTAATTAATCTAGTACCTAGACATAAACAAGTATTCAGGACTCAAGTACTCAGCAAGAGCAATTATGGATTCAAGGTAATCTTAAATGGGCTTCAAATTATGCATCAAAAGTTACAGAAGAAGGATGGCAAAGCTACTCTACCTAAAGTCAATGAAGGGTCATGGTGACTCCAAATTACATGCCCGAAGTCCCTTGATACTGTCCAAGGATCCTACGCACATTCAGGTTCTAGCTTAGCGTAAACATGAGGGAAACATGATCAAAATTGCATCGGGGAATTAAACTAAAATTTCCTCATTTCTACAGTACTCAAAAATCAAATTTAAAGGTACAAGAATGTAGGGCTTCGAGGAAGGATTCTGATGATGTTTTATTTGCAAAAAATTGAAGTTGTAAAGACCTTAAATCAGTGAGAAAATGTGAGGGGGGACCTTTGGACCAACCCTAAATAATTGGTCCATGCGAACCAACGTGAGTACACCTACTCGCGCCACATCGCTTTCACAGGTGCACACCTCCAACCATGCATTATGCACTCACACCACGTGCTTGGGTGCACATACTCACTTCGCTCTTCGCCTACCCTCGCTTGCGTGCACTTGCACTCACATGCACAACCTTCGTGCCCATTAATGCAAAATCATCGATGTTTAAGAAATGCATCGTAATATAGTCGAGAAATTGGAATAAACACTTAAATTTATAATCTTGAGAAAGCACGAGGTCATTCATAGGGAGTAATAATGGCAATTCAATCTAATAGATCAAAATTCTAACCAGAACATAAACAATTGAGACAAGAAGAATAATCAAGAAAGATATATTAATGAAATCAAGTATCAATGTGCAAAAAGATTAGGGTAAAATGGTGATTGAAATCATCAAATTACCCTTTAAGTTTAAACCTCACAAATACATGAATAACAATCAAAATCAAATCAAATGCCAAGTATCAGACGATAGATTCAAGCTATTAGACAGCTTAAAGCCTGCTATAGTGCTTGAAAGAGGCTCAAGGGCCTCGTTCCTTCTTCCTTCTTGAGCCTCAACAACCATGCACAATAGAGGCAAAGGCCTCTTCTTCCTTCCTTCAAGCCTCAAGAGAGGCATAGCATAGCAAAACACCAACGAAGGCTTCTCAGCAGCTAAGTGTAGAGAGATAGGGAACACGAGTAAAACCCCCCCTCTCTCTTTTTCCTTTCTTCTCTTCTCTCTCAAACCAGTGTGATCGGGTCACTTACCGGGTATCCAAGCAGGTATACGTATCTGGTAGGGGGACCAGGGCTACAGAGTGTAAGCAATAGCCAAGGAGTGAAGGGGTCGTGAGGAGGGACTCGACCCCTCGTGCATTGGGCGAGGGGTCCAATGTAGAAAATCAACTTATGCAGTGCTGCGAGCTCCCAATCCCACGATGTGGGACTAAAGGTGTAGCTATTCTTTGAATGCGAGTAGCTGATGGCAGAGAGTCCAATTGAAACAGCAGTTGTTTTCATAGGCATCAATTAGGAACCTGGAGATGCACCTAGAGGAGAACCGCAGTGCCTAGGGATGTCTCTCGAAGATTTCATGGTTGGAGCACTGCGTATGAAGTCAGAGGAATCGAGGTGGTGGCAGAGGTCCGACGAGGTACCTGAAAGCACGAACACGACCTTGTGGCCAAGTCAAACCAGTTCAGAAGCTTTGTGCAAGTGCGGTGAAGGTGGTGGTGGAGGTGGCGTGCTGTGAAAGTGCCTGTGTGAGCATGGCGAAGTCGGAGAGGGTCGGAGTACGTGAAGGTGTTCGGTGGAAGGCTAGGGCAAGCAATCCCCTCAATTTCTTGAGGGGTTTTGTTCATGAGGGCCAACGATGGTGTAGGGACTTGTGGCGTGTGGTTTAGTGGTGTGTGGCAGTGGGAATGTCTCATTGAAGGTATGTTGGAAAGGTGGAAGATGGTGGTGGAACAGGTGTGTCGAAGGTCGAAAGTGAGGTCTAGAGTTGTTATGATGATGAGTGGATGCTGAGGCGTCAAAGAGAGTAGCTAGCGGACGAGGAGGAAGAGGAGAAGGCGTCGTTCGTGATGAGCCGGCATCGGAGAAGGTGAATGCTCTAGGAGGGAGAATGATGATGAGGAGGTCGAAGAGTGCCTCACTGGTATGGCGAGGTGCGGAATGCGACAGGGAAGAAGAACTGGCTGCCTATTGTAAGTGGCGGTCGACGAAGAAGTCAGGGGAAGGTGGTTGCTAGAGCTGAGCTTGGATCAGGGCGGAGAGGGAGAAAGGAAGAAGTTTGTGGCCCAAAAACTTGCTAAGGAGGTAAGGTTGTCCATGGGGGTCTTTTATAGGCCTAGAGTCGAGCTTCCAAGCTTGGAAACCAAGCTTGAAAGCTTGGAAATTAGGGAGTAGGGCTTAGAAGCTTCCAGGAGTTCGCATGAACCATAGGGCGAGAATCGGAAGGCAAGATCGGGTTCAGATTGAAGGGCATCTCTTCATGAATCTCCCTTCCAATTTTGGAATGGTTTGGCCACGAAATCAGGGAGCAATCCCTAGTTGAAGTTCGGTTGCTGATGGGTTTAGGAGTTCTATAAACATGAAGGCAGTGGGAACCAGTTGATGAAGAAGATGATGAAGTTAGGAGAGTAATTGTAATCTTTTCAAAAGTTGAGGGGCTAATTGAAAGAGAAAGAATCAGACTGGACCAAAATGCAAACTAGGTCAGCATGGACTCTGATTAAGTCCAAATTTTCGTACAAACCTAATTTAGACCTAAGGAATCTGATTGAGAAGTTTGATTTTGATTTTGACCAAGTTTTATCAGATAATTTACATAAAAACCCAAATTAGGGTAACTTCCTATCTGAGACTCTATTTTAAGTCAAAATAGGTTCAGATGGTCAAATCAAGGATATCAAACCTTATAGAATATTTTTCTATGATTTTTAGAAGGTTTAGGTGAATTTTATCCTGACCATAACCTCAGTTAATTAAGTGAGTCTGAAATTAGGGATTCAGATGTCCATTAATTCTTTAAATGTGTGAAAACTTGTTTCTGTCTGCGTGGACCCTCTTATTAGACATTAATGACCATTTGACCTTTAATTATCCCCTGAAATTTCTTGTGGTTTTCTGTACTTATGAAATGCAGTTAAAATCACATAAATAACCCTGGTTTTTTATCTTCTCAAAATCGAACATTATGCATATATGACCCTTTGATGGATACATAGGATCTTTTATCTTTTATTCCAAACTAAAATGGGCTAGTTAGGGCCTATGATGGTGTTCCCATTAGTGCCCCACACGCACCCCTCACGCGATGAAGAGAAGGGTCTCCTCTCTCTCTCTCTCTCAAGGTTAGCATCACTAGGGGTTTTGAGGGGAGATTAGGGATCCTTAATCACCTATTTATAAGTTTTACGGTAACCCTAATTAGGCTTAGGGTCCCAATATGATGCAAACCTCTTTGAAATGATTTCAAACCCGCCCTTCATATAAATGGAGCTATACTAACTTAATTCATGTCTGACAAGCGTTGATGGGTTTATCCTGACATGCTTAGTCTAGATTTGGGCTTGGGTCTAGATTTGGGTCGTAACAATTCCTAAACTAATCAAGGAATTGAAATCAAGATTGACATGATTGTGTTAATGGCTTAACAAATTTAAGCTTAATATGAGAATTGTGCTCTTATTTAACGTGGGATTTTGATATTGATTATTTTTGTTAAGAGTTCAACAAAATTATAAGTAACAAAAATACTTCTGTATGTTTTTCCTTTTGATGTTGAACTTGGTCCTCTCATTCTTGCCATTGGATGTTGAACTTTGGCCTCATATGTTTGCCATAAGCTTTGCTTTTTATTCTTTATCTTTCTAACCTTAATTGCCATTTTTTATCCTTTTTTTAGAAATTGGAGCTATTTTATCTTGTCATATTTCACATTTTATTATCTCATTGTAATCATTGAATTCCTTATATCTTTTCTTTTATGTTTCTCTTAATACAATACTTCTTGCACAAACTTTTTTTGCAATAATTTAGTGTGAACTTCTATTAGACAAGTTACCTTACAAATATCTTTTGTTATCACTAATTTAAGGTTTTATGGAGCTAGTGCAGTATCAGGGATTACTAGAATAGAAATATGAATGATTTTGAGATATAGGAAGGGCCATTGAGAATATTAATTTTCTCAGGGACTCCTATGTTTTTTGAGAAATGATAATTTTTCTACTAAGAAATGAAGGTGACAAAGAAAGAACCTTACATATTTAACTTCCCATCGCATTAACCCTTGCTTTAAGGGCAACTATGGTTAATTTTTTTTTGAAACTAAGACGAAAGCTATCCTGCTACAATAGCAATCTGGAGGGGGCAAGTATGGTTAATAAGTGGGTCACAATCCATTTCCTGATGCATTGACCTACCAAAACCTATTGTAGATGAATACCTGCAGCTGTATCAATATTCAATAACCTGTAAATATGATATATTGTATATTTGATATAACAAGTGGGCACACCCCATGATCAACATATTCAAATCCAAGCTAACCATGAAATAATATACAATCATAACCAACTAAGTATTATATCCACATGCAAAGTTAGAATTACAAAAGGAGTATGGCCTATATATACAATTCCAAAATGAGGCCCTACACTAGTACTACATCGAGTATAATAAGTGTTTGGTAACACATGATCAAGAGGGAATTTATCAAGATAAATATAAAAGATGATGCCTTCAACTATAATCTAAATATTCTAAAGGGGGCCATTGTCCTTAAACACCCCAACAAGATCTTCCAAAACACCCATAACCTCTTTCAAACTAAGGTGGTACAACTCTACTTGCTTTTCCTCCCTAAAATAGCTTTCCTATTCCTTGGGGACAAGTAACACGACACGTGCCACCTTGAGACAATTAGGAAGCCATTGGGCATGCTGTTGCAGTTCTCTAGTCGTCAGATGACTTGGAATTAGGAACCTTAGCATCTTCTGCTGAAGATGGGTAACCAAAAAAGGATGAGCCAAGTGGCTTAGTAAAGCATATATGTGACGGTTTAGCAAGAATAAGCAAATAGTGTGATATCCATTTAATTTCTTGTATTACTATTATTTAGCAAATGACTTAGATTAAATTAGCCACCACATGTTTAATCTCATTATTAATGCACAACATGGTTTAGCTTGCTTGACAAAATTGTAATTGAATTGATTGTGATCTAAAGGAGTATAACCTTCTTTATGTTAGAAATTATCCCTTGAGCTTCGTGTCGAGGAGATTTGGAAACAATCCAAGGATGACATGTTGCAAGAATGAGCTACTTGTCTTGGGTAGCAACACTGAGTTTGACTCAGATCCAAGGAGTGCTCGAGATTAGCACTCGTAGGTCACTCAATGAATGTTCACCGCACTATCCCTCTTAGGCAAAATCCTTGTGAGATTGCTAAGCGTTCCCATATAGACTACCCCTCTATTTCTTTTTATAAGTGTACTCCCATGCATTAAGCACGACTTCTTAGACATTCAATCTCGATTCCCAAAATAACCCAATCCCATGAGTCTCTAGGTAACTTAATTTTCTTGTTCACTCTTCTGGATAGATCTTATCACTTCTCGGTTTACTTCATTTTAGGTCCTTCATCTAGGATCCCTCATAATTGATTCTCTTGTGCCTCTATTGAGTTTATTGTGAGACACCTTACTCACATACAAATCATGTGGTTTTTAATTGAAAATGTTGCTTATCAATATATCAAATTATTGGAATCCAAATAGATCCAACCAATTTCAAGACCAAGTGTTAAAAATGAAATATGGTGTTGATAGGTCTTCTATGCTCATCTTTTTATTCAACACTTAGCTTATCCTCTAGAATTTTTAATCCATTTTATCATTATGATTGTCTCCAAACTATCCATAATTCTGGATTCAAACCCATTTAATTCATTAGTGAAAATAAGACATTAACATTCTCGCACGAGGCCCAACTCCTACTTAAAGTATGAAAATAGAGCTTTCAAGGGTTCAATAACTAATCAAACCATCCATGAAAACTCTAAGAAAAATTCCATGATCATACTTCTTAAAATTCTCTTTAAACGAATTAATAATGGGCACCCACTGTAGCTTTCATAAGTCTAGATTTAGGGGACCGTATCGATACTAAACTTATCCACCGATATAGTTTAGCATCAATACTAAAGGTTTTGTATTGGTACTGATAGCTTGTTGTCTGCTAGATCAAAAACACAGTTTCAGTTCAACTTGGACCCTATTTCTCCTTATTCTCAACCCACTTTTCATTCAACTTGCACGCACATCTAGGGTATCATAATATCACATTGTAATCACCATTTTAAAACATATCTTAAGCCCTAAACATGAATCAAAACCAGGAACTTAAGTAACGTATTTCTTCATTCCACTATTATCCATCAACATACATGCTTATATATTACACATACAAGCAAAAATAACACATGTAGCAACAATGTCACCTTATTTAACCTTTAATATGATATGCAAACCCAAGACTAGCAAGAGAATCACAAGAGAAAGGGTGAGGAGGGCCCTTACCTTAGTTTATGCCCTTAATTCCTCTTTTGGCTTCCTTGAAGAAGTTCTTGCGATAGCCAGCAATTCCTTCTTCGTACTCCTTATTCTACCTCCTTAGCTCCTTCTCCTTCCTCTCTAAGGTTGTGCACCATCTTGTAGAACCTATAGTAGCAACAGTTAGGTTCTTTCTTCCTCTTCTTCTCTTTAAATCCCTTGAATCCCAAGCAAAGTGAGGGGTTAGGGCAAGAAAGTGTTGGAAAGGCTAGACTATTAACTTACCTTCCAATTTGCCCTTCAAAATTCTTCCTTGAGCTGCTAAGATGAAGAAGAAATGGAGAAAATGGGATGAGGTTGGTGATGAGCTATGTGGAGGGGAGGAAGGAGTCCTTACTGAACGGCAATGAGCATTCCATGCTCATGTATTGAGTTTTATATGGGGTTGGTTATTTATAATGAAACCCTCCTACCCAATACTTGGTGTTTTAGAGAAGTTCCTCAACTCCTTTTGTTTACATATGTCCCCTCAAAGCCACTTAATATGTCAAAATCCCATTATGTTATTTTTCCTCCTTAGCCTAATTTATCCTTAATCTAAATCAATACACACCCATATCTAAAGATTAAGGAATTCTCACCCTCATGTTATTTCATTAAGGAAATTAGGCTTGAGTTTAATCAACCCTTCTAATCAGGATTAGGCCTTCATTAGAACTTCTTAATTATCAGGGTCTCACAACATATGGTAATGAAACTTGTGTGCTCATGCATGAGTTCATGTGCCCTCCACATCCCATTCCCCTTTGACATAGTGTGGTAAAGGAGTAAAGGAGAGTGATGGGAAGGTATGTCTTCATAGGAAGTGTCAGTTTTCATTGAAGGTGGACGGCTTAGCAAACATAAAGAAGGGCAAAAGAGATGCAACGGATGTTGGTTATTCAAACTTAGTCATGGGTTGCGGGATGGATAATGAAGATGGGTGGATGCAAATGGCATTGATATCGCTTTTGTACTTGTACTACAACATTAGTCATGAAGCTTAATTATATATCACCAATGCCTTACTATCAATATTGTTTACAAAAACACTATGATCAATACTATTAATAGTCTAGATGGAGAAGTAAGGAGAGTGTATACAAATTTGTCATTATGCAAATTTCATTATATATTCCTTGTTAGAAATGTTTTATCTTGTAAATTTTTCCCCATCATTTTGCATATCATGGGAGGTACATCATTGAGCATATAATTTTTTAGGAAAGCATTTTCATGCCCTTTGTTTTCACTAGTTTCAAATCATTCAATAAAATCATGTTTTTCTTCTTAAGCAATCTTTCGTTAAAGTGGTTTTTCACACAAATATGGCATTTGCAATAGCTTTCAATGAATCTCCCTTAGTCAATCATCTTGTAATGTGTGACTATGCTACGTCATTCCTTGCCTTGCCATCATAAAAGGTGATTGGAAATCATGGTAAAAGATTAAGTCATCATCGTAGTTGTAAAAACACATCGTTTAAAATTTATAAACCGTATCCTAGAAGTACAAATGTAATATTGATGGTATGGGTCATCTCACATGGAGGCAAGGATGTCAAGATGCTTCTTGACCTAACTAAGCACTCTAAGATTTTTTTGAGATTTTTTGAAATATTTTTTGACTTTTTTGGATTTTTAGATAGGAACTAAAATAGATAGGCAATACTGACCCCTAATCAAAGACATCTTACAGCCATTAGAAACATTCACCGATGTTATAGGAGATTCACTGTTTGAAGTGCAAACTAATGCAAGTGATTTCATGCAATTTGGACAAGTAGAAAATTCAGGAAAAATCCAGGAAGTCAGAAATATTCAGTTATGTTCTTTAAATTGACCCCCTATCAATGTGCAAATTTTATAAAAGAATCTATAATGAGTTACACTTTGAAATTTGGCATAGTGAAAATAAACTTGAATTCCTATCGGTAGGAAAATTTTCTTGATTTTTTGATGACTGAACCACACAAAATGAATTTTTTAATCTAAACTCAGACTCTGAAATTAATATGAATTTCTAAAGTAATAACCTAGGGACTCTTTTTTTGGGGGTTTTGGGTTTTACAATTCTTTTGGGATTTTGTAATAATAAAGCAAGCATAATGAGACATAAAAGAGATACTAGAAAGCCATGAAACTCTTATTGCAAATCAAGCAAAGGTCTACAAGTGATTAATCAACTACAAAAGCAAGTAACGAGATGAAGAAGAAGATGAAGAAAAAGAGGAGGAGAAGGAAAGCATAGGAAGCAAGCCTTAGTAATGTAAAGAATCAAATAACTTATGATGGTGGTGGAGATGTCCACCTCTATCATCGAAGTGAGAAGAAAAGTGGAGGAAGTCAAAGAAGCTTAGAGAGATAATGGACCTTGCACGGAGAAGAAATTGGAAGAGTAGAAGAAGTAGAAGAATAGGGTAGAGGAATGCTTCTATGGAGGAAGCCTACAGGGAATTGGGATTCTAAGAGAGAATAGGAACCTAACTATGGTGATTAGAAGGTGGAGGGAGGCATAAAGGGGATGACATGGTGTGGTAGAGGGTGTTGGCATGTAAACCACACCAACATACTATGTAATAAGCAGGATCAATTTTGCAAACCTAAAAACTAATATGCATGCAAGCAAATAGTTATAATATGTCCTAATTCTACTACAACTAGTGCTACAAAACCAACATAATTAATTACGTTAATTTATAACTAAGCATACTTATCAAAAGGTTATCAACATACTAATTTCACTTAGTTTGAAGGTTTAAAGCTAGATTGCCTTGTTATTTATTATAGCGTATCCATGTCACAAACAAATGGTAAGTTTAGAAGTGTGGGAACATTGAAATATGATGTGTTTGTCTTAGGGATCTGTACAAATATATAGTCTAGAAGAAGTAATCCATTTCAAGATTTCTTATTCCTATAAGTTTTGTTGTTGATGTGTTATAATCTTTAATATTAAGAATTTAATGTGACTTAAATAACCTCTATTGACATCAGCATCATGTCAACTATATTAATCTAGTTTTACTTTCAAATCTATTTCTTGTTGTGATAACCTTATTTCATGGTAAGAAAGATTCTAACCTTTAAACAATAGAATTACAACAATCCACAAGTTGTTCCTCTGTCCAAACTCATGTTGAGCTTTGAATTGTCCCCTTCATTTACAAACCCTAATATGAATTTCTTACTTGTCATATTTTGTGCATCGAGATTAATTTCCAAATGGAGTATATGGATTTAGTTGTCAATGTTGCATTGCAGTGGTGATCCATTATACTTGGAGCAGTATTGGAGGAAACACGTAGAGAGCGGTGCTGTAGTGATTTTAGGGTGGCATAGAATGAGTTACCCAATAGATTCTGGAAATCGAGTGACAATTGAATTGGAGAAGCAAATACGTCGTCTTCATGCTTATGCAGGGAATGCCATAACAGATGGGAGATTCGTAGTAATTGGGGTCGGGGCCACTCAACTTCTAAATGCATTGGTATATTCACTTTCTCCATATAATGCAACATTACTTTCAAAGGTGTTGGGCTCTGCTCCATACTAGAATGTAAGTTCCACTTTTCTCATTAGTTCTTCAATTCCAAATCTTTTCAGCATGAAAATTAATCTTGATAACATGATCTTCTTTTAGGATAGTTGTTTTATTTTATCATCTCAGTTTGGTAAACATTATATTTCAAGACATCAAATCTTGATAATTATAAATAGCAAACATCTCTTTCCAAGAATCATTATAAGGTGTTATTTTATACCAAATGAGTTATCATCAAATAATGGTGCATTATAATAAGATTGATTATTAATTAATCATTAACTATATTGTAAGGATTGTTATAAAGAAAGTCATATGTAACCAAAAAGCAATCTTAAGTACAAATTTGTATGGAAAACCACCTATATTAAAATGGAAAATCACAAGAGCACCCACACCCTAGCACCCACCAAAGTCTAAGGTTATTTTCACTCATCTTGGAAAACCTTAAGTCAAGCTTGCTACCACACCATATAACATACAAAATACACAAACCCACACTCAAGATCAATCTACCGAAATAAATGAAACTCAATAATCCCTTTTAATGGGGCATAAAGATCAAGCATACCCAACTAATCATAAGTCTCCCAAAATTGGGTTATTGTAAGTTCCTTATTGAAGATATCTGCCACTTCAACATCATATTTCATATAAGACAAGCGTATTTTGGATCAATCTACTTTGGTATTTATCAATGGTCCTGATGTACCTAAAGAATGAAACATAGCATGAAAAGCACCTTTGTATCATGTTGTAGACACTACAATAATACAAACTATATACTATATTTAGCAAATGTGAGTTTTGGTTGAAGGAGGTGACCTTATTAATGATGATGCACTAAAGGGAGGCAAATAGTGCAATCAAATATAATATGACAAAGTTGAAATAGAATTTAGAAATAAAATCACACCATAAGAATGGACACAAGATTTTTAGGTAGAAAACCCCTACAGGTAAAAATTGTTGGGGTTAGTCCATAAATGACCCACCTCTAACCTTGGATGGACCTATACATTAACTAATCTCAATTGAGCTTTATACTGAATGGATACCGATACTAGTGTATCAGTACCGGTACCACATATACTTAGTACTGGCACTGGTGAACTAGTACCAGTATCTAAGACATATTGGTTTGAGTTTCATATCCAAAGGAGTATCGATACTGATGCTAGGTATCGGTACTCATAGCTTACTGTTTGTAGCTTAAGCTTAGATGAGTATTTGTCTAGTACTCATTATGTACAAATACTAGAGACTAGTACCAGTACTTATGATGTACTCATATCAGTCCATAATTAACTTATCTGATTGAGTATCAGTACCCATCATAAGTACCAGTACTTGTTGAGTATTAATTCCTTGACTTGTAACCAACAGGTATTGATGCTAATGATTAGTACTGGTACTAATGAGTTGCAGGTTTTGGTAACTTTAGATCCAGAATTGATCTGTGAGTTATGTGTACAGGTACTTGTGACTACTATCGGTACACATAGGTTACAGATTTTGGATATAAAGAACCTAAAACCTAATCTGCAGCTAGCACATATCGGTACTGATGATGAGTATCAGTACTGGCAATCTACAGTCCAAAACTTATGTTTTGGAGCCCAAAATCGTAGCTTGCATGTATCGGTACTCATAATGAGTACAGGTACTTGGGACGGTTACGAAATGTATTTCTAGGATTTCAAAAGTTTCTTATACAAGCATCTGAATGTAAGTTTGTGTATAATCTTGTGGTTTACAAGTTTGACTATTTCAGAAATATTCAATGATTGAGCATGCACAAAAATAACCAATGAACATGATGGAAATAATATCATATGTGCATATTGAACATTATGCTAAAGAATACTCTAATATGAGTGCAGATATAAGAGAACATGAGAATATGTTACCTGTATTCATCTTTATTTAGAAAAAATAGGAGATGGCAATTAGTCTTCTAAGAGTTCCTTTTATCGAACAGGAGAGATCTCACCTTATCTTTGAGAAGAAGAAAAAGATCTTCTTCTCCAGCCATCTACCTTTCTTCTCTCCTCTCTCTAGGTCACGATAGGGATGTGCACAAGAGAGAAATCTCAAAAGGTCTCTTGGGGACCATAACCATAGAAAATCCAATAATTAATCTCTCTAATTGCTGATGATTTATGACTCTGCTCATCAAGAATCATAAATTACAAACAAAGGTCTCTACACATTTATTTAAACAAACCACACTAACCTTTTGCATTTATGCCCATGTCCACATAATAACTTAATTTGATCACTTTAAGTAATGGGCATTAACATGGCAGTCCATAATCTTTATATGTTGATTGATTATATATATACATAATGCACATATCAGTCCATATGTTGGATTAAACTTCAACAAAATCCACTACCCAATTCTTCCTAACTTAGGACTTTCCCCAATCGCCAAGAGATCGAAATCCACTACCAAAATCACTTTAAACCCATGGGTGGTTGATGATAATGTCATCATCAGTCATATCTAGCTTTATTTAGTTATATTCTATCATTAAATGCTTCTACATAATAGCTAGAGGACCATAATTCTTTGCATAATCATACTAAGAGAAAGATAGTAAAATAGGGGTAAAACTACAGTTTTAACAGCATATCTCAATTACAGAACAATCAAGGGATTTCTCAGGGGTTAATTAAAGGTCAAACAATCTTAATTGTCTAACAAGTAGGTCCGTGTAGATAGAAAAGGGTGTTCAGGTATTTTGAGAATTAAATGACATCTGAAATCATAAAAATAGATTCGCTTGATTAATTGAGGTTCTAATCAGGATAAAATTCACGTAAACCTCTAAAAATAATAGAAAAATATTCTTTATGGTTTGGTATTGTAACGGACGTGTGCCCCAGATGTCTTTTAAGACGTCTGGGAGGTGGTCCAGACGTCTGACCAAACGTCTGGGATCGTTTCCAGACATCTGGAAATTCGTTATTTTCGACACGCGCGAGTCGTCTGCGCGCCTGAGCGCGCAGACCGCATATTCGCCTTTCCTTCCTCCTGCGGCTGCAGATTCCCCTGCCACGAATCCTTCTCTCTCCTCTCCGCGCGGCCTTAAAAGGGCACGCCTCCCCTCACTCCGTCACCACCGTCTCCTTTCTCTTCTCCTTCAGCCAGAGCGCGAGAGTGAGCGTGAGGGCGGCAGCGGCAGCCGCAGTGAGCGCGGAGGAGGTGCTGCGTGCAAGAGCAGAGCTCTGCCGTGAGGGCGAGCTCGCCGGGGCTGCTAGGGCCGGCCGGCGGAGGGCGTAGGGGGTGCGGAGCGACGCGGAGGGGGGGACTGCTGTGGTCTGAGCAGCAGGCGCACGAGGTGCGACGCGGGCGGCGTCGCGAGCGGAAGCCGGGTGGTGCCCTGTTCTGGAAAAATTTCCAGAATCGGAAGTCTGGGTTGATAGACAGACGGCGAGGGCGACGTCTGGTAGATCATACAGTCGTCTGAAAGGTGGGTTTTTCGTCTTCTTCTTCCTTCCTGTCGACTGACCGTACTGAGGGAGGGAGATGGGTGTGCGCAGGCTCGGTGATTCGCCATCCGACGCGAATCAGACGTCTGGCTGTTGTACCAGACTGCGGGAGTGACCTCCAGACGTCTGGGGTGACCATCGGACGTCTGGGATATAGGCCAGACGTCCCCACAGACTTCTGCACGTCTGGGAAACTACGCTGAACAGGTAATTCTCTGATCCACTTTTTAAGACGTCTGGAAGAAGTTCCAGACGTCTGATTTTGCACAGTGTCGTCGTTTTTGACCCGTTTAGGGCCCGTTCGGGTTCCGTTTTCCGCGATTCGAGTTGCGTTCTTTTCAGAATTAATTCCTCTACCCGTCTACAGTTGCTATACACTATTTTAAGACACTCCTTGTGTTTGATCCTTGTGATAGGACCTCCTTCAATTGCAGTCTTGGGAGTCGCGGAGGCACACGGGATTCCCGATCACGCCCCCATTACTCCCGTTGTACCTGGTAGAGTGGCATTAAGTTATTAATAAAATCTGTTAAAGTATGGAACCATAACTAGAACCTAGGACGTTGTATGAATCCTAGGAATGAGAAATATATGATAGCTCCTAGGTGTTGCATGAATCCTAGGGCTGGAAAACTAGATTGTATGATAGATCCTAGGGTATGGCATGAATCCTAGGATGGGGAAAAACTAGTGGAATGTATAATACTGCAGTCTTGGAAAATGGAAAGAGATATAAAGCTGCCTGTAATTTGAATTAACAGCTACCTGTTGTGAATAAATAACGTGGTTGAGAACATGGATTGTAAGAATGTGAAACTGGAAAGTGAAACCTGGACATTTGAGTAAAAAGGATGGAACCCTACGTGGAAGTAGGAGTAGAACTCCTAGAAGGTGAATGGAATAGTTTTGGGGAAGTGAGCTGGCCCTTGAGTATGGAGTACCAAGGAGAGCGACTGTCCCCCTGTTTAGTGCAGAGCGGAGCTAGCCACCCCAGGGACCCAGGGTTAGGACTGGCCACTCTGTACCGACTTGCTGGCCCTCGCGTACGTAGTACCGAGGAGAGCTACTAGTGTAGGGATGTACTAGCTACCCCACGGGCCCCGGGGTTCTGCTAGCCTCCCTCACCGACTTGTTAGGCTCGCTGGGGCAAACCAGGGTAGTCAGGCGAGGGTGCGCGGACTGTGGAGGGGCAAGGCCCCGGTTTGGTTACTGTGGAGGGGTTGGACCCCTGTTACTGAGAGGGCTCTGCCCTGGACTGGTTCTGTGCTGTGCTTTGGGTGCACCCGTTAACGGAAACGACTGACTGCGTGCCAGTACGGGTTAGCTACCTGTGCATTTATCGCGCGTGCCGTAGTCACCGTTACGTTTGTCAGTGACCTTGGGGTGGTTGACTGAGGGTAGGATCACCACGGGGGACTCTCCCGGCCAGGAGAGCACCACGTGCTACTTCTACTTTTTGGGAAAGACTGCAATCAAGATCGTTCCCACGAGGGACATTCGAGATCAAGAAAAAGATCTGGGGAATAAATGAATTAGTGAGACAATTGAAAAATGTGAATAAAGAAAGTAATAGAACATAACAGCTACTGTACACTTTACTGTTGTCTTTAGTTTTAGTTGCCACTCTACTCAGCATTTTGCTGACGTGTTACACTCGTTACTTTTTTCAGGACCAGGTGTTGAGCAGCCAGGGTCAGTGGTTGCAGAGGACGCTGGGCTGAGTAGGGTCCAGTAGAGTTACCACTGTCTTTTGTACCTCTTTATTTCCGTTATAGTGAGTAGTTCTTGTTTCCGTTGTACTTTTCTTTACCTGCAGTTCATGTTATATGATAAATGTTGTTCTACTGTTGTGGTGGTATATACTGTAGTAGTTTCTTTCCTTACTGCTGTACTTTCTTACTGTTAGTTATATTCATGCTGAATGTGGTTTATTTTACTGCTCCTTTGGTTACTTCCTCGTTGGACGACTAGGTCTTGGGATTAGTCGAGTCGGGCTGATTCTCATGTCTCGTAGGGACTCGGGAACCGGGTCGTTACAGGTACCTTAAATTTGACCATCAGAACCCATCTTGATCTGAAACTGAGTCTCAAATAGACAGTTGCCCTAATTTAGATTTTTACATAAATTACCCAGTCAAACTAGGTCAAAACCTAAATCCAACTTCACCATTAGATTCCTTATGTCAAAATTAGGTTTGTATCAAAACTTGGACCCAATCAGAGATTGTCTTGACCTAGTTTGCAATTAAGTCCAGTTTGAGTCTTTTCTCTCACACACATGCCCCTAACTTTTGAATTCCTTACAAATAAGCCCTATCATTGTCGTCACTCTTTGCAAATAGGTCCCTCTACCATTATCAAGGAAGGAATCATTCTCCGGTGACCTTTGATTGAAGAAAACTCCTTCTCTGATCAATGAATCTCTTCCAAACTTGGAAGGGAGATTCCTTGAGAAGTTCTCTTTCCAAGGGATCAAGCTTCAATCTCCATGACCTTCCCAATCTCTCATTCAAACACATGAGAGATTCAGTTATCTTATGAGTTTCCAACTTCGGCAAGCTTTCCAAGCTCGCAAAGCTTGACTCCCAAGTTAAACCAACTCCCTAGGGCCTATATAAGGATCCCCTTGGCCTGCCTATCCTCCCTATGCTCGAATTTGGCTAGGAATCCCTCTACTTCATCCCTCCTCTCAGGCCGAATAGCTCCTCGACGTCCAATGATCTTCTCCAACCTCCCTCGTCGTCAGCCCGCAATATCGGCGGTGGATTCCCCTTCCTCATCTTCCTCCGCATCGTGCCATGCCAGCTGATGCCTCTCCCTTCGTCATCCTCTCCCTTCCATCCTCATTGTCCTGGCGTCCTACTTATCCTTTTCAATCCTTAGAGTAAGTAGTTAGGTCTCTTTAGTTCTTTAGATTAATTTCCCTTATCAAAAACCCAAAAACAACCCCTTTACACCATTAATCACCCTCATCTTCTTCGTCTTCGATCGCATCCTCCAGCGAGGCATCTTCGCAGCTACACCTCTCCATCCACCTTGCCACCATGCCCTACACCTTCGCCTCAACCACCTGCACAGTAGCCCGAATACCTGATCCGATTGCCTGGAAGAGAAGAGGAGGGAAAGAAAGAGAATGAGAGAGGGGGTAAAAGGGGGTTTTGCTCCTGAAACCTTCCAACACTTAGCCAAAATCTGAGATCTCCTCCCTTGTGCATGAAGAGGCAAGAAGGGCAGAAGAAGATGACTGTAGAAGAAGAAGAGAAAGAGAAGGGTAAGATAGAAGAAGAATCATTGTACATTATAGCTTCTGAGCACTTAAGCTACCTGATTGAGAGCTCTATCGTCTGATCCAGGGAGTGCACTATGCACTAAAGCTTGTGTGGATTTAAAGTAGTTGATATTGTTCATTTATTTAGATCATTAAGTAATTATTATATGTGTATCTAAGCTAATAATTGGTGATTCAAATCACCATTATTTTGCCTTAGATGTCTTTTTGCCTCTTTAGATTCTAGATATACTTATGTGCTACATTGAATATTAGTTTTGAGTAATTATTTGTGCTCATTTATATTATTTATTTAGATTAACGTGTGAATTCCAAATTTGCTCCTTGTGTTCGACTTCAGACTTAAATTCGAGTAAAGAACTGTATTTGTTGATTGAGCGATTTAGAGGATACTACAACGAACGCATATTTAAATCTCTTCATTCGTCAACTAAACATTTTGATGCTGTTGCCGGGAAGCAACATACAATTCACCACTATTCTCTGCTTTATCTTATTATATTTGAGCACTAACTTGCCCTATTTGATTTCTTGTGATTTTGCGAGATATATCACAAGGCGATCTTCCAAGCAAAACAGCCACTCCAGGGCACGTAACTTTTTCTTCCCTAATCAACCTCTTAATCTTGGGAAGAAAAGAAAAGTAAACAATCAATTAGAAATCACCTACCTTATTTTTATAGTAATCATCATGTAAAAAGGCAAGTTTCCTGATTTGCAAACAAATTCCATATATGATTGAAGCTTGAGACAATTCTACATAGAATTCCCTACCCAAATTTCCTGTAACTTTTAAGGACTACGTGTAATTTACATTTTAAGATCAAATTGGATGCACAATAGAGCTAATTAGGGTTTCAATTTTAGGGTTTTAGAGTGCTAGTTCACACTTGCATGCATAAAAGGAAATAACCCTCTCACATTTGTGAGCTACCCAAGCCTTGGTTGAAAAGATCTAATCAAGGAAAACCCTAAAATCAGGCTCTAATTTCACTTGAATCCTAAAATCTTGGACCTAATAACCTGAGAGTCAATTAGCGTGATTTTTGGGTCTTGACCTAGATTTCATTCTCCATCTTTTAGGGTAAGTCAGGTGAAGTTGTTCTACCTAGTAGGCCAACCAACCTCCAAATTAGGTCACAAGTCAAATTAACTTCTAATCAAGTGGAATTAAAGGCACAAATTAGGACTTAAAATTGGTAGACTTAAGAGGTCAAGTTATCCATTCTGGTCTACCTTGACCCTTGTGACAAGAAAGGTCAGGTGGGGGAAACCTTGTCACCTATGGGATGCTCTACCATGTAGGGGTTTTTGCGGGACTCTCCCTTCCTGGCTACCTCAGTAATTCTCAGGTGGACGACCTTCTAATCCAGGGGTATCATTTGCCTCGAACCTCTATAGTCATCAAAAAATCTTTGGGTGCCTTGATTGAGTCCAACAACATCCAATCCCTCATCTTTTCTCTAGTGCACATACACAGATCATCTTAGGAATTTCTATCTAGTCAAATCAACTGCAAATCTAATCATGAGTTTGATTCTGCATCTTTATTCCACCACTTGGTTCAAAAATGCATCCTGGCTATATAGGAACACTGTTTACGAAACCTGAGTCCTAAATGATCATGAAAAAAAAGATAATTGAGAATGCTTCTAGAAACCATGAAGAAAATTGTAAAAGGGACATTCAGGATAAATTCAAAAAAATAATGAGCCACATTTTGAACAATATGGAGATGATATGGATACAACTAAATCATGGTTTAACCCAGGATGAATTCTTATTAGAACACTTGGAATTGGTGAAATTACACAACAATGATTGTATGCAATATTGGTCAAATCCTTCAGTTCCGAAAGAACTCTAGATTTTTTTGGGAAAATGGGGAAAATTTCTGAATAAATTGTATAGATCCATCGATCAAAAATACCCGTCAGAAGTTAAGATGACATATTGGAGTAATTCTAGTAATCCATGTAATTTCCCAAATCTCGGGTTTGATGATCAAGCTTGTTATGGACCCCCAACCCAAATGGAATCTGATTCAAATTATGAACAATTTGACATTCTTGATCTTGAGATGGGTTGGGAGGATCTGATTACAGGTGTTCACAATTTTGAGCCAACCCTAGAAAATCAAGAGCCTGGTTCACCAAGTTTAGATTTCCCAGACACCTGTGATACTAAGATTGAATCAGAACCTCTCGAGGGTGTAAATTCCATCCCTTATTCTGATAAGGTGACTCTCGAGAGCAATTCTGACATCCCTGTAGAGCCCAACCTAGATTCTAGTGATCCAACTCACACCCTTAACCTAGAATCTGGATTCAAGCCTAGTTCGGATGATTACAGGATCCAATATGATGGAAATCAAATTTTGAATCTAGATTATGATTCTGGGCCTATATTTGATGAGTGTACCTCTCCAACCACCTCAGAGATGCAGATTGATTTTTCGAAAGTCACGCCAATCTATGATATAGAAACTGAGGAGTTGGAAGAGTTAGGACTCGATTGGGTCTATCCTAGGAGCCAAGAACCCAAAACCACGCCTATTAAGAACATCTTTTTTAGTTCAGATTCTGAGAATAGGCTAGATCAAAGTCAGGTTGCTGATTGTACATCTCTTGATTTATTCTATGGTGGAACCCCTGATCTTGAATCATATTCAGAACATGATTCTCGCAAGTTCTCCGACGATTTTGAATCTTACCCTGATTTCGAGGAACTATTATTCCCTTACAACTCTAAGCCAATCTACGACCTCAGCAAACATAACCCATTCTTCGACTCTGACTCTGAGGTCCCTGATCCCGAGATCATTAATTCAAAATCAGGTTCCACTGAGATGGAATCATTCCTTTTTTATCCCCAGGAATCAGAAACATAATTGCCGAGAGTGTTTGCAATCCAGAGTTCAAATCTTTTCTTGACTCAAATTTCCATAACCCCTAAACACTCTTCAGGCATTTACATTTGATTTTGATGGCCATTATGAGGACTGTCTAGATGAACCTACCTTAGAATCCTTCCTAGAGGATCCCTCACACATAATTTTTATTGATGCCACCTCTTCCACAGCACATACAGAGCCTTCCAAAACATGTTTCCAACCCCAACCCGCAACCGGACTCAATTTTTACTCTAATTCTCCTCCCGATGAGCTGGTTGCAGTTGATTCTCCTCCATCTTTTAATCGGGTATCAGATATCGATCAGATTGCAAATTACATGCCATCTTTCTCTGATCACCCTCGTAGGGACCTCACATCCTCTACAGATCCATTCTCTTTCGAGGATCCCTACTCTGACCAGGCTGATATGATTTAACCAAACCCTAGCTTTTCACTTCCACATCTACTTGAGCTACATAGCATATGGTGGGTTCCGCATCTACTGATTTACATCTATCAACCCACTAGATTGATTGGGTTTAGGCTGCATTATCAGCCTATGGATTTTTACAAGCACCTAGTTGGACCAACTAGGCTATTGATCAAGGTGCTTATTTTACAAAATTCATCTTATTTAACTACTCCTCCATACCATTTTCTGCTCGATTGAAGACATTGAATTTAGCACTCAACAGGAGGCCACCCATCATTACAAAAACCTGAGATCCTTCTGATTATCCTTTTGTACTTCATGTCTATTGCATTTTGAGTTTAGTTTTAGAATAGTCGACTCCACCTTCGGTGCTCATACTAGAGCTTGAAATCATCCGTAGCAGTCATGCCGACCCGTTCGCCCACCCGATTATCCTATTTTAATCCCTGAACCCAAACTAATTTAATACCCTCTGGTTTACAATGAGGACATTGCAAAACTTAGGCATGGGGGGTGTTAGAGTGCACACATATAAAAATTCAAAGTTCTGAACGATTCTCACAAAAAAATACATATTCAAAAAACCCAAAAAAAATTAAAATAGAAAAAGAACAAAAAAAATGGAGAAAGGGGAGGAAATTTTGAGAATTAAATGCAAATCATTCTCGAGAGGAAGAGAGTAGGTGATTTACATGTTAAAAAGGAGCAACAATTTGAAATAAAAAGAGTTATTCATTAGTAAAAGATTATGGAATCTATTTAAGTTATAAAACAAATCAAAAAAGAAAAAATAAAAGTCAAAAAGTGCTAGGAGACACAGAGATTAGTATGAGTGCTGATCTTAGGCCTCTTAAGGTGTGTTTAGGCTTAAAAATGTAAGTATCCGTTAAGATCTGGATAGTCCTCAAGAGGTTAAGGAAAATGCGAAGTTTAAGTATTAGGTCTAAGGCTTAGGGATTATTCAATCTCGTTAACTGACCTCTGGTTTGCAAGACTCGGTAACTGACAAGACACTCATCATGATCTCTAATTACCCCTAATTAACTAGTCTTCCTAGTTAATTAGCTAAGGTTATGAATATATAAGGGTTAATTATAGAATAAGGGATATTTAGTTTAAGGACCTTAAAATAAGTTAAAAATAGAATTTTATCATTCAATTAACATTATTAATAATTTAGATAATAATTGGACTCGAAATCCTATTAATCATTCCCGTAATTAATAAGATAAGTAACTTAAACTTAATGTAAACCTAAGTATATAATAACTTAAGTAATTTTACATAATCTAATAAATTAACCTAAAAAGGTAAAAAATGTAAATTCAAGGTGTAAACATAATATTTACCTTATTTACTAACATATATAAAAAGTTGAAAAAGATCTAAATTAAAATAAACCTTCAAAACCTGGGTTGACATTTTAGTCCTTAATTTTCATTATAGTCGGGTCCTTATTTCTCACATAGGTCCTTAAGTTTTATTACTTCTAAGTCCCTCTTTGTCTTCTTCTTCTTCTTCTCCAGCTGAATGAACGGCTGGCGGCAGAGAGTCACCTCACCGCGCGATCACTGCCCTACCGACATCATTCCTCTTTGCCCAAGCTCTTGCAGCTTGCGTTCACCACCTCCACTTGATCCATCGGTTTGGATTGACCGAGAATCCTATTTTTCAGTGGGAGATAACCTCACCATCGTCGGAGATGACGACAGAGGTTAAGCTCCTCGAGCTTCTTCTTCGTCCAGACCCCGCCATTCTCTTCGCTGCAAACTACTATAAATACCCCCACATACCTCTGATTTTAGGCAAGTTGGCTCCCTTCCCTCTTCTAACACTACAACTGACCCAATAGGCTATTCTTCCAAACCTCTAGTGACTTCCCATTCCATCTTCCAACTTCCTCCATCCATCTTAAGTAGCCGAGGAGATCCGCCGTGGTCTTCCGCACCTCTGACAAAGGTGCCGACCCTAAGATTCCTTCGCTCCACCTCAAATCCACCCACCGGAGTTCTTTCTTCAACCCTCTGATTTTGTCGTCCACCATGACACTTCGACGGAACCCTATTGACCCCTTCGTCCAGGTAACAGTAGACTAGGATTAGAAGTAGGAGTAAGTTAGCTTAGTTAGTTAGTTTAGTTAGTTAGGTTAGAGTAATTTCAGAATTTAGCTTCATCTCCTCTGACTCCGGCGAATTCCTTGAGCTCGCTAGAGACTTCAATCTTGTCTTTTAATTCATTATTCACCTTCCTATATCTTCCATGTTCAGTTCTAATTCACTTAATCATTAATTAAATCACCTAAACGCCTAATTCAAATCTCACCTTCACCGACTACTAACACTGTCTATGGTGACAGTAGTCGATTTAATTTCACCTTCATTGGGTTCTTTCATCACCTATCACCACTAATGAACCCTAATCGACATTATAATACCTATTATTATCATCTATAATTAAACGCCTAAATCTTAATTAAGTTCCAAAATTCACTATCCATGGTGGCTCAAGAACATTTCAAACTATAAATTAAATATATAATTATGATTAATAACATCTGTTGACTTGATTTAACTTCTCAATCGAGTAGTTAAGTCAAGTCCTGAGCTTTAACCATTCAAATCTTTTAAGAAATAAACTTACTATCAAATCTTAAATTTTAATGAACAAATGAAGAATTTAAAGTGATAAAGAGGTTCCTTGCAACCTCAGGATCATTTTTGGATTAAAAATGGTTAATTTTGTCAATCTGTACATACAATTTACATTTTCTGGACTCACCGGAGCTCCGGTGAGCCAAAGTTGTGTTACAGCCACTATAACTTGCTAAGTGGCTCCAGAATAGTATAATAAGGATTACTGATTATTTTAAAGAAATTTGTTTGAGGTTTTTACCACTGGAGCTATAGATTTGAACTTCATCTTCCCCAACTCTGGTGAGTTGGAGAAATTTGTTAGGAAGGATTTGAGAAACATTTAAGGAGCTCAGAAGCTTCAGTGTGATGCACTGAAGCTATTTTAACCCTCAAAACATTGTAACAAACTCTGATTAATTCTATCGAACACATACCTATTTTAGTTCAGGCGGCAAGCCTGAAACCCTAGAAATTAAGGACAGAACACAAATCTAAAGATCTGAATAAGTTCTAGATGACGAGAAGACTCTATTTTAGGGATTAATTTCTTAGGAGGAAGCTTAGAACAGAAAGTCAATTTTTGAGCTTCCATAGTCAAACCTGAGTCTGATAATGGAATTTGAGCTTGAATTGAAGAATTGAGGAGTGAAAACTGTTTCTGGGATCTTATGTGATGATTTGAAATTAATTAAAGTAAGCTCAGATGATGTATTTAGAGAAGATTTAGTTTCTGCCAATTTGGGTTACTTTCGAACCCAAACCAACAGAAGTACTGTTTTGATGAAATTTAAACTTAAAGCTTGCCCAGATTGATTAGTTATAACCCTTAGAATTAATCTAAATAGATTAGGAACACTTTAAAGTGTCTGTTGCACTTATTGAAATCTGAAAATCAATCTCTGAAGCTTTCAGAGAAGAGAAAAGCTTCTCTGCATGTTCTGAAGGTCTTGAGAATTTAAAATCTACTCTAACAGAAGCAAAATTACTTATATAACATATATAGACCTTTAAATAAGAAAGAGAAGTCCATCTGAGGACTCTCCTGATTTAAAACACTTTCCAGGCTTTTTAAAACTTGTAGGAACCCCTGATTTCATCTCTTAAATTGAAGAGCCAAACATCATTAAAACATTAAATTGACCCTAAAATTGTGTAGATTACCCTTAGAGCTTTCCAACAAACTTTAAATCATCCAATTTAGAGCTCTGGGTAGAAAGATATGAATGTTTGAATTCGGGTCTGGAAGGGTTAAGATTGTCCCACCTCGGTTATTCACGAGCGCACGCCTGGGAATAAAACCAATTTGTTCCCTTGGCTATGCAGTCGTCAGCGCTCGATGCACCAGTTCCGATTCCTTCTGATCTGAGCATTATTCTGAGCGTGCAGGCTTATGCCTACGGGTGTGTGCCCTTGGAGGCGTGCGGAAGTGATTGTGCCCTGGCAGGGCGAGTGTGGCCTGGGAGGCCGGGTTGAGCCGATGTGGCTCGAGACTGTGAACCGATTAATAAATGAACCGAAACAAACCTAACTAAGATTAGGCAAGGACTGAGTAGGGTCTGGTCCCACCCTGGTCTTAGGGTGCTGTGTATCTTCGAAAGGACCTCGCCACAAATAATAAAAACTTTTGGTTAAAAAAGTAAAAAAAACCTGGTTAAGCTGAAAGCTTAAGGAAAAGAGAAGCCGTTGAAGGATGCTAAGTGAGAAGGCACAGGTGCTAAGAAGTGTTAAGGAAAATGACTAAGGAACAAAGGAGAAAAACTAAGGGAAGAAGAGAAGGCAAGAGAAGATTAAAGGAAAAAAAGAAGAGAAGGAGGATAAGAAGGTAGGAACAACACAAGAAAGGTAAAAAGAAAGAGAGCTCGAGAGAAGAAAATAAAAGAGAGAGAAGAAAAGAAAGAAGAAGATTAGAGGCTGAAGAGAGATGAATATAAATGAATTTTCTCTTGCATAATTACTTTTTGTTCTTAATTGTAAAAGGCATGCTTTAATTGGATAACTTTTTAATTGCCTTAATTTCTTACAATGAAATAAAATTGAAAAACTAGCATGTTTACTTGTTAATAAAGTACAACATTTTGAGTAAATATGTTTGCATATGAAATTTTGTATATTCTTTATAGTTTAAATATTTTGACAAAATTCATGTTTTGAAAATTAAACCAGTTTTACCTCCTAAAATTAAAGAGATAAAAGAAAATTGGTGAATTTGGAGAAAATTATGCCTCCCAGTGAACGACCTGGACTTAACCAGTTAAAATTTCTAAAATGTTAGGTAAATTCAACCCTATACTACACAATTGACACAATTTCGAGTTAACCTAAGTGATTTCTTCTACTCTTAATTAAGTGAAATTAACTTAATTACTGAGTTGAGTGAAACCCACGCACCATTTTAATGGCGTCGTTGCCGGGGAGGAAATATTTTGACTCACTCCACTCATCAAAATATTCCCTGGTATTGCTTCATCTAATCATCATTTTAATGGCGCCGTTGCTGGGGAGGTAATATTTTAATTCACTAAAATTTAAAAGGATTAATTGTTTAATTAGGAGGTATTTTGTAAATATTTTTGTCTTTACTAACTTTTGTTTTAATTAGTGTGTTTTTGTTTTTGTTTTGTTTTTATTTTCTATCTTCCTTTCAGGTTTACCTTTGCGGGTAATCTCAGGAGAAGGCGGGATTTAGTTTTACTGTTTTCATTCTTTGGGAGTATTTCTTAATCTTTTATTTGTTGCATTTAAAAATAAAAAATACAACAATACATCTTTTCTGACTAGCAGCAGCATATTATAGCCATACACTCTTAGGAGTGCATATTTCCTGCTAGTATTTTAGCGATCTGACTCGAGAAATTTTTAAATTATTTTTCTTGTGTCAGCGAGAAAACACGAGAAAACCCGCGTAGATCCCTGTCCTTTGAGAATTAAAAAGACCACATATTTTTGTTTGAAAAGATATAAAAAGCGGTCATTGTAGTTTAATTGATATATTTTTGAAAAAGACTAACTAAAAAGAGGAAGTAAAATTGGTGACTTAAATCTATTTGCAGAATGCATGCGGGTTTTTATATCGATATCATTTGTTGCATGCTATCGCGCACACATCATGATCACTAGAGTCGCACGAGTCTATTTTTCTATCTCTCCTCTTTGCACCTCTTAGGGCTTTGGCTGAAGATCAACAAGTCTGTCTCACTACTAGAACCCTGGGGAGCCAGTAGTGAGCAGTCTCGATCCTAGACCTTAGACCTTTGAGCTTTAAGGTACGCACCTGCGTAGTCACGTATTAGGACGCGTAATTTGATTCTGCTACTCTATTTGTTTGCGTCAAATTACTTTGCGTACTTTAGGAATTTCTTCTTTCCTTTGAAAGAAGAGCAAAACCCGCATCTTTTGCACTACTTTACAGGTTTTTTGTGCTGCTGTTTTCGTATCGGTGGTGTGCGTGTGCCTTTGCACATTTATTTTTCGTTTATGGATGAGTGGCGATCCTTGCATCCACCTCCTGCACCACCGTTGACAGGTGATCCTAGGTCGATTGTAGATAAGCAACCAATGGTTTTCCCATCTGATCCATCAACTTCTATGGATCCAATGCAGAATCTTAATCCTGAGATCCCTTCTTCTTCTAGTTAGGGGGAGATGCCGCCTTTTGATGTTCATGAGGCACTCCTGAACCAGAACCTTAGGATGTTAGAGCAAACAAGATAAATCAATTTATTAACTGCAGCCTTAAATAATCTACAAACTTTGCAAACCCGTTCTTCACCTCGACCTGAGGCGGGTTTTGAAAATCCTGATTTACCGATCAATCATCCAAGGCCTCTACTTAGAGATTATTATAACCCATCTAATGCACAAGTAGAGCCTAATGTTAGGATTCTTATTGGGGAAAATGATCCAGAATTAAAGCCAAACATTATAGGTTTAATCCCCCACTTTCACGGATTTGCATCCAAGGATCCATTTCAACACATTGAAGATCTTAAAAATTTATCTCAAACTCTTGGTCCTCGAAATCAAAATAGGGAAATCCTACTAATGAAAATGTTCTCTTTTAGCCTTAAAGATAAAGCAGCTTATTGGTATAGAACTATAGCAAGACTAATCTCAACTTGGGCTGAACTTGAATCTGCATTTTTGAAGAAATTCTTTCCAATTGGTCGAACCAATGCTTTAAGGCGAGCTATTACTACTTTCAATCAAAATCAAGGAGAACCAATTCATGAAGCGTGGGAACATTTTCATGAATTGCAAAGGAAATGCCCACATCATGATATCCCTCGTTGGCAACTCATGCATATCTTTTATTATGGTTTACAAGAGGGCATTCGTAATCTAGTCGATGCCTCTTGTGAAGGGAATTTTCTAAATCGCGACGCAGAATCCGCTTCAGAATTTTTTGAAGGGATGGCGGAAAACTCGATCAACAATGAATCAATGTCGCAATTTTTGCGGGGCACGAATATGAATCACCAAAATCCGCATAAGGGCATTCACGAGATCGGTAATCCGTCCAGTTCAAAGGATTTAGTGATTATTGCAGAAAAACTGGACAAAGTAGATATCGTAGCAAAGCATCTCGACGAGGTTAGAAACACAATGAAGAATCTTACGCCTCTACTTGCTACGAATCCTGCAAATTTACCTGTTTCGCAAATTCCTACGTGGAGGGAATTTGTGAATGATCTGGATTCTAGAGATCCATCTTCCTTGGGTTTTCTATCTACTCCTTCACCAACCCAAGGAGGGACCTTTGTCCCACAATCTTACCCACCCTTTTCCCCACCCTTAACTGTTGCAAAAAACACGCCATATCTTTTAGGTTTACACGCCATCTAGGAGAATATTCCAAGACCAAACCTATATTCAAATTCCTATAATCCTGAATGGAGAAGCCACCCAAATTTTTCTTGGGCTGATCCAAATCAAAATCAAAGACCAAATTATTCAAATCAGACCCATTTTAATCCACCTCCTTTGCCTCCTCAGCAGTCAAATTTAAGGCTTAGCACGATGAGTATGCAGAATTACTCTTGGTCTAATAGAGATACACAGCTAGACCAGATTTTAAGAGCTGTGTCAGAGAGTCAGCGACAAAATGCTGAAGCACTCGCTGAGATTCATAGGCAATGCAAGGTAGAATTGGCTGATTTACGAAATCAGATCACTCTTTTGGTTAAGTCTCGTCAGCCAGGTACTCTTCCATCTCAGCCAATTCCGAATCCTAGGAATCTGCCAAATCCTAGGCAAAACCAAGGCCAAGTCCACTTCCTTAATCAGGCCTTTGATTCTAATCATAATCCATCCTCTGTATTACCTGAAAATAACCCATCAAACCCGCATCAGCAACCTATTTTGTACCAAAATGACCTACCTATTATTGGGAACCAAAACTGATTTTGCTGATCTTCTGAACTTGGTGGAAATATTTTTTTGAATTGCCTTAATCTTAAACGTTCTACATCTCAACCTAAATCAGATCTATTCTTCATATAAGATTCACTCTAATTCTTCTGAGATTTTCATGAGAATCTGATTCTAGGATCTTCGAGATCTATTCTAGGCAATTTCAAGACTATTTTGATATGAAATTAGGTGGTTTAATCTATTTTCTAATTTTTTGATCTAATTCTTTCATAACTCCTCTATTTTTACCATATACCTATTCTTTTAAGAGTTCTTTACTAGGGTTTATGCCTAGCTGAAGGCGTAAAACTTAGCACTTGTACATAGCTGTTTCCTATTTTCATCCTTTTTGATTTTCTTATACATTTACTTTAAAAATTTCACTTCATATTTTTCACCCTTCTTACAATGAGAACATTGTAAAATTTTGGCTTGGGGGGTATTGAAGTGAAATTTTCACTTTAAGTATTGGTTTAAAAAATAAAAATATAAAAAAATCAAATATTCACGAAATTTTAAAAAATAAAAATTCGAAAAATGATAAAAATTTTAAAAATTCAAAAATTTCATAAAAATTTGAAAAATTTTTGAAAAAAATCATAAAAAAATCTTATATACATAAAAATAAAAATATATAAATATAAAAATTTGAAAAGAAATTTCATAAAAATAATAAGAGGGGAATATTCATTATTAATAAAGAAGAAAAAAAGAGGAATATATATATATATATAATTAAGAGCTTAATTTTCTTTTAGGTCAGAAGTTTTAACATGTATATAGTATATATATAAGAATTTAGGAGCATTCAATTCTTAATTAGATTTTTACTTAAACATTCTGTAAAAACACACTTTTGTGTTTAAAATTTTTAAAGCAAGATTTTATTTGAATTTAGGAATCTTTTAAATTTTTTAAAGATTTATTTTTCTATTCTTACTTGAATTATGAAACTAAGTGTGTTAAGATTTTAAACTTAAGTTTTGGAATTGAATTATAACTTTTTAATCAATTAGATTAAGTAATCTTTTGCTTTTTGAAAATTGATTTTATCATAAAGTTAAGTAAAAAGCCAGATATTCAAAGTTAATTAAATAGAGAGTTAGTAGAATTTTACTTTACAAGACTTACAAGCTAGAGATAAATAACTAGACTTGGTAAATTTTGTCTTGACGGATCCTATAGGAAACTAAGAATTTGAAGAACCTAAGAGTAAAGGGTATTGTTGTCCAAGCTCTGGTTTGAGAGCTAAGTAACCTAAACATCTAAAATTCACTCACATAGAATTGTCTTGTTGACATCTGAGACTGCGAAAACACAGAGGTTAAGAGATCAATTCTGAATCCTCTTTAGTCCAAGGATTTCTATGGGGCGGTTCTTGAAAGGGTGAAGGATGTGCCACTCACCTAGAAAAAGGATTTGGAGAATAATGGTAGTAAGAAAAATGAGAAGGGGGGAAAAGGAAAAGAAAAGAAAAAGTAAATAAAGCACCTTGCAGTTAAGTGCCTTGCTAAAAATGGGTATTTATGCAGTTTTCCATAAATAAATAAAAACATCTCGTTACAAATGGATGCTACCCTTCCTTCCATCAAATAAAAAGGACACCTCGCTACAAATGGGTGTTCTAACCTATAGAAAAAGAAAAAAAATATGGAGAAAAAAATATTAGGAATAAGAGACCCAGTAGTCCACCGGGGAGATATATACAAAAAGTGTTGACCTCAAGATAAAAAACTGGTGAGGAGAAAGCAACCAAACCTGAGTAAGGCCAAGCCAAAGGCTTGAATTGGAATAATTGGGATTGGAAAGTGATGTCTTAAGATCTGGATTTTTGCAACTTTGGATGTCTTTAGGACAATTCTCTTCACTAAGCACAGATGTTTTAAAATCATAGCTACTTACCTTGATATTGGGCAGTGAAGCCTAAGAAATTGGGTTTTGAAGATTTTAAGTTGAGACCTAAAGGAGAAGAATTGACAGAATCCTAGGTCTAGAAGTTAATCTTTAGTGTTGTAGGCTAGTAAATTAGAGTTTAACTACTCTAAGTTTGATTAATAATGAGTATCTGGTTAATTTGCTTAAACTTATATTGATAAAAATCAAATATCATAAACAAGGGATTAACTTAAATCTATTTGAGTTTTTGAGTTAAAATTTAATTCTCAATCCTTAAGTTTTGTTTTTCTTAAAACGCTTTGTATTCTAATTTGAGTTAAGAATAGTTACAAAGATTGAGAGACTTTTGAAGAATTCTAATTGAAAATAAAATTCTTGTTTACAAATTGTTTTAAGTGTGTTTTGAAAATGTTATAAGTATAAGTCTAAGTAAGAAAATTTTCACACATGCTCTATACATTAATCATTTATATTAAACTTAGAAAATTTCTGACCTAAGCTTTCCTCTACATAGTTACTATTTATAACAACCCAAGTGCTTTAAATCATCATAGTCTTAGTTAATTTTGCTAGGGACTAGCAAAACATTGGCTTGGGGGTATCCTAAGCAACTTAATCCACACAGAGTCTTTTTTAGTGCGCTTAATAATAAAATCACACAAAGATTTAATTCTATTATGAAAAAGCTACCTAGATTAGGAGCGGCTTATCAACACAAGTTGATTTGGATGAGTTCCCGGTGCGGAGAAGTAGGAAATTCCCCTGGAAGATGCGTAATAACGTACCGTCTCCTCGGTGCTTGTCTCCTAGGATATCTAAATATCCTATTAGGGGCACGTAAGCACCTTATGCTAATTCAGGTGCCATGGGCGGGATTTTCCCGAAATGTCAATTTCCAGGGCCTGAATTTAGCTACAGAACTCTATGGGTGGCACTATCTTGAAGTATCGAAAGCCAGGGTTCTGGGGGTTGCCATGGGTGGTGCTATCTCGAAGCATCGAAAGCTAGGGACCCTACGAGGATTGATGGTGAGAGCTAGGAATCTGATACAGATCATGTTGTAAAGCCAATCCGAAGCTAGAACTAAAGAAGAGAAAAAGATAGAGAAAACTCTCCAAAAAATGTAAAAAATTCTTCTATCTCTCTCTTACAAAAATGCACTGCAAACTAAACCGGGACTAACCATGTTTTAAGGACTGGTGCTTTAACCGCGGAGTTCAATGAACCTTAGGTTAGTTCCTTTCAGCCTTAGAAACCTTCACAACAAACTAAGGCTAAAGCTGGCTAGGCCCAGATCTTGGTTGGTACTTGAGTACCTCTAGTCCTATTGTTAGTATTCTGACTTAATCTACAAAAGAAGGCATAGATCAAAAATCTGAGCATAAAAAGGAATGGTCTAGAATTTGAGTTAATTCCATGAGATTTTGTTAAGGGACTAACAAAAGTTAGGCATGTAGGTATGATGATAGCGTCATCATCAACCATATCTAGCTTTATTTAATTATATTCCGTCAATAAATGCTCATACATAACAGCCAGAGGACCATAATTCATTGCATAATCATTTTGCAAGAAAAATAGTAAAACTAGGGTAAAATTGTAGTTTTAACACTATATCTCAATTGTAGAACAATCACAGGATTTCTCAAGGGTTAATTAAAGGTCAAATGGTCTTAATTTTCTAACAAGTAGGTCCGTGAAGACAGAAAAGGATTTCCCCGTATTTCAAGAACTAAATGACATCTGAAACCCTAAAAGTAGACCCAATTGATTAACTAAGGTTCTGGTCAAGATAAAATTCACCTAAATCATCTAAAAATCATAGAAAAATATTCTCTAGGGTTTGGTACCTTCAATTTGACGATCAGAACTTGTCTTGACCTGAAATTGAGTCTCAAATAGACAGTTGCCTTGATTTGGGTTTTTGTATAAATTATCTAGTCAAACTATGTCAAAACCCAAATCCAACTTCACCATTGGATTCCTTAGGACCAAATTAGGTTTGTAGCAAAACTTGGGCCCAATCAGAGATTGTCTTGACCTAGCTTGCAATTTGGTTCAGTCTGAGTCTTTTCTCTCACACACGGCCCTAACTTTTGAATTTCTTACAAATAGGCCCCTATCTTTGTCATCACTCTTTGCAAATTGGTCATTCCACCATTATCGCGGAGGAATCCTTCTTTGCTAAACTTTGATTGAAGAGAACTTCTGTGATCAACGAATCCCTTCCAAAATTGGAAGAGAGATTCCTTGAGAAGTTCTGTTTCCAATGCATCAAGCTTCAATCTCCATAACCTTCCCAATCTCTCATGCAAACACATGAGAGATTTGGGTATCTTATGATTTTCCAACTCCAGCAAGCTTTCCAAGCTCGCAAAGCTTGATTCCCAAGCTAAACTAATTCCCTGGGGCCTGTATAAGGATCCCCTTGGCCTGCCCATCCTCCCTACACTCAAATTTAGCCTGGAATCCCTCTACTTCATCCCTCATCTCTAGCCAAATAGCTCCTCAATGTTTGGTGTTCTTCTCCGACCTCCCTCGTTGTTCGCCTGCAATACCGGCGGCGGATTCCCCTTCCTCGTCTTCCTCCGCGTTGTGCCATACCAGCCAACGCCTCTCCCATTGTTGTCCTCGCCATCCTACCCTCACCAGAGCAGTTCTCTTCCACAGCACTGGCCATACCATACCTGGCATCCTCCTTATCCTTTTCAACCCTTAAAGTGGGCAGTTAGGTCTCTCTAGTTCTTTAGATTAATTTTCCTTATTAAAAACCCAAAAACAACCACTCGACACTGTGAATCACCCTCATCTTCTCTGTCTCCAGCCGCATCCTCCTGCGAGGCGTCTCTGCCTCTACACCCCTCCATCCGCCTCTCCACCACGCCCTACACCTCCGCCTCAACCACCTGCATAAAAGCCTTAACATCTCCCCTCCTATTACTCATCCTAACACCCCAACGACCGACCCACTGCCGCACCACCATCTTCGACCTCCGCACACCACCTACGCCCTCTCATGGCATGCCACTGCCACCCACACATTCACCATGGTCTAGCGAAGGTCCTGAAGTATTTTGACTTGGCTGCAAGGCCGTATTCTTGCTTTCAGGTGTCCTTGCCAGAGCTCCGCCACTTCCACCATCACCGCCTTTGTTGTTCGAGCTCCAGTTGTTGAAAGCTCCAGGTGCACCCTTCAGGATCTGTGGACTCATTCTATGAAAATGCGCAGTTGGTCAATTGGGCACCACACCACCCGCTGCTATTCCAATTGAGGTGACCTCCACCTACTGCAGCATGCAAAGGATGTGGGACATTTAGTCTCACATCATCAATGAAGGAGCATGCGAGGTAGAATAAATTGATTTTGTCTCTGTGCCTTACTACCTCCTAACACTAGCGTGAGGTCCTCCTTACCCTTCTCACCCGACCCGCCTAATCCAAGTACACCTCAGCTATAACACTCACGCACACAGAATTAGTCCCGGGTGAGTTTAACCCGAATACTCGATCCGATTACCTGGAAGAGAAGAGGGAAAGAAAGAGAAAGGGAGAGCGGGGAAAAGGGGGTTTTTCTCCTGAAATCTTCCAACAGTTAGCCAAAATATGAGATCTCCTCCCTTATGCGTGAAGAGGCAAGAAAGGCAGAAGAAGAGGAGGACTATAGAAGAAGAGAAAGAGAAGGGCAAGACAGAGAAGACTCATTGAACATTGTAGCTTATGAGCACTTAAGCCATCTAATTGAGAGCTCTGTCGTCTGATCCAAGGAGTGCACTATGCACTAAAGCTTGCGTGGATTTAAAGTGGTTGATACTGTTCATTTATTTAGATCATTAAGTAATTATTATATGTATATCTAAGCTAATAATTGATGATTGAAATCATCATTATTTTACCTTAGATGTCTTTTTGCCTCATTTGATTCTAGATATACTCTTATGCTACATTGAATATTAGTTTTGAGTAATTATTTGTACTCATTTATATTATTTATTGAGATTAGCACGTGAATTCCATATTTACTCCATGCGTTCGACCTCGAACTTAAATTTGAGTAATAAATTATATTTGTTGATTGAGCAATGTAGAGGATACTACAACGAATGCATATTTAAATCTCCTCATTCGTCGACTCAACAGTGGTGTACCTCAAATACAACATGTACCAGACCCAATTGATGAAATTTGGTCTCTGCAAGGTGGGAATTCACAAACCATACACCCTTACAACAAATAAAAGAATAATTGTTGGTGCAAATGCACCACGATAATTGATTTTAATGATAAGAAAGCACTTGTTATTTGACTCCTTCAGAATTAGATGTCCAAAAAATTCTATCAGATGTCCAATATGCTCTTATCAAACGTTTGACCAAATTTTCAGTCGTCTGATCCTACTGTCAGACTTATTTATGACCTAATTTGTTTCGGATTTTGACCAAATCTTGTGAGATTTGTCTCCAGCGGGTAGGAGCCTTCTCCCAATCCTTCTTAAGCATTCCTAAGACCTCTATAACTAGAGGGGAACCTCTCCTTGGCAAAATAGACCCAAGAGATAATACTTTCCACCATTTTAGTGAATGAACGGAGAATTCAACTTGAAGAGATCAGCCATTGTTCTCAACTCTCTATACTCTACATTCGAGAGCACTGAAATGTTGCGTACTCAGGCTTATTCACTTCCACCTTAGGAAGTACTCTTTTCCTAAAGGAGCTTATTAATACACTATATTTTGTCGCTCTATAGGATGTTGTGTATTTTTATTTTCTGTTGGGTATTCACATTGCGAATTCCCATATTCTCGTGAGAGAAAATTCTCTTCGTGGAGAAGAGGGATTTGAGGTACACTAACTTACATCAGGAAACTTCCCATGGATGGAAGTAGATTAGAGTTTCAATGTAGTGATGTTGAGCTCTCAAAGGTTGAGAAGGAAGCTTGGAGAGTTGAGAAGTGTGCTTGAGTCTTTTAGCACAAATGAGCTTCAATCTAGCTAATAAGAGTAGGAAGTATTATATCTTGTGTGTGATACAATGGAAAGCCACTAGAGGTATTTATAGAAGTGTTAGGAAGGCTCTAGATAGGCTAAGATAGGTCTTATATGTTGGATTTTGTGTGCCATGAGTGAGCAACTTGAATGATGTAATATGATTACATTATAATTTCAATAAAAGAGTTAAATTATTTTCTAGTAAATGAATTGGGTTCCTTCGTACTAATAGGGTGACGTACTTGGCTAGATAGAGTAAGATGATGTGTGATGATTTGGAGATCTTTAAAGTTTAAAGGATTCGATAACACAACAACAAACCATCTAATTTGATCAATTGTTTCCGATCTGAGTTGGAATGACAATCTTCTTTAGAGGCCATCGCTTGATTGATGTTCCTGAATGGAGATCCAAAACTATCATGTGGGTCGTGTTAAGGAGTTAACCCAATGAAATCAGAGATAGTCATAGTCCTTTAATATTGTCATGTTGAAGATGTATCCTTTGACTAGAAACAAATATGTGTCTCTGTTCACAAACGCATGCATTTGGTGGATCACTAGCAGATGCACCCACCTTGGTGGTGATAGTAGAAAATTGGTGTATGTAGGAAGGCACAGAAGGTGCATGATCTCTCAAAAGGATCACAAAAATATGCTACATAGATGTATGTAACAAGATTTGAGGTATAAGCTTGCTTTCAGTATATTGGGAAATGACAATTCCACATGTGGTTGCAAACTATCGATCAAACTTGTTCAGATTCAATGCAAGAAAGAGAAGATTGTCCTTTAGGAAAAGATCTCATCTTCATTCTTGTTTGAATGATACAAAGAGATGTTAAAAATAATATTCTCTACGGAGGAATGATGCCAGTCTAATGCGATTAGACCTCGGGATAATATTATTCTCTACGTATGAATGATTCAAGGGTATTTAGAATACCTAGGGAGGTGTAGTGCCGAAAAATCCATAGATTTTAAGACTTTGTTTTTGGCATCATGAAACCAAAAATGATTTTGATGGGTTCTTAGTTGTAGGGAAATCAATTGTAATATAAATAGTTAAATTGCACTTAACTTGGTGATTAATTGCACCTAATTTGATTAGGTAAATGCTAGCACGTTTTCATTGAGTTTTAAATACGCATCGTAGTATAGCGAAGAAAGCGAATCAACTCTTAAATTTATAAGCCTAAATGTGAGTCCGAGGTCATCTTAAGGAGCAAATTAGTCACAATTCAAACCACTAATCAATTGAATAAAATGAGGCACAATAGATTGAATGCAAAAATATATGTATTATGCAATGAATGTCACTATCAAACTCCAAAAATATATGAGTGTTCAAGCAAAAAAAAAAGTGTTTTTCAACTAAGGAGAATCGGCCTCAACACTTAGAACTTTCTCAGCCAAAGAACCTCCTAAGCCTTGCACAAAATCTTATCCAACTCAGCACAGACTAGTCTAAAAGCTATCCCAATTCAGTCCAATAGCCTCACAAAATCGGATCCATAGTAGAACCCAAGCTCTGTTCAAAATCCAGCCCAGAACCGATTCACGTCTACGTGTGCACAGGCGTGTATGTGCACGTGACGGCATATGGGGACTCGACCGCTGATCTCTTGAGCGATAGGGTAATGCACAAGTTGCTATTTATGCCCAATTCCAGCCTCGTCTTTGAACAAGATGGGACTAATGAGTCCCACACTCGTATTCATTTTCTTTACTGCTCGCTTTTCTTCTCAACTGCAAGCTCCTATTGCTTAATTGGAGAATAATGGCCGTTGAATCTTGAATCCAATGGCCCAGATCGACTGGGAGGTGTGTGTTGAGGCCAAAAAACTACGCATTCGGAGTTGGATTCGAAAACCCGTCATTGTAGTTCGAGTCGCGAAGAAATCCGTTCAATATATAAAATTTATACTGAAAAGTTGTAAAGAAGTTCCGGGTCGGAGACAAGGAGACAGACGTTTGATTAAAAATGCACATTTTATTTGTTTGTCAAGAAATAGATTAGTTGGTCGAAAACTAGCTATCTATTTAACAAATAATAAATAGAAGAGAAAAAGAGAGAATATTACAAATAAAGCGAAAAGAGGGGTAGAATAAACAAAGATTTCATTATCAGAAGTTATTCATTACACTGCTCATTATGATTAGAAAGCAGGAAATCTACACTAGAAAGTAGTAAATCTACTCTAGAAAGTAGTAAAGAGAATGGAGAGAGAAATATCCTCCTCAACAATACTTGGAGGACAAGCCAGACGGGACGACTCCTGGAAGATGGGGAACGGAGTGGGAAGAAGGAGGACGAAGCGGGAGGAACGGGAACTAAGCAGCACGTAGTCATCATCGCGGGATCAGCTCCTGAATGCATAGAGAGGACAACTGTAGGATGCTCCATGAAGGGGTACGAAGGTGGAAAAATTATGATTTCTACTCTAGAGGAGCATCCCGGGTGTGGGACAAGCTCTTAGAGCTTTGGAAGGGGTGCGAGAAGAGAAGCGATGAAGAAGAAGACGAGGTCAGAGGGCTATGTATAGGTGTAGATTGGAGGGGGCAAATGGGTCATTTCATCTCAAATCATTAATTCAGGGCCTTTTGTGATGGATTTATCCATCATTAAAGGCCTGAATGTGGCCGACGTGTGTGCACCACGTGCGCCTCCCCGCCTTCTGTGCCTAAATGCACCCGGGCACATTTGGTTGATCTTAGTCTTCTGATCGTGAGATCAGATGGTCGAGGTCTATCCTTGCAGTGCCTATTCAAAACGCTTATGCCACGTGCCCACGTGCGATGAGGCATGTAGACATGCGTCATCGTGTGCGTATGCGATAGAAGTATCGTCCATGCACGACGCCTCCTCCTCTTAGCCACTCGATCTTCATCTGGCAGTCGAATCACACCTGTGCCCGTCTAAATTGAGGCGCTCAGCACGACTCGAACGTGCGACCCCTGCATCGCCTATAGGGGTGCGACCACTACGCCGAGGCCTCCAGTTTATCGCGTGGAGGGATTAGGCGTGTGCAATCTGCGACCGTTGGATGGGCATCCAATGGTGGAGATTTGTCGGGCGGGTGAAGAAGAAAAGCATAGGTAGGTCCTTGGGGTCGGTTGGGCGGCTGAGATGGCACCACGTGGCGCTATCTTAGCCGTCCATCTTCTGAGTTTTGTAGACGTTGCCACAGGTGTCAGATTGGACCGATTTTCATTTCGTTAGACTGCGATCGTCGATCCAAACCCATCTGTGTGGTTAGATTTGTCGTCTGAGGTGCAGATTAACACCATCTTGGCCCTTGATCTTTAGGGTTCCTCAATCTCTATCTGGTGCTATAGATGTCCGGTCAGGGTGATCTTGTAGTCGTTGAACTCCAATCGTCACCCTGATCAGATCCGTACGGTTGGATCTTTGATTCAAGGTCCTGATTAATAAGTTGACTTGTCCCTGACCGTAAAAGGAGACAATTAACATAAATTTTATACGAACTACCCTAAATGCA
The DNA here is from genome assembly GCA_037157565.1 of Thalassia testudinum. Taxonomy (NCBI): domain Eukaryota; kingdom Viridiplantae; phylum Streptophyta; class Magnoliopsida; order Alismatales; family Hydrocharitaceae; genus Thalassia; species Thalassia testudinum. The sequence continues at coordinate 4,105,200 of JAZHRO010000028.1, forward strand.
AGATGATGTATGTTATGCAATATTTATAATATGTGATGCAATTCTATGCCTAAGACCATCTGTAAATAGACAGTTTTTGTGATTTAAACATGTTTACATCACACCCCCATGCCTATCTTTTGCTAGTCCCTAGCGAAACTACATGTTATTTATAAGAGAATAAAGATGGATTTATTGGGCAATAGTTATTTTCAACACTTTGGGATTTTAGCTAGGACCAGAACTGCAGAGACACAACAGCACCCAGGTATCTGCCAAAATGTAGACCGCCTCAAGTTCTCACCTTATTCAAAGAGGGATCTCTTTTTCTCTTTTTCTTTTTTTAATTATTTTCGATTATTGAGTTCAGGGTTACGGAGCAGCTTTCTACGGCCACTCAACCCACCTAAGGCTCGATAAGAACCCTAAGTTCTAAGCATCTTTTTGTAAAAGTGATAGACTCGTTGATCGATAGTCAGAAGGGACTTCGGGTTTCTACTCCCCTAGGTGACCTTAGAAAGAAATCTGCCTGAAGGTGTTTCTATACGACTGATAGCTTTCTTCCTACTTTTATTTTTATGTGCTCAGCACAAGGGTGAATCCAGTGTATATCTCCCTGGTTTATTCTACTTCTCTACTTCTTCCTAAGTGTTTTGAAATTTTTAGTGCATTTCTTGAGCTGGGTTCTGGACAACCGGTCGATGAGCTGTTACCATCGACAACTTGCCAGCCATGCTCATACGGCAAAGTGTGGCTTATTTATTTTTGTTTCTTTTTCATTCTTTTCTCATTTTCTTTTTCTTTTTCTTTTCTTTTTGAACTTTCTTTTTCTTTTTAAGTAGGTGGCTTCCCTAGTCTAAGATTTACCTAAAGGCAGCAAGAAAAGAATGGTCCAGTGGCTAGGCTCTGGACACCCTACCTATAGGCTGTTACCCACGATAACTTGCCAGCCATACCACCCTAGAAGGTTCATTAGCTACCAAATTTCCGTTAAAACCACCGAACAACAAGTCAATGCGAATAGTGTGTAGATGCTCAGACTTACAGTTCCCTCGAATCAAAGGGCGGGTTGATAAGTTGTGTACTTATCACCCCAACTTATTTAATCAAATTGAAATCAAATTCAGGATGGCAAGGACTCGATAAACAAATCCACATTTTAGTGGATACCTGGGCTAATTAAGTCCGAAGACCTGAAGGGTCTTCATGTTCAAATCATACAGTTTTATTTCCTAAGATTGGAAATTTTCTAAAACCAAGTTCTCTTTCCTAATTCCATAATTTTTTTATATAAATAAAAAGAAAACAAAATGAATCTACGGAGCTAATAAATAATTCAGAGATGAATATCCACCTCTACATGCTTATCTAATGCAACGTCCTCATTGTATTAAAAAGACACAAAATAGAGTGGAGTAGAGTAGAAGGCACCTGAATTACATAAATAACGTGTTTGCTCCAAGATGAACAGAGACTGTATATGTGCTGAATTTAGTGCCTTCAGCTAGGCACACTATACAAAAAAGAAGAAATAACGAATTCACAGGTGCAGGTCAGAATCAAAATAAAAAGATGCAACCTAAGCCCTGCCAATAGAAGTCCACAGATGTGGATCTGATTGTGATGTAGACCCATACCCCATGGTCGAGTATATCTAAGGTTCTGGATAAAAATTACCTAGAACCTAAAATCAGTATGCAAGCGGGGTCGAGCCTATAATTTATGAGGATGCAACCCAAGACCGAAAAGTCAGGTTACAGAGAAATCAAGCTCAAAAGGATAATCAATTAATGTGTGCTTGGGTTGGACGTCCTCAAAACAAATGTCGTAAGGGTCTTGGTTTGATGGTTTCAAATTAATTGGAACCCTTAGACTCAGTCTTCTACTTCCTCCGGAGTTTGCTTCTCAAATCAAAATTTCTTAGCTCCTATCCTCCTCATTCAGAATGTCAAATTCTGGAACCTCCTGCATATTAATCATCCCATCCGAAATTTCCAAGTCTAAAAGATGTGACTGAATTAGAATTGACTTAGGTTTAGTTATCTCAAAAACAGAATTGTCAGTAAGCTCAATGGGGTGTAACTGGCAATCGAGGCATTGAATTGAATCCTTCATAAAATGCGATTCTGAATCTGTCATGTGAGCCCCAATAAGATCAATTTCCTTAGCTATTGGGCTATCAAATGATTTAATCGATTCTGCAGGACCAATCGTCTCATAGAAATTGTGTTCTGTAAACTCACATAAGACTTCGCAAATTAATTCTTCACCCTCAAGGTCAAAGAAATCTAAATCTGTATTAATGTACGTCCTAAAATCATCCATCACTTTCTGATCCATGGAGACATACGTTTCCTCATACCCCAGCTCGAGGATCTCAGGTGTAGAAATCAGATCATCTTTAATTGATTGCTTTAGGTCAATCTGGTTAGCATCGTAACATGTGTCCCCCACAACAGGTGCCTAAGCAGGTTTTGACATTGGCTCTCCTGAAGGGGGTTCATCCTAGGAATCATCCCATGATTGAACTAAAGCAACCACAAATCTCATTCTCAATTTCACTAACTTCCCAAGTAAAAACTCACCTGGGTCCTTATCCTTAACATCCTGGAGCCAATCCAACAAATACTTGTTCAAATCATCAATCATTTCAATCAGGGGTTCCAATTCTTCAGTGCAAGGTATTGACTGAGCTTCTAAAGATTATATAGTATTCCTCAAGTTAGCCAAAACCTTATCTTGGACCTGGTTAACAAAACCAAATGGCTTGGTTCAGGGTTGGGCAGGTTTGGGATCAGTGTAGAGGAGTTAACAAATTGAGATTCATGCTACCCTCCCTGATAATAGGTCATTTTGGGTTGTTCATAAGGTGCTGATGACCTAGAGGCAATGTATTTAGGGGATGGGTAAGGATCAGGATATCCTTCTTGATTGTAGATCGTATTAGGTTGTCCATGAAGGGATGACGATCTATAATCAATGTGGCTCTGAGAAGGATAAAAATCTTGATGATGGTATCCAGGGTAAGATCCTGAACATGGAAGTCCGGAACTGTATCCCCAATCGAAGTTATCCCAATTAATAGATGGTTGATTATAGTATGAGTTAGGATAATCATCATGTTGAGGATAAGTCATAACAGGAGGGAAAGAGCGAGAATGTGTATAAAATGTGGAAGGATTCATGAAATACGGGAGGAAGAAAGGCGCACTGCAATACAAACAATCAAACATGTTCTTAAGTGGGCTAGCCTAAAGACCTACAGACTCCCAGAACCCATCTTGAGATAAAGAAACGATTTGATCTACTTCTTTCCATTCAATCCAACTAGATAGAGGGAGGGATTGGGGTGAAGGTTCTTCCTTCGACTTGCACCTCTGGTTCCTAGGTACCCACTAGCCGCGATCGTTTGATTTTGCTCCCCTAGCTAGACATCAAATTGAATGGTAGAAATAGACTAATCGAAAATAATCTCATTCTGGGTTCCAAAGAGCAAGTCCAATCCTTAAGGCCAACATCTACTTTGTTTTAGTTAGGATTAGGTTTGAATGTGCTTTGGAATGTGATGGGCCCTTTATCTAGGTTGTGCCCTTAATGATTGATAGATGTGTGTGTGCGTGCACAACCAGTGATTTTCAAGCAAGATTATTTTTGATGCGGTGAATTTTAGAGTTCAAATCTTGCTTAGTAGCTTTTAGGATTCAACTTTGGGTATTTTCAATCAAGTTTCGTTGGCACAACAGATTTTGAAAGCAGAGGTGAAGATGTTTTCCTTTGAAGCTTAAAAGAATGTAGAGTGCCTGGTAAATCCCTAAAAGTTGAACCTATGTGGCAGCTACTTAATGAGTTGATTTTAGTTAAAGTGGTACGGCCCAATCAACTCAAACAATCGGCATGTTGCACCACTTAATTAGGCACACAAGTGATTACCTAATCTGATTTCTACTCAATTATGTGTTTAGGTGTGTGTACTGATTCCAAAGATCGGTTTACCGATTGAGTTTGAAAATCAGATGTGGTTGTGTACCTTGGTGAGATTTTTTAATTTTTCTTTTTAAATACGGAGGATAAGGCAGGTGCAAGTGTCAAACAAATAATCAAAACTAACCTTAGGGTTTATAGGAACACCTAGGTTGATTTATGTTTATGTTATTACGTGGTGGAATGAAAACTAATGGGTGGGAGGTGAGGGTAAACTTACAGAATCTTCAACAACACTTTGCTCCAATCTATCGCTTTTGCTCATCTCAAAAGAGTACCTGCAATCACAATAAGAAAGGAGAGAAGTGAGGTAAACAATTTGTAAGTCGAAAAATGCTCCCTGGCAATGGCGCCAAAATGTTGAGGCTAGAAAACTATGCGTTCGGAGTTAGATTTGAAAACCCGTCGTTGTAGTTCGAGTCGGGAAGAAATCCCTTCAACAAATAAAATTTATACTGAAAAGTCATAAAGAAGATCCGGGTCGAACACAGGGAGGTGAACATTTGATTAAAAATATGCATTTTATTTGTTTGTCACGAAACAGATTAGCTAGTTGAAAACTAGCTATCTATTTAACAAATAATAAATAGAAGAGAAAAAGAGAGAATATTACAAATAAAACCAAAAGAGGGGTAGAACAAATAGAGATTTCATTATCAGAAGTTGTTTGTTACACTACTCATTACAACCAAAAGGTGGGAAATCTACACTAGAAAGTAGAAAATCTACTGTAGAAAGCAGTAAAGAGAATGGAGAGAGAAATATCCTCTTCGACGATCACTTGGAGGATGAGCCGGACAGGACGATAGATGGAAGAAGGGGAATGGAGAGGGAAGGAGGACAAAGTGGGAGGAATGGGAATGAAGCAGCATGTCATCATCGTCATGGGATCTGCTTCCCGAATGTAGAGAGAAGACAACTGCAGGATGCTCCACGAAGGGGGACGAAGGTGGAAAAATTATGATTTCTACTCTAGAGGAGCATCCCGGGTGTGGGATAAGCTCTTAGAGCTTTGGAAGGGGTGAGAAAAGAGAAGAAAGGATGAAGAAGAAGTGGAGGTCGGAGGGCTATATATAGGTGTAGATTGGAGGGGGCAAATGGGTCATTTCATCTCAAATCAATAATTTAGGGCCTTTAGTGACAGATTTATCCATCACTAAAGGCCTGAACGTGGCCGACGTGCGTGCGCCTCCTCACCTTCCGTGCTTAAATGCACTCGCGCACGTTTGGTTAATCTCAGCCATTCGATCGTGAGATCGGACGATCGAGATCGATCCTTGCAGCGCCCGTTCAAAATGCTTATGCCGCTTGCCCACGTGCGATGACGCGTGTTCGCATGCGATGAGGCATACAGACACGTGTCATCGCACGCGTACGCAATCGAAGGATCCTCCAAACGCCACTCCTCCCCTCGGCCACCCGATCTTCATCTAATGGTCGAATCGTGCCCGCGCCCACGCCTGTCTGAATTGAGGTGCTCAGCGTGGCTCCAATGTGCGACCCCTGTGTCGCCCACAGGGGTGCGACCGCTGCGCTAAGGCCTCCACTTTGTTGCGTGGAGGGATTAGGCACACACGATCTGCGACCGATGGATGGTAATTGATAAAGTCTAGTTTATCATCATTTTTATGCATTAAAATAAACCTAGCTCTTAGGAGTTTACTCCGCAAACAGGTTTTTGGGCTACATTTAGGCATCAATTTGGTTAGGCATGCATTGCACTTTTTATTGTCTTTTTAATGTGTTTTTGTGAGTGTTAGGGATATACAGATTGTTAGAACTCCAAAACCCTAGCACTCAGGAAGGCAACTGGCGAAGAGGAAGCTCAGACTAACTAGAACTCAGCTTGATCTAGCTCACCATAGCTGGATTCCAACTCACTTGAACTATGGTTAGCTCATCTTAGCTCCATTCAGCTGTCCATAGCCGAATAAAAGCTTAACAGAGCTCATCTTAGCTCACCTTAGCTCAGGCCAGCTCAGATCCAGCTCAACTTAATTGAGTCTAGCTCATCTCAGCTCCCATTAGTCCACAGGGAGCTCTAGCTAGCTCAGCTGAGTTGACTAAAGTTCACCCCAGCTTAGGTCCAGCCACATCCAACTCCACTCAACAATGGCCAGCTGAAGATGACTTCATTCCAGCTTAGGAAGCTCAAGTCCAGCTCCCGGGGACTTAGCTTAGCTCAACTCAGTTGAGCTAAGCTACCTTAGCTGCCACCCAACTTGATCCTCCCCAGGAGCATTAGACCCAGCTCACCTCAGCTCCTTTCAGCAGAAGCCAGCTTGCTTTAGCTTGGCTTAGTAGCTAGCAAAGAACTAACAAACCAAGCCAACTAAGGTAGCCCCTTGCAGCTCTCTTCAGTAGCCACCAGCTCTAGTGCAGCTCAAGATGACTACCTCCAGCTCTTCTCCCTGAAAACCCTAGCTCCGAATGCCTCCAACTCTACTCTCTACTAGCTAAGCTAGCTAAGCTGCTTAACTTAGCTAGTCCACCTCCATGGCACCAAAACCTACTACCCTACTACCTAAGCTCCAGCAAAAAGACCACCTGCTCTTACTTTATTTTGGTGCCAACTATCCCTTCCATCACCACCCTACATCCACCATCAAAATCCATCTCCACCCTCCATTTTTTCCGTCCAAAATTGCCTTCTAGAAGGTATTTTTGGAGGGAAAACCAAGGCACCTCTTCATTTCCCTCCCATTTTTTCCTCCAAAAATATCCAAGCACCCCTTCATTTCCCTAAAAAAAGACACCTTAACCACCCCCATTCCCATTCTATAAATACCCTACCCTACCACCACATAATTCCCATCCTCCATTAGTGTTTACTTCCATCTACATCCACCTATACCTACGGCCAAGAAGAAGGAGTAGAGAGGAAGATTAAAGGGGCACATCACCAGCCCCTTTGGTGCGTTCTTCCCCCCACTCTCTTCAACTTTGGCCACGCCAAGGAGGAAGAGCTTTCCACTTCAAGGAGGACGGCCTGGCAAAGGAGAAGAGCCTAGGGTGGATATCGGGTGGATATCCACCCATGGAGGAGGAGAATTAAAGGTGGTAGCTACCACCTTGGAAGACACCATTTTCAAGGAAGGAGAAGGAGGAGCCCTTTTTAAGCCTAGGAGCCAGTAAGCTTGGAGCAAGGAGCTTCCCCTCTTCACCAACAATTCAGGAAGATTTGTGTTTTATTTTCTTTGTTGCAATTATCTAGTAGCAGAAGCATTCATCTACTAGGGTTTTTTGTAAAACACTCTCTTTTAATCAAAGTTGCCTTCTTTAATCTTTTTTATTACATAGTCTTGTAGAATTCTTGTTTAACCTTTCTCACTCCCTCTCCCTAATTACTCTAGGCCTCCATGTGCCTATAGTGAGCTTAGGGAGAGGTTCTACTTGTCACTATAATAGTAGTGTAGTGGATTAGTATAGAGAATTTTCTTCCTATCAACAAACCCGCCTTGTTCTTGTTATTTCAAAACCAAAAAAAAAATCATATATATAAAACACCAAAAAGAAAGTTGAGCTCCATCTTTAAAGCAAGGGATTTTAATTTTGCAAACATTTGGCCTCCTTGGATGACTCTTGGTACTACCCTATCTAGGAATATAAATTTGAAAGCATATGCGAATTCGCATGTCATAACGACATTAAAAACCCACTTTTACAAATCACGCCAAATTTCGCATCACTTTTTGGCGCTGTTGCCAAGGAGGCACGGCTTTGCATTAGTCATTTTTCTATTGCTTGAAGTGGATCTCATCCCCTTCTCTTTCTTTTCTTTCTTGTGTGCATGAATTACAACGGGAAAGCGGGAATTTGGAATTGAAAGCTTAAAGTTCCTTTTCTTTCTGTGGATTTCAGGTTGGTTCCCCATTTCTTGTCACATTTAGGCTAAAAGACTACCAAAAAAAATATTAAACTTGTCATTCAGGACCCTAAACACTTAAATTAAGTGGAGTGCTGCCCATAAAAATTCATTATTTGCTTGAATGTTTCATTAACACCATTCCATTGTAAGTATTAGTGTTCTATTTTTTCAAGTCCAGATTTCAGTCCAGACTTGAAAAATCAATTCCCAACACCACAGGCCTCCAAAAATCATGAAATTTCATACGGTGATTGTAAATTGAGTTAGGAACATCTGTTCAAAATTTTAGATGAATTGGCTTTGTAAATTAATGGACTGCAGAGGGGTCACACCCTCTAATCTTCCTATTTTGTTACTGTCAGCAAATTTTTAGAATTTTTGTACTCATCCAATTTTTATGAAATTTATCTTTCTAGAATCGTTGTGAAATTTTACACATCATATAAAATCACAAAAATTTTCTGAGGTCAGTGGTAATACTAAAAAGTCCAAAATACATATGCGTATCATTTCCAGACTTCGACACTAGTACAAATAAAAATTCAAAACAATTATCAAACAAATTTATAAAATCTTACAAAAATCTTTTCTGGAATACTTGTTTGATTTTACATAAGGTAGTTGTGTTGGTTGCATTGTTTGGACCACTACCTATTCGAAATGACTAAAAATAATTTATTGGTAGTAATATTCTGTCTTAGGGACAATTGGCTTAGGGTTTCTTTCTTTCTTTTTAGAGACACATTAAAGGAAATTAACCATAACTAATACAACTTGTTTTTCCTTTGATTGTGGAGTTTCAAACTTGTTTGAAAATTTAAAAAGAAAAGTCCTAAAACACATTTAATTAAATCAAATCCTAAAAGACAAAAATACAAGAAATTGTGTGACAACTTGATTTTTAATTGGAACCACTCTCCAATTCCTGCACACACAAAAAAAAAAATTGAAATAACCGGGCAACAACTCAATTAACGCCCTCCACATTCCGTGTCCACTATAGTATCCTAGACCTAACTAATATCCATAGCAACTTGACCCCTAAGACTTCATTCAACTTAGGCTTGCTATATAAGTCTTAAGTCTTCTTTAGTTAATACCAATTCTGTCATCTATATCTGATGTTCAGGCTGAGGGGCTATGTCAAACGACCAAGTGCGGGTTTGTACAAGCACCTAGGGTTTTCCCTAGGAAACATTTGGGCCTAAACCTGCCCTTAAGCAACTTGGCTAGATTTGTTGACAGAACAGGTATTCACTATTGATTACTTATTTCCTACGTAGACCAAGTCTTAGGTTTATTTTTAAGGAGTCACACTTAAGTTAGGTCTAGCTTTGATTGCTTGTGTGCACACTTCTCTCATCTCCATCTCTTCTCCTCCCCTCCCATTTCCTCCATTTTGCACAGGCGGCGGTCCAAAACTCCACACTTGGAGGGACCACTTGATTTTGTCTCCCCAAAAAGACTTTTCCTGCATTCTTCCTCTTCTTTCAAAATGGAAAATCAAAATTGGTCCTCTAACCTGCATGCTAATTTTTCTTTCCCCTATTTTTCCACCTAGGAGCTACTTAATCAAGCCCCTCCACCTAATCTCTACTCTATCATGGCTCAGCTACAAGTTAAGCATCAACAGTTGCATAAGGATTTAACAAACCTAGCCAACCAAGGGAGTCCTGCCACACCTGTCCAAGCTCCACATGTTCCACATCTCGCCCCTTTTAACACCCGCAAGAAAGAAAATCTGCATAAATCCCATGCTGAGTATAATTATTATTCTGAGGCTTTCTATGGTTCAACAAGGAATTATGTTTATCCCAATCATCACCCCACACAAAATGTCCCTACTTTCTAGGAGAAATTGAAAAATTCCTCTAATGGGGGGAATTATCTGGCTTACTCCTAGACCAATCCGGTTCCACACCAACAACAGAACCCATTTGGAGGGTATGGTTCAAATCAGACTTATCAATCTAGGCAATCTCAAGAAGACATTAATGCCCAGATGATGAAAACCCTGCAGGAGTTACAAAGAAAAACAAAGGAAACAACCTATCTTATTAACAATCTCAATGATCAAATTGGGGATATTCCGACTCAAATACCTGCAGGATCCTCACCATCCCAACCCACACCAAACTTTATTAATCACAGGAACCAACACTCGGGTGGATACCAACATCAGAACAACCCAATTTAGCCTCCTATTAACCCAATATCGTAGCACCAACCCAGTTTCTATCAACATTAGGCCCCCCACCTCCTCCCAGTGATCACCAAGTTGCGTATGTAGAGACTTTGAGGAGTGAGGAAACCACCATGGATTTAAGGCCTTCACATTCAAATGATGAGACTAATTCTCAACCAATGCAGATTGACTCCCCTAACCTTAATAAGGAAAAAGAAAAAGAAATCCCAAAAACACTTGATTCAAACCCTATTTCCCACTCTCAAAAATTGCAATCCGACAATCCAAAATTAGAGTCCTCTGACCACAATCCTTTGGACTTATTTGAGCAAGTCGAGAGGAATATTCCCTTCGTAGATTCTCCCCATCCCTCTAAAAAATTTACTTCAAAAAGGCATGATCAGAACCTAGAAAGGTTGGTCCTTTCTAAGATAGCCAGCTCAGTTTTTCAGAGCAAGCTGCCTTTCACAAAAAAGGACCAGGGCACATCACTCATCTCAGTTGTCATAACTGACACCATTTTTTTTCGCATCCCTCTTGACTTAGGTACCTCTACTAATCTCATCCCCCCGATCTTATTTGAGGAATTTCGATTCAGTGATTTAAAACCTACTAAGGTTCAATTCCAATTGGAAGACTGATATACCATTCAATCGCTGGGAGTTGTTGAGGATAGTATTATCAAGGTCCAGAATTGTCTATTTCCAGTAAATTTTCTGGTCCTTGACATAGAGGTACCTAAGGCTCTCATTGATGTCATCCTTGGAAGACCTTTTCTGATTATGGCAGCAGCTAATATCAATTCTCATTCTAGGAAAATGAATATAAGTTGCAGTAACCAGACCTTCTCATTAGATTTATTTCAAGCTTCCAAGAAGTCCATTGATCACAAAATTTTTGAGGACACTGATAATAAAATGGAAGCAATATTTGAGAAGTCTATGTTGATCCAATCTCATTCATCTTTGACCACTATTGATCTAGATTTTATTGATTCTTATTCTAAGGATAATTATGTGGTCCAAGACTTTCCAGATCAACTAGGGTTTGACTTTCCCCCTTTCCATCTTCCTATTTTTTCACCAAAAATATCCACACTAACTTCACCCATCCTACATCTCACTAACTCCTTTCCCCTCCCTTTTCTATTGGACCTACCACGTGATCCACCTGAGTTTGGCTTTCATCATCAATTCAAACCATGGCCAGACCCGGGTCCTTTTTCCATTTCTCTATTTTATTTTGATCCCTTTATCTTTAACACTCATCTTTTCAGGGATCTTGAGGAAGACACTTTTATTAAAGACATTCAAGTGTCCAACTATTTACATGATTTTCCGTCTTCCGTGCATACCCTCACTCCCAATTGAATGGCGTAAAAGATAGCACTGGATAGGAGGTAACCCATCATTTTTCCTTCTTTCCATTTTCCTTTCTTTTTCCAGGTTTTGACCATCCTAAACCCGACCGCTCTTCATTAAGCTGATCCCTTTTCCCTCCTAATGAGGACATTGCATATCTTAAGCATGGGAGGGTGTTTTTAAAATTTGACGATCGATTTAGGATTTTCAAAACCTAAAAACTTGCATTTTTCTTTAGTTATTTTATTTCCTGCTTGCATACCCAAAAAAATAAAAATGTTAAAAACTTTTTGAGGAAAAATTTTGAAATCGTGACTATGGTCGAAAAACTCACTTTTTGTACAATGGGATTTAATCTTTAACAAACTAGGGATGAGGATGTGGATCTGATCATTAGAATTTTAGAGTCTATTTTAGACTAGATCAGATATCCTTCTCTAAAAATTCCACATGAACTCATGATAGTTCAAGTGAGTTGATCCTATTTTGTAATGTGGAAAGTATTTGGCTTAGTTTCTGATTCAAAAGCTTGCATGTCTTGAGAAACTTCTTGTGTCAATTTTCATACACAAGCCAACACTTAAAAATAACTAAAAATTAGAAAAACTCCCTTGTTTGGACTTAGTAAAAGTCTGAAGTAGATCATTGGTTTGAGTTCCCACTGTCGAGAAGGAGGAAAATGCCTCCTTTGAGGACGTGATGTCAACATGTTACTGTCTCGGTGCTGCTCCATATCTATATTTCATATCTTTAGATGGAGCATTAAAGCATATTTTAGTAGCTCAAGTGCCTTGGACAGTGCTCTACCTATAGTGTCGGAGCAAGAACTTGAGTTTGCTTGGAGCACTCCTTTATACCGCATTGTGTTTTGGGGTTGTGAGCTCCTGGGTGGTGTCATGGACAGTGCTATCCCGAAGTACTGGCACCAGAGACTCCTCAAGGATTGGTAACGGGAATGATGATCCCGACTCATCTATTGTAAGACTAAGCTAAAAATAAGCATGGGAGAGAAAAGATAATAATAATAATAAATAAATAAACATGCCGCTATAAATGTTGGCTTTCCATAAGCATGGACACAAGGTTTTAAAGGATTTTGCAAGTTGCGAATCAGATTTATGAGCCAGAAAAATCCTAAAAACAAAAATTTCAAGTCAACTGAATTAACAAGGGGTTAACTTGTGAATTTTTTGAAGGATATATTGATCCCGCTTTGTCTAATGGCTGGATCCAAAAACAAATCTCGATGTTTATCCTTAGAAAATCCCATGCCACCTGTGTTTAGATCAACAAAGGTCCCTTAATCTTTTTCTCCTTAAAAGTCGAAGAAAATTACATTTCCCAAAAATTCCATTTTGTAAAAATTTAAGGTTTGCTAAGAGACTAATAAAAGATAAGCATGGGGGTGTGATAAACGCCAGTTTATCATCATTTTTATGCATTAAAACAAACCTGGCTCTTAGGATTTTACTCCGCAAATGAGTTTTTGGGCTGCATTTAGGCATCAATTAGGTTAGGCATGAATTGCACTTTTTATTGCCTTTTTAATGCACTTTTGTGAGTGTTAGGGATATACAGATTGTCAGAACTCCAAAACCCTAGCACTCAGGAAGGCAACTGGTGAAGAAGATGCTCAGACTAACTGGAACTCAGCTTGATCCAGCTCACCATAGCTGGATTTCAACTCACTTGAACTAGGGTTTGCTCATCTTAGCTCCATTCAACTCACCTCAGCTGAATAACAGCACAAGAGAGCTCATCTTAGCTCACCATAGCTCAAGTCAGCACATATCCAGCTCAACTTAATTAAGTCTAGCTCATCTCAGCTCCCATTAGTCCACAGGGAGCTCTAGCTAGCTCAGCTGAGTTGACTAAAGTTCACCCCAGCTCAGGTCCAGCTACATCCAGCTCCACCCAACTCCGGCCAGCTGAAGATGACTTCATTCTAGCTTAGGAATCTCAAGTGTAGCTCCCGGGGACTCAGCTTAGCTCAACTCAGTTGAGCTAAGCTACCTTAGCTGCCACACCCAGCTTGATCCTCCCCGGCAGCATTAGACCTAGCTCACCTTAGCTTCTTTCAGCAGAAGCCAGCTTGCTTTAGCTTGGCTTTGTAGCTAGCAAAGAACTAGCAAGCCAAGCCAGCTAAGGTAGCCCCTTGCAGCTCTCTTCAGTAGCCACCAGCTCTAGTGCAGCTCAAGATGACTACCTCCAGCTCTTCTCCCTGAAAATCCTAGCACCGAATGCCTCCAACTGTACTCCCTACTAGCTAAGCTAGCTAAGCTGCTTAACTTAGCTAGTCCACCTCCATGGCACCAAAACCTACTACCCTACTACCATACTACCTAAGCTCCAACAAAAAGACCACCTGCTCCTACTTTATTTTGGTGCCAACTATCCCTTCCATCACCACCCTACATCCACTAACAAAACCCATCTCCACCCTCCATTTTTTCCGTCCAAAATTGCCTTCTAGAAGGTTTTTTTGGAGGGAAAACCAAGGCACCTCTTCATTTCCCTCCCATTTTTTCCTCCAAAAATATCCAAGCACCCCTTCATTTCCCTAAAAAAAAACACCATAACCACCCCCCTTCCCATTCTATAAATACCCTACCCTACCACCACATAATTCCCATCCTCCATTAGTGTTTACTTCCACCTACATCCACCTATACCTACGGCCAAGAAGAAGGAGTAGAGAAGAAGATTAAAGGGGCACATCACCAGCCCCTTTGGTGCCTTCTTCCCCCCACTCTCTTCAACTTGGGCCACGCCAAGAGGAAGAGCTTTCCACTTCAAGGAGGACGTCCAGGCAAAGGAGAAGAGCCTAGGGTGGACGTCCACCCTTGGAGGAGGAGAATTAAAGGCGGTAGCTACCACCTTGGAGGACAACATTTTCAAGGTAGAAGGATGAGCCCTTTTCAAGCCTAGGAGCCATTAAGCTTGGAGCAAGGAGCTTCCCCTCTTCACCAACAATTCAGGAAGATTTGTGTTTTATTTTCTTTGTTGCAATTATCTAGTAGTAGAAGCATTCATCTACTAGGGTTTTTTGTAAAACACTTTCTTTTAATCAAGGTTGCCTTCTTTAATCTTTTTTATTGCATAGTCTTGTAGAATTCTTGTTTAGCCTTTTTCACTCCCTCTCCCTAATTACTCTAGGCCTCCACGTGCCTAGAGTGAGCTTAGGGAGAGGTTCTACTTGTCACTCTAATGGTAGTGTAGTGGATTAGTATAGAGAAGTTTCTTGCTATCAACAAACTTGCCTTGTTCTCATTATTTCAAATCCAAAAAAAAAATCATATATATAAAACACTAAAAAGAAAGTTGAGCTCCATCTTTAAAGCAAGGTATTTTAATTTAGCAAACATTTGGCCTCTTTGGACAACCCTAGATACTCCCCTATCTAGGATTATAAATTTAAAAGCGTATGAGAATTCACATGTTACAACGACATTAAAAACCCGCTTTTACAAATCACGCCAAATTTCACATTAGGCATCCAACAGTGGAGATTTGTCGAGCAGGTGAAAAGGAAAAACATAGGCGGGTCCTTGGGGCCAGTTGGGCAGCTGAGATGGCGCCACATGGTGCCATCTTGGCCGTCCATCTTCTAAGTGTTGTAGACGGTGCCACGGGTGTTGGATTGGATCGATTTTCGTGCTGTTAGGTAGCGGTTGTTGATTCGAACCCATCCGTGTGGTCGGATTTGTCGTCTGAGGTATAGATTAATACCATCTTGGCCCTTGATCTTTAGGGTTCTTCGATCTCTATCTGGTGCTACAGATGTCCGATCAAGGAGAACTTGGAGTTGAACTCCAATCGTCACCTTGATCAGATCTGTATGGTTGGATCTTTGATCTGAGGCCCCAATTAACAAGTTGCCCTATTCCTGGCTATAAAAGGAGACAATTAACCTAAATTTTATACAGACTACCCTAAATGCAAGATGATGCATGTAATGCAATATTTATAATATGTGATGCAATTCTATGCCTAAGAACACACGTTAACAGATAGTTTATGTGATATAAACATGTTTACATCAGTGTGCCTTCTTGGATCACTCATCGGATGATAGTGATGTCGTTGAGGAAGACACCAACTCCGGTCGGATGGCTGAAACAAAGAGCATGGGCTTTTATCCCCAATTAAATGGCTAAAAACCTTCGTTGCAACATGACGAAGGTGGTGGTGGTGATTTGGTGTGCGAGTGCCTAAGATGGCCAACCAGACTTGATGGAGGTTGTTGTGAGGTGGGTTGTCTGGCAGAGCCCTTGGTGAATTAAAAGCCCCAATTTCTTGAGGGATTTTGATCTCCAAGGCTGTGTGATGCTTATGGAGTGGGTGGTTTGGTGAATGGTGGTGTAGTGGAGTGGTTCAAGCTCACTAGAGCTCACTCCGACCATGGAGTCGAAGAAGGGGGATGGTGAAAAGGAGGGGCTAAATCCTAATTCTAAAGAGCCTAAATTAATCTATGGGAGAAGGGGAAGAGGATTAGCTACATAATTGGGACGACAGGGGAGGAATCGTGTCCAATGTTGGCCAGTCGGACGCGAGGAAGAAGATAGGTTCAGTGAGCTGAACGATGACAAAGTAGGGGTCCAAGTTGACCTAGCTTTAATCAACTAGCATCGAAAGAAGATGAGGAAGAAGGAGGTGTTGCTCTTAGGCCAGATGCAAGTACAGAAGGAGTTCGAGGAGGGTCGCCAGAGTCAAAGAACGTATGGCCGTGACGATGAAAAAAGAGGGGAAATCAAGGCCTATTCTCAACTAATTCTTGCTTGGGAACATGCAAGAGCTTATATAGTGGTGGTTTTGACTTTGAGTTGCTCTAAATTCGCAAGAATTCCTTGCAAATTTTGGTAAATTAGGTCGCGGGAATTTTGAGCTCACTAGAGCTCATATGCTCTAAATTGGGGCTCGAGATCTTATTCAACCAAAAGGTCTTGATCTTATGAGCAATCTACCAATTTTGGTAGGATTTGGAGAGGATCTGAGGGAGATTTCCTTAATCATGAGTCGGTCGAGTTGGGCTCGTCAATTGATGCACATTCCATTTTTAGACGAAGAAGGAGGCAAGGGACTCTTTGCAAGAAAGATCAGAAACTAGGGGGCTGCATTTCATAAACAAAGACGATTGGGCTAAAATGCAAACTAGGTCACCAATTGGTTTCAAACTTTAGGAGTAACCTAATTTGAACTCGAGGAATCTAGTGGTGACCTTAAATTTTGGTTTTGATGACGTTTGACTAGATAATTTACACTGTAGCCCAAAATAGAGCAATTTCTCTCCTAAGTCTATTTTTTGTTGAAATGGGTTCCTTTGGTTAAAGTGAAGGTTCCAAACCTCATAGAATATTTTTCAATGATTTTTTGGAGGTTTAGATTACATTTATTTTCACCAGAACTCATTCAATTGAAATGAGGTTGTAATTAGGATTTTTCTTAATAAATTAACCCTTAAATCGTAGAAAACCTTGATTCAGTCAATTCAAGCCCACTTCCTGGGTATTTAAGTTCATTTGTCCTTAGATTAGGTACTGATTAACCCTTCAGTTAATCTACATTCGTGATTTGTCATTAAAATAGTAGAATTAACGGAACTTCGTCTCTTCTCGCATTCATCTCAAAAAAGAATTACGACCTTCTGATGGTTATTGAGGAACATTTATCACTGAAATCAGACTAAATTAGGTTAGTTATGGAAGGTAATGGTGTTACCATCATACCATCATTCCCCCTTTCCTAACTTTTTCTAGTCCTTAGCAAATTCATTTGGAACATGATGGGGCAGAGATTCGTTGCGAAAGGGTTTGAGTTTAGAAAACCCATCATCGTAGTTTGATTTGCAAGAAAATATTTTGATCAGATAAAATTTATAATCGAAACTCGAGATGAGTCTCGAGTTGAACACAGGGAGGCGATGTTTACTTTTGTTGAAATCTGTGCTTCGGGTTCTTTTTTTTAGTGTTTTAGGGTTTTGTGAGTTTTTTGGTGTTTTTGTAATAAAAAGACAAGCAAGATAACTCCACAAAGTGGAGAAACAAAAATGATATATAACAATGCCATTCAAATGTCTATTACAATATAAAAGAGATAAAGGTGAGAAGAAATCTCCCAAATAGGCTATTTGGCAGGACGATGGTGCTTGGAGACAGTTGGGACGAAGGGTGTGAGGTGCTGGATGACGAAGGTGAGATGCAAGAGGACGTCAGGTAGAAGAATGCTTTAGTAGTGCTTTAGAATAGGGATGAGGAGATGGAGGTGATCTTCTATCGGAATGGAGGTGGGAGGATGGCTACAAGGATTCCTATGAAGGTGGTGAGATGGAGGATGAGTATTTGGTGGGGTATAGGAGCATTACACTAATAGGAGGCCTTTGGAGCTTGGGAATAAGCTCTAAAGGAGATTTGGTAGGCTACTAGAACTTAGGAGTAGGTGGGACAAGAGTAGGTAAAGATGGTTTGGAGGGGAAGGGGTCATGGGGTTTATATAGTGGAGGAATGGAGGTGTTTTGTGTGCATGGGTCTTTAGTGACATTTAAAATGTCTCTCAAGACCTGTCGGGGGTGTTGCTAAACATTCAAGCGCCTCTGCTGGCATGAGGAGGTGTGACTGCAGCTGGAACAGTGCACGGAGATCTCCAGTCGTTGGATCAGGCACAGATGGTAAGATCACAAGAAGATCGCGTGCACTCACTGGCATTCAAATCGCCTGCTCACTGGCAGCCATTGGATCCACCATCGTGTGGCTGGGAGGCACCCACAGATCATGCCCTCGTAGATTCAAATGTGCACGCATCTCACCTTCGAGTAGATCTGATGATCGAGAGTGCATCTGGCCATCTTAAATGAGTGCCCTTAATTGCACGTGTGCAATCTGGCATGTCTCGTCACGTCGTTGGGCAATGTCTGATCGCACATGTGCCACCCCAACTACTCGACCAAGATCGAGCGGACTAATTTCCTTGGGCGCTGAAGGGGGCACGGAGGATTGAAGCTCGAACCACCACCTCTTGTTTAAGGAGCGGGTGTGCTACCATTTGGCCAAAGAGTTTCTTGGTTGTGTGGAGATGAAGTGCGGTCGCGTGTCTCGATCGTTGGATGAAGATCCAATGATCGAGATGATGTCTTCCTTGAGATGCTTAAGGCTAGGAGATGAAGAGCTCCTCTCAGCCATTGAATTGAGATCTAACGGCTGAGATCACTCCTTATGGTGAGGCTGGGGCATGGTGGCTCAGGTGGAGCAGCCTGGATGGCACCATGTGGCACCATCTGGACCGCCCATCTTCTTCTTGTAGAGGGTGGGTACCACGGAGCTCTGATTGGGGTAATTTTTGCGTTGTCGGATTGTGATCGTCACTCGGAATCCATCCGAATGGTCGGATTCTTCATCTGAAGCCCGTAAAGATGTCTCACTACCTCCTGGCCATATAAAGTGTTGGAATTAATGTATAAAATATACAACTATCCTAAATCCAATGCAATGAATGTTATACAATATTTATACTATGATATGCAATTCTAAGCTTAGGAAGTATCATAAA
The DNA here is from genome assembly GCA_037157565.1 of Thalassia testudinum. Taxonomy (NCBI): domain Eukaryota; kingdom Viridiplantae; phylum Streptophyta; class Magnoliopsida; order Alismatales; family Hydrocharitaceae; genus Thalassia; species Thalassia testudinum. Next base: position 4,124,116 of record JAZHRO010000028.1, read on the forward strand.
TAAGTATTTTATCATGAATTATTGCATGTTTATCAGAATAAACCAAATCTTTAGACCAGATTTAATAGTCAGGATGCCTTATTGTGCCACCTCCCTAAAGATTAGATCGAAATACCAACTCCAGGCCTAGAGGTCCTGAAGTACCAACCAAGATACGGACCTAACTAGCATCATACTTAGGTCTGCAACAAAGCTTTTTAAGGCCCCAGAATCTATTGAGACGTTCGTTGACCCTAGCGATTAAAGCACCTGTGCGTTCATTCAGCAAGGTCTAGATTCAACTTGCTAGTGTATTTTTCAGAAGTGAGAGAGAAAGATATTTCTGAGATTTTTCTCTTATTAATTTGTTGTAATTTCCCTAAATCCAACATCGGATTAGCCTTTAACATGGTCAATATCAGATTCCTCGTCCCCATCATCAATCCTTGAAGGGTCCCTTGCAATCGATACTTCATGATAGCACCACCCATGGCAACCTCGAAAACCCTGGTAATCGACATTGCATGCTAGTGCCACCCATGACATTCTATAGCTTAACCTAGGCCCTAACAATCGACATTTCGAGATAATGTTGCCCATGGCACCTGAACTAGTACCATGCACTTAAATGCCTCTGATAGGATATATAAATATGCTTGGAGACAAGCATCAAGGAGACGATATGTTATAACGCATCTTCAATGGGAGTATTTACTCAGCGGCGGGAACTCTAATCAACTTGTGTTTTCAAGCTGCTCCTAAGTCAAATCTTGGAGAAATCCTTCTCTTTTTCAGAACAGAACACTTTTTGGCATTATTATTCATTAAGCTCACTAAACCAGACTAGTATGTGAGTGGTGGATGCCTACGTTGCCAAATCTCACAAACTAAAGGGATGACAATGAGGCCGAATATTCTCTAAGCCTTAGACTTAATACATCAGCTTTGCAACTCCCTCAACCTCATGAGGAATAGTCCAGATGTTAATAAATATGTGAATGTTTAAGCCCAAATAAGCCTAATGTCGGTATCCCTCACTTATCTCCTTTTCTTTGGCACTTTAGGACTTAATTCATCATTCGGTCTAGCCCAGAACTTAGGTATGTTCCATACACAACTATTGGGACTAATATAATTTTCTTTTGCTCTTTTTCTTTCTGTATTTCTCCTTTTTTTCCTCCTCAAAATAGATTTGCAATTCAGCTCAAAAGTTTTCCTCCCCTTTTGTCCTCTTTTTTTTTTATGAGAACCCTTCAAAAGAATCAAATTTTGAGTCGTTTGCACTTTAAAACACCCCCATGCCTAAGTTTTACAATGCCCACATTGCATACTAGGTGGGTCTAAATTCAGCTTAGTTCATATTTTAGAAATGTTTCTTAAGGGTGGGTGATCGGGTTGGGATGGTTATTATGAACAATTTTAAGCTCCAATACGAGTATTGGAGGTGGAGTCCGCTGTTCTAAAGTACGAACCCTAAAGTGCAATCTCAATTCAACTCAAGAAGGGTAAGAAGGGTCTTGGGTTTTCAACTGATGGGTTGCCTCACATTAAGTGCTAAGTTTAACACTATCAGCTGGGCAATGCACCTCATGGGGAATGGAAATCAAAAGATTCAGTAGCCAGATTCAAATTAGTAAGCTCGAGGAATGGTTTCAGTCTTTGACCATTCACTACAAAAGGATTTGAGTCATGGCTGAGTTCACTGATTTTAATGATTCCATTTCCAAAGATCCTCTAGACTAGAAAAGGTCCGGTCCATTTCATTTTTAGTTTTCCTAGGAAGAGCCTGAGTTGGGCATCAAAAAGAAGCACTTTCTGTATGGTATAGAAAGATTTTCATGAGATGTGCTTATCATGAAAGTCCTTAATCCACTCCTTGTAGATATGTGAGTTCTCATACGCATCATTGCATAGTTCATCGATCTCACTCATTTGCAAATGACAGTGGATTCTAGCCTCACTATGATCCAAATTGCATTTTTGTACTGCCTAGTAGGCTTTGTGCTCCATTTCTACAGGAAGGTGACATGCCTTCTCGTAAACAAGTCTGAACAAAGACATCCCTAGATGGGTTTTATGAGCGATCTTATAGGCCCATAATGCTTTTGGAAGTTGGGTCGACCAATCTTTTCTGTCAGGTCGAACAACGAACAGTGATCTGAAGAATTTTCTTGATCTCTTGATTGAAGAACTTAGCCAGTCCATTAGTCTGGGGATGATATGGAGTCAAAATATGATGAGACACCCCATATTTCTTCATCAAGGATTGGAATTGCACATTCACGAAGTGGGACCTGCCATCGCTAATGATGGCCTTAGGAATCCCAAATCTAGAAAAGATGTTCTCTTGGATGAAGCGGAGAACAACTTTATTATCATTCGTTCATGTGGGGATGGCTTCTATCCATTCCGAGACATAGTCAACAGTAAGTAGGATGTACTCGAAGCTGTTGGATCCAGGAAGAGGTCCCATAAAATTAATCCCCAAAATGTCAAAGATTTTTCACATGATGATCGGATTTAAGGGCATCATATCTTGTAGACCCATGTTGTCGAGGGTATGGTGATTAGTGAGATTTTGTATGCTAAAGGGGTGAGTCTAAAAACCCCATCATTATAGTTGCATAAAAATCTGCTATCAAATAAAATTTATAACTAAAACACTAGTGAGTCTCAGGTTTAACATGGGAAGGTAAACGTTTGATTAAAAATCACGTTGGAATTATTTTTGAAAAGTAGATTAGCTAGTTGAAATAAATCTACACTAGCTATTCTACTTAAATAATAAACAGTATAAGAGACAAATAGAATAATACAAAGAAAGAGAAAATAGGGAGAGAATGAACAAATTTTATAACCATAGGAGCATGTTCATTACATCTAATCATTATAACTAGAAAGCTAGAAATCTACACTAGAAAGCGATAAAAAGAGAACAGGGTGAGAAGTTATCCTCCTCAACAGCTTCTTGAAGGATGAGCCGTGTTGACGGAGTGCCCGGATGATGGGGACGAGATGCTAGACGAAGGAGAATGAAGTTGGAGGATGGAGAACGGAATAGGGTGGTATCACAGCGAGATCCACTTCCCAAATTTTGGTGAGAAGACAACCATGGGATGCTCCACAAAGGGGGTGAGAAGATGGAAAATTATTTTACTCTAGCTCTAATGGAGCATCTTGGGTATGGGACCAACTTGTAGAGCTTTGGAGGAGGTGAGAGGAGAAAAGAAGGTACGGAGAATGAGCATGTGATGTAGGGTCATTATATCGTTGAAGTTGAAGGGAAAAAAGGTCATTTCAATGATTAAACATTAATATTAGAGTCTTTAGTGTTGTTTATGAGCGTCACAATGGCTGCACAACACCGAAGGTGTGTCTCCACGTAAATCGCTCATCGCCGATCTAACACCTCTTGTCCCGCCACGTCAGCGCTTCCTGATCTTCGGTCGTTGCTTGCTTCATCGTGCTCAAATGCTATTAGTCGTCCGATTGCACAATCAGACGATCGATATCACTTCTCGCTCTTCGCCTTCACATGTTACACGTGCCTGCGTATGATGGCGCATATGATTGCACGTCATCGAGCGCATGCGCATGTAGCTCCATCTAGGCATGCCACGTAACCGCTTCACAATCGTCCGATGTTGATTGGATGGGTCAATTACGTTGCGCCTCTTCTTTTGCAGATTATATGCAGTCACATGGATTCGAATTCGCGCATCATGCTTTGCATAGGGCGCTCGCCGAACATGCTATGCCATTGGATTGTCTCAAAGACACTCAAAGGGTCCATCACTCATAACCGTTGGATGAGAATCCAGTGGTCCAAATCATTTTTTGCTTTACAGAAGAGGATAGAGATTGAAGAGGTGGCGAGATGGGGACTGTTGGATCAAGATCCAACAACCCACATTGAATCTTCATCTTTCCTTTGTAAAAATATGAAGGCGAGCGAGGATCAATCTCGGCCATTGGTTGGTGATCCAACGATTGAGATTAAATATGGAGTGGGTGTATGATAAGGTAGCAGCTGGTTTAGAGGGTCTGGATGGTGCCGCGTGGCGTTGTTTGGACCGTCCGTCATCTCTTGCTTGTAAGTAGTGCCACAGATGTCAGATTGGAACAATTTTTTGCATCGTTGGGTTGCGATCGTCAATCCAAACCAATCTGTTTGGTTGGATTTGTCATCTGAGGTATGGATTTTATGCCACCTTGCCCCTTGGCCTCTAATCTTTCTCAAACTACATCTAATGCTACGGAGGTCCGATCGAGGTGAATACGGAGGCGTTGGACTCTGATCGTCGCCTTGATCAAATCCACAAGGTTGGATCTTCAATTTGAGGCTACAAAATGATGTTGCCCTATCCCCTAGGCACAAAAAGGGCAAATTAACCTATATTTTATACAAATTAATCTAAATGCAGAATGATACATACTATGCAACATTTATAATACAGAATGCAATTATATGCCTAAGAACACGCATAAATAGACAGTTTATGTGACATAGATGTGTCTACGTTACACCCTATACCTATCTATTGCTGGTCCCTAGCAAAACTACATGCTATTTAAAAAAGAATTAGGATCAAATTACTTGGGCAATATTTATTTCTCAATGCTAAGAAATTTCTACTAAGACTTGAACTACCTAGACTCAACAGTGCTAGGCTGTTTGCCAAAATGCAAACTGCTCAAACCCTCGCCTTATTCAAAAGCAAAGGCATCTTTTTCTTTTTCTTCTTTTCTAATTTTTTCTAGATTTTTTCAGTTTAGAGTTTCGGGGCAGCCTTCTATAGCTACCCAACCCACCCAAGACTCACAAGAACTCTAAGCCAATGTGCTAGGCATCTTTTTGTGTGAATGTGATAGACTCATTGATCGATAATCAGAACAAACTTCGGGTTTCTACGCCCCTAGGTAACCTTGAAAAGAAATTCTACCTAAAGATGTATCTATTCGACTGATTGCTGTTTAGGGCAAAATCATCGATGTTAAGATATGCGTCGCAGTATAGGACGAAAATCGCACAAAACACTTAAATTTATAAAGTTCGAAAAAAATGCAAGGATGAGGTCATTTGTAGGGAGCAAAATGGAATTCACAATACTATTCATATTCAGAAATAATGAGCATAATTAATTAAGCACAATAAAAGATATTCAATGAATAAATTGCTCAAAATGATGTTCAATGATAAGCCAATTGCATCTCAAAACATCGAGGGGTAAAAAGAATAGAAGCTCAAAAATAATGGTGATTTGAATCACCACATAAATCTGCATATTAAGCACATATTCAATATCAGCAATTAACTCAAAATTTTCAATAGTGCCTCAACCACTTAACCTCTTAATTCCACGTCAGCACAGTGGCCAAATATATCCATAGTACTAAGCACAAGGCCTCATTGGATGTCGCTAAGGAGATCAGACGACTTAAATCACTCAGCCAAGGCACATGGCTTCTTCTCAAACATAGCACAAAGGCAATGCCTCTTCGAATTCTCGCTAAGTGTCATAAATGCATGCACCTCGAGGAGTCAAAGCCTGAAGCAAAACCCTCCCCCCTCCTCACAAATTCCCCTCCTCTCTCATAACCAGGCATAATCGGATCCATATTTGGGTAAGCGGGTCATGAACAGTACCGAGTCTAGGCTCACTAGGGGTGATGGTGAGCGAGGAGTGAAGAGGTTGAGTGCATGGGGGACCTGACCCCCAATGTTACTGGGGGAGAAGCTTAGATCAAGAAATTAAGATATATGTTGTAGTTGTCTTCAGAATCCCCGATGTGGGACTAAAGGATTGGCATCCTCGCATATGCAGTAGGTGGTGAATACCATGATGAATTCACGCAACCGCTGCTGCTTCCCTACTCAAATGAAGACATAGATACCTGCAGCTGTTGATTCAGCATCAATTGCGGTCTGTAGCTAGGTGAGTTAAGGCCTAGAGATGAGTGAACGGGACCGGAGAAGATGAGGGCAGCAACAGAGCTGTGGCATACACCTGAAAAGATGAATACGGCCTCTCGATCCTGTTAGAACTTAAGACGATTGCTTGAGGATGGCGAACTTGGTGGTGGTGGTCTTGTGTGGTAGGGAGGTGTGTGTGCGCATGGCCAAGTTGGAGAAGAAGAACAAAGGTGGAGTTTGGTGGGGTGTTCTGATCGTCAATAGCCCCACTGATGTTAAGGATTTTGGTCGCAGGGATACAGCGGTGCTTTTGGAAGTTGAGAGGAGTTGTAGAAGGGTGCTTATGGATGAAAGAAGAGCAAGTATGGTGCTGGTTATGATTGGCCGGCATCGAAGATGAAGAAAGCTCCGGAGAGGGAGACGACGACATCTGAATGGGGAGGAGGCTCCTAGCAGGTATGGCGAGGAGCGGACGATGGAGAGGAAGAGTTTCACTCTACCTATGGCATGTGTCAGAGAAGCCAGAGAAGGAGGGTCACCGGAAAGAAGTGGAGCAGGTCAAAGGTCGGAGGAGAAGAAAGGTTTTTGGCCTTAAAATTTGCTAAAGAGCACGACTTTGGAAAGGGGATCCTTTTAAAGACCTCAAGAAGAGCTCCAAGCTTGGGAAGAAGCTTAAAGAGCTAAAGGTTTTAGGGGAGAAGATCTCTAAAATTTCTCTCATTTTCCTAATCTGTGAGGCTCGAATTAGGGTTGGAGAGGTGGCACAATCAATTAAGAAGGTCCTCAGGAACATTCCCTCCAAATTTGGAGGGATTTGGTTGAGAAATCAAAGGGGAATCTCTGATTGAAGGTCAGTTGCTTTGGATTCCCATCGAGAATGGCAGCAGGGACCTGTTTGAAGAGAACAATGAGAAGTTGGGGCTTTTTTGCAAATATTTTTGAAAGCTCGGGCTTTAGTGAAAGAAATAGAGATTTGAAGGACTCAGATGTAAACTAGTGTCAAAATGGACTCTGATTAAGTTCAAATTTTGGTAAAAACCTAATTTAAACGCAAAGAATCTAATGGTGAAGTCAGATTCCAGTTTTGGCCAAGTCTGACTAGGCAATTTGCATAGAAACCCAAATTAGGGTAGAATTCCATTTGCGACTCTGTTTATGGTCAAAATAGGTTCAGATGGTCAAACTAAGGAACTAAACCTATAAGAATATGTTTATATGAATTTTAGGGTATTTAGATGAATTTTATCCTGACCAGAACCTCTTAAATTCAAGAGGATCTGAAATTAAGATTTTGTGTTCTAATGTACTTCTCGAAATTCATGAAACCCCATTTCTGTCTGTGTGGACTCACTCTTAGGACTTTAATGCTCAATTGACCTTCAATTAACCCTTGGGAAACCCTATGATTACTCTACTTTTATGATGTGATGTTAAAACTATACAATTAACCCTATTTTAATGTTTTCTTCTCAGAATGGATTTGCATGGAATTACGGCTCTCAGGCGATTATGTAGGAGCATTGGTTACTTGATTCTGACTAAGTTATGGCTCATGATGGTGTTACCATCAGTAGTTTTCTCCCTACTTTTTATTTTTATGGGGTCAACACAAGGGCGAACCCAGTGATATCTCCTCGGATTATTCTACTTCTCTGCTTCTTCCTAAGTGTTTGGAATTAAACATGCATTTTGTGAGTTGGGTTATGGACAACTGGCCAATGGGCTATTACCCACAGCAACTTACCAGCCATACTCGTGTGGTAAAGCGTGTCTTATTTCTTTTTTTTCTTCTTTTCTACATCTCATTGTTTTTTTCGGATTTTTTTCTTTTTTTAAAGTAGGTGGCTTCCCAGATCTAAGATTTACCTAAAAGTAGCAGAAAGAGAATGATCGTGTGGATGGTCTCTGGACAATTGACAGAAAGCCATTTTTGCGCATTTGAAAGTCGTCGAAAATTGTAGTATAGTTGTGCAAAAACGTTCGTGAAAAATATTGTTTTGTAAAATAACGAGAATTGAGTCCCGGTCATTCGTCTCTGGGAGGCGTGTTTCTATTTTTGAAATCGATCTTAAAGCTACTCTACTTAGTATTCTGGTGCGCAATATATAGGCGGTTAAAGAACAGGCACTTAAATCACGCAAATATGATAATCATTCAGCTCATGGTGATTTCGAACACATAAGAGATATATATATATAAAGTGAAATTTCATTCATCATTGGAGAGTTGTTGCACAAGGAAATCTAGAGGAAAGCTTATACAGCAATGCTTTAAATTAAACCTAGCTACCAGAAAACGATTGCATACAAGAATCGACGGGGGGATTTCGCATGCATCATTGGAGGAGAAGAGAAACTACTCTACTAAGCAGTAAATGAAAGCAGTAAAACTTATGAAAAGCATGATCTCGACCTAAAAGAGTAGAGGGCATTCAGGGGTGGTCCCCGATGGCCTTGGGGTGGTTGAGAAGAGAATGAGGGGCGGCCAATGTAGCTTAGGCCGACCCTTGGTGAGAAGTAGGGTTGATCCAGCATCCCGGCATGGTGTCCTCCATGGTGGTGGTAATGGGCTCGTGGAGGTGGAGTGAGTGGCTAAGTGGAGGTGGTGTAAATGGCACCAATGGAGAGCAATTGCCAAGGGAGTGAATGGGTGCCAATGGCCACCTAAGGGGTCTTTTTATAGACCTAAGGGAAGCTCTCTAGAGAATTATGGAATTCTCTAGAGAGGCCTGTGGTGGGAGCTCGTGGGAGAGTGAGAGAGAGAGGGTGGATGGTGGTTTTTAGATCCACCAAATGTGGATCTAAAAATTGAATGGCTCTTGGTTGCTATTTTTGGCAACCAAGGCAACCACACATGGTAGAGAGTTCTAGAGAACTCTAGGCTAGATATTTTCGTGTGGATGGTGTGTGTGGGTGTGTGTGGGTCGAAACTTAGGTGGCTAGGTTGATTAGGTGGGTTCTAGTGGGTTTAGGTCAAGGTATGTCTCAAATTAGGGTTATAGACCCTAATTCACTAAGGTAAAGTGCAATTAAACTTAATACAAGTTTAATTGGGTGTGTGGAAACTTAATTGAGAGTAAAACAACTCAATTAAGTCACGTCTAGGTCAATTGGACTCTCACTGAGTCCAATTGAACAGTGTGTGCTGAGATCAGGGCTCAATTGGACTCAATGAGTCCAATTGCATAGGCTGATGGAATTGACTAAGATCCAAGTCAATTAGGTTTAGTGAGGACCTAATTAGGTCCTTAGGGAGGTTTAGTGGTGATGTACTAGGGTTAGGGCACCTTAATTTAGGTTCCTATGGGGTTGGAATTGGGTTTAGGGACCTAGAGATCCAAGATCAAGGCTTAAACTCAAAACAAGAATTGGAGAGTAGTATCAGACGTCTTATACTAAAAAATCAGAAGTCCAGACTTGTCTGGACGTCCAATCAGAGTCAGGAAGGATTTTAGGTTCTGTTTTGGGTATTTTGTAGAAATCGGACGTCTGACAAAGTGTCTGGACGTCCAATAACTCTGCAGAAGTGGGTTAGAAGTGTGTGGGAGTTGGCTAAGGGTCCTGGACATCTTAAAACTTATCCGGATGTCCAGAGAAGGGTTGGAACTAGGGTTTTAGGGCTTCCTAGGGTGTTGTGACCTAATCTAAGGGTGGCTAAGGCTTGGGGAAGTCTCTAGGCTATCCTAGGGCTAGGATGGTCCTAAGCTCTTCACATTTTACTGCTTTATTTCTACTTAATAGAATAGAAAACCTTTAACCCCCTTACATTATTATTCCTACATCTAAACTAGGCCTTCTGCTCCAGCTCTGCCACAGCTCCCGTTATTTCAGATCCAGCTTCAGATCCAGCTCCAGATCCAGCTCCAGATCTGCGTATTGCCTGCAATCGACATAATACACTTAATCAACACATTATAACATTATTTTATGCATAGCTAAAGGAAAGCAGTAAAGATGCAGATAATGCGTATGCATGCATGAATAACCCTAACTTATGCTAAGTCTTACCTTAATTTAGGTCAATTAAGACCTATGATTGCTGCGCAATCATACCCCCATGCCTAAATCTTGCTAGTCCCTATCAAATGCAAGGCTAAATTATTTACAGCAAGGGTCCCTAAGGGACTGGTTATTTTACCAAGTGTTTGCATAGAGATTTTTCTCCTTTTTGTTTTCATCCTATGCTCTAGAAATCCAGACAATCGTGAAGGTGCAGCTATGTAGCTTTTGCAATGGATTCGAGTGAAGACTAATACACCTCTAAAGCTTGTACTTGACCCCTAATAAAAATTCTAGCGGGATAGGCAGATTTCTTCCCTCGGGGTATTCAAGATATTCTATGAATTTCACCCCAACTTTGGCCTTTGGTAGAGAATCTTTGAGGGGAAGGATTATATATTTGGTGGCTCATTCTCACTTGGTGCTACATAGAGACTAGTACTACAGAATCCAAATTCCCGAATTACTAAGTAACTCAACTCAGAGAAAGATGAGAAAAACTATGCTCCCTTTTGATTCCTTTGTATTCATTCTCTCTTGCTCTTTTTCTTTCTTTTTCTTAGAGCTCACAACCTCACCAGATTCACTCATAGGATCTATATTCGGTGGTCTCACTAGGCATTAACACTTTAATTGAGTTCTCATAACCCTAACACTAAGTCGGAATTCCTCAGCCAGTATTCGGGCGGTCAGAAATGTGGAAAAATAGGTTAAGGCCTTATTTGGTGGGTCTCAAATTTGTTTGGTGGTATTGCCTTAATGTAAATGAAATATTCACAAACTCTTTTTCCTTTTCTTCAAAAATTTTTTTCTTCTTTTTCTTTTCTTTTTTTTTTTTCAGTTTTTCTTTCTGTTCATCATTCTTTTTCTTTTTCTTTTTCTCATTTTTTATATATATATATATTTTTCTTTCTTTCAGCATAACACAACTGGCATACATCCATGAACTTTATTAAGGAGGCATTATTGGGGATTGGTGGTACTCAAGAGACATTGGGTGGCTTATTTGGTGGAAGTGCCTACTCACGGCACCGGGAGAGACGGATAGGACGGTGTATTTCTGACCTTGACATCAATACCCTCCTTCCGCTGAGGATTCTGTAAAGAATGGTCGTAACCATCCACCTTAGCCCTAGTTTTATGAAAACTCGCTTTCCGCATATTTGCCTTATTCGGTGGCTCTCACAATTTCGCACAAAAATGTATACGCGGGAACCGAGAGCAAAAACTATGTCTAATCTCAGAGTATCATCACCTAATTATCTTGGATTCCAGATTCCTTGCACTAATCTTAGAGCACCAGTACAGTCTACTCTCATCTCACACTATTTGGTGGATTTTTGGAGGAAAATCAGCCTGACTCCCAAAAACTGTTCAAGGGTTCAGGAAAAGAAGCACTGCTTCTTCTCGACAAACTGAAGACGTTTATCAGCCTTCCCCATCAATCCATTGCAAATTCTACGTGTGTGAAAAGTTGTACTGGATTCTAGATTACAGGAATCAACTAAAGGATAAAATCCCTAACTCATTCTCTTAATAAAATAATCTTATTCATGAATGCAATATCTATATATGCTATAGACATGTAACCTCATATAATTTGTACTTCATGAATTTCCCGTATCGGGTTACAATCAGCTTGACCCTAAATTTAGAACAAAAGGTGAGCGGTTGAGTCGGAATTGGTTATTACGAACGATTTCTAGCTCCAATGCGAGCATTGGAGGTGGAGTCGGTTGTTCTTTTATTTAAGGTCCTAAAGTACGTTTTGCATGTAGCTCCGAGGGTTTCCTAAGTGTTGGCATAAAATTTTTTTCAGTTTTTCTGTATCTACCCCCCCATGCCTAAGTTCTTACATGTCCTCATGCATGAATATAAAAGAAAATAAATTCGATAGAGGATGAGTGGGTAGAAATCACCTGCAATTACTCCTGAAATTATATTCAGCACCGGCCAACCTGTTAACATGCAATATAGAAAAGGGAAATATGCTAAAACAAAAATATGCTATGTATAAAAATGGTTATATATAGATGATGGTGAAATGGTATTTATATGTGCTGAGTTTAACGCCTCCAGCTGGGCGAAAGCTCAATGAGATGTATCAATTCTTGCATAGGAGTCGGTCAAAATTAAGAGAAAGATGTACTCGTATGCTCCTAGAATCAGTGGTCCAGAGATGTGGACCAACTGATTGTGCACCCCTACTCCAAAAAGTCTAGCTATAAGAAAGTGTGGAGTGGTGTTGGAAAATAGAGGATAATCAGAGGGGGGATAATGATGTTGATTCAGCTGATTTATCATGTCCCACAATTCAGTAGGAAGTTGCTGAGGGAGTAGATCAACATGTATCTCAGAACCAGAATCTGAGTCATAGGGATCCTCATAATGATAATTGACATCAAAGATCATGCCCTCTCCAGGCTTTGGGTCATATGGGGGTATCCTTGAAAGTAGAAGATCTGTGGGGAGGTCACTAAAATCCTCGTCAGAAATTACTTCGTCCTCATCAGTACTCATCTCTGATTCATCAGAGGCTGTCTCTTCAAGCTCGAGGTCAAGCCATTGGCTAGGATGGTAGGTGCGTCCCCAGCTCATTCTGGTCGAAGCTTCACCCACATATGCATTGGGCTCCTCAGTAATTCCTACCTTAGGTAGCATATTTATTTCTTTGTTCGAGTTATCCATAGCTACTTCTGGTTTTCGGATGTTAGGATCAAGGATAGAAAGTGTCATCTTAGAATCTCTAATATCCGAATTAGGGATGTAGGTGAAAGAAGAAGAGTGCAGATCAGAAGATGTTGGCTCTAGCACTAGTTCACCTACAATGGGAAGTGGTCTAGATTGATCAGTAGTGTCGCATGTAATGTTTTCCTCAAGATCCATATCCTCAATTGGATCTACTTCCCTTGTCTCAATCGGGTTATCTAACCTAAAAGGTGTCTCCCAGGATTCAGGATAATCTGATTGCGGCTCAGTCCTGGAGATATCAGTCCTTTCCTCCTCAATTTCAGATGAACCCATTCGGCATACTTCCTGCTCCTGTCTCATATCCATGCTAGATTCTTTTTCCCTTGAGTGATCTTTGGGCATCTACTCCCGAGAATCTTCTGTGTGTTCTTTCGGTGTAGTTGTTTCAGATTCTTCGAAGTCTTCAATGCTATTTTCCACTTGATATCTCAAAAGCAATAGTTCTTGAGTTTCCCGATTTTGTCCAATTCGCCTTGTTATCTCTGTTGTTTCCTGAAGGAGCTCCATCACAGCTTGTTGATGCGGAATCCGGCTTTGTCTTTGGTTCGGCTCAATGATAGCTTGGATTTCGCGTAGATAGGATGTGGCCTTTTCCTTAGCGCTCGCTATAGCTCTTTGTATTCTATAATGTGGCTGCATATGCACCGGTAGCTCTTCAGGGGTTCCAGGGGGTGAATCAGGTCTACCCATGTTCCATGGGTGAGAAGTAGGAGTATGAAATCCATATCCTGGGTTATAAGATGCGATCCTTTGAGGGACTGACTGGTATGGGTCATAATATCCAGGGTTAGGATATGGGTTAACCATTTCGGTGTCACGAGGAGAAGGATCAAGCGAAGCGAAAAGTTGTCTTCGCCACCTTGGTTTCTGATCCCAAGGTTGAGCTGATTCAGTGACCCGAGCTCTCAGATAAGCTCGTGGGTCCAACTCTTCTGGATCCTGATTAGGTCCAGATCCAATGTTAGCCATCGCGGCTCAGTAGATAGAAGAAGTGACTTGCCTCCTTGGGAGCAGCTCCCAAGGTCCAACCAAGTGAGGTCGAAGTGACCTCCTTGCATGCATACACCGCCCAACCCCTGGGTTGGTGTAGCCACGAAGGACAAGGCTAAGGCCCTGTCAATCAAATGGTCCTTATAGATCAGGTGACCAGATTTTTCGTTATGGATTTAAATTCCTGAAGATAAGTTCGTCGTACAACCAATTGAAAGTGAATCCCACCTCTCAAGCTAACCCAGCCAGTCTGGTTATGAAGGGACTAAGGGGAAGGTTCTTCCTTTGGCTTACGCCTCCGGTTCCGTTGACCCCCGAGCCGCGGTCGTTTGACACTACCCTGCAGACTTAGTCACTAGGTTTGTCAAGAGAGATTAAACTCATTCAGTAGTACGACAACGAACTCGGGTTAATTTCGTGTTTTAAAATCAGTTTTTAACCCGTTTTCTTCAGTTAGGTTTGTGGTGAGTGGCCCACAAGGTGACCAAGCTCACCAGCTAACTAAACTTGATTAAGTCTAGGTTAGCCAAAAGTGTGGTCTCTATTTGTGACCCTAAAGGTTCAACCTAAGTTGCATGCACTTCTAGGGTTTTTCTCTATTTCAGCAGACCACAAAAATAATGTTGATTCTCTGATAGTGATTGGAATCCAATTATTTTGAAATTTTGAGAGTAGATTCCTTTTTCAACTATTTTTTCATAGAATATTTTTTGTCAATTTTTAATATTTCAACCGAATTTTTAGGAAATTTTAAATATCAGGGGGTCATATTTGGAACTTTGACCCCTGAACGATTTTTCGCCTTGAAACAGTATCAAATGATCTTAAAAAATTCAGGAAAAATATGGAAAATAAAGCCAATTAGATAATATCTCGAACCCCACCATTTTTAGTCAAAAACGATTCGCAGATTGCTCGGAATCGCTTTTGGAACTTTGAAAATTTTTGAATCTGGGTCTATCTGACCCCTATGCACATCGCGAATTTTTAAAAAATTTATACTTGGAGGTTTTTCAAAGTAACGATGGCATTTGAGAGATGGTTTGAAAATGAAGGTTTTGCCCAAATTTCAGAATTTTTAGCAAACAAATTTTTTGGCAATCGAATTTTTAAGTGAGATTTGAAATCTGGCCGAAAATCAGAAGGTGGTGGAAAAGCTTTTAAAGAGGTTTGAATTTGAAATTCAAGCATTCCACCAAAAATGCTTCTTTTTTTTGTTTTTAATCTTTTGCACCTTTTTTTTTCAAAAACAATTTTTCAAAAGATTCGACGAAAATCTCTTTTTTTTCTCTTTTTTTTTTCAAAACAACCTAGATTCGAAAAAAAACCTAATCAAGATTTTTTTCAAAATTTTTTCTTTTTGATTTTTCTTTCTTTTTCACGAAAATGAGAAATTTTTTTTTTCACAAAGAATTTTTCAAAGGAAATTGCAACAAGAAAATCTACTCCTACGGTTCAGAAAGAGAAACCTAATCTAAGATAGATGATGTGCACCTGATTTTTCTTCGCCGTGCTCGGTGTGTGCGTAGATCCCGTTTTTCTTCCATGCTATCATGCACATTAGAAAAAATGAAGTAGAGGCAAATTTGTCAATGATAAGTAAAAGATCGAAACCAAGAAAAATGACGTTGCCTCCCCGGCAACGGCGCCATTTGACAGAAAGCCATTTTCACGCAATTGAAAGTCGTCGAAAATCGTAGTATAGTCGCACAAAAACGTTTGTCAAAAATATTATTCGGTAAAATAATGAGATTTGAGTACCAGTCGTTCGTCTCTGGGAGGCGTGTTTCTGCTTTTGAAATCAATCTTAAAGCCGCTCTACTTAGTATTCTGGTGCGCAATATATAGGCGATTAAAGAACCGGCACTTAAATCACGCAAATATGATAATCATTCAGCTCGTGGTGATTTCGAACACATAAGAGATATATATATATAAAGTGAAATTTCATCCATCATTGGAGAGTTGTTGTATAAGGAAAGCTTATACAGGAACGCTTTAAATTAAACCTAGCTACCAGAAAACGATTGCATACAAGAATTGACGAGGGGATTTCGCATGCATCATTGGGGGAGAAGAGAAACTACTCTACTAAGCAGTAAATGAAAGCAGTAAAACTTATGAAAAGCATGATCTAGAGCTAAAAGAGTAGAGGGCATTCAGGGGTAGTCCCCGATGGCCATGGAGTGGTTGAGAAGAGAATGAGGGGCGGCCAATGTAGCTTAGGCCGACCCCTGGAGTCATTCGTCTCTGGGAGGCGTGTTTCTGCTTTTGAAATCAATCTTAAAGCTGCTCTACTTAGTATTCTGGTGCGCAATATATAGGTGGTTAAAGAACCGGCACTTAAATCACGTAAATATGATAATCATTCAGCTCATGGTGATTTCGAACACATAAGAGATATATATATATATATATAAAGTGAAATTTCATTCATCATTGGAGAGTTGTTGCATAAGGAAATCTAGAGGAAAGCTTATACAGGAACACTTTAAATTAAACCTAGCTACCAGAAAATGATTGCATACAAGAATCGACGAGGGGATTTCGCATGCATCATTGGTGGAGAAGAGAAACTACTCTACTAAGCAGTAAATGAAAGCAGTAAAACTTATGAAAAGCATGATATAGAGCTAGAAGAGTAGAGGGCATTCAGGGGTAGTCCCCGATGGCCTTGGAGTGGTCGAGAAGAGAATGAGGGGCGGCCAATGTAGCTTAGGCCGACCCTTGGAGAGAAGTATGGTTGATCCAGCATCCCGGCATGGTGTCCTCCATGGTGGTGGTAGTGAGCTCGTGGAGGTGGAGTGAGTGGCTAAGTGGAGGTGGCGTGAATGGCACCAATGGAGAGCAATTGCCAAGGGAGTGAATGGGTGACAATGGCCACCCAAGGGGTCTTTTTATAGACCTAAGGGAAGCTCTCTAGAGAATTATGGAATTCTCTAGAGAGGCCTGTGGTGGGAGCTCATGGGAGAGTGAGAGAGAGAGGGTGGATGGTGGGTTTTAGATCCACCAAATGTGGATCTAAAAATTGAATGGCTCTTGGTTGCTATTTTTGGCAACCAAGGCAACCACACATGGTAGAGAGTTCTAGAGAACTCTAGGCTAGATATTTTCACGTGGATGGTGTGTGTGGGTGTGTGTGGGTTGAAACTTAGGTGGCTAGGTTGATTAGGTTGGGTTCTAGTGGGTTTAGGTCAAGGTAGGTCTCAAATTAGGGTTATAAACCCTAATTCACTAAGGTAAAGTGCAATTAAACTTAATACAAGTTTAATTGGGTGTGTGGAAACTTAATTGAGAGTAAAACAATTCAATTATGTCAGGTCTAGGTCAATTGGACTCTCACTGAGTCCAATTGGATAGTGTGTGCTGAGATCAGGGCTTAATTGGACTCAATGAGTCTAATTGAATAGGCTGATGGAATTGACTATGATCCAAGTCAATTAGGTTTTGTGAGGACCTAATTAGGTCCTTAGGGAGGTTTAGAGGTGATGTACTAGGGTTAGGGCACCTTAATTTAGGTTCCTATGGGGTTGGAATTGGGTTTAGGGACCTAGAGATCCAAGATCAAGGCTTAAATCTCAAAACAGGAATTGGAGAGCAGTATCAGACGTCTAATTATAGAATCAGATGTCTTATACTAAAAAATCAGAAGTCCAGACTTGTTGTCTGGACGTCCAATCAGAGTCAGGAAGGATTTCGGGTTCTATTTTGGGTATTCTGCAGAAATTGGACGTCTGACAAAGTGTCTGGACGTCTAATAACACTGCAGAAGTGGGTTTGAAGTGTGTGGGAGTTGGCTAAGGGTCCTGGATGTCTTAAAACTTATCTGGACGTCTAGAGAAGGGTTGGAACTAGGGTTTTAGGGCTTCCTAGGGTGTTGTGACCTAATCTAAGGGTGGCTAAGGCTTGGGGAAGTCTCTAGGCTATCCTAGGGCTAGGATGGACCTAAGCTCTTCACATTTTACTACTTTATTTCTACTTAATAGAATAGAAAACCTTTAACCCCCTTACATTATTATTCCTACATCTAAACTAGGCCTTTTGCTCCAGCTCTGCCATAACTCCCGTTATTTCAGATCCATCTTCAAATCCTGCACCAGATCCAGCTCCAGATCTGCTTATTGCCTGCAATCGACATAATACACTTAATCAGCACATTATAACATTATTTTATGCATAGCTAAAGGAAAGCAGTAAAGATGCAGATAATGCGTATGCATGCATGAATAACCCTAACTTATCTAAGTCTTAGCTTAATTTAGGTCAATTATGACCTATGATTGCTGCGCAATCAACAATCGACCAATGAGTTGTTACCCATGACTACTTGCTAGCCATACCACCCTAGAAAGTTCATTAGCTACCCAATTTTCGTTAAAATCGCCAAAAAGTGAGTCACTGCAAAGGGTGTGTAGATGCTTAGACTATAAGTCCCCTCTAATCTAAAGGTGGGTTGATAAGTCGTGTACTTATCAACCCAACTTATTTAACCAATTAGAAATGAATTTAAAATGGCAAGGACACGAGAAGGCAGTCCACATTTTAGTGGACACCCTGGCTGATTAACCCCGAAGACGTGAAGAGTCTAAATGCTTAGGTCCTAACGTATCATTTCCTAAAGTTAAAAAATTCTAATCCCAAATCCCCTTTTTGTAATTCAATTTTTTTTTTCAAAAAATAAAGAGAAAATAAAAAGAATCTACGGAGCTAACAAAATGATTCAGAGATAAATATCCACCCCCATGCTTATCTAATGCAATGTACTTATTGCATTAAAAAGACATGAAAAGGAGCGGAGTAGAGAAGAAAGCACCTGAATTTCATAATTAACAGGTCAGCTCCGAGATGAAAAAGAGAATATATACATGTTAAGTTTATTGCATTCAGATAGGCACACTATACAAACAAAGAGGAAATAAAGAATTCACAAGTGTAGGTCAGGATCAAAATAAAAAGACTAATTTTTTGACCTGCAAGGAGAAGATGTCCACAGATGTGGACCAGGTTATGGTGCAGACCTATGCCCCAGGGTCGAGTGTATCTAAGGTTCTGGATAAAAATTGTCCAGAACCTGTGATCAGTATGCAAGCAGGGTCAGGCCTACGATATATGAGGAAGCAACCCAAGTCCAAAAAGTCAGACAATAGAAAAATCAAGATACAAAAGATAATCAGTGAATTTGTTCTTGGGATGTAGATCTTCAGAATTAAAAATGTCATAAGGGACCTGATGTAAACACAATTACACTACATAAAAGGTCTATTTTTTCATGTGCTTAAGCATAGGATTGCATTTCATGATATAAATATTGCATTACATGCATCATCTTGTATTTAGAATAGTTTGAATAAAATGGAGGTTAATTGTCTCCTTTTATGTGCTTGGACAGGGCAAATATTTTATCAGGGCCTCGGATCAAAGATCCAACCGTATGGATGTGATCAGGGCGACTATTGGAGTTCAACGACTCCAAGATCGCCCTAATCAGGCATCTGTAGCATCAGATAAGTGACCCGGGAACCCTAGAAGATCAAGGGCCAGGATGGTGTAAATCCACACTTCAGATGATAAATCCGACCGTACGGATGAATTCGGATCGACGATCGCAGCCCAACGACACAAAAATCGAGTCAATCCGACATCTGTGGCACCATCTACAACTTCCAGAAGATGGACGGCCAAGATGGCGCCACGTGGAGCCATCTCAGCCGCCCAAACGGCCGCATGCATCTTGTGAAGACCGCACACCCGTCTCCTCTCCGCCGTTGGATCTCGATCCAACGGCTGCGGTCGCTCGCGCTTAAAAGCATCCGCGCGACCATTTCGTCCGCGTAGCGCAGCGGCAACGCAGCTGCGGGCGAAGCAGAGGTCGCGGGTTCGAGCCGCGGTGAGGGGGTGGAAGGCGCGGGTGAGCGGGCGCGGACGAGCGTCAGATGAAGATCCAACGGCTGCGCGCGCTCAATCAGGACGACGCGCGATTGGACGCGGGGCGTAACGCGCGATCGCACGCGGGCGGGCGCGCTACGCAGCGGGCGCGGACGCGATCTAAGCCGTCCGATCTCGCGATCGGACAGCTGAGACTACGCGGACGTGCGTAGGCGTTACGCGCGCGGGCAGTCGAGCGGGCGCGGCGGCGACGACCACGTCGGGGCTTTAGTGACGGATTTATCCGTCACTAAAGACCCCTTATTTATTATTTTGAAGATGTAATGTCCATTTTGCCCCCACTCCTTGCAACTATAAAAGGAGACCCCCTCCATACGAAATTTTCATCCCTTCCTTCTCCTCTCTACCTCTCCAAAGCTCGAGAGAAGCTTGTCCCACACCCGGGATGCTTCTCGCGAGATAAAGTCCAAATTTTCGTCCCACTTCGGAAGTGGATCCCGCGACGACAACGGCATGCTGCTTCGTTCCCGTTCTTCTGCTTCGTCCTCCTTCGTCCCGCTTCATTCTCCTTCGTCCAGGCATCGTCCTGTCCGGCTCGTCCTCCAAGCGACCGTCGAGGAGGATTCTCTCTCCCTACTCTTTTTACTGGTTTCTAATATAGATTTACTGCTTTCTAGAGTAATCGCTTTATGCTTTCTAGTTGTAACGAACAATCTCTTTTATGATAAATTCCTTGTCTATTCTACATCTCATTTTGATTTCCATGTGTAGTATTCTCTCTCTCTCTTACTCTCCTCTCTCTTCTATTTTGTTGTAGATACTTAGATAGTTTAAATTGAATTTCTTCATGACAAAATAAAAAAGAAACGCGTAGTTTTCAAATAAATGTCTGCCTCCCTGTGTTCGACCCGGAATTTTAATTTCGGTATAAATTTTATTTGTTGAACACAAATTCTTCGCTTTCGAACTACGACAGGTTTTCCAAAACCGAACACGTTAGCGTAGGTTCGTAAACATTCAACATTTTGGCGCCGTTGCCGGGGAGGCAACGATCTTTGATTTCTCTTCGCGTTTTGTAACTTACAAATCATTTACCTCACTTTTCTCCTTTCTTATTGTAATTGCAGGTACTCTTTCGAGATAGGCAAAAGTGGTAGATCGGAGTAAAGTGCTGTGGAAGGTTTTGTAAGTTACCCCCCACCTCCTACCCATTAGATTTCATTTCATCACATAATAATTCAAACATCAATCAACCTAGGTGTTCTTATAAACTCTAAGGTCAGATTGTTTGTTGTTTGACATCCATACTCACTCCAACCCCCACATTAAAAAAAAAAAAAAAAATCTCACAGAGGTACACAACCTCATCTGATTTTCAAACTCAACCGGTAATCCAATCTTAGGAGCCGGTACACACATCCAAACACATAATTGAGTAGAAATCAGATTAGGTAATCATTTGTGTGCCTAATTAAGTGGTGCAACAGGCCAATTGTTTGAGTTGATTGGGCTGCACCACTTCAAATAAAATCAACCCATCAAGTAGCTGCCAATTAGGTTCAACTCTTAGGGATTTACCAGGCACTCCACATTCTTTTTAAACTTTAAAGGAAAACATCTTCACCTGTGCTTGTAAAACTTGGTGTGCCAACGAAACTTGATTGAAAACACCTAAAGTTGAATCCTAAAAGCTACTAAGCAAGATTTGAATCTTAAAATTCACCACATCAAAAATAATCTTGCTTGAAAATCACTGGTTGTGCACTCACACACAAATCAATCAATCATTAAGGGCACAACCCATTTAAAGGGCCCATCACATTCCAAAGCACATGCAAACCTAGCCCTAAATAAAACAAAGTAGACGTTGGCCTTAAGGATTGGACTCACTCTTCAGAACCCAGAACGAGATTATTTTCGATTAGTCTGTTTCTACTATTCAATCTGATGTCTAGCTAGGGGAGCAGAGTCAAACGATCGCGGCTGGGGGGTACACTAGGAACCGGAGGCGTAAGCCGAAGGAAGAACCTTCTCCCCAGTCCCTCCTTCTAACTGGTTGGATTGAACAGACGGAAGTAGATCAAATCGTTCCTTTATCTCAAGACGGGTTTTGAGAGTCTGTAGGTCTTTAGGGTAACATATTTAAGGACAGGTTTGATTGTTTGTATTGCAGGGCACCTTTCTTCCTCCCGTGTATCATGAATCCTTCCACATATTTCACGCATTCCCTCTCTTTCCCTCCTATTGTAAATTATCCTCAACATGACGATTATCCCAACTCGTATTGTAATCGACCATCAGTTAGTTGGGATAATTCGGATTGGGGATACAATTCCGGATCCCCGTGTTTAGGGTCTAACCCTGAACACTTTGATTCTCAATTCTATCCTTCTCAGAGTTGCATCGATTATAGATCGTCCTCCTTTCATGAACAACCTAATGCGATCTACAATCAAGAAGGATACACTGATCCTTACCCATCCTCTGATTTCACTGCCTTTAGGTCATCACCATCTTTTGAACAATCTGAAATGACCTATTATCTGGATGGGCATAACGAATCTCAATTCGTTAATTCCTCTACATTAATGTCAAACCCACCCAACCCTGAACCAACTCATTTGGTTCAGGTTAATCAGGTTCAAGATAAGGTTCTGGCTAACTTGAGGAATATCATTCAATCTTTAGAAGTTCAGCCAATACCTTGCATTGAGAGATTGGAGCCCCTGATTGAAATGATTGATGATTTAAATAAGTCTTTGTTGGATTGGCTCCAGGATGTTAAGGATAAGAACCCGGGTGAGTTTCTACTTGGGAAATTAGCGAAATTGAGGATGAGATTTGTGGTTGCTTTGATTCAATCTTGGAATAATTCCCAGGATGAACTCTCTTCAGGAAAGCCAATGACAGAACCCGCTCAGGCACCTGTTGGGGGGGACACGTGTTACGAAGCTGACCAGATTAAATTAAAACAACCAATTAAGGATGATATGATTTCTTCACCTGAAATCCCTGAGCCGGGTTACGAGGAAAAGTATGTCTCCTTGGAACTCAAAGTGACAAATGATTTTGGGACATACATTGATACGGATCTTGATGGTGAAGATTCAAGTTGCGAAGTCTCACGCGAGTTTTCAGATCACGATTTTTGTGAGACAATTGGGCCTGAGGAATCTTATAGATCATTTGATAGCCCAATTACTGAGGAAACTGATCTTATTAGGGCACACATTACGGATCCAGAATCACATTTTCTGGAAGAATCAATTCAATGCCCTGATTATCAGTTACACCCTGTTAAGCTTATTGATGATTCTAATTCTGAGATAATTAGACCCAAGTCAATTTTGATTCTGCCACATCATTTAGACTTGGAGATTTCAGACGGGGTGATGAATATACAAGAGGTCCTGGAATTTGATACACTTAATGAGGATAGGAGCGGGGAAGTTCTGATTTGGGAAGTTAATTTTGGAGGAAATGGAAGATTGAGTCGAAGGGTTCCTTTCAAGCTGAAACCATCAAATCAGAACCCTTACGACATTTGTTTCGAGGATGTTCAACTCAAGCACACATTTAACGATTATCCTTTTGAGCTTCAATTTTCTGTAACCCGACTTTTTGGTCTTGGGTTGCATCCTCAGAAATCGCAGGCCCGATCCCACTTACATTCTGATTTTAGGTTTTGGGTAATTTTTATCCAGAACCTAAGATATTCTCGATTATGGGGTGTGGGTCTGCACCACAATCTGGTCCACATCTGTGGACCTCTGCTGACAGGTCAGAGGATTCTTCTGTTCATTCTAATTCTGACCTGCACATGTGAATTCTTCATTTCTTTTCTTTGTATAGTGTGCCTAGCTGAAGGCACTAAACTCAGCACTTATACAGTTCTTTTTTGTTTTCATCTTGGAGCGGACCTGATATTCACGCAATTCAGGTGCTTTCTACAATTTTCCACTCTGTTTTATGTCTTTTTAATACAATGAGGACATTGCATTAGATAGGCATGGGGGCGTGGATATTCATCTCTAAATTCATTCGTCAGCTCCGTAGATTTGTTTATTTTCTTTTATAAAAAAAAAATAATAAAAATTTCAGAATGAGGAAAGAGAATTTGGGTTTAAGAAAATTTTCAATCTTAGGAAATACTACATTAGGATCTGAACACAAAGACCCCTCAGGTCTTTGGACTTAATTAGCCTGTGTATCCACTAAAATGTGGATTTGTCTTTGAGTCCTCGCCATCTTAATTCTATTATAAGTGGAATAAATAAGTTTGGGTGATAAGTACATGACTTATCAACCCGCCCTCTGATTTGAGGGAATTTCGAGTCTTAAGCATCTACACACTTTCTTTGCACTGACTCGTTGTTCGGCGATTTTTACGGAAATTGGATAGCTAATGAACCTTCTAGGGTGATATGGCTGGCAAGTTATCGTGGGTAACAGCCCATAGGTAGGTTGTCCAGAGCCCAGTCACTGGACCTTTCTCTTTTTGCTGCATTTAGGTAAATCTTAGACCAGGGAAGCCACCTACTTAAAAAAAAAAAAAAAAAAAAATCAAAAAGGAGAAAAGAACAAAAAGAAATAAGCCACACTTCGCCGCACGAGTATGGCTGGCAAGTTGTCGGTGGAAACAGCTCATCGACCGGTTGTCCAGAACCCAGCTTAGAAAATGCACTAAAAATTCCCAAAACACTTAGGAAGAAGCGGAGAAGTAGAATAAATTGGGGAGATATACACTGGATTCACCCTTGTGTTGACCCCGTAAAAATAAAATAAAAGTAGGGAGAAAGCTACCGGTTGTAAAGATACACCTTTAGGCAGAATTCTGGTTAGGTCACCTAGAGGCGTAGAAATTCGAAGTCCGTTCTAACTGCCGGTCAACGAGTCTATCACAATCACAATAAGATGCTTAAAACTTAGGGTTCTCATCAAATCTTGGGTGAGTTGAATGGCCGTAGAAAGCCACTCTTAAACCCTAAAATTTGAAAATCCAAAAAAAAAAAATTAGAAAAGAGTAAAAAGAGAAAAATAAATTTTTCTTTGAATAAGGTGAGGGCTTGAGGCGGTCTGCATTTTGGCTGATACCCGGGCACTGTTGTGTCTTTGAAAGTTCAGTTCCTAAGTAGACAATTTCTTAATGATTGAAAGTGACTCAGGTCCAAATAATCCAACCTAATTCTTTTATAAATAGCATATAGTTTTTGCTAGGGACTAGCAAAAGATAGGCATGGGGGTATGATGTAAACACAATTACACTACTTAAAAGGTCTATTTTTGCATGTTCTTAAGCATAGGATTGCATTTCATGATATAACTATTGCATTACATGCATCATCTTGCATTTAGAATAGTTTGAATAAAATGGAGGTTAATTGTCTCCTTTTATGTGCTTGGACAGGGCAAATATTTTATCAGGGCCTCGGATCAAAGATCCAACCGTATGGATGTGATCAGGGCGACTATTGGAGTTCAACAACTCCAAGATCGCCCTAATCAGGCATTCGTAGCATCAGATAAGTGACCCGGGAACCCTAGAAGATCAAGGGCCAGGATGGTGTAAATCTGCACTTCAGATGATAAATCCGACCACATGGATGAATTCGGATCGACGATCGTAGCCCAACGACACAAAAATCGAGTCAATCCGACATCCGTGGCACCATCTACAACTTCCAGAAGATGGACGGCCAAGATGGCGCCACGTGGCGCCATCTCAGCCGCCCAAACGGTCGCATGCATCTTGTGAAGACCGCGCACCCGTCTCCTCTCCGCCGTTGGATCTCGATCCAACGGATGCAATCGCTCGCGCTTAAAAGCATCCGCGCGACCATGTCGTCTGCGTAGCGCAGCGGCGACGCAGCTGCGGGCGAAGCAGAGGTCGCGGGTTCGAGCCGCGGTGAGGGGGTGGAAGGCGCGGGCGAGCGGGTGCGGACGAGCGTCATATGAAGATCCAACGGCTGCACGCGCTCAATCAGGACGACGCGCGATTGGACGCCGGGCGTAACGTACGATCGCACGCGGGTGGGCACGCTACGCAGCGGGCGCGGACGCGATCTAAGCCGTCCGATCTCGCGATCGGATGGCTGAGACTACGCGGACTTGCGTAGGCGTTACGCGCGCGGGCAGCCGAGCGGGCGCGCGTGGGCGTGGTGGCGACGGCCACGTCGGGGCTTTAGTGACGGATTTATCCGTCACTAAAGACCCCTTATTTATTATTTTGAAGATTTAATGTCCATTTTGCCCCCACTCCTTGCAACTATAAAAGGAGACCCCCTCCATACGAAATTTTCATCCCTTCCTTCTAGTCTCTACCTCTCCAAAGCTCAAGAGAAGCTTGTCCCACACCCGGGATGCTTCTCGCGAGATAAAGTCCAAATTTTCGTCCCCCTTCAGAAGTGGATCCCGCGACGACGACGGCATGCTGCTTTGTTCCCGTTCTTCTGCTTCGTCCTCCTTCATCCCGCTTCGTTCTCCTTCGTCCAGGCTTCGTCCCGTCCGGCTCATCCTCCAAGCGACCGTCGAGGAGGATTCTCTCTCCCTACTCTTTTTACTGCTTTCTAATATAGATTTACTGCTTTCTAGAGTAATCGCTTTATGCTTTCTAGTTGTAACGAACGATCTCTTTTATGATAAATTCCTTGTCTATTCCACATCTCATTTTGATTTCCATGTGTAGTATTCTCTCTCTCTCCCTTCTATTTTGTTGTAGATACTTAGATAGTTTAAATTGAATTTCTTCGTGACAAAATAAAAAAGAAACGCGTAGTTTTTAAATCAAACGTCTGCCTCCCTGTGTTCGACCCGAAATTTTAATTTTGGTATAAATTTTATTTATTGAACACGAATTCTTCGCTTTCGAACTACAACGACAAGTTTTCCAAAATCGAACACGTTAGCGTAGGTTCGTAAACGTTCAACAGGACCTGATAGAAGGCTGGCGGTTTCAAACATAAAGGAACCCTTAGATCAAAATATGTAACTATCCCAGAATTAGCTTCCCAAATTGTCATCTCCTGATTCTTATCCTCCAAAATCGATGTTTCCGGGACCTTTAAAGTGTCATCATCCCCGCATAAAATATCCAAGTCCAAAATTTCTGGCTGAATTAGAATTGACTTAGGTTTGGTAATCTCAAGAAGATAATCATCATTATACTCAACGGGGTGTAATTGAGGAATGGGGCTATGAATTTAATCATCCATGAAAATAGGATTTGTATCTTCCTAGCTAGCACCAACAGGATCAATTTCCTCAATTATAGGGCCATCAAATGATTTATCATACTCCTTAGGCCCAGTCATCTTACTCAAATCATTTTCCTCAAATTCAGGTGAGACTTCACATAAAAATTCTTCACCTTCAGAATCAAAGAATTGTGGATTTGCATTTATATATGTCTCAAAATCATCGATCATTTCCTGGTCCATGGAGATATACTTTTCCTCGTACCCTGGCATAGGGATCTTGGGTGAAGTAATCAATTCATCCTCAATTGGTTGCTCTAGACCAACTTGGTCATCCCCGGTCTTGTAAAATGTGTCCCCCTACAGGTGCCTAAGCGAGTTCTGACATTAGCTCTCCTGAAGGGTGTTCAGTCAAGGGGTGTCAAGAAATTGAGGTTCTTGGTGCCCTCCCTGATAATAGGTCATTTCAAATTGTTCAAAGAGGGATGGTCACCTATATGCAGTGTAGTCTTGGGGAGGGTAAGAGTTGTAATCAGGATATCCTTCTTGATTGTAGATCTGATTGTGTTGATCATATAGAGGCGGAGATCTATAATCATTATAGCTCAAAGAAGGATAAAAATCACAATCATGATGTCCAGGGTTAGACCTTGAACATGGAGGTCCAGAATTGTATCCCTAATCAAAGTTATCTCGACTAATGGATGAATGGTCACAAGTCAGTTCGGGATAGTAATCATCTTGGGAATAAGTGGTGGTTGGAGGGTAAGAGTGGAAATGCGTGTAGGATGTGGAAGGATCCATGACAAACTGAGAGGAAAGAGAAAAGAAAGGTGACATGGAGTACAAACAATTAAACCTATCCTTAAGTAGGATAGCCTAAAGATCTACAGACTCCTAGAACCCATCTCGAGATGAAATGAATGATTTTGGTCTACTTCTTTTCGGTCAATCCAACTAGTTAGAGGGAGGGATTAGGGAGAAGGTTCTTCCCTTGGTTTTCACCTCAGGTTCCTTTGATACCCCCCAACCATGGTTGTTTGACACTGGTCCCCTAGCTAGACATTAGATTGAACGATAGAAGCAAGTTAATCGAAAATAATCTCAACCTGGGCTCTGAAGAGTGAGTCAAATCCTTAAGGCCAATGTCTACTTGATTTTGGTTAGGCTTAGGTTTGAATGTGCTTAGGAATGTGATGGGCCCTTTATCTGGGTCGTGCCCTTAAAGATCAGTTTCAATTTGTGTGTGTGCATAACCAATGGTTTTAAACAAGGTTAATTGATGATTTATCATTTAGGGTTCAACCTTACTTACTGGCTTTTAAGGTTCAACTTTAGGTTTATTCAATCAAGGTTCAGTTGGCACACCAAGTTTGAAAGCACAAGTGAAAATGTCTTCCTTTAAAATATGAAAAGAATGTGGAGTTCCTGCTTAATTCCTAAAAGTTGAAACCTATGTGGCAAGTTACTTGATGAATCTATTTTATCTTAAGTGGTGCAGCCCAAATAACTCAATCAATTGGCTTAATGCACCACTTGATTAAGGCACACAAGATGATTAGCCTAATAAGATTTCTACTCACTTTTGTGCATTAGGTTAGAGTGTATCGGGTCCACAGGTCAAATCCCAGCTAAGTGGTAGAATCAAGAAGAGTGTGCCTTGGTGTGTGGGTGTTTAAAGTGTGTAAATTTCAATTAATCCCATAATTTATATATATATGTGGGAGCGAGGTGGGTGAAGGTGGCAAACAAACAACTAGATTAACCATAGGGTTTATACAAGCTCCTAAGTTAATTAGGGTTTGTGTTATTAGGTGGTGGAATGAAATCTAAGGGTTGGGTGGTGCGGTACACTTACAAACCTTTCAATAGCACTTTACTCCAATTTTACAGCTCTGGCTCGCCTCAAAAGAGTACCTGCAATCACAGTAAGAAAAGAGAAAAGTGACATAAAAGATAAGTAAGGTGGAAAATGTAGGAAATCAAAGGGCGTTGTCTCCCTGGCAACAACGCCAAAATGATAAAGAGATTTCGTACTCTAAAAGGTTGAGTTAAAAAATCTATTATTGTAGTTGCGTAAAAATGCACTATCAAATAAAATTTATAACTGAAACTCTGGTGAGTCCTGAGTCGAACATGGGGAGGCGAACATTTGATTAAAAATCATGTTCGAATTATTTTCGAAAAGTAGATTAGCTGGTTGAAATAAATCTACACTAGGTATTCTACTTAAATAATAAACAATAAAAGAGACAGAAAATAATATAAACAAAGAGAAAATAGGGAGAGAATGAACAAATTCTATAACCATAGGAGCATGTTCATTACATCTAATTGCTTCAATTAGAAAGCTGGAAATCTACACTAGAAAGCAATAAAAAAAGAAGGGGGTGAGAGGTTATCCTCGTCGATGGTTGCTTGGAGGACGTGCTGCGTTGATGGAGCGCCCAAATGATGGGGGTGAGATGTTGGACGAAGGAGAACGAAGCCATAGGATGGAGGATGGAAATAGGGTGGCACCGTAGTGGGATCCGCTTCCTGAATGGTGGCATGAAGACAACCACAGGATGCTCCACGAAGGTGGTGAGAAGATGGAAAATTATTTTACTCTAGCTCTAATGGAGCATCCCAGGTATGGGATTAGCTCATAGAGCTTTGAAGGAGGTGAGAGGAGAAGAGAAGGGATGGAGAATGAGGAGGGGATGTAGGGCCTTTATATAGTTGAAGTTCAAGAGCAAAACAGTCCTTTCAATGACTAAACATTAATATCTTGGTATTTAGTGACGTTTATGAGCGTCACTGTAGCTGCACGTTGCTAAAGGTACACCTCCACGTGCATTGCTCATCACTGATCCGATGCCTCTTGTCACACCACGTCAGCTTCTCCTAACCTTCGACTGTTGCCTACTTCATCATGCTCAAATGCTATTAGCCTCCGATGAGATGATCGGGCGATCGATATCGCACATCGCCACTTTACCTTCACAAGTTAAGTGCACCCACAAGTGATGGCACGTATAATCATGCATGTACGCACGTAACTCCTTCTAGGCACACCACGTAGCTGCTTCACAGCCATCCGATGTCAATTGGATGGCTCAATTGCACTGCACCTTGATTAGCCCATAGCTAAATCATCAGGGGCAGGGTCTGATTTGGACCCAGGAAAACATATTTAAGTGAATCAGGCAAAGGTTTTAATTCCAATTGTAGGCCCGGTTCCGAAAGAGTTTCTGCTTTGTGGGTTAGAGGTGAGGTGAGAGTGAAAGGGTCAGCTGGAATGTTAGCTGGTTGTGTAGTTGAGGTGGAAGGGTGAGAAAAAGTAGATTGTTCAGGAACCGTATTTACAGCAAAACAGGAACCTAATTGGGAAATCTGCAATGTTTCCTCCACAATGTTTTCTATTTCTGAATCCGAATCATCAAAGAAATCTGGTTCCTGGAATCGCCTAGAGGCTTGAAAAATGTCTAGGGTTACAGATTCACCGCCACACATGATCTTCATCTTTCCAGAATCACAATCAATATTGGCGCGGGCGGTGGCTAAGAATGGTCTTCCAAGAATAATGGGGGCAAACTTAAGTGCTTCAGGTACCTCTATGTCCAGGACTAAAAAGTCTACTGCGAATAGACAATCTTTGACCCGGACAAGAACATCTTCAACAATTCCCCTTGGTTTAATCGTAGATCGGTCAGCTAATTGGAGAGTAACCTCAACAGGTTTCAATTCACCGATCTTAAATTCCTCAAAAATAATTGTGGGGATAAGATTAATTGAGGCACCAAGATCCAACAGAGCGCGATCAAATGAGGTATCAATAATGATAACTTGGATTAGGGGGGCGCCGGGATCTTTTCTCTTAAGAGGCAGTCGGCTCTGCACAACTGAGCTGACTGTCTCTGGAAGAATCACCTTTCATAAATTCTTGGGCTGCCTTTTTGGAGTACATAAATCTTTTAAGAATTTTGCATAGGCAGGGATATACTTAATGGCATCTAGGATAGGGATATTAATTTCTACTTGCCCAAATAAATCCATTAATTCCTTCTCAGTGGGCTCAGATTTTGTTTTTTTCTTTTTTGAAGAGTGGAGGGCTTGTGGAAATGGGGCAGGGTTGCCCTGTTTTGCGTGAATTGGTTCCTGAACAATAGGAGGGGAAGAGTTAATCTGTGTGTCATTAGAGCGGGTTTCTTTAACAGGCAGGGTATTTTGAGTGGTTTTCCCATTCCTCAAGTTAACTGCATTTGCAGTCTGGTTGTTTCTAGGGTGAGGACGGGGAGCCTGGCTGTTATTGAAACCCGGCGGATGCTGAGGTGCTGGATGAATAGGTTGACTGTGATATCCACCTTGGAATTGACTCCTTTGATTGTTTGGGTTGGGCATGGGTTGGGATGGTAAATTCCCAATAGGTCGATGATCAGGAGTAACCTTAACTTGTTGTTGTAAATTGGTAACCATGCGGGTTACTTCTGTCATTTGAGTCTGCCTTCCTTGCAGAGTTTTCATGACCTGATTATTAATATCATCCTGGGATGGTCCAGGTTGATACAAAGGTTGCCCATAATTCCCAAAATAGTTTTGTTTGGGAAGAGAAATCGGATTCGGGTTTCTCCAGGAGTGATTCGGGTTAGTCCTCCAATTTTGATTGGAAATGTTGGAGGGGTTTCTAAATTGCTCCTGGAGAGCATAAATATTTTCCGAGGTGGAATCAACAATATTTTGGTCAAAATTCCCGGTTAAATCTTGCGGGAAATCAGCCGGGAATTGCTGGTCAACAGATGTGGCATCGATATTGTGTAGATTCTCTCTTCGGAGAATGTGTGGGGGGTTAGTGTGTGGAGAGTGGACGTGTGGAGCTTGTTTGTTTGTGAGCTTTTCTTCTATTTTCTTTTGGTGAATTTGCATCTGGTCCAGTCGTTGAGCTAACATATATAAATCATCTTGTGTGACTGGAACAGAGGTGGTTTTGGAGTCAATTTCATGGACTCCATGTCTGGGGTTTTGTGATCTGCCAAAAGTGTCCATTGAAGTCATGTTAAATGAGTTTTCACTCATTTCTTCAAAGAGAAGATAGGCACTTTCGGCGTCTTTGTTAAGAAAATTGCCCCCACATGAGGCATCCACAAATCATTTTAATTGATCTTCTAATCCATGATAGAAGATCTGCACTAGCTGCCATTGTGGAATTTCATGGTGGGGACAACTTCTTAGAAGTTCCTGAAATCTTTCCCAGGCTTCATGGAGGGGTTCACCAATTTTTTGTTGAAAGGTCGTTATA
Source organism: Thalassia testudinum (assembly GCA_037157565.1). Taxonomy (NCBI): domain Eukaryota; kingdom Viridiplantae; phylum Streptophyta; class Magnoliopsida; order Alismatales; family Hydrocharitaceae; genus Thalassia; species Thalassia testudinum. The sequence continues at coordinate 4,156,105 of JAZHRO010000028.1, forward strand.
GATCTTCTTAATGCATTTGTTCGACCAATCGGAAAAATTTTTTTAAGAAAAGCACTTTTTAATTGGGGCCAGGTGGTAATAGGACGTCCAACTATTCTAAACCAATGTGATGCTTTGTCTTTGAGAGAGAGAGGAAAGAGTCTCATTAACCACATGTCTTCCTGCACATGGCGGGAACGAGTGGTTTGAGCGAGGACAGTTAATTCCTCGAGATGACAAAAAGGGTCCTCTCTTGGAAGACCATGAAAATGCTTGATAAGGTTTAGAATAGCGGGTTTGATTTCAAAATCCCCTTGTGGTATGACCACCCCTGGTCTTTCCTCATAATTGGAAGGATCATAGAAATCCTTAAGAGGAACGACAGGCTGTTGGCGAGGTGGTGGATTTTGTCCTTGATTAGCTAGGTTCGTGACAGTCCTAGCTAGATCTTCTTGATTTTGTTGTAGCCGAGCCAAATGGTCGACCATTAATGCAAAGCGATTTGTATTATGGGTTATAATTGGAGGGCCACCTGGCCCTGCTGATATTTCTGGTTGCTCCAAGTTAGGAAGGTGAGGGAGGGTGGAGTCAGCTTGTGGGTCGGCTGACGGGTTAGAAGTGGAAGCAGAATTTTTTTGACGGCTTCCTGGGTTTTCCATTTTTCTAGAAGACGAGGGGGAAGAAAATAATGATTTCTTGCTACGGGGGGCGAAATCAGATGGTCCCTCAAGGTGTGGCTTTTGGGACCGTCGCCCGTGCATGCACTACTTGGAAGAAATGGAGGGGAGGAGAAGAGATAGAGATGAGAGAAAGTGTGCAATCAAACAAACAAACTAGACCTAACTTAAATGTGACTCCCTAATAATAACCTAAGACTTGGTCTATATAGGAAATAAGTAGTCAATAGTGAATACCCGTTCTATCAACAAATCTAGCCAAGTTGCTTAAGGGGAGGTTTGGGCCCAAACGTTTCCCAGGGAAAACCCCAGGTGCTTGTACAAACCCGCGCCTGGTCGTTTGACACGGCCCCTCAGCCTGAACACCAGATACAGATGACAGAATTGGTACTAACTAAAGAAAACTTAAGACCTAAATAGCAAGCCTAAGTTGATAAAGCCTTAGGGGTCAAGTTGCTACAAATTTTAATTAGGTCTAGGATTCTATAGTGCACACGGAATGTGGAGGGCGTTTATTGGATTGTTGCCCTATTATTTGATTTTTTTGTGTGTGTGCAGGAATTGGAGAGTGGCTCCAATGAAAATCAAGCTGTCACACAATTTTTTTATATTTTTGTCTTTTAGGATGTGATTTAATTAAATGAATTTTAGGATTTTTCTCTTTAAGTTTTCAAACAAGTTTGAAAGTTCACAATCAAAGGAAAGACAAGTTGTATGTGTGATTGTATATTTCCTTTTAATTGAGTCTCTAAAGAGAAAGAAGAAACCCTAAACCAATTATCCCTGAGACAGAAATTTAACTACCAATGAATTATTTTTAGCTTTCAGAATTAAGTAGTGGTCCAAACAAGTCAAACAACACCACTACTTTGAAGAAAATCAAACAAGGATTCCAGAAAAGATTTTTTTAAGATTTTAGGAATTTGTTTGATAATAGTTTTGAATTTTTAATTGTACTGGTGTCAAAGTACAGAAATAATACCCGTGGGTATTATAGACTTTTCAGTATTACCACCGACCTCAGAAAATTTTTATGATTTTATATGATATGTAAAATTTCACAGGGATTCCAACAAGATAAATTTCACAACAATTGGATGAGTATAAAAATTCTGAAAATTCACGGACAGTAGCAAAATAGGAAGATTAGAGGGTGTGACCCCTCTGTAATCCACGAATTTTTAAAAATTAAATACAAATCCAATTGATCTGAAATTTGGAAAAGATCTTCCAAACTTAATTGGAAATCACTCTCTGAAATTTTATGATTTTAGGAGGCCTGTGGTGTTAGGAATCGATTTTTCAAGTCTGGACAGAAATCTAGACCCGAAAAACAGAACACCAATACTTGCAATGGAATGGTGCTAAAGAAGCATACAAGCAAACAATGGATTTTAAAATGCACCACTCCACTTAATTTAAGTGTTTATGGTCCTGAAAGCCAAGTTTAATATATTTTTGGTAGTTTTAATTATTTATGTGACCAGAAAGAGGAACCAACCTGAATTTTCGCGGGAAGAAAAGGATCTTTAAGCTCTCGCTTCCAGATTCCCGCTTTCCCGCTGTAGTTCCTGCACACACAAAAGAAAGAAAGAGAAGGGGATGAGATCCACTTCAAGCAAGAGAAAATGAGTTAATGCAAAGCCGTGCCTCCCCGGCAGCGGCGCCAAAAAGTGGTAGCGAAAATACGCGGTTTGTTAAAATACGTCGTTGTAACGCGTAAATCCGCTTTCGCTCTTAAATTTATAATCCTAGATAGGGAAGTATCTAGGGTCGTCCAAGGAGGCAATATGGTTGCAAAATTGATTCTCTTGCTTGGAATATATCTCAACTTTCTTTTTGGTAATTTTCAATATACCATTTTTCTTTATTTTTGAACTAAGGCAACATGCGAACTGATGGCGGGAAAAGTGTTTACACTTCGAATTAAAATACTACTTTTATGTGACAAGCATAACCTCTCCCTAAGCTCACTCTAGGCAAGTGGAGGCCTAGAATAATTAGGGAGAGGGAGTGAAGAATGCTGAAAATAAGCTAATAGAAATGCAAACAAAAAAATTGCAAAGAAGGCAACTAGATAATTGATAAAGTGTTTTACAAAAGGCCTAGTAGAGGAAAGCTTGTACTACTAGAAAATTGCAAATAAGAAAATAAAACACAAATCCTCTAGATAGATGGTGAAGAAGAGGGCTTCTTGCTCCAAGGTTGGTGGCTCCCAAGCTTGAAAAGAATCCTTCAACTCCTTCCTTGCAGTACTCCGCCAAAGTGATGACCTCCAAGGCAAGCCCTAAGGGGCGTGCCCTAAGTTTCTCTCCAAGGGTGGACGTCCACCCTAAGCTTTTCTCCTTTGCCTGGCCGTCCTCCTTGAAGTGGGAGAGTCCTCCTCCTTGGCGTGGCCCAAGTTGAAGAGAGTGGGGAGAAGAAGGCACCAAAAGGGCTGGTGGTGTGCCCCTTTAATCTCCTTCTCTACTCCTTCTCCTTGGGCGTAGGTATAGGTGGATGTAGGTAGAAAATACACTAAGGGAGGATGGGAATTATGTGGTGGTAGGGTAGGGTATTTATAGGATGGGAAGGGGGGTGGTTATGGTGTTTTTGGAGGGAAATGAAGGGGTGCTTGGTTATTTTTGGAGGGAAAAATGGGAGGGAAATGAAGAGGTGCCTTGGTTTTCCCTCCAAAAATACCTTCTAGAAGGCAATTTTGGAGGGAAAAAATGGAGGGTGGAGATGGGCTTTGATGGTGGATGTAGGGTGGTGATGGAAGGGATAGTTGGCACCAAAATAAAGTAGGAGTAGGTGGTCTTTTTGCTGGAGCTTAGGTAGTAGGGTAATAGGTTTTGGTGCCATGGAGGTGGACTAGCTAAGTTAAGCAGCTTAGCTAGCTTAGCTAGTAGGGAGTAGAGTTGGAGGCATTTGGAGCTAGGGTTTTCAGGGAGAAGAGCTGAGGAGGAGAAGTCTGGAGCTGGAGCTAGAGCTGGCTGCTGCTGAAGAGGCTGGCATGGGGCTACTCTAGCTGGCTTAGCTTGCTAGTTCTTTGCTAGTTGCTAAGCCAAGCTAAAGTGAGCTAGCTTCTACCAAAATGAGCTGAGGTGAGCTAGGTCTGGTGCTCCCGAGGAGAATCAAGCTGGTTGAGGCAGCTAAGGTAGCTTAGCTCAACTGAGTTGAGCTAAGCTGAGTCCCCGGGAGCTGGACTTGAGCTTCCTGAGCTGAGATGAATTATTCTTCAGCTGGCTGGAGTTGAGTGGAGCTGAATGTAGCTGGATCTGAGCTGGGGTGAACTCCTGTCAACTCAGCTGAGCTAGCTAGAGATCCCTGTGAACTAGTGGGAGCTGAGATGAGCTAGACTCAGCTAAGTTGAGCTGGATCTGAGCTGACTTGAGCTATGGTGAGCTAAGGTGAACTCTCTTGAGCTGCCATCTAGCTGTGATTAGCTGAATGGAGCTGGGATGAGCTAACCCTAGTTCAAGTAAGCTAGGTTCCAGCTATGGTGAGCTGGATCAAGCTGAGGTGAGTTGGATCAAGCTGAGGTGAGCTGGATTAGGCTGAGTTCCAGCTAGTCTGGGCTTCTCCTTCACCATTTGCCTTCTTGAGTGCTAGGGTTTTAGGGATCTGTGCATCTGTACATCCCTAACACTCACAAAAACACATTAAAACGACAATAAAAAATGCAATGCATGCCTATCCTAATTTATGCCTAAATGCAGCCCAAAAACCCATTTGCGGAGTAAAATCCTAAGAGCTAGGTTAGTTTTAAAGCATAAAAATGATGATAAACTGGCGTTTATCACACCCCCATGCTTATCTTTTGCTAGTCTCTTAGCAAAACATTAATTTTTTTGGAAAACGGAATTTTTGGGAAATCTAATTTTTTTTTACTTTTGAGGAGAAAAAGAGATTAAGGGACCTTGGTAGATTAAAACACAGGAGATACGGGATTTGTTGAAGATAAACATCAGGATTTGTTTTTGGATCCAACCATTAGATAGAACGGGATCAATATATCCTCAGAAAATTCACAAATTAACCCCTTGTTAATTCAGATGACTTGAAATGTTTGTTTTTAGGATTTTTCTGGCTCGTGAATCTGATTCGCAACTTGCAAATTCCTTTAAAACCTTGTGTCTGTGCTTGTGAAAAGCCAACCTTTATAAGGACGTGTTATTATTATTATTATTATTATTTTTTTTTTTCCTCCCCCATGCTTATTTTTAGCTTAGTCTTACAACAGATGTGTCGGTATCATCATTCCCGTTACCATTCCTTGAGGGGGCTCTGGCGCCAGTACTTCGGGATAGCACCGTCCATGACACCACCCAGGAGCTCACAACCCCAAAACACGATGCGGTGAAAAGGGGCGCTCCAAGCAAACTCAAGCTCTTGCTCCGACGCTATAGGTAGAGCGCCGTCCAAGACACTTGAGCTGCTGAAATGCGCTTTAATGCTCCGTCTAAAGATATGAAATATAGATATAGAGCAGCGCCGAGGCGGTAACATGTTGACATCGCGTCCTCAAAGAAGGTATTTTCCTTCTTCTCGGCGGTGGGAACTCAAACCAATGATCTGCTTCAGACTTTTACTAAATCCAAACAAGGAAGCTTTTCAATTTTTTTTTAGTTGTTTTTAAGTGTTGGCTTGTGTGTGAAAATTGACACAAGAAGTTTCTTGAGACCCGCAAGTTTTTGAATCAGAAACTAAGTCAAATACTTTCCATATTACAAAATAGGATCAAGTCACCTGAACTATCATGAGTTCAGGTGGAATTTTAGAGAAGGATATCTGATGTAGTCTAAAATAGACCCTGAAATTCTAATGATCAGATCCATATCCTCATCCTTAGTTTGTTAAAGATTAAATCCCATTGTACCAGAAGTGAATTTTACGACCTTAGCCCTGATTTCAAAATTTTTCCTCAAAAAGTTTTCAACATTTTTATTTTTTTTTTTATTTTTTTTATTTTTTGGGTATGCAAGCAGGAAATAAATTAAAGAAAATTGCATGTTTTTAGGTTTTGAACATCCTAAATCGATCATAAAAATTTAAAAACACCCCCCCATGCTTAAGATATGCCATGTCCTCATGCATTAGGAGGGAAAAGGGATCACCTTAGTGATGACGGTCGGGTTTAGGATGATCAAAACCTGGAAAAAGAAGAAAAAAGGAAAGCAAGAAAATGATGGGTTACCTCCCATCCAGTGCTATCTTTTACGCCATTCAGCCGGGCGTGATGTGTACTAGTGATCAAGGGTGGTTGGCTCAGTAAAATTAAAAGATTCAGATGGAATTTTAGGCGTATGGTCAAAATAGGGCTTTAAACGCTGGCCATTGACTTGAAATATCGAATTAGTTTGTGGATCAAAAAGGTCAACAGCGCCGTATGGATATGTTTTATGAACAATAAAGGGGCCGGTCCATTTAGATTTTAATTTGCCAGGAAAAAGACGTAATCTCGCATCGAAAAGCCAAACACGTTGATTAACGTCAAAGTGTTTCCGAACAATATATTTATCATGAAATTTCTTTGTTCGGTCTTTATAAATCCTCGCATTTTCATAGGAAAAATTACGTAATTCTTCCAATTCAGTTAATTGTAATTTTCTATGGTTACCGGCATCAGATAAATCCATATTAAGTTGTTTTATTGCCCAAAAAGCCCTATGTTCTAATTCTACCGGGAGATGGCATGCCTTCCCGAAAATCAGACGGAAGGGAGACATGCCAAGCGGAGTTTTAAAAGCGGTACGGTAGGCCCATAAAGCGTCGTCCAATTTGGTGGACCAGTCTTTATGGTCGGACCTAACCGTTTTTTGTAGAATATTTTTAATTTCCCGGTTAGAAACTTCAGCCTGGCCATTAGTTTGGGGGTGATATGGTGTGGAAATTTTATGATTAACCCCGTATTTAGAAAGGAGGTAACGGAATTGTGAGTGGGTGAAATGTGAGCCTCCGTCACTGATAATGGCTTTTGGTATGCCGAATCTTGAGAAAATATTTTTCTTAAGAAATTCGACAACCACACGGTGATCACTAGTGCGGGTGGGTATTGCTTCTTTCCATTTAGAAACATAGTCTACTGCGACTAATATATACAAATACCCACCAGAGTTGATGAACGGTCCCATGAAGTCGATGCCCCAAACATCGAAAATTTCAACCTCTAAAATAGGATTAAGGGGCATCATATCCTTTCGAGTCATGTTGCCGATGCTCTGGCAACGCACACAGGACCGAACAAAGTCATGAGCATCTTTGTGCAAGCTGGGCCAATAAAATCCTGCATTAAGGATTTTAGCTGCAGTTTTCTTGCCCGAAAAATGTCCGCCACAGGCCATTGAGTGACAATGTGTTAAGATATCATGGATTTCAGAATCAGGGACACATCGTCGAATAACCTGATCGGCACAAATGCGGAAAAGGTCGGGCTCCTCCCAAAAATAATATTTAATATCAGCAAAGAACTTATCCCGTTTTGTTTTTGGCCAATCAGCGGGGATTTGTTCTGTTGCTAAGTAGTTTGCAATGGGTGCAAACCAAGGGAGGGTTGTAGCAGCTAAAATACTTTCATCAGGGAACTGATCTGGTGGGGTCATTATGTCATTTGTCATAAGACGAGAGAGATGATCGGCCACTACATTGTGCAATCCCGCCTTATCCTTGATTTCCAGGTCAAATTCCTGGAGCAGCAGAATCCAACGGATAAGGCGGGGTTTCGCATCTTTCTTAGTCAGCAAATATTTAATTGCTGAGTGGTCGGTATAAACAATGACACGTGACCCCAACAGATAAGATCTAAATTTTTCCAAGGCAAATACAATGGCAAGAAGTTCCTTTTCAGTAACCGTGTAATTCCGTTGTGCGTCATCAAGGGTTTTGCTGGCATAATAGATCACAACGGGTTTCTTGCCAATTCTTTGCCCTAGAACGGCCCCTACAGCAAAATCTGAGGCATCTGTCATTAATTCAAAGGGACTATTCCAGTCAGGTCCCTGCAATATTGGTGCCTCAGTAACCTCTTTCTTCAACCTCAAAATACTCTCCAGGCACTTATTATTAAAATCAAATGGCTGGTCTTTAGTAAGAAGCTGACTTAAAGGCTTGGAGATTTGGGAAAAGTTTTGTATGAATCGACGATAGAAACCCACATGACCCAAAAAGGATCTGATTTGTTTGACAGTAGTGGGCGGTGGGAGCTTAGATATAGCATCTATTTTTGCTTTATCTACCGCAATTCCTTGTTTAGAAATAACATGGCCCAAGACAATACCTTCTTGGACCATGAAATGGCTTTTTTCCCAGCTGAGGACCAGGTTAACTTCTATGCACTTTTGGAGGGTTCTTTCAAGATTTTTGAGGCAATGATCAAAAGAATCTCCAAAAATAGAGAAGTCATCCATAAAAACTTCTAAACATTCACCTACCAGGTCTGAAAAAATTGCAAGCATGCACCTTTGAAAAGTCGCAGGTGCGTTGCAAAGACCGAAGGGCATTCTTCGGAAAGCAAAGGTTCTGAAGGGGCAGGTGAAAGTTGTTTTATCCTGGTCCTCAGGATGAACCGCTACTTGATTATAGCCAGAATAACCGTCCAAAAAACAGTAAAATTCCCGTCCGGCTAACCGCTCCAAGATCTGATCAATAAAAGGGAGCGGGAAATGATCCTTCTTAGTGGCGGTGTTTAATTTTCGATAATCTATACACACGCGCCAAGAAGAAGCGGTTCGAGTGGCTATATTTTCCCCCTTTTCATTGGTGACAACTGTTAGTCCAGCCTTTTTGGGGACAACTTGAGTTGGACTAACCCAGGAGCTGTCAGAAATGGGGTAGATGATATCAGCATCCAGCCACTTAATAATCTCCTTTTTTACCACCTCCTGCATACTAGGATTCAAGCGCCTTTGTGGTTGGCGGGAGGGGCGAGAATCGTCCTCTAAAAATATACGGTGCGTACAATAGGACGGATGAATGCCTTTAAGATCAGAAAGGGTCCAGCCAATAGCTTTTCGATATTTACTCAAAACCTGGAGAAGTTTGTGCTCTTGTGCCCCGGTGAGTCCAGAATTTATAATCAGGGGCAGGGTCTGATTTGGACCCAGGAAAACATATTTAAGTGAATCGGGCAAAGGTTTTAATTCCAATTGTAGGCCCGGTTCCGAAAGAGTTTCTGCTTTGTGGGTTAGAGGTGAGGTGAGAGTGAAAGGGTCAGCTGGAATGTTAGCTGGTTGTGTAGTTGAGGTGGAAGGGTGAGAAAAAGTAGATTGTTCAGGAACCGTATTTACAGCAAAACAGGAACCTAATTGGGAAATCTGCAATGTTTCCTCCACAATGTTTTCTATTTCTGAATCCGAATCATCAAAGAAATCTGGTTCCTGGAATCGCCTAGAGGCTTGAAAAATGTCTAGGGTTACAGATTCACCGCCACACATGATCTTCATCTTTCCAGAATCACAATCAATATTGGCGCGGGCGGTGGCTAAGAATGGTCTTCCAAGAATAATGGGGGAAAACTTAAGTGCTTCAGGTACCTCTATGTCCAGGACTAAAAAGTCTACTGCGAATAGACAATCTTTGACCCGGACAAGAACATCTTCAATAATTCCCCTTGGTTTAATCGTAGATCGGTCGGCTAATTGGAGAGTAACCTCAACAGGTTTCAATTCACCGATCTTAAATTCCTCAAAAATAATTGTGGGGATAAGATTAATTGAGGCACCAAGATCCAACAGAGCGCGATCAAATGAGGTATCATTAATGATAACTTGGATTAGGGGGGGTGCCGGGATCTTTTCTCTTAAGAGGCAGTCGGCTCTGCACAACTGAGCTGACTGTCTCTGGAAGAATCACCTTTCCTAAATTCTTGGGCTGCCTTTTTGGAGTACATAAATCTTTTAAGAATTTTGCATAGGCAGGGATATACTTAATGGCATCTAGGATAGGGATATTAATTTCTACTTGCCCAAATAAATCCATTAATTCCTTCTCAGTGGGCTCAGATTTTGTTTTTTTCTTTTTTGAAGAGTGGAGGGCTTGTGGAAATGGGGCAGGGTTGCCCTGTTTTGCGTGAATTGGTTCCTGAACAATAGGAGGGGAAGAGTTAATCTGTGTGTCATTAGAGCGGGTTTCTTTAACAGGCAGGGTATTTTGAGTGGTTTTCCCATTCCTCAAGGTAACTACATTTGCAGTCTGGTTGTTTCTAGGGTGAGGACGGGGAGCCTGGCTGTTATTGAAACCCGGCGGATGCTGAGGTGCTGGATGAATAGGTTGACTGTGATATCCACCTTGGAATTGACTCCTTTGATTGTTTGGGTTGGGCATGGGTTGGGATGGTAAATTCCCAATAGGTCGATGATCAGGAGTAACCTTAACTTGTTGTTGTAAATTGGTAACCATGCGGGTTACTTCTGTCATTTGAGTCTGCATTCCTTGCAGAGTTTTCATGACCTGATTATTAATATCATCCTGGGATGGTCCAGGTTGATACAAAGGTTGCCCATAATTCCCAAAATAGTTTTGTTTGGGAAGAGAAATCGGATTCGGGTTTTTCCAGGAGTGATTCGGGTTAGTCCTCCAATTTTGATTGGAAATGTTGGAGGGGTTTCTAAATTGCTCCTGGAGAGCATAAATATTTTTCAAGGTGGAATCAACAATATTTTGGTCAAAATTCCCGGTTAAATCTTGCGGGAAATCAGCCGGGAATTGCTGGTCAACAGATGTGGCATCGATATTGTGTAGATTCTCTCTTCGGAGAATGTGTGGGGGGTTAGTGTGTGGAGAGTGGACGTGTGGAGCTTGTTTGTTTGTGAGCTTTTCTTCTATTTTCTTTTGGTGAATTTGCATCTGGTCCAGTCGTTGAGCTAACATATATAAATCATCTTGTGTGACTGGAACAGAGGTTGTTTTGGAGTCAATTTCATGGACTCCATGTCTGGGGTTTTGTGATCTGCCAAAAGTGTCCATTGAAGTCATGTTAAATGAGTTTTCACTCATTTCTTCAAAGAGAAGATAGGCACTTTCGGCATCTTTGTTAAGAAAATTGCCCCCACATGAGGCATCCACAAATCGTTTTAATTGATCTTCTAATCCATGATAGAAGATCTGCACTAGCTGCCATTGTGGAATTTCATGGTGGGGACAACTTCTTAGAAGTTCCTGAAATCTTTCCCAGGCTTCATGGAGGGGTTCACCAATTTTTTGTTGAAAGGTCGTTATAGATCTTCTTAATGCATTTGTTCGACCGATCGGAAAATTTTTTTTAAGAAAAGCACTTTTTAATTGGGGCCAGGTGGTAATAGGACGTCCAACTGTTCTAAACCAATGTGATGCTTTGTCTTTGAGAGAGAGAGGAAAGAGTCTCATTAACCACATGTCTTCCTGCACATGGCGGGAACGAGTGGTTTGAGCGAGGACAGTTAATTCCTCGAGATGACAAAAAGGGTCCTCTCTTGGAAGACCATGAAAATGCTTGATAAGGTTTAGAATAGCGGGTTTGATTTCAAAATCCCCTTGTGGTATGACCACCCCTGGTCTTTCCTCATAATTGGAAGGATCATAGAAATCCTTAAGAGGAACGACAGGCTGTTGGCGAGGTGGTGGATTTTGTCCTTGATTAGCTAGGTTCGTGACAGTCCTAGCTAGATCTTCTTGATTTTGTTGTAGCCGAGCCAAATGGTCGACCATTAATGCAAAGGGATTTGTATTATGGGTTATAATTGGAGGGCCACCTGGCCCTGCTGATATTTCTGGTTGCTCCAAGTTAGGAAGGTGAGGGAGGGTGGAGTCAGCTTGTGGGTCGGCTGACGGGTTAGAAGTGGAAGCAGAATTTTTTTGACGGCTTCCTGGGTTTTCCATTTTTCTAGAAGACGAGGGGGAAGAAAACAATGATTTCTTGCTACGGGGGGCGAAATCAGATGGTCCCTCAAGGTGTGGCTTTTGGGACCGTCGCCCGTGCATGCACTACTTGGAAGAAATGGAGGGGAGGAGAAGAGATAGAGATGAGAGAAAGTGTGCAATCAAACAAACAAACTAGACCTAACTTAAATGTGACTCCCTAATAGTAACCTAAGACTTGGTCTATATAGGAAATAAGTAGTCAATAGTGAATACCCGTTCTATCAACAAATCTAGCCAAGTTGCTTAAGGGGAGGTTTGGGCCCAAACGTTTCCCAGGGAAAACCCCAGGTGCTTGTACAAACCCGCACCTGGTCGTTTGACACGGCCCCTCAGCCTGAACACCAGATACAGATGACAGAATTGGTACTAACTAAAGAAAACTTAAGACCTAAATAGCAAGCCTAAGTTGATAAAGCCTTAGGGGTCAAGTTGCTACAAATTTTAATTAGGTCTAGGATTCTATAGTGCACACGGAATGTGGAGGGCGTTTATTGGGTTGTTGCCCTGTTATTTGATTTTTTTGTGTGTGTGCAGGAATTGGAGAGTGGCTCCAATGAAAATCAAGTTGTCACACAATTTTTTTATATTTTTGTCTTTTAGGATGTGATTTAATTAAATGAATTTTAGGGTTTTTCTCTTTAAGTTTTCAAACAAGTTTGAAAGTTCACAATCAAAGGAAAGACAAGTTGTATGTGTGATTGTATATTTCCTTTTAATTGAGTCTCTAAAGAGAAAGAAGAAATCCTAAACCAATTATCCCTGAGACAGAAATTTAACTACCAATGAATTATTTTTAGCTTTCAGAATTAAGTAGTGGTCCAAACAAGTCAAACAACACCACTACTTTGAAGAAAATCAAACAAGGATTCCAGAAAAGATTTTTGTAAGATTTTAGGAATTTGTTTGATAATAGTTTTGAATTTTTAATTGTACTGGTGTCAAAGTACAGAAATAATACCCGTGGGTATTATAGACTTTTCAGTATTACCACCGACCTCAGAAAATTTTTATGATTTAAATGATATGTAAAATTTCACAGGGATTCCAACAAGATAAATTTCACAACAATTGGATGAGTATAAAAATTCTGAAAATTCGCGGACAGTAGCAAAACAGGAAGATTAGAGGGTGTGACCCCTCTGTAATCGACGAATTTTTAAAAATTAAATACAAATCCAATTGATCTGAAATTTGGAAAAGATCTTCCAAACTTAATTGGGAATCACTCTCTGAAATTTTATGATTTTAGGAGGCCTGTGGTGTTAGGAATCGATTTTTCAACTCTGGACAGAAATCTAGACCCGAAAAACAGAACACCAATACTTGCAATGGAATGGTGCTAAAGAAGCATACAAGCAAACAATGGATTTTAAAATGCACCACTCCACTTAATTTAAGTGTTTATGGTCCTGAAAGCCAAGTTTAATATATTTTTGGTAGTTTTAATTATTTATGTGACCAGAAAGAGGAACCAACCTGAATTTTCGCGGGAAGAAAAGGATCTTTAAGCTCTCGCTTCCAGATTCCCGCTTTCCCGCTGTAGTTCCTGCACACACAAAAGAAAGAAAGAGAAGGGGATGAGATCCACTTCAAGCAAGAGAAAATGAGTTAATGCAAAGCCGTGCCTCCCCGGCAGCGGCGCCAAAAAGTGGTAGCGAAAATACGCGGTTTGTTAAAATACGTCGTTGTAACGCGTAAATCCACTTTCGCTCTTAAATTTATAATCCTAGATAGGGAAGTATCTAGGGTCGTCCAAGGAGGCAATATGGTTGCAAAATTGATTCTCTTGCTTGGAATATATCTCAACTTTCTTTTTGGTAATTTTCAATATACCATTTTTCTTTATTTTTGAACTAAGGCAACATGCGAACTGATGGCGGGAAAAGTGTTTACACTTCGAATTAAAATACTACTTTTATGTGACAAGCATAACCTCTCCCTAAGCTCACTCTAGGCAAGTGGAGGCCTAGAATAATTAGGGAGAGGGAGTGAAGAATGCTGAAAATAAGCTAATAGAAATGCAAACAAAAAAATTGCAAAGAAGGCAACTAGATAATTGATAAAGTGTTTTACAAAAGGCCTAGTAGAGGAAAGCTTGTACTACTAGAAAATTGCAAATAAGAAAATAAAACACAAATCCTCTAGATAGATGGTGAAGAAGAGGGCTTCTTGCTCCAAGGTTGGTGGCTCCCAAGCTTGAAAAGAATCCTTCAACTCCTTCCTTGCAGTACTCCGCCAAAGTGATGACCTCCAAGGCAAGCCCTAAGGGGCGTGCCCTAAGTTTCTCTCCAAGGGTGGACGTCCACCCTAAGCTTTTCTCCTTTGCCTGGCCGTCCTCCTTGAAGTGGGAGAGTCCTCCTCCTTGGCGTGGCCCAAGTTGAAGAGAGTGGGGAGAAGAAGGCACCAAAAGGGCTGGTGGTGTGCCCCTTTAATCTCCTTCTCTACTCCTTCTCCTTGGGCGTAGGTATAGGTGGATGTAGGTAGAAAATACACTAAGGGAGGATGGGAATTATGTGGTGGTAGGGTAGGGTATTTATAGGATGGGAAGGGGGGGTGGTTATGGTGTTTTTGGAGGGAAATGAAGGGGTGCTTGGTTATTTTTGGAGGGAAAAATGGGAGGGAAATGAAGAGGTGCCTTGGTTTTCCCTCCAAAAATACCTTCTAGAAGGCAATTTTGGAGGGAAAAAATGGAGGGTGGAGATGGGCTTTGATGGTGGATGTAGGGTGGTGATGGAAGGGATAGTTGGCACCAAAATAAAGTAGGAGTAGGTGGTCTTTCTGCTGGAGCTTAGGTAGTAGGGTAATAGGTTTTGGTGCCATGGAGGTGGACTAGCTAAGTTAAGCAGCTTAGCTAGCTTAGCTAGTAGGGAGTAGAGTTGGAGGCATTTGGAGCTAGGGTTTTCAGGGAGAAGAGCTGAGGAGGAGAAGTCTGGAGCTGGAGCTAGAGCTGGCTGCTGCTGAAGAGGCTGGCATGGGGCTACTCTAGCTGGCTTAGCTTGCTAGTTCTTTGCTAGTTGCTAAGCCAAGCTAAAGTGAGCTAGCTTCTACCAAAATGAGCTGAGGTGAGCTAGGTCTGGTGCTCCCGAGGAGAATCAAGCTGGTTGAGGCAGCTAAGGTAGCTTAGCTCAACTGAGTTGAGCTAAGCTGAGTCCCCGGGAGCTGGACTTGAGCTTCCTGAGCTGAGATGAATTATTCTTCAGCTGGCTGGAGTTGAGTGGAGCTGAATGTAGCTGGATCTGAGCTGGGGTGAACTCCTGTCAACTCAGCTGAGCTAGCTAGAGCTCCCTGTGAACTAGTGGGAGCTGAGATGAGCTAGACTCAGCTAAGTTGAGCTGGATCTGAGCTGACTTGAGCTATGGTGAGCTAAGGTGAACTCTCTTGAGCTGCCATCCAGCTGAGATTAGCTGAATGGAGCTGGGATGAGCTAACCCTAGTTCAAGTAAGCTAGGTTCCAGCTATGGTGAGCTGGATCAAGCTGAGGTGAGTTGGATCAAGCTGAGGTGAGCTGGATTAGGCTGAGTTCCAGCTAGTCTGGGCTTCTCCTTCACCATTTGCCTTCTTGAGTGCTAGGGTTTTAGGGATCTGTGCATCTGTACATCCCTAACACTCACAAAAACACATTAAAACGACAATAAAAAATGCAATGCATGCCTATCCTAATTTATGCCTAAATGCAGCCCAAAAACCCATTTGCGGAGTAAAATCCTAAGAGCTAGGTTAGTTTTAAAGCATAAAAATGATGATAAACTGGCGTTTATCAGGCGTGTGGTGTGACAGGCCACACCGCCATCCGGAGCTCGTCCGCATCACCGTGAGCACCTTAGCGTGCATCTCCCTCGCCGTCGTTGCCAACCACCACCGCCGCAACAACAGTCAACCACCCCTTTCGGTAAGTTAAGATGTTCGGAAAATTTCCCGGATGTCTGAAGTCTACCTCCAATCTTCCCGCGCCTACAGAGCCACCCGCTCACCTCCAACAGCCCACGCTGTCCACGCGCCTGCAGCCCACGCCCTTCCCCCCGCCTGCAGACCACCGCAACTGTCCTTAACCTCGCCTGCAGACTCGTCCAACCGCGCCTGCACCCTCCAACCACGCATGCCCTCCACAACTGCTCCTACACCCTCCAACCGCGCCCATCTCCACGCGCTCACCGGCTGTAGCGCTCTCCATGCGCCTACAGACCCGCGTACAGCTGCAGACCAGCCCACGCCATCCTCCAATGCCTGCAGACCCGTCTAACCACGCTCGCGCTTGCAGAACCTCCTACAATGCCCTCTTCCCCGCGCCTGCAGACCAGCGCTCACCACGCCTGCGCTCCCGTGCCCACGCCAGCCGCAGCAGCGCCCACGCCAGCAGCAGCAGCGCGCGGCAGACTTCACGCCAAAAGGCCGCGCACGCTCACCGGCTGCAGCACCTCCGCCGGAGCTCGTCCGGCCACCTCCGGCTACCGCGCGACTCGTCGCCACCACCGATTTGAAGCTCTTGGTCCAAGGGACTTCCTCTGAGCTTCCCGCGCCCGGCCATCCGCTCCTCGTCACGCAAGACAAAGGGGAAAAATTCACCTATTTTTTTACAGTAAACCGTCAATTAGAAATTACCTTTTCTACCATTGTCACTTTTTAATGATATTTTATTGATTCTGCATTGCGGAAAATATCCTCTAGTTTCTCATAATTGCCATTTCAGTAATGTTTCTTGCTTGAACCTTAATGTAAAGGCAATCTTGGCTTGATTCTTGTCCAAACTAATTACGAATGAACGTTTTTAATTGGTACGAATTTTAATACGTCATTGCCTCCATGTGGATACGACCCGCTCCTCTGCGAGTGGTTATTTCTTCTTAAATATTGATCAGTCGATTTTTCCACCACATTAAACTGCAACTGACTTAAAAGCGAAAGATCGACGAGTCAAATGGCACCGTTGCCGGGGAGGCAACAGATGCAATAATTTCGCCTAATTTTATTTTGATTATTTGTCAATTGCACAGAGATTTGACCATTTATTATTTTCTTTTCTGTGCGAGAAAAATTGTGCAAGAATCAGCCAGCGTGAGAGGCGACCCTTGACGTCGCTAGACAAGAAGTGGACGAGCAATTTTGAAAGGAGGAGAAGGACGATGACGCGACGAACACCATTGTATTTATTCGCTAGTTTAATTAGAATAGAATTAAGACTGTAGACTTAATTTTTCATTGCAGTTAGTTTGGAACCCTTGTTCTGGGGCATATTTTGAGGGTTTGTTCCTCGATTTTGCTTTGGGCCCGTGTTGGGTAATTTTTGGGAGCTTGTTCCATTTTCTTTAGATTTAGGTTTTTTTTTTTCTTATTACTTTTATTTGCTTGTGCATAAGTAGTTCTAAAACAAAAATAGAAAAAAAAAGTGAGCTACCTGCTAGAAGCTGCCTGCCCTAAGACGAACCATTTAGGTTTGTATGAGTAGCCTCTAGATTTACTTCTCTGCATTGCGTGCATTCTTGCATCGTCGATTGCTGGAAGCAAGGTACGCATTCTCTTACTTAGCATCCTATTCTCGATCACGCATTGCATTTGGGATTTAATGTGAAGACCACCTAATCTGTACTGAATAAATCTAACAAGTGGTCACATTTTTTTAGAAAAAGGACTAATTAAAGGAAGGACATTTTAAAAACCAAGGATTTGATTTTCAAACTTGGCGTACGATTCAAAGTTCAAAATCTTTTACGGTGTATGCACACTTATTTCACTTGCACCACGGCACGCTTCTAGACACTCCTTAGGTTTGGAAATACTAGGACAAGAGCCCTCCTTTCGTTGGATTCTGAAGTGTTCGGAACTTGAGATCAAAGGTTTTGCAAGTCCAAAGAGGGGGATACCCTGTCACGGATTTTTGGGGGTAGTTGACAAGCACCGCCAAAGCACAGCTTCAAAGGAAGGCTTAGGCCTACTTGCATCCCTCGATCTTCCGTCTTTGGATTTAGGGAAGAATACCTAAGTTCCAACTAGGTCTTCTTAGGCGAGTCGTAGGTTGACAATAGGCGCGTAATTGATTGGGCTACTTGTTTTGTCACCTACAATTTGAACTAAAGTCAAAAGCCTAAATCTGTAAAGACCCAACAAGTCCGTTTGAATTGTGTTTGTAGTGCATGCTTGGTAGGCGTTCTCTTAGGAGACAACTTGTATTTGATCCTGAACCTGAAAGAATCCTAGGAAAAGACCTCCCATGGGTAGAAATGGTCGGTCAAAGGAGCCTTAAGGAATATTTCATCCCAACCAATCAAGCTGGCCCAGCACTACGTAGACTTGGAGGGGACAATCCATATGAGATCAAAAGTAGTACCATATCCTTGCTACCATCCTTTTATGGTACTACTAGGGAAGACCCTTACAAGCATATTGAGGAATTCACCGAGGCCTGTTCCATGGTGAAGCTGCAGGGCATTACTGATGATGCTCAAATGCGGACCCTCTTTCCCTTCTCCCTAAAGGACAAAGCCAAGTATTGGTATCACACCCTTGATAATATAAATACTTGGGATGCCCTGAAGAAGGAGTTTTTGAAAAAGTACTTCCCCATGAGCAAAACAAATCACTTTAGGAGGGAAATTATGAGTTTTGCTCAAAAGGATGGGGAAGCATTCCATGATGCGTGGGAGCGCTTTAACGATTTGCTGAGACTTTGCCCACATCACCAGGTGCCTAAATGGCAACTGGTTGAAAGGTTCTACATCGGACTTAATGATTCGCATAGGAAAACTGTGGATGGTGCCTGTGCAGGAACCTTTCTATCTAAGACTGAGGATGAAGCTTGGAACTTATTTGATACTTTGAGTGAGAATTCTATTCATTTGAATTCTGCCAACATGGATAGAAAGGCCACTCTCATGCAAAGAAAGTTGGAGGCGAATGAAGCAAGGGACACCCAGAATTTAGCCTATCAAATTCAATTATTAAATCAAAACATGGAAAGGCTTATGTCGAACCCGAGTTCATTCGTACCTAACACCTCCACATCCCAAGCTTCCAAATGCGTAATTTGTCAAGGCAATACACACGCCACTGTGGATTGCCACTTGGCCTCCCAATTCCCTGAGTTGTACAAGCGGATTTGAATGCCGCTCAAGGGTTCCGTCCAAGACCTCATAATGATCCTTTCTCCAACACTTATAATGAGGGATGGAGGAACCACCCAAACTTTTCATGGAGATAAGGAAATGTCTCAAATTCAGGGAATTACAAACCACAATCCTTTCAAAACCATCAAATGAACCAACCTTAGACCTTTGCCCAACCTAAAACCTCTGAGATGGATGAATTGAAGGCGATGTTGAAAACTATGCAAGAAAGTCAAAGTGCCATCATCCAATCTTATGACAAGGCTATACATGAGATGAAATCACAAATTGGACACCTTGTTGAGGCCGTTAGACAAAGGGAGATTGGGAAGTTTCCCAGTGCTGCTGAGGAAAATCCTAAAGGAGAAGGGATTGCCTTTAGGGAGCATGCTCAGGCGGTGACTATTCTGAGGAGTGGGAAAGAAATTTCCAAACCTGATGCTCCTATAGTCTCACCCCCTAAAAAAACATCCACCTCGACTTTCACCCCCACCGAAGAAGATTTGCCCAAATCTTCTCCACTTGAAATCACCTCACCAGAAGAAGTTGCCCCCATTCCACCCCTTACTCGACATGACAACCCTTCCACCCAAAGATCGAGAGTGCCTTTTCTAGAGCGCTTATCCACCTCTGGGCAGACTTCTGCTGGCTCATCTGGAGCCAAAGATAAGACGGATGAGATTATGGAAACTTTCAAGCAAGTGCAGATTAACCTACCTTTGCTTGAAGCTATCAGGCAAATTCCGTCTTATGCCTGCCTCTTAAAAGACCTTTGCACGAAAAAGCGCCAATCTAGAAAATAGGTCCAATCAAAAGTTGTCCTGCCTGATTCCGTTAGCTCAATTGTTCAACATGGCACACCCCCGAAACTTAAGGACCCAGGAGCCCCATATATCTCTGTAGTTATTGGTGACTTACAAATTGATGAGGCTCTACTTGATCTGGGTGCGGGGTGAACATCCTTCCGAGCTACGTTTATGAACAACTTGGGGGAGGCAATCTGAAGCCTAGCCCTGTAATCCTTCAAGTTGCTGATCGATCACTTAATACACCACGGGGAATTTTGGAAGATGTCCTCGTAAGAGTGGAGGATTTCTTCTTTCCCGTTGACTTCTTAGTTTTGGACACTGACCCTACCAACAAGCCAACCAAACCCTCCATCATTTTGGGCCGCCCCTTCCTTGCAACTTCCCATGCTTCAATTAGTTGCAATACTGGGGCATTGAAAATGGGCTTTGGAAACAGGAAAATCTGGCTTAATGTGTTTGATGCTTACAAACAAGCCAGACTTGAGGATTGTTCTCAAGTTGAGGTGATAGATGACCTGATTGAAGAGGCAATGCCTGCAATGTTATGTTATGACCCCTTCAGCATGTCATGCTAAATGAGCATTCCCATCTCTTGGAGGAATGTGAAGGGGATATACTAGAACTAGAGGAATTGCTAGGAGTTTCTGCTGAGTCTCTTCCCCCATCATTTTCACTGAAGGTAGATTTGCTACCTGAGATGGGGACATCTATTATGAAACCCTCAACCATACAAGCCCCCAACCTTGAGTTGAAACCCCTCCCTGACACTCTCAAGTATGTTTTCCTAGGTGCCAAAGATACGCTCCCGGTTATCATTTCGGCTGTGCTGTTTGAGGCACAGGAGGGAGACTTGATTGAATGCCTGTCTAGGCACAAGGAAGCTATTGCTTGGAGCATTGCTGACATTAAGGGTATAGACTCTACACTCTGCATGCACCACATTTATACTGATGATTCCATCAAGCCTTTTAGGGACATGCTGAGATGTCTGAACCCTAATATGAGGGAGGTTGTGAAAAAGGAAATCTTAAAGTGGTTGGACGCTGGGATCATATATCCCATTGCTGATAGTAAATGGGTTAGTCCCATTCATGTGGTGCCAAAGAAGGAAGGCTTTACTGTGGAAATCAATGACCAAGGTGAACAAGTTGTCACTAGACCCTCAAGTGGATGGAGGGTCTGTATTGATTACCGCAAGCTGAACACCGCGACCTAGAAGGATCAATTTCCTTTGCCTTTTATTGATCAAATTCTCGAAAAATTGGCAGGGAATAAGTATTATTGCTTTCTCGATGGATATTCTGGGTACAATCAGGTGGCAGTCTTTCCTGATGACCAGGAAAAGATGACATTCACGAGTCCTTATGGTACTTTTGCATTCAGGCGTATGCCGTTTAGATTATGTAATGCCCCTGTAACTTTCCAACGGTGTATGATGTCTATCTTTTCGGACATGATTGATGAGTGTGTCGAAGTATTTATGGATGACTTCTCCATTTATGGCTCGTCTTTCAACTAGTGTCTCCTGCACCTGGAGAATGTGTTGAAACGATGTAAGGACACTGGTTTAGTCCTTAGCTAGAAGAAAAGTCACTTCATGGTACAGAAAGGAATTGTACTTGGGCATGTTGTATCCGAGGAAGGTTTGGAAGTAGATAAAGCCAAGATTGATTCTATTTCCAAACTTCCATTGCCTACGAATGTCAAACATATTGGATCCTTTCTGGGCCATGTTGGCTTTTACAGGCGCTTTATTAAAAATTTTAGTAATATTTCTAGGCCACTTGGTGACTTGTTGGCGAAGGAATCTTCCTTCAGTTTTGATTCAAAGTGTGCCGAGGCCTTTCAAACTCTAAAGGAGGCCTTGATCTATGTGCCTGTTCTCCATGCTGTTGATTGGACACTCCCATTTGAGCTTATGTGTGATGCTTCGGATTATGCAGTGGGAGCAGTCCTTGGACAAAGGGTTGAGGGAAGACCTCATGTGCTGCATTATGCAAGCAAGACTTTAACTGAACCTCAGCAAAACTACACCGTCACTGAAAAAGAATTACTTGTTGTAGTTTTTGGTCTGGAGAAGTTTAGGTCTTATTTACTTGGGTCTAAGGTGGTTATTTTTACTGATCATGCAGCAGTGAAACGTCTCATTGCTAAGAAAGATTCTAAGCCACGTCTGATTAGGTGGATCTTACTCCTTCAAGAATTTGACTTGGAAATACGTGAAAAGAAAGGAGTAGAAAATGTTGTGGCTGACCACCTATCTCGCCTTCCTCTTAATGACTCTCTTTCTGAAGACATTCGCGAGGCATTTCCCGATGAAACTCTGATGGCGGTAACACCAACCTTACCTTGGTATGCAGACATTGCAAATTACTTGGTCACTGGACAAACTCCTAGCTCTTGGGATGAGCAGAAAAGAAAGAGATTCATTTCTCAAGCAAGATATTTTCATTTGGAAGAGCCAGAATTATTTAGAATTGGACAAGACCAAGTATTGAGATGTTGTGTGCCTAAAGAGGAACAACAAAGTGTGCTGACATTTTGCCATGAACTTCATTGTGGAGGACACTTTGGTGCTAAGAAAACTACTTTTAAGGTTCTCCAGTCTGATTTTTGGTGGCCTTCCTTATTTAAGGATTCTCATGATTTTGTTAAGGCCTGTATTAGATGTCAACGTACTGGAACGATTGGGAAGAAGAATGAAATGCCTCAACATCCTATTCAACCTGTTGAAATTTTTGATGTGTGGGGAATTGACTTTATGGGCCCCTTTCCGTCATCCCATGGTTTTGAATATATCTTGGTGGCAGTTGATTATGTCTCTAAATGGATAGAGGTCATTCCTACGCACACAAATGACCACTCTGTGGTTTTGAAATTTGTGAAGGCCAATATCATATCCCGTTTCGGCTGCCCCAAGACTGTTATAAGTGATGGGGGACCTCATTTCCGAAATCACCACTTCAATCGGTTAATTAAGAGTTTGGGAGTGACTCACAAGGTTGCTACCCCTTACCACCCTCAGACAAGTGGCCAGGTTGAAGTATCAAATAGGGAGATAAAAAATATTTGGAAAAGACCGTTAGACCTGATAGGAAAGATTGGTCCCAAAAGCTTGATGATGCTTTGTGGGCTTATCGAACGGCCTATAAGACCCCTTTGGGTACTTCTCCCTTTCGGATTGTGTATGGAAAAGTGTGTCATTTACCTGTTGAATTGGAACATAAAGCACTTTGGGCTATTCGAAGTGTTAACATGGATTTAGAGAAGGCAGGTAAGGCACGATTTCTAGAATTAAGTGAGCTTGAGGAGCTGAGGAATGATGCTTATGACACCTCTCAAGCTTATAAAGAAAGAACTAAGGTCTTGCATTATAAGTTTATTCTTCGAAAGACCTTTGAGCCCAACCAACAAGTCTGGCTTTTCAATTCCAGACTTAAGGTTTTTCTTGGGAAGTTAAAACTCATTGGGATGGGCCTTACATAATCACCAAAGTATTTCCGCATGGAGCTGTGGAGATCCAAAATCCTTCCTCTTCAACAACTCCCTTTATCGTCAACGGTCAACGGTTAAAACCATACATAACTTTAGACGACCATCTGGTTAACGAAGTCACTCTTGAGGAGCCTTTGCTCCTACCATTCTCCGCCTCAGGTTATATCTTCCTTTAGCTATTTTTGTTTTCAATGAGGACATTGTTTGAACCAGGCATGGGGGAGAGGACATGAGGCATTTTGTTTATAGCATGCATATAAAAAAAAAAGAGAAAAAGAGAGAAAATGAAAAAAAATAAATAAATAAATAAAAAGTTTTGAGCTTAACTGGCTAAGTCCTGCTTTCTTAAGCAAATCAGAACTCTAAGGTAGACTTAATTAATTCTAGGGTCAAACTTTAGAAGCTAAATGAGCTGCTAGTGTTAGACTTTTAGGGTCCTTTGTGGACTTAAAAACTTAAGAAGGAGTTAAGTTGTGGACCATTCCACAAGAGGTTGAGGAAAGGAAGCTAGGGTTTGAGTTAGAAGGTGGGGTAGTACCTGGAGTCTTATTCTACCTTTTGGCTTACAGGTCCTTGTAACCCAAGCATCCAAATTTCACACACTTGGTCTGGTAATCAACTTAATTTCTATCTTTCTGAAAAGAGATTTGGTTCTCTTAGTTTTGACTTAAGAGAGGCTTGAAAACACATTTTGATTGGAAGAGTTCCCGCCGTAGGAGAGGTAGAGTATATACTCACCTTGAGGATGCGATGATAACATATTACCTCCTCGACACTTGTCTCTTAGGATATCCATCCTACTGGGCGCATGTAAGTGCATTGCGCGGTTCAGGTACCATGGGCGGCCCTATCTCGAAGTGCCGATTGCCGTAGGCCTGAATTCGCTTAAGAAATCCATGGGCGATACTATCTCGAAGTGTCGATTACCAGGAGTTCTTGGGGTCGTTATGGGCGGTGCTATCTCGAAGCATCGAAAGCCAGGCACCCTTCGAGGTATGGTAATGGGGACAATGAATCCGACACAAACCGTGTTGATAGCTGATCAGAGGTTAGACTTAGAAGAAGAAAAAAAAAAAAGTATATATATATATAAAAAAAAAATCCTTTAACTCAAATAACTCAGACCAATACACAGGCACGGATGTTTTAATCTCAGGGATCAATAAACTTTAGGGTAGAGTCAGAAATCTGGGAAACTTGTGCCTGCAACTTGTCTTTAGCCTACCTAGTCTGTAACTTAGCAACTACTTAGGAACCTTGGGTCTAGAGCCTGAACTTAATATGCTTCTGAAGGAAGACTAAGTGAGTTGACTAGTCTACTTGGAGTACTAGGTTTTGCTTAATTTTACTAGGGACTAGCAAAAACTAGGCATGGGGGTATTTGATTAGCCCATAGTTGTGGGCTATTTAACTATTTAAGTGCCTACACATTAGGTTAATTCTAACATTTATTTAGTATAAATTAGGATGTAAATAGATTAATTCATAGTTTTAATTTAATTACATAATCCATGCATTGCATTCATATTTTAAGTGCATTTAGAATTAGCTTAGAATGACATTAATCTAATTAGATAACCAATTAGGTACATTGTTTTTATTAACATAAAAGTTGAGGGTCTGTATATAAATGACGCTAATATTTTAACATTATTTTCTTTATTCTTCTTCTTGCAGGAACGGATGGCTGCCATTCCAACGCCGAACGGCCGCAGTGAAGAACCCATTCAAGGGAGAGCGGATGTGGTGGATCTGGTCGGGCGGATGATTTCAAATGTGTGCAGGCCACTACAAAAGGAGGAGGGAGGCAGCCGAGCTCGAGAGGCCTCCACCACCGACCCACCACTGTGCAGACAGACCTTCTCTCTTCCACTCCATACTGCCGGCCTCTACTGTGGCGGCGAGTCTCCACCACTGTGGGCATGTGGTGTGACAGGCCACACCGCCATTCGGAGCTCGTCCGCATCACCGTGAGCACCTTAGCGTGCATCTCCCTCACCGTCGTTGCCAACCACCACCGCCGCAACAACAGTCAACCACCCCTTTCAGTAACTTAAGACGTCCGGGAAATTTCCCGGACATCTGAAGTCCAACTCCAGTCTTCCCGCGCCTACAGAGCCACCCGCTCACCTCCAACAGCCCACGCCTGCAGACCACCGCAACCGTCCTTAGCCGCGCCTGCAGACTCGTCCAACCGCGCCTGCACCCTCCAACCGCGCACGCCCTCCTCAACCGCGCCTGCACCCTCGAACCGTGCCCATCTCCACGTGCTCACCAGCTGCAGCGCTCTCCACGTGCCTGCAGACCCGCGCACAACTGCAGACCAGCCCACGCCGTCCTCCAATGCCTGCAGACCCGTCCAACCACGCCTGCGCTTGCAGAACCGCCTGCAGTGCCCTCTTCCCCGTGCCTGCAGACCAGCGCTCACCACGCCTGCGCTCCCGTGCCCACACCAACCGCAGTAGCGCCCACGCCAGCAGCAGCAGCCACCCCCGCAACAGCAGTGCACGGCAGACTTCATGCCAACAAGCCGCGCACGCTCACCGGCTGCAGCACCTCCGCCGGAGCTCGTCCGGCCACCTCCAGCCGCCGCGCGACTCGCCGCCACCACCGATTCGAAGCTCTTGGTCCAGGGGACTTCCTCTGAGCTTCCCGCACCCGGCCATCCGCTCCTCGTCGCGCAAGACAAAGGGGAAAAATTCCCCTATTTTGCTATAGTAAACCATCAATTAGAAATTACATTTTCTGCCATTGTCACTTTCTAATGATATTTTATTGATTCTGCATTGCGGAAAATATCCTCTAGTTTCTCATAATTGCCATTTCAGCATTGTTTCTTGCTTAAACCTTAATCTAAAGGCGATCTTGGCTTGATTCTTGTCCAAACTAACTATGAACGAACGTTTTTAATTGGTGCGAATTTTAATACGTTATTGCCTCCCTGTGGATACGACCCGCTCCTCTGCGAGTGGTTATTTCTTCTTAAATATTGATCAGTCGATTTTTCCACCACATTAAACTGCAACCGACTTAAAAGCGAAAGATCGACGAGTCACACCTCTTCTACAACGGATCAAATCTGCTTGCGTGGATTTGAACCCATGCCTCATGCTCTACATAGGGCGCTTGCCCAACGTGCTATGCCCACAGATTGTCTCAAAGACACTCCAAGGTTCCATCACTCGTGACCATTGGATGAGAATCCAACGGTCCAAATTGCTTGTTGCTTAAGAGAAGAGGGTAGCAGCCGGCGACGTGGTTGAATCTTCATCTTCCCTTTGTAAAAATATGAAGGGGGAGAAGTTCAATCTCGACCATTGGTTGGTGATCCAATAGCACCATCCAACGGCTGAGATTAAAGATGGCGTGGGTGTATGACAAGGCAGTGGCCGGTTTGGGGGGTCTGGATGGCGCCACATGGTGCTGTCTAGACCTTCCGTCTTCTCTTGCTTGTAAGTGGTGCAACGGATGTCGGATTGAATCAATTTTCGCGATGTTGGGCTATGATCGTCAATCCTAACCCATCCATGCTATTAGATTCGGCATCTGAGGTACGAATTTTACACCACCTTTCCCCTTGGCCTCAAATATTTCTCTGACTACATCCAATGCTACGAAGGTCCAATCGAGGCGATTTCAAAGGCGTTGGACTTTGATTGTTGCCCTGATTAGATTCATACAGTTGGATATTCAATCTTAGGCCCCAAAATGATATCGTCCTATCCCCTAACCACAAAATGTGTAAATTAACCTATATTTTGTACAAACTAATCTAAATGTAGAATGATGCATGCTATGCAATATTTATAATGGAGAATGCAATTATATGCCTAAGAACCGGATGAATAGACAGTTTATGTGACATAGATGTGTTACATCATCTAACAATTGGCATATGCCCTACAATAAGCATGTGTGTCTTTGAACAGTGTAAGCCAAAAGAATCCACACTAGATGATCTTTGCTATCGTTTTATTCCTAGAGAAATGGCCACCGCAGGACTAGTCATGACAAAAAGATATAACATCATTGACCTAATCATCAGAAATGCATCTTCTAATTACTTGGTCATTGCCAATTTGGAATAGATAGGGATCTTTCCAGAAATAGTACTTGGTATTGAAAATCAGCTTGTCTCGTCTGGCCTTGGCCTAATTAGATGGGACTTTCCCAGTGATCAAGTAGTTCAAGATATCAGCGAACTAGGGAAGTCCATTAATGACAAAAGATGTTCATCTGGAAAGTGCTCAGTAATAGGTTTGGGTGGGACAATTATCGAAAAAGGAAGATGAAATAAATGATTAGCAACCATATTCTATTTGCCTGCTTTATCACGTATCTCAAGGTCAATTTCTTATAAGAGTAAGATCCATCGAATCACCCTCAATTTAGCATCCTTCTTTGTAAGTAAGTGCCTCACAGCAGTGTAATTTGAGTAAATAATGACATGGGAGCCCAGAAGGTACGATCTAAATTCTCCAAACCAAATACTAAGGCCAGTAGATCTTTCTCCGTAATCGTATAATTATGTTGAGCCTCATCTAGTGTTTTGCTGGCATAATATATTACTACCGATTTCCCATCGATCTTTTGTCCAAGTACCACTCCTACTATGTACTCAGATCCATCGCACATGAACTTAAATGGCTGAGACCAGTCAGGAGATTGTAGGATTGGAGCCTGGGTTACTTGATCTTGTAAGATCTCAAAAGTGCAAAAACATTCACTTGTCATCTTAAAGGGAGTGTCCTTTAAGAGAAGATTTATTACGAGGCATGCAATTTTTGGAGAAATCAGATATGAACCGTCAATAGAAACCGACGTGCCCCAGAAACAATCAAATGTCTTTGACTAAGGAAGGCACAGGAAGTTTGGAAATCAAATTCACCTTAGTTCAATCAACTTGGATACCTTTCTTAGATACGAGGTCTCCAAGTATGATGCCCTTAGAAACCATGAAATGACTGTTTTCCTAAGAGAGAACTAGATTCACTTCAATGCATTGTCAGAGGATCTAAACCAACTATAGAAGGCAATCATCGATATTCTGATCAAAAATCAAGAAGTCATCCATGAAGACTTCAAGGTATTTACCTACCATGTCAGAAAATGTGGCTAGCATGCCCCGCTAAAAGGTGGCAAGTTCATTGCATAGCCCAAATGGCACCCTACGGAATGTGTACATACAATAGAGGCAGGTAAAGGTGGTCTACTCCTAATCTTTAGGATGAATTGCCACTTGGTTATATCTAAAATATCCTTGCAAAAAGTAGAAAAACCAATTCCCCACCAGCTTTTCAAGGATCTGATCAATAAACAAGAGAGGGAAATGGTCCTTCTTCATGGAGGTATTCAATTTCTGATAGTCTATGCAAACTCTCCACGAGTTCAAAATCTAAGTTGGGATGGTTTCTCCAGATTCAGTCATAATCACGATGAGTCCAACCATTTTAGGCACAACCTGAATGGGACTCACCTAGTAGCTATCAGAGATGGGGTTGATGATTCCCTCATCGAGTCATTTAATGATCTCCTTTTCATGACCTCCTGGAGATTCAGGTTAAGTCCTCTTTATATCTCACGAGAAGGTCATAAGCCCTCTTCAGTATAGATATGATGAGTGCAATAAGGACTTATTCTAGTTAAGTCATCTAGAGTCCAACTAATGGCTTTATGATGCTGCCAGAGGATAGAAATCAGCTTCATTTCTTGATCAAGAGTGACTCGAGAGTTGATAATCACTGGAAACATCTGATTTGAACCTAAAAACATGTACTTTAAGTGGTCCAGGAGAGGTTTCAACTCCATAATTGAGTTATCAGCAGCAGATGGGGGTTTAGGGTTGGCCTCAAAAGATAGGGTGGAAGCTATGGATAGGTCTAAATCAAATTTAGGCTCCCTAATCTATGGGTCGAGATCTTCTTCTGGTTGTGATCCTTGGAGAATTGGGTTCACCTCGAGAGTCGGATCCTCAACCAAAGTACCTATCACAAACTTCCTCAATTTCCGCACAGTTTATTCCTTTCTGGGCCTTAAAAATATCGATCCTTAACATCTTGTCCCCAAATTTTAACTCAATCTAGCCCTCTTCAC
Organism: Thalassia testudinum; assembly: GCA_037157565.1. Taxonomy (NCBI): domain Eukaryota; kingdom Viridiplantae; phylum Streptophyta; class Magnoliopsida; order Alismatales; family Hydrocharitaceae; genus Thalassia; species Thalassia testudinum. The sequence goes on from JAZHRO010000028.1 coordinate 4,185,133, forward strand.
AATTGATATTTGCGGTTATAGTCGTTAGGAATGGTCTCCCCAAGATGATCGGTGTGTCTCTCAGATTCTTAAGAGTATCCATGTCCAAAATTATGAAATCCACCAAAAAATAGAAATCTCATACCCTAACTAGTACATCTTTGAGAATTTCTCTTGGTGACTTAATCGATCTGTCGGCCAATTGTAGAGTCACCTCGGTCGGTTTAAGCTCAATTTCCTCAAGGTGGTCTAGTAGGGAGGTGGGAATCTTGTTTATGGAAGCTCCTATATCCAATAATGCTCGATCAAACTCTAAATTTCCTATCTTGTAGGAGATCAAAGGAGTGATAGGATCTTTCACTTTCTGCGGGAGTTTATTCAAGATTATAGAGCTATCTTGCTCCGACAACACAGTAGGACTCCCGTCTTTGTTTCGTAGTTTACTCTTTGGTGTACATAAGTCCTTTAGAAATCGTGCGTAAGTCGGTATATGGCAGATCGCATCCATCAAGGGGATGCTTATCTGGACTTGCTCAAAAAGCTTGACCAAGTCCTCCTTAGGTGCCATGGCTTTGGATTTCCTATTTCCTTTGGTCAAGGCCTCCGGCAATGGAACATCTCTAGGTTTTTCCAGGATTGGTTCAAGCTCTGGATATGGGATGGGTTTGTCCATGATATCCATTTAGACTTAGGTCTTGAACAAGTCAGACCAAATTGACTAGGATAAGGTGGGTCCTGAGTAGTTTTACCACTACGCATAGTGACAGAGTTTAGGCCTACCTGGTTTGGCTTTGGAGTTGGGTAGGATGGGAGGTTGCTGCTGATGTCCCATGTACGAAGTAGAAACCTCTGGCTCGGCAGATGGAGGTGCAGAAGGGGCCTGATAAGCATAATGTTCTTTAGGTTCACAACGTGCCTCTGGTGCAGCACGTTGTTTCGATTTGGCAGAGGTTGGGAGGGAAGTGCACTCATCTAGCAAGTCCTAGCCAACTGTGCGAGTTTATTATGAACCTCTATAATTTTCGCATATGCTGCCTCAGCATGGCAGCAATGGTCTCCTGTATATCAGCTAATGTTTGCAGAATCAGGCTATCTAGTCTTCCTTGCTAGGCCTGATTTGAAAGTTTGGGTTAGGCTTAGGATGAGCAGGCTAATATGGGCGTAGATTTTGTGGTTGGGGTTGGAATTTAGGTCTAGAGTTTCAATTATTTCTCGACCAGGAGAAATTTAGACGATTGCACCATACAGTATTAAATGAGTTAGAGAACGAATCATTCTAGATGGTGTGGAGCTCCTTGTATGGTTGAGTAGCTCCAGAATAATTAGGGTATGAGAATTTATAGATCCCCTAACTAGAGTAGGAAGGTTCAGAGTTCCATCTGAAGCCTTGATCAAATGGGATGGATAAGCAACCATCCTCAGATATGAGTGGTGGTGAACATTATGCATGGCCTCCCTCCCTATGGGCGTACGCTCATATGTGCTTTGTTGAGAAGAAGTGGATCTTTGGAGTTGGCGAGTTAAATCGTCCATCTTTTCGATGATAGAGACCTTATCCAATCGATTGGCTACTAACTCTAGATCGATGAATGCAGATAGGACTCATATTTTGTGTGTCCCTTGTGTGTTTGTTAATGCATGGGTAGTCGTCTGATCGAGTATACCCATAGACTCATTGTTTATGGAGTTCTCGCACATATTCTTGAGTGTCCCAAATTGTGTCTTCATCTTTACCCATGAAGTTTCCTCCATAGGCTATATTGACAAATAATCTAATGTCCTCATGGAGTCCCTAGTAAAAAGATTGGAATTGTTCACATTTATGAACTCTGTGATGGGGTCATTTCCGCATGAGATCCAGAAAGTGATCCCATGCCTCATGAAGTGGTTCCCCCACATTTTGCATGAAACGCATGATTTGGTGCCTCAGGGAATTAGTGCACCATACCGAGAAGAATTTCTTGAGAAATTCAACTTGTAAACCCTCCCAAGTATTGACCAATTGATTTAGAGATCGATACCAATGGGCGGCCTTATCCTTCAATGAGAAGGGGAACATTTTCATGAGCAGGGTGTTCTAGTTCTAAACATTTGGCCCGAGAGTCTGAGCCAGATGTTTCAATTCTTGGATATGTTGGAAAGTGTCTTTAGAGCCCAATCCATGAAAGTGGGGGATCAAGTTAATAATATTCGATTTCAACTTAGTATCAGGTCCCCCAGCCGAAATTTGCACCCTAGGTTTGATAGCTACAGCTGTGGGATTATAATTATCTCACATTTATCGACATGATTGGGGGTTGGCCAATGCATGAATCAGGTCAGTGAGAGTCTATAACTGGTCCTGCAGGTGTTGAATAGCGTCCCCTTCTTGTTCTTGATTCTCCATGGAAGCAGAGAATGGAGTGCTAGGATCACATGTAGATGGATCAGCAAAGATATCGAAAAGATCAGAAGGTGGCCCAAACAAGTGGGTCGGGGTCTAACCCTGATGGGTGTGCCTTGTCAATGGAGGTCTCAAGACTAGTCTAAAAGACCTCCACCCGTACATGCACTACAGAAAAGATGTGGGACTAGAAATGTTCTCGACCCAATCAAGGCACCCGAAAGAATTGAATGACTATGGCAGTTTGAGGTAGATGGACATCTGGATCAAATACTCGCACACCCGAGAATTAGATGGGCAGCCAGGAAGGGTGTTGGTGGGTCAAGAGTCATCATTTAAAGTATGTATCACGTCGTAGTATAGTCGATGAAAATTACTTTACAATATTTAAATTTGTAAAGTGCTCGAAAAAAGAAATTGAGTTCGAGGTCATTCGCACGGAGCAAATGTGGAATTCATGCACCAATTGCAATTTAAATCAATGAGCACAAGAAATTAAACACAAAAGAGATATTCAATGAATAATAATCTACTGAAAATGATATTCAATTATGAACCAATTTGTATCTCAAAAAGTTGGTGGGATAAAAAGAATATAAAAGCTCAGAAGAATCGTGATTTGAATCACCACTTAATCCCTCAAATTAAGCATATATCCCAACCATATCAACCAATCAAATTTTCCAATAGTGGTCATTGAACCACTTATCTTCAAAGAGCCACGTCATATAATAGCTCAAATATTTCAACAATGCCAAATCAGACATTGGGAGTAACTCCTAGACGCCTTAAGTGATCACAACATGTTACGAACGCGCGGCTTCAGACGTTTTTAAGACGTCTAGGAGGTGTCCCAGACGTCTGACCAGACATCTGGAACCCCTTCCAGACATCTGGGATTCGGTTATTTTCGGCACGCGTGTTTCGTCTGCGCGCCTGAGCGCGCAGACCTGCGAGCGTCTCTCTCTCTCTTTTTCCCTCTCCCTCCTGTGCCCTCTGTCCCGCTCTCTCTCTCTCCTCCTCGCGCGACCTTAAAAGGCCATGCCCTCCCCCTCACTCCCTTCACCTCCGCCCCCTTTCCTCTTCTCCTTCCAGCCGGTGCACGAGAGCGAGCGCGAGTGAACGGCAGTAGCGACAGCCGCGGTGAGCGTGGGAGGAGGTGTTGCGCGTGGGAAGAGGCGCTCGGCCGTGAGGGCGAGCTCGCCGGGGCTGCTAGGGCTGGCCAGCGGGGGAAGCAGCGGACACGGGGTGACGCAGGAGGCCTGTTGTGGCTCGAGCAGCAGGCGAACGAGTCACGGCGCGGCCGAGCGTCGCAAGCGGAGGGCGAGTCGCACCCTGATTCTGGAATTTTCTCCAGAATCAGACGTCTGGGCTTACAACCAGACGGTGGGGTGGACGTCTGGAGGACTGCCCAAACGTCTGAAAGGTGAGTTATTCCATCTTTCTTCCTCTTCTTCGACTGACCGTACTAGGAGAGAGAGGAAATGGGTACGCGCAGGTTCTGAGATTCGCATCCAACGTGAATCAGACGTCTAGCTGCAGTGCCCGACGATGGGAACGACTTCCAGACGTCTGAGGTGACCATCGGACGTCTGGGAACTAGGCCAGACGCCCCCGTAGGCTTCTGGACATCTGAGAGACCACGCAGAGCAGAGGTAACCTCTGATCCACTTTTTAAGACGTCTAGAAGAGGTTCCAGACGTCCGATTTTGCATTGTTTCGTCGTTTTTGACCCGTTTAGGGTCCGTTCGGAGTCCGTTTTTCGCATTTCAAGTTGCGTACTTTTCGGAATTACATCCTCTACCCGTCTACAGTAGTTGTATACTGTTTTGAGAAACTCCTTGTGTTTGATCCTTGTGATAGGACCCCATTCCGTTGCAGTCTCGAGGGTTGCGGAGGCAGGCAGGATTCCCGACCACACCCCCAGTACTCCTGTTGTAACCGGTAGAGTGGATTTTAAGTTTATTAGTATAATCTGTTAATTATGGAACCATAAATAGAACCTAGGACATTGCATGAATCCTAGGAATGAGAAACTAGAACGAATGGTAGATCCTAGGGTGTTGCATGAATCCTAGGGCTGGAAAACTAGATTGTAGGATAGATCCTAGGGTATGGCATGAATCCTAGGATGGGAAGAACTAGTGGAATATATGAATACTGCAATCTTGGAAAATGTGGAAAGGAAATAATAGCTACCTGTAAATTGGTTTAACAACTGCCTGTTATGAATAAATGAGAATGTCTGGGAATATGGGATGTATGAATGTGAAACTGGGAAGGTGAAACCTGAATTTGCTGAGTTAGAAGAACTGGAACCCTACGGGGAATTAGGAGTGGAACTCCTGGAAAGAGAAAGGAATGGAACTGAGAAAGAAAGACGTGGTAGTGTGCTGTCTCTTGGGTACGTAGTACCAAGGGAAGTAACTGTACCTGTTTAGTGCAGAGCGGAGCCAGCCACCCTAGGGACCTGGGGTTAGGATTGGCCACTTTGTACCGACTTGTTGGCCCTCGTGTACGTAGTACCGAGGAGAGCTACTAGTGTAGGGAGGTACTAGCTACCCCACTGGCCCCAGGGTTCTGCTAGCCTCCTACACCGACTTGTTAGGCCTACTGGGCAAACTAGGGTAGTCAGGCGAGGGTGCGCGGACTGTGGAGGGACAAGGTCCCTATTTAGTTACAGTGGAGGGGTTGGACCCCTGTTACTGAGAGGGCTCTGCCCTGTACTGGTTCCGTGCTGTTCTTTGGGCGCACCCGTTAACGGAAATGATTGATCGCATGCTAGTGTGGGTTAGCTACCTGTGCGTTTATCGCACGTGCCGTAGTCACCGTTACGTCTGTCCGTGACCCTGGTGTGGTTGACTGAGAGTAGGATCACCACAGGGGACTCTCCCGGCCAGGAGAGCACCACGTGCTACTTCTACTGTTCGGAAAAGACTGCGATCAAGATCATTCCCACGAGGAACATTCGAGATCAAGTGAAGGATCTGAGAAATAGATAAATTGTGAGACAAAAAAAAGACGTAATGAAAGAAAGTAACAGAACATAACAGCTACTGTACACTCTACTGTTTCTTTTGTTTTAGTTGCCACTCTACTCAGAGTTTTGCTGACGTGTTACACTCGTTACCTTTCAGGACCAGGTGTTGAGCAGCCAGGGTCAGCGGCTGCAGAGGACGCTAAGCCGAGTAGTGTCCAGTAGAGTTACCACTGGTCTCTTGTACCTCTTTTGGTTCCACTGTAGTGAGTAGTTCTTGTTACCGCTGTACTTTTCTTTACCTGCAGTTTCATATTATCTTATGAATGTTGTTCTACTGTTGTGGTGGTATATACTGTAGTGGTTTCTTTCCTTACTACTATATTTTCTTACTGTTAGTTATATTCATGCTGAATGTGGTTTATTTTACTGCTCTTTTGGTTACTTCCTCGTTGGACGACCAGGTCTTGGGATTAGTCAAGTTGGTCCGGTTCTCGTGTCTCGTAAGGACTCGGGAATCGGGTCGTTACAGGATGGTATCAGAGCAAGGTCGTCCTGAGATGTGAATCAACTGACTGCAAAATAACCAATTCACATGTCTATAACTAGAGTAGCCACCACAACATATCTTTTGACATGAACTCTTAGACGTTTTCGTTAGGTATTGTTCCGTATTGACGCGTTTCGTTTTGTTTCGTGTCTCCATTGTAGGAGATGCCTCGTCGTGGAACTAGGAGTGTGGGACGCGGGCGCGGCCGAGGTTGGGGCCCGAGGGACAGATGTGTCGGGCTTGGAGTACATACTACCCCTCCTCTTCTCCTGAGCATACCATCTCCGGACCTCGTCCAACTGATTCGAGAGGTGGTTCGAGAAGAAATTCAGCTTCCACCTATCTCGCCACCCCCTCCTCCCCCTTCCGAGCGTACGACAGGGGAGTTGGTGGTGGAACGAGATTTCCGCCGTCACACTAGGCGTGTTAGGAGAACTCAAAGGAGACACGTGGCGTCCGTAGGAGAGCCGTCACGTTTTGCAGGGCCATCAGTGGCCTTTGGGGGCCCTCGATAGGGGCCAGTCAGCAGCACCGGACCCCTGCCCAGCCGACAGTAGGGACCCACTGAGGGTGGGAGTCGGGTTCCCCTCTGTTACCAGTGTGGCCAGCCGGGTCACGTCAGGAGGGACTACCCGTCTAGGGCAGGAGGTCAGCAGATACTCCCTGCGCAGAGCACTAGAGGGCGCGCAGGAGGCCTCGGTTCCTAGGCGCGAGGAGGACGACAACAGTCACGAGGAGGGTACCGGCCAGCACTTACTCGTCCGACGCAGAGTGTGGCTGCTTCGTCCGCACCTAGAGCTAAGGGGCGTATCAATGCCCTGACACACAGGGATGCCAGAGCTTCAGGCTCAGTTGTGACAGGTATGGTTTCAGTTTCCGACAGACTCGTTTACACACTTTTCGATTCCGGCGCTACGCACTCGTTTGTCGCAGCCAGTTTCGCAGTTAGTTTGGACCAGGATTATATGCTGTTAGAGAATCCGTTCGTAATCAGAGGTTCGAGTGGTCAGCTGTTTGTAGCTGAGGAGGTGTACACGGATTGCGAGGTCAGCGTCAGGGGACATAGACTGCTAGCTGACCTGATTATGATACAGATGGAGGACTTTGTAGTGATTCTGGGGATGGACTGGCTGTCCGCTTACCACGCCTTGGTAGACTGTTTTGAGAGGAAGATTTTCTTCTCCATGCCGGAGTTGGCTTCTTTCGAGTTTCACGGACAGCCAGTGGACGGAGGCTTCAGGTGCATTTCGGCACTTCGAGCGGCGAGACTTTTGAGCCAGGGGTGTGAGGGCTTCCTAGCTTGTGTGGTGGCAGAGCCCAGCCTTATGGCAGACTTCCAGAGTGTCCCGGTGGTCAGAGAGTACCCTGACGTGTTTCTAGATGAGTTACCAGGACTACCGCCCGAGTGTGAGATCGAGTTTGAGATCTCACTAGTACCAGGGACCAGCCCCATCTCCACCACACCATACAGGATGGCACCACTTGAGCTACGAGAGCTCAAGTCTCAGTTGCAGGACCTTTTGGAGAAAGGTTTCGTGAGGCCCAGTGCGTCTCCCTGGGGAGCCCCGGTACTGTTTGTGAAGAAGAAGGATGGTACCCTACGCCTTTGTGTGGACTACCGACAGCTGAATAGGGTCACCATCAAGAACAGATATCCGCTGCCGAGGATCGACGACTTGTTTGACCAGTTGCGGGGTGCCACGGTGTTCTCCAAGATCGACTTGAGGTCGGGATACCACCAATTGAGGATTAGGGAGACCGACGTCTCCAAGACAGCTTTCCGCACCCGGTACGGACACTACGAGTTTTTGGTCATGGCGTTTGGGCTGACCAATGCCCCCGCTGCTTTCATGGATCTGATGAACCGGGTGTTTAGACCGTACTTGGACCAGTTCGTGGTGGTTTTCATAGATGATGTACTCATCTATTCTAGAGATCAGACGCAGCACGGACAGCACTTGCAGATGGTTCTGGACACTCTGAGACGACGTAGGCTGTACACCAAATACAGCAAGTGCGAGTTCTGGTTGAGGGAGGTGACCTTCTTAGGTCATGTGATTGCTGGAGACGGCTTGGCGGTGGACCCAGCCAAGGTCGAGGCAGTACTCAGGTGGGAGAGACCGTGTTCAGTCACTGAGATTCGCAGTTTCCTAGGACTGGTAGGCTACTACAGACGATTCATCAGAGGTTTTTCACAGATTGCGCGTCCTATGACACAGTTCACCCGGAAGGACGTGCCCTTCGCTTGGACAGACGCCTGTGAGGCATGTTTTCTGGAGCTGAAGGAGAGGTTGACCTCGGCTCCCGTGCACACCATCCCTGACAGTAGTGGCGGGTTTGTTGTGTACACGGACGCCTCCTTGAATGGGTTAGGAGGTGTGCTCACGCAGAGGGGTCACTTTGTCGCTTACGCTTCGCGGCAACTGAAGCCCCATGAGCATACCTACCCTACCCACGACCTAGAGTTGGTAGCGGTTGTCTTCACGCTGAAGACCTGGAGGCACTACTTGTACGGTGAGACCTTCGAGATTTTCACAGATCACAAGAGCCTCAGATACCTTTTTGATCAGAAGGAGCTCAACATGAGACAGAGACATTGGTTGGAGCTCCTGAAGGACTACGACTGCAGCATCTCCTACCACCCGGGAAAGGCCAATGTGGTGGTTGACGCCTTGAGCCGTAAGGCGCCCGCACATTTGGCCAGTTTATAGTTACAGAGTTGGAGCCTTTTGGAGGAGGTGGGCAGTTGGCGACCCCTGGAGTTACAGGGGCATTGTGGGGCAGTGACGGTGACACGACAGACTAGGCCAGAGCTGATAGACCGCATCATCACAGGACAGATGGCCAATCTGTACTTGCAGTCCTTATGCGACAGAGTACTGTCAGGAGACCCAGGGGACTTCTCTTTCACAGACCAGGTGCTGCGCCTGAGGGGACGGTTGTGCGTTCCCAGAGACGAGGAGCTGTTGAGAGAGCTCCTGATTGAGGCACATGGTTCCAGATTCACCATACATCCCGGAAACATGAAGATGTACCACGACTTGAGACGTGAGTTTTGGTGGAGGGGGATGAAGTGGGATGTGGGTGAATTCGTGCAGCAGTGCTTAGTGTGCCAGCAGGTGAAAGCTGTGCATCAGAGGCCTGCAGGGCCGCTACAGCCGCTTCCAGTGCCATAGTGGAAATGGGAGAGCGTTACCATGGACTTGGTGGTGGGCTTACCTATTAGCCAGCGAGGGCACGACGCTGTCTCGATAATTGTGGATAGACTGACGAAGACGGAAAGATTCCTGCCGATCCGAGTCACTTTGGGACCAGCACAGTTGGCAGAGAGGCATATCCGCGACGTGGTACGACTACACGGAGTTCCACGGGAGATCGTATCCGACCGGGATACCCGCTTTACGTCCCAGTTTTGGGCTGAGTTTCAGCAGGCCCTGGGGACAGGGTTGAGGTTTAGTACAGCTTACCATCCCCAGATGGACGGACAGTTCGAGCACACGATACAGACACTTGAGGACCTTTTGCGTGCCTGTGTACTGGACTGGAGGGGCTCTTAGGAGGAACACCTGCCCCTAGCAGAGTTTGCATACAACAACAGTTATCACTCGAGCATTGGCATGGCTCCCTACGAGGCTCTGTACGGACGGAGGTGTACGGCACCCTTGAGTTGGGTTGAGGTGGGGATCAAGTGGGAGGTTGGCCCCAGGTTGATCTGGCAAAGTCAGGAGGTAGTCGAGCAGATCCACAGGCGACTCCGCACTGTCAGGAGCAGACAGAAGAGCTACGCGGATCGGAGATGCAGAGAGGGGCAATTTGAGGTTGGGGATCACGTCTTTCATCGTGTTTCGCCCATGAAGGGCTTGCAGCGGTTTGGGGTGAGAGGGAAGCTCGCGCCGAGGTTTGTGGGGCCCTTTAAGGTCCTGGAGCGGGTTGGACCCATTGCTTACATGCTTGCCCTCCCCCTGCAGCTTTCTGGTGTGAATGACGTGTTCCACATGTCCAACCTCAGGAAGTATGTAGCCGATTTTAGTCAAGTACTGAGTCACGAGAGCGTCGAGGTGGGCGACGACCTGACCTACCCTTAGCGGCCAGTGTAGATTCTTGACCGAGCCGTTCGCAGTTTGAGACGAAAGCAAGTACCCCTAGTAAAGGTTTTGTGGAGGAGCCAGCAGTACGAGGAGGCTACCTGGGAGCCTGAGGAGGCAATGCGGGAGCGGTACCCGAAAATCTTCGCGGGTACGTCTTTTCGGACCGGCTTCGGTCCTCTTTGAGTTTGTTATTGTTATTTTGACGTCTTTCCCGCACCCTAGTTAGTGCAAGTTTCGGGGACGAAACTTCCTTTGAGTTAGTTATATTATTACGAACGTGAGGCTTCAGATGATTTTAAGATGTCTGGGACACCTCCCAGACGTCTGGGATTCGGTTATTTTCGGCACGCGTGTTTCGTCTGCGCGCCAGAGTGCGCAGACCTACGAGCGTCTCTCTCTCTCTTTTTCCCTCTCCCTCCTGCGCCCTTTGTCCCGCTCTCTCTCTCCTCCTCCCGCGGCCTTAAAAGGCAACGCCCTCCCCCTCACTCCCGTCACCTCCGCCCCCTTTCCTCTTCTCCTTCCAACCGGTGCGCAAGAGCGAGCGCGAGTGAGCAGCGGCAGCGACAGCCGCGGTGAGCATGGGAGGAGGCGCTCGGCCGTGAGGGCGAGCTCGCTGGGGCTGCTAGGGCCAACCGATGGGGGAAGCAGCGGATGTGGGGTGACGTGGGAGGCCTGCTGTGGCTCGAGCAGCAGGCGGACGAGTCACGGCACGGCTGAGCGTCGCAAGCGGAGGGCGAGTCAGGCCCTGATTCTGGAATTTTCTCCAGAATCAGACGTCTGGGCTTACAACCAAACGGTGGGGTGGACGTCTGGAGGACTGTCCAAACGTCTGAAAGGTGAGTTATTCCATCTTTCTTCCTCTTCTTCAGCTGACCGTACTAAGAGAGGGAGGAAATGGGTACGCGTAGTTTCTGAGATTCGCATCCAACACGAATCAGACGTTTGGTTGTAGTGCCAGACGACGGGAATGACTTCCAGACGTCCAGGGTGACCATTGGACATCTGGGAACTAGGCCAGATGCCCCCGCAGGCTTCTGGACGTCTAAGAGACCACGCAGAGCAAAGGTAACCTCTGATCCACTTTTTAAGACATCTGGAAGAGGTTCCAGACGTATGATTTTGCACTGTTTCATCGTTTTTGACCCGTTTAGGGTCCGTTCGGAGTCCGTTTTCTACGTTTGGAGTTGCATGCTTTTCTGAATTACATCCTCTACCCGTCTACAGTAGTTGTATACTATTTTGAGAAACTCCTTGTGTTTGATCCTTGTGATAGGACCCCGTTCCGTTGCAGTCTCGGGGGTTGCGGAGGCACGCAGGATTCCCAACCACGCCCCCAGTACTCCTGTTGTAACCGGTAGAGTGGCTTTTAAGTTTATTAGTATAATCTGTTAATTATGGAACCATAAATAGAACCTAGGACATTGCATGAATCCTAGGAATGAGAAACTAGAATGAATGGTAGATCCTAGGGTGTTGCATGAATCCTAGGGCTGGAAAACTAGATTGTACGATAGATCCTAGGGTATGGCATGAATCCTAGGATGGGAAGAACTAGTGGAATATATGAATACTGCAGTCTTGGAAAATGTGGAAAGGAAATAATAGCTACCTATAAATTGGTTTAACAGCTGCCTGTTATGAATAAATGTGCATGTCTGGGAATATGGGATGTATGAATGTGAAACTGGGAAGGTGAAACCTGAATGTACTGAGTTAGAAGAACTGGAACCATATGGGGAATTAAGAGTGGAACTCCTAGAAAGAGAAATGAATGGAACTAAGGAAGAAAGACGTGGTAGTGTGCTGTCTCTTGGGTACGTAGTACCAAGGGAAGTAACTGTACCTGTTTAGTGCAGAGCGGAGCCAGCCGCCCCAGGGACGCGGGGTTAGGACTGGCCACTTTGTACCGACTTGCTGGCCCTCATGTACGTAGTACCGAGGAGAGCTACTAGTGTAGGGAGGTACTAGCTACCCCACGGGCCCCGGGTTTATGCTAGCCTCCTACACCAACTTGTTAGGCCCACTGGGAAAACCTGGGTAGTCAGGCGAGGGTGCGCAGACTGTGGAGGGGCAAGGTCCCTGTTTGGTTACTGTGGAGGGGTTGGACCCCTATTACTGTGGGAGCTCTGCCCTGTACTGGTTCCGTGCTGTTCTTTGGGCGCATCCATTAACGGAAACGACTGACCGCGTGTTAGTGCGGGTTAGCTACCTGTGCGTTTATCGCGCATGCCGTAGTCACCGTTACGTCTGTTTGTGACCCTGGGGTGGTTGACTGAGAGTAGGATCACCACGGGGGACTCTCCCAGCCAGGAGAGCACCACGTGCTACTTCTACTGTTCAAAAAAGACTGCAATAAAGATCGTTCCCACGAGGAACATTCGAGATCAAGTGAAGGATCTGAGAAATAGATAAATTGTGAGACAATAGAAAGACGTAATTAAAGAAAGTAACAGAACATAACAGCTACTGTACACTCTACTCAGTGTTTTGCTGACGTGTTACACTCGTTAACTTTCAGGACTAGGTGTTGAGAAGCCAGGGTCAGCGGCTGCAGAGGACGCTGTGCCGAGTAGGGTCCAGTAGAGTTACCACTGTTCTCTTGTACCTCTTTTGGTTCCACTGTAGTGAGTAGTTCTTGTTACCGCTGTACTTTTCTTTACCTGCAGTTTCATATTATGTTATGAATGTTGTTCTACTGTTGTGGTGGTATATACTGTAGTGGTTTCTTTCCTTACTGCTGTATTTTCTTACTGTTAGTTATATTCATGCTGAATGTGGTTTATTTTACTGCTCTTTTGGTTACTTCCTCGTTGGAAGACCAGGTCTTGGGATTAGTTGAGTCGGTCCGGTACTCGTGTCTCGTAGGGACTTGAGAATCAGGTCGTTACACAACACATGGCACTAGCATAGCACAAAGCCTCTTGAGACACTAAGTATTAAGCGGGCATGCACGCATCTTGAGGCATGAATAGTGCAAAACCTACTCCTACCCTCCTCGGATCTTCTTCTCTCTTCCCTCTATTTAGAGCCTAGCATAGGGTAGTCATGTCATGGGTTCGGCTTACCAGCCATGGTGGTGAGCAAGGAGTAAGAAAGTTGGGTGAGCAGGGACCTCACCGCCAGTGTTTGAGGCGATAAGCCTTTGGCATTTTTGTCTTTATGCGTTGCATGAACTTTGTCCCACATGATGTGGGACTAAAGATGCTACCTTTCTTTGCATGCACCAAGAGCTGAAGCTACTTCAAATTGCTGCTAGTGTTGGTGGCTTTCACTTAATTACTGCTGTAGGTGGCTACGTGGTGAAAGTCCGTGGCTCTAGGAAGTGATAGCAGATCCAAAGGTGGCCAAAGGTGGGCGAACATGATCAAAGAAAATGGTGGTGGTGACGGGCGGCTAGCAAAGACCTAAAACACATAGCATGGGGTCTAGGCCCTAATTAGAGAGCTCAAAAGTTCCATTGTTAAGTGGCGAAGGTGATGGTGGTGTTCTTGTGGTGGTTGGGAGTGTGTGGAGGTGTTACGATGTCGGAGGGGATGTGCGATGGTAGGTCAGTTTGAAGGGGAGAAGGAGTGAATGAAGCTTCGATTTGAGAGAGGGGTTTTGGTCTGTGGAGGATGGGGAAGGTTCTGGTGGTGGTAGTTGCGTGTGTGGTCATAGTTGAGAAAATGGTGGTCGGCGGTGGCATGGCACTTCACCGGAGGTGTTACTGGAGGAGGAGAAGACGGAGGGGAAGAGAGGAGAACGATAGTTGAATTGATGTGTAGAGGGTCTAAACGTAAGCTAGAGAGAGAGACAAGAAGATAGAACCCTAGTTTATTGGTCGAAAGGGGTAGGAAACCATGCCGATATGATGGCCAGTCACGGAGAAGGTGAACTCTCCGATGGGAGAATGGCGAGGAGGAAGGCGGTAAGCGGCGCTAGCTAATGTACACTAGACGAAGATGAAGTTGGGGAAGATGTTCCCTCAGCCTATTGTACTTGGTAGAGGACGACGATAGAGATCAAGAAGCTTGTCGGAGTTGCGGTGGAGGTGTCCGGAGGAAGAGAAGGAAGAAGAATTTTGGGCCAAACCAAACTACGAAGGACGATCTAGAGTTGAGGGTTCTTCTATAGAGCTCAAAACCAAGCTCTAATTGAGGAAGGAGGCTTGATTGGATCTTGGTTTGAAAGCAAAGAATCCCACTAATTCCATGGGTTTGCATGAGCTTTCAGCCTCGAATCAAAGTCTAAGATTGTGTTCACAAGAATCTTCATCGTCTGAACTCCAAGCCTTCTAAATTTGGTTGGATTTGGAGGTGATTTGATTAGGTTTTAACTTGGTCAAAGTCTATGCTTACCTTGTTGACTGATCAATGGCACCAGGGACTAAATTGTGAAGTTGAAGAGAAACCTAGGGACTTATTTGCAATGAAATCAAAAGTTAGGGTCTTGGATGTGAAGAATAGAGATCTTAGGTACTAAATTGCAAACTAGGTGAAGATGGACTTTGATTGAGCCCAAATTTTGGTGCTAACCTAATTTAGACCCAAGTAATCTAACGGTAAAAGTGGATTTCAATTTTTACCATGCTTGTCTAGGTAATTTGCATAGAAGTCCAAATTAGGGCAAAATCCTATCTGAAACTCTATTCAAGGTCAAAATAGGTTAAGATGGTCAAACCAAGGGTACCAAACCTCTTATAATATTTTTATATGAATTATATGAGGTTTAAATGAATTTTATCCTAATCGAGACCTCTTCAATTTAAGCAGTCTAAAATTAGGGCTTAATGTACTATTTTGGTTCTTGAAACACTTGAAACCCCATTTTTGTCAATGTTGACTCACTTCTTAGACTTTAATGCTCATTTGACCTTCAATTAACTCCTGGGTGATCCCATGGTTGCTCTTCATTTATGATGTGATGTTAAAACTGCAGAATTAACCCTGTTTTAATGCTTTCTTCTCAGAATGGATTTGAGTGGAATTACTGTCCTTAGGCGATTATTCAGGAGCATTTGTTTCTTGATTTAAACTAATTAAAGCTAGTTATGGTGAATGATGGTGCTACCATCAAAGGGAGAGCCTCGCAAAGACCCCTACATAGTAGAGCATCCCCACGGGTTACAAGGTTTCCCTCACCCAACTTTCCTTGTCACAGTGGATCCAATTAGACTGGAATGAGCGAATTAAGCTCTAACTCTACCAATTTTAGGCCTAATTGTGTCTTTATTTATCACTTGCATTAGAGATTGATTCAAATTGTGACCTAATTTGAGGTTGGCTGATTCACAAAGTGAACTAACTTCACCTGACCTACCTTAAAGTTGAGGATGAAATTCGAGTCAAGTCACCTAAACCACCCTATTTTGGTTCTCAATAGGTTATTAGGTCCTAACTTTTATGGTTCAAGTAAAATTAGAGCTTTGATTTTAGTGTTTGAATATTATATCAGTTCAACCAAGGGCTTAGGTAGTACACAAATGTGGGAAGATCAGTTTCCTTTATGAATGCCAAGTGTGTACTAACACTTCAACCCTAAGGTAAAAATCCTAATTGGCTCTATTTCCAAGTACAAATTGATTCCAGATATGGCACCTTGGACTCAAACAAGAAAGTGAGTAGTCCAAGGTGCTTTATGTCCTTAATAGGTGCGAGTAGCAAGGAGTGGGTGTTCTGAATCGAATCAAATCAAGTCTGATCGTAATCAATCAAGATAATCAGGAATCTTCTGCCTTGAATGACATTACTAGAAAAATAAGGCAAGGTTGGATACCTAATTTCTGTTTGTTTCCTTTTTTACCTTCCTAAGAGAGAGGGGATTAGGGAAGAAAGAGAAAAAGACTAACCTACTTCTGGTGTTGTTACTCTGAGTGGATGGTCCTGAGTGTGTGATTCACCTCAAAACAATCAAATAAGACAAGTTAAAAATTCAATCAGAATGAATATGACTGTGGTGAAATTACATGTTGCTCCCCGACAATATTGCCAAAATGCTAACATGCTTTCATCAAGTTTTAAATACATGTCATAATATAGTAAAGAAAGAAAATCAACACTTAAATTTATAAGCTCGAATGTGAGTCTGGAGTCGTCTCAAGGCGCAAATTAATTGCAATTCAAACCACTAATCAATTTAATAAAATGAGGCACAATAGCTTGAATTCAAAAATCTGTGTATTATGCAATGAATGTCACTGTCAAGCTCCAAAAAATCTGTGTATTATGAGTGTTCAAGCAAAAAAAAAAGTGTTTTTCAACTAAGGAGAGTTGGCCTCAACACTTAGAACTTTCTCAGCTAAAGAACCTCTCAAGACATGCACAAAATCTAATCCAACTCCTTAGCACGGACCGGTCTAAAACCCAGTCGAATTCAGCCTAATAGCCTTAGATAATCAAATCCACAGTCGGACCCAAGCTAGTTCAAAATCCAACCCAGAACCGGTTCACGCCTGTGTGTGCACGGGCGTGTATGTGCATGTGATGGTATATAGGGACTCGACCTCCTGATCTCTTAAGGATAGGGTAATGCACAAGTTGCTATTTATGCCCAATTCCAGCCTCATCTTAGAATGTGGTAGGACTAGTGAGTTCCACATTGGTCTTCATTCTCTTCGCTAATTGGTTGCCTTCTCTACTGCGTGCTGCTATTGCCTAGTTGGAGAATGATGGCCATTGGAAGGCTTAGATTGACTCATACAGTGAATCCGTAGCGAGTGGGAGGTGTGCCTTCTTGGATCTCTCACTAGATGGTCGTGATGTTGTCGGAAAAGACGCCAACTTTGACTGGATACCTGAAACAAAAAACATGGGATTTTGGCCCCAATTAAATAACTAAAACCTTTGCAGCAACACGACAAAGGTGGTGGTGGTGGTGATTTGGTATGTGAGGGCCTAAGATGGCCGTTTGGACTTGAAGGTGGTTTTGAGGTGGGTTGTCTGACAGAGGTCTTAGTGAATCAAAAGCCCCATTTTTTTGAGGGATTTTGATCTCTAAGGTCGTGCTATGCTTGTGGTGTGGGTGGATTGGTGAATGGTGACGTGGTGGTGCAGTTCGAGCTCACTCGAGCTCTCACCAATCGTGAGGATGAAGAAGATGGACGACGAGAAAGAGGGGCTAAATCCTAATTCTAAATAGCCTAAATTAATCTATGAGAGAAGGGGATGAGGATTAGCTACCTAACTGGGATGACAGGGGAGGAATTGCATCCAGCATTGGCCAGCCAGATGCGAGGAAGAAGAAAGGTCTGGTGAGGCGAACAATGATGATGTAGGGGTCCAAGTTGACCTAGCTTTGAACGGATAGCATTGGAAGAAGATAGGGAAGAAGGAGGTGCTGCTCTTTGGCCAGATGCAAGTACAGAAAAAGGAGTTTGAGGAGGGTTGCCAGAATCAAAGAATGTGTGGCCGTGATGACGAACAAGAGGGGAAATTGTTTAGGCAGAAAATCTATGCAAACGAGATTGAGTTTTAAAAAGTCCTTGATGTAGTATGATTTGCGAAGAAATCTGTCAACAGATAAATTTACCGAAACTCGAAAGAATTCCAGGTCGAACATAGGGAGGTGGATGTTTGATTAGAAACTACGTTTGTTTTATTTATTACGAAGCAGATTAGCTGGTTGAATTCAATCTAAACTAGCTATCTACTTAAAGAATAAATAATAAAAGAAAGAGAGAATATTACAAATAAAGAGAAAATAGAGATAGAATAAACATGGATTTCATTACCACAAGCTGATGTTCATTACAACTACAACTACTCACTACACTAGAAAGCAGGAAATCTACACTAGAAAATGGGAAATCTACACTAGAAAGCAGTAAAAGAGAAGGTAAAGAGAAGTTATCCTCCTCGACGGCTACTTGGAGGATGACCTGCAACGAAGGAGCACCCGGACGAAGGTGGTGAGATGTGGGACTAAGGAGAACGACGAAGGATGACAAAGAACGGGGCAGGATGACATCGCAGCGCGATTCATCTCACTAATGGCTGTGAGAGGACCACCGCGGAATGCTCCATGAAGCAGATGAGAAGGTGAAAAAAATATAATTTTAACTCTAATGGATTATTTTGGGTTTAGGACAAACTCTTAGAACTTTGGAGGGGGTGAGAGAAGAGAGGAAGGGATGATTGAAATGTGGGGGGCATAGGCTTTTTTATAGGTGTAGGGTTTGGGGGCAAAAAGGTCATTTCAAGTTCAAAATAATAAATTAGGGGTCTTTAGTGACGGATTTATTCATCACTAAAGCCCAATCGTGGCTGAAGTGCGCATGCCCCTCGCCTCCTCGTGCCCAGCGCTTAACCACGTACGTGTGTTATCAGTCGTCCGATCGCAAGATCGGACAGCTTAAACGTGCCATGCCCAATCTCCTTCAATGCCTGTTAAGAGATGACATGACCTCCTTCATCACCGTTGGATCGAAGATCAACGGCTCAGGATGCATGCTCGCTCGCCTTCACAAAAAGCGCGTCTGATGGCGCGTTCATGCTCCTCACATCTGGATGTGCCACATGTCACCTTCATCGCTGCCCGTTCTCCATCCAATGGCTCAATTGAGCCGGATCTGTGCGTCTGCTTGATTTGAAGCGAAGCGCAGATCGCACTCGCACCCTTCACTCGCGAAGAGGTGCTCGTCCACTGTGTTGCGCTTCCACTTTAGATGAGCTTTTGATTTAACGTTCACGCATCCTTGGCTGTTGGATCAAGATCTGTTGACATGGCTAGATCGTGTTTTAACAACTTATGCGTTGTAATATAGACGAACTTTCCGCGAAAACAAATAAAGATTTATAACTTGAAAATCAGAGTATCCGAGGTCGAACACAAGGAGTAATCTAAGTACTTCCAAAACTTGAGAACACAACTTTTTTAAATGAAAATAAATGACTAGTTCAATGAGAGTGATGTAAAAAGAAATTGCTCAAAGGGAACAAAAATGGACGTCTGATACAATATCAAACGTCTTAAAATAAAGCACCTTTTCTTCTCTCGATGCTTCTATTTCTCTTCCTTTATTTCTTTTCCTTCTGCAACCAAGGTCTGGCTTTCCTCTCTCTTTCTTCTTCCTTTTCTTTTCCTTTGCCTTCTTGAATCTTTGTCTACCCCTTGTCTTCTTCTTCTTCAGTTTTGTTCTCCTTGGCCTTGCTTCTTCTTCTCTGCCTTCTTTGGTTCTATTCTTCTTCTCTGCCTTGCCTCTATTGCTTCCTTGGCAGAACTTCCTTGCCTCGTTTCTTCTTCCTTTCGGCCTTGCCTTTCTTCCTTGGCAGAGCTTCCTTCCTTCTTTCTTGCAGCAGCTAAGTCCCTGTGTCCTGCACACAACTACGCACAGCAAAACCTAACCCTCTACCCACGCGTCTCTCTCTCTCTGTGTAAACCACTCTTAGCATGCTCTCCCAGAGTCGGGTAAACGGGTGGGATCGCGACCTGGGACCAGGCACACCGATGTGAGGGTGGTGTGCGAGGTGTGCACAGGATAGGGTCGGGTCGGGTCGCGACAGATCCGCGTGGTGAACTCGCGGATGAGGCATAGTGAGATAGGTAAGGGACCTCACCCCAATTGCGTTCGGAGGCAATCGGCTGATATGATAAAATCAATATAAAGGATATGAGCGCATTGTGAATTACCGATGTGGGACTAAAGCCCACTACTTTTCCTCGCGTGCTCGCAGTAGACCGTGCCTTCAATTCCCTCAACTGCAGGCTCTGTTGGCTTCACTTCTGGGTCAGCTACCTTCGCACGACCTTCCCAAATTCACAGCACCTGGAATCTTGCGGTCCTAAGGCTTGGAGCGAGCGAGGAGCTTCCACGAGTTGCCGTCAATGGCGGTCGGAGCTTGAGATCTGTCTGACACAAAAATTGCCTCGTGGCCTAATAGATCACCGGGGGACCTTCACCGTGTCACGGTGAAGGTGATGAGATATGTGGCAGGCCACGGGGCGGCCTAGGCGTGAGTGCCTAGGTTGCTCTGTGGCCAGACGGGTGGGTGTCTTTAGGGGTTGTTGTGGTGGTGTAGTAGGACTGTGGGTGAGAGGAGGGTGCTCAGTGAGGTGAGGCGGAGGTTATGCGATGGTCGGCGTGACGTGTGGGGCTGTAGAGCGATGGGAGCATCGCGTCGGAGGGTGACCGGAGTTGAGGAAGGTGGCAGTGGACAGGGACGGTCGAGGGTTGACTGTGTGAAATAAAGTGAGGAAATGAAAGAGGGGAAAATGGGGAACTTATCTGGACTGTTGGGAGAGAAAGGGGGCAGCGGAGTCAGATGGCTCGTTTGTGCCATCGTCGGAGAAGATAACCGTAAGGGAGATAACGGTGATGAGGAGGAGGTCGAGGAAGCGTGCGCTAGGTGCGACGCGACGCGGGAAGATGAGGCGGAGTAGACTCTGCTGCTGGTATGGCAGCAGAATGACGAGAAGGAGGAGTGGTAATCGCCAAAGCTTGCGGGTTTCTTGGCCGGAGAGAGGAGAGAAGAAATTTGGAGGATTCTACTGCCAAGACAAGTCTGAGAGATTTCGCAGAGGGTCGGAGGTCTTTTTATAGGTGCTGGCTGGGCTTCTGGTGCGTGGAGGGCAAGCTTTTAGCCACCGTTGTCTTCACTAGAGAAGGAAGGTGGTTGGGATCCAAATCTTTTGTGCATTCGCATGAGAGATTGGACAGAAATCAGAGATCATTATCGGGCTCAGATGGAAGGGGATTCCTCAGAGAATCTCCCTTCCAATTCTGGGAGGAGATCTCTGAGGGATCTAAGCGTATCCCCCCTGTCAACCGCGTCGGAGAAGGATTCTTCCCAAATAATGGTGGAAGGACTTGATTGTAAGATTGGCAAGAAAGATAGGGGATTTAGGTGATGGTTTTCAACAGATAGGGACCAAAATGTGATTGGGTGTACTAAATTGCAAAGTATGTCATGATGACCTCCCCTTAGGTCCAAATTTTGGTACAAACCTAATTTGGACCTAAGGAATGCAATGGTGAAGTTGGATTTTAGGTTTGATCATGTTTGACTGGCCATTTTAAAAAGCCCAAATTAGGTCAATTAATGAGCTAGGACCCTATTCTAGGTCAAACTATGTTCCAAAGGCCAATTTGAATGTTCTAAACCCTAGGGGATATTTTTGCATGAATTTTAGAGGGTTTACTTGATTTTTATGCTAACCGGAACCTTGTTGAATTAAGCGGGTCTGTTTTAGGGTTACCAAATGTCATTTAATTCCTGGATTGCACATGAACCCACTTCTGATTGATTCAACCCACTTTTTATCTCATTTTGACCATTTGACCTATGCTCTGTCTCTGAGAAATCCTATTTATGTCATGTAATGGTAAAATTGCAATTTTAACCTTTATTTCATGTTTTCTTCTTAGAATAGTTATTCCTCCAATTAAGCCCTCTTCTAAGTCATGTAGGAGCTTTTATTCTCTTTATTAGGTCAAAATGAGCTAGTTATGGCTCATGATGAGGCTCTCATCAAGATCCAACGATCGAGATCTCGCCTCCCCCGTGCCTTCAGATGATGAGAGCATTGGAGGAGAGAAAGTAGGTGATGTGGTGCATTTCTAGTCGACGGATCAAGATCCAACATCCTAGATCTGATGGACGTGAGAGGAGAGAGAGAGAAGCGGTTGACTTTGGCTAGTTTGGGAGGCTGAGGTGGCACCATCTTAGCTGTCTATCTTCTATGACTTTTAGATGGTGTCACGGATATCAGATTGGACCAATTTTCACGCCATTAGGCTGCGATCGTCAATCCAAATCCATCCATGCGGTCAGATTTGTCATCTGAAGTACGGATTTACACCATCTTGGCCTTTGACCTATGATTTTCCTTGGACAATATCTGATACTACAGAAGTTCGATTGAGGTAATCTTCGAGTTATTGAACTCCGATTGTTGCCCTAATCAAATCCGTACAGCTGGATCTTCAATCCGAGGCCTCGAATGAATATCGCCATGTTACCTGACCACAAAAAGAGATAATTAACCTAAACTTTATACAATCTAACTTAAATGCAAGATGATGCATGTTATGAAATATTTATAATGTATGATGCAACTCTACACCTAAGAACATGCATAAATAGACAGTTTATGTGATATAAATATGTTTACATCACACCTCCATGATTATCTTTTGCTAGTCCCTAGGAAAACATACATGCTATTTATAAGAGAATTAGGCTGGATTTCTTGGGCAATAGTTATTTTTCAATGCTTATGAATTTCAACTTTGGCCTGAGCTACATAGACACAATAGCACCTGGGTGTCGCCAAAATGCAGACCTCCTCAAGCCCTCGCCTTATTCAAAGAAGGATCTTTTTCTTCTTTTCTTCCTTTCTAATTTTTTTGGATTTTTGAGTTTAGGGTTTCGGAGCAACTTTCTACGGCCACTCCACCCACCCAAGACTTGAAGAGAACCCTCAGTTCTAAGCATCTTTATGTGAAATGTGATAGACTCACTGATCGGCAACTAGAATGGACTTCGGATTTCTACGCCCCTAGGTGACCTTGAAAAGAAATTCTGCCTAAAGGTGTATCTATTCGACCGATAGCTTTCTCCCTACTTTTATTTTTATGGGGCCAACACAAGGGCAAACTCAGTGTATATGTCCCCAGCTTATTCTGCTTCTCCGCTTCTTCCTAAGTGTTTTGGAATTTTACATGCTTTTCTTGAGCTGGTTCTAGACAACCTACCAATAGGCTGTTATCCACGATAACTTACTAGCCATACTCGTGCAGTGAAGTGTGGTTTATTTCTTTCTTTCTTTTCTTTTTTCCCTTTTTTCCTTTTTTTTTCTTTAAGTAGGTGGCTTCCCCAATCTAAGATTTACCTAAAGACAGTAGGAAAAGAATGGTCATGTGACTAGGCTTTGGACAACTTACCAATGGGATGTTACCCACGATAACTTGCCAACCATGTCACCCTAGAAGGTTCATTAGGTACCCAATTTCTGTTAAAATAATCGAAAAGCGAGTCAATGCAAATAGTATGTAGACGCTTAGTGTTAAAATTCCCTCAAATCAGAGGGCGAGTTGATAAGTCATGTACTTATCACCCTAATTTATTTAACCAATTAAAATATGAATTTAGAATGACATGGATTCGAGAAACAAGTCCACATTTTAGTGGACACTCGGGCTGATTAAGCCCGAAGACCTGAAGGGTCTTAGTGTTCAAATCATGTAGTTTTATTCTCTAAGATTGAAAATTTTCTAAAGTCCAAGTTCTCTTTCCTAATTCAACTATTTTTTTAATAAATAGAAAGAAAGAAAAAAAAATCTACGTAGCTGACAAAATAATTCAATGATGAATATCCACCCCTATGCCTATCTAATGCAATGTCCTTATTGTATTAAAAAGACATGGAACATAGTGGAGTATAGTAGAAAGCACCTAAATTGCATGAATAATAGGTCGGCTCTGAGAGGAAAAGAAACTATATACGTGTTGAATTTAGTGCTTTTAGCTAGGCACACTATACAAAGAAGAAGAAATAAAGAATTTACAAGTGCAGGTCAGAATCAGAATAAAAAGATTCACCTCAGGACCTGCCAGTAGATGTCCATAGATGTGGACTAGATTGTGATGTAAATCCATACCCCATGGCCGAGTATATCTAAGGTTTTGGATAAAAATTATCCAAAACCTGAGACTAGTATGCAAGCATGGTCGGGCCTACAATTTGTGAGGATGCAACCTAAGACCAAAAAGTCAGGTTATAGAGAAATTGAGCTCAAAAGGATAATCAATGAATGTGTGCTTGGGTTGGACATCCTCTGAATCAAAGATGTCATAAGGGTCCTGGTAGAAGGTTGCGAATTTTAGACAAATTGGAACCCTTAAACTCGGTCTTTTGCTTCCTTTGAAATTGACTTCCCATATCATCATTTCCCACTTTCTATCCTCTGCAATTTCAAATTCTGGGACCTCCTACATATTAATCACCCCGTCTGAAATTGCGAAGTCTAAAAGATGTGACTAAATCAGAATTGGCTTGGGGTCTAGTGATCTCAAAATCAGAATCATCAGTATACTCAAAAGGGTGTAACTGAGGAATGGAGCTTTAAATTGAATCCTTCATGAAATTAGTATCTGAATCCACCATGCGAGCTCCAACAAGATCAAGTTCCTCAATTTCAGGGCCATCAAATGATTTATCAAATTTCTTAGGCCCAGTTGTCTCACTAAAATCATGTTCTGTAAACTCATGTGAGACTTTGCATAATGATTCTTCACCTTCAAAATCAAAGAAATCTGAATCCGCATTAATGTATGTCTCAAAATCATCAATCACTTTTTGATCCATGGAGACATACATTTCCTCGTACCCGTGCTCAAGGATCTCAGGTGAAGAAATCAGTTCATCTTAAATTGGTTGCTCTAGACTAATCTGGTCAATCCTGATCTCATAACACATGTCCCTCTTATAGGTACCTGAGTGGATTTTGACATCGGCTCTCCTATCAAGGGTTCATCCTGGGAATCCTCCCAAGATTGTACTAGAGTAATCACTAATCTCATCCTCAATTTAGATAACTTCCTAGATAAAAACTCACCCAAGCCCTTATCCTTAACATCTAGGAGCCAATCCAATAGATACTTGTTAAGATCACCAATCATTTCAATCAGGGGCTCTAATTATTCAGTGCAGGGTGTTGGCTGAGCTTCTAAAGATTGTATGGTATTCCTCAAGTTAGCCAACACCTTCTTTTAGACTTGGTTAACCTGAACCATATAGTTTGTTTCAAGGTTGGGTGGGTTTAGGTTCAGTGTAGGGGAATTAACAAATTGAGGCTCTTGATACCTGATGTGCTGATTTTCTGCTTTCAGCTAAGTTTCGCACATGAAAATACACGTTGTTTTAGTGTGCAAGTGGTGGAAAAATCGACTAATCGAGAATTAAAATAACCACACAATTAGGAGCAGGTCATATCCACAGGGAGGCAATGGCCTATTTAAACTCGCAAGGGTTAAAAGCAAATGTCCACGATTAATTTCCCTAAGAAATCGAATCAAAATTGCCTTTAGATCAATGTAACAATGATTAGATGAGCTGATTTTGCATTTATGAGAAATAGGGAGGTTCCTTGCATAAAATCACCACAATAAAATAATGATAAATCAAAAATCATTTTTGTGGCAATGACATGAAATGTAAATACTAATTCAACCAAAAATAGAGGTTTATACCTCTCTCCTCCTCACGCATGGGAGAGAGGTTCGTTGGAGGAGCCCTTCTGGGATTTGGTTGGCCAAAGCAAGGGCTTCGCGGTGGTGGCGACGGTAGGTTGAGAGGTGGCCGGAGTCGGTCGGACGGAGCTTTGGCAAAGGGTGGTTTCCAACGGTGCTTGCAGCTGCTGAGGATGGTGTTGCGATGCCACTCGCGTGGGCACACACGGGTGTGCACGGGCACTCGTGGGCGGAGTGCACCTGCTGGAGGCGTTCAGGCCATGTGGCGAGGGTGCACAGGCTGCGATTGCTTGCTACTGAAGATGTGTGGAGGTGCTATGCATGCAGAGGGGAAGCAAAGGTGAGCTGGGTGCGTGCGGGCACTGCAGGGGCAGGCACACGGAGGTGGTGGTAGGGTGCATGGAGGCGACGTGCATGCGGAGGAGAAGGCACGCCTGCTGCTGTGCACGTGGAGTGGTGTGCGAGATGGGTGCACTGGAGGTAGTGGTGCAGCATGGAGGCTGCTGCTGTGGGTAATGAGGCTGCATGCATTGCTGGAATCATGCAGGTGTGTGTGCAGGTCGTTCGAGAAGGGTGGTGCACATCGAGGCGCAACGAGGGTGGCGAGGCGTGGAGGCGATGTGCTGTTGGTGTTGAGGTTATTTTTGGTGGAGGAAAAATAGAGAAAGGAAAAATGAAGAGGAAGGTGGAGGTCAAACATCTAGGATCATTCCTAGACGTCTTAACTAGCATGGGGGCGAGGAACTGGAGGTGGTTGCTGGTGGTGGCAGTGAGGGTGGTGCTGCATGCTGTTGTTGCAGCGTGGAGGGATGCACACTGAGGTGCTCATAGTAACATAGTTGTTCCAATTTGGTGGAGCATCCTATCACGATGCATGCCTACAGTGGTGGAACAAACTGTCGCAGTCAAGGCCGATGGTGGTGAAATGGAGAAGCTCAAGGACTTTTGCACAGTGGTGGGTTGAGATGGTGGTGGCATCCCTTCAGATGATGCGGCTATCTTCTTTTATGCTGCAGGAGGAGGCACACAGGTGGACGTTGGTGAGGTGACGATATCATGGGGCGCAGGGATCCACAATTGTCACTGGAGCTAACTCTCTTGCATGCATCCGTTGGAGAAGAAGAAAGAAATAAATAAAATAAAGAAATGAGGGGTTATTTATGTACAAACCCTTAACTTCTATGTTAAACACTAATTATAATCCTATTTCAATGCATGATATTCTAAATGATATTATCAATGCATGTAATGCAAGAAATGCATGAGATTTAATGTTATCTTATTTATATATTAATGTATGCTATAGAAATGTACATATTAACTTAATGTCTAGGCATTAAAATACATACTTAGTCCACAAATATGGGCTCATCAAATGCCTCCATGCCTAGTTTTTGCTAGTCCCTAGCAAATTCAAGCAACAACCCAACTTTCAAGTGGACTAGCCAACAACCCAAATGGTCTTCCTTTAGAACATGTTAAGTTCAAACTTTAGACCTAAGGTTGCCAAGTAATTACTAAGTTACAGACTAGGACGGCTAAAGATGAGTTACAGGCATAGGTTTCTCTGATTTCTAACTCTACCCTAGGGTTTATTGGTCCTAGAGATTAAAGCATTTGTGCATGTGCATTGGTCTGAGTTATTTAAGGTTGGTTTGATTGCCAACCAGGAAAGAGAGTAAGAAAGCGATTTTTTTTTTTGAATATATAATTTTTTTTGTTTGATTCCTCTAAGTCTATCCTTGGATAAGCTATCAGCACGGTTTGTGTCGGATTCCTTGTCCCCATCACCGAACCCCGAAGGGTGCCTGGCTTTCGATGCTTCGAGATATTACCACCAATAGCGACCCCAAGAACTCCTGGCAATCAACACTTCGAGATTGTATCACCCATGGATTTTTAAAGAAAATTCAGGCCTGTGGCAATCGGCACTTTGAAATAGGGCCGCCCATGGTACCTGAACTGTACAGTGCGCTTACATGCCCCCAGTAGGATGGATATCCTAAGAGACAAGCGCCATGGAGGTGACATGTTATCATTGCATCCTCAAAGTGAGTATGTACTCCACCTCTCCTACGGCAGGAACTCTTTCAATCAACTTGTGCTTTCAAGCTTCTCCTAAGTAAGAACTAAGAGAACCAAAATTTTTCTCCAAGAAGGGAATTAGGGTGATCACTATTTACACAACACCAATTGTGTGTGAATTGTGGATGCTTTGGTTAGGAGGACCCGTAAACCAAACGGTAGAAAAAGACACCAGATACTATCTAGCCTTTAACTCAATCCCTAGCTTTCTTTCCTCGAACTCTCGAGGAATGATCTGCAACTTAACTCCTACTTGAGGTTTTAAGTCTACAAAGGACCCTAAAGGTCTAGAGCTAGTACTTCAACTTAGCTTCTAAAGTCAGACACCTAGAGTCAACATAGTCTAACCTAAAGTTCTGGTCTGCCTAAGAATGCAGGGCTCAGCCAATTAAGCTCAATGATGTAAAATTTTTTTTTTTTTAACAAATGCATGCAATGCAGAATATTTAAACTAACTGCATGAATGCACTATGTATAAATGCTATGTACAGATGCCTCAGGTCTTATCCCCCCATACCTTATTCAAACAATGTCCTCATTGAAAGTAGAATGACCAAGGGAAGATATTACCTGAGGCGAAAGAGAAAGGAGCTAAGGCTCCTGGAGAGTGACCTCATCAACCAGCTGGCCATCCAAAGTTACATAAGGTTTTAATCTTTGGCCGTTGACGATGAAGGGTGGTGCTGAAGAGGAAGGATTCTTGATCTCCACAGCCCCATGCGGAAATACTTTGGTGACAATATAAGGCCCATCCCAACGTGATTTCAATTTTCCAGGAAACAAATTAAGTCCGGAATTGAAAAGCCAGACTTGTTGGTTGGGCTCAAAGGTCTTTCTAAGGATGTACTTGTCGTGTAAGACCTTAGTTATCTCTTTATAAGCTTGTGAGGTGTCATAAGCATCATTCCTCAACTCCTAAAGCTTAGTCAACTCCAGTAAACGTGCTTTACCAGCTTGCTCTAAATCCACGTTAACACTTCAGATAGCCCAAAGTGCCCTATGTTGAAGTTCAGCAGGTAAGTGGCATGCTTTCCCATACACAATCTGGAAGGGAGACATACCCAAAGGGGTTTTGTAGGCCATTCGATAAGCCCATAAACCATCATCGAGCTTTTGGGACCAGTCCTTCCAATCTGGCCTAATAGTCTTTTCTAAAATGTTCTTGAGCTCCCTATTTGAGACTTCAACATGGCCACTTGTTTGAGGGTGATAAGGGGTAACAATCTTGTGAGTTACTCCCAGACTCCTGAGTAGTTGATTGAAATGATGGTTTCGGAAATGAGGTCCCCCATCACTTACAATCGTCTTAGGGTAGCCAAAGCGAGATGTAATATTGGCCTTCACAAATTTCAAAACAACAGAGTGGTCATTTGTGCACGTAGGAATGGCCTCTATCCACTTGGAGACGTAATCTACTGCTACCAAGTTATATTCAAATCCATGGGAAGAAGGGAAGGGACCCATGAAGTCTATCCCCCAAACATCAAAAATTTTCACAGGTTGGATAGGGTGTTGGGGCATCTCATTCCGCATCCCAATCATTCCAGTCCATTGACATCTAAGAAAGACCTTAACAAAGCAATGGGAACCCTTAAATAAAGAAGGCCACCAAAAATCGGACTGGAGAACCTTAAAAGTTATTTTCTTAGTATCAAAGTGTCCTCCACAATGAAGCTCATGGCAAAATTTCAACACACTCTGTTGCTCTTCTTTAAGCACACATCGTCTCCAAACTTGGTCTTGTCCAATATAAAATAATTCTGGCTCTTCCCAATGAAAGAGTCTAGCAAGGGAAATGAATCGCTTTCATTTTTGCACATTCCAAGAGCCAGGGGTTTTTCTACTGACCATGTAGTTAACTGTATCCGCATACCAGGCGAAGTCGGTGTAACCGCCATAAGGGTTTCATCGGGAAATGTTTCGCGGATGTCTCTAGATTGAGAGTCATCAAGGGGAAGGCAAGATAGGTGGTCAGCCACTACATTTTCCACTCCTTTCTTTTCACGAATCTCCAAGTCAAACTCTTGAAGGAGTAGAATCCATCTAATTAAACGTGGCTTAGAGTCTTTCTTGGCAATGAGATGTTTTACTGCTGCATGATCAGTAAAAATGACCACCTTGGATACAAGAAGATAAGACCTAAACTTCTTCAAAGCAAAAACTACAGCAAGTAATTCCTTTTTAGTGACTGTGTAGTTTTGCTGTGGTTCAGTTAAAGTCTTGTTAGCATAATGCAGCACATGTGGTTTTCCCTCAACCCTCTGTCCAAGAACAGCTCCCATAGCATAATCCGAAGCATCACACATCAACTCAAATGGAACTGTCCAGTCAGGAGCTCGAAGAATAGGCGCAAAGGTCAAGGCCTCCTTTAGTGTATGAAAAGCTTCGACACACTTTGAATCAAAATCGAAGGAAGATTCCTTCGCCAATAAGTCGCAAAGTGGCCTAGAAATTTTGCTGAAATTCTTAATGAATTGCCTATAAAAACCTGCAAGGCCCAGAAAGGATCTAATCTATTTGACATTCGTGGGCAATGAAAGTTTGGAAATAGAATCAACTTTAGCCTTATCTACTTCCAAGCCCCTTTTAGACGCAGCGTGCCCAAGTATAATGCCTTTCTATACCATGAAGTGGCTTTTCTCCTATTTGAGGACTAAACCAGTCTACTTACATCTCTTCAGCACATTCTCTAAGTGCAAGAGACACTGGTCGAAAGACGAGCCATAAATGGAGAAGTCATCCATAAAAACCTCAACACACTCATCAATAATGTCCGAAAAAATGGACATCATACACCGTTGGAAAGTTGCAGGTGCTTTACGTAATCCAAACGGCATACCCCTGAATGGAAAAGTGCCATAAGGACTAGTGAAAGTTGTCATATCCTAATCATCAGGGAAGACTGCAACCTGGTTGTACCGAGAATAGCCATCTAAAAAGTAGAAATACTTGTTCACTGCCAATCTCTCAAGGATCTGATCAATAAAGGGAAAGGGAAAGCGACCCTTCTGGGTAGCGGTGTTTAATTTGCGGTAGTCAATGTAGCCCCTCCAACCTGTTGAGGGTTTGGTCACCACTTGTTCACCCTGGTCATTTGTTTCTACCATGAAGCCTGCCTTCTTTGGCACCACATGTATTGGACTAACCCATTTGCTATCTGCAATGAGATAAATGATCCTAGCATCCAACCACTTCAGAATCTCCTTTTTAACCACTCCCTCATGTTGGGGTTAAGACGTCTCTGCATGTCTCGAACGGGTTTGATGGAATCATCAGTATAAATGTGATGCATGCAGAACGTAGAGTCTATACCCTTAATATCAGCAATCATCCAAGCTATGGCTTCCTTGTGCCTTGATAAGCAGTCTAACAAGGCTCCCTCTTACACTTCAGATAGTGCAGATGAGATGATTAC
Source organism: Thalassia testudinum (assembly GCA_037157565.1). Classification (NCBI taxonomy): domain Eukaryota; kingdom Viridiplantae; phylum Streptophyta; class Magnoliopsida; order Alismatales; family Hydrocharitaceae; genus Thalassia; species Thalassia testudinum. The sequence continues at coordinate 4,215,777 of JAZHRO010000028.1, forward strand.
AAAGAGCGTATCATTTGGCCCAAGGAATACATACTTGAGAGAGTCAGGGAGGGGTTTCAGTTCAAGGTTGGGGGCTTGTATGGTTGATGGTTTTATAATATAAGTCCCCATCTCAGGTAGCAAATCTACCTTAGGCAGATATGATGGGGAAAGAGACTCAGTAGAAACTCCAAGCAATTCCTCAAGTTCTAGCACATCCCCTTCACATTCCTCCAAAAGATGGCAATGCTCATTTAACATGACATACTGAAGGGAGTCATCACATAAAATTACAGGGGTTGTCTCTTCAATTAGATCATCTACCACCTCAACTTGGGAACAATCCTCAAATCCAGCTTGTTTATAAGCATCAAACACATTCAGCCGAATTTTCCTGTTCCCAAAGCCCATTTTTAGTGCCCCAGTGTGAATTAATTGAAGCATTAGAAGTCATAAGAAAAGGGCGGCCCAAGATGATAGAGGGCTTGTTTGGTTTGTTGGTAGGGTCAATGTCCAATACTAGAAAGTCAACAGGGAAAAAGAAATCCTCCACTCTCATGAGGACATCTTCCAACAGGCCCCGTGGTGTCTTCAAAGAACGGTCTGCAACTTGGAGGATCACAGGGGAAGGCTTCAGATTGCCTCCTCCAAGTTCATATACATAGCTCGGAAGGATGTTCACCCCTGCACCCAGATCAAGCAGGGCCTCGTCTATTTGTAAGTCGCCAACGACCATTGAGATGTATGGGGCTCCTGGGTCCTTAAGTTTTGGGGATGTCCCATGTTGTATAATTGAGCTAACAAAATCAGGTAGGACAACCTTTGATTGGACTTGTTTCCTTGATTGTCGCTTTTTTGTTCATAGGTCCTTAAGAAAGCGGCCATAGGACAAAATCTGCCTGATAACTTCAAGCAAGGGTAGGTTAATTTGTACTTGTTTGAAAGTCTCCATTATTTCATCCATCCTATCTTTGGCTCTAGATGAGCCAGCAGAAGTCCACCCAGAGTCAGATAAGCGCTCTCGAAAGGGCACCCTAAGTCTTTGGGTGGAAGGGTTGTCATGTCAGGTAAGAGGGGGAACGAGGACAACCTCTTCCAGTGAGTTGATTTCAAAATGGAGAAGAGTTGGGCTACTCTTCTCCAATGAGGTCAAAAGTTGGGGTGGATGATTTTTCAGAAGGTAGGACTATAGGAGCATTAGGTTTGGAAATTTCTTTCCCACTCCTCAGAATAGTCACCGCTTGGGCTTGCTCCCTAAAAATAATTCCTTTCCCTTTAGGGTTCTCCTCAGATGAACTTGGAAGCTTCCCAGTCTCTCTTTTACTCATGGCCTCAAGGTGTCCAATTTGTGATTTCATCTCATTGATTGCCTTGTCATGCGATTGGACGATCATACTTTGATTCTCCTGCATGGCCTTAAGCATGGCTTTAAGCTCATCCATCTCAGAAGTCTTGGATGGTTGGGAAGGCATAGGAGGTTGATTATACTGTTGAGTCTGAAAGGGTTGGGTTTTGTAATTCCCAGTATTAGAGACATTCCCCTGTCGCCGTGGAAAATTGGGGTGGTTCCTCCATCTTTTGTTATAAGTGTTGGAAAATGGGTTATTACGAGATCTGGGTCAGAACCCTTGGGCGGCATTCAAGTTCACCTATACAAGGTCAGGGAATTGGGAGGCCAAATGACAATCCATAGTAGCAAGCGTATTGCCATTGCAAATGGAGCATTTAGAAGCTTGGGAAGCAGAGGCATTTGGCATGAGTTGGCTAGGGTTTGTCATAAGCCTTTCCATGTTTTGGTTCAACAATTGAATCTGAAAGGCCAAATTCTAAGTATCCTTAGCCTCATTTGCCTCCGTCTTTCACTGCATACGAGTGTGTTTCCTATCCAAATAGGTAGAATTAAGATGGATAGAATTCTCACTCAAAGTCTCAAAAAGATCCCAAGCCTCATCTTCAGTTTTTGTGAGAAAGGTTCCTACACAGACACCATTCACTATTTTCCTGTTCTTGTCATTTAATCCAGTGTAGAACCTTTCTAAAAGCTGCCATCTTGGCACTTGAGGATGGGGAGATAAGCGTAACAAATCTTTGAAGCACTCCCATGCATAATAAAATTATTCTCCATCTTGTTGAGCAAAACCTATGATTTCCCTCCTATAGTGATTAGTCTTGCTCATGAGGAAGTACTTTTTCAAAAATTCTCCCTTCAAGGCATCCCAAGTATCCACTCTACCATCAAGAGTGTGATACCAATGCTTCGCCTTATCTTTGAGGGAGAAAGGAAAGAGGGTTCACATTTGGGCATCATCAGTAACACCCTGCAATCTCACCGTGAAACAGACCTCGATGAATTCCTTCAGATGCCTGTAGGAGTCCTCCCTAGAAGTACCCTAGAATGAGGGCAACAGAGATATGGTACTACTCTTGATTTTATATGGATTATCCCCCCCAAGTCTTTTCAATGTATGGCTAGGTTGATTGATAGGGATAAAATAATCTCTCAAAGATCGTTGGTTTTCCACAATTCTATTCTCTCCTTCCTCGGCCATCTCTTTTCTCTCTTGGCTCTCCTAATGATCCTTTCAGGTTCTGAATTAAACACAAGTTGTCTCCTCAAAGATCGCCTACCAAGCATACACAAACAAACACAATTCAAAAAGACTTTTATGTCTTTAATCAATTAAGGCCTTTGAGATTTTAGTTGAGTTGTAGATGACAATACAAATTGCCCAAAAAATTATGTGCCTATTGTCGACTGATAACACTGCATATGGGGGTGATAATTCTGTTAAATAGGGCCCATCTTAAGAATAAAAGGCACGGATAACACAACATAAGTAGAATGGGAGCATTGCATGCATCATATGTCAAGATTGCTTATAAAATAGCATTAATGGCCTTTTGTATGAGCACTTATCAAAGCAAGCCTTAGAAGAGTAATCGAACTGCATGGATGGATTCAGAACGACGAACAGAGTCCAACGGACTTGAAATCGGCCAAATATGACATTCGGAGATCCCACAATGGGCCCAAGAAGTTCTGACCGTTGATCTGAAGATCAACGGCCCACGATGTGCCTTGTGGCACACGCCCACTGTGCACCCGCTTCCTCCTTCATCTGAAGAGTAGATCTCAGCCGTCGATCTCCGTTCGAATGGTTGAGAATCGTGTGCACGCCCGCGGTTGCCGCGATAAAGCAATGGATGTAGCGCAGCGGTTGAAGCGCATGCACGCGCCCACGCAACACGGGTTCGAGCCGCACAGAGTCGAAATTCATTGACGGCGATGCGCGTGGGCGAAATTCAACCGCCTGATCAGCAGCAAATGGGTGAGATAGCACGACGTGGCACCCACAGATGCGCCCTGGCCTGACGTGCGTGATGATGTAGGTGCAAAGGCGCGATCCAGGGCTTGGTAATCAGAATAGGGCGGCCCCTCCCCAACAAAACCAAATGGACACCCTAATAAAGATGTTGACTGACATGAACCAAAAACATCAGGAGGAAATGGCCTTGGTAAAGAGACAGTTAAGCCAACTCTTGGACTATAAACAACAAGGATCCCTACCTTCCCAGCCACAACCGAACCCGTGAAACATAATTAACAAAGGCCCCAATTCGTAAGGGTTCCAAGGCAATCCCGGGTAGGCCCACATGGTCCAGCCAGCCCCACAAACACCCCCTGGGTTTGGTGCTTCTTCGTCCTCATCTTCTCAAGGATCAACCCATGATCCCAATGCCTCTGCGAATGCGGTGACCTTGAGATGTGGCACCAAAACCTGGGATCCCAAATGGTCGACTCTCCCCAAGACTTCACCCGCCGAAATACCCGGCTCAGAAGAGGTACCAAAAAAACCCAAGGACCCAGAAATAGACTCGATCCATGTTCAGACACCCTACCCTGAGGCCTTGGAGACAGTCAAGAAGAAGAAGAATGTTGTGGAAACTGAGGAGCTTTTGGAGATCTTTAAGCAGGTGCAGATTAATATTCCGCTCCTCAAAGCCATTAAGCACATCCCGGCTTATGCCAAGTTTTTAAAGGATTCCTGTACACCCAAACATAAGCCAAGACCTCAAGCACCTAGGAAGATTGTTCTCTCTGAACAAGCAAGTTCTGTAATGTCAAGCAACCTTCTGCTCAAGTGAACTGACCCAGGAGCACCCCTGATTTCCTGCAATATCGGGGACATAACATTTGATAAAGCACTCCTGGACTTAGGTGCATCTATCAATCTGATTCAAACAACCCTGTACCACCAATTTGGTTTCGGAGAGTTGACACCCACACCTGTCACCATCCAGCTGGCTGAAAGATCTGTGAAGACCCCAAAGGGGGTTCTTGAGGACGTAATTGTATGAGTCAGGGACTTCTATTTCTCGGTCGACTTCTTAGTGCTCGACATGGAAGTCCCGGAAAAATTACAGAATGCACCCATAATCTTAGGTAGACCTTTCTTAGCTATGGCTAAGGCAAACATTGATTGTGACATGGGATGTATGGAAATCTCCTTCGGAGACAAGAAAATGCAATTGGATATCTTCCGGGCGACAAAGTCTTTTGATTGCGATTGTGTTGAGGAACATGATCCCATGGAAACTCTGGTCGAGGAATGCCTCACACTTTGTTCTGTCTCAGACCACCAAGCCTGTAACGACTACTCTGACCCGTCACCATCGCTACCCATGGACCTCTGTAAGGCTGATTACCATCAAACAACACCATTTGAGGAGATTGATGTTGATCAACTCCCGCCGTTCCCTTTTCCGTCAACTGTGGTTCCACCCGTACCCGAACTTAAGCCACTACCCGAGAATCTCAAGTATGTCTTCCTGGGACCTGACCAGACCTTCCCTGTGATTATTAATTCTCATCTAACCAAGGATCAGGAACTCAGGTTGACTACGACCCTTTCAGAACATCGGGCGGCCATTGGTTGGACCATTTTTGACTTGAGAGGAATTAGCCCCACCTATTGCACCCATAAGATTTACCTGGAAGATGGGGCACGACCCTCCCTCTAGATGCAGAGACGTTTAAACCCAAACATGTGGGAGGTCGTTAAGAAAGAAATTATCAAGTGGCTTGACACCGACATCATCTATCCTATCTCCGATAGCCCTTGGGTGAGCCCCACTCAAGTGGTTCCAAAGAAAGCCAGGCTCACCGTTGTCACCAATGATCATGGCGAATCCATCCCCACCTGCACCACCACCGCATGGCGAGTGTGTATTGATTATAGGAAGCTCAATGAATCCATTAAGAAGGATCATTTCCCCTTACCATTCATTGACCAGATACTTGAAAGATTGGCAGGGCAAAAGTATTTTTGCTTCCTGGATGGATATTAAGGAAATAACCAAGTCGCAATTGCTCCGGAAGATCAAGAAAAGAGCACATTCACTTGCCCGTACGGCACATTTGCATTCCGATGAATGCTGTTCAGGTTATGCAATGCACCTGCTACCTTCCAGCGTTGCATGCTTGCCATTTTTTCAGAAATGGTGGGCGAATACTTAGAGGTCTTTATGGATGATTTCTCTGTATTTGGGAATTCATTCGACCATTGCCTGAGCAACTTGGAGAAAATCCCGAAACGATGTATCGAGGTTAATCTGGTGTTAAGTTGGTAAAAGAGCCATTTTATGGTTCAAGAAGGAATTATCCTCGGTCACATCGTATCGCATAGGGGCATTGAGGTAGATCGGGCTAAGGTTGATTTGATTTCCAAACTCCCTCCGCCTAGCTCGGTTCGACAGATTCGCTCATTCCTAGGACAAGTTGGCTTCTACCAAAGGTTCATTAAAGACTTCTCCAAGCTCTCCAAACCCTTAACCAACCTTCTGGCGAACGACGCCATATTCCACATGTTCAATTGCATCCAGGCTTATCACACCCTCCGGGACTTAGTCTCCACAGCCCCTGTACTTCAGCCCCTAGATTGGTCCCAGGACTTTGAGACTATGTGTGATGCATCAGATTTTGCCGTAGGCACTGTCCTAGGACAAAGACAAGACAAGAAACCCATGGTGATCTACTAGGCGAGCAAAACATTGGACGAAGCTCAACGAAATTATATGGTCACATAGAAACAGTTGCTCGCTGTAGTCTTCGAACTTGAGAAGTTCCGACCGTACTTGCTAGGATCCCACGTGACCATCTATGCTGACCATTCAGCCATCCGGCACCTGTTGGCTAAGAAGGACGCAAAGCGCAGGCTCATCAGATGGATCCTGCTCTTGCAGGAATTTGACCTGGAAATCCGCGATAGGGCCAGTTCAAAAAATGTGGTGGCTGACCACTTGTCTAGACTTCACCCAGACCATATTGGACCCTCCCTACCTTTATTTAACACCTTCCCCGATGAACACATTCTGGTTGTGCATGATAAGAGACTGCCTTGGTATGCTGACTATGTCAACTACCTAGTTGTAGGACAAACCCCGCACAGCAGGTCTAGACAACAATGGGACAGGTTCTTGGCTGAGGCCAAGCACTACTTCTAGGATGATCCCATGCTGTTTCGCCTCTGTGCCAGGCAGATCATCAGGAGGTGTATCCCTGAGAACGAAGTTCAGAGTGTGCTTTCCTTTTGTCATGACCAGGCTTTTGGTGGCCACTTCTCTGGAAAGAAAACGGCTGTGAAGGTTCTGCAGTCTGGATTTTACTGGCCCTCCCTATTTAAGGATTCACACAACTTTGCCAAGACTTGCTTACACTGCCAAACGTTGGGGACCATGACCAAGAAAGATATGATGCTCCTCCAACCCATCTTGATTGTCGAAATCTTCGACGTTTGGGGTATCAATTTTATGGGCCCCTTTCCACCATCCAACGGTTTTGAGTACATCCTAGTCTCAGTAGACTATGTTTCTAAATGGATTGAAGCCATCGCCACCCACCGATGCAATCACAGGACTGTCATAGACTTTGTTAAGCAGAACATATTTTTTTTCGATTTGGAATACCAAAGGCCATGCTCAGTGATGGTGGAAGCCATTTTATTCACTCTCAATTCCATGCCCTACTTAGAAAATATGGCGTTAACCACCGCATTGCTACCCTGTATCATCCGCAAACAAATGGGCAGACTGAGGTCTTAAATAGACAAATCAAGAACATTTTACAAAAGACTGTGAGACCTGACAGGAAAGACTGGTCCACACGACTAGATGATGCCCTGTGGGCATATAGGACTGCTTTCAAGACCCCGATAGGCATGTCGCCTTATCGCCTAGTCTTTGGCAAAGCCTGCCATCTTCCTATCGAATTGGAACACCAGCCTTACTGGGCTGTCAAGCAATGTAACATGGATTCCCAGTTAGCCGGTGCGTAGAGGATGCTCCAATTATCTGAGCTCGAAGAAATTCGTCAGGATGCCTTTGAGAATAGTCGACTATATAAAGAGAAAATGAAAGCCGTCCACGACCAACTCATCCATAGAAAGAACTTTGAGCCTAACCAGCAAGTCTGGTTGTTCGATGCTCGCCTAAAACTCTTTCCGGGGAAACTCAGGTCCAAATGGATAGGACCATTTCGGGTGGTTAAGCCTTACTCTAATGGGGCGGTTGAAATCGCTGATCTAAACATTGGGCACACTTTTACAGTTAATGGTCAAAGATTGAAACACTTCCTAGCCTAGGTTCCCCCAAAGGAGAGTGTCACCCTCATTGAGGGATGACACGAAGCACCGCCCAGCTGGAGGCGTTAAACTCAGCGCTTCTTGGGAGGCAACCCATAGGATTCAGACTAATCCAGTATTTTACGTCACTCAGGTAATATCTTTTTGAACCCCTGTTGCATCAATGTATTTGCTAATGAGGACATTGTCCAACTTAAGCATGGGAGGGTGGTAAATAGCACGATCCTGAGCTCATTTAATCAGTCTGAATAAAATAAAATTAAAAAAAAAATTGAATTTAGGAAAAGACTTAGGCATTATAAACTTGTCAATAGTGGGAAATAATACAAAAAGAACTTAAACAATTAGACTTTTCAAGCCTTCAGGCTTAATCAACCCTGGTGTCCGTTAAAATATGGATTTAGCTTCGAATCTTTGCAACCTTAAGCTACTCTAATCTACCTACTAAATAAGGTGATAAGTATACGACTTATCAACTCACCCTTTAACTCAGAAGAACTTTGAGTCTAAGCATCTGCGCACATTTTTGCACAGACTCACTCCTTGGAGATTTTGATAGAAATTGGGTAACTAATGAACTCTCTAGGGTGGTATGGCTGGCAAGTTGTCATGGGTAACAGCCCATTGGTAGGTTGTCCAGAGCCTAGCCACGGGACCACTTCTTCTTCATTGCCTCTAGGTACATTTGAGATTAGGGAAGCCACCTACAAAAAAAAAAAGGAGAAGAAAATAAAATAAACCACAATTCACCGCATGAGTATGGCTGGCAAGTGATCGTGGGTAACAGCCCATTGGTCGGTTGTCCAGATCCTAGCTCAATAATTGCACAAAAAGAATCAAAACACTTAAGGAAGAACCAGGGAAGTAGTACAAGCCGAGGAGATATACACTGGAAAAATCCCTGTGTTGACCGCAATTAAAACAAACGTAGGGAGAAAGCTACCAATCGAACAAATACACCTTCAGGCAAAATACTTCCTCTTCTGATCACCTAGGGGCGTAGAAACCCAAAGTCTGTCTGAATTACCGTTGAGTGAGTCTATCACGATCTTCACACCAAGATGCTTAACACTTAGGGTTTTGACCGAGTTTTCGGTGGGTTGGGTAGTCGTAAAAAGTTACCAACCCACTCTGAATTCCAAAAAATTCTAAAAAATATATATACATATGTATATTTACATACATTAAAGCAATGATTCAGGCAATTCGTATTTTGGCAGACACTTGGGTGCTGCTTAGTCTTTGTAGATTAAGATCTTAGTATATTTCCACCTATTGACAAGTGACGAAGTGTCTAAGTAATTACTTCTTAAATTCTAATAGAAAATAAAGGCAAGAATAAACATTGCTAGGGACTAGCAAGGAGTAAGCATGAGGGTATGATAACACTGCATCTGGGGGTGATAATTCTGTTAAATAGGGCCCATTTTAAGAATAAAAGGCACGGATAACACAACATAAGTAGAATGGGAGCATTACATGCATCATATGTCAAGATTGCTTATAAAACAGTATTAATGGCCATTTCTATGAGAACTTGTCAAAGTAGGCCTCAGATGAGCAATTGGACCACACGGATGGATTCAGAATGACGAACAGAGTCCAACGGACTCGAAATCGGCCAAACCCGACATCCAGAGCTCCCATAATGGGCCAAAGAAGTTCTGACTGTTGATCTGATGATCAACTGCCCACGATGCGCCACGTGGCGCCCACCCACCGCGCGCCCACTTCTACCTTCATCTGAAGAGCAGATCTTAGCTGTCGATCTCTGATTGAACGGTTGAGAACCACACGCACGCCTGCGGTCATCGTGACAAAGCAGCGGGCGTAGCGCAGTGGTTGAAGCGCATGCCCACGCCCACACGATGCAGGTTCGAGCCGCGTGGACTCGAAATTCAGAGATGGCGACGCGCGCGGGCGAAATTCAGCCACCCGATCAACAGCGAACGGGTGAGATAGCGCGACGTGGCGCTCACAGATACACCCTAGCCAGACACGCGTGATGATGCGAGCTCAAAGGCGCGATCTAGGCGAGCGCCTCATGCGAAATCCCAACCGTTCGATCTTCGATCGGACAGCTCGTAGCGTGCGCACGCAGATCGGGCGTGAGGAAGAACAGTTGCAGGCGAGCGACCAGCAGGCTGGGGGCTTCACCGACTTTTTGGGAAGGGTTTTATCGACGTCCCAAATGTCGCTAAAACTCCTTCATTTGGAAAGCCCTTCTCCCTATTTAAACCCCTTCCAACCACTCATTCAAGGCATTCACTCCACTTGCAACTACTCTACCCCTCTCCTAGCCACCTTTAAGCTCTCTTGTAATCGTCGGAGACAACGAGCTACCGATGGAGCCTTCTCCACCATCGTGGCTACCTCGCCACCCTCCCTCTCTCTCTCTTTCTTCCCTTCTTTTAAGCTTTACTTTACTTATGTTTAAGCATGTATCTAATGTTATAATTTATGAACTAAAGCTGCATGATTAATGAAGCTGTTTTCCATTCAGTTGCCTATTCTATTCCTATTCAAGTTGCATGTTAATAATGAAATGATTCTAGCCCTAATCTCTCTCTCACTCTCTCGCTTTTCACCCGCACCTTTTCGCAAGCAAAACTCTGCAATTTTCGTGACAATAAGTGACAAGAAAAATCCGATTTTCATGCCTCCCTGAGAACGACACTCGGACTCACATCCGTTTCTTTACTTTAAAACCGACGTTGCAAGTGTGAACTATAATGACACTTTTAAACACACACGCACGAACGCACGTCATTGACCTACGAAATGCCTTATTAAAGACCTAATTGGAACTTAGGTGCTCTGCCCTAAAGTTTAAATGGTAAAGTATCCAAGGATGGAAGATTAAGGCATGCAAGTAGGTCTAAGCCTTCCTTTGAAGCTGTGCTTTCGAGGTTCTTCTTAACTACCCTCAAAAATCCGTGACAGGATATCCCCCACCTTGGAGTTACAAAACCTTTGAGCTTAAGTTTCAAGCACTTTAGTATCCAATGATAGGAGAGTTCTTTCCTAGCAACTCATAAACCTATGAGTGTCTAAATGCGTGCTTAGTGCACAGTCATGCACGTGTGCATTCACCGTAAAAGTTTGATTTTTTTTTTGTATCATAGCACAATGTCTCAAATCAACTCCTTGGGTTTTATACGTTCCTCCCTTGATTAGTCCTTTTTCAGAGAATGTGACCACTTGTTAAATCATTTCAAGACAGGTTATGTGGTCTTGGAATTAAGTCCAAAATGCAATGCATGATCAGAATATGGATGCAAAGTAAGAGAATGCGTACCTTGCTCCCAGCAATCAACGATGCGAGAATGCATGCAATGCGGAGAAATAAATCTAGAGGCTACTCATACAGACCTGAATGGTTCGTCCTAAGGGTAGGCAGCTTCTAGCAGGCAGCTCAATTTTTTCTTTTCTAAACGACTTATGCACAATCAAAATAAAATCAATCCACAAAAGAAAATAAAAACATAAATCTAAAGAAAAAGGGAACAGACTCCCAAAAATTACCGAACACGGGACTAACAAAATCGGGGAACAAACCCCTAAAATTGTACCCCAGAACAAGGGTCCCAAACCAAATGTATGTGAAGTCTAAACTAAATCTAAACTAATCCAATATACTATCTATTCTATCTATTCAGAATGGATGAGTTGATGCTTGCAGCTTCCTCAAAATTTTCTCTTCCTAATTGTGGCTCAAGGTCCACCTCAGTTGTGCACACAGCGGCAATAGCCCCTAATGTGTGGCCAACGAATGGTGTCAAGGGTCGCCTGATCTCTGAGGCTGGTGCGGCAAAATGTAGAAGACATGTGTACCTCACACCAAAAAGATCAGAGCTAAAAATGCCTCAAAAATAATGTGTGAACAAATAAACAGATAAATGCAAGTCTAAGAAGCCTGTTGCCTCCCCGGCAACGGCACCATTTGACGAGCCGATTTTCTTCTTTCGATTAAGTTTCGCACATGAAAATACGCGTTGTTGTAGTATGCAAGTGGTGGAAAAATCGACTAATCAAGAATTAAAATAGCCACTTAATTAGGACCAGGTCGCATCCATAGGGAGGCAATGGCCTATTTAAACTCGCAAGGGTTAAAAGTAAATGTCCACAGTTAATTTCCTTAAGAAATTGAATCAAAATCGCCTTTAGATCAATGTAACAATGATTAGATGAGTTGATTTTGTATTTACAAGAAATAGGGAGGTTCTTTGCATAAAATCACCAGAATAAAATAATGATAAATCAAAAATCATTCTTGTGGCAATAGCATGAAATGTAAATACTAATTCAACCAAAAATAAAGGTTTCTACCTCTCTCCTCCTTGCGTACGGAAGAGAGGTTCGTTGTAGCAGCCCTTCTAGGATTAGGTTGGCCAGAGAGGGCTTCGCGGTGGTGGTGGCGGCAGGTTGCTAGGTGGCCGAAGTTGGTCGGATGGAGCTCCAGTGAAGGTTGCAGCTACTGACGACGGTGGTGCAACGCTGCTCGTGTGGGTACGCACGGGCATGCGCGGTCACGCACAGGCGCGCACGGGTGCTTGCGGGCGGAGCACACCTGCTGGAGGCATTTAGGCTGTGCGGCGAGGTTGCGCAAGCCGCAGTTGCTTGCTACTGAAGGCGCGTGGAGGTACTGTGTGAGCAGAGGGAAGCGGAGGTGAGCTGGGTGCGTGTGGGCACTTCAGGGGCGGGCGCGTGGAGATGCTTGTGGGGCGCGTGGAGGCGATGCGTGCATGGAGGAGAAGGCGCGCCTGCTACTGTGCATGCGGAGGAGTGCGTGAGCTGGGTGCACTGGCGGTGGTGGTGCAGCGTGGAGGTTGCTACTACGAGTGATGAGGCCACATGCACTACTGAGGCGTGTGGGTGTGTGCGCAGTCATGCGGGAAGGGTGGTGCACGTAGAGGCGCAGTGAGGGTGGCGAGGCATGGAAGCGATGTGCTGATGGTGTTCGGGTTATTTTTGGTGGAGGAAAAATAGAGAAAGGAAAAATGAAGAGGAAGGTGGAGGTCAGACTTCTGGGATCATTCCCAGACGTCTTAACTGGTGTAGAGGCAAAAAACTGGAGGTGGTTGTTGGTGATGGCGGTGAGGGAGGTGCTGCACACTATTGTTGTAGAGTGGACGGGTGTACACTGAGGTGCTCACAGTAACGCAATTGCTTCAATTTGGCAGAGCGTCCTGTCATGACGCACACCTACAGTGGTGAAGGAAACTGCCACAGTCGAGGTCGGTGGTGGTGAAATGGAGAAGCTAAGTGCTTTTGCACAGTGGTGGGTCGGGATGGTGGTGGCCTCCCTTCTGATGATGCGGCTATCTTCTTTTATGCTGCAAGAGGAGGCACACAGGCGGAGTTGGTGAAGCGACGATATCATGGGGCTCAGGGATCCACAATTGTCGCTGGCACTAACTAATGTAAACATGTTTATATTATAGAAGATGTCTATTTATGCATGTTCTTAAGCATAGAATTGCATTACATATTATAAATATTGAATAGCATGCATCATCTTGCATTTAGATTAGTTTGAATAAAATGGAGGTTAATTGTCTCCTTTTATGTTCAGGGATAGGGCAAATTTTTATCAGGGCCTCGGATTGAAGATCTAACCGTACAGATTTGATTAGGGTGACGATTGGAGTTCAACGACTCCAAGATCGCCCTAATCAGAAATCTGTATTATCAGATAGAGACTAGGGAACCCTAGAAGATTAGGGCCAAGATGGTGTGAATCTGCACTTTAGAGGACGAATCTGACCGCACGGATGGATTAGGATCGATGATCATAGCCTAACGGCGGGAAAATCAACTCAATCCGACAACCATGGCACCATCTACATCAATGAAAAGATGGATGGCCAAGATGGTGCCACGTGGCACCATCTTAGTTGCCCAACCGACCGTTGCACCCGCCGAACCTCTTCTTCAATCTGATCATTGCTTCACGGTTGTTGGATGATCATCCAATGGCTGTGGGGTGCGCTCGCACAAATCATAAGTGCGACACAAATGCGCTAATAACGCGTTGGTCGAACATGCTTGCGAGAAGGCAAGGCGTGCGTTCGAGCCTTGACGAGTTGGAGTTGAGGCGCGGCGAGGGGGCACAATTGAGTGCTCGATCGCGATCAAGTGGCTGTGCATGCTCGATAGCGCTCACGCTCCATCAGACGCCCTTGCAAAACGTGGGATCTCACGCGGGCGTTATGGCTTGATGAGGCGCGGCGAGGAGCTAGTTAAGTCGTTTGATCTCACGATCGGATGGTTAAGATCTAAAGAACATGGAGTGCACGTTTCATGCGCAGGAGGTGGGTGGATGCGCGAGCACTGCCCACGAAAGCCATGTTCAGGCCTTTAGTGACGGATTTATCCGTCACTAAAGCTCCTAAATTAATGATTTTCAACATAAAATGATGAAATTGCCCTCACTCTTTGCAACTATAAAAGGAGACTCCCTTCATATGAAATTCTCATCCCTTTCATCTCTTCTCTCCCTCTCCAAAGCTCAAGAGAAGCTTGTCCCACACTCGGGGTGCTCCTCGAGAGATAAAGTCAAATTTTCACCCTCATTTCAGAAGCGAATCCCACGATGACAACGACGTGTTGCCCTAATCTCATTCCTCCTAACTCGACCTCCTTCTTCCCGCTCCGTCCTCTGTCTTCTAGGTGATGTCTCGTTCGGCTCGTCCTCCAAGCGACCGTTGAGGAGGATAACTTCTCTCTCCCATTCCTCTTTTCAGCTTTCTAGAGTAGAATTTTTTTGCTTTTTAGTGTAATAGATTTCCCACTTTCTAGTGTAATTTTTCTCTGGTTTTATTGTATAAACATTTTGAAATATTAAGTGCATGTTTTCTCTCACTCTCTCTCATTTATTCTGATTGTTAATATTGCCTCATTGTAATTACGTCGCTTCTCTTTTCAACAAAAACTCTAAACAAATATAATTGCGAATATAGATCGACATAGCCTCCCTGAGTTTGACCCGGGATTTCTATTCCGGTACAAATTTTATTTGTTGAACACGAGTTCTTCGCTTTCAAATTACAACGACAGGTTTTTCAAAACCAAATACGATAGTGTAATAACTCACAGCTACAACTTTTTGGCGTTGTTGCCGGGGAGAAAACGCTCTTTTATTTTTCTTTTCCATTTTATAACTTATGAATCATTTACCTCACTTCTCTCCTTTTTATTGTGATTGCAGGTACTCTTTTGAGACAAGTAAAAGCGGTAGATTGGAGCAAAGTGTTGTTGAAGGTTCTGTAAGTTATCCCCCACCTCCCCACCCATTAGTTTTCATTTCACCATTAAATAACACAAACATCAATCAACCTAGGTGTTCTTATAAACTCTAAGGTTAGCTTTGTTTGTTTGTTTGACACCTACACTCGCCTCAACCTCCACACTTAAAAAGAAAAAAATAAAAAGATCTCACAGTGGTACACTGGCGTGCACTCGTGAGTGTGTGTTAAGAAGTGTCGTTATAGTTGCACTTGCAACGTCAGTTTTAAAGTAAGGAAACAGAGGTGAGTCCAAGTGTTGGTCTCAAGGAGGCGTGAAAATCGGATTTTGCATACCACTTGTCACGGAAATCGCGGAGTTTTCCTTGCGAAAAGGTGCGGTTGAAAAGCGAGAGAGAGAGATTAGGGTTAGAGTCATTTCTTTCTTTGACATGCAATTTGGATAGGAAATAAAGTAAACAACAAAGTGGAAAATAATTTCATTAATATGCAGCTTTAGTTCACAGATTACAACATTAGATACATGCTTAAACATAAGTAAAGGAAAGCTTAAAAGAGAGGAAGAGAGAGAGAGGGAGAGCGACGATGCAGCCACGGTGGTGGAGAAGGCTTCGTCAGCAGCTTGTCTCTGACGATTACAAAAGGACCTAAAGCTAGCTAAGAGAGGGGTAGAGTAGTTGCAAGGGAAGTGAATGCCTTGAATGAGTGGTTGGAGGGGGTTTAAATAGGGAGAAGGGCTTTCTAAAAGAAGAAGCGGTTTTAGCGACGTCCAGGACGTCGCTAAAACCCTTCCAAAAGTGTCGGTGAAGCCCCCAGCCCTCCAGTCGCACGCCCGCACCGTTCTTCTTTGTGCTCGATCCATGGGCGCGGCATGAGAGCCGTCCGAAGGAAGATCGGACGGTTGAGATCCTCGCCCGGGTGTGCTTAGATCGTGCCTTGAGTGCGCGTGCGTGCGGGCGTCGTCTTCTGGAATGCGCGCGTGCGTGGCCAATCGCTGCCTGAGGGCAGGCCGCATGGTGTTATCGCCATCGTCCAAGAGCTGATCTACAGCTGAATTTCGTTTTTGCACCTTGCTGCCTTCAAATTTCTCGTACCGCACAGCTTGAACCCATGTTGCGTGTGTGCGAGCGTACGCGTTAACCATTGTGCCTCGCCCGCTGGTTTGTCGCGGCGACCGCGGGCATGCGCGCTGTTCTCGGCCGTCCAATCAGAGATCGACAGCTAAGATTTGTTCTCCGGCTGAAGGTGGAAGCAGCGCACGGTGAGTGGGTGCCATGTGGCGCAACGAGGGCCGTTGATCCTCAGATCAATGGTCACAACTTCTTGGGCCCATTGTGGGAGCTCCGGAAGTCGGATTTGGCCAATTTTGAGTCCGTTGGACTCCGTTCCTTATTCTGAATCCATCAGTGCGGTCTGATTTCTCATCTAAGGCCTGCTTTGACAAGTGCTTACACAAATGGCCACTAATACAGTTTTATAAGCAATCTTGGTATATGATGCTTGCAATGCTCCCATTCTACTTATGTTGTGCCTTTTATTCTTAAGATGGGCCCTATTTAACAGAATTATCACCCCCATATGCAGTTTAATAATACCCCCATGCTTACTCCTTGCTAGTCCCTAGCAAGGTTTATTCTAGCCTTTATTTTCTGTCATAATTTAAGAGATAATTGCTTAAACACTTCGTCACTTGTCAATAGGAGGAAATATACTAAGATCTTAATCTACAAAGACTAAGTAGCGCCCGGGTGTCTGCCAAAATACGAATCGCCCGAATCCTTGCTTTAATGTATATAACTATACATATGTATATGTATGTATATATATATATATATTTTCGGAATTCAGAGTGGGTTGGTAACTTTTTACAGCTACCCAACCCACCCAAAACTCAGTAAAAATTGTAAGTGCTAAGCATCTTGGTGTGAAGATTGTGATAGACTCACTCAACGGTAATTTAGACAGGCTTCAGGTTTCTATGTCCCTACGTGACCGGAAGAGGAAATATATTTGCCAGAAGGTGTATTTGTTCGATTGGTAGCTTTGTTTTAATTGGGGTCAACACAAGGATTTTTTTCCAGTGTATATCTCCCTGGCTTATACTACTTCCCCACTTCTTCCTTAAGTGTTTTGGTTCTTGTTGTGCAATTATTGAGCTGGGCTCTAGACAACCGACCAATGGGCTGTTACCCACGATCACTTGCTAGCCATACTCGTGCGGTGAAGTGTGGTTTGTTTTCTTTTCTTTTCTTCTTCCTTTTTTTTTTTGTAGGTGGCTTCCCTGATCTCAAATGTACCTAGAGGCAATGAAGAAGAAGTGGTCCCGTGGCTGGGTTCTAGACAACCTGCCAATGGGCTGTTACCCACGACAACTTGCCAGCCATACCACCCTAGAGAGCTCATTAGCTACCCAAGTTCTGTCAAAATCTCCGAGGAGTGAGTCTGTGAAAAAATTTGTGCAGATGCTTAAACTCAAAGTTTTTCTGAGTTAGAGGGTGAGTTGATAAGTCGTATACTTATCACCATATTTAGTAGGTGGATTAGAATAGCTTAAGGTTGCAAGGATTCAAAGCTAAATCCATATTTTAACGGACACCAGGGCTGATTAAGCCTGAAGGCCTGAAAAGTCTAAGTGTTTAAGTTCTTTTTGTATTATTTCCCACTATTGACAAGTTTCTAATGCCTAAGTTTCTTCCTAAATTCAATTTTTTTTTTATTTTATTTTATTCAGACTGATTAAATGAGCTCAGGATTGTGCAATTTACCACCACCCCATGCTTAAGTTGGATAATGTCCTCATTGGCAAATACATAGATGCATAGGGGCTCAAAAGATAGTACTTGAGTGACGTAAAATATCGGATCAGTCTGAATCCTCTTGGTTGCCTCCAGGGAAGCACTGAGTTTAACGCCTCCAACTGGGTCGTGCTTCATGTCATCCCTCAATGAGGGTGACACTCTCCTTTGGGGGAACCAGGGCGCAGAAGTGTTTCAATCTTTGACCATTAACTGTAAAAGTGTACCTAGTGTTTGGATCAGCAATTTCAACTGCCCCAATAGAGTAAGGCTTAACCACTCGAAATGGTCCTGCCCATTTGGGCCTGAGTTTCCCTGGAAAGAGTTTTAGGTGGGCGTCAAACAGCCAGACTTGCTAGTTAGGCTAAAAGGTCTTTCTATGGATAAGTCGGTCGTGGACAGCTTTCATTTTCTCCTTATATAGTCGACTATTCTCAAAAGCATCCTGACGAATTTCTTCGAGCTCAGATAATTCGAGCGTCCTCTACGCATCGGCTAACTGGGAATCCATGTTACATTGCTTGATAGCCCAGTAAGCCTGGTGTTCCAATTCGATAGGAAGATGGCAGGCTTTGCCAAAGACCAGGCGATAAGGGACATGCCTATCGAGGTCTTGAAAGCGGTCCTGTATGCCCACAGGGCATCATCTAGTCGTGTGGACCAGTCTTTCCAGCCAGGTCTCACAATCTTTTGTAAAATGTTCTTGATTTGTCTATTTGAGACCTCAGTCTGCCCCTTTGTTTGCGGATGATATGAGGTAGCAATGCGGTGGTTGATCCTGTATTTTCTAAGTAGGGCACGAAATT
This sequence comes from Thalassia testudinum, assembly GCA_037157565.1. Taxonomy (NCBI): domain Eukaryota; kingdom Viridiplantae; phylum Streptophyta; class Magnoliopsida; order Alismatales; family Hydrocharitaceae; genus Thalassia; species Thalassia testudinum. The sequence goes on from JAZHRO010000028.1 coordinate 4,234,244, forward strand.
GGGAATGGATAAAATAACTTCCACCATCACTAATCATGGCCTTTGGTATTCCAAATCGGGAAAAGATGTTCTGCTTAACAAAGTCCATGACAGTCCTGTGATCGCATCGGCTGGTGGTGATGGCTTCAATCCATTTAGAAACATAGTCTATTGAGACTAGGATGTACTCGAAGCTGTTGATGGTGGAAAGGGACCCATAAAATTGATAGCCCAAACGTCAAAGATTTCGACAATCAAAATGGGTTGGAGGGGCATCATATCTTTCTTGGTCATGGTCCCCAGTGTTTAGCAGCATGAGAAAGTCTTGGCAAAGTTGTGTGCATCCTTAAATAGGGACGGCCAGTAAAATCCAGACTACAGAACCTTTGCAGCCATTTTCTTTCCAGAGAAGTGGCCACTACAAGCCTGGTCATGACAGAAGGAAAGCACACTTTGAACTTCATTCTTGGGGATACACCTCCTGATGATTTGGTCAGCACAGAGGTGAAATAGCATGGATCCTCCCAGAAATAGTGCTTGGCCTCGGCCAAGAACCTGTCCCGTTGCTGTCTGGACCAGCTGTGCAGGGTTTGTCCTACAACTAGGTAGTTGACGTAGTCAGCATACCATGGCAGTCTCTTGTTTTGCACAACCAGAATGTGTTCATTGGGGATGGCGTCAGATAGACGTAGGGAGGGTCCAATGTGGTCTGGATGAAGTCTAGACAAGTGGTCAGCCACCACATTCTTCGATCCGGCCTTGTCGCGGATTTCCAGGACAAATTCCTGCAAGAGCAGGATCCATCTGATGAGCCTGGGCTTTGCGTCCTTCTTGGCCAACAGGTGCCAGATGGCTGAATGGTCAGTGTAAATAGTCACGTGGGATCCCAGCAAGTACGATCAGAACTTTTCAATTCCAAAGACTACAGCGAGAAACTCTTTCTCTGTGACTGTATAATTTCGTTGGGCCTCATCTAACGTTTTGCTCGCGTAGTAGATCACCACGGGCTTCTTGTCTTGCCTTTGTCCCAGGACAGTGCCTATGGCAAAATCTGATGCATCACACATAATCTCAAAGTCCTGTGACCAGTCCGGGGGCTAAAGTACAGGTGCTGTGGAGACTAAGTCTCGGAGGGTGTGATAAGCCTGGATGCAATTAGAAGACATGGAATATGGCGTCGTTGGCTAGAAGGTCGGTCAAGGGTTTGGAAAGCTTGGAAAAGTCTTTAATGAACCTTCGGTAGAAGCCAACATGTCCAAGAAATGAGCGAATCTGTCAAACCGAGCTAGGTGGAAGGAGTTTGGAGATCAAATCAACCTTAGCCTGATCTACCTCAATGCCCCTATGCGATACGATGTGGCCGAGGACAATTCCTTCTTGAACCATAAAATGGCTCTTTTCCCAACTTAACACCAGATTAACCTTGATACATCAGTTCAGGATTTTCTCCAAGTTGCTCAGACAATGGTCGAATGAATTCCCGAATACAGAGAAATCATCCATAAAGACCTCTAAGTATTAACCCACCATTTTGAAAAAATGGCTAGCATGCAACGCTGGAAGGTAGCAGGTGCATTGCATAACCTGAACGGCATTCGACGGAATTCAAATGTGCCGTACGGGCAAGTGAATGTGGTCTTTTCTTGATCCTCCAGATCAATTGCGACTTGGTTATATCCTAAATATCCATCCAAGAAGCAAAAAGACTTTTGCCCTGCCAATCTTTCAATGATTTGGTCAATGAATGGCAAAGGGAAATGATCCTTCTTAGTGGCTTCATTGAGCTTCCTATAATCAATACACACCTGCCATGCGGTGGTGGTGCGGGTGGGGATGGATTCACCATGATCATTGGTGACAACGGTGAGCTCGGCTTTCTTTGGAACCACTTGAGTGGGGCTCACCTAGGGGCTATCGGAGATAGGATAAATGATGCCAGCATCAAGCCACTTGATAATTTCTTTCTTAATGACTTCCTGCAAGTTTGGGTTTAGACGTCGCTGCATCTGGCGAGAGGGTCATGCCTTGTATTACAAGTAAATCTTATGGGTGCAATAGGTGGGCCTAATTCCTCTCAAGTCAAAAATGGTCCAACCAATGGTGGCTCGATGTTCTGAAAGGGTCGCAGTCAACCTGAGCTCCTGATCCTTGGTTAGATGGGAATTAATAATCACAGGAAAGGTCTGGTCAGATCCCAGGAAGACATACTTGAGACTCTCGGGTAGTGGCTTAAGTTCGAGTGCGGGTGGAACCACAGTTGATGGAAAGGGAAAAGGTGGGAGTTGATCAACATCGATCTCCTCAAATGGTGTTGTGTGATGGTAATCAGCCTTACAGAGGTCCACGGGTAGTGACGGGTCAGAACAGTCCTTACATGTTTGGTGGTTTGCAACAGAACTATGGGTGAGGCATTCCTCGACCAGAGTATCCACGGGATCATGTTCCTCAACGCAATCGCAATCAAAAGACTTTGTCGCCCGAAAGATATCCAATTGCATTTTCCTGTCTCTGAAGGCGATTTCCATACATCCCGTGTCACAATCAATGTTTGCCTTAGATGAACCTAAGAAAGGTTTGCCTAAGATTATTGGTGTGTTTTGTAATTTTTCAGGGACTTCCATGTCGAGCACCAAGAAGTCGACCGGGAAGTAGAAGTCCTGGACCCGTACAGTTACATCCTCGACAACCCCCTTTTGGGGTTTTCACTGATCTATCAGCCAGCTGGATGGTGACAGGTGTTGGTGTCAATTCTCCGAAACCAAATTGGTGGTACAGGGTTGTTGGAATCAGATTGATAGAAGCACCTAAGTCCAGGAGTGTTCTATCAAATGTCATGTCCCCGATATTGTAGGAAATCAAGGGTGCTCCTAGGTCAGTTCGCTTGAGCGGAGGGTTGCTTGATGTTACAGAACTTACTTGTTCGGAGAGCACAACCTTCCTAGGTGCTTGAGGTCTTGGGTGTACAGGCATCCTTTGAAAACTTGGCGTAAGCGGGGATGTGCTTGACGGCTTCGAGGAGCGGAATATTAATCTATACTTGCTTAAAGATCTCCAAAAGCTCCTCAGTTTCCACAGCATTCTTCTTTTTCTTGATTGTTTCCAAGGCCTTAGGGTAGGGTGTCTGGATGTGGATCAGATCTATTTCTGGGTCCTTGGGTTTTTCTGGTGCCTCTTCTGGTTCTGGTATTTCAACGGGTGAAGTCTCGAGGAGAGTCGACCATTTGGGATCCTGGGTTTTGGTGCTGCTTCTCAAGGTCACCGCATTCGCAGAGGCATTGGGGCCATGGGTTGATCCTTGAGAAGACGAGGACGAAGAAGTACCAAACGCAGGGGGTGTTTGTGGGGCTGGCTGGTCCATGTGAGCCTGCCTGGGATTGCCTTGGAACCCTTCCAAATTGGGGCCTCTGTTAATTATGTTTCACGGGTTCGGTTGTGGCTGGGAAGGTAGGGATCCTTGTTGTTTATAGTCCAAGAGTTGGCTTAACTGTCCCTTTACCAAGGCCATTTCCTCCTGATGTTTTTGGTTCATGTCAGCCATCATCTTTATTAGGGTGTCCATTTGGTTTTGTTGGGGAGGGGCCACCCTATTCTGATTATATTGGGGTCTAACTGGTGGTCCTTACTGATAGGGGGGCAAGTGTGGCTGCTAGTTTGGCTTAGGCTGGTTTTGGAATTACGGTGGTTTCTAATTTGTCCAACCAAAGTTGGGGTGGTTACGCCTGCCAGTTTTGTAAGTGTTCGAGAAAGGGTCAGGTTTAGCATAACCATGGACAGCTTGCACATTTTCAAGGATAGCCAATGTTGATGGAGAGGGAAAAGAGTAATCAAGGGTTGAGGGAGCAAAGGTCCCTCCCTGGAACGTGGTCAAGGGTTGTTGTAGGTTCAGTTGGGTTAAGGGCTGGACCAGGTCAACATTATGTGCTCCCTTTGCTAGGGAGAAGGTCTGTAACGAGTTCCTGGTCTGGTTCAGTAGCTCATCAATCTTTTTGTCCACCAATTCCACTCAATCTAGTTTTTTGGCAATGATGTCCATGTCAACCATTCCAGAATTTGCCTGTACCTCATAAATCCCACCATGGGGTTGACTGGATCTGTTAAACTGGGTCATGGAGGCATTGTTGAGCAAATTCTTGCTCACAGACTCAAAGAGCTCAAATGCGCTCTCCTCGTTCTTGTTCAGGAAGTTCCCCCTGCATGAGGCATCGACGAAGTTCCGTAGGTTGCTGTCCAGAGCGTGGTAGAAAATCTGGGCCAATTGCCACCTTGGTACTTCGTGGTGTGGGCATTTCCTTAAGAGTTCATTGAATCTTTCACACGCCTCATGGAACTGTTCCCCACCCTGGAGTGTAAAGGTAGTAATAGCTCTTCTGAGGGCATTGGTCTTTCCTATGGGGAAGAATTTCTTTAAAAATGCATGCCTCAGTTCTTCCCAGGTGGTGATGGGTCTATCTAGGGTTCTAAGCCAGTGAGAGGCCTTGTCTCTTAGTGAGAAGGGAAACATTTTGATTAGAACATTGTCAAGGCTAATGTTCCTAGGTTTCACAATTCGTGCTATGCAGTCGAGATCCTCTAGATGCTAGAAGGGGTCCTCATTTGAGCTTCCACAGAAGTGGCTCTAGATCAGACTTAAGACATTCGATTTCAGCTCAAAATCATCTCCCCCTTCGGGGATCCTAAGGTGTGGCTCGACTCTAATAGCAGAAGGATTATAGAAATCATGGAGGGGCCTCGGTGGATCCTGAAATGGTGGTACATCAAGTGGTGGATGCCCTTATGGGCCTTGGTAAGGTGGTGGTGGTTGTTCTTGTGAGTTCTGTAACCGGTGTATGGCTTGCATGATGGTGTGGATTTGTTGTTGTTGAAGCCGGTGGTTTGCATTAATTTGGGCTTGGATGATGGCCATTATTTTTGGTGGGGGTTGATCCTCTGCCTCATCTACCCTAGGTTCAGCCATGTTTCTAAGAGAATCACATCGCCTAGATTCCTGTCCCAAAATAAACAACTCGGGATGCAGTGAGCGTCTCCTGTGCATGCACTAGAGAAGAACAGGAGGTGATGCGGAGAGCGACAAATGCGAGAAATGTGTTCAATCAAGCAAACAAGCCTAGTCCTTATGGTGTATTCCTTAGGAGACCAAGAAATCTCAAAAAGGGTGATTAAGTCCGTAAGCACTGGACTCCCCTTCCCAAGGCTAATCTGGCTAGGTTGATTACGAGGGGATTGCAGGGAAGGTTCTTCCTTTGGCTTGCACCTCCGGTTCCGTAGACCCCACAACTACGGTCGTTTGACACTGCCCCACAGCCTAGTCACCAGATTCTACCAAGGGAATGAAAGCTAAGTGCCTAGTGAACAAAACCTCCCCTTTTGAGACTTAACTCAATCCTGCCTAAGGCACGTCTACTCAGTTTTAAAAGGGCTAGGATAGTGCTTGTGCTAGGGTTATGTGATGAGGCGTTGATTGGGGTGGTGCCTCTTAATTTTCCACTTTCAATGTGTGCTTCTATCAAAACATGATTTTTAAGCAAGGATTTTTAAGATGTGTCTTTTAGTGTTTCATCCTTACTTTAGTGTCTTTTAGGGTTGACGTGTCTTAATATTTTCAGACAAGTTTCAGTGGGCACGTCAAGTTTTGCACACAATTTGGTGAAAGTAGATTTCCTTTTATTGGGTAGAGGCTCTAAAACCCTAATGTACTCATCCTAATGATCATGCAGCTTCTATTAGATGAGTTATTTTTAGGGTTGAATGGTGCGGCCCAAGTCAATCCATGGTGGCTTCGCAAACACCACTCAAAAAGAGAAAAGAACACTCCAAGAATTTATTCAGAATGTTAGAGTGTACATTGTTTTTGTGGGGTGATGTGTTAAGGATGTGGGTTAAGCAATCATACACCACGCCAATTTTTTTTCAATTTTTACAATTTTTTTTTGTTTTTCACGCAAGCAAACAATCATGAATGAAGAATTACTCACTATCGGTCCTTGTTGCGCCTACTCCCTTGTTACCGTCCTGGGATGCGTCGCTTCGCTGTCCAAGCGTCGAATTCCTGCAACCATCAAGTAAAAAGGAAACGAGGCATTAGACAATGTGAGAATGGATGTGGAATGGAAGTGACAAAACAAATCCGTTGCCTCCCCGGCAATGGGGCCAAAAATTGGCATGCGCTCGTGCGTGTGTGTTAAGAAGTGTCATTATAGTCGCACTTGCAACGTCGATTTTAAAGTAAGGAAATAGAGGTGAGTCCGAGTGTCAGTCTCAGGGAGGCGTGAAAATCGGATTTTGCTTATCACTTATTGTCACAGAAATCGTGGAGTTTTGCTTGCGAAAAGGTGCGGTTGAAAAGCAAGCGAGAGAGATAGAGAGAAAGAGATTAGGTTTAAAGTCATTTCTTTCTTTGACATGCAATTTGGATAGGAAATAAAGTAAACAACTGAGTGGAAATAACTTCATTAATCATGCAGCTTTAGTTCACCGATTACAACATTAGATACATGCTTAAACATAAGTAAAGGAAAGCTTAAAAGAGAGGAAGAGAGAGAGAGAGGGAGAGCGGTGAGGCAGCCACAGTGGTGGAGAAGGCTCCGTCGGTGGCTCGTCATCTCCGGCAATTACAAGAGGGCCTAAAGCTAGCTAAGAGAGGGGTAGAGTAGTTGCAAGGGAAGTGAATGCCTTGAATGAGTGGTTGGAGGGGGTTTAAATAGGCAGAAGGGCTTTCTAAAAGAAGAAGGGGTTTTAGCGACATCCAGGACATCGCTAAAACCCTTCCAAAAGCGTCGATGAAGCCCCCAGCCCTTCGGTTGCATGCCCACGCCGTTCTTCTTCATGCTCGATCCGTGGGTGCGGCATCAGAGCCATCCGATTGAAGATCGGACGGTTGAGATCCTCGCCTGGGCGTGCTTGGATCTCGCCTTGAGTGCACGTGTGCGCGCACGTGGCCAATCGTCACCTGAGGGCTCGTCGCGTGGTGCTATCGCCACCGTCCAAGCACTGATCTACTATTGAATTTCGTCCGCACGCCTTGTTGCCTTCAAATTCCAGCACCGCGCAGCTCGAACCCGCATTGCATGTCAGCGGGCGTGCGTGTTAACCACTGTGCCAAGCCTGCTGCTTTGTCGCGGCAACCGCAGGCGTGCACACGGTTCTCGGCCGTCCGATCAGAGATCGACGGCTGAGATTTGATCTTCGGCTGAAGGTGGAAGCAGCGTGCGGTGGGCGGGTGCCACATGGCTCAACGAGGGTCGTTGTCATCAGATCAACGGTCAGAACTTCTTGGGCCCATTGTGGGAGCTCAGGATGTCGGATTTGGCTGATTTTGAGTCTGTTGGACTCTGTTCGTCGTTCTGAATCCATCCGTGTGGTCAGATTGCTCATCTGAGGCCTACTTTGACAAGTGCTTACACAAATGGCCATTAATATAGTTTTATAAGCAATCTTGGTATATGATGCATGCAATGCTCCCATTCTACTTATGTTGTTCCTCTTATTCTTAAGATGGGCCCTATTTAACAGAATTATCACCCCCATATGTAGTGTTATCATACACAACCTCATCTGATTTTCAAACTCAACCAGTAAATCGATCTTTGGAACCGGTACACACATCCAAACATATAATTGAGTAGAAATCAGATTAGGTAATCACTTGTTTGCCTAATTAAGTGGTGCAACAGGCCAATTATTTGAGTTGATTGGGTCGTACCACTTAAATTAAAATCAACTCATCAAGTAGCTGCCACTTAGGTTCAACTCTTAGGGATTTACCAGGCACTCCACATTCTTTTCAGTTTCAAAGGAAAACATCTTCACCTGTGCTTTTAAAACCTGGTGTGCCAACCAAACTTGTTTGAAAATACCTAAAGTTGAATCCTAAAAGCTACTAAGCAAGATTTGAACCCTAAAATTCACCGCATCAAAAATAATCTTACTTGAAAACCACTAGTTGTGCACGCACACATAAATCAATCAATCATTAAGGGCACAACCCAGATAAAGGGCCCATCACATTCCAAAGCACATTCAAACCTAGCCTTAAATAAAATAGAGTAGACATTAGCCTTAAGGATTAGACTCGCTCTTCGAAACCTAGAACGAGATTATTTTCGATTAGTCTATTTCTACTGTTCAATCTGATGTCTAGCTAGGGAAGCAGAATCAAATGATCGTGGCTGGGGGGTACACTAGAAACCGGAGGCGCAAGCCGAAGGACGAACCTTCTCCCCAATCCCTCCTTATAACTAGTTGGATTGAACAAACAGATGTAGATCAAATCATTTCTTTATCTCAAGACGGTTCTAGGAGTTTGTAGGTCTTTAGGTTAGCCCACTTAAGGACAAGTTTGATTGCTTGTATTGCAAGGCGCCTTTCTTCCTCCCGTCTCTCATGAATCCTTTCACATTTTATACACATTCTCGCTCTTTCCCTCCTGTTATGAGTTATCCTCAACATGACAATTATCCTGACTCATACTATAATCAACCATCAGTTAGTTGGGATAATTTGGATTGGGGATACAGCTTCGGACCTCCTTGTTTAGGGTCTAACCCTGAACACTATGATTATAATTTCTATCCTTCTCAAAGCCACATCGATTATAGATAGCCACCCTTTCATGGACAATCTAATATGATCTACAATTAAGGAGTATACACTGATCCTTACCCATCCTCTGACTACATTGCCTTTAGGTCATCACCACCTTTTGAACAATCTGAAATGACCTATTATCAGGGAGTGTATAACGAATCTCAATTTGTTAATGCCTCTGCACTGATCCCAAACCTGGCCAACCCTGAAACAAGTCATTTGGTTCAGGGTAACCAGGTTCAAGATAAGGTTCTGGCTAACTTAAGGAATATCATACAATTTTTACAAGTTCAACCAATACCTTGCATTGAAAAATTGGAGCCTCTGATTGAGATTGATGATTTGAATAAATATTTGTTGGATTGGCTCCTGGATGTTAAGGATAAGAACTCGGGTGAGGTTGTACTTAGGAAGTTAGCAAAATTGAGGATGAGATTTGTGGTTGTTTTAATTCAATCGTGGGATGATTCTTAGGATGAACTCCCTTCAGGAGAATCAAGGTCAGAACCCACTCAAGCACCTATTGGGGGGACACGTGTTACGAAGCTAACCAGATTGAATTAAAGCAACCAATTAAGCATGATCTGATTTGTTCACCTGAAATCCCTGAGCCAAGGTATGAGGAGACGTATGTCTCCATGGACCAGAAAATGAGAGATGATTTTGGGACATACCTTAATATGGATTTTGATTTCTTTGATTCTAATGGTGAAGATTCAATTTGTGAAGTCTCACGCGAGTTTACAGAACTCGATTTCTGTGAGGCGATTGGGCCTGAGAAATCTAATAGATCATTTGATAGCTCAATAATTGAGGAAATTGATCTTATTGGGGCTCACATTATGGATCCAGAATCACATTTTCTGGTGGATTCAATCCAATGCCCTGATTGTCAGTTACACCCTATTGAGGGTATCAACGATTCTATTTTTGAGTTAACTAGACCCAAGTCAATTCTGATTCAGCCACATCTCTTAGACTTGGAAATTTCAAACGGGGTGATTAATATGTAGGAGGTCTTGGAATTTGACATTCTGAATGAGGAGGATGGGAGCTGGGAAATTTTGATTTGGGAAGCAAACTTTGGAGGAAATAGAAGACTGAGTCTAAGGGATCCAATTCATCTGAAACCATCAAACCAAAACCCTTATGACATTTGTTCTGAGGATGTTCAACCCAAGCATACATTCATTGATTATCCTTTCGATATCGAATTCTCTGTAACCCAACTCTTTGGCCTTGGGTTGCATCCTCATAAATCGCAGGCCCGACCCTACTTGTATACTGATTTTAGGTTTTAGGTAATTTTTATCCAGAACCTTAGATATTCTCGATTATGGGGTATGGGTCTGCACCACAATCTGGTCTACATTTGTGGACATCTGCTGGTAGGTCAGAGGTTGCTTCTTTGTATTCTGATTCTGACCTGCACCTGTGAATTCTTTATTTCTCTTCTTTGTATAGTGTGCCTAGCTGAAGGCACTAAATTCAACACGTATGTAGCTTTTTTAGTTTTATCTTGGAGCGGACCCGACATTCACGCAATTCAAGTGCTTTCTACTCCATTCCACTTTGTTTCACGTCTTTTTAATACAATGAGGACATTGCATTAGATAGGCATGGCGGGGTGGATATTCATCTTTGAATTTATTCAACAGCTCCGTAGATTCATTTTATTTTCTTTTATTTATATATATATATAAATTTTTTTGGAATTAGGAAAGGGAACTTGGGCTTAAGAAAAATTTTCAATCTAAGGAAATATTACATTAGGATCTGAACACAAAGACCCTTCATGTTTTTGGACTTAATTTGCCTGTGTATCCACTAAAATGTGGATTTATTTTTTGAGTCCTCGCCAACTTGAATTCTAATTTAATTCAAGTAAATAAGTTTGGGTGATAAGTACACAACTTATCAACCTACCTTCTGATTTGAGAGAACCTTAAGTCTAAAGTATCTACACACTATCTTCTCACTGACTCATTAATCGGCAGTTCTAATAGAAATTGGGTAGCTAATGAACCTTCTAAGGTGATATGGCTGGCAAGTTATCGTGGGTAACATCCCATAGGTAGGTTGTCTAGAGCCTAGTCACTGGACCATTCTCTTCTTGCTACCTTTAGGTAAATCTTAGACCAAGAAAGCCACCTACTTAAAAAAAAAAAGTCAAAAAGAAAAGAAAACAAAAGAAATAAGCCATATTTCACCGCACGAGTATGGCTAGCAAGTTGTTGGTGGTAACAGCTCATCGACCGGTTGTCCAGAACCCAGCTCAGGAAATGCACCTAAAATTCCCAAAACACTTAGGAAGAAGCGGAGAAGTAGAATAAATCGGGGAGGTATACACTGGATTCATCTTTGTGTTGACCCTAGAAAAATAAAAGTAAGGAGAAAGCTACCGGTTGTAAAGATACACCTTTAGGCAGAACTCTCTTTTTAAGGTCACCTAGAGGCGTAGAAACCTAAAGTCCATTCTAATTGTCTATTAATGAGTCTATCACATTCATAATAAGATGCTTAGAATTTAGGGTTCTCATCAAATTTTGGGTGAGTTGAATGGCTGTAGAAAGCCACTCTTAAACCATAAACTCAAAAATAAAAAAAAATTAGAAAAGAAGAAAAGGAGAAAAAGAAATTTTTCTTTGAATAAGGTGAGGACTTGAGGCGGTCTGCATTTTGGTAAATACCTGGGCATTGTTGTGTTTTTGAAAGTTCAGATCCTAAGTAAACATTTTCTTAATGATTGAAAATAACTTATGCCCAAATAGTCCAACTTAATTCGTTTATAAATAGCATATAGTTTTTGCTAGGGACTAGCAAAAGATAGGCATGAGGGTGTGATGTAAACACGTTTATATTACATAAGATGTCTATTTATGCATGTTCTTAAGCAGAGAATTGCACTACATACTATAAATATTGCATAGCATCCATCATCTTGCATTTAGATTAGTTTAAATAAAATGGAGGTTAATTATTTCCTTTTATGTTTAGGGACAGGGCAAATTTTTATTGGAGCCTCAGATAGAAGATCCAATCATATAAATTTGATCAAGGCGATGATTAGAGTTCAACGGCTCCAAGATCGCCCTAATCAGACATCTGTAGCATCAGATAGAGACCAAGGAACCCTAAAAGTTCAAGGGCCAAGATGGTGTGAATCTGCATTTCATACGACAAATCCGACTGCACGAATGGATTCAGATCAACGATCGTAGCCTAATGGTGTGAAAATTGACTCAATCCAACAACTGTGGCACCATATACATCATCCAGAAGATGGACGGCCAAGATGGCACCATGTGGTGCCATCTCGGCTGCCCAATTGGCTACTGGACCTGCCGCACCTTCTCTTCTTCAATCTAATCATCGCTTCTTCGCCGTTGGATGATCATCCAACAGCTGTGGGGCGCACTCGCACAAATCATATGCGTGACGAAAATGCATTGATAGTACGTTGGTCGAACGCACTTGCAAGAAGGTGAGGTGCGCGTTTGAGCCTTGAGGAGTGGGAGCTGAGGCACAGCGAGGGGGCATGATTTAGCACTCAATCGCGATCGAGCCCCGCACACGAAGGCCACGTTCAGGCCTTTAGTGACGGATTTATCCATCACTAAAGCTCCTAAATTAATGATTTTCAACATAAAATGAGCAAATTACCCTCACTCTTTGCAACTATAAAAGGAAAACCCCTCCATACGAAATTCTCATCCCTTCTCTTCTCTCTCTCTCCAAAGCTCAAGAGAAGCTTGTCCCACACTCGAGATACTCCTCGAGAGATAAACTCAAATTTTTACCCTCACTTCAGAAGCGGATCCCACGACGATGACGATGTGCTACCCCATTCTCATTCCTCCTGTCTCGACCTCCTTCTTCCAACTCCATCCTCCATCTTCCAAGTGGCGTCTCGTCCTGCTTGTCCTCCAAGCGATCGTCGAGGAGGATAACTTCTCTCTCCCATTCCTCTTTTCAGCTTTCTAGAGTAGAATTTTCCTACTTTCTAGTGTAATAGATTTCCCGCTTTCTAGTGTAATTTTTCTCTGGTTTTATTGTATAAACATTTTGAAATATTAAGTGCATGTTTTCTCTCTCTCTCTCGTTGATTCTGATTGTTAATATTGCTTCATTGTAATTACATCGCTTCACTTTTCAACAAAAACTCTAAAAAAATATAATTACGAATATAGATCGACGTAGCCTCCCTGAGTTCGACCTGAGATTTCTTTTTCGGTACAAATTTTATTTGTTGAACATGAGTTCTTCTCTTTCAAACTACGACAACAGGTCTTTCAAAATCAAATACGATAGCATAGTAACTCGTAGCTTCAACACTAACTCTCCTGCATGCATCCATTGGAGAAGAAGAAAGAAATAAGTAAAATAAAGAAATGAGGGGTAATTTATGTACAAACCCTTAACTTCTATGTTAAACACTAATTATACTCCTATTTTAATGCATGATATTCTAAATGATATTATCAATGCATGTGATTTAATGTTATCCTATTTATATATTAATGTATGCTATATAAATGTACATATTATCTTAATGTCTAGGCATTAAAATACATACTTAGCCCAGAAATATGGGCCCATCAATACCCTCCCTGATAATAGGTCACTTCTGGTTGCCCATAAGGAGGTGATGACCTATAAGCAGTGTAATCTAGGGAAGGGTAAGGATCAGCATATCCTTCTTGATTGTAGATCATATTAGGTTGTCCAAATGAGGGCGGTAATCTATAATCGATGTAACTCAGAGAAGGATAAGAATCAAGATTATGGTGTCCAAGGTTAGACCTTGAACATAGAGGTCTGGAACTGTATTCCCAATCAGGATTATCCCAACTAGATGATGGATGATAACAAGTCTGGTTGGAATAATAATCATTTTGGGAATAAGTAGTGATAGGAGGGTAGGAGTGGAAGTATGAATAGGATGTGGAAGGATCCATGACAGAACGGGAGGAAGAAAGGTGCCCTGCAATACAAACAAACAAACCTATCCTTAAGTGGGCTAGCAAAAAGACCTACAGACTCCTAGAACACATCTTGAGATAAAGAAATGATTAGATCTACTTCTTTCCAGTCAATCCAACTAGTTAGAGGGAGGGACTGGGGAGAAGGTTCTTCCTTTGGCTTGCACCTCTAGTTCCTAGTATACCCCCCAGCTGCAATCGTTTGATTTTGCTCCCTTAGCTAGACATCAGATTGAACGGCAGAAACAGGCTAATCAAAAATAATCTCGCTCAGGGCTCTGAAGAGCGAGACCAATCTTTAAGGGCAATGTCTACTCTATTTTATTTAGGGTTAGGTTTGAATGTGCTTTGGAATGTAATGTGCCCTTTATCTGGGTTTTGCCCTTAATGGTTGATTGATATGTGTGTGCGTGCACAACCAATGATTTTTAAGCAAGATTATTTTTGGATGAGGTGAATTTTAGGGTTTAAATCTTGCTTAGTAGCTTTTAGGATTCAACTTTAGATGTATTCAATCAAGTTTAGTTGGCACAACAGGTTTTTGAAAGTACAGGTGAAGATGTTTTCCTTTAAAGCTTGAAAGAATGTAGAGTGCCTGGTAAATCCCTAAAAGTTGAACCTATGTGGCAGCTACTTGATGAGCTGATTTTAATTGAAGTGGTGCAGCCCAAGCAACTCAAACAATTGGCCAGATGTACCACTTAGTTAGGCACACAAGTAGTTACCTAATCTGATTTCTACTCAATTATGTGTTGGTGTGTGTACCAGTTCTAAAGATCGGGTTACTGGTTGAGTTTGAAGATAAAAAGAGGTTGTGTACATTTGTGAGATTTTTTTTTTAATTTTTCTTTTATATGTGGAGGGTGAGGCAAGTGGAGGTGACAAACAAACAATTAAAAACTAACCTTAGAGTTTATGTAAGCTCCTAGGGTAATTAGGTTTTGTGTTATTAGGTGATGGAATGAAATCTAGTGGGTGAGGAGGTGGGGGTAAACTTACAAACCCTTCAATAGCACTTTACTCCAATCTACTGCTTTTGCTCTTCTTGTAAGAGTACCTGTAATCACAATAAGAAAGGAGAGAAGTGAGGTAAAAGATAAATAAGGTGGAAAAACATGAAAAATCAAAGGGCATCGCCTCCTTAGCAACAGTGCCAAAATGTTGATGCGGAAAATGTACGCAAATGGGATTTAAGTTTTGAAAACTCGTCGATGTAGTATGATTTGCGAAGAAATCCATCAACAGATAAATTTTACTCAAACTCTAAAGGAATTCTGGGTCAAACATAGGGAGGTAGACATTTGATTCAAAATCATGTTTGTTTAATTGTCATGAAGTAGATTACCTAGTTGAATTGAATTCAAACTAGCTACCTACTTAAAGAATAAATAATAGAAGAAAGAGAGAATATTACAAATAAAGAGAAAATAGAGATAGAATAATCATGGATCTCATTACCAAAAGCCGATGTTCATTATAAGTACAACTACTCACTACACTAGAAAGCGGGAAATCTACACTAGAAAGCGGTAAAAGAGAAGGTAGAGAGAAGTTATCCTCCTCAATGGTTGCTTGGAGGATGAGCTGCAATGATGGAGCACCCAGACGAAGGTGGTGAGATGCGATACAAAGGAGAATGAAGATGAAGATAGAGAATAGGGTAGGACGATGTCACAGCGGGATCTGCTTCCCGAATGGCGGTGAGAGGACCATCGCAGAATGCTCCACGAAGGGGATGAGAAAGTGGAAAAATTATAATTTTAACTCTAATGGAGCATCCCGAGTTTGGGATAAGCTCGTAGAGCTTTGGAGGGGGTAAGAGAAGAGAGGAAGGGATGAAGAAAGTGTGGAGGGCAAAGGCCTTTTTATAGGTGTAGGGCTTGGGGGCAAAAAGATCATTTCAAGTTCAAAACAATAAATTAGGGGTCTTTAGTGATAGATTTATTCGTTACTAAAGCCCGATCATGGTTGAAGTGCACACGCCCCCTCGCCTCCTCGCACCCAACTCTTAACCACGTACGTGCGTTATCATGATCAGACGGCTTAAACGTGCCGCGCCCGATCTCCTTCAAAGCCTGTTAAGAGGTGACGTGGCCTCCTTCATAGCTGTTGGATCAAAGAACAATGGCTCAGGACGAACGCTAGCTCACCTTCACAAAAGCGCATCTGATGGCGCATTCATGCTCCTTGCATCTTGGCATGCCATGTGTCACCTTCACCGTCACCTGATCTCCATCCAACAGCTTAATTGAGCCAGATCTACGTGTCTGCTTGATTTAAAACGAAGAGCAGATCGAACTCGCGCCCTTCGCTCTTGAAGAGGTGCTTGCCCATTGCACTGCACTTCCACTTAAGGCGAGCCTTTGATTTAACGTTCATGCATCCTTGGCCATTGGATCAAGATCCAATGGCTGAGATCTCGCCTCGCCCATGCCTTCAGATGATGAGAGCGCCAGAGGAGAGAGAGTAGGCGATGTGGTGCGTTTCTGACCATTGGCTCAAGATCCAATGACCCAAATCTGACGGGCACGAGAGGAGAGAGAGAGCAGCGGTTGACTTTAGCCAGTTTAGGAGCATAGATGTTGATACATGGCACTATCTTAGCTGTCCATCTTCTATGACTTGTAGATGGTGCCACGGATATCGAATTGGATCGATTTTCACACTGTTAGGCTGCGACCGTCGATCCAAACCCATCCATGTGGTTGGATTTGTCATCTGAAGTATGGATTTACACCATCTTGGCCTTTGACCTATGATTTTCCTCAGACAATATCTGATACTATGGAAGTCCGATCGAGGCAATCCTGGAGTCGTTGAACTTCGATTGTCACCCTGATCAGATCCATAAGCTTGGATCTTCAATCCGAGGGCCCGAATGAATATCGCCCTATTACTTGACCACAAAAAGAGAAAATTAACCTAAACTTTATACAATCTAACCTAAATGTAAGACGATACATGTTATGCAATATTTATAATGTATGATGCAACTCTACACCTAAGAACTTGCATAAATAGATAGTTTATGTGATATAAATGTATTTACATCAGAAATCAAGGCCAATTCTCGAGTAATTCTTGCTTGGGAACATGCAAGAGCTTATATAGAGGTAGTTTTGACCTTGAATTGCCTTGAATTTGTAAGAATTCATTGAAAATTTGGGCAACTTAGATCATGGGAATTTCAAGCTCGCTAGAGCTCATATGTTGCAGATTGGGGCATGAGATCATATTCAATCGAAAGGTCTTGATCTCTTAAGGAATCCTATCAATTTTGGTGAGATTTGGAGATGATTTAAGGGGGATTTCCTTAATCATGAGTCAGTCAAGTTGGGTTCGTCAACTGCTGCACTTTGCATGTTTATATGAAGGAGGTAGGGGCCTCTTTGCAAGAAAGATTAAAAAGTAGGGGGTTGCATGACATAAGTAGAGACAACTGGGCTATACTGCAAAATACGTCAAGATGAACTCCAGATAGGCTTAAACTTTAGGAGAAATCTAATTTGGACCCAAGGAATCTAGTGCTAACCTCAAATTTGGGTTTTGACAACATTTGGTTGGATTATTTACATTGTAGCCCAAAATAAAGCAATTGCTCATTTAAGCCTCCATTTTTAATCAAATTGGGTTCCTTTGGTCAAAGTGAAGGTTTCAAATCTCATAGAATATTTTTCAATGATTTTTAGAAGGTTTAGATTACATTTATTTTCACCAGAACCCATTCATTTGTAATGAGGTTGTAATTAGGGTTTTTCTTATTAAATTAATCCTCAAATCACAGAAAACCTTGATTCGGTTAGTTTAAGACCACTTCTTGGGTGTTTAGGTTCATTTTCCCTCAGATTAGGTACTGATTAATCCTTTAGTTAATCTGCATTCATAATTTCTCGTTAAAACAATAGCATTAATGAAACTTCTTGTCTCCTTCTAGCATTCATCTCTGAACAAAATTTCGACCATATGATGGTTATTAAGGAGCATTTATCAATAAAATTAGACTAAATTAAGTTAGTTATGGTAGATGATGCCGTTACCATTAGTAAAAGATCCAAGGGTTCGATTGCAATTAATTTATGCTTGGATACTAAATCAAAGCATTACATAATTTTTTATGGACTAATTATGTAAAAATCAAGTAGGATTTGATCCCTAACCTTTGATGGAGATCTAAGGGTTGCCAAACAATGAGGATTAGGGTTGGATCCCTATAAATATCTCCCATGGTAACTCTAACTTCTCAATCAATCAACATAATGTCCAGTTAAAGCCCTAACTGCCTCTACTACTGGTGATGAAAAGAGAGAGGAAGAAAAGAAACAATGGGGGTGGGTGTTATTGCCCCTCAGTTTTGGAGTTTCGATCCTTGGATCAGAAGTCCAGAGAGCTCTCTAGACGTTTGAAAACTATTCTAGATGATTGATTGAGGTGGCTTTAGATGTCTAACATTGGTTTCAAGCATCTGAATATGAAGCATCTCTTCTATCAACTCCTGATTGTCACAAGCTCTTAGGCTAGAAAGGAGGAGGACGATCGTCATCCTTGATTTCTGTGAAGGCATTCACGGATCTTGTTTGTGATTGGACATCCTTGACACGTAGAGTCTCATCCACCTCTTAAGTAGGAGGAGTTCTGGGACTACGAAGATTTCATGTAGGAGGCATCGTATGTGGGGTGTTGTATTATACCCCCCACAATGGAATAATCTACTATACTAGTGGAATTCTAGAATAGGAGAAAATTAGTTTCTCCCATGTAGTTTCAACAGTTGATTTCATTACTTGATTGAGTTTTAGGCATCGATTTGATCATGCATTTTGAATGTTTTAAATGCCATTTTTCATGCTTCTACAATGCCATAGGTCAATCGGATTGATCGCATTAATGGTATCAAAGTATTGTTGGTTTGTGTTTTGTGAGAAAATTGTGGATTTTGGTTTTAATTGCACCTAGATTTGATAATCAGTACTTAACATTCACTTTGATTGCCCAAGGGATGCCTGATTTTAGGATCAAACACCTGATGTGGTTGAATGTCTAATTATCAACATAGATGATCGACAAGCAACCTCAAGCACTTGACATTGGATGCTAAATGTCTAAAGTTACAAATTAGAGAATCAGATATCTAATAATAGTACCATACATCCAATGTAGCAAAATAAGGCATCTGATTTTTATTGGACTTCCAATACTAAATAGGAAGCATTCCTATTTTGGCTCTATTTCAATAATGGTCAACTAACATAAGTGTTAGACATCTGATTTCTAAAATATGTTTTTTGAAACCTCAGTCAATTGTTTTGGAACTCTGGTAAAAGTTTTTGGACGTCTAGACAATATTGCAACCCTAATTATACATGCATTTATGACTTGAAATCGAATTGGATTCGATTTTATCTTCAAGAAGAAAACCTAATATGATTATTGGAGAATATTCATTTGTCTTTCTAGAATTTTTTTGTTTTTGTTCGTGATTTTAAATGTTGACCTAATCTTATGGATGTGATGCTTGTAGAGATAGGTGAATAGATTTTTCAAAATCAAATAAATTGGAATTTGTTTAGAAAATTTAATTTCAATATTAATTGGATTAATTTTTGGATTAAGAGATTTCAAAATAAAAAGATGTTGCATTGCACACAATTAATGTCAAATTAAGATTATAATTATTAAAATAAAGAATCACACTCACTTGACTAATTAGTAATCATAAGAGAAAATACAATCGCATCCCTTGACATATGATGGTGTGGGTGTTTGTTCTGTGTGGCCAGTTTTCTTCTACAATTTGGATGATTTTGATTGTGGAATGATTGTGATGATATGATCATCTAGGCATACAATGTGGAGCAATTGTGTGAGGGTTGCCTTATTTTCGTGTAATCCTTATAATTTAGGAGCATTACATTTGAGGTAAATTTTTATAAGTGGAATGCTCTATATAATTGTGATTGTGATGTATTATTAACAGGGCCAAATAGGAGTTTGAATATGTTTCGTTGTAGTAAAATCTCCTAAATAGCTCGGGTCAACAAATAAAATTTATAACTCGAATATCTAAAATGAAGTTCGAGGTCGAGCACAAAGAGTAAATTGGAATTCACATGCTAATCTTTACCAAAATATATAAATGAGCACAGGAAATCAAGCCAATAATGATATGCAATGAATAATATCAACTCAATTTGATATTCAATGACAAACATGAGTATTGCAAGAGTTAAAGAGGGTAGAAAGATATCTAAGATAAAATAATGGTGATTTAAATCACTAATTATTAGTTTAGACACATGTATACCAATTACTTATTAACTCAAATAAATAAACACTAACCAGAACCACTTATGCCAAATGTCTACGAACGCAAATAAATCCACAGTGCTCAATGTCAGGGAAATCATACATCTGCTCCTCAGGTCAGACAACTTAAATGTCACCTGCTATAGTGCAAGCACAAGGCTCTTCAAAGCCTTCAGCTTCTTCACAAAGCCTTCCTTTCTTCTTTCTTTCTTCAAAGCTTCCCTTCCCTCACAAAACACTAGGGCTCCAAATCTCTACAGCAACTAAGTGTCGCGCAATGCCTACAGGAGCAAAACCCCCGTCCCTCCTCCTCACAAATTCCTCTCCTTTCTCTCAGAAGCAAGGGTAATCGGGCATTAATCGGGTAATCGGATCCGGATATGGTCCAGGTCCACCAGTGTGTATGGCAAACGAGGGTGCATACGTAAGTGGGGGAATCGACCCCCTGGTGTCCTGGAAGATAAGCCCTCTTCACGAATTCCCTTTATACATGCTGAGCTCCTCAATGATTCATGACGTGGGACTATCCCACCTCCTCTCTTCCTGCGTACCGTTGCTGTGAAGCCTCATCTAATTGGTGCTCGTGTTGGCGTAGCTCTACCCAATTGATGGTCGGGAACTAATTGTGAGATTGTTCTATGTTGATTGAGGGTGGGGGTGAGACTAGAGGTGGCTGAATGTTGGCTTCCGAAGATCGAGAGGATGTCTGGAGATGGTGAAGTATCTGTGAAAAAAATACAATCCTAGAGTAGGAATTAAGCACATGAAAAGGTCCGGCGCTACTTGCTAGACAAAAACCCTAAAGAAATTGGGTGTGCGAGTGCTCAGATGCATGTGGCGGACAAGCTCCGCTGAGCTTCGGTCATTGGTGATGGAGGGAGGTGATGGAGGTGGCTAATGGAGAAATTGAGTTGGGAAGCTCTGCGAGGTTGAGGCGATGCTATTGGTGTAGGTTATGGGGTGTACGATCGGTGGAGGCATGTGATGGTGCCTGTGGTTGGAGGTATGGTAGCTAGCGTCGGAGGAGCAATAGAGACAATTGAGACCTAAAATTTAGCCTAAACATAATTTAAGGGTAGAGAAAGAGAAGCCCTAAACTAATTGGACGAATAGAGGTCTGGGGAGGCTTGCCAAAGGTACATCAGAGCTAGAGATGAAGGAGGTGAAGATGGACCTGATGATGGGGTAATTGGGCCACCTTCTTTGTTCAGAAGCACGGTGACAAGGTGTAGGGAGGAAGCCCCCTCCATATTGTACGTGGGAAAGGATGATGAGGAGAGTTGTGGAAGCTCCAGGCCTTCGTTAGTGGTGGCCGAAGATGAAGAAGGAGGAGGTTGGCACACCAAAACTAGAGGACCAGTTGAAGATGTGCAACCGCTCTTATAGGTGGGGTTCTTCCCATTAGAAGTGTTCTAAAAAGAAGGTCTCTTGACTTTGCTTGGAGAGCTCAACATTCTTGAGCTCGCTGACCCAATTTCAGCCATGATTAGTCTCAAGGTGGATCTCATTTGATGCAGAATGATTTGAGTATCATTTTTGCCAAATTTGGCGATTTTTGATTGAGATTTCATCAATCAACTCGTTAGATTAAATGAGGCAATTCGGGTTTTAGGAACTGAAAGTTTTCTTCTTCGCTGCATGAAGAAGATGGCAGTTGGACCTTTTTGCAAGAATGGTGAAAAGCTAGGGCCCTTTTTGAAAGGAAAGGATAAAAACTAAGGGGTTAGACAAAAGAAACAGAAGTCTGGGGACTAAAACACAAACTAGGTTAAGATGATTCCTGATTGGGCCCAAATTTTGGTACAAATGTAATTTGGACCCAAGAAATCTGATGGTGAAGTAGGATTTTGGTTTTGACCAAGTTTGACTTTGAAGAATTACACAAAAGCCTAAATTAGGGCAACTATCCTTCTAAGACTCTATTTTAGGTCAAAATGGGTTCCAATGGTCAAATCAAAGGTACCAAACCTTATAGAATATTTTTCTATGATTATTAGAAGGTTAAGGTGAATTTTACCCTGACCAAAACCTCAGTTAATTGAGTCTACTTTTAAGGTTTAAGATGTCCGCTAATTCCTAAAATGAGTGAAAACCCGTTTCTTTCTGCACGGACACTCTTATTAGACATTTATGAACACTTGACCTTTAATTAACCCCTGGGAAAACCCGTGGTTGTTCTGCATTTCGGTTATACTGTTAAAACTGTAGGTTTAACCTTAGTTTTATGTTAATCTCTTGAAAAGGATATGCAGTGAATTATGATCTTTCGACGGTTATGTTGGAGCATTTATCAATGGATTATGATTAATTAAAGCTAGATATGGCTGATGATGGTGTTATCATCATGTATGGGATGCGATTTTCAACACGTAAACATAGGACAAGATTAAAATGCAATTCTAATTTTAGACTATGTTGAGAATAGTTAATTTAATAAGATTAAATAAAACTTTTTCTCCAATAAGGCCAAGTTAAATTCTCAGTAGGAATGCTTCCTTTATTTCAAAAATGAATTAGTCATGAAGAAGATGATTCGTTATCCCTACTAAGGTGAGGGAATTGCAACCACAAGGTTATATAAGTGAGTTTACTCTCCCTTGCGAAGGCATTGGCATAGCATGCACATAAAGGAGGTCCACTCATTTACTGAAAGGAATGGGCCATATATGTGTTTCACTTGGCAGTAGTTCCTAGCCCCTCAGTTAGGTGCATTCAAGCGCTCATATACATAGCTATGTGCATGCTCAATGGTGGTCGACATACATGGTGTTGGGTACACCAAAGAATGAATCATACGGCCACGCAAGTTAGACTTGTGAGATGGAGTAGCTCCCTCTTCTTTCATTAGAATTGTGTATGCAGGACTTTGCAGCTACACAATTTCAATAAGGAGAGTCAGATCCTAATTGAGGCATTAGGGTTAGAATGCCTTTTGATTTGAGTGTTAGAGAGGGAATGACATTCAATTTGGACTTAAGTGGAAACTTTTGTTTTCAAAATCTATAAACAATGTTTGTTTCCATACGTTTGATTTTACAATCAATTGTGTAATTATTTTCAAATGACAAACCTCAACCTACTCAACTACTTACTTGAAAGGAACCAATTAACGGTCCCTAACTATACGAATTGGATTTGTAATCTCAAGTTCATTCTTGCTTTTGTTCTCATAGAGTATGTAATCAAGGAGAACAAGCATAAGAATCTCAAAAACTCTTAAGATATAGAGTATAATGCAAATTGGGATATGGATAACACTCTTACCAGGTATTATGTCCTAGGTGTGCTCTCTAATGTGCTTCAGAAGAAGCAAGAGGAGATGAAAACTACCTCTAAAATATTGACGAGCTTGAAACATATGTTTGGAGATGTAAATCAAACTTAGCACTATAACATACTTAGGAAGTTGCCTTCATGCAAGATGAAGGTAGGAACTCCAGTGAGAAAGCACGTTCTGAAAATGTATGGACATATTTCAAAGCTCTAAAGGTTGGGGATGACGATTGATGATGAGATCCTTATGGATATCATCTTGTAATTAATCTCTTCCTAGCTCCTTCACCAACTTCATTATTTCATTTTACAAGGGAAAGATGAAGACAAATGTAACTGAGTTAATCTCCTTGCTTAAGTTAGCGGAGGACATCATTAAGGAGAGCCCACCTAAACCAGTGGTTACCGACAGAAGTAGGAGGTTCAAATGGAAGAAGCAGAGCAAAGGGAAAGGTTCTGGAAAGAACAAGTCTTCAGCTCCTTCCACACATCTCACTTCTTTCAAGAAGAAGGACAAGGCGGCAAGCATGGGCCACTACTACAATAAGCTAGACCATTAGAAATGGGACTATCTAGAGTACATGAGGTCCTTAGAGAAGGGAAAGAGCAAGGCTAATGTAATTAACAAATCCCTTCTCGTCATTGAGACCAACTTACTTGTTAGACGAGTTAAAAGTTGGGTTGTGGATTCTAGAACATCTGTTCATATTTGCAATTTGTTGCATGTGTTTCAAGTGACCAAAAAGTTTATGGAGGGAGAAGTGCATATCATGATGGGATCTGAGGTAATGGTTGTAGCGAAAGCCATAAGGATCTGTAGACTCAAGATGCCCAATGAGAATATCCAACTACTTGGAGATTGTCTCTTTGTACCTTC
Organism: Thalassia testudinum; assembly: GCA_037157565.1. Taxonomy (NCBI): domain Eukaryota; kingdom Viridiplantae; phylum Streptophyta; class Magnoliopsida; order Alismatales; family Hydrocharitaceae; genus Thalassia; species Thalassia testudinum. Next base: position 4,258,241 of record JAZHRO010000028.1, read on the forward strand.
CATCAGATGTCTATTTATGAGTTAGTTAGATTTGGATATTCATTTTTGTTTGAGAAAACTTTTAGCATAAATCATGATGGTAAAGTTGTTGCTTGTGGTTCCATTACTCCTGGTGGATTGTATGAATTTGATGGATGCAAGTCCATTATGAATGCTTTTGATGTTGTGATTGAGAATCAAACACCTTTTAAGTGTGCCAAGCAAGATGTAGACAAATCCATAGTTATCTGGCATCAAAGACCTGAACATGATAGGATCAATAGAATGGTCAAGGATGGAGCATTGCATTTCCTAAAAGTCCAACCCTTGCCTACTTACGAACACTACATTTGTAGGAAGATGTTTAGACCACCCTTCCTGGAAAGGGGGTTGGACGTGAGGACTTGCTAGACCTCATGCATATGGATGTATGTGATCCATTCAATACTGTGACTAGGAATGGTCAATAGTATTTTGTGACTATTCATGGTACAGATTCATTTACCTGATGCGTCACATGTTTGAATCCTTTGAAAAGTTCAAATAGTATCATGCATTGCTTAAGAACTAAACTAGTAAATGAATCAAGGAAATTCAGTTGGATTGAGGAGGTAAGTACCTTTATGAGGAATTCACAGAATACCTCAAGGGGAAAGCAATCATCTCTGAACTCACACCACCTAGGACAACATAATTGAATGGCGTATCCAAGACATGTAATCGTACCCTATTTTATATGGTGCAGTCAATGATGTGCAAAGCGAAAGTATGGCTTTACATCTTGGGATATGCTCAAGAGATAGTGACATATAGTCTGAATAGGATTCCAACCAAATTTGTCCCTAAAACCCTACATGAGATGTAGTATGGGAAGAAGTCAAGTGTTGGACACTTGTACATTCAGTGTTGTATGGCTCATGTTAAGTATATGAACCCTAACAAACTAGAATCCTGCACCACCAAGTGTTACTTCATTGGGTATTTGAAGGATGGCAAAGGCCATTGCTTCTACGACCTTGAAACCCAAAGGGTATTCATATTTAGGAATGATAGATTCCTAAGGGAAGAATTCCTTGAAGACCAAGAGAAAAAGGAAGTAAGGGAGCTTATTGAGTCTGAAGAGACCAATAAGTCCTTGACCCAAAAGAAAGAGACAAACTAGAAACAAGCGATGCTCCCATTTTTCCTAGAAGGAGGTCTAGTGCAGTGCATCCACCTAAAAGATAGGGATTACATGTCTTAGAAAAGTCTAAGACTAATCCTGCCACATACGAAAAGGGAATGATCATGATGTGGATAGGTGGAGGTTAGTAATGTAAGTCTAAGATTGACTCATGCGTAAGAATGATGTATGGACCCTCATGGATCCTCTTGATGTGGTAAAACCCTTGGGTGCAAATGGATCAACAAGAGAAAGAGGTGCTTGGATGGGACAGTAGAGACCTTCAAAGCATGGCTTGTAGCCAAGGGCTACACCCAGAAGGAAAGAGTTGACTATGAGAAAACCTTCTCTCCTTTCGTCATCCTTAAATCCATTGGATATTGCTAGTCAGAACTACATACCATGACTATGACATCTGGTAGATGGATGTCAACACATCTTTCCACAATAGCTTCCTCGAGGAGAACATCTACATGGAGCAACTAAAGGGTTTTTAAGTAGATGGTGGGGAATGAAAGTTGTGCAAGCTAATGACATCCATAAATGGACTCAAGAAGGCATCTCATAGCTAGAACATCCAATTTGATGAAACCATAATTAGTTGTGGATTCCATCAAAATTTGAAAGAACCTCATGTCTACAAGAAGACCAATGGGGGCACTATCACCTTTCTGGTGTTGTACATGGATGGCATCCTACTCATTGGGAATGATGTAGGGATGTTATCCGGTGTTAAGTGCTAGTTATCCCAAAACTACAAGATGAAGAATCTCGGTGAAGCCTCTTATATATTGGGTTTGAAGATATTTAGAAATAGAGAAAGGAGGATATTGGGACTATCATAGCAAGGATATATTACCATGGTGTTGGAGAGCTTTTGTATGGATAACTCCAAAAGGGCTTTCTCCCCATTAGACATGGAATTTTTCCTGTCGAAGGGCATGTCTTCCCAAACAGCTGAGGTGAAGAAAGCCTTGGGTGTCCATATGCTTCTACAGTGGGCAGCCTAATGTATGCCATGCTATGTAAATGACTACATATTTGCCATGCAGTGGAAGTGGTAACCTGTTATCAATCCAACCCGAGACAGGGGCACTAGACTATTATCAATAACATACTTAAATGCCTAAGGAGGATAAAAGACTATTGTCTTGTCTTTGGAGATGGGTATCTCTAAGTGTTAGGATAAACTAACTCTGATTTCTAATCGGACATTAATGATAGAAAGTATACATTAGGGTTCATTTTCTTGCTGAACGATGGTTTTATAACTTGCAGAAGCAAGAAGCAGGATACCAAAGTTGATTTAATGACAAAAGCCAAGTACATCGCTATACCTGATGCTATGAAAAAGGCAATGTAGCTACATAAGCTTGTTCAAGAGCTTAGCATAGTTCCCTCAATACAATCTTGAATCCCTTTGTTGTGTGACAACACAGGTGCCATTGCGTAAGCAAAGGGGCCTCACTCTCACCAGAAGAGCAAGCTTATTGAGAGGAAGTACCACATCATCAGATAAACTACCAAACATAGCAATGTAATCATCATAAAGGTGGCCTCTGCAGATAATGTCACAGATCCACTAACCAAGGCTTTGAGTAGAGAGTCATTTGATCGACACGTGCATAGTATGAGGCTGAAAGAGGTTTTAGAATGGCTCTAAGGGAAAGTGGGAGTTTGTTAGATTTTGTGTGCCTTGAGCGAGCCATTCGAATGATGTAATATGATTACATTATTATCTGAATAAAAGAATTAGATTATTTTGGGCCCCTTAGTATGAATAGGGTGGCATACATAGCTAGATCGAATAAGCCCGATTTATGATGATTTAGAGAGCTAATTGATTTTGAGGATCCAAAAGCAAATCAAGAAACCATCTGATTTGATGTCTAAGTTCGAATGGTAACCTTCTTTAGAGACTGTCTCCTGATTGATGTCCCTCAATAGAGATTTAGAATTGTCACACAGGTCGGGTAAAAGAGTTAACCTAATGAAATAAGAGATATCCAAAGTCTGTCTCTAATGCTATCATGGAGAAGGCACATCATTTGACCAGAGCTAGATATGTGTCTCTATTTACAAATGCATGCATTTGGTAGACTAATCATAGATGCACCCACCTTGATGTTGATACTAGAAAACAAGTGTATGTAGGAAGGGACAGGGGGTGCATGATCTCTCGAAGTGATCACACAAATATGTTACATAGGTGTATCCAACAAGATTGAAGGTATGAGCTCACTTCGAGTATATTGTGGAACGATAATTTCACATGTAGTTGTAGAGTCCTGACTAGACTCAATGTAAGAAAGAGAAGATAGTCCTTTTGGAAAGGATCTAACCTTCCTTCTTGTTCTAATGACACAAGGAGATGTTAGAAATAATATTATCCAAGGAGGATTGAAGGCAGTATAATGGGATTAGACCTCAGGATAATATTATCCTTCTACACGCAAAGGATTCATGTGCATTTGGAATACTTAGGGAGGTGTAGTGCCATAAAATCCACATATGAAACTAGTAATGATTTTGATGCGTTCCTACTTGTAGGGAAAATAATTTATAACTTAAAGAGTTAAATTGCACTTGCTTTGGTCATTAATTGCACTTAATTTGATTAGGTAAAAGATCCATGGGTTGGATTGCAATTAATTTATGTTTGGATATTAAATGCAAGCATTCCATAATATATTAGGGACTGATTGTGTAAAAATCAAGTAGGGTTTGATCCTCAGTCTTAGATGGAGATCTAAGGATTGCCATTGAATTAGGATCAGGGTTGGATCTCTATAAATATCTTCCAAGACAACCCTAACTTCTCAACCAATCAATGTAATGTCCAATCAAAGCCCTAATTACCTCCGCTGCCAGTAAGGAAAAGAGAGAGAGGAAGAGAAGAAGGAGCGATGGTGGGCACTACTCCCCCTTAGATTAGGACTTCTGATCCTTGTGTCAGAAGTTAGAGTGCTCTTTAGATGTTTGGAAATAGTTTTGGATGTGTAATAGAGGTAGCTTCAGACATTTGAGATCGATTTTAGACATTTGATTCTAAAGGACCTCTTTTATCAACACATGAATGTCAAGAGTTCTTAGGTGAGGATGGAGTAGGATGATCGTCATCCTCAATTCTTTTGAACACATTTATGGATCTTGTTTGTCATTGGACATCCTTGACATGCAAGGTCTCATTCATTTGTTGAGGAGGAGGAGTTCTGCAAGTGTCAGGACTTACTCTTGGAAGCACCATATTTAGGGTGCTATAGTATGCCACCCGTGAAGATATAGTCTACTATACTCGGGGGATCTCAAAATGGTTGAAAATTAATTTCTCCCATGTGGTTCCGATTTTAGGCATTTGCTTTCATTACTTGGTCAAGTTTTTGGCATCGATTTGATCGTGGGTTTTAAAGTTTCAAATGCAATTTTTCATGCTTTCACAATGCCATGGATTGATTGGATCGATCCCTTCATTATAGCTATTAGGATTGATTGGGAATAAAAAATGCATCTCGAAATCAGAACAGATTGCAAAGGGATCCCAATAGTTATTATAGTATCAGATGTTTGATTGAATCATCAGTCGTTTGATCTGGTCTAGTCAGATGTTTGATAGAAGAGTCAAACACTTGATGAAGAGGCTCTAGAAAATGGGTCAAGAGGAACTTTTCGAGGGGACAACTAATCAAGTGATCAGACGACTTATTTGAAAATAAGGGTTGTCTGACAAGATGATTGGTTGGACTTGGGTTTGGAGTGAGCTAGGATGTCTGGTCTAAATGTTAGTTGTCTTATATGATGTCTAGTGTTCTTATTGGTTGTCTAATGTGAGAATTATTTTAGAATTCGAGCTTTGACATAAAATCCTTCTAGATTTTGGTTTCAAAGGCCCAACAAGTACCTATGTGTCGTCTGGTAGTCTCATAGGGCATCTAATAGGCTTATAGGACGTTTGATGTAATGTTAGGTCGTTTGATGACCTAAGATGAATGTTGGACTATTAACGGTCATTATAGATCTCTGGAAGTTTGGTCAATCAACTTATTTCAAGCTTTTAGATGTTCGATTGGGTTGCTCGTCGTCTGATAAGTGCTAGATGTTTCTATTTTGGATTTCCATCTAAGTCTAAGGTTTATCAAAGTGTCCAAAGGCTATATGAGCATTGTTTAGGACATGGTTGGTATACTTAGACTCTTTTACGTCCTATCCAAAAGTAGGAAAGAGAAAATACATCAATTGAAATAAAGATACAACTAAAGATCTTCTTTAAGCTTCTAGCTTCTTCTTGCTTCTTGGCCTTTAACTGAAGATCCAATAGCTTATAGGGTGTTAAGGGAACATGGACACATGGTGGCATATGTGTCATGACAATTGAAGCCTCATGAGTGGAGGTACCTAACTCGTGACCTAGTATTGGCTAGTCTTCAAGCCTTGGAGCGACACATGTTATCAGAGCTAAGGGAAGCGAAATGTTGATCAAATGAGAGTTTTTTAAGTCATTTCGTTGTAGCAAAGCCTCCTAAATAGCTCAATCAATAGATAAAATTTATTACTCGAAATCTAAATTTAAGTCTGAGATCGAATACAGGGAGAAAATATGGAATTTACGTGCTAATCTTTAATTGCATATAAATGAGCACAGGAAATTAAGTACAATAATGATATTCAATGAATAATAACTACTCAAATTTGATATTCAATGGCAAACATGAGTACTTCAAGAGTTTAACATGACAAAAAGAAACCTAGGACAAAATAATGGTGATTTAAATCACCAATTATTAGTCTAAGCACATATATATCAATTACTCAAATAATGCAACAGCATCCTCAATTGGAAATGCTACGCAAGCTTAAGTGGCTAAAGTTTCAAATGCCAAATCTGACGTCGGGTCTTTCCACCAAACGACTTAAACGTCGCCTTGCTATAGTGCTTCCTTCTCTTCTTCAGGCTTTCTTCTTTCACGAGCCTTCTCTTCTCTTCTTATGCTTTTCTTCCTTTCACTCTTCTTCTTCTTCTTCCTCTTCCTTCCTTCAGAACACAAGGGATCTAAATCCCTTCAACTACTAAGTGTCTCATAGGGCCCTCCTCTTTTCAGCACAAGGTAGAGAGTCATGCAACAAAACCCTCCCCCACTCTCTCTTTCTTTCCTTCCTCTTCACACTCAGACAACCAGGTAACCAATTGGGTAATCGGGTTAACTAGTTTCAAGTCCAAGCCTGCATGCGTGGTGTCGCAGGTGAGGACTGAGGCTTAGGCAGGTAGCGGGTGAGTGGGTAAGGGGACATGACCCCTGTGTTCTTGTGTAGTAAGGCCTTAACACAAAAGCAAAATAAGTGCACTCAACTGCTCTTCTGTGCCCAATGTGGCACTATCAGTGCCTGCTCTCTTTGCATGTAGATGCAACAAAGCACGCGGTCGTGGTGCGAAGAACAAGCTGGAGAAGATGGCGGCAATGATGGAGCTCTAGTTAGGACATGAAATACAAGATATGGCCTTACAGCCACATTAAATTACTTTAGGAGTTTCACCTGGGCTTGGCGAAGGTGTTGGTGGTGGTTTCATGGTGTGAAGGTGCATGTGGAAGGTGGACGGTGACAGAGATGGAAGCGAGAAGGTGGGCTGTTTGGTGGAGCTTTTGGGTCGGTGGAGTGGCGAATAGGTAGAGGGGTTTTGTGTGAGGATGAGCGTGAAGCTTGTGAAGGTGTTGGCGAGGCGTGTGATGTGGTGGAGTGACAGGAAAGCCTCACCGAGGATGCAGCCATACGTGGAGACGATAACGGTGACTGGTGGTGTCGAGGGTCGAAATAAGGGTTTGAGTTAAAACTAATCTAACAAGGTAAAGGAAGATATTACGCTAGCTATTGGATGAAAGGGGAGAGAGAGAGACGCCAGGTATGGTATGGCTGGTGCCATGGAAGGTGAAGCCTCCAGTGGGTGAAGCAGCGACGTCTAGGGGGCTTAGGCGACGTTTGCTGGTATTGTGATGCGTAGAGGAACAAGAGGAAGAAGGCATCGCCGCATATTGTACTTGGCAGACGGCGAAGAAAGTTTTAGGAGAGGGTCATTGGAGTTGGTTGGGATGGATTTTGGTTTTGACCAAGTTTGACTAGGTAATTTGCATAGAAACCCAAATTAGGGCAACTATCCATCTGAGACTCTATTTTAGGTCAAAATGGGCTCCAATGGTCAAATCAAAGGTACCAAACCTTATAGAATATTTTTATATGATTTTTAGAGGGTTTATGTGAATTTTATCCTAACTAGAACCTCTGTTAATTAAGCGGGTCTAAAATTAGGGTTTCGGATGCCCATTTATTCTTGAAATGCATGAAAAGCCATTTCTGTCTGCACGGACCCTCTTATTAGACTTTAGTGTACATATGACCTTCAATTAACCCCTGGGAAAACTCATGGTTGCTTTGCATTTAGGATATGATGTTAAAACTACAGATTTAACCCTTTTTTAATTCATGTCTCTCAGAATGAATATGCAATGAATTATGACTCTCCAGCAATTATGTAGGAGCATTTGCACATTGATTGTGACTAATTAAAGCTAGTTGTGGCCGATGATGACATTATCATCATACCCCCATGCCTAACTTTTGCTGGTCCCTTAGCAAAATCTTATGAAAAGAGCTAGAGTTCTAGACCATGCATTGATGTTCAAAGTCTTGATTTATTTTCTGTTTAGAAATTAGGTTAGAATGCTAATAATAGGCCTAGAGGTACTCAAGTACCAACCAAGATTCAGACCTGACCAGCTTCAGTCTCAATCTGCCGTGAAGGTTTCTAAGGCCTGCAAAAACTACCCAGAGGATCGTTGAACCCAGCAGTTAAAGCACCCATGCATAAATGTAACAAGTCCAGGTTCAGTTTGCTAGTACATTTTTTTAAGAAAGAGATAGAAGGAGATTTTTTCATTTGGAGAGTTTTCACTCTATTTTCTTTTTATATTTCCCTAGATCCAGCCTCGAATTAGACCTAAACACGGTCTGTATTGGATTCCTTGTCCCCACATCAATCCTCGAAGGGTCCCTAGCTTTCGATGCTTCGGGATAGCCTCGCCCATGGCAACCCGCAGAACTCTAACTTTTGACACTTCGAGATGGTGCCACCCATGGTGTTCTGTACCTAAATTCAAACCCTGGCAATCGACATTTCGGGATAATCCCACCCATGGCATTTGAACCAGCGTAAGGTGCTTACATGCCCCAGGCAGGATTTTTAGATATCCTAGGAGACAAGCATCGAGGAGACAATATGTTATTATGCATCTTCGAGGGAAATTTCCCACCTCTCCGCGTCAGGAACTTGTCCAAATCAACTTGTGTTATCAAGCTGCTCCTAAGCTAGATCTTGAGATGATTTTTCAGAATAGAACACTTTTGGCAGATTTTTCCTTATTAAGTGCATTAAACTAGACAAAGTGTATGATTTTGGGTGCTTAGGTTACCAAGTCCCATAAACCAAAGGGCAGGAAATGAGGCCGAATAATCCCTAAGCCTTAGACCTAATACATCAGCCTGACACTTTCCTCAATCTCTTGAGGATTAATCAAAATCTTAATCGATACGTGAGTGTTTAAACCCTCAAATAGATCCAAGAGGCCTAAGATCAACACCCATACTAATTTCTGTGCCTCTTAGCACTTTTTGACTTTATTTTTCTTTCTTTTGGTTTGATCTAGAACTTAAGTAGATTCCATAATCATTTAGTATGACTATCACATTTGTTTCAAATTGTTGCTCCTTTTTGACATTTTGAATCACCTCCTCATTTCCTCCTCAAGAATGATATGGAATGATCTCTAAAAATTCTCCTCCCCTTTCCATTTTTTTGTTCTTTTTCAATTTTTTATTTTTTTGATTTTTTGAATATGTAATTTTTATGAAAACTCCTCGGAGAATTGAATTTTTATATGTTTGCTCTTTAACACCCCCCCATGCCTAAGTTTTGTAATGTCCTCATTGTAAGCCAAAGGGTATAAAATCAGCTTAGTTCATGGGTTAGAACAGGTTCAAAGGGTGGGTGAACGGGTCGGGATGACTATTGCGGATGATTTCAAGCTTTGATACGAATACCAAAGGTGGAGTCGGCATTCTAACATTGAACTCAAAAGTGTAATAGGAATGTAGCTCAAAGGATCATAAGAAGGGTCTCAGGTTTTTGGAATGACAGGTTGCCTCTTATTAAGCTCTAAATTCAATGCCTTCAGTCGAGCAGAAAGTGATCAAGGAGACGGAGTGGTCAAATCAGATGAGTTCTGTAAAACAAGCACCTTGATCAATAACCTGGTTGGTCCAACCAGGTGCTTATTCAGATCAATAGGCTGATGATGCAGCCCAAACCCAATCAATCTGGTGGGTTGATGGATGTGAATCAGTAGATGCGAACCCCACCAGGTACCTTGAGGCTCAAAGAGATAGAGAAGTGAGAGTGATGGGTTTAGCTGAGTCGGTTCAGCTTGGTCAGAGTTGGGATCCTCAAAAGAAAATGGATCAAAAAAGGATGGGAAGTGATTATCTATCTAATCAATGTCCGAAACCTGATTGAAAGATAAAGGTGAATCATATGCAACCAGATCAGAGAGAGTTGAATTAGAGTACAAGTTGATTCCGGTTGCGGATCGGGGTTGAGAATGGGTTTTGGAAGGCTCTGTATGTATTACAAAAGAGGTAGCTTCAATGAGAACTGTGTGTGTTGAGGGCTCCCCTAGAAAGGATTCAAAGGTTGGTTCATCTAGAGGGTCCTCATCAAAATCAAAGGTAAATTCTTAGAGAGTGCTTATAGGATCATGGAAATTTGAGTAAATAAAAGATTCGAATTCTAGATTATAGACACTCGCACTTTCTGTTTCTGATTCCTAAAGATAATAAAGGAATGATTACATCTCAATGGAACCTAATTTTGAATAAATGATCTTGGGATCAGGGAGCTCAGAGTCAGAGTCAAAGAATGGATTATGGATATTAAGGTAGTAAATTGGTTCAACGTTGTCAGGAAACAAAGGTTCTCTAAAATCAGAGTAAGATTCGAAATCATCAGAGAATTTGCGAAGATCATGTTCTGAACTTGATTCCAGATGGGGTGTCCACCACAAAGTGAATCTTGATGTGAAGAAGCAACAACCTGACTTGGATTTAATGTAATTTTTGCTTCTAAGCTAAAAGAGGTGTCCTTATTAGGCATAGGCTCAGGTTCTTGGTTCCTACGGTAGATCCAATCAATTCCCAACTCATCTAACTCCTTGATTTTTGTATCATAGATCGATGTGACTTTTGAAAAATCAATTTGTATCTCTGAGGCAGTTAGAGAGGTGTGATCATCAAATATAGGCCCGCAATAGATAAGGAACGGTTGGAGGATGGCGTCTAGGGTTTCGGAGGGGGCAATGGCTGGAAGGTGTGGAGGTTCAGGAGATGGCGTCAGAGAGAGAGGAGGGAAGAGGCAAGGACAACAACTGGGCGGCTTATGGGGTAGGTGATCTCTGGAGACGGAGGAGAGGAGGAAATGCTGATATAATGTGTTTTAGATGCAGAAGAAGGTGGCATATGACAGCGGTGTGCGGCAATCCGATTGTTTGTTTGGCGTGCGGGGGAAGGGGACATAGGAAGGACTCGTGTAGAAGGGTGGGGTTTACAGTTTAGAACGGAAAGAAGCAGCAAAGAAGACATGTAGTGATGGGGATGACTCCCCCACCATCGTTGGCGGGCATGGGATAGGCCTATGATGTTGAAATCCCTCATTCTAAAGACATCAGGGAGGCAGAGATTGTGATAAGGGACGCCCTTGTTCGAGAAATACTGATCGGAGCTTACTCACCAAAGAACATCCATGCTATGGTTAGATCTCTTTGTCCTCTAAGGGTTGGAAGGTAGCATACTTGGGGGGGCATCGATTTGTATTATTCGGCCTGGGCATGCTGGATGTGGAAGGACTTTGTTTTTACACAAGTGTTTTTGAAGGGATGATTGTTCTATGGTGGCTAGTATCGTTGTTTAACGGTGGGTTACAGGATCATCCCCGTGAGAGAGTGGATAGCAGATAGGGTATCATGGAAATATGGGGTATTCCACTTCATCTTAGGACAAGAGGAGTGGTGGCCGGGGTGCTGGCAGGGTTTGCTTCCCAGACAAAGAATGCTAGGGTTGGCCTCAGCGAGGGTGATGGTAGATCAATTAAGGTGGAGGTATCGATCCTGAGAGGGGGCCCAATTCTGGATAAATTAATCCTTAGAAGTGGAGGTAGCTCTTGGCTTCTCAGACTGAAGCTTGCTGTGGTGCACGACAACAGGCATCAGCAAGGGTCTTCTGAAGTACAAGAGGAAATGACCACTGTGCCAAACACTGACAGTGAAAGTAATACCATGCAACTTGGCCAATTAGAGTCTAAGAAGAGGAAGGAGATACATGTTTCTGAAGTGTTGGAGAAAAACTTTAGCGAGATGGATCACACACCTGCGAACGAAGCCATGGTTTAGGAAGCCGGAGTGGGAAGGGAGTTGGTGATTAGCAATATTGGTCGGCAGGGGGACAAGCCTAAAAATCAGTCAGCAACATAGAAATCTGATCAATTCTTCTTCATGAAATCAGGAGAGTGGAATACATTGTTCGAGTTTCATCGAAAGGTAAACTGGTGCGTTCTCCCTATAAATTAAGGAAAAGAACTACTGGTGTTGGATAGGAAATCATGGAAGGAAAGCTGGCTGCCATTCTGAAAGTTGAGAAGAGGGTTGTGGGAAAGCTAGGGAATTCCTGTTCTAGGGGATGAAATTCATCACGTGGAATGTGCGTGGGTTGCGCGACAAGGTCCGGACAGCATCCTTGGCTCAGTATTTCCGTGAGTGGGAAGTCGACTGTGCACTGTTGCAGGAAATGCATATAGAAGGAGGAGAGTCTCTTTTGCAGTCTCTTTTGCAAGGTTGTCAAGCTGACATCAGGGCAGTGGATGCGCAGGGTAGGGTCAGAGGTTTGGCATTATGGTGGAAACTTCTAAACTGATATTAAAAGAGGTCTGGAAGGGGCAGTTTCAAGTGTCATGCAAATTCCATTCGATGGGGGATAATCAAGATCTGATTATATCTTGTGTATATGGCCCCTGCGCGGATAATCTGAGGACTGTTCTTTGGAATGAACTATGACAAATGGCAGATAGAACTGAAGGGATGCCTTGGCTTCTGGGTGGAGATTTTAACTATGTACTCTCTGAGAATGACAGAGGGACTAGAAGAATGGACTGAGCATCACTCGGCTTCTAGATGCTGATTTCAAAGCTGGGTTTGAACGAATACCCATCTGCAGGAGTGAAGTTCACATGGAGGAGTGGTAACGGGTTGGCTTCAAAATTGGACAGGTTCTTCAGTAGTGTAGAGTTGATGGAGAGATTTCAGCTATCATTGGTGATTGGAATGCCCCGACCTTTCTCAGACCATACCCCACTACTGTGGGATAGTGGGGAGGGGTCTCATACCAATACGTATTTTAAGTTCAAGAAGTCTTGGGTTAAAGAGGAGGGGTTTAGAGAAATGATCACCAGTTGGTGGAATCAGAAGCTGATTCATTCGTCGGCAACCTGCAGGTTGTCTGGGAAACTGAGGGAATTGAAGTCTATGCTGAAGGAGTATAGGTAGATTGCTGATATAATGAGAAGTCAAAGAAGAACTGAAGCTCTTGCAAATCTATGCATACTGGATCAAAAAGAAGATGCTGAAAGGTTGAATGAGGCTAAATTGGAGCAGAGAAAGTAGTGTGAAGAGGTGATTCGTGTCGAGGATGTCGTGAGAGAGATGGACTGGATGGAAAAGTCCAGACAGCTATGGCTGAAAGAGGGTGATGCGAACACAAAGTATTTTCGTATGGCTGCAAGTGCTACAAGGGGGGTGAACCTCATTTCCTCACTGAAGAAAGACAAAACCATGATAACTTCTGAAGATGATATTCAGAGGGAAGTCATATGGTATTTCAGGGAGGCCACTAGAGCTGTAGATAGGGGCTACATGAGATTGGCAGCCTCTGGTTTTTCTTGGGTGGGGGAGCAGGTAGCAATCAGATTGATAGCTGACATAACAGAGCAGGAGGTGATAGAGGCTATGAATGGGTTGAATGTGGAAGGGTCGCCAGGACCAGATGGATTTCAAGTGTTTTGTTACGAGTTTTGGCAGCTAGTCAAAGGTGATGTCATGGAAGTCATTAAAGAATTCCAAGGTGGGAATTCTGGGGTGGAAAGATTAAATAAGTTGTATCTATTCCTGCTTCCAAAAAGACATGGGGGGAGAAACTATCAGAGTTTAGACCCATTGCCCTTTTGAATTCGATCTACCTAATCATTAGAAAAGTGTTGGCCAACCGGTTGAAGGGAGTTTTGTCATATCTGGTCAGTCATGTACAATCGACTTTTCTCCCCAATAGATCACTACAAGAGTCTTTCATTGTAGCACAGGAGATGGTGGCAGGGTGGATGATGTAAACATGTTTACATTGCATAAGATGTCTATTTATGCATGTTCTTAAGCATAGAATTGCATTGCATACTATAAATATTGCATAACATGCATCATTTTGCATTTAGATTAGTTTGAAAAAAATGGAGGTTAATTGTCTCCTTTTATGTTTAGGGATAGGGGAAAATTTTTATCGGGTCCTCGAATCGAAGATCCAACCGAACAAATGTGATCAGGGTGACGATTGGAGTTCAACGACTCCAAGATCGCCCTAATCAGACATCTGTAGCATCAGATAGAGATCGGGGAACCCTAAAAGATCAAGTGCCAAGATGGTGTGAATCTGCACTTTAGACGACAAATCTGATCGCACGGATGGATTCGGATCGACGATCGCAGCCTAACGGCGTGAAAATCAATTCAATCCAATAACCGTGGCACCATCTACAACATCCAGAAGATGGACGACCAAGATGGCGCCACGTGGTGCCATCTCAGCTACCCAACCGGCCGCTACACCCGCCGCACCCTCTCTTCTTCGACAAATCTCCTTCGTTGGATGCACATCCAATGGCTGTGGATGTGCATGCATGAATTGTAAGCGTATTGGTCGAGCGTGCTTACGCGACGCAGCGACGCGCGTTCGAGCCTGCATGAGTGGCATCTGAGGCACGGAAATGGAGCTCATCGAGCGGTCGCATGTGCACGATAGCACTCACACCGCTTTAGACGCGGGTGCATAACGTGGGATCAGATGCAGTGAGCGCTCGCAAAGGAGGTGCGGTAAGGAGCACTCTCAGTCGTTCGATAAAATGGCCAAGATTTAACGAACGTGGAAAGGCATTGAGCACACAGAAGATGGGCAGGCAGCCCACGTTGCCCACGATGAGGCTTTAGCGACGGTTTTATCCATCATTAAAGACCCCTTAATTAATGTTTTGAGATTTAAAAGGCCAAATTGCCCTCACTCCTTGCAACTATAAAAGGAGACCTCCTCCATACAAAATTCTCATCCCTTCCTTCTCTTCTCTCCCTCTCCAAAGCTCAAGAGAAGCTTGTCCCACACTCGAGATGCTTCTCAAGAGATAAAGTCAAATTTTTGTCCCCTTTCGAAAGTGGATCCCGCGACGACGTCGACGTGCTGCCCCATTCCCGTTCTTCCCGCTTCGTTCTCCTTTGTCCTGCTCCGTTCCCCGTCTTCCAGGCATCATCCCGTCCAGCTCATCCTCCATGCGACTGTCGAGGAGGATAATTCTCTCTCGCAACTCGTAGCTTCAACATTTTGGCACCGTTGCTGGGGAGGCGACGCTCTTTGATTTTCTTTCGCATTTTCCAACTTACGAATCATTTGCCTCACTTTTCTCCTTTCCTATTGTGATTGCAGGTACTCTTTTGAGACAAGCAAAAGCGGTAGATTGGAGTAAAGTGTTGTTGAAGGTTCTGTGAGTTATCCCCCATCCCCCCGTTAGTTCTCATTTTACCACGTAATAACACAAACATCAATTAACCTAGGTGCTCTTATAAACTCTAAGGTTAGTTTTGTTTGTTGTTTGACACCTACACTTGCCCCAACCTCCACATTTAAAAAGAAAAACATAAAAGAATCTCACAAAGGTACACAACCTCATATGATTTTCAAACTCAACCGATAAATCGATCTTTGGACCCGGTACACACATCCAAACACATAATTGAGTAGAAATCAGATTAGGTAATTACTTGTGTGCCTAATTAAGTGGTGCAACAGGCTAATTGTTTGAGTTGATTGGGCCGCACCACTTCAATTAAAATCAACTCATCAAGTAGTTGTCACTTAGGTTCAACTCTTAGGGATTTACCAGGCACTCCACATTCCTTTTAAGCTTCAAAGGAAAACATCTTCACCTGTGCTTTCAAAACCTGGTGTGCCATCAGAACTTGTTTGAAAGTACCTAAAGTTGAACCCTAAAAGCTACTAGGCAAGATTTGAACCTTAAAATTCACTGCATCAAAAGTAATCTTACTTGAAAATCACTGGTTGTGTACGCACACACACATCAATCAATCATTAAGGGCACAACCCAGATAAAGGGCCCATCACATTCTAAAGCACATTCAAACCTATCCCTAAATAAAATATAGTAGACGTTGGCCTTAATGATTCGACTCGCTCTTCAGAGCCCAGAACGAGATTATTTTCGATTAGTCTGTTTCTACTGTTCAATCTGATGTCTAGCTAGGGGAGCAGAATCAAACGATCGCGGCTGGGGGGTACACTAGGAACCGGAGGCACAAGCCAAAGGAGGAACCTTCTCCCCAGTCCCTCCTTCTAACTGGCTGGATTGAATAAAAAGAAGTAGATTAAATCATTCCTTTATCTCAAGACGGGTTTTGGGAGTCTGTAGGTCTTTAGGCTAGCCTACTTAAGGACAGGTTTGATTACTTGTATTGTAGGGTGCTTTTCTTCCTCCATCTCTTGTGAATCCTTCCACATATTACACGCATTCCCACTCTTTACCTCCTATTTTGAATTATCCTCAACATGACGATTATCCCAACTCATACGGTAATCAACCATCAGTTAGTTGGGATAGGTCGTATTGGGGATACAGTCCCGGA
Organism: Thalassia testudinum; assembly: GCA_037157565.1. Lineage (NCBI taxonomy): Eukaryota > Viridiplantae > Streptophyta > Magnoliopsida > Alismatales > Hydrocharitaceae > Thalassia > Thalassia testudinum. The sequence continues at coordinate 4,274,423 of JAZHRO010000028.1, forward strand.
CCTCCATGTTTAGGGTCCAACCCTGAACACTATGATTGTGATTTCTATCCTTCTCAGAGCGACATCGATTATAGATCATCACCCTTTCATGGACAACCTAATACGATCTACAATCAAGAAGGATACACTGATTCTTACCCATCCTCTGATTACATTGCCTTTAACAATCTGAAATGACCTATTATCAGGAAGGGTATAACGAATCTCAATTCATTAACTCCTTTGCACTAATCCCAAATCGGCCCAACCTTGAACCAACTCATTTGGTTCAGGATAACTAGGTTCAAGATAAGGTTCTGGCTAACCTAAGGAATATCATATAATCTTTAGAAGTTCAGCCAACACCTTGCATTGAAAAATTGGAGCCCCTGATTGAGATGATTGATGATTTGAATAAGTATTTGTTGGATTAGCTCCAGGATGTTAAGGATAAGAACCCGAGTGAGTTTCTACTTAGGAAGTTAGCGAAATTGAGGATGATATTTGTGGTTGCTTTAGTTCAATCGTGGGATGATTCCCCAGATGAACCCCCTTCAAGTAAGCCAATGTCAGAACCCGTTCAAGCACTTATTAGGGGGACACGTGTTACTAGGCTAACCAAATTGAATTAGAGCAACCAATTAAGGATGATCTGATTTCTTCACCTAAGATCTATGAGCGAGGGAATGAGGAAATGTATGTCTCCATGGATCAGAAAGTGACAGATGATTTTGGGACATACATTACTACAAATCTTGATTTCTTTGATTCTGATGGTGAAGATTCAATTTCCGAAGTCTCATGCGAGTTTACAGAATATGATTTCTATGAGACGATTGGGCCTGAGGAATCTAATAGATCATTTGATAACCCAATAACTAAGGAAATTGATCTTATTAGGGCTCACATTACGGATCTAGAATCGCATTTTCTGGAGGATTCAATCAAATGCCCTGATTGTCAGTTACACCCCATTGAGCTTATCGATGATTTTGTTTTTGAGATAACTAGACCCAAGTCAATTCTAATTCAGCCACATCTTTTAGACTTGGAAATTTCAGACGAGGTGGTTAATATGAAGGAGGTTTCAGAATTTGTCATTCTGAAAGAGGGGGACAAGAGCTGGGAAATTTTGATTTGGGAAGCAAATTCTGGAGGAAATAAAAGATCGAGTCTAAGGGTTCCATTTCATCTGAAACCATCAAACCAGGACCCTTACGACATCTGCTTTGAGGATGTCCAACCCAAGCATACATTCATTGATTATCCTTTGGAACTTGAATTTTCTGTAACCCAACTTTTTTGTCTTGGGTTGCATCCTCATAAATTGCAGGCCTGACCTCGCTTGCATACTGATTTTAGGTTTTCGGTAATTTTTATCCAGAACTTGAGATATTCTCGATTATGGGGTAGCGATCTGCAACACAATCTGGTCCACATTTGTGGACTTCTGCTGGTCCGTCAGAGGTTTCTTCTGTTTATTCTGATTTTGATCTTCACCTGTGAATTCTTTATTTCTCTTCTTTGTATAATGTGCCAAGCTGAAGGCACTAAATTCAGCACGTATACAGTTCTTTTGAGTTTTTATCTCGAAGCGGACCCGACATTCATGCAATTCTGGTGCTTTCTACTCCAGTCCACTCTGTTTTATGTCATTTTAATACAATGAGGATATTGCATTAGATAGGCATGGGGGGGTGGATATTCATCTCTAAATTAATTCATCAGCTCCGTAGATTTATTTATTTTCTTTTATTTATATTAAAAAAGAATTGATGGAATTAGGAAAGAAAACTTGGGTTTAAGAAAATTTTCAATCTTAGGAAATACTACATTAGTATTTGAACACAAAGACCCTTCAGGCCTACAGACTTAATCAGCCTGTGTATCCATTAAAATGTGGATTTGTTTTTCGAGTCCTCATCGTCTTAATTCTATCGTAATTGGAGTAAATAAGTTTGGGTGATAAGTACATGACTTATCAACCTGCTCTCTGATTTGAGGGAACTTTAAGCCTAAAGCATCTACACACTTTCTTTGCACCGACTCGTTGTTCGACGATTTTAACAGAAATTTGGTAGCTAATGAACCTTCTACGGTGATATGGTCAGCAAGTTATCGTGGGTAACAGCCCATAGGTAGGTTGTCTAGGGCCCAGTCACTGGACCATTCTCTTCTTGCTGCCTTTAGGTAAATCTTTGACTAAGGAAGCCACCTACTTAAAAAGAAAAAAAAGAAATAGAAAAAGAAAGTCAAAAAGAAAAGGAGAAAAGAAAATAAAATAAAAGAAATAAGCCACACTTCGCCGCACGAGTATGGCTGGCAAGTTGTCGATGGTAACAACTCATCGACCGGATGTCCAAAACCCAGCTCAATAAATGAACAGAAAAATTCCAAAACACTTAGGAAGAAGCAGAGAAGTAGAATAAATTTGGGAGATATACACTGGATTTACCCTTGTGTTGACCTCGTAAAAATAAAAGTAGGGAGAAAGCTACCGGTAGTAAAGATACACTTTTAGGTAGAATTTCCTTTTTAAGGTCACCTAGAGGCATAGAAATCCAAAGTCCACTTGTACTGCCGATCAAAGAGTCTATCACATTCACAATAAGATGCTCAGAACTTAGGGATCTCATCAAATCTTGGGTGAGTTGATTGGCCATAGAAAGCCACTCCTAAACCCTAAAACTCGAAAATCCAAAAAAAATTAGAAAAGAAGAAAAAGAGAAAAAGAAACTTTTCTTTGAATAAGGCGAGGGCTTGAGGCGGTCTGCATTTTGGCTGATACCCAGGCACTATTGTGTCATTGAAAGTTCAAATCCTAAGTAAGTCTTTTCTTAATGATTGAAAATAACTCATGCCCAAATAATCCAACCTGATTCTTTTATAAATAGCATATGATTTTTTCTAGTGACTAGCAAAAGATAGGCATGAGAGTGTGATGTAAACATGTTTACATTGCATAATATGTCCATTTATGCATGTTCTTAAGCATAGAATTGCATTACATACTATAAATATTGCATAACACGTATCATTTTGCATTTAGATTAGTTTGAATAAAATGGGGGTCAATTATCTCCTTTTATATTCAGGGACAGGGCAAAATTTTTATCGGGGCCTCGGATCGAAGATCCAACCATACAGATGTGATCAGGGTGACGATTGGAGTTCAACGACGCCACGATCACCATAATCTAACACCTGTAGCATCAGATAGAGACCAGGGAACCCTAGAAGATCAACGGCCAAGATGGTGTGAATCCGCAGTTCAGACGACAAATCCGACTGCATGGATGGATTCGGATCAACGATCGCAGCCTAATGGCACAAAAATCGATTCAATCCGACAACCGTGGCACCATCTACATCATCAAGAAGATGGACAGCCAAGATGGCACCACGTGGCACCATCTTAGCCACCCAACCGGCCACTACACCAGCTGTACCCTCTCTTCTTCGACAAATCTCCGCCGTTGGATGTGCATCCAACGACTGTGGATGCGTGCACACGAATCATAAGCGTGACACAAATGCGCTTGTAGTGCGTTGGTCGAGCATGCTTACATGACGCAGCGGCGCGCATCTGATCCTGCATTATGCGTGGGCATTTAATGCAGCGTGAGTGCTATTGCACGTACGCGACCGCTCAATCGAGATCGAGCGATCAATTAAGCTCCATCGTCATGCCTCATCTCTGAATTAATTTGTCAGCGCCGTAGATTTGATTTATTTTCTTTTATTTATATTAAAAAAAAATTGATGAAATTAGGAAAGAGAACTTGGGTTTAAGAAAATTTCAATCTTAGGAAATACTACATTAGGATTTGAACACAAAGACCCTTCAGGTCTTCAAACTTAATCAGCCTGTGTATCCATTAAGATGTGGATTTGTTTTTTGAGTCCTCGCCACCTTAATTCTATCGTAATTGGAGTAAATAAGTTTGGGTGATAAGTACACAACTTATCAACCCGCTCTCTGATTTGAGTGAACATTAAGCCTAAAGCATCTACACACTTTCTTCGCACTGACTCGTTGTTCGGTGATTTTAACGGAAATTTGGTAGCTAATGAACCTTCTAGGGTGATACGGCTAGCAAGTTATCGTGGGTAACAACCCATAGGTAGGTTGTCCAGAGCCCAGTCACTTGACCATTCTCTTTTTGCTTCTTTTAGGTAAATCTTAGACTAGGGAAGCCACCGACTTAAAAAAAAAAAAAGCAATAGAAAATGAAAGTCAAAAGGAAATGGAGAAAAAAAATAAGAAAACAAAAGAAATAAGCCACACTTCGCCGCACAAGAATGGCTGGCAAGTTGTCAGTGGTAACAGCTCATCGACTGGATGTCCAGAACCCAGCTCAATAAATGCACTGAAAAATCCCAAAACATTTAGGAAGAAGTGGAGAAGTAGAATAAACTGGGGAGATATACACTGGATTTACCCTTGTGTTGACTGCGTAAAAATAAAAGTAGGGAGAAAGCTACTAGTTGTATAGATACACTTTTAGGCAGAATTCTATTTTTAGGGTCACCTAGAGGCATAGAAATCCCAAGTCTGTTTTTACTACCGATCAACGAGTCTATCACATTCACAATAAGATGCTCAGATCTTAGGGTTCTCAGCAAATCTTGGGTGAGTTGAATGGCTGTAGAAAGCCACTCCTAAACCCTAAAACGTGAACATCCAAAAAAAATTAGAAAAGAAGAAAAAGAGAAAAAGAAAATTTTCTTTGAATAAGGAGAGGGCTTGAAGCGGTCTGCATTTTGGCAAATACTCAGGCACTATTGTGTCTTTGAAAGTTCAGATCCTTAGTAAATATTTTCTTAATGATTGAAAATAACTTATGCCCAAATAATCCAACCTAATTCTTTTATAAATAGCATATAGTTTTTTCTAGGGATTAGCAAAAGATAGGCATGGGGGTGTGATGTAAACATGTTTACATTGCATAAGATGTCTAGTTATGCATGTTCTTAAGCATAGAATTGCATTGCATACTATAAATATTGCATAACATGTACCATTTTGCATTTAGATTAGTTTGAATAAAATGGGGGTTAACTGTCTCCTTTTATGTTCAGGGACAGGACATAATTTTTATCGGGGCCTCGGATAGAAGATCCAACCGTACAAATGTGATCAGGGTGACGATTGGAGTTCAACGACTCCAAGATCGCCATAAGTAGACATCTGTAGCATTAGATAGAGATGAGGGAACCCTAGAAGATCAAGGGCCAAGATGGTGAGAATTTGCACTTCAGACGACAAATCTGATCGCATGGATGGATTCGGATCAACGATCGCAGCCTAATGGCAAGAAAATCGATTCAATTCGACAACTGTTGCACCATCTACATCATCCAGAAGATGGACGACCAGGATGGCACCAAGTGGCACCATCTCAGCTACCCGACTGGCTGCTACACCTGCCGCACCCTCTCTTCTTCGATAAATCTCCACTGTTGGATATGCATCCAAGGGCTGTGGATGCGCACGCACGAATCGTAAGCGCGACACAAGTGTGCTTGTAGCGCGTTGGTCGAGCGCGCATTTGCGACGCAGCGGCGCACGTTTGATCCTGCATTATGCACGGGCGTCTGATGTGGCGTGAGCGCTATCATGTGTGCGTGACCGCTCGATCAAGATCAAGCAGTCAATTGAGCTCCATCACTGCTCCTCTTCTTTGAATTAATTCATTAGCCTGTAGATTTATTTTATTTTCTTTTATTTATATTAAAAAAAATTGATGGAGTTAGGAAAAAGAACCTGGGTTTAAGAAAATTTTCAATCTTAGGAAATACTACATTAGGATTTGAACACAAAGACCCTTCAGGTCTTCAGACTTAATCAGCCTGTGTCTCCACTAAAATGAGGATTTGTTTTTCAAGTCGCCGTCTTAATTCTACCGTAATTGGAGTAAATAAGTTTGGGTTATAAGTACATGACTTATCAACCTGCCCTCTGATTTGAGGGAACTTTAAGCCTAAAGCATCTACACACTTTCTTTGCACTGACTCGTTGTTCGGCGATTTTAACGGAAATTGGGTAGCTAATGAACCTTCTAGGGTGATATGCCCAGCAAGTTATCGTGGGTAACAGCCCATAGGTAGGTTGTTCAAAGCCCAGTCACTAGACCATTCTCTTTTTGCTGCCTTTAGGTAAAGCTTAGACTAGGGAAGCCACCTACATAAAAAGAAAAAAAAAAGAAATAGAAAAGGAAAGTCAAAATGAAAAGGAGAAAAGAAAAGAAGACAAAAGAAATAAGCTACACTTCACCGCACGAGTATGGCTGGCAAGTTGTCGGTGGTAATAACTCATCCACCGATTATCTAGAACCCAACTCAATAAATGCACTGAAAAATCCCAAAACACTTAGGAAAAGGCAAAGAAGTAGAATAAATCAGGGAGTGATACACTGGATTTACCCTTGCATTTACCCCGTAAAAATAAAAGTAGGGAGAAAGCTACCAGTTGTAAAGATACACTTTTAGACAGAATTCTCTTTTTAAGGTCACCTAGATGTGTAGAAATCCGAAGTCCATTTTTCCTGCCGATCAACAAGTCTATCACATTCACAATACGGTGCTTAGAACTTAGGATTTTCATCAAATCTTGGGAGAGTTGAATGGCCGTAGAAAGCCACTCCTAAACCCTCAAACTCGAAAATCCAAAAAAAATTAGAAAATAAGAAAAAGAGAAAAAGAAAATTTTCTTTGAATAAGGTGAGGGCTTGAGGCGGTCAGCATTTTGGCAAATATTCGGGCACTATTTTGTCTTCGAAAGTTCAGATCCTAAGTAAATATTTTCTTAATGATTGAAAATAACTCATGCCCAAATAATCCAACCTGATTCTTTTATAAATAACATATAGCTTTTGCTAGGGATTAGCAAAAGATAGGCTTGGGGGTGTGATGTATACATGTTTACATTACGTAAGATGTCTATTTATGCATGTCCTTAAGCATAGAATTCCATTGCATAACATGCATCATTTTGCATTTAGATTAGTTTGAACAAAATGGAGGTTAATTGTCTCCTTTTATGTTCAGGGATAGGGCAAAATTTTTATTTGGGCCTCAGATCGAAGATCCAACCATACAGATGTAATCAGGGCGACGATTGGAGTTCAACGACTCCAAGATCGCCCTAATCTGACATCTGTAGCATCAGATAGAGATCGGGAAACCCTAGAATATTAGGGGCCAAGATGGTGTGAATCCACACTTTAGACGACAAATCCGATTGCACGGATAGATTCGGATCGACGATCGCAGCCTAACGACACGAAAATCGATTCAATCCGACAACCGTGGCACCATCTATATCATCCAGAAGATGGACGGCCAAGATGGCACCACGTGGCACCGTCTCAGCTGCCAAACCAACCGCTACACCCGCCGAACCCTCTCTTCTTCGACAAATCTCCACCGTTGGAAGCGCATCCAACAGCTTTGGATGAGCACGCACTAATTGTAAGTGCGACACAAATGTGCTTGTAGTGCGTTGGTCGAGAGCACTTACGTGACGCAGGGGCACGCGTTCTAGCCTGCACGAGCGGCATTTGAGGCACAGCGATGGAGCTCAATTGACCGCTCGATCTTGATCGAGTGATCGCACACGTGTGATAGCGCTCATGCCACATCAGACACCTGCGCATAACGTGGGATCAAATGTGGCAAGCGTGTGCGGAGGAGGTGCGGCAAGGAGTGCCCCAGTCGTTCAATCTCGCGATTGAATGGTTGAGATTTAACGAACATGGAATGGCGTTGAGCACATGGAAGATGGGCGGGTGGCGCACGTCTCCCACGATGGGGCTTTAGCGATGGTTTTATCCGTCACTAAAAACCCCTTATTTAATGTTTTGAGATTGAAAAGACCAAATTGCCCTCACTCCTTGCAACTATAAAAGGAGACCTTCTCCATACGAAATTCTCATCCCTTCCTTCTCTTCTCTCCCTCTCCAAAGCTCAAGAGAAGCTTGTCCCACACTCGGGATGCTTCTCAAGAGATAAAGTCAAATTTTTATCCCCCTTTCAGAAGAGGATCCTACAATGACAAAAATGTGTTGCCCCATTCCCGTTCTTCCCTCTTCGTCCTACTTCGTCCTGCTCTGTTCCCCGTCTTCCAGGTGTCGTTCTGTTCGGCTCGTCCTCCAAGCGACCGTTGAGGAGGATATCTCTCTCCCCATTCTTTTTACTACTTTCTAGAGTAGATTTACTGCTTTCTAATGTAATCATTTTCCCGCTTTCTAGTCGTAATCTTTAGTGTAACGAACAATCCATTTTATAATGAATTCCATGTTCATTCTACATCTCTTTTCGATTTTTGTTTGTAATATTCTCCCTCTCTCTTCTATTTATTGTAAATAGATAGATAGTTTCTAATTAATTATTCTACTTTGTGACAAATAAAATAAATGTATATTTTTAAATCAAACGTCCGCCTTCCTGAGTTCGACTTGGGATTTCTATTCTGATATAAATTTTATTTGCTGAACACGAGTTCTTCGCTTTCATACTACGATGACAGGTTTTTCGAAACCAAATACGTTAGCGTAGCAACTCATAGCTTCAAAAGTGGAGCAAAAGGAGTAAAGCATATTTATGGAAGGTGGATTTCAATAGAGCCTATGACTCTGTTGCATGGTCCTATCAATGGGAGATCTTTAGAAGAAGAGGCTTCCCTACACTCTAGGTTCAATGGATGAAGAGATGTATTGTGACTTCTTCCTTTTCACCTCTAGTTAATGGAAGGCCATGTGGGGTGTGGATACAACCACAATGTGATGTGAGACAAGGGTGCCCACTGGCCCCTTTAATTTTTAATTTAGCGATGGATACGTTGGCTCAATTTTCGTGTAGGTTGGCCAGTGTAGGCTTGGTGAAGGGTTACTCCTTGTCAAATTCCAGGGTGTTGGTGCCTATCCTACAGTACGCTAACAACATGGTCTTCTTTGTGGAGGGGGGGAGAGAAGAAGCAAAGATTTTATATAATATGGTCAACATTTTTGGGGAGATCTCGGGCTTTGGATTAAATGGTGCGAAGTTTTCATTGGTCTATTTTGGCATGGCTATACAGGACAGGGAAGCAATTAGTTCCATCTTACACACGCCTGAGACCACATTGCCTATAGGATATTTGGGTCTACCCCTAAGAAGTAGGAAGTTGAAAAAAAAGCGATTGGGCCACTTTATTTGAGAAACTTTTAGCCAAGTTAGAAAATTGGAGCAGCAATTTTCTATCTAAGGGGAGAAGATTGATTTTTCTCAATTCGGTCATCTCTATCCCTGTCTTCTTTTTTTCTATGTTTAGATCACCGAAGGCGGTGTGGAAAAGGTTGGACACAATGAGGAAGCAATTCTTTTGGAAAGGCATGAAGGCTGATGGAAGATTCTTGCACTTGGTTAAGTGGCAAAAACTGTGTAAACCTCGATCACAGGGTAGCCTAAGGGTGCGTTCTCTTAAAGAATTCAATGATGCACTCCTACTGAAATGGGTAGTGAAACTGTCCTTTGATGATGGGAAAGTATGGCAGCAACTAATCAAGGATGCTCATGGATCCTCGATTGTGTAGCTTTGGTCCACTCCACCCCAACGACTTTCTCCATTCTTGCATTCAGTCGGGAAAGCGATACATGACAATCGAACTGAATTCGATCCAGTTGTGGGAGATAGCAGGAACTTCAAATTCTAGACAGACTGTTGGTCAAACCGGGGAAGGTTGTGTGAGGCCTTCCCAAGGGCATACTCAGCGACAGCAAACAACAAGATCACCATCAGTGATTGCTGGGATAGTAACTGCGGTAAATGGAACATTGCAGGTGCTGGATCGCGCTATGGAGGGCGCACACAGGCTGAATAGGAGCGCCTGCTGTCTGAAATTAAGGCTTTCCAGTCGATGGGAGGGATAGACTGCTTCAGGTGGAAACGTGGCCTTTTTACCGTAGCCAAGGCATACAAAAATATGATATCTAGCTCTAACATTGATCAGTCGAGGGAAGACAGGGAGTGTGCCAAAATTTGGTCCTTGAAGATTCCGTTGAAGATCAAAATCTTCTTGTGGTGTTGTAGGGGCGATGGCCTGGTGATTGGAGATCTGAGAACAAGAAGATTGGGCAATCCCTCTCAAAATTGCCCTTTTTGTAACCTCCCTTCAGATAGTAGGATACATTTATTTTCCTCTTATCTCTTGACGGATCAAGTTCGGAGGAAGTTGTCCGAGGAAGCTCTCCCCACATGGGAAGAATTATGGAGAAGAATTTTGACGAAAGGGGAGTGGCAAGTGAAGATGGCTAGAGTAATGTGGTGTGTGTGGCATGCTCAAAACGAGCATTTGTTTAAAGAGAGCTCTATTAATTTTCGGAATGCGTGGTGGGAGTGTTGGAAATTTGTAAAGGAGTGGAGTGATTCATTGTAATTTTTTTAGAAAAGAAATTTTTAATAAAATGTTCTCGGTCTGCTATCATCATCGATAGCATTCCTCACTTTTTAAAAAAAATATATATAGGCCCACAATCATAATCTAGATTCAAAATCTGATTTTCATCACATTAGGCCTCATGATTGTCATAAATAGGCTCGAATCCAGATTCTAGGTTAAGGGTAAGGATTGGATCACTATAATCTAGGCTAGGCTCTATTGGGATGTAAGAATCATTCTCAAGAATCACCTTATCAGAATAAGGAGCGGAATTTATATTCTCAAGAGGTTCTGACTCAATCTCATCATCACAGGTGCCAGGGAAATCCAGGCTTACTGGACCAACTTCATGGTTTTCTAGGGCTGGTTCAGAATTGTGAACACCTGCAATTGGATCCTCCCAACCCATCTTTAGATCAGGTATGTCAATTGCTATGAAGTTTGATCAGATTCCATCTGGGTTAGGGGTCCATAATAATTCCAATTTTCTAAATTAGTTTCGGGGGAATCATGTTGATCATCAGTGTTGTTCCAAGGTGTCTCATTATCTTCTGAAGGGATGTAGAGGCATTCTTGATCAGTGGTTTTATACAACGTATTCAGCAATTTTCCCCATTTCTCCCTGAGAACTTGTTCTTTCACAAGTGAAGGATTTGACCAACATTGCAAATAGTCGTTGTTATGTAATTTCATTAATTCAATATATTCTACTAAGAGATCATCTCGGGTTGAACCGTGTTTCATTCGTGTCCATATTATTTTGATACAATTCAGAATGTGGTTTGTTGTTCTTGCAAATTTATCTTGAATGTCCCTATCTAAGGCTTTATAATGTTCATCATGGTGACTATAAGTAGCCTCAATCATCTTATCCTTGATAGTCATTTGGGACATTGGTTTCCTAATTACTTTTCCTAAAATGTTAGGTTGCATTTTTAATCAAGTGATGGAATCAAGATGTAGAATCAAACTCAAGTTCAGATTGAAGTAATAGATTAGATCAGAAATCCCTGTAGAAGATCTAATGAAGCCTCTTAGATTAAAAACCTAAGGACCTTCCTATGTATATGCTCTATAGAGGGGGTGAGGGACTGGATATGAATTGGATCCAATCAAGGCACCCAAAGATTTTTGGATGACTAAGGCTTATTTTGAGACGGATGATACCTCTGAATCAAAAAATCCACCCACCGGAGAATTAGCTGGGCAGCTAGTAAGGGAGAGCCTCGTAAAGACCTCTACATGATAGAGCGTCCCCACGGGTTATAGGGTTTCCCCTACCCAACCTTTCTTGTCACTGCGGTTCCAAGTAGACCGGAATGTATGAATTGAGACCTTAAGTCTACCAATTTTAGCCTAATTTGTGCCTTGGATTTCACTTGATTTAGAAATTGATTTGATTGTGACCTAATTTGGAGGTTGATTGGCCCACAAAGTAGACCAACTTCACCTAACCTATCCTAAAAGATGAGGAATGAAATCTAGGTCAAGACCCAAAAATCACCCTAAATTGACTCTTAGGTTATTAGGTCCACAATTTTAGGGTTCAAGTGAGATTTAAAGCCTGATTTTAGGGTTCTTCTTGATTAGCCCTTTTCAATCAAGGGCTTGGGTGGCACACAAATGTGGGAAGGTATGTTTCCTTTTATGCAAGCAAGTATGAATTAACACTTCAAAACCACAATGTAGAAATCCTAATTGGCTCTATTTCAAGTCTAATTTGATCTCAATATGTACACCTTGGACTTCAAACAAGAAGTGCATAGTCCAAGATGATTAGAATTAAGTGTAAATCCCTCATAGGTACAGGCAATTTGGGTAGGGATCTCTAAAATAGATTCGTCTCAGCTTCAATCAGATATTTCTTTTGAAATTGCAAATAAGGAAACTTGCCTTTTAAGTGATATTTACTAGAAAACTAAGACAGATGAATCCCAATTAGTTTTGTTTCTTTTTCTCTCTTCCAAGGAATAGGAGATTGATTAGGGAAGAAAACAAATTACCTACCTCGGGAGTGGTTGATTTGCACGGAAGATCGCCTCATGATGTACCTCGCAAAATCACAAGAAAATAAGTAGGGCAAGTTAGTGCTCAAATAGAATCAAGTAAAATAAGAATAGCAGTGAATTGCATGTTGCTCGCTGACAACGGCGCGAAAATGTTGATAGGGCCAGATGGGAGTTTTTTAGGTCATTTCATTCTAGCAAAGCCTCCTAAATAGCTCAATCAACAGATAAAATTTATTACTCAAAATCTAAATTGAACTCCGAGAATTCACGTGCTAATCTTTAATTGCATATAAATGAGCATAGGAAATTAAGTATAATAATGATATTCAATGAATAATAACTACTCAAATCTGATATTCAATGACAAACATGAGTACTTCAAGAGTTTAACATGACAAAAAGAAACCTAGGACAAAATAATGGTGATTGAAATCACGAATTATTAGTTGAAGCACATATATATCAATTACTCAAATAATGCAACAGTATCCTTAATTGGAAATGCCACGCAAGCTTAAGTGGCTAAAGTATCAAATGCCAAATCAGATGTTGGGTCTTTCCACCAGACGACTTAAACGTCACCTTGCTACTGTGCTTCCTTCTCTTCTTCAGGCTTTCTGCTTTCATGAGCCTTCTCTTCTCTTATGCTTTTCTTCCTTTCACTCTTCTTATTCTTCCTCTTCCTTCCTTCAGAACAAAAGGGATCTAAATCCCTTCAACTACTAAGTGTCGCACAGGGCCCTCTTCTCTTCAGCACAAGGTAGAGAGTCACGCAGCAAAACCCTCCCCTACTCTCTCTCTCTTTCCTTCCTCTTCTCTCTCAGACAACCGGGCAGCCAATTGGGTGATCGGGTTAAGCAGTACTTGGTCCAGGCCTGCATGCATGGTGTCGCAGGCAAGGAGTGAGGCTTAGGCGAGTAGCGAGTGAGCGGGTAAGGGGACCTGATCCCCATGTTCTTGGGCAATAAGGCCTTAACACAAAATCATAATAAGTGCACTCAAGCGCTCTTCTGTGCCCTATGTGGCACTATCAGTGCCTCTCTGTTCGCGTGTAGTTGCAGGATGAACCCTTGTCCAATTGGAGGTGCTGCTATTGCTGGGATCCTCAATTGAGTACCTGGCGATCTTCCTGGGATGCTCCCGCATCACCTGGAGTGAGTTGTGACAAAGCATACGGTCGTGGTGCGAAGAACAAGTTGGAGAAGATGGCGACAATGACGGAGCTCCGGTTAAGATTTAAAATACAAGATATGGCCTTACGGCCACATCAAATTACTTCAGGAGCTTCGCCTGGTCTTGGCGAAGGTGTTGGTGGTGGTTTCATGGCGTGAAGGTGAATGTGGAAGGTGGACGGTGACGGAGATGGAGGAGAGAAGGTGGGTTGTTTAGTGGAGCCTTTAGGAGAGTGGAGTGGCGAATAGGTAGAGGGGTTTTGTGTGGGGATGAGTGGTAAAGCTTTTGAGAGTGTTGGCGAGGCGTGTGATGCGGTGGAGAGATGGGAAAGCCTCACCGAAGATGTGGCCGAACATAGAGACTATAACGGTGAACGGCGGTGTCGAGGGTCAAAAGAAGGGTTTAAGGAGCTAAAACTAATATAACTAGGTAAAGAAAGATATTACTCTAGCTATTGGATGAAAGGGGAGAAAGAGACGCCGAGTGTGGTATGGCCAGTGCCATGGAAAGTGAAGCCTCCGGTGGGCGAAGCGACGACGACGAGGGGGCTTAGGCAACGCTCGCTGGTATTGCAATGTGCAGAGGAATGTGAGGAAGAAGGAACCACTGCCTATTGTACGTGGTGGATGGCGAAGAAGGTAGTCAAAGAGGGTCGTCGGAGATGGTGGAGATGATTTTGGTTTTGACCAAGTTTGACTAGGTAATTTGTGTAGAAACCTAAACTAGGGTAACTACTCGTCTCAATCTATTTTAGGTCAAAATGGTTTCTAATGGTCAAATGAAAGGTGTCAAACCTTATAGAATATTTTTCTATGATTTTTAGAAGGTTTAGGCGAATTTCATCTTGACCAGAACCTCTATTAATTAAGTAGGTCTGAAATTAGGGTTTCGGATGTCCATTAATTCTCTAAATGCGCAAAAACTCATTTTTGTCTGCACGAACCATCTTATTAGACTTTAATGTACATATTGATGAGTCAATTGTTCGCTTTAAAGTCGTTTGTAGTTTTATGTGGTGGAAAACTTGACTAATCAATATTTAAAAAGAAATAACCACTCGCAGAAGAGCGGGTCGTAGCCACATGGAGGCAATGACGTATTTAAATTCGCACCGGTTAAAAATGTTTGTTCGTATTTAGTTTAGATGAGAATCAGGCCAAATTTGCCTTCAGATTAAGGTTGAATCAAGAAATCATGCTGAAATAACAATTCTTAATAACTAGAGGATATTTGTTGCAATGCAGATTCAATAAAATATCATTAAAAGATGACAATGGCAGAAAATGTAATTATTAATGGCATAATACTGTAGCAAAACAAGGGATTTATTCCCCTTGGCCGTGCCTGAAGAGGAGTGAACGGTCGGAGGTGGGAAGCTCGGAGGAAGTTCTTTAGACCAAGGGATTCGCAGCGGTGGTGGTAGCGAGTCGCGTGGTTGTCGGAGCTGGCCAGATGGAGCTCCGATGAAGGTGGCTACCAATGATGGCTGCAGCTGGTGGAGGTGATGCGCGTCCACGCACGAAGGCTGCTTGCAGGAAGTGCGCGTGGCCTATTGTTACGCGCACTAATTCCACACCTTTTGCTGCAGGCGGAAGTGGGGTGCGCTGCTGTTGGTGGAGAGGCTTTGCAGGCGGAAGATGCAGGTGCGCTGAAGCGGACGTGCAGGGTTGGCGCTGCAGCAGGCTGTTGGTGGGCATGGGCTTGGTGCTGCAGATGAGTGCGTGCACGCACTGGTACGACACTGCAGGTAGTGGCGGGGAGGTTGCAGGCATGCACAATGGTGGAGGCGCTGCAGGCGGAAGGCGCGCGCACTGCAGGGTGCTGGTGGTTAGTGCTGGAGGTGTGATGCAGCCGTGGAGTGAGTGGGTGAGGGCTGGCGGTTCAGGTGAGCGTGCGCGGGCTTTGTGCTACAGGTGAGATGCGGGCGTGGAGTGAGCAGGAGAGGGCTGACGGTTCAGGTGAGCAGGCGAGGGCAGGCGGTTGGCGTTGGAGGTGAAGTGGGCGAGTGTGGTTACTACTGGAGTGGGGAGGTTCAAGGTTCAAACGTCCGAGAATCTTCCTGGACGTCTTAACTGGCTGTGGAGTGAAATTGCAGTGGTTGCGGCGGTGGTTGTTGGTGACGATGGCGAGGGAGGTGCACGCTGAAGTGCTCACGGTAATGCGATCAAGCTCTGGATGGCAGTGTGGCCTGTCACACCACACGCCCACGGTAGTGGAGACTCGTCGCCGCGGTTCAGGTTGGCAGTGTGGAATGGAAGAGATGGACTCTCTGCACAGTGTGGATTGTTGGGGTGGAGGCCCTCCCACGCTCGGCAGCTGATGAGAACCTCATCATGAGCCATAACTAGCTCATTTTGACCCAATACAAAGGATAAAAGCTCCTACATATCTCAAGGAAAAGCTTAACTCAGAGAATTCTGAGTTTGAGAAGAAAACAAGTCATAAGGGGTAAAAGTGCAATTTTACCAGTATAATCTGCATACAGGGTAATTCAGGGCCCAAACATAGGTCAAAACAGCTTAATAAGAATAAAAGTGGGATGAGATGATCTAGCAAGGGCTACAGCACTTCCAAGGAACCAAATGATAATCTGTAACCCTAAAACAACCCACTTCAATTCACAAGGTTCGAGGCAAAGTAAAAATAGAATAAACCCTCTAAAATTCATAGAAAAATAATCTCTGGGGTTTAGAACCATCAATTTGGCCTTTAGAACCCATTTTGACCTACATTGAGAACCATGCCCAATTAATAACTTAATTTGGGTTTTTGCGCAAATTGACCGGTCAAACAAGGTTTAATATGAAAATAAAATTCACCATCAGATTCCTTAGGTCCTAATTAGTCATGTATAAAAACTTGAGCCTAAGAAGAAACCTCCTTGACCGACTTCACACTTTGGTCCTCATATATTTACTCTTTGGCCCTCAACTTTTGAACCCTCGCATTTTGGCCCCTAACTCTCCTTCGTTCTTTGCAAACAGGTCCCTCCTGCAAAACCCTGCCAGCACCATGCTCCGGCGACCTTGCGCGGAGCATGGCGCCGCGCAGGGTGAGGTGGGGGACCTGGCAAGTGTACCGGGGGTGCCCTGCGTCGTCAGCCGTCGCAGGAGCACCCCCATGGTCACTGTAGCCCCCCATACCGGCCGTGCGAACGCACGGACGGTATGGGTTCGTATTCCGACCATTCTCCGGCGAGGGAGACACGTCGTCTCCCTCCGCCTTCCTCCCTGCTTCAACCCTATAAATACCCCCCGCCGCTCCACCGACGAAGGCAGCCTGGACCTGACGGAGAAAACCCCCAGCTTTCTTCTCTTCTTTCTCCAGCAGACGCTCACCAGCTCCGGCGACTTCCTCCCCCTCCACCTCTTCGCTCTGCCGCACTACCAGCAGCAGAGACCTCCTCCCCTGCTCTTCCCGCGCCACGCCGCACCCAGCTGGCGCCTCTCCAGCCTTCTGCTCGCCGCCGCCCCTCTCCCTGAGCATCGTCTTCTCCGGCGACAGTCGATACGACTGTCGCCCTGTTCCTCCCCCTTCGTCCCTGCAGTTAAGTTAGACTTACTCCCCTTCTTCTCCTCTTTCTTTCCCCGCTTTCGATTTAGTCAATTAAGCCCTCTACCGACCCTGTTCACCCTCATCCTCTCCGCCTCCGACCACCCTCCGGCGAGCCGCTCCCATCACCTCAGCGACCCACACGGCTCGCCGACTACCGCAGAACCTCCGCCTCCTCACCCTGATCCTCTTCCGCCCCTCCACTTCCCACCAAACACCCTCTGCAGACCCACCGAACACACCCACTCCCTCGCTCACAGTTTGACCTAGGACGACCTGACAGCTCCATCTCGCCCCCAGCAGACCCCCTGACCACCTTCGCCGTGCCACGGCGAAGGTCCCCCGCCTGTCTGATCTGGCCGAGAGGCCGTGCCATTGGTTTCAGGTTCCAGGCCTTGACCGCCATTGGCGAGGAAGCTCGAAGCCTGCTCGAGGTTGCTCCAAGCCGAGATCTCCCAGGTTGAAAAGCCACGGCCAGCGCGAAAGAGTCTCGCGCACACACCCTGGCCCTCAATTGGAGCTGTGCGCCTCAACAGCCGATGCAATTGGGAGCACCATCCCTGCTGCAGTCGTGAGAGAATTGGGGTGGGACATTTAGTCCCACCTCGGAATCTCTCGAAGGCACACGGATGCATAAAGGCAAAAACTGCCTTACGCTGTTTGCCTCAGTTACCACGGGGTGAGGTCCCTCTCACCCGACCCGACCCGACTCGGCCTCGTCCGTGACCACGCTCCGCGGACCTGGCCCGACCCGATTAGACTGACCTGCACTCCTCGCCCACCACGCACGCCGGTGGGCCTGGACCCGGGCCTGACCCGAACCCGATTACCCGGTAGCGCTCTGGGAGAGCTTCCGAAGAGTGATTTCAGAGAGAGAGATACGCGGGGGAGGGGGGTAGAGTAGGTTTTTGCCTTGACGAATAAACTCTGAAGTGTGCAGGCCAAAGAAGAAGAAGCAGACCCGCTGAAGAAGAAGGAGCTGCTGCACTGTAGCGAAGGCATTGTTAAGTCGTCTCAGCACTGGCGCAGACGACGGAAGGTCAGCAGCCAGAAAAGAAGAAGACGATCTGACGAAAAAAGAAAGAAAGGAAACAAGGAAGAACAGAAGAAGAGCACGAGGGGAAAATCTGAAGAAAGCAGAAGAAAAAGAAGAAGAAGAAGAAGAAGAAGAACAGGAAGAACCAAAGACAAAGAGGAAGATCTGAAGAAAGCAGAAGAAGAAAGCAGAAGAAGAAGAAGAAGAAGAAGAACAAAGAACAGGAAGAACCAAAGACAAAGAGGAAGAAAGAAGAAAAGAAGAAGAAGCCAAATTTTCATCTCTCTCTCTCTCTTTATTTTTGTAATAGAACTTGTATATCTCTAGAATACAACTTGCTCCCTGAGTTCGACCTCGGGAACTCTTTTATTTTTCCGAGTAAAAAATTTTATATGAAAACGTTGGTAACAACCGGCTTTACTACAACGATATAACACAACCGGTCAAACCACACGCTTATTATCATTTTGGCGCCGTTGCCGGGGAGCAACGGCTAATTCTAGAGGTAAACATTCCTGTATCTTTTAATTTCTGATAATCTCCTCTCTTTTGTGCAGCTACAGGAACTCAAGAAGACAAGCAACCACACGACAACCACTCCGAAGACAGGTAAATCTTTTCTCTCACTATTAACCCCTACACTCTAAAGAGAAAGAAAAGAAAAGAACAAGCAATATAGGGCTAACCTGTCTTCCATATTTAGTAACCATAAAAGTTGCATGTTTTCAACTCATTATTTCTGCACACTATCAAGGGTATTTAAGGGCTAACACATTCTTGCTTGAGCCCTAATTACCCAACAAAGAATTAACTGGACCAAGTAGAGCCAACCTAGGATCCAACACTAGGGATTTAGAGACACACTACTTAACTCAAGAATTGAGAAAACCAAATGAAGTGTGCCCAAGCCCTTGTCTGAAAATACCTATACAAGAAAAATCCTAAACAATTGGCTCTCTCTAAACACTTGAACCCTAAAAGACAGGACCTAAAAGCTCTTAAAGAAAACAATAGGTAAAGTTGACCCCTTGGGTTAACCAACCTTAAATTAGGTCACTCTTTGCACTTAAAAAGACTAAAGTTCAAGTGAAACCTTAAGCACCCTGATCTTAAAATTGGTAGACTTAAGAGGTCAAGATCCCCATTCTGGTCTACCTGGAACCGCAGTGACAAGAGAGGTCGGGTGGGGGAAACCCTGTAACCCGTGGGGACGCTCTACCGTGTAGGGGTCTTCGCGGGACTCTCCCTCTCTGGCTGCCCAGGTAATTCTCAGGTGGACGATCTTTCTGATCAAGGGGTCCATCTGCCCCGCACCTCTATAGTCACCCAACACATTTTTGGGTGTCTTGATTGGGTCCATCACCTTCTAAACTTACCTCTCCCAACTGTGCATGTACGGAAGGAGGTCTCTAAGACCACCCTTAAGACCTCCTTTAGAAATTCACTCTCGTCAAGGCCAAGCCTCGACGCCCGTGTTTGTGCAGCAACACCCTCACATTATTCTCTCTTCTGATTCAGAACCAAGCTCTTCTTCTTCCCCCATCATGGCTCAGCCAGTTGAGGAAGAAAATAATCTGGAACACCAGCTCCAGCGACTCAATGACCTCTTCCAAAACTTCGTGCACCCACCACAGCGTCCTATGATGCGGGACCACTACAATCCTGCTGCGGTGGCAATTGAGCCTCGAGTTAGAATCCCGATTGGAGGACCTGATTCCGAACTAAAGCCCAACATGATTCACGCTATACCTAAATTCCATGGGCTTAATTCTGAAGATCCCTTCCAGCACATCAAACAGCTTAAGCATCTGGCCCACACTTTTGGATCAGATGCGCAAAATCGGGATATTCTTCTCATGAAGATGTTCTCCTTTTCTCTTATGGACAAGGCCGCCCATTGGTATCAAACTCAGACCCGGCCGATCAACACTTGGGAAGAACTTCAATCCGAGTTTTTGAAAAAGTTCTTTCCCGTTGGTCGGACCAACGCCTTGCGCCATCAGATTACACACTTCACTCAACAATCAGGAGAACCTCTCCATGAGGCATGGGATCGTTTTCAGGATCTCATGAGGAAGTGCCCCCATCACGGAGTTCCTAAATGGGAACAAGTCCAATCTTTTTACCAGGGACTCCGTGAGGACATCCGCCTTTTCGTCAATGCAACCTGCGGAGGAAACATCATGGGTCAACATGAAGACACCGTATGGGAGATTCTCGAAAACATGTGCGAGAACTCCATCAACAATGACTCCATGGGATTATTCGACAGGACGAATACCCGCGCAGCGACGAATCTTAAGGGAGCACATGAGACGCAGGGCCTGTCCGCATCAGTCGACCTGGAATTAATGGCCAGTCGATTGGACAAGGTCTCAATCATTGAAAAGAAGGTGGATGAGCTGACTCAGCACTTGCAGCGAGCCACCTCTGCGCGTAACTCCTTTGCACAACCTCCTTCCACACAGGAGACTGTGCAAAACATCCTACACCGATCCTCCCCTGGGATGGATCCATATCCATCCCCATCTGATTCTTGGACTGGAAGATCATCCGATCCTTTCTTCACCAGCCGGGGGAACTCCATTCCCCCTTTCCCTGATTCTCAGGAGGTTCCTCAGACCTGCGAGGACCTCAACGCCATCCAGAACGACCCATTCTCCAACACTTACAACCCTGGATGGCGAAACCATCCAAATTTTCAGTGGGCGGGAAATTCTCAAACCCAAAGACCACCTTTTCAGTCCCGCCCACAGCCCTCTCACCACTACCAGCCGCCTCAGCCTCGGCCCAACCCTACTTATCCATCAGGGCCAAATCAAGATCAAATGTCCTTAATCCTTCAGACTCTGGCTGACATTCAAAAATCGAATGCGGCCATTCAAAAACAGCACAAGGACGAGCTTACTGAAGTTAAAACTCAGCTGGCCCAGTTGGCAAATTCTCGCCAGCCAGGCACACTCCCTTCCCAACCCCTTCCTAACCCAAATAACGTGCCAACCCAGAAGCGCGTTATGAATCCAAATTTAGGCCAAGCTCAATGGATTTATCAGGCCCCCACTGCTCCATCTCCAGACGAGATGGAAGCCTCTACTTCTCGTACGGGATTTCAGCAGCAGCCACCCCTCCTACCAAATCCAAACCAAAATCAGGCCGGATTAAATTCTGTAACAACACGTAGTGGTAAGACAACTCAGGACCAGCATTATCCAAACCACGCCCAGCCTGATAATCATGACCCTAGGATAGTTATCCAAGGTACCGCTGTTCCAGACCCACAACCAGGACCTATCCTAGAGGAACCAACCAAGATCCCGTTTCCCGAAGCCCTGACCAAGGGAAAGAAGACCACCAAACCCGTGGCCCCTGAGGAGGACCTGGTCAAGCTCTTTGAGCAGGTCCACATAAATATCCCCTTGATGGATGCAATCCGCCACGTACCAGCTTACGCACGATTTCTAAAGAATATATGTACACCCCAGCGTAAGCCGCGAACCAAGGGAGGGAGCCCAATTGTTCTGTCAGAGCAAGCCAGCTCTGTAATCCTTAGTAGACTCCCACCCAAGGCAAAAGATCCTGGAACTCCCCTGATCTCCTGTAAGATAGGTGGTACCCAATTGGACAGAGCATTGTTAGACTTAGGTGCATCTATAAATCTGATACCCACATCCTTACTTGACCATCTGGAAGAATCTGAGCTGAAACCAACTGAGGTGACATTACAATTAGCAGATCGATCTATAAAGTCACCAAAAGGGATTCTCGAGGATGTTATCGTAAGAGTGCGGGATTTCTATTTTCCAGTGGACTTTATAGTCTTAGACATGGATGCACCTGAGAACCCTAGGGATACACCAATCATTCTAGGGAGACCTTTCTTGGCTACTGCTAGAGCCAACATCAGCTGTGAGGAGGGCCAAATAGAGCTTAAGTTTGGAGATCAAACACTGAAAATTGATATATTTAAGGCCCAACAAGGAATTAATTGCGGCGTCATCGAACAAATTTGTGACATCAAGACTTTGGTTGATGAATCACACCTCCAGAATGACTTGAGTATTCCTCATCAACCACAGAAGGATCTTGACCCGCAAATAGAGGAGTCCATTCCGGATGTGAACAACCCAGTAACTCCCACCCTTGAACCTCACATCTATACTGAACCACCCGCTGCTGCTGAAAACCCCATCCTTGAACTGAAACCCCTTCCTGCTCATTTGAAATACATCTTTTTGGGTTCTAATCAGACCCTTCCTGTGATCATCAATTCCAACCTCAATCCTGAACAGGAATACCGTCTGATTGTTGTCCTCCAGCAACATCGCAGAGCCATCGGATGGACCCTCGATGATTTGACTGGAATAAGTCCCTCTTATTGTACTCATCATATCTACTCAGAAGAGGGCACACGACCTTCTCGTGAAATGCAGAGACGCTTAAACCCCAATCTGCAGGAGGTCGTGAAAAAGGAGATCATCAAGTGGTTAGATGCCGGGATCATCTACCCGATCTCCGATAGTCGTTGGGTGAGCCCGATTCAGGTCGTGCCTAAAAAGGCAGGACTCACCACTATAACGACTGAGACCGGAGAAATCATTCCTACCCGATTAGCCAACTCGTGGAGAGTCTGTATAGATTACCGTCGACTCAATTCCTCCACGAAGAAGGATCATTTCCCACTACCCTTCATTGATCAAATTCTCGAAAAACTAGCGGGAAATAGGTTCTTCTGCTTTCTTGACGGGTACTCCGGTTATAACCAGGTGGCAATCCATCCTGAGGACCAAGAAAAGACCACATTCACCTGCCCCTTCGGAACATACGCTTTCCGAAGGATGCCTTTTGGTCTTTGCAATGCACCCGCTACTTTTCAGCGATGCATGCTTGCCATATTCTCAGATATGGTAGGTGATTATCTGGAAGTCTTCATGGATGACTTTTCAGTTTTCGGAGCATCATTCGACGATTGCCTCCAGCACTTGGTCTAGATACTCAGGCGGTGCATCGACGTGAATTTGGTTCTTTCCTGGGAAAAGAGCCATTTCATGGTGCCTGAGGGAATTGTCCTGGGACACTCAATTTCGGAGAAAGGTATCCAAGTGGATCGAGCTAAGGTTAATCTGATTTCTCGCCTTCCTATGCCTAGCTCGATCAGGGACATCCGCTCCTTTTTAGGGCATGTCGGTTTTTATCGACGATTTATCCCTGATTTTTCAAAAATCGCACGCCCCCTGACCACTCTTCTCTCCAAGGATGTTCCCTTCGAAATCTCCAAGGAATGCACTCAAGCATTTGAAATCCTGCGTGACCGAGTCACCCAAGCCCCGATCCTACAGTCCCCTGATTGGTCTCAACCCTTTGAGATCATGTGTGATGCATCCGACTTCGCTGTAGGAGCGGTTTTGGGGCAGAAAAATGACAAGAAACCTGTGGTCATTTACTACGCCAGCAAAACACTCGATGAGGCTCAGCGTAACTATACAGTTACTGAGAAAGAGCTGCTAGCTGTAGTATTTGCCCTAGAGAAATTCAGATCATACCTTCTGGGTTCCCATGTCATCATATACTCGGATCACACGGCTGTGAGGCATCTCCTTGCAAAGAAGGACGCGAAACCTCGATTGATCCGATGGATCTTGCTGTTGCAAGAATTTGACCTCGAGATTCGCGATAAAGCGGGAAAACAAAACGTGGTAGCTGATCACTTGTCCCGTCTTCCTTCTGAAATGATAGACCCTTCCGGACCCATCACTGAGCATTTTCCCGATGAGCACCTACTGACTATTGGTACTAGCCTTCCGTGGTTTGCTAATATTGTAAATTACTTGGCATCTCATCAAACCCCGTCCGATTGGCCGAAGGCCAAGAAAGACAAATTACGCTCCGATGCCAAGTATTACATTTGGGAAGACCCGTACCTCTTCCGCATAGGTGCCGATCAGATCATCCGGAGATGTATCCCGGAAGGGGAAGTCAACAATATCCTCTCTTTCTGCCATGACCAGGCATGCGGTGGCCATTTTGCCGGGCATAAAACCGCATCAAAAGTCCTCCAGTGCGGCTTTTACTGGCCCACACTGTTCAAAGACGCATACAGTCATTGCAAGGCATGCAGTCGTTGCCAGACTTTGGGCAACATGAGCCATCGCGACATGATGCCTATGCAACCGATTCTAGTATGCGAAATCTTTGATGTTTGGGGGATTGATTTTATGGGCCCCTTTCCTGTTTCGGATGGTTTCGAATACATTCTGTTGGCTGTGGACTACGTGTCCAAATGGATCGAAGCCATACCGACCCGAACCTGTGATCACAAAATCGTTCTCAAATTCATTCATCAACACATTTTCTCAAGGTTCGGGATTCCTCGTGCAATAATCTCTGATGGGGGGACCCATTTCACAAATGCTCAGTTTAGGTCACTGATGACCAAATACGGGGTGTCTCACCGAATCTCTACTCCTTACCACCCCCAAACTAATGGTCTAGCTGAGCTGTCGAATCGGGAGATCAAGAAAATCCTACAGGTCACTGTTCGACCTGACAGGAAGGACTGGTCGTCCCGACTTCCGGAAGCATTGTGGGCCTAGAGGACCGCCCACAAGACCCAATTGGGCATGTCTCCCTTTAGATTGGTGTACGGAAAGGCATGCCACCTTCCCGTCGAACTGGAGCATAAAGCCTATTGGGCAGTACGGAACTGTAATCTAGATCTTTCCAAGGCTGGGACCCACAGAAAACTCCAAATCAGCGAGATCGATGAATTACGCACAGACGCGTACGAGAACTCGCAAATCTACAAGGAGCGGGTTAAAGCCTTCCACGACAAACACATCTCGAGAAAGATCTTTCATCCTGGTCAAAAGGTCCTACTCTTTGATGCCCGACTCAAACTCTTCCCAGGAAAACTGAGATCTAAGTGGGTCGGACCATATTTGGTCCGACAGGTTTTTGGAAATGGAGCAATCGAAATCAGTCCACTCAGCCACGATTCTGAACCTTTCATCGTGAATGGTCAAAGACTCAAGCCGTTCATTGATGTAACTTCTACTGATTTGGCTGAGGCATCTCATATCCTCCTTTCCCCTTGAGCTTATTGCGCCCAGCCGATGGCGTAAAACTCAGCGCTTAACGGGAGGCAGCCCGTCATTCTCTTTGAAAACCTGAAACTTGTTCTGACACCTTTCAGCACTCGAAGTTCACCCTGAACTAAGACCCCCTAGGTTACAATGAGGACATTGCAAATCTTAGGCATGGGGGGGTAGGAAAGTGCAAAAACTTGTAAGAAAAGGTTTCAAACAAAAAAATTCACATATGCCAAAAATACCATAAAAATTAAAAAATTTTTCGAAAAAGAATAAGAGGAAAAGAGGAGAAGAAAAATTTTGTGAAGGAGAGAAGAAACAAAATGAAAAAGGAGCACAAAATTATAAGAAAAGTTGATAGTCATTAGTAAGGAACTAAGGAATTAACCTAAGTTCTAGACCTCATTCAAGAAAATAACTGAAAAGTGCACAATGAGATTAGTAAGAATGCAAACCTTAGGCATTCTTGAATAGACTCTTAGTACTCATTAAGATCTGGACACTCCTCAAGAGGTTGAGGAAAATGAAAAGCTGAAGTATTAGGTCTAAGGCTTAGGGAGTATTCGGCCTCGTTAACTAATTTTTGGTTTACGGGACTCAGTAACCTAAGCACCCTAATCTCACACACAGCCTGGTTCAGTAAGCATAAAAATCAGAATCACGCAGAAGCGTCGCAAAAATCTGAAAAGAACACCTAGAATAGGAATGGCCGATCGACACAAGTTGATTTGGACGAGTTCCCAGCGCGGAGAGGCGGGAAATCCCCTCGAAGATGCGTAACAAAATATCATCTCCTCGGTGCTTGTCTCTTAGGATATTTACATATCCTACGGGGGGCATGTAAGCACTCTGCTGGTTCAGATTCCATGGATGGCATTATCTCGAAGTGTCAATTGCCAGGGTCTGGATTCGGCCACGGAACACCATGGATGGGATTATCTCGAAATCTCAATAGCCAGGGTTCCGGGGGTTGCCATGGGCGGTGCTATCTCGAAGCATCGATCGCCAGGAACCCTTGAGGATTGATGATGGGAGCAAGGAATCTGATACAGACCGTGTTGAAAAGCCAATCCTAGACTAGAACTAAAAAGAAAAAGAGAGAGAAAACTCTCCAAACAGAAAAAACTTTCTATCTCTCTCTCTTACAAAACGCACTACGAACTGAGCCAGGGCTAAAATCATTTCAAGCACGGGTGCTTTAACCACGAAGTCCAATAAACCTTAGGTTAGTTCTTGTGGGCCTTAAAAACCTTTGCTAAAAGACTGAGGCTAAGGCTAGACAGATTTGGATCTTGATTGGTACTAGAGTATCTTTTAGGCCTATGGTCAGCATTCTAACCTAATCTATGCTCAAATAAAAAGGCACTTATCTAAAACCATTGAAAACTTCATGGTCTAGAACAAGGGTTGAAACCTTAAGTTTTTTTTGCTAAGGGACTAGCAAAAGCTAGGCATGGGGGTATGATGAGAACCTCATCATGAGCCATAACTAGCTCATTTTGACCCAATACAAAGGATAAAAGCTCCTACATATCTCAAGGAAAAGCTTAACTCAGAGAATTCTGAGTTTGAGAAGAAAACAAGTCATAAGGGGTAAAAGTGCAATTTTACCAGTATAATCTGCATACAGGGTAATTCAGGGCCCAAACATAGGTCAAAACAGCTTAATAAGAATAAAAGTGGGATGAGATGATCTAGCAAGGGCTACAGCACTTCCAAGGAACCAAATGATAATCTGTAACCCTAAAACAACCCACTTCAATTCACAAGGTTCGAGGCAAAGTAAAAATAGAATAAACCCTCTAAAATTCATAGAAAAATAATCTCTGGGGTTTAGAACCATCAATTTGGCCTTTAGAACCCATTTTGACCTACATTGAGAACCATGCCCAATTAATAACTTAATTTGGGTTTTTGCGCAAATTGACCGGTCAAACAAGGTTTAATATGAAAATAAAATTCACCATCAGATTCCTTAGGTCCTAATTAGTCATGTATAAAAACTTGAGCCTAAGAAGAAACCTCCTTGACCGACTTCACACTTTGGTCCTCATATATTTACTCTTTGGCCCTCAACTTTTGAACCCTCGCATTTTGGCCCCTAACTCTCCTTCGTTCTTTGCAAACAGGTCCCTCCTGCAAAACCCTGCCAGCACCATGCTCCGGCGACCTTGCGCGGAGCATGGCGCCGCGCAGGGTGAGGTGGGGGACCTGGCAAGTGTACCGGGGGTGCCCTGCGTCGTCAGCCGTCGCAGGAGCACCCCCATGGTCACTGTAGCCCCCCATACCGGCCGTGCGAACGCACGGACGGTATGGGTTCGTATTCCGACCATTCTCCGGCGAGGGAGACACGTCGTCTCCCTCCGCCTTCCTCCCTGCTTCAACCCTATAAATACCCCCCGCCGCTCCACCGACGAAGGCAGCCTGGACCTGACGGAGAAAACCCCCAGCTTTCTTCTCTTCTTTCTCCGGCAGACGCTCACCAGCTCCGGCGACTTCCTCCCCCTCCACCTCTTCGCTCTGCCGCACTACCAGCAGCAGAGACCTCCTCCCCTGCTCTTCCCGCGCCACGCCGCACCCAGCTGGCGCCTCTCCAGCCTTCTGCTCGCCGCCGCCCCTCTCCCTGAGCATCGTCTTCTCCGGCGACAGTCGATACGACTGTCGCCCTGTTCCTCCCCCTTCGTCCCTGCAGTTAAGTTAGACTTACTCCCCTTCTTCTCCTCTTTCTTTCCCCGCTTTCGATTTAGTCAATTAAGCCCTCTACCGACCCTGTTCACCCTCATCCTCTCCGCCTCCGACCACCCTCCGGCGAGCCGCTCCCATCACCTCAGCGACCCACACGGCTCGCCGACTACCGCAGAACCTCCGCCTCCTCACCCTGATCCTCTTCCGCCCCTCCACTTCCCACCAAACACCCTCTGCAGACCCACCGAACACACCCACTCCCTCGCTCACAGTTTGACCTAGGACGACCTGACAGCTCCATCTCGCCCCCAGCAGACCCCCTGACCACCTTCGCCGTGCCACGGCGAAGGTCCCCCGCCTGTCTGATCTGGCCGAGAGGCCGTGCCATTGGTTTCAGGTTCCAGGCCTTGACCGCCATTGGCGAGGAAGCTCGAAGCCTGCTCGAGGTTGCTCCAAGCCGAGATCTCCCAGGTTGAAAAGCCACGGCCAGCGCGAAAGAGTCTCGCGCACACACCCTGGCCCTCAATTGGAGCTGTGCGCCTCAACAGCCGATGCAATTGGGAGCACCATCCCTGCTGCAGTCGTGAGAGAATTGGGGTGGGACATTTAGTCCCACCTCGGAATCTCTCGAAGGCACACGGATGCATAAAGGCAAAAACTGCCTTATGCTGTTTGCCTCAGTTACCACGGGGTGAGGTCCCTCTCACCCGACCCGACCCGACTCGGCCTCGTCCGTGACCACGCTCCGCGGACCTGGCCCGACCCGATTAGACTGACCTGCACTCCTCGCCCACCACGCACGCCGGTGGGCCTGGACCCGGGCCTGACCCGAACCCGATTACCCGGTAGCGCTCTGGGAGAGCTTCCGAAGAGTGATTTCAGAGAGAGAGATACGCGGGGGAGGGGGGTAGAGTAGGTTTTTGCCTTGACGAATAAACTCTGAAGTGTGCAGGCCAAAGAAGAAGAAGCAGACCCGCTGAAGAAGAAGGAGCTGCTGCACTGTAGCGAAGGCATTGTTAAGTCGTCTCAGCACTGGCGCAGACGACGGAAGGTCAGCAGCCAGAAAAGAAGAAGACGATCTGACGAAAAAAGAAAGAAAGGAAACAAGGAAGAACAGAAGAAGAGCACGAGGGGAAAATCTGAAGAAAGCAGAAGAAAAAGAAGAAGAAGAAGAAGAAGAAGAACAGGAAGAACCAAAGACAAAGAGGAAGATCTGAAGAAAGCAGAAGAAGAAAGCAGAAGAAGAAGAAGAAGAAGAAGAACAAAGAACAGGAAGAACCAAAGACAAAGAGGAAGAAAGAAGAAAAGAAGAAGAAGCCAAATTTTCATCTCTCTCTCTCTCTTTATTTTTGTAATAGAACTTGTATATCTCTAGAATACAACTTGCTCCCTGAGTTCGACCTCGGGAACTCTTTTATTTTTCCGAGTAAAAAATTTTATATGAAAACGTTGGTAACAACCGGCTTTACTACAACGATATAACACAACCCGGTCGAAAACCTAACGTTATCAGCAGCCTTTCTCCTCTTTTTGTAGCTGCCTGCACAAATTTGAATGGAGAGGCAGGAGCAGATCCACCTTCTCCGCTAATCCATGAATGTGGCTTTAGTGCGGCAAGAGGCATTGCAGCGGCATCTGAGCCGTTGCTGAAAAGAAGAAGAATAAAAGATATTATTAAAATATTATGGTTATTTATATACAAACCCTCAACTTTTATTCTAACTTAAAATTAATGCATGCAATGTACCTAATTGGTTAACTAATTAAATGAATGCCATTCTAAGTTAATTCTAAATGCATTTAAAATATGAATGCAATGCATGAATTATGTAACTAAATTAGAAATATGAATTAAGCTATTTACATCCTAATTTATGCTAAATAAATGTTGGAATTAACCTAATGTTTAGGCACTTAAATACTTAAATAGCCCACAAATATGGGTTAATCAAATACCCCCATGCGTAGTTTTTGCTAATCCCTAGCAAAATTAAGCGAAACCTAGCACTCCAAGTAGACTAGTCAACCAAATTGGTCTTCCTTCAGAAGCATATTAAGTTCAGACTCTAGACCCAAGGTTCCTAAGTAGTTGCTAAGTTACAGACTAGGTCGGCTAAAGATGAGTTGCAGGCACAAGTTTCCCTGATTTTTGACTCTACCCTATGGTTTATTGATCCCTGAGATTAAAGCATCCGTGCCTATGCATTGGTCTAAGTTATTTGAGTTAAAGGAAATTTTTTTTTTAATAATATATATATATATATATTTTGTTTGAATCTTCTAAGTCTAACCTAAGATCGGTTATCAACACGGTCTATGTTGGATTCATTGTCCCCATTACCATACCTCGAAGGGTTCCTAGCTTTCGATGCTTCGAGATAGCATCGCCCATAACGACCCCAAGAACTCCTAGCAATCGACACTTCGAGATAGTATCGCCCATGGATTTCTTAAGTGAATTCAGGCCTATGGCAATCGGCACTTCGAGATAGGGCCGCCCATAGTACCTGAACTGCACAATGCACTTACATGCCCCTAGTAGGATGGATATCCTAAGCGACAAGCGCCGAGGAGGTAATATGTTATCATCGCATCCTCAAGGTGAGTATATACTCCACCTCTCCTGCGGCGGGAACTCTTCCAATCAAAATGTGTTTTCAAGCCTCTCCTAAGTCAAAACTAAGAGAACCAAATCTCTTTTCAGAAAGAAAGAAATTAAGTTAATTACCAGACCAACTGTGTGAAATTTAGATGCTTGGTTTACAAGGACCCGTAAGCCAAAAGGTAGAATAAGACTCCACGTACTACCCCACCTTTTAACTCAAACCCTAGCTTCCCTTCCTCAACCTCTTGAGGAATGGTCCGCAACTTAACTCCTACTTAAGTTTTTAAGTCCACAAAGGTCCCTAAAGGTCTAAAGCTAGCAACTCATTTAGCTTCTAAAGTTTGACCCTAGAATTAATTTAGTCTACCTTAAAGTTTTGATTTGCTTAAGAATGTAGGACTTAGCTAGTTAAGCTCAAAACCTCTTTTTTTTTTTATATGCATGCTATAAACAAATTGCCTCAGGTCCTCTCCCCCATGCCTGGTTCAAACAATGTCCTCATTGAAAAAAAAAATAGCTAAAGGAAGATATTACCTGAGGTGGAGAATGATAGGAGCTAGGGCTCCTCAAGAGTGACTTCGTCAACCAGATGGCCATCTAAAGTTATGTACGGTTTTAACCGTTGACCGTTGACGATAAAGGGAGTTGCTGAAGAGGAAGGATTTTTGATCTCCACAGCTCCATGTGGAAATACTTTGGTGATTATGTAAGGCCCATCCCAATGACATTTTAACTTCCCAGGAAAAAGCTTAAGTCTGGAATTGAAAAGCCAGACTAGTTGGTTGGCTCAAAGGTCTTTCGAAGAATAAACTTATCATGCAAGACCTTAGTTCTTTCTTTATAAGCTTGAGAGGTGCAATAAGCATCATTCCTCAGCTCCTCAAGCTCACTTAATTCTAGAAGTCATGCCTTACCTGCCTTCTCTAATCCATGTTAACACTTCAAATAGCCCAAACTGCCTTATGTTTCAACTCAACAGGTAAATGGCATGCTTTTCCATACACAATCTGAAAGGGAGAAGTACCCAAAGGGGTCTTATAGGCCATTCGATAAGCCCACAAAGCATCATCGAGCTTTTAGGACCAGTCTTTCCTATCAGGTCTAACGGTCTTTTCCAAAATATTTTTTATCTCCCTATTTGACACTTCAACCTGGCCACTTGTCTGAGGATGGTAAGGGGTAGCAACCATGTGAGTCACTCCCAAACTCCTGATTAACCGATTGAAGTGGTGGTTTCGGAAATGAGGTCCCCCATCACTTATAATAGTCTTGGGGTAGCTAAAACGGGATATGATATTGGCCTTCACAAATTTTGAAACCATAGAGTGGTCATTTGTGCATGTACGAATGGCCTCTATCCATTTAGAGACATAATCAACTACCACCAAGATATATTCATAACCATGGGACTACGGGAAGGGGCCCATAAAGTCAATTCCCCACACATCAAAAATTTCAACAGATTGAATAGGATGTTGAGGCATTTCATTTTTCTTCCCAAACGTTCCAGTCCGTTGAGATCTAATACAGTCCTTACCAAAATTTTGAGAATCCTTAAATAGGGAACGCCACCAAAAATCAGACTGGAGAACCTTAAAAGCAGTTTTCTTAGCACCAAAGTGTCCTCCACAATGAAGTTCATGGCAAAAACTCAGCACACTTTGTTGTTCCTCTTCAGGCACACAACGTCTCAATACTTGGTTTTGTCCAATTCTAAATAATTCTGGCTCTTCCCGATGAAAATATCTTGCTTGAGAAATGAATCTCTTTCTTTTCTACTCATCCCAAGAGCCAGGAGTTTGTCCAGTGACCAAGTAATTTACAGTGTCAGCATAACAAGGTAAAGTTGGTGTTACCACCATCAGAGTTTCATCGGGAAATGTCTCGCAAATGTCTCCAGAAAGAGAGTCATTAAGAGGAAGGCGAGACAGGTGGTCAGCCACAACATTTTCTACTCCTTTCTTTTCACATATTTCCAAGTCAAATTCTTGAAGGAGTAGGATCCACCTAATCAAACGTGGCTTAGAATCTTTCTTAGCAATGAGATGTTTCACTGCTGCATGATCAGTAAAAATAACCACCTTAGACCCAAGTAGATAAGACCTAAACTTCTCCAGAGAAAAAACTACAGCAAGTAATTCTTTTTCAGTGACGGTGTAGTTTTGCTGAGGTTCGGTTAAAGTCTTGCTTGCATAATGCAGCACATGAGGTCTTCCCTCAACCCTTTGTCCAAGGACTGCTCCCACTGCATAATCCGAAGCATCACACATAAGCTCAAATGGGAGTGTCCAATCAGGAGTTTTGAGAATAGGCATAGAGATCAAGGCCTCCTTTAGAGTTCGAAAAGCCTCGGCACACTTTGAATCAAAACTGAAGGAAGATTCCTTCGCCAACAAGTCACAAAGTGGCTTAGAAATTTTACTAAAATTTTTAATAAAGCACCTATAAAAGCCAGCATGGCCCAGAAAGGATCTAATCTGTTTGACATTCGTAGGCAATGGACGTTTGGAAATAGAATCAATCTTGGCTTTATCTACTTCCAAACCTTGCTCGGATACAACATGCCCAAGTACAATTCCTTTCTGTACCATGAAGTGACTTTTCTCCCAGCTGAGGACTAAACCAGTCTCCTTACATCATTTCAACACATTCTCTAGGTACAGGAGACACTGGTCAAAAGATGAGCCATAAATGGAGAAGTCATCCTAAACACTTCAACACACTCGTCAATCATATCCGAAAAGATAGACATCATACACCGCTGAAAAGTTGCAGGGGCATTACATAATCCAAATGGCATACGCCTGAGTGCAAAAGTACCGTAAGGACTCATGAATGTTGTCTTTTCTTGGTCATCAGGAAAGACTGCCACCTGATTGTACCCAGAATATCCATCGAGAAAGCAATAGTACTTATTCCATGCCAATTTTTTGAGAATTTGATCAATAAAAGGCAAAGGAAAGTGATCCTTCTGGGTAGTGGTGTTCAGCTTGCGGTAATCAATACAGACCCTCCATCCAGTTGAGGGTCTAGTGACAACTTGTTCACCTTGGTCGTTGAGTTCCACAGTAAAGTTTTCCTTCTTTGGCACCACATGAATGGGATTGACCCATTTACTATCAGCAATGGGATATATGATCCCGGCATCCAACCACTTGAGGATTTCCTTTTTTACTACCTCCCTCATATTAGGGTTCAAACGTCTCTGCATGTCCCTAAAAGGCTTGATGGAATCATCAGTATTAATGTGGTGCATGCAGAGTGTAGAGTCTATACCCTTAATGTCAGCAATGCTCCAAGCAATAGCTTCCTTGTGCGTAGACAGGCATTCAATCAGGGCTCCCTCCTGTGCTTTAGATAGCACAGTTGAAATGATAACGAGGATAGTATCATTGGCACCTAGGAAAACATACATGAGAGTGTCAGGAAGGGGTTTCAACTCAAGGTTGGGGGCTTGTATGGTTGAGGGTTTCATAATAGATGTCACCATCTCAGGTAGTAGATCTACCTTCGGTAGAAATGATGGGGGAAGAGACTCAGTAGAAACTCCTAGCAATTCCTCAAGTTCTAGTATATCCCCTTCACATTCCTCCAAGAGATGGGAATGCTCATTTAGCATGACATGCTGAAGGGGGTCATAACATAACATTGTAGGAGTTGCCTCTTCAATCAGGTCATCTATCACCTCAACTTGAGAACAATCCTCAAGTCCGGCTTGTTTATAAGCATCAAACACATTAAGCTGGATTTTCCTGTCCCCAAAGCCCATTTTCAATGCCCCAGTATTGCAATTGATTGAAGCATGCAAATTTGCAAGGAAGTGGCAGCCCAAAATGATGGAGGGTTTGGTTGGCTTGTTGGTAGGGTCAGTGTCCAAAACAAAGAAGTCAATGGGAAAGAAGAAATCCTCCACTCTTATGAGGACATCTTCCAAAATTCCCTGTGGTGTCTTAAGTGATCGATCAGCAACTTGAAGGATTAGAGGGCTAGGCTTCAGATTGCCTCCCCCAAGTTGTTCATACACGTAGCTTGGAAGGATGTTCACCTCCGCACCCAGATCGAGTAGAGCCTCATCAATTTGTAAGTCACCAATAACTACAGAGATGTATAGGACTCCTGGGTCCTTAAGTTTTGGGGGTGTGCCATGTTGACAATTGAGTTAACAGAATCAGGCAGGACAACTTTTGATTGGACCTGTTTTCTAGATTGCTGCTTTTTCGTGCACAGGTCCTTTAAGAAGCGGTCATAAGACGGAATCTGCCTGATAGCTTCAAGCAAAGGTAGGTTAATCTGCACTTGCTTGAAAGTTTCCATAATCTCATCCGTCTTATCATTGGCTCCAGATGAGCCAGCAGAAGTCTGCCCAGAGGTGGATAAGCGCTCTAGAAAAGGCACTCTCGATCTCTGGGTGGAAGGGTTGTCATGTCGAGTAAGGGATGGAACGGGGGCAACTTCTTCCGGTGAGGTCATTTCAAGCGGAGAAGATTTGGGTAAGTCTTCTCCAATGGGGGTGAAAGTCGGGGTGGATGGTTTTTTAGGGGGTGAGACTATAGGAGCATCGGGTTTGGAAATTTCTTTCCCACTCCTCAGAATAGTCACCTCCTGAGCATGCTCCCTAAAGACAATCCCTTTTCCTTTAGGATTTTCCTCAGCAGCACTGGGGAGCTTCCTAGTCTCCCTCTGTCTAACAGCCTCAACAAGGTGTCCAATTTATGATTTCATCTCATGTATAGCCTTGTCATGAGATTGGATGATGGCACTTTGACTTTCTTGCATAGTTTTCAACATCGCCTTCAATTCATCCATCTCAGAGGTTTTAGGTTGGGCAATGGTCTGAAGTTGGTTCATTTGATGGTTTTGAAAGGATTGTGGTTTGTAATTCCCTGAATTTGAGACATTTCCTTGTCTCCATGAAAAGTTTGGGTGGTTCCTCCATCCCTCATTATAAGTGTTGGAGAAAGGGTCATTACGAGGTCTTGGATGGAACCCTTGAGCGGCATTCAAATCCGCTTGTACAAGCTCAGGGAATTGGGAGGCCAAGTGGCAATCCACAGTGGCGTGTGTATTTCCTTGACAAATTAAGCATTCGGAAGCTTGGGATGTGGAGGTGTTAGGTACGAATTAACTCGGGTTCGACATAAGCCTTTCCATGTTTTGATTCAATAATTGAATCTAATAGGCTAAATTCTGGGTGTCCCTTGCCTCATTCGCCTCCAACTTTCTTTGCATGAGAGTGGGCTTTCCATCCATGTACGCAGAATTCAAGTGAATAGAATTCTCACTCAAAGTATCAAATATGTTCCAGGCTTCATCCTCAGTCTTAGATAGAAAGGTTCCTGCACAGGCACCATCTAGAGTTTGCCTATGCGAATCATTAAGTCTGGTGTAGAACCTTTCAACCAGTTGCCATTTAGGCACCTGATGATGTGGGCAAAGTCTCAGCAAATCGTTAAAGCACTCGCACGCATCATGGAATGCTTCCCCATCCTTTTGAACAAAACTCATAATTTCCCTCCTAAAGTGATTTGTTTTGCTCATGGGGAAGTACTTCTTCAAAAACTCCTTCTTCAGGGCATCCCAAGTATTTATATTATCAAGGGTGTGATACCAATACTTGGCTTTGTCTTTAAGAGAGAAGGGAAAGAGGGTCCGCATTTGAGCGTCATCAGTAACGCCCTACAGCTTCACCGTGGAACTGACCTCGGTGAATTCCTCTATATGCCTGTAAGGGTCTTCCCTAGTAGTACCATAAAAGGAGGGTAGCAAGGATATGGTACTACTTTTGATCTCATACGGATTGTCCCGTCCAGGTTTACGTAGTGCAGGGCCAGCTTGATTGGTTGGGATGAAATATTCTTTAAGGCTCCTTTGACCGGCCATTTCTACCCTTGGAAGGTCTCTTCTTAGGATTCTTTTAGGTTCAGGATCAAACTCAAGTTGTCTCCTAAGAGAATGCCTACCAAGCATGCACTACAAACACAATTCGAAAGGACTTGTTCGGTCTTTACAAATTTAGGCTTTTGACTTTAGTTCAAATTGTAGGTGATAAAGCAAGTTGCCCAATCAATTACGTGCCTATTGCAACCTTTGAAATGCCTAAAAAGACCTAGTTGGAGCTTAGGCATTCTTCCCTAGATCTCAAATGATCAAGTAAATCCAAAGACGGAAGATCGAGGGATGCAAGTAGGCCTAAGCCTTCCTTTGAAGCTGTGCTTTTGTGGTGCTTCTCAACTACCCCTAAAAATCCGTGACAGGGTATCCCCCTCTTTGGATTTACAAAACCTTTGATCTCAAGTTCCGAACACTTCAGAATCCAATGGTAGGAGGGCTCTTGTCCTAGTCGTTTCAAGACTTAGGAGTGTCTAAATGAGTGCTGTGGTGCAAAAGATATAAGTGTGCATTCACCGCAAAAGGATTTTGAATTTTGAATCGCACACCACGTTTTACAATCAAGCCCTTGATTTTTAGATGTCCCTCCTTTAATTAGTCCTTTTCTCAAATATATGTGACCACTTGTTTAATTTATTCAATACAGATTAGGTGGTCTTCGCATTAAGTCCAAATGCATTGCGTGATCAAGAATAGGATGCAAAGTAAGAGAATGCGTACCTTGCTTCCAGCAATCAAGGATGCGAGAATGCACTCAATGCAAAGAAATAAATCTAGAGGCTGCTCATACAGACCTAAATGGTTCGTCCTAGGGGCAAGTAGCTTCTAGCAGGCAGCTCATTTTTTCTTTATTCTTTTTTAAACTACTTATGCACAAGCGAATAAAAGTAATCAATAAACTAAAAACCTAAATCTAAAGAAAAGGGAATAGGCTCCCAAAAAATTACCCAACACGAGCCCAAAAGAAAATCGGGGAACAAACCCCTCAAAATAAACCCCAGAACAAGGGTTTCAAACCAAATGTAATGAAAAATTAAATCTAAAGTCTTAATTCTACTCTAATCAGATTAGCAACTAAATGTATAATGATGACCGTTGCGTCCTCGTCCTTCTCCTCCTTTTCAAAGTAGCTCGACCAATTCTCCTCTGGCGACATCAAGGGTTGCATCTCAATATGGCTGATTCCTCGCACAAAATCTCTCGCAAAGAAAAGAAAATAATGAATGGTCAAATCACTGTGCAATTGAGAAATAATAAAAAAAAAATCAGGTGAAATTATTGTGTCTGTTGCCTCCCCGGCAACGGTGCCATTTGACAAGTCGATTGTTCACTTTAAAGTCGTTTGTAGTTTTATGTGGTGGAAAAATCAACTAATCAATATTTAAAAAGAAATAACCACTCGCAGAAAAGCGGGTCGTATCCACAGGGAGGCAATGATGTATTTAAATTTGCACCAGTTAAAAAGGTTTGTTCGTAGTTAGTTTAGACGAGAATCAAGCCAAATTTGCCTTCAAATTAAGGTTGAATCAAGAAATCATGCTGAAATAACAATTCTTAATAACTAGAGGATATTTGTTGCAATGCAGATTCAATAAAATATCATTAAAAGATGACAATGGCAGAAAATGTAATTATTATTGGCATGAATACTGTAGCAAAACAAGGGATTTATTCCCCTTGGCCGTGCGTGAAGAGGAGTGAATGGTCGGAGGCGGGAAGCTCGGAGGAAGTTCTTTGGACCGCGGGCTTCGCAGTAGTGGTAGCGGCGAGTCGCACGGTGGCCAGAGCCGGCCAGACGGAGCTCCGACGAAGGTGGCTACCAACGGTGGCTGCAGCTGCTGGAGGTGATGTGCGTGCACGCACGAAGGCTGCTTGTGGGTGGTGAGCGCGGCCTGTTGTCACGTGCACTGATTCCGCACCTTCTGCTGGAGGCGTTGCAGGTGGAAGCAGGGTGCGCTGCTATTGGGGGAGAGGCTTTGAAGGTGGAAGATGCAGCTGCGCTGAAGCAGACAGTGGGCTTGGCGCTGCAGCAGGCTGCTAATAGGTGTGGGCTTGGTGCTACAGGTGAGTGCGCGCATGCTGCAGGTAGCGGCGGGGAGGTTGCAGGTGTGCGCACTAGTGGAGGAGCTGCTAGCGAAAGGCACGCGCATTGCAGGTGCTGGCGGTTAGTGCTGGAGGTGTGATGCTGGCATGGAGTGAGCGGGTGAGGGCTGGCGGTTCAGGTGAGCACGCGTGGGCTTGGTGCTGTAGGTGAGATGCGTGCGTGGAGTGAGCGGGTGAGGGCTAGCAGTTCAGGTGAGCAGGCGAGGGCAGGCGGTTGGCGCTGGAGGTGAAGTGGTCGAGTGTGGTTGCTGCTGGAGTGGGGAGGTTCAAGCTTCTGATGTCCGGGAAACTTCCTGGACGTCTTAACTGGCTGAGGAGTGAAATTGCAGTGGCTACGGTGGTGGTTGTTGGTGACGATGGCGAGGGAGGTGCACACTTAGGTGCTCAAGGTAATGCGGACGAGCTCCGGATGGCGGTGTGGCCTGTCACACCACACGCCCACTGTGGTGGAGACTCGTCGCCGTGGTTGAGGCTGGCAGTGTGGAATGGAAGAGATGGACTCTTTGCACAGTGTGGATTATTGGGGTGGAGGCCCTCCCAAGCTCGGCAGCCTTTCTCCTCTTTTTGTAGCTGCCTGCACGAATTTGAATGGAGAGGCAGGAGTAGATCCACCTTCTCCGCTAATCCATGAATGTGGCTTTTGTGTGGCAGGAGGGGTTGCAGCAGCAGCCAAGCCGTTGCTGAAAGGAAGAAGAATAAAAGATATTGTTAAAATATTATGGTTATTTATATACAAACCCTCAACTTTTATGTTAACTTAAAATTAATGCATGCAATGTACCTAATTGGTTAACTAATTAAATGAATGCCATTCTAAGTTAATTCTAAATGCATTTAAAATATGAATGCAATGCATGAATTATGTAATTAAATTAGAAATATGAATTAATCTATTTACATCCTAATTTATGCTAAATAAATGTTAGAATTAACCTAATGTCTGGGGACTTAAATACTTAAATAGCCTATAAATATGGGCTAATCACATATAACCTTCAATTATCCCCTGGGAAAATCGATGGTTGATCTGTATTTAGGAAATGATGTTAAAACTGCGGATTTAACCATATTTTAGCGCATGTCTCTCAGAATGGATATGCAATGCATTATGACTCTCCGGGGGTTGCGTAGGAGCATTTGTTAATTAATTGTAGCTAATTCGAACTAGTTATGGTTGATGATGACGTTATCATCATGAAGCCTCACGTATAACTTCGATGTGTAGGTGCCCTTATAGTCTCTAGACAGTTGAGGATATAGTTATTAGGATCACATTGTTATGATACAAATGATGGACTCATCGTTACAAGATATTCGAAGATAAATTTCTGATAGGAGAGCCAAGGAATTTCACATTTGAGGCTAGAGTCTTGAAGTTATGGGACCAATTGTGTGTTCCACGAGTTATAAAGCTTATTATCCCATTAAACATGAGACAGACAAAAGCAGCTAGAGTCAAATGAAGAACTCACGCTTGACCAATCTGCTTATGAGTGAATTAACCAAGGTTCTTTTCTCCAATTTGAACTTTAACCCTTACCTTAACCTTAATCAAGAACCCCATTCTTAAGATCGTGAACTCAAATCACTAATCCTCAATCCTACGCCTATTGAAGATGGGACAATAGAATGACCATTGGGATCCTCGTAAGATAAATCTTGTTGAACTGATTGACATAAAAGGGAAGTTGATAGTCCAGAAATTTCATGCGAAGAAATCACTTTTAGGGTTTCAGGAAAGAGAAACCCACGTTGTCATATTTCATAGAAAAATATGACTTATCAAATAATATTTATAACCGGGATGGTGATTCCCAAGTCGAACATAGGGAGGCGACATTTGATTTTTTAGAAATCTACATTGGTTTACTTATTTTTGGTATTTTTGCCTTTCATAATTTTTTTGGTATTTTATTATGTAGAAGACCAGGTTAGAATAATCTCTAACTACACAGAAATAATTAAAGTGAGAAGAGAGAGAGAGAGAGAACAATGTATATATAGAAATGAATCAGGGTTTGTTATAATTAATAATTGTAGAAAATTAAATCTACACTACGAAAGCGGTCGAAAGAAGATAGAGCGAGAGAATCCCCCTTGACGATTGCTTGGGGGACGAGTTGCTTTGACGACGCCTAGAAGAAGGAGGTTAAAGGTAGAGGAAGGAGGATGAAGTTGGATGAAGAAGATGGGGATAGGGTGATGTCGCAGTGGGATCCACTTCCTTGAATGGTGGTGAGAGGACAACTGTCAAGAGCTCCATGAATAGGGGTGAGAAGACAATCATAAAAATTATTTTCAAATCTAGTGGAGAATCCCAGGCTTGGGAAACAAGGATTTAAGCTTTAGAAAGGATTTGAAGCTCTAGAGGCAATGAGAAAAGCATAGGAAGGGGAGGGCTAGTAGGACTATTTATAGGCTTGGATCAAATCATTTGGTACGAATGCCTTGAAAGCATGCATAGAGGATAAGGATGCTCGTGGCATGGCTTTGCACAGTGCACAAATCGCACACGTAGTAAGCACACACGCGTAGGTGCCCATTGTTGCATGTTATTGCGAGGTTGGAGGTCCCTTAGCCGTTGATCTTTGATCCGAAGGCCATGATTTGCATGCCATCGAGCACCTCGTATTGCGTTCTATTGCATGTGTGATCATGTGTCGCATGATTTGAGCATCCAGTGCGCCATGTGGCAATCCAATCGTCACCTAATCGCGATCATGCGGTCGAGATCGCATGCCTCATGAGCATTGATGGGGAGAGTGCCTCCATTGACATTGCCCTTTAATCCATCATTTGATCTTTATCAGACGAGTGAATTAAATTGCATGCTCGCTGGTGGATTGGGACTCGATCCCTCGTCAGCTCTATGCGAGCGGGTGCTCTTTACAGCTAAGCTATGCATGTGGAGGGTGGATCTGATCCATTGATGGAGAAACGATGAAATCTAATCTCAGCCATTGGTTGATGATCAAATGAATGAGACCGATCTTGTGGGTGTGCCTTTGAGAGGGTGTGGTGGCCTCGGGTGACTTTGGGTGATTTGGATGGTGCCACATGGTGCCATTTGGACCATCCATCCTCTTCTCATTGTATTAGATGCTACAGGGATTTGTTCGAGATGATTCTCGTGTTGATGGATTTCGATCGTTGTTGATGGCAAAAATCATCGTTTTAAGAAAGTATAGCATTGGAGTATAGGACGAAAATAGAAACAACACTTAAAATTTAAAAACTCGAAAATCACAAGTGAGTCCGAGGTCGTTCGTAGGGAGCAAATTTGGAATTCGCAATAGTAATCACAATTAGTACAAATGAGCACAATAATGAATCACAATCAAGATATTCAATGAATAATACACTCGAGAAATGTATTCACTAATGCAAATGTATCTCAAGTGTTGGTGGGGTAAAAAGAAATTAGGAACCCTAATAAGAATGGTGATTTAAATCACCACTTAATCCCTCAAATTAAGCATATATCCCACAACTCAAATTGCTTAATTTTGCTACTGTGGTTTCTCAACCACTTATTCCTTAAATTCCACGTCAGCACAAAACCAATATCTCCACAGTAACCAAGATCAGACGTCGGCCACAAGGGGTAGACACCTTATCCTCTAGGTCTGCATAGCACTACAGAAGAGAGGTACAACGGTCTCACAGAATGGCTAAGTACTGAGCGATGGGGAGGCACAAATATCGAGGACACAACAGTGCAAAACCCTCCCCTCTCCTACTCATATCTCTCTCTCTCAAACCAAGTCAGACCTGGGTAACTGGGTAAATGGATCCAGCTCAGACCCGCAAGCATGATTGTGAGTGAAGGCACATGAGCGGGTGCATGCAAGCGCATACGATGGGGCATGCGTAGAGACCTCACCCCTGTGTGTGCTGAGGCAAGCAACCTTGTGCACGAATTCATATTATATGCTACTACGGGTCCCTACGTCCCTGATGTGGGACAAAACTTGATCCTCCCTCTTCGTGCAGCTGAGCGTGAACTACAGCTATTTCCATTGATGAATTGGA
The DNA here is from genome assembly GCA_037157565.1 of Thalassia testudinum. Taxonomy (NCBI): domain Eukaryota; kingdom Viridiplantae; phylum Streptophyta; class Magnoliopsida; order Alismatales; family Hydrocharitaceae; genus Thalassia; species Thalassia testudinum. The sequence continues at coordinate 4,316,992 of JAZHRO010000028.1, forward strand.
GCAAATGTTGGTGAGTGCTACTTTGATTGAGTTCCTGGGAAGCTTCAGGAACTGGAACCGCATAGATTGCAAGTTGCCGTAGGCCACTTGAAGGTCAGAGGTAAGTGAGTGACGTCGAAGAAGATGGTGGCGGTGATGGTGCTCTAGTGGGGGACCTAAGACAAGAAAGAAGACATCGTAGCATGTCAGATAAGCTCGTAAGCTTTGCCAAACATCGTCAAGGGTAGTGGTGGTCGTGGATTGGTGGTTGGTGATGTGGCGTGGCTGACCTAAGTTGGAGAGGGTGATGGAGAGGTGGGGTGGTTGGCTGGACATCTGTTGAACGTACGAGTTACTACGCTAATGTGTTTGGCTTTTAAAACCTTGTCGTTGAAGCTTGAAAGCGAAGAACTCGTGTTCGACAAATAAAATTTATACCGAAATGGAAATTCCAGGTTGAACACAGGGAGGCTAGGTCGATCTATATACGCAATTATATTTTTTTTAGAATTTTTCTTGAAAAGCGAGGCGATGTAATTACAATGAAGCCATAACAATAATTAGACTAAAAAGGGAGGGAGAGAGAGAGAGAAAACATGCATTCAATAATTCAAAATGTTTATACAAAAAAACCAAATAAGAATTACACCAGAAAGCGGGAAATCGACTACACTAGAAAGTAGGAAAATTCTACACTAGAAAGCTGTAAAGAAGAATGGGAGAGAGAAGTTATCCTCCTTGACGATCGCTTGGAGGACGAGTCGGACGGGACAACGCCTAGACGAAGGAGGACAGAGTGGAGGAAGGAGGACGAAGCAGGACAAAGGAGAATGAGGTAGCACGTCGTCGTCATCATGGGATCCGCTTCCAAACGGGGGACGAAAATTTGACTTTATCTCGCCAGGAGCATCTCGGGTGTGGGACAAGCTTCTCTTGAGCTTTGGAGAGGTAGAGAAGAGAAGGAAGGGATGAGAATTTCATGTGGAGGGGGTCTCCTTTTATAGTTGCAAGGAGTGGGGGCGATTTGGTCATTACATCTTTAAAAACATTAATTCAGGACCTTTAGTGAAAGATAAAACTGTCGCCAAAGGTCTGAACGTGGGTGTAGTGGGCGACGTGCGCGCGCCTGCTCGCTTGCCCACGCACACAATGCACGTGCACGTCCGACCATTCTCACGATCGGACGGCTTAGATCACGCTACGCCCACCTCCTCAGTGTACGCCTGATGGCGTGCTATGCCGCGTTACAACTGCGTGCGCAACAGCACGTCATCTTGATTGAGCGCGCACGACTGTTGGATCGCGATCGTGCGGTCGATCGAAGGCGCGCCTCCGCACCAAATTCCGTGTGGTGAGGCTCGAACGTGTGCTCTCGCTTCGCGTTAGAGAGCTCGACCAATGCGCTGGGGGTGCATTTGTGTCGAGAGCCTGACTTCAGCGCGGGCGCATCGCAGCCTTTGGATTTTGATCCAACGGCCGTGAAGGGCGGATGAGGGGGCTTCAGCAGTTGCATGCGGACGATTGGGCGACTGAGATGGCGCCACGTGGTGCCATCTTGACCGTCCATCTTTAGATGATGTAGATGGTGCCACGGGTGTCGGATTGACTTGATTTTTGTGTCGTTAGGCTGCGATTGTTGATCCAAATCCATCCGTGCGGTCGGATTTGTTGTTTGAAGTGTGGATTTACATCATCTTGGCCCTTGATCTTCTAGGGTTCCCCGATCACTATCTGATGCTACAGATGCCTGATTAGGGCGATCTTGCAGTCGTTGAACTCCAATCGTCGCCCTGATCACATCTGTATGGTTGGATCTTCGATCCGAGGTACTGATAGAAAGTTTGCCCTATCCAAGCACATAAAAGGAGACAATTAACCTCCATTTTATTCAAACTACTCTAAATGCAAGATGATGCATGTTATGCAATATTTATAGCATGCACTGCAATCCTATGCTTAAGAACATGCATAAATAGACATCTTAAGTAGTGTAAACGTGTTTACATCATACCCCATTCCTATCTTTTACTAGTCCCTAGCAAAAACTGTATGCAATTTATAAAAGAATTAGGTTGGATTATTTGGGCATGAGTTATTTTCAATCATTAAGAAACTATCTACCTAGGATCTGAACTTTCAAAGACACAACAGTGCCTGAGTATTTGCTAGAATGCAAACGGCCTCAAGCCCTCGGCTTATTCAAAGAAAAATTTTTTTTTCTCTTTTTCCACTTTTCTAATTCTTTTGGATTTTCAAGTTTTAGGGTTCAAGAGTGGCATTCTACGGCCATTCAACTCACCCAAGATTTGATGAGAACCCTAAGTTTTAAGCATCTTATTGTGAATGTGATAGACTCGTTGGCCGGTAGTTAAAGCAGACTTCGGATTTCTACGCCTCTAGGTGACCTAAAAAAAAGAGAATTCTGCCTAAAGTTGTATCTTTACAACCGGTAGCTTTCTCCCTACTTTTATTTTTTAACGGGGTCAACACAAGGGTGAATCCAGTTTATATCTCCCCGATTTATTCTACTTCTCCGCTTCTTCCTAAGTATTTTGGGAATTTTCAGTGCATTTACTGAGCTGGGTTCTGGACAACTGGTCGATGAGCTGTTACCACCAACAACTTGCCACCCATACTTGTGCGGCGAAGTGCGGCTTATTTCTTTTTTTTTCTTTTCTCCTTTTCTTTTTGATTTTTTTTTTCTTTTTTTTTTAAGTAGGTGGCTTCCCTGGTCTAAGATTTACCTAAAGGCAGCAAAAAGAGAAAGGTCCAGTGACTGGGCTCTGGACAACCAACCTATGGGCTGTTAGCCACGATAACCTGCTAGCCATATCACCCTAGAAGGTTCATTAGCTACCCAATTTCCGTTAGAATCGTCGAACAACGAGTTAGTGCAAAGAAAGTGTGTGGATGCTTAAAACTAAAAAATTCCCTCAAATCATAGGGTGGGTTGATAAGTCGTGTACTTATCACCCAAACTTATTTACTCCAATTACGATTAATTAAGATGGTGAGGACTCGAAAGACAAATCCACATTTTAGTTGATACACAGGCTGATTAAGACCAAAGACCTGAAAGGTCTTTGCGTTCAGATCATAATGTAAAATTTCCTAAGATTGAAAAGTCCTAATATCCTACTAATCCTTCCTGATTTTGATTCTTTCTCTTAATGTATAAATAAGAAGAAAAATAATTTACATGAATTTCACAAAGCTGACCATATGATTCAAAAATGAATCCACCCCCCCCATGCCTAGCTGATGTAATGTCCTCATTGAAAAGGAGACATGAAAGAAAGGATTGAATATGAAAGATGTCACTTGAATATAAAGCTCGTATCAGCCTTGTGTCATATGTACAACTGCTGAGTTTAATGTAGTCAGCTAGGCAAAGTCCAGCCAAAGAAGTTATAGATGGCTAGAGCAACTGTGTCTGATACGGGTTCTGCAAGAATACGGTCAATAACAGGCTTCAGGCATTGACCGTTGACTTTAAATGTGTTACCTGTCTTTGGATCAAAAATCTGAATGGCTCCATTTGGAAAAATCTGGTCAATTATGAATGGGCCATTCCATTTAGATATAAGTTTGCTACGAAAGAGCTTAAGCTTAGAATCAAATAACCAGACCTTTTGGTTTGGCTCAAAGCTCTTGCGGGAAATTAGTTGATCATGTAGAGCTTTGGTCTGAGCCTTGTAGATCTTGGCATTCACATAAGCATCATTTCTGAGCTCCTCCAACTCAGATAGTTGGAGTTTCCTAGTCTTCTCAGCTAAATTCAGATCTAAATTGCACTGTTTGATCGCCCAGAATGCCCTCTGTTCAATCTCTACAGGTAGATGGCACGTCTTTCCATACACCAAAAGGAATGGAGACATGCCGATGGGCTTTTTATACGCCGTACGATAAGCCCAAAGAGCGTCCTCAAGCTTTTGAGTCCAGTCCTTGCGATCAGGCATAACCATTTTCTGCAGAATGTTCTTGATCTCTCGATTGGAGATCTCAGCTTGTCCTTTCATTTGGGGGTGGTAAGGTGTGGAAATTCGGTGATTAACACCATATTTGGCCAACAAATTCTGGAATTGGGCATTAGTAAAATGAGTACCACCATCACTAATGATAGCACTCAGAATCCCGAACCTACTGAAGATTTTTTTCTTGACAAAATCGATGACCACCTTGTGGTCATTGGTTTAGGTGGAATCACCTCAATCCATTTGGACACATAATCAACAGCAACAAGAATGTACTGATGTCCAAATGAAGGGATAAAGGGTCCCATGAAATCAATACCCCAAACATCGAAAATTTTGACAGGAAGAATTGGGTTTAGGGGCATCATATATCTCTTAGTTATGCTCCCGAGTGCCTGACATCGAGAACATGACCTTGAGAAATCCTGGGCATCCTTGAATAAAGATGGCCAATAGAAGCCAGATTGCAAGATTTTTGCAGCTGTCTTTTTACCGAAGAAATGTCCACCACATCCAGATGCATGGTAGAACTCGAGTATACTATTGAATTCATTCTTCGATATGCATCGGCGAATAATCTGATCAGGGTCGATGTGGTACAACTCATGGTCCTCCCAGGAGTAGTATTTGGTCTCAGATTTGAGTCTATCCTATTGTTGCTTGGTCCAATCCTAGGGGATTCGACCAACAGCCAAATAGTTAACAATGTCAGCAAACCATGGGGTGTGGACACCTAAAACTATAAGAATAGTTTCGTCCGGAAAAGTGTCAGCAATCGGAATGTCCGGACGAGAGGAATCACCTAGGAGTCTCGACAAATGATTCGCTACCACATTTTGTACCCCGATTTTATCCTTGATTTCAAGATTAAATTCTTGAAGTAGAAGAATCCAACGAATAAGCTGGGGTTTAGCATCCTTTTGGCTAAGAGATGTCTCAAGGCCGAGTGGTCGGTATAGATGATAACATGAGACCCTAAGAGATAAGCCCTGAATTTTTCCCAAGCGAACACTATAGCTAGTAATTCCTTTTCAGTAACAGTATAATTCCTCTGGGCTTCATCCAGAGTTGTACTAGCATAGTAGATGACAGAGGGCTTTCTATCAATTTTCTGACCTAGGACAGCCTCGACAGCGTAATCAGAAGCGTCGGTCATGATCTCAAAAGGGGCTGTCTAAATTGGTGGTTGCAAAACTGGAGCACAAGTGACTGCCATTTTCAGGAAATCAAATGCCTTTCGGCATGATTCATCAAAAACAAATGACATTTCTTTGGCAAGAAGATTGCTCAAGGGACGAGCAACCTTCGAGAAATCCTTGATGAATTTTTGATAGAATCCCACATGGTTAAGAAATGATTAGATTTGTTTAACAGATGTGGGAGGAGGAAGTTTAGTGATAGCATCAACCTTAGTTTTACCCACTTCAATTCCCTATTCAGAGATTACATGACCCAAAACAATGCCTTCTTGGGTCATGAAATGACTCTTTTCCCAGCTAAGGACCAATCGTGTTTTGATACATCGCTTAAGAATCATTTCCAGATTAGCCAAACAAGAGTCAAATGATTCTCCGAAAATAGAGAAATCATCCATGAAGACTTCCATAAACTCTCCCACCATGTCAGAAAATATGGCTAACATACACCTTTGAAAAGTTGTAGGTGCATTGCATAACCCGAAAGGCATCCTACGAAAAGCAAAGGTTTCGTACGGAGAGATGAAAGTAGTTTTTTCCTGATCCTCGGGATGGATAGGAACTTGGCTGTATCCTGAGTAGCCATCAAGAAAACATAAGTACTTCTACCCAGCTAATCTTTCCAAGATTTGATCGATGAAGGGCAGGGGAAAATGATCCTTTTTAGTGGCTGTGTTCAGCTTCCTATAATCAATACAAACCCTCCAAAAGGAAGCTGAACTTATCCAATTTATTGATAAATCCACAATCCTCAAATTTATTGATCGCCTTAAAAATATCTAATTTCATTCGTTAATCCCCAAAGGCGATTTCCATGCTATCGCTTTCACAATTAATGTTGGCCTTAGTGGTAGCCAGGAACGGATGCCCCAAAATGATGGGCATGTTCCTCAGATTATCAGGTACATCCATGTCAAGGACAAGGAAATCTACAGGAAAATAGAAATCCTTGACCTTAACTATAACATCTTCAATAATGCCTCGTGGATTTGTGACCGAGCAGTCCGCTAACTATAGCGTTACTGAAGTTGGCCGAAGTTCACCTAACCCAAACTTCTCAAAAAGAGATGTCGGAATTAAGTTGATGGATGCACCCAGATCCAAAAGTGCTCTATCAAATGTGTAATCTCCGATGACGTAAGAAATCAACGGAGCAACAGGATCTCTCTTTTTCTGAGGGTGGTAGTGCAGGATAACAGAACTAGCCCGCTCGAAGAGTACCACCTTCCTCGGAACAGATTCTCTCAACTTATGCTTTTGTGTACATAATTCCTTTAAAAATCTTGTGTAAGCCAGTATGTGCTTGATAGCATCAAGGAGCGGGATATTGATCTCAACATTCTTAAAAAGATTCAGAAGCTCCTCATTGCTATCAACAGAGTTCTTCTTCTTTGATTTGGTTAAGGCTTTAGGAAAAGGAACATGAGTCAGATCTTTGGAATCAGGTTGCTGAGCCTTGATTTATCCTCCAAGATTATCCTCTCTCTCCTTAGGTTCTTCAGGATTCAAAAGATCATAATAGTGTGGTTGTGGATCATGAGTCTGCTTACCGCTCCTCAAAGTGACAGAATTTGCAGATGCATAAGAATTTGGGTCTTGGGGAGGGTTCGGAAAGATTGGAGGGGCTTGATTAGCCATGAATTGTTGATTTGCAAAAGAAGAAGAAGAGGACGAGGAACCCTGCTCAACCACCTGAGCATGTGCATGTGGGTTCGTCTGATTTCTGTACCCATGGACTTGGTTGCTCGAATTCATAATATTTCGTGGGTTGGGTACAAGTTGGGATGGTAGAGATCCAGGTTGACGAGAGTTGGCAATGAGCCTGGACTACAAGTTGTCCAGCGAGGTTTTCATTTGCTGCATGAGCTGGAGCATGGATCCTTGCATCTCTACCATTTTTCAGTTCAAATCAACCTGCCCTGCTGGTTGATGAGCATTCCAAGCTAGCTGATTGACCTGATTCAGAGGAAACTGAGTATATACTTGACCTTGACCCATTGGTCATTGTGGAGCATAGTTTCTGGGTCGGAATTGGGTCTGTTGCCCTGGGTTTTTCCAAGAGAAGTTAGGGTGGTTTCTCCAACCCGGATTATAAGCATTAGAGTAGGGTTGGATCTAACATTCTCTTGTACAGCACAGACATCCTCATAAGGTGAGGATGGAGAGAAAGAAAGGGAAGGATCAGAAAAACTGGGATCAAAGGCCCTAGTTTGGAACCCGTGGGGTTCCAAAAAATGCTGACTCACCGGTTGAGTTGCATCGAGTTGATTCACGAACTCCCGTCCAGAAGTAGCTCGTGAAGAATGGAATCCCGAATTTTGGGATTGAGTGGATCGAGAGTTGTTCATAGAATTGCTAGCCATCCACTCTTCCATTCTCTTAGCAACCAAGTCCACCTTATCAAGTTTGTTACAAATCAATTCCATATCAAATGAATGAGAGTCATGGACTTCATTAACATTTGATATGGGCTTCTGGGACCGGTTAAATGTATCCATAGAGGCATGATTGATTGAATTCTCACTCATTTTCTTAAATAAATCATGTGCACTATCTGCATCTTTATTGAGGAAATTGCCTCCACAAGAAGCATCCACATGATTTCCGAGTTGCTCAGTCAACCCATGATAGAAGATCTGCACGAGTTGCCATTTCGGCACCTCATGGTGTGGACACCTCCGCAATAAGTCCTGGAATCGCTCCCAGGCCACATGAAACTACTCCCCCAGCCGCTAGGTAAAGGTAGTGATTGCCCATCTCAAAGCATTGGTACCTCCAACTGGGAAGAATTCCTTCAGAAAGGTCGATTTCAACTCATTCCAAGTTGTAATTGGTCTTCCTATTGTCCTATACCAATGCGTGGCCTTATCCCTAAGAGAGTGGGGGAAGAGCCTCATGATCATTTGCTCCTCGTTTATGTTTCATGCCTTGGTGGTCTGGACCAAAGTGGTCAAGTCCTCCAAGTGCTGAAACGGATCTTCGGAGCCAAGCCCATGATAATGTTTAATCAAGCTTAACAACTGGGGCTTGCTTTCTACGTCACCAACTGGAATCTGGACACCGGGACGTTCCCCGTAATTTGAAGGATCATAAAAATCCTTTAAGGGTTGAGTGCCCTGCATTCTCTGCATTTGTTCCAGCTACCTTCGAAATTCTTCCTATGGATTTCCAAGTAGAGGAGGCTGTTGGTCGAACATGGGATCAATTTGACCAAAATCCAATTTGTGCCTCCTAGAATACTCTAATGGTCCTTCCAATCAGGGATTCAATGACCATCTTCCCCGCATAAACTAGGAGAAGGTGGGAAGGACTGGGGATAGGGACCCTGCAGCACAACAAAACAAGGCTGTCCTTAAGTGAGGTAGCCTAAGGATCTACTGACTCCCAAAACCTTCCATAAGACTGTAAATGATTTACTCTACTTGCGTCTGTTCAATCCAACCAGTTAGAAGAAGGGACTGGGGAGAAGGCTCTTCCTTCGGCTTTCGCCTTCGGTTCCTAGTGTACCCCCAGCCACGGTCGTTTGACGCTACTCCCCTAGCTAGACATCAGACTAATTAGTACAAGTAGGTTAATCAAAGACAATCTTAGACTAGGCCTTGAAGAGCGAATCAGACCTTAAGGCCAACGCTTACTCAATTTTTTTAAGGCCTGGGATTGTGGTGCTTATGGAATGTGACGGGCTTTTAACATGAGTTGTGCCCTTAATGATTGATTGAGATTTGTGTAAGTGCATGGACAACCAGGGTTTTCAAGCAAGATTATTTGTGATGCGTGGATTTTAATGTTCAAATCTTGCTTAATTAGCATTTAGGGTTTCAAATTAGGTGGATTGCAATCAAGTTTTTAGGCAAACCAAGTTGTCAAACACAGGTGAAGATCGCTTTCCTTTAAAACCAAAAAGAAAGTGGAGTGCCTGGAATAGACCCAGATAGAAAACCCTAAGGAGGAGCTACTTGATGAGTTGATTTTAAGTAGAGTGGTGCGGCCCAAACAACTCAAACAACTAGCCACAAATGCACCACTAAGTTAGGCACTCAAAAATGATTAACCTAGAATGATTTCTACTCTTTTATGTGTTGCTTTGTGTGTACCAGCTCCACAGATCAGAACCCGGTTGAGTAGAAGCAAATCAATTCAGTTAAGTGCCTTGAATGTGGGTGTACGTTGTGTGTTTGTTGAAAATTACCCCACAAGATTATCTTTTTATTATTATTTTTTATATAAATGAGGGTAGAATGAATGTGAGTGAGAATCCAAACAACCAAACTATTCCTAGGATTTATGCAAACACCTAGGTTAATTGGAATTTGGATTTAATGGGGTGAATGAAATCTATGGAGGGGGGAAGAATGGGGAGCAGTTACAATTGTCTTCAACTGCACTTTACTCCAGTCTACCGCTTGATGATTCCTTAATGGAGGTCTCTGCAAAGTAATAGACACAAGAGAAAGCAAGTTAGAAAATAATAAAGTGCAAGAAATGCGAAAAGAAGATCAGAAATCGTTGCCTCCCCGGCAACAGCTCCAGAATGTTGAACATACGAGTTGCTACGCTAACAAGTTTGGTTTTTTAAACCTTGTCGTTGAAGCTTGAAAGCGAAGAACTCATGTTTAACAAATAAAATTTATACCGAAATTGAAATTCCAGGTCGAACATAGGGAGGCTACATTGATCTATATTCGCAATTATATCTTTTTTAGAATTTTTCTTGAAAAGTGAGGCGATGTAATTACAATGAAGCCATAACAACAATCAGACTAAAAAGGGAGAGAGAGAGAGAAAACATGCATTAAATAATTCAAAATGTTTATACAATAAAACCAAATAAGAATTACACCAGAAAGCAGGAAATCGACTACACTAGAAAGTAGGAAATTCTACACTAGAAAGCTGTAGAGAAGAATGGGAGAGAGAAGTTATCCTCCTTGACGATTGCTTAGAGGACGAGTCGGACGGGACGACGCCTGGACGAAGGAGGACGGAGTGGAGGAAGGAGGACGAAGCAGAACAAAGGAGAACGAGGCAGCACGTCATCGTCATCGTAAGATCCGCTTCCAAATGGGGGACGAAAATTTGACTTTATCTCGCGAAGAGCATCCCAGGTGTAAGACAAGCTTCTCTTGAGATTTGGAGAGGTAGAGAAGAGAAGGAAGGGATGAGAATTTCATGTGGAGGGGGTCTCCTTTTATAGTTGTAAGGAGTGGGGACAATTTGGTCATTACATCTTGAAAAACATTAATTCAGGACCTTTAGTGACAGATAAAACTGTCGCTAAAGGTCTGAATGTGGGTGTAGTGGGAGGTGCGCGCGCACCCGCTCGCTTGCCCACAAGCACAATGCACGCACACGTCCGGCCATTCTCACGATCGGACGGCTTAGATCGCGTTACGCCCGCCTCCTCAGCAGGCGCTCGATCGCGTGCGATGCCGCATTACAACCGCGTGTGCAATAGCACCTCATCTTGATTGACTGCGCACAGCCGTTGGATCGTGATTGTGTAGTCGATCGAAGATGCACCCCAACACCAAATTCCGTGTGGCGAGGCTTGAACGTGCACTCTCGCTTCGCGTTAGAGCGCTCGACCAATGCGTTGGGGGCGCATTTGTGTCGAGAGCCTGACTTCAGCGCGGGCATGTCATAGCCATTGGATCTTGATCCAACGGCCGGGAAGGGCAGATGCGGGGGCTTCAGCGGTTGCATGCAGGCAATTGGGCGATCGAGATAGCGCCACATGGTGCCATCTTAACCGTCCATCTTTTGGATGATGCAGATGGTGCCACGGGTATCAGATTGAGTGTGCCATTTTTGTGTCGTTAGGCTGTGATCGTCGATCCGAATCCATCCGTGCGTTCGGATTTGTCATTTGAAGTGCATATTTACACCATCTTGGCCCTTGATCTTCTAGGGTTCCCCGATCACTATCTGATTCTACAGATGCCTGATTAGGGCGATCTTGGAGTTGTTGAACTCCAATCGTCGCCCTGATCACATCTGTACGGTTGGATCTTTGATCCGAGGCCCCGATAAAAGTTTGCCCTGTCCAAGCACATAAAAGGAGATGATTAACCTCCATTTTATTCAAACTACTCTAAATGCAAGATGATGCATATTATGCAATTTTTATAGCATGCAATGTAATCCTATGCTTAAGAACATGCATAAATAGACATCTTAAGTAGTGTAAACGTGTTTACATCAACATCTCAAAGGTCGATAGCCCTAATTAGGTTACGGCTTTTAACCGTGAGGTGGTGCAGAGTGTTTGGATGTGGTGGTAGTGCATTTAATGGTGTGTGGCACTGGTGCGAGCTCGTCGAAGCTCATGTTGAACATGGGGAAGAGCATGGATAAGGGGTCAAATCGAGAAGAAAAGGAGACAAGAAGGATCTAGAGGGGGAGAGGGAGAGGTTGAACCTATTTATGGATGAAGAGAGAGAGGACTTGGCGTCGGCTGTGATTGGCTGGTGCTAGAGATGAGGAATACTCTGGTGGTGAGGAACGTCGATGATGAAGGGGTAGGTAGCCTCTGCTTTGACTGGAAAGAGGTAGAAGAAGGAAAGGAAGGAGAAGGCATTCCAACTTGGTCATTGGGAGGCCATAGCAGGATGGGGGAAGAAGTCATTGGAGCTACGGCGAAGCAAGCTGAGGAAGGAGGAGAAGAGGTCTTTTTAGCCTTAAACCAGGCTAAGGAGCACAGTCTAGGGTCGAGTGCTACTTATAGAGCTCAAGAATGAGCTCTAATTTAATAAAGAAGCCTCATTTGGATGAGTTTTCAAGGAAGTGAATCCCTAGAATTTCTCAAGCTCATCCGAGCTCTATAGGTTGATTTGGAATCTCTAAAGCTTCTCGAGAGATTACGAATCTCATCTAGGTCCTTCCCTCCAAATTTGGAGGCGATTGGCTTTGATTCGAGGGAGAAACCTCCCTCGAATCTCACTGGAGGTGTGATCCCACCGCCAATGGCGATAGGGACCTAAATGAAGAAAACAAAAAGTTAGGGACCCAAAGGCAAGAAACTTGAATGTTAGGGGTCTGATTGTGATAAATAGAGATTTTGGGGACTGAGATGCAAACTAAGTCAAGATAGACTCTGATTGAGCCTAAATTTTGGCCTTAACCTAATTTGGACTCAAGAAATATAGTGGTGAACTTTGATTTGATTTTTTACCACATTTCACAAGAAAATTTGTACAGAAGCCCAAATCAAAGTAGAATCTCATCCGAAACTCATAGTCGCCTTATTCAGTATATGAAAGAAAGGAATTTTTTCTTTTTCTTGGTTTCTATTTTTTCTTTAAATTTTTACGTTCTAGGGTTTCAAGGTACCTTTCTATTATTACCTAACCCACCTAAGACTTAAAAGGACTATAAGTGCTAAGAATATTTATTGTGTGAAGGTGTTTAAGTCACTAAACAGTAATCAAAACAAACCTTAGGTATCTACAGACCCTAGGTGACCCTAAATGAAAGATTCTACCTAAAGGTTTATCTATCTAAAAGGTAGCTTTTTCCCTGCTTTTATTTTAGATGGTGTCAACACAAGGGTGAACCTAATATATACCTCCCATAGTTTATTCTACTTCCTCTCTTCTCCATATGTTTTGGGATTATTTGTCTATTTTTTAGGGTGGGGATGTGGATAAATGGCAATAAGAGGTTACCCACGACAACTTGCCAGCCATACCCGTACGGCAAAGTGTAGCTTATTATTTTTTTATCCTTTTTCTATTTTTCATTTTTTTTTCTTTTTCGAGTGTTTTTCAATTTTTTTATTCTTTTTTTTCTAAGCAGGTGGCTTCCCTGATCTAAGATGGATTACGTCATGTGGCTAGGCTCTAGACACCCGACTATGAGTTGTTACTCATAGCAACGTGCCAGTCATACCACCCTACTATGTTTATTAGCTACCTAATTTCCATTAAGATCGCTTGTAAAGTGAGTCAATGTGAAAAGTGTGTGGATGCTTAGATTATAAGTTCCCTCAAATTAGAGGGTAGGTTGATAAGTCATGTACTTATCACCCCAACTTATTTGACCAATTAAAATAAAATTTTAAAATGATGAGGACTCAAGGAATAGGTCCACATTTTAGTGGATACCCAGGTGAATTAGGACCGTAGACCTGAAGAGTCTAAGTATTTATTTCCTACTATATCATTTCCTTATGTTGAAAACTCCTAATGCTTAAGTTCTCTTTTCCTAATTCTCTATTTTTTTTATAAGTGAAAAAAAATAAATGGGAAAAAAAATTTTACAGAGGTAACAAAAAGAATTTAGGAATGAATTCACCCCCCATGCATAGCTTATGCAATGCCCTCATTGTAAATAAAGTCATGAATAAGGTAGAAAAGAGAACATAGTACTTAAATTCAATCATAATCTGGTCAGCTTGAAATAAAATAGATTGTACAACATACTGAGTTTAGTGCCTTCAGCTAGGCATAGTAAACAAATAGAGAAGACATTAAGAACTGAGATCGGTGGGTCAAAATCAGAATAAGAAGGTTGACTGTTAGACCTGCAAAAGTGTGTCCACAAATGTGGACCAGATTGTGATGTAGACCCATGCCCTAGTGTCGGGTGGTTCTAAGGTTATGAATGAAAATCACCCATAACCATAGATCGTTCTACTTATGGGGTCAGGTCTAAGGTTTTGAAGCATGTAACCCAAATCCAAAATTTTAGACAAAAGCTATGTCCAAACCAGTAGATGTGTTTGTACTCTTAGAGTTTAGCTCAATATGATTATTCATTGTTTTGCAATTAGGTTTCATGTCATTGAAATCAAAAATCTCATAAGGGTCATGGAAAAAAGTTGGCAATTTGAAACAAATATAAACCCTCAGATCCAAACCTCTGCTTCCCATGAAATTATCTTCCCTGATTATCATTTCCAGTCTCTTATCCTCCAAAATCAACGTTTCGAGGACCTCTAGTGTGTTACTGACCCCATCTGAATTATCCAGGTCCAAAAATTATGGCTGAGATAGAGTTGACTTGGATTTCGTAATTTCGACAATAGAATTTGTAATATGCTCTTCGAGGTCCGTCTCACTAAGATTTTCCTCAAAATTGATTAATTCTAGTGTGACTTCTTGATTTATAGATCCTTCACCCTCGGCATCAAAGAATTCTTGATCCTTATTAATATGTCTTGAAATCATAAATTACTCCTTGGCCCGTAGAGATTTTTTTTCGTTCCTTGGTTTAGGGATCTTAGGTGAAGAAATTAGTTTGTCCTCAACTGGTTGCTCAGAATCAACCTTATTCTCCTAGGTCTAATAAAAAATGTCTCCCCTACAGGTGTTTGAACAAGTTTTGACATTGGTTCACCTGAAGAGGGTTCATCTTGAAAATCATCCCAAAATTGGACCAGTGCAACCACAAATTTCATCCTCAACCTTGATAACTTCTCCAGTAAAACCTCACCTGGGTCCTTATCCTCGACCTCCTAGAGCCAATCCAATAAAGAACTATTAAGATCATCAATCATTTTAATCAAAGGCTCCAAAGCTTCATTGCAGGGTAATGGCTGAGCTTCTAAAGATTATATGGTTGTCCTCAAGTTAGCCAGCATCCTATTTTGGACCTGAGTTACTGATGGTAGCACTATCATCCTATTGATCTAACTCAAATTGACAAATTTCCAAGGCTAAATTAACTTAAGTAATGTATTGAAAGGGTATAATTCAATCCTAGCTAAATTAACAAGAATTAATGTAAATTGAGTTAATTCTACTATTTTAATAAACCAATACAAGTGTAGATTAACCAAAGGATGAACCTACAACCAATTGAAGGTCAAATGAGCATAAAGTTCAAATAAGTGGGCTTACATGAACTGATTTAGGGTTTATCTGAAAAATGAAAGTTATTTCATATTTAAAGCCCTAATTTTAGCCTCACTTAAATTTAAAGGGTTATAATGGAAATAAATGTAATCTAAACATTCTAAAAATTATTTTAAAATATTCCATAAGATTTGGAATAATCAATTTTACAAAATGAACCTAATTTAACCTAAAATATAAATTGACCAAACCAACTTTATCAAAACCCAAAATTAAAGTCACTAATAGATTTTTGGGTTCAAATTAGGTTACCCTAAAAATTTGAGACAAATTGAATATCTTCTTGACCTACTTTGCAGACCAGTTCTTATTTTTCAAATTTCTTTCATCCTGGTCCAAAGCCCTTTCTTTTAGGTCCTTATGATGTCAACATCTTCCTCCTCCAGCAGGGAAGAAGCTTCCTCGTTGTGATTTCAATCATAGATTACTGCCGATCCTTGTGGCAAGAAGCTACCAAAATTGGTTCCCCGATCCTAGCTTGTTAATTTGGTGTGTTTTCCATCCAATCATTCCATTTGTCGAGGCTGTGAATTAAGGTCGAAGTTGTTGTTAGAGATCACACACACCTACCTTACCAAGGCTACGAAACGACCTTGATTGTCACTGCCGCATGCTTATAAAGCAAGGCTGTGTCGCTGTGAGCTTCCTCATTCGGATTTGGGAGTGCAAACACCCTCTTTCTCTTCTTACCAACGCATCACCATTGAGCGTCCTTGGAGCTCCTTCGTTCTCTTTCCTCGCCACACCTCGCCATCAACCAAGGTCACGGTCGCCTTCTCTATTCAATTGCCGTGCTTCTTGTTAAAGGAGACAACTCCTCTCCCGTTCTTTGCTCCAATTTCGATTGTCGGCACTCCCCTACTTCCTCACATCCGAATGGCCGACGCAGGATGCCTCCTCTCCTACTCATCATCTCTCAAGTACCCCTCCCTCTCCCTCTTCTCCTGTAGATTAGATTAGGCACCTTAAATGTAGGTTTCAACCCTAATTTCCTCTGTCCTCGTCGTCGTCTTCCTCACCTTCGACGGGAAATCTGGTAACCGCCAACTGCTCACCCATGTCTCCTTCCTCATTGTCGACCACCTTAACACCTCTTCCACACTGCCACGAACAAAATCGCTCAAATTATTGAGGAGCTCCACCCCTCCATGAAGCTCTTCCCTACAGCTTCTTTGACACGGAGGAGTTCAAACTCCTACTTGCTTGTAAGGGCTGAAGCAAAAAGAAATTAATTCATAGTGAACCATTTACAAAGCTTCAGGGACCTATTCAAAGGAAAATATTTATTCCAGGGATTGAATTGCAATTCTTGTTTGAATCAATTGAAGATTTTTCATTTACGAGAATTCATTGCAATATCTTGTTCAATCACTCATGTCCTTGACTATTTAGTGCTTGATCCAACTAACGCTTGATTATTTCTTTTATTAAGCAATAAAATTTTTCTAACCATTCGTCTCTTGCACTTGAAATTTATAATTCATTTATTTATTTCATAAAACCAAGTATGACACTGAACTTGTTTGATTTTTTGAGAATTTATCCTAATACAAGTTTACCAAATTAATTTGTAAAGAATCTTGATCATGGTAATTGCACAATGAATTGCTCCCAGTTAACGATCTCAAAATATTTTTGTTTTGAGAAATATAAATTTTAAAAGTTGATTAGTGTAATTCAACTATACTATGACAATTTTTTTAACACTCAATTGCACTTATCAATTACCTGAGCCGAATGGTTCAGCTTAGGGTTGGATAGGTTTGGGCTTAGTCCATTAGGGTCAAGATATTGAGTTTCTTGTGGTCCTCTCTGATAATAGGTCATTTTAGGTTGTTTTTCAAGGGATGGTGACCTATATGCAATGTCATCTTGAGGTGGGTAGAGGTTATAATATTCGTATTGTTCTTGATTATAGATCATATTAGGTTGTTCATTAGAAGGCATAGATCTATATTCGGTGTAGCTTTGAGAGGGATAGTAATCAAAGTCGTGATGTCCAGGGTTAAACCCTGGACATTGAGGCCCAAAATCATATCCTCAATTAAAATTATCCCAATTAGTGGATAGGTGGGTAGTGGTAGAGTCAGGATAATCATTATATTGGGGGTAGGGTGTGTTTGGAGAGTAGAAGTGGAAGTGTGTGTGTGAAGTGGAAGAATACATGGACATGTGGCAAGGAAAATAGATAGGAGAAAGGTGCTCTACAATACAAACAGTCCAAGCCTATCCTTAAGTGGGTAGCTTAAAGACCTATAGACTCCTAAAACCCATCTTAAGATTATGAATGATTTAGTCTACTTTTATTCGGTCAATTGAACTATTTAGAGGGATTTGTGTGTCGGGTGACTTGTGCATCTAATGCCCCACATGGCACTCTAACCGCCACCTGATCTCGATCATGCAGCTGAGATTTTGTGCCTCACATGCATTGAAGAGTTTAGAGCGCACCTCCGCTGACGTGGCCATTTAATCCGTCGTTCGATCTTCATTGGACGTGCGAATTAAATCGAGTGCTCGCAAGCAAATTGGGACTCGATCCCTTGTTAGCTCTATGTGAGCAAGTGCCCTTTACTGCTGAGCTACTCATGAGGGGGGTGGATATGAGCCATTGATGGAGGAATGGTGAGATCTAATCTTAGCCATTGGTTGATGATCCAACGGTTGAGGCCAATCGTGTGGACGTGCCTTTGAGAGGGTGTGATAGCCTTGGGCAACTTTGTGCAGTCTAGATGGTTCCATGTGCCATCTGGGTCATCCATCTTCTTCTCTTAGTATCAATGCTGTAGGGCTCCGATCGATATGATTCTTATGTTGATGGACTACAATCGTCACTCTGAGCCTATTCATATGGTCGGACTTCTTGTCTGAAGTTTTGATTTGTTGGTACCCTGTACCTTGACCATAAAAATACAAGAATTAGTATACAAATTATACAACTCACCTTAGATGCATGATGACACTATTAATTCACTATTTACAAATATAAAGGCATCTACATGCTTAGGAACATGCATAAATAGGCATTTTATCATGAAATATCGTATGCTTATCAGAAGCATTCATCCTATTATCAATTCACTTATAGCCTTGGCTGGATAGGAAATGGAAAGAGTTCATAAAACCTAACTAGTGTGATTTGATTATAGTGATAATAGTAATAACATCATGGAACAATCCCTTTCCATTTGACCTTAGCATTGGAAGTTTGAGTGGAGAACCAAGGTTCAACATCAAGATGTATGTAAATTTTTCTCAAAACTCGATCAAAAATCATTGGAAGGAAAACTTGAGGTTTTCTTGTTAAATTAACTGAGTAGCCTACATTTGAGCACAATTTAGGCATTGCCCTAATGGTGCCCGAACACACTTAACATAGAATTGAGCGTCATTATTTGGGCAAGTCAAAACTACTAATATTATGGACAATTGTGCTATTTAAAGGAGAATTTCCTACTCTAATGTTTACAAGAATCTAGTATACACTGAGCACCTAGAGCAGTGCAAGATCAAATTTATTACACAATTAGACTATAATAATATGTGAAGCCATCAGAATGGCAAGGACATTCGAGAAATCAAGGCACTCATGGTTACTATTATCAGTAGACAACCTAGTACACATTAACATCAAATTTATCTTAAATAGTGGAGCATGTCAAACAAAAAAAAAAGGGGTACCTTTGGTAGTGGGTGATTTGATCCTCAAAGAGAACCTAATTGTACATGTTATAATTGCTTCTATTACATACTTTCTTACATCCTCTGAATACCTAAGAGGATCACACATGGTAATAACCATGGCAATTGTAGTAAGGACATTGGGCGGTACATTTAGCACCCTTATACCATGTGGTGTGGATTAGGGAACTCTAGATCTCAGGGAAACAATTAGCACTCATAGCTAGCCCAAAGTGTAGTGGCATCTAATGCATGAGGATCAGCGAGACAAGTCTTTGCATTATCGATGAAGGATGCACATACCTCACCTTTATTGTGCAAGATAAGGACCCTATAAAGAACTTCATGGCACATGTTCTATTTGATTTGGGTGCCTCATATTCTTTTATATCGCCTAACCTTGCTTTCTTGTTGGGGAAGCTACTTAGAATACTAGCTAAGCCTATCATAATTAAGGGACCTGATGGTCAATTATCCATAATATATTTACCATACTTGGATTGTGTGGTATGAATCAAGGGACATGAAATCCTAGTAAATCTTTTGGTAATTTTGATAGAGGATGTCAATGTTATTGTAGAAATGGATAGGAAGTTCCTGTATCTTGCTTTCATAGACTGTCACTAGAAGTTATTTTCTCTATTGCTGGAATTCTGCATTTTGAATTATCGGCAAGTAGGAGAGTGGTGTTATATTATTCGCATTTACCCTTCGAGCTATACAACTTCTACAAGGATGTTGTAGTCATTATATACGTTATGTGGTGGCAACAACTACTTAAGAGGAAAACAAGGAATTGAGTTTTATATCTATTGTCCAAGATTTTGCACACGTACCTATCGATCTTTCTGGACTCCCTTCAGATCGAGAAATTAAGTTTAAGATCTTTGTGACCCCGAGTACTAATCCTATCTCTATCATGCATTCCAATCTTTTGTTCATATTTTCTTCTATTATCTCTACTAATACATTACTTTGCTTTCCAATGTATTTACTATATTGAGTTTAGATATGTTCTATTGGAAATTTTTCTCATTAGCCTACCTTTAGATGTAGGTGAACTGTCTTGAGTTCAAGTGACGGTTTGAAAGATCTTGGAGTAGGGTATGCACTAGTAAGAAGAGGACTTATCAATTAACTACTATTTCCTTATGGTAGTAGTTTGCTTTCATTTCCAATTTTCTTCATAATGTAGTTGACTGGTAGACTCTATCTTAGATCGCTTTTAATTTTCTACTTGTATATGGACTGATATTCTTCGTTTTACTTTGCAATTTATAGTTTGGTAATTATTTCATTTGTTTGTGGTTGTGTCTCTCATATTTACGTGTTGGATAATGTAAAGCCATGTTTGCATTCGCGACTTGATGCCACTAGATATCGGGTTGCCACACAGGGGCAAATGACAATTCCCATATTTTGTCCTACCAATTGTTATCACAATAGAGTATCATGGGAAATTAGGTGAATACTAGTAAACAGAATAATTTTGATCCATGACATCTTAATAGCTCCTAATGTCACTACCCCATATTCTGTTTTAGTACTTGATCTTACAACTACTTTTTGCTTCTTACTCCATATAACTAGATTTCCTCAAAAGTACATATAATAACAAAGAAATAAATCACTTGTCACTTGTTAAACTAGTCCAATTAGCATGTATAGATATCTCAATAACATTAACTTAAGAGAGCATGTAATGCCTCTCTAGAGGTGTAGGAGTTCTCTACCACTTTTTCTTTGTGCATGCACACACTTGAATACGTACATGCCTATGACCATGGAATGTTGAAACCTTTAGAAATAAGTTCATCCAAGTTGAATGGTTAAAATCTAGTTGTTAATTTTTCATATTTTTATTAGTGGATCAAATGCATTACATGTATATGATAATATGAGTATCTTTGGAATGTAAAAGGTTGAGAGTGCTAAGTATTAAGTCAATTGCATTGCTTGCTCCTTTTTTAATAGTAAAACAAAGATGCAATGTGGTCTTTCAAATCGATCTAATGGAAGGATGAATTTTCAAAAATGAAAAGCTAGGTTAATTTGATTTTTTACATGATCAAAGCTTTGGCCTTCTATGATTCCGTATGTAGTAAGGCTCAAGCTACTGCATTCTTTCGTTCAAACGTACAAAGAATATGTATTAGTATCTTTCTTAATAAGAAAAAGTTGAAATAGCTTAAATGATGCAATTCTTGAAATTCAATGAATAAGGTCACACATAACTCATTTGCTTGGATTAATCCAATACATTATTATGTCTTTATCCAAGTTTAAAGAGATCTAGGTAGACTTACCCAATATTGTTCATATAAAAGATATTGGTGCACTTTTATGTTTTTTCCAACACATTTATCAAAAAGAGATCGAAAGGTAGTTATCATTGCTTATTTGCTTGATTTACTATAGTTTGGTCCATAATTTTGATTTAATTTTAGGTTCTTCAAAAGTGAAATTTGACAAGTTCTATTATTATCAGTATCAATTTATTATGAAATATGACTACAAAACTGCAAAGATTTAGATTAATCCTTCTGTTTGCCAATGGTTGTAGCTTTATGAATTACAAACCAAGTTCTTCAATTCCAAGGCATATGAATGGGTTGGTGATGCCGTGAGGGGGAATAATAAAACTTCTAAATCTGCTACCTTGATTGAGTTCGTCACTTCTCCTAATAATCCTGATGGGCTACCCAAAAGGTCCGTTTTCAATGGTTCATTAGCCATCCATGACCACGTCTACTACTGGCCCCATTATACTGCAATCCCTTCCAAGGCTAATGAGGATATCATGTTGTTTAGCATGTCCAAGGTCTCAGGTCATGCTGGTAGCAGATTAGGGTATGCACCTTTTTCCTTGAAAATCATCATTAAATAGATCATGCACTAGTTTAAATTTTATTGGATGGTTAAAAGTGTTTTCCTATTAAGTTGGGAAAATATTGCACTTTGAAACAAATGTCTCCCATGTTCTTGTCAGGTGGGCAATCTTAAAGAATGAAGAAATTTACAACAAGGTTATGATGTATGTGCTATTGAACAGCCTTGGGATCTCCCACGACATGCAATTGAGAATGCTAAAGTTGATCAAGGCAATGGCAGCCCAAAGGAGAGGGGAAGAAGAGGACATCTTTACATTTGGATACGAGAAGATGAGTAAGAGATGGAAAATATAGAATGATATCCTAGCATCCTCTAAGCATTTTTCTCTGCAATCAATATGCCACCAGTATTGCACCTACTTTAAAAAGATTAGAGACCCTTCTCCAAGTATGTATATATATATATGCTTTGAGAATGCATTGCATTATTAATCATGGTTTGAAAATCTAGCACATGCATATGTATTTATTGGATATGACATGATATTGCAGCCTATGCTTGGCTAAAATGCAACATGGAGGAGAACAGGGATTGCTATGAAGTTTTGAGAAATGCAAGCATCATCGGTTGAGAAGGGACACAATTTGGAGATAACAAGAAGCATGTTCATCTAAGCTTGATAAAAAGGGATGACAACTTTGAGATGCTCTTGGAAAAGCTGGAGGCTTTAGTATCACTGAAGGTGCCAAGAGAATTTGAAGTTGACTTGGACAATAGTGAAATTGTTTGATCCTAGATGTATTTGCTCAGCAATACTTTGTGGGGCCATATGGATAATATAAATATGCATGTTCACTAAATAGATACAATATAATAAAAGAAAATAGTATATGCAAAAGGAAAGGTTTTACTTTTAAAGTATCCATGAAACTTATGAATGAGGCAACACACATATCTTCTTCTATATAGCTTAAAATGTTGGATTTGAGAGCCTAATTGCATCAATCAGGAAGCAATTATTATATGGTGACATGGGAATTCATTTTGAAATGAGTGAGATTTGGGAGAGGTTTCTAGTCCCATACTGGAAGTGGACAAATCTCTTAGTGGTGTAAAAGGCTTCTGCCTCCTATGGCTTATGTAACAAAGTGTGAGAGGTGGGGCTAAGGAATACGCATGCACGCATGGGCGTCTCACCCTCCCTAGCTAGGCTCGGGCTTGGGCTTAGGTGAGAATCAATTTGGAACTTAGAACTTAGATCTTTTTGCTATGAACTTTTAATCTCATGATTTTAACCTGGATTGGTCAATCAAAAGGTAAAATTGGTCGACCAATTGTTTTGGTCGATCAATGAGTTAAGTTTGGTCAATCAATTGGTTTGGTCGACCAAAAAGTCAAGTTTGATTGACCAATATTTTTTTGTTAATCAATTGCCATATTTTCATAAAAGGGAAATGTCCATAAATGACTAGTAGTGGGCTCCATATAAGGGTCGCGAGGGGGCTCTCATTTGACACACAAGAGTAGAAAAGCTCTCTCCACTCACTCCCCCTCTCTCTCATTCTTGTCTCTCTTTCTTAGTGTGTTCATTCGATATGAGATTGGTAGGAAAATCTACAAACACTTTTGTCGATCTTACACAAGGAGATTGAGAGATCCATGAGAAGTTTTTGATTGATTAAACCGTTAAATTGATAGATCAATCAAGAATTTGGTTGGAAATCAAATTTTCATAGCTTCGTTCTCCTGAGGTGGTTTTCGAGGACGTCTAAGATCAAAGTGTGTCAAATCTTGGAGGTGGATCGCCCTATCCTAGGAGGAGTTTGTTAGACCCTGATGCACCAATATTGTGGGCGCAATACCTTCTCTAAGGGAAGTCCTTAATAGGCACTTCAATCGAAGTAATCTCTAACCTTTCTTCATTTTGTTTACTTGTGGTATTGCTTTTTATTTGTTCTTTATTTTATTCTGGATCTTGCAAAATCTTGTTTGACTTGCTTGATTTAATATTTTTGATCTATGCGAAAATGTTTTAAATGCATATGTTTTTACTTATTTATTTCCTTTACACATTTTATTCAACAATCTTAGAGAATGTATCGCTTGGATTTAAAATATTTAGGATATCAGAAATGACTTTCAAATCACATGTAGACTTATCTTTTATGCCTGAGAAATTTATTGGGCAAAATTTCAAGTGTTGGCAACAACGCATGAGAATTGGTTGACCACCATTAGTTTGGTATTAGCATTGGAAATCGATTGCCCGATTTTGGATAAGGAAAAACCCACTCCTAAAGACCAAAAAGCAGTGGATGTGTGGAATGAGTGCAACCATATTTGTCATGGTTGAATCCTATTGCCATTGTCCAATTTATTGTTTGATGTATACAACACATCCACTTCCACTACGAAGGGGCTATGGGAGGAATTGGTCAAGTATAATACCGAGGATCTTGGTATTGAAAAATACTCTCTCGCAATATTCCTTAATTTTCAAATGGCCGAGGTTAAATTGATATTGGAACAGGCACACGAATTTCTATTGTTGTTCCATGGCTTAGCAGAGGCTAAAATGAAACTTCTTGAGAAGTTTCAAGTTATGTCTATCATTGAGAAATTCCCTAAATCTTGGGAGGACTTTGGGATGACTCTCAAGCATAGGAAGGAAAAGATTTCTCTAGATGACTTGATGATAGCTATTGCTATTGAGGAAGAGCATAGGAAACAGAAGCCTGTAATGCCTATGGAGTCTAAAGTGAATGTCATGACATCTAAGGGCAAGGAGAATAAAAGTAAGAACAATAAAAACAAAATGAAGGCTAAACCCAAGATCCAGAAGAAATCCAAGAACAAACCATGCTGTCACTGTAGGCAGGTTGGGCATTGGAAAAAGGTTTTTCTTCTAATAAAGCTCAGCAGAAGACCACAGATGGGAATCGTTAGGTGAATGTGATCACTGAAGAGGCTGGGCTTAATGATGGGTATGTCTCAATAAAACCCGAACTCTATGTTATTCACGACCATACTGAATGGCTCATTGATACTGGAGTCAATGTACATATTTGTACCGATATATCATTCTTTTCGTCCTATAAGGCTTGCAGAGTGAGACTGTGAAAATGGGGAATGATTTTGCAGCCAAGGTGCTGGAATTCGGACATGTGGACTTAAGGTTTTCCTCGGAGCAAGTCTGGACACTACACACAGTGTTGCATGTTCCTGCTATAAAAAAGAATGCTCTTTCTAGTTCCTTGTTAGTTAGAGAGGGTTTTGAGTTAAATTACAAATGTAATAAAGCTGTTATTTTAAGTGGTAGGAAGCGTTTCGCGCATTTGAAAGTCATCGAAATCATAGTATAGTCGTGCAAAAACATTCGTCAAAAAATATAAGTTTGTAAAAATAACGAGACTTTGAGTCCCGGTCGTTCGTCTCTGGGAGGCATTTGTTTAATTCTGAAATCGATCTTTTATCGCTCTACTTTATCTAAAATCGCACTCTGGTTTCCAACCTTCGAATTAAGACCTCGCCACTTTTATTATGAATTCTGATTACATGCACGTGCGTTAAATAAATAACAAAGGTAAAAGTATGAGTTTCAGTGCGCACAATTCAAGTTACGTGGTGGCTGTTTACAGAAAATGCATCAATAGTTAGGTTTTCTATATTTTCCGGAACCGACATGCTTGTTGCAAAATATGTATATAAGTGAAAAATAGGCAACTTGAATCACGTAGAAAAGATGGCAACCAGTAAGCTCATGGTGATTTCAAACATAGAGATATGTATAAAAATATATTTTTTTCATTCATTCAAAGAAGTGTTTGCAACATGGAATGTAAAGGAAATCTTGTATAGGAATGCTTAAAAATGTAAACCTAGCTACCAGAAAATGATTGCATACAGGAATCTACAGGAGGATTTTGCATGCGTCATTGGGGGAGAATAAGGACTACACTACTAAGCAGTAAATAGAAGCAATAAATGTAATGAGCTAGCTACTAATCTATCAGAAAGTGAGGGCATTCAGAGGTGGGCTCCGATGGCCTTGGAGTGGTTGAGAGGAGAATGAGGGGTGGCCAATGGAGCTTAGGCCGGTCATTGGAGAGAGGTTGGAGGAGTGATCCAACATCATGGCATGGAGATGGTATCCTTCATGGTGGTGCTCAACTCGTGGAGGTGGAGTGGCTAGCCTAAGTGGAGGTGGATGTGAATGGAGCCAAGTATGTGGATGGGTGCAAATGGCCACCCCTTAGGTCCTTTTATAGACCTAAGGGAGTCTCTCTAGAGAAGTGTGGAACTCTCTAGAGAGAGTCCAAGAGTGGCTGGCCAAGAGAGAGAGAGGTGGTTTCTTAGATCCACCATTTGTGGATTTAAGAATTGAATGCCTCTTGGATGCTAAATTTGGCAACCAAGAGTTGGTGACACTTGAAGAGAGTTCTAGAGAACTCTAGAGGAGTGTGTGTGCGTGAATGTGTGGGTGTGTGTGTGTGTGTGGTCATGCCCTAGGTGGCTAAAAGGTGTAGGTTAGGTCCTAAGGGGTTTGGATAGGTTTATGCCTTGAATTAGGGTTGCAAACCCTAATTGCTAAGGGGAATTTGCAATTAAACTTAACCCAAGTTTAATTGAATGAGTGCGAACCTAATTGAGAGTGGAATAACTCAATTAGGTTGGGCTTAGGTCAATTGGACTCTCACTAAGTCCAATTGGACTTGTGTAGGGTGAAATTTGAGCTCAATTGTACTCAATGAGTCTAATTGGCTTAGGTGATGGCAATTGACTTTGATCTAAGTCAATTGGGTTTGGTGAGGACCTAATTAGGTCCTTAGGTAGGTCTAGAGGTGATGTACTAGGGTTAGGACACCTTAAGTTAGGTTCCTATTAGGTTGGGATTAGGTCTAGGGAGCTAGAGATCCAAGATCAAGGCTTGAATCTCAAAATAGGAATTGGAGACTACTTCCAGACATTAAAAAACATGATCAGATGACTTATACTCAAAAATCAGAAGTCCAGACTTCAGTTCTAGATGTCCATTCTGAGTCAGGGGGAATTCTAGGTTCTATTTTGGGTATTCTGCAGAAATTGGATGTCTGACAAAGTGTCTAAACGTCCAATAACACTGCAAAAGTTGGTTTGAGGTGTGCGAGAGTTGGCTAAGGGTTCTGGACATCCTATAACTTATCTAGACATCCAGATAAGGGTTGGAACTAGGGTTTTAGGGCTTCCTAGGGTGGTGTGACTTAATCTAAGGGTGGCTAAGGCTTGGGGGAAGTCTCTAGGCTATCCTAGGGCTAGGATGGACCTAAGCTCTTCAAATCTTGCTGCTTTATTCCTACTTAATAGAATAACGTACCTTAATTCCCTTACATCATTATTCCCTATGTTTAATCTAAGTCTTCTGCTCCAGTTCTACTGCAACACCCCTTATTCCTGATCCAGTTTCAAATCCAGCTCCAGATCCAGCTCCTGATCAGCTTATTGCCTGCAATCGACATAATACAATTAATCAGCACATTATAACATTATTTTGCGCATAGCTAAAGTAAAGTAGTAAAGATGCAGATAATGCTTATGCATGCATGAATTATCCTAACTTATGCTAAGTTCTAGCCTAATTTAGGTCAATTAAGACCTATGATTGCTGTGCAATCATTAAGACATGGAATATTTTATGGAAAGGGGTACTTGGCCAATTTTGATTTATTATTTAGAGTGAGCTGTGACGTGGATGTATCATCTAAAAATGGTCTAAATAATATTAGTTTTCATTCGATTCAATTTGTTTGTGATAATATTGAATCTTGTGATATATGACACGGTAGATTGGGTCATGTAAATTTAAAAGGAATGATGAAATTAAATATGATTCCTAAATACACCATAGATAAAATAATGAAATGCGAGATATGTGTAGAGGCTAAACAAACTAGGAAACCTTTTTACACTATTACTAGAAATACTGAAGTTATAGATTTGGTGTATACGGATACCTGCAATTTTAATGGAGTATTGACTAGGGACAATAAAAAGTATTTTATCACCGTTATAAATGATAGTAGTAGATACTGCTATATTTATTTGCTTAAGTCTAAGAATGAGGCATTATGTAAATTCCTCATCTTTAAGAAAAAACAGAAACATAAACTAAGAAACTCTTAAGAGATTGAGGTCAGATAGAGGAGGGGAATATATGTCCAACTTATTTGATGGACAGTGCCAAACTTTTGGTATAGTTCATGAAGTGACAACCCCATATTCTCCTCAATCTAATGGGATAGCAGAGAGAAAGAATGAGACCCTAACTTACATGGTCAACGCTCACTTGCAAAGCTCAGGATTACCTACTTAGAAGTGGGGAGAAGCTTTGAATATGACATGTCATATTATGAATAGAGTTCCCCTCAAGCATATGCAAAGTAGTCTACTTGAGATTTGGAGAAACAAGAAAGTAAGTTGGAAATACCTCAAAGTGTGGGGTGGCTTTGCAAAAGTGGTTGTCCTAGAACACAAGAGGAAGAAGCTTGGATCCAAGACAGTTGACGTGGTCTTTCTGGTTTATGATGATAATAGCTATGCCTTTAGATTTTTTGTTATAAAATCAGAGATTTCATGCAGAGATGTCAACACTATTATTGAGCTTGGTGATGCTACATTTTTTGAGAATGTCTTCCCTATGAAGACTGGATTACCTCCAAATATAACTTCAAATGATCTAGCCGCCACATCTAGTTCTATTCCTGATCAAGTGGATAGGATGTCTAATGTGGGGGCTAGCTCTTCCCATTTTGCACCTAATCAAGTAGAAGAGTCTGAACCAAGAAGAAGTAAAAGACAAAGAATTGCCAAGGATTTGAGAAGTGATTTTATTACTTACCAAATCGAGGGTGATTCCCCCACTTATCGTCATGCTATGGCTTCTTCTAAATCCAAGGACTAAAAAGATGCCATTAACAATGAGATGGACTCAATCATCTCTAATGGCACTTGAGAGTTGGTTGATTTACCTCTAGGGTGTTCTACTATTTGGGTGCAAGTGGGTGTTTAAGAGAAAACCTAGGCCTGATGGATTTCTTGAAAAATACAAAGCTAGACTTGTTGCCAAGCAATTCAAGGAAATGAAAGGAACTAATTATTTTGATACCTATTCTCCAGTAATTAAGATAACTACTATTCGGATGTTTATTGCATTAGCTTCTATTTATGATCTTCCTATCTGCCAAATGGATGTGAAGACCACCTTTCTTCATGGCGATCTTGAAGAGGTGATCTATATGGACCAGCCTAAGGGATTTGTGCTCCTAGGAATAAGAAAAAGGCTTGCAAATTTGTTAAATCTCTTTATGGTTTGAAACAAGCACCCAAGTAATGGCATAAAAGTTTGATAAGACTATATAGTCTTTTGGCTTTATAAATCACAAATCCGAGAAGTGTGTCTGCTTTATGATTAAAGGTGATATGTGTATTATCCTATGCCTATATGTAGATGATATATTATTCTTTAGATCAGACATTAAAATTGTGAATGAAACTAAGTTGTTCTTGAGTAGTAAGTTTGAGATAAAGGATATGGGTGTTGCAAATGTGATCCTAGGCCTCAAACTAATTCGGTCAGCAGAGGGGAAAGCTATTTCTCAATCTTATTATGTTGAGAAGGTTCTTGAGAATTTGGCTATGAAGATTGCAAGGCTATAAACACTCCTTTTGATTCATCAAAAATTCTCTATAAGAACAAAAGTGGAATGTCTGTTTCACAACTAAGATATTCATAGATTATAGAAAGCTTGTTTTATTTGGCTAACTATACTAGACTAGATTTTTTTTTTTCCGTGTCCAAGTTGAGTAGATACACAAGCTGTCATGACTATACTCATTGGGATGCCTTAGACCAAGTACTTAGGTATTTAAAGGGAATTGTTTCTCTTATTTTGCATTATGATAAATATCCTTCAGTTTTGGAAGGATGTAGTGATGCAAGTTGGATCAGTCAATTAGAGTATTTCAGGAGTAATGGTGTTACAGGATATGTCTTTACCCTTGGAGGCAGTGTAGTCTTTTGGCGGTCTGCAAAATAGACCATTTTAGCCTGGTTTACCTTCGAGGCTGAGCTATGTGCTTTGGACACCACCGGAATTGAGGGTGAATGGCTAAGACTTCTTACAGAAATCCCTATAGTGGATAAGCCAATTCCTGTGATATCTTTCCATTGTGATAGCATGACTATTATAGCAAAGATTAAGAGTTCAAAGTCTAATAAAAAATAAGGAGACATGTCCAAATTAAACTCAAGTCTGTAAGAGATTTGGTGTCTCAAGGAGTGATTGTGTGGAATTTATAGGATCCAAGGATAACACAGTAAATTCTTTTATTAAAGGACTTGATAGATCTTTCATCCTTAAGTCTAAGCTTGGGATGGGACTGAGACTCATTGGGAGTTCACCCGCAGTAGCAACCCAACCAATCTGAGTGGAGATCCCATAAGGTAGGCTCAATGTGGTAACAACAAGTTGTATGAAGAACTAGTTGGCACTCATTGTTAGATGTTTTTGCATCTAAGTCTAATCCCCGGAAGCCTTAGTGCCTTAAATTGCAAATTTAGGAAAAGCAAAGGCTCTTAGTGGGTTCAAGCCTTTATAGCAGGATGTGAGCAATGCATCTTTGGAGAATGCCACCTATGTAAGTGTTACTGTGGGCCATAGGTAAGAGAATAGGGTCTTTCTCGATTACACTCATGAAATAAGATTGGATGCATGGCCCTTAAGAGCACCAACAATGAAGATTATCACCAAGAATTTCATTTTGTTGTCACCACTATACACCCCACATCAAAGGTTTAGATTTCAAGAATAGTTTCACTTTATTCCTGTGGTGGTGAAGGTGGATGACTCAGGTAAGGGTTCAAACCGGATGGTACCTTTACTGAAAGTAGAGTGTCGTAGCAAAGGAATTTATCATTGAATTTCAACGATGAATTTGTGGGGGAATGTTGGATTTGACAGCCTAATTACATCAATTGGGATGCAATTGTTATATGGTGATGTGGGAATTCATGTTAAAAACAGTGAGATTTGGGAGAGGTTTTTAATCCCATACTAGAAGTTGACAAACCTCTTGGTGGGTGTAAAAGTCTTCTACCTCCCATAGCTTATTTAATAAAGAGTGAGAGGTAGGGTTGCGGAACATGCATGCCCCACCCCACCCCGACCAAGCTCAGTCTCGGGCTCTAGTGAGAATAAATTTGGAACTTGGAACTTGGACACTTTTGCCATAAACTTTTAATCTCACGTTTTTGACCTAGATTGGTCGATCAAAAGGTAAAATTGGCCAACCAATTGCTTTAGGTCGATCAATGAGTTATGTTTGATCGATCAATTGGTTTGGTTGACCAAAAATTCAAGTTTGATCGACCAGTTTATTTTGGTCGATCAATGGGACTTAATTGGTCAATCAATTGTTGTATTTCCATCAAACATGAATTTCTATAAATGACTGGTCGTGGGCTCTATAAAAGGGCCACAAGGATGCTCTTATTTGACACACAACAAGTGCAAAAAAGCTCTCTCCACTCCCTCCCCCCTCTCTCGTTCTTGTCTCACCTTTTTGGTGCATTTGTTCGATGTAAGATTAGTAGAAAAATCTCCAATCACTTTTGTCGATCTTTCATAAGGAGATTGAGAGATCCAAAAGAATTTTTTTGTTGATCAAACCATTAAATTAGTAGATCAATCAGGAATTTGGTTGGAAACCAAATTGTCTCGACTTCATTCTCCTGAGGTGGTTTTCGAGAGCATCTAAGATCTAAGTGCGTCGAATCGTGGAGGTGGATCATCATATCATGGGAGGAGTTCATTAGACCCTGACGCACCAGTATTGTGGGGACGATACATTCTCTAAGGGAAGATGGTGAACACATCTAATTGACCTAAAATGCCTATTTATGCATGTTCCTAGGTCTATAGAAGCATCATGCATTATAAATACTGCATAAGATGCATAATCATGCATTTAGATTAGTTTGTACAAATTATAGGTTAATTTTCCATTTTTGTGGTCAAGGAATAGGATGATATCATTTTGGGGCCTTGGATTAAAGATCCAACTGTATAGATCTGATCAGGGAGACGATCAAAGTTCAATGCCTCCAAGATCACCCCGATCGGACCTCCGTAGCATCAGATACAATCTGAGAAAGATCAGAGGTCAAGGGTTAAGATGATGTAAAATCCAAACTTCAAACGACAAATCCGACCGCACAGATGGGATCAGATCGATAATCGTAGCCCAACGGCACAAAAATTGACCCAATCTAACATCCATGTCACCATGTACAAGGATTGGAAAATGGACGACCCAGATGACACCACGTGGCACCATCTAAGCCACCCATAGCCACCCGACCTCTTCCTCCACCCACACCAACAGATCTTGATCGTTGGATTGAGATCCAACGGTCAAGAGTGTGTGTGCACAAATCATATCGCACGACAATCCGCGATCTTGACGTAGTGGCTGCGAGCACTGTTCGCAACCCGTAGGCACGAGTTCAAGCAGCGATGAGGTGTAGAATCGAGCGAGCGTGCAGATGTGTCAAAATTCGACCGTTTGATCGCCGATGGACGGCATCGGCAATGGCAACGTGGTGACATGTGGCTCATTGGATGAGAGTTCCACAATCATGTGCGATCGCATGTGCGATCGTACGTGGAAGCATTGTGCGATCTGAAGTGGAAGTGGTGTGTGATGTGGACCGTTGATTTGTGATCCAACGGCTAAGGAGCGATGCTTCTTGCACGCTCATAACACACATGGGAAACAACGCATGATCCATGTCGTGCGATCAGGATCGGACACTCCTCTCTCCATGCACCTTCACCAACATTTATCTTTAGCAACATATGCGTATGTCACTAAAGAGTTGTATTTAATTTTCAAAATGTGCAGTGCCCCTTTCACCCCCATGTATGCAACCATATAAAAGGCCCTACATCCTCCACTTCTCCATCCCTTCTCTTCTTCTCTCACCCCCTCCAAAGCATTACAAGCTAGTCCCATACCCAAGATTCTCCATTAGAGCTAGAGAAAAATAATTTTCCATCTTCTTACTCCCTTCGTGGAGCATCCTGCGGTTGTCCTCTCACCACCATTCGGGAAGTGGATCCCGCTGAGATGTCGCCTTGCTTCGTTCTCCGTCCTCCAACTTCATCCTCCCTCATCCAACATCTCATCACCCTCGTCCGAGTGCTTCGTCAACGGAGCTCGTCCTCCAAGCGGCTGTTGTGGAGGATAACTTCTTATGCCCCTCTCTTTTTACCTCTTTCTAGTGTAGATTTCCCACTTTCTAGCTGTAACAATTACATGTAATGAACATGTTGCTATCATTATGAAACATTTGTTTATTCTCTCCCTATTTTCTCTTTATTTGTATTATTCTTTAAGTAGAATAGCTAATAGATTAAATTCAACCAACTAATCTGCTTTCGCAACAATAATTTCATCGTGATTTTTTATCAAACATTCGCCTCCCCATGTTTGACCCGGGACCCACCTTGAGTTTCGGTTAAATTATCTATTTAACATATTTTTATGCAACTACAACTACAAGGTTTCAAACTCAAAACTTTTTGCGTAGAAATCACGTTCAATAATGAGAAATATCTGACTTTATGTGGTTTGGAGTTTCCTTTCATGGAAAAGTAGAGGACATTTAAGATCATTAGAAGATATAGTGATGTGATGCTAACATGGACTCTAGTATCTATTTTCATGACTGTATTTATAGTATGTACTTGACTGGTAATGTAATGTACCATAGATAATGTATTTCCCAGACTTAGAATACATTATGTAATATTACATAGACTGTGCTCTTATGTAATATTTAGTGTGCCATGCAGGTTGTATTTGGGATGTTTCATCAAGGATGCAGTCCTCAAATGGAAGAAGCAGAAATTAGAAAATAGCTTGCTCTTACATGCATAAAAGTCAAGGATAGTAGGGGACTTTGGTTGAGAAGCCTTTTTCTATAGCGGGTTCTTAAACACATAATAAGATGACATTTGCATGGATTGGACATGATGAATGGTAGTAGACACTAAATAGTTGACAAGAACCAATTACTTGGAGAAATGGAAAAGGTGGTCAATGGTACATGAACCAGACCTTCATGAAGGGAGCATGAACATGGGCTAAGTAATACACCAAGGATGAAATACTAAATAGGTGGAGATATTTAAAGAGGACTTATGTGTTGATAAGGGAGCTCCTACTTTAGGATGGATGGAATGGGGATGACACAATTGAAGCCCTAGCCTCTGACAATCCTCTCCATTGGAGTGCAATAAGAAAAAAATCATTGTTTTGCACATTGGTGAATAATCATTGCATGTTAATAATTGACCTTATTGGTTGCACATTGACCTAAGATTTACTAGGTTTGAATGGTTGTCATTTCCACAGATGTCAATAATGCAAGGGATTTTCAACGGACACTAGGGATAGTGTGCTAGTTTGTATTCTGTCGAAGTTTGTGTTGTATAGGAGAAGTATGTAATATCTTCGAACTTATTGTACACAGCATCATCATAATTGTCATATTGAATAAATGATGGTTGTATAATATCTATTGAACTTCATGAACCATGCTATATTTATGGACTTTGCGAGTCATATTGTTATAATTATGAATTAGAGTAAAATTATATGACATCAATTTACAGGGATGGCATCCTCAAGTAGAAGTTGTGGGTGTAGGAAGAGGTGGTGTTGTGGATACCCTTGCAGAGTAGGGTTGGAGGAGGGAAATCAACTTACCTTGATATTGGATCATATGCTATATCTTTGCTCAAAGGGTTCAAATGTAAGTACACCCAAATTAATGAACTAAATACATTATTATATCGTAACCAATAATACATCCTTTCCGATGTAGGGTTGCAGATATGGAATTCCTCGTCAGCCATGTACGATCAACTGCAACCAACCTCCAATGAAGTGAGGATTAAAACAAAGGCATATTTGATGGAGATCAACGAAGCTATGAGGGAATTGAGGATGATGCACATAGAATGGAAGCAAAAGGATACTAATTGTACATCATACGACAGTCAAGTGCAAAAGTTAAAACTACACATTGGAAACTTAAAATTGCAAATTAATTTCGATGTCATAGAATTGTATGCTGACTTGGATATGGGTCATGATTTTATGTGTAATGGGTGTTGACCTGTATCAATTTCTACAATTAATCTCTTCATTTTTGTGGAGCATACTTTCTTAATCTTCTATGTATGCTTTTAACTTATTCATTTATGTTAATACATGTTTATACCACATTATTAAATTAAAAGTACATTAGTACACTTTATTTTATTATGTAGGTTGAAATATATTCATTCAATTTAATGGGTGGTGATGAAAAACATTGAAAATGTACCTTGGGAGTGTAAATATCTAACTGTTGCCTATATTCGATCTAGAAAGTGATTTATCCATGGTTAGTGTTTTGTTTGGATGGCTAAGTAGATGGATGAAGATCTTCCCTAAGATTCTAGATTATCAACCTTAAATACTATTCATGTTGGTGGATCCTTTCATAGAAGTCTATATTTGTACATTGACATTTACACATAATGAAAGATATTCTTCGTCAACTTGAGCCCACTACTTACCTACATGGAAAATTATCTAATTACTTCTTTTTTTTTATAAAATAAGTCGTAGAGGAGGCAATTGGAACTTGTATACCAACCAAACTTTATTGATGCTAATTAGCAATTCAAAGGACGAATGGGAGCTTGTTAATGAGGCTTTGACTAGAGATGCAAGGGCCCATTGTCGATGAGAATTGAATGAACTTTGCCATATTGAATACACACCGGGAGAATTACAAAACATATGGAAGATTCTAAAAAGAATGTATCACCTAATTGTGGTAGTGCTTCAAGAAGAGGATTGGTACTAGGATGTTTATGACCATATGCTTTTCCCTCGACGCTTGATGCATTGGAATGAGGTGAGGGAAAGGATGATTTTATAGCTACTAATGATTCACGAACAACATTTTAATAAATTGTGATGAACCCCTTGTCAGCTAGATAAGATGCAATGCTAGCTTTAAGGTTATCACTTCTTGCTTAAGGAGGTCATGGATTTTATTTTAGGGCCTACCTGCTGGTACTGCAATGGATGACTTTCCAACATTTTCTCTAGTACGCTTGATTCATGTTATATGTGTGCTATTATATATATGTGCTTCTAATTTCAACTATCACATATTGTTAGGCTACGAAGTCAAGTTTTTAGTATCTATTGTGAACTAGTGGTTTGAGTATCTTTCATATAAACTAATCATAACTTATGTGCCATAAAAAATAATTTACATAATTTGTTTGTAGCTTTAGATGCAAACTCAAGTTTTTTGTTCTCAATCCAGGTATGATCCTCTACTTTAGTCCATTTAGATCTGTAAATTTTAAAATATTATTTATTGATTTGATGGTTTTAAGTAGGCTAAAATGTCGGTGCAGTCCGTTCATCTCAATCTAGTGCACGTTCTAGGTGATCTTTCCCTTTTGTGGGAATTCATGTTAACAAATTAATTTTGCAACTATGGATCCAAAGCACAAGTCTAGACATCGTGGATGTGAGAAATCCTGAGTGTCAATTCTTTGGTAGTTGTAATTTCCTTAGAGGTGAATATATCTTCTTCGAATGGTGCAATCTACCAACATGTCGTTATACAAATGACATCATACAAAACCTTCTAAATGAGAATGTAGAACTAAGACAAAGATTGCAAAATAAGGACAGAAGAAACAAGAATATTTACATATTATTTGTAATTTTGATTATGGCTTTGCTTCTATTCCATTCAACAATGTATCTATTAGATATATCAAATATATATAATGTCGAATGTAATGCTACTTGAAAGTTTTGGCTTCTGATTAAGTCATCAATTTCAGTTCCTTTCTTATCGTGAAATTCTTGTAACTTCATGTAGCTAGCTATTAAATTATGTAAGAACTAATGCAGCCTATACTATCTCACACCTTCTATTACATAATTCAGCAACAAATATATTATTCACTATATTTGGTTGATTATCTCAAATAATATCTCAAATAATTATCTCAATCATATTATATATAATTAATCACCATTAATTATAGAACCTAATGGGAACACCATCATGAGCCATAACTAGCTCATTTTTTATCCAATTAAGTCAGTAAATGCTCCTACATAACTGCCAAAGAACCATAAGTCATTGCATAAACATTTTGAGGGAAAGTCAAGAAATCAGGGTTAAAATGGTAACTTAACCATCATAACTTAAATACAGTACAACCACAGGTTTTCTCAGGAGTTGAATGATGGTTAAAGGGTCTTAAAAGGATAACAAGTGGGTTATAACAGACAGAAAAGGGTTTTCACGTGTTTTGAGAATTAAATGACTTTTGAAACCCTAAAAATAGACCCTCTTAATTAACTAAGGTTCTGGTCAAGATAAAATTCACCTAAACCCTCTAAAATTCATAGAAGAATATTCTCTAAGGTTTGGAACCCTCAATTTGACCATCAGAACCCATTTTGGCCCAAAATAGAGTCTTAGATAGACTTTTACCTTAATTTGGGTTTTTCCGTAAATTACCCAATCAGTCTTGGTCACTTCTCCATTGGATTCCTTAGGTCCAAATTAGGTTTTTACCAAAATTTGGACCCAATCTAAGATCATCTTGACCAAGTTTGCACTTTGGTCAAGTCAAACTTTTTCTATCACATTCAGATCCTTAACTTTCGAATTCCTTACAAAAATGCCCTTATCTTTGTCATTACTCTTTGGAAATAGGTCCCTCTACTATTATCACGACCTTCGACTAGGGATATCTCCTTGATTGATTGGCGAATCCCTTCCAAAATTTGAAGGGAGATTCTTGATAGATTTCCCTACAAATTAAGTCGCATCTTGCTCTCCAATTCTCGCCCAATTCCGAATGCAAACTCATGGAAAAAAATGGGTTTCCTACTCCGGCAACAATTACTAGCTTGGAAGCTTGGCTTCCAAGCTCGAAACCTCCTCCTGAGCCCTATAAAAAGATCCCTAGGACACAGCTGAATCTCTGAAGCTTGAATTTCTGCCAAAAACCCTCCTCTTCCTCC
Organism: Thalassia testudinum; assembly: GCA_037157565.1. NCBI lineage: Eukaryota > Viridiplantae > Streptophyta > Magnoliopsida > Alismatales > Hydrocharitaceae > Thalassia > Thalassia testudinum. The sequence continues at coordinate 4,354,666 of JAZHRO010000028.1, forward strand.
CTCCTCTTTGACCGCGAAGATCCTCAAGCTCAGACAATCCCTCCTGACCTCCTTCGTCATCCGGTCACAAAACTAATGGTCAGATTCCCTTTCTCTCTTGTCCACTCTTGGCCATACTAGCAGGAGCCCTTCTACCTCCGTCATCATCGCCGCTCCCTTAGTTGAAGCACCTTCTTCCCCAATATGGCCTACCAACGCCAGCACTGTATTATCCCTTTCGTCCACTTAGCATAAGTAATTAAGTACCCTTAAAGCCCCTAGATTAGTTCTTTCTACTAGAAGCCAAAAATAAACCCCTCGATACTGCCGATCACCTCCGTCTTCCCCATCTCCGGCGAGGTCCTCCTCATGCCATACTCATCCACACGCCTCGCCACAACTCCCAAAAGCATCGTCGTCCCTCCGTGCACAAAACCCTATCTCTATTCACCTTCCCATACACCCAAACACACCCCCGAACAGACCCATCATCGTGCACCAACTCCGTCATTGACCGGCCACCACAGACCACCATCCTCCAAGAAATCACCATCATCACCTTTGTCGTGCCTTGGCGAAGCTCCTGAACTATTCTAATGTGGCCGTGAGCCCTTATTCAGTGTTTCAGGTGTTCACCATTCTCCGCCACCACCGCCTTCATCTTCGCCTTTGTTCACAGTCCTCTAGCCGCCAAACCATCTACCTTTAGCATCAGGAAATGCGGTTTCACCTCATGACTCCAACTGAGCTCCCAGGTGACTTCCCAGGAGCAGCAACATCAGAATTGAAGGGCTTCACCTCTACTGCAGATGTGCAAAGAAGACATGAGTGAATAGCACCACATCTTGGGATTTTGAGGTGGCGCAAGTGCATAAGTTGCAAAAGTGTTGAGGGCTTATTGCCTCAACACTTGAGGGGTGAGGTCCCTCTCACCCACGCACACCTACGCCTCGTCCACAACTCTGTTCCCTACAGATCTGGCTAATCCATTTACCCACCTATACTGACCAGCACTCCTCACTCACTACCTCACGCCGGTGAGCCTGGACTCGAGTGCGTATGATCCGATAACCCAACTATACTTATAGAGGCCATGGGAGCATGGAGCCTAAGAGATAAAGAGAAGGAGAGCTTGCGTGTGGGGTAGGGGGAAGGTTTTGCTCTCAGGAGAGTCTGGCTGACACTTAGCCAATTCAAGAAGCCCCTCCCCTGTGTGCTGAAGGAAGAAGAAAAAGGAGAAACAAAGGAGAGGGCCATTTAAGGTGTCTAATCTCCAAAGGAGACATCTGATTACTATAACATTCAAGCTACTGTGCGGATATTTGGCCCTGACTACTGTGGCATTATTTAGTTTACATATAACTATACTAAATAATTGGTGATCTAAATCACCATTATTTTGTTATAGATTTCTTTTATCATGTTGAATTCTTGCTATACTCATGTTCTACACTAATTATCATTTTTTAGTAGCATATTTGGTTTAATTTCTTGTGCTCATTCGCATTATTGGGATTAGTATGTGAATTCATTTTACTCCCTGTGTTCGACCTCGGACTTAAAATTTGAGTAATAAATTTATTTGTTCGAGCGATATCTTGGTTATACTGCAATGTGACAATTTTAAAACACCGATTTAGCGTTTGACCATTTTGGCGTCGTTGCCGGAGAGCAACATGCAATTCATCACTATTATCTACATTATTTGATTATATTTGAACACTGACTTGCCCTATTTGCTTTCTTGTGATTTTTGCGAGATACTTCATGAGGAGATCTTCAGTGCAAATCAACCACTCCAAGGCAGGTAACTTCTCCATTCTTCCCTAATCATCCTCCTAATCTTGGGATGACAAAAAACAAAGGGAAAATTAATTAGGAATCACCTACATTATTTCATAGTAATTATCATTTAAAAGGCAAGTTTTATGCTTTGCAAAATTTTTCAAATCTCATTGAGTTGAAACGATTCTATTTAGAGATCCTACCCCAAATTGCCTGTGCCTATTAGGGACAACACTTAAATTCTAAATCACTTCGGGCTAACACATTTCTTGGTTGAAGCCCAAGGTGAACATATCAAGATCAATTGGACTTAGAAATAAAGCCAATTAGGATTTCTGCATTAGGGTTTTGGAGTGCTAGTTTACACTTTCCTACATAAAAGGAAACAAATCCACCCACATTTGTGTGCTACGCAAGCCCTTGGTTGAAAAGATTTAATCAACAAAAACCCTTAAAATTATGCTCTAAATTCACTTGAACCATAAAATCCTTGGACATAATAACTTGGGAATCAAATCAAGGTGATTTCTAGGTCTTGACCTAGATCTCATTCTACCATCTTTAGGGCAAGTAAGGTGAAGTTGGTCTACATTATAGGCCAACCAACCTCCAAATTAGTTCACAAGTTGAATTAATTTCTAATCAAGTGAAACTCAAGGGACAAATTAGGACATAAAAGTGATAGACTTAAGGACTTAAGTTCATACATTTCGGTCTACCTGGACTCTCAGTGACAAGGAAGGTCAGGTAGGGGAAACCCTATAACCCATGGGGACGGTTTATCGTAGGGGTCTTTTCGGGCCTCTCCCTTCGTAGCTGCCCAGGTAGTTCTTGGGTGTGCGAATTTCTAATTCAGAGGTATCATTCACCTCGAAATTGCCTTAGTCATCCAAAAATCTTTGGATGCCTTGATTGGGTTAATCTCACATCCAGTCCCTCATCCCTTCTATTTAGAGCACATACACAGATTTTCTTAGGAATCTCTTTTCAAATCTGATTGTTTTCAATCTTGAATTTTGCTTCTACATCTTAGTTCCACCATCTGATTCAAAAATGCAGCTTGGTTATTTAGGAAAACCATTGAAGAAACCTGAATCTCAAATATCCATGAAACATAGAATGGTTGAGGATGCGCTTAGATTTTATGAGATTGATGACAAAACCTCAAAATCAATTGATAACATTCAGGTTAATATGTCGATAACAATAACCTTCATCATAAACTGTGCCCAAGTAATTATAACACAAGTAACAAATGGATCTACCTGAGATGTTCTCATGACAGGATACATTGAGTTAGAGAAATTACATAACTTTGAATATCTCCAATGCATGATAAATCCTGTACTTTGGGAAAGACACCAAGATGATCCTGAAAAATGGGAAGAGATGATAAAATTATTAACGCAGATTATTGATCAAAAATACTCGTACATTCCCCAAACTTTTAACGAAACATCTTAAAACAATACTGAAAATCTATCAGATTTTCCAAATCTCAGCTTCGAGAATCAAGGTTGTTGTGGACCTCTAACCCAAATGGAATATGATCAACCTAATATACAGATTGATATGCCTGACCTTTAGATGGGTTGGGAGTATCCAATTGCAGAAGAATACGATTTCGAGCCAACCCTAGAGACACAAAACACTGGTTTGCCAAGCGTAGATTTCCTAGACTCCTGTAATAATGAGATTGAATCAGAACCTCTCGAGGGTGTAAATTATGCTCCTTACTCTAATAAAGTGACCCTCGAGGGCAATTCTAACATCCTTATTGAGCTCAACCTAGATTCTAGTGATTTAAGCCACACCCTTAGCATAGAATTTGGATCTGAGCCTTCTTGGGATAATTACAATGCCCGATGTGATGAAAATCAGAGTTTTTATTTGGATTATGATTCTGGGCCTTTATTTGATGAATACACCTCTCCAACCTCCTCAGAAATATAGATTGATTTTTCGGAAGTCATGTCTATCTATGATATAGAAATCAAGGAGCTGGAAGAGTTGGGTTTTGATTGGGTCTTCCCTACAAGCCAAACACTTGAGCCTAGACCTAATAGGGACACCCTTTTGAGCTCAAAATCTAAGGATAGGCTAGACCCAAGTCCATTTGCTGAGTCTACATCTTGTGATTTATTCTGTGGTGAAACCTCTGATCCCAAATCAAATTCAAAACTTGATTCTCAGAAATTCTTCGACGATTTTGAATCATACTATGATTTAGGAGAACCTTTGTTTCCTGATGACTATGAGCCAATCTATGACCTTAGCATACATGATCCATTCTTCGACTCTGACTCTGAGGTCCCTGATCTCGAGATCACTAATTCAAAATCAAGTTCCATTGAAATGGAAGCATTCCTTTTTGATACTCAGGAATCAAAAATAGAAATTGCCGAGAGTGTCTACAACCCAAAGTTCGAATCCTTTCTTGACTCAGATTTCCTTCATCCTATAAAAACTCTTCAGGCATTTACCTTTGAATTTGATGGCTACTATGAGGACTCTCTAAATGAGCTCACATTTGAATCCTTACTAGAAGATCCCTCATACACAATTATTCTTGAAACCACCTCTTCTACACATGCAAAACCTTCCCAAACCCATTTTCAACCCCGACCCAAAATCAGACTCAATTTCTACTCTGATTCTCCTCTCAATGATCCAGTTGAAGATGATTCTCCTCCACATTCAAATCGGGTTTCGGACTTCTATCAGACTACAAATCACACCCCATCATTCTCTGATCACTCTCGCAGGGTTCTCACATCCTCCACTGATTGTTTCTCATTTGAGGATCCCTACTCTGACCAGGCTGGTCTGACTCAGCCAAACCCTAGCTTTTCACTTCCATATCCTTTTGAGGTCCACAGCATCTGGTGGTTTCTGCATCTTTTGATCTACATCTATCAACCTGCCAAATTAATTGGGTTTAGGCTGCATCATCAACCTGTTGATCTAAACAAGCACCTGGTTAGACCAACTAGTTTATTGATCAAGGTGCTTATTCTACAAAACTCGTCTGATTTGACCACTCCTTCTCCTTACCATTTTTTGCTCAGCTAAAGGCGATGAATTTAGCGCTTAACGGGAGGCAACCCGTCATTCCAAAAACTCGAGACCCTTCTGATTATCCTTCTGTACTTCATATCTATTTCACCCTGAGTTCAATTTTAGAATAGTCGATCCCACCTCCGGTACCCGTACCAGGGCTTGAAATCATCTGCAATAGTCATTCCTGACCCATTCGCCCACTCGATAATCTTGTTCTAATTCCTGAACCCAAAACTATTTCACACCCTCCATTTACAATGAGGACATTGCAAAACTTAGGCATGGGGGGTGATAAAGTGCAAACATACAAAAATTCACAATTTGGAAGGGTTCTCACAAAAGAAAGCACATATTTCAAAAAACCAAAAAAATAAAAAAATTGAAAAAAGAACAAAAATAGGAGAAGGGAGAAAATTTTGAGTGAATTGATTGCATGTCATTTCAGAGGAAAAAAAGGGGAGGAAATAAAAATATCGAAAAGGTACATAATTTGAAAAGAAGAAAAAGAGATAGTCATTAGTAAAAGATTAAAGAATTGACTTATTTCTACACCAAATCAAAAAGAAAGAAAATGATAGAGAAAAAGAGCTAAGAGACAAAAAGAGTCGCTGATCTTAGGCCTCTTGGGCTGCGATCCTAGGCTTAAAAATTCAAGTATCCGCTAAGATCTAGATAGTCCTCAAGAGGTTGGGGTAAATGCGAAGTTTAAGTATTAGGTCTAAGGCTTAAGGATTATTTGGCCTCGTTAACTGACCTCTGGTTTGCGGGACTCAGTAACCTAAGCACCCCAATCCACACAAAACCTGGTTTAGTGCGCTTAAGTATCAAAATCACGTAAAATGTGTTAAATATGTTCTGAAAAAAGTTACCTAGATTAGGAGCGGCTAATCAACACAAGTTGATTTAGACAAGCTCCTGGTGTAGAGAGGAGAGAAATTCTCCTTGAAGATACATAATAACATATCGTCTCCTCGATGCTTATCTCGTAGGATATCTAAATATCCTACCAGGGGCATGTAAGCACTTTGTGCTGGTTCAGATGCTATGGGTGGCATTATCTCGAAATGTCAATTGCCAGGGTCTGAATTTTGCTACAGAACGCCATGGATAGGATTATCTCGAAATCTTGAATGCAAGGGGTCTGGGGGTTGCCATGGACGGTGTTATCTCGAAGCATCGATTGGTAAGGACCCTGCGAGGATTGATGGTGGGAACTAGGAATCCGATACAAACCATGTTGTAAACCTAATCTGAGGCTAGAAATAAAAAGAAAAGAGAGAGAAAACTATCCAAAAATAAAAAAAAGTTCTTCTGTCTCTCTCTTACAAAAATGCACCACAAACTGAACCTGCGCTAAAACATGTTACAAGCATGGGTGCTTTAACCGCCGAGTTCAACGAACCTTATGTTAGTTCCTGTGAGCCTTAGAAACCTTCACGGCTGACTGAGGCTAGAGCTAGTCAAGTTTGGATCTTGGTTGGTACTTGAGTACCTCTAGGCCTACTACTGGCATTCTAATCTAATCTACAAAAGAAAGCACACATCAGAATTTTGAGCATAGAAAGGCATATGGTCTAGAATTAAAGTTAATAGCTTGAAATTTTGCTAAGGGACTAGCAAAAGCTAGGCTTGGAGGTATGATGGGAACACCATCATGAGCAATAACTAGCTCATTGTTTATCTAATTTAGTAAATGCTCCTACATAACTGCTAGAGAACCATAAGTCACTACATAAACATTTTGAGGGAAAGTCAAGAAATCAGGGTTAAAACTATAATTTTACCATCATAACTTAAATACAATACAACTAAACATTTTCTCAAGAGTTGAATGAGGGTCAAATGTTCTTAAAAGGATAGCAAGTGGGTTAGAACAAACAGAAAAGAGTTTGCACGTGTTTTGAGAATTAAATGACTTTTGAAATCCTAAAAATAGACCGCTTAATTAACTGAGGTTTTGGTCAAGATAAAATTCATCTAAAACCTCTAAAATTCATATAAAAATATTTTCTAGGGTTTAAAACCCTCAATTTGACCATCAGAACCCATTTTAGCCCAAAATAGAGTCTCAGACAAATATTTACCCTAATTTGGGTTTCTACGTAAATTGCCTAATCAAACATCGTCAAAACCAAAATATAACTTCACCATTGGATTCCTTGAGTCCAAATTAGGTTTTTACCAAAATTTGGACCCAATATAAAATCATCTTAACCAAGTTTGCATTTTGGTCCAGTCAAACTCTTTCTATGTCATTCAGATCCTTAACTTTCGAATTCCTTACAAAAAGTCCCCTATCTTTGTCATCACTCTTTGCAAATAGGTCCCTCTATCATTATCGCGGAGGAATCCTACTTCGGCGACCTTCGACTAGGGATATCTCCCTGATTGATTGGCGAATCCCTTCCAAAATTGGAAGGGAGATTCTTAATAGATTTCCCTACAAATTAAGCCACATCATGGGCTCCAATTCTCCTCCAATTTCTAGTGCAAGCTCATGGAAAAAATGGGTTTCCTACTCCAGCAACAATTCCTAGCTTTGAAGCTTAGCTTCCAAGCTCAAAACCCACTCCTGAGCCCTATAAAGAGATCCCTAGGACATGGTCAAATCTCTGAAGCTTGAATTCCAGCCGAAAACCCTCCTCTTCCTCCCTCTTCTTCGACCGCGAAGCTCCTCAAGCTCCGACAATCCCTCCTGACCTCCTTCGTCATCCGATCACAAAACCAGTGGTCGGATTCTCTTTCTCTCTCTCGTCCACTCTTGGCCGTACTAGCAGGAGCCCTTCTATCTCTGTCGTCATTGCTACTCCCTTCATCGAAGCACCTTCTTCCCCAGCTCTGGCCTACCAATGCCGGCACTGTCCTCTCCCTTCCATCCAGTTAGCATAGGTAATTAATTACCCTTAATGCCCCTGGATTAGCTCCTTCTACCAAAAACCAAAAATAAACCCCTCGATACCGCCGATCACCTTTGCCTTCCCCATCTCCAGTAGCATCTCCGGTGAGGTCCTCCGCATGCCACACTCATCCACACACCTCGCCACAACTCCCAAAAGCACCGCCATCCCTCTATGCACAAAACCCCTATCTCTATTCACCTTCCCATCCACCCAAACACGCCCCCGAATAGACCCATCATTGCGCACCAACTCCGTCATCGACCGGCCAACAACAACCACCATCCTCCACAAAATCACCATCAGCACCTTCGTCGTGCCTTAGCGTAGCTCCTGATCTATTCTAATGTGGCCATCAGGTCTTATTCAGTGTTTTAGGTGTTCTCCGTTCTCCGCCACCGCCGCCTTCATCTCCACCTTTGTTCATAGTCTTCTGGCCGCCAAACCATCTACCTCTAGCATCAAGAAATGCAGTTTCACCTCATGACTCCAATCGTATTCCCAATTGGCTTCCCAGGAGCAGCAGCATCAGCAACGGAAGGGCTTCACCTATGCTGCAGATGCACAAAGAAGACATGAGCTAATAGTCCCACAGTGTGGGATTTGGAAGCGGCGCAAGCGCATAAGTTGCAAAACTGTTGAGGGCTTATTGCCTCAACACTTAAGGGGTGAGGTCCCTCTCACCCACGCACATCTGCGTCTCATCCGTGACTCTGTCCCCCGTGGATCTGGCCGACCTGTTTACCTGCCTAGACTGACTTGCACTCCTCTCTCACTACTGTACGTTGGTGAGCCTGGACCCAAGTGCATACAATTCGATAACCCAACTATACTTACAAAGGCCCTTGGAGGGCGGAGCCTAAGAGAGAAAGATGAGATCTTGTACGTATGGTAGGGGGAGGGATTGCTCTCAGGAGAGTTTGGCTAACACTTAGCCAATTCAAGAAGCCCCTCCCTTGTGTAAAAGGAGAAACAAAGGAGAGGGCCATTTAAGGTGTCTGATCTCCAAAGGAGACGTCTGATTACTATAGCATTCAAGCTACTGTGCGGATATTTGGTCCTGACTAATGTGGCATTATTTAGTTTACATATAACTATACTAAATAATTGGTGATCTAAATCATCATTATTTTATTATAGATTTCTTTTATCATGTTGAATTCTTGTTATACTCATGATCTACACTAATTATCATTTTTGAGTAGCTTATTTGGTTTAATTTCTTGTGCCCATTCGCAATATTGAGATTAGTATGTGAATTCATTTTGTTTCTTGTGTTCAACCTCGGACTTAAAATTCGAGTAATAAATTTATTTGTTTGAGCGCTATTTTGGCTATACTGTAACGCAACAATTTTAAAAGACCGATTTCGCATTTCAACAGAACCCGCATACTGTTGTAGTGCACTATATTATTTCAAATAATTAAATGATTAAAATCATACCAGCAATATATTGTATATAATTAATCATTATTTTATAGAAAAATAGTTTATCAATATTGACCAAGAAATGTGTCTTACTTCAATAATAATTATTATGAAATTATTAGTAGAAATAACATTATTTATTTTAATCATAATTAATGAGAGAAGTTAAATCGTAACAAATAGTACAATGTATATAATTAACCACCACTATAATGCAAATTAATTGTAATTTCAAGAAAGAAATGTATCCTACTTCATTAATATATTTTATTAAATAAATACTATGCACAACATTGTTTATAATAATTTTAATTTTTTAGGTAATTACAATTTTACAAATTATATAATTTATATAAAATAATAAACGTCTTACAATAGAATTGCAATTTACAAAAAGAAAAACCTACTGACATAACTACCAAATCAAGGGCAAAGTAGTCTTTTGACAACTTATTCCTTTTGTCAATCCCTAGTTTCCAATAAACACCTCACGTTCCCATTCTCAACTCATCTCCTGCTCACGTAAATATTCCCAAGGAATCATCCCAAAGTTCTATGTAAACACTAATGGGAGATATCCTCTATTTGTAAAATTTTATCCTACAAGATGCATAACCCTAAAGGGATCATGTGATTCCATGCAAAATCTAAATCCCAGTATGGGTAGACTGTGAAGCGAAAGAGAGAAGGGAAAGATTACAAGAAAATTGGATATTCCTTTTGCCTACCAAGGAAACATCAGATCTTTAGATGTTACATGATTTTCTTTTTTGAGTAATAGTAAATAGAAGCTACATTCCACGACTCTTTCCACATCGCTCGTCCTCTATAAATAACGTGCATCACCAATGCCTCGCATGCACATGGCTACCACCGAGTGCATGTGCTTTGTGCTATTGCTTCCTCGCACAACTCACAGGTGTGCTTGACTGGATCAAGCGATGGAGGAGGCAACATAAGCTAAGAAGGTAAGGCCTTTTTATCCATGAAGCACACATGGCACACGAGGTACTAGAAAGTAGGGCACACACATTCTTCGACTTGTAAAGCACATAGCATAGCATGCGAAGCATGTTAAGCACATGTTTCGCATGTGTGTGCGTCAGACAATGCACCTGTGGAGAGCACATGTGTGCTACATGGCATCAATTATGAGGGTCACATCGGGTAGGTAGTATGAAGGTACATTCAGCTGAAAGGAGTTACACGTTATAATATTGCATGCTAATGCAGGCTCACAATATAGAAGGAAGACCTCATGGGCCGATATTTTGCAAGTGCGGGGAAATTACGAAGCTAACAGTCAACAAAAGGGAAGGAGCAAATTGGGATACACGTCCCCTCACTTGGATACTCTTGAAGTGTTCATATATTGAAGGGGTATGCTGATAATCATTCAGGGGAAATCTCTATGTCATATTTGATTTTTTTAGGAGATATTACAGTGGGAGCCAAAGGAATGTGACTTCAAGGTGAGTGTTTGGTCGAAGGGAGTGCTTGGTACAGATTCTAGTACTACTGACCACAGTCGCATGAGAGATATTGTCTACCTAATGGATAATGAAGTGGAGTTCCTAGAGAAGGAGGTTAGTAGGATTGAGGCATAGTTTCATGACTTGAACGAGACAATCTCCATCGCTGAAGCTAAGATTGAGGATCTAAAGGATGAGAAGAAAGATTTCTATCACAAGATCCAAGAAGCATTAGAGTTCTATCATGACCATAGCTCAAGACTCCAATCGTAGATCACATATCAAAACTTTGTATGTGGTTTTGGGTCACTTGATATGAAAATTTATTATCCTACTGTAAAGTTCTATCAGTATTGAATATGTATCATATAATTTGGCCTACGTATTGTAACAATGATGTATCTAATATGACGGAATTTAGCATATTTTGTTTGCTATAAATTGTACTTAACAGATGCTGTGTGGTATAGTCGATGTTTAGTTATTTGGTTGATGTTATTTAGCTTCAAGTATAGGACATGTTGGTTTGTTGGTTATTTATTATTAAGGAGAGGAAAATGGTTGTTTCGTGCATCTTCATTTCAAATTAATTATCGTAACGCACTTCATTATAATGCAAAGTAAAACATAACACATGTGCTTTATTCCAAGAGAAACTGTCGGTCAACTTTCCTTCCTTCCTAAGATATTAGTCCTATCAAATTACAAGGTGTCTACAACTGCAGATCTTCCATATCTTTTCCTTACAACACACGCAATGGTTCCTCTAGTCATGGTATGGCAAGAGGTACCGATTGTAGGTCACCCAAGAAGGGTAAACCGCACCATCAAAGCACTGAGGAGCAAGAATCCACCAAAACCTCTACGAAGTCGCCTTCAATAGTGAAGACATTGAAGCTCCAAAGGTGAAAGCTGAAGGCTGTTGCTCGAGGTCCATCGCACCTAATCGAGAGAAGGAAGAAGATGCGTAGGTGATGAGATCACATTTGTGGGTTAATTAAATACATGAATGCCTAGTTATTAGATTAATGTTTACATATACATAGTATACTTTCCTATGTAAATACTTTAGGTTATAAAATTGCTTGCATGCATATTTCATACATTACATGCATATGTAAATATAATTGAGGATAGTATGCATTAGAATGTAAGTAGGTTAGATTATAATTTAGTTGGTATGGCATGCATACATTAGTTACAGAAAAAGAATTTAACATTCTTTTGGGTTTTCTTTATTATTTTTCTTTGCAGGACCCACTACTGATTACAACTTCTAAGACATCTAGAACTTAGTCTAGACGTCTAATGACACCGCCACCATCCCAACCACTCGTGATCTTTGTCGAGTGGTTGGAGAAAATCTCGACAGAAGAATGCAAATGGAGATTTTTAAAAGAAGAAGAAATGGGTGGCTGGAGGAATCTATCTTTCTCCTCCTTGGGGGCGACCTCTCTATCTCCATCATCGGCACCAAGGCCGGAGCAGCCCCTGTGGATTTGGCATGCACCGTGGCTTGAAGCGCACTACCTCCCTTCACTGAACCACCACGAGCACTCGTGGTGATAGCACGAGCACCACCATCCTCACCCTCCTCTATTTTCCCAAGTCCATGAATCGAGACCCATCATCCTCTCACCATCCAGACCACCAATCCACCGCAAATCCCTCACCGACTGCACCCCCTTTCCTTTCTTCTTCTTCTTCATTTCCGCCATCTTCTTCAACCTCTCACTCGCTCAACGTAAACTCACATCCTCACCGCAGACCCACCGCCAGCCCACAACCATCCCCGCCCTCACCTGCTCTCACCGCGCACCACCACTTCCAACACCACAGCCACAGCCCATCACCACCTCCCATCATCATCATCTTCTTCTTCTCCTTCTTCCCATCCCCTATCCACCATCCACGCACGAAGAGGAACCCAAAGCATAGCAGCGACAGTGCCTTCGTCCCACCTTCGATGAGCCCAAGCATTGCCCGAGCTTCCTCGCTGACCTCAAAGGCAGCGCATGGCCACACATGGGCACGCATGCAGCACCTCCGCCCTCGACGCCGCCAGGCTCTCCTCCGACCGGCCACGTCCACCCATCTCGGCTGGCACTGAGATCCCCATCATATAGCCCTCATTGAAACGTACCTCCGCTGCAAGTGCCTCGCTCTACCATCACTCCATGTGTGCGCACAAGGGAGGAGAAGCAATCTCCTCTTTCAAGCCCTATTAAAATTTACATTGTTGCCACTCAATGATTTAAATTTAATCAATATAACATTCGGTTGAACTTGCTCTCATGCCCCTTTCTCTCTTTCTTTCTCACATGCATTCTCTTATTCTCATTGCCGAGTGCTCTCTCTATGATTCTTGGTATTATTTATTGAGTAAGAATATTTAAACTTTAGTGAAGGATTAATTTTTAAGGGCACGAGGTAATATTTTTTATGATACTTTGGTAAGTGAAATTGCATAAAATATCCATTAGCTTTCCCTTCTCTAAGTAAATTACTTTCGATAAAATGCAATTGGATAACCTTGCTAATTAGACTTCTTGAAATAAGATTTAATGTAGAAACTTTTGCGAGTTTATTGGTTTAAACCTCCCTATGGATCCGACACTCTAAACCAGCGTGGTTAGTTTTAACTATTTTACTATTTTGATTAAGAGATTTTCCACCATGTAAAATACATCAATGACACATCTTTTTATTACAATCATTTTAATTAATCAAGAATCTCTTTGCCAGTAGGCACGGAGGCTCCTATCAAACAGAGCCCCTAGAACTTTTCATATTCACAACAGTTCGAAGGTCTAAAATAGATAGGAAGTTTTTCCTTTTCACCTTTCATCCAGCTAAAAAATAGTATTGACGTTGCCTTATTCTTTTATTTCTATCTAAAGCATGCCTCTATGTTGGAGCATTTTGTAAGTGCTCTCTTATTTATATTCATAATATTTTATATGTTCAGAGAATTTATATAAAATAGTTCTCTGAACAACTATTTATCTAACCACAATAAACGAAGGGAGTTTTTGTATTCACAGTAGTTGAATGTTCTGAAGTACCCAAAAAGTTCTTCCTTTTCGCCTTTCATTGAGCTAAAAAATAGCATTGACATTGCCTTATTCTTCTATTTTTATCTAAAGCATACCTCTATGGTGGAGCATTCCATAACGGCTTTGTTATTTATATTGACAGTATTTGATATGTTTAGAGCATTTATATAAGATATCTCTCTGATTGACTATTTATCTAACCACAATCAACAAAGTAAGTTTTCTTTTAATGGTCAGACAAGCCTCACTATGAAGCTTGATTAGCAAATCTATTCAAATGATTACAATGAAGGTCGAATTTGTAGTAATTGTAAAGACTGAGAAATTATTATGAAAATTGAAAGTTCTATACTAGGTCACAATAGAATCTTAAAGGGATTTTCATCTCTGCATTTCTCATATGCTGTAATTTCTTATGTGGCAGTGATTTCCGCACATCAATCCCATACCATGATAGGGAAGGCAATGACTCTCCAAATGAGTATAACATGTGAGCAAAGTTGATAATTAAAATAGAACAATTATGTTGTTGAAATGAATGTATTCTATGTAACTTACGATAGGAAATAAATAGCAAGTACATTCATTAACAGGAGAAAAAGAAGGAGAACACTTATACCACCTAAAAGGTTGTATGCAAAAGCTGCTTATTTGTGAAATAACCTTACAGTTTCTATTTACCAATTCAATCGCTTACAACTCTATGTTGTTTTGTAAATGTATCAACTTTCAGTGATTTGATATAGAAAAATTACGTGGTTTTTAATATTAGGGTTTTAAGTCACTACAACGCATAAATACGTTCGCTTTTACAATTTCTAACCAAGATAGGGAAGTATCTAGGGTCATCCAAAGAAGCAATATTTTGCGAAATTCAAGTCTCTTGCTTGGAAATGAAACTCAACTTTCTTTTTGCTATTTTTCAATATATCATTTTTTTTAAGGTTTTGAAATAACGAAGAAAAACATGACTTGTTGGCTGGGAGGTAAATAACAACTACGATCACTAAGCTAACACCTAAGTGACAAATAATTCCCCTCCCTAAGCTCACTCTAGGCACGTGGAGGCCAGAGTAATTAGGGAGAGGGAGTGAAGAATGCTAGAATCACAGCAATTAAAATACAACTAAAAAGAAATTTCAAAGAAGGCAACTAGATTAATGAGAAAGTATTTTACAAAGAAAACCCTAGTAGATGAATGATTCTACTACTAGATAATTGCAACAAGTAAAATAAAACACAAGTCCTCCCAAATGGTTGGTGAAGAGGGGAAGATCCTTTCTCCAAGCGTAGTGGCTCCTAGGCTTAAAAAGGGCTCCTTCTCCTTCCTTAATATGCCCCTCCAAGGTGGAAGCTACGACCTTCAATGATCTCCTTCAAGGGTGGACATGCACCACTCTTTCTTCTCCTTGCCTGGCCATCCTCCTGGTGGTGAAGATCCTCCTCCTTCTTGGCGTGGCACAAAGGAAAGGAATGGAGAAAAGAAGCCACCAGGGTGGTGGGTGATGTGCCCCCTTAATCTTCTTCTCTAATCCTTCTCCTTCTTCTTGGCTGTAGGTTTAGGTGGAAGTAAGGTGGAAATTATCTAATGGGAGGATGGGAATTATGTGGTTGTAGGGTAGGGTATTTGTAGGGTTTAATGGGGGGTAGAAGTGCCTCTTGAAATGGATGGCTTGGATATGATTTGGGAGGTAGTTGGGGATCCTATGGCTAGGAATAAGTGGCGCCAAATGAGGGGGCATAAGGGGGGGTGGTTATGGCTTTGGTGTCCCTTATAGTTGGTACAGAAATGGGCCTTCTAGAAGGCTATTAGGTGGTGCCATCTTAGGGTTCTAGAAGGGGGGTATGTGGGTGTCTAGATGTGGATGTAGGTTATGTGTATGGTGGATATGGGAGGTAGGGTTGGCACCAAAATGGGAGGTGGTTAGGGTTAGGTTTTGGCGCCAACTCTAGGCACCTTTTGGTGGAAGGTGAGGGGTGAAGAGATGGCTAAGGTTGGCGACAACTTAGGGTGGACTAGGTGGAGCTTAGGAGTAGCTTAGGTGGGCTTGAGGTAGAGGTAGTTAGGTTGGACTTTAGGGTGGTGGATGGCCAAGGGAGCTAGATTCTAGCTAAGCTAAGCTAGCTTATCTAGTAATTGAGTAGAGAAGGAGGCAATGGGAGCTAGGGTTTGTGAAGAGGACCTAGACATAAGAAGTTTGGAGCTGAACTGGAGTTGGCAGCTGCTGAAGAGGATGGCATGGAGCTACTTTAGCTGGCTTAGCTTGCTAATTCTTTGCTAGCTACTAAGCCAAGCTAAAGTAAGCTAGTTTCTACCACAAAGAGCTGAGGTGAGCTAGGCCTAGTGCTCTCAGGGAGGATCAAGCTAGTTGAGATAGCTAAGGTAGCTTAGCTCAACTGAGTTGAGCTAAGCTGAGTCCCCAGAGTTGGACTTGATCTTCTTGAGCTGAAATGAAGTCATCTTCAGCTGGCTGGAGTTGAGTGGAGTTGGATGTAGCTGGACCTGAGCTAGGGTGAACTCCAGTCAACTTAGCTAAGGAAGCTAGAGCTCCCTGTGAACTAATGGGAGCTGAGAAGAGCTAGAATCAACTAAGTTGAGCTAGATCTGAGCTAACCTGAGTTAGGGTGAGCAAAGATGAGCTCTCTTGAACTGCCATTCAGCCGGGATGAGTTGAATGGAGCTAGGATGAGCTAACCCTAGTTCAGGTGAGCTGGATCAGGCTGAGTTCCAGCTGGTGAGAGCTTCTCCTTCACCAGTTGCCTTCCTGACTACTAGGGTTCTAGGGATCTGGCAATCTGTATATCCCTAACACTCATAAAAACATATTATAAAATAATAAAAAGTGCAATGTATGCCTAACCTAATTAATGCCTAAATGCAGTGCAAAAACCTATTTACGGAGCAAAATCCTAAGAGGTAGGTTTGTTTTAATGCATAAGAATGATGATAAACTGGAGTTTATCATGATTCAATGAATGTTGACAACTTCAACAGTGATGAATTTGTTCACAATGTCAGCCTGAATAGGTTTGATCAATGAAATCATATATTCCTTGAAATTCATATTTCCTATTCAATGTCGTTGAAATGAGTTTATTTGCAGAGCACAAATGAACTCTTCTCACAGAAGCACACAATTTTACCAATACTCACTATACTCCATCTATCGGAACACACAAAGACATTCAAATGCACATCAATAGGAATTTCGCTGCATTCATGATGTTCATGATGATGTGCACACATTCGTTTCAGAAGAAGTCCTCGATTGAATCCGCAGCTTAAGAATGAAAGATGTGCTACTCTATCTTTCAGAAATGCAACTCCGAGAAGGACTCTAGTTCACAGTCTGTTGGACGTGCGAGTTGCTATGCTAATGTGTTTGGTTTTGGAAAACCTGTTGTTGTAGTTTGAAAATGAAGAACTCGTGCTCAACAAAAAAAATTTATACCGAAATTGAAATTACGGGTCGAACACAGGGAGGTGGACGTTTGATTTAAAAACTACGCGTTTGATTTATTTGTCATGAAGTAATTCAATTGATTAAAACTATCTAACTATTTACAATAAATAGAAGAGAGAGAGAGTAAGAGAGAGAGAGAATATTACAAACAGAAATCAAAATGAGATGTAGAATGAACAGGCAATTCATCATTAAAAAGATTGTTTGTTTCACTAAACAATACAATTAGAAAGTAGAAAATAATTACACTAGAAAGCAGTAAATTTACTCTAGAAAGCATTAAAAGAATGGAGAGAGAAATATCCTCCTCGACGGTTGCTTGGAGGACGAGTAGAACTACTCTAGAAAGCAGTAAATCTATTCTAGAAAGAAGTAAAAAGAATGGAGAGAGAAATATCCTCCTCGACAGTCACTTGGAGGACGAGCCGGATGAGACGATGCCTG
This sequence comes from Thalassia testudinum, assembly GCA_037157565.1. Lineage (NCBI taxonomy): Eukaryota > Viridiplantae > Streptophyta > Magnoliopsida > Alismatales > Hydrocharitaceae > Thalassia > Thalassia testudinum. The sequence goes on from JAZHRO010000028.1 coordinate 4,372,252, forward strand.
GACGAAGGAGGACGAAGCAGAAGAATGGGAACAGGGCAGCACGTTGTCGTCATCGTGGGATCCACTTCCGAAGGGGGACGAAAATTTAACTTTATCTCGCGAGAAACATCCCGGGTGTGGAACAAGTTTCTCTTGAGCCTTGGAGAGGGAGAGAAGAGAAGGAAGGGATGAGAATTTCGTGTGGAGGGGGTCTACTTTTATAGTTGCAAGGAGTGAGGGCAATTTGGTCATTTAAATCTCAAAACAATAAATAAGGGGTCTTTAGTGATGGATAAAACCGTCGCTAAAGCCCCATCGTGGGCGTAGTGGGCGTTGCCCGCGTGGCTGCTGCCTTTCATGCGCGCTCAACGCACGCTCACGTTCGCTGAATCTCAGCCGTCCGATTGCGAGATCAGACAACATAAGTTGCGCCTTCCCTGCTCCTCAACCTGCACCCACCCGCGTATGATCCTACGTGAGGCGAGGGCGTGCAATAGCGCGTGGGCCTATCGAGCGCCTGCAGCCACCCGATCGAGATCTGACACTCGCCCGAGCCCGCTCTTCTGCACTGCTCGCCCTCTTGTGCGACTCGATCACTCGTCGCTTGCTTGCGATAACACTCTCACCCATTGCGCTGCGAAGCGTGGATGGGCGCGAGGATGTTTTAAGGCGCACGTATCCACAGCCATTGGATCGAGATCCAATGGCCCAGATCATGCGCCAAATCTTCTTTGAAAAGTAGCAGTGGTTTTGAGGGCCTGTTGGATGGCTGAGATGGCACCACATGGTGCCATCTTGACCGTCCATCTTCTGGATGTTGTAGATGGTGCCACGGGTGTTGGATTGAGTCGATTTTCATGCCGTTAGGCTGCGATCATCGATCCGAATCCATCCGTGCGGTCGAATTTGTCTGCGGATTTACACCATCTTGGCCCTTGATCTTCTAAGGTTCTACAGTCACTATCTGATGCTACAAATGCCTTATTAAGGCGATCTTAGAGTTGTTGAACTCCAATCGTCGCCCTAATCATATCTATACGGTTCGATCTTCAATCCGAGGCCCCGATAAAAAGTTTGCCTCGTCCAAGCACATAAAAGGAGATAATTAACCTCCATGTTATTCAAACTACTCTAAATGCAAGATGATGCATGTTATGCAATATTTATAGCATACAATGCAATCCTATGCTTAAGAACATGCATAAATAGACATCTTAAGTAGTGTGCATGTGTTTACATCTTACCCCCATACCTATCTTTTACTAGTCCCTATCAAAAACTATATGCTATTTATAAAAGAATTAGGTTGGATTATTTGGGCATGAGTTATTTTCAATCATTAAGAAAATGTCTACCTTGGAACTGAACTTTCAAAGACACAACAGTGCCCGAGTATCAGCCAAAATGCAGACCGCCTCAAGCCCTAGCCTTATTCAAAGAAAAAATTCTTTTTCTCTTTTTCCTCTTTTCTAATTTTTTTGGATTTTCAAGTTTTAGGGTTTAAGAGTGGATTTCTACGGCCATTCAACTCACCCAAAATTTTTTTGAGAACTCTAAGTTCTAAGCATCTTATTGTGAATGTGATAAACTCGATGACCGGCAATTAAAATGGACTTCAGATTTCTACGCCTCTAGGTAACCACAAAAAGAATTCTGCCTAAAGGTGTATCTTTACAACCGATAGCTTTCTCCCTACTTTTATTTTTTACGAGGTCAGCACAAGGGTGAATCTAGTGTATATCTCATCGACTTATTCTACTTCTCTGCTTCTTCCTAAGTGTTTTGGAAATTTTCAGTGCATTTATTGAGCTGGGATCTGGACAACCGATCAATGAGCTGTTACTATTACGACCCGATTCCCGAATCCCTATGAGACACGAGAATCAGACCGACTCGATTGATCCCAAGACCCAGTTGTCCAATGAGAAAGTAACCAAAAGAGCAGTAAATAAACCACATTCACCATGTATATAACTAGCAGTAACAAAATACAGCAGTAAAGAAAAGAACTATTACAATATACACCACCACAACAGTAGAGAATAAACTGGTACATAAACATGATGCTTGCAATAAAAGAGTACAGTGGTAACAGAAAAATAATCACTACACAAAAGAAACGGTACAGTAGGTACTACACAAGTAAGACTACTGGGCTCCACTAGGCCCAGCTCCCTCTGCAGCCGCCGGCTCTGGATGCACAACACCTGTTCCTGAAAAGGTGACAAAGGTGACACGTCAGCGAAACGCTGAGTACAGTGGCAACCAAAATCTAGGAAAAATAGTAAGGTGGATAGTAGTTGTTATATTTTTAATCACTTTCTTTATCTTACCATTTACTCATTATTGAACTATTCCTCAGATCTTTTCTCTTCATCTTGAATGCTCCTCGTGGGAACGATCTTGATTGCAGTCTTTTCCGAAAAGTAGAAGTAACATGTGGTGCTCTCCTGGCCGGGAGAGTCCCCTGTGGTGGTCCTACCCTCAGTCAACCACCCCAAAGTCGCTGACAGACGTAACAGTGACTACGGCACACACGATAAACACACGGGTAGCTACCCCACATTGGCACGCGGTCAATCATTTCCATTAACGGGTGTGCCCACAGCACAACACGGAACCAGTATAGGGTAGAGCCCTCTCAGTAATAGGGGTCCAGCCCCTCCACAGTCCGCGTACCCTTGCCTGACTACCCTGGTTTGCCCAGTGGGCCTAACAAGTCGGTGTAGGAGGGCTAGCAGAACCCCGGGACCTGTGGGGTGGCTAGTGCTCTCCCTACACTAGTAGCTCTCCTTGGTACTGTGTACACGAGGGCCAAAAGTCGGTACAATGTGGCCAGACCTAACCTAGGGTCCCTGGGGCGGCTAGCTCCGCTCTACATTAAATCGGGGGATAATCACTCTCCTTGGTACTCCATACTCAAGGGCCAGCTCACTTCCCCAATTCTACTCCTTTCACTTCTTAGGAGCTCTACTCCTAATTCCCCGTAGGGTTCATGCTCATTTTTCTTTAACTCAGCCAATTTAGGTTTCATCATTTCAACTTTATATTCATATAGAACATTGATGAGAGCCTCCTCATGATCCCATAACTAGCTCATTTTGACCTAATAAAGAGAATAAAAGGTCTTACATAACCTAGAAGAGGGCCTAACTGAAGCAATAAATGTTCTTAGAAGAAAATATGAAATAAAGGTTAAAACTATAATTTTACCATTGCAGTACATAAATGGGATTTCTCAGAGACAAAACACAGGTCAAATGGTCTAAATGAGACAAAAAGTGGGTTGATTTAATCAGAAATGGGTTCATGTGCAATCTAGGAATTAAATGACATCTTGTAACCCTAAAATAGACCCGCTTAATTCAAAAAGGTTTTGGTCAGGATAAAAATCAAGTAAACCCTCAGAAAATCATGGAAAAATATACCCTAGGGTTTAGAACATCCAATTTGGCCTTTGGAACCTAGTTTGACCTAGATTAGGGTCCTAGTTCATCAATTGACCTAATTTGGGTTTTTACGCAAAATATCAAGTCAAACATGGTCAAACTTAAAATCCAACTTCACCATTGCATTCCTTAGGTCAAAATTAGGTTTTTACCAAAATTTGGACCTAAGGGGAGGTCATCTTGACCTACTTTGCAATTTAGTACACCTAATCACATTTTGGTCCCTATCTTTCGAAAACCATCACATAGAATGCCCTAGCTTCCTTGCCAATCTTACAATCAGGTCCCTCCGCCATTATTGGGGAGGGATCCTGCTTCGGCGAGATCCCCTCCTAGAATTGGAAGGGAGATTCTCTGAGGAATCCCATTCCATCTGAGCCCGATCATGATCCCAGATTTGCACCCAATTTCTAGTGCGATCACACGAGAGATCTGGGTATCTAACCACCTTCCATCTCTGGCGAGACATATGTGGCTAGAAGCTTGCCCTCTACGCACCAGACGTACGTCCAACACCTATAAATTAAACCCCAACTCCGGTCAAACCTCCTCAGCTCGACTTGGCCGGAATTCCACCTCAAATTCCTCTCCTTCTTCTCCGACCAAGAGGTCCAGCGAGCTTCGGCGAGCCCCCTCCTCTTCCTCTTCAATCTGCCACAAAACTAGTGGCAGAGCCATCTTCCTCATCCTCCTCCGCATCGCGCAACACACGCGCGCGCTGCCCTAGCCCCGTCGTTGCCACCGTCTTCCTCCACTGGGCGCTTTCTTCTCCGACGACAGCAGGTACTGCCGTCCGCCTCCTCGTCCCCTTCATCCCTTTAGTTAGGTTAAAACCATTCTCCTCTATCCCCTCTTTCATTTCCCTCATTTTATTTCATCAAAAAACCCCTCGACCGCCGCTGTTCACCATCACCTTCCTCATCTCCGGCCACCCTCCGGCGAGATGCTCCCGTCACTCCGCAGCCCCACACACCTCGCCGACCATCGCATAACTTCTGCCTCATCTCACTGAGTAACCTCTGCCCATCCACAGTCATGCTACACCACCACAACAGCCCCCAAACACACCTACCCGTCCGACCACAGGGCGACCTAGGCATGCATGCCTAGGCCGCCCCGCGGCCTGCCACTTAGTGCTTCACCTTCACTGTGACACGACGAAGGTCCCCCGATGATCTGATTAAGCCAAGAGGCTCTTTTCGTGTCTGACAGATCTCAAGCTCCAACCGCCATTAACGGCAACTTGAAGAAGCTCCACACTTGCTCCAGGCCTTAGGACTTCAAGGGTCCAGGTGCTGCGAACTTGGGCAGGTCTTGCGAAGACAAGGGGTCCAGCGAGTGATGAATAGAGTCTGCAGTAGTGGCAATTGCAGGAAGGACTTCTGTGGGCACGCGAGAGAAGGTCGGGGGTATTAGTACCACATCGGTAACTTACAAACTTCTGGAGTGGTTTATAATGTTTTTGTGATATGGGTTCATTGCCTCCGAATGTACTTGGGGTGAGTCCCTCACCTATCTCACTGCACCTCGTCCGCGAGTTCACCACACGGATCTGACGCGATCCGACCCAACCTTGTGCTGAGCACACCTCGCACACCACCCTCACGCCAATGCACCTGGTGACGGGCGCGTGATCCGACCCATTTTCCCAGCTCTGGGAGAGCGTCCTGAGAGTGGTTTCAGAGAGAGAGAGACATGCGGGTGTGGGTAGAAGGTTAGGTTTTGCTTTGTTGTGGTTGTGCAGGGAAGGAAGGAAGAAGTGAAGCCAACACTTAGCCACTGCTAGCAAGGGAAATGAAGAAGTAAGGAAGCCATTGTAGAGGAAAAAGAGAAGGAAGTGGCGAAGGAAAAAGAGTAGAAGAACTGAAGAAGAAATAGAGTAAGGTGAAGACAAGCAGAAGAAGAGGAACTGAAGGCAAACAGAACCAAGGAAGAAGAAGAAGAAGACCTGTAAAGAGAAAGATACTGCAGGAGAAGAAAGAAGCAAGGCAGACGAAAATAAGAAGAAAAGAAGCAAGGCACTGCAGAGAAGAAAGAAGAAGAAAGGGAGAAAAATCAGAAGAAGAAGAATAAAAGAAGGGAAACCTATTTTTAAGACGTCTGATAATAGGATCAGACGTCCAATTTCTTCTTTTTGCCATAATTACTTTTCAAACTCATGCATTTATATTTGAATTAAAGTTTTGAGTAATTAGAGTGTTCAATTACATTCTTGAGATTAGTAGTAAATTCCAATTTCTCCCTGTGTTCGACCTCGGATACTTAGGTTTTCGAGTAATAAAATTTTTATTTGTTGACGACACTTGATCACCTATACTACGACATAACTAACTGTTAAAACATGATCGAGAGCGCATCAACAACATTTTGCCACCGTTGCCAGGGAGCAATGCACAGTTTATCACTAGTCACTACATTCTTTTTATCAGATTGAACACTAACTTGCCCTACTTTGCTTTGTTTTGATCTTGCATGTATTTCACGAGAAGATTCCTCCCGCAAGTCAACCACTCCAGGGCAGGTAATTTCTTTTCTTCCTTAAACCATCCCCTAATCCTGAAAAGGAAAAAGGAAGAAATTAATTTAGGAATCAATTGCCTTCTTTCTATAGTAATCACCATCTTTAAGGCAAACATCTCCTGATTTTGCGAAAATTTTTCAAATCTTCATGAAGTTGGAGCAATTTTTTAGATTCTATCCCACAAATTCTTGTGCCTAATAGAAATCATGCTTAATCTCTGCGGACAACACACTTCTTGCTTTTAACTCCAAAGAGAACCTTTTCAAAAATAAAAAGAGGATTGGAAATAGAACAAAATCAGGGTTTCTCCAGTAGGGTCTTAAAGTGCTAGCTCACACATGCCTGCATAAAAGGAAACAAACCCCCCCGCATCAGTGTGCTACCCAAGCCCTTGATTGAAGAGATCTAAACAAGACAAACCCTAAGAAAAATTGAGTTCTAAAATCACTTGAATCTTAAAATTTTTGGACCTAATAAACTTGGAGTCAAATCAGGGTGATCACTAGGCTCCAAGCCTAGAATCATTTTGCCATCTATAGGACAAGTTAGGTAAAGTTGACCCCTTGGGTCTACCAACCTCTAAATTAGGTCACAACATCAAACTATCTAAATTTAAGTGAGAACCCAAAAGCACCTTTGAAATAAAAGTGGTAGGCTTAAGAGGTCAAGGTCCCCATTCTGGTCTACCTGGAATCTCAGTGACAAGAGAGGTCGGGTGGGATAAAACCTGTAACCCGTGGGGACGGTCTACTGTGTAGGGGTCTTTGTAGGACTCTCCCTCTCTAGCTGCCCTGGTGATTCTCAGGTGGACGATCCTCTGATCCAGGGGTACCATCTGCCCCGAACCTCCATAGTCATCCAAACGCCTTTGGGTGTCTTGATTGGGTCAAAAACATCTCCAGTCGCTCATCTTTTCTCTTTAGAGCACACACACACACATTTTCAGTGGGACTCGTTATTCAGATCTGATCACTTCATAACATAATTCTACATCTTGATTCAAACTCTGATTCTACATCTTGATTCCACCACTTGATCCAAATATGCAGCTAAACCACCTAGGACTACCACTCAAGAAACCTGAATATCGGAGATCCATGAGAGATAAAATGATTGAGGATCCATGAAATTCTATAAAAAAGAAGAAATCTCAACACCAGTATGAAACATTCAGGTTGATGTCCCAACAACCACAACCTTTACCATAACTTGTGCCCAAGTATTATTAGTAGAAGCCACAAAAGGATCAACCCGTGACTTGCTCATTACTGGATACATTGAGATAGAAAAACTGCACAATCTTGAATACCCTCAATGTATGACAAATCCTCGACTTTGGAAGCAACACCAAGATAGTCTTGAAAAATGGGAAGAGATAATGAGATTAGTAAAACAAATTATCGACCAAAAGTACCCGTATATACCAACAGAGGATGAACCATCTTGGGGCAACATCAAGGATCAATCTGATCTCAAGTTTGAGGCACAAAATGGTTGTGGATTCCCAACCCAGATGGAGTACAATGTGCCTAATATTGAAGATGGTTGGGAAACTCCAAATGCAGGAAAACATAATGATGAGCCCACTCTATACCATAAATCACCAGGCTTAGAATCCCAAAACTCTTGCAATAATGAGAGTAGAATTGAACCTCTCGAGGGTGTAAATTCCGTCCCTTATTCTGATAAGGTGACCCTCGAAGGTTATTCAAACCTAGATTCTAGTGATTCAACCCACATCCTAAGCCTAGACCCGAGATCTGAAATCTATTTTCAAGATTTCAAGGCCCCATATAAGGAAGATCAATCTTTTAATGAAGAATATGATTTTGGGCCTTTATTTGATGAATATCCCTCGCCAACATCCTCAGAGGAACTAATCAATTTTTCAGAAGTCACGCCAATTTATGATACAGAAACAGAGGAGTTGGACGAGTGGGGTTTCAATTGGTTCTGCCCTACTAGCTTAGAACCTGAGCCTCTACCAAATAGGGACACCTTTTTAAGCTCAGAGTTACCATCTAGGCTAGATCCCAATCAGGCTGCTGAATCTACAACATATGATTAATTCTATGGTGGAACTCACGATCTGGAATCTCATTCAGATTTTGATTTTCACAAATTCTCTGATGATTTCGAATATCACCACAACATCGAAGAAAATCTGCTTCCTGATTATAACAAGCCAATTCTCTTTGAAGCCACCTGCTCCACACATACAAAACCAATCAAAACCCGTTCTCTACCCCGACCAGCAACCGGACTCAATTTCTATTCCGATTCACCTCTCACTGAGCCGTTTGCAGATGATTCAACTCCATATCTATACCTGGTATCAGGTATTGATCAGATCGAAAATTAGGAGCCATCATTCTTTGATCACCCTTGTAGGGTTTCCACACCACACATTGACTATTTTTTGGAACCCTACTCTCACCAGGCTAATTCGACTCAACCTAAACCCAAGTTTTGACTTCCATATCCTTCAGAACTACATGGCATATGGTGGGTTCTATATCTATTGATCTACATCTATCAATCGACCAGACTTATTGGGTTTGGGCTGCATCATCAGCCTACTTATCTTAACAAGCACTTGGTTGGACCAACCAGGCTCTTAATCAAGGTGCTTGTTTTACAAAATTCCACTGATTTGACCACTCCTCCACCCCATTTTCTGCTCCACTGAAGGCATTAAATTTAGCGCTTAACAGGAGGCAACCCGTCATCCCAAAAATAGAGACCCGTTTGATTATCTGTCTGTACTCCATATCCATTGCACCTTGAGTCCAGCCTTAGACAGTTGATCCCACCTCTGGTACACGTACCAGAGCTTGAAAACATTCACATCAGTCATTTCCGACCCATTCACCCACCTGATGTATCCTGTTCTAAGTCCCTGAACTCAATACTATTTCACACCCTTTGCTTACAATGAGGACATTGCAAAACTTAGTCATGCGGGGGGTGATAAAGCGCATACATACAGAACCAAGAAAAAATCAGAAGGATTCTCACAAAAAATTCACATATGTCAAAAATAGAAAAAAATTGAAAAATTATGAAAAAGAACAAAAAATGGGGGAGGGAGGAAATTTTGTGAGCCACATAATTATAAGGAGGAGAAAAAGAGCAAAAATGACAAAATGAGCACAAAATGAAAATGAAAAAGAAATAGTCATTAGTAAAAGATTAAGGAATTAACTGAAGTTCTAGACCAGATCAAGAAAAGAAATAAAAGAAAAGTGCTAAGGAGACATAACAAGAGAATAACAGGAACGCTGATCTTAGGCCTCTTGGGCTAGATTCTTTAGCTTAAAAATTCACGTATCCGCTAAAATCTGGATAATCCTCAAGAGGTTGGGAAAAATGCGAAGCTTAAGCATTAGGTCTAAGGCTTAGGAAGTATTCGACCTCGTTAACTGACCTTCGGTTTGCGGGATTCGGTAACCTAAGCACTCGAAATTCACACAGTCTGGTTCAGTGTTCATAAATATCCAAATCATGCAAAAGCGTTTAATGTTCTGAAAAAGTCACCTAGATTAGGAGCAGTCGATCAACACAAGTTGATTTGGATGAGTTCCCAACGCGGAGAGGTGGGAAATTCCCCTCGAAGATGCGTAACAACATATCATCTCCATGGTGCTTGTCTCTTAGGATATTTAAATATCCTACTGGGGGCATGTAAGCACTCCGCTGGTTCAGATACCATGGGCGGCATTATCATGAAATGTCAATCGCCAGGGTCTGAATTCAGCCACGGAACACCATGGGTGGGATTATCTTGAAATCTCGAAAGCTAGGGTTCTGGGGGTTGCCATGGGTAGGATTATCTCGAAATCTCGATAGCCAGGGACCCTTGAGGATTAATGATGGGGACAAGGAATCCGATATAGACCGTGTTGAGAAGCTAATCCAAATATAGAAATAAAAAGAAAAGAGAGAGACAGCTCTCCAAACAAATAAATCTTTTGTCTCTCTCTTACAAAAATGCACTGCAAACTGAACCTAGGCTAAAAATGTCTCAAGCACGGGTGCTTTAACCACGGAGTCCAACAAGCCCTAGGTTAGTTTCTGTAGGCCTTAGAAACCTTTGCGGAGGACTGAGGCTAAAGCAGGTTAGGTCCAGATTTTGGTTGGTACTTGAGTACCTCTGGGCCTATTGTCGGCATTCTGACCTAATCACAAAAGAAAGAGAGAAGCACTTATCATAATTGATGACAGACACTCAGGGTCTAGAACAAAAGTTAAAACCTTGAAATTTTGCTAATGGACTAGCAAAAGCTAGGCATGGGGGTATAATGAGAGCCTCATCATGAGCCATAACTAGCTTATTTTGACCTAATAATGAGAATAAAAGCTCCTACATAACCTAGAAGAGGGCCTAATTGAAGGAATAAGTGTTCTGAGAAGAAAATATAAATAAAGGTTAAAACTGCAATTTTAACATTGCAGTACATAAATGGGATTTCTCAGAGACAAAACACATGTCAAATGGTCTAAATGAGATAAAAAGTGGGTTGATTCAATCAGAAATGGGTTCCAGTGCAATCCAGGAATTAAATAACATCTTATAACCCTAAAACAGACCTGCTTAATTCAACAAGGTTCCATTCAGGAAAAAAATCAAGTAAACCCTCTAAAAATCATGGAAAAATATACCCTAGGGCTTAGAACATTCAATTTGGCCTTTGGAACCTAGTTTGACCTAGATTAGGGTCCTAGTTCATCAATTGACCTAATTTGGGTTTTTACGCAAAATATCAAGCTAAACATGGTCAAACCTAAAATCCAACTTCACCATTGGATTCCTTAGGTCCAAATTAGGTTTGTACCTAAATTTGGACCTAAGGGGAGGTCATCTTGACCAACTTTGCAATTTAGTACACCCAATCACATTTTCGTCCCTATCTTTCGAAAACCATCACATAGAATGCCCTAGCTTCCTCGCCAATCTTACAATCAGGTCCCTCCGCCATTATTGGGGAGGGATCCTGCTCCGGCGAGGATTAGAGAGGGAATACTCTCTGATCCCTCAGAGATCCCCTCCTAGAATTGGAAGGGAGATTCTCTGAGGAATCCCCTTCCATCTGAGCCCTACCATGATCTCAGATTTGCACCCAATCTCTAGTGCGAACGCATGAGAGATCTGGGTATCTAACCACCTTCCATCTCTGGTGAGACGTAGGTGGCTAGAAGCTTGCCCTCCACACACCAAACGCACGACCAGCACCTATAAATTAAACCCCAACTCCGGCCGAACCTCCTCAGCTTGACTTGGCCGGAATTCCACCTCAAATTCCTCTCCTTCTTCTCTGGCCAAGAGGCCCAGCGAGCCCCCCTCCTCTTCCTCTTCGCTCTGCCACAAAACCAGTGGCAGAGCCATCTTCCTCATCCTCCCCTGCATCGCGCAACACCCGCACATGCAGGCCTAGCCCCGTCGTCGCCGCCATCTTCCTCCACTCGGTGCTTTCTTCTCCGGCGACAGCAGGTACTGTCGTCCGCCTCCTCATCCCCTTCGTCCCTTTAGTTAGGTTAAAACCATTCTCCTCTATCCCCTCTTTCATTTCCCTCATTTCATTTCATCAAAAAACCCCTAGACCGCCACTGTTCACCATCACCTTCCTCATCTCCGGCCAACCTCCGGTGAGACGCTCCCGTTACACCATAGCCCCACACGCCTCATCGACCATCGCATAACCTCCGCCTCATCTCACTGAGTAACCTCCACCCATCCACAGTCCTGCTACACCACCACAACAGCCCCCCAAACACACCCACCCGTCCGGCCACAGGGTGACCTAGGCACGCATGCCTAGGCTGCCTCGCGGCCTGCCACTTAGTGCTTCACCTTCGCCGTGACACAGCGAAGGTCCCCCAGTGATCTGATTAAGCCGAGAGGCTCTTTTCGTGTCTAACAGATCTCAAGCTCCGGCCTCCATTGACTGCAACTTGAAGAAGCTCCACACTTGCTCTAGTCCTTAGGACTTCAAGGCTCCAGGTGCTGCGAACTTGGGCAGGTCCTGCGAAGACAAGGGGTCCAGCGAGCGACGCAACAGAGTCCGCAGTAGTGGCAATTGCAGGAAGGACTTCTGTGGGCACGTGAGAGAAGGCTGGGGTATTAGTCCGACATCGGTTACTTACAAACTTCTGGAGTGGTTTATAATGTTTTTGTGATATGGGTTTGTTGCCTCCGAACGCACTTGGGGTGAGGTCCCTCACCTATCTCACTGTGCCTCGTCAGCGAGTTCACCATGCAGATCTGGCGCGATCCGACCTGACCTTGTCCTGAGCACACCTTGCGCACCACCAGCACGCCGGTGCGCCTGGTGATGGGCACGCGATCCGACCCGTTTACCTGGCTCTGGCAGAGCGTCCTGAGAGTGGTTTACAGAGAGAGAGACGCGTGGGTATGGGTAGAAGGTTAGGTTTTGCTTTGATCTGGTTGTACAGGGAAGGAAGGAAGAAGTGAAGCCAACACTTAGCCGCTGCTAGCAAGGGAAATGAAGAAGTAAGGAAGCCATTGCAAAGGAAAAAGAGAAGGAAGAGGCGATGGAAAAAGAGTAGAAGAACTGAAGAAGAAGTAGAGTAAGGTGAAGACAAGAAGAAGAAGAGGAACTGAAGGCAAACAGAACCAAGGAAGGAGGCCCTGCCAAGGAAGAAGAAGAAGACCCGTAGAGAGAAAGATACTGCAGGAGAAGAAAGAAGCAAGGTGGACGAAAATAAGAAGAAAAGAAGCAAGGCACTACAGAGAAGAAAGAAGAAGAAAGGGAGAAAAATCAGAAGAAGAACAAAAGAAGGGAAACCTACTTTTAAGACGTCTGATCATAGGATCAGACGTCCAATTTCTTCTTTTTGCCATAATTACTTTTCAAACTCATGCTTTTATATTTGAATTAAAGTTTTGAGTAATTAGAGTGTTCAATTACATTCCTGAGATTAGTAGTAAATTCCAATTGCTCCCTGTGTTCGACCTCGGATACTTAGGTTTTCGAGTAATAAAACTTTTATTTGTTGACGACGCTTGATCACCTATACTACGACGTAACTAACTGTTAAAACATGATCGAGTTCAGCGTCAACACCCATATTCTCAACAGTAATTATCCATTCATAAACAAGCAACTGTATACCAATTACAACCAGTCATCGTTTTCCTTTCTTCTTTTCCAAGACTGCAATATATATATTCAATCTAGTTTTTCAGTCCTAGGATTCATGCAATAACCTAGGATCTATCATTCAATCTAGTTTTTCAGTCCTAGGATTCATGCAATACCCTAGAATCTATTAATTGTTTCACAAGTGCATAATTTTTTATAATTAATTAAAGGAGCCACTCTACCCACAAAATCGGGAGTACTGGGGGTGTGATCGGCAAGCCCACGCGCCTCCGCAACCCCCAGAGCCACAATAGAACGGGGTCCTAACACAAGGATCAATTTCAAGGAGCTACCCAGAACAGGATACAATTACTGTAAATAGGTAGAGGAACTAAATCTGAGAAGAACGAAACTTGAAACGTGGAAAACGGACTTCGAACAGACCCTAAACGGGTCAAAAATGATAAGTCTGCCCAAAATTAGACGTCTGGAACATCTTCCAGACGTCTTAAACGATGGCTCAGGTCATACCTTGATCCTGCGCGATCCTTCAGACGTCCAGAATCTCGTTGAACCGTTTGGACTTAGTTTCCAGATGTCTGACTGTCACTCCAGACTTCTGGAAACCCTCTCCGTCATCTGGTGCTTTGCCCAGACGTTCGATCTATGTGGGAGGGCATGCCCTTGCATCCTCTCGAACGAGACCTGCACACATATGCGACCATCCTCAACACGGAATGAAGCAGAACCCTTCGACGGAACAGCTGCATGGTCGCACATGCAAAAGAAGAAGGGAAGGAAAAATATCTACCTTTCAGACATCTGGACCTTCCTCCAGACGTCTCCTGCGTCGTCTGGACGTATGTCCAGACGTTGGATTCTGGGAAATTTTCCTAGAATCACGACCTCCTTGCCCTTCGCCTGCAGCGCACGGCCGTGCCGCGCCGCGCTCGCCTGCTTCCTGAGCTATAGCAACTCCTCCCAATGCCACGCTCCTACTGCGCACCCACCGGCCGGCCCTGGCTGCTCCGGCGAGCTCTCACCCTCACGATCTAGCTCTCTCCCTCTCGCAGCAACCCTTCCTCCCCACGCACTCACAGCAGCAGCTGCTGCTGCCCTCGCCTGCTCACTTTCTCGCTAACAGGAAGAAGAAGAGAAGAAGGCGGTTGAGTGAAGGTGAGGGAGAGGAGAGGGGGGGTATTTGAAGGCTACCGTAGGGAGAGAGAGAGAGAAAAGATGGCTGCACCTGCAGGGAGGAAGGAAAGAGAAGAAAGGAGGGTGGCGGTTCAGTCTGCATGCACATGCATGTAGATGAGAACCCGTATGGCAAAAAAATTAAATTCCAGACATCTGGGAAGGCTTCCAGACGTCTGGACCAATTCCCGAACGTCTTAAGCGACGTTTGATGCTAGGGTTATAACAACATAACAAACTTAAAGGAAGTTTCATCCCCGAAACTTGCGCTAACTAGGGTGCTGAAAAGAACGATATATGCATAACAAACTCAAAGAGGACCGAAGCCTGTTCGAAAAGACGTACCCACAAAAAGCTCCGGGTACCGCTCCCGCATCACCTCCTCATACCACTGGCTCCTCCACAAAACCTTCACTAGTGGTACTTGCTTCTGTCACAAACTGCGGATGTCTCTATCGAGAACTGCATTCGCCGCTCAGGGTAGGTCAGGTCGTCGCCCACCTCGACTCTTTTGTGACTCAAGACGTGACTAGGATCGGCGATGAACTTCCTGAGGTTGGACACGTGGAACACGTCGTGCACACCAGCAAGCTGGGGAGGAAGGACAAGCCTTTAAGCAACAGGTCCAACCCACTGCAGGACCTCAAAGGGCCCCACGAACCTCAGCGCGAGCTTCCCTCTCACCCCAAACCGCTGCAGGCCCTTCATGGGTGAAACGTGAAGGAAGACGTGGTCCCCAACCTCAAACTGCACCTCTCTGCATTTCCGATCTACATAGCTCTTTTGTCTACTCCTGACAGTGCGGAGTCGCCTGTGAATCTGCTGGACCACCTCCTGACTCTACCAGATCAGCCTGGGACCAACCTCCCACTTGGTCTCCACCTCAACCCAACTCAAGGGTGCCGTACACCTCAGTCCGTACAGAGCCTCGTAGGGTGCCATGCCGATGCTCGAGTGATAATTGTTATTATATGCAAACTCCGCCAGGGGAGGTGCTCCTCCCAAGTGACCCTCCAGTCCAGTACACAAGCATGCAAAAGGTCCTCAAGTGTCTGTATCGTGCGCTCAGACTGTCCGTCCGTCTGGGGGTGGTAAGCTGTACTGAACCTCAACCGCGTCCCTAGGGCCTGCTGAAACTCAGCCAAAAACTAGGATGTAAAGTGGGTATCCTAGTCGGATACGATCTCCTGAGGAACTCCGTGTAGACGTGTCACATCGCGGATATACCTCTCTGCCAACTGTGCTGGTTACAAGGTGACTCGGATCGGCAAGAAATGCACCGTCTTCGTCAATCTGTCAACGATTACCCAGACTGCGTCGTGTCCTCGCTAGGTAATAGGTAAGCCCACCACCAAGTTCATGGTGATGCTCTTCCACTTCCACTCGTGCATTGGAAGTGGCTGCAGTGGCCCTGCAGGTCTCTGATGCTCGGCTTTCACCTGCTGGCACACTAAACACTGCTGCACGAATTCACCCACATCCCGCTTCATCCCCCTCCACTAAAAGTCGTGTCTCAAGTCATGGTACATTTTTAGGTTTCCGGGATGTATGGTGAATCTGGAACCGTGTGCCTCAGTTAGGAGCTCTCTCAGCAGCTCCTCATCTCTGGGAACGCACAGACGTCCCCTCATGCGCAGCACCTGGTCTATAAAAGAGAAGTCCTCAGGGTCTCCTGACAGTACTCTGTCACAAAAGGACTACAAGTACGGGTTGGCCATCTATCCTGTGATGATGCGATCTATTAACTCTGGCCTCGTCTATCGCATCACAGTCACTACCCCACAGTGGCCCCGTAACTCTAGGGGTCACCAACTACCCATCTCCTCCAAGAGTCTCCAACTCTGCACCTGTAAACTGGCCAAGTGTGTGGGCGCCTTCCGGCTCAAGGTGTCAACCACCACGATGGCCTTTCCCGGGTGGTAGGAAATGCTGCAGTCATAGTCCTTCAGGAGCTCCAACCAACGTCTTTGTCTCATGTTGAGCTCCTTCTAATCAAACAAGTATCCGAGGCTCTTGTGATCTGTGAAAATCTCGAAGGTCTCACCGTACAAGTAGTGCCTCCAGGTCTTCAGCACTAAGACGACAGCTGCCAGCTCCAGGCCGTGGGTAGTGTAGCTATGCTCATGAGACTTCAGTTGCCACGAAGCGTAAGCGACAACGTGACCCCTCTGCATGAGCACACCCCCTAACCCCTGCAAAGACGCGTCTATGTACACAACGAATCCGCCACTACTGTCTGGGATGGTGAGAACGGGAGCTGAAGTCAGCCTCTCCTTCAGCTCCTGAAAACATGCCTCACAGGCATCTGTCCAAGTAAAGGGCACGTCCTTCCAGGTCAGCTGTGTCATAGGACGTGCAATCTATGAAAAGCCACTGATAAATCGCCTGTAGTAGCCTGCCAATCCCAAGAAACTATGAATCTCAGTGACCGTACGCAGTGTCTCCCACCTGAGCACTGCCTCAACCTTGGCTGGGTCCACAGCCAAGCCATCCCCAGAGATCACATGACCTAAGAAGGTCACCTCCCTCAACCAGAACTCGCACTTGCTATTTTTGGCGTACAGCCTACGTCGTCTCAGTGTGTCCAAAACCATTCGCAAGTGCTGTTCGTGCTATGTCTGATCTCGAGAATAGATGAGCACATCATCAATGAATACCACCATGAACTGGTCAAAGTACGGTCTAAACACCCGATTCATCAAGTCCATGAAGGCAGTGGGGGCATTGGTCAGCCCAAACGGCATGACCAGAAACTCGTAGTGTCCGTACCGGGTGCAGAAAGCTATCTTAGAGATGTCTGCCTCCTTGATCTTCAACTGGTGGTTTCCAGACCTCAAGTCGATCTTGGAGAACACCGTGGCACCTCACAGCTGGTCAAACAAGTAATCAATTCTCGGCAGAGGATACCTATTCTTGATGGTGACCCTATTCAGTTGTCGGTAGTCCACACAAAGGTGTAGGGTACCATCCTTCTTCTTTACAAATAGTACCGGGGCTCCCTAGGGAGACGCACTGGGCCTCACAAATCCCTTCACCAAAAGATCCTACAACTGAGACTTGAGCTCTCGCAGATCAAGTTGTGCCATCCTGTACGGTGCTGTGGAGATGGGGCTGGCCCCTGGTACCAGTGAGATCTCAAACTCGATCTCACGCTCGGGCGGTAGTCCTGGCAACTCCTCTAGGAGCACGTCGGGTACTCTCTGACCACCGGGATACTCTAGAAGCCTGCCACAGGGCTAGGCTCTGCCACCACACAAGCTAGGAAACCCTCACACCCCTGGCTCAAAAGTCTCGCCGCCCAAAGTGCAGAAATGCACCTGAAGCCTCCATCCACTGGCTGCCCGTGGAACTCAAAAGAAGGCAACTCCAGTATGGAGAAGACGATCTTTCTCTCAAATCAGTCCACCAAGGCATGTTAAGCGGATAGCTAGTCCATCCTGAGAATTACACCAAAGTCCTCCATCTGTATCATAATCAGGTCAGCGAGAAGGCTGTGTCCCCCAACACTGACCTCGCAACCTATGTATACCACGTCAGCTACAAATAGTTGACCACTCGGACCTCTGATCACGAATGGATCCTCTAACAGCATACAATCCTGCCCCAAACTAACCGTTAAACTGGCGGCGACAAATGAGTGCGTAGCGTCGGAATCGAAAAGTGTGTAAACAAGTCTGCCGAAAACTGAAACCATACCTGCCACCACTGATCTTGAAGCTCTGGCATCCTTATGTGTCAGGGCGTTGATACATCCCTCAGCCCTAGGTGCGGACGAAGTAGCCACACTCTGCGTCAGATGGGTAGCTGTTGGCCGATACCCTTCCCGTGACTGTTGTCCTCCTCCTCGCACCTGGAAATCGTGGCCTCCTGCTTGCCCTCCAGTGCTCGGCGCAGGAAGCATCTGCTGACCTCCTACCCTAGACGGGCAGTCCCTCCTGATGTGGCCCGGCTGGCCAAACTAGTAGCAGAGGGGAACCCGACTACCGCCCTCAGTGGGTCCCTACTGTTGGCTGGGCGGGGGTCCAGTGCTAGCAGCTGGCCCCTGTTGAGGGCCCCCAAAGGCCACTGATGGCCCTGCAAAATGTGACGACTCTTCTGCGGGTGCCACGTGTCTCCTCTCTCGTCGGCCCTGTGAGAAGTCTGGCTGATAGGGCCTCTTCCGCCCGCTATCAGTATCTCGCGCGGATGGGTTGGTCTCTTCGTATGTCATAGCTGCCTCCACCACCGTCGAGAACGTAGGCAGCTTCAAGGGTTTGACATACCTTCGAATCACAGGCCGGAGCCCCTTGGTGAACCTCCAAAGGCGCTCCTCCTTAGTGGCCACTGCTGTCGCTACGAAGCGAGACAACTCCAGAAAACGTGTGCGGTACGTGCTCACAGTCATCGTCCCTTGGCAGAGAGTGTGGAACTCCCGCCTCCTCTGGTCCTGCCACGTCTGGGGAAAGTACCGCTCGCAGAAGAGGGTGACGAACCGGTCCCAGGTCGGTTCGTCCCTCTCCTGTCCCCTGACCGCCCTCCACCACCTGTGTCCCACGCTCTCCAGCTGGTATGTGGCAAAGGCCACGCGACACTCCACGGGGGGGTGAAGGGTGTCAAAAACCTTCTCAATCTACTCGAGCCAGTCCTCCACCTCAGTTGGGTCCTCATCCCCCTTAGAGGAGGGGGGCTTTAGCTTCCGGAACTATCCAAAAAGCTCGAAGTGGCGCTAAAGTGGAGATGCTGGTGCACCTCCAGGTAAAGAAGCCTCGTGCGCAGAAGTGTTGGAGGAAGGTGGGGGCGGTGGCAGCCCATCCCCTCCCCCGCGTCCAGCGCCATGTCCGTTGCGTGGTCCCACAGAGGACTCCCCCTCCGCAGCCAGAGGGAGAGGCGCTCATGGCGACGAGTGGAGCTCCTCTCGCACGATGTCCCATATCAGCTGGGCGAGGTCCTGGGCCTGAATGCATAGGAGCAGTGGCTGGTCCACTAAAATGTCGACCTCAACGCGCCCACTCCTCCGACCTCGTCCTCGGCCGCGCCTGCGGCCTGCCTCGCTATTCCCGCGTCGAGGCATCTCCTACAAGGAGACGCGAATACAGAAAGGAAACATGTCAATACGAATCGATATCTAACGAAGAAGTCTAAGAACATATGTCAAAAGAAACGTTGTGGTGGCTGCCCTAGTTACAGACACGTGAATTGGTTATTTTCCAGTCAGTTGATTCACTTCTCGGGATGACCTTTCTCTGATACCATCTTGTTACGACCCGATTCCCGAATCCCTACGAGACACGAGAATCGGAACAACTCGACTGATCCCAAGACCCAGTCGTCCAACGAGAAGGTAACCAAAAGAGTAATAAATAAACCACATTCACCATGTATATAACTAGCAGTAACAAAATACAGCAGTAAAGAAAAGAACTACTACAGTATACACCACCATAACAGTAGAGAATAAACCAGTACATAAACATGATGCTTGCAATAAAAGAGTACAGTGGTAACAGAATAATACTCACTACACAAAAGAAACGGTACAGTAGGTACTACAGAAGTAAGACTACTGGGCTCCACTACACCCAGCTCCCTCTGCAGCCGCTGGCTCTGGCTGCTCAACACCTAGTCCTGAAAAGGTGACAAAGGTGACATGTCAGCGAAACACTGAGTAGAGTGGCAAACAAAAGCTAAGAAAAATAGTAAGGTGGACAGTAGCTGTTATATTTTTAATCTCTTTCTTTATCTTTCCATTTACTCATTATTGAATTATTCCTCAGATCTTTTCTCTTGATCTTGAATGTTCCTCGTAGGAACGATCTTGATTGCAATCTTTTCCGAAAAGTAGAAGTAACACGTGGTGCCCTCCTGGCCGGGAGAGTGCCCCGTGGTGGTCCTACCCTCAATCAACCACCCCAAGGTCGCTGACAGACGTAACGGTGACTACGGCACGTGCAATAAATGCACGGGTAGCTACCCCACACTGGCACGCGGCCAGACATTTCCGTTAACGGGTGAGCCCACAGCACATCACGGAATCAGTATAGGGTAGAGCCCTCTTAGTAACAGGGGTCCAGCCCCTCCATAGTCTGCGCACCCTCGCCTGACTACCCTGGTTTGCCTAGTGGGCCTAACAAGTCTGTGTAGGAGGGCTAACAGAACCCCGAGGGTTGTGGGGTGGCTAGTGCTCTCCCTACACTAGTAGCTCTCCTCGGTACTGTGTACACGAGGGCCAAAAGTCGGTACAAAGTGGCTAGACCTAACCCCGGGTCCCTAGGGCGGCTAGCACCACTCTGCACTAAACCAGGGGACAGTCGCTCTCCTTGGTACTTCGTACTCAAGGGCCAGCTCACTCCCCCAATTCTATTCCATTCACTTCTCAGGAGCTCTACTCCTAATTCCCCGTAGGGTTCATGCTCATTTTTCTTTAACTCAGCCAATTTAGGTTTCATCATTTCAGCTTTATATTCATATAGTCCATGTTCTCAACAGTAATTATCCATACAAAAACAGGCAACTGTTTACCAATTACAGGCAGTTATCGTTTTTCTACTCTTCCAAGACTGCAATATATATATTCAATCTAGTTTTCCAGTCCTAGGATTCATGCCATATCCTAGGATCTATCATTCAATCTAGCTTTTCAGTCCTATGATTCATGCAATACCCTAGGATCTATCATTCAATCTAGTTTTTCAGTCCTAGGATTCATGCAATACCCTAGAATCTATTAATTGTTTCACAAGTGCATAATTTTTTATAATTAATTAAAGGGGCCACTCTACCTGCAAAACAGGGAGTACTGCGAGCGTGATCGGCAAGCCCGCGCGCCTCTGCAACCCCCAAAGCCGCAACGGAACGGGGTCCTAACACAAGGATCAATTACAATGAACTACCCAGAACAGGATACAATTACTGTAAATAGGTAGAGGAACTAAATCTAAGAAGAACGAAACTTGAAACGTGGAAAACGGACTTCGAACGAACCCTAAACTGGTCAAAAATGACAAGTCTGCCCAAAATCAAACGTCTAGAACATCTTCCAGATGTCTTAAATGATGGCTTAGGCCATACCTTGATCCTGCGCGGTCCTTCAGACATCCAGAATCCCACTGAACCATCTAGACTTAGTTTCCAGACATCCGACTGTCACTCCGGACGTTTGGAGACCCTCTCCGTCGTCTGGTGCTGTGCCCAGACATCTGATTTGTGTGGGAGGGCGTGCCCTTGCGTCTTCCCGAATGAGACCTGCACACATATGCAACCGTTCTCAACATGAAATGAAGCAGAACCCTTCGGCAGAACGGCTGCATGGCCATACATGCGAAAGAAGAAGGGAAGGAAAAATAACGTACCTTTCATACGTCTAGACCTTCCTCCAGAAGTCTCCTACGCCCTCTGCCTGCATCGCACGGCTGTGCCACGCCGCGTTCGCCGGTTGCCTGAGCTGCAGCAGCTCCTCCCAACACCATGCTCCTGCTGCGCACCGCCGGCCGGCCCTGGCTGCTCTGGCGAGCTCGCACCCTCGCGATCTAGTTCTCTCCCTCTCGCAGCAACCCTTCCTCCCCACGCACTCACGGCAGTAGCTGCTGCTGCCCTCGCCCGCTCACTTTCTCGCTAACAGGTAGAAGAAGAGAAGAAGGCGGTGGAGTGAGGGTGAGGGAGAGGAGAGGGGGGTATTTGAAGGCTGCCGTGGGGAGAGAGAGAGAAAAGATGGCTGCGCCTGTAGGGACGATGGAAAGAGAAGAAAGGAGGGTGGCGGTTCAGTCTGCGCGCGCATGCACGCAGACGTGAACCCATACACCAAAAAAATTAAATTCCAGATGTCTGGACCAATTCCCAGACGTCTTAAACGACGTTTGATGCTAGGGTTATAACAGTTACCACCGACAACTTGCCAACCATACTCGTGTGGGAAGTGTGGTTTATTTCTCTTTTTTTCTTTTCTCCTTTAATTTTTAATTTCTTTTTTTTTATGTAGGTGGCTTCCCTTGTCTAAGATTTACCTAAAGGTAGCAAAAAGAGAAAGGTCCAGTGACTGGGCTTTGGACAACCTACCTATGGGCTGTTACCCACGATAACTTGCCAACCATATCACCTTAGAAGGTTCATTAGCTACCCAATTTCCTTTAGAATCGCCGAACAACAAGTCAGTGACAAGTTAGTGTGTAGATGCTTAAGACTCAAAATTTCCTCAAATCAGAGGGTGGGTTGATAAGTCATGTACTTATCACCCAAACTTATTTACTCCAATTAAAATATAATTTATGTTGGTGAGGACTCAAAAACAAATCCACGTTTTAGTGGATACACGGGCTGATTAAGTCCAAAGACCTGAAGGGTCTTTGTGTTCAGATCATAATGTAGTATTTCATAAGATTGAAAATTTTCTTAAACCCAAGTTTTCCTTCCTAATTCCATAATTTTTTTTTAATAAAAGTAAACAAATCTACGGAGCTGACGAATAAATTCAGAGATGAATATCCACCCCCCCATGCCTATTTAATGAAATATCCTCATTGTATTAAAAGACATAAAATAGAGTGGAATAACGTAGAAAGCACCTAAATTGCATGAATGTCAGGTTCGCTCAGAGATAGAAACTAAAAAGAACTGTATGAATGCTGAGTTTAGTGACTTCAGCTAGGCACACTATACAAAGAAGAGAAATGAAGAATTCACAGGTGCAGCTTAGAATTAGAATAAATAGAAGAATCCTCCAACCTGTCAGCAGAGGTCCACAGATGTGGACCAGAATGTGGTGCAGACCCATACCCCATAATCGAGAATATCTTAGGTCCTGGATAAAAATTACCCAAAACCTAAAATCTATATGCAAGCGGGGTCGGGCCTGCAATTTATGAGGATGCAACCCAAGACCAAAAAGTCAGGTTACAGAGAATTGAATCTCAAAAGGATAATCATTGAATGCGTGCTTGGGTTGGACATCCTCAGAACATATGTCGTAAGGGTTCTAGTTTGATGGTTTCAGCTTAAAAGGAACCCTTCGACTCAAACTTCGATTTCCTCCAAAGTTAACTTCCCAAATCAGAATTTCCCAACTCCTATCCTCCTCAATTAGAATGTTAAATTCCGAGACCTCTTGCATGTTAATCACCCCATCTGAAATCTCCAAGTCTAAATGATGTGGCTGAATCAAAATTGACTTAGGTCTAATTATCTCAGAAATAGAATCATCAATAAGCTCAACGGGGTGTAACTGACAATCAGGGCATTGAATTGAATCCTTCAGAAAATGTGATTCCGGATCCGTAATGTGTGCCCTAATAAGATCAGTTTCCTCAGTTCTTGGGCTATCACATGATTTTTCAGATTCCTCAGGCCCAATCGTCTCACAAAAATCGTGCTCTGTAAACTCGTGTGTGACTTTGCAAATCGAATCTTCACCATCAGAATCAAGATCCGTATTAATGTATGTCTCAAAATCATCTGTCACTTTCTGATCCATAGAGACATACATTTCCTCGTACCCCGGCTCAGGGATCTCAGGTGACGAAATCAGATCATCCTTAATTGGTTGCTTTAATTCAATCTGGTCAACCTCGTAACACGTGTCCCCCCAACAAGTGCCAGAGCAGGTTTTGTCATTGGCTTTCCTGAAGGGAGTTCATCCTGGGAATCATCCCATGATTGAATCAAATCGACCACGAATCTCATCCTCAATTTTGCTAAATTCCCAAGTAGAAACTCACCTGAGTTCTCATCCTTAACATCCTGGTGCCAATCCAACAATGACTTGTTCAAATTAACAATCATTTCAATCAGGAGCTCCAATCTCTCAATGCAAGGTATTTGATGAACTTCTAAAGATTGTATGATATTCCTCAAGTTAGCCAGAACCTTATCTTGAACCTGGTTACCCTGATCCAAATGAGTTGGTCCAGGGTTGGGCGGGTTTGGGATCAAAGCAGGGGAATTAATGAATTGAGATTCGTTACACCCTTCTTGATAATAGGTCATTTCAAATTGTTCAAAAGGTTGTGATGACCTATAAGCAGTGTAATCAGAGGATGGGTGATTGCATAGCAATCATGAGTCCTAATCAACCTAAATAATGTCCGAACCTATCTTAAATTGTGGATATTGCACTCATATCCTGCATATCATGCATTGCATCAGTCTATTTAGAATAAGATGAGATATCCTACTAGTTAATGGTTTTTATTGCTATTTACAAATAATAAAGTGATCCAGGAAAGAGATGGTGGAATAAAGCAATAAAGGAAGAAGAAGACTGATCCAGATAAGAGGAGTGAGGAGGATAGCCTTATCCCTACCATTAGAAACCCTAGGACAGCCTTCCCAAACCCAAAACAACCTCCATTAGGGCATCTTAGCCTCAAAACCCAAACAAGGATAGCACTATCCATGTTCCTATCCCTCTCCTAAACACTTAGGAACCAAAACCAACCTTAGAAAACATAAAACCCACTCTCCAACACCTTTTAGGACATCCAGACATCTGGCTGGACATTTGATTTCTGCAGAATAACAATCCAGGAAGCCAAAACTCATACTGACACATAATTGGACATCTAATTTAGTGCCCAGACGTCCAATTTTGTAGTATAAGACGTCTGACCACTATCCTGGACGTCTAATACTGCTGTCTGGTTCCTGATTTTGGTGTTGGAAGCCCTAGCTTGCCTATTTTGACCTAGGAACCCCACCGGGTACCCTAGGAAACCTAGGTAGAGACCTCCTAAGCCTAGTCCACTATCCATAGCCCTACTTGTCTGGGTGCACCTACAATTGATTGGGTGCACCCGAGCCCAATTAGATCCACCCAGGATCTAATTAACTCATACCTATTAGGGTTACCCTAGCCTAATCACATGCACACATCTAATTAGACTTGACCTATACCTAATTAGGTTCACTCCTACCCAATTAGACTTTCCTAAGCCTAATTAGGTCCACACCCACTTAATCTAGATTGACCCAACCTATTTAGCACCTAATCCTACCAAAACCCACAACCTAACCCTACGAAAAGCACACACCCCCACACACACGCACACCTTCCCATTTTACTCCCACCAAACCCATGCAAACTCTCTTGGAAACCCTAACAACTTGTGTCAAACCTAGATCCAACAATTGTGGCATTGGCTATTTTTGGAGCCACCAAAAGTGGAAACCAAATGGAGCTTTCCATAAGGGCAAAGAGAGAGCTACGAAATTGGACCATCTCTCCATACACTCTCCCATCCAAACACTCCACTCTAAACTTGCTTCCACTCTCGAAAACCTTAAGGCCATCTTCCTCATCCTTTTTCAAGGCTCAATGGACGGCTAGCTAGAGAAGCTTCTCTCCAAAGCTTCAAGGACGGCCATTGGTAGAGAAAGGGAGCAACACCCTCCTCTCTCCACTTGAGTGCACTAGCCCCCATCTTCTTCTTCTTCTTGGACGGCCATGAAGGCTCACCCATAGCCTCTTGTGGTCGGCCATCTCTTTTGGTAGGTGTGTAGACGGGTTTGCATACCCAAGGTCTAGCTTACACCCTCACAGAAGGCCGATGGCCCTAGTGGCAACTTTCCGGCATGAGGGATTTTCTTCTATTTATATGCTTTCTAGTGTAGATGATGTGTGATAATTTCTTTTATGCATAAATAATTTCATGATGTTTCTGTGATTGATTGTCCTCATGTTTGCATGCCTATATGACACTTTGATTCGTTCACACCATGCACGGCCACCATGGCCTCATTTAGATGCACATAGTCACTAAGGTTTTTGCTAGTTTATCTAGATCTAGGTTTCAATTCACTTTTCAAAATAAAAAAATCAAAAACACAAAAGGACAAAAATAGTAACTTAGGTTAGATTTAGGTTATAAAAGTCGATCCAAATCTCGATTCGTTTTGACGCCTCCCAGAGACAAACGACCGAGACTCAAGTTCTAAAAAGAATAAAGATCTATGAGAGTTCGTTATCACAAATATCTTTGACAAGTGGTTTTTGTGACTATACTACGATTTCCAATGATTTCAACATATGCGATTTCCATGCTTGCCAAATGGCACCGTTGTTGGGGAGGTAACACGTGAGTTTAGATTTGGATTTTCTTAGATTCTGTTTATTTGGATTGTAGGGTGTCAAGATGAGGATCTGCGCACACATCGACCCGTGGTGAAAACCACAGGTATCTTCTTCGTCCTCTAGTTTATTGCTTCCTTAGGTTAGAAAAAAAGAAATAAAATATATATATATAAATTCAAATTCAAAATTTCAGATCTAAATAAAAAAAAAAATCATTTTCTTTGGTGTGTGTTTTAACTTGGAAACTATTTAAACACACCAAAATCAGATTTGAAAATTCGGCCAGCAAATATTGATGACTTCCAAAAATTTATTGCTATGAAATTAGGAGTCCAAAAATCTTGGGATTCGATTTGGTATTAGGTTTTCAAACTAGCTTTCCAGTGCCACCTTTTATTTGGAAAAATTATCACTATAAAAATTTTAAAAATTCGCACAGTGGAAGGGGGTCAAAATAGTCTGCACTCTGATTTTTTATAAATTTAAAAGTTAATTCTGTCCTTTACATAAATCAGATATCTTTGAAACTTGTGGGATTGGAAAGCCACTGAAACCTAGTTTTTTCTGTGAATTTTCAAGAATTTTTGGATTTTTTTTTTATACTATTTCAAACTACAGTTCTCGCAGGGGGTCCATCTGGTCGATTTGACCCCCTGGAACATAAAAATTCGTGAAAAATTGTACGAAACAGTAAAAATATTCCTAAAAAATTTATTGAAAAAGTAAGATCTCTACCAAATTTCATATTATTTTTTTCAGTTATTGATCTGGGGAGTGATTTCAAGTCAGACTAAGGTCTGACTACAGATTTTAGAAGCACAAACCCTAGGTAATTCACATTAGGGTTTAAATTTAGAGACTCAAAACAAAGCTTTTTTAGCCTGATTTGGGTGTGATTGCATGAGAAGGGATTTGATGTGAAGACTATCTCTTATCTTTATTCGCATCTTCTCACAAATATCCATGAACCCATATCATTCTTTTGACCCTCGGGGTCCTCCATCTCCCAACCCAACCATGATTTCGACTCCTCCTAGTTGGGAGACTCATCCTAACTAGCTGAGATATGATTATCCTTATCCCCCAGCTTATTTAGAACCTGAATCTCATGGATCTGACCCTTATCTAGATTAGAACCAATTGAAATCCATAGTTGCTAAATTCTGGGAATATAACAAGGACTATACAGATCAATGTGCCAAGCTTCTGGAGCAAATTAGACGATCTCAGGCACAATCTCAATCTTATCACTCCTCCAAGGGACAAGAGACTTGGAACAACCTGCCTAGTGGGTCTAGTGACCCATAGTTTGGAGCCACTAGATATTCTACTGATTCTTGCTACCATGGGGAGGCATCCTGGACTCAGCCAACCCAAAAGGTACCTTTGGACCTAATCCATGATTTGGGTAGATCAATTAAGGAATGCACAATTTCTGATACACCTGTACCTGATGAGATATCTCCAATGAATTGGAATAATGGATCACAAGTACAGGACCACAAAATAGGTTCTCAATCAACTCCCTCTGTATTCAGCCCCACCCAGGGCGATACACCTATTGATTCATATCTAAATTCGTATAACCCCGAGTGGAGAAACAATCCTGATCTTTCATGGCCACCACAGAGACCGACTCAGACTGAACATCAATCTAGGCCAGCCCAATACTCCACTCAATCCAATTTAGGGCAACCATCTAGTCCAGCCCAACCCGCAACCACCCTTGAAGATATCATGAACATTTTGTTGGACTTTGATAAGAAAATTGAAGAAAGGCTGACTAAGTTGGAAAATCATGTGAAATCTGAAGGGGATCAAATCAAGAGACTTCAAGAATCACTCTATCCCCGAATGCAAATGCCTTTTCACTCCTATTCTCCACCTATTCTTTCGACCCCTCCTCCAATCTATCAAACATGCCCTTGTGCGGGGGTCAAATTTGTGGCCTCTAAAAGGAAGAGAAAAGCTAAGAGCCCACCCAAACGACTTGATTTGGGCTCAACCAAAAATCATAAGACCAAACCCACATCCAGCTCTGACTCAGACTCAAGGGACAAAAAGAAGAAAAAGGCTTCTGAAGTTGATTTGACCTATTTACCCTTTCCTGACGCCTTAAAGAAAGAGTCACAAAAGAAAAAAATGACTTGCACACCTAAAGAGGTGGTTTTATCAGCTAACATAAGTGCATTTGTTTCTGGCACTATACCACCCAAAATGACTGGCCCTGGAAAACCCTTCATATCTTGTGCCATAAAGGGATTCACCTTCAACAAAGCCCTTGTGGATCTAGGGTCTTCCATTAGCTTGATTCCTACAGCCCTTTTTGACCGCACCAAACTTGGAGATCTGCACCACACACCTGTCACCATTAGAATGGCAGATGGCTCCATCAAACTACCGAAGGGGGTAGTTCAGGATGTGATTATTAAAGTGCAAGGTCTTAGCTTTCCAGTTGATTTTATTGTCTTGGACATGAATATATCGGAGAAGCTAAGTAATTCACCCATTATTCTGGGTCGACCTTTCTTGGCTACGGCAAATGCATGGATTGACTGTTACTCAGGATGTATGGAGGTGAGTAGCAGCAATGAGAAGATTCACTTTGATATGTATGCAACCACTAAGAAAACAAAGTCAGGGTACTTTCTAGATGATATGGAAAGTGAGTCGGAGGGTAATTCGGAAGAAACTATGGCAATTGACACCTGGGTAGAACCACACGACCCGAATCAACAATCCACTAGATCACATAAGTCACCCTCCCTACCAGATCAAATCATTGATAATATGGTTGACTATCTTGATTGACCTAGCCCAATTCAAACCCCTGCCCCATGCAATGAATCCCAGATTACTCAATTGATCAAAATGATTCATGAAATAAAAGAAGCTAGTGCAAGAGAATATGATGATATAAGGAAAGAGCTTCATAGAATCTGGGATGAGCAACAAAAACAAGAAATGTTTGAATCTAGGTCAGGTGTGTCACAACCGATTTGCGATTCAGTGGTGGTCATGCAGGATTTTGTTGATCAAACACCCGAGGTGGATGATATTGATAACTGATGAGAACCTCATCATGAGCCATAACTAGCTCATTTTGACCCAATACAAAGGATAAAAGCTCCTACATAACTCAAGGAAAGGCTTAACTCAGAGAATTCTGAGTTTAAGGAGAAAACAAGTCATAAGGGGTAAAAATGCAATTTTACCAGTATAATCTGCATACAGGGTAATTCAGGGTCCAAACATAGGTCAAAGCAACCTAATAAGAATAAAAGTGGGATGAGATGATCTGACAGGGGCTACAGCAATTCCAAGGAACTAAATGATAATCTGTAACCTTAAAACAAACCCACTTCAATTCATGAGGTTCGAGGCAAAGTAAAAATAGAATAAACCCTCTAAAATTCATAGAAAAATAATCTCTAGGGTTTAGAACCTTCAATTTGGCCTTCAGAACCCATTTTGACCTACATTGAGAACCATGCCCAATTAATAACTTAATTCGGGTTTTTGCGTAAATTGACTGGTCAAACAAAGTTTAATCTAGAAATAAAATTCACCATCAAATTCCTTAGGTCCTAATTAGTCATGTATAAAAACTTGAGCCTAATAAGAAACCTTCTTGACCAACTTTGCACTTTGGTCCTCATATATTTACTTTTTGGCCCTCAACTTTTGAACCCTCACATTTCTGCCCCTAACTCTCCTTCGTTCTTTGCATTCAGGTCCCTCCTGCCAAAACCTGACCAGCACCATGCTCCGGCGACCTTGCGCGGAGCATGGCGCCGTGTAGGGTAAGGGGGAGGGTCTGGCAAGTAAACCGGGGGTGCCCTGCGTCGTCAGCCGTCGCAGGGACACCACCCTGGTCGCTGCAACCCACCATACCGGCCGTGCGAATGCACGGACGGTATGGGTCTCCATCTCCGGCGTCCTCCGACGAGGGAGACACGTCGTCTCCCTCCGCCTTCCTCCCTGATTCGGTCCCTATAAATACCCCCGTCGCTCACCGTTCTTCCTAGCTCGGATCTGACGGAGAAAACCCCCAACTTTCCTCTCTTCTCACTCCGGCAGACGCCCACCAGCTCCGGTGGTTCTTCCTCCTCCTCCTCTTCGCTCTGCCGCAATACCAGCAGCAGAGACTTCTTCCCCTGTTCTTCCCGCGCCACGCCGCACCCAGCTGGCGCCTCTCCGGCCCTCTACTCGCCGCCGCCCCTTCCCCCAGGCATCTTCTTCTCCGGCGACAGTCGATACGACTGTCGCCCGCTCCGGCCCCTCCTCGTCCTGCTAAGTAGGTAGAACTCCTCCTCTTTCTCCCCTCTTCCTTTTCCTCATTTTACATCTTTACTGTTACCCCGATCCGACCAATCGCCCTCACCTTCTCCACCTCCGGCCCCTGCTCCGGCGACCCGCTCCCATCGCTCCAGCAACCCACACGGCTCGCCGACCACCGCAGAACCTCCGCCTCCTCACCCTGATCAACCTCCGCCCTTCCACTTCTCCCAAATCACCCTCTGCAACTCCACCGAACAAACCCATCTCCCGACCCACAGTTCGACCTAGGGCAGCCCTTAGGCTCCGCCCCGCCGCCTGCACACCCCCTGACCACCTTCGCCGTGCCACGGCGAAGTTCCTCCGCGTTTCTGATTGGGCCGAGAGGCCATTTTTCTGTGGGCAGGTACCTGCGCTCGTCGCCGCCATTGTTGAAGCGAAGCAGCTTCTTCACCTGCTGCCCCAGGTGCGTCACGCCCAGGTTACGCTCCCAGACAGCGCAAGGCGCCTTCGCGAAGCACCAGGCTGCAGTCGAGTCGAAGCCCTCGCGCGAAGGTCTCGCGTAACGCTGCGATTACCAGCTGCTTCCTCTGCGCAGGCGCGAAATTGGGGTGGGACATTTAGTCCCACCTCGTAACCTTTCAGAGGAGCGCGCCCGCATAAAGGCAAAAAGTGCTGGAGGCTTATTGCCTCAGCACATAGGGTGAGGTCCCCTTCACCCGCCCGGTTACCCGGTCTCGTCCGCGCTCACGCCCCACGGACCTGGCCCGGACCCGACTAAGACTGACCTGCACTCCTCGCCCACCACGCACGCCGGTGGGCCTGGACCCGGGCGCGACCCGTACCCGGCTACCCGGCAGCTCTGGGAGAGCTATCCTATGAGCGGATTCTGTGAGAGAGAGACGCGGGGGAGGGTAGAATAGGTTTTTTCCCGCTGACGAGAGCTTTGAAGTGTGCAGGCACAGGCGAAAGAGAAGAAGGACGACGAAAGCTGAAGGAAGGAGGAGCACTGTAGCAGCGGCGGTTTAAGTCGTCTGATTGGAAAATCAGACGACGTCCTGAAGGCAAAGAAGGAGAAGGAAGGCGAGGCAGAGGAGAACACAGAGAGGCAAAGGGAAGAACTGAAAGAAGAAGAAGAGCACGAGAAGATCTGAAGAAAGGAAAAGAAGAAAGAAAGAAGAAGAAGAATAGGACCGCTCTGTAGAAGAAAAAGGAAGAGACGAGCAGAAACAGCTGAAAGAAGAAGAAGAACATCACCACTGCAGATAAAGAAGAAGAACAAAGGAAGAGAGCAGAAGATCTGAGAAGGAAGAAGAGGAGAAGCAAAGAGAAAAGAAGAAAAGCCAACAAATTCTCTCTCTCTCTTTATTTTTGTAATAAGAATTTGTATCTTTAGAATACAGTTTGCTCCCTGAGTTCGACCTCGGGAACTCTTTATTTCCGAGTAACAAATTGTATTAAACTGGTAATCACCTCTCTATACTATACTACGACGAAATAATAAAACTATAGAGGAAGGTCGCCACCAATAACCCTATGGAAGCTAAGAATGGAGATTTATTTGAGAATCTTGATCTTGATATAGGGCCTGAGTACCAATCATTTCATTTTGAGGAACCAAGCATTAAGGGACCTAAATATAATTTTGTTGTATTTGAGAATACCCATGGAGACATTGATGAATTTATTCAAATGATCTCATACACGGAGCAACAAAATCAAAAAGACTGTAACAACTCCTCAATCAATGATTCAGCCCATTCCACTTTCATGGAGGAACTCACTACTAAATCTAATGCCCAACTTCATCTAAGTGAGAAGAAGGAAATATCCCCTTATGAAATAGATATTCAAGAAATTGAAAGATTATTAGGGATAACATATGATCAGTTATCAGAGGATGCTAGGAATTTTGGGAATCATGTGATAATTTGGAATTGCCATTGGACAATTTGGAAGAGATAAAAGAAGAAGATGAGACCCAAACATCTTTGGTAGAGACAGAGACTGATCAGTAGACCTTGATTTCCAGATCTGCCCACACTACTTGGGTCATGCCTTCCATTCATCACCATTATCAGGACCCATATGATTTCACCCCACTCGACTCCACCCATACCCTTACCACCCACATTCTCCATCACCTCTTCGGGATGCCTTCACCTTCATTCCTTCCAGGCACCCGTATTTATCTGTCTTTCTTCTGTAGCATCTAGCTGCAGATAATCCCAAGTCCCACCTACATATTTTCCCAATTATTTGGACTTGGAATTCATGGACAGCTAGTTTGCATTTGTGGTCTGCTGTTGGCGAATGAGACTAAAATTCTTATCATTTTACTCGCCATTCTCAATACTGAATTGGTATATCCTTTTTGAAGTGTACGCCCAGCTGGAGGCGTTAAACTTAGCACGTATAAATACCATTTCACCATTATCTATACATAACCAATTTTATACATAGCATATTTTTGTTTTAGCATATTTCCCTTTTCTATATTGCATGTTAATAGGTTAGCCAGTGCTGAATATAATTTCAGGAGCAATTACAGGTGATTTCTATCCATTCTCTCCCTGCAGCATTTATTTTCTTTTACATTCATGCATGAGGACATGCAAGAACTTAGGCATGGGGGTGTAGATATAGAAATATTGAAAAAAAAAATTTTTTTGCCAACACTTAGGAAAACCTTGGAGCTGCATGCAAAATGTACTTTAGGACCTTAAATAAAAGAACAACTGACTCCACCTCCAATGCTCTCATTGGAGTTAGAAATCGTTCGCAACAGGCACTTCTGACTCACCTGCCCACCTTTTGTTCTAAATTTAGGGTCAAGCTGATTGTAACCCGATACGAGAAATTCACGAAGTATAAATTATATGAGGTTACATGTTTATAGCATATATAGATATTGCATTCATGAATAAGATTATTTTATTAAGAGAATGCATTAGGGATTTTATCCTTTAGTTGATTCCTGTAATCTGGAATCCAGTACAACTTTTCACACACACGTAGAATTTGCAATGGATTCACAATGAAGGCTGATAAACGTCTTCAGTTTGTCAAGAGGAAGCAGTGCTTCTTTTCCTGAACCCTTGGACAATGTTTTGAGAGTCAGGCAGATTTTCCACCAAAAATCCACCAAATAGTGTGAGATGAGAGTAGAGTATACTGGTGCTCTAAGATTAGTGCAAGGAATCTGGAATCCTAGATAATTAGGTGATGATACTTAGAGATTAGGCATAGTTTTCGCTCTCAGTTCAAGCGTATACATTTTTGTGTGAAATATTAAGAGCCACCGAATAAGGCAAATACGCGGAGAGCGAGTTTTCATAAAACTAGGGCTAAGGTTAATGGTTACGACCATTCTTTACGGAATCCTCAGCTGAAGGAAGGTATTGATGTCAAGGTCAGAAATGCATCCGTCTCTCCCGGTGCCGTGAGTAGGCACTTCCACCAAATAAGCCACCCAATGTCTCTTGAGTACCACCAATCCCTAATAATGCCGCCTCAATAAAGTTCATGGATGTATGCCAGTTGTGTTATGCTGAAAAAAAGAAAAAAAGAAAAAAAGAGAAAAAGAAAAAAAGAAAAAAAGAGAAAAAGAAAAAGAATGATGAAAAGAAAGAAAAATTGAAAAAAAAAACCTAGAAAAAGAAGAAAAAATTTGGAAGAAGAAGAAAAAGAGTTTGTGAATATTTAGTATTTATTTCATTTTCATTGAGGCAATACCACCAAACAAATTTGAAACCCACCAAATAAGGCCTTAACCTATTTCTTCGCGTTTCTGACCGCCCAAATACTTGCGAGGAATTCCGACTTAGTGTTAGGGTTATGAGAACTCAATTAAAGTGTTAATGCCAAGTGTGACCACCAAATACGGATCATATGTGTGAATTTGGTGAGATTGTGAGCTCTAAGAAAAAGAAAGAAAAGAAAAGAAAAGAAAAGAAAAGAAAAAGAGAGAATGAATACAAAGGAATCAAAAGAGAGCATAGTTTTCCTCGTCTTGCTCTGAGTGGAGTTACTTAATAATTTGGGAATCAAGATTCTATAGTACTAATCTCTATGTAGCACCAGTTGAGAGTGAGCCACCAAATATATAATCTTTTCACTTTAAGATCCTCTACCTAAGCTTAAAGCCGAGTGGAATTCATAGAATATCTTGAATACCCCGAGGGAAGAAGTCAGCCTATCCCGCTAGAATTTTTACTAGGGGTCAAAGTACATGCTTTAGAGGTGAATCAGGTCTTTCACTCGAATCCGTTGTAACAGCTACGTAGCTACCTTTCACATTTGTCTGGATTTCTAGAACATAGGATGAAAACAAAAAGGAGAAAAATCTCTAAGAATACACTTGATAAAATAATCAATCCCTTAGGTACCCTTATGTGAATAATTTAGTCTTGCAATTGCTAGGGACTAGCAAAGTTTAGGCATGGGGGCATGATTGCATAGCAATCATGGGTCCGAATCAACCTAATTAATGTCTAAACCTATCTTAAATTGTGGATATTGCACTCATATCTTGCATATCATGCATTGCATCAGTCTAATTATAATAAGATTAGATATCCTGCTAGTTAATGGATTTTAGTGCTATTTACAGATAATAAAGTGATCCAGGATGGAGATAGTGGAATAAAGCAATAAAGGAAGAAGAAGACTGATCCAAATACGAGGAGTGAGGAGGATAGCCTTATCCCTACCGTTAGAAACCCTAGGAGAGCCTTCCTAAACCCAAAACAACCTCCATTAGGGCACCCTAGCCGCAAAATCCAAACATGGATAGCACTATCCATGTTCCTATCCCTCTCCCAAACACCTAGGAACCAAAACCAACCTTAGAAAACATAAAACCAACTCTTCAGCACCTTTTAGGACGTCTAGACATCTGGCTGGACGTCTGATTTCTGCAGAATAACAATCCAGGAAGCCAAAACTCATACTGACACAGAATTGGACGTCTAATTTAGTGTCCAGATGTCCAATTTTGTAGTATAAGATGTCTGACCACTATCCTGGACATCTCATACTACTGTCTGGTTCCTGATTTTGGTGTTGGAAGCCCTAGCTTGCCTATTTTGACCTAGGAACCCCACCGGACACCCTAGGAAACCTACGTAGACACCTCCTAAGCCTAGTCCACTATCCATAGCCCTACTTGTCTGGGTGCATCTACAATTGATTGGGTGCAACCGAGCCCAATTAGATCCACCCAGGAACTAATTAACTCATACCTATTTGGGTTACCCTAGCCTAATCACATGCGCACATCTAATTAGACTTGACCTAGACCTAATTAGGTTCACTCCTACCCAATTAGACTTTCCTAAGCCTAATTAGGTCCACACCCACTTAATCTAGATTGACCCAACCTATTTAGCACCTAATCCTACCAAAACCCACAACCTAACCCTACGAAAAGCACACACCCACACACACACGCACACCTTCCCATTTTACTCCCACCAAACCCATGCACACTCTCTTGGAAACCCTAACAACTTGTGTCAAACCTAGATCCAACAATTGTGGCATTGGCTATTTTTGGAGCCACCAAAAGTGGCAACTAAATGGAGCTTTCCATAAGGGCAAAGAGAGAGCTACGAAATTGGACCATCTCTCCATACACTCTCCCATCCATACACTCCACTCTAAACTTGCTTCCACCCTCTAAAACCTTAAGGCCATCCTTTTCATACTCCTCCAAGGCTCCATGGACGGCTAGCTAGAGAAGCTTCTCTCCAAAGCTTCAAGGACTGCCATTGGTAGAGAAAGGGAGCAACACCCTCCTCTCTCCAATTGGGTGCACTAGCCCCCATCTTCTTCTTCTTCTTGGACGGCCATGAAGGCTCACCCATAGCCTCTTGTGGTCGGCCATCTCTTTTGGTAGGCATGTAGACGGGTTTGCATACCCAAGGTCTAGCCTACACCCTCACACAAGGCCGATGGCCCTAGTGGCAACTTTCCGGCGTGAGGGATTTTCTTCTATTTATATGCTTTCTAGTGTAGATGATGTGTGATAATTTTTTTAATGCATAAATAATTTCATGATGTTTCTGTGATTGATTGTCCTCATGTTTGCTTGCCTATATGACACCTTGGTTCGTTCACACCTTGCACGGCCACCATGGCCTCATTTAGATGCACATAGTCACTTAGGTTTTTGCTAGTTTATCTAGATCTAGGTTTCAATTCGCTTTTTGAATTAAAAAAATCAAAAACACAAAAAGACAAAAATAGTAGCTTAGGTTAGATTTAGGTTATAAAAGCCGATCGAAATCTCGATTCGTTTTCACGCCTCCCAGAGACGAACGACCGAAACTCAAGTTCTAAAAAGAATAAAGATCTATGAGAGTTTCGTTATCACAAATTTCTCTGACGAGTGATTTTTGCGGCTATACTACGATTTCCAACGATTTCAAAATACGCGATTTCCACGCTTGCCAATGGGTAAGGCTCAGTGTATCCTTCTTGATTGTCGATCATATTAGGTTGTTCATGAAAGGTTGATGATCTAAAATCAATGTAGCTTTGAGAAGAATAGAAATCGCAATCATGGTGTTCAGGGTTAGATCCTAAACATGGAGGTCTAGAACTGTATCCCCAATCTCAGTTATCCCAACTAACTGATGGTTGATTACAGTATGAGTCGGGATAATCGTCATGTTGAGGGTAATTCAAAATAGGAGGGAAAGAGCGGGAATGCATGTAATATGTGGAAGGATTCATGAAAGATGGGAGGAAGAAAGGCACCCTGCAATACAAGCAATCAAACCTGTCCTTAAGTGGGCTAGCCTTAAGACCTACAGACTCCCAAAACCTGTCTTGAGATAAAGAAATGATTTGATCTACTTCTGTCTGTTCAATCCAACCAGTTAGAAGGAGGGACTGGGGAGAAGGTTCTTCCTTCGGCTTGCACCTCCGGTTCCTAGTGTACCCCCCAACCGTGATCGTTTGATTCTGCTCCCCTAGCAAGACATCAGATTGAACAGTAGAAACAGACTAAGTGAAAATAATCTCGCTCTAGGCTCTGAAGAGCGAGTCAAATCCTTAAGGCCAACGTCTACTCTGTTTTATTTAGGGCTAGGTTTGAATGTGCTTTGGAATGTGATGGGCCGTTTAAATGGGTTATGCCCTTAATGATTGATTAATTTGTGTGTGCGTGCATAACCAGTGGTTTTAAAGCAAGATTACTTTTGATGCAGTGAATTTTAGGGTTCAAATTTTGCTTAGTAGCTTTTAGGATTCAACTTTAAATGTTTTCAGACAAGTTTTATTGGCACACCAGGTTTTTTTGAAAGCACAGATGAAGATATTTTCCTTTGAAGCTTAAAAAGAATGTGGAGTGCCTGGTAAATCCCTAAGAGTTGAACCTAAGTGGAAGCTACTTGATGAGTTGATTTTAATTGAAGTGGTGTGGCCTATTTGCACAACAAAAATGCACCAGCAATTGTGCCATCTTGTGCTATTTCCAAGCATTGCCAGTGTATATTAGGTAGACATAGTCGCATTTGTGAAAATACACGCATGCATGCATTTATTTGAGATGGGAGGAGAGTGAATAAAATGGCCATATAATTAACAAATTCTTCAAGTGCTGCCTCAAAAAATTTCCATCTTAATCTTTTTATTTCTATTTGGCCTTGAATTTCTCCGCACGGCTATAGGGCATGGCAGCTTCCTCTTCACGCCATTCTCTGCACAGCCACTCCCTGCCAGACATGCACAGCCATGCACAGCCCAGGGCATGGCTATGCTTGCCTTCTTCCTCTTTAAAAAGGCATGGCTATCTTCTTTGCAGAGAAGCCTGGTCCACACACCCCAACAGACAACACCTTCCTTCCCTTCTAGGCCGTCTCCTCCCCTCTCCCCTTCATACGCTGCCTCTCTTCCTCTTGAAGAGCCACGGTGCGGGCAGGAGTAGCTCACAGTGGTGCACAACCACCACTATGAGTCCCACCACCACCCATCTCATCAAAGAGCCGGTGGGCGTGGTGGTTCACCTCTCTGATTTCGTCATTCCGAACTTCTCCGCCATTACCACAGAGTCAAGATTTGAAGCTCAACCGCCACTGCAGAAAGGCGTCGGCCACCGCTCGCCTGCACGTAGGCCACCGCACATGCCAGTAGCCGATGCAGCACTTTCCGCGCACGCCAGCAGGTCACCCTCGCCTCTCAACACGCTCACCAGTAGCCGGCATAGTCCTTCCACGTGCACGCCAGCTCGCTCAGCGGCGCCCGCACACACAGAACCACTAGCATCAGGTTGCGCGAGCCGAGTGCACACTGTAGCCATTATTCACACATTTCAGTGGAACACTGTGGCTACAGTGCAGTGACCGGAAAGTTTCTCACTTATCCGGTCACCGCACACTCTCTCTCTGCGTCGCGACTGTCGCCAGCCCATCCGCGCATGCCCGCGCCCGCGTCTCTCCCCATGCCCACTCTCGCATCTGTGCCCACCCACTTCAGAGCCCGCTTCTTCACGTCCGCACCTGCCTCAATGAGCAGCGTAGTGCGCTGCGGTCCACTCCCTCACTCTCACTCCCTCTTGCGTGTGTGCACGCCTTCGTGCACCTGCACGTGGCATCAGACAACGGTAGCTGCGTCAGGACGACTTAAATGCCCGCGCAATCTTCAGCAGACGCTCTCTCCCTCTCTGTCTCTCCTGCAAACACATATACACACACACACTCTCGTACACACACCCACTCACTTATACACTATTATATACTTATATATATATACATATACATATATGTGCTGATATATATACATATATTTATGTACATATATATACATATATACATATATCTATACATGTATCAGTACCTATATAACTAAGTATAAGTATATACACACATATATATATATACATATATATATCTATAACTATAAATACAAATATATATATGTATATCTATCTACGTCTATCTGTATACATAGATACTTATACTAATATATATATATACATATACACATATATATAACTATATACATATATTACTATATATATACATATATACATATCTATATCTATATACATAGTTATATATACATACATATTTATAAAATTATAAATATATATATATACATATACATATCTCTATCTATACATATATTTACATATCTATATATATATATATACATACATAACTACATACACACCTATATAATTATAACCATATATATATTTATACATATAGATATATATTTACATATATACATACATATATATATTTTTTCATATCACCTACCATACAATGTATCGTGGGAATATCGGCACCAGTTGTTGATATTCCCCGATACACGCGTACAGAAAGCGTCTTCGCACACATCTTCCACCCATCCATCCTACACTCCAAGTGGCACTTTGTCCTGTTGGTTGCATCTTCCTAGACGACGACCGACTCGACACTGTGCTACACACCATCTCCACCTCCTCCCCCACCCCTATATACATATATATATGCTATATTTACCTTATTTCTATTTCTCTTTCCTATCATTAAAAACATAAAAAGAATATACAAAAGAGAAGATAATCTTTGACTTGCAAGTACTCAGTCTTGCAAATAGCAAGACCAGTTTTGGAACCCTAATTTGGTTCAAAGCCAAGAACCTGATTTTGAGGGTGTGCCTCAAGGACAAAAATTATTCGAAAAAAAATCTAAAAAGAAAAACACCAAAAACATAATAACAAATGGAAGAGATTCATTGTAGGAAAGGCGTAGAAACTTCTTCACCTTTAATCCCACTTCCCTTAGTTCGACCCTAGGCCTAAAAGTGACCAAGATAAAATCAAATAGGCCAGGTAAAAAATTTGGTAAAGAGATGGTTAGGCTCGATTTAGGTTAACCACTATACTCATTTCAACGATTAAATCACCATATTAACACAACCTATACGGGCCCGACCAAAGCTCTTTTCTGGCGCT
Source organism: Thalassia testudinum (assembly GCA_037157565.1). NCBI lineage: Eukaryota > Viridiplantae > Streptophyta > Magnoliopsida > Alismatales > Hydrocharitaceae > Thalassia > Thalassia testudinum. Next base: position 4,412,759 of record JAZHRO010000028.1, read on the forward strand.
GTTGCTGGGGAAGTGTGCATTCAAGTAAGTTTCTACTCCATTCCTTTAATTTTTCTCTTCTCACTCCCTTCTCTTCATAGGTGTTTTTGTTTGTTGGTGTGCAGGAGAACTAGTTGCAAGGAGAAGGCAGGCAAACGAAGTCGGAGACGAGGGCAAATCCAAGGCGGGAACGAGAGCGTGAAGTCGCCGGCACCGCATTGGAACTTCGCACGCGTTGCTGAACAAGTAGGTCTTTCTTTCTTAGCAACCTACGTTAACTTGGCACCTTAATAATAAAAAAAAAACACTTCTTGGGATCTTTTGGGGCAAGTGGATTAAAAATCACTTGTTTGATTATTTGCCATCACTCCCACCACCCCAGGATTTCCTGCCAAACTTCTCATAATGAGGATCCTAGAATCTTGATTCTTGAATCTTTCGCCTTGTGAAGTATTCTTTGAGGCAAAAATAAAAAGATTGATTGGCATCCCTCTTTGCCGCATTTATCTGCAATTCGGGATCACCTTTTTGGTGGAGAGACTTGGAATTGAGTTGATTCCAACCCCACCATGACCTTTCACGTGCCTAAGATTCGATCCCGAATACTTCAACCCCAACAATTTGATTCTTTTTATCTTATGGTTGAGCCTTGTGTGTGGAAATCATTTTGGTGATTGGGAGCACTTGAATTGAAGTGCTTTGGCTCCCTTTCACTAATCTAAAATTGATTCGTGCATCCACACAAAGAAATCTCCATTTAGGGAAGCTCATTGCATTTTAGCATGCATTAACCAACTGACATTGAAGAAGGGTTTGTTGGGCTTAGAAGAAAACTTGTATGCTCTCAAAACTCGAAGATTGGTTGAATTGGTAATTCAGCGAAATCCTAAAATCCATACTACTTTAAGGCTGAATTCTAAAAACCATTCACCAATTAAAACTTCAATTCGGGGAGATTTCCCCGTTGCATGCTTGGTTCACACACTTTGTAAAATCAATCACTTGGGCATTACCCGTAAATAACACCCTTCACATTCCAGAAGCACTTAATCCTAAGCCTCTAACTAAAATTGGTAGCAATTTGACCCTTATTAAGGATTAGAGGTCTAACTACCCACGTGTAGCACCTACGTGCTGGTAAGGGTTCTCGCGTGCTATCGGGTGTCTAAGACTGGGGCAAACGGCCTTTCAATCTAGCCCGGTGGTTCCGCAGTGCTCGCATTCGGTTCCGTAGGTCATGATAGTAGGTAACTTCGATCTTTAGGTCTAAGGGCACACTGTAGAGGTTAAGAATTTGACTGTATTGATTTGTCATCAAATGTACCTTTGCAGCATCATTTCTCTCATCTCCTTTTCCCTTCGTATCCCCCCCAATTCTTCCTGCAGTAGTGCATGTTTGGGAGGAGGTCATAAAACCTTGAACTGTGTGAATTGCCTGATAATTTTAGAGAAGAAGCCGAATCGTCCTCCTCCATAAACATGGCTGCACGCTCACTCCCAAATCCCAAGGGAGGAAACCGCCCTCAAAACCCACTACGTGGTGGAGCCTTGGATCCCATAACCCGCCTCTAAGCCCAAATGGAAATGTATAATGAACAAATTGAGGCCATTAGGGAAACATTGGAGGAATTGCGGAACCCTCCTGAACGGGAGGAGCCTTGGTCTCTTAGCTCCTATCAGAATCCTGCTACTACAGAGACCATAGGACAAATTTGGGTCCCCATGGGCGGGGACGACTTTGAATTGAAACCTAACAAAATTGGCCTAATAAATTTTCACTTCCATGGTCTTGCAAGTGAAGATCCTTTTCTCCACTTGGAAGACTTAACCCGATTGGCTGAAACTATTCAACCAAGAAATATCGGGTTACCAATAGTCCTCATGAAAATGTTCCCGTTTTCATTGCGGGATAAAGCGTCGTAGTGGTTACGCACCCTTGGGAGAACCATCCACTCTTGGGAAGAGATGCGAACATCATTTCTCAAGAAGTTCTTCTCAATCAGGCAAACTAATGCACTTCACCGTGCTATAACTTCATTTACGCAACAAAACGGCGAACAGTTTCATGAGGCATGGGAGAGATATAATGATCTCCTCAGGAAGTGTCCGCACCACTGTCTACCTAAGTGGCATATAGCCTAGATTTTCTACTATGGGATAAATGAGACTTTGAAGCAGATTGCAGACTCTTCCAGCAGAGGGAATTTCATGAATAAAGACGAGAATGGAGCATTCGAATTATTTGAAAATATGAGTGAAAACTCAATGAACAATACTTCCATTGTCGCCTTTAATCGTACCAGCCTGCCCCGTAATGTCCACGAAGTTGACACGGGATCCTCCCATTCATCCACAGATCTCAGCCTTATCGCACAGAAATTAGATGAAGTCTCTGTCGTGCACAAGAAGCTGGATGAGCTTCCTGCCAACCCCACCTGTTCTATGGCAAACATCCCCACCTCACCACTTCGTCACAATCCCAATTCTTCCAACACCAGGCTTATCCCGAGAAACCCCGTTGGTGTGCGCCTGCAGTGGCTGGAAGGAGATGCGCACGGGCGGGGTGGCGTGAGCGCATGCAGCAGGGGGCACTGGAGGGAGGTGAACGGTTGCGGAGAGGCACGATGGCGCTCTACAGGAGGCGGCCTGCAGGCTTGGCGGCGTGCAGGCACCTGCTGTTGCGTGGGTTCTGTGCTCGCGCTGAAGGCAGGTGCGGTGGGAGCAAGGCCAGCTGGAGATGGCACACGCCTGTGGGCACGCAAGCAGGAGCGGTGTGCGCCTGTGGACACAGTGCATGTGGTGGAGAAGGATCAGTGCGAAAGATGGAGCCTTTCCCCACAAGGGGGGGGGAATTCCTTCCCAAGTCCACGCCGCCTCCTCTCTTTTCTAACTCTTCCCTCTCTCCGCGTGCGCCAATCAAGGGATTTGCAAATCCCTTTTCAATTTTTGCCCGGCAGGCGTTGGAGGAGATGGCTGGAGGAAAGGGAAAAGTTCCTCTGGTTGTTGGGGGAATTTGCTCCCCAACCCTTGCTCTTTCTGAATATAATACCTGCACATAAAAATAACAAAATCATTACATATTAAGTTATAGAATGTTATAAACTTAAATCATGATGCGTACAATTCTTCTACAACTTAATTGTAATTATTAACACGACAACAAGGTACGATTAAAGGTACTTAAGCTTAATATTAGTCCATGAAAATGGACTCATCAAATACCCCCATGCCTAAGATTTGCTAGTCCCTAGCAAAAATGAAAAATAATAGAAGTAATCAGAAGATTTCTTCTTTTCTTACTCCAAAACTTTAGAAATCCAGACAAATGTGAAGTGCTGATAGCCTATGTAACAGATCCAAGTGAAAGAGCCGATTCACATTAGGAGTTCGTACATCACCCTTGGCAAAAATTTCTGTCGAGATAGGCAACTACTTCCATTGGGGATAAAGTAGACGATAATCTGTAATTTGACCCTGGCGTTTGGCTTAGGTAGGAGATATCAAGTTGAATGGATTTGTATTTGGTGGCACACACTCTACTGGTGCTACATATAGTCTAGTACTGTAGACTCTAGCTCTCTAGACTATTAGACAAGTCAACTCTGAGAGAGGCTACACAAGTGTGCTCTCTTGATGTTCCTGGGCACTCTCTCTTTTCTTTCTTTCTGAGATCACGAATCTCTCCAGAATTAGAAATTATACTCACTATTTGGTGGCCTCACATGACATCCACACTTCAATTAAAGTCCTAATAACTCTATAACTAAGTTAGAGTTCTCAACCAGTATTTAGGCAATCAGAAATACTAGAAGGTAGGTATGGGTCATATTTGGTGGAACGCGATAGGTGTTCTGTTGCCTTAGAAACAGTGTTACATCATACACTTGGACATTTTTTTTTTGTAATATAACTTTTTTCTTCTTTTTCTACTTCTTTTCTCTCTTCTTTTATATATATATATATTTTTTTTTTTTTTCTTGTTTTTGTTTCTTTTTCAATCAACACAACACAATACAGACTTTTATTTACGAGGCATTATTAGGGATGATGATGGTCAAGAGAAAGTTGTGTGGCTTATTTGGTGGAAGTGCCTATTCTCGGCACCGGGAATGAATGAATGGGATAGGCATATTTCTGACCTTTGACACTATTACCCTCCTTCTGCTAAGGACTCTATGAAGGACGCTCATAACCATCCACCATAGTTATAGCCTTATTAAGACTTAATCTCTATGTATCTGCCTTATTTGGTGACTCTCAGGAATTCACTCAAAGTACGTACACAGGAACAGAGAGTGAAAACTACGCCTAACTCTGAAGTATCATCATCTAATTATCCAAAACTTAAGAGTCCTTGCACTAGACTTAGCGCACTAGTAATCTCTCTACTTCTCGCAAATATGAGGTGGATCTACTAGAAGATGGTATGCCTGACTCCCTATGGACTGTCCAAGGGTTCAATAGACTTACAAATGCTCAATGGTTTTCCTCAAGGATCCATTATCAAATCTACGTGCATGTTAAATAAATGTAATGGATTCTAAAGTTAAGAAATAATTCCAGAAGAAGAACCTCCAATAACAAAGGTATTTTGCTAGGGACTAACCCATTCAACTCAAACTTTTTTTTTTTTACAGTAACCTAAATTCATAAATACTTCCTAACATGAAAATGCACTCCCCCATGCCTAAATCCTACAATGTTTCCCTTGTAAAATTAAAACAAGAGGAGAAAGGAAAAATATCACCTGACACAGTTTGCTGGGTTGCCTCCCAACAAGCGCTGCATTTTCTGTCAGCAATTAGACTAAGAAGGAACCTATAAGTCTGGTTCCAAACAGAAAAGGTTAGGCCCTAAGAATACGCGTAACAGCGTAGGCCTAGAAAATAGGTAACCATGGATGTTGGCGAGCTGATGATGCAATGTAATTCCAATTGCTCGCCAGAAGAGATGAAAACAGAAAATCTCATTGGCTACCTTGGGAGGTCTAGCAATAATAAACGGAATATGATAAAGGACCTCCCAAAACATAATAAGTGGAGGATAACAAGGATCCTCAAGAGCAGGATGGGTTTTAAAAGATATACACATAATTAGTTCAAACCCTTGAATGGCGAGAGTAAAAGTACAAGCATCAATCCATACTCGCCATTCTACCCTAGGATGTACTAGCCTGATATATTCTCCAGAAAGAATGTACATGAGCAAAGATCTGAGCCAAGGATCGATTAGGGAGTATAAGGGTTTTTTGTAGTGTTGGCAGGTAATGGTTAAGTCCAATGAAGGCTTAGTTGGTGTTAAGTCCAATTCCAATAATGATTCAGATTGTGTACACTCCCTAACAGTTGTAGACAACTTCAAGTTATCCTTCCTAGCATTAATGATCGGAGTCATATTTGAATCAAGGGTAGACTCCAAATTACAACCTTTTGATGGCAGGGTCAAAATGTAAGAATCATTATCATTCAGCTCATCCCCAGATTCGTTTGGTTCACTCAAATATTTATTAGGGTGTATCTGTGATTCATTAGGAGTTGAATCAGTATCCTCAATTATTTCTAAAGGAGGATCAGTTTTAATATTTTGGAGGAAGCCTATATCATTGAATTCATCATTCTTCTCGGGGTATAAATCCTTAATTGATGTGTTTTGTCCCCGAGAGTCTCCCATAGACTTTTGATTATTTTGTTCATCCTCCTCTAATATCAACTCCTGTTTTGATGGAGGATGACACTTAAAAGAAAGGAGGAATCTAGATTTAATCATATTATTTCTACCCTCTGGAGGTAAATCCTCAAATGATAAATAATTCTCTTGTGAATCACTCCAGATTTTCAGTCCAGGTTCCTCTATTAGGGTATCCTCATCTTCAGAATTAGACTTGTCATATCCCTGAGACCAGAATTGATCATCCTCTATTCCCTTAGGGTCACCTTCATTAGGTGCATTTGAATCCTCAGAATATTGAAGGGTAGGTGTTGATTCCCTAAGTGGAGGATCAGGAGTAGGCTCACTAAGAGTAGAATGGGATTCCACCAAATAATCAAGAGGGGAAGTGATAGGAATAATATAACCTTGACCCGGGTTGGTAGGGGTAAGGAGAATACCGTCATTGGGGCCAAGGTCCTCAAGAGATACCATCTTCCCTTGCTTTTCACTGCAATATAATTCAGGTGGATAATCACTATGATCATTATCCTCTAGTGGTTGTGTCTCATTGGATGAGTCTAAATGATGGCTACCTAAAATTGGATCCCTATTGCATTAGGTTCCTCAAAATTATTTTCATGATCATGGTTTATTGGGTAGGGATCAGGATTATTGGGAAGCGTGTAGCTAAGTTGTCTTATTTCTTCATTTAAGTGTTGACTATTCCTCAACATCTCTCCCATTGATTCCATTATTTCCTTTTGCTATTTTTTCATTTCTATCATAAAAGAGGAGAGGTTACTATTATTTGGTTGGGGAAGATAGTCAATTTCAGGCTCTAGTTGCCTAAGGGTATCGGTCCAACCTCGATACGGAAAATGATGAAGGGTGGGAGGGTTGGGTGTTTGCATGGAAGTAGGGATTTCAGGATTGGAAAATCCCGCTCCAAGGCTCTGCTCAAAAGTGGGAGTTATCAAGCCAGTACTCCCAGGGTAAGAATGAGAATGATCCCATGAATTATCAATGTACCCATCAAAGGATGGATACGCTCGGAGCATGGGATCCTGATTAAAAGATGGGAAGTATTGACTCTAATAATCTGAATGATAAGAGTAAGAGTAATCTATTTCTTTAAGAAAAATAATTTTAACTTTCTTAGGATTCAATAGACAACATCCTAAAGAGTTCTATTGTCACGGCAAACGCAAATTCAACGGGATCTGTTTTTAGTAGATTGCAGGTCTTAGAGTTATATGTTTAGTTGGTGGCCAAACAAGTTTTGCAAAAATTATGCTTCCTAGGCCAACCTTCGCTGGTGCCTATAACCTACTCGTAAGGGATGAAAGTCTCGAATTGAGCCCACACACGAGGAACCGAAGTAACTTGGTGGACAGGCTTGTTGATTTTCGACTAACTTCCCTTGTGGTGCAAAAGAGGAGAGGTAGAAATTTATCTAGTGACCTTATGTGTGAGATGCACAGTGTCTCAAGTGTGCAAGCATACGATCGTGTTTTGATTTTTTGAAATTCCGCAAACAGGATCCTTTTGCACATAATTTTTAGTCACAGATTTTAAAGTCCAACCTCTTAACGGTCCCAATTAGTTTAAAGTGACCACTGAATTAATTTGATTCAAGCACTTTAGTGGTCTTAGATTTAGGTTCAATGCTTATGCATGACAAGTAATTAATGCTCAAGAGAAGACGTACCTTACTCTAGCTTTCTTCATGCAGTAATGAATGCAATGCAATAAAAATAAACTAGATGCTGCTCATTCAGTCCTAGATGGTCGTCCTATAGATATGCAGCTTCTAGCAGGCAATTTGAATTTTTTCTTTTTTATATTATAAACAAACAAACTTAATCTAACTAACTAAATGAAATGCAGTTCAAAACAGTTCAAATAATCCTATAATCTAAATAAATGGGAACACGCTCCCAAAAATACGCTCCGGTATACAAGAGCGATAAGAAATGAAGTGGCACTGGGAACATTCCTGAAATTACCCAACAAGGGTCTAAAAGGTAGAATTTAAATTCTAATGTCTATCTAAGTAAATCTAACTAAAACCTATGACTAAATCAGAAATAGGCTTCTCCACAAGCCTATATGCGTGGGATCAAGGCCCACATGTTCCTGTTCCCATTCTCTAGGTGGCAACAAGGTCCACCAAAAAAAATCGTCTCCACCGTACGCGGCCATATCTTTCGTTGAGTGTTCTTGCACAGAAGAAAATCCACAGTTAATAATTCAGAAAAGTTTTCAAAATAGCATAAAAATAACATAAAATTCTCAAAAAATTAATAGGCATTTTTCCTCCCTGGCAACGGCGCCATTTGAAAGAGCGATCTTTGTTTTCGTTGAAGACCTTATCATAAAATGATGTGTCATTGTATTTAATTGCGTGGTAGAAAATCGCTTTTCAAAACATTTAAATTTTCAAAACTAACCACAAAGAGTTAGGTCATCTCCACAAGGAGGAATTAGCCTAATAAAATCACGAGTCAAGGAATGCACAGTTCGCAAACTCTTCTGCAACTTTATTGCGAGGAAAATGCTATTTTAAATGAATTTTACAATTTCTTTAAAAGTTCAGGGATGTTTATGCAATTTTCACATCAGAAATTAAGCCTCAAAAATATGTGTAAGATGCATGTATACTGGCTTACCATTTGAATTCAACTTTCATGTAATTCTAATATGAAATTCATGATAGAAACATGCACATAACACTAATAAAGTAATTTCAAGAAAATGAGTGCATCATTGCAATGTGGCCAGAATAAAATATTAATATAAACTTTACAATGGCATTGAATGTAATTTTTAATAGAAGTAAAAAGAGAGGATCTCTCCTCTCTCCTCCTCGTGTGTGCAGCAGCGCATGGTTAGCCGAAAGAATTAGCAGGGAGGTACAGCTTGACAAGCGCTATGCAATGGTGGTAGCGGCGTGGCCGGAGGTGGCCGCCGGCGGTTGGCGGAGGTGGCAGGAGCACCAGCCTGTTGGAGGAGACGGAGGCTGCTGCTATGGCTGCGCGGATGCTGTGAGGGTGCTGGAGGCTGCGGCGCGCACCGGCTGTTGCGGGTGGCGGTGTGCACCTGCTGGTGAGGCGCGCCCTGGTGTGGAGAGGTGCTCTACAGTTGGTGCCTGTGGGGACGCTGCTGGGGTGCGCCTATGGGGAAGTTTGGTGCAGGAGCGGTGATGGTGCTGGAGGCTACGGCACGCAGTGGATGGGCGTGCGGGAACTGCGGTGAGGTGCGCCTGCAGTGAGGCGCGAGTAGTTGGTGAGTGCCTGCAGCAAGGGAGAGGCACTCGGTTGGTTGGATGCGCCTACTGTGGCGTGGGTGCGGTGAAGGCAGATGGGCTGTAGGGCGCACTGGTGTGCTCCTACAGTGGATGGAAGGAGATGCGCACGGGCGGGGTGGCGTGAGCGCATGCAGCAGGTGGGGCGCTGGAGGGAGGTGAGCGATTGTATAGAGGCGCGATGGCGCTCTGCAGGAGGCAGCCTGCAGGCTTGGTGGCGTGCGGGTGCCAACTGTTGCGTGGGTTCTGTGCGCGCGGTGAAGGCAGGTGCGGTGGGAGCAAGGCCGGCTAGAGATGGCACACGCCTGTGGGCATGCAAGGAGGAGCAGTGTGCGCTTGTGGACACAGTGCATGTGGTGGAGGAGCGGTGGAGAAGATGAAGCCTTTCCCCGCAAGGGGGGGGGATTCCTTCCCATGTCCACGCTGGCTCGTCTCTTTTCTAACTCTTCCCTCTCTCCACGTGAGCCAATCAAGGGATTTGCAAATCCCTTTTCTGTTTTTGGTCGGCGGGCATTGGAGGAGACGGCTGGAGGAAAGGGAAAAGTTCCTCCGGTTGTTGGGGGAATTTGCTCCCCAACCCTTGCTCTTTCTGAATATAATACCTGCACATAAAATTAACAAAATCATTACATATTAAGTTATAAAATGTTATAAACGTAAGTCATGATGTGTACAATTCTTCTACAACTTAATTGTAATTATTAACACAACAACAAGGTATGATTAAAGGTACTTAGGCTTAATATTAGTCCATTAAAATGTACTCATCATCCGTAAGACCTTCCTTACCGAGTGTCGAGCTGAGCAATTAGGTAAGTCATGTGGAACTGGCTTCTGTAAGTCAGTATTTTGACACGGAGGACCAAGCCTCCGTGAGCTCGGAAGCATATTTACATGTGGATGCGTCTTCTGGCATAGAATACGCTTGTGCCCTGGGGAACAACCCATTCTCTGCCACTTATAACCCAGGGTGGAGAAATCATCTGAACTTCGCATGGTCCAACAACCCACAGCACCAAAACCCTGCGGGTGGACCAATGCGACCGTCCGCACCCGTCATCCCAAGGAACCAGTCTAATCCTATGGCGAATCCGCCATCGGGTCCTTGCATACCGCAAATAGAACGTGCATCAAGTCCTCTTGACAAATTATGCAAATGATGACGGAAATGTCAAAGCGCCATGAAGAGAACATGACCTCTCTTCAGCACCAATTGGCGCAGCAGAATACTGAGATTAGTCAACTATGCATGGCGACTCGATCTCAGGGCACTCTTCCAGCCCAACCTGTTCCCAACCCATGAAATTTCATACCCCGTGGTCCTCAACCATAGGTATGACCTTCTCAGGGGCAGGTTCATCAAATTCTGTAGGCTCCGAGCATTCCACGGGGATTTCAGGCTAATCCCACTGCAGCACCTCACTCTTACGTCCCTATTGCGAACCCTCCTCCGCCTTATGATCCCACTGGACCCGCATCGTCTAATGCGATCACTAGGAGGAGCGGTAAGTAGACCGTCAATCTGCCTTGACCTGATCCTGGCCAGTCTTCTTCATAGCCCTCTCATTCGGGATGTGCACCGCATTCACGAGAGGACGATACACCTAAATTGGTGCTAGAATCAGTCCCATTCCTTGAGGCTCTACTGAGGGAGCCAAAAGGCAAGAAGAAGAATATGCAGGCCTTTGATAACCTACGTAATTTGTTCAAGGATGTTGAAATCATGGTACCCCTGCTCGAGGCTATCGACCACATACCTACTGTCGCCCGATTTTTCAAAGACTATACAATGCCCAGGTGACAATCAAAGAAAACTAAGAATCCGGTGGTTCTCTCGCCTCATGCGAGTTGTGCTATACTATCAAATCTACCACCGAAGCAGAAAGATTCGGGCACACAGCTTATTTCCTGTAGCATCCAAGGCTGCAATTTCAACCATGCCCTGCTTGATCTAGGATCTTCCATCTTATACCAACCATCATGCTCGAAAAATTTTCCTTAGGAAATCTGAAACCCACCCCTGTCACGTTACAGTTGGCAGATCGTTCTGTCAAAATTCCAAAGGGTGTGGTGGAAGACGTGGTGGTTAGGGTCAACAGTCTCTGTTTTCCTGTTGACTTTCTTATTTTAGATATGGAAGTTCCTAGCTCACTTTCTGATTGTCTGATCATCCTTGGTCGACCGTTCTTGGCCACAGTCCGTGCCCATATCGACTGCGAGTCAGGCTGTATTGAGATTGCCGTTGGATCTGAAAAGCTCAAGCTTAACATCTTCAACGCAGCCAAGAACTTTAATTGCGATTGCATCGAGGATGACACGTCTGACAAGGACATGGCCGTCAACGCGTGTATTGGACTAATTGGGAACTTTCTGACTGCTGCGGATTACCTGTAAACACTGACGATTGCCTGACCGACACATATTGTGACGTTCCCCCATCCCTCCCTTGTCGTGTTCCTTCTCTTGACCAGACTTCTGACGAGGTTTTCTCCGCTTCCCATACCTCGTGGTCTGAGTCATATCAGGGCTACTCACCGCCGGTCCACACTCCTGAAGATCGGATTGCCCTTTCTTTCTTGCCAAATCAGGTGGATTTGCAACTCCACACTGGGACCTTGAGCCCACATACTTCTCACTGGGGCTATTCCTTTTTAGATCCATCTATCTAAGAAGCCCCTCTTCTTGGCCAATCTATGGGCCAACTTCTTCCTCCTGACTTGTTTTCTGATCCACCTGGGACACTCTCGTCCCAAGAAATGCCAGATCTTTCACCATCCACTCCCGAGCTGAAAGAGCTGCCTTGTATACTTAAGTATGTTTTCTTGGGACCAAATGAAACACTCCCTGTAATCATCAGTTCAAAATTGACCAGGGAGCAAGAGTGCAAACTAACGAAGGTCCTTATGGAACACAAGGCAGCCATTGGATGGTCTTTATCAGACTTAACTGGCATTAGCCCCTCCTACAGCACTCACCGTATATATACGGAGGAGGAGGCTCGACCTTCCCGCGAGATGCAGTGACGTCTCAACCCTAACATGCGGGAGGTCATTAAGAAGGAAATTATTAAGTGGTTGGATGCAGGTATAATCTACCCGATCAGCGATAGCCCCTAGGTGAGTCCGATTCACGTCGTGCCCAAAAAGGTTGGACTCACCATCCGTGTCAATGACAGGGGCTAATCCATCCCTACATGCACTCCTACATCTTGGAAAGTGTGTGTAGATTATAGGAAACTCAATGCTGCAACTAAGAAAGATCACTTTCAGCTACCTTTCATTGACCAAATCCTGGAGCGGTTAGCGGGAAATAAATTTTTCTGTTTCCTGGATGGATTCTCAGGATATAACCAGGTGGCAATTGACCCTCGGGACCAAGAGAAAAGCACTTTTACCTGCCCCTTCGACACCTTTGCATTTAGAAGGATGCTGTTCGGACTTTGTAACGTGCCAGCAACTTTCCAGAGATGTATGCTGGCGATATTTCATGACATGGTGGGTGACTTTCTCGAGGTCTTCATGGATGACTTTTCGGTCTTTGGACCATCTTTCGATGAATGTCTTGCCAACCTGACCCGTATACTTAGGAGATGTATTGATGTAAACCTCGTGCTTTCTTGGGAAAAAAGTCATTTTATGGTACACGAGGGAATTGTTCTCGGACATATCATCTTTGATAGGGGTATCGAGGTTGACAGAGCTAAGCTTGATGCAATTGGTAATTTACCTGTGCTTGGCTCTGTCAAACAAATTTGCTCCTTCCTGGGACACGTCGGTTTCTATAGGAGATTCATCAAAGATTTCTCCAAGATTTCTCGACCTTTAACTCATCTCCTATCAACCGACGTACCTTTCGATATGGGCCCCAACTGCATACGAGCATTCACGCAGCTGCGTAATGCTATCACCAAGGCCCCCATTCTCTAGCCACCTGATTGGTCCCTCAACTTTGAACTCATGTGTGATGCTTCCGACCCTACAGTCGGAGCCATCCTGGGTCAAAGATGCGATAGACACCCCTTCGTGGTGTACTATGCTAGTAAGACATTGGATGAGGCCCAGCGTAATTATACTACCACTGAGAAAGAACTACTGGCGGTCATCTTTGGGATAGAGAAATTTCGCTCTTACCTTTTAGGCTCACATATTATTTTCACTGATCACGTGGCCATTCACCATCTCATGCACAAGAAGGATGCCAAGCCTAGACTGATTCGTTGGATCCTTTGCTCCAAAAATTTGACATTGAGATCCGCGATAAGGCCAGAGCCCAGAATGTTGTGGCTAATCATCCTTCTAGACTGGACCCTGACCATATTAGACTTACTCTGCCGATTAATGAGATTTTTCCTAAAGAGCACCTATTGGCAATTAATGTGGCAAGTGGACCATGGTATGCCGACATTGCCAATTACCTTGCTTCTGGATCCTTTCCACGTGGCTGGCCTAAACACCAGCATGATCGTCTCATGGAAGAAGCAAAGTATTATTTCTGGGATAATCCACTTCTTTTTCGAATAGGTGCTGATCAAATCATTCGTCGTTGTATTCCTGACAGCGAATTCCCCAGTGTGCTATCCTTCTGCCACGATCAGGCCTGCGAAGGCCATTTCTCTGGGAGGAAAACTGCAGCCATGGTGTTGCAGTGCGGTTTCTTTTGGCCCTCCCTTCACCAGGATGCACACAATTATGCCAAACATTGCACTAGGTGCCAGTCGTTAGGGTCAATGTCACGTCGTGACATGATGCCCTTACAACCCATCCTAGCTGCGAAAATCTTCGACATTTGGGGAATTGATTTCATGGGTCCCTTTCCTCCTTCCAACAGCTTCGAATTCATTCTCGTGGCTGTTGATTATGTTTCGAAATGGATCGAGGCTATTCCCACACGCCGTGATGACCATGTTATATCCACTCGATTTGTCAAAGACCACATCTTTACGTGCTTTGGGATCCCTCGAGCCATTATCTCGGATGGAGGAATCCACTTTACCCAAGCATCTTTTCGCATCCCCATATCATCCTCAGACGAATGGCCAGGTAGAGGTGTCGAACTGGAAAATCAAGCAAATTCTCTAGAAAATGGTTCGGCCTGACCGTAAGGACTGGTCCGATAAGCTGATTGACGCACTTTGGGCGTATCGGACTGCCTTCAGGGCTCCCCTTGGTATGTCTCCTTATAGAATCGTTTACGGGAAGCCTTGTCATTTGGCGGTGGAGTTGGAGCACCGCGCTTATTGGGCGGTTCGCCAATGTAACCTCGACCCAGACCTGTGTGGTCAAGAAAGGAAACTCTAACTCCAAGAGCTAGAAGAGCTCCGTCGTGAAGCCTATGATTCTACCTTAACTTTCAAGCAACGCACTAAGGCTTTTCACGACAGCCGTATTCGGCGGAAGGAATTTGAGCCATCTCAACAAGTCTGGCTCTACAATGCTTTGCTCAAATTCTTTCCTGGAAAACTAAAGTCCAAATGGACTGGTCCTTTTCTGGTCTCGGGACCATTTCCCAACGGGGCTGTTGAGATTGAAGATCCCAAATCTGGGCATAAATTTACGGTCAATGGGCAGCATTTGAAACCCTATCTTACTCATGAACCTGCCCTCGTTGGAGAAACTATTGCCCTGCTGGAGGGTAACTAATTTTGTGCCTCATTCTGAGTCCTGTTGGGGATGTTAAATTCAGTGCTCGTTGGGAGGCACCCCAACAACACTTCGCCTCTGTCACGCTCACTTCACTCTTCACCTCACCACCTACCATCCACCCACCCTACCACCCTGCTGTATACCCTGCACCTCAGCTCTTGTTACCCGATCTTTCGTCCTTCCTCTTCCCTTCCCTACATGCATATGAGGACATAGCATCGTTTGGCATGGGGGGGTGGATAGGCATCCATAGGATCTGGGTATTTTATGGTATCATGCAATTTCCATCTATATATATATATATATATATAAAATGGTGTTTAGTAATGATCTGAAGGTTGAAACAAAAATACAATAAGTGTTTATGGATATTCAACCACTGTTTTGAAGACTTTCCAGGCCACGGAAGCTTGATTCGCTCAGGCTTGGCTTAATTCACTTGAGCATTGACAAGATAGATCGGAATCTCTCCTAACTAAGGACATATTCTTGTACCTGAGACACCAGTACAGGATCCATTGGTTTGCTTCTACTCGAGAGCCTAAGTAATCCTGGTTCAACACTACACATATCAAGAAAGACCAAGTGAACATAAGATCCAAACCTAGTGTTCATTAGGGAAGGTGGAGACCTTACCTGTTCGCGTAGGTAGACTTTTTGTCCTAGTCTTTAGTCTTGTGTTTAGGAGAGACTCTTTCCACCAAAAAGGAACTCTCCCACCAAAAGAAAAGTGTGCTCCTCCAAATAATGTTGTGAGAGATATACTGACACGTGTTTCAAAAAAAAAAAAGATGCAAATAAGTTAGTATATCTTGCAAATATCTGTAAAGTCTTCCCCTACACTAGTTCTTCAGGGCAAGTCACAAATACCCTGCTATAAAATGGGAGTTGAGTTTTCTGTCATCCTTTTAAGAGTCAATCCAAAGACACGAGCTGAAACTGGGACTAACCTGCACTTAAAAATGTGTGAAACCCTGGGCTTGAGTCTTAATGTTCATCTGGTTAGTCTTGATCCTTCACTAAGCGCAAGCCATAATCTCTTGAGCTCCCGAGTATGGCAAAATCCTCCTGGATCTTGGAAGTAATACTTAAGGTCTAAATATCAAGAGTTCTAGATAGTCGAGAGACGGTCTATGTCATGTGAGACTTAAAGTACTAGTAGTCTTCTCTACAATTAGTTCTCACAATATCCAACAAATAAACACACCTATGTCACCTCAGAAGAAAATCTTCAGCTTAAGATCATTTCTAAATACAGTACAAAAATGTTTTGCTAGGGACTAGCAAAAGATAGGCATAGAGGTATGTTTGCACAGCAAAAATGCACCAGCAATTGTGCCATCTTGTGCTATTTCCAAGCATTGCTAGTGTATATTAGGTAGACATAGTCGCATTTGTGAAAATACCCGCATGCATGCATTTATTTGAGAGGGGAGGAGAGTGAATAAAATGGCCTTATAATTAACAAATTCTTCAAGTGCTGCCTCGCAAAATTTCCATCTTTATTTTGTTATTTCTATTTGGCCTTGAATTTCTTCGTGTAGCTACAGGGCATGGCAGCTTCCTCTGCGTGCCATTCTCTGCACAGCCACTCCCTGCCAGCCATGCACAGCCATGCACAACCCAGGGCATGGCTGTGCTTGCCTTCTTCCTCTTTAAAAAGGCACGGCTATCTTCTTTGCAGAGAAGCATGGTCCACACACCGCAACAGACAGCACCTTACTTCCCTTCCAGGCCATCTCCTCCCCTCTCTCCTCCATACGCAGCCTCTCTTCTTCTTGAAGAGCCACACTGCGGGCAGGAGCAGCTCACAGTGGTGCACAACCACCACTGTGAGTCCCACCACCACACAGCTCATCAAAGAGCCAATGGGTGTGGTGGTTCACCACTCTGATTTCGTCATTCCAAACATCTCCACCATTGCCACAGAGTCAAGCTTTGAAGCTTAATCACCGCTGCAGCAAGGCGTCGGCCACCGCTCGCCCGCACGGAGGCCACCACGCACGCCAGCAGCCGGCACAGCACTTTCTGCGAGTGCCAGCAGGTTGCCCTTGCCTCTCAACGTGCTCGCCAGCAGCCGATGCAGTCGTTTCACACATGCGCCAGCTCGCTCAGTAGCGCCCGCACACACGGAACCGCTAGCACCCGGTCGCGCGAGCCGAGTGCGCACTGTAGCCACTGTTCACGTCTTTCAGCGGAACACTGTGGCTATAGTGCGGTGACCGAAAAGTTTCTCACTTATCCAGCCACCGCACGCTCTCCCTCCGTGCCGCGACCGTCACCAGCCCGTCTGTGCACGCCCCCACCCGCATCTCTCCCCTCGCCTGCTCTCGCGTCTGTGCCTGCCCGCTTCTTCGCGTCCGCACCCACCTCAGCACGCAACGCGGTGCGCTGTGGTCCTCTCCCTCGTGCTCACTCCCTCCTGCATGCGCGCGCGCCTACTTGCCTGCGCCTGCGCGTGGCATCAAACGACGGCAGCTGCGTCAGGATGACTTAAATGCCTGCGCCCTCTTCAGCAGACTCTCTCTCCCTCTCTCTCTCTCTCCTGTAGACACATATACACACACACACTCTCGTACACACACCCACTCACTTATACACTATTATATACTTATATATATATACATATACATATATATATTGATATATATACATATATTTGTATACATATATTTATATATATACATATATCTATACATATATCAGTACCTATATAACTAAGTATAAGTATATATACATATATATATATATATATACATATATATACACATATATTTATACATATATATGTATACAAATATACATACATATATACATATTTATATCTATAACTATAAATACATATATATATATATATGTATATCTATCTACATATATCTATATACATAGATACTTATACTAATATATATATATACATATACACATATATATAACTATATACATATATTACTATATATATACATATATATAAATATCTATATATACATATCTATATCTATATACATAGTTATATATGCATACATATCTATACAATTATAAATATATATATATATACATATACATATCTCTATCTATACATCTATTTACATATATATATATATATATATATATATATAGATATATATACATACATAACTACATACACACCTATATAATTATAACCATATATATATTTATACATATAGATATATATTTACATATATACATACATATATATATTTTCATATCACCTACCGTACGTTGTATCGCAGGAATATCGGCACCAGTTGTTGATATTCCCCGATACACGCTTACAGAAAGCGTCTCCGCACACATCTTCCACTCATCCATCCTACACTCCACGCGGCACTTCGTCCTGTTGTTTGTGTCTTCCTAGATAACGACCGACTCGACACCGTGCTACACGCCATCTCCACCTCCACCCCCACCCCATATACATATATAATATATACATATATATATATATACTATATTTACCTTATTTCTTTTTCTCTTTCCTATCATTAAAAAGATAAAAAAAATATACAAAAGAGAAAAGATAATCTTTGATTTCCAGGTACTCAGTCTTGCAAATAGCAAGACCAGTTTTGGAACCCTAATTTGGCTCAAAGCCAAGAACCTGATTTTGAGGGTGTGCCTCAAGGACAAGAATTATCATAAAAAAAATCTAAATAGAAAAACACCAAAAACATAATAACAAATGCAAGAGATTCGTTGTAGGAAAGGCGTAGAAACTTCTTCACCTTTAATCCCACTACCCTGAGTTCGACCCTGGGCCTAAAAGTGACCAAGATAAAATAAAATAGGCCAGGTAAAAAATTTGGTAAAGAGATGGTAAAGCTCGATTTAGGTTAACCACTATACTCATTTCAACGATTAAATCACCATATTAACACAACCTATCTGGGCCCAACCACGGCCCAATCAACTCAAATAATTGGCCTATTGCACCACTTAATTAGGCACGTAAATGATTACCTAATCTGATTTCTACTCAATTATGTGTTTGAATGTGTGTACCGGCTCCAAAGATCGGTTTGCTGGTTGAGTTTCAAAATCAGATGAGGTTGTTTACCTCTATGAGATTTTTTTAATTTTTTTCTTTTTAATGCTGGGGTTGGGGCAGGTGTGGGTGTCAAACAACAAACAATCTAACCTTAGAGTTTATAAGAACACCATGGTTGATTGATATTTGTGTTATTATGTGTGGAATGAAATCTAATGGGAGGGATGTGGGGGATGACTTACAAAACCTTCCACAGCACTTTACTCCAATCTATCGCTTTTGCCTGTCTCGAAAGAGTACCTGCAATCACAATAAGAAAGGAGAGTATTGAGGTAAATGATTTGTAAGTTAGAAAATGCGAAGAAAAATCAAAGAGCATCGCCTCCCCAGCAACGGCCCCAAAATGTTGGACGTGCGAGTTGCTACTCTAACGTGTTTGGTTTTGGAAAACTTGTCGTTGTAGTTTGAAAGCAAAGAACTCGTGTTCAACAAATAAAATTTAAACCGAAATTGAAATTCCGGGTTGAACACTGGGAGGCGGACATTTGATTTAAAAACTACACGTTTGATTTTATTTGTCACGAAGTAATTCAATTGATTAAAACTATCTAACTATTTACAATAAATAGAAGAGAGAGAGAGAATATTACAAACAGAAATCAAAATGAGATGTAGAATGAATAGGGAATTCATCATTAAAAAAATTGTTTGTTTCAGTAAACATACAACTAGAAAGCAGAAAATAATTACACTAGAAAGCAGTAAATTTACTCTAGAAAGCATTAAAAGAATGGAGAGAGAAATATCCTCCTCGATGGTCGTTTGGAGGACGAGAAGAACTACTCTAGAAAGTAGTAAATTTATTCTAGAAAGCAGTAAAAAGAATGGAGAGAGAAATATCCTCCTTGACGGTCGCTTGGAGGATGACCCGGATCGGATGATGCCTGGATGAAGGAGGACGAAGCAGGACAAAGGAGGATGAAGTAGAAGAATGGGAACGAGGCAGCACGTTGTCGTTGTCGCAGGATCCACTTCCGAAAGGGTACGAAAATTTGACTTTATCTCGCAAGAAGCATCCCGGGGGTGGGACAAGTTTCTCTTGAGCTTTGGAGAGGGAGAGAAGAGAAGGAAGGGATGAGAATTTCATGTGGAGGGGTCTCCTTTTATAGTTGCAAGGAGTGAGGGCAATTTGGTCATTTAAATCTCAAAACATTAAATAGGGGGTCTTTAGTGACGAATAAAACTGTCGCTAAAGCCCCATCGTGGGCATAGTGGGCGCTGCCCGCGTAGCTGCTCGCTTTCACGTGCGCTCAACGCACACTCATGTTCGCTAAATCTCAGCCATCCGATCGCGAGATTGGACGGCTTAAGTTGCACCTTCCCCACTCCTCAATGTGCGCTCGCCCACGTATGATCCTGCGTGAGACGTGAGCGTGCGATAGCACGTGGGTGCTATCGAGCGCCCGCAGCTGCCTGATCGAGATCTGATGCTCGCCCGCGCCCGCTCTTCCGCACCGCTTGCCCTCTCGCGCTACTCGATCACGCATCGCCTGCTTGCGATAACACTCTCGCCCGCTGCGCTGCGGAGAGTGGATGGGCACGAGGATGTTTTAAGGCGCACGTATCCACAGCCGTTGGATCGATATCCAACGACCCAGATCATGCGCCAAATCTTCTTTGAAAAGGCAGCAGCGATCTTGAGGGATGGTTGGATGGCTGAGATGGCACCACGTGGTGCCATCTTGACCGTCCATCTTCTGGATGTTGAAGATGGTGCCACGAGTGTCAGATTGAGTCGATTTTCGCACCGTTAGGCTGCGATCGTTGATCCGAATCCATCTGTGCAATCGGATTTGTCATTTGAAGTGAGGATTTACACCATCTTGGCCCTTGATCTTCTAGGGTTCCCCGGTCACTATCTGATGCTATAGATGCCTGATTAGGGCGATCTTGAAGTCGTTGAACTCCAATCGTCGCCTTGATCATATCTGTACGATTGGATCTTTGATCCGAGGCCCCGATAAAATGTTTGCCCTATCCAAGCACATAAAAGGAGATAATTAACCTCCATTTTACTCAAACTACTCTAAATGCAAGATGATGCATGTTATGCAATATTTATAGCATGCAATGCAATCCTATGCTTAAGAACATGCATAAATAGACATCTTGAGTAGTGTAAATGTGTTTACATCACAGTCCTAATCCGAGAAGGAGTCCTGTTATGCATCCAGATTGAAGGCAAAGGGGAAAGGAACTAGTGTAAAGGTAACATCTGCTGTAAAAAAATATATTGTAATATTACTAATTCATATACACTACTATGACATGTGCTCCAATTTATACAAAGACGAAATTCTACAAGGGATCAAGTAGCATCATTTGACTCAAGGAGCAATTGAGGATTTCCTTATTGTATTGCATGGTTGCTCAGATCTTGTTAAAATTAGATTCAGAGAAACTCCGTTTGGATTTTTCGTTGGCTATGAGTACCCTGTGAAAGATAAGAGGCTATGTGCAAAACTCATCAATGCTTATGATACAGACAATGGAGACTTTTTCATAGCTGGATGGCGTGTGCCCTTCATAGCAGAGCAAGTATCAAAGATAACAGGATTGCCATTAAACGCACATGAAATTGAATTGAAGGCAGAGAACTTTGAGAAGCATCCATTTAGATTGAAATACTTCCCCACCAGGAACCTTACGATCTTACAAGTAAGGAAAGCCCTACAAGAACTACTACGTGAGGAAGGTGATGAGAATGTTGATGACCAAGTAAAACTTCTAATTTGCCTCTTGTGTTGGAATTTCTTGCACATGGATCACACTCTATCTACCCAAAACTATTCCATTATATTGATGAGATTGATGCCTTGCATGAGTATGTTTGGGTATCAGTAGTGCATCAAGTAATGGCTGATGGGCTTGCAAAAATGGCTGAGAAGATTTACATCTCAATGACTGGAACAAGATTCGAGTACTTAAAGGGATGTGCTCCATTGCAAAGTGTAAGATACATCACCAATCATTATGTAAACCACTTTTAGATTTTAAACACAATTGATAATTGTTATTTGAACACATTGTAGGTTTGGGCTCTCGAAGTGCTTGACCTTAATGAACCAAGAAATCCAATCACATATCTCATTGTTGCACGAACCACATATCCCATTGTTGCACGATGGAGTTATAAGAAGCCTGTTTCAAGATTGCTTGATGATTACAATGTTGACCTTGATGACCTACCTCCAAGATTCCTGAGGAGAAATTCTTTCAAAATCTATACTAGAGAAACCAGTAGCATGGCAGAAGGAAACAGCAACAACGTCTGTTAAGCAACCCCTCAACCAGGAATTAGAACTCTAGCACGCATAAAAAACCCAGCATGGCAGGAGCTTCACGCTACATGAAATGGTGATGGGATTGCTGAAATGTTGAAACAAAAGGATTGTGAAAATGCTAGCCTATCATCAGACTTGGCACTGTTAATGGAGAAGTACAATTACTTGGAGAAATGCTATGAATCCTGCAAATAGGAGATTTCATCTATTCGTGTAGAGGTAAAAAAATTATGAGTTGGTTACCATAGAACTGATACAACCATTGCACACTAATTTTGTATATACATAAACTTATTGATTGAACATAACTGCCAGTAGCAGCATGTGAAACATGAGAGGCAATTGCAACAGGTGAGAAATTACCTAACAATCGTTTAGTAGGTAACTATACATTATACATGATATACTTGTGTAACCTTAGACATTGAGAATTCGTTGAAATGTTTTGTATAGGAACTATCTATTCATAGAACACCTTGTACATATACTTCAATTGTCCACCAAGTAACTCCAGCAACAACTCAATCCATAGTATGTAATGAACGTCATATTCATAATCTTCTTCCATTTTAGCCATATGATAAGTTTACCTATCAAATTGCAGGAAAGATAGCCTATTGAAACAGAACATGGTAGAAGTGATTCACACATAAGAAGGGTGACACCAAATCCTTTGGTGACTCAATCTCACGCAACACATGCATCCACTTTCCACCAATTCAAAGACTTAATACAACAATAAAGCACAAAGGACACTGCTCAACCTCACTGTCCTATCCCCTATACAAATAATCCAATTAATGATTCAATTATTAGGGTCAGTATAGTGTGGTACAAAAATAGCACATGAGACTTGTTATATTACAACACTTTCTTTCACTAACAATTTGTAATATACAAAGTAGGAGATTGATCATTTGGTTGAAGATACAATTAGGCAGAGAAGTCCACAACACGAAGTCCCATCCCATTCAACACTACTACTCACAATGGTGTATAGTTAAAGTACATCCCACTATGTATTGTTCTTTTTTACGTTACAATGTAACTTTTTCTTGAAGTTGCAATTCGATTACAGGCAACATCCAATCTTGTTGCTGAGAAAGATCTCACCCCTAGACAACATGTGAGCACACGTCCACAGTCACCACCGCCTGAAATTGTATTGTAATCCTAAAATGAAATGAGAAAATTAATGTGCAACTCATGCTCATCATAGTAGAACTAACACAATGATCTTCCAGCCATCATTTGAACTGCTTCCACCTGAAGAGTTGGAGCTGACAACAACTTCAATCTCTCTTTGGTACTGTCATATGTACTTTGACGGGTAGAAGCTTTGAAGCACTCCGAAGTAATCCTTCTTTTCTTGTAGGACACTTGGGTAGAACAGAGATATCACCTGACCAAGCAAATCAAACAACAAGTATAGCTGTGGCAAAGGTCAATAACATAGTTCACAAATTATAGGATATGTATGTTGTAGAATTCAAAGCTTCCATAGTTCACCAGTACAAAGTAACTTCCATTGTAGGTTAAGGTAGAAACAAAGGAGATGAGGCATGTATTTGGGTCAATGGAAAGGGATATCAAACTAATCCCACAGACAAGAAACCTTAACAAAAAAATGAAGCTTAGCAAAGGAATTTTTGATGAATCCGAAGAAGGAATAGAAGTAAGTTCAAATGAACTTTGAGTAGTTGCCCATGGTAAATGCAAAGATGATCTTCTATGGAAAAAAGGCATGGTTCGAGTCCATCAAGATGACTTTTATGACCTCTTAAAGGCTACAGGATTCACCAGTAGTGGTACATATCCTAAGCCTTTCTGCATTAATATTGAATATTCTCTAGTAACAACATGAATGGGTTATTATTTGTGAGGTCCTCCTGCCCCAATGCACATTTTCTCCCAACATTGATATCGATGGCAGCTACATAGAACCAAGATGGGATATTCAAGGAGATAACTAAACATACTTTTAGGTTGCAAACATGTGACCTTTGCATATTACCAATGAATACAAGCAACCATTGGCATCTCCTTGTTATCAACTGTGACGATGCAACATCAACACACTATAACAGCCTACGTGATGGTTCAACAATGTCACTCGCAATTTGTAGAGACAATGGTATGTTATATCACATTACGCAAGAGTCATTATTGTTTGCAAGACATCTAGGCATTTTATAATCCATTTGTCTATACAGGCATCGACAATGCATGAGCACATTGACAAACGGTGTGGACTGATAGCGATTTACACGTGATTTGTAAAAGCGGGTTTTTAACGTCGTTGTAACACGTGAATCCACTTTCGCCTTTAAATTTATATCCTAGATAAGGGAGTATCTAGGGTCGTCCAAGGAGGCCAATTGTTTGCAAAATTAATCCTCTTGTTTACAATTAGATCTCAACTTTCTTTTTGGTACTTTAAATATGTAATTTTTTTGTTTTGAAAAGATGAGGGCAAAAATGTGAATTGTAACGGAAAGTACCAACACCTACAATTGCTTAACTAAAACTTAAAAGAAAGAAATATCTTCTTCCTAAGCTCACTCTAGGCAAGTGGAGGCCTAGAGTAATTAGGAAGAAGAGGTGAAACAAGTGCTAGAACCAAAAGTAACAATTGCAATAAAAAGCTAAAAGAAGGCAATTTAATTGACTAGAATTGGTGTTCTTTTCAAGGACAAGTAGAGGAATGCTTCTACTAAAATAAAAAAAAATCTAAAAGCAAGAAAAGAAACACAAATCCTCTCGCAAAAATGGTGAAGGGAGTCTTCTTGCTCCAAGCCTAGCTGCTCCTTGGCTTGAAAAGAGGGCCTCCTTCTTCTCCTTCGTTGAGAGCTCCTCCAAGGTGGAAGCTACCACCTTCAATGCTCTCCTCCAAGGGGGGGGCGTGCACCACCCTCAAGCGCTCCTCCAAGATGTCGTGGACCACCTTCAAAATCTCCTCCAAAGATCTTCCTTTCCTGGCTTCTCCTTTGGCTGGCATGACCCAAGAGAGAAGGGAAGAGGGGAAGGCACCAAGGGGACATAATATCCCCTTAATCTTCTTCTTCTTCTTCTCTCTTGGATGTTGGCTTCTAGGTGGAATATGATAGTGAATTTGCTAGCCAAGGATGCCTTAAATGGTGGTGGGTAGTGATAACACCACACAAGGGGGTAGTAATTAGGTTGAATATGGCCCATCTTCAGAATAAAAGGCACAACATAAGTAGAATAGGAGAATTGCATGCATCAAGTACCAAGATTGCTTATAAACTGTATTAATGGCCATTTGTGTAAAGTATTTGTCAAAGAAGGCCTCAGATGAGCAATCAGACTGCATGGATGGATTCAGAACGACGAACGGAGTCCAACGGACTCAAGATCGGCCAAATCTGACATCCGGAGCTCCCATAATGGGCCCAAGAAATTATGACCGTTGATCTGGAGATCAACGGCCCAGAGAGCGCCATGTCGCCCTGCCCCCACTGCTCGCACACCCTCAAGCTGGCCAAAGACGAATCTCGGCCGTTGATCTTCGATAGAACGGCCGAGATCTGCGCGCTCGCCCGAGGTCGCCGCAACAAAGCGCGGGCGTGGCGCAACGGTTAACGCGCATGCCCGCATCGCCGCGACGCGTGTTCGAGCTGCGAGGAGCGGGATTTGAAGGTGGGCGAAGGGCGCAGAAAAATTGGGCCGCCCGATCAGCAGCGAGCAGCCACGATCTCGCCATGCGGCGCGACCGTAGCGCACGAGCGCCCACGCGCGCGCACGCTGGGTGGAAATGCCCGTGCACACGTGCGCCCAAGGCGCGATCTTAGCGCGGACACAGAAGATGCTCAGCCGTCCGATCTTTGATCGGACGGCTTTCGTTCAGCGGCCACAGATCGCGCGAAGAGGAAGACCGAGCCGGACGGCTGACCGGCGTCGAGAGGGCTACACCGACGCTTTTGGAAGCGATTTTAGCGACGCTCTCGATGTCGCTAAAGCCCCTTCTTCTTTTAGGAAGCCCTTAACTCTATTTAAACCCCCTCCTACCACCATTCAAGGTATACTCTCCCACTTGCAACTACTCCACTCCTCTCCTAGCTAGTTTTAGGCACTCTTATAATCGCCGGAGACGACGAGCCGCCGACGCAGCCTCCTCCACCGCCGTGGCTGCCTCGTCGCTCTCCACTCTCTCTCTACCTCTCTCTCTCTCTCTTTTAAGCTTTCATTTACTTTTGTTGAAGCATGTATTTAATGTTGTAAACCATGAACCATGAATGCATGTTTAATGAAATTATTTTCCGTTTAGTCGCCATTTTAATTTCTGTTTAAAGTGCATGATCGAAACCAAAGAGCTTTCTAACCCTAAACCCTTTCTCTATCTCTCGCTTTTCAAAATCGTCTCTTTCGCAAGCAAAACTCGCCTTTTTCGTGACAACAAGTGGTAAAAAAAATCCGATTTCCACGCCTCCCTGAGACCGACACTCGGACTCACCTCCGTTTACTTCTTTTAAAATCGACGTATCAAGTGCAACTATAACGACACCACTTAACACACACGCACTACGGCACGTCAGTTTTTGGCGCCGTTGCCGGGGAGGCAACGGATTTGTTTTATCACCTCCATTCCACATTCATTCTCACATTGTCTAATGCCCTATTTTCCTTTTTACTTGACGGTTGCAGGAATTCGGCGCATGGACGGCGAAGCGACGCATTCCACGACGGTAGCAAGGGAGTAGGCACCTCGAGGACCGATAGTGAGCAATCTCTCTCTCATTGTTTGCTTGCGTGAAAAAGCTAAAAAAATTGTAAAAAACTAAAAAAATTGGCATGGTGAATGATTACTTGACCCACATTCTTAACACATCACCCTACAAAAAAATGTACACTCTAATATGCTGAATAAATTCTTGGAGTGTTCTTTTCTTTCTTGAGTGGTGTTTGTGAAGCCACCATGAGTTGACCTGGGCCGCACCACTCAACCCTAAAACTGACTCATCTAATAGAAGCCACATGATCATTAGGATGAGTACACTAGGGTTTTAGAGCCTCTACAGAAGAAAAAGGAAATCTACTTTCATCAAATTGTGTGTAGAACTTGACGTGCCCACTGAAACTTGTTTGAAAACATTAAGACACGTCAACCCTAAAAAGTACTAAAGTAAGGATGAAATACTAAAAGACACCACATCCTAACAAATCCTTGCTTGAAAACCATGTTTTGCTAGAAGCACACACTTTGAAAGTGGAAAATTAAGTGGCACCACCCCAATCAACGCCTCATCACATCACCCTAAGCACAAGCACTATCCTAGCCCTTTAAAAATGAGTAGACGTGCCCTAAGCAGGACTGAGTTAAGTCTCAAAAGGTGAGGTTTTGTTCGCTAGGCACTTGGCTTTCATTCCCTTGGTAGAATCTGGTGACTAGGCTGCGGGGCAGTGTCAAACGACCGCGGTTGTGGGGTCTTTGGAATCGGAGGCGCAAGCCAAAGGAAGAACCTTCCCTGTAATCCCCTCGTAATCAACCTGGCCAGATTAACCTCGGGAAGGGGAGTCTAGTGCTTACGGACTTAATCAACCTTTGTGAGATTTCTAGGTCTCCTAAGGAATACACCATAAGGACTAGGCTTGTTTGCTTGGTTGAGTACACAACTCTCTCGCATCTGTTCTTCCCACATCCCTCCATTTCTTCCAAACCATGGATTTCAATGCCTATCCATCTTACCCAAACTACCCCCAACAGGATTTGTATGCTAACTCAAGTGGACCATACCCACAGCCTACTTGGGCTAACCAACCACCAAGTTGGGGGTACAACCTTGAATATCCCTCTTGGCCCAACTATGACCAAACTGCACCAACCTTTTATTGGAATACAACCAACATAGCCACCCAAGGGTACCATTCAAATCATGGGGCTCCATATCTCGATTGTCCTCACGATGCCTCCTCATTTAGGTCTGACCCACTCTACTGTGATAGGACCTACACTTTAGGAGAACACCAAGAACCTTACCCATCTCAGGATAATAACCAAGAAAGGTCATCTGAATTCAACAACCTTGCCTACTTGACCTTTGGATTAGAAGGAGTTCTAGACAAATGGAAATCAGAAAATGATCAGAAATCTAGGCAAGCCCAGGATCATCAACCTTTGATTTGGTCCCCTGATGAAGAATCTGACTGGGAGAAGGACTTAGAACCTCAACTATTCTGGAGTAGGACCAAACAGAGAATGGTTCCTCTTAAAGAACTGGACCCTGAACATGATAGAATAGAGGACCCAACCAAGAACCTAAACACCAATATGGATTCTGATCCACAACCTCAACCATACTCTCTTAACCTGGACTTCAAGGAGGAAATCCAAAGGACACCAAATGACACCATGTCAATTCTTGATAACCTCCAATTAGAACTACATAGACAGAATCAAGAATTGGTTAAAGGGCAACATGCCATGTTGGAGTTGTTCCAACAATTGGGGGAAGAAGGCCAAAGAAAGCTATTGCACACAACGCCATTCATGGAATTCATAAAGCAAGGACCTACCATGATCAATTGGACTACACCCAGCCATCCTGATTTGGTTCAGTCCACCATTGATACCCCTCAGGAGTTGGACAGCTCAGTGGATAAGGACAGTAAGGATTCCTTGGAACACAATTTGGGGAGCATTGAGAACAAACATCAGGAGGAAACTGAGAAGGTGAGGGGAGAGACCTTGGAATTTGAATCTAATCGGCCTAAGACAAGTAATCCAGTTGGAGTAGCAGCCAACGTCGGAGATGGAGAATGGAGTTACAATTTCAAAGAAATTGATTATGAATCGGTTAGAATCCCCATCACAAATTTGGAGGAGGGCCGAGAGAAAGATTATGATCTAGAGGATGAAATTGACCCTACCTCTAATGTAATCCTAAACAGTGAATCTGATACAGAGGAGGTTGAAGAAAATATTCTTGAGATCAAGGGCTTGGAGGAAATGAGCAATGAAACCATAGTTGCGGGAGAGATGGATTCGTCTTTGGAGAGAGGCCTCATGCTTGGTTGTAGGGCTCAGTATGAAACTCTGGACTTTGTTACCTGCCCTACCAGAATAAGAATCCCGCAACCCGAATGCACTGGAATTGATACATTTTCGATGGATTACAATTTTATGGGGACACAAGCTGAATATAAAACCTACATCTTTAGTGTCTGGCATGTCATATTTGGGGTGCGTTCATCCACAACAACTTGTTTGCATGCCCGCAAACTAAGAGAGGTTCTGACACGGGCAAGCATGATACAGAATTCCCGCCCCTTAGGAACGGGACTCCACCACAACCTTATTTGCATCTGTGGACTTCTGATTTTGGGTCTGATTAATTTTGAACATATCTCCTTGACCCAAACCATTCCTATTTATGCACCGCCTAGCTGGAGGCATTAAACTCAACGCTTCCTGCAGGCTACCCAGCGGATTCAGACTGATCTGGTAGTTTACGTCACTCAGGTACTATCTTTTTGAACCCTGCTGCATCCATGAATCTGCCAATGAGGACATTGTCCAACTTAAGCATGGGGGGTGATAAATTACATAATCCTGAGTTTAATTAATCAGTCTGAATAAATAATTAAGAAAAAGAAAAAAAAACAAATGAAAAAATGAATTTAGGAAGAAAACTTAGGCATTAGAAACTTGTCAATAGTGGGAAATAATACAAAAAGAACTTAAACACTTAGACTTTTCAGGCCTTCAGGCTTAACCAGCCCTGGTGTCCGTTAAAATATGGATTTAGCGGCGAATCCTTGCAACTTTAAGCTATTCTAATCCACCTACTAAATAAGGTAATAAGTATACGACTTATCAACTCACCCTCTATCAGGAAAACTTTGAGTCTAAGAATCTACACACATTTTTGCACAGACTCACTTCTCGGAGATTTTGATAGAAATTGGGTAGCTAATGAACTCTCTAGGGTGGTATGGCTGGCAAGTTGTCGTGTGTAACAGCCCATTGGCAGGTTGTCCAGAACCCAGCCACAGGCCATTTCCTTTTCGCCGCCTCTAGGTACATTTGAGATCAGGGAAGCCACCTACGAAAAAAAATAATAATAATAAAGGGGGAAGAAGAAGAAAAGAAAATAAACCACACTTCACCGCACAAGTATAGCTGGCAAGTGATCGTGGGTAACAGCCCATTGGTCGGTTGCCTAGAGCCCAGCTTAATAATTGCACAAAAAAAGACCAAAACACCTAAGGAAGAAGCGGGGAAGTAGTATAAGCCGGGGAGATATACACTTGAAAATCCTTGTGTTGACCCCAAGTAAAACGAACGTAGGGAGAAAGCTACCAATCGAACAAATACACCTTCAGGCAAAAATATTTTCTTTTTCGGTCACCTAGAGGCGTAGAAACTCGAAGTCTGTCTCAATTACCGTTATGTGAGTCTATCACAACATTCACACCAAGATGCTTAGCACTTAGGGTTTTGACGGAGTTTTGGGTGGGTTGGGTAGCCGTAAAAAGTTACCAGCCCACACTGAATTCCGAAAACAATTCTAAGAAAATATACATACGTATACATATGTACATTAAGGCAAGGATTCAGGCGATTCGTATTTTGGCAGACACTCAGGCGGTGCTTAGTCTTTGTAGATTAAGATCTTCGTATATTTCCTCTTATTGACAAGTAACGAAGTGCCTAAGCAATTACTTCTTTAATTCTCCAAGGAAATAAAGGCTAGAATAAACCTTGCTAGGGACTAGCAAGAAGTAAGCATGGGGGTATGATAACACCACACAAGGGGGTAGTAATTAGGTTGAATATGGCCCATCTTTAGAATAAAAGGCACAACATAAGTAGAATAGGAGCATTGCATGCATCAAGTACTAAGATTGCTTATAAACTGTATTAATGGCCATTTGTGTAAAGTATTTGTCAAAGAAGGCCTCAGATGACCAATCGGACTACACGGATGGATTCAGAACGACAAACGGAGTCCAACGGACTCAAGATCGGCCAAATCCGACATCCGAAGCTCCCACAATGGGCCCAAGAAATTCTGACCATTGATCTGGAGATCAACGACCCAGAGAGCACCATGTCGCCCTGACCCCACCGCTCGCACACCCTCAAGCCGGCCAAAGACGAATCTCGGCCGTTGATCTTCGATCGAACGGCCGAGATCCGTGTGCACGCCCGCGGTCGCCGCGACAAAGCGCGGGCGTGGCGCAACGGTTAGCGCGCACACCCGCATCGCTGCGACGCGCGTTCCAACCTTGAGGAGCGGGATTTGAAGCTGGGCGAAGGGCGCGGAAAAATTAGGCCACCCGATCAGCAGCGGGCGGCCATGATCTCGCTATGCGACGCGATCGCAGTGCACGAGCGCCCACGCGCGCGTGCACGCCGGGCGGAAACGCGCGCGCACACGCACGCCCAAGACGTGATCTCAGCGCGGGTGTAGAAGGCGCTCAGTCGTCCGATCTTCGATCGGACGGCTCTCGTTCAGTGGCCACGGATCGCGCAAAGAGGAAGACCGGGGCGGGCGGCTGACCGACAGCGAGAGGGCTACACCGACGCTTTTGGAAGCGATTTTAACGACGCTCTGGATGTCGCTAAAGCCCCTTCTTCTTTTAGGAAGCCCTTAACTCTATTTAAACCCCCTCCTACCACCATTCAAGGTATACTCTCCCACTTGCAACTACTCCACTCCTCTCCTAGCTAGTTTTAGGCACTCTTGTAATCGCCGGAGACGACGAGCCGCCGACGCAGCCTCCTCCACCGCCGTGGCTGCCTCGTCACTCTCCACTCTCTCTCCACCTCTTTCTCTCTCTCTTTTAAGCTTTCATTTACTTTTGTTGAAGCATGTATTTAATGTTGTAAACCATGAACTATGAATGCATGTTTAATGAAATTATTTTCCATTTAGTCGCCATTTTAATTTCTGTTTAAAGTGCATGATCAAAACCAAGAGCTTTCTAACCCTAAACCCTCTCTCTCTATCTCTCACTTTTTAAAATCGTCTCTTTCGCAAGCAAAACTCCGCCTTTTTCGTGACAACAAGTGGTAAACAAAATCCGATTTCCACGCCTCCCTGAGACTGACACTCGGACTCACCTCGGTTTACTTCTTTTAAAACCGACGTATCAAGTGCAACTATAACGACACCTCTTAACACACACGCACTACGGCACATCAGGTAGTGGTCTTTTTATAGGGTAGGATGGGGGGTTAAGGTGCCCCTTGAAATGGAGGGCTAGGATGGAAGGATGGAGGTGGTTGGTGATCCTGTGGCCAAGGGTATTTGGCACCAACCCAAGGGGTGTTAAAAGGGGTGGTTATGGTGGTGTTGGTGGATTTTGGTGGTGGAGAGACACCACCAATTTGGTGCCAACCTAGGGTCTTCTAGAAGGAGCATTAGGTAGATGGTGATGAATTTAAGGAGAGGTGTATGGTGGAGATGAAGGGGGTTTTTGGAGGGAAAAGTGGCGCCATTAAGGGGGTGGTTAGGGTGGTTTTGGCACCACTTTTAGGTGTCTTTTGGAGGTGGTGGGTAGGCTAGGTTGGTGCCAAGTAGGTTAGCTTATGTGGAGCTTAGGTGGAGCTAGTTGGGTGGAGTTGTTAGGTGGGTTTTTAGGGTGGTACAGGCCAAGGAAGTTGGAGCATAGCTAAGCTAAGCTAAGCTAAGCTAGCTTAGCTAATGGAGGAGTAGAGGAGAAGGTGTTGGAGCTAGGGTTTGGAGGAAGGAGCTGAGGAGGAGAAGTCTGGAGCTGAAACTGGAGCTGGTTGCTGCTGAAGAGGCTGGCATGGAGCTACTCTAGCTGGCTTAGCTTGCTAGTTCTTTGCTAGCTGCTAAGCCAAGCTAAAGTGAGCTAGCTTCTACCATAATGAGCTGAGGTGATCTAGGTCTGGTGATCCCAGGGAGGATCAAGCTGGTTGAGGCAGCTAAGGTAGCTTAGCTCAACTGAGTTGAGCTAAGCTGAGTCCCCGGGAGTTGGACTTGAGCTTCCTGAGCTGGGATGAGTTCTTCTTCAGCTGGCTGGAGTTGAGTGGAGCTGGATGTAGCTAGATCTGAGCTGGGGTGAACTCCTGTCAACTCAGCTGAGCTAGCTAGAGCTCCCTGTGGACTAGTGGGAGCTGAGATGAGCTAGACTCAGCTAAGTTGAGCTGGATCTGAGCTGACTTGAGCTAGGGTGAGCTAAGATGAACTCTCTTGAGCTGCCATTCAGCTGAGATTAGCTGAATGGAGCTGGGATGAGCTAACCCTAGTTTAAGTGAGCTAGGTTCCAACTATGGTGAGTTGGATCAAGCTGAGTTCCAGCTAGTCTGAGCTTCTCCTTCACCATTTGCCTTCTTGAGT
The DNA here is from genome assembly GCA_037157565.1 of Thalassia testudinum. Classification (NCBI taxonomy): domain Eukaryota; kingdom Viridiplantae; phylum Streptophyta; class Magnoliopsida; order Alismatales; family Hydrocharitaceae; genus Thalassia; species Thalassia testudinum. Next base: position 4,446,013 of record JAZHRO010000028.1, read on the forward strand.
GCTAAGGTTTTAGGGATCTGTATATCTGTTCATCCCTAACACTCACAAAAACATATCAAAAAGACAATAAAAAATGCAATGCATGCCTAACCTATTTTATGCCTAAATGCAGCCCAAAAACCCGTTTGCAGAGTAAAATCCTAAGAGCTAGGTTGTCTTAACGCATAAGAATGATGATAAACTGGCATTTATCATGGACTAACCAACAAGGATTGGAAAGTTATCCATGATAGAAGCACACCACAGCAAAAATCAAGAAGCAATAATTGTGGCATCCATGTAATGAGATGGATGGAATTGATTATGAATGGAGAGGACCTTACAGCAAGTGAAACAGACAAGGAGATTCATAACCTTCATAGCGACTATGTCATGAGAATTCCCACCAACAAGTACATAATTGCAGAGTCAATATGAGTCGCTAGGAGGAGGGGACATACTACCTCGAGAGCCCCACATCAATTGGCTGCAATGCATTTCCACGTACTCATGGATTTTTAGATTTTATTTGAACATTTTCTAGGGTCTGTTAATTGGTGAACCCTTGTCAATTTAGGGAGACCATCTGTCGTTACTATTTTTTGGTTGCATGAACTTATATCTTACAGTGGTTCTGTTTAGTTAATGTAAATTCAAGAAAGTACTTTGACCATATGTTGGTACTATTATTTGGACTAATTCTTGTGTGCAGTACCATTTAGGAATGCACTTTGATTTGTATGTAATATTCCAAGGTAGATGTGCAACATGGGAATGAAGTAGAGAACGTAGAACTTTATATGTAGGAAGCACATACATGTGTCCCATGTGTTATTTAATGACCATGTGTTGAACGATTACGAATCGCTACGCTAACGTGTTCGATTTTGGAAAACCTATCGTTGTAGTTCGAAAGCGAAGAATTCGTGTTCAACAAATAAAATTTATACCGAAATTAAAATTCCGGGTCGAACACAGGGAGGCAGACGTTTGATTTTAAAAACTATGCGTTTCTTTTTATTTGTTATAAAATAATTCAATTTAAAACTATCTAATTATTTACAATAAATAGAAGAGAGAGAGAGTAAGAGAGAAAGAGAATATTACACAGAGAAATCAAAATAAGATGTAGAATAAACAAGGAATTTTTCATTGAGGAGATTGTCCATTACAACTAGAAAGCATAAAACAATTACTCTAGAAAGCGATAAATTTACTCTAGAAAGCATTAAAAGAATGGAGGGAGAAATGTCCTCCTCGAGGATTTCTTGGAGGACGAACAAAACTACACTAGAAAGCAGTAAAAAGAATAGGGAGAGAGAAATCCTCCTCGACGGTTGCTTGGAGGACGAGCCGGACGGGACGACGCCTGGACGAAGGAGAATGAAGTAGGACGAAGGAGGATGAAGCAGAAGAATGGGAACGGAGCAGCATGCCGTCGTCGTCGCGAGATCCACTTCCGAAGGGGAACGAAAATTGGACTTTATCTCGTGAGAAGCATCCCAGGTGTGGGACAAGCTTCTCTTGAGCTTTGGAGGGGTAGAGAGGAGAAGGAAGGGATGAGAATTTCGTATGGAGGGGGTCACCTTTTATAGTTGCAAGGAGTGGGGGCAAAATGGACATTACAAGTTCAAAATAATAAATGAGGGGTCTTTAGTGACGGATAAATCTGTCACTAAAGCCCCAACGTGGGCGTAGCTTCCGTGCCCACTCGCGCCCGCTCAGCTTCTCACGTGCGCAACGGCTTCCCACGTTCGTCGATTCTCAGCCGTCCGATCGCGAGATTGGACGGCTTAAGATGCATCTCAGGCCACTGCTGCGCCCGTCGGGTGCATGCGATCGCGTGTGACGCCGCACTTTCAATCACGCGTGAACGCTACTGGGCACGTGTGGCCGTCCGATCGTGATCCAACGCCCGCCCGCGCCCAATCGCTTGCACCTGATTTGAGGCTCGCGGGACTCGATCCCGCAACCTCTGCTTCGCCCGCCGCTTCATCTCCGCTACGCTACGCCGTCAAGAAGGACGCGAGGATGATTTTAATGCACCGCATCCACAGCCGTTGGATCGAGATCCAACAGCGGAGAGGGGGCGGGTGTGCGGTCTACATGGAATGTAGGCGGCCGTTTGGGCGGCCGAGATGGCACCACGTGGCACCATCTTAGCCATCCATCTTCTGGAAGTTGTAGATGGTGCCACGGATGTTGAATTCACTCAATTTTTGTGTCATTGAGCTGCGATCGTCGATCTGAATTCATCTATGCGGTCGGATTTGTCATCTGAAGTGCGGATTTTCACCATCCTGGCCCTTGATCTTTTAGGGTTCCTCGGTCACTATCTGATGGTACGGATGTCTCATTAGGGCGATCTTGGAGCCGTTGAACTCCAATCGTCGCCCTGATCACTTCCATACGGTTGGATCTTTGATCCGAGGCCCCGACAAAATGTTTGCCCTGTCCGAGCACATAAAAGGAGACAATTAACCTCCGTTTTATTCAAACTACTCTAAATGCAAGATGATGCATGTTATGCAATATTTATATCATGAAATGCAATCCTATGCTTAAGAACATGCATAAATAGACATTTTAAGTAGTGCAAATGTGTTTACATCATAACCCCGTGCCTATCTTTTGCTAGTCCCTAGCAAAAACTATATGCTATTTACAAAAGAATTAGGTTGGATTATTTGGACTTGAGTTATTTTCAATCATTAAGAAATTGTCTACTTAGGAACTGAACTATCAAAGACACAACAGTGCCCTGGTATCAGCCAAAATGCAGACCGCCTCAAGCCCTCGCCTTATTAAAAGAAAATTTTCTTTTTCTCTTTTTCTCTTTTCTAAGTTTTTTTTTTTTGGATTTTCAAATTTTAGGGTTTAAGAGTGGCTTTCTACGACCATTCAACTCACCCAAGATTTGATGAGAACCCTAAGCATTAAGCATCTTATTGTGGTTGTGATAGACTCGTTGACTGGCAATTAAAACGGATTTCGGATTTCTATGCCTCTAGGTGACCTAACAAGAATTCTGCCTAAAAGTGTATCTTTACAACCGGTAGCTTTTTCGCTACTTTTACCTTTTACGAGGTCAACACAAGGGTGAATCCAGTGTATATCTCCTCGGTTTATTCTACTTCTCCTCTTCTTCCTAAGTGTTTTGGGAATTTTTTAGTGCATTTACTGAGATGGGTTCTGGACAACCGGTCAATGAGCTGTTACCACCGAAAACTTGCCAGCCATACTCGTGCGGCGAAGTGTGGCTTATTTCTTTTTGTTCTTTTCTCCTTTTCTTTTTGATTTTTTTTTTTTTTTTTAAATAGGTGGCTTCCCTGGTCTAAGATTTACCTAAGGGCAGGAAAAAGAGAAAGGTCCTGTGACTGGGCTCTGGACAACCTACCTATGGGCTGTTACCCACGATAACATGCCAGCCATATCACCCTAGAAGGTTCATTAGCTACCCAATTTCCGTTAAAATCGTCGAACAACGAGTCAGTGCATAGAAAGTGTGTAGATGCTTAAGACTCAAAATTCCCTCAAATCAGAGGGCGGGTTGATAAGTCGTGTACTTATCACCCAAACTTTATTTACTCTAATTAAAATAAAATTCAAGTTGGTGAGAACTCGAAAAAAAAATCCACATTTTAGTGGATACACTGGCTGATTAAGTTCAAAGACCTGAACGGTCTTTGTGTTCAAATCTTAATGTAGTTTTTCCTAAGATTGAAAATTTTATTAGACCCAAATTCTCTTTCCTAATTTTGATTTTTATTTTTTAATCAAAATAAAATAAATCTACGGAACTGATGAATGAATTCAGAGATAAATATCCACCCCCCCATGCTTATCTAATGCAATGTCCTCATTATATTAAAAAGACATGAAACAGAGTGGAAAAACGAAGAAAGCACCTGAATTACGTGAATGTCAGGTCCGCTCCGAGATGAAAAATTAAAAAGATCTATATATGTGCTGAGTTTAGTGCCTTCAGCTAGGCACACTATACAATGAAAAGAAATGAAGAATTCACAAGTGCAGGTCAGAATTAGAATAAACAGAAGAATCCTCCGACCTGTCAACAGAGGTCCACAGATGTGGACCAGATTGTGGTGCAGACCCACACCCCATAATCAAGAATATCTTAGGTTCTGGATAAAAATTACCCAAAACCTAAAATCAGAATGCAAGCGGGGCCGGGCCTGCGATTTATGAGGATGCAACCCAAGACAAAAAAGTCGGGCTACAGAGAATTGAAGCTCAAAAGGATAATTGTTGAATGTGTGCTTGAGTTGAACATCCTAGAAACAAATGTCGTAAGGGTTCTGATTTGATGGTTTAAGCTTAAAAGGAACCCTTCGACTCAATCTTCTATTTCCTCCAAAATTAACTTCCAAAATCAGAACTTCCCAGCTCCTATCCTCCTCATTCAGCATATCAAATTCCAGGACCTCTTGTATATTCATCACCCCGTCTGAAATCTCCAAGTCTAAATGACGTGGCAGAATCAAAATTGACTTGGGTCTAATTATCTCAGAATTAGAATTATCAATAAGCTCAACAGGGTGTAACTGATAATCAGGGCATTGAATTGATTCCTCCAGAAAATGCGATTCTAGATCTGTAATGTGTGCCCTAATAAGATCAGTGTCCTCAGTTATTGGGCTATCAAATGATCTATCAGATTCCTCAGGCCCCAACATCTCACAGAAATCGTGTTCAGAAAACTCGCGTGAGACTTCGCAACTTGAATCTTCACCATCAGGATCCGTATCAATGTATGTCCCAAAATCATTTGTCACTTTCTATTTCAAGGAGACATACGTTTCCTCATAACCCGGCTTAGGGATCTCAGGTGAAGAAATTAGATCATCCTTAATTGGTTGTTTTAATTCAATCTAGTCAGCCTCGTAACACGTGTCCCCCCAACAGGTGCCTGAGCAGGTTCTGTCATTGGCTTTTCTGAAGAGGGTTCATCCTGAGAATTATTCCAAGATTGAATTAAAGCAACCACGAATCTCATCTACAATTTTGCTAATTTCCCAAGTAGAAACTCACCCGGGTTCTTATCCTTAACATCCTGGAGCCAATCCAACAAAGACTTGTTTAAATCAAAAATCATTTCAATCAGGGGCTCCAATCTCTCAATGCAAGGTATTGGCTGAACTTCTAAAGATTGAATGATATTCCTCAAGTTAGCCAGAACCTTATCTTGAACCTGGTTAACTTGAACCAAATGAGTTGGTTCAGGGTTGGGCGGGTTTGGGCTTAATGCAGGGGAATTAACAAATTTAGATTCGTTATACCCTTCCTGATAATAGGTCATTTCAGACTGTTGAAAAGATGGTGATGACCTAAAGGCAGTGAAATCAGAGGATGGGTAAGGATCGGTGTATCCTTCTTGATTGTAGATCGTATTAGGTTGTGCATGAAAGGAAGACGATCTATAATCGATGTAGCTCTGAGAAGGATAGAAATCAGAATCAAAGTGTTCAGGGTTAGACCTTAAAAACGGGGGTCCGGAATTGTATCCCCAATCTGAATTATCCCAACTGACTGATGGTTGATTACAATATGAATTGGGATAATCGTCATGTTGAGGATAATTACAACAGGAGGGAAAGAGCAGGAATGCGTGAAATATGTGGAAGGATTCATGAGACACGGGAGGAAGAAATGTACCCTACAATACAAACAATTAAACCTATCCTTAAATGGGTTAGCCTACAGACCTACAGACTCCCAAAACCCGTCTTGAGATAAAGGAATGATTTGATCTACTTCTGTCTGTTCAATCCAACCAGTTAGAAGGAGGGACTAGGGAGAAGGTTCTTCCATCGGCTTGCGCCTCCAGTTCCTAGTGTACCCCCAGCTGCGATCGTTTGACTCTGCTCCCCTAGCTAGACATCAAATTGAACAGTAGAAACAGACTAATCGAAAATAATCTCGTTCTGGGTTCTGAAGAGCGAGTCCAATCCTTAAGGCCAACATCTACTCTGTTTTATTTAGGGCTAGGTTTGAATGTGCTTTGAAATGTGATGGGCCCTTTAAATAGGTTGTGCCCTTAATAATTGATTGATTTGTGTGTGCATGCACAACTAGTGGTTTTCAAGCAAGATTATTTTTGATGTGGTGAATTTTAAGGTTCAAATCTTGCTTAGTAGCTTTTAGGATTCAACTTAAGTGTTTTCAAATAGGTTTCGTTAGCACACCAGGTTTTGCAAGCACAGGTGAAGATGTTTTCCTTTAAAGTTTAAAAAGAATGTGGAGTGCCTGGTAAATCCCTAACAGTTGAACCTAATTGGCAGCTACTTAATGAGTTGATTTTAATTGAAGTAGTGCAACCCAAACAACTCAAACAACTGGCCACAAATGCACCACTAAGTTAGGCACACAAAGATGGTTAACCTAGAATGATTTCTACTCTTTTATGTGTTGCTTTATGTGTACTGGTTCCACAGATCAGAACCTGGTTGAGTAGAAACAAATCAATTTGGTTAAGTGCCTTTGAATGTGGGTGTACGTTGTGTGTTTGTTGAAAATTGCCCCACAGAATTATCTTTTTTTTTTTTTATATAAATGAAGGTGGAATGAATGTGAGTGAGAATCCAAACAACCAAACTATTCCTAGGATTTATGCAAATACCTAGGTTAATTGGAATTTGGATTCAATGTGGCGAATGAAATCTATGGAGGGGGAAAGAATGGGGGATAACTTACAAAACCTTCCACAGCACTTTACTCCAATCTACCGCTTTTGCTCGTCTCAAAAGAGTACCTGCAATTATAATAAGAAGGGAGAAAAGTGTGGCAAATGATTTGTAAGTTACAAAACGCGAAGAGAAATCAAAGAGCGTCGCCTCCCCGGCAACGACGCCAAAATGTTAAACGTTTACGAATCGCTACGCTAACGTGTTCGTTTTTGGAAAACCTATCGTTGTAGTTCGAAAGCGAAGAATTCATGTTCAACAAATAAAATTTGTACCGAAATTAAAATTTCAGGCCGAACACAGGGAGGCGGACGTTTTATTTTAAAAACTACGCATTTCTTTTTATTTGTCACAGAATAATTCAATTTAAAACTATCTAATTATTTACAATAAATAGAAGAGAGAGAGAGTAAGAGAGAAAGAGAATATTACACAGAGAAATCAAAATGAGATGTAGAATAAACAAGGAATTTTTCATTGAGGAGATTGTTCATTACAACTAGAATGCATAAAACAATTACTCTAGAAAGCGATAAATTTACTCTAGAAAGCATTAAAAGAATGGAGGGAGAAATGTCCTCCTTGACGATTGCTTGGAGGATGAACAAAACTACACTAGAAAGTAGTAAAGCTATACTAGAAAGCAGTAAAAAGAATAGGGAGAGAGAAATCCTCCTCGACAGTTGCTTGGAGGACGAGCCGGACGGGACGACGCCTAGACGAAGGAGAATGAAGCAAGACGAAGGAGGACGAAGTAGAAGAACTGGAATGGAGTAGCACGCCGTCGTCATCGTGGGATCCACTTCTGAAGGGGAACGAAAATTGGACTTTATCTCTTGAGAAGCATCCTGGGTGTGGGACAAGCTTCTCTTGAGCTTTGGAGGGGTAGAGAGGAGAAGGAAGGGATGAGAATTTCGTATGGAGGGGGTCTCCTTTTATAGTTGCAAGGAGTGGGGGCAAAATGGACATTACAAGTTCAAATTAATAAATGAGGGGTCTTTAGTGATGGATAAATCCGTCACTAAAGCCCAACGTGGGCGTAGCTTCCGCGCCCACGCGTGCCCACTCAGCTTCTCGCGTGCGCAACGGCTTCCCACGTTCGTCGATTCTCAGCCGTCCGATTGCGAGATCGGAAGGCTTAAGATGCATCTCTACCCACTACTGCGCCCGCCTGGCGCGTGCGATCGCGCGTGACGCCGCACGTTCAATCGCACGTGAACGCTATTTGGCACGCGCGGTCGTCCGATCGCGATCCAACACCCACCCGCGCCCAATCGCTTGCGCCTGATTTGAGGCTCGCGGGACTCGATCCCACGACCTCTGCTTCGCCCGCCGCTTCATCTCCGCTGCGCTACGCCGTCTAGAAGGTCGCGAGGATGATTTTAAAGCGCCGCGTCCACAGCCGTTGGATCGAGATCCAATGGTGGAGCGGGGGCGAGTGCGCGGTCTTCATGGAATATAGGCAGCCGTTTGGGAGGTCAAGATGGTGCCACGTGGCGCCATCGTGGCCGTCCATCTTCTGGAAGTTGTAGATGGTGCCACGGATGTCGGATTGACTCGATTTTTGTGTCATTGAGCTGCGATCGTCGATCCGAATTCATTCGTGTGGTCGGATTTGTCATCTGAAGTGCGGATTTTCACCATCCTGGCCCTTGATCTTCTAGGGTTCCTCGGTCACTATCTGATGCTTCGGATGTCTAATTAGGGCGATCTTGGAGTCGTTGAACTCCAATCGTCGCCCTGATCACATCCATACAGCTGGATCTTTGATCCGAGGCCCCGACAAGATGTTTGCCCTGTCCAAGAACATAAAAGGAGGCAATTAACCTCCATTTTATTCAAACTACTCTAAATGCAAGATGATGCATGTTATGCAATATTTATATCATGAAATGCAATCCTATGCTTAAGAACATGTATAAATAGACATTTTAAGTAGTGTAAATGTGTTTACATCACCATGGATTGAAATGAAGATGTATTCTATAAATTCCATGAGAAAGTAGACAATAGAGGAATCAAACTGGAGGAAATTCCTAATTATTAGAAGCAAAGCTCTGAAATGTACAGCACAAGTACATGGAAGAATGGAAAAGACTGGCTAGGATTTCTATATGGAATGACCCTCAAAATATAGACTCAGTGGCATATACATCAGGAGGTAAATATTCGTTGAAATATCATATAAAGTTTAAGGGATCGGGTACAATTAGCATAACTAATGATAGAGTACATATTAGGTGGCAACTCAGAGTAACCACAATGGTAAGTGGGAAAATTGGAAGAGTTTATTGATGGAGCATTTATTGGTTTGAACTACTATACAATAAAAAATGCATGCCAACTTCTGTCACTATAATGTAAGTAAAGTTGAATTTATTTTGCTCAAAGACATAAATAGTTTCATCCACACACATGAACATGTACCTCATAAATAGAGAACATGAGAATGGCCATTGATATGCTAACTCAGCTTTACAAAATAGAGGGGAATGTACATTAACATGAAACTAAATAGGTTCACGTACGAAGTATATATCAATCAGAAAATGCACGTATATTCAAAAAACGTTGACCTCTCTAACACGATACACGAAGGTACATTCTACCATTGCATTCTCCTAAAAAAGGTAACAGCCAATAATATTTTACCTAATAAGAGAGACAAGGATCAAAATGGAAACTTCCAAGGTAATCAACTACACAGGCCCTCCATCAATTCTACCATTTGCTGCCGAAACCTTAGATCTTCCATCCAACCAGTAAAGCTAACCAGGGTAATTGGAGAACATTATTGGTGCAGCAGCTGCAACTGAAGCATGTCCACCATTGTTTGATGATATTGTTGTATGGCAACAACCAAGCACATCTTGATTTTGACATCTCCATATTGGGGATGTTCCCTACAAACATAAATCAATGCAACAATTAATAACAGTAATAGCCAGACACATTACATGCACACAGGATTCGGAAATGGTGAAAAATGGAAAAGAGGAATTTAGAGATAACATACATAGTCTTCCTTCCTGCCTCTACGTCTCCTCAATGTAGCAACCTCCCTACTTGACTTCTTTCTCTTCACAGGGGGCCTTCCAACTCTCTTCATGTGCTTTGGGTTACATACAACAGTACGTTTGGAATCAACCCCGAAGGAACAAGCCTAATCAAGGGGAGAAGCATCTGTAATATTTAGTTGGAGACATTACAAGCAAATAAATATTTTAAATTCAAGAAATGTCCATACCATAGAATCACCACTTCCTACCAAATTGAAGTATTCTTTCTCTAGCACCTTAACACATGCATCATACTTCTCAACAGATAGAGAACCAAATTTCGCAAACTTAATTATACAAGCACTTATATCCTCATAACGATCGCCAACATCATCCAATGGTAGGGCAGATGTTGGAATGTCACATGTGATAGTAGGCATCCTTATTTCCTTAAACCAATGAGACAATATATATCTGTTAGGTACCTCATCCATGCCATTATCTAACATAACAAGAAGAATGTGGCTACACAACAAGCCATCAGTCTCAAAATATCAGCAAGTACAGTCAAATTCTCTGTTGACAACAATGCAATGCACATCAAAAGCAACACTCCTGCGCTTGCTATACTCAAGAACTTCAATTAAAAATGAGCAAGACATAGATTCCTTCAGACATCTTTGACATGAGCAATGCATGAGCAACTTAAGCTCATCTTGGAATAACTTAAATATCCTTGATGTGTATTTCTGATGTCATTGCTCTTCCATACGAAAATTAGATAGTAAAGGTAGATTCCTATGTATTGAATGGAAGTCGGCCTTTCGTAATTTCTCTTGCTTGGCTTACATAGCTAACTCAAATTGTTGCACAAATTGCTTCAAAGTTGTCTTAGAATTTACATACCATCAAAATATGCATTCATGCTCTCACATCTCTGTATTGTAGTCATTCCAACCCAGAACGCTTCATTAAAATATGTTGAGACCCAAAATTTTTGAAAATCATACATGTGCTGAATCCAGACATTACTTGCCAAATTACGATTTGCAACCATTACAAACCACTCCGACTCAAACACTTCAATTGTACGTGACCGATGTACAATTCTCTTTAACTCGTCTCTCATTGTTGGGTCACTTCCAAAGATTTGAGGCAACTTCATCATAATGTGCCATAAGCATAGTCTATGTTGTGTGCTCAAGAAGACAATAGGCACCACCTTTATAATAGCTTGAGACTGGTCAGTTATAATACCAGATGAAGCAATATCATTCATGCAAGACAACCAAGTATGAAACAACCACACAAAATTTTTTGTCCTCTCCTCACAAATCAATGCACAACCTAGCAATGCAGACTAGCCATGGTTGTTTACGCCAACAAAAGGTGCAAAGCCATGTCGTACTTGTTTGTTAAATATGTTGTGTCAAAGGAGAGTGCCTCCCCAAAGAACTTATATGCAACATGACTTGTTTAGTTAGACCAAAATATATTACAAAGCCAACCTTGATCATCATAATCCATCATATAAAAAAATCTTGAATTTATGCTTTTGCATTCTACAAAAATATCTTCGTATTGCATTAGCATCATCCAAACCCATCCTCAACTTCCGCAACTTACGAAGTTCATTCCTAGCATCTTCATGAGTAAGTGGCACATTATCATAACCTCCATTCTCAACCACGAAAGCAGACATTATCTTAGATAACCTAATCCCACAACGATCATTTAAATCTATCCTCCATCTTTTCATTGGTGATAAGTTCTTCCTCGTACATAAGTAACGAATCAATGGCCTATCCAACAATTCATGGTTGTGTTGTAATTGTAAATCTACAATAATATTACTTCCATTATACAACTTCACCTTCACCCTACATTCACAATTTGTTTTTCTTGTGGATCTTCTAGAGTAGAAAACATCGTGTGGTTTTGATGGACCAACACCTTGAGCAACTTAAACTTTCCCTCAATAAAATTTGCTTGTCATGCTTATCGTACTTAGACCAAACTATCAGAAACTCAAATCCTTTTGTATGTGCATATTCTTTGCAATGAGAGTAAAATGCATGAAATGTTTCAAATTCCATTCCCACAAGCAGACACCCTTCTCGAATTTCCAAAGAATTTTCATGTAATGGTTGCTGAGCATCAATTTCAACTAAATTTATTTTGCACATGTAAGTAATGAAGATTTATGTGGAAGAAATGAAAACAATTATGGAAATAGAGAGTGCTGAAAATATCAGTGGATTTTACTGTCAATGTGTTGTAAGGCTGAACATTATATAATTCAATCTATGCATCTTGCACGGTATGTTCCACAGCAATAATAACACCTGTAACGAAGAAGAGATCATTGAAATTTAAGCAAATAAATTACCAAAGCTAAGTAGAGGTAGGACATGCAGCATGTACATTGTGTGCCACCATCATTTACTTCCATTCCAAGCTCAGGACATGGCTGTTGCAATTCCGGTTCACCTGCATTTAGCTTCCTCTCAACTGAGTAAGTATAATGCACTTAGAACATATTTATTTGGATTACACATAAAGGGCAGTCAATACCAAACACTTTCATCAGCAAGTCCTCTTAAGGTTCTCCATCGTATACATCAATGAGAAATTTGTCCTCACCCTCCACATCAAAATAAATAATAGAAAGGACATCATCAATATCATCAAGTAAATTCCTTGATAACATAACTGATGGGAACACCAACATAAGCCATAACTAGCTCAATTTGGTCTAATAAAGTTGATAAAAGCTCCTACATAACCATCAGAGGGTCATATAAGCATAATGTTATGTTTTGAGAAGATAAGAAACTAGGGTTATTTCTACAATTTTAATAGCATTCCACAATTGTAGAATAACCATGAGATATTTCAGGGGATTATTAAAGGTCAAATGGTCATTAATGTCTAATAAGTGGGTCCATGCAGAACGAAATGATTTTTTACGCATTTGAAGAATTAATGAACATCTGAAACCCTAAAATCAGACCTGCTTAATTAACTGGGGTTCTGGTTAGAACAAAATTCATCTAAACCTTCTAAAAATCATAGAAAAATATTATCTATGGTTGGATACCCTTGATTTGACCTTCTGAACCCAATTTGACCAAAAATATTCATAGATAGAAAACTGGCCTAATTTTGGTTTTTACATAAATTACCCAATAAAACTTGGTCAAAACCTAAATCTGACTTCATCATTAAATTCCTTGGGTCCAAATTATGTTTGTACAAAATTTGGGCCCAATCTATGATTATTTCAACATAATTTGCATTTTGGTCCAAGTCTAACTCTCGTTATCTCAAATAGCCCCTCAACTTTTGAAATATTTACAAAATGCCCCCTAACTTTTTCATCTTCTTTGAAAATTAGTCCTTACCGCTATTAGAAGTCAACCGACCTCCAGGCAAGCTTTGACTGAGTAGAATCCAACTCAAATGGAAATCAAATCTCACCAAACATCAATCCCACCAAATTTGGTTGGATTGATGTTCACAACTAAGGAAACCTATTAGGATCAATTCTAATTCCTATAATTCACTGATTCGCATGTGCAAACCCACAAAATCAGTGGGATTCTTCTTGAATCCTAAGCAAGCTTTGATGCTTGTTTCTTGTTCTTCAAGCTTCCCTAAAGCCTATAAAAGATCCCCCATGGCATTCCTTACCTCCTTAGCGAGTTTTTAGGCGATAAAACACTCTTCCTCTTCCCCTTCGGCCTACTCCAAGCTTCGCTCCGGCGACCCTCTACCTCCAACTCCCTCACTGGCTGCCACATACAACAGGCGGCAGGTTCTGACTCCCCTATTCAATCTGCGTCTCGCAATACCAGCTCGATGCTTTTTGGTCTCCTCCTCATCGTTGTACTCCTCCTAGGAGAACTCACCTTCTCTGGCACTAGCTCATCACGCCAATGCCTCCTCTGTATCCTCCTCATCTGCTAGCACCTCTTCTCAAATCCTCTTCATCGACTGATCACCCCAGCACCTCCAGACTTCATTTTCGACCACGAATCCGGTCGCTCCACCGTCATCTCATCCATCTCCAACATACCTCCAGTGACCCCGACAACCCGATAAACACCACCAAACCACTCGTCTCTGACTCCTACACCATCACCGTGTCCATGCGAGCAAAACCCTTCAACAAATTGAGGGGATTGCTGCATTAATCACCTCCCCATACACCTCCACCACCACACTCACCTTCCGCCTTTGCTAGCCACTTCCAACCACTCGCACAGCACGCCACTACCACCACCACCTTCGCCGCACCTGTGCGCATCTACTGAGCTATTCTGACAAGGACCTTAGGCCTTCTTCATTATTTCAATTGTTCGCCACTTCGCTGCCATTGACGCAGTAGCTTCAAGCAACCTTGAATCATCGTTTTTGCACTGTTCCTCAGCCAATCCAGCTCTAGGTGACACTGAGTACTCCCAGGCATCCTCCCAGGTGGTCAACAGAAGCCCACTCCCTTTGTAGTTGCTGTAATTGCAAAAGCTTCATCACAGCAGACACACGCGAAGGGAGTAGGACGTTTAGTCCCACATCGTAGAGTGGCGTGCCCCCTGTAGCGAATAAATTATTTTTGTGCTGAGGGCTTATTGCCTCAAGCACACTGGGGGTGAGGTCCTCGCACCCTGCTCACTGACATGACCCAGCAACTCCTCAGCTACTACCCACTATCGGTAGCCCTGGACCTGATACTACTCATAACCGGTTACTCGACTACCCATCCGATTATCTGAGAAAAGAGAAGAAGAAAAAGAGAGAAAGGGAGGGGAATTTTTGCCTCGCTCCCTAACTCTCTAACACTTGGCTACTGAGATGCCTTTGCCTTTGTTGTGATGCTATTGTGAGCTTCTCTACTGAGGCTCTTGAAGAAAGGAGTGAGGCCCTTGATACTATTGAAGGCACTGTAGCAGGCTTCACTTAAGTGGTCTGAGGCTTGATTCTATCATTTGATTCTACTGGTTTTGTAGTTACATTGGTTGCTTACTAACGTGGTATTTGAGTTGAAAATACTATTCATATATTTGAGATATTTGTGGGTTAATATTCTTGGGTGAATTTGGCAATTTAAATCACCATTTTAACCACATCTTTTTGCACTCTAACATTCGATTATATTAATATATTATTATGTTTCATTCTGAGGAAGATTTTGATCATATTTCTAAATATATTTGTGATTAGTGGATTGAATTGCCATTTTTTCTCCCTGCGAATGATCTCGGACTTTTCTGAGTTATAAATTTAAATGTTTAATGTGATTTTGTCCTATACTATAGCGCATTTCTTAAACATTGATGATTTTGAGTAAATGTTCAGGGCGTAGATCACATAAAAGATAAATGCATTGTAATATAGTGAGAAATACGTCTTAACAAAGAAATTAACAGAATTGGTGAGTCCAGGTCGATCATAGGGAGGTAGAAAGCGCTTTTGATTTTGAGCCATTGTTCTAAATCTAATTACTAAATAGCATAGACAATGAATTGCAATATATATATCAAGCAGAGAGTTTGAACATGAATTGCATACATGCAACTATAACTAAATAAATTCTAAGAATGAACATAACCTATCTCTGTAGTAGGACGAAGGCACCACGGGTGGTTCATGGTGGCCTTCTAGAGAGGTTGAGGATAGCAACAATGATCCGCCAAGTTGGCTCAATGAATGCTTTGAACGAAGATGCGGAGATGGAGGCAGAGAAGATGGGAAGAAGAAGGTAGAGGAGTTGTAGGAGGAAGAAGAAGGAAAAAAATTGAATGCCTTCAAATGGGACCCTTAAGCCTTTTCCTATAGTTTTTATGAAGGGTATTTAGGGCATTGGAGCCCTTAATTTCATGTAATAGCTTTAGGTTGATCAGATCCGTTGATCGGGAGATCAATGATTCTGATTAAGCCTTCCAAATCCTTCTTCATTCATGGATTTAATATGGTGCTGACACATGGCACAACGTGCACCCTTGGATCTCCATCGCACTGTCCCCGCTTGCCCGCGCTCGCGCTTCTGCCTTCGCGTGCACCGCACGGCCTTCAAATGCACCTCAACTTCTTATGCCATCTCAATTGTCTGATCTCTCGATCAGATGGCTTAAAAGAGCATGTGTCGTGCCCTCTTGAATCCTAAAGCGCACGTCATCATGCGTGTCTCGCTCCCTCACATCCGCATGCACCACGCGGCTACCCCTATCGTCTCTGGATGAAGATCAAACATTTGAATTTCCTCCGTGCATGACCAACTCCCACATCGCAACTTGAATCCACATCGTGTGTTGGTTGTTAAGCATGCTTTCCGTTGTGCTACGCTTGCAAGTTGTAGTTCCATCTCATGTGTAGCCGCCGTCAGCCATTGAATGGAACCCAACAGTCGAGATCTTGTACTCGCTCGATGAAGCAGTTGAAGGCAGGCAACGTGGCACGTTCATGGGTGTTGGATGGAGATCCAATGGCCCACAACGCATGAAGGATGATCTTCAAATGCTGGGGCACGGTGAGGGGGCAGCTATGATTTGCACCACGTGGTGCCATCGTGGCCGTCCTTCTTCTCCTTGTATCTGATGATGTAGGCCTCCAATCAAGTTGATTTTTGTGCCGTTGGACTGCGAATATCGATCTGGATCATCCGTGTGGTTGGATTTGTCATCTGCGGTCTGAATATTCTTCAATTTGCCCCTTGGCTCTTGCTTCTTCTATAAACTCCCTAGGGTGCTATGGGAGTTTGATTGATGCGATCTTGGAAGTATTGGACTCCCATTGTCGTTCTAGACAGATCCATAAGGTTGGATCGGTCATCCACAACCCTGAATTACCTACAATTATTAATACCTCTCAAATAGCACATTATTATGTATAAAACATATAAATCATCTAGCATGCAACGTACGATGCATATGCATGTAGAATGCCCATGTTAAGCTAGGTTCTACCTGAATTCAGGAAAATTAGGGTCTATGATTGTTGCGCAATCATACCCCCATGCCTAAATCTTGCTAGTCCCTAGCAAGTGCAAGACTAAATGCATTTTATCAAGAGTTTAACTAAAGGTTTATTTCTTTTTGTTTCAGCCAAAAATTTAGAATCCAGATAACCATGAACATGTAATGTTGTAGCTCCTGCAACAGATCCAATCAAAGAGTCGATATACATTTAAAGCTTGTACTTGACCCCTAGTAAGATTCTGTTGAGATAGGCAAGCCTCTTCTCTCAGGGATGTAAACTACTCTCTTATTTTAGCCCTGGCTTTTGCCTTAGGTAGAAGACGTCTGAGTTAACTGGATTTGTATTTGGTGGCTCACTCTCTTCTGGTGCTACATAGAGACTAGTATTTAAGAATCTAGATTTCTAGATTATTGAATAAATCAACTTAGAGAGAAGCTGGAAAATTGTGCACTCTTTAATCATTTGTACTTTTTCTTTTCTCTCTTTCTCTCTCTCTCTTCTTTTTTTTATCTTTACTTTTTCTTCCTGAGCTCACCTCTCACCAGATTTGCAACTGTATTTAGTGGTCTCGCATGCATCACACTTTGATTAGATTCTAATAGCCCTACGACTAAGTCAGACCCCATAGCTTGCATTTAGGTGGCCAGAAATATAGAAAAAAATAGGTTAAGGCTGTATTTGGTGGTTCATGGGGGTGGTAGGCATGGTTGCCGCAAAACACCTTACTTACATAACTCAAACTTCTTAACATAGCACTTGTTTTTTTCAAACAAATACTTCTTTTGTATGCTTTTTTTTTTTCATATCTACTGGCACAATGTCGTTACCAGCATAACATAACGCAACAATGCAACATGACATACGTACTTTTATTCATGAGGCATTATTTAGGATTTTTGGGGATGACCAAGACGATCTTAGGTGGCTTATTTGGTGGAAGTGCCTACTCTTGGAACTGGGTAGGGAACGGATAGGATGGCATATTTCTAACCTTGACATCAGTACCCTCCTTCAGCTGAGGATTCCGTAGAAGACGGTCGTGACCATCCACCTCAGTCCTAGTTTTATCAAAACCCACTCTCTGTGTTTTTTCCTTATTTGATGGCTCTTGCAAGGATTTTCTCAAAGAATTAGTATGCAAGAACTGAGAGCGGAAACTATTCCCAACTCCGAGTGTCATTATTTAATTATCCAGAATTAAAGATTCGTTACACTAGCCTTAGAGCACCAATAGACTCCCTACTCTCACCTCACATATGTTTTGGTGGATCTACTAGAAGATGGTTCACTTGACTCTCTGATTGCTGTCTAAGGGTTTAGGAGAAGAAGCAATGTTTCTTCTCGACGACTAGAGATGCCTATTGATTTTCACAGTGGATCCATTGCAAATTTTACATGCAGGTGTGAGATTATACTGGATTCTAAGCTTAGGAATCTACTAAAGAAAAAATCTTTAATAAAACCTCTTGATAAAATGATCTAATCCCCCACTTGTTGGCAGAAAATTTTCAAATTTTATGGACTTCACCCCCCATGCCTAATTGTTTTCATGTCCTCATGAATGAATAAAAGAAATTGGAATAAGGCAGGGTGTCCGTCGATAGAAATCACGTAGAATTGCTTATGAGTTGTCTTTTAGCTCATGCCATCACTGCAATGCCATACACAATATGCAAAAATGAAATATGCTATGTATATATGTATATGTGCTGAGTTTAATGCCTCCAGCTAGGCAACTCGTTAGTCACACATCCTCGAGAAGATGTATCATTTCGTCAGCAGGAGGAGATTCCTAGGGGAAAAATGATTTGAGGCATTGGCCATTAACAGTAAAAATATGCCTAGATTTTGGGTCTCAATTTGGACCGCCCCGTTAGGATACGGGTGGACCACCAGAAATGGCCCAGTCCACTTGGACTTGAGATTTCCCGTAAATAATTTGAGTCAGGAGTCAAACAACCAGACCTGCTGGTTAGGTGCGAACTCCTTCCTCCAGATGTGTCGATCATGGAAAGCCTTTGTCTTGTCATTATATAATTTTGCATTCTTGTAAGCTTCCCACTGAATCTCCTCTAACTCACTGAGCTGGAGCTTCCTTTCATAACTTCCGATCTCGAGGTTAAATTACACTTCTGCACTGCCCAAAAGGCACGGTGCTCCAACTCCATAGGAAGGTGACAGCCTTTCCATAACCATGTGGTATGGGGACATTCTGAGAGAGGCCTTGTACGTGATCTGATATGCCCATAGTGCATCAATCAACCAATCGGACCAATCCTTCCTATCAGGTCTAACTGTCTTTTGAAGGATAAGCTTGATTTGATGGTTTGATACTTCAACCTACCCATTGGTCTATGGATGATACGAGGTAGCAATGCGATGCTGCACCCTGTATTTCTTCAATAATGACCTGAAATAGGCATGGATGAAGTGACTACCCCATCGCTTATCAAGGCGTAGGGAACTTCAAATCTCGCAAAAATGAATTCCTGGATGAAGGATATAATAATATTATGACCCGCTCGTCTTGCTGGGATAGCTTCTACCCACTTTGAGACATAGTCTACTATGGGAAGTATGCACTCAAAACCGTGGAAGTTTGGGAAAGGGACCATAAAGTCGATGCCACAGACATCGAACACTTCTATGACGAGAATAGATTGGAGAGGCATCATGTCTCTCCAAGTCATAAAACCAACCGACTGGCATCGCTTGCAACATTTGGCAAACTCGTGTGTATCTCTGAAAATGGTTGGCCAGAAAAATCCCGACTACAAAATCTTTGCAGTGGTCTTTCGGCTTGAGAAATGAACCCCACAAGCGTCGCTGTGGTAGAAAGATAGCACACTAAAGATTTTCGAATCAAGGATGCATCTACAGATGATCTAATCAGCCCCAATGCGAAAGAGCAGTGGGTCATCCCAAAAATATAATTTAGCCTCAGATATAAATTTTAGTTTTTGATCCTTAGATAATCCTACAGGTAGCCTACCTGCGATGAGATAGTTTGCTATATTAGCATACCAAGGAAACTCAACAGAGTTGATGGACAGTAGAGATTCATCCAGAAATCGATCTAAGATAGGCGGGGAGTACGGAAAATAGTCTGGGTCTAACCGAGACAAGTGATCTGCCACAACATTGTGGGCTCCAGCTTTGTTGCAGATTTCGACATCAAACTCCTGCAAAAGAAAGATCCATATGACAAGGTGGGGTTTCGCATCCTTCTTTACCAACAAATGCTGGAGGGCAAAATGGTTAGCGTAGATAATAACTCTGGACCCGAGTAAGTATGACCTGAATTTCTCCAACCAGAATACCACAGCTATCAATTCTTTCTCAATGACTGTATAGTTACGTTGAGCCTCGTTCAACATTTTGCTAGCGTAGTATATTACCAATGGAAGGAGCTCCCAATGCTGGCCAAGAACGGCTCTGATAAACGCCATTTTATCATCATTCTTATGCATTAAAACAAACCTAGCTCTTAATATTTTACTCCGTAAATGGGCTTTTGGGCTGCATTTAGGCATCCACTAAGTTAGGCATGCATTGCATTTTCTTTTGTTATTTTAATACGTTTTTGTGAGTGTTACAGATGAACAGATATACAAATCCCTAAAACCCTAGCACTCAAGAAGGCAATTAGTGAAGAAGGAGTTCAGACTAGCTGGAACTCAGCTTAATCCAGCTCACCACAGCTGGAACCTAGCCCACTTGAACTAAGGTTAGCTCATCCCAGCTCCATTTAGCTAATCTCAACTGAATGGCAGCTCAAGAGAGTTCATCTTAGCTAACCTTAGCTCAAGTCAACTCGGATCCAGCTCAACTTAGCTGAGTCTAGCTCATCTCAGCTCCCACTAGTCCACAGGGTGCTCTAGTTAGATCAGCTGAGTTGATAGGTGTTTACCCCAGCTCAGATCAAGCTACATCCAGCTCCACTCAACTCCAGCCAGCTGAAGAACTCATCCCAGCTCAGGAAGCTCAAGTCCAGCTCCTAGGGACTCAGCTCAGCTCAGCTCAACTCAGTTGAGCTAAGTTATCTTAGCTGCCTCAACAAGCTTGATCCTCGGTAGGAGCACCAGACCTAGCTCACCTCAGCTCATTATGGTAGAAGCCGGCTCACTTTAGCTTGTCTTAGCAGCTAGCAAACAACTAGCAAGCTAGGCTAGCTAGAGTAGCTCCATGCTAGCCTCTTCAGCAATAGCCAGCTCCAGTTTCAGCTCCAGACTTCTCCTCCTTAGCTCCTCCCTCCAAACCCTAGCTCCAACACCTCCTCCTCTACACCTCCATTAGCTAAGCTAGCTGAGCTTAGCTTAGCTATGCTCCAACCTCCTTGGCTTGTACCACCCAAAAACCCTACCTAACAACTCCCCCAACTAGCTCCACACAAGCTCCACCTACTTGGTGCCAACCTAGCCTACCCACAACCTCCAAAAGACACCTAAAAGTGGCGCCAAAACCACCCTAACTACCCCTTTGTTGGTGCCAATTTTCCCTCCAGAAATCCCCTTCATCTCCACCACACATCTCCCCTTAAACCCATCTCTACCCTCTACATAACCCCACCTTCTAGAAGCCTTAAAGTTGGCGCCAACCCATGGCACCTTTCCATGGCTGGCACCACTTTTAGGTGCCTCTTGAACAACCCTAACTAGCCCCCTAGCACCCCTTAGGTGGCACCAACCATCCTTAACCCTAGGATCATCTAACCACCTCCATCCAACCATCTTAGCCCTCCATTTCAAGAGGCACCTTAACCCCTCACCCTACCATATAAAAAGACCACTACCCACCACCATTCAATCCATCCTTGGCTAGAAAATTCACTCTCATATTTCACCTATAAGCCCATGTCCAAGAGAGAAGAAGAAGAAGAAGATTAAGGGGATATTCTGTCCCCTTGGTGCCTTCCCTTCTTCCCTTCTCTCTTGAGTCACACCAGCCAAAGGAGAAGCCAGGCACGGAAGATCTTTGGAGGAGATCTTGAAGGTGGTCCATGCCACCTTGGAGAAGCGTTTGAGGGTGGTGCACGCCCACCCCTTGGAGGAGAGCATTGAAGGTGGTAGCTTCCACCTTGGAGGAGCTCTCAAGGAAGGAGAAGAAGGAGGCCCTCTTTTCAAGCGAAGGAGCAGCTAGGCTTGGAGCAAGAAGACTCCCTTCTTCACCAAATTCTGCAAGAGGGTTAGTCTTTCTTTTATTGCTTTTAAATTTGTTTAGTTCTAGTAGAAGCATTCCGCTACTTGTCCTTGAAGAGAACGTAAATTCTATTTAATTAAATTGCCTTCTTTTAGCTTTTTGTTGCAATTGTTACTGTTGTTCTAGCACTTATTCTACTTCTACTCCCTAATTACTCTAGGCCTCCACTTGCCTTGAGTGATCTTAGGTAATGGACTTTTTAACCTCTTAAGTTTTAGCTTAGTATTTTAGGTGTTAGCACTCCTATCACAATTCGCACCTTTCCTGTATTATTTCAAAACATAAAAAATATATATATTTAAAATACCAAAAAGGAAGTTGAGATGTGTTTTTAGCAAGAGAATTGAATTGCAATTTTTTGCCTCCTTGGACGACCCTAGATACTCCCCTATCTAGGATATAAATTTAAAAGCAAAAGCAGATTTACGCATTGTAATGACACTAAATTACCTAATTAACAAACCGTGTATTTTCGTTACCACTTTTTGGTGCCGTTGCCGGGGAGGCATGACTTTGCTATTCTTTCTCCTCTTGCTTGAATTAGATCTCATCCCCTTCTCTTTCTTCTCTTTCATGTGTGCAGGAACTATTGCAGGAAGAAAGTGGGAATCTGGAAGCGAGAGCTCAAAGTTCCTTTTCTTCCCGCGAAATTCAGGTAGGTTCCTCTTTCTGGTCACATAATTAATAAAAAACTATCAAAATACACTAAACTTGGCTTTCAGGACCCTAAACAACTTGATTAAGTGGAGTGGTGCATTTTAAAATCCATTGTTTGCTTGAATTCTTCTTTAACAGCACTCCATTGCAAGTATTGGTGTTCTATTTTTTCGGGTCCAGATTTCTATCCGGACTTGAAAAATCGTTTCCTAACACCAAAGGACTCCTAAAATCATAAAATTTCATAAAATGATTTGAACTTGAGTTAGGAACATCTGTTCCAAATTTCAGATCAATTGGCTTTGTACTTAATTTTTAAAAATTTGTGGACTACAGAGGGGTTACACCCTCTAATCTTCCTGATTTGCTACTGTCTGTGAATTTTTAGAATTTTTATACTCATCCAATTTTTGTGAAATTTAGCTTTCTAGAATCCTTTTGAAATTTTACACATCATATAAAATCATCAAAGTTTTCTGAGGTCGGTGATAATACTGAAAAGTCCAAAATACCCACAGGTATCATTTCTGGAATTTGACATCAGTATAATTAAAAATTCAAAACAATTATCAGATAAATTCCTAAAATCTTACAAAAATCTTTTCTGGAATCCTTGTTTGATTTCACTAAGGGTAGTGGTGTTGGTTGCATTGTTTGGACCACTATCTATTCAGAAAGCCTAAAAATAACTCATTGATAGTTAAATTTCTGTCTTAGGTACAATTGGCTTAGGGTTTCCTTCTTTCTTTTTAGATACTCAATTTAAAGGAAATATACAATCACCCATACAACTTGTTTTTCTTTTGATTATGAAATTTCAAACTTGTTTGAAAATTTAACTAGAGAAACCCTAAAACACATTCAATTAAATTGAATCCTAAAAGACAAATACAAAAAAATTGTGTGACAACTTGATTTCCATTGGAGCCACTTTCCAATTACTGCACACATACAAAAAAATCGAAATAACAGGGCAACAACCCAATTAACGCCCTCCACATTCCGTGTTCACTGTAGTATCTTAGACCTAATTAAAACTTGTACCAACTTGACCCCTAAGGCTTCATCAACTTAGGCTTGCTATCTAGGTCTTAAGTTTTCTTTAGTTAGTACCAATTCTGTCATCTATATCTGGTGTTCAGGCTAAGGGGTCATGTCAAACGACCAGGCGCAGGTTTGTACAAGCACCTGGGGTTTTCCCTGGGAAACGTTTAGGCCCAAACCTCCCCTTAAGCAACTTAGCTAGATTTGTTGATAGAACGGGTATTCATTATTGACTACTTATTTCCTACATAGACCAAGTCTTAGGTTTATTATTAGGGAGTCCCATTTAATTTAGGTCTAGTTTTGTTTATTTGAATTGCACACTTTCTCTCATCTCTTTCTCTTTTCCTCCCCTCCAATTCTTCCCAAGTAGAGCATGCACGGGCGACGGTCCCAAAAACCACACCTCGAGGGACCATCTGATTTCACCCCCCGCAACAAAAAATCATTGTTTTCTTCCCCCTCCTCTTCTAAAAAAATGGAGAACCCAGGAAGCCATCAAAAAAATTATGCTTCCACTTCTAACCTGTCAGCCGACCCACAAGCTGACTTCACCCTCCCTCACCTCCCTAACTTGGAGCAACCAGAAATACCAACAGGGCCAGGTGGCCCTCCAATTATAACCCAAAATACAAATCCCTTTGCATTAATGGTTGACCATCTGGCTCGAGTACAACAAAATCAAGAAGATCTAGCTAGGACAATCACAAACCTAGCAAATCAAGGACAAAATCCACCACCCCGCCAACAGCCTGTCGTTCCTCTTAAGGATTTCTATGATCCTTCTAATTATGAGGAAAGACCAGGGGTGGTCATACCACAAGCGGATTTCGAGATCAAACCAGCCATTCTAAACCTTATCAAGCATTTTCGTGGTCTTCCAAGAGAGGACCCTTTTTGTTATCTCGAGGAATTAACTGTCCTCGCTCAAACCACTCGTTCCCGCAATGTGCAGGAAGACGTGTGGTTAATGAGACTTTTTCCTCTCTCTCTTAAAGACAAAGCATCTCATTGGTTTAGAACGGTTGGGCACCCTATTACCACCTGGCCCCAATTAAAAAGAGCTTTTCTTACAAAAAATTTTCCGATCGGTCGAACGAATGCGTTAAGAAGATCCATAATGACCTTTCAACAAAAAATTGGTGAACCCCTCCACGAAGCCTGGGAAAGATTTTAGGAACTTCTAAGAAGTTGTCCCCACCATGAAATTCCACAATAGCAGTTAGTGCAGATCTTCTATCATGGATTAGAAGATCAATTGAAACGATTTGTGGATGCCTCATGTGGGGGCAATTTTCTGAACATAGACGTCGAAAGTGCCTATCTTCTCTTTGAAGAAATGAGTGAAAACTCATTTAACATGACTTCAATGGACACTTTTGGCAGATCACAAAACCCCAGACACGGAGTCCATGAAATTGACTCCAAATCCACCTCTGTTCCAATCACGCAAGATGATCTATATATGTTAGCTCAATGACTGGACCAGATGCAAATTCACCAAACGAAAATGGAAGAAAAGCTCATAAACAAACAAGCTCCACACGTCCACTCTCCACACACTAACCCCCCACACATTCTCTGAAGAGAAAATCTACACAATATTGATGCCACATCTGCTGGCCAGTAATTTCTAGTTGATTTTATGCAATATTTGACCGGGAATTTTGATCAAAATATTTTTGATCCCACCTCAGAAAATAGTTATGCTCTCCAGGAGCAATTTAGAAATCCCTCCAACACTTCCAATCAAAACTGGAGGACTAACCCGAATCACTCCTAGAAAAACCCAAATCCGATTCCTTTTCCCAAACAAAACTATTTTGGGAATTATGGGCAACCTATGTATCAACCTGGACCATCCCAGGATGATATTAATAATTAGGTCATGAAAACTCTGCAAGGAATGTAGACTCAAATGACAGAAGTAACTCGCATGATTACCAACTTACAACACCAAGTTAAGGTTACTCCTGATCATCGACCTATTGGGAATTTACCTTCCCAACCCATGCCCAACCCAAATAATCAAAGGAATCAATTCCAATGTGAATATCCCAGTCAACCCATTTGTTAAACGATTTTTGCGAAACGCTACGCTTACGTGTTTGGTTTTGGAAAACCTGTCGTTGTAGTTCGAAATCGAAGAATTCGTGTTCAATAAATAAAACTTATACCGAAAAGAATTCCGGGTCGAACACAGGGAGGCAGATGTTTGACTTAAAAACTACGCGTTTCTTTTTATTTGTTACAGAATAATTCAATTTAGAACTATCTAATTATTTACAATAAATAGAAGAGAGAAAGAGAATATTACACAGAGAAATCAAAATGAGATGTAGAACAAACAAGGAATTTTTGTATCGAAGAGATTGTTCATTACAACTAGAAAGCATAAAACAATTACTCTAGAAAGCAATAAATTTACTCTAGAAAGCATTAAAAGAATGGAGAGAGAAATGTCCTCCTCGACGATTGCTTGGAGGACGAGTAGATTAATCTAGAAAGCAGTAAATCTATACTAGAAAGCGGTAAAAAGAATAGGGAGAGAGAAATCCTCCTCGACGGCTCCTTGGAGGACAAGCCGGACGGGACGATGCCTGGACGAAGGAGAACGAAGCGGGACGAAGGAGGACGAAGCAGAAGAACGGGAATGAAGCAGCACGCCGTCGTCGTCGCGGGATCCACTTCTGAAGGGGAACGAAAATTGGACTTTATCTTGCGAGAAGCATCCCGGGTGTGGGACAAGCTTCTCTTGAGCTTTGGAGGGGTAGAGAGGAGAAAGAAGGGATGAGAATTTCGTATGGAGGGGGTCTCCTTTTATAGTTGCAAGGAGTGGGGGCAAAATGGACATTACATCTTCAAAATAATAAATAAGGGGTCTTTAGTGACGGATAAATCCATCACTAAAGCCCCAACGTGGCCGTCACCGCCGTGCCCACGCGCACCTCCTCGGCTGCCCGCTCCTCAACGCATGCGCACGTCCAGCGCTTTTCAGCCATCCGATCGTGAGATCGGACGGCTTAAATCGCGTCTGCGCCCGCTGCAACCCACCCGCCTACACGTGCGATCGCGCGTTACGCGGGGCGTCCAATCGCGCGTCGGCGTATCGGGCGCCCGCGACCGCACGATCTCCATCCGATGCTCCACGCGCCTCAATTACCCGCGCCTTCAATCCCCTCACTGCGGCTTGAACCCGCGCCCCGCGCTCAGGTAAGCGCGCTCGACCGCTGCACTGCGGGGTGCGGATGGTCGAGCGCACGTTTTAAGCGTCGGGCGGCCACAACCGTTGGATATCCATCTGACGGCGGAGAGCGATCGGGCGGGGGCCTTCACAAAATGCCAGCGGCCGTTTGGGTGGCTGAGATGGAGCCACGTGCCGCCATCTTGGCCGTCCATCCTCTGGAAGTTGTAGATGGTGCAACGAATGTCGGATTGACTGATTTTTGTGTCGTTGAGCTGTGATCGTCGATCCGAATTCATCCGTGTGGTTAGATTTATCATCTGAAGTGCAGATTTACACCATCCTGGCCATTGATCTTCTAGGGTTCCCCGGTCTCTATCTGATGCTACGGATGCCTGATTAAGGCGATCTTAGAGTCGTTGAACTCCAATCGTCACCCTGATCACATCCATACGATTGGATCTTTGATCCGAGGCCCTGATAAAATGTTTGCCCTATCCAAGCACATAAAAGGAGACAATTAACATCCATTTTATTGAAACTACTCTAAATGTGAGATGATGCATGTTATGCAATATTTATATCATGAAATGCAATCCTATGCTTAAGAACATGCATAAATAGACATTTTAGGTAGTGTAAATGTGTTTACGTCATACCCCCATGCCTATCTTTTGCTAGTCCCTAGCAAAAACTATATGCTATTTATAAAAGAATTAGGTTCGATTATTTAGACCTGAGTTATTTTCAATCATTAAGAAATTGTCTACTTAGGAACTGAACTTTCAAAGACACAACAGTGCCCGAGTATCAGCCAAAATGTAGACCGCCTCAAGCCCTCGCCTTATTCAAAGAAAATTTTCTTTTTCTCCTTTTGGATTTTCAAATTTTAGGGTTCAAGAGTAGCTTTCTACAACCATTCAACTCACCCAAGATTTGATGAGAACCCTAAGTTTTAAGCATCTTATTGTGATTGTGATAGACTCGTTGACTGGTAATTAGAATGGACTTCAGATTTCTATGCCTCTAGGTGCCCTCAAAAAGAATTCTACCTAAAGGTGTATCTTTACAACCGGTATCTTTTTCCCTACTTTTATTTTTTTAACGGGGTCAACACAAGGGTGAATCCAGTGTATATCTCCCTGATTTATTCTACTTCTCCGCTTCTTCCTAAGTGTTTTGGGAAATTTTAGTGCATTTTCTGAGCTGGGTTCTGGACAACCGGTCGATGAGCTGTTACCACCGACAACTTGCCAGCCATACTCGTGCGACGAAGTGTGGCTTATTTCTTTTTGTTCTTTTCTCCTTTTTTTTTTTAGTAGGTGGCTTCCCTCATCTAAGATTTACCTAAAGGCAGCAAAAAGAGAAAGGTCCAGTGACTGGGCTCTGGACAACCTACCTATGGGCTGTTACCCACGATCACTTGCCAGCCATATCACCTTAGAAGGTTCATTAGCTACCCAATTTCCGTTAGAATCGCCGAATAACGAGTCAGTGCAAAGAAAGTGTGTAGATGCTTAAAACTCAAAATTCCCTCAAATCAGAGGGCGAGTTGATAAGTCGTGTACTTATCACCCAAACTTATTTATTCCAATTATAATAGAATTAAGATGGCGAGGACTCAAAGACAAATCCACATTTTAGTGGATACACAGGCTAATTAAGTCCAAAGACCTGAGGGGTCTTTGTGTTCAGATCCTAATGTAGTATTTCCTAAGATTGAAAATTTTCTTAAACCCAAATTCTCTTTCCTAATTCCGAAATTTTTTATTTTTTTTATAAAAGAAAATAAACAAATCTACGGAGCTGACGAATGAATTCAGAGATGAATATCCACCCCCCCATGCCTATCTAATGCAATGTCCTCATTATATTAAAAAGACATAAAACAGAGTGGAAAAGTGTAGAAAGCACCTGAATTACGTGAATATCAGGTCCGCTCCAAGATGAAAACGAAAAAGAACTGTATAAGTGCTGAGTTTAGTGCCTTCAACTAGGCACACTATACAAAGAAAAGAAATGAAGAATTCACATGTGCAGGTCAAAATTAGAATGAACAGAAGAATCCTCTGACCTGTCAGCAGAGGTCCACAGATATGGACCAGATTGTGGTGCAGAACCACACCCCATAATCGAGAATATCTTAGGTTCTGGATAAAAATTACCCAAAACCTAAAATCAGAATGTAAGCGGGATCGGGCCTGCGATTTCTGAGGATGCAACCCAAGACCAAAAAGTCAGGTTACAGAAAATTGAAGCTCAAAAGGATAATCGTTGAATGTGTGCTTGGGTTGAACATCCTCGAAACAAATGTCGTAAGGGTTCTGATTTGATGGTTTCAACTTAAAAGGAACCCTTCAACTCAATCTTCCATTTCCTCCTGAATTAACTTCTCAAATCAAAACTTCCCAGCTCCTATCCTCCTCATTTAGCATATGAAATTCCAGGACCTCTTGTATATTCATCACCCCGTCTGAAATCTCTAAGTCTAAATGATGTGGCAGAATCAAATTTGACTCGGGTCTAATTATCTCAGAATTAGAATCATCAATAAGCTCAACAGGGTGTAACTGATAATCAGGGCATTGAATTGATTCCTCCAGAAAATGTGATTCTGGATCCGTAATGTGTGCCCTAATAAGATCAGTTTCCTCAGTTATTGGGCTATTAAATGATCTATCAGATTCCTCAGGCCCAATTGTCTCACAGAAATCGTGTTCAGAAAACTTGCGTGAGACTTCGCAACTTGAATCTTCACCATCAGGATCCGTATCAATGTATGTCCCAAAATCAGTTGTCACTTTCTGTTCCAAGGAGACATACATTTCCTTGTAACCCGGCTCAGGGATCTCAGGTGAAGAAATCAAATCATCCTTAATTGGTTGCTTTAATTCAATCTGGTCAGCCTCGTAACAAGTGTCCCCCCCAACAGGTGCCTGAGCGGGTTCTGTCATTGGCTCTCCTGAAGAGGGTTCATCCTGGGAATCATCCCAAGATTGAATGAAAGCAACCACGAATCTCATCCTCAATTTCGATAATTTCCCAAGTAGAAACTCACCCGGGTTCTTATCCTTAACGTCCTGGAGCCAATCCAACAAAGACTTCTTTAAATCATCAATCATCTGAATCAGGGGCTCCAATCTCTCAATGCAAGGTGTTGGCTGAACTTCTAAAGATTGAATGATATTTTTCAAGTTAGCTAGAACCTTATCTTGAACCTGGTTAACCTGAACCAAATGAGTTGGTTCAAGATTGGGCGGGTTTGACATCAATGCAGAGGAATTAACGAATTGAGATTCGTTATACCCATCCTGATAATAGGTCATTTCAGATTGTTCAAAAGATGGTAATGACCTAAAGGCAGTGAAATCAGAGGATGGGTAAAGATCAGTGTATCCTTCTTGATTGTAGATTGTATTAGGATGTTCATGAAAGGAGGACGATCTATAATCGATGTAGCTTTGAGAAGGATAAAAATCAGAATCAAAGTGTTCAAGGTTAGACCCTAAACACGGGGGTCTGGAATTGTATCCCCAATCCGAATTATCCCAACTAACTGATGGTCGATTACAATACGAGTTGGGATAATCGTCATGTTGAGGATAATTTACAACAGGAGGGAAAGAGCGGGAATGCGTGAAATATGTGGAAGGATTCATGATACACGGGAGGAAGAAAGGTGCCCTGCAATATAAACAATCAAACCTGCCCTTAAATAGGTTAGCCTAAAGACCTACAGACTCTCAAAACCCGTCTTGAGATAAAGGAACGGTTTGATCTACTTCCGTCTGTTCAATCCAAGCAGTTAGAAATAGGGACTGGGGAGAAGGTTCTTCCTTCGGCTTGCGCCTCCGATTCCTAGTGTACCCCACAACCGCGATCGTTTGACTCTGCTCCCCTAGCTAGACATCAGATTGAACAGTAGAAATAGACTAATTGAAAATAATCTCGTTTTGGGTTCTAAAGAGCGAGTCCAATCCTTAAGGCCAACGTCTACTCTATTTTATTTAGGGCTAGGTTTCAATGTGCTTTGGAATGTGATGGGCCCTTTAAATGGGTTGTGCCCTTAATGATTGATTGATTCGTGTGTGAGTGCACAACCAGTGGTTTTCAAGCAAGATTGTTTTTGATGTGGTGAATTTTAAGATTCAAATCTTGCTTAGTAGCTTTTAGGATTCAACTTTAGGTGTTTTCAATCAAGTTTCGTTGGCACACCAAGTTTTACAAGCACAGGTGAAGATGTTTTCCTTTAAAGTTTAAAAAGAATGTGGAGTGCCTGGTAAATCCCTAAGAGTTGAACCTAATTGGCAGCTACTTGATGAGTTGATTTTATTTGAAGTGGTGCGGCCCAATCAACTCAAACAATTGGCCTGTTGCACCACTTAATTAGGCACACAAATGATTACCTAATCTGATTTCTACTCAATTATGTGTTTGGATGTGTGTACCGGCTCCTAAGATTGGTTTACCGGTTGAGTTTGAAAATCAGATGAGGTTGTGTACCTCTGTGAGATTTTTTTTTTTTAATGTGGGGGTTGGGGTGAGTATGGGTGTCAAACAACAAACAATCTAACCTTAGAGTTTATAAAAACACCTAGGTTGATTGATGTTTGAGTTATTATGTGATGAAATGAAATCTAATGGGTGGGAGGTGGGGGGTAACTTACAAAACCTTCTACAACACTTTACTCCAATCTACCGCTTTTGCCTGTCCCGAAAGAGTACCTGCAATTACAATAAGAAAGGAGAAAAGTGAGGTAAATGATTTGTAAGTTATAAAACGCGAAGAGAAATCAAAGATCGTTGCCTCCCCGGCAACAGCGCCAAAATGTTAAACGATTTTTGCGAATCGCTACGCTTACGTGTTTGGTTTTGGAAAACCTGTCGTTGTAATTCGAAAGCGAAGAATTCATGTTCAACAAATAAAATTTATACCGAAAAGAATTCCGGGTCAAACACAGGGAGGCAGACGTTTGATTTAAAAACTACGCGTTTCTTTTTATTTGTTACAGAATAATTCAATTTAGAACTATATAATTATTTACAATAAATAGAAGAGAGAGAGAGTAAGAGAGAAAGAGAATATTACACAGAGAAATCAAAATGAGATGTAGAACAAACAAGGAATTTTTGTATCAAAGAGATTGTTCATTACAACTAGAAAGCATAAAACAATTACTCTAGAAAGCAATAAATTTACTCTAGAAAGCATTAAAAGAATGGAGAGAGAAATGTCCTCCTCGACGATTGCTTGGAGGACGAGTAGATTAATCTAGAAAGCAGTAAATCTATACTAGAAAGCGGTAAAAAGAATAGGGAGAGAGAAATCCTCCTCAACGGCTCCTTGGAGGACGAGCCGGACGGGACGATGCCTGGACGAAGGAGAACGAAGCAGGACGAAGGAGGATGAAGCAAAAGAACGGGAACGAAGCAGCACGCCGTCGTCGTCGCGGGATCCACTTCTGAAGGGGAACGAAAATTGGACTTTATCTCGCGAGAAGCATCCCGGGTGTGGGACAAGCTTCTCTTGAGCTTTGGAAGGGTAGAGAGGAGAAAGAAGGGATGAGAATTTCGTATGGAGGGGGTCTCCTTTTATAGTTGCAAGGAGTGGGGGCAAAATGGACATTACATCATCAAAATAATAAATAAGGGGTCTTTACCTGACGTGGCCATCGCCACCGCACCCACGCGCGCCTCCTCGGCTGCCCGCTCCTCAACGCTCGCGCATGTCCAGCACTTTTCAGCCGTCCGATCACGAGATCGGACGGCTTAAATCGCATCCGCGCCCACTGCAACCCGCCCGCCTGCACGTGCGATCGCGCGTTACGCAATGCGTCCAATCGCACGTCGGCGCTATCGGGCACCCGCGACCGCACGATCTCCATCTGACGCTCCATGCGCCTCAATTACCCGCGCCTTCAATCCCCTCACCGCGGCTCGAACCCGCGCCCCGCACTCGCGTAATCGCGCTCGATCGCTGCGCTGCGAAGCACGGATATTCGAGCGCACGTTTTAAGCGCCGGGCAGCACAGCCGTTGGATCTCCATCTGACGACGTAGAGCGATCGGGCGGGGGCCTTCACAAAATGCCAGCTGCCGTTTGGACGGCTGAGATGGCGATGGATGGCCAAGATGGCACCACGTGGCGCCATCTTGGCCGTCCATCTTCTGGAAGTTGTAGATGGTGCCACGGATGTCATATTGACTCGATTTTTGTGTCGTTGAGCTGCGATCGATGATCCGAATTCATCCGTGTGGTCGGATTTGTCATCTGAAGTGCGAATTTACACCATCCTAGCCCTTGATCTTCTAGGGTTCCCCAGTCTCTTCTGATGCTACGGATGCCTGATTAAGGCGATCTTGGAGTCGTTGAACTCCAATCGTCGCCCTGATCACATCCATACGGTTGGATCTTTGATTCGAGGCCCCGATAAAATGTTTGCCCTGTCCAAGCACATAAAAGGAGACAATTAACCTCCATTTTATTCAAACTACTCTAAATGCGAGATGATGCATGTTATGCAATATTTATATCATGAAATGCAATCCTATGCTTAAGAACATGCATAAATAGACATTTTAAGTAGTGTAAATGTGTTTACATCACCATTCAGGCAGCACCTCAATGTCCACCGGGTTTCAATAACAGCCAGGCCCCCCGTTGTCATCCTAGAAACAACCAGACTGCAAATGCAGTTACCTTGAGGAATGGGAAAACCACTCACAATACCATGCTTGTTAAAGAAACCCGCTCTAATGACACACAAATTAACTCTTCCCCTCCTATTGTTCAGGAACCAATTCAAGCAAAATAGGGAAATCCTACCCCATTTCCACAAGCCCTCCACTCTTCAAAAAAGAAAAAGTTGAAATCAGAGCCCACTAAAAAGGAATTAATGGATTTATTTGGGCAAGTAGAAATTAATATCCCTCTCCTAAATGCCATTAAATATTTAAAAGATTTATGTACTCCAAAAAGGCAGCCCAGAAATTTAGGAAAGGTGATTCTTCTAGAGACAGTCAACTCAGTTGTGCAAAGCCGACTACCTCTTAAGAGAAAAGATCCTGGAGCCCCCCTAATCCAAGTTATCATTAATGATACCTCCTTTGATCGCGCTTTCTTGGATCTTGGTGCCTCAATTAATCTTATCTCCATAGTTATTTTTTAGGAATTTAAGATCGGTGAATTGAAGCCTACTGAGTTTACTCTCCAATTAGCCGACCGATCTACGATTAAACCAATGGGAGTTGTTGAGGATGTTCTTGTCCGAGTCAAAAAATTGTCTATTCGTAGTAGTCTTTTTAGTCCTAGACATAGAGGTACCTGAAGCACTTAAGTTTTCCCCCATTATTCTTGCAAGACCATTCTTAGCCACCGCCCACGCCAATATTGATTGTGATTCTGGAAAGATGAAGATCATGTGTGGCGGTGAATCTGTAACTGATGAGAGCCTCATCATGAGCCATAACTAGCTCATTTTGACCCAATAAAGAAGATAAAAGCTCCTACATAACCTAGAAGAAGGCTTAACTGAAGGAACAAGTGCTCTGAGAAGAAAACATGAAATAAAGGTTAAAACTGTAATTTTACCATTGCAGTACATAAACGGGATTTCTCAGAAGCAAAACATAGGTCAAATGGTCCAAATAAGATAAAAAGTGGGTTGAATTAATTAGAAATGGGTTTATGTGCAATCTAAGAATTAAATGACACTTGGTAACCCTAAAACAGACCCGCTTAAATTAACAAGGTTCCGGTCAGAATAAAAATCAAGCAAACCCTCTAAAAATCATAGAAAAACATCCTCTAGGGTTTAGAACAGTTAATTTGGCCTTTGGAACCTAGTTTGACCTAGAATAGGGTCTTAACTCTTCAATTAACCTAATTTGGGTTTTTACGCAAAATGTCCAGTCAAACGAGGTCAAACCTAAAATCCAACTTCACCATTGGATTCTTTAGGTCCAAATTAGGTTTGTACCAAAATTTGGACCTAAGGGGAGGTCATCTTGACCTACTTTGCAAGTTATTACACCCAAATCACAAATAGGTCCCTATCTTTTGAATATCCTTGCAGAGAGCCCCCTAGGTTCTTCGCTTTCTTTGCAAACCGGTCCTGCCGCCATTGCTAGGGCAGAACCGAGCTCCGACGAAGTTTCGAGAGAGATTACTCTCTAATTCCTCAGAGATTCTCTCCCAGAAATGGAAGGGAGATTCTCTGAGGAATTCCCTTCCTTCTAAAGCCAATCAAATTCGCTGGCGTGAACCCAATCTCTCGTGCGAACGCACGAGAGATTTGGGTATCTTTCTTCCTTCCAACTCCAGTGAGCCGGCCGACCTAATTGCGCATTTTCACGCACTGATAGGAGCGGCCAGCACCTATAAAACACCCCCCGGACCCGGCCGCTCATCTTAAGCTTGATTTTGACGGAGATCCCCTCCAAATTTCTTCTCTCCCATCTCCGGCCAAACGACCCACAAGCTCCGGCGACCGCCTTCCCTCCTTCTCGTCACTCTGCTGCCATACCAGCAGCAGAGTCCTCTCTGCCTCTTCCTCCCGCGGCGCGCTGTACCCTGCGCGCTGTACCCTGCGCGCAAGCTCCCGACCTCATCTTCGTCGCCGCTTCCTCCCCCAGGGTCTTTCTTCCCCGACGACGGCAGTTACGAGCCATCCCCTCCGCCGCCTCCCTTCCCTCCAGACAACCCCAGATACGTTCTCCACCTTCTCCTCTCTCTTTTCCCCTGTTATCTCCCTTGATCGACCTTCGACAGACGCTAACCACCTCCATCATCTTCGCCTCCGACCACACTCCGGCGAGCCGCCCACACCACTCCAGCCCTCCACACGGCTCGCCAACCACCTCGAAAGCTCCGCCTCACCTCCAGGAACACACTCCACCCTACCACTGCCACTCCATCCCTCCACAATCACCCCCCGACCAACCACCATCTCCGGCCACAGGTTGACCTCGGCACGCACCGCCTAGGCCGACCTGCGGCCTGCAGCACTGCCCACCGCCTTCGCCGTGCCACGGCGAAGGTCTCTAGCTATTCTGATTTGGCCGAGAGGCGCGTTTTGTGTATGACAGGATTTGAGCGGCTGCCGCCATGGACGACCTCTGATGAAGCTCCCACGAAGCTCCAGGCACCCGGTCTTCCAGGCTACAGGTGCTGCATACTAGTGCGGGTGTCGCGAGGTGAACGAGTCCAGCCAAGGAGTGCTAGCAGAGCCAGCAGCTGCGGGGCAATCGCACGACGAGGCTTCTGCAGGCGCGCGTGAAGGCGAGGCCAGATAGTCCCACATCGTGGGATTGCAACCGGCAGGTACCATATAAGTTGTTTTTGCATTCTACTCTTATCGCCTCAGTAAGCACAGGGGTGAGGTCCCTCACTGACCCCACCCGCCTCGTCCGCGGCCTGACCACGCGGACCTGGCGGATCCGACCCGACCTAGACCTCCGCACTCCTCGCGCACCACACACCTGCCGGTGCGCCTCGTCCCGGGTACGATCCGACCCGATTTAAGACTGTGGCTCTGGTAGAGCGGTTAGAGTGAATTGCTTGAGAGAGAGAGACGCGCGGGTAGAGGGAGAAGGGTTAGGTTTTGCTCCTGTGCAGGCAGGCTGATCGCAGGAGAAGGACTTGGCCGCTGCAGAAGAAGGAAAAGCAAGCCAAAGAAGAAGAAGAAGGCTACGAAGAAAGGAGGAGCAAGACAGAAGAAGAAAGAAAGAAGTCTTCCCAGGAGAAGAAGGAAAGCAGAAAGATTAGAAGTCTTCGCAGAGAAGAAGAAGAAGGACAAGGGAAGATTGCAAAGAGATCAGAAAGGCAAAGCAGAAGAAGGAAGAGAGAAAGAAAGATCACATTTAAGACGTCTGATACATAAATCAGACGTCTAATTCTATTTTTTTTAACATCTTTCTTAAAAACTCTTTGAATCAATTATATTTGCATTTAACAGTTGTATTCTTGGGTTTTACAAAGTACTGAGTTTGCTCCCTGTGTTCGACCTCGGATACTCTAGTTGTTCGAGTAATAAAATTATTTATATTTGTTTAAACGTTTTGTCGGTTCTACTGCAACGTAATACGCCTTTAAATTAGCACAAAAACGTTGACAACATTTTGGCGCCGTTGCCGGGGAGCAACGGGCACTTTTAAAGCTTTTGAGTACAACTTTTCTATCTAATATCTGACTTAACTTCTCTTTTGTTGTGTTCAATCAGGGAAAGCAAAACAAAAAGGAAAGAATAGCAACTGCACAACAGACTGGAACAGGTAATTTCCATAAGCCCTCTCCCTTAACCCTCGCACAATCTAAAAAAAAAAAAGAAAAAAAAAAGGAGAGAAATCAATTTAGGGCTACCTGTCTTATATTTAGTAACTCATCAAGTTGCCTGATTTTCATTTCAACATATTTTTGTCTGTCATCCAACTAAGGCAACTAGGGCTAAAACTTTCTTGATTGAGCCCTAGGTGCTAATTTCTAAGGCAACTAAATTGGACCCATTAGAGCCAAGTTAGGATTGCAAAGCTAGGGTTTTTAGAGACACATCTTCTCTAAAACAAAGAAACAAGCTTTCCAAAAAGAAGTGTGCCTAAACCGTGTTTGAAAAGATTTATACAAGAGGAACCCTAAGCAAATCAGGCTAATAATCCATTTGAACCATAAAAGGAAGGACCTAAAAGCTCTCAAAGGAACAAGAGGTGAAGTTGATCCCTCGAGTCAACCAACCTTAATATTAGGTCACTTTTTGCACTCAAAATACTTAAAAGTTCAAGTGGAACATTAAGCACCTTGATCTTAAAATAAAAAAAGTAGACTTAAGAGGTCAAGATCCCCATTCTGGTCTACCTGGAACCGCAGTGACAAGAGAGGTCGGGTGGGGGAAACCCTGTAACCCGTGGGGATGCTCTACCGTGTAGGGGTCTTTGCGGGACTCTCCCTCTCTGGCTGCCCAGGTATTTCTCAGGTGGACGATCTTCTGATCCAGGGGTCCATCTGCCCCGAACCTCTATAGTCACTCAACAATTCTTGGGTGTCTTGATTGGGTCCAGCACCTTCTAATCTCATCACATCTTCCGGTGCATGTTTGGTAGGAGGTCCTTAAGACCACCTTTAAGACCTCCTCTAGAAATTCATTCTTGCCGAGGCCAAGCCTCGACGCCCTTGTTTGTACAGCAACCCCACCACATAAATCTTTCATCTGATTCAGACCCTGATTCTCCTTCTTCTCCCATCATGGCACAACCCATTGAAGAGGAGAATAACCTTGAACACCAACTTCAACGCTTGAACGATCTCTTTCAGAACTTTGTAAACCCACCACAGCGACCTATGATGCGAGATCACTATAATCCCGCTGCGGTGGCAATCGAACCCCGAGTACGAATCCCAATTGGAGGACCCGATTCTGATCTAAAGCCCAATATGATTCATGCCATACCAAAGTTCCATGGGCTTAACTCTGAGGATCCATTCCAACACATTAAACAACTCAAGCATTTGGCCCAGACCTTCGGGTCAGATGTACAAAACCGGGATATCCTACTCATGAAAATGTTTTCGTTCTCCCTCTTAGACAAGGCCGCGCACTGGTATCAGACTCAGACCCGCCCGATCAACACTTGGGAGGAATTACAGTCCGAATTTTTGAAAAAATTCTTCCCTGTTGGCCAGACGAATGCCTTGCACCACCAGATCACTCATTTCACTCAACAACAGGGAGAACCTCTTCACGAAGCTTGGGATCGATTCCTAGATCTCATGCAAAAGTCTCCCCATCACGGAGTTCCTAAGTGGGAACAAGTCCAGTCTTTTTACCAGGGACTCCGTGAGGATATTCGTCTAATCGTCAATGCAACATGTGGAGGAAACATCATGGGCCAACACGAGGACACGATGTGGGAGATTCTCGAAAACATGTGCGAGAACTCCATAAACAATGACTCCTTGGGCTTATTCGACAGGACGAATGCCCGCGCATCGACGAATCTAAGAGGGACACATGAGACGCAGGACCTGTCCACTTCTGTTGACCTGGAATTGATGGCCAGTCGGTTGGACAAGGTCTCTATCATAGAAAAGAAGGTGGACGAGCTAACTCGACATTTGCAGCAAGCCACCTCTGCACAAAACTCTTTGGCACGACCTCCTCTGGCAAGGG
Organism: Thalassia testudinum; assembly: GCA_037157565.1. NCBI lineage: Eukaryota > Viridiplantae > Streptophyta > Magnoliopsida > Alismatales > Hydrocharitaceae > Thalassia > Thalassia testudinum. Next base: position 4,484,917 of record JAZHRO010000028.1, read on the forward strand.
AAACAGTGCAAAACATCTATCACCAACCTGCCAAGGGGATGGGCCCCTATCCACCCCCGTCTACCTCCCGGACCGGAGTGACCTCTGATCCCTTCTACTCGAGTTGGGGGAACTCTGAACCCTTGTATTCTGACTTTCCTGAGGTTCCTCAGAACTGCGAGGACCTCAACGCCATCCAGAATGACCCATACTCCAATACCTACAACCCTGGATGGCGAAATCATCCTAACTTTCAGTGGGCGGGAAATTCTCAAAAACCACCATATCAACCCCGCCCACAAGCTCCTCGTCCATATCAACCGCCTCAGCCTCGGCCCAATCCCACCTACCAATCCGGGCAAAATCAGGATCAACTGACTCTTATCCTTCAAACGCTGGCTGACATTCAAAAGACGAATGCGGCAATGCAAAAACAGCACAAGGACGAGATCACAGAGGTTCGCAACCAACTGGCCCAGATGGCAAATTCTCGCCAACCTGGCACCCTTCCTTCGCAACCTCTGCCCAACCCAAATAATGTGCCGACCCAGAGGCGCATTATGAATCCAAATCCAGGCCACGCACATTCGATTTATCAGGCCCCTGCTACTCCATCACCAGACGGGATGGAGGCTTCTACATCTTATGCAGAATTTCAGCAGCAGCCACCTCTCCTACCTAACCCAAACCAAAGTCAGGCTGGATTAAACTCTGTAACAACACGTAGTGGTAAAACAACACAAGACCCACATTATCTGAACCACTCCAAGCCAGATAATCGCCAAGACCCTAGGGTAGTCATCCAAGATACTACTGTCCCAGATCAAGAACCTGGACCTATCCTAGAGGAACCAGCTAGGATCCCATTTCCTGAGGCCTTGACCAAAGGAAAAAGGACAACCAAACTTGTGGCTCCTGAGGAGGATCTGGTCAAGCTCTTTGAACAGGTCCAGATAAACATCCCGTTGATGGATGCAATCCGCCACATACCGGCTTACGCAAGATTCTTGAAAGACATATGTACACCTAAACGTAAGCCGCGAACCAAGGATGGGAATCCGATCGTACTGTCAGAGCAAGCCAGCTCTGTCATCCTGAGCAAACTCCCACCCAAGGCTAAAGACCCAGGAACCCCCTTGATTTCTTGTAAAATTGGTGAAACCCAACCTGATAGAGCCCTACTAGACCTAGGTGCCTCCATAAATTTAATACCTACATCCCTCCTTGACCACCTTGAAGAATCTGAACTTAAACCCACTGAGGTGACATTGCAGTTAGCCGATCGATCCATCAAGTCACCCAAAGGAATACTCGAGGATGTCATTGTTAGGGTACGAGATTTTTATTTCCCAGTGGACTTCATAGTACTGGACATGGATGCACCTAAGAACCCAAGGGACACACCAATCATATTAGGGAGACCCTTTTTGGCCACTGCTAGGGCCAATATAAACTGCGAAGAGGGCCAGATAGAATTAAAATTTGGGAATCAAAATCTGAAGATTGACATTTTCAAAGCCCAACAAGGGATTAATTGCGGGGTTATAGAGGAAATTTGTGATGTCAAAGTCGTGGTTGATGAACTGCATATAGAGGACAACCTGATTATTCCTGATCAACCACTAGAAAATCAAAAACCACTAACAGAGGAGTGCGAACACGATCTAGACACACCTATGACTCCTACCATTGCTCCCGATACAAACCCTGAACCACCCGCTGCTGCTGACAATCCTGTCATGGAACTCAAGCCCCTTCCCGAACATCTAAAATATGTCTTTTTGGATTCAAATCAAACGTTTCCTGTGATTATCAATTCTCGACTCACACCTGACCAGGAACTCCGTTTGATTTCTGTTCTCCAGCAACATCGTAGAGCCATTGGATGGACTCTAGATGATTTGACTGGTATAAGCCCTTCATACTGCACGCATCGAATCTACACAGAAGAAGGCTCACGACCTTCAAGAGAAATGCAAAGGCGACTAAACCCTAACCTACAGGAGGTCGTGAAAAAGGAGATCATTAAGTGGTTAGATGCAGGGATCATCTACCCGATCTCCGACAGTCGTTGGGTGAGTCCAACACAAGTGGTACCTAAGAAGGCAGGACTTACCATCATCACGACTGAAACCGGGGAAGTCATTCCTACCCGAATAGCTAATTCGTGGAGAGTCTGCATTGATTACAGAAGACTAAATTCCTCCACGAAGAAGGATCATTTCCCACTACCGTTTATTGATCAGATCCTCGAGAAACTAGCGGGAAATAGATTCTTCTGCTTTCTTGACGGGTACTCCGGTTACAATCAGGTGGCAATCCATCCAGAAGACCAAGAAAAGACCACATTCACCTGCCCCTTCGGGACGTACGCGTTTCGAAGGATGCCGTTCGGTCTCTGCAATGCACCTGCAACTTTTCAGCGGTGCATGCTTGCCATATTCTCAGATATGGTAGGTGATTATCTGGAAGTCTTCATGGATGACTTTTCAGTTTTTGGACAATCATTTGACGATTGCCTCCAACACTTGGTCCATATACTCAGGCGGTGCATCGAGGTGAATTTGGTTCTTTCCTGGGAAAAGAGCCATTTCATGGTGCCTGAGGAAATTGTCCTGGGACATTTAATCTCAGAGAAAGGCATCCAAGTGGATCGAGCTAAGGTTAACCTGATTTCCAAGCTCCCTATGCCTAGCTCGATTAAGGACATCCGATCTTTTTTGGGGCACGTCGGTTTCTACCGTCGATTCATCCCTGATTTCTCCAAAATCGCGCGCCCCCTGACCAATCTGCTTTCCAAGGATGTGCCTTTCGGAATTTCCAAGGAATGAACTCAAGCATTTGAGATCCTACGTGACCGAGTCACCCAAGCCCCAATCCTACAGTCCCCTGATTGGTCTCAACCCTTTGAGATCATGTGCGATGCATCTGACTTCGCTGTAGGAGCGGTTTTGGGGCAGAAAATTGACGGGAAGCCTGTGGTCATTTACTACGCCAGCAAAACATTGGATGAGGCTCAGCGTAACTATACGGTTACTGAGAAAGAGCTGCTGGCCGTAGTATTTGCCCTGGAAAAATTCAGATCATACCTTCTGGCTTCCCGTGTTATCATATACTCGGATCACACAGCTGTGAGGTATCTCCTGGCCAAGAAGGACGCGAAACCTCGATTAATCCGCTGGATCTTGCTGTTGCAAGAATTTGACCTCGAGATTCGCGACAAGGCGGGAAAGCACAATGTGGTAGCTGATCACTTATCCCACCTTCCTTCTGAAATTATTGATCCTTCCGGACCTATTACAGAACATTTCCCTGATGAGCACCTCCTGACTATCAGTACAAGTCTTCCATGGTTCGCCGATATTGTTAATTACCTGGCATCACATCAGATTCCGCCCGATTGGTCGAAGGCCAAAAAGGACAAATTGCGTTCCGATGCCAAGTATTACCTATGGGAAGACCCGTATCTCTTCCGCATTGGTGCTGATCAGATAATCCGACGATGCGTCACGGAAGTGGAAATCAAAGACATACTCTCATTCTGCCATGACCAGGCATGCGGTGGACATTTTTCGGGACATAAAACCGCACCGAAAGTCCTCCAGTGTGGTTTCTACTGGCCCACAATTTTCAAAGATGCATACAATCACTGTAAGGCATGTTCCCGTTGCCAGACTCTAGGCAACATGAGCCATAGAGACATGATGCCTCTACAGCCGATCTTGGTATGCGAAATTTTTGATATTTGGGGGATTGATTTCATGGGACCCTTTCCTACCTCGGATGGCTTCGAATACATTTTACTTGCAGTTGATTATGTTTCCAAGTGGATAGAAGCCATTCCGACCCGAACCAACAATCATAAAGTCGTTATAAAATTCCTTCATCAAAACATTTTCTCAAGGTTCGAGATTCTGCGTGCTATAATTTCCGACGGAGGGACCCATTTTACGAACGCTCAGTTCAAGTCACTGATGATCAAATACGGGGTGTCACACCGAATCTCTACTCCTTACCACCCCCAAACTAATGGTCTAGCTGAGCTATCTAACCGAGAGATCAAGAAGATCCTTCAGGTTACTGTTCGACCTGATAGAAAAGATTGGTCTTCTCGGCTTCCGGAAGCATTGTGGGCCTATAGGACCGCCCACAAGACCCAATTAGGAATGTCTCCCTTCAGACTAGTGTACGGGAAGGCATGTCACCTCCCCGTCGAATTGGAGCATAAAGCCTATTGGGCAGTACGGACCTGTAATCTTGACCTTTCTAAGGCTGGAACCCACAGAAGATTTCAAATGAGCGAGATCGATGAATTACGCCACGACGCGTACGAGAACTCGCGAATTTACAAAGAACGGGTTAAAGCTTTTCACGACAAACACATTTCTAGAAAGGTCTTTCATCCTGGTCAAAAAGTTTTACTCTTTGATGCTCGACTCAAATTATTCCCAGGAAAGCTAAGATCTAAGTGGGTTGGACCCTACCTAGTCCGCCAAATCTTCGGAAATGGAGCTATTGAAATCAGCCCACTCAGCCACGATTCTGAACCATTTGTCATGAACGGGCAGAGACTCAAGCCGTTCATTGACATGACCGATATAGATTTGACTGAGTCATCCTTTACCCTCCTTTCCTCTTGAGCTCATTGCGCCCAGCCGATGGCGTAAAACTCAGCGCTTAACAGGAGGCAACCCGTCATTCTTTGAAAAACTTGAAACCATTTCTGACATCGCTATGCGGAACTCATATTACACTTTAGGGTTCATCCATTAGAACAGCCGACTTCACCTCAGGTATACCTACCCGAGATTAGAAATCGTTCGTAACAAGTCGCTTCGACCCATTCACTCACCACACACCTGTCCTAATACATGAACTAAGCTCAATTCGAACCCACCTAATTTACAATGGGGACATTGCAAATCTTAGGCATGGGGGGGTATGAAAGTGCAAAATGTCAGAAAATTCATATCAAGAAAGGGTTTCACGTAAAAAAAAAAAAAAAAGACTTGATAGAGGGGAGGAACAATTCAGGGTCATACAAATGAGAGGAGGAAAAGAAAGAAAAATGACAAAAAAAAAAAAAATGGGGAGGGAGAAAATGTTAAGGAGGAGAAAAAGAGCAAAAATGAAGAAAGGAGCACAAAAGGAAAAGAAAAAGAAAAAGTCATTAGTAAAAGATTAAGGGGTTAACTGAAGTTCTAGACCGAGTCAAGAAAAAGAAAAGAAAAGTGCTACGGAGATATAACAAGAGATTAGCGGGAACGCTGGTCTTAGGCCTCTTGGGCTAGATTTTTAGCTTAAAAATTCACGTATCCGTTAAAATCTGGATAATCCTCAAGAGGTTGAGGAAAATGCGAAGCTTAAGTATTAGGTCTAAGGCTTAGGAAGTATTCGGCCTCGTTAACTGACCTCCGGTTTGCGGGATTCGGTAACCTAAGCACCCAAATTCACACACAGTCTGGTTCAGGGCGCATAAATATTCAAAACACGCAAGAGCGTTTAATGTTCTGAAAAAGTCACCTAGATTAGGAGCGGCCAATCAACACAAGTTGATTTGGACATGTTCCCAGCGCGGAGAGGCGGGAAATTCCCCTCGAAGATGCGTAACAACATATCGTCTCCTCGGTGCTTGTCTCTCAGGATATTTAAATATCCTACTGGGGGCATGTAAGCACTCTGCTGGTTCAGATACCATGGGTGGCATTATCACGAAATGTCGATCGCCAGGGTCTGAATTCGGCCACGGAACGCCATGGGCGGGATTATCTTGAAATCTCGAAAGCCAGGGTTCCAGGGGTTGCCATGGGCGGGATTATCTCGAAATCTCGAAAGCCAGGGACCCTTGAGGATTGATGATGGGGACGAGGAATCCGATACAGACCGTGTTGAGAAGCTAATCCGAAGCTAGAAATAAAAAGAAAAGAGAGAGAAAAGCTCTCCAAACAAATAAATCCTCTATCTCTCTCTTACAAAAAAAAAAAAAAAAAAAACGCACTGCAAACTGAGCTCAGGCTAAAAATGTCTCAAGCACGGGTGCTTTAACCGCAGAGTCCAACAAACCCTAGGATAGTTTTTGTGGGCCGTAGAAACCTTTGCGAAGGACTGAGGCTAAAGCAGAACAGGTCCAGATTTTGGTTGGTACTTGAGTACCTCTAGGCCTATTGTCGGCATTCCTACCTAATCACAAAAGAAGCACTTATCATAACTAAGGAAACTTTGGGTCAAGAATGGAAGTTAAAACTTTAAAATTTTGCTAAGGGACTAGCAAAAGCTAGGCATGGGGGTATGATGAGAGCCTCATCATGAGCCATAACTAGCTCATTTTGACCCAATAAAGAAGATAAAAGCTCCTACATAACCTAGAAGAAGGCTTAACTAAAGGAACAAGTGCTCTGAGAAGAAAACATGAAATAAAGGTTAAAACTGTAATTTTACCATTGCAGTACATAAACGGGATTTCTCAGAAGCAAAACATAGGTCAAATGGTCCAAATAAGATAAAAAGTGGGTTGAATTAATCAGAAATGGGTTTATGTGCAATCTAAGAATTAAATGACACTTGGTAACCCTAAAACAGACCCGCTTAAATTAACAAGGTTCCGGTCAGAATAAAAATCAAGCAAACCCTCTAAAAATCATAGAAAAACATCCTCTAGGGTTTAGAACACTTAATTTGGCCTTTGGAACCTAGTTTGACCTAGAATAGGGTCTTAACTCTTCAATTAACCTAATTTGGGTTTTTACGCAAAATGTCCAGTCAAACGAGGTCAAACCTAAAATCCAACTTCACCATTGGATTCTTTAGGTCCAAATTAGGTTTGTACCAAAATTTGGACCTAAGGGGAGGTCATCTTGACCTACTTTGCAAGTTATTACACCCAAATCACAAATAGGTCCCTATCTTTTGAATATCCTTGCAGAGAGCCCCCTAGGTTCTTCGCCTTCTTTGCAAACCGGTCCTGCCGCCATTGCTAGGGCAGAACCGAGCTCCGACGAAGTTTCGAGAGAGATTGCTCTCTAATTCCTCAGAGATTCTCTCCCAGAAATGGAAGGGAGATTCTCTGAGGAATTCCCTTCCTTCTAAAGCCAATCAAATTCGCTGGCGTGAACCCAATCTCTCGTGCGAACGCACGAGAGATTTGGGTATCTTTCTTCCTTCCAACTCCGGCGAGCCGGCTGACCTAATTGCGCATTTTTCACGCACTGATAGGAGCGGCCAACACCTATAAAACACCCCCCGGACCCGGCCGCTCATCTTAAGCTTGATTTTGACGGAGATCCCCTCCAAATTTCTTCTCTCCCATCTCCGGCCAAACGACCCACAAGCTCCGGCGACCGCCTTCCCTCCTTCTCGTCACTCTGCTGCCATACCAGCAGCAGAGTCCTCTCCGCCTCTTCCTCCCGCGGCGCGCTGTACCCTGCGCGCAAGCTCCTGACCTCATCTTCGTCGCCGCTTCCTCCCCCAGGGTCTTTCTTCCCCGACGACGGCAGTTACGAGCCGTCCTCTCCGCCGCCTCCCTTCCCTCCAGACAACCCCAGATACGTTCTCCACCTTCTCCTCTCTCTTTTCCCCCTGTTATCTCCCTTGATCGACCTTCGACAGACGCTAACCACCTCCATCATCTTTGCCTCCGACCACACTCCGGCGAGCCGCCCACACCACTCCAGCCCTCCACACGGCTCGCCAACCACCTCGAAAGCTCCGCCTCACCTCCAGGAACACACTCCACCCTACCACTGCCACTCCATCCCTCCACAATCACCCCCCGACCAACCCACCATCTCCGGCCACAGGTTGACCTCGGCACGCACGCCTAGGCCGACCTGCGGCCTGCAGCACTGCCCACCGCCTTCGCCGTGCCACGGCGAAGGTCTCTAGCTATTCTGATTTGGCCAAGAGGCGCGTTTTGTGTACGACAGGATTTGAGCGGCTGCCGCCATGGACGACCTCTGATGAAGCTCCCACGAAGCTCCAGGCACCCGGTCTTCCAGGCTACAGGTGTTGCATACTAGCGCGGGTGTCGCGAGGTGAACGAGTCCAGCCAAGGAGTGCTAGCAGAGCCAGCAGCTGTGGGGCAATCGCACGACGAGGCTTCTGCAGGCGCGCGTGAAGGCGAGGCCAGATAGTCCCACATCATGGGATTGCAACCGGCAGGTACCATATAAGTTGTTTTTGCGTTCTACTCTTATCGCCTCAGTAAGCACAGGGGTAAGGTCCCTCACTGACCCCACCCGCCTCGTCCGCGGCCTGACCACACGGACCTGGCGGATCCGACCCGACCTAGACCTCCGCACTCCTCGCGCACCACACACCTACCGGTGCGCCTGGTCCCGGGTACGATCCGACCCGATTTAAGACTGTGGCTCTGGTAGAGCGGTTAGAGTGAATTGCTTGAGAGAGAGAGACGCGCGGGTAGAGGGAGAAGGGTTAGGTTTTGCTCCTGTGCAGGCAGGCTGATCGCAGGAGAAGGACTTGGCCGCTGCAGAAGAAGGAAAAGCAAGCCAAAGAAGAAGAAGAAGGCTACGAAGAAAGGAGGAGCAAGACAGAAGAAGAAAGAAAGAAGTCTTCCCAGGAGAAGAAGGAAAGCAGAAAGATTAGAAGTCTTCGCAGAGAAGAAGAAGAAGGACAAGGGAAGATTGCAAAGAGATCAGAAAGGCAAAGCAGAAGAAGGAAGAGAGAAAGAAAGATCACATTTAAGACGTCTGATACATAAATCAGACGTCTAATTCTATTTTTTTTTACATCTTTCTTAAAAACTCTTTGAATCAATTATATTTGCATTTAACAGTTGTATTCTTGGGTTTTACAAAGTACTGAGTTTGCTCCCTGTGTTCGACCTCGGATACTCTAGTTGTTCGAGTAATAAAATTATTTATATTTGTTTAAACGTTTTGTCGGTTCTACTGCAACGTAATACGCCTTTAAATTCGCACAAAAACGTTGACAACAGTAACCCTAGACATTTTTCAAGCTTCTAGGTGGTTCTAAGAACCAGATTTCTTTAATGATTCAGATTCAGAAATAGAAAACATTGTGGAGGAAACTTTGCAGATTTTTCATCTAGGTTCTTGTTTTGCTGTCAATAAGGTTCCTGAACAATCCACTTTTTCTCACCCTTCCACCCCAACCACACGTCCAGCTAACATTCCAGCTAACCCTTTCACTCTCACCTCACCTCTAACCCACAAAGCAGAAACTCTTTCAGAGCCGGGCCCACAATTGGGATTAAAACCTTTGCCCGACTCCCTTAAATATGTCTTCCTGGGTCCTAATCAGACCCTGCCCCTGATTATAAATTCTGGACTTACCAGGACACAAGAGCACAAACTCCTCCAGGTTTTGAGTAAATATCGGAAAGCTATTGGCTGACCCCTTTCTGATCTTAAGGGTATTCATCCGTCCTATTGCATGCATCGTATATATTTAGAGGACGATTCTCTCCCCTCTCGCCAACCATAAAGGCGCTTGAATCCTATTATGCAGGAGGTGGTAAAAAAAGAGATTATTAAGTGGCTGGATGCTGATATCATCTACCCCATTTCTGACAACTCCTGGGTTAGTCCAACACAAGTTGTCCCCAAAAAGGCTGGACTAACAGTTGTCACTAATGATAATGGGGAAAATGTAGCCACTTGAACCGCTTCTTCTTAGTGCGTGTGTATCGATTACCGAAAATTAAACACCGCCACCAAGAAGGACCATTTCCCGCTCCCTTTTATTGATCAAATCTTCGAGCGGTTAGTCGGACGGGATTTTTGCTATTTTCTGGATGGTTATTCCAGCTATAATCAGGTAGTGGTTCATCCTGAGGACCAGGACAAAACAACTTTCACCTGCCCCTTTGGAACCTTTGCTTTCCGAAGGATGCCCTTTGATCTTTGCAATGCACCTGCAACTTTTCAAAGGTGCATGCTTGCAATTTTTTCAAACCTGGTAGGTGAATGTTTAGAAGTCTTTATGGATGACTTCTCTATTTTTGGAGATTCTTTTGACCATGTCTCAAAAACCTTTAAAGAACTCTCCAAAAGTGCATAGAAGTTAATCTGGTCCTCAGCTGGGAAAAAAGTCATTTCATGGTCCAAGAAGGTATTGTCTTGGGCCACGTTATTTCAAAACAAGGAATCACGGTAGATAAAGCAAAAATAGATGCTATATCTAAGCTCCCACCACCCACTACTGTCAAACAGATCAGATCCTTTTTGGATCATGTGGGTTTCTACCATCGATTCATACAAAATTTTTCCCAAATCTCCAAGCCCTTAAGTCAGCTTCTCACTAAAGACCAGCCATTTGATTTTAATGATAAGTGCCTGGAGAGTTTTTTGAGGTTGAAGGAAGAGGTTACTGAGGCACCAATATTGCAAGGACCTGATTGGAATAGTCCCTTTAAATTAATGACAGATGCCTCAGATTTTGCTGTAGGGGCCATTCCAAGGCAAAGAATTGGCAAGAAGCCCGTTGTGATCTATTATGCTAGCAAAACCCTTGATGATGCACAACGGAATTACACAATTACTGAAAAGGAACTTCTTGCCATTGTATTTGCCTTAGAAAAATTTAGATCTTATCTGTTGGGGTCACATGTCACTATTTATACCGAGCACTCAGCAATTAAATATTTGCTAACAAAGAAAGATGCGAAACCCCGCCTTATCTGTTGGATTCTGCCGCTCTAGGAATTTGACTTGGAAATCAAGGATAAGGCGGGATTGCACAATGTAGTGGCCGACCATCTCTCTCGTCTTATGACGAATGACATAATGACCCCGCCAGATCAGTTCCCCGATGAAAGCATTTTAGCTGCTACAACCCTCCCTTGGTTTGCGCCCATCGCAAACTACTTAGCAATAGAACGAATCCCCGCTGATTGGCCAAAAACAAAACGGGATAAGTTCTTTGCTGATATTAAATATTATTTTTGGGAGGAGCCTGACCTTTTCCACATTTGTGCTGATCAGGTCATTCGACGATGTGTCCCCGATTTTGAAATCCACGATATTTTGACACATTATAACTCAATGGCCTATGGCGAACATTTTTCAGGAAAGAAAACTACAGCTAAAATTCTTAATGCGGGATTTTATTGGCCCAGCTTGCACAAAGATGCTCATGACTTTGTTCGATCCTGTGTGCGTTGCCAGAGCATCGGCAACATGACTCGGAAGGATATGATGCCCCTTAATCCTATTTTAGAGGTTGAAATTTTTGATGTTTGGGGCATCGACTTCATGGGACCGTTCATTAACTCGGGTGGGCATTTGTATATATCAGTCGCAGTCGACTATGTTTCAAAATGGATAGAAGCAATACCCACCCGCACTAGTGATCATCGTGTGGTTGTCGAATTTCCTAGGAAAAATAATTTCTTGAGATTCGGCATACCAAAAGCCATTATCAGCGACGGAGGATCACAGTTCACCCACTCACAATTCAGTCACCTTCTTTCTAAATATGGGGTTAATCATAAAATTTCCACACCTTATCACCCCCAAACAAATGGCCAGACTAAAGTTTCTAACCAAGAAATTAAAAATATTTTACAAAAGACGGTTAGGCCCGACCGTAAAGATTGGTCCACCAAATTGGACAATGCTTTATGGGCCTGTCGTACTACTTTTAAAACCCCGCTTGGCATGTCTCCCTTCCGTCTGATTTTTGGGAAAGCATGCCATCTCCCGGTAGAATTAGTACATAGGGTTTTTTGGGCAATAAAACAACTCAATATTGATTTATTTGATGCCGGTAACCATAGAAAATTACAATTAACTGAATTGGAAGAATTGCGTAATTTTTGCTATAAAAATGTGAGGATTTATAAAGATCGAACAAAGAAATTTCACAAAAAATATATTGCTCAGAAACACTTTGACATTAATCAATGCGTTTGGCTTTTCGATGAGCGATTACGTCTTTTTCCTGGCAAATTAAAATCTAAATGGACCGGCCCCTTTATTATCCATAAAACATATCCATACGGTGCTGTTGATCTTTTTGATCCGAAAACTAATTCGACCTTTCAAGTCAAAGGCTAACGTTTAAAGCCCGATTTTGATCATACGCCTAAAATTCCAGCTGAATCTTTTAATTTTACTGAGCCAGCCACCCTTGATCACTAATGCACATTACGCCTGGCTGAATGGCGTAAAAGATAGCACTGGATGGGAGGTAACCCATCATTTCTTCCTGCTTTCCTTTTTTTTCTTCTTTTTCCAGGTTTTGATCATCCTAAACTTGACCGTTCTTCAATAAGGTGATCCCTTTTCCCTCCTAATGCATGAGGACATGGCATATCTTAAGCGTTGGGGGGGGGGGGTGTTCTCAAATTTTGACGATCAATTTATGATTTTTCAAAACCTGAAAACATGCATTTTTTTTCTTTTGCTTATTTCCTACTTGCATACCCAAAAATAAAAAAATGTTGAAAACTTTTTGAGGAAAAATTTTGAAATTGGGACTAAGGTTGAAATTTTCACTTTTGGTACAATGGGATTTAATATTTAACAAACTAAGGATGAGGATATGAATCTGATCATTAGAATTTTAGGGTCTATTTTTAGACTAGATCAGATATCCTTCTCTAAAATTCCTCCTGAACTCATGATAGTTCAGGTGACTTGATCCTATTTTGTAATACGGAAAGTATTTGACTTAATTTCTGATTCAAAAACTTGCATGTCTTGAGAAACTTCTTGTGTCAAATTTTACACACAAGACAACACTTAAAAACAACTAAAAATTTGAAGAAACTCCCTTATTTAGACTTAGTAAAAGTCTGAAGCAGATCATTGGTTTGAGTTCCCAACGCTGAGGAGGAAAATGCCTCCTTTGAGGATGCGATGTCAACAAGTTACCACCTCGGTGCTACTCTATATCTATATTTCATATCTTTAGACGGAGCATTAAAGCGCATTTTAGTAGCTCAAGTGTCTTGGACGGTGCTCTACCTATAGTGTCGGAGCAAGAGCTTGAGTTTGCTTGGAGCGCCCCTTTACACCGCATCGTGTTTTGGGGTTGTGAGCTCTTGGGTGGTGTCATGGATAGTGCTATCCCGAAGTACTGGCGCCAGAGCCCCCTCGAGGAATGGTAACGGGAATGATGATCCCGACACATCTATTGTAAGACTAAGCTAAAAATAAGCATTGGGAAAAAAAAGTAATAATAAATAAATTAACACACCCTTATAAATGTTGTCTTTTCACAAGCACAGACAAAAGGTTTTAAAGGATTTTGCAAGTTGCGAATCAGATTCATGAGCCAGAAAAATCCTAAAAACAAAAATTTCAAGTCATCTGAATTAACAAGGGGTTAATTTGTGAATTTTCTGGAGGATATATTGATCCCATTCTATTAAATGGTTGGATCCAAAAATAAATCCCGGTGTTTATCTTTAACAAATCCCGTACCTCCTGTGTTTTGATCTACCAAGGTCCCTTAATCTTTATTCTCCACAAAAGTCAAAAAAATTAGATTTCCCAAAAATTCTGTTTCCAAAAAAATTTTGAAGTTTTGCTAAGAGACTAGCAAAAGATAAGAAGGGTGGTATGATAAACGCCAATTTATCATCATTCTTACGCATCAAAACAAACTTAGCTCTCAAGATTTTACTCCGCAAATGGGTTTTTGGGCTGCATTTAGGCATTCACTAGGTTAGGCATGCATTGCATTTTCTTTTGTTATTTTAATATGTTTTTGTGAGTGTTAGGGATGAACAGATATACAGATCCCTAAAACCCTAGCACTCAAGAAGGCAATTGGTGAAGAAGGAGTTCAGACTAGCTGGAACTCAGCTTAATCCAACTCACCACAGCTGGAACCTAGCTCACTTGAACTAAGGTTAGCTCATCCTAGCTCCATTTAGCTAATTTCAGCTGAATGGCAACTCAAGAGAGTTCATCTTAGCTAACCCTAGCTCAAGTCAGCTCAGATCTATCTCAACTTAGCTGAGTCTAGCTCATCTCAGCTCCCACTAGTCCACAGGGAGCTCTAGCTAGCTCAGCTGAGTTGACAGGAGTTCACCCCAGCTCAGATCCAGCTACATCCAGCTCCACTCAACTCTAGCCAGCTGAAGAAGAACTCATCTCAGCTCAGGAAGCCCAAGTCCAGCTCCCGGGGACTCAGCTTAGCTCAACTCAGTTGAGCTAGTTATCTTAGTTGCCTCAACTAGCTTGATCCTCCCTGGGAGCACCATACCTAGCTCACCTCAGCTCATTATGGTAGAAGCTAGCTCACTTTAGCTTGTCTTAGCAGCTAGCAAAGAACTAGCAAGCTAGGCCAACCAGAGTAGCTCCATGCCAACCTCTTTAGCAGCAGCCAGCTCCAGACTTCTCGTCTTCAACTCCTCCCTCCAAACCCTAGCTCCAACACCTCCTCCTCTACTCCTCCATTAGCTAAGCTAGCTTAGCTTAGCTTAGCTATGCTCCAACTTCCTTGGCTTGTACCACCCAAAAACCCTACCTAACAACTCCCCCTACTAGCTCCACACAAGCTCCACCTACTTGGCACCAACCTAGCCTACCCACTAACTCCAAAAGACACCTAAAAGTGGTGCAAAAACCACCCTAACTACCCCTTTGTTGGTGCCAATTTCCCTCCAAAAATCCCCTTCATCTCCACCACACATCTCCCCTTAAACCCATCTCCACCCTCCACATAACCCCACCTTCTAGAAGCCTTAAAGTTGGCGCCAACCCATGGCACCTTTCTATGGTTAGCGCCACTTTTAGGTCCCTCTTGACCAACCCTAACTACCCCCCTAGCACCCCTTAGGTGGCGCCAACCATGCTTAACCCTAGGATCATCTAACCACCTCCATCCAACCAAGTTAGCCCTCCATTTCAAGAGGCACCTTAACCCCTCACCCTACCATATAAAAAGACCACTAACCACCACCATTCAATCCATCCTTGGCTAGCAAATTCACTCTCATATTTCACCTAGAAGTCCATGTCCAAGAGAGAAGAAGAAGAAGATTAAGGGGATATTCTGTCCCCTTGGTGCCTTCCTCTCTTCCCTTCTCTCTTGAGTCACACCAGCCAAAGGAGAAGCCAGGCATGGAAGATCTTTAGAGGAGATCTTGAAGGTGGTCCATGACACCTTGGAGAAGCTTTTGAGGGTGGTGCACGCCTGCCCCTTGGAGGAGAGCATTGAAGGTGGTAGCTTCCACCTTGGAGGAGCTCTCAAGGAAGGAGAAGAAGGAGGCCCTCTTTTCAAGCCAAGGAGCAGCTAGGCTTGGAGCAAGAAGACTCCCTTCTTCACCAAATTCTGCAAGAGGATTAGTGTTTCTTTTATTGCTTTTAAATTTGTTTAGTTCTAATAGAAGCATTCCTCTACTTGTCCTTGAAGAGAATGTAAATTCTAGTTAATTAAATTGCCTTCTTTTAGCTTTTTGTTGCAATTGTTACTGTTGTTCTAGCACTTATTCTACTTCCACTCCCTAATTACTCTAGGCCTCCACTTTCCTAGAGTAAGCTTAGGTAATGGACTTTTTAACCTCTTAAGTTTTAGCTTAGCATTTTAGGTGTTAGCACTCTTTTGTCACAATTCGCACCTTGCCCGTATTATTTCAAAACATAAAAAATATATATATATATTTAAAATTCCAAAAAGAAAGTTGAGATGTGTTTTTAGCAAGAGAATTGAATTGCAATTTTTTGCCTCCTTGGACGACCATAGATACTCCCCTATCTAGGATATAAATTTAAAAGCAAAAGTGGATTTACGCGTTGCAGCAACACTAAATTACCTAATTAACAAACTGCATATTTTCGCTACCAGGCTCTGACAATGAAGTCGGTGGTGTCACACATCATCTCTAAGTCGAGAGACTAGTTGGGGGGTTGGAGAATAGGTGCTCTTGAAATAGTGCTTCGCAAGGTCACGAAAGCGTTAAGACATGAGGAGTCGAAATCAAAGGGAGTGTCGGTTACCAGAGGATTCGTTAATGGATGAGAAATTTTTCAGAAGTCTGGAATGAATCTTCGATAAAATCCGACATGCCCTAAGAATGATTTGATTTGCTTGACTGAGTTAGGCTGAGGTAATCACGAAATGATTTCGGACTTAGCTCGATCGACCTCGAGTCCATTAGAGGAGATTCTGTGGCCTAGTATAATGCCATCCCTCATCATAAAATGGCTTTTCTCCCATGAAAGTACTAGGTTAACTTCTATGCACCTCTTCAGGATCTTTGTGATGTTATCAAGACAAGACAAAAAATCATCTCCAAATATAGAGAAGTCATCCATGAACACTTTTACGCAATCCCTGATCATGTATGAAAAGATGGCCATCATGCATCGTTGAAAAGTAGCTAGTGTGTTGTAGAGGTGAAGGGCATCCGCTTAAAAGCGAATGTTCCGAAGGGACATGTAAAATTCATCTTGTCTTGATCTTCCGAGTTGATCACTACTTGATTGTATCCAGAGTATCCATCCAGAAAGCAGAAGAAAATATGCCCGGCTAGCCATTCTAAAAATTGATCAATAAAGGGTAAAGGAAAATGATCCCATTTGGTAGCCGAATTTAGCTTCCTGCAATCAATGCAGACCCACCAAGAAGTCGTGGTGTAGGTCAGGATGGATTCGTGTTGAAGCTACGGGTTACTATGTTATCGTATTTGATTTTGAAAACCTGTCGTTGCAGTTTGAAAGAGAACTCATGTTCAACAAATAAAATTTATACCGGAAAAGAAATCCTGGGTCGAACTCAGGGAGGCGGACGTTTGATTAGAAGTATGCATTTGTTTTATTTGTTAGGAAGTAGAATAATTGATTGGAAACTATCTATCCATTTACAATAAATAGAAGAGAGAGAGAGAATATTACAAACAAAAGCAAAAAGAGTTGTAGAATAAACATGGATTTCATTATCAAAAAGTTGTTCATTACACTACTCATTATGACTAGAAAGCGGAAAATGATTACACTAGAAAGTAGTAAATCTACTCTAGAAAGCAGTAAAAAGAATGGAGAGAGAGATATCCTCCTCAACGATCGCTTGGAGGATGAGCCAGACAGGATGACACCTGGAAGATGGGGAATGAAGCAGGAAGAATGAGGACGAAGCGGGAAGAACGGGAATGGGGCAACACGTCATCGTCGTCGCAGGATCTGCTTCCGAAATGGGGGCAAAAATTTGACTTTATCTCTTGAGAAGCATCCCAGGTATGGGACAAGCTTCTCTTGAGCTTTGGAGAGGGAGAGAAGAGAAAGAAGGGATGAGAATTTCGTATGTAGGGGGTCTCCTTTTATAGTTACAAGGAGTGAGGGTAATTTGGTCTTTTTATGTTGAACATGGGCGTAGTGGGTGGCACACGCGTGCCCGCTCATTTCCTCAAGCTGCAACACACATTCACGTCCTTCAAATCTCGATCGTTCAATCGTGAGATAGAATAGCTAAGAGAGCTCCTTGTCGCGCCTCCTCTACGATTCCACATTCTCGCCATGCGTCCGATGGTGTGTGGACGCTATCGGGAGGCATAGCCACTCGATCGAGATCGTGCCCTCCTCACTCCCGCTCACCAGCTTGCACCCTTGCCAAATTGAGGTGCCCACAGCTTTGAACAGGAATCTCTCCTTCTCAAAAGCACATTCGACCAACACGCTACAAGCGCGTTTGTGTCGCACGCTTGATTCGTGCATGCGCGCCCCATAGCTATTGGACGAGCATCCAACAGTGGAGAAGTGATGCTCAGATGAAGAGCAGTTGCGACGGGTGCATGCAGCCGGTTGAGCGGCTGAGATGGTGCCACGTGGTGCCATCTTGGCCGTCCATCCTCTTAGTGATGTAAATAGTGCCATGGGTATCGGATTGAGTTGATTTTTGCGCCGTTAGGTTACGATCGTCAATCCAAATCCATCTGTGCGGTCAGATTTGTCATCTGAACTGCGGATTAACACCATCTTGGCCCTTGATCCTCTAGGGTTCCTTAGTCTCTATCTGATGCTACGGATATCTTATTAGTGCGATCATGGAGTCGTTGAACTCCAATCATCGCCTTGATCAGATCTGTACGGTTGGATCTTCGATCCGAGGCCTCGATAAATAGTTTCCCTATCCCTGAATATAAAAGGAGACAATTAACCTCCATTTTATTCAAACAAATCTAAATGCAAGATGATGCATGCTATGCAATATTTATAGTATGTAATGCAATTCTATGCTTAAGAACATGCATAAATAGACATTTTATGTAATATAAACATTTTTACATCACACCCCCATGCTTATCTTTTGCTAGTCCCTAGCAAAAACTATATGCTATTTGTAAAAGAATTAGGTTGGATTATTTGGGCATAAGTTATTTTCAACATTAAGAAAATGTTTACTTAGGATCTGAACTTTCAAAGACACAACAGTGCCTGGGTATCTGCCAAAATGCAGACCGCCTCAAACCCTCGCCTTATTCAAGGAAAAACTTCTTTTTCTCTTTTTCTTCTTTTCTAATTTTTTTTTTTTTAAGTTTAGGGTTAAAGAGTGGCTTTCTATAGCCATTCAACCCACCCAAGATTTGGTGAGAACCCTAAGTTCTAAGAATCTTATTGTGAATGTGATAGACTCGTTCATCGACAATTAGAACGGACTTCGGATTTCTATGCCTCTAGGTGACCTTAAAAAGGGAGTTCTGCCTAAAGGTGTATCTTTACAACTGGTAGCTTTCTCCCTACTTTTATTTTTATGGGGTCAACACAAGGGTAAATCCAGTGTATATCTCCCCAGTTTATTCTACTTCTCTGCTTCTTCCTAAGTGTTTTGGGAATTTTAAGTGTATTTCTTGAGCTGAGTCCTGGACAACCGGTCGATGAGCTGTTACCACCGAAACCTTGCCAGCCATACTCGTGTGGGGAAGTGTGGCTTATTTCTTTTTGTTTACTTTTTCTTCTTTCCTTTTTCTTTTCTTTTTGACTTTCTTTTTTCTCTTCTTTTTTAAGTAAGTGACTTCCCTGGTCTAAGATTTACCTAAAGGCAGTAAGAAGAGAATGGTCCAGTGACTGGGCTCTGGACAACCTACCTATGGGCTGTTACCCACGATAACTTGCTAGCCATATCACCCTAGAAGGTTCATTAGCTACCTAATTTCCATTAAAATTGTCGAATATCGAGTCAGTGATAAGATAGTATATAGATGCTTTAGACTTAAGGCTCCCTCAAATTAGAGGGTGGGTTGATAAGTCGTGTATTTACCACCCAAACTTATTTACTCAAATTAAAATAGAATTCAAGTTGGCGAGGACTCAAAGAAACAAATCCACATTTTAGTGGATACACGACCTGATTAAGCCCAAAGACCTAAAGGGTCTTTGTGTTCAGATCGTATTGTAATATTTCCTAAGATTGAAATTTTTTTTAAGCCCAAGTTCTCTTTCCTAATTCCATAATTTTTTTTAATATATAAATAAAAGAAAATAAAACAAATCTATGGAGCTGACTAATTAATTCAGAGATAAATATCCACCCCCCATGCCTATCTAATGCAATGTCCTCATTGTATTAAAAAGACAAAAAACAGAGTAGAATAGAGTAGAATGCACCTGAATTGCATGAATGACGAGTCTGCTCCAAGATAAAGAAAAACTGTATATGTGCTAAATTTAGTGCCTTCAACTAGGCACACTATACAAAGAAGAGAAATAAAGAATTCATAAGTGCAGATCAGAATCAAAATAAAAGATGAAACCTCTGACCTGCTAGCAAATGTCCACAAATGTGGACCAGATTGTGGTGCAGACCATACCCCATAATTGAGAATATCTAGGGTTCTGGATAAAAATTACCCAAAACCTAAAATTAGTATGCAAGCGAGGTCAAGCCTACAATTTATGAGGATGCAAACCAAGAACAAAATGTCAGGTTACAAAGAAATCAAGCTCTAAAGGATAATCAATGAATGTGTGCTTGGGTTGGACATCCTCAGAACAAATGTTGTAAGGGTTCTGGTTTGATGTTTTCAGATGAATTGGAACCCTTACACTCAGTCTTCTACTTCCTCCGGAGTTTGCTTCCCAAATCAAAATTTCCCAGCTCCAATCCTCCTCATTCAGAATGTCAAATTCCAGGACCTCCTGCATATTAATCACCCCATCTGAAATTTCCAAGTCTAAAAGATGTGGCTAAATCAAGATTGACTTGGGTCTAGTTATCTCAAAAATAGAATTGTCGGTAAACTCAATGGGGGGTAACTGAAAATCAGGGATTGGAATGGATCCTCCAGAAAATGTGATTCTGGATCTGTCATGTGAGCCCCAATAAGATCAGTTTCATCAATTATTGGGCTATCAAATGATCTATCAGATTCCTTAGGCCCAATCGTCTCACTGAAATCATGTTCTGTAAACTCACGTGAGACTTCGCAAACTGAATTTTCACAATCAAAATCAAAGAAATCAAAATCCGTATTAATGTATGTCCCAAAATCATCCGTCACTTTCTGGTCCATGGAGACATACGTTTCCTCGTACCCCGGCTCAGGGGTTTTAGGTGAAGAAATCACATCATCTTTAATTGGTTGCTCTAATTCAATCTGATCAGCCTCGTAACACGTGTCCCCTTCAATAGGTGCCTGAGTGGGTTCTGACATGGGCTCTCCTGAAGGGGGTTCATCCTAGGAATCATCCCATGATTGAACAAAAGCAACCACAAATCTCATTCTCAATTTCGCTAACTTCCGAAGTAGAAACTCACCCGAGTACTTATCCTTAACATCCTGGAGCCAATACAACAAATATTTGTTCAAATCATCAATCATCAATCAGGGGTCCAATTTTCCAATGCAAGGTATTAGTTGAACTTCTAAAGATTGTATGATATTCCTCAAGTAAGCCAGAACCTTATCTTGAACCTGGTTAACCTGAACCAAATGACTTGTTTCAAGGTTGGGTGGTCTGGGATCAGTACAGAGGAGTTAACTAATTGAGATTCATGATATCCTTCCTGAAAATAGGTCATTTCAGATTGTTCAAAACGTGGTGATGACCTAAAGGCAGTGTAATCAGAGGATGGGTAAGGATCAGTGTATCCTCCTTGACTGTAGATAGTATTAGGTTGTCCATGAAAGGGTGGCGATCTATAATCGATGTGGCTCTGAGAAGGATAGAAATCACAATTATAGTGTTCAGGGTTAGACCCTGAACACGGAGGTCCGGAACTGTATCCCCAATTCGAGTTATCCCAACTAACTGATGGTTGATTATAGTATGAGTCGGGATAATCGTCATGTTGAGGATAACTCATAACAGGAGGGAAAGAGCAGGAATGCATATAAAATGTGGAAGGATTCATGATAAACAGGAGGAAGAAAGGTGCCCTGCAATACAAGCAATCAAACCTATCCTTAAGTGGGCTAGCCTAAAGACCTATAAACTCCCAGAACCCAGCTTGAGATAGAGAAATGATTTGATCTACTTCTGTCTGTTCAATCCAACTAGTTAGGAGGGACTAGAGAGAAGGTTCTTCCTTCAGCTTGAGCCTCCGGTTCCTAGTGTACCCCCCAGCCGTGATCGTTTGATTCTGCTCCCCTAGCTAGACATCAAATTGAACAGTAGAAACAGACTAATCGAAAATAATCTCATTTTGGGCTCCAAAGAGCAAGTCGAATCCTTAAGGCCAACATCTACTATGCTTTAATGAGGGCCAGGTTTGGATGTTCTTTGGAATGTGATGGGCCCTTTATCTGGGTTGTGCCCTTAATGATTGATTGATGTGTGTGAGCATGCACAACCAGTGGTTTTCAAGCAAGATTTTTTTTGATGCGGTGAATTTTAGGATTCAAATTTTGCTTAGTAGCTTTTAAGATTCAACTTTAGGTATTTTCAAACAAGTTTTGTTGGCACATCAGGTTTTGAAAGCATAGGTGAAGATGTTTTCCTTTAAAACTTGAAAGAATGTGGAGTCCTGGTAAATTCCTAAGAGTTGAACCTATATGGCAACTACTTGATGAGTTGATTTTAATTGAAGTGGTGCAACCCAATCAACTCAAACAATTGGCCTATTGCACCACTTAATTAGGCACACAAGTGATTACCTAATCTGATTTCTACTCAATTATGTGTTTGGATGTGTGTACTGGTTCCAAAGATCGGTTTACCGGTTGAGTTTGAAAATCAGATGACATTGTGTACCTCTGTGAGATTTTAGTTATTTATTATTATTTTTTAAATGTGGAGGTTGAGGCTAGTGTAGGTGTTAGACAAACAAACAAAACTAACCTTAGAGTTTATAAGAACACCTAGGTTGATTTATGTTTGTATTATTACATGGTGAAATGAAAACTAATGAGTGGGAGGTGAGGGAAAACTCACAGAACCTTCAACAGCACTTTGCTCCGATCTATCACTTTTTCTCATCTCAAACGAGTACCTGTAATCACAATAAGAAAGGAGAGAAGTGAGGTAAATGACTCGTAAGTTGGAAAATGTGAAAAAAATTAAAGAGCATCGCCTTCCCGGCAACGACACCAAAATTTTGATGCAACGGGTTACTATGCTATCGTATTTGGCTTTGAAAACCTATCATTATAGTTTGAAAGTGAATAACTCGTGCTCAACAAATAAAATTTATACCGAAATAAAAATCCCGGGTCGAACTCAGGGAGGCGGATGTTTGATTAGAAATACATGTTTGTTTTATTTGTCACGAAGCAGAATAACTGATTGGAAGCAAACTATCAATTTACAATAAATAGAAGAGAGAGAGAGACTATTACAAACAAAAGCAAAAAGGGATGTAGAATAAACATAGATTTCATTATCAAAAAGTTGTTTGTTACACTATTGATTACAACTAGAAAGCGAAAAATGATTATACTAGAAAGCAGCAAATCTATTCTAGAAAGCAGTAAAAAGAATGGAGAGATAGATATCCTCCTCGATGATCGCTTGGAGGACGAGCCAAACAGGACGATGCCTGGAAGACAGAGAACGGAGCAAGAAGAATGAGGATGAAGCAAGAAGAACAGGAATGGGGTAGTACGTCGTCGTCGTCGCGGGATTTGCTTCCGAAATGGGGGCGAAAATTTGACTTTATCTCTTGAGAAGCATCCCGGGTGTGGGACAAGCTTCTCTTGAGCTTTGGAGAGGAAGAGAAGAGAAAGAAGGGATGAGAATTTCGTATGGAGGGGGTCTCCTTTTATAGTTGCAAGGAGTGAGGGCAATTTGGTCTTTTTATGTTGAAAATCATTAATTCATGAACTTTAGTGACGGATAAATCTGTCACTAAAGGTCCAAACGTGGGCATAGTAGGAGGCACGCGCGTGCCCGCTCATTTCCTCAAGCCGCAACGCACGTTCACATCCTTCAAATTTTGGTCGTTCGATCGTTAGATCGAACGGTTGAGAGAGCTCCTCGCCGCACCTCCTCAGCGTGCACATACATGCGTACAATCCCACATTCTCGCCACGTGTCCAATGGCGCATGGGCACTATTGGGCACACACAGCCGCTCGATCATGATCGTGCTCTCTTCATGCCCGCTTGCCCGCTTGCTCACTCGCCAAATTGAGGCGCTAGCGGCTTTGAACGAGCATCTCTCCTTCTCGAAAGTGCGTTCAACCAACGCGCTACAAGCACGTTTATGTTGCACGCTTGATTCGTGCATGCTCACCCCGTAGCCGTTGGTTGAGCATCCAATGGTGGAGAAGCGACGCACAGATGAAGGGAAGAAGCTACGGCCGGTGCATGCGGCCGGTTGAGCGGCTAAGATGGCACCACATGGTGACATCTTGGCCATCCATCTTCTAGGTGATGTAAATGGTCCCACGGGTATCAGATTGAGTCAATTTTTGCGCCATTAGTCTACGATCGTCGATCCAAATCCATCCGTGCAATCAGATTTTTCGTCTAAAGTGTGGATTAACACCATCTTTGCCCTTGATCTTCTAAGGTTCCTCAGTCTCTTTCTAATGCTACGGATATCCGATTAGGGCAATCTTGGAGTCGTTGAACTCCAATCGTCACCCTGATCAGATCCGTATGGTTGGATCTTCGATCCGAGTCCATGATAAACAGTTGCCTTGTCCCTGAACATAAAAGGAGACAATTAACCTCCATTTTATTCAAACTAATCTAAATGCAAGGTGATGCATGCTATGCAATATTTATAGTATGTAATGAAATTCTATGGTTAAGAACATCATAAATAGACATTTTATGTGATATAAACATGTTTACATCACTTTGCCCATTTCATTTTTTATCACGGTGAGTCCCACCTTTTTGGGCACAATCTGAATGGGACTCACCCACTGTCTGTCGGAAATTGGGTAGATAATGCCTACGTCTAGCCATTTAATGATCACCTTTTTGACAACCTCTAACATATTTAGATTTAGGTGCCTTTAAGGTTTTCTCGATGGTCTCGCCCTTTCATCAGTGTGGATATGGTGAGTACACAGATGAGTGCAATATGAGGGGCGAATCTCATGGAGATCAGCAATGCCCCACCCGATAGTAGCCCTATGTGCTTGCAGAATGGAGATCAACTGGTGTTCGTGGTTTGGAGTCAAGTGAGCATTGATAATCACGGGATACGTCTCACTTTCTCCCAAAAATAAGTACTTGAGCAAATCAGGTAAGGGCTATAACTCTAGTAGCGGAGGGTAGGGAAAGGGTTTATCCAAGGGAGGAGAGGAAACAACAGCGGAAATCTACTGATCCTGACTAAGGGAGAATCCATCTATGGAGGTCATGTAATCCTGTCTTAAGATATCAGTGCTAGATAGGACAGGAGAGTCAGGATCATGGGTGTTAGGAGCATATGAACACCCATGACAACCAAATCCATGGGATGAAATGTGTATGTCATTAGTCTCAGTCCCGTGTGGACTGCGATCTAAGACCCCTGATAGTGAAGATGAATGTGCCATTGGGTCGCTGCAGAGGAGCCCAATGTTCCCAATGAAAGCTGAATCTTCATCTTCACCATCCTCCTCGATTAGATCACAATCGAAGTTCTTGATGCCCTGAAAAAGTCCATTCTAAGATTTTCGTTCCCCAGGGCAATCAACACGCACCCCAATGCGTAGCCAATGTTTGCATGGGCGGTTGCCAAGAATGGGAAACATAAAATAACCAGTGCATCACATAGATTAGGAGGAACATCCATATCAAGAACAAAAAGGTCCTCAGGAAAGCAAAATCCTTGGACTTTCACGATCACATTTTCAACCACCCCCCTCGACGTTTTCACCAATCGATCAGCCAACTGTTTGGTAACCGTGGTGGGCTTTAACGCCCCGAATCAAAATCGATCAAATACTGTGGTGGGAGTTAGGTTGATGGATGACCCCAAATCAAGAAGGGCCTTATCAAAATGGGAATCCTGCAAGAAGCAGGAAATCAGTGGTGTGACTGGGTCCTCCTTTTTGGGCAGTAAGTTGGCTAAAATAACAGCGCTGGCTTCCTCAGATAATACCTCCTGTCATCTAATTTTTTGCTATCACTTCATAGTACAGTAGTTCTTGAAGAACCTAGCAACAGCAGGGATGTGATCTATTACTTCGAGGAGAGGGATCTGAATGTGAACTTCCTAGAACATAGATTTCAAGTCCTCAAAATTCCGCGTATCCTTTTTCCTTGCTGAATCTTCTGTTAGAGCTGCGAGAAAAGCTATAGGCATCTTAGGGTCTAGGGGCTTTTTTCCTTTATCTAATGAAGATAGCTTGTGAGAGGAAGAGAGTTGTGAGGCATCTTGCGGTAAAATCATTACTTGCTTGCCTAGGTAGCAGGTCTTCTGTAGTCTTTCTGCCCCTTAAAGTGACGGCTTTTGCATCGGCGTGCTTTCCATGAAGGGGTAGAGGAGCGGGTTGGTCTGGATACACAGGGTTTGGCAAAAGAGGTGGTTGATCAAGCCCATAACCAGGTGGTGTGGGAGGTGCTTGCAAAACAGCATGTGCCTACCCCTGTGGTGCTTGGAATCTAGGTGGGGCACCCTGATTCTGCACATATCTCGGGTTTGGGACAGGTTGGGAGGGCAAAGCTCCCTGTGACCTATGCTCTTGCATCATCTAGTTTTGCATGTTTTGTATGCTCTGAATTTGGCCAGCCATTGCCTTCATTATTTGCAAGTTATCATGAGTAGATTTTTGAATTGATGCCTGCAATTCCTCCTTCAAAGACTACAAAGGGTTGGCCCACTTTGGAGGATAGTTGGCAGCTTGGTGTAGTGGTTGAAAGATAGAGCATGTCTATTCCTGCAATGGGAATGGCTGCTGCCTTGGGTATGCATTCTGCGCATTCTCGTATTGCCTGGTCTGGTAGTGTGGAGCTTGACTTAGTCTTTGTGGGCTACCAGACCAGGAGAAATTGGGATGCTTGCGCCAACCAGGGTTATATGTTTCAGAATACGGGTTGTTACGCCTGTAACCCTGAATAGCATTGACATCTTTGTAGGCCGAAGATGTCTCAGATGTAAATTCATCAAAAGAATATGCACTCGCATCATCATGTGCTACGTAACCTTGATTGTACAGTGCTAGATCCACATTGTTCACGAGTTCCTGGTACGTAGGATCTCACGGCGATGGAGAGAAAACATTCCGAGTGAGCAAATATGTACGAGCAGAGAGGGCTCAGGATTCTTGAGAGGAGTAAGATGGAGCAGTACTACTAGAAGATACAGATCTCGCTCGCATTAATTCATCAAGCTTCTTATCGAGTAGACCTACCTTATCCAGCGTTTTAGTGATAATGTCCATGTCGGCTCAAGCAAACTTGACTTGAGCTTTGTGGACATTGACTCGTTGCTGTCCAGGTTGTTGGAATTGGTTCATTGAGGCGGCATTCATTGAGTTCTCTACTAAGACTCGAACAGTTCAAATGTGTTGTTCTTGTCCTTCACAAGGAAATTCCCACCGCTAGATGCATCAGCCAAGTACCGATGTGTGTCATTCAGCCCATGGTAAAAGACTTGAGCAAGGTGCCATTTGGGTACACCATGGTGTGGGCACTTCCTGAGAAGATCGTGAAATCTATCCTAGGCGTCATGCAGCTTCTCTGCAGGGCCTTGGCCAAAGGTCGTGATCGCATGCCTCATAACATTTGTTTGACCAATCGAGAAGAACTTTTGGAGGAATTCGCGACGTAATTCCTCCGAGGCTCCAATTGGCCTCTCGATAGTCTTGAACCAATAAGCAGCTTTATCCTTGCAAGAAAAAGGAAAAAGCTTCATGAGAACAATTCTGATATCTACATTCCTGGGTCAAACTGACTCTACAATCCGACTCAGATCTTCGATGTGCTGGAAGGGATCCTCATTCGAGTTTCCATGGAAATGAGTCTGAATCAGACTTACGATATTCAGCTTCAACTCAAATGCATCTCCGTCTGTAGGAATCTGGACCTGAGGTGCTATAATTGTTGCCGCCGGATCGTAGAAGTCCTGCAGTTGTTCTCCGTGTGGTGGATGCTGCATCCTGTCAAGTGTTGTGAGAATCCTATCGATGCTCTACTCATATTTCTGTTCAGTTTCCTCGACCCTAGCTTCCAGATGAGCCATTGGGTCTTGACCAACTCGAGGATTGGGATTATCCATCTCAGCTAATCGAGTGGAAGAAGGTTGGGAAGAAAGGTCATGCGAGAATCACCTTTGCTACCTTGGGTTCGGCTCCCAAGGTCCCACAAGTTTAGGTCTTAATGACCTTCTTTCATGCATGCACCAACTCAAAGGGTTGGTGTAGTCAAGCAGAACAAGGCTAAGGCCTTGTTAACCAGAGTGGTCCTTTAGATCAGATGACCGAATTTTCCATTTAACTTTGTGATATTCAAAAAAATTCAGTGAGAGACTGCCTGCAAGGAATTCCTGCCTCTCAGGCTAACTTGGCCAGGCTTGTTACGAGGGGACTACGAGGAAGGTTCTTCCTTTGGCTTTCGCCTCCAGTTTCGTTACCCTGCAACCGCGGTCGCTTGACGCTACCTCGTAGGCATAGACACCAGGTTTTGCAGGAGAGGTTAGAACTACCCAGTAGTTTCAAGCCAAATGCAAGTTATTTGATATATTTTTGTGAATTTTAACCTGTTTCCTGAATTTAGTAAATGATGAGCGGTCCACAAGGTGACTCGCCTCACTGACTAACTCCTGGGCTCGTCGGAGTCCAAGTCAGTCTATGTGGTCCTATTGCCTCATGCTCTCGTACTTTTGTTTTCAAAGTGAAGACCATAATTCAAATGTATACTTGATGTGAACACCATCATAAGCCCTAACTAGCTCATTTTGACCCAATGAAGAGAATAAACGCTCCAACATAACCAACTGGCGGTCATAATTCATTGAATAACCTTTCTGAGAGAAAAATAAGAAACAAGGGATAAAACTACAATTTTACATATATAGTACAACAACGGGTTTCCTTAAGGGCTAAATAAAGGTCAAAAGGTCTTAACAAGATAAAAAAGTTGGTTGGATCAGATAGAAAAGGGTTTGTATAAGTTCTGTGAATTAAATAACTTCTTCAAATCCTAAAACAAACCCACTTGATTAACCAGGGTTATGGTCAGGATAAAATTCACGTAAACCCTCTAAAAATCATAGAAAAATACTCTCTAGGGTCTAGAACATTCAATTTGGCCATTGGAACCCATCTTGACCTAGAATGGGGTCCTAGAAAGATATTTGCCCTAAATTGGGTTTCTGCATAAATTTCCTAGTCAAACATGGTCAAACAAAAAATCCAACTTCACCATTGGATTCCTTAGGTCTCAATTAGACTTGTAGTAAAATTTGGACCCAAGTTGAGTTTGCCTTGACCTAGTTTGCAAAAAGGTCCATCCTGATTACATTTGTACCCCTATCTTTCAGAAACCTTTGCAAAAGGCCCTCTAGCTTCTTCATCGTTTTCACAATTAGGACCCTCCACCATTATAGTGGAGGAATCCTACTCCGGTGAGCTTTGGAAGGTGGTTTCTCTCTGATTGCTCAGAGAATCCCCTTCAAAATTGAAAGGGAGATTCTCTGAGAAAATCCCTCCAATGTGAACCCAGTTTGATGCCTTAATTCCTTCCCAACCTCTCATGTGAATGCATGAGAGATTTGGGTCACTTTTGAGTTTCCTTATCCGGCGAGCATACCTTGCTTGGAAGCTTGGCTTCCAAGCATAAATCCCCCTCCAGAGATCTATTTAAGAAGCCCCAGATCTAACCGACTCCTCTAAACTTGAAATTGGGCTCGATTCCCTCACATTCTTCTCTCCTCGCCGACAGCAACTCTCCGCAAGCTCCAGCAGCTTCTCTCTCGCTCTCTCGTTGCCCAACCACAACACCAGTGGTCAGTTTGTCTTCCTCTCATTCATTTGCGTCACGCAACACTAGCCGACATCGCCTCTACCCCATCTTCGCCGCCACCTCATCTATGAACATCTTAATCTTCTCCACATCCAGAGACCATACCGGCGTGGGTTCTCCATCCCTCTTCATCCCTTAGAGGTAGGTTTTAAACTCTCTCTCTCTCTCTTGTACTCCCTTTCCCTCTCTCTATTTCCCTAAAGGACCCATCAACGCCACTGACTACCATCACCTTCTCCACCTCCGGCAATACCTTCGGTGAGGTGCCCCCGTCACTCCACACCTCCATACACCTCACCAACCACCCTACGACCTCTGCCTCGACTCCCTGATCATATCCCCTCGCTCATACCACTGCGCCACCCACCCAAACAACCCACCGAACACACCCACACATACGCACACAGTGAACCCTAGATATGCCACCACAGCCACCTACATGCCACACCAACCACCACAGCACATTTGTTGTGCCTCGATGAGGCTTCCTGATAAATTTAGCATGGTTGCGAGGTTGTCTTTGTGATTTCAGGTATAGGCGACCTCCACCATTGGTGGCCAAGCTTGAAGCAAGCTCCAAGCCTTGACAGCTCTAGGCCTTTGTCCCAGATTGTGCGGAAGACACTCGCACACGAATCCAGGCTATCAATTGGAGTCAAAGGCCATAGCAGCTCATACAATTGGAGGCCTCATCTCTGCTGCAAGCGCACATGAAGAAAGATTTGTGGATAATCCCACCTCAGATATGAAAGAGCGCCTGCACCATAATAAATTGAAAAAGTGCCATAGCCTTGTCGCCTCTGAATCACAGGATGAGGTCCCTCTCACCCAACTGACCCGGTCTCATTCGTGCTCACACCCTGCGGACCTGGCCTAACCCGACTCGACCTGCACTCCTCGCCCACCACCGCACGCTGATGGGCTTGGTTTCGGGTACGTACCCGACCCGAATACCTGAATAAATGTGGCTCTGGGAGAGAGGAACCTAAGAGGGAAAGAGAGGAGAGTTGCGCGTGGGTAGGGGGTAGGTTTTGCTGCAGGCTGAAGAGAAGGAGAAGCGAAGCTGAAGAAGAAGAAGGAGAAGCTAAGGACGAATAGAAGCTAAGGGCACAGTAGGCAGAGAAGGAAGAAGCTGAAGGAAGGCAAAAGGCAGAGAAGAATAGAAAGGCAAAAGTCAGAGAAAGAAGAAGAAAAAGCCAAAAAAGAAGGGAGGCGAAGACGGAGAAAGCTAAAGATAGAGAAAGAAGAGGAGTAGAAGCAGAAGAAGGAAGAAAGAAGAAGAGCCACAGGAGAGGAGCAGAGAAAGAAGAAATCAAAAGAGCACTGTAGCATCATCAGTTGAAGTTGTCTAATTTAGAAATCAGACATTGATGTAAACACATTTACACTACTTAAAATGTCTATTTATGCATGTTCTTAAGCATAGGATTGCATTTCATGATATAAATATTGCATTACATGCATCATCTTGCATTTAGAGTAGTTTGAATAAAATGGAGGTTAATTGTCTCCTTTTATGTGCTTGGACAGGGCAAATATTTTATCGGGGCCTCGGATCAAAGATCCAACCGTATGGATATGATCAGGGCGACGATTGGAGTTCAACGACTCCAAGATCGCCCTAATCAGGCATCCGTAGCATCAGATAGAGACCGGGGAACCCTAGAAGATCAAGGGCCAGGATGGTGTAAATCCGCACTTCAGATGGAAAATCCGACCACACGGATGAATTCGGATCGACGATCGCAGCCGAACGACACAAAAATCGAGTCAATCCGACATCCGTGGCACCATCTACAACTTCCAGAAGATGGACGGCCAAGATAGCGCCACGTGGCGCCATCCCAGCCGCCCAATCGGCCGCAGGAGTCCTGTGAAGACCGCGCACCGTCTCCTCTCCGCCGTTGGATCTCGATCCAACGGCTGCGGTCGCTCGCATTTAAAAACGTCCGCGCGACCATTTCGCCCGCGTAGCGCAGCGGCGACGCAACTGCGGGCGAAGCGGAGGTCGCGGGTTCGAGCCGCGGTGAGGGGGTCGAAGGCGCGGGCGAGCGGGCGCGCACGAGCGTCGGATGAAGATCCAACGGCCGCGCGCGCCCGATAGCGCCGACGCGCAATTGGACGCTCTGGTGGACGCTCGATCGCACGCGGGCGGGCGCGCTACGCAGCGGTCGCGGACGCGATCTAAGCCGTCCGATCTCGCGATCGGACGGCTGAGACGACGCCGACGTGCGTATGCGTTACGCGCGCAGGCCAGCCGAGCGGGCGCGCGCGTGGGCGCGGCGGCGACGGCGACGGCGGGGCTTTAGCGACGGTTTTATCCGTCACTAAAGACCCCTTATTTATTATTTTGAAGATGTAATGTCCATTTTGCCCCCACTCCTTGCAACTATAAAAGGAGACCCCCTCCATACGAAATTTTCATCCCTTCCTTCTCCTCTCTACCTCTCCAAAGCTCAAGAGAAGCTTGTCCCACACCCGGGATGCTTCTCACGAGATAAAGTCCAAATTTTCGTCCCCCTTCGGAAGTGGATCCCTCGACGACGACTGCGTACTGCTTCGTTCCCGTTCTTCTGCTTCGTCCTCCTTCGTCCCGCTTCGTTCTCCTTCGTCCAGGTGTCGTCCCGTCCGGCTCGTCCTCCAAGCGACCGTCGAGGAGGATTCTCTCTCCCTATTCTTTTTACTGCTTTCTAGTATAGGTTTACTGCTTTCTAGAGTAGTCTATTCGTCCTCCGAGCGATCGTCGAGGAGGACATTTCTCCCTCCATTCTTTTAATGCTTTCTAGAGTAATTGTTTTATGTTTTCTAGTTGTAACGAAAGAACTCTTTTATGATAAATTCCTTGTCTATTCTACATCTCATTTTGATTTCCATGTATAGTATTCCTTCTCTCTCTCTTACTCCCTCTCTCTCTTTTATTTGTTGTAGATACTTAGATAGTTTAAATTGAATTTCTTTGTGACAAAATAAAAAAGAAACGCGAAGTTTTTAAATCAAACGTTCGCCTCCCTGTGTTCGACCCGGAATTCTTTTTTTTCGGTATAAATTTTATTTGTTGAACACGAATCCTTCGCTTTCGAACTACAACGATAGGTTTTTCCAAAACCAAACACGTTAGCGTAGATTCTCGTTCAACATTTTGGCGCCGTTGCCGGGGAAGCAACGCTCTTTGATTTCTCTTCGCGTTTTGTAACTTACAAATCATTTACCTCACTTTTCTCCTTTCTTATTGTAATTGCAGGTACTCTTTCGAGACAGGCAAAAGCGGTAGATCGGAGTAAAGTGCTGTGGAAGGTTTTGTAAGTTATCCCCCACCTCCCACCCATTAGATTTCATTTCATCACATAATAATTCAAACATCAATCAACCTAGGTGTTCTTATAAACTCTAAGGTTAGATTGTTTGTTGTTTGACATCCATACTCACTCCAACCCCCACATTAAAAAAATAAAAATAAAAAAATATATATATAAAAAAATCTCTCAGAGGTACACAACCTCATCTGATTTTCTAACTCAACCGGTAAACCAATCTTAGGAGCCGGTACACACATCCAAACACATAATCGAGTAGAAATCAGATTGGGTAATCATTTGTGTGCCTAATTAGGTGGTGCATCAGGCCAATTGTTTGAGTTGTTTGGGTCGCACCACTTCAAATAAAATCAACTCATCAAGTAGCTGCCAATTAGGTTCAACTCTTAGGGATCTACCAGGCACTCCACATTCTTTTTAAACTTTAAAGGAAAATATCTTCTCCTGTGCTTGCAAAACCTGGTGTGCCAATGAAACTTGATTGAAAACACCTAAAGTTGAATCCTAAAAGCTACTAAGCAAGATTTGAACCTTAAAATTCACCACATCAAAAATAATCTTGCTTGAAAACCACTGGTTGTGCACGCACACACAAAGCAATCAATCATTAAGGGCACAACCCATTTAAAGGGCCCATCACATTCCAAAGCACATTCAAACCTAGCCCTAAATAAAACAGAGTAGACGTTGGCCTTAAGGATTGGACTCGCTCTTCAGAACTCAGAATGAGATTATTTTCGATTAGTCTGTTTCTACTGTTCAATCTGATGTCTAGCTAGGGGAGCAGAGTCAAACGATCGCGGCTGGGGGGTACACTAGGAACCGGAGGCGCAAGCCGAAGGAAGAACCTTCTCCCCAGTCCCTCCTTCTAACTGGTTGGATTGAACAGACAGAAGTAGATCAAATCGTTCCTTTATCTCAAGACGGGTTTTGAGAGTCTGTAGGTCTGTAGGCTAACCCATTTAAGGACAGGTTTGATTGTTTGTATTGCAGGGCACCTTTCTTCCTCCCGTATCTCATGAATCCTTCCACATATTTCACGCATTCCCGCTCTTTCCCTCCTGTTGTAAATTATCCTCAACGTGACGATTATCCCAACTCGTATTGTAATGGACCATCAGTTAGTTGGGATAATTCGGATTGGGGATACAATTCCGGACCCCCGTGTTTAGGGTCTAACCCTGAACACTTTGATTCTCAATTCTATCTTTCTCAGAGTTGCATCGATTATAGATCGTCCTCCTTTCATGAACAACCTAATGCGATCTACAATCAAGAAGGATACACTGATCCTTACCCATCCTCTGATTTCACTGCCTTTAGGTCATCTCCATCTTTTGAACAATCTGAAATGACCTATTATCAGGATGGGTATAACGAATCTCAATTCGTTAATTCCTCTACATTGATGTCAAACCCGCCCAACCCTGAACCAACTCATTTGGTTCAGGTTAATCAGGTTCAAGATAAGGTTCTGGCTAACTTGAGGAATATCATTCAATCTTTAGAAGTTCAGCCAATACCTTGCATTGAGAGATTGGAGCCCCTGATTGAAATGATTGATGATTTAAACAAGTCTTTGTTGGATTGGCTCCAGGATGTTAAGGATAAGAACCCGGGTGAGTTTCTACTTGGGAAATTAGCGAAATTGAGGATGAGATTCGTGGTTGCTTTGATTCAATCTTGGAATAATTCCCAGGATGAACTCTCTTCAGGAAAGCCAATGACAGAACCCGCTCAGGCACCTGTTGGGGGGGACACGTGTTATGAAGCTGACCAGATTGAATTAAAACAACCAATTAAGGATGATTTGATTTCTTCACCTGAAATCCCTGAGCCGGGTTACGAGGAAACGTATGTCTCTTTGGAACGCAAAGTGACAAATGATTTTGGGACATACATTGATACGGATCCTGATGGTGAAGATTCAAGTTGCGAAGTCTCACACGAGTTTTCAGATCACGATTTTTGTGAGACGATTGGGCCTGAGGAATCTGATAGATCATTTGATAGCCCAATAACTGAGGAAACTGATCTTATTAGGGCACACGATACGGATCCAGAATCGCATTTTCTGGAGGAATTAATTCAATGCCCTGATTATCAGTTACACCCTGTTGAGCTTATTGATGATTCTAATTCTGAGATAATTAGACCCAAGTCAATTTTGATTTTGCCAGATCATCTAGACTTGGAGATTTCAGACGGGGTGATGAATATACAAGAGGTCTTGGAATTTGATACACTTAATGAGGAGGATAGGAGCGGGGAAGTTCTAATTTGGGAAGTTAATTTTGGAGGATATGGAAGATTGAGTCGAAGGGTTCCTTTTAAGCTGAAACTATCAAATCAGAACCCTTACGACAGTTGTTTCGAGGATGTCAAACTCAAGCACACATTTAACGATTATCCTTTTGAGCTTCAATTCTCTGTAACCCGACATTTTGGCCTTGGGTTGCATCCTCACAAATCGCAGGCCCGACCCCGCTTGCATTCTGATTTTAGGTTTTGGGTAATTTTTATCCAGAACCTAAGATATTCTCGATTATGGGGTGTGGGTCTGCACCACAATCTAGTCCACATCTGTGGACCTCTGCTGACAGGTCAGAGGATTCTTCTGTTTATTCTAATTCTGACCTGAACATGTGAATTCTTCATTTCTTTTCTTTGTATAGTGTGCCTAGCTGAAGGCACTAAACTCATCACATATACAGTTCTTTTTCATTTTCATCTCGGAGCGGACCCGATATCCACGCAATTCAGGTGCTTTCTACGCTTTTCCACTCTGTTTTATGTCTTTTTAATACAATGAGGACATTGCATTAGATAGGCATGGGGGGATGGATATTTATCTTTGAATTCATTCGTCAGCTCCGTAGATTTGTTTTATTTAAAAAAAAAAAAAAATCAAAATTAGGAAAGAGAATTTGGGTTTAAGAAAATTTTCGATCTTAAGAAATACTATATTATGTTCTGAACACAAAGACCCTTCAGGTCTTTGGACTTAATCAGCCCGTATATCCTCTAAAATGTGGATTTGTTTTTCAAGTTCTCGCCAACTTGAATTTTATTTTAATTGGAGTAAATAAGTTTGGGTGATAAGTACACGACTTGTCAACCCACCCTCTGATTTAAGGGAATTTTGAGTCTTAAGCATCTACACACTTTCTTTGCACTGACTCGTTGTTTGGCGATTTTAACGGAAATTGGGTAGCTAATGAACCTTCTAGGGTGATATGGCTGGCAAGTTATCGTGGGTAACAGCCAATAGGTAGGTTGTCCAGAGCCCAGTCACTGGACCTTTCTCTTTTTGCTGCCTTTAGGTAAATCTTAGACCAGGGAAGCCACCTACTTAAAAAAAAAAAAAAAAAAAATCAAAAAGGGGAAAAGAACAAAAAGAAATAAGCCACACTTCGCTGCACGAGTATGGCTGGCAAGTTGTCGGTGGTAACAGCTCATCGACCGGTTGTCCAGAACCCAGCTCAGAAAATGCACTAAAAATTCCCAAAACACTTAGGAAGAAGAGGAGAAGTAGAATAAACCGGGGAGATATACACTGGATTCACCCTTGTGTTGACCCCGTTAAAAAATAAAAGTAGGGAGAAAGCTACCGGTTGTAAAGATACACCTTTAGGCAGAATTCTTTTTGAGGTCACCTAGAGGCGTAGAAATCCGAAGTCCGTTTTAATTGCCGGTCAACGAGTCTATCACAATCACAATAAGATGCTTAAAACTTAGGGTTCTCACCAAATCTTGGGTGAGTTGAATGGCCGTAGAAAGCCACTCTTAAACCCTAAAATTTGAAAATCCAAAAAAAAAACAGAAAAAGAAAATTTTCTTTGAATAAGGCGAGGCTTGAGGCGGTCTGCATTTTGGCTAATACCCGGGCACTGTTGTGTCTTTGAAAGTTCAGTTCTTAAGTAGACAATTTCTTAATGATTGAAAATAACTCAGGTCCAAATAATCTAACCTAATTCTTTTATAAATAGCATATAGTTTTTGCTAGGGACTAGCAAAAGATAGGCATGGGGGTATGATGTAAACACATTTACACTACTTAAAATGTCTATTTATGCATGTTCTTAAGCATAGGATTGCATTTCATGATATAAATATTGCATTACATGCATCATCTTGCATTTAGAGTAGTTTGAATAAAATGGAGGTTAATTGTCTCCTTTTATGTGCTTGGACAGGGCAAATATTTTATCGGGGCCTCGGATCAAAGATCCAACCGTATGGATATGATCAGGGCGACGATTGGAGTTCAACGACTCCAAGATCGCCCTAATCAGGCATCCGTAGCATCAGATAGAGACCGGGGAACCCTAGAAGATCAAGGGCTAGGATGGTGTAAATCCGCACTTCAGATGGAAAATCCGACCACACGGATGAATTCGGATCGACGATCGCAGCCGAACGACACAAAAATCGAGTCAATCCGACATCCGTGGCACCATCTACAACTTCCAGAAGATGGACGGCCAAGATAGCGCCACGTGGCGCCATCCCAGCCGCCCAATCGGCCGCAGGAGTCCTGTGAAGACCGCGCACCGTCTCCTCTCCGCCGTTGGATCTCGATCCAACGGCTGCGGTCGCTCGCGTTTAAAAACGTCCGCGCGACCATTTCGCCCGCGTAGCGCAGCGGCGACGCAGCTGCGGGCGAAGCGGAGGTCGCGGGTTCGAGCCGCGGTGAGGGGGTCGAAGGCGCGGGCGAGCGGGCGCGCACGAGCGTCGGATGAAGATCCAACGGCCGCGCGCGCCCGATAGCGCCGACGCGCAATTGGACGCTCTGGTGGACGCTCGATCGCACGCGGGCGGGCGCGCTACGCAGCGGGCGCGGACGCGATCTAAGCCGTCCGATCTCGCGATCGGACGGCTGAGACGACGCCGACGTGCGTATGCGTTACGCGCGCAGGCCAGCCGAGCGGGCGCACGTGGGCGCGGCGGCGACGGCGACGGCGGGGCTTTAGCGACGGTTTTATCCGTCACTAAAGACCCTTTATTTATTATTTTGAAGATGTAATGTCCATTTTGCCCCCACTCCTTGCAACTATAAAAGGAGACCCCCTCCATACGAAATTTTCATCCCTTCCTTCTCCTCTCTACCTCTCCAAAGCTCAAGAGAAGCTTGTCCCACACCCGGGATGCTTCTCGTGAGATAAAGTCCAAATTTTCGTCCCCCTTCGGAAGTGGATCCCGCGACGACGACGGCGTACTGCTTCGTTCCCGTTCTTCTGCTTCGTCCTCCTTCGTCCCGCTTCGTTCTCCTTCGTCCAGGCGTCGTCCCGTCCGGCTCGTCCTCCAAGCGACCGTCGAGGAGGATTCTCTCTCCCTATTCTTTTTACTGCTTTCTAGTATAGATTTACTGCTTTCTAGAGTAGTCTATTCGTCCTCCGAGCGATCGTCGAGGAGGACATTTCTCCCTCCATTCTTTTAATGCTTTCTAGAGTAATTGTTTTATGTTTTCTAGTTGTAACGAAAGAACTCTTTTATGATAAATTCCTTGTCTATTCTACATCTCATTTTGATTTCCATGTATAGTATTCCTTCTCTCTTTCTTACTCCCTCTCTCTCTTTTATTTGTTGTAGATACTTAGATAGTTTAAATTGAATTTCTTTGTGACAAAATAAAAAAGAAACGCGAAGTTTTTAAATCAAACGTTCGCCTCCCTGTGTTCGACCCGGAATTCTTTTTTTTCGGTATAAATTTTATTTGTTGAACACGAATCCTTCGCTTTCGAACTACAATGATAGGTTTTTCCAAAACCAAACACGTTAGCGTAGATTCTCGTTCAACAGACATCCAATTTGAGTCTAATTCACATACATTGAGTTCTTTAATATTTTGTGATCTTCATTGCCATTTACTACCATATTTTTGCACTCTGATATTATTACATATTCTTTCAAATTCTGAATTGTGATCTTGATTTCTAAATACTAAATTTGCTCCCTATGTTCGACCTCAGACTTCAAATTCGAGTAATAAAATTATATTTGTTTTGAACGCCTTTTCGGCTATATTACAATGTAATACTCTTAAACTCGATTCAGCATCCCCAAAATTTTGGTGCCGTTGCCAGGGAGCAATGGGCTATTTAGAATTCTTGATTACAATTTCTGACTTGCTACTAACTTGCTATATCTCTTTTGTTGTGGTTGTTTCAAGAAGATTCAAAGAAAGACAGCCACACATCAAACACGCCAGGGGTAGGTAATTTCTTATTACTCTTTCTCTCTTAAGCCCCTCATTGTGAAAAAGAAAAACAAAGCAAAATCAATTAGGGCTACTTGCTTTCCATTCCTAGCTAATTCATCAAGTTGCCTGATTTGATTTCACCAGCAAAATTAATTTGTGCACCCATTTAAGGTAACTAGGGCTACCACATTCTTGTTTGAGCCCTAGATAACGCATTTGGTAAAACTAAATTGGACCAAGACTAGAGCCAAAATTTAGGATTTCAATTTAAAGTTTTAGAGACACACTTTCATAAGCAAGAATCAACTCTCCAAAAAGATGTCTGCCTAAGCCCTGGCTGAAGTGATTTATTCAAGAAAACCCTAAAAATTCAGGCTCCTAATCTCACTTGAATCCTAAAAGAAAGGACCTAAAACTTCTTAAAGGACAAATAGGTGAAGTTGACCAACCTTGTTGGGTCAATCAACCTTGAAATTAGGTCACTTTTTTCACTTAATACATCCAAAGTTCAAGTGAAATCTTAAGCACCCTTGCTCTTAATTAAAACCGGTAGACTTAAGAGGTCAAGTCCCCATTCTAGTCTATGTGGAACATCAGTGACAAGACAGGTCGGGTGGGGGAAACCCTGTAACTATGGGGGCGCTCTACCGTGTAGGGGTCTTTACGAGACTCTCCCTCTCTGGCTGCCCAAGTATTTCTCAGGTGGACGGCTTTCTGAGTAAGGGGTATCATCTGGCCCGAACCTCTAAAGTCATCAGAAGTTTTTGGGTGTCTTGATTAGGTCCATCACATTCTACTCTCATCCAAACCATTAGTGCATGTTCGATAGGAGGTCCTTAAGACCATCCTTGTGGCCTCCTTTAGTTATTCACTCCCGTCGAGGCCAGGCCTCGACTTTCATGTTTGTGCAGCAACCCCATCACATAGACATCTCCTCTGATTCATCTGAACCCAATTCCCCTTCTTCCATCATCATGGCACAACCCGTAGAAGAAGAGAATAACCTTGAGAACCAACTTTAGCACCTTAATGATTTATTCCAAGCCTTTGTAAATCCATCGCAATGTCCTATGATGCGAGATCACTATAATCCCACTGCGATGGCGATCGAACCTCGAGTCCAAATCCCGGCTGAAGGTCCTGATTCTGAACTCAAGCCCAATATGATTCATGCTATTGTAAAATTTCATGGGCTTAATTCCAAGGATCCTTTCCAGCACATCAAACAACTCAAGCCTCTCGCCCAGACCTTTAGGTTAGATGTCCAAAATCGGGATATTCTTCTCCTGAGGATGTTCTCCTTCTCTCTCATGGACAAAGCAGCTCACTGGTATCAAACTCAAACGCGTCTAATCAACACATGGGTTGAACTACAATCCAAGTTTCTGAAAAAGTTCTTCCCAGTTGGTTGGACGAATGCTTTACGACACCAGATCACACACTTCACCCAGCATCCTGGAGAGACACTTCATGAAGCATGGGACCATTTCCTGGATCTCATACGAAAGTGCCCCTATCACGAAGTTCCTAAATGGGAACAAGTCCAGTCTTTTTACTAGGGACTCCATATAGATATCTGTTTATTCGTCAATGCAACTTACGGAGGAAATATCATGGGTCAACATGAAGACACTGTGTAGGAGATTCTCGAGAATATGTGCAAGAATTCCATCAATAATGACTCCATGGGCTTATTTGACCGGACGAATGCCCGTGCAGTGACGAATCCATGGGGAGTACATGAGACGTGATGAGAACCTCATCATGAACCCTAACTAGCACATTTTGACCTAATAAATTGAACAAAAGCTCCTACAAAACTAAGGGAAGGCTTAAATGTGGGAATTACAAATCTGAGAATAAAATAATACACAAGGGGTAAAATTGTAATTTTACCATTGAAGTACATAAACAGGATTTCTAAGGGTCTAGACACAGGTCAAATGGGCTTAATAAGAGAAAAAGTGGGATGGTTTGATCAGGAAAGGGTTATGAC
This sequence comes from Thalassia testudinum, assembly GCA_037157565.1. Taxonomy (NCBI): domain Eukaryota; kingdom Viridiplantae; phylum Streptophyta; class Magnoliopsida; order Alismatales; family Hydrocharitaceae; genus Thalassia; species Thalassia testudinum. Next base: position 4,525,677 of record JAZHRO010000028.1, read on the forward strand.
AAAATCTGGGAATTAAATGACATTCTGTAACCCTAAAACAAATCCACTTTAATTCACAAAGTTCTAGGAAAGATAAAAATCAATTAAACCCTCTAAAATTTATGAAAAAATATCTCCTAGGTTTAGAACCTTTAATTTGGCCATTAGAACCTATCTTGACCTAGATTGAGAACCATACCCAATTTTTGACCTAATTTGGGTTTTTATGCAAAATATCCAATCAAACATGGTAAAACCTAAAATCCAACCTCACCATTGGATTCCTTAGGTCCAAATTAGGTTTATACCAAAATTTGGACCTAAGAAAAGGTTACCTTGACCCATTTTAGAAAATGGTCCTCAATAATTACTTTTTGACCCTTAGCTTTTTGAAGCCTTGCGGAGACCCCGCTACCTTTCCCGTCATCTTCTTCGAACAGGTCCCTCTACCACCCGCCTGCGCAGGCCATACCTCCAGCGACTTTGCGCGAAGGATGGCATCGCACACACATGGGGAGCCGACCCCAGATTTGAAAGGGAGACTCCTTGCGTGTCCCCTACAGCATGGGCCGACTCCCATACCCTGTCGGCCACCATACCTCTCGGGCGAATGCTCGAAAGGTATGGGTATTTCTTTTCGGTCATACCTCCGACGAGGTATCCCCACCTCCTCCTCGCATTTCTCTCTCGGCCAACACCTATTTAAGGAACGGCAACTCCTGCCGCTTCCTTCAAGCCTGATTTGGCCGAAGAAACCCCTCAATTTTCGTCTCCTCCTCTGGCCATTCACCCGCAAGCTTCGGCGATCGTCCTCCTCCTCTCTCATCACCCTGCCACCATACCAGTGGCAGGGTTACCTCCACCGTCATCCGCCATGCCTTGCCATACCAACAGGTGTCCTCCAGCCTCTCTTCCTCATCGCCGTCCCTTCCGTTGGGCACCTTCATCTCCAGCGATGGCAACATAGCCATCCGCAACCACCACTTCTCCCCTTCATCTAGAGACTCATAGATAAGTTCCCTCTCTCCCCCACTTCATTTCCTCTCTTTTAAATCACACTTTCGACCCCTCTATGCCACTATCCACCTCCACCTTCTCCACCTCTGGCAGACCACCGGCGAGGTGTTCCTACCGCTCCACGCCTCCATACACGTCACCAGACCCCTCAAAACCACCGCCACCATCCACTAAGCTGTTTCCCCATCTCCATTGACTGCCAACACCTCCATATTTACCCACTGAACACACCCAACTCCATGGCCACAGTAAGCCCTAGGAACGCTCACTCAGGCATTTCCACGCCACCTCGACCACTGTAGCACACTCGCCGTACCTCGGTGAAGCTTCCTGAACATTTTGACATGGCCACAAGGCTGTTTTGGTGTTTTCAAGTACACATGGTCATCCACCATTAAAGCGAAGCTCAAAGCTTGCTTGCAGCCGCTCTAGGCTTCGCCAACCCCAGGTCTCTGTCCCAGGCTACGCGGAAGACACTCGCGCACAACTCTGGGCTGTCAATTGGTGACGAGGGCAGTGGCAGCTGCTGCAATCAAAGAAGCCTCCTACTGCGGACGCGCGTGACGAAAGGTGGGACTTTTAGTCCCACCTCGTAAACGCAAGAGTGCAGCGAGCACCTTAAATTATTTTTCTGCTTTCTTTTGGTTGCCTCAAGACACATAGGGGTGAGGTCCCTCACCCCCCGCCACACCTTCTCTGCGACACTGCCCCGCGAACCTAGCACCCGTGACCCGACTAACCTATCCGTGCACTCCTCATGCACCACACCTAAGCCGGTGCGCCTGGTCTCGGGCGCGTCACCCGACCCGCATACCCGATTAAAGCTCTGGGAGAGCAAACCCTAGAGTAAAATGGGTAGAGAGAGATGTGGGGAGGATAGGGGTTAGGTTTTGCCTAACCATACACCTGAGCAGGAATAGGAGAGGAAGCAAGGGAGGAGTGGCGAGGACTTAGCCGCAGGAAGACAGCTGCGGCCAGAGAGAAAGGAAGGACTTGGAGCAGCAGAGGAAGCAAAGGAGGAGGAAGATAGCACTATAGCCGCAGAGAAGCTGAGGCAGAAGGAGAAGGAAGAGAGAAGAAAGCAAGAAGGCGTGCAACAGAGAAGAAAGAAGAAGGAGTCCAGAGAAGAAAGAAGAAGAAGCCAAAGAGAAGAAGAAGAACCAGCAGCAGCAGCTGAAAAGAAAAGGAGAAGTACTGTAGCAAGTGGCATTTAAGGCGTCTGACCCTTGGAGTCAGACGTCTGAAAAGAGAGAAAAAGGAAGACAAAAGAAGAAAAGGAGAAGAAAAGAAGAGACATTTTTTTTCCTTTCTTTAATCTTTTGTAAAATAATATATTGTAAATTATGATTTCCTACTCTTCTAGAATCAAGTTTTGCTCCCTAAGTTCGACCTCGGAGAATTTTTGTTTACGAGTAATAAAATGTAATCAAACCTGCCAATTTTACCCTGACCAGTTTTTGACGTCGTTGTCGGGGAGCAACAGGCATTCTAGAAGCTACTAAATCACAATTTCTGATTGAATATTGACTTAATCTCTCTTTTTTTGTGCAGGCACAGGATGGCAAGAAGGAACAAGCAGCCGCACAACAACCACACCAAGGGACAGGTAACCTTCTACCCTCTCTCTTAAGCCTCTTAAATTCTAAAGAGGAGAAAGAAAAGAAAAATCAATCTAGGGTTACCTATCTTCGATACATAGTAATTCACAAAGTTTCCTGCTTTTAAATTTCAACACATTTTATCTACATATCCACTTAAGTTAACTAGGGCTAAAACCTTCTTGCTTGAGCCCTAATGACCCAACTCTGAGGTAACTAATTGGACCAATAAGAGCCAACCTAGGATTCTAAGCTAGGGTTTTAGAGACACATCTTCTAATTAAGAATTTAAAATTCCAAAAAGAGGTGTGCCTAAACCATTGCTTGAAAAGACCTATTAAGAGAAACCTTAAGCAATCTAGCTCTTAATTCACTTGAACACTAAAAGAAAGGACCTAACAAGCTCTCACAGGTACTAATAGGTGAAGTTGATCCCTTGGATCAACCAACATTTAAATTAGGTCACTTTTGCACAACAAAAGGCTTAAAGTTCAAGTGGAACCTTAAGCACTTTGATCTTAATTAAAAGTGATAGAATTAAAAGGTCAAGGTCCCCATTCTGGTCTACCTGGAATCTCAGTGACAAGAGAGGTCGGGTGGGGGAAACCCTATAACTTGTGGCGGTGCTCTACCGTGTAGGGGTCTTCACGGGACTCACCCTCTCTGGCTGCCCAGGTAATTCTTTGGTAGACGACCTTCTGATCAAGGGGTATCATCTGCCCCGAACCTCTATAGTCACCCAACATTTTGGGTGTCTTGATTGGATCCAACATTTTCTAACCTCATCCAATCCATCAGTGCATGTTCGGTAGGAGGTCCTTGAAACCTCCTCTAGAAATCCACTCTCCCAGAGGCCAAGCCTCGGTACCCTTGTTTATGCGACAACCACTCCACATAGACCTCTCTTCTGATTCTGAACCTAATTCCCCTTCTTCTTCCATCATGGGTCAGCCTGTTAAAGAAGAGAATAATCTTGAGCACCAGCTCCAGTGCCTTAATGATCTCTTCCAAAACTTCATAAACCCACCACAGCACCCCATGATGCAAGATCACTATAATCCCGCTGCGGTGGCAATTGAGCCTCGAGTCAAAATCCTGACTGGAGGACTTGATTCCGAATTGAAGCCCAACATGATTCATGCCATACCTAAATTCTATGGGCTTAACTCTGAAGATCCCTTCCAGCATATCAAACAGCTTAAGCATCTGGCCCAGACCTTCAGGTCAGATGCACAGAATCGAGATATCTTGCTCATGAAGATGTTCTCTTTCTCCCTTATGGATAAGGCGTCTCATTGGTATTAGATACAGACCCGCTCGATCAACAATTGGGAAGAACTTCAGTCCGAGTTTTTGAAGAAGTTCCTTCTCGTTGGTTGGACAAACTCCTTGCGCCATCAGATTACTCACTTCACGTAGCAGTCGGGAGAACCTCTTCATGAGGCATGGGATCGATTCCAGGATCTCATGAGAAAGTTCCCCCATCACGGAGTTCCTAAATGGGAACAAGTCCAATCTTTTTACCAGGGACTCTGTGAAGATATTAGATTGTTCGTCAATGCAACTTGCGGAGGGAATATCATGGGTAAACATGAAGACACCGTGTGGGAGATTCTTGAGAATATGTGCGAGAACTCCATCAATAATGACTCCATGGGATTATTCGACCGAATGAATACCCGCATAGCAACGAACCTTAAGGGAGCAAATGAGACGCAGGGCCTATCTGCATCAGTAGACTGGGAATTAATGGCCAGTCGGTTGGACAACATCTCAATTATTGAGAAGAAGGTAGACGAGCTGACTCAGCACTTGCAGCGAGCCACCTCTACGTAGAACTCCTTCACACAGCCACCTCCCGTATGGGAAACTGTGTAAAACATTTTCCATCGACCTTCTCCTGGGATGGACCCGTATCCACCCCCATCTGACTCCAAGATCAGAGGGACCTTCGATCCTTTCTATCCTTGCCGAGGAAACCCTACTCCCCCATCCTTCGACTTTCCTGAGGCTCCTCAGACCTGCGAGGACCTCAACGCCATCCAGAATGACCCATTTTCCAACACCTACAACCTTGGATGGCGAAACCATCCCAATTTCCAATGGCCAGGAAATTCTCAGAACCCAAGACCACCCTTTCAGCCCCGTCCACAAGCCCCTCATCCTTATCAGCCGCCTCAGCCTCGGCCCAACCCCACTTATCCATTCGGGCCCAACCAAGACCAAATGTCCCTTATCCTCCAAACTCTGGCTGACATTCAAAGAACGAATGCGGCTATCCAGAAACAACATAAGGATGAAATCACAGAGGTTCGCAACCAACTCGCCCAGTTGGCAAATTCTCGCCAACCAGGTACACTTCCTTCTCAACCTCTACCTAACTCGAATAGCATGCCGACCCAGCGACGCATTATGAACCCAAACTTGGGCTAAGCACACTTGATCTATCAAGCCCCTTCTGTTCCATCACTTGATGGGATGGAAGCATCAACCTCCTATGCGGGTTACCAACAGCAGCAGCCCATCCTACCAACCCCTAACCAGAACCAGGTAGGACTAAATTCGGTAACAACCCGTAGTGGTAAAGCAACCCAAGATCCACCTTATTCAGACCACTCTAAGCCTGGTAGTGACCCAAACCCTAGGATAGTTATCCAGGATGTTCCTATCCCTGTTCCAAAACAAAAACCTGGACCTATCCTAGAGGAACCAACCAAGGTTCCATTTCCCAAGGCCTTGACCAAGGGAAAAGGGATAGCTAAACCCATGGCTTCTGAGGAAGACCTGATCAAGCTCTTTGAGCAGGTCCAAATAAACATCCCCTTGATGGATGCAATCTACCACGTATCGGCTTATGCACAATTCTTGAAAAATGTGTGTACACCCCAGCGTAAGCCGCGAACCAAGAGTGGGAGTCTGATTGTACTATCAGAGCAAGCCAGCTCTGTGATCCTGAGTAAACTCCCACCTAAGGCAAAAGACCCAGGCACTCCTCTGATTTCATGTAAGATTGGTGAAACCCAGTTCAATAGAGCATTATTGGACCTAGGTGCCTCCATAAACCTGATACCCACATCCCTGCTTAACCACCTAGAAGAATCCAAACTGAAACCGACTAAGGTGACATTGCAGTTAGTCGATCGATCTATCAAGTCACCTAAGGGAATTCTTGAGGATGTTATTGTTAGGGTGTGGGATTTCTACTTCCCTGTAGATTTTATAGTTCTGGACATGGACGCACTTGAGAATCCAAGGGATACACCAATCATACTAGGGAGACCATTTCTGGCTACTACAAGGGCAAACATAAGTTGTGAAGAGGGCCAAATAGAGCTGAAATTTGGGAATCAGACTCTCAAGATTGATATCTTTAAGGCCCAACAAGGGATTAATTGTGGTGTCGTAGAGCAAATTTGTGACATCAGAGCCGTGGTTGATGAACCACAAATTGAGGACAACATGATTATCCCTCATCAACCACAAGAAGATCTAAAAATGTAATTAGAGGAGTTAGAACTTGATCTAGATAGGCCCATAACTTCGACCCTTGTGCCCCACACTCACTCTGAACCACCCGCTGCTGCTGATAACCCCATTCTTGAACTCAAGCCCCTTCCCGATCATTTGAAATATGTCTTTTTGGGTTCCAATCAGACACTTCCAGTGATTATAAACTCCAAACTCACACCTGACCAAGAATCCCGTCTGATTGCTGTTCTCCAGCAACATCGCAGAGCCATTGGTTGGACTCTCGATGATTTGACTAGAATAAGTCCCTCTTATTGCACATACCGCATATATTCTGAAGAGGGCGCACGACCTTCACGTGAGATGCAGAGACGTCTAAACCCCAATCTGTAGGAGGTCATGAAAAAGGAGATCATTAAGTGGTTAGATGCGGGGATCATCTACCCGATCTTCAACAGTCACTGGGTGAGCCCAATCCAGGTTATGCCTAAGGCAAGGCTCACCACCATCACGACTGAAACCAGAGAAGTCATACCTACCCATATAACCAACTCATGGAGAGTCTGCATAGATTACTGAAGACTCAATTCCTCCACGAAGAAGGATCATTTCCCACTACCGTTTATTGATCAAATTCTCGAAAAACTAGCGGGAAATAGATTCTTCTACTTTCTTGACGGGTACTCCGATTACAACCAAGTGGCGATTCATCCAGAGGACCAAGAGAAGACCACGTTCACCTACCTTTTCAGGACATACACATTCCGGAGGATGCCTTTCAGTCTCTGTAATGCACCTGCGACCTTTCAACGGTGCATGCTTGCCATATTCTCTAATATGATAGGTGATTATCTGGAAGTCTTCATGGATGACTGGTGTCAGACCCGAATAGGTTGTTAATATGATGATTTTATCGTTGAAGTGTGTATAGTGGTTAACCTAAATCAGACCTAACCATCTCTTTACAAAATTTTTTTAACCTGGCCTACTTGATTTTGTCTTGTTACTTTTAGGCCTAGGGTCAAACTCAAGGAAGTGGGGTTACAAGTTAAGTTTCTACGCCTTTCCTACAACGAGTCTCTTCCATTCATTTATTGTGTTTTTACTGTTTTTCTTATTTAGATTTTTTCTGGTAATCTTTGTCCTTGAGGCACACCCTCAAAATTGAGTTCTTGGCTTTGAGCCAAAACAGGGTTCCAAAACGAGTCTTGCTATTCGCAAGATGGAGTACCTGCAAGTCAAAGATTATCTTTTCTCTTTTGTATTTTTTTTTATCTTTTTACTAACAGGAAAGTGAAACAGAAATAAAGTAAATACAGTATATATATAGGTGTATATTATGTATATAAAGGGGTGGGGGTGGACACGGAGATGGAGTGCAGCACGGTGTCGAGTCGGTCGTCATCTAGAAAGACGCAACTGACAAGACTAGGTGTCGCATGGAGTGTGGGATGGATGGTGGAAGATGTATGGAACCATGCCTTTTGTACGCGTGTATCGGGGAATATCAGCAACTGGTGCAGATGTTCCCGCGATACCACGTATGGTAAATAATGTGAAAATATATCTATATATGTATATATGTAAATATATCTATATTTATATATGGTTATAGGTATATATATGTATGCATATATGTGTATATGTATATATGTATGTAGCTATATGTATAAATAGATATATGTATAGATGTATATATATATATGTATGTATGTATACAATACTATATAGATGTCTATATATGTATATATGTATATATATATATAATAATATATGTATATATTGGTATATGTAGCTAGATATGTATGTATATGTATATATGTATAGTTATATAGATATATATATGTATATATGTATGTATATATAAGTAGATGTGTATATATGTATATATATACATATGTATCTATAGTTAGTTATATAGGCAATAGTATATATATAGATATATGTATATTTATATATATATATGTATATAAATATATGTATATATATTAGTATATATATGTGTATATATATATAAGTATACAGATATATATATATGTATATGTATATGTATGTATATAGTCTAATACATAGTTATATAAGTACTAATAAATGTATAGATATATGTATAAATATATATATATAAGTATATAGATATATGTATATATATGTATATGTATATGTATATATATAAGTATATATATATATATATATATGTATGTATACTAATACATAAGTATATATATATAGATATGTATATATATATATGTATATATATATCAATATATATATGTATACGTATATATATATATGTAGATAATAGTGTATTGGTGTGTGTGTGTGTGTGGAAGTGTGAGTGCATGTGTGTGAGAGCGTCGGTAAAGAGAGTGCTGTGAGTGTTGTGAGAGAGAGTGAGAGAGAGAGAGAGCGGGAGAGAAAGGGCAGCCACTGGAGGGTTAAGGCGTCTGAGCTGTAGAGCCATCGTCTGATGGTTCAAGTTCGCGCGCAGGCGCGCATGCACGCAGACAAGCGCACGCTGGAGGGAGTGGCCGCAAGCAGGGGAGGTCGCAGCGCACCGTACTGCATGGAGAGCAGGCGCTGGCACTCGCAGGTGCAGGCGGGGAAGGAAGCTAGCGAAGGCAGGCGCTGGGAGAGGGCTAGTAGACGCACAGGCGGGCGCGTGCACAGGCGAGGGCTAGTTGCGGCGTGCCGGGTGGCCGGTAAAGTGAGAAGCTCACCGGTCACCCCACTGTAGCCATTTTGTCGCGCAGACTCGCGTGAACAGTGGCTACAGTGGTCGGGCGAGCCACGCGACCGGGAGCTGCAGGTTGTGTGAGTGTGGCCGGCTCGCGGCTGGCGCGCGTGTGCTGGCACACGAGGAAGAGGGTCTGCGCCAACCGGTTGTGAGCGTGGAGAAGCTCGCGACAGAGCGCGCGGAGGGGGAGGTGAGGGTGCTTGCAGCTTGCGCGGAGGCTTGCAGGTGCTGACAGGGGTGCAGGGAAGCGCTTGGCCGGCCGCAGCAGTGGTGCGTAGAGGCCGATTGTGGGCGGGAGAGAGTGTGCGACAAAGCAGAGAAACGGGAGGCGGAGAGGCCTGCAGGCATGCGGGGAGGGCGAGGGCGCCTGCAGGCCCGCGCGGAAGGGGCTGGGGCTACTACTACTGTCGCCGAGCTTCGAGCTTCAGACCTTGAAGCTTGCGGCAATGGCTGAAGGTGCTGGAGCAAGAAAAAACATGAGAAGAGCCACCACGCCCATCGGCTCTTTGAAGAGCTGGGCGGTGGTGGTCTCACTGTGGTGGGTGTTCACCACAGTGAGGGCTCTTGTCCGCTTGGTGTCTCCAAGGAGGAGGGTCGGTGTGTGGAGGGGGAGGGAGGAGAGGATGGCCTGGAAGGAGATGGAGCTGCGGGTTCTTTTTTTTATGTGGACTAGGGTTGTTTTTGCGAGAAGGAGCCGTAGCTTTTTATAGAAGAAGAAAGCCATGCACAGCCATGCCCTGGCTGTGCATGGCTCATTCATGGCCTCGGCAAGGAGTGGTAGCCGCAGGGAAGGGCTAGTAGGGAGAGGGCTGCTGCAGGGAAGCATGGTGCGCGGAGAAGAAGAAGATGCATGCAGCCACGGGAAAGATTAAAAATCAAGTGAAATAAAAAAATAAAAAGATGGTGAATTAGCAGAGATGCACTTGAGGAAAAATGTAAAATGCAAGGCCACTTATTTTATTCTCCTCCTCTCTCAATTAAATGCATGCATGCATGTATTTTTACAATGCAACTATGGAGACCTAATATGCATTGGTAATGCTAGGAAATAGCACAAGACGGCACAATTGTAGGCGTATTTTTGCGGTGCAATCATACCCCCATGCCTATCTTTTGCTAGTGCCTAGCAAAACATTTTTTGTAGTATTTAGAAATGATCTTTAAGCTGAAGAATTTCTTCTGAGGCGATATAGGTGTGTTTATTGTTGGATATTGTGAGAACCAATTGTAGAGAAGACCACCAGTACTTTAAGTCTCACATGACAAATATCATCTCTCGACTAACCAGGACTCTTGATATTTAAACCTTAAGTATGATTTCTAGGATCCAGGAGGTTTTTGCTATACTCGAGAGCTCAAGAGATTATGGCTTGTGCATAGTGAAGGATCAAGACTGACCAGATGAACATTAAGACTCAAGCCCAAGGTTTCACGAATTTTTAAGTAAAGGTTGGTCCTAGTTTCAGCTCGTGTTTTCGGATTGACCCTTAAGAAGATGATGGAAAACTCAACTCCAATTTTCTGACATTTGCGGCTCACAGGAAAATAGAACTTTTCGTAGGAAGATTTTACAGACATTTGTGAGATATACTGACTTATTTGTATCTTTTTTTTTTTGAAACACGTGTCAGTATATCTCTTACAACATTATTTGGAGGTGCACACTTTTCTTTTTGGTGGGAGAGTTTCTTTTTGGTAGAAAGAGTTTCTCCTAAACACAAGACTAAAACCTGGGATAAAAAGTCTACCTACATGCACAGCTAAGGACTCCACCTTCCCTAATGAACACTAGGGTTGGATCTTATGTTCACCTGGTCTTTCCTAATAAGTGTAGTGTGAACCAAGTTTACTTAAGCTCTCAAGTAAAAGCAAACCAACAGATCCTGTACTGGTGTCTCGGTACAAGAATACATCCTTAGTTGGGAGAGATTCCAATATATTTTGTCAATGCTCAAGTGAATTAAGCTGAGCTTGAGTGAATAAAGCTTCTGTGGCCTGGAAAGTCTTAGAAATAGAGGTTGAATATCCATAAACACTTATTGTATTTTTGTTTCAGCTTTCAGATCATTACTAAACACCATTTATTATTATTATTATTATATATATTACATATATATATATAATTTTTTTTATTTTTCTTTTTCTTGCATATTTATAAATAGGTGGAAACTACATGATACCATAAAATACCCAGATCCTATGGATTCCTATCCAACCCCCCATGCCAAACAATGCTATGTCCTCATATGCATGTAGCGAAAGGTAGAGAGTTGAGGTGCAGGGTATACAGTAGGGTGGTAGGGTGGGTGGATGGTGGGTGGTGAAAGATCTGGCATTTTCTATGACGAGAGTGTCCCAAGCGGAACAGAAAACAGGTCAGGAGGAAGCAGTTGGCCCTCAGATTGGCCCAGAAGAGGGGCTTCTTGGATAGATGGATCCAAAAAGGAATAGCCCCAGTGAGTAAGATGTGGGCTCAAGGTCCCAGTCTGGAGTTGCAAATCTGCCTGATTTGGCAGGAAAGAAAGGGCAGTCAGGTCTTCAAGAGTGTCAACCGGCGGTGAGCAGCCTGGATATGACTCACACCACAAGGTATGGGAAGTGAGAAAACCTCGTCAGAAGTCTGGTCAGGAGAAGGTACGGGACAAGGGAGGGATGGGGGAACGTCACAGTATGTGTTGATCAGGCAGTCGTCAGGTAATCCGCAACAGTCTGAATAGGTCCCAATTAGTCCGATACACGCACTGACGGTAATGTCCTCGTTAGACGTGTCATCCTCGATGCAATTGCAAACAAAGTTCTTGGCTGCTTGAAGGTGTTAAGCTTAAGCTTTTCAGATCCAACGGCAATCTCAGTACAGCCTGACTCACAGTCGATCAGGGCACGGGCTGTGGCCAAGAAAGGTCGACCGAGGATGATCGGACAATCAGAAAGTGAACTAGGAACTTCCATATCTAAAACAAGAAAATCAACAGGAAAATAGAGACTGTCGACCCTAACCACCACGTCTTCCACCATACCCTTCTGGATTTTGACAGAACGATTTGCCAACTGTAACGTGACAGGGGTGGGTTTCAGATTTCCCAAAGAAAATTTTTCGAGCATGATGGTCGGTATAAGATTTATGGAAGATCCTAGATCAAGCAAGGCACGGATAAAGCTGCAGCCTTTGATGCTACAAGAAATAAGCGGTGTGCTTGGATCTTTCTACTTCGGTGGTAGGTTTGACAGTATAGCACAACTCACATGAGGCAAGAGAACCACCAGATTTTTAGTTTTCTTTGACTGTCGCCTGGGTATTGTGTAGTCTTTGAAAAATCGGGCGACAGTAGGTATGTGGTCGATAGCCTCGAGCAGGGGTACCTTGATTTCTACATCCATGAACAAATTACGCAGGTTATCAAAGGCCTGCGTATCTTTCTTTTTGCCTTTTGGCTCCCTTAGTAGAGCCTCAGGGAATGGGACTGATTCTGGCAACAATTTGGGCGTATCGTCCTCTCGCGAATGTGTTGCGCATCTCGAATGAGAGGGTGATGAAGAAGAAGACAGGCCAAAATCAGGTCGAGGTGGATCGACGGTCTGCTTACCACTCCTCATAGTGATAGCATTGGATGATGCGGGTCCAGTGGGATCATACGGTGGAGGAGGGTTTGCAATGGGGACATAAGAGTGCTGTGCTACAGCGAGATTAGTCTAAAATCTCGGTGGAATGCTCGGAGCTTGCAGAATTTGATTAATCTGCCCCTGAGAAGGTCGTACCTGTGGTTGAGGACCACGGGGTACGAAGTTTCGCAGGTTTTGAACAGGTTGGGCGGGAAGAGTGCCCTGAGATCGAGTCGCCATGCGTAGTTGACTGATCTCAGCATTCTACTGCGCCAATTGGTGCTGAAGAGAGGTCATGTTCTCTTCATGGCGCTTTTACATTTCCGTCATCATTCGCATCAATTTGTCAAGAGGACTTAATGCGTGTTTGATTTGCGGTACGCAAGGGCCTGATGGCGGATTCGCCATAGGATTAGACTGGGCCCTTGGGATGACGGGTGCAAACTGTCACATTGGTCCACCAGCAGGATTTTGATGCTACGGGTTGTTGGACCATGCGAAGTTCGGATGATTGCACCACCCTGGGTTATAAGTAGCAGAGAACGGGTTGTTCCCCAGGGCGCAAGCGTCTTCTATTCCAAAAGACGTGTCCGCATGTAAATATGCTTCCGAGCACACGGAGGCTTGGTCCACTGTGTTAAAATACTGGTTCGCAGAAGCCAGTTCCACATGACTTACCGAGTCGCTCGGTGCGACACTCAGTAAGGAAGGTCTTACGGGGTTTCTCGGGATAAGCCTGGTGTTGGAAGAAGTGGGATTGTGACGAAGTGGTGAAGTAGGGGTGTTTGCCATAGATCGGGCGGGGTTGGCCAGAAGCTCGTCCAGCTTCTTGTGCACGACGGAGACTTCATCCAGTTTTTGTGCAATAAGGCTTAGATCAGTGGATGAATGGGAGGGTCCCGTGTCAACTTCGTGGACATTACGGGGCTGGCTAGTACGATTAAAGGCGACAATGGATGCATTGTTCATCGAGTTTTCACTCATATTTTCAAACAATTCAAATGATCCATTCTCGTCTTTATTCATAAAGTTCCCTCCGTAGGAAGCGTCTACAATCTGCTTCGAAGTCTCATTTAGCCCATAGTAGAAAATCTGGGCTATATGCCACTTAGGCAGACCGTGGTGCAGACACATCCTGAGGAGGTCATTATACCTCTCCCACGCCTCATGAAATTGTTCACCGTTTTGTTGTGCAAATGAAGTGATAGCACGGCGAAGAGCATTGGTTCGCCCGATTGGGAAGAATTTCTTGAGAAACGTTGTTCGTATCCCTTCCCAAGAGTGGATGGTTCTCCTAAGGATGCATAACCACGGCGATGCTTTATCCCACAATGAAAACAGGAACATTTTCATGAGGACTATAGGTAACCCGATATTTCTTGGTTTAACAGTTTTAGCTAATCTGGTTAAGTCTTCCAAGTGGAGAAACGGATCTTCACTTGCAAGACCATGGAAGTGAAAATTTTTTAGGCCAATAATGTTAGGTTTTAGTTCAAAGTCGTCCCCGCCCATGGGGACCCGAATTTGTCCTATGGTCACTGTAGCAGCAAGATTCTGATAAGAGCTAAGAGACCTAGGCTCCTCCCATTCAGGAGGGTTTTGCATTTCCTCCAATGTTTCCCGAATGACTTCAATTTGATCATTATACATTTCCATTTGGGCTTGGAGGCGGGTTATGGGATCTAAGGCTCCACTACCTGGTGGGTTCTGAGGGCGGTTTCCTCCCTCGGGATTTGAGGGTGGGCGTTGATGAGAGCCTCATCATGAGCCATAACTAGCTCATTTTGACCCAATAAAGAAGATAAAAGCTCCTACATAACCTAGAAGAAGGCCTAACTGAAGGAACAAGTGCTCTGAGAAGAAAACATGAAATAAAGGTTAAAACTGCAATTTTACCATTGCAGTACATAAACGGGATTTCTCAGAGGCAAAACATAGGTCAAATGGTCTAAATAAGATAAAAACTGGGTTGAGTCAATCAGAAATGGGTTCATGTGCAATCTAAGAACTAAATGACACTTGGTAACCCTAAAACAGACCCGCTTAAATTAACAAGGTTCCGGTCAGAACAAAAAGCAAGTAAACCCTCTACAAATCATGGAAAAACATACTCTAGGGTTTAGAACACTTAATTTGGCCTTTGGAAACTAGTTTGACCTAGATTAGGGTCCTAGCTCTTCAATTAACCTAATTTGGGTTTTTATGCAAAATGTCCAGTCAAACGAGGTGAAACCTGAAATCTAACTTCGCCATTGGATTCCTTAGGTCCAAATTTGGTTTATACCAAAATTTGGACCTAAGGAGAGGTCATCTTGACCTACTTTGCAATTTAGTACACCCAAATCACAAATTGGTCTCTATCTTTTGAATACCGGTGCAGAGAACCCCCTAGGTTCTTCGCCTCCTTTGCAAATCGGTCCTGCCGCCATTGCTAGGGCAGAACCGAGCTCCAGCGAGGTTCGGAGAGGGATTGCTCTCTAATCCCTCAGAGATTCCCTCCCAGAAATGGAAGGAGGATTCTCTGAGGAATTCCCTTCCATTTAAGACCGATCTCGATCCCTGGTGTGAACCCAATCTCTCCTGCGAACGCACGAGAGATTTGGGTATCCTAACTCCTTTCCATCTCCGGCAACCAACCTCAGGCAATTACGTGCCCTTCACGCCCTGCACACCCAGTCTAGCGCCTATATAAGAACCCACAACTCCGGCCGAAGAGGCTGAGCTTGATTTGGCCGAGTTTCCCCCTTCAATTCCTCTCCTCCTGCCCGGCCAAATGTCCCAGCTAGCTCCGACGAGCCCCCCTCCCCTCCCTCTTCGCTCTTCCACAAAACCAGTGGCAGAGTTAGCTTCCTGACCTCCCTCCGCGTCGCGCAATACCCGCGCACGCCGCCTCAGCATCGTCGTCACCGCCGTTCTCCCCCCACTGGGCGTCATCTTCTCCGGCGACAGTAGGTACTGCTGTCCGCCTTCAGTCCCCTTTCGTCCTTACAATTAGGTTAGAACTCCTCTCCATCCTCTCCTCTCTCTTTTCCCCTGTTATCTCATCTGATTACCCCTCGACCGACGCTGACCACCCTCATCTTCCACATCACCGACCGACCTCCGGCGAGCCGCTTCCACCATTCCAGCCCCCCACACGGCTCGCCAACCACCTCGGGAGCTCCGCCTCACCACCAGGAACTCGCTCCACCCCACAACTGCCACTCCAGACCTCCATAACCACCCCCCGAACAACCCACCATCTCCGGCCACAGGTTGACCTAGGCGCGCACGCCTAGGCCGACCGGCAACCTGCAGCATCACCCACCGCCTTCGCCGTGCTACGGCGAAGGTTTCCAGCTATTCTGATTGGGCCAATAGGCCGTTCTGTGGAATCTCAGGTGAACGCCCCGGCCGCCATTAACAGCCGAAGCAGCAGGAAGCTTGGAGCAGCAGCAGGCGTCAGGCTTCCCAGGCGGCAGGTGTAGCAGACTCTCGCAAGTATCGCGAGGTGACTGAGTTCAGCGAGGAGCACCAGCAGGGCCTTCAGCGTGGGCAATTGCACACAAGAGTCTGCGGGCGCGCGCAAAGGAAGGGCGGAACGTTTAGTCCCACATCGTGGAATCTCAAGGCACAGGTATGGTATAAAGAGTTTTTGTGATATAGCTTTACTGCCTCGAAAGCACAGGGGTGAGGTCCCTCACTGACCCCACACCCGCCTCGTCCGTGGCCTGACCACGCAGACTTGGCGGATCCGACCCGACCTAGACCTACGCACTCCTCGCACATCACACCACCTTCAGGTGCGCCTGGTCCCGGGTACGATCCGACCCGATTATGGCTGTGGCTCTGGGAGAGCGTGCGTGAGTGAATTGCTTGAGAGAGAGAGACGCGCGGGTAGAGGGAGAAAGGTAGGTTTTGTTCTGTGTAGGCACAGGCTGAACGTAGGAGAAGAAAGACTTGGCCGCGAGAAGGAGAAGAAAGGAAGCAGAAGGAAAGGCAGGAAAAACAGAGAAGAGAGAAGCAAGGCAAGACCACAGAAGAGAAGAGTAAGAAGCAAAGAAGAAGGAAGGAAAGAAAGGCTTCGCAAGGCAGAAAGAAGAAGATAATCAAGAAGAAAAGGGAAAATACTTTTATGACGTCTGATCACAAGATCAGACGTCCAATTTCATATTTTTGTCCTAATTATTTTTAATTGCATACATTCACATTTGGATTGATATTTTGAGTAAATTAGAGTGTTCAATTACATTTTGACTAGTAAATTCCATTTGCTCCCTGTGATCGACCTCGGATACTCCGGTCTTCGAGTAATAAAAATCTTTATTTGTTTTGAACGCTTTAGCGGCTATACTACAACGTGATATTATCTTTTAACAAACTGCACAAAAGCGCGACGAACAGGCGTGCAACCATATTTGTGGAGGAGGACGATTCGGCTCCTTTTCTAAAATTATTAGACAATTCACACAGTTCAGGGTTTTGTGACCTCCTCCCAAACATGCACTACCACAAGAAGAATTGGGGGGATAAGAAGGGAAAAGAGATGAGAGACATGACACCGCAAAGGTACAGTTGATGACAAATCAGTTCAATCAAATTCCTAACCTCTACAGTGTGCCCCTAGACCTAAAGATCTAAGTTACCTACTATCACGAACTACGGAATAGAATGCGAGCACCGCGGAACCATCGTGCCAGATTGAAAGGTGTTTGCCCTAGTCTTAGACACCCGATAGCATGCGGGAACTCTCACTAACACGTAGTCGCTAGACGCAGGTAGTTAGACCTCCAATCCTTAATAAGGGTCAAGTTACTCCCAGTTTTAGTTAGAGGCTTAGGGTCAAGTGCTTTTGGAATGTGAAGGGCATTGTTTACGAGTAATGCCCAAGTGATTGATTTTTCAAGTGTGTAAAACAAGCATGCAACGGGGAAATCTCCCTGAATTGAAGTTTTTATTAGTGAATGGTTTTTAGAGTTCAGCCTTAAGCAGTATGGATTTTAGGATTTTGCTGAAATACCAATTCAACCAATCTCCGGGTTTTGTGAGAATACCAGTTTTCTTTCTAAGCCCAACAAACCCTTCTTCAATATCAGTTAGTTAATACATGCTAAAATGCAATGGGCTACCCTAAATGGAGATTTCTATGTGTGGATGCACGAATCAGTCTTAAATTAGTGTGAAAGGGAGCCAAAGCACTTCAATTCAAGTGCTCCCAATCACCAGAATGGTTTCCACACACGAGGCTTCAACCAAAAGATAAAGAAAATCAAATAGTTGGGGTTGAAGTATTCGGGATCGAATCTTAGGCAAGTTGAAAAGTCATGGTGGGGTTGGAATCGACTCAATTCCAAGTCTCCCCACCAAAAATGTGATCCCAAATTGTAAATAAGTGAGGCAAAAGAGGGGTGCAATCAATATTTTTGTATTTGCCTCAGAGAATACTTCACACGGTGAAAAATTCAAGAATCAAGATTCTCGGATTTTTCTCTAAGCGAAGTAGGGCGAGAAATCCTGGGGCTATGGGAGTGAAGACAATCAATCAAACAAGTGCCACTTGCCCCAAGAGATCCTCAGAAGTTTCTCTAGTTTTTAGTTTTTTAGTTTTTTTTTTATTAAGGTTACAAGTTAACCTAGGTTGCTAAGAAAAGAAAACCTACTTGTTTGGCAATGTGTACGAAGCTCCAATGCGGTGTCGGCATCTTCACGCTCTCGTTCCTGCCTTGGATCTGCTCACGTTCCCGACTTCATCTGCCTGCCTTCTCCTTCACCAGGTTCACCTACACACCAAAAGCACAGATACCTGTGAAGAGGGATGAGAAAAATTGAAATGAATTAAATAGAATCTTACTTGAAGGCACACTTCCCCGGCAACACCGCCAGAAAAGGTGTGGTGTCAGACCCGAATAGGTTGTTACATGATGATTTTATCGTTGAAGTGTGTATAGTGGTTAACCTAAATCGGACCTTACCATCTCTTTACAAATTTTTTTTAGCCTGGCCTACTTGATTTTATCTTGTCACTTATAGGCCCAGGGTCGAACTTAGGGAAGTGGGGTTACAAGTTAAGTTTCTACGCCTTTCCTACAACAAGTCTCTTCCATTCATTTATTGTGTTTTTAGTGTTTTTCTTATTTAGATTTTTTCTGGTAATCTTTGTCCTTGAGGCACACCCTCAAAATTGAGTTCTTGGCTTTGAGCCAAAATAGGGTTCCAAAACGGGTCTTGCTATTCGCAAGATGGAATACCTGCAAGTCAAAGATTATCTTTTCTCTTTTATATATTTTTTTTATCTTTTTACTAATAGGAAAGTGAAACAGAAATAAAGTAAATACAGTATATATATATAGGTATATATTATGTATATAAAGGGGTGGGGGTGGATGCGGAGATGGAGTGTAGCACGGTGTCGAGTCGATCGTCGTCTAGAAAGACGCAACCGACAGGACTAGGTGCCGCGTGGAGTGTGGGATGGATGGTGGAAGATGTATGGAACCATGCTTTTTGTACGCGTGTATTGGGGAATATCAGCAGCTGGTGTAGATATTCCCGCGATACCACATATGGTAAATAATGTGAAAATATATCTATATATGTATATATGTACATATATCTATATGTATATATAGTTATAGGTATATATATGTATAAATATATATGTGTATATATATATATGTATATATGTATATATATAAGTATATGTATATATGTATGTAGCTATATGTATAGATAGATATATGTATAGATGTATATATATATATGTATGTATGTATACAATAATATATAGATGTCTATATATATGTATATGTATATATATATATAATAATATATGTATATATAGGTATATGTAGCTAGATATGTATGTATATGTATATATGTGTAGTTATATAGATATATATATGTATGTATGTATGTATATATAAGTAGGTGTGTATATATGTATATATATATATATATGTATCTATACTTAGTTATATAGGTAATAGTATATATATAGATATATATATATATATCAGTATATATATGTGTATATATATATATAAGTATATAGATATATATATATATGTATATGTATGTATATAGGCTAATACATAGTTATATAAGTACTAATATATGTGTAGATATATGTATAAATACATATATATAAGTATATAGATATATGTATATATATGTATATGTATATATATAAGTATATGTATATGTATATATATATGTATGTATGTGTGTATACTAATACATAAGTATTTAGGTACTACCATAGGTATAAATATAAGTATATATATATATGTAGATAATAGTGTATAGGTGTGTGTGTGTGTGTGGAAGTGTGAGTGTATGTGTGTGAGAGCGTTGGTAAAGAGAGTGCTGTGAGTGTTGTGAGAGAGAGTGAGAGAGAGAGAGAGCGGGAGAGAGAGGGCAACCGCTCGAGGGTTAAGGCGTCTGAGCTGTAGGGCCGTCGTCTGATGGTTCAAGTTCACGCGTAGGTGCGTATGCATGCAGACAAGTGCACGCTGGAGGGAGTGGCCGCACGCAGGGGAGGTCACAGCGCACCACGCTGCGTGAAGAGCAGGCGCTGGCGCTCGCAGGTGCACGCGGGGAAGGAAGCAGGCGAAGGAAGGCACTGGGAGAGGGCTGGCAGACGTGCGGGCTGGCGCGTGCACAGGCGAGGGCCAGTTGCAACGTGCCAGGTGACCAGTAAAGTGAGAAGCTCACCGGTCACCCCACTGTAGCCACAGTGTCACGCAGACTCGCGTGAATAGTGGCTATAGTGGTCGGGCGAGCTGCGCGACCGGGAGCTGCAGGTGGTGTGAGTGCGGCTGGCTCGCGGCTGGCGTGCGTGGGCTGGCGCGCGAGGAAGAGGGTCTGCGTTGGTCGGTTGCGAGCGTGGAGAAGCTCGCGATAGAGCGCACGGAGAGGGAGGCGAGGGTGCCTGCAGCTTACGCGGAGGCTTTTAGGTGCTGGTAGGGGTGCGGGGAAGCGCTTGGCCGGCCGCTGCAGTGGCACGCAGAGGCCAGTTGCGGGCGGGAGAGTGCGTGCAACAGAGCAAAGAAGCGGGAGACGGAGAGGCCTGCATGCGAGTGTGGTGGGCGAGGGCACCTGCAGGCGTGCGCAGAAGGGGCTGGGGCTGCTGCTGCTGCTGCTGCGGCCGAGCTTCGAACCTCAGACCTTGAAACTTGCGGGCATGGCTGAAGGTGCTAAAGCGGAAAAAAATGCGAGAAGAGCCACCACGCCGATCGACTCTTTGAAGAGCTGGGCGGTGGTGGTCTCACTGTGGTGGGTGTTCACCACAGTTAGTGTCTCCGAGGAGGAGGGGTGGTGTGTGGAGGGAGAGGGATGAGAGGATGGCCTGGAAGGAGATGGAGCTGCGGGTTCTTTTTTTTAAGTGGACCAGGCTCATTTTAGTGAGGAGCCGTGGCTTTTTATAGAAGAAGAAAGCCATGCACAGCCATGCCCTGGCTGTGCATGGCTCATGCATGGCCATGGCAGGGAGTGGTAGTCGCAAGGAAGGGCTGGTAGGGATAGGGCTACTCATGGCTGTGCATGGCTCATGCATGGCCATGGCAGGGAGTGGTAGTCGCAAGGAAGGGCTGGTAGGGATAGGGCTGCTGCAGGGAAGCATGGCGTGCGGAGAAAAAGATGCATGCAGCCGTGGGAATGATTAAAAGTCAAGTGAAATAAAAAAATAAAAAGATGGTGAATTAGCATAGATGCACTTGACGAAAAATGTAAAATGCAAGGCCACTTATTTTATTCTCCTCCTCTCTCAATTAAATGCATGCATGCGTGTATTTTTGCAATGCAACTATGGAGACCTAATATGCATTGGTAATGCTTGGAAATAGCACAAGACGGCACAATTGCAGGCGTATTTTTGCGGTGCAATCACTGACTTCTCAGTTTTTGAGGCGTCATTTGACGATTGCCTCCAGCACTTGGTTCACATACTCAGGCGATGCATTGACGTAAATCTGGTTCTTTCCTGGGAAAAGAGCCACTTTATGGTGCCTGAGGGGATCATCCTGGGACACTTAATTTCTGAAAGAGGCATCCAAGTTGATCGAGCCAAGGTTAACCTGATTTCTAAACTTCCTATGCCTAGCTTGATCAGGGACATCCGATCTTTTCTGGGGCACGTCAGTTGTTACTGTCATTTCATCCCTGATTTCTCAAAAATCGCACATCCCCTAACCACTCCTCTCCAAGGATGTGCCCTTTGAGATTTCCAAGGAAAGTACTCAAGCTTTTGAGATCCTTCCTGACCGAGTCACCCAAGCCCCAATCCTACAATCCCCTATTTGGTCTCAACCCTTTGAGATCATGTGCGATGCATCTGACTTCTCTGTAGGAGTGGTTCTGGGGCAGAAGATTGACGGGAAACCCGTGGTCATCTACTATGCTAGCAAGACACTTGACGAGGCTCAGCGTAACTACACGATTATGGAGAAAGAGCTGCTAACTGTAGTATTTTCCCTTGAAAAATTCAGATCTTATCTCCTGGGTTCCCACGTCATAATCTACTCGGATCACACAGCTGTGAGGCATCTCCTTGCAAAGAAGGACACGAAGCCTCGATTAATCCGATGGATCTTGCTGTTGCAAGAATTTGACCTCGAGATTCGCGATAAGGTGAGAAGACAGAACATGGTAGATATCCACTTGTCTTGCCTTCCTTCTGAGATCATCAACCCTTCTGGACCCATCACGGAGCATTTTCCTGATGAGCACCTCTTGACTATTGGTACCGGACTTCCATGGTTTGCTGATATAGTGAACTACTTGACATCACACCAGATCCCTTCTGATTGGCCGAAGGCCAAAAGACAAGTTGCGCTCCGATGCCAAGTACTACATCTGGGAAGACCCGTACTTATTCCGCATAGGTGCTGACCAAATTATTCGGCGATGTGTCCCAGAGGTTGAAATCAATGACATAGTCTCTTTCTACCATGACCAAGCATGCGGTGGCCATTTTTCTGGGCATAAAACCACATCAAAAATTCTCTAGTGTGGCTTTTACTAGCCAACTATCTTCAAGGATGCATACAATCACTGTAAGGCATGCAGCCGTTGCCAAACTTTGCGCAACATGAGCCATTACAACTTGATGCTTTTACAGTCGATTCTCGTATGCGAGATTTTTGATATTTGGGGGATTGATTTTATGGGCCCCTTCCCTATCTAGGACAGCTTCGAGTACATTTTACTCGCTGTGGACTACGTGTCCAAATGGATCAAAGCCATTCTGACCCGAACCTGTGATCACAAAATTGTCATCAAATTCATTCATCGGAATATCTTCTCACGGTTCGGGATTCCTCGTGCTATCATCTCCGATGGAGGGTCCCATTTTACCAATGCTCAGTTCAGGTCACTGATGGCCAAATACGGGGTGTCACATCGAATCTTTACTCCTTATCACCCCCAAACTAATGGTCTAGCTGAGCTATCAAATCGGGAGATCAAGAAAATCCTGCAGGTTACTGTTCAACCTGATAGGAAGGACAGGTCATTAATGTAAACATATTTACACTACTTAAGATGTCTATTTATGCATGTTCTTAAGCATAGGATTGCATTTCATGATATAAATATTGCATAACATGCATCATCTTGCATTTAGAGTAGTTTGAATAAAATGGAAGTTAATTGTCTCCTTTTATGTGCTTGGACAGGGCAAACTTTTTATCAGGGCCTTGGATCAAAGATCCAACCGTATGGATGTGATTAGGGCGACGACTAGAGCTCAACGACTCCAAGATCGCCCTAATCAGGCATCCGTAGCATCAGATAGTGACCGAGGAACCCTAGAAGATCAAGGGACAGGATGGTGTAAATCCACACTTCAAATGACAAATCCAACCGCACAGATGAATTTGGATTGACGATCGCAGCCTAACGAAGCAAAAATCGAGTAAATCCGACATCCGTGGCACCATCTACAACACCCAGAAGATAGACAGCCAAGATGGTGCCACGTGGCGCCATCTCAGCCACCCAAATGGCCGCATGCAATCACTGAAGTCTCCACATCTGCTCTCTCTCCGCCATTGGATCTCGATCCAATGGCTATGGACAACCGCGCCTAAAAGTGTCTGCTCCACCATCCGCGCCCCGTAGCGCAGCGGTTGAAGGTGCTATCGCGAGCTGCAGCCACGGGTTCGAGCCGCAGTGAAGAGGAGAAGGGCGTGGGCGGGAGAGCGCGGGCATGCGTTGGATCGTCATCGGGCAACTCAGATCTTCCGATAGCATTCACACGCTATTGTACGCGCGACGTCACACGGCATCGTACGCGTTGGGCGGGCACGCAGTAGCGGGCGAAGGTGCATCTTAAGCCGTTCGATCGCAGTGGATGGATGAACATGGGTGGGCGTTGAGAGTAAGCAGCTGAGGAGGTGCGCGTGGGGAGCACCCACTACACCCACATTGGGGCTTTAGCGACGATTTTATCCGTCACTAAAGACCCCTTATTTAATGTTTTAAAGATGTAATGACTAATTTGCCCCCACTCCTTGCAACTATAAAAGGAGACCCCCTCCACACGAAATTCTCAGCCCTTCCTTCTCTTCTCTACCTCTCCAAAGCTCAAGAGAAGCTTGTCCCACACTCGGGATGCTCCTCGCGAGATAAAGTCCAAATTTTCGTCCCCCTTCGGAAGTGGATCCCGCGGCGACGATGGCATGCTGCTCCGTTTCCATTCTTCTACTCCATTCCCGTTCTTCTACTTCGTCCTCCTTCATCCAGGCGTCGTCCCGTCCGGCTCGTCCTCCAAGCAATTGTCGAGGAGGATAACTTCTCTCTCCCATTCTTCTTTACATTTTTTCTAGTGTAGAATTTTCTTGCTTTCTAGTGTAGCTGATTTCCCACTTTCTAGTGTAATTTTTATTTGGTTTGATTGTATAAACATTTTTAATATTGAATGCATGTTCTCTTTCTCTCTCTCTCTCTCTTTTAGTCTAATAGCTTCATTGTAATTATATCGCTTGACTTTTAAAAAATTCTAAGAAAATATAATTACGAATATAGATCAACATAGCCACCCTGTGTTCGACCCGGAATTCAAATTTTGGTATAAATTTTATTTGTTGAACACGAATTCTTCGCTTTCAAGCTACAACGACAGGTTTTCCAAAACCAAACACGTTAGCGTAGCAATTCGAGAGTTCAACATTTTGGTGCCGTTGCCGGGGAGGCAACGATTTCTGATCTTTTCTTTGCATTTCTTGCACTTTATTGTTTTTTAACTTGCTTTCTCTTGTGTCTATTATTTTGCAGAGACCTCCATCAAGGAATCAACAAGAGGTTGACTGGAGTAAAGTGCAGTTGAAGACAACTGTAAGTGCTCCCCCATTCTTTCCCCCTCCATAGATT
Source organism: Thalassia testudinum (assembly GCA_037157565.1). NCBI lineage: Eukaryota > Viridiplantae > Streptophyta > Magnoliopsida > Alismatales > Hydrocharitaceae > Thalassia > Thalassia testudinum. The sequence continues at coordinate 4,550,421 of JAZHRO010000028.1, forward strand.
TCATTCGCCACATTAAATCCAAATTCCAATTAACCTAGGTATTTGCATAAATCCTAAGAATAGTTTGGTTGTTTGGATTTCCACACACATTCATTCCACCTTCATTCATAAAAAAATAACAAAAAGATAATCTTGTGGGGTAATTTTCAACAAACACACAACACACACCCACATTCAAGGCACTTAATCAACTTGATTTGTTTCTACTCAGCCGGGTTCTGATCTGTGGAACCGATACACACAAAGCAACACATAACAAAGTAGAAATCATTCTAGGTTAACCATCTTTGAGTGCCTAACTTAGTGGTGTAATTGTGGCCAATTGTTTGAGTTGTTTGGGCCGCAGCACTCTATTTAAAAGCAATTCATCAAGTAGCTCCTCCTTAGGGTTTTCAATCTAGGTATATTCCAGGCACTCCACTTTCTTTTTGATTTTAAAGGAAAACAATCTTCACCCATGTTTTACAGCTTGGTTTGCCTAGAAACTTGATTGCAATTCACCTAATTTGAAATCCGAAAAGCTACTTAGGCAAGATTTGAACATTAAAATTCACGCATTATAAATAATCTTGCTTGAAAACCCTGGTTGTGCACGCACTTACACAAATCTCAATCAATCATTAAGGGCACAACCCATTTTAAGGGCCCATCACATTCCATAAGCACCACAATCCCAGGCCTTAATAAAATTGAGTAGACATTGGCCTTAAGGTCTGATTCGCTCTTCAGGGCCAAGTCTGAGATTATTTTTGATTAACCTACTTATACTGATTAATCTGATGTCTAGTTAGGGGAGTAGCGTCAAACGACCGCAGCTGGGGGGTACACTAGGAACCGCAGGCGAAAGCCGAAGGAAGAACCTTCTCCCCAGTCCCTCCTTCTAACTGGTTGGATTAAACAGACGCAAGTAGAGTAAATCATTTACAGTCTTAAGGTGGGTTTTGGGAGTCAGTAGATCCTTAGGCTACCCCACTTAAGGACAGCCTTATTTGGTTGTGCTGCAGGGGCCCTATCTCCAGTTCTTCCGACCTTCTCCTAGTTTATGCTGGGAAGATAGTCATTGAATCCCCGATTGGAAGGACCATTAGAACGTTCTAGGAGGCGCAAATTGGATTTTGGTCAATTTGATCCCATGGCCGAACAACGGCCTCCTCTGCTTGGAAATCCACTGGAAGAATTTCGAAGGCAGCTAGAACAAATGCAGAGAATGCAGGAATGGTTCCAGAGAATGCAGGGCTCTCAGCCCTTGAAGGATTTTTATGATCCTTCAAATTGCGAGGAACGTCCCGGCATCCAGATTCCAGCTGGTGACGTAGAAATCAAGCCCCAGGTGTTGAGCCTGATTAAACATTGTCATGGGCTTGGCTCCGAAGATCCGTTTCAGCACTTGGAGGACTTGACCACTTTGGCCCAGACCACCAAGGCTCGAAACGTAAACGAGGAGCAAATGATCATGAGGCTCTTCCCCCACTCTCTTAGGGATAAGGCCACGCATTGTTATAGGACAATAGGAAGACCAATTACAACTTGGAATGAGTTGAAATTAGCCTTTTTGAAGAAATTCTTCCAAGTCAGTCATACCAATGCTTTAAGACGAGCAATCACTACCTTTACCCAGTGGCCAGGGGAGCAGTTTCATGTGGTCTGGGAGCGATTCCAGGACTTATTGCGAGGGTGTCCACACCACGAGGTGCCAAAATGGCAACTCGTGCAGATCTTCTATCATGGGTTGACTGAGCAACTCAGAAATCATGTGGATGCTTCTTGCGGAGGCAATTTCCTCAATAAAGATGCAGATGGTGCACATGATTTATTAGGAAATGAGTGAGAATTCAATTAATCATGCCTCCATGGATACTTTTAACCGGTCCCAGCAATCCAGATCAAATGTCAATGAAGTCCATGACTCTTATTCATTTGATATGGAATTGATTTGTAATAAACTTGATAAGGAGGACTTGGTTGCTAAAAGAATGGAAGAGTGGATGGCTGGCAATTCTTTGAACAACTCTCGATCCACTCAATCGCAAAATTCGGGATTCCATTCCTCACGAGCTCCTTCTGGACGGGAGTTCAGGAATCAACTAGATGCGGCTCAACCTGTGAGTCAACATTTTTCGGAACCCCACGGGTTCCAAACTGGGGCCTTTGATCCCAGTTTTTCTGATCCTTCCCTTTCTTTTTCTCCATACTCACCCTATTAGGATGTCTGTGCTGTACAAGAAAATGTTAGATCCAAACCCTACTCGAATGCCTATAATCAAGGTTGGAGAAACCACCCTAACTTCTCTTGGAAAAATTTGGGGCAACAGACCCAATTCCGACCTGGCAATTATGCTCTGCAATGACCAATGGGTCAAGGTCAAGTATATACTCAGTTGCCTCCGAATCAGGTCAATCAGCCAGCTTGGAATCCCCGTCAACCTGCAGGGTAGGCTGATTTGAACCGTCAAATGGTAGAGATGCAAGGATCTATGCTCCAGCTCATGCAGCAAATGAAAAGCTCGCTGGACAACTTGCAATCCGGGCTCATTGCTAACTCTCGTCAACCCGGATCTCTACCATCCCAACCCGTACCCAACCCGCGAAATATTATGAATTCGAGCAATCAAGCCCAAGGCTAGGAAAATCAGAGGGACCCGTACGCACATGCTCAGGTGGTTGAGCAGGGTTCCTCATCTTCTTCTTCTGCAAATCAACAATTCATGGTCAATCAAGCCCCTCCAATCTTTCCTAACCCTCCCTAAGACCCAAATTCTTACGCATCTGCAAATTATGTCACTTTAAGGAGTGGTAAGAAGACTCAGGATCCACAACCACACTATTCTGATATTTTGAATCATGAAGAACCTGAGGAGAGAGAGGAGAATTCTAGAGGAGAAATCAAGGCTTAGGAACCTGATTCCAAAGATCTAACTCATGTTCCTTTTCCTGAAGCCTTAACCAAATCAAAGAAGAAGTTTGTTGATAGCAATGAGGAGCTTCTGAATCTATTTAAGAATGTTGAGTTCAATATCCCGCTCCTTGATGCTATTAAGCACATACCAGCTTACGCAAGATTTTTAAAGGAATTATGTGCACGAAAGCGTAAGTCGAGAGAATCTGTTCCGAGGAAGGTGGTACTCTCCGAGTAGGCTAGTTCTGTTATCCTGCACTACCTTCCTCAGAAAAGGAGAGATCCTGGTGCTCCATTGATTTCTTGCGTTATCGGAGATTACACATTTGATAGAGCACTTTTGGATCTTGGTGCATCCATCAACCTAATTTTGACTTCTCTCTACGAGAAGTTTGGGTTAGGTGAACTTCGACCAACTTCAGTAACGCTACAGTTAGCAAACCGTTCGGTCACAAACCCGCGAGGCATTATTGAAGATGTTATAGTTAAGGTCAAGGATTTCTATTTTCCTGTAGATTTCCTTGTCCTTGACATGGATGTACCTGATAATCTGAGGAACACGCCCATCATTCTGGGGCATCCGTTCCTGGCTACCGCAAAGGCCAACATTAATTGTGAAAGAGGTAGCATGGAAATCGCCTTTGGGGATCAACGAATGAAATTGGATATTTTTAAGGCGATCAACAAATTTGAGGATTGTGGATTTATTGAGGAACTTGATGAGGATAATGATAATATTGAAACTTGTTTGACAGTTTCTTCAATTCAAAGTTCCTCTTTGGATGATGAATTTGACCTACAACCCTCTATGGCTGACCTGACATCTTCGGAAGAGGTTATTGATTTTGTTCACTCACAACCTCTTCGTCTTGTTGAATCTTCAGCATCTACCCTACCATCAATCATCAACCTACCCCAGCTTGAATTGAAACCATTGCCCAAGAATTTGAAATATCAATTTTTAGGACCATAGAATACGCTCCTTGTGATTATCAGTGCTAAATTGACAAAGGAGCAAGAGATTAAATTGATCAAGGTCCTAAAGGAACATAAGGAGGCAATTGGATGGACCATTCATGACCTCAGGGGGATCGAGCCATATTACTGTAATCATAGAATATTTTTGGAAGATGGATCCAGCCCTTCTTGCCAGATGCAGAGGAGATTGAATCCAAATATGCGAGAAGTGGTTAAAAAGGAAATCATCAAGTGGCTCGATGTAGGAATTATTTATCCAATCTCTGACAGTCCCTGAGTAAGTCCCGTCCAGATTGTTCCAAAGAAAGCTGGGATTACTGTTGTTACTAATGAGAGAGGAGAATCTATCACAACTCGTTCAGCTTCCTCTTGAAGAGTTTGTATTGATTACAGGAAGCTGAACACAACCACCAAAAAGGATCATTTTCCCCTGCCCTTCATTGATCAAATCTTGGAAAAATTAACCGGGCAGAAGTACTTCTGTTTTCTTGATGGCTACTTGGGATACAACCAAGTTCCTATCCATCCCAAGGATCAGGAAAAAACTACATTCACCGGTCCCTATGGAACCTTTGCTTTTCGTAGGATGCCTTTCGGGTTATGCAATGCACCTACGACTTTTCAAAGGTGTATGCTAGCCATATTTTCTGACATGGTAGGAGAGTTTATGGAAGTCTTCATGGATGATTTCTCTATTTTCAGAGAATCATTTGACTCTTATTTGGCTAATTTGGAAATGATTCTTAAGCGATGTATCAAGACACGACTGGTCCTTAGCTGGGAAAAGAGTCATTTCATGACCCAAGAGGGCATCCTTTTGGGTCATGTAATCTCTGAACGGGGAATTGAATTGGACAAAGCTAAGGTTGATGCTATCGCTAAACTTCATCCTCCCACATTTGTTAAACAAATCAGATCATTTCTTGGCCATGTGGGATTTTATCGAAGATTCATCAAGGATTTCTTGAAGGTTTCTCATCCTTTGAGCAATCTTCTTGCCAAAGAAACGCCGTTTGTTTTTGATGAATCATGCCGAAAGGCATTTGACTTCCTGAAAATGGCTGTCACCTGTGCTCCAATTTTGCAACCACCAATTTGGACAGCCCCTTTTGAGATCATGACCGATGCTTCTGAATACGCGATTGGGGCTATCCTGGGTCAGAAAATTGATCGAAAGCCCTCTGTCATCTACTACATTAGTAAAACTCTGGATGAAGCCCAGAGGAATTACACTATTACTGAAAAGGAATTACTAGCTGTAGTATTTGCTTTGGAAAAATTCAAGGCTTATCTCTTAGGATCTCATGTTATCATCTATACTGACCACTCAGCCTTGAGACATCTCCTGGCTAAAAAGGATGCTAAACTCCAGCTTATTCGTTGGATTCTTCTTCTTCAAGAATTTGATCTTGAAATCAAGGATAAAATCGGGGTACAAAATGTGGTAGTAGATCATTTGTCGAGACTCTTAGGTGATTCTTCTTGTCCAGACATTCCGATTGGTGACACTTTTCCAGACGAAACTATTCTTACAGTTTTAGGTGTCGACACCCCATGGTTTGCTGACATTGTTAACTATTTGGCCGTTAGTCAAATCCCCCAGGATTGGACCAAGCAACAACGGGATAGACTCAAATCTGAGGCCAAATACTACTTCTGGGAGGACCCTGAACTGTATCGCATCGGCTCTGATCAGATTATTCGCCGATGCATATCAGAGAATGAATTCAACAGCATACTCGAGTTCTGCCATGCATCTAGGTGTGGTGGACATTTCTCCGGGAAAAAGACGGCTGCAAAAATCTTGCAATCTGGCTTCTATTGGCCATCTTTATTCAAGGATGCCCAGGATTTGTCAAGGTCATGTTCTCGATGTCAGGCACTCGGGAGCATAACTAAGAGAGACATGATTCCCTTAAACCCTATTCTTCCTGTCGAAATTTTCGATGTTTGGGACATCGATTTCATGGGACCCTTTATCCCTTCATTTAGACATCAGTACATTCTTGTTGCTGTTGATTATCTGTCCAAATGGATTGAGGTGATTCCCACCCGAACCAATGACCACAAGGTGGTCATCAATTTTGTCAAGAAAAATATCTTCAGTAGGTTAGGGATTCCGAGGGCTATCATCAGTGATGGTGGTACTCATTTTACTAATGCCCAATTCTAGAATTTATTGGCCAAATACGGGGTTAATCACCGAATTTCCACACCTTACCATCCCCAGACAAATGGACAAGCCGAGATCTCCAATCAAGAGATCAAGAACATTCTGCAAAAAATGGTTAGGCCTAATCGCAAGGATTGGACTCAAAAGCTTGAGGACGCTCTTTGGGCCTACCATACGGCATATAAAATGCCCATCGGCATGTCTCCATTCCGTTTGGTGTATGGAAAGGCGTGCCATCTACCCGTAGATATTGAACACAGGGCATTCTGGGCAATCAAACAATGCAATTTAGATCTGAATCTAGCTGGGAAGACCAAGAAACTCCAACTATCTGAGTTGGAGGAGCTTAGAAATGATGCTTATGAGAATGCCAAGATCTACAAGGCTTGAACCAAAGCTCTACATGATCAATTGATTTCCCGCAAGAGCTTTGAGCCAAACCAGAAGGTCTGGTTATTCAATTCTAAACTTAAACTCTTTCCTGGCAAACTTAGATCTAAATGGAATGGCCCATTCATAATTGATCAGATTTTTCCAAATGGTGCCGTTCAGATTTCTGACCCAAAGATGAGTAACACCTTTAAAGTCAACGGTCATCGTCTGAAGCCTGTTGTTGACTGTATTCTTCCAGAACCTATCTCAGACTCTGTTGCTCTAGCCATTCTATGACTTCTTTGGCTGGACTTCGCCTAGCTGACGGCATTAAACCCAGCAGTTGTACATATGACACAAGGCTGATACGAGCTTCATATTCAGGTGACATCTTTCATATTCTACCCTTTCTTTCATGTCTCTTTTTCAATGAGGACATTGCATCAGCTAGGCATGGGGGGGCGGATTCATTTTTGAATTATTTGGTTAGCTTTGTGAAATTCATATAAATTATTTTTCTCCTCTTATTTATATAAAAAAAATCAAAATTTGGAAGGATTAGTTGGACATTAGGACTTTTCAATCCTAAGAAATTTTACATTAGAATCTGAACACAAAGACCCTTCAGGCCTTTGGACTTAATTAGACCATGTATCCACTAAAATGTAAATTTGTCTTTCGAGTCCTCGCCATCTTAATTCTATCGTAATTGGAATAAATAAGTTTGGGTGATAAGTACACGACTTATCAACCCACCCTCTGATTTGAGGGAATTTATGAGTTTTAAGCATCTACACACTTTCTTTGCACTGACTTGTTGTTCGGCGATTCTAACGGAAATTGGGTAGCTAATGAACCTTCTAGGGTGATATGGCTGGCAAGTTATCGTGGGTAACAGCCCATAGGTAGGTTGTCCAGAGCCCAGTCACTGGACCTTTCTCTTTTTCCTACCCTTAAGTAAATCTTAGACCAGGGAAGCCACCTACTTAAAAAAAAAACAAAGAAAGAAAAAAAAATCAATCAAAAAGAAAAGGAGAAAGAAAAAAAAAAAAGCCACACTTCACTGCACGAGTATGGCTGGCAAGTTGTCGGTGGTAACAGCTCATCGATCGGTTGTCCAGAACCCAGCTCAGTAAATGCACTAAAGAATTCCCAAAACACTTAGGAAGAAGCAGAGAAGTAGAATAAACCGGGGAGATATACACTGGATTCACCCTTGTGTTCACCACGTAAAAAAATAAAAGTAGGGAGAAAGCTACCAGTTGTAAAGATACACCTTTAGGCAGAATTCTTTTTAGGTCACCTAGAGGCGTAGAAATCCAAAGTCCGTTTCAATTGCCAGTTAATGAGTCTATCACAATCAAAATAAGATGCTAAAAACTTAGGGTTCTCATCAAATCTTGGGTGAGTTGAATGGCTGTAGAAAGCTACTCTTAAACCCTAAAATTTGAAAATCCAAAAAAATTAGAAAAGAGTAAAAAGAGAAAAGGAAATTTTTCTTTGAATAAGGCGAGGGTTTGAGGTGGTCTACGTTTTGGCAAATACTCGGGCACTGTTGTGTCTTTGAAAGTTTAGTTCCAAAGTAGACAATTTCTTAATGATTGAAAATAACTGATGCCCAAATAATCCAACCTAATTCATTTATAAATAGCATAAAGTTTTTGCTAGGGACTAGCAAAAGATAGTCATGGGGGTATGATGTAAACACATTTACACTACTTAAGAAGTCTATTTATGCATGTTCTTAAGCATAGGATTGCATTTCATGATATAAATATTGCATAACATGCATCATCTTGCATTTAGAGTATGAATAAAAGGGAGGTTAATTATCTCCTTTTATGTGCTTGGACATGGCAAACTTTTTATCGGGGCCTCAGATCGAAGATCCAACTGTATGGATGTAATCAGGGTGACGATTAGAGTGCAACGACTCCAAGATCGCCCTAATCAGGCATCCGTAGCATCAAATAGTGACCAGGGAACCCTGGAAGATCAAGGGCCAGGATGGTGTAAATCCGCACATCAAATGACAAATCCGACTATATGGATGAATTCAGATCGACGATCGCAGCCTAACGACACAAAAATGGAGTCAATCCGACATCCGTGGCACCATCTACAACACCTAGAAGATGGACAGCCAAGATGGCACCACGTGGTGCCATCTCGACCGTCCAAACGGCCGCATGCAATCATTGAAGTCTCCGCATCCGCTCCCTCTCCGCCGTTGGATCTTGATACAACGGCTGTGGACAGCCATGCCTAAAAGCGTCTGCTCGACCATCCACTCCCCGTAGTGCAGCGGTTGAAGGCGCTATCGTGAGCTGCAGCCGCGGGTTCGAGCTGTAGTGAAGGGGAGAAGGGCGCGGGCGTGTGTTGGATCGTCATCGGGCGACTCAGATCTTCCGATAGCATTCACGCGCTATTGCACGTGTGGCGTCACAGGGCATCATACGCGTTGGGCGAGCACGCAGCAGTGGGCGAAGGCGCATCTTAAGAGATCGGACGGCTGTGGATGGATGAACGTGGGCAGGCGTTGAGAGTGGGCAGCTGAGGAGGCACGCATGGGGAGCTCCCACTACACCCACGTTGGGGCTTTAGCGATAGTTTTATCCGTAACTAAAGACCCCTTATTTAATGTTTTGAAGATGCAATGACTAATTTGCCTCCACTCCTTGCAACTATAAAAGGAGACCCCCTCCACACTAAATTCTCACCCCTTCCTTCTCCTCTCTACCTCTCCAAAGCTCAAGAGAAGCTTGTCCCACACCTGGGATGCTCTGCGCGAGATAAAGTCCAAATTTTCGTCCCCCTTCGGAAGTAGATCCCTCGACGACGACGGCGTGCTACTCCGTTCCCATTCTTCTACTCTATTCCTGTTCTTCTGCTTCGTCCTCCTTCGTCCAGACGTCGTCCCGTCCGGCTCGTCCTCCACGCAATCGTCGAGGAGGATAACTTCTCTCTCCCATTCTTCTTTACATTTTTTCTAGTGTAGAATTTTTTTGCTTTCTAGTGTAATTTTTATTTGGTTTGATTGTATAAACATTTTGAAATATTGAATGCATGTTCTCTTTCTCTCTCTCTCTCTCTTTTAGTCTGATAGCTTCATTGTAATTATATCGCTTCGCTTTTAAAAAATTCTAAGAAAATATAATTACGAATATAGATCAATGTAGCCTCCCTGTGTTTGACCCGGAATTCAAATTTCGGTATAAATTTTATTTGTTGAACATGAATTCTTCGCTTTCAAGCTACAACGACAGGTTTTCCAAAACCAAACACGTTAGCGTAGCAATTCGAGAGTTCAACAGTCATCCTGACTTCCTGAAGCTTTTTTGGCTTATAGGACCGCCCGCAAAACCCAATTAGGTATCTCTCCTTTAGATTGGTGTACGGGAAGGCATGTCACCTTCCTATCGAACAGGAGCACAAAGCCTATTAGGTAGTACGGAACTGCAACCTAGATCTTTCTAAGGCTGGAACCCACAGAAAGCTTCAGATAAGCGAGATTGATGAATTATGCCTTGATGAGTATGAGAACTCGCGAATCTACAAAGAGCGGGTTAAAGCCTTTCATGACAAGCATATATCTAGAAAGATCTTCCACCCTGGTCAGAAGGTCCTACTCTTCGATGCCCGACTTAAATTGTTCCCTAGAAAACTACGATCCAAGTGGGTCAGACCATATCTGGTCCAACAGATTTTTGGAAATGGAGCCGTCGAGATTAATCCGCTCAGCCACGATCCTGAACCTTTCTTCGTGAACAGCCAGGGACTCAAACTATTCATTGATGTAACCAACATAGATTTGGCTGAGTCATCATTTATCCTCCATTCTCCCTGAGCTAATTGTGCCCAGCCGATGGCGTAAAACTCAGCGCTTAACGGGAGGTAGCCTGTCATTCTTTTTGAAAAATCGAAACCTTTTTTCTGACATTTCTTTGCACTTTAGGTTCATTCTTTAGGACAGCAGACTTTACCTCAGATACTCATATCTGAGATTAGAAATCGTCTGCAATAGTCACCTCGACCCATCCACTCACCTAATATCTATCCTAATGCATGAACTAAGCCAAATAAAAACCCACCTAATGAATAATGATGACATTGCAAACCTTAGGAATGGGGGGGTATGAAAGTGCAATAAAAAGTCATAACAAGAAAGGGTATCAACAAAAAAATTCGCATATACTAAAAAAAAAAAAACTTTGGAGGGAAGAAAGTGCTAGTAAGCTTAACAAAAGGAAGAGGAAAAGAGCAGAACATTAAAAAGGAGCACAAAATAAAAAAAGAAAAAGTGATAGCCATTAGTAAGAAAATAAGGAATTAACCAAAGTTCTAGACCACTTTAAAGAAAAGCAAAGAGAAAGTGCACAACAAGATTAGTAAGAATGCAAACCTTAGGCATTTTTGGCTAGACTCTTAGTACCCGTTAAGATTTACATATTCCTCAAGAGGTTGAGGAAAATGAAAAGCTTAAGTATTAGGTCTAAGGCTTAGGGAGTATTCGGCCTCGTTAACTAACCTTCGATTTACGGGACTCAGTAACCTAAGCACCCAAATTCACACACAGTCTGGTTCAGTAAGCATAAATATCAAAATCACGCAGAAACATTTCAAATATTCTAAAAATGTCACCTAGATTAGGAGTTGCCAATCAACACAAGTTGATTTAGATGAGTTCCCGACGCAGAGAGGTGGGAAATTCCCCTCGAAGATGCATAACAACATATCATCTCCTCGGTGCTTGTCTCCTAGGATATTTACATATCCAATTGGGGTCATGTAAGCACTTTGCTGGTTTAGATTCCATGGATGGCATTTCACAAAATGTCAATTGCCAGGGTCTGAATTCGGCCACGGAACACCATGGACGGGATTATCTTGAAATCTCGAAAGCCAGGTTCTAGGGGTTACCATGGGCGGTGCTATCTTGAAGCATCGATTGGCAGGGACCTTTGAGGATTTATGATGGGGACGAGGAATCTGATACAGATCATGTTGTGAAGCCAATCCTAAGCTGGAATTAAAAAGAAAAGAGAGAGAAAACCCTCCAAACAAATAAACCCTTTGTCTCTCTCTTACAAAACGCACTGCAAATTGAACCAAGGCTAAAAATGTCTCAAGCATGAGTGCTTTAACCACGGAGTCCAATAGACTTTAGGGTAGTTCTTGTGGGTCTTAAAAACCTTTGCTAAAGAATGAGGCTAAAGCTAGACAGATCTAGATCTTGGTTGGTACTAGAGTACCTTTTAGGCCTATGGTTGGCATTTTGCCCTAATCAAGGAGACAAGAGAAAAAAAACACTTATCAAATTTGATGAAAGGAATTCATGGTAAAGAATAGAGGTTAAAATCTTAAATTTTTGCTAAGGGACTAGCGAAAGCTAGGCATGGGGGTATGATGAGAACCTCATCATGAACCCTAACTAGCACATTTTGAGCAAATAAATTGAACAAAAGCTCCTACAAAACCTAAGGGAAGGCCGAAATCTGGGAATTACAAATCTGAGAATAAAATAATACACAAGGGGTAAAATTGTAATTTTACCATTACAGTACATAAACGGGATTTCTAAGGGTCTAGGCACAAGTCAAATGGGATTAATAAGAGAAAAAGTGGGATGGTTTGATCAGGAAAGGTTATGACAAAATCTGGGAATTAAATGACATGGTTAAACCTAGATTGAGAACCATACCTAATTTTTGACCTAATTTGGGTTTTTGTGAAAAATGTCTAGTCAAACATGGTCAAACCTAAAATCCAACCTCACCATTGGATTCCTTAGGTCCAAATTAGGTTTATACCAAAATATGGACCAGAGAAAAGGTTACCTTGACCCATTTTAGAAAATGGTCCTCAACAATTACTTTTTAACCCTTAGCTTTTTGAAGCCTTGCGGAGACCCCCCTACCTTTCCCATCTTCTTCTTCAAACAGGCCCCTCTGCCACCCGCCTGCACAGGCCATACCTCCGACGACTTTGCACGGAGGATGGCGCCACGCATGCATGGGGAGTCGGCCCCATATTTGAAAGGGAGACTCCTTGCGTTTTCCCCAGCAGCATGGGCCGACTCCCATGCCCTGTCGGCCATCATACCTCTCGTGTGAATGCTCAAGAGGTATGGGTCATTTTTTCGGCCATACCTCTGGTGAGGTATCCCCACCTCCTCCTGTCATTTCTCTCTCGGCCGACACCTATTTAAGGAATAGCAACCCCTGTCGCTTCCTTCAAGCCTGATTTGGCCGATGAAACCCCTCAATTTTCGTCTCCTCCACCTTCGGCCATTTGCTCGCAGGCTCCGACGACCTCCTCCTCTCTCGTCACCCTGCCACCATACCAGTGGTAGGGTTACCTCTGCCGTCGTCTGCCGCACCTTGGCATACCAGCAGGCATCCTCCAGCCTCTCTTCCTCGTCGCCATCCCTTCCCCTGGGCACCTTCATCTCCAGTGATGGAAACATAGCCATTTGCTACCACCTCTTCCCCCCTTTGTCCAGAGACTCATAGATAAGTTCCCTCTCTCCCCCTCTTCATTTCCTCTCTTTTAAATCACACTTTCGACTGCCATACCAGTCTAAGGGTGGCTGGAAAGCTAAAAGGGTGGAGTAGTAAATTCCTATCTAAGGGGGGAGACTAATTTTACTCAACTCGGTTATTATTGCCATACCAATCTTTTGCTTCAGCATATTTAAGGCCCCTAAATGCATCTGGAAGAGATTGGATCTTATGAGGAAGAGATTCTTCTGGAAAGGAGCAGGACACAAGGGCAGGTTCTTGCAGCCCATCAGATGGAACACTATCTGCAGACCAAAGGAGGCTGGGGGGTTAGGAATTAAAGCATTAAAAGAGTTCAATGAGGCCCTACTGCTGAAATGGGCCATCAGAATTTTGAATTGCAAGGAGGGGCTGATGGATGATCTGATTAGGGACAGTTATGGGGGATCTCATAGCTGTCTGCAAAGGCTTCAGCCGAAGAGGCCTTCCCCCTTTTGGCGATCAGTGATCTCTGCAATCACTTGCTACTGGCATCTGCTACAACCTAAGCTTGGTGATGGCAGATGTTTTAGCTTATGGAATGAGAGGTGGTCTGAATTGGGCCTGCTAAAAGAGACCTTCCCGAGGGTGTATGATGCTGCTATTGATAAAGATGGCACAGTTAGTAGTCTGTGGTCCCAGGCTGAAGGTTGTTGCCAGCTAGAAGGGCTACAACAATGCAGGCCAAGCACTCGACTTTGGGAGGAGAGGCAGAAACTGATGGAGAATCTGCAGTAGTTGTATCTTATGACAGATGTGAAGGACACATACTACTGGCAGGGTTTGTTCTCAGTGAAGCAGGCATATGAAATAATTATTAGGTCTGATAATGAGGTGGAATGGGATCTTATCGATAGAAAGATTTGGCTTTTGAGAATTCCTCTGAAGGTCCAGATTTTCTTGTGGCTTTGCAGATGGGAAGGGTTGATCACTGGCGATCTTAGGCACAGAAGGATGGGGATTAATATGAATGCCTGCCCCCTATGTGAATTACACTCTGATAGTGCAACACACATATTCTCCTCTTGCTTGATCACGGATAAAATTTGGAGGTTGGTGTGCTTAGAACCCCTCCCTCCCTGGGATGCTATGTGGCAGAGCTTCATCAACCCTGTTCGACCATTGGGGGCTATGGCTGCCGTTTTGTGGTGTGTGTGGAGGGCACGGAATGGTAAGCTATTTCAGGGGAGACCAGTGAGATGTGAAAATGTTGTAAAGGAATGTTGGTCTCTCATACATAGTTGGGCAACTTTTTTGTAATACTCTTTTGATATGCAATACAATACCCTACGGATCGCTATTGGTTTATGATAGCAATCCTCACTAATTCAAAAAAAAAAAAAATCACACTTTCGACCCCTCTACACCATTGTCCACCTCCACTTTCTCCACCTCCGGCAGACCACTAGCGAGGTGTTCCCGCCGCTCCATGCGTCCATCCACCTCACCACCTCACCAGATCCCTCAAAACCTCAACCACCATCCACTAAGCCATTTCTCCATCTCCACTGACCACCAACACCTCTATATTCGCCCACCGAACACACCCAACTCCACGGCCACAGTAAGCCCTAGGCACACTCACTCAGGCATTTCCACACCACCTCAACCACTGCAGCACACTCGCCGTACCTCGGCGAAGCTTCCTGAACATTTTGACATGGCCGCAAGGCTATTTTGGTGTTTCAAGTACACATGGTCATCCGCCATTAAAGCGAAGCTCGAAGCTTGCTTGTAGCTGCTCCAGGCTTCGCCAACCCCAGGTCTCTATCCTAGGCTGCGCGGAAGACACTCGGGCACAACTCTGGGCTGTCAATTGGTGATGAGGGCAGTGGCAGCTGCCGCAATCAAAGAAGCCTCCTACTACGGACGCGCGCGATGAAAGGTGGGACTTTTAGTCCCAACTCGTAAACGCAAGAGAGCAGCGAGCACCTTAAATTGTTTTTCTGCTTTCTTCTAGTTGCCTTAAGACACACAGGGGTGAGGTCCCTCGCCCCCCGCCACACCTCGTCTGTGACACTCCCCCGCGGACCTGGCACCAACGACCCGACTAACCTATCCATGCACTCCTCGCGCACCACACCCACGCAGGTACGCCTGGTCCCAGGCACGTCACCCAACCTGCATACCCGATTAAGGCTCTGGGAGAGCAAACCCTGGAGTGAAATAGAGAGAGAGAGACGCGGGGAGGGTAGGGGTTAGGTTTTGCCTAACCATACGCCTGAGCTGGAATAGAAGAGGAAGCAAGGGAGGAGCAGTGAGGACTTAGTCGCTAGAAGACAGCTGCGGCCAGAGAGAAAGGAAGAAGGACTTGGAGCAGCCGAGGAAGTAAAGGAGGAGGAGGAAGACGGCACTGTAGCCACAGAGAAGTTGAGGCAGAAGGAGAAGGAAGGGAGAAGAAATCATGAAGGCACGCAGTTGAGAAGAAAGGAGTCCAGAGAATAAAGAAGAAGAAGAAGCCAAATAGAAGAAGAAGAACCAGCAGCAGCAACTCAAAAGAAAAGGAGAAGCACTGTAGCAAGTGGCATTTAAGGCATTTGACCCTTGGAGTCAGACGTCTAAAAAGAGAGAAAAAGGAAGAGAAAAGAAGAAAGAGAGAAGAAAAGATACATTTTTTTTCCTTTCTTTAATCTTTTGTAAAACAATATATTGTAAATTATGATTTCCTACACTTTTAGAATCAAGTTTTGCTCCCTGAGTTCGACCTCGGAGAATTTTTGTTTTCGAGTAATAAAATATAACCAAATCGGTCAGTTTTACCATGACCAAGATGCAGGGTCGTCCACATCAGTCAACTTGGAATTGATGGCCAGTTGTTTGGACAAGGTCTCTATCATTGAGAAGAAGGTGGATGAGCTAACTCGACATCTGCAGTGAGCCACCTTTGCCCAAAACCTGTTCGCACAGTGATAAACGCCAGTTTATCATCATCCTTATGCATTAAAACGAACCTAGCTCTTAGGATTTTACTCCGTAAATGGGTTTTTGGGCTGCATTTAGGCATAAATTAGGTTAGGCATGCATTGCATTTTTTATTGTCTTTTAATGTGTTTTTGTGAGTGTTAAGGATGTACAGATACACAGATCCCTAAAACCCTAGCACTCAAGAAGGAAAATGATGAAGGACAAGCCCAGACTAGCTGGAACTTAGCTTGATCCAGCTCACTACAGCTGGAACCTAGCTTACTTGAACTAGGGTTTGCACATCCCAGCTACATTCAGCTAATCTCAACTGAATGGCAGCTCAAGAGAGTTCATCTTAGATCACCCTAGCTCAAGTCAGCTCAGATCCAGCTCAACTTAGCTGAGTCTAGCTCATCTCAGCTCCCACTAGTCCACAGGGAGCTCTAGCTAGCTCAGCTGAGTTGACAGGAGTTCACCCCAACTCAGATCCAGCTACATCCAACTCCCCTAAACTCCAGCCAGCTGAAGAAGAATTCATCTCAGCGTAGGAAGCTCAAGTCCAGCTCTCGGGGACTCAGCTTAGCTCAACTCAGTTGAGCTAAGCTACCTTAGCTGCCTCAACCAGATTGATTCTCCCCGGGAGCACCAGACCTAGCTCACCTCAGCTCATTTTGGTAGAAGCTAGCTCACTTTAGCTTGGCTTAGCAACTAGCAAAGAACTAGCAAGCTAAGCCAGCTAGGGTAGCCCCATGCCAGCCTCTTCAGCAGCAGCCAGCTCAAGCTCCAGCTCCAGACTTCTCCTCCTCAGCTCTTCTCCCTGAAAACCCTAGCTCCAAATGCCTCCAACTCTTCTCCCTACTAGCTAAGCTAGCTAAGCTGCTTAACTTAGCTAGTCCACCTCCATGGCACCAAAACCTATTACCCTACTACCCTACTACCTAAGCTCCAGCAAAAAGACCACCTACTCCTACTTTATTTTGGTGCCAACTATCCCTTCCATCACCACCCTACATCCACCATCAAAGCCCATCTCCACCCTCCATTTTTTCCCTCCAAAATTGCCTTCTAGAAGGTATTTTTGGAGGGAAAACCAAGGCACCTCTTCATTTCCCTCCCATTTTTCCCTCCAGAAATAACCAAGCACCCCTTCATTTCCCTCCAAAAAAACATCATAACCACCCCCCTTCCCATCCTATAAATACCCTACCCTACCACCACATAATTCCGATCCTCCATTAGTTATTTTTGCTACCTATACCACCTATACCTACGGCCAAGAAGAAGGAGTAGAGAAGGAGATTAAAGGGGCACATCACCAGCCCTTTTGGTGCCTTCTTCTCCCCACTCTCTTCAACTTGGGCCACGCCAAGGAGGAGGACTCTTCCACTTCAAGGAGGACGGCTAGGCAAAGGAGAAGGACCTAGGGTGGACGTCCACCCTTGGAGAGAAGCTTAGGGCACGCCCCCTTAGGGCATGCCTTGGAGGACATCACCTTAGCGGAGCACTGCAAGGAAGGAGTTGAAGGATTCTTTTCAAGATTGGGAGCCACCAACCTTGGAGCAAGAAGCCCTCTTCTTCACCATCTATCTAAAGGATTTGTGTTTTCTTTTCTTATTTGCATTTTTCTAGTAGTAGAAGCTTTCCTCTACTAGGCCTTTTTGTAAAACACTTTTTCATTTATCAAGTTGCCTTCTTTGCAAGTTTTCTTGTTTGCATTTCTATTTGCTTTTTTTTTCGCATTCTTCACTCCCTCTCCCTAATTATTCTAGGCCTCCACTTGCCTAGAGTGAGCTTAGGGAGAGGCTCTACTTGCCACATAGAAGTAGTATTTAAATTAAAGTGTAAATCACCTTTTCCGCCACCAGTTTGCATGTTGCCTTAGCTTAAAAACAAAAAAAAATGATATATTGAAAATTACCAAAAAGAAAGTTGCGATTGTATTCCAAGCAAGAGAATCACTATTTCAAACATATTGCCTCCTTGGACGACCCTAGATACTCCCCTATCTAGGAATATAAATTTAAGAGTTGATCGGATTTACGCATTACAACGATCTAATTAACAAATCGTGCAAAATCGCTTTCACTTTTTGGCGTCGTTGCCGGGGAGGCACGGCTTTTGCATTAACTAATTTTCTCTTGCTTGAAGTGGATCTCATCCCCTTCTCTTTCTTTCTTTTGTGTGTGTAGAAACTACAGCGGGGAGGCGGGAATCTGGAAGCGAGAGCTCAAAGATCCTTTTCTCCTGCGGAAATTCAGGTTGGTTCCTCTTTCTGGTCACATAATTAAAACTACCAAAAATATATTAAACTTGGCTTTGAGGACCCTAAACACTTTAATTAAGTGGAGTGGTGCCTTATAAAATCCATTGTTTGATTGTATGCTTCTTTAGGACCACTCCATTGTAAGTATTGGTGTCTGTTTTTCGCATCCAGATTTCTGTTCGGACTTGAAAAATCGATTCCTAACATCACAGGCCTCCTAAAATCATAAAAGTTCATAGTGTGATTCCCAATTAAGCTTGGAACATTTTTTCCAAATTTCAGATCAATTGGATTTGTATTTAATTTTTAAAAATTCGTGGACTGCAGAGGGGTCACACCCTTTAATCTTCCTATTTTGCTACTGTCCATGAATTTTTAGAATTTTTATACTCATCCAATTTTTGTGAGTTTTAGCTTTCTGGAATCCTTGTGAAATTTTACACATCATATAAAATAATAAAAATTTTATGAGGTTAGTGGTAATACTGAAAAGTCCACAACACCCACGGATATCATTTCTGGACTTTGACACCAGTACAATTAAAAATTGAAAACAATTATCAAACAAATTCATAAAATCTTACAAAAATCTTTTCTGGAATCCTTGTTTGATTTTATTCAAAGTAGTGGTGTTGTTTGACTTGTTTGGACCACTACTTAATTCAGAAAGCCAATAATCAATTCACTGGTAGTAATTTTTTGTCTTAGGGATAATTGGCTTAGGGTTTCTTTCTTTCTCTTTAGAGATTCAATTAAAAGGAAATATGCAATCACACATACAACTTGTCCTTCCTTTGATTGTGAACTTTCAAACTTGTTTGAAAACTTAAAGAAAAAAAAAACCCCTAAAACTCATTTAATTAAAGCAAATCCTAAAAGACAAAAATACAAAAAAAAAAATTGTGTGACAACTTGATTTACATTAGAGCCACTCTCCAATTCCTGCACACACACAAAAAAATCAAATAACAGGGCAACAACCCAATAAACGCCCTCCACATTCCGTGTGCACTATAGCATCCTAGACCTAATTAAAACTTGTAGCAACTTGACCCTTAAGGCTTTATCAACTTAGGCTTGCTATTTAGGTCTTAAGTTTTCCTTAGTTAGTACCAATTCTGTCATCTATATCTGGTGTTCAGGCTGAGGGGCCGTATCAAATGACCAGGCGCGGGTTTGTACAAGCACCTGGGGTTTTCCTTGGGAAACGTTTGGGCCCAAACCTCCCCTTAAGCAACTTGGCTAGATTTGTTGATAGAATGGGTATTCACTATTGACTACTTATTTCCTATATAGACCAAGTCTTAGGTTATTATTAGGGAGTCACATTTAAGTTAGGTCTAGTTTTGTTTGTTTGATTTGCACACTTTCTCTCATCTCCATCTCTTCTCCTCCCCACCCGTTTCTTCCATTTTGCACAGGCAGCGGTCCAAAACTCCACACTTGGAGGGACCACTTGATTTTGCCTCCCCAAAAAAAAAGACTTTCTTGTATTCTTTCTCTTCTTTTAAAATGGAAAATAAAAATTGGTCCTCTAACCCGCATGCTAATTTTTCTTTCCCCTATTTTTCCACCCAGGAGCTTCTTAATCAGGCCCCTCCACCTAATTTCTACTCTATCATGGCTCAGCTACAAGTTAAGCAACAACAGTTGCATGAGGATTTAACAAACCTGGCCAACCAAGGGAATCCTGCCACATCTCACCCCTTTTAACACCCGCAAGAGAGAAAATCTGCATAAATCCCATGCTGAGTATAATTGTTATTCTGAGGCTTTCTATAGTTCAACAGGGAATTATGTTTATCCCAATCATCACCCCACCCAAAATGTCCCTACTTTCCCGGAGAAATTGAAAAATTCCTCTAATGGGGGGAATTATCCGGCTCACTCCTGGACTAATCCGGTTCCTCACCAACAATAGAACCCGTTTGGAGGGTATTGTTCAAATCAGACTTATCAATCTGGGAAATCTCAAGAAGACATTAATGTCCAGATGATGAAAACCTTGCAGGAGTTACAAAGAAAAACAAAGGAAACAATCCGTCTTATTAACAATCTCAATGATCAAATTGGGGATATTCCGACTCAAAGACCTGCAGGACACTCACCTTCCCAACCCACACCAAACTTTATTAATCCCAGGAACCAACACCCGGGTGGATACCAACATCAGAACCACATGGTTCAGCTTCCTATTAACCCAATATCGCAGCACCAACCCAGTTTCTATCAAAATCAGGCCCCCCCACCTCCTCCCAGTGATCACCAAGCTGCGTATGCAGAGACTTTGAGGAGTGAGGAAACCACCATGGATTTAAGGCCTTCACATTCAAATGATGAAACTAATTCTCAACCAATGCAGATTGACTCCCCTAACCTCAATAAGGAAGAAGAAAAAGAAATCCCAAAAACACCTGATTCAAACCCTATTTCCCACTCTCAAAAACTGCAATCCAACAATCCAAAACCAAAGTCCTCTGACCACAATCCTTTGGACTTATTTGAGCAAGTCGAGAGGAATATTCCCTTCCTAGATTCTCCCCATGCCTCTAAAGAATTTACTTCAAAAGGGCATGATCAGAATCTAGAAAGGTTGGTCCTTTCAAAGACAGCCAGCTTAGTTTTTAAGAGCATGCTGCCTTTCACAAAAAAGGACCAGGGCACATCACTCATCTCAGTTGTCATAACTGACACCATTTTTTTTCGCACCCCTCTCAACTTAGGTACCTCTAGTAATCTCATCCCCCCGGTCTTATTTGAGGAATTTCGATTCAGTGATTTAAAACCTACTAAGGTTCAATTTCAATTGGAAGACCGATCTACCATTCAACCGTGGGGAGTTGTTGAGGATAGTATCATCAAGGTCCAGAATTGTCTATTTCCGGTAAATTTTCTGGTCCTTGACATAGAGGTACCTAAGGCTCTCGTTAATGCCATCATTGGAAGACCTTTTCTGACTATAGCAACAGCTAATATTAATTCTCATTCTGGGTAAATGAATATAAGTTGCAATAACCAAACCTTCTCATTAGATTTCTTTCAAGCTTACAATAGGTCCATTGATCACAAAATTTTTGAGGACACTGATAATAAAATGGAAGCAGTATTTGAGAAGTCTATGTTGATCAAATCTCATTCACCTTTGACCACTATTGGTCTAGATTTTATTGATTCTTATTCTAAGGATAATTATGTGGTCCAAGACTTTCCAGATCAACTAGGGTTTGACTTTTTCCCTTTTCATCTTCCTATTTTTTCACCAAAAATATCCACACTAACTTCACCCATCCTGCATCTCACTAACTCCCTTCCCCTCCTTTTTCTATTGGACCTACCACCTAATCCACTTGAGTTTGGCTTTCATCATCAATTCAAACCATGGCTAGACCCGAGTCCTTTTTCCATTTCTCTATTTTATTTTGATCCCTTTATCTTTACCACTCATCTTTTTAGGGATCTTGAGGAAGACACTTTTATTAAAGACATTCAAGTGTCCAACTATTTACATGATTTTCTGTCTTCTGTGCATACCTTCACGCCCAGCTGAATGGCGTAAAAGATAGCACTGGATGGGAGGTAACCCATCATTTTTTCTTGTTTTCCTTTTTTCTTCTTTTTTCCAGGTTTTGTTCATCTTAACCCGACCGTTCTTCACTAAGGTGATCCCTTTTCCCTCCTAATGCGTGAGGACATGGCATATCTTAAGCATGGGGGGGTGTTTTTAAATTTTTATGATCGATTTAGGATGTTCAAAACCTAAAAACATGCAATTTTCTTTAATTTATTTCCTGCTTGCATACCCGAAAAAATAAAAATGTTGAAAACTTTTTGAGGAAAAATTTTGAAATCGGGACTAAGGTCGAAAAATTCACTTTTGGTACAATGGGATTTAATCTTTAACAAACTAGGGATAAGGATATGGATCTGATCATTAGAATTCCAGGGTCTATTTTAGACTAGATCAGATATCCTTCTCTAAAATTCCACTTGAACTCATGATAGTTCAGGTGACTTGATCCTATTTTGTAATACGGAAAGTATTTGACTTAGTTTCTGATTCAAAAAACTTGCGTATCTTGAGAAACTTCTTGTGTCTATTTTCACACACAAGCCAACACTTAAAAACAATTAAAAATTTTGAAAAACTCCCTTGTTTGGATTTAGTAAAAGTCTGAAGCAAATCATTGGTTTGAGTTCCCACCGCCGAGAAGAAGGAAAATACCTCCTTTGTGGACGCGATGTCAACATGTTACCGCCTCAACGCTGCTCTATATCTATATTTCATATCTTTAGATGGAGCATTAAAGCGCATTTTAGCAGCTCAAGTATCTTGGACGATGCTCTACCTATAGTGTCGGAGCAAGAGCTTGAGTTTGCTTGGAGCGCCCCTTTTCATCGCATCGTGTTTTGGGGTTGTGAGCTCCTGGGTGGTGTCATGGACAGTGCTATCCTGAAGTACTGGCGCCAGAGCCCCCTCGAGGAGTGGTAACGGGAATGATGATCCCGACACATCTGTTGTAAGACTAAGCTAAAAATAAGCATGGGGGAGAAGAAAAAGAAGAAGTAATAATAAATAAATTAACACACCCTTATAAATGTTGGCTTTTCACAAGCACAGACACAAGGTTTTAAAAGATTTTGCAAGTTGCAAATCAGATTCATGAGCTAGAAAAATCCTAAAAACAAACATTTCAAGTCATCTGAATTAACGAGGGGTTAATTTGTGAATTTTCTGGAGGATATATTGATCCCATTCTGTCTAATGGTTGGATCCAAAAATAAATCCTGATGTTTATCTTCAACAAATCCCATACCTCCTATGTTTTAATCTACCAAGGCCCCTTAATCTCTTTTTCTCCTCAAAAGTCAAAAAAATTAGATTTTCCAAAAATTCAATTTTCCAAAAAATTAAAGTTTTGCTAAGAGACTAGCAAAAGATAAGCATGGGGGTGTGATAAACGCCAGTTTATCATCATCCTTATGCATTAAAACAAACCTAGCTCTTAGGATTTTACTCCGTAAATGGGTTTTTGGGCTGCATTTAGGCATAAATTAGGTTAGGCATGCATTGCATTTTTTGTTGTCTTTTAATGTGTTTTTGTGAGTGTTAGGGATGTACAGATACACAGATCCCTAAAATCCTAACACTCAAGAAGGCAAATGGTGAAGGAGAAGCCCAGACTAGCTGGAACTCAGCTTCATCCAGCTCACTACAGTTGGAACCTAGCTTACTTGAACTAGGGTTAGCACATCCCAGCTCCATTCAGCTAATCTCAGCTGAATGGCAGCTCAAGAGAGTTCATCTTAGATCACCCTAGCTCAAGTCAGCTCAGATCCAGCTCAACTTAGCTGACTCTAGCTCATCTCAGCTCCCACTAGTCCACAGGGAGCTCTAACTAGCTCAGCTGAGTTGACAGGAGTTCACCCCAGCTCAGATCCAGCTACATCCAGCTCCACTCAACTCCAGCCAGCTGAAGAAGAATTCATCTCAGCTCAGGAAGCTCAAGTCCAGCTCCCGGGGACTCAGCTTAGCTCAACTCAGTTGAGCTAAGCTACCTTAGCTGCCTCAACCAGCTTGATTCTCCCTGGGAGCACCAGACCTAGCTCACCTCAGCTCATTTTGCTAGAAGCTAGCTCACTTTAGCTTGGCTTAGCAACTAGCAAAGAACTAACAAGCTAAGCCAGCTAGGGTAGCCCCATGATAGCCTCTTCAGCAGCAGCCAGCTCTAGCTCCAGCTCCAGACTTCTCCTCCTCAGCTCTTCTCCCTGAAAACCCTAGCTCCAAATGCCTCCAACTCTACTCCCTACTAGCTAAGCTAGCTAAGCTGCTTAACTTAGCTAGTCCACCTCCATGGCACCAAAACCTATTACCCTACTACCCTACTACCTAAGCTCCAGCAAAAGGACCACCTACTCCTACTTTATTTTGGTGCCAACTATCCCTTCCATCACCACCCTACATCCACCATCAAAGCCCATCTCCACCCTCCATTTTTTCCCTCCAAAATTGCCTTCTAGAAGGTATTTTTGGAGGGAAAACCAAGGCACCTCTTCATTTCCCTCCCATTTTTCCCTCCAAAAATAACCAAGCACCCCTTCATTTCCCTCCAAAAAAACATCATAACCACCCCCCTTCCCATCCTATAAATACCCTACCCTACCACCACATAATTCCGATCCTCCATTAGTTATTTTCGCTACCTATACCACCTATACCTACGGCCAAGAAGGAGTAGAGAAGGAGATTAAAGGGGCACATCACCAGCCCTTTTGGTGCCTTCTTCTCCCTACTCTCTTCAACTTGGGCCACGCCAAGGAGGAGGACTCTTCCACTTCAAGGAGGATGGCCAGGCAAAGGAGAAGGACCTAGGGTGGACGTCCACCCTTGGAGAGAAGCTTAGGGCACGCCCCCTTAGGGCTTGCCTTGGAGGACATTACCTTGGCGGAGCACTGCAAGGAAGGAGTTGAAGGATTCTTTTCAAGATTGGGAGCCACCAACCTTGGAGCAAGAAGCCCTCTTCTTCACCATCTATCTAAAGGATTTGTGTTTTCTTTTCTTATTTGCATTTTTCTAGTAGTAGAAGCTTTCCTCTACTAGGCCTTTTTGTAAAACACTTTTTCATTTATCAAGTTGCCTTCTTTGCAAGTTTTCTTGTTTGCATTTCTATTTGCTTATTTTTTTAGCATTCTTCACTCCCTCTCCCTAATTATTCTAGGCCTCCACTTGCCTAGAGTGAGCTTAGGGAGAAGCTCTACTTGCCACATAGAAGTAGTATTTAAATTGAAGTGTAAATCACCTTTTCCGCCACCAGTTCACATGTTGCCTTAGCTTAAAAACAAAAAAAAATGATATGTTGAAAATTACCAAAAAGAAAGTTGAGATTGTATTCCAAGCAAGAGAATCACTATTGCAAACATATTTTCTCCTTGGATGACCCTAGATACTCCCCTATCTAGTAATATAAATTTAAGAGTTGATCGGATTTACGCGTTACAGCGATCTAATTAACAAACCGTGCAAAATCGCTTTCACACAGCCGCCCTCTGGGAGGGAAGCTATGCATAACATCTATCACCAATCTTCTCAGGGGATGGACCCGTATCCACCCCCATCTGACTCTAGGGTCAAAGGAAACTCAGATCCTACCTACTCTAGTTGGGGAACTCTAAACCCTCGTACTCTGATTTCTCTGAGGTTCCTCAGACCTGCAAGGACCTCAATGCCATCCAGAATGACCCATTCTCTAATACCTATAACCCTGGATGGAGGAATCATCCGAATTTCCTGTGGGTGGGAAATAATCAGAATCAGTGACCACAATATCAACCCCATCCATAAGCTCCTCATCCATATCGGCTGCTTCAGCCTCGGCCCAACCCTACCTATCAATCTGGGCCAACTCAGACAGATCAAATAACTCTTATTTTTTAGACTCTGGCTAACATTCAAAAGGCAAATGCGGCTATGCAGAAATAGCACAAAGACAAGATCACAAAGGTTCACAATCAACTCACCCAGATGGTGAATTCCTGCCAACCTAGCACACTCCCTTTACAACCTCTACCGAATCCAAATAACATGCCAAACCATAGGCACATTATGAACCCAAATTCGGGCCAAGCCCACGTGATTTATCAGGCCCCTTCTGCTCCATCACCTGACGGGATAGAAGCTTCGACATCCTACTCAGGATTTCAGCAGCAGCCACCTATTTTACCGACACCAAACCAAAATCAGGCAAAACTAAATTCAGTAACAACCCATAGTGGAAAAGCAACACAAGACCCACCTTACCCAAGCCACTTGCACCCTAGTAGTGCTAACGCAAGCCCTAGGATAGTTATCAAGGATACCCCTGTCCCTGATCAAGAACCTGAACCTATTCTAGAGGAACCATCCAACGTTCCATTTCTCGAGGCCTTGACCAAGGGAAAGAGGACAACCAAACCCGTGGCACCTGAGGAGGATCTGGTCAAGCTCTTTGAACAAGTCTAGATAAACATCCCCTTGATGGACGCAATTCGCCACATACCAGCTTATGCACGATTTCTGAAAGACATGTGTACACCTAAGCGTAAGCCGCGAACCAAAAGTGGGAGCCCAATTGTATTGTTAGAGCAAGCCAGCTCTGTAATTTTGAGCAAACTCCCACCTAAAGCAAAATGCCCAGGTGCTCCCCTGATTTCCTGTACAATTGGTAATATCCAATTTGATAGAGCTTTATTGAATCTAGGAGCCTCCATAAACCTAATACCTACATCCCTACTTGACCATCTTGAGGAATCTGAGCTCAAATCGACAGGTGACATTACAGTTGACTGATCAATCTATTAAGTCACCTAAATGAGTTCTCGAGGATGTCATTGTTAGGATTCAGGATTTCTATTTCCCAGTGGACTTTATAGTCTTGGATATGGATGCTCCAGAAAATCCGAGGGATACACCAATTATACTAGGGAGACCCTTTCTAGCCACTGCTAGGGCCAACCTAAATTGTGAGGAGGGCCAAATTGAACTGAAATTTGGGAACCAAACATTAAATATTGACATCTTTAAGGCCCAACAAGGGATAAATTACGGTGTTATAGAACAGATATGTGATATCAAGGCTGTGATTGACAATTCATATATTGAGAAAAACCTGTCTACTTCTGATCAACCACAAGAGGATCAAAACACACAATTAGAGGAGTCCGAACTTGATTTAGACACTCCCATAACTCCCTCCCTTGCTCCTGACACACACCTTGAACCGCCCACTACTGCTGGTAACCCTATTTTGGAACTCAAGCCCCTTCCCGATCATCTTAAGTATGTCTTTTTGGATTCCAATCAGACATTTCATGTGATTATCAACTCCAAACTCACACCTGATCAGGAATCCCATCTTATTACTATTCTCCAACAACATCGAAGAGCCATTGGATGGACTCTCGATGATTTGACTGGCATCAGCCCCTCTTACTGCACACACCATATCTATACTGAAGAGGGCACACGACCTTCTCGTGAAATGCAGAGACATCTGAATCCTAATCTGCAGGAGGTCGTGAAAAAGGAGATCATCAAGTGGTTAGATGCTGGGATCATCTACCCGATCTCCAACACTCGGTCGGTGAGTCTAATCTAGGTTGTGCCAAGGCAGGACTCACTGTGATCATGACTGAAACCAGAGAAAGCAGATCGACCCGTGTGGCGAATTTATGCAGAGTCTGCATTGATTACAGAAGACTCAATACCTCCACGAAGAAGGATCACTTTCCAGTACCATTTATTGATCAGATCCTCGAGAAACTAGCGGGAAATAGGTTCTTCTACTTTTTGGATGAGTACTCTAGTTATAACCAAGTGGCAATCCATCCTGAGGACCAAGAAAGACCACTTTTACTTGCCTCTTTGGGACGTACGCGTTCCGAAGGATGCCATTCGATCTCTGCAATGCACCCGCTACTTTTCAGCAGTGCATGCTTGCCATATTCTCAGATATGGTAGGTGATTATCTGGAAGACTACATGGATGACTTTTTATTATTTGGCAAATCATTTGACGATTGCCTCCTGCACTTGGTCCAAATCCTCAGGTGGTGCATTGACATGAATCTAGTTCTTTCCTGGGAAAAGAGCAATTTCATGGTGCTTGAAGGAATTGTCCTAGGACATCTCATATCAGAAAAAGTCATCCAGGGCTATCAAGCCAAGGTGAATCTGATTTCCAAACTCCCTATGCCTAGCTTAATCAAGGACATTCGATCTTTTCTGGGGCACGTCAATTTTTACCATCGATTCATTCCTGATTTCTCAAAGATCTCACGCCCCCTAACCACTCTACTATCTAAGGATGTTCCTTTCGAAATCTCCAAGGAATGCACTGAAGCATTTGAAATCCTACGTAATCGAGTTACCCAAGCTCCAATCCTACTATCCCCTGATTGGTCTCAACCCTTTGAGATCATGTGCGATGCATCTGATTTCGCTATAGGAGGGGTACTTGGGCAGAAAATTGACGGGAAGCCTGTGGTCATCTACTACGCTAGTAAGACACTTGACGAGGCTCAGCGTAACTACATAGTTACTGAGAAAGAACTGCCAGCCATAGTATTTGCCTTGGTAAAGATCAGATCATATCTTCTGGGTTCCCGTGTTATCATTTACTCTGATCGCACAGCTATGAGGCATCTCCTTGCGAAGAAGGGTACGAAACCTCGTTTAATCCACTGGATCTTGTTGTTGCAAGAGTTTGACCTCGAGATTCACAATAAAGTGAGAAAACAGAATGTGGTAGCTGATCGCTTGTCCTGCCTTCCTTCTGATATTATCGACCCTTCTGGACCCACTATGGAACATTTTCTTGATGAACACCTACTGACTATTAGTACAGGGCTTCCATGGTTTACTGATCTAGTAAACTACCTAGCATCACATCAGATCCCATCTGATTGGACGAAGGCCAAGAAGGACAAATTACTTTCTGATGCCAAGTATTACTTCTGGGAAGACCCGTATCTTTTCTGCATTGGTGCTGATCAAATCATTCAACAATGTGTCTCGGGAGCAAAAATTCAGGACATCTTATCCTTCTGCCTTGACCAGGCATGCGGTGGACACTTCTCAGGTCATAAAACTGCAACAAAAGTCCTCTAGTGTGGCTTCTATTGGCCCACGATTTTCAAAGATGCATACAATCATTGTAGGGCATGCACTCATTGCCAGACCTTAAGCAACATGAGCCATCGTGATATGATGCCCTTACAAGTAATTCTCGTATGCGAAATCTTTGATGTCTGGGGGATTGATTTTATGGGACCCTTTCCTATTTCTAACGGCTTCGAGTACATTCTACTCACTGTTGCTTACGTGTCCAAATGGATCGAAGCTATTCCGACCCTAACCAATGATCATAATGTGGTTATCAAATTCATTCATCAGAACATATTTTCGCGATTCGGGGTTCCACATGCTATAATCTCTGATGGAGGGACCCATTTCACTAATGCTCAGTTCAGGCCACTGATGACCAAATACGAGGTAACGCACCGGATCTCTACTCCTTATCACCCCCAAACTAATGGTCTAGTTGAGCTATCAAATCGGGAAATCAAGAAAATCCTCTAGGTTACTGTTTGACCTGACAAGAAAGACTGGTCATCCTGACTTTCGGAATCTTTGCGGGCTTATAGGACCACCCACAAAACCCAATTAGGTATGTCTCCCTTCAGATTGGTGTATGGGAAGGCATGTCACCTCCCCGTCGAATTGGAGCACAAAGCCTATTGGGCAGTACGGACCTACAACCTAGATATTTCTAAGGCAGGAACCCACAGAAAGCTTCAAATGAGCGAGATCGATGAATTACACCATGATGCATATGAGAACTCGTGAATTTACAAAGAGTAGGTTAAGGCCTTTCACGACAAGCACATATCCAAAAAGATCTTTTACCCTGATCAAAAAGTCCTACTATTTGATACCAAGCCCAAACTGTTCCCAGGAAAACTCAGATCGAAATCGATTGTACTTTACCTCGTCCGACGAATCTTTGGGAATGGAGCCATTGAGATCAGTCAACTCAGCCATGACTCATAACCTTTCATCGTGAACGGTCAGAGACTCAAATCGTTCATTAATCTTACCGATACAAATTTGGCTGGGACATCCTTTACCCTCCATTCTCCCTAAGCTCATTGCACCCAACTGATGGCGTAAAACTCAGCACTTACCGGGAGGCAACCCATCATTTTTGAAAAAACCCAAAAACTTTCTTGACATTCATATGCTGAATTCATATTACACTTTAGGGTTCATCCATTAGAACAGCTGATCCCACCTCTGGTACACGTGCTAGAGCTTGAAATCATCCGCAACAATCATTCTCGACCCGTTCGCCCACCTAGAACCTGTTCTAATGAATGATCTAAGCTGAACTCGAACCCACCTAATTTACAATGGGGACATTGCAAATCGTCGGCATGGGGGGGTATGAAAGTGCAAAATACTGTGAAAATCATCTCACAAGAAAAGGTTTCATCAAAAAAATCACATGTTCCAAAAATACCAAAAAAATGAAAAAAAATTCTTGAAAAAGAACAAAAAAATTGAGAGAGAAAAAATTTTGAGGGCATATCAATTTTGAGGAGAAAAAAGGGGAAAAGTGAAAAATGTCAAAAAGGAGCACAAGTTGAAAAGAAAAAGAAAAGAGATAGTCATTCATAAGAAATTAAGGAATTAACTGAGTTCTAGACCATATCAAGAAAAAGAAAATGAAAGAAGTGCCAATGAAACACAGAAGAGATTAGTAGGAATGCTGATCTTAGGCCTCTTGGGCTATACACCTAGGCTTAAAAATTCAAGTATCCGCTAAGATCTGGATAGTCCTCAAGAGGTTAGCGAAAATTCAAAGCTTAAGTATTCGGTCTAAGGCTTAGGGAATATTCGACATCATTAACTGACCTCTGGTTTGCGGGACTCGGTAACCTAGGCACCCCAATCCACACATAGCCTGGTTCAATGCGCCTAAGTATCAAAATCATGCAAATGCGTTTAAATTATTCTAAAAAGTCGCCTAGATTAGGAGCGGCTGATCAACACAAGTTGATTTGGATGAGTTCCTGACACGAATAGATAGGAAATTCCCCTTGAAGATGCACCATAACATATCATCTCCTTGGTGCTTGTCTTCTAGGATACCTACATATCCTATCGGGGGAATGTAAGCACCCTATGTTGGTTCAAATGCCATGGGCGGCATTATCACGAAATGTCGATTGCCAGGGTCTGGATTTAGCTATAGAATGCCATGGGCGGGATTATCTCAAAATCTCGAGAGCCAAGGTTCTAGGGGTTGCCATGGACAATGCTATCCCGAAGCATTGATTCCTAGGGACCATTCAAGGATTGATGATGGGGACTAGGAATCCTATACAAGCCATGTTGTGAAGTCAATCTGAAGCTAGAAATAAAAAGAAAAGAGAGAGGAAACTCTCCAAACAAAGAAAATTCCTCTGTCTCTCTCTTACAAAAATGCATTGCAAACTAAACCAAGGCTAAAATATGCTACAAGTATGGGTGCGTTAACCGCGGAGTTTAACGAACCTTAGGATAGTTCCTGTGGGCCTTAAAAACCTTCGCAGTAGACTGAGGCTAAAGCTAGGTAGGTTTGGATCTTGGTGGGTACTTGAGTACCTCTAAGCCTACTATTGGCATTCTAACCTAATCTACATAAGAAAGCACACATCATAATGTTAAGCATCAACAAGATTACATGGTCTAGAATCAAAGTTAAAACCTTAAAATTTTGCTTGAGGACTAGCAAAAGCTAGGCATGGGGGTATGATGGGAACACCATCATGAGCCCTAACTAGCTCATTTTGACTCAATGAAGAGAATAAAAGCTCCTACATAACCAACTAGAGGTCATTATTCATTGAATAAACTTTCTAGGAGAAAAATAAGAAATAAGGGGTAAAACTACAATTTTACCAATGCAGTACAACAACATATTTTCTCAAGGGCTAAACAAAGGTCAAAAAGTCTTAACAAGATAAAAAAAGTGGGTTGGATCAGATAGAAAATGGTTTGTATAAGTTCTGTGAATTAAATGACTTCTTTAAACACTAAAATAGACCAACTTAATTAACCAAGGTTCTGGTAAGGATAAAATTCACCTAAATCCTCTAAAAATCATATAAAAATATTCTCTAGGGTTTAGACTTTCAATTTGGCCATTGGAACCCATCTTGACCTAAAATGGGGTCTCTGATAGATATTTGCCCTAAATTAGGTTTTTGCATAAATTTCCCAATCAAACGTTGTCAAACCCAAAATCCAACTTCACTATTGGATTCCTTAGGTCTAAATTAGGTTTGTAATAAAATTTGGACCCAAGTTGAGTTTACATTGACCTAGTTTGCAACAAGGTCCAACTTGATTACACTTGTACCCCTATCTTTCAAAAACCTTTGCAAAAGGCCCCTATCTTCTTCATCATTTTCGCAATTAGATCCCTCCACCATTATAGTGGAGGAATCCTACTCTGGCGAGCTTTGGAAGGTGGTTTCTCCCTGATTGCTCAGAGAATCCCTTCAAAATTGGAAGGGAGATTCTCTGAGAAAATCCCTCCAATGTGCACCCAGTTTGATGCCCTAGTTTCTTCCAATCTCTCATGCGAATGCATGAGAGATTTGGGTCGCTTTTGAGTTTCCTTCTCCGATGATCATACAAGCTTCCAAGCACAAATCCCCCTCCAGAGATCTATTTAAGAAGCCCCAGATCCAATCGACTCCTCTGAGCATGAAATTGGGCCGGATTCCCTCACATTCTTCTCTCCTCGCCAGCCGCAACTCTCCGCAAGCTCTAGTGGATTCTCCCTCTCTCTCTCATCGATCAACCACAATACCAGTGGTTGGGTTGTCTTCCTGTCATTCATCCACGTTACGCAACACCAGCCGACGTTGCCTCTGCCCCATCTTCGTCGCCGCCTCATCTACAAAGGTCTTCATCTTCCCCATGTCCGGCAACCATACCGGCATGGGTTCTATATCCCTCTTCGTCCCTTAGAGATATGCCTTAGACTCTCCCCTCTCTCTCACCCATTCCCACTCTCTATTTCCCTAAATGACCCACTAATGACACTGACCACCATCACATTCTCCACCTCCGGCATTACCTCCGGCGAGGTGCCCCTGTCGCTCTGCACCTCCATACACCTCGCCAACTACCCTACGACCTCTGCCTTGACTCCCTGATCATATAGGATATATGGCTATCTACGCACACAAATACTCAAACACAAAATCAGTAATAACAAGAAAATTTGCCCAATCAATCAAACCACAGAAATAGGCACAATATGTATAGTGGTTCCCCTCCCTTGGGTACTCCAGTACATTAGCCTCCCAGCTTAGGGTTTTTAACCCGATTCCCTCAACCTCGAGGAAATCAACTTACTAACCAAGGTAATTAACGGGTCCCTCAACCCAAGTACAATAACGGGTTTGTTACAACCCAATGAGCAAATGCTCAAATACAAAAGAAGTACAGGTGTAAGAAAGACTAACCTTACAACTAAGTTCCTAAGCCTCTCAACAATATATAGAATAATATTACCAATTTGAGAGCCTAGAAAGAACATGATTCGCTTCGTAGATGCGTAGAAAAATTCATCGTTGAGCTTGCAAGAATACTATGAGAGTGGATGGCAAGCTTCTTCTTTCTCTCTTGTGAATATGGTGGGAATTTGAAATTCTAGCTCTAGGATTTTCCCTTCTCTTGTCTTGTGTCTCTTGTGTGCAAAGAAAGAGTCCTAAGGTCATTTTAGAGAGTTTAGGACCTAGGATACTCGTCTACTAGATGTTGGGAAATAATTGACATCGTTCAGATTATTGGAATTAATTTTCTAGCCATTCAGTTTTAAGCCAACAGCTACCTAGTACCAGTACTAAAGTAACTGTACCGGTACTCGTTGCTTCCATATTTGGGTTTCAAACTCTTAACACAAATCTGTAACCCACTTGTACCGGTACTGATCATTAGTACAGGTACTCGTTACCTCCAGTACCGGTACTAATCATGAGTACCGGTACTTGCAGGATACAGGTTTGTTTCTTGACAAAACCCAAACCTGTAACTCACATATACTGGTACTAAACTTTAGTACCGGCACTTGTGGGTTAACAACTGCCTTTCTTAAGTGATTTAATCCATTACCTACTTTGAAAACTAATGCCATATAAATCCTAATTTATCATTAATTGATTTTTATGATCTAAGTTAAATTCTTTGTTAAGAGGCAAATACAATCTATAAAAATAAAATCTAAACTAAATAAACTAAAGGTCAAAGATGATCTTCTTCATTTTGACTCATCCTTGTCATCTTGCCTCCTCCTTGTCATCATCTTCTCTTTCTCATCAAGCCTCCATCATTTCCTATTTGCCTTGATCTTCACCTCAATCTGAAAAACACTTAATGTTAATCCGTAATAATTTTGTTATCTTCAAAACAAGATATGGAATAAGGTTCCAACAATCTCCCCCTTTTTGGTGTTGACAAAACTATCTTGCAAATAGATAATTAAAAAATTTAACAATGTAATTAAAAAATTTAACAATGTTATATGAAGGAAAAATTTTCATTTTAATCCTCCCCCTCAACATAAGCTCCCCCTAAAAATATTACTATTTGCCAAGTATCTTTCTCCCCATCTTTGTCAATCACAAAAAATTGAAGAAATATTATACCATAGAGTTTACCAATAGTAAAATGATGTATGTGGGTACCAAGCTCCATTAAGCCATCATTCTTAATCTTCATTCAACTTATAGAAAGGTTGAAATGTTCCGTTGTATGCCTTGAACACCCACTGATCTCTTTGATCTATTCCTGCAAAATAAATATCTTTTCTAGGTACCCATTTTCTTTTGGGTCCTTTAGAGTTAGCACCTTTCAAATCCTGAGATTTATAGACCTTTTTAGTATTAGATCTATAATTCTTGGGATTTTTAGCCTTTTGATACATCCATACATGCCTAGGTGCATGTGATTGATTTTGTGTATTCTTTCTAATTTTAAACCTTGCTTTTAGATCATCACAAAATTTTGTATTTAACCTAGTTGTTGTTTTTAAATTATTTATAGTTCCCTCAAAATGTTCATAAATGTCCTCTAGTTCTACTATTTTTGCATGCAATTGTGAGTTAGTCTCTTTTGACATTTCTAATTCCATTTCTAAACATGACTTTTCTAATTCTAATGTTTAGTAATTATTCTTTAAAACCTTATTTTCTTTTTTAAATGACCTAGCTTTATGACATAGCTCTTCATATGCTTCTAATAATTCTTCAAATGAAAAATCAGGGTTTACCTCGTTGTCCGTATCTTCTGAAGTTGCCACCAAGAAAAGATGTGCGACCTCATCTTCAAATTCCGATTCGCTGGAGTCGGTGTCCATGTCGCAGTCACTATCATCCCATGTCACTTTAAGTGCTTTCTTTTTCTTTTTCTTCTTCTTCTTGAGCTCCTTTATTTATTTCCTATTGTCCTCCTTTTTCTTGTTTACGGGGCAATCCTTTCGTAGGTGACCCTTTCTCTTACATTCATAGCAAACAATATCAGATGAAATTTTATTCACATTCTTACCTTGCTTTTGAAGAAATTTCTGGAACTTTCTTGTGAGTATCTTCATCTCTTTATCTTCAGATTCTGTGGTGCTTGACTCCGAGTCCTCCTTGATTGCTTTAAAAGCAATGCTCTTGTTCTTGCTTGTCGCCTTCTCGTTCTTCTTCATATTCTGCAATTGGACTTCATATGCCATGAGGCTTCCAATTAGATCATCCAAGGAGAGAGTAGAAAGGTCTTTCGCCTCACGGATGGCTGTGGTCTTTGGAGACCAATCACTTGTAAGTGATCTTAAAACCTTTCTTACAAGTTACTCTTCTTTCAACTTGATTCCAAGATTCTTCGTGGGGTTCACGATCTCTCTAAACCTCGTGTACATATCTTTGATTGACTCTCCTTTTGTCATCCTGAAACACTCATATTCTTCGGCTAGAATAGAAATACGGGTTTCCTTAAACTTATTAGTACCTTCGTAGGTGATTTGAAGTGTTCCATATCTCAAATGCTGACTCCCATGCTGAGATAAGGTTTATTCTTCCCTTGACAATGCACAATAAAGTGTGTTCATCACCCTCGCATTGCTGGCAATTTTCTTCTCTTGATCCACCATCCATGCCACTCCTTCTTGCGGCTCCGGATCTGAGTATTTCTCTTGAATGAGTGTCCAAGACTCCTCATCCATTGCCTTGAGGAAAACTTGCATCCTCCTCTTCCAATTCCCACAATCCGTCCAATCAAAAAAGGGAGGACAGGCCGACGATTGCCCTTCCGCGCACCTTGAGGTTGATGCCATTGCGAGTTGATTTGTTACGTCTTTTCGCAACTTGCTCTTACACCACTTGTAGGATCTAAAGATAGGATATATGGCTATCTATGCACATAAATACTCAAACACAAAATCAGTAATAACAAGAAAATTTGCATAATCAATCAAACCAAAGAAATAGGCACAATATGTATAGTGGTTCCCCTCCCTTGAGTACTCCACTACCTAAGCTTCCCAGCTTAGGGTTTTTAACCCGATTCCCTCAACCTCGAGGAAATCAATTTACTAATCGAGCTAATTAACGGGTTACCTCAACCCAAATACAATATCGGGTTTGTTACAACCCAATGAGCAAATGCTCAAATACAAAAGAAGTACAGGTGTAAGAAAGACTAATCTTACAACTAAGTTCCTAAGCCTCTTAATAATATACAGAATAATATTACCAATTTGAGAGCCTAGAAAGAATGTGATTCGCTTCGTAGATGCGTAGAAAAATGCATCGTTGAGCTTGCAAGAATACTATGAGAGTGGATGGCAAGCTTCTTCTTTCTCTCTTGTGAATATGGTGGGAATTTGAAATTCTAGCTCTAGGATTTTCTCTTCTCTTTTCTTGTGTCTCTTGTGTGCAAACAAAGAGTCCTAGGGTCATTTTATAGAGTTTAGGACCTAGGATATCCATCTACAAGATGTTGGGAATTAATTCCCAATGTTCATATTGTTGGAATTAATTTTTTAGCCATTCAACTTTGAGCCAATAGCTATCGGGTACCGATACAAAAGTACCTGTACCGGTACTTATTGCTTCCATATTTGGGTTTCAAACTCTTAACACAAATCTGTTATGCACTTGTACCGGTACTAATCATTAGTGTCGGTACTCGTTACCTCGAGTACCGATACTGATCATAAGTACCGGTACTTGCATGGTACAGGTTTGTTTCTTGACAAAACCCAAACCTGTAACTCACATGTACCGGTACTAAACTTTAGTACCAGTACTTGTGGGTTAACAAGTACCTTTTTTAAGTGATTTAATCCATTACGTACTTTGAAAACGAATGCCATATAAATCCTAATTTATCTCTAATTGATTTTTATGATCTAAGTTAAATTCTATGTTAAGAGGCAAATACAATCTATAAAAATAAAATCTAAATTAAATAAACTAAAGGTCGAAGATGATCTTCTTCACTTCGACTCATCCTTGTCATCTTGCCTCCTCCTTGTCATCATCTTCTCTTTCTCATCAAGCCTCCATCATTTCCTGTTTGCCTTGATCTTCACCTAAATCTGAAAAACACTCAATTGCAAACATTAGTCCATAATAATTTTGTTAACATCAAAATAAGTTGTGGAGCAAGGTTCCAACAATCTCCCCCTTTTTGGTGTTGACAAAACTATCTTGCAAATAGATAATTAAAAAATTTAACAATGTTATATGAAGGAAAAGTTTTCATTTTAATCCTCCCCCTCAATTTAAACTCCCCCTAAAAATATTACTATTTGCCAAGATCTTTCTCCCCCTTTTTGTCAATCACAAAAAAATGAAGAAATATTATAACATAATGTTTACCAATAGTAAAAAGATGAATGTGGGAACCAAGCTCCATTAGGCCATCTCTCTTAAACTTCATTCAACTTATAGAAAGGTTGAAATGTTCCGTTGTGTGCCTTGAACATCCACTGATCTCTTTGATCTATTCCTGCAAAATAAATATCTTTTCTAGGTACCCATTTTCTTTTGGGTCCTTTAGAGTTAGCACCTTTCAAATCCTGAGATTTATTGACCTTTTTAGTATTAGATCTATAATTCTTAGGATTTTTAGCCTTTTGATACATCCAAGCATGCCAATGTGCATGTGATTAATTTTATGTATTCTTCCTCATTTTAAACCTTGCTTTTAGATCATCACAAAATTCTGTATTTAACGTAGTTGTTGTTTTTAAATTATTTAAGGTTCCCTCAAAATGTTCATAAATGTCCTCTAGTTCTATTTTTGCATGCAATTGTGAGTTAGTCTCTTTTGACATTTCTAATTCTATTTCTAAATATGACTTTTCTAATTCTAATGTTTGGTAATTATTCTTTAAAACCATATTTTCTTTTTTAAATGGCCTAGCTTAATGATATAGCTCTTCATATGCTTCTAATAATTCTTCAAATGAAAAATCAGGGTTTACCTCGCTGTCCGTATCTTCTAAAGTTGCCACTAAGCAAAGGTGTGCAACCTCGTCTTCGAATTCTGATTCGCTGGAGTTGATGTCCATGTCGGAGTCATTATCATCCCATGTCACTTTAAATGCTTTCTTTTACTTCTTCTTCTTGAACTCCCTTATTTCTTTCCTATTGTCCTCCTTCTTCTTGTTTAGGGGGCAATCCTTTCGTAGGTGACCCTTTCTCTTGCATTCGTAGCAAACAATATCAAATGAAATTTTATTCACATTCTTACCTTGCTTTTGAAGAAATTTCTGGAACTTTCTTGTGAGTATCTTCAT
The DNA here is from genome assembly GCA_037157565.1 of Thalassia testudinum. Classification (NCBI taxonomy): domain Eukaryota; kingdom Viridiplantae; phylum Streptophyta; class Magnoliopsida; order Alismatales; family Hydrocharitaceae; genus Thalassia; species Thalassia testudinum. Next base: position 4,588,923 of record JAZHRO010000028.1, read on the forward strand.
CTCTTCATCTTCAGATTCCGAGGTGCTTGAATCCAAGTCCTCCTTGATTGCTCTAAAAGCAATGCTCTTCTTCTTGCTTGTCGCCTTCTTGTTCTTCTTCATATTCTACAATTGGACTTCATATGCCATGAGGCTTCCAATTAGATCATCCAAGGAAAGAGTAGAAAGGTCCTTCGCCTCTTGGATGGCTATGGTCTTTGGAGACCAATCACTTGTAAGTGATCTTAAAAACTTTCTTACAAGCTGCTCTTCTTTCATCTTGATTCCAAGATTCCTCATGGGGTTCACGATCTCTCCAAACCTCGTGTAAATATCTTTGATTGACTCTCCTTTCGTCATCCTGAAACACTCATATTCTTCGGCTAGAATAGAAATACGGGTTTCTTTAACCTTTTTAGTACCTCCGTAGGTGATTTGAAGTGTGTTCCATATCTCAAATGCTGACTCGCATGCTGAGATATGGTTGAATTCTTCCCTTGACAACACATAATAAAGTACATTCATCGCCCTTGCATTGCCGGTAATTTTTTTCTCTTGATCCGCCGTCCATGCCACTCCTTCTTGCAGCTCCGGATCTGAGTATTTCTCTTGAATGAGTGTCCAAGACTCCTCATCCATTGCCTTGAGGAAGACTTGCATCCTCCTCTTCCAATACCCACAATCCATCCCATCAAAATAGCGAGGATGGGTCGACGATTGTCCCTCCCTGCGCCTTGAGGTTGATGCCATCACGAGTTTATTTGTTACGCCGTCTCGCAACCTGCTCTGATACCACTTGTAGGATCTAAAGGTAGAATATATGGCTATCTACGCACATAAATACTCAAACACAAAATTAGTAATAACAAGAAAATTTCCATAATCAATCAAACCAAAAAAATAGGCACAATATGTATAGTGGTTCCCCTCCCTTGGGTACTCCACTACCTAAGCCTCCCAGCCTAGGGTTTTTAACCCGATTCCCTCAACCCTGAGGAAATCAATTTACTAACCGAGGTAATTGATGGGTTACCTCAACTCAAATACAATAACAGCTTTGTTACAACTCAACGAGCAAATGCTTAAATACAAAAGAAGTACAGGTGTAAGAAAGACTAATCTTACAACTAAGTTCCTAGGCCTCTCAACAATGTATAGAATAATATTACCAATTTGTGAGCCTAGAAGGAATGTGATTCACTTCGTAGATGCGTAGAAAAACACGTCGTTGAGCTTGCAAGAATACTATGAGAGTGGATGGCAAGCTTCTTCTTTCTCTCTTGTTAATATGGTGGGAATTTGAAATTCTAGCTCTAGGATTTTCTCTTCTCTTTTCTTGCGTCTCTTGTGTGCAAACAAAGAGTCCTAGGGTCATTTTATAGAGTTTAGGACCTAAGATACTCATCCACAAGATGTTGGGAATTAATTCCCAATGTTCATATTGTTGGAATTAATTTTCTAGCCATTCAGCTTTGAGCCAACAGCTACCTAATACCGGTACTAAAGTACCTGTACCGGTACTCATCGCTTCTATATTTGGGTTTCAAACTCTTAACACAAATCTGTAACCCACTTATACTGGTACCGATCATTAGTACCGGTACTCGTTACCTCCAGTACCGGTACTGATCATGAGTACCAGTACTTGCAAGGTACAGGTTTGTTTCTTAACAAAACCCAAACCTGTAACTCACATGTACCGGTACTAAACTTTAGTACCGGTACTTGTGGGTTAACAAGTACCTTTCTTAAGTGATTTAATCCATTACGTACTTTGAAAATGAATGCCATATAAATCCTAATTTATCTCTAATTGATTTTTATGATCTAAGTTAAATTTCTTGTTAAGAGGAAAATATAATCTATAAAAATAAAATCTAAACTAAATAAACTTAAGGTCGAAGATGATCTTCTTCACTTCAACTCATCCTTGTCATCTTTCCTCCTCCTTGTCATCATCTTCTCTTTCTCATCAAGCCGCCATCATTTCCTGCTTGCCTTGATCTTCACCTAAATCTAAAAAACACTCAATTCCAAACATTAATCCATAATAATTTTGTTAACATCAAAACAAGATGTGGAAGAAGATTCCAACAATCTCCCCCTTTTTGGTGTTGACAAAACTATCCTGCAAATAGATAATTAAAAAATTTAACAATGTATTTAAAAATTTAACAATGTTATATGATGGAAAAAATTTCATTTTAATCCTCCCCCTCAATATAAGCTCCCCCTAAAAATATTACTATTTGCCAAGTATCTTTCTCCCCCTTTTTGTCAATCACAAAAAAATGAAGAAATATTATACCATAAAGTTTACCAATAGTAAAATGATGAATGTGGGTACCAAGCTCCATTAGGCCATCGTTCTTGATCTTCATTCAACTTACAGGAAGGTTGAAAGGTTTCGTTGTGTGCCTTGAACACCCACTGATCTATTTGATCTATTACTGCAAAATAAATATCTTTTCTAGGTACCCATTTTCTTTTGAGTCCTTTAGAGTTAGCACCTTTCAAATCCTGAGATTTACAGACCCTTTTAGTATTAGATCTATAATTCTTGGGATTTTTAGCCTTTTGATACATCCAAGCATGCCTAGGTGCATGTGATTGATTTTGTGTATTCTTTCTAATTTTAAACCTTACTTTTATATCATCACAAAATTCTGTATTTAACCTAATTGTTGTTTTTAAATTATTTAAAGTTCCCTCAAAATGTTCATAAATGTCCTCTAGTTCTACTATTTTTGCATGCAATTGTGAGTTGGTCTCTTTTGACATTTCTAATTCTATTTCTAAATATGACTTTTCTAATTCTAATGTTTGGTAATAATTCTTTAAAACCTTATTTTCTTTTTTAAATGACCTAGCTTTATGATATAGCTCTTCATATGCTTCTAATAATTGTTCAAATGAAAAATCAGGGTTTACCTCATTGTCCGTGTCTTATGAAGATGCCACCAAGCAAAGATGTGCGACCTCGTCTTCGGATTCTGATTCCCTTGAGTCGGTGTCCATGTTGGAGTCGCTATCATCTCATGTCACTTTAAATGCTTTCTTTTTCTTCTTCTTCTTGAGCTCCTCTATTTCTTTCCTATTGTCCTCCTTTTTGTTTACGGGGCAATCCTTTCGTAGGTGACCCTTTCTCTTGCATTCATAGCAAACAATATCAGATGAAATTTTATTCACTTTCTTACCTTGCTTTTAAAGAAATTTTCGAAACTTTCTTGTGAGTATCTTCCTCTCTTCATCTTGAGATTCCGAGGTGCTTGAATCCGAGTCCTCCTTGATTGCTCTAAAAGCAATGCTCTTCTTCTTTCTTGTCGCCTTCTTGTTCTTATTCATATTCTCCAATTGGACTTCATATGCCATTAGGCTTCCAATTAGATCATCCAAGGAGAGAGTAGAAAGGTCTTTCGCCTCTCGGTTGGCTATAACCCACTTGTACCGGTACTGATCATTAGTATCAGTACTCATTACCTCCAGTACCGGTACTTGCGGGGTACAGGTTTGTTTCTTGACAAAACCCAAACCTGTAACTCACATGTATCGATACTAAACTTTAGTACCGGCACTTGTGGGTTAACAAGTATCTTTTTAAAGTGATTTAATCCATTACGTACTTTGAAAACGAATGTCGTATAAATCCTAATTTATCTCTATTTGATTTTTATGATCTAAGTTAAATTCTTTGTTAAGAGGCAAATACAATATATAAAAATAAAATCTAAACTAAATAAACTAAAGGTCGAAGATGATCTTCTTCACTTCGACTCATCCTTGTCATCATCTTCTCTTTCTAATCAAGCCTCCATCATTTCCTGTTTGCCTTGATCCTCACCTAAATTTGAAAAACACTCAATTGCAAACATTAATCCATAATAATTTTGTTAACACCGAAACAAGATGTGGAACAAGGTTCCAACACCACCCACCCAAACATCCCACCAAACACACCCACACATAAGCACATAGTGAACCTTAGATGCGCCACCACAGCCACCCACACACCACGCCAACCATTGCAACACATTCGTTGTGCCTTGTTGAAGCTTCCTGAACAATTTGATGTGGCTGCGAGGCCATCTTTGTGATTTCAAGTACAGGCGACCTCCGCCATTGGTGACCAAGCTTGAAGCATGCTCCAAGCCTTGCCAGCTCCAGGCCTCTGTCCCAAATTGTGCGGAAGACTCCCGCACACAAATCCAGGCTATCAATTGGAGTCAAAGGCCATAGCAGCTACTGCGATTGGAGGCCTCATCTCTGCTACAGGAACACGCGAAGAAAGATGGTTGGATAGTCCCACCTCGAATACGAAAGAGCACCTGAACTAGAATAAATTGAAAAAGTGCCATAGCCTTGTCGCCTCCGAATCACGGGGTGAGGTCCCTCTCACAAAACCACCCCGATCTCGTCTGCGCTCATGCCCCACAGACCTGGCTTGACTCGACCCGACCTGCACTACTTACCCACCATCGCATGCCAGTGGGCCTGGTCCTAGGTACATACCTGACCCAAATACTCGAATAAATGTGGCTCTGGGAGAGCAGAACCTAAGAGGGAAAGAGAGGAGAGTTGTGCACAGGTAGGGGGTAGGTTTTGCTGCAGGCTGAAGAGAAGAAGAAGGAGAAGCTAAGGATGAAGATAAGCTAAGGGCCACCGTAGGCAGAGAAGGAAGAAGCTGAAGGAAGGCAAAAGGCAGAGAAGAAGAGAAAGGCAAAAGTCAGAGAAAGAAGAAGAAAAGCCAAAGAAGAAGAAGAAGGGAGGAGAAGACAGAGAAAGCTAAAGATAGAGAAAGAAGAGGAGTAGAAGCAGAAGAAGGAAGAAAGAAGAAGAGCAGCAAGAGAGGAGCAGAGAAACAAGAAATCAAAAGAGCACTGTAGCATCATCAGTTTAAGTCATCTGATTTACAAATCAGACATCCAATTTGAGTTTAATTCACATACATTGAGTTCTTTAATATTTTGTGATCTACATCGCCATTTACTCCCATATTTTTGCACTTTGATATTATTACATATTCTTTTAAATTCTGAATTGTGATCTTGATTTCTAAATACCAAATTTTTTCTCTGTGTTCGACCTCGGACTTCAAATTCGAGTAATAAAATTGTATTTGTTTTGAACACTTTTCAGCTATATTACAACGCAATACTCTTAAACCCGATTCAGCGTTCCGAACAATACTCTCAAGTAAGATGGAATCTAACTGATTTGAAACTTGGTAAGGAGATTCCTTTTTCAATAAGCTTTTCAAATAGTATTTTTCCAAAATTTTTACTATTTTCAACAAGTGGTTATGAATTTTTAACAAACCAAGGGTCAAATATGGGATTTAGATCCCGTGTTGGTTTTCCTACTGGCAATGATATCAGATATGCTCCAAAAATTTTGTAAAAATGTGATAATAAAATATAATTTGATTATCTTTCAAACCCCACAAATCGAGAGTAAATCCAATTTGTATGTTGGTCAAAATTGATTTCTAAAATTCACAAAAGTTCTACTTTCAAGCCATCTGACCCGTATGTACTCCATGAATTTTTAAAAGTTCCACAGAAGGAATTTATTTTTAGGAAAGGTGGCGTTAGAAAGATAATTTAAAAATCTAGTTCCAATCCAAATTTCATGATTTTTGGAGCATCAAAAACATAGCTATTAAATTTTAAAGTAGCACTTAACTTCTGGTTGAGTTTCTAAGAAGAATGTGTGCACCTGATTTTCGCAGTGCCCACTTTGCCTCATTCGCTGCTTCGTGTCATACCTGCACACAAAAATACTATGTTAGAGATGAAATCAAAAGTCCCGGCAATGGCACCAATTTGTTCAGGGCTGATGTAAACACATTTACACTACTTAAGATGTCTATTTATGCATGTTCTTAAGCATAGGATTGCATTTTATGATATAAATATTGCATAATAAGCATCATCTTGCATTTAGAGTAGTTTAAATAAAATGGAGGTTAATTGTCTCCTTTTATGTGCTTGGACAGGGCAAACATTTTAGCGGGGCCTCGGATCAAAGATCCAACCGTATGGATGTGATCAGGGCGACGATTGGAGTTCAACGACTCCAAGATCACCCTAATCAAGCATCCGTAGCATCAGATAGTGCTTGGGGAACCCTAGAAGATCAAGGGCCAGGATGGTGTAAATCTGCACTTCAGATGGCAAATTCAACCACATCAATGAATTCGGATCGACGATCGTAGCCCAACAACACAAAAACCAAGTCAATCCGACATATGTGGCACCATCTACAACTTCCAGAAGATGGACGGCCAAGATGGCACCACGTGGTGCCATCTCAGCTGCCCAAATGGCCGCTTGCATTCCATGAAGACCACGCACCCATTCCCTCTCCGCCGTTGGATCTCGATCCAATGGCTGTGGACGCGACTCGTTGAAATCATCCACGCGACCTTTTGCGTGAGGCAGCGCAGCGGTCCAGCGCTTTATTGTGAGGCGCTGGCACGCGTTCGAGCCTCGCCAAGCGGTTTCTGAGGCGAGCGAGCGCGTTTTTATCGACCGTCAGATCGCAATCCAACGGCCGCGCGCGCTCGATAGCGTTCACGCGCTATTGCACGCACGGCGTCACGCAGCATCGTACGTGCTAGGCAGGCGCACAGCGAGCAGGTGGAGACGTGCTGAGAATCAAAGTACGTGGCCATAAGCGTTGTGCACGGGCAGCTGAGGAGGCGTGCGTGGGAGCGGGAGCTACGCCCACATTGGGGGCTTTAGTAACGGATTTATCCGTCACTAAAGACCCCTCATTTATTATTTTGAAGATGTAATGACCATTTTGCCCCCACTCCTTGCAACTATAAAAGGAGACCCCTCCATATGAAATTATCATCCCTTCCTTCTCTTCTCTACCTCTCCAAAGCTCAAGAGAAGCTTGTCCCACACCTGGGATGCTTCTCGCGAGATAAAATCCAAATTTTCATCCCCTTTCAGAAGTGGATCCCGCGACGACGACGGCGTGCTGCTCTGTTCCCGTTCTTCTGCTTCGTCCTCCTTCGTCTTACTTTGTCCTCCTTTGTCCAGGCGTCGTCCCGACCGGCTCATCCTCCAAGCGACCGTCGAGGAGGATTTCTCTCTCCCTATTCTTTTTACTACCTTCTAGTATAGATTTACTGCTTTCTAGTGTAGTTCTGCTCGTCCTCCAAGCGATCGTCGAGGAGGACATTTCTCCCTCCATTCTTTTGGTACTTTCTAGAGTAAATTTATCGCTTTCTAGTGCAAGTGTTTTATACTTTCTAGTTGTAATGAACAATCTCAATGATAAATTCTTTGTTTATTCTACATCTCATTTTGATTTCTATGTGTAATATTCTCTCTCTCTCTCTTACCCCCTCTCTCTCTTCTATTTATTGTAAATAATTAGATAGTTTTAAATTGAATTACTTCGTGACAAATAAAAAGAAATGCGTAGTTTTTAAATCAAGCGTTCACCTCCCTGTGTTTGACCTGGAATTTCAATTTCGGTATAAATTTTATTTGTTGAACACGAATTCTTCGCTTTCAAACTACAACGACAGGTTTTCCAAAATCGAACACGTTAGTGTAGCGATTCGTACGTCCAACATTTTAGCGCCGATGCCGGGGAGCAATTCGTGCGTTCAACATTTTGGCGCCGTTTCCGTTAGCGATTCAATTCGCAATATTCAACATTTTGGCGCCGTTGCCAGGGAGGCGACGATCTTTGATTTCTCTTCGCGTTTTGTAACTTATAAATCATTTACCACACTTTTCTCCTTTCTTATTGTAATTGCAGGTACTCTTTTGAGACAAGCAAAAGTGGTAGATTGGAGTAAAGTGTTGTGGAAGGTTTTGTAAATTATCCCCCATTCTTTTCCCTCCATAGATTTCATTCGCCACATTAAATCCAAATTCCAATTAACCTAGGTGTTTGTATAAATCTTAGGAATAGTCTGGTTATTTGAATTCTCACACACATTCATTCCACCTTCATTTATATAAAAAAAAAATAAAAAGATAATTTTGTGGGGCAATTTTCAACAAACACACAACATACACCCACGTTCAAAGGCACTTAACCGAATTAATTTGTTTCTACTCGATCGGGTTCTGATCTTTGGAATCGGTACACATAAAGCAACACATAAAAGAGTAGAAATCATTCTAGGTTAGCCATCTTTGTGTGCCTAACTTAGTGGTGCATTTGTGGCCAGTTGTTTGGGCCGCACTACTTCAAATAAAATCAACTCATCAAGAAGCTGCCAATTAGGTTCAACTCTTAGGGATTTACTACGCACTCCACATTCTTTTTAAGCTTTAAAGGAAAACATCTTCACTTGTGCTTGTAAAACCTAGTGTGCCAATGAAACTTGTTTGAAAATACCTAAAGTTGAATCCTAACAGCTACTAAGCAAGATTTGAACCTTAAAATTCACCACATCCAAAATAATCTTGCTTGAAAACCACTGGTTGTGCACACACACACAAATCAATCAATCATTAAGGGCATAACCCATTTAAAGGGCCTATCACATTCGAAAGCACAATCAAACCTAGCCCTAAATAAAACAGAGTAGACGTTGGCCTTAAGGATTGAACTCGCTCTTCAGAACTCAGAACGAGATTATTTTCGATTAGTCTGTTTCTACTGTTCAATCAAATATCTAGCTAGGGGAGCAGAGTCAAACGATCGCAGCTGGGGGGTACACTAGGAACCGGAGGCGCAAGCCGAAGGAAGAACCTTCTCCACAATCCCTCCTTCTAACTGGTTGGATTGAACAGACGGAAGTAGATCAAATCGTTCCTTTATCTCAAGATGGGTTTCGAGAGTCTGTAGGTCTTTAGGCTAACCCATTTAAGGACAGGTTTGATTGTTTGTATTGCAGGGCACCTTTCTTCCTCCCGTGTATCATGAATCCTACCACATATTTCACGCATTCCCACTCTTTCCCTCCTGTTGTGAATTATCCTCAACATGATGATTATCCCAACTTGTATTGTAATCAACCATCAGTCAGTTGGGATAATTCAAATTGGGGATACAATTCCGGACCCCCGTGTTTAGGGTCTAACCCTGAACACTTTGATTCTGATTTCTATCCTTCTCAAAGCTACATCGATTATAGATCGTCTTCCTTTCATGAACCTAATACGATCTACAATCAAGAAGGATACACCGATCCTTACCCATCCTCTAATTTCACTGCCTTTAGGTCATCACAATCTTTTGAACAATCTGAAATGACCTATTATCAGGAAGAGTATAATGAATCTCAATTCGTTAATTCCTCTGCATTGAGCCCAAACCCACCCAACCCTGAACCAACTCATTTGGTTCAGGTTAACCAGGTTCAAGATAAGGTTCTGGCTAACTTGAGGAATATCATTCAATCTTTAGAAGTTCAGCCAATACCTTGCATTGAGAGATTGGAGCCCCTAATTGAAATGATTGATGATTTAAACAAGTCTTTGTTGGATTGGCTCCAGGACGTTAAGGATAAGAACCCGGGTGAGTTTCTACTTGGGAAATTAGCGAAATTGAGGATGAAATTCGTGGTTGCTTTGATTCAATCTTGGGATGATTCCCAGGATGAACCCTCTTCAGGAAAGCCAATGACAGAACCCACTCAAGCACCTGTTGAGGGGGACATGTGTTATGACCAGATTGAATTAAAGCAACCAATTAAGGATGATCTGATTTCTTCACCTGAGATCCCTCAGCCGAGTTACGAGGAAACATATGTCTCCTTGGAACAGAAAGTGACAAATGATTTTGGAACATACATTGATACGAATCCTGATTTCTTTGATGGTGAAGATTCAAGTTGCGAGGTCTCATATGAGTTTTCAGAACATGATTTCTGTGAGACGATTGGGCCTGAGGAATCTAATAGATCATTTAATAGCCCAATAATTGAGGAAACTGATCTTAGGGCACACATTACGAATCCAGAATTACATTTTCTGGAGGATTCAATTCAATGCCCTGATTATTAGTTACATCCCGTTGAGCTTGTTGATAATTCTATTTCTGAGATAATTAGACCCAAGTCAATTTTGATTCTGCCACATCATTTAGACTTGGAGATTTTAGATGGGGTGATTAATATACAAGAGGTCCTGGAATTTGATATGCTGAATGAGGAGGATAGGAGCTGGAAAGTTCTGATTTGGGAAGTTAATTTTGGAGGAAATGGAAGATTGAGTCGAAGGGTTCCTTTTAAGCTGAAACCATCAAATCAGAACCCTTACGACATTTGTTTCGAGGATGTCAAACTCAAGCACACATTCAACGATTATCCTTTTGAGCTTCAATTCTTTGTAACCCGAATTTTTGGTCTTGGGTTGCATCCTCATAAATCGTAGGCCCAACCTCGCTTGCATTCTGATTTTAGGTTTTGGGTAATTTTTATCCAGAACCTAAGATATTCTCGATTATGGGGGATGGGTCTGCACCACAATCTGGTCCACATTTGTGGACCTCTGTTGATAGGTTACAAGATTCTTCTGTTTATTTTGATTCTGACCTACACTTGTGAATTCTTCATTTCTTTTCCTTGTATAGTGTGCCTAGCTGAAGGTACTAAACTCAGCACATATACAGCTTTTCTAAGTTTTCATCTCGGAGCGGACCTAACATTCACGCAATTCAGGTGCTTTCTACGCTTTTCCACTCTGTTTTATGTCTTTTTAATACAATGAGGACATTGCATTAGATAGGCATGGGGGGGTGGATATTTATCTTTGAATTCATTTGACAGCTCCGTAGATTTGTTTTATTTTCTTTTATTAAAAAAGAAAATCAGAATTAGGAAAGAGAATTTGGGTTTAAGAAAATTTTCAATCTTAGGAAATACTACATTATGATTTGAACACAAAGACCCTTCAGGTCTTTGGAATTAATTAGCCCGTGTATCCACTAAAATGTGGATTTGTCTTTGAGTCCTCGCCATCTTAATTCTATCATAATTGGAATAAATAAGTTTGGGTGATAAGTACACGACTTATCAACCCGCCCTCTGATTTGAGGAAATTTTGAGTCTTTAGCATCTACACACTTTCTTTGCACTGACTCGTTGTTCGACGATTTTAACGAAAATTGGGTAGCTAATGAACCTTCTAGGGTGATATGGCTGGCAAGTTATCGTGGGTAATAGCCCATAGGTAGGTTGTCCAGAGCCCAGTCACTGGATCTTTCTCTTTTTGCTGCCTTTAGGTAAATCTTAGACCAGGGAAGCCACCTACTTAAAAAAGAAAAAAAAAATCAAAAAGTAAAGGAGAAAAGAACAAAAAGAAATAAGCCACACTTCGCCGCACGAGTATGGCTGGCAAGTTGTCGGTGGTAATAGCTCATTGACCGGTTGTCCAGAACCCAGCTCAATAAATGCACTAAAAATTCCCAAAACACTTAGGAAGAAGCGGAGAAGTAGAATAAACCGGGGAGATATACACTGGATTCACCCTTGTGTTGACCCCGTAAAAAAATAAAAGTAGGGAGAAAGCTACATGTTGTAAAGATACACCTTTAGGTAGAATTCTTTTTGAGGTCACCTAGAGGCGTAGAAATCCGAAGTCCATTTTAACTACCGGTCAACGAGTCTATCACAATCACAATAAGATACTTAAAGCTTAGGGTTCTCATCAAATCTTGGGTGAGTTGAATGGCCGTAGAAAGCCACTCTTAAACCCTAAAATTTGAAAATTCAAACAAATTGGAAAAGAGTAAAAAGAGAAAAAGAAATTTTTCTTTGAATAAGCCGAGGCTTGAGGCGGTCTGCATTTTGGCTGATACTCGGGCACTGTTGTGTCTTTGAAAGTTCAGTTCCTAAGTAGACAGTTTCTTAATGATTGAAAATAACTCAGGTCTAAATAATCAAACCTAATTCTTTTATAAATAGCATATAGTTTTTGCTAGGGACTAGCAAAAGATAGGCATGGGGGTATGATGTAAACACATTTACACTACTTAAGATGTCTATTTATGCATGTTCTTAAGCATAGGATTGCATTTCATGATATAAATATTGCATAACATGCATCATCTTGCATTTAGAGTTGTTTGAATAAAATGGAGGTTAATTGTTTCCTTTTATGTGCTTGGATAGGGAAAACATTTTATCGGGGCCTCGGATCAAAGATCCAACCTATGGATGTGATCAGGGCGACGATTGGAGTTCAATGACTCCAAGATCGCCCTAATCAGGCATCCGTAGCATCAGATAGTGACCGGGGAACCCTAGAAGATCAAGGGCCAGGATGGTGTAAATCCGCACTTCAGATGACAAATCCAACCGCACAGATGAATTCGGATCGACGATCGCATCCCAACGACACAAAAATCAAGTCAATCCGACATCCGTGACACCATCTACAACTTCCAGAAGATGGACAGCCAAGATGGCGCCACATGGCGCCATCTCAGCCGCCCAAACGGTCGCTTGCATTCTATGAAGACCGCGCACCCGTTCCCTCTCCGCCGTTGGATCTCGATCCAAGGGCTGTGGACGCGGCTCATTGAAATCATCTGCGCGACCTTTTGGGTGAGGCAGCGCAGCGGTCCAGCACCTTATCGCGAGGCGCTGGCACGCGTTCGAGCCTCGCCAAGAGGTTTCTGAGGCGAGCGGGTGCGTTTTTATCGACCGTCAGATCGCAATCCAAGAGCCGCGCGGGCTCGATAGCGTTCACGCGCTATAGCACGTGCGGCGTCACGTAGCATCGTACGCACCAGGCAGGCGCATAGCGAGCGAGCGGAGACGCGTCTTAAGCCGTCCGAACTCGCGATCGAACGACTGAGAATCAAAGTACGTGGGTGTAAGCGTTGTGCGCGGGCAGCTGAGGAGGCACGCGTGGGCGCGGGAGCTACGCCCACGTTGGGGGCTTTAGTGACGGATTTATCCGTCACTAAAGACCCCTCATTTATTATTTTGAAGATGTAATGACCATTTTGCCCCCACTCCTTGCAATTATAAAAGGAGACCCCTCCATACGAAATTCTCATCCCTTCCTTCTCTTCTCTACCTCTCCAAAGCTCAAGAGAAGCTTGTCCCACACCTGGGATGCTTCTCGCGAGATAAAGTCCAAATTTTTGTCCCCATTCAGAAGTGGATCCCGTGACGACGACGGCGTGCTACTCCATTCCCGTTCTTCTGCTTCATCCTCCTTCGTCCTGCTTCGTCCTCCTTCGTCTAGGCATCGTCAGGACCGGCTCGTCCTCTAAGCGACCATCGAGGAGGATTTCTCTCTCACTATTCTTTTTACTACTTTCTAGTATAGATTTACTGCTTTCTAGTGTAGTTCTGCTCGTCCTCCAAGCGATCGTCGAGTAGGACATTTCTCCCTCCATTCTTTTAATGCTTTCTAGAGTAAATTTATCGCTTTCTAGTGCAAGTGTTTTATGCTTTCTAGTTGTAATGAACAATCTCAAGGATAAATTCTTTGTTTATTCTACATCTCATTTTGATTTCTATGTGTAATATTCTCTCTCTCTCTTCTATTTATTGTAAATAATTAGATAGTTTTAAATTGAATTACTTCGTGACAAATAAAAAGAAATGCGTAGTTTTTAAATCAAACGTTCGCCTCCCTGTGTTCGACCTGGAATTTCAATTTCAGTATAAATTTTATTTGTTGAGCACGAATTCTTCGCTTTCAAACTACAACGACAGGTTTTCCAAAATCGAACACGTTTGCGTAGCGATTCGTACGTCCAACAGGGGCATAGTTCATGTAAAAGATAAATGTATTGTAATATAGTGCGAAATATGTGTCGATAAAGAAATTAATGGAACTGATGAGTCCTGGTCGATCACAGGGAGCAAGAAAGTGCTTTTCATTTCATGCCCTTGTTCTAAATCTAATTACTAAATAGCATAGACAATGAATCACAATATATATATATCAAGTAGAGAGTTTGAACATGAATTGCATACATGCAACTATAACTAAACAAATTCTAAGCATGAACATAAACTATCTATGTAGTAGAACAAGGGCACCACGGGTGGTCCGTGGTGGCCTTCTGGAGAGCTTGAGGATAGCAGCAACGATCTGCCAATGTGGCTCAACGAACGCTTTGAACGAAGATGCAGAGATGGAGGTAGAGAAGATGGGAAGATGAAGAACATAGAAGAGTTGTAGAAGGAGGAAGAAGGAAAACAATTGAATGCCTTCAAAGGGGACCCTTAGGCCTCTTTTATAGTTTTGGTGAAGGGTATTTAGGGCATTGGAGCCCTTAATTTCGTGTAATAGCTTTAGGTTGATCAGATCCGTTAATCGGGAGATCAACGGTCCTGATTAAGCCTTCCAAATCCTTCTCCATTAGTGGATTTATTTTGGTGTTGACACGTGGCGCAACGTGCACCCTTGGATCTCCATCGCACGATCTCCGCTCGCCCACGCTCACGCTTCCACCTTCGCATGCATCGTATAGCCTTCAAACGCACCTCAACTCCTTATGCCATCTCAGCCGTCCAATCTCTCGATCAGACGACTTAAAAGAGCATGTGTCGCACCCTCTTGAATCCTAAAGCACGCATCATCATGTGCATCTTGCTCCCTCACATCTGCGTGCACCACGCGACTGCCCCTGTCGCCACTTGATGAAGATCAAACGATTGAATTTCATCACGCATTTCCACCTCCCACATCGCGACTCGAACCCGCATCGCACATTGGTTGTTAAGCATGCTTTCCGCTATGTTGCATGCACAAGTTGTTGCAGTTGCCATCTCATGTGCAGGAGCCCTTAATCGTTGGATGGAAATCCAATAGTCGAGATCTCATCCTCGCTCGATGAAGCAGCTAAAGGCGGGCAACGTGGCGTGTTCATGGGCGTTGGATGGAGATCCAACAGCCCACAACACGCAAAGAATGATCTTCAGAGGCTGGGGCGCATTGAGGGGGCGGCTATGATTGGAGCCACGTGGCACCATGTGGTGCCATTATGGCCGTCCATCTTCTTCTCCTTGTATGTAATGATGTAGGCCTCTGATTGAGTTGATTTTTACGCCATTGGACTTTGAACATCGATCTGAATCCATCCGTGTAGTTGAATTTATCATCTAAGGTTCGGATATTTTTCAATTTGTCCCTTGGCTCTTGCTTCTTATGCGGACTCCATAGGGTGCTACGGGAGTCTGATTGATGCGATCTTGGAAGTGTTGGACTCCCGTCGTCGTTCTAAATAGATCAATAAGGTTGGATCGATCATCCACAGCCCTAAATTACCTGCAATTATTAATACCTTTCAAATAGCACATTATTATGTATAAAACATATAAATCATCTAGGATGCAAAGTACGAGCGTATGCATGCAAAATGCCCATGTTAAGCTAGGTTCTACCTTAATTCAGGCAAATTAGGGCCTATGATTGCTGCGCAATCAGTAAATAATAACTTCATTCTCGGGCCATGGTCATGAAGGGTAGGGGGAAATGTTTTTAACAGCACAAACCTTCATTGTCTACTAGCAATGTGCAATCATTGCTTTAGCACATCGGAAGATTTAAATCCAACTACATCCCTTACAATTTTACTACAAGTGAAGGGAAAAAGTTAGGAGGAAAATACAAGCAAATTCGCATACGCAATGTACATAATATTGGAGAAGAGGATGTGTGGCAAAGTAGAGCACATACACACTGAAGCACATACCAAACTTGCACAGACCATTGAAGAAGAAAAGAAGGCACACACATTGGAGAAGTGAGGATTGAAGGTTGGAAATAAGGAAAAGGCATATAAAGGTCGAGAATGACATAGAAAGTAGCATGCAAAATAGAAGTTGAAAAGGACATCAAATATGAACCTCATAAGGAGTCAGGGAGTTGGGAGCTCAAACCTAGGAAGTACATGGCACACGATGTAGAGAATAAACAAAATAGGACATACGAGAGAAGAAAGGCAGGGGAAGCAAAATCACGCGACACGAGAGAGAATAAGAACAAGCAACAAACAATGCATTCAAGCACATTTGAGCATTGAAACAAAAAACATGCGAAGCACAGGTAGAGAATGAGTACACCAAAAATGGGTTAGAGAGTAGGAACAGAGAGCAACGATAAATGCCAATTTATCATCATTCTTATGCCCTAAAACAAACCTAGCTCTTAGGATTTTAACTCTGCAAATGGGTTTCTGGCCTGCATTTAGGCATCACTTAGGTTAGGCATTCATTGCATAATTTTTGTTGTTTTTGACATGTTTATTTAAGTATTAGGGATGAAGAGATAATCAAATCCCTAAAACCCTAGCATTCAAGAAGGTAACAAGTGAAGAGGAAGCTCAATTCAAGTGAACCACAGCTAAATCTAGCTCATCATAGCTGGATACCGACTCACTTGAATTAAGGTTAGTTCTCTTAAGCTCTATTCATCTCATCTTAGTTGGATGGTAACTCAGGGTAGCTCAACTTAGCTCAACCTAGCTCAAAGCAGCTCAGATTCAGCTCAACTTAGTTGAGTCTAGCACCTCTTAGCACCAATCAGTTCATTGGGAGCTCTAGCTTGCTCAACTAAGTTGACAGAAGTCCACCTCAGTTCAAGTCCAGCTACTTCCAACTCCACTCAACTCAAGTCAACCTAAGATGACCTCAACTAGCTTAGGCCAGCTCAAGTCCAGCTCCCAGAGACTCCACTCAGCTCAACCTAGTTGAGCTAAGCTATTTAACCTAAGCTAGCTACTCCAGCTAGCTAAGTTATCTCTGGAAAGATCAAACCTAGCTCACCTCAGCACAATTCAGCAGAAGCCGGCTCACTTTAGCTTGGCTTAGCAGCTAGCAAAGAACTAGCAAGCTAAGCCAGCTAAGGTAGCTCCTTGCTATTCTCTTCAACAGCCACTAGCTCCAGTGTAGCTCCAGTCAACTTCCTCCAACTCCTTTCCCTCAAAACCCTAGCTCCCTTCACCTCCTACCCTACTCCATACTAGCTATGATAGCTAAGCTGCTTAACTTAGCTAGTCACCTCCTTGGCATCCCTACATAACCCTTAAACCTCACCTAACTAGCTCCACCAACTAAGCCCACCTATAGTCCACCAAAGCTATCCATTCCTAATCCCTTTTGGTGCCAACCCATACACCCTCTTTCACCCCTCAACCTCCACCAAAAGACACCTAAGAATTGGTGCCAAAAACCACCCTATAACCACCACCAACTTCGCGCCAATTATACCCTTCATCACCACCATACACCTATCCATACAACCCATCTCAACCCTACACTTAACCTATCTTATAGAAGCCCCCATTTTGGCACCAAACCATGGCACCCTTCCATGGTTGGCATCAACTTTAGGTGTCCCTTAGCCAACCATAACCACCCCCATAGCAACCCTTTAGGTGGCGCCAACTATCCTACGCCCTAGGATTCCCATAACCACCCTTAACTACCCACCAAATCCAATCCTAGCCCTCCAATTATTGGTACCAACCCTTAACCCATAACCCCACCAAAAAGTGGCACCAACCCCATCTAACCCAACCATAACCACCACTCAACACACCCCTACATATGGAGCCATCCTAATCTAACCCTCCATCCATTAACTACCATCCTTAGCCTTCATCCTAACCTTACACCTACAACACATTCCACTTAACCCTAAGTCTACCATGGTTGGCACCAACCATCACCCTCTCCACTTCTATAAATACCCAACTAACCACCACCAAAAAGATATCTTCTCCCTTAGTTTCATTCCACCATAGCCACCTAGAACCTACACCCAAGGAGAAGAAGAAGAGAAGAACATTAAGGGGGAAACCACCTACCCCCTTGATGCCTTCATTCTCTATCTTACTCTCTTTTGTGCCATGCCAAGGAGGAGGTCTTCGCACTTGAAGGTGTAATTCCCTATGGGAGGGGGTGAGATATGAGTGACCTAACAAATGCGGAATAAATAACAATCTCACAAAGGCAATCACACAAAGGCACAAGTGATTTTCACGTGGAAACCCAAATCAGGCAAAAACCATCAACTAACCCTTTCGAGTTAGGATTTCCCAATAGACAAATTCGATCAAATCCACTAAATGAACTACTTAAAATGAGAGTAGTTCAACCTCAGTACAACCACACTACTTAATACCCGAGGGAAGCATACCTCAAAACAACCCCTCTTCATGAAGAGTATTTTGTCCCTTGATGGAGAAAGGAATTCACAAAGCGAATATCCAATAGAAGCAAAGATAAAATACAATACAACCTATAGAGCCACAAAGTATATGGTTAAATCTAGCTACTATAGGTAAGGGAACTTTCCTTTGGTTGGAGTGTGTCGACTTGACGCGAATGCGTGAACCACGTGGCGGTGCTTCGTCGCTCTCATAATCACGGAGGGAGAACAGGTGCGCAACTGGATTGAAGCGCTCTAGATGTAGAACAAAGGCTTGGAGAGCTAGATCTTCTTAAGATCAAAAGTACACAATATGGTATGAAAGTGTGTTGTTTGGTGTAATTTTGCAAGGAAAGGGTCCTCCTCTATTTATAGAGGGCCTAGGAAGGCTTTGGAAGGCCCTAGAAGGCTTCCATAGCCGTTGGGGTTGAACCCAAGGCAAAACAGGCCATAATCAGAATCATTTATGATTTTGACAGGGTCATTAGACGTCCGATCCAGGTATCAGACATCTGGAAAACTTGTTCAAGACATTTGCAAACTAAGTTAGACATTTGATTCTAGGCAGGTTTCCTTCCTAACTTGGTTCAGACCTAAACAGGGTTCTAGTGTAAGGACATCAGACGACGTACAAAACGTCTAGCACAAGGTCTGGACATTTGGAAACCTATTATACTATGGGAATTGATTCCAAAGATAGTTTAACTGCTAGAATATCTCACAAAGTGATTTTGGGTCAGTCGAGGCTCAATGGTCTAGGGTCCTCTACGGACGTCATATAGAAGCCTAATGGTTGTTTTCCTCAACGGTAACTTTGTTAGCCAATGTTCCACTAATTGAACGTCTGGCACCACCATCAGACATCTTCTAAGACATCTGGACTAAGGTTTGGATGTCTGATTTCAATAGACATAACCTACTAAGTCCAGCCTAAGTTATTGGGCGTCTGAGTCAACAGTCAGATGTCTTAAAAGTCACTATCAGATGTCTTATTTCCAGACTAGACGTAAGATAAGGCTTTCTGAAGCCTATTTATGTTTTCTAAGTTCTCTACGAAAAACCTAAGTATCCTAGGGTTGTGCAGGTGTTCGTAGGACTACTTTGAGGGTACTTTGAGACTCTTTAACATGCTACTAAGAAATAAAATAAAGAACAACAAAAGAACAAAGAGATACAAAGCACACGAAAAGACATCTATCCTATTCTTCTGACTTCACGCTTTCGCTCCTCGCGAAACTCCATCAAACTCCTCCAATTCGCCAAGGATGCGAGCTCGAACTTTGTTTAAACACGTCTCCATTTGCAATTAACCTGAAATCTAAGACTTCAAATGCAAATGTTAAACAGCACGTGTTTTGTTATCATCAAAATAACGATCGTGGTGCTCTAGCACGAACAATCTCCCACTTTTTGATGATGACAAAACCATACATAAAGTTCTCTCCCTTTTTGACACTATCAAAATCGTGTTATAATTTTTAATTATCCTAAACTCCCCCTTAAAACATGCTCTTCTAATTTCATCTTTTCATAAAAACAAGATAGCTATGTTATTACCTCCCCATTTCTAAAGGCAATATAGCTATGTTATTTTTAAAACTCCCCCTTAAAGATGGACAATTAGCTTCATCAATTTTTGACTCCCCCTATCTAGATGCTATAAATTAAAAGATAGGGTAAAGAATTTACCTCACCTACCATGACCAATAGAATGGCCCAAAAGGTGGTGGATGCCAAACCAGATGGGGTTTCCATCCGTAGCTTGGAGGTTCGAGCATTGGCGTCGGTCTCCAATCTAGTGGTTGGCGTGTGGCGATTCGATCATTTGTTCACCGTCTCGTCGGTCTTCTTGCAGATCTTCTAGTCTTCCTCCTTGGTCTTGATGTTGGTCCACCAAACTCGAGTTGATCGTTCTTCATTGTGTAGGTCCAATCTTTGATGTTGTAGTCTCCCTTGAAACCTACAAAACAAGATTCTATTTGTCTCTTGGGTATCCAAGTCAATTTGGATCCGAATCAGTTAGCAAGTCTCCTTGAAGGAGATCCTTTCTCAACCTTAGGGCTAGATAGTTTATCTACTTTATTTATCAATTTGTTAGAATTTTCCCTAAGGCATTGTTAATCGCTTTGAAACAGGTTTTAAAATCAATGCGTGTAGTATAGGTTGAATCAGCACGAAAAACAAATAATATTTATTACTCGAATAGAAGTCTGAGGTCGAACACAGGAAGCAGTTGGAAAAAGTGATTCTCAAGATTGCAATTCAACACAAATATATAAGCAATAGAATTCCAAGCAATAATGATATATGAATGAAAGTGTATGTCAAAGACTGCAAAAAGAATGAGGTAAAATGGTGATTTGAATCACAAATTACCCCTTATAATTATATCAAATAACTCAATGGTACTAAACAATTCAATTTCACGTAGGATATGTGCACATGCACTTCTATTGAATCGTAGACGTCTGCTCAGCCAGTCAGACAGCTTAAGTCACTTGAAGGTACTGCTCTTCTTCTTCTCTTGCTTCAGCTCCTCTTCTCTTCTTCTTCAGCTCCTACTTTATGCCTTCTTCTCCTTCTTCCTCTGGCTTCCTCTCCTTTTTTCTCTTCATGCACAAGGGGAAGGGCTTCTTAAATAGCTAAGTGTCAGCTATTGAATCACAGAGCAAAACCCCCCTTGCCCCCACGCTCTCTTTCTCCATCCTTTCTCTGGGATCTGCACTCCCAGGGCCACAATTCGAGTTATCGGGTATTCGGGTAGAGCGCACCCTAGACCAGGCTCACAGGTAGTGGGTGGTAAGCAAGGAGTGTTTAGGTTAGGAGGGTAATCGGATCAATGCTAGACCCGTGTGACCAGTGTCACGGGCGAGGTGCATGTGAGGGGCGTGTAGGGACCTCACCCCCTGTGCATACTAAGGCAATAAGCCTATGCGACAAAATCACTCTATTCGGCTATGGGCACTTTTCAGCATCCTAGGTGGGACTATCCCTCTGCCTTCCTTCAGCGTGTAGCTGCAGCTGCTGCTTCATTCAATTGCAGTCAAAAGCCTGGTCAAAGGGCCAAATTGGTCCCTGGGTTGTGATCCTAGAGACTCTCCGCTGCGCCTGGGACTTCACCTAGGGCTTACAGGTGCTAGAGCAAGCTTCAAGCTTCACTCAAAGCTATGGTAATGGCGGCAGAGGACCTACTACCTGAAAGTCAGAATACGGCCTCTTGGCCTTGTTAAATAGGTTTAGGAGCTTTGACATAGGACGATGAGTATGGTGGTGGGTGCGGCGTGTCGTGAAGGGGGTTGGTGAGGCCTGTCGACCTCGCGGAGGGTAGACAGAGGAGCATAAATTTGGCAGAGGGTTTGGAGGAGCAATCGACCTAAGTTAAAGTTTTTGCTCTTGAGGTTAAGGTGGAGATGTAGAGCGTGGAAGCGGCGGTGTAGGTCATCTGTGGTGGCTGCTGGAGATTGCCGATGGTGCGTCGGTGAGGAGGAAGATGAAGTCGCAGAGGGCAGTGTGGAATTCAAATAGAAGTGTTAAAGGTATTGTTGTGACGTGGAGAAGTTGAGGAGTCGGCAGAGATAGGTAGAGAATGATGGGGATCAGAGTTAGCACCGGTTGTGGTATGACCAACACCGAAGACGAAGGTTACTCCGGTGGGGGTTGGACGGTGAGGACGAAGGAGATAGGGACGCTGGCCAGTATTGCACGACACGGATGAAGGTGAGGGAGGCAAATCCGTCGCTGGTATTGCAAATGGACAAGGAATAAGGATGGGAGGAATCATCGGAGCTCGAGGATCCTTTCGGTCGAAAGAGGAAGGAGGAATATGGGGAGTTTCCGGCCAAAATTGAGCGTGGGATCTTTGGTGTAACTAGGGGTCCTTTTATAGGCCTCTAGATGGTGTTTTGGGCTTAGGAAGCTTGGAAATCTCACCAGAGATAGGAATTGAAAATATACCCAAATCTCTCATGCATTCGCATGAGAGATTATGAAAGTTTTAGGGCTTAGGAATTGGCTCAAAAAAAGGGAATTCCTTGAGGAAAATCCCTTTCAAATATGAGAGGGATTCGTTAAGGAATCAAGAAGAACATGCCATTTTAAGGTCGCCGAAGTTGTAAGATTAGGATTCATGGTGGTAGGGACCTTTTTGAAGAAAATGATGATAAATATAGGGACCTTTGTGTAATAAATTCAAAAGCTAGGGACCCATGTGGAATAAAGGAAATCAGACTTGCACCAAAGTGCAAACTAGGTTAAAACAATCTCAGATCGGGCCCAAATTTTGGTACAAACATAATTTGGACCTAAGGAATCCAATGGTGAAGTTTGATTTTGGTTTTGACCTAGTTGGCTAGGTAATTTGTGTAATTACCCAAATTAGGGTAAATGTATGTCTGAAACTCTATTTTAGGTCAAGATGGGTTCCAATGGTCAAATTGAAGGTGTCAAACCCTAGAGAATATTTTTCTATAATTTTTAGAGTGTTTAGGTAAATTTTATCCTGATCATAACCTTGGTAGATTAAGTAGGTCTACTTTTAGGGTTTCAGATGTCCATTAATTCCTATAACGCATGAAAAATATTTTTCTATCTGTTCTAACCCACTTATTAGACTCTTAAGACCATTTAACCTTTGTTCCACCCTTGAGAGAACCCATGGTTATTCTGTTTTTGTGATCGAATGAAAAATTTATAGAAATAAACCTATATTCTTGTTTTCTTCTCAAATCAATGTTTTGTGCCTTTAATACCTTCAAATGGATATGTAAGAGCTTTCATTGACTTGATCAGATCAAACTGAGCTAGTTATGGCTCATGATGGTATTCCCATCATACCTTAATGCCTAGCTTTTTCTAGTCCCTTAGCAAAATCTCATGGAATTAACTTAAATTTTTGACCATGCCTTTTTATGTTCAGATTTCTGCTGTGTGCTTTCTTTTGTAGATTAGGTCAGAATGCTAATAGTAGGCCTAGAGGTACTCAAGTACCAACCAAGATCCAAACTTAACCAGTTCTTCCCTCAGTCCGCCGGGAAGGTTTCTAAGGCCCACAGGAACTAACCTAAGGTTCGTTGAACTCCACAGTCAAAGCACCCGTACTTAAAACATGTTTAGTCCTGGTTCAATTTGCAATGCATTTTTGTAAGAGAGAGATAGAAGATTTTTTTTTTGGAGATTTTTCTCTCTCTTTTCTTTCTTTATTTCTAGCTTCAGATTAGCTTTACAACATGGTCTATATCGGATTCCTGGTTCCCACCATCAATCCTCGTAGGGTCCCTGGCAATCAATGGTTCGAGATAGCACCGCCCATGACAACCCCTAGAACCCTGGCTTTCGACACTTTGAGATAGTGTCGCCCATGGTATTCTGTAGCTAAATTCAGGCCCTGGCAATCGACATTTCAGGATAATCCCACCCATGGCACCTGAATCAGTACAAGGTGCCTACATGCCCCTGGTAGGTATTTAGATATCCTAGGAGACAAGCACCGAGGAGACAGTATGTTATTGTGCATCTTTGAGGGGAATTTCTTGCCTCTTCGCACTGGGAACTCTTCTAAATCAACTTGTGTTGATCAGCCGCTCCTAATCTAGATAGCTTTTCAAGACAGAATTAATGCATTTGTGTGATTTTAATAATTAAGCGCACTGACCCAGACTGTGTGTGGATTGAGGTGCTTAGGTTACCGAGTCCCGCAAATCGGAGGTCAGTTAACAAGGTCGAATAATCCCTAAGCCTTAGACCTAATACTTAAGCTTCACATTTTCCCCAACCTCTTGAGGACTACCCAGATCTTAACGAATACTTGAATTTTTAAGCCTAACACAATCCTAAGAGACCTAAGATCAATATTCATACTAATCTCTTTTGTCCCTTAGCACTTTTTGTCTTTTTATTTCTTTCAATTTGATTTGGTCTAGAAATTGTACAAGCTCTGATACCACTTGATAGGATCTAAAATATGATATATGGCTATGCACACAAATACCTAAACAAACAAATCAGTAATAACAAGACAATTTGCACAATCAATCAAACCACAGAAGGACACAAAATGTATAGTGGTTCCCCTCCCTTGGGTACTGCACTACCTAAGCCTCCCAGCTTAGGGTTTTTAACCCGATTCCTTTAACCCTGAGGAAATCAATTTACTAACCGAGGTAATTAACAGGTTACCTCAACCCAAGTACAATATCGGGTTTGTTACAACCCAACAAGCGAATGCCCAAGAACAAATGAAATACAGGTGTAAGAAAGAAAGATCTTACAACTAGAACCTAAGCCTCTCAACAATAATTAAAAAAATATTACCAATTTGAGAGCCTAGAAAGGATGCAAATCGTGTTGAATTGCATGAACAAAACACGTCAATGTATTTGCAAACCCGTAGCATGATTGGAAAGCAGCAAACACGATTTCCTCTCTTGAATATGTGGTGGAAAATATGAATTATAGCTCTAGGAATTTTCTTCTCTTTTCTCTTGTCTCTTGTGTGCAAACAAAGTGTCCTAGGGTCATTTTATAGAGTTTAGGACTTAGGATACTCATCTACTAGATGTTGAGATTTAATTCCCAACGTTCATATAGCCAAAATTAATTTTCTAGCCGTTCAGTTTTGAGCCAATGGCTGCCTGGTATCAGTACTAAAGTGTGGGTACCGGTACTAAAGTGTGGGTACCGGTACTCGTTGCTTTCAGATTTGGGTTTCAAACTCTTAACATAAATCTGTAACCCACTTGTACCGATACTCGTTACGTATAGTACCGGTACTGATCATGAGTACCGGTACTTGCAGGGTACAGGCTTGTTTCTTGAGAAAACCTAAACCTGTAAATCACATGTACCGATACTAAACTTTAGTATCGGTACTTGTGGGCTAACAAGTACCTTTTTTAAGTGATTTAATCAATTACATTCTTTGAAAATAATCACAATATTAGTTCTAATTTATCTCTAATTATTTTTACGATCTAAGTTATATTCCTTTGTTAAGAGGCATATACAATCTATAAATAAAAAATCTAAACTACAAACACTAAAGGTCGAAGATGATCTTCTCCTCCTTGATTCTTCCTTGTCATCTTGCCTCCTTCTAATCATGATCTTCTCCCTTTCATCAAGCCTCCATCATTTCTTGTTTGCCTTGATCTTCACCTAAATCTGGAAGAACTCAATTGCAAACATTAATCCATATAATTTTGTTAACACCAAAACAAGATGTGGGACAAGGTTCCAACAATCTCCCCCCTTCTGGTGCTGACAAACTATCTTGCAAATAGATAATTATAAGAATAAAAATAATTTTTAACAATGTTATATGAAGGAAAAAAACTTTAAATTAAATCCTCCCCCTAAAAAAATTACTATTTGCCCTCTATCTTTCTCCCCCATTTTGTCAATCACAAAAAAAATGAAGAAATATCATACCATAAAATTTACCAATAGTAAAATGGAGCTTGTGGATACCAAGCATCTCTCATCCAACATTCTTGGTCTTCATTCAACCTATAGAAAGGTTGAAGTGTTCCATTATGTGCCTTAAACACCCATTGATTGCTTTGATATACTCCTGCAAAACAAATATCTTTCCTAGATACCCATTTTCTTGTGGGTCCTTTAGAGTTAGCACCTTTCAAATCTTGAGATTTATAGAACTTTTTAGTGTTAGATCTATAATTCTTAGGATTTTTAGCCTTTGGATACATCCATGCATGCCTAAGTGCATGTGATTTATTTTGTATATTCTTTTTATTTTAAAATTTTGATTTTAATGAATCATAAAATTTAGTGTTCAGCCTAGTTGTTATTTTAAGATTATTTAAAGTCCCTTCAAAGTGCTCGTAAATATCTTCTAATCCTACTATCTTTGCATGTAACTAATTGTTAGTCTCTTTTGACATTTCTAATTTCATTTCTAAACATGATTTATCTATTTCTAATATTTGATAATTATTTTTTAAAACCTTGTTTCCCTTTTTAAATAACCTAGCCTTATGATGTAGTTCTTCATAAGCTTCTAATAATTCTCCAAAAGAAAAATCAGCGTTTACCTCTTCTTCTGTGTCTTCTGAAGTTGCAACAAGATAAAGGTGTGCGACCTCATCTTCATCTGATTCACTAAAGTCAATGTCCATGTTAGAGTCACTATCATCCCATGTCGCATTAAATGTTTTCTTCTTCTTCTTCTTCTTCTTGAGCTCCTTTGTTTCTTTCCTATTGTCCTCCTTGTTTAAGGGGCAATCCTTTCGCAAGTGGCCCTTCTTCTTGCACTCATAACAAATAATATTAGAAGAAATTTTATCTACTTGCTTACCTTGTTTCTTGAGGAATTTCTGAAATTTCCTAGTGAGCATTTCCATCTCCTCATCTTCGGATTCTGATGTTGTTGAGTCTGAGTCCTCCTTGATTTCTTTAAAAGTAATGCTTTTCTTCTTGCTTGTCACCTTCTCATTCTTCTTGATATTCTTCAATTGGACTTCATATGCCATGAGGCTTCCAATTAGATCATCCAAGGGGAGAGTGGATAGATCCTTTACCTCATGGATCGCTGTGGTCTTTGGAGACCAATTGCTTGTAAGTGATCTCAAGACCTTTCTTACAAGCTGCTCCTCTTTCAGCTTGACTCCTAGATTTTTCATTGGATTCACGATCTCTCCAAACCTTATTGATATGTCCTTGATTGTTTCTCTTTTTTCCATCCTAAAACACTCATAATTTTTTGTTAAAATAGAAATACGTGTTTCTTTTACCTTGCTCATACCTTCATAGGTGATTTGCAAAGTATTCCAAATCTCGTAGGAGGACTCGCATGCAGAGATCCGGTTGAACTCCTCCCTTGATAATGCACAATACAGTGCGTTCATCACCTTCGCGTTTCCCACAATCTTTTTCTTTTGCTCAGCTGTCCATTCAACTGCTTCCAGCGATTCTGGATCCATGTACCTCTCTTGAATGAGAGTCCACAAATCTTCATCCATGGCTTTGAGAAAGACTTGCATCCTCCTCTTCCAATACCCATAGTCCATCCCATCAAATTAGGGAGGATGAGTAGACTGTCCTTCGGTGCGTCTTGATGTAGATGCCATTGCAAGTTGATTTGTAACATCTTCTCGCAACCTCACTCTGATATCACTTGTACAAGCTCTAATACCACTTCATAGAATATAAAATATGATATATGGCTATGTGCACAAATACTTAAACAAACAAATCAGTAATAACAAAATAATTTGCACAATCAATCAAACCACAGGACACAAAATGTATAGTGGTTCCCCTCCCTTTGGTACTCCACTACCTAAGCCTCCCAGCTTAGGGCTTTTAACCCGATTCTCTCAATCCCGAGGAAATCAATTTACTAACCGAGGTAATTAACGGGTTACCTCAACCCAAGTACAATAACAAGTTTGTTACAACCCAACGAGCAAATGCTCAAGAACAAATGAAATACAGGTGTAAGAAAGATCTTACAACTAGAACCTAAGCCTCTCAACAATAATTAAAATAATATTACCGATTTGAGAGCCTAGAAAGGATGCAAATCGTGTTGAATTGCGTGAACAAAACACATCAATGTGTTTGCAAACCCGTAGCACGATTGGAAAGCAGCAAACACAATTTCTTCTCTTGAATATGTGGTGGAAAATATGAATTATAGCTCTAGGAATTTTCTTCTCTTTTCTCTTGTCTCTTGTGTGCAAACAAAGAGTCCTGGGGTCATTTTATAGAGTTTAGGACCTAGGATACTCGTCTACTGGACGTTGGGATTTAATTCCCAACATTCATATAGCCAAAATTAATTTTCTAGCCATTCAGTTTTGAGCAAACGGCTACCTGGTACCGGTACTAAAGTGTGGGTACCGGTACTCGTTGCTTCCAGATTTGAGTTTCAAACTCTTAACACAAATCTGTAACCCACTTGTACCGGTACTCGTTATCTCCAGTACCGGTACTGTTCATGAGTATCGGTACTTGTAGGGTACAGGTTTGTTTCTTGAGAAAACCTAAACCTGTAACTCACATATACCGGTACTAAACTTTAGTATCGGTACTTATGGGCTAACAAGTACCTTTTTTAAGTGATTTAATCAATTATGTTCTTTGAAAATAATTGCAATATTAATTCTAATTTATCTCTAATTATTTTTACGATCTAAGTTATATTCCTTCGTTAAGAGGCATATACAAGCTATAAATAAAAAATCTAAACTAGAAATACTACAGGTCGAAGATGATCTTCTCCTCCTTGATTCTTCTTTGTCATCTTCCCTCCTTCTAATCATGATCTTCTCCTTTTCATTAGGCCTCCATCATTTCCTATTTGCTTTGATCTTCACCTAAATCTGAAAGAACTCAATTGCAAACATTAATCCATAATAATTTTATTAACACCAAAACAAGATGTGGAATAAGGTTCTAACAGAAATAAATAGATTCCTTAATCTTTTACTAATGACTAACTCCTTTTATTTCAAATTGTTGCTCCTTTTTGACATTTATATCACCTACCCTTTTCCTCCTTACAAATAATATGCAATTTGATCTTTCAAAAATTTCCTCCCTTCTCCATTTCTTTTTTTTAATCTATTATTTTTTTTGTTTTTTGGAATATGTATTTTTTTTATCAAACCCTTTCTTGTGAAGTGATTCTCATAGCCTTTTGCACTTTAATACCCCCCCAAGCCTATGATTTGCAATGTCCTCATTGTAAATTAGGTGGGTTTGAATTCAACTTAGATCGTACGTTAGAACAGGTTTTGGGTGGGTGAATGGGTCGGGATGACTGTTGCGAAGGATTTCAATCTCTGGTACAGGTACCAGATGTGGAGTAGGTTGTTCTAATGGATGAACCCTAAAGTGCAATATGAGTTCAGCACGAGATGTGTTAAGAAGGGTTTCAGGCTTTTCAAAAAGATGACAGGTTGCCTCCCGTTAAGTACTGAGTTTAACGTCACCAACCAGGTGCAATATGCTCAGGGAGAATGGAGATCAAAAGATACCTCAGCCAAGTTTGTATCGGTGAGTTCAATGAATGGCTTAAGTCGCTGGCCATTCACAACAAAAGGTTTAGAATCAAGGCTGGGTTGATTGATTTCAATGGCTCCATTTCCGAAAATCCGTCGGATAAGATATGGTCCAATCCATTTGATCTAAGTTTGCCTGGGAAGAGTTTTAGTTTGGCATCAAAGAGTAGGACTTTTTGACTAGGTGAAAGATCTTTCTGGATATATGCTTGTCATGAAAGGACTTGACTCACTCTTTGTTAATTCGCAAGTTCTCATATGCATCATTGCGTAGTTCATCGATCTCGCTCATTTGAAGCTTTCTGTGGGTTCCTACCTTAGAAAGATCTAGATTACACTTCCGTATAGCCCAATAGGCTTTGTACTCCAACTTGACAGGGAGGTGACATGCCTTCCCAATGTTGGCATTCTCTCTCAAAACAGTTAATTAAGCTAATTTTGCTTAATTAAGTGTATTAGAAAGTAACTTAGGTTAACTCAAATTTTTGTCAGTTTAGTAGTATAGGGTCAAGTTAACCTAACATTTTAGATTTTTTTACTTTTAACTGGTTGAGTACAGGTCGTTCACTGGGAGGTATACATTACTTAAAATTCACCAAGCTATTTAAATCAATTCTTAGGAGGTAAAATTAAGTTAATTTTGATAACATGAATTTTGCAAAATGATTTAAACTTAAGAAAAATGCAAAATTCCATATGAAAACACATTTACTTAAATGATCTACTTAATTAGCAAGTAAATATGTTAATTTCCTATTTTATTTCAAAAGAAGTCAATAAAGAGTTTTTCTAATCAAAGCATGCCTTATTACAACATTTGAAAGCAAATAGAAATTTAAAATATAGCAAGAAAAACATTTTATTTTCTCTTTATTTCTTCAGCCTCTCTCTCTCTCTTTTCTTCTTCTTTCTTTCTTTCTCTCTTTCTTTTATTTATCTTTTATCTTTTCTTTTTTTCTTTCTCTTTTATTTCTCTCTTATTCTCTCAAGCTCATTTCTTCTTCTTCTCTTCTCTTCTTCCTCTCTTCTTCTTCCTTAGTCCTCTTAGCCTTCTCCTTTTTCTATTCTTTGCAAGTTACTTCTTCTTCCTTACCCTATCTTAACTTCTTTACTTAGCCTCTTTCCTTAGTTTTTGTCCTTTAACACTTAACCATCAGAGTCTTCAGCTAAACCTTAACTCTTCTTCCTCTGAACCTTTAGCTGAACTGGGTTTTTCTTCCTCAACAAAAAATTTGTTTTTGATTTGCAGCTCAGACTTTTTGGGGATACACATCACCCTTTACAGGGTGGGACCAAACCCAACTAGGTCCTCGCCTAGTTTATTTAATTTTGGTTTATTTCAGGTTCAAGATTCTCGAGCCAAACTGGCTCAACACCTCCTAGGCCTCACCCTCCCAGGGCCACACATCGCACGCCCACACAGGCGCACCCTCGTAGGCACACACGCCCGCACACACACACGCATGCTCATTAATTCGGTAACCGTTCGTATTCGTGTGTTGAGCTTTGACGACTGAGTAGTGTAGTAAACAAAACCTTTTATACCAAGGCAGGCGCTCAAGGTTTCTCGATGTGGAACTAAAGTTTTCCCTTCCAGAGCCAACTTCAATTGAGGATAACTCCTAGCTCAGAGCTCCAATTCAAGCGAATAAAAGCTTGTTGGAAAGCTCTTGAGTTGCTCTATAGGATTACAGTGTCAATTTAATGTTAAGGGGAAGATTCCTTTTCGATCTTAAGGGTGGAGTTATGGGTCTTCTAGAGGTATTTTTGCATGGAAATGGTATTCATGCTTACAGAGTCCACAGTCTGGACTTAAGCTCTTAGCTAAAGGTCTAAATAGGTTCTACAAAGTATTCACAGCTGCAAGTGTGGGTTTTAAGCTCTTAGAGGCTTCAGGAAACACAGAGAAGCTCAAAGCTTCACTGAAAGCTTCAGAGACTGAAATTAGACTTGAGAAAGTTATAAAAAATAGATAAAATCATTCTCAATCGATTAAAACAGATTCTAAGGGTTGTTACGAAATTATCTGGGCAGAAATCACATTCAAATTTCAACAAATATCCATTGCCAACAGTTTGGGTTCAAAAACAACCCAAACTGGAAGTATTGAAATCCAAGTGAATCACATATCTAAGCTCATCCAATTCACCTAAGAATCATTCATATGAATCTCAGAATCAATTCAAGTTCATCAAATCATTGTTCTCGACGTTTTGTGCGGGTTTAAAGTATATTACGTTGTAGTATAACCGACCAAACGTCTAAACAAATATAAAGAATTTTATTACTCGAACAACTAGAGTATCCGAGGTCGAACACGGGGAGCAATCTCAGTACTTTGTAAAACCAAAGAATACAACTGTTTAAATGCAAATATAATTCATTCAAAGAGAGAATTTAAAAAAAAAAGAATTTGGGGAAAAAAAAGTAGAATTGGATGTCTGATTTGTGTATCAAACGTCTTAAATGTGATCTCTCTTTCTCTCTTCTTCTTCTTTTTCTTCTGATCTCTTTGCAGTCTTCCCTTGTCTTCTTCTTCGTTCTTGTCTCTCTTCTGCCTTGTCTTCCTTCTTCTTCTTCTCTGCGAAGACTTCTCCTTTCACTGCTACACAGCCTCTTCTTCTCTTCCTGTTCTGCAGCCGCTAAGTGTTCGCTGCCTGGGTCAGTTCTTCCTTCCTGCACACACCACACAGTAGCAAAAACCTACCCCCGTCCCTCTACCCAAGCGTCTCTCCCTCTCAAGCAATACACTCACGGACGCTCTCCCAGAGCCACACTAGTAGTCGAGTCGGGTTCGCACCCGGGACCAGGTGCACCGGCAAGTGGTGATGCGCGAGGAGTGCGTAGGTCTAGGTCAGGTCAGATCCGCCAGATCCGCGAGGTCAAGCCGCGGACGAGGCGTGTGTGAGGGCAGTGAGGGACCTCACCCCAGTGCTTACGGAGGCACTAAGACGATAACACAAAAAAGACTTATGTGGTACCTGAGTGTTGCAATCCCACGATGTGGGACTATCTGGTCTCGCCTTCACGCGCGCCCGCAGAGTTTTGTCGCTCGATTGCCCAAGCTGTTGATGCCTCTGCGCTACTGGCTGGCCTCGGTTGCTTCGCGACACTTGGGGAGAATCTGCTGCACCTGCCGCCTGGGAAGCCTGACGCCTGCTGTTGCTCCAAGCTCCGTACTGCTTCTGCTGTTAATGGCGGCTGGGGCTTACACCTGACATCCAACAGAACGACCTATTGGCCCAATCAGAATAGCTGGAAACAGGCGGTGGGTGATGCTGTAGGTTGCCGGTCGGCCTAGGCGTGCGTGCCTAGGTCAACCTGTGGCCGGAGATGGTGGGTTGGTCGGGGGGTGATTATGGAGGTCTGGAGTGGCAGTTGTGGGGTGGAGCGAGTTCCTGGTGGTGAGGCGGAGCTCTCGAGGTGGTTGGCGAGGCGTGTGGAGTGGCGGAGTGGTGTGGGCGGCTCCCTGGAGTGCGATCGGAGGCGAGGAAGATGGAGGCAGTTAGGTACTGTCGAGGGGTAATCAAGAAAAATAGTTGGGGAAAAAGAGAGAGGAGAGGATGGAGAACATATCTGGGGTTGTCTGGAAGGAAGGGAGGCGGTGGAGAGGACGGCTCATAACTGCCATCGTCGGGGAAGAAAGACACTGAGGGAGGAGGCGACGACGAAGATGAGGTCAGAAGCGCGCGCGCGGGGTACAGCGCGACGCGGGAGGAAGCAGCGGAGAGGACTCTGCTGTTGGTATGGCAGCAGAGCGACGAGAAGGAGGGGAGGAGGTCACCGGAGGTTGTGGGTCGTTTGGCCGGAGATGGGAGAGGGAGGAATTTGGAAGGGATCTCAGTCAAAATCAAGCCTCCCTTCTGCGGCAGGGTCTGGGGTGTCTTTTATTGGTGCTGGCCACACCTACCAGCGCGTGGAGACCGCGCAATCAACGCTGCCGGCTCGCCGGATATGGAAGGAAGGTGGATACCCAAATCTCTCGTGCGTTCGCACGAGAGATTGGGTTCACACCAGCAATTGTAATTGGCTTTAGAAGGAAGGGAATTCCTCAGAGAATCCCCCTTCCATTTCTGGGAGAGAATCTCTGAGGAATTAGAGAGCAATCTCTCTTGAAACTTCGCCGGAGCTCGGTTCTGCCCTAGCAATGATGGCAGGACCGATTTGCAAAGGAGGCGAAGAACCTATGGGGCTCTCTGCAAAGGTATTCAAAAGATAGGGACTAATTTATGATTTGGGTGTACTAAATTGCAAAGTAGGTCAAGATGACCTCTCCTTAGGTCCAAATTTTGGTACAAACCTAATTTTGACCTAAGGAATCCAATGGTGAAGTTGGATTTTAGGTTTGACCTCGTTAGAATGGATATTTTGCGTAAAAACCCAAATTAGGTTAATTGAAGAGCTAGGACCCTAATCTAGGTCAAACTAGGTTCCAAAGGCCAAATTAAGTGTTCTAAACCCTAGAGGATGTTTTTCTATGATTTTTAGAGGGTTTAATTAATTTTTATTCTGACCGGAACCTTGTTAATTTAAGCGGGTATGTTTAAGGGTTACCAAGTGTCATTTAGTTCTTAGATTGCACGTAAAACCCATTTCTGATTAACTCAACCCACTTTTTATCTTATTTGGACCATTTGACCTATGTTTTGCTTCTGAGAAATCCCGTTTATGTACTGCAATGGTAAAATTGCAGTTTTAACCTTTATTTCATGTTTTCTTCTCAGAGCACTTGTTCCTTCAGTTAAGCCTTCTTCTAGGTTATGTAGGAGCTTTTATCTTCTTTATTGGGTCAAAATGAGCTAGTTATGGCCCATGATGAGGCTCTCATCATACCCCCATGCCTAGATTTTGCTAGTCCCTTAGCAAAATTTCAAGGTTTTAACTTCCATTCTAGACCCTGAATGTCTGTCAACAATGATAAGTGCTTCTCCTTTTCTTTTGTGATTAGGTGGGAATGCCGACAATAGGCCTAGAGGTACTCAAGTACCAACCAAAATCCGAACCTGTTCCGCTTTAGCCTCAGTCTTCCGCAAAGGTTTCTACGGCCCACAAAAGCTAACCTAGGGTTTGTTGGACTCCGCGGTTAAAGCGCCCGTGCTTGAGACATTTTTAGCCTAAGTTCAGTTTGCAGTGCATTTTTTGTAAGAGAGAGATAGAAGATTTATTTGTTTGGAGAGCTTTTCTCTCTCTTTTCTTTTTATTTCTAGCTTTGGATTAGCTTCTCAACACGGTCTGTATCGGATTCCTCGTCCCCATCATCAATCCTCAAGGGTCCCTGGCTTTCGAGATTTCGAGATAATCCCGCCCATGGCAACCCTCGGAACCCTGGCTTTCGAGATTTCGAGATAATCCCGCCCATGGCGTTCCGTGGCCGAATCCAGACCCTGGCGATCGACATTTCATGATAATGCCGCCCATGGTATCTGAACCAGCAGAGTGCTTACATGCCCCCGGTAGGATATTTAAATATCCTAAGAGACAGGCACCGAGGAGACGATATGTTGTTACGCATCTTCGAGGGGAATTTCCCGCCTCTCTGCGCTGGGAACTTGTCCAAATCAATTTGTGCTGATTGGCCGCTCCTAGAACATTAAACGCTTTTCACGTGATTTGGATGTTTATGCGCACTGAACCAGACTGTGTGTGAATTTGGGTGCTTAGGTTACCGAATCCTGCAAACCGGAGGTCAGTTAACGAGGCCGAATACTTCCTAAGCCTTAGACCTAATACTTAAGCTTCGCATTTTCCTCAACCTCTTGAGGATTATCTAGATTTTAACGGATACGTGGATTTTTAAGCTAACAAATCTAGCCCAAAAGGCCTAAGACCAGCGTTCCCGCTAATCTCTTGTTATATCTCCGTAGCACTTTTCTTTTCTTTTTCTTGATTCGGTCTAGAACTTCAGTTAACCCCTTAATCTTTTACTAATGACTATTTCTTTTTATTTTCATTTTGTGCTCCTTTTTGTCATTTTTCTTTCTTTTCCTCCTCTCATTTGTATGACCCTGAATTGTTCCTCCCCTCTATCAAGTCTCTCTTTTTTTTTTTTTATGTGAAACCCTTTCTTGATATGAATTTTCTGACATTTTGCACTTTCATACCCTTCATGCCTAAGATCTGCAATGTCCCCATTGTAAATTAGGTGGGTTCAAATTCAGCTTAGTTCATGTATTAGGACAGGTGTGTGGTGAGTGAATGGGTCGAAGTGACTTGTTGCGAATGATTTCGAATCTCGGGTAGGTATACCTGAGGTGAAGTCGGCTGTTCTAATGGATGAACCCTAAAGTGCAATATGAGTTCCGCATAGAGATGTCAGAAACGGTTTCGGGTTTTTCAAAGAATGACGGGTTGCTTCCCGTTAAGCGCTGAGTTTTACGCCATCAGCTGGGTGCAATGAGCTCAAGAGGAATGGAGGGTAAAGGATGACTCAGCCAAATCTATATCGGTCATGTCAATGAACGGCTTGAGTCTCTGACCGTTCACGACAAAGGGTTCAGAATCGTGGCTGAGTGGGCTGATTTCAATGGCTCCATTTCCGAAGATTTGTCGGACTAGGTAGGTCCGACCCACTTGGATCTTAGCTTTCCTGGGAATAATTTGAGTCGGGCATCAAAGAGTAAAACTTTTTGACCAGGATGAAAGACCTTTCTAGAAATGTGTTTGTCGTGAAAAGCTTTAACCCGTTCTTTGTAAATTCGCGAGTTCTCATACGCGTCGTGGCGTAATTCATCGATCTCGGTCATTTGAAGTCTTCTGTGGGTTCCATCCTTAGAAAGGTCGAGATTATAGGTCCGTACTACCTAATAGGCTTTATGCTCCAATTCGACGGGGAGGTGACATGCCTTCCCGTACACTAGTCTGAAGGGAGACATTCCTAATTGGGTCTTGTGGGCGGTCCTTTAGGCCCACAATGCTTCCGGAAGCTGAGAAGACCAATCTTTTCTATCAGGTCAAACAGTAACCTGAAGGATCTTCTTGATCTCTCGGTTAGATAGCTCAGCTAGACCATTAGTTTGGGGGTGGTAAGGAGTAGAGATTCGGTGTGACACCCCGTATTTGGTCATCAGTGACCTGAACTGAGCGTTCGTAAAATGGGTCCCTCCGTCGGAAATTATAGCACGCGGAATCCCGAGCCTTGAGAAAATGTTTTGATGGAGGAATTTTATAACGACTTTATGATTGTTGGTTCGGGTCGGAATGGCTTCTATCCACTTGGACACAGTCAACTGCGAGTAAGATGTATTCGAAGCCATCTGAGGTCGGAAAGGGTCCCATGAAATCAATCCCCCAAATATCAAAAATTTCGCATACCAAGATCGGCTGTAGAGGCATCATGTCTCTATGGCTCATGTTGCCCAGAGTCTGGCAACGGGAACATGCCTTACAGTGATCGTATGCATCCTTGAAAATTGTGGGCCAGTAGAAGCCACACTGGAGGACTTTCGATGCGGTTTTATGTCCAGAAAAATGTCCACCGCATGCCTGGTCATGGCAGAATGAGAGTATGTCTTTGATTTCCACTTCCATGACGCACCGTCGGATTATCTGATCAGCACCAATGCGGAAAAGATACGGGTCTTCCCATAGGTAATACTTGGCATCGGAACGCAATTTGTCCTTTTTGGCCTTCGACCAATCGGGCGGAATCTGATGTGATGCCAGGTAATTAACTATATCGGCGAACCATGGAAGACTTGTACTGATAGTCAGGAGGTGCTCATCAGGGAAATGTTCTGTAATAGGTCCGGAAGGATCGATAATTTCAGAAGGAAGGCGGGACAAGTGATCAGCTACCACATTGTGCTTTCCCGCCTTGTCGCGAATCTCGAGGTCAAATTCTTGCAATAGCAAGATCTAGCGGATTAGTCGAGGTTTCGGATCCTTCTTGGCAAGGAGATGCCTTACAGCTGTGTGATTCGAGTATATGATAATACGGGAACCCAGAAGGTATGATCTGAATTTTTCCAGGGCAAATACTACGGCCAGCAGCTCTTTCTCAGTAACCGTATAGTTACGCTGAGCCTCATCCAGTGTTTTGCTGGCGTAGCAAATGACCACAGGTTTCCCGTCAATTTTCTACCCCAAAACTGCTCCTACAGCGAAGTCAGATGCATCGCACATGATCTCAAAGGGTTGAGACCAATCAGGGGACTGTAGGATTGGGGCTTGGGTGACTCGGTCATGTAGGATCTCAAATGCTTGAGTGCATTCCTTGGAAATTTCGAAAGGCACATCCTTGGAGAGAAGATTGGTCAGGGGGCGCGCGATTTTGGAGAAATCAGGGATGAATCGACGGTAGAAACCGACATGCCCCAAAAAAGATCGGATGTCCTTAATCGAGCTAGGCATAGGGAGCTTGGAAATCAGGTTAACCTTAGCTCGATCCACTTGGATGCCTTTCTCTGAGATTAAATGTCCCAAGATAATTCCCTCAGGAACCATGAAATGGCTCTTTTCCCAGGAAAGAACCAAATTCACCTCGATGCACCGCCTGAGTATATGGACCAAGTGTTGGAGGCAATCGTCAAATAATTGTCCAAAAACTGAAAAGTCATCCATGAAGACTTCCGGATAATCACCTACCATATCTGAGAATATGGCAAGCATGCACCACTGAAAAGTTGCAGGTGCATTGCAGAGACCAAACGGCATCCTTCGGAACGCGTACGTCCCGAAGGGGCAGGTGAATGTGGTCTTTTCTTGGTCCTCTGGATGGATTGCCACCTGATTGTAACCGGAGTACCCATCAAGAAAGCAGAAGAATCTATTTCCCGCTAGTTTCTCGAGGATCTGATCAATAAACGGTAGTGGGAAATGATCCTTCTTCGTGGAGGAATTTAGTCTTCTGTAATCAATGCAGACTCTCCACGAATTAGCTATTCGGGTAGGAATGACTTCTCCGATTTCAGTCATGATGATGGTAAGTCCTGCCTTCTTAGGCACCACTTGTATTGGACTCACCCAACGACT
Organism: Thalassia testudinum; assembly: GCA_037157565.1. Taxonomy (NCBI): domain Eukaryota; kingdom Viridiplantae; phylum Streptophyta; class Magnoliopsida; order Alismatales; family Hydrocharitaceae; genus Thalassia; species Thalassia testudinum. The sequence continues at coordinate 4,626,988 of JAZHRO010000028.1, forward strand.
GTCGGAGATCAGGTAGATGATCCCTGCATCTAACCACTTAATGATCTCCTTTTTCACGACCTCGTGTAGGTTAGGGTTTAGGCGTCTTTGCATTTCTCTTGAAGGTCGTGAGCCTTCTTCTGTGTAGATTTGATGTGTGCAGTATGAAGGGCTTATACCAGTCAAATCATCTAGAGTCCATCCAATCGCTCTACGATGTTGCTGGAGAACAGAAATCAAACGGAGTTCCTGGTCAGGTGTGAGTCAAGAATTGATAATCACAGGAAACATCTGATTTGAATCCAAAAAGACGTATTTTAGATGTTCGGGAAGGGGCTTGAGTTCCATGACAGGATTGTCAGCAGCAGCGGGTGGTTCGGGGTTTGTATCGGGAGCAATGGTAGGAGTCATAGGTGTGTCTAGATCATGTTCGCACTCCTCTGTTAGTGGTTTTTGATTCTCTAGTGGTTGATCAGGAATAATCAGGTTGTCCTCTATATGCAGTTCATCAACCACGGCTTCGACATCACAAATTTCCTCTATAACCCCGCAATTAATCCCTTGATGGGCCTTGAAAATGTCAATCTTCAGATTTTGATTCCCAAATTTTAATTCTATCTGGCCCTCTTCGCAGTTTATATTGGCCCTAGCAGTGGCCAAAAAGGGTCTCCCTAATATGATTGGTGTGTCCCTTGGGTTCTTAGGTTCATCCATGTCCAATACTATGAAGTCCACTGGGAAATAAAATCCTCGTACCCTAACAATGACATCCTCGAGTATTCCTTTGGGTGACTTGATGGATCAATCGGCTAACTGCAATGTCACCTCAGTGGGTTTAAGTTTAGATTCTTCAAGGTGGTCAAGGAGGGATGTAGGTATTAAATTTATGGAGGCACCTAGGTCTAGTAGGGCTCTATCAAGTTGGGTTTCATCAATTTTACAAGAAATCAAGGGAGTTCCTGGGTCTTTAGCCTTGGGTGGGAGTTTGCTCAAGATGACAGAGCTGGCTTGCTCTGATAGTATGATTGGGTTCCCATCCTTGGTTCGCGGCTTACGTTTAGGTGTACATATGTCTTTCAAGAACCTTGCGTAAGCCGGTATGTGGCGGATTGCATCCATCAACGGGATGTTTATCTGGACCTGTTTAAAGAGCTTGACCAGATCCTCCTCAGGAGCCACAGGTTTGGTTGTCCTTTTTCCTTTGGTCAAGGCCTCAGGAAATGGGATCCTAGCTGGTTCCTACAGGATAGGTCCAGGTTCTTGATCTGGGACAGTAGTATCTTGGATGACTACCCTAGGGTCTTAGCGATTATCAGGCTTGGAGTGGTTCGGATAATGTGGGTCTTGTGTTGTTTTACCACTACGTGTTGTTACAGAGTTTAATCTGGCCTGGCTTTGGTTTGGGTTAGGTAGGAGGGGTGGCTGCTGCTGCAATCCTGCATAAGATGTTGAAGCCTCCATCCCGTCTGGTGATGGAGTAGCAGGGGCCTGATAAATCAAATGTGCGTGGCCTGGATTCGGATTCATAACGCGCCTCTGGGTCGGTACGTTATTTGGGTTGGGAAGAGGTTGCGAACGAAGGGTGCCAGGTTGGCGGGAATTTGCCATCTGGGCCAGTTGGTTGCGAACCTCTGTGATCTCGTCCTTGTGCTGTTTTTGCATTGCCGCATTCGTCTTTTGAATGTCAGCCAGTGTTTGAAGGATAAGAGTCAGTTGATCCTGATTTTGCCCGGATTGGAAGGTGGGATTGGGCCGAGGCTGAGGCGGCTGATATGGACGAGGAGCTTGTGAACGTGGTTGATATGGTGGTTTTTGAGAATTTCCCGCCCACTGAAAGTTAGGATGATTTCGCCATCCAGGGTTGTAGGTATTGGAGTATGGGTCATTCTGGATGGCGTTGAGGTCCTCGCAATTCTGAGGAACCTCAGGAAAGTCAGAATACGAGGGTTCAGAGTTCCCCCAACTCGAGTAGAAGGGATCGGAGGTCACTCCGGTCCGAGAGGTAGACGGGGGTGGATATGGGTCCATCCCCTTGGCAGGTTGGTGATTGATGTTTTGCACTATTTCCCTTGCTAGAGGAGGTCGTGCAAAAGAGTTTTGTGCAGAGGTGGCTTGCTGCAAATGTTGAGTTAGCTCGTCCACCTTCTTTTCTATGATAGAGACCTTGTCCAACCGACTGGCCATTAGTTCCAGGTCGACAGAAGTGGACAGGTCCTGCGTCTCATGTGTCCCTCTTAGATTCGTCGATGCGCGGGCATTCGTCCTGTCGAATAAGCCCAAGGAGTCATTGTTTATGGAGTTCTCGCACATGTTTTCGAGAATCTCCCACACCGTGTCCTCGTGTTGGCCCATGATGTTTCCTCCACATGTTGCATTGACGAATAGACGAATATCCTCACGGAGTCCCTGGTAAAAAGACTGGACTTGTTCCCACTTAGGAACTCCGTGATGGGGGCACTTTCGCATGAGATCTAGGAATCGATCCCAAGCTTCGTGAAGAGGTTCTCCCGGTTGTTGAGTGAAATGAGTGATCTGGTGGCGCAAGGCATTCGTCCGGCCAACAGGGAAGAATTTTTTTAAAAATTCGAACTGTAATTCCTCCCATGTGTTGATCGGGCGGGTCTGAGTCTGATACCAGTGTGCAGCCTTGTCCAAGAGGGAGAACAAAAACATTTTCATGAGTAGGATATCCCAGTTTTGTACATCTGACCCGAAGGTCTGGGCCAAATGCTTGAGTTGTTTAATGTGTTGGAATGGATCCTCAGAGTTAAGCCCATGGAATTTCGGTATGGCATGAATCATATTGGGCTTCAGTTCAGAATCGGGTCCTCCAATTGGGATTCGTACTCGGGGTTCGATTGCCACCGCAGCGGGATTATAGTGATCTCGCATCATACGTCGCTGCGGTGGGTTTACAAAGTTCTGAAAGAGATCGTTCAAGCGTTGAAGTTGGTGTTCAAGGTTATTCTCCTCTTCAATGGGTTGTGCCATGTGGGAGAAGAAGGAGAATCAGGGTCTGAATCAGATGAAAGATTTATGTGGTGGGGTTGCTGCACAAACAAGGGCGTCGAGGCTTGGCCTCGACGAGAATGAATTTCTAAAGGAGGTCTTAAAGGTGGTCTTAAGGACCTCCTACCGAACATGCACCGAAAGATGTGATGAGATTAGAAGGTGCTGGACACAATCAAGACACCCAATAATTGTTGGGTGACTATAGAGGTTCGGGACAGATGGACCCCTAGATCAGAAGATCGTCCACCTGAGAAATACCTGGGCAGCCAGAGAGGGAGAGTCCCACAAAGACCCCTACACGGTAGAGCATCCCCACTGGTTACAGGGTTTCCCCCACCCGACCTCTCTTGTCACTGCGGTTCCAGGTAGACCAGAATGGGGATCTTGACCTCTTAAGTCTACCTTTGTTTATTTTAAGATCAAGGTGCTTAATGTTGCACTTGAACTTTTAAGTATTTTGAGTGCAAAAGTGACCTAATATTAAGGTTGGTTGACCCAAGGGATCAACTTCACCTCTTGTTCCTTTGAGAGCTTTTAGGTCCTTCCTTTTATGGTTCAAATGGATTATCAGCCTGATTTGCTTAGGGTTCCTCTTGTATAAATCGTTTCAAACACGGTTTAGGCACACCTCTTTTTGGAAAGTTTGTTTCTTTGTTTTAGAGAAGATGTGTCTCTAAAAACCCTAGCTTTGCAATCCCTAACTTGGCTCTAGTGGGTCCAATTTAGTTTCCTTAGAAATTAGCACCTAGGGCTCAATCAAGAAAGTTTTAGCCCTAGTTGCCTTAGTTGGATGAACAGATAAAAATATGTTGAAATGAAAATCAGGCAACTTGATGAGTTACTAAATATGAAACAGGTAGCCCTAAGTTGATTTCTCTCTTTTTTTTTTTTTTTTTTTAGATTGTGAGAGGGTTAAGAGAGAGGGCTTATGGAGATTACTTGTTCCTTGGAGAGTCTGTTGTGCAGTTGCTATTCTTTCCTTTTTGTTTTGCTTTCCCTGCATGAACACAACAAAAGAGAGAAGTTAAGTCATATATTAGATAGAAAAGTTGTACTCAAAATCTTTAAAAGTGCCCGTTGCGCCCCGGCAACGGCGCCAAAATGTTCTCGACGTTTTGTGCGGGTTTAAAGTATATTACGTTGTAGTATAACCGACCAAACGTCTAAACAAATATAAAGAATTTTATTACTCGAACAACTAGAGTATCCGAGGTCGAACACGGGGAGCAATCTCAGTACTTTGTAAAACCAAAGAATACAACTGTTTAAATGCAAATATAATTCATTCAAAGAGAGAATTTAAAAAAAAAAGAATTTGGGGAAAAAAAAGTAGAATTGGACGTCTGATTTATGTATCAGACGTCTTAAATGTGATCTCTCTTTCTCTCTTCTTCTTTTTCTTCTGATCTCTTTGCAATCTTCCCTTGTCTTCTTCTTCGTTCTTCTCTCTCTTTTGCCTTGTCTTCCTTCTTCTTCTTCTCTGCGAAGACTTCTCCTTTCACAGCTACACAGCCTCTTCTTTCTTCTCTTCCTGTTCTGCAGCCGCTAAGTGTTCGCTGCCTGGGTCAGTTCTTCCTTCCTGCACACACCACACAGTAGCAAAAACCTACCCCCGTCCCTCTACCCAAGCGTCTCTCTCTCTCAAGCAATACACTCACGGACGCTCTCCCAGAGCCACGCGAGTAGTCGGGTCGGGTTCGCACCCGGGACCAGGCGCACCGGCAAGTGGTGATGTGCGAGGAGTGCGTAGGTCTAGGTCGGGTCAGATCCGCCAGATCCGTGAGGTCAAGCCGCGGACGAGGCGTGTGTGAGGGCAGTGAGGGACCTCACCCCAGTGCTTACTGAGGCACTAAGACGATAACACAAAAAAGACTTATGTGGTACCTGAGTGTTGCAATCCCACGATGTGGGACTATCTGGTCTCGCCTTCACGCACGCCCGCAGAGTTTTGTCGCTCGATTGCCCAAGCTGTTGACGCCTCTGCGCTACTGGCTGGCCTCGGTTGCTTCGCGACACTTGCGAGAATCTGCTGCACCTGCCGCCTGGGAAGCCTGATGCCTGCTGCTGCTCCAAGCTCCCTGCTGCTTCGGTTGTTAATGGCGGCTGGGGCTTACACCTGACATCCAACAGAACAGCCTATTGGCCCAATCAAAATAGCTGGAAACCTTCGCCGTAGCACGACGAAGGCAGTGGGTGATGCTGCAGGTTGCCGGTCGGCCTAGGCGTGCGTGCCTAGGTCAACCTATGGCCGAAGATGGTGGGTTGGTTGGGGGGTGATTATGGAGGTCTGGAGTGGCAGTTGTGGGGTGGAGCGAGTTCGTGGTGGTGAGGCGGAGCTCTCGAGGTGGTTGGTGAGCCGTGTGGAGTGGCGGAGTGGTGTGGGCGGCTCACCGGAGTGCGGTCGGAGGCGAGGAAGATGGAGGCAGTTAGGTACTGTCGAGGTGTAATCAAGAAAAATAGTTAGGGAAAAAGAGAGAGGAGAGGATGGAGAACGTATCTGGGCTTGTCTGGAAGGAAGGGAGGCGGCAGAGAGGACGGCTCGTAACTGCCATCGTCGGGGAAGAAAGACCCTGAGGGAGGAGGCGGCAACGAAGATGAGGTCAGAAGCGCGCGCGCGGGGTACAGCGCGACGCGGGAGGAAGCAGCGGAGAGGACTCTGTTGTTGGTATGGCAGCAAAGCGACGAGAAGGAGGGGAGGAGGTCTCCGGAGCTTGTGGGTCGTTTGGCCGGAGATGGGAGAGGGAGGAATTGGAAGGGATCTCCGTCAAAATCAAGCTTCCCTTCTGCGGCAGGGTCTGGGGTGTCTTTTATAGGTGCTGGCCACACCTACCAGCGCGTGGAGACCGCACAATCAATGCTGCCGGCTCGCCGGATATGGAAGGAAGGTGGATACCCAAATCTCCCGTGCGTTCGCACGAGAGATTGGGTTCACACCAGCAATTGTAATTGGCTTTAGAAGGAAGGGAATTCCTCAGAGAATCCCCCTTCCATTTCTGGGAGAGAATCTCTGAGGAATTAGAGAGCAATCTCTCTTGAAACTTCGCCGGAGCTCGGTTCTGCCCTAGCAATGATGGCAGGACCGGTTTGCAAAGGAGGCGAAGAACCTATGGGGCTCTCTGCAAAGGTATTCAAAAGATAGGGATTAATTTATGATTTGGGTGTACTAAATTGCAAAGTAGGTCAAGATGACCTCTCCTTAGGTCCAAATTTTGGTACAAACCTAATTTTGACCTAAGGAATCCAATGGTGAAGTTGGATTTTAGGTTTGACCTCGTTGGACTGGAAATTTTGCGTAAAAACCCAAATTAGGTTAATTGAAGAGCTAGGACCCTAATCTAGGTCAAACTAGGTTCCAAAGGCCAAATTAAGTGTTCTAAACCCTAGAGGATGTTTTTCTATGATTTTTAGAGGGTTTAATTAATTTTTATTCTGACCGGAACCTTGTTAATTTAAGCGAGTATGTTTAAGGGTTACCAAGTGTCATTTAGTTCTTAGATTGCACGTAAAACCCATTTCTGATTAACTCAACCCACTTTTTATCTTATTTGGACCATTTGACCTATGTTTTGCTTCTGAGAAATCCCGTTTATGTACTGCAATGGTAAAATTGCAGTTTTAACCTTTATTTCATGTTTTCTTCTCAGAGCACTTGTTCCTTCAGTTAAGCCTTCTTCTAGGTTATGTAGGAGCTTTTATCTTCTTTATTGGGTCAAAATGAGCTAGTTATGGCTCATGATGAGGCTCTCATCAATCATCAAATTGAGCTCAGAATCAAGGTATTAAGCTCAGGTTTGATTATAAGGCCCCAAAATTTTTGACTTTCTGTTCTATGCCATTTCTTAAGAAATTAAAACCTAAAATCTCTTCTTCTCAACCTCAGAAACTTGCTCAGCCCCTTAAATAGATGTTTGGACCTAAGAATCTAGGGTTTCAGGCTCGTCGCCTGAACTAAAAATGTAGTTTGTTCGTCAGGGCAGTCAAGAGATTGTTACAGAAATTTGAGCACAAAATTAACTTCAGTGCATTGCACTGAAGCTTCTAGATCCATCAAATGCGACTTTTAAACTTCCATCAGACTTCTCCAACTCTGCCAAAGTTGTAGAAGATGAATCCTTATGTACAACTCAAGGCATTAAAATCCCAAATAAATGATAGCTAATGATCAGTGATCCATATTACATCAATCTAGAGCTTCTTGTTAAGTTTAATAGGGTGAAGATCAAATTTGACTCGCCGGAGCTTGTCGGAGCTTCGGTGAGTCTAGAAAGAGAGAATTTTTGCACATAAAGTGAAAATTTGTACCATTTTCGGCTTGAAAAGATTCTTGAGGTTGGAAGGAACCTCAGGATCGCATTAAATTCTACATTTATTCATTAGATGTAAGATTAAATAGTGAATTCATTTTGAATGAAATCTAAGTAGGTTGAAGCATAGGACTTGATCTCCCACCCAATTGGGTGGTCAACGCAAGTCAAAAGGAGATTGTGATCATAAATATATAATTAATTTAAAGTTTTAACTACTCCTGAGCCGCCATTGACAGCGAGCTCAAGAGCTTAACTAGAATTAGGCTTTTAAGTTATATATAGTATTTAATCAAATTAAGGTGATAATTAGGATCCTTTAGTGATGAATTGATGATGGAGGATCCAATGGAGGTGGAATTAGGTCAACTACTGCTGCCATGGGCAGTAGAAGTAGTTGATGAAGGTGGAAGTGGATTAGGCGAATCAGTGATCAAATTAAGAATTAATTGTGATAGAAATGATCATGAAAGATAAAGGAAGGTGATCAGTGGATTCAAAAGACAAAATTAAGGCTCTAGCAGGCTCAAGGAGCTCGCCGAAGTCGAGGAAGACGAACTCTAGAAATCTGACATTACGACTAATCTACCTAACTAGCTAACTAACTAAACTATTCTACTCCTACTCCTACTCCTATCCTACTGTTACCTGGACGAAGGGGACAAAAGAACTCCATCGATGGCTCATGACGGAGGAGTGAAATCAGAGGGTAATTGGAAGATCTCTGATGGCAATTGTGAGAAGAAGTAGAGGAGCTCCTTAGTCAGTGCCTGTGTCCAGAGACGTAACTGACCTCAGCAAAGTTCCAAGGCTGATTGAGGTGGATGGAGGAAGTTAGAAGATGAGATGGAAAGTTGCTGGAGTTGTGGAGGGAATAGACTATTGGGTTGGCTGCAGTGATGAAGAGAGAAGGGAGCCAACTTGAAGAATTTCAAGGGGGTCAGGGGGTATTTATAGTCGACGGCAATGAAGGAGGAGGAATCTCGACACAATTGAGGCTAGGAGGAGGTTAACCACCGGCGTCTTCTCTGACGACGGTGAAGTTATCTCCTACCCTAAATTAGGATGAAAGTGTCATCCAGACCGATGGATGAAGATGGGATGGTGAGCGCAAGCTCCAGGAGCTTGCAGAAGGAGAGATGACGTCGGATGGGCAGTGATCGTGCGATGGCAGCACCATCGGTCGTCAGCCGTTTAATCTGTTGAAGAGAAGAAGAAGAAGTCAGGGACGTGGCTGCGATAAAACTTAAGGACCTATATGAAAAATAAGGACCCGATTGGAATGAAATGAAAGGACCAAAATGTAAATTCAGGTTTTCAAGGCTTATTTTAATTTAGATCTTTTTCAACCTATTATATATGATTATAAATAAGGTAATTATTATATTTAGACCTCGAATTTATATTTTTTACCTTTTTAGATTAATTTATTTAATTAATTAATGTTACTTAAGTTATTACATACTTATGTATATATTATGCTTAATTTATTTAACTCATTAATTAGATGAATGATTATTAATATCTCGAGTCCAATTATTAATTAGATTATTAATAATATTAATTGGATGACAAAATAGCATTTTTAACTTGTTTTAAGGTCCTTTACTATGTATTCCTTATTTTATAATTAACCCATATATTCACATATTCTTAGCTAATTAACTAAGAAGACTAGTTAATTAGGGGCAATTAGAGATCATGATGAGCTTCTCACCAGTACCCCAATCTAAAAGGAGACATGCCTAATTGGGTCTTATGGGCCATCCTATAAGCCTACAAGGCTTCCGAAAGTCAGGATGACTAATCTTTCCTATCAGGTCGGATAGTGACCTGAAGGATTTTCTTGATCTCCAAATTTGATAACCTAGACCATTGGTTTGGGGATGAAAAGGAGTAGAGATTCGATGTGACACCCCATACTTGGTCATCAATGATCTGAACTGAGCATTTGTGAAATGGGTCCCTCCATCAGAGATAATAGCACGTGGAATCCTAAATCGAGAAAAGATGTTTTGATGAATGAATTTGATTACCACCTTATGATCGTTGGTTTGGGTCAGGATGGCTTTGATCCATTTGGAAACGTACTCAACAGCGAGAAGAATGTACTCGAAGCCGTCCGAGATAGGGAAGGGTCCCATGAAATCAATCCCCCAGATATCGAAGATTTCGCATACGAGAATTGACCACAAAGGCATCATATCGCGGTGGCTCATGTTGCCCAAGGTCTGGCAACGAGTTTATGCCTTAAAGTGATCGTATGCATCCTTGAAAATTGTGGGCTAGTAAAAGCCACACTGGAGGACTTTTGCTACGATTTTATGTTCAGAGAAGTGTCCGTCGCAGGCCTGGTCATGGTAGAAAGACAAAATGTCCTGAATTTTTGCTTCTGGGACACACCGTCTAATGATCTGATCAGCACCAATGCAAAAGAGGTACGATTCTTCCTAGATTTAGTACTTAGCATCGAAAAGAAATTTGTCTTTCTTGGACTTTGGCCAATCGGACGGGATCTGATGTGATGCCAAGTAGTTCACCAAATCAGCAAACCAAGGAAGTCCCATACTAATAGTTAGGAGGTGCTCATCGAGAAAGTGTTCTATGATGGTTCCGGAAGGGTGAATAATGTTAGAAGGATGGAGGGATAAGTGGTTAGCTACCACTTTCTGCTTTCCCGCTTTATCACGAATCTCGAGATCGAATTCTTGCAACAGCAAGATCCAGTAGACTAGTCGAGGTTTCGTGTCCTTCTTCGCAAGGAGGTGCCTTACTACAGTGTGATCCGAGTATATGATAACATGGGAACCCAAAAGATACAATCTAAATTTCTCTAGGGCAAATACTACGACTAGCAGCTCTTTCTCAGTAACTATGTAGTTATGCTGAGCCTTGTCAAGTGTCTTGCTAGCGTAGTAGATGACCATGGGTTTCTCGTCTAATTTCTGCCCAAGTACCACACCCACAGCATAATCAGATGCATCGCACATGATCTCAAAGGGTTAAGACCAATCAGGAGACTACAAGATAGGTGCTTGGGTAACTCAATCATGTAGGATCTCAAATGCTTGAGTGCACTCCTAAGTGATTTCGAAGGGGACATCCTTGGAGAGAAGATTAGCCAGGGGGCACGCAATTTTCGAGAAATAGGGAATGAATCGATGGTAAAAATCAACATGCCCCAGAAAGGATCGGATGTCCTTACCGAGCTAGGCATAGGGAGTTTGGAAATCAGATTCACCTTGGCTCGATCAACCTGGATACCTTTTTCAGAGATGAGATGTCCCAAGATAATTCCCTCAGGTACCATGAAGTGGCTCTTTTCCCAAGAAAGAACCAAGTTCATGTCGATGCACCGCCTGAGGATTTGGACAAAGTGCAGGAGGGAATCATCAAATGATTCTTCAAATACCAAGAAGTCATCCATGAAGACTTCAAGGTATTCACCTACCATATCTGAGAATATGGCAAGCATTCATCGCTAAAAAGTAGTGGGTGCATTGCAGAGACTGAATGGCATCCTCAAGAACACGTATGTCCCGAAGGGGCAGGTGAAGGTAGTCTTCTCTTGGTCCTCAGGATGGATTGTAACCTAGTTATAACCAAACTACCTGTCCAAAAAGCAGACGAATCAATTTCCTGCTAATTTCTCGAGTATCTGATCAATGAACGGTAGTGAGAAATGATCCTTCTTCATGGAGGAATTAAGTCTTCTATAATCAATGTAGACTCTCCACGAGTTTTCTATACGTGTCGATATGGTTTCTCCAGTTTCAGTTGTGATCATGGTGAGTACTGCTTATTTAGGCACAACTTGAATTGGACTCACCCACCAACTGTCGAAGATCGGGTAGATGATCTCTGCATCTAACCACTTGATGATCTCCTTTTTCAAGACATCCTGCAGATTTGGATTTAAGCATCTCTACATTTCACGGGATGGTTGTGAGCCTTCTTCAGTATAGATATGATGTGTGCAATATGAGGGGCTGATACCAGTCAGATCATCTAGAGTCCATCCAATGGCTCTCTGATGCTGCTGTAGAATAGAAATCAGGCATGTTTCCTAATCAGGTGTGAGTTGGGAGTTCATAATCACAGGAAACGTCTAATTGGAACCCAAAAAGACGTATTTGATATGGTCAGGGAGGGGTTTCAATTCCATAACAGGATTATCAGCAGTAGCAGGTGGTTCAGGGTGGGTGTCAGGAGCAAAGGAAGGAGCTCTGGGTGTGTCTAGGTTAGGTTCAGGCTCCTCTAATTGTGGATTTTGATCTTCTTGTGGTTGATCAGAAATATTTGGGTTTTCCTTGATACATAAGTCATCAACCACAACCTCGATATCACAAATTTGTTCTATAACCCCTTAATTAATTCCTTGTTGAGCCTTAAAGATGTCGATCTTCAGCATCTTGCTCTTAAATTTTAACTCAATTTGGCCCTCCTCGCAATTAATATTGGCCTTAGCTGTGGCCAGAAAGGGTCTCCCTAATATGATCGATGTATTCTTCAAGTTCTCAGGAGCATCCATGTCTAAGACAATGAAATCAACGGGAAAATAGAAATTGTGTATCCTAGTTATGACATCCTCAAGAATTCCTTTTGGTGACTTAATAGATCGATCGACTAACTGCAAAGTCATCTCTATCAATTTAAGCTCAGATTCCTCAAAGTAGCCTAGTAGGGAAGTAGGTATCAAATTGATGGAAGCTCCTAGGTCCAATAAAGCTCGGTCAAACTGCATATCACCGATAGCACAGGAGATCAGAGGGGTGCCTGGATCTTTTACCTTAGGCTGTAGCTTGCTCAAAATGTGGAGCTTGCTTGCTCCGACAGTACGATTGGGTTCCCGCCTTTGGTTCATGGTTTACGTTTGGATGTACATACGTCTTTCAGGAATCGTGCATAAGCCAGTAGGTGGCAAATTGCATCCATCAAGGGGATGTTTATATGGACCTTCTTGAAGAGCTTGACCAGGCCCTCGTCAGGTGCCATGGATTTGGCTATCTTTCTTTCCCTTGGTCAAGGCCTCAGGAAATGGAACCTTAAATGGTTCCTCTAGAATTGGCTCAGTCTCTTTATCAGGGATGGGTGTGTCCTGGATGACCAATGTAGGGTTAGGGTTTACGGTCTCAGGCATGTCATGGCTAGGAAAATGTGGGACTTGTGTTGCTTTGCCACTATGGGTGGTTATGGAATTCAATCTTGCCTGAATTTGGTTTGGGTTAGGCAAAATAGGTGTTTGCTGCTGAAATCCCGAGTATGAAGTTGAAGCATCCACCCATTAGGTGATGGGGCAGAAGGGGCCTGATGAACAAAGTGAGCTTGGCCCTGATTTGGGTTCATAACGCACCTCTGGTTCGGCACGTTATTTGGGTTTGGAAGAGGTTGGGAAGGAAGTGTACCAGGCTAACGAACACTTGCCACCTGGGCTAATTGATTTTGTAACTCAGAGATCTCTTCTTTGTGCTATTTTTGCATGTCAACCAAGGTCTGGAGAATCAAAGATGTCTGATCTTCTTTAGGTAGTCTAGATTGGAAATTTTGATTAGGTCTTGGTTGAGTGGGTTGATATTGTCTCTGGTTTTGTGGTCGGGGTGGGAATTGGGATCTCAGATTCGGGTTATTTCCCGACCATGCGAAATTAGGATGATTCTGCCATCCACAGTTGTAGGTGTTGGAGAAAGGATTATTCTAGATGACGTGGAGATCCTCGCAGGTCTAAGGAGCTCCGAGATAATCAAGGTACGGGGGTTCAGAGTTCCCGCAACTGAGGTGTGCTAACCCAGAGTTGCCTCCGAGGCCATAATCAGATGGGGGTGGATATGCATCCATCCTTAGGGAGTGGTAGATGTTGTGAGTAGCCTCCCTTCTTATGGACGGGTGCACGTATGTGCTTTGAGGTGCAGAGGTGGATTTGTGTAGATGACAAGTGATGTCGTCCACCTTCTTCTCGATAATGGAGACCTTGTCCAATTGACTGGCTACCAACTCCAGATCAATGGATGCGAAAAGGCCTCGGAATTCATGTATCCCCGGATTATTTGTCAATCGTAGGTGGATGTCCGATCGTACGCACCCAATAACTCATTGTTCAAAGAGTTCTCACACATGTTCTTGACAATTTCCCAGATTGTGTCCTCATGTTGACCCAAGATGCTACCACCACAGGTTGCATTGACAAAGAGCTTGATGTCTTCACGGAGTCCATGGTAAAAGGATTGGACATGTTCCTACTTCAGAACGCCGTGACGGGGGCACTTACGCATGAGATCCAGAAATGATCCCATGCCTCGTGTATAGATTCTCTTGCTCCTTAGGAGAAGTGAGTGATTTGGTGCCGCATCATGTTTGTACGACCAATTGGGTAGAATTTTTACAGGAAGGTTGTTTAAAGTTTTGCCCATGTGTTGATCGTGTGTGGTTGAGTCTGAAACCAGTGAGCGGCTTTGTCAGCCAGAGAGAATGAGGAGTTTCAAGAGTAATCCATCCCAATTCTGTACATCTGTCCCAAAAGAGTAGGCCAGATGATTTAGGTTTTTGATGTGTTGGAAAGGATCCTCGGAGTTCAAGCCATGAAATTTTTGGGTCATATGAAGCATGCTAGGCTTAAGATCCACCTCGGGTCCTCCCATGGGAATGTTGATTCAGGGTTCGATCTCCACTACTACAGGATTATAGTGATCTTGCATTTGAGGATGCAACGGTGGGTTGATGATGGCATTGATTTGGTTTCAGAAATCATTTAATTGTTTCTCAATGTTAAGTTGATCTTCTTGGTGATCCATAGCAGATAAAGGGGAAGTAGGTTTTGAATTAGAGGATATGTTGAAGTGATCAGGTTGTTGCATAAACATGAAAGTTGATGGGAACACCATCATGAGCCATAACTAGCTCCTTTTGACACAATTAAGTCATTAAATGCTCCTACATAACCGCCAGAGTCACAAGTCACTACATAATCATTTTGAGGGAAAAGTATGAAACTAGGGTTGAAACTACAATTTTGCTAGCTTATCATGATTGCAGTACAACCACGGGTTTTCTCAGGAGTTGAATGAAGGTCAAATGGTCTTAAAAGATAACAAGTGGGTCAGAACAATCAGAAAAGGGTTCGCACGTGTTCTAAGAATTAAATGACTTTTAAAACCCTAAAAATAGACACGCTTAATTAACTGAGGTTCTAATAAAGATAAAATTCACCTAAACCCTCTAAAATTCATAGAAAAATATTCTCTAGGATTTGGAACCTTCAAATTGACCATCAGAACTAGTTTTGACCCAGAATAGAGTCACAGACAGACATTTGCCCTAATTTGGGCTTTTGTATAAATTATCCAATCAAACATGGTCAAAATCCAACTTGACCATTGGATTCCTTAGGTCCAAATTATATTTGTACCAAAATTTGGACCCAAGATGAGTTTGTCTTGACCTAGTTTGCAAATTAGTCCTGTCTAATTGCATTTCTACCCTTAACTTTCAAAATATTTTCAAACAAGCCCCTAACTTTGTCATTCTTCTCACAAAAAGGTCCCTGTCGCCATTAAACCTATTCCTACTTGCTCCAGTGACGTTAAAATGGAAAGAACTCCCTGATTTCTTGACGAATCCCTTTCAAATTTGAAAGGGAAGTTCGTCAAGAAATTCCTTTCCTTTTGAACCTGGTCCTAAGCCCCAAAACCTATCCAATCTCTCATGCGAACGCATGAGAGACTTGAGTATCAACGAATTCCCAAACTCCGGTGAGCTTTCCAAGATTAGGAAGCTTACTTCCCAAGCTCTAACTATCCTCCTGAGGTCTATAAAAGCACCTCCTGCTCATACCAAAGCCCTCAAGCTTGAATTCAACTCGAGTAACCCTCGAATTCCTCTCTCCTACTCTAGTCAAATTGCTCTTCAAGCTTTGACGACCCTCCATGCCTCCCCTCGTCATCTGACCGTAATACTAATGGCAGATTCTTCTTCCTTGCCTTCTTCCACATCGAGCATCACCCGCCGGCGTCTCTACCTCCTAATCCTCACCGTCGACCCCTTATCAGAGCATCTTCGTCTACAGTACCGGCCATACCTCAACCGGCGCCAATTTCGCTCCCAATCGTCTACTACCTCCCATAAATGACTCCTCATCTTCCACTCTTTATTTCCAGACATCCACAACTATGTTTCAACCGTTGACATTTCCTCCGTGACATCATCTTCCACCTCGTCGATAGACCTCCGACGAGGCCTAGCAGCTTCCACATTCGCCCAACCGTGCCACTTCCATGCCCCTCACCATCGCCTCGACCCACTAACCAAAACCCCTCAAGTAATTGAGGGGATTGGCCTCTCTATCACCCCCTGACTCATGCACTCTTACACACAATCTGCAAGGTCGACAGGCCTCCACATCCACTCGCACACGATGCAACCACCACAGTTGCATTCCCTGACATCCAACGAAGCTCCTGAGCACTTTTGATGTGACCGTGAGGTGGTGTTCATGTTGTCAGGTTCCAACCTCCAGCCGCCATTAATGAAGCATCTTTGAGCAAGCTCCAGCACCAGGGACATGCCCCAGGTGAAGCGGAATACACCCAGGCAGAGGAGAAGGTGGTCAATTGGGTGCTTTGACTATGTCCCAGACCTCATTTGGAAGGATCCTCCTTGCTGCTCCTACGTGAAGGAAAGGGGCATGGTTTAGTCCCACATCAGAAGCGACAGAGGAGTTGAAGGCGCATAAATTGAAAAAGTCATATAGGCTTATCGCCTCAGCACGCATAGGTAGTGAGGTCCCCGCACACACCCCTCACGCACCTCCTCTGCGACTCTAACCCCACGGACCTGGTGCACCTGATAACCCACCTAGCCTAAGCACTCCTCTGCTTCTACCCACTGTAGGCAGCCCTAGTCCCAGGTGCGCGTGTACCTGATAACCCAATTACCCATTGAGAGGCCCTGGGAGGGTGGAGCCTAAGAAATAAAGAGAAGGAGAGATTGCATAGGGTAGGGGAGTTTTGCTGCAGAGGAAGTTGGCTGACACTTAGCCAATTCAAGAAGCCCCCCCTGTGTAAATAGGCTGAACAGAGAAGGAAGAATAAGGAGAAGGCTTAAGCAGCAGAGGAAGAAGGAAAGAAGAAGAAGAAGAAAGGGAGAGACAATAGAAGAAAGAAATAGGAAGAAGAAGAAAAGAAGAAGAAGAAGAGCAGCAGTCACACAACAGAAGAAGAAGAGCAGCAGGCACACAACAGAGAAGAAGAAGAAGAAGAACCAGTAGAAGAAGAAAAGAAAAATCACCCTATATTGATACTTTAATTGCATATATTTGGACATTGATTTAAGTGTTATTTGTGAGGAGTAATTGGTGATTCAAATCACCATTTTACTCCATTCCTTTTGCATATTGATCCTGACATTCTCTTTATTGCAATCTTTATTCTTGAGTTAAATTGTGATCTTGAGCTTTAAATTTCATATTGCTCCCTATGTTCGACCTCGGAACCTTTTTGAGTAATAAAATTCTATTTGTTTTCAAAGCGATTTCGACCTATACTACAACATAACTTTTATAACCTCGATTTCGCTCCGTTAAACATTTTGGCACCGTTGCCGAGGAGCAACATGGCAATTTAGAACTCTTGATTGCAATTCTTGATTTAGATCTTGATCGGATGGCTGCGCACATTGGATCTTGATCGGATGGCTGCGCGCGCCCGATAGCATTCACGCGCGATTGAACGCGCGGCGTCACGCGAGATCGCACGCGGGCAGGCGTGCAGCGTAGCGAGTGAAGGCGCGACTTAAGCTGTCCGATCTCGCTATCGGATGGCTGAGGATCGTTGAATGTGCACATGCGTTGCGCGTGCGAGCAGCTGAGCAGGCGTGCGTGGGCACGGGAGCTACTCCCATGTTGGGAGCTTTAGTGACGGATTTATCCATCACTAAAGACCCCTCATTTATTATTTTATAGTTGTAATGTCCATTTTGCCCTCAGTCCTTGCAACTATAAAAGGCGACCCCCTCCATACGAAATTCTCATCCCTTCTCTTCTCTACCCCTCCAAAGCTCAAGAGAAGCTTGTCCCACACCCGGGATGCTTCTCGCGAGATAAAGTCTAAATTTTCTTCCCCCTTCGGAAGTGGATCCCGTGACGACGACGGCGTGCTGCTCCGTTCCCGTTCTTCTACTTCGTCCTCCTTCGTCCTGCTTTATTCTCCTTCGTCCAGGCGTCGTCCCGTCTGGCTCATCCTCCAAGCAACCGTCGAGGAGGATTTCTCTCTCCCTATTCTTTTTACCGCTTTCTAGTTTAGATTTACTGCTTTCTAGAGTAGTTCTACTCGTCCTCCAAGCGATCGTCAAGGAGGACATTTCTCCCTCCATTCTTTTAATGCTTTCTAGAGTAAATTTATCGCTTTCTAGAGTAATTGTTTTATGCTTTGTAGTTGTAAGAGTGAAATAAACAATCTCCTTAATGATAAATTCTCTGTTTATTCTACATCTCATTTTGATTTCTCTGTGTAATATTCTCTCTCTCTTACTCTCTCTCTCTTCTATTTATTGTAAATAATTAGGTAGTTTTAAATTGAATTACTTTGTGACAAATAAAAACAAACGCGTAGTTTTTAAATCAAACGTCCACCTCCCTGTGTTCGACCCGGAATTTTCATTTCAGTATAAATTGTATTTGTTGAACACGAATTCTTCACTTTCAAGCTACAACGACAGGTTTTCCAAAACCAAACACGTTAGCATAGCGGTTCATGCTCTCAACTTCGTGTTTTGTAACTTACAAATCATTTACCTCACTTTTCTACTTTCTTATTGTAATTGCAAGTACTCTTTTGAGACGTGCAAAAGTGGTAGATTGGAATAAAGTACTGTGGAAGGTTTTGTAAGTTATCCCCCATTCTTTCCCCCTCCAAAGATTTCATTCGCCACATTAAATCCAAATTCCAATTAACCTAGGTGTTTGCATAAATCCTAGAAATAGTTTGGTTGTTTGGATTCTCACTCACATTCATTCCACTCTCACTCATAAAACAAAAAATAAATAAAAAGATAATTTTATGGGGCAATTTTCAACAAACATACAACGTACACCCACATTCAAAGGCACTTAACCGAATTGATTTGTTTCTACTCAACCGGGTTCTGATCTGTGGAACCAGTACACATAAAGCAACACATAATTGAGTAGAAATCAGATTAGGTAATCATTTGTGTGCCTAATTAAGTGGTGCATCATGCCAATTGTTTGAGTTGATTGGGCCGCACCACTTCAAATAAAATCAACTCATCAAGTAGCTGCCAATTAGGTTAAACTCTTAGGGATTTACTAGGCACTCCACATTCTTTTTAAGCTTTAAAGGAAAACATCTTCACTTGTGCTTGTAAAACCTGGTGTGCCAATGAAACTTGTTTGAAAATACCTAAATTTGAATCCTAAAAGCTACTAAGTAAGATTTGAACGTTAAAATTCACCACATCAAAAATAATCTTGCTTGAAAACCACTGGTTGTGCATGCACACACAAATCAATCAATCATTAAGGGCACAACCCATTTAAAGGGCCCATCACATTCCAAAGCACATTCAAACCTAGCCCTAAATAAAATAGAGTAGACGTTGGCCTTAAGGATTGGACTCGCTCTTCAGAATCCATAACGATATTATTTTCAATTAGTCTGTTTCTACTGTTCAATCTGATGTCTAGCTAGGGGAGCAGAGTCAAACGATCGCGGTTGGGGGGTACACTAGGAACCGGAGGCGCAAGCCGAAGGAAGAACCTTCTCCCCAGTCCCTCCTTCTAACTGGTTGGATTGAACAGACAGAAGTAGATCAAATCGTTCCTTTATCTCAAGATGGGTTTTGGGAGTCTGTAGGTCTGTAGGCAACCCATTTAAGGACAGGTTTGATTGTTTGTATTGCAGGGCACCTTTCTTCCTCCCATGTCTCATGAATCCTTCCACATATTTCACGCATTCTCGCTCTTTCCCTCCTGTTGTGAATTATCCTCAACATGACGATTATCCCAACTCGTACTATAATCAACCATCAGTTAGTTGGGATAATTCGGATTGGGGATACAGTTCCGGACCTCCGTGTTTAGGGTCTAACCCTGAACACTTTGATTCTAATTTCTATCCTTCTCAGAGCTACATCGATTATAGATTGTCTTCCTTTGATGAACAACCTAATACGATCTACAATCAAGAAGGATACACCGATCCTTACCCATCCTCTGATTTCACTGCCTTTAGGTCATCACCATCTTTTGAACAATCTGAAATGACCTATTTTCAGGAAGGGTATAACGAATCTCAATTCGTTAATTCCCCTACATTGAGCCTAAACCCGCCCAACCCTGAACCAACTCATTTGGTTCAGGTTAACCAGGTTCAAGATAAGGTTCTGGCTAACTTGAGGAATATCATTCAATCTTTAGAAGTTCAGCCAATACCTTGCATTGAGAGATTGGAGCCAGTGATTGAAATGATTGATGATTTGAATAAGTCTTTGTTGGATTGGCTCCAGGATGTTAAGGATAAGAACTCGGGTGAGTTTCTACTTGGGAAATTAGCAAAATTGAGGATGAGGTTCGTGGTTGCTTTGATTCGATCTTGGGATGATTCCCAGGATGAACCCTCTTCAAGAGAGCCAATGACAGAACCTGCTCAGGCACCTGTTGGGGGGACACGTGTTACGAGGCTGACCAAATTTAATTAAAGCGACCAACTAAGGAAGATCTGATTTCTTCGCCTGAGATCCCTGAGCCGGGTTACGAGGAAACGTATGTCTCCTGGGAACAGAAAGTGACAACTGATTTTGGGACATACATTGATACAGATCCTGATTTCTTTCATGGTGAAGAATCAAGTTACGAAGTCTCACGCGAGTTTTCTGAACACGATTTCTGTGAGACGATTGGGCCTGAGGAATCTAATAGATTATTTGATAGCCCAATAATTGAAGAAACTGATCTTAGGGCACACATTACGGATCCAGAATCTCATTTTTTGGAGGAATCAATTCAATGCCCTGATTATCAGTTACACCCCGTTGAGCTTATCGATAATTCTGTTTCTGAGATAATTAGACCCAAGTCAATTCTGATTCTGCCACATCATTTAGACTTGGAGATTTCAGACGGGGTGATTAACATGCAAGATGTCTCGGAATTTAACATTCAGAATGAGGAGGATAGGAGCTGAGAAATTCTGATTTGGGAAGTTAATTTTGGAAGAAATGGAAGATTGAGTCGAAGCGTTCCTTTTAAGCTGAAACCATCAAATCAGAACCCTTACGACATTTGTTTCGAGGATGTCAAACTCAAGCACACATTCAACGATTATCCTTTTGAGCTTCAATTCTCTGCAACCCAACTTTTTGGCCTTGGGTTGCATCCTCATAAATCGCAGGCCCGACCCTGCTTGCATTCTGATTTTAGGTTTTGGATAATTTTTATCCAGAACCTAAGATATTCTCGATTACGGGGGATGGGTCTGCACCACAATCTGGTCAACATCTGTGGACCTCTTTTGATAGGTCAAAGGATTCTTCTGTTTATTCTAATTCTGACCTGCACTTGTGAATTCTTCATTTCTTTTCCTTGTATAGTGTGCCTAGCTGAAGGCACTAAACTCAGCACATATACAGTTCTTTTTAGTTTTCATCTCGAAGCGGACCTGATATTTACGCAATTCAGGTGCTTTCTACGCTTTTCCACTCTGTTTTATGTCGTTTTAATACAATGAGGACATTGCATTAGATAGGCATGGGGGGGTGGATATTTATCTCTGAATTCATTCGTCAACTCCGTGGATTTATTTTATTTAAAAAAAATATATGGAATTAGGAAAGAGAACTTGGGTTTAAGAAAATTTTCAATCTTAGGAAATACTACATTATGATTTGAATACAAAGACCCTTCAGGTCTTTGGACTTAATTAGCCCGTGTATCCACTAAAATGTGGATTTGTCTTTGAGTCCTCGCCATCTTAATTCTATCGTAATTGGAATAAATAAGTTTGGGTGATAGGTACACGACTTATCAGCCTGCCCTCTGATTTGAGGGAATTTTGAGTCTTAAGCATCTACACACTATCTTTGCACTGACTCATTGTTCGGCAATTTTAACGAAAATTGGGTAGCTAATGAACCTTCTAAGGTGATATGGCTGGCAAGTTATCGTGGGTAACATCCCATAGGTAGGTTGTCCAAAGCCCAGTCACTGGACCTTTCTCTTTTTGCTGCCTTTAGGTAAATCTTAGATCAGGGAAGCCAACTACTTAAAAAAAAAACAGAGAGAGAAAAAAAATCAAAAAGAAAAGGAGAAAAGAACAAAAAGAAATAAGCCACACTTCGTCGCACGAGTATGGCTGGCAAGTTGTTGGTGGTAACATCTCATCGACCGATTGTCCAGAACCCAGCTCAATAAATGCACTAAAAATTTCCAAAACACTTAGGATGAAGTGGAGAAGTAGAATAAACCGGGGAGATATACACTGGATTCACCCTTGTGCTGACCCTGTAAAAAAATAAAAGTAGGGAGAAAGCTACTGGTTGTAAAGATTCACCTTTAGGCAGAATTCTTTTTGAGGTCACCTAGAGGCGTAGAAATCTGAAGTCCATTTTAATTATCGGTCAACAAGTCTATCACAATCACAATAAGATGCTTAAAACTTAGGGTTCTTATTAAATCTTGGGTGAGTTGAATGGCTGTAGAAAGCCACTCTTAAACCCTAAAATTTGAAAATTCAAAAAAATTAGAAAAGAGTAAAAAGAGAAAAAGAATTTTTCTTTGAATAAGGCGAGGCTTCAGGCGGTCTGCATTTTGGTTGATACTCGGGCACTGTTGTATCTTTGAAAGTTTAGTTCCTAAGTAGACAATTTCTTAATGATTGAAAATAACTCAGGTCCAAATAATCCAACCTAATTCTTTTATAAATAGCATATAGTTTTTGCCAGGGACTAGCAAAAGATAGGCATGGGGGTATGATGTAAACACATTTACACAACTTAAAATTTCTATTTATGCATGTTTTTAAGCATAGGATTGCATTTCATGATATAAATATTGCATAACATGCATCATCTTGCATTTAGAGTAGTTTGAATAAAATGGAGGTTAATTATCTCCTTTTATGTGCTTGGACAGGGCAAACATTTTATCGGGGCCGCAGATCAAAGATCCAACCGTATGGATGTGATCAGGGCGATGATTGGAGTTCAACGACTCCAAGATCACCCTAATCAAGCATCTGTAGCATTAGATAGTGACCGGGGAACCCTAGAAGATCAAGGGCCAAGATGGTGTAAATCCGCACTTCAGATGACAAATCCGACAGCACGGATGAATTCGGATCGACGATCGCAGCCCAACGATGCAAAAATCGAGTCAATCTGACATCCGTGGCACCATCTACAACTTCCAGAGGATGGACGGCCAAGATGGCGCCACATGGCACCATATCGACCGCCCAAACGGTCGCATGCAACCTCTGAAGATCCCGCACCCGCTCGCTCTCCGCCGTTGGATCTTGATCCAACGGCAGCGGTCAGCCGCGCTTAAAAGCGTCTGCTCGACCATCCATGCCTCGTAGCGCAGCAGTCAAGCGTGCTTACATAAGTGGCAGGCGCGGGTTCAAGCCGCAGAGAAGGGCTGGAAGGCACGGGCGATCGGGTGCAGGCGGGCATTGGATCTTGATCGGACGGTCGTGCGCACCCGATAGTGTTCACGAGCGATTGAACGCACGGCATCACGCACGATCGCACCCGGGCGGGCGCGCAGCGCAGCGGGTGAAGGCGCGACTTAACCTGCTGAACGTGCACATGCGTCACGAGATGCTTGTCCCACACCCGGGATGCTTCTTGCGAGATAAAGTCCAAATTTTCGTCCCCCTTCGGAAGTGGATCCCGTGACGACAACGGTGTGCTGCTCCGTTCACGTTCTTCTGCTTCGTCCTCCTTCTTCCTGCTTCATTCTCCTTCGTCCAGGCGTCGTCCCGTCCGGCTCGTCCTCCAAGCGACCGTCGAGGAGGATTTCTCTCTCCCTATTCTTTTTACTGCTTTCTAGTATAGATTTACTGCTTTCTAGAATAGTTCTGCTCATCCTCCAAGCGATCGTCGAGGAGGGCATTTCTCCCTCCATTCTTTTAATGCTTTCTAGAGTAAATTTAGCGCTTTCTTGTGCAATCGTTTTATGCTTTCTAGTTGTAATGAACAATCTCTTTAATGATAAATTCTTTGTTTCCATGTTTATTCTACATCTCATTTTTATTTCTATGTGTAATATTCTCTCTCTCTTACCCTCTCTCTCTCTTCTATTTATTGCAAATAATTAGATAGTTTTAAATTGAATTATTCCGTGACAAATAAAAAGAAACGCGTAGTTTTTAAATCAAACGTCCGCCTCCTTGTGTTCGACCCAGAATTTTCATTTCGGTATAAATTTTATTTGTTGAACACGAATTCTTCGCTTTCAAACTACAACGACAGGTTTTCCAAAACCAAACACGTTAGCGTAGCGATTCGTGCGTTCAACAGACTCCATAAGGATATTAGATTATTCATCAATGCGACCTACGGAGGAAACATCATGGATCAACATGAAGACACCGAATGGGAGATTCTCGAGAATATGTGCGAGAACTCCATCAATATTGAATCCATGTGCATGTTCGACCGAACGAATGCCCATGCATTGACGAATCCAAAGGGAGTGCATGAGACATAGGGCCTGTCCTCTTCCATTGACTTGGAATTGATGGCCAGTCATCTGGACAAGGTCTCTATTATTGAGAAGATGGTGGATGAGCTAACTCGACATTTGCAGCGAGCCACCTCTGCGCAAAACCCATTCACACAACCACCCTCTGGTAGTAAGGCCATGCACAACATCTATCACCGACCCTCTGAGGGGATGGATCCATATCCACCTCCGTCTGATTCTGGCTACAAAGGAAACTCTGGATCGACCTACACTAGTTGGGGAAACTCTGAACCCTCATATTCTGATTTTCCCCAGGTTCCTCAGACCTGCGAGGGTCTCAACTCCATTCAGAATGATCCATTCTCAAACACTTACAACCCTGGATGGCATAATCATCCCAATTTCATATGGTCAGACAATAATCAAAATCAAATACCTCAATATCCACCCCGACCATAAGCTCCTCATCCATATCAGCCGCCTCAGCCTCGGCCTAACCTAACTTATCAATCTGGGCCGACTCAGACAGATCAAATGACTCTTATCCTTCAGACTCTGGTTGACATTCAAAAGACACATACAGCTATGCAAAAATAGCACAGAGATGAGATCACGGAGGTTTGCAATCAACTTGCCCAGATGGCAAATCCTCGCTAGCCTAGTGCACTTCATGCGCAACCTCTGCCAAATCCTAACAACATGTTGACCCAAAAACACGTTGTAAACCAAATCCAAAGTCAAACATGTATACCCAACTTGGTCTAGCAACTCATACCTGCATATTTTCTCCATCTACCTCAGCTGAGCCAAAACACACCATGACTTACCCAACACCACCCCCACAACAACAACAACAAGGCCCGATTTTTCCCCATCCACCCCCCCACCATGATTGTGCTATGATCAATGTTATGAAACCCATCCTTGAACATAGCCAATCTATTCCCTTATCCCAGGTCATTTCTCACCTCCACACTAAAGGATTGTCAGAAATTGATATAACAGGACCCTTAAGGAATGCACAAGTCACTATTCCACTACTTGATATCCTCACTCTCAACCCAAACTCACCTGACTTACCCAGGAAGGAGATGGCAGAACAAACACCGAGAAAAGTAGTACTGTCTGAAAATATAAGTACCATAATCCAAAATAGTCTACCTCCTAAGAAATCTGATCTAGGCACCCTACTAATTTCTTGCAATATCGATGATACAAACTTCAAGTAGGTTGTGCTAGACTTGGGTGCCTCAGTCAACCTCATCCCTACCAACCTATTTGAAAAATTACCGATTGGACAGCTAAAACTTGTTCATGTCACTTTGCAACTAGCTGACCGAACCCTAATCACACCAATTAGGATAATAGAGGATGTGGTAATTAAAGTTAAGGATTTCAGCTACCTAGCAGATTTGCTAATTCTTGACATGGAGACACCACAACAGATACAAGATATGCCCGTGATTTTAGGAAGACCATTCTTAGCCATTGCAAGAGCCATAATCAATTGTGAATCAGGGCATATGACAATGGCCTCAGGAGATCAACATATTGAGATTAATATTTTTGAGGCAACAAAAGGAAAATGCTTGACAGAACAACTAAGCTTTATACAGGACCTCATGACCATATCCTTAATAGAAAACCTAGAACCTGAATTAAAAACCTTTCACATCCTAGATGATGATCTATTCGAGCATAATGACATTAGTACAGTGGAGGCTTTCACCTTTAAACTTGAGGATATACCTAGCAATGTCGGTGATAGACCAGATTTAGAGTCCATATATATAGACTTTTTGTCTCGAGGACCACCAGGAGTCAGGATTGGACGATACTGAGAATGGCCTTCACCTAGAATATGAATCCTTTACAGATTTCAACTTTTATGATTTAAAAGGCACTCTCCAAGCATTCACTTTTAATTGGGATGACGATTATAGGGAAAATTCATTTGAAGACCCAATCTATGAGTCATTTCCTGAGGAAACAATCTCAAACCCAAAAGAAAAAATCACAATGACTCATCGGGTATCAATTTGATAGGAAACAGAGCATGAGAGGAACTACACATCTAGAATATGCTAACTAGACCTATTTCTATTGAGCCTTGGAAACACCATAACCCTACTACAAAATCCCATGAGCATTATACCTTCCAAATGTTCCCTCTGCCAAAACTCAAGAAAGATCATCCAAAAATAAATCAACCTGACTTACATCTGAGACATTTTTGGAATGACTCTCCACCATGCTTTGATACTTATCTTTGGTCATCCAATTCTCATCCATCACAATCATATCATTCATGAAGACAATCACATCTCCCTAAGCTCATTACGCCTGGCTGATGGCGTTAAACTCAATGCTTAACGGGAGGCAACCTGTCATTTTGAAAAACCCGAAGCCCTTCTTGAAACATCTTATGCTAAACTCACATTGCACTTTAGGGTTCATCCATTAGAACAATCGACTCCACCTCTAGTACCCATACCCGAGCTTGAAATCATCCGCAACAATTACCCTAACCCATTCACCCACCCAACACCTATTCTAATGAATGATCTAAGTTGAACTTGAACCCACCTAATTTACAATGACATTGCAAATCGTAGGCATGGGGAGGTATTAAAGTGCAAAACTCCATGAAAATCACTTCACAAGAAAGGGTTTCATCAAAAAAATCACATATTCAAAAATACCAAAAAAATAAAAAAAAATTGAAAAAGAACAAAAATATGAGAGGGGAGGAAATTTTGATGGCATATCAGATTTTGAGGAGAAAAAGGGAGATAAAAATGTCAAAAAGGAGCACAATTAGAAAAGAAAAAGTCATTAGTAAAAGATTAAGGAATTGACTTAGTTCTAGACCAAATCAAAATAAAGAAAATGAAAGGCAAAACGTGCTAGTGAAACCAAGAAGAGATTAGTAGGAACACTGATTTTTGGGTTGCAATCCTAGGCTTAAAAGTTCAAGTACCTACTAAGATCTTGATAGTCCTCAAGAGGTTGGGGAAATTGCAAAGCTTAAGTATTAGGTCTAAGGCTTAGGAATTATTCACCTCTTTAACTGACCTCTGGTTTGTGGGACTCGATAACCTAAGCACCCCAATCCACACACAGTCTGGTTCAGTGTGCCTAAGTATCAAAATAACGCAAATGTGTTAAACCTGCTCTGAAAAAAAAGTTACCTACATTAAAAGTGGCTGATCAACACAAGTTGATTTGGATGAGTTCCCAGCGTGGAGAGGTAGGAAATTCCCCTCGAAGATGCACAATAATATATCGTCTCCTCGATGCTCGTCTCCTAGGATATCTACATATCCTACTAGGGGCACGTAAGCACCTTGTGCTAGTTTAGATGCCATGGGCAACATTATCTCAAAATGTCAATTTCCATGGTCTGGATTTAGCTACAAAACACCATGGGTGGGATTATCTCGAAATCTCGAAAGCCAGGGTTCGGGGGGTTGCCATGAGCAATGCTATCTCGAAGCATCGATTGCCAAGGACCCTACGAGGATTGATGGTGGGGACTAGGAATCCGATACAGACCGTGTTGTAAAGCTAATCCAAAGCTAGAAATAAAAAGAAAAGAGAGAGAAAACTCTCCAAAAACAAAGAAAAATTCCTCTACCTCTCTCTAAAAAAAATGTACTGCAAACTGACCTGGGCTAAAACATGCAACAAGTACAGGTGCTTTAACTGCAGAGTTCAACAAACCTTAGGTTAGTTCCTGTGGGCCTTAGAAACCTTCACGGCAGACTGAGGCTAGAGCTGGTCAAGTCCGGATCTTGGTTGGTACTTGAGTATCTCTAGGCCTACTATTGGCATTCTAACCAAATCTACAAAAGAAAGCACACATCAAAGTTTTAAGCATCAAAAGTTTTATGATCTAGAATCAAAGTTAATACCTTGAAATTTTGCTAAGGGACTAGCAAAATCTAGGCATGGGGGTATGATGGGAACACCATCATCAGCCATAACTAACTCATTTTGACCCAATTAAGTCATTAAATGCTCCTACATAGCCGCCAGAGAGTCACAAACATAATCATTCTAAGGGAAAAATAAGAAACTAGGGTTAAAACTGTAATTTTACCAGCTTATCATGATTACAGTACAACCACAGGTTTTCTCAGGGGTTGAATAAAGGTCAAACGGTCTTAAAAGATAACAAGTGGGTTGGAACAATCAGAAAAGGGTTCGAACGTGTTATGAGAATTAAATAACTTTTGAAACCCTAAAAATAGACCCACTTAATTAACTGAGGCTCTGATCAAGATAAAATTCACTTAAACCCTCTAAAATTCATAGAAAAATATTCTCTAGGATTTGGAACCTTCAATTTGACCATCAGAACCCATTTTGACCCAGAATAGAGTCACAAATAAACATTTGCCCTAATTTGAGTTTTTCATAAATTACAGTGTCAAACATGGTCAAAACCAAAATCTAACTTCACCATTGGATTCCTTAGGTCTAAATTAGGTTTGTACCAAAATTTGTACCCAAGATGAGTTTATCTTGACCTAATTTGCAAATTGGTCCTGTCTAATTACATTTCTACCCTTAACTTTTAAAATAATTTCAAAAAGGCCCCTAACTTTGTCATCATTCTCACAAAAAGGTCCCTGCCACCACTAAACCTATTCCTATTTGCTTCAGTGACCTTAAAAAGGAAAGAACTCCCTGATTTCTTGACGAATCCCTTTCAAATTTGAAAGGGAAGTTTGTCAAGAAATTCCCTTCCTTTTGAACCCAATCCTAAGCCCCAAAACCTACCCAATCTCTCATGCGAACGCATGAGAGATTTGGGTATCAAGGAATTCCTAAACTCTGATGAGCTTTCCAAGCTTGAGAAGCTTGCTTCCTAAGCTTGGGAAGCTTGCTTCCAAAGCTCTAACTGTCCTCCTGAGGTCTAGAAAAGCACCTCCTACTCATACCAAAGCCGTTAAGCTTGAATTCAACAAGAGTAACCCTCAAATTCCTCTCTCCTCCTCCAACTGAATTGCTCTTCAAGCTCTGGCAACCCTCCTTGCCTCCCCTCATCGTCTGACCGTAATACCAGCGACAAATTGTTCTTCCTTGCCTTCTTCCATGTCGAGCAGCACCACCCGACGTCTCTACCTCCTTCATCCTCGCCGTCCACCCCTTATCAGAGCATCTTCATCTCTGATGCTGGCCATACCTCAACTGGTGCCAATTCCACTCCTCATCATCTACTACCTCCCCTAAACGGCTCCTCATATTCCACTCTTCATTTCCAGACATCCGCAACTTCACTTCAACCACCGGCACGCCCTCCGCAACATCATCTTCCACCTCACCGGTAGACCTCTGGCATGCCCTAGCATCTTCCACATTCACCCAACCGCATCGCTTCCACGCTCCTCACTATCACCTTGACCTACTGACCAAACCCCTCAAATAATTGAGGGGATTGGCCTCTCTATCACTCCCCCCTAACTCACACACTCTCACAC
The DNA here is from genome assembly GCA_037157565.1 of Thalassia testudinum. NCBI lineage: Eukaryota > Viridiplantae > Streptophyta > Magnoliopsida > Alismatales > Hydrocharitaceae > Thalassia > Thalassia testudinum. The sequence goes on from JAZHRO010000028.1 coordinate 4,656,462, forward strand.
ACAATTTGCGAGGTCGATAGGCCTCCACATCCACTCACACGCCACGCCACCACCACAGTTGCATTCCGTGACATCCGACGATGCACCTGAGCACTTTTGATGTGACCGTGAGGCCATGGTCATGTATTCAGGTTCCAACCTCCAGCCGCCATTAACGAAGCATCTTCGAGCAACTCCAGCAGTGTTCGTGGAGCTCCAGCACCAGGGACACACCCCAGGTGAAGCAGAATACACCCAAGCAGGGGAGCAGGTGGTCAATTAGGCGCTTTGATTATGTTCCTGACCTTAATTGGAAGGATCCTCCTTGCTACTGCTGCGCGAGGGAAAGGGGCGTGGTTTGGTCCCACATTGGAAGCAGTGGAGGAGTTGAAGGTGTATAAATTGAAAAATTCATATAGGCTTATCACCTTAGCACGCACAAGGGATGAGGTCCCCGCACGCACCCCTCACCTGCCTCGTCAGCAACTTTAACCCTGTGGACCTGGTGCGCCCGATAACCCGCCTAACCTAAGCACTCCTTGGTTGCTACCCACTACAGGCAACCCTAGTCCCAAGTGTGCATGTACCTGATAACCTGATTACCCATTAAGAGACCTTGGGAGGGCGAAGCCTAAGAGAGAAAGAGGAGAGATTACGCAGGGTGATCGTAAGGTTTTTCGCTTGTAGAAATAATGTCAAAAAAATATGTCGTCGCAATATGTAATGTGGTAGAAAAAACCTCGATCAAAGTTACTAAAATATTGAAATAATACCACACTTTAGGTCGTATCCATAGGGAGGACAGACCAATAGATTCATGACTATGGGGCCATAATGTTCATAGAAATATTCATAAAATCAATTCAATGAATATACAACTCAAAATGTAACTTTCAATTTCATGAGAAGTTGAGGGCTATTTATGTAAATTTCACATCATAAATCAAGCTCTCAAAAATATGTAAATGATGCATGTGTAGTGGTAGAGTTTGTAATTTCTAGTCACATGCAAATCTGATTCCAATTTAAATGAGAATTGATGTGCATAACAGGAGCAAATTAAATATGACAAGAAATAAGTATAATGTTGCAAATTCACCTGAATAATTTAATCCAACAAAATATTTGAATAGTGTTCCACAATGGTATTTTTGGTAAATACAAATAGAACCCAAAAATAGAGGAAATCTTCCTCTTGACCTCGTGTGAGAAGGAAGCGACGGCGGAGGCTGAGGAGCTCGAGGAAAGTCGACTTGATGAGGGCTTTCCAATGGTGGTGGTGGCTCTCCGAACGACGGCCGGAGTCGACGCCAGCGACGAGGAGGAGAGGTGGTGGTGTCAATGGCTCATCGACAGTCGTGGCTACTGTTGGCGTGTTTGGAGGCATGGTCGAGCTCATGGGGTGGAGGAGAGCTCAACAGGGGTGACGGCACAGAGAATGGTGGCGCGAAGAGGTGGCTACGTGTAGGGAGGAGAGGTGGAGAAGGAGAGCTTCTTCCTCGTGGAGGGGAGATGGGATTCCTACGCCTTTTTTTTTCCTATTATATAAAGAAAGTGAGAGAGAGAATTAGAGAGGGAGTCAGAGAAGGAAAGAGTCAAAGAGAGAAGGAGAGTATTTTATGTTACCAAATAGAGAGGAGAGAATTGAGGGAGAGAGATAAATTCATGGGAGAGATATTTAAGTAAAAACAAATAAGGAAATGTGCTTGAATAATTGAGAGACATATAAGGATGCCTTTAAAATTTATTCTCTTACTATATTTTGCTAAGACAAAAGCCCACATATCTCAAATCAAGCTTTGATGTGATGCTCTTGCCTTTTAAAGTGAATAATTAATCCTCCCATATGCAATTAATACATGAAATGATAAATATAAAATTCACATCATTTTATCAATACTAAACATGCTTTAGATTAAATTCTCGTCCCAATAATACTGCACTTAAGCACTAAATTAGTCCACTAAAATGGACCGATCAAATAACCCCATGCCTATGTTTTGCTAGTCCCGAGCAAAATCATATGAAACAGAACAAGTCTCTAGGTAACATTTTACTGTCAGGATGCCTTATCATGCCACACTTTAGAAATTAGATTGAAATACCAACTATAGGCCTAAAGATACTCAAGTACTTGCCAAGATACGGACCTGACCAGCCTCAGCCTTGGGTCTGCCGTGAAGGATTCTAAGGCTCGCAAAAACTAGCCAAAGGTTTGTTGACCCCAGGGGTTAAAACACCCATGCATATGTGCAGAAAGGTTAGGTTCAGTTTTGCCAGTGCATTTTTAGTAAGAGAGAGGGAGAAATATTATTTTGAGAGCTTTCTCTCTTTCTTTTTAAATTCCCCAAGACTTAACATTGGATTGGCCCTACACACAATCTGTATCAGATTCCTTGTCCCCACCATCAATCCTCGCAGGGTTCCTGGTAATCGATGCTTCGAGATAGCACCGCCCATGGCAACCCTAGAACCCTGGCTTTTGACACTTCGGGATAGTGCCGCCCATGGCGTTCTATAGCTAAATTCAGACCCTGGCAATCGACATTTCAGGATAATGCCACCCACAGCATCTGAACCAGCAAAAGATGCTTCTGTGCCCCCGGTAGGATATTTAGATATCCTAAGAGACAAGCATCGAGGAGACGATATGTTATAATGCATCTTCGAGGGGCTTATTTTACATTCTTCCTCTCTGCGCCGGGAACTCATCTAGTCAACTTGTGTCTTCAAGCCTCTCCTAAGTCAACTTTTCGGGAAAACATTTTTAGAACAGACACTTTTTGGTATTATTCTTTGTTATGCGCATTGAACCAGACCAGTGTGTGATTTTTGGGTGCTCAGGTTACCAAGTTCCGCAAACCAAAGGGCAAGCAACGAGGCCGAATACTCCCTAAGCCTTAGACTTAATACATCAGCCTCGCAACTCCCTCAACCTCTTGAGGAATTATCCAGATCTTAACAAATGCGTGAGTGTTTAAGCTTTAGAACAAACCCAGGAGGCCTAAAGTCGGTATCCCTCACTTGTCTCCTTTTCTTTAGCACTTTAGGACTTTATTTATTCATTCATTCTGGCCTAGAACATAGGTAACTTTTCCATAATCAACTGTTGGGACCAGCACAATTCTGCACATTTTCTTCCAGTTTCTCTACTCAATATATTTGAAATTTAGCTCACAAAGATTTCATCTCCTTTTTCTCTCTTCTTCTCTTTTTTTTTTGTTTTTGTTTTTGTTGTTTTTTTTTGTTTTTTTTTTTTAGTGCAAGATGGATGACCTAATTGCATGCAGATTATGTATAAATGCTATGAATAACCTCAGGTTATACCCCCCTATGCCTAAATCTGACAATGTCCTCAGTGAAAAGCAAAAGCAAGGACAGATATTACCTGAGGTGGAGTTGGGATACCTCACAAATTGGGCTCTAGAAGGGAAACAAAAGGAGACCCAAAGAAGATACGTAACAAACCTGGCCTGGCGAGTAAGTAACCCAAGATGTTGGCAAGTTGGTGATGGATAGTGAGGCCAAATACTCGCCAGAAGCAGGCGAAAAGAGGGTACCCCTGAGCTATTTGTGGAGGTTTTACATAATACACATGAGTAGTAACCTCTGGGAGTGTGCAACGAGGAGGCAAAGGCTCCTCAAGCAAATATGTGTGGGGTACAGAGAGTGCAACAAAACATACCCTAAGACTAATGGGCTAACATGGAAAAACGTCTATCCAAACTCGCCACTCTACCACAGGGTGCATTGGTTTGGATATTCCCCCGTTAATCGAAAGTGTGAGCAGAGATTTCATGAAGCTGCTTCTGCAGAAGTGTAAGTCTCTCAAGTGTGGTGTAGAGACAAGGGTTAAAGAGGGTGTGAGCAGTTCGATATTCATCCTCAATATCCATTCTAGTTCTTGAATGTTATCAAAAGCAGCCTTAGTTACTGATTCCCTTTCATGCTGCATATCATTTGTGGGCATGTCCTGGAATGGGCCTAAATGTTCATCATCCAATTGGAACCGCTCGAGGGTGTCACTTATTTCACTATCATGTAGAAGTGGTTTGGAAGCAATAGGATTGTGAGTGTCCTCAAAAATGACATCCCCAGGTTCTTGTTCAATGTTAAGATCCTGCTCATGGGGTGTATAGATTCTTTCCTCCAGAGTAGTAATTGCTTCCATTTCTTTCGATTATTTGAGAGGATGATCTTGATAGTTAAAGGTATGTAGGAATCTAGATTTGGGTAATTCAGTCAGATCCTCAAGGGGTAAGTCATTGAATAAAACATATTCACCCCTAGAGTCACTCCATACTTTGAGCCCGAGCTCCTCAAAGTCATCATCATCCTCTTCTACATTTTGTCCCTCTTGACTCTGACCCGTAGGGAAAACTTTCATATCAGGATCATGTGCTTCCTCAAAAATCAACTCTTTATGTCCCTGAGACCAATATTGATCTAATTCTTCCAATTCCGCCTCAAGTTTCTCATGGTCACTTGGGTTGGGGACTTATGAATCCTCAGAATATTCAATGACAGGTGTTGGTCCCATTGATAGAGGAGTGCGATTATTATCACTTCTTACCAGTATGATTTCCTCTAGCATCCAAGACTCCTAGAATTTGTTAACTTCTAGATCACAATCCTTAAGGGGCTCTAACTGAGGTGCAAGGTCCTCAGAAGCGTAAAGTATATGCTCAGGATCCCTAGGATGGGATACAGATTCCACCTCAAGAGTCAGACTGGGAGCGGGGTTGACTAATTAACTGCGACCTATATCATCAAATGTAATGAAGATACTATCATTCGGGTCGAGTTCATCTAATGGGCCCATTTTCTCCTTCCAATTAAGATCAGGTGGATAGTCACCAAGATTGCCTTCTGGTAGGCATATCTCATGAGGGACGTCTAAGTGATAGCTACTCCTCAAAATAGGATCCCTGTTGTCATTGTTTTCCTTGAAATTATCTTGGTAATCAGGGATATAAGGGTAGGGATTAGAATTGACTGTAGGAGGATTGCTAAGCTAGTTAATCTCTTCAGTTAATCTTTGACTATTCCTCAAAATCTCTCCCATAGAATCCATCATCTCTTTCTGTTGTTTTTGCATTTCTATCATAAAAGAGGAGAGGCTACCATCAGATTGAGTAGGATAGTCAATCTCAAGTTCAAGTTGCCTAGGAGTATCAATCCAACCTCGATAAGACAAATCATGAAGGGTGGGCGGGTTGGGCATGGTCATGGAAGAGCTAGGGTTGGGATACCCTTCTCCTAGGTTCTGCTCATCACCACTGGTTTGGGGTTTAATCAGACCAATGTTCCTATAGTAGGAATAGAAAGGATCCCAATGCTCATCAGAAGATGGATAACTACAAGTATTGGGATTGGGTATTCTGGGGTGAACAGAAGTGAAGTAATTATTATAATCCATTTGAAAACACAACTTGAGATTAAATTCTCGTCCCAATAATACTGTACTTAAGCACTAAATTAGTCCACTAAAATGGACCTATCACAGGGTTTGGGGGTTTTGCTACAGAGGAAGTTGGTTGACACTTAGCCAATTCAAGAAGCCCCCCTGTATGAAGAGGCTAAACAGAGAAGGAAGAAGAAGGAGAAGGCTTAAGCAGCAGAGGAAGAAGAAAAGAAGAAGAGAGAGAGCCTCAGTAGAAGAAATAAAGAGGAAGAAGAAGAAAAGCAGCCACACAACAGAGAAGAAGAAGAATCAGTAGAAGAAGAAAACAAAAATCACCCTATATTGATACTTTAATTGCATATATTTGTGACATTGATTTAAGTGTTATTTGTGAGGAGTAATTGGTGATTCAAATCACCATTTTACTCCATTCTTTTTGCATATTGATCCTGACATTCTCTTTATTGCAATCTTTATTCTTGAGTTCAATTGTGATCTTGAGCTTTAAATTCCATTTTTGAGTAATAAAATTCTATTTGTTTTCAAAGCGATTTTGACCTATACTACAACGCGGCTTTTATAACCTTGATTTTGCTCCGTTAAACAGAAGTCGGGGCTCAATCTCGACGAGAGTGAATAGCTAATGGAGGCCTCAAGGATGGTCTTAAGGACCTCCTCCCAAACATGCATCGATGGAATAGATGAGGGATAGCAGGTGATGGACCCAATCATGACACCCAAAAATTTTGGATGACTATAGAGGTTCAGGGCGGATGATACCCCTTATTCAGAAAGCCGTCCACTTGAGAATTACCTGGACAGCCAGAGAGGGAGAGTCCCATGAAGACCCCTACACGGTAGTGCACCCCCACAAGTTACAGGGTTTCCCCCACCCGACCTCTCTTGTCACTGGGGATCCAGGTAGACCAGAAAGGGGACTTGACCTCTTAAGTCTACTAGTTTTAAGTTAAGAGCAAAGGTGCTTATGATTTCACTTGAACTTTGAGATGTATTTGTGCATAGTGACCTAATTTGAAGATTGGTTAAGCCAACAAGGTGGGTCAACTTCACTTGTTTTGTCCTTTGAAAAATTTAGGTCCCTCTTTTAGTGTTCAAATGAAATTAAGAGCCTGATTTTAGACCTTTGTTGAATAGATCAATTCAACCAAGGCTTAGGCACACACTGTTTGGGAAGGTTAATTCTTAGTTAAGCAAGTGCATCTCTAAAACCTTAAACTGGAAACCCTAATTGGCTCTAATTGGTCCAATTTTAATTCATCAAAATGTGGTACCTAGGGCTCAAGCAAGAATGTGATAGCCCTAGATACCTTAAGTCCTAAGTAGGTGCATAAATCAGTGTTTGGATGTTCTCTAGAATATATCAAATCAGGCAATTTGATGTTTAATCTAAGAATAGAATGCAAGTAGCCCTAATTGATTTTTTTTCCTTTTTTAGCTTTACAGAATCAAGGGCTTAGAAGAGGTTGGATGGAGTTTACCTGCCCCTGGAGTGGCTGATGTGCAGCTGATCTTCCTCCAATGAATCCCTAAAACAAATCACACTCAAAAGAAATAGAGTTAGTACCAAATCAGATATTGCAATCCCGAGATCAAATTGCTCGATGCACCCTGGAAACGACGCCAAAATGTTAATCGCTCCGAAACAGGTTTTAAAATCAATGCGTGTAGTATAGGTTGAATTAGCACAAAAGATAAATAATATTTATTACTTGAATAGAAGTCCAAGGTTGAACACAGGGAGCAATTGGCAAAAATGACTCTCAAGATTGCAATTCAACACAAATATATAAGCAATAGAATTACAAGCAATAATGATATATGAATGAAAGCATATGTCAAAGAGTGCAAAAAGAATGGGGTAAAATGGTGATTTGAATCACCAATTACCCCTCACAATTATATCAAATAACTCAATAGTACTAAGCAATTCAATTCCATGTAGGATAAGCAGACGTCTGAGATTTATTAGAAGTGCACTATGCACTTCTATTGAATCTCAGACATCTGTTCAACCAGTCAGACGGCTTAAATCACTCAAAGGTACTACTCTTCTTCTCTTGCTTCAGCTCTTCTTCTTCAACTCCTTCAACTTCTGTGCTTTCTTCTGTGCCTTCTCCTTCTTCCTCTGGCTTCCTCTCCATCTTTCTCTTCACGCACAAGGGGAAGGGCTTCTTGAACGGCTAAGTGTCAGCTGTTGAATCAAAGAGCAAAACCCTCCTTGACCCTGCACCCTCTTTCTCCTTTCTCTCTTAGGGATCCACCCTTTCAGGACCACATTCCGGGTTATCGGGTATTTGGGTAGAGCACACTCGAGACCAGGCTCACCAGCAGTGGGTGGTGAGCTAGGAGTGCTTAGGTTAGGCAGCTAATCAGATCAACTCCAGACCCGTGTGAGCGGTGTCACGGGCTAGGCACATGTGAGGGGCGTGCGGGGACCTCACCCCCTATGCATGTTGAGGTGATAAGCCTGTGCAACAAAATCACTTTATTCGGCTGTGGGCACTTTTCAACTTCCAATGTGGGACTATCCCACCGCCTTCCTTCTGCGTGCAGTTGCAACTGCTGCTTCGTTCAATTGCAGTCAAAAGCCTGGTCAAAGGGCCAAATTAGTCCCTGGGTTGTGATCCTGGAGACTCTCCGCTACACCTGGGACTTCACCTGGAACTTGCAGGTGCTGGATCAAGCTTCAAGCTTCGCTCGAAGCAACGGCAATGGCAGCGAAGGACCTACCACTTGAAAATCAGAATACGGCCTCTCAGCCTTGTTAAATAGGTTCAGGAGCTTCGCCGTAGGACGGTGAGTATGGTGGTCGGTGCGGTGTGTCGTGAAGGTGGTTGGTGAGGCACATCGACCTCGCAAAGGATAGACAAAGGAGCGTGAGTTTGGTACAGGGTTTAGAGGATCAATCGACCTAACAAAGTTAGGGTTTTTGCTCTTGAGGTTGAGGTGGAGATGTAGAGCGTGGAATGGCGACATAGGTGGTCTGTGGTGGCTGTTGGAGCTCACCGATGGTACGCCATCGAGGTGGAAGATGAAGTCGAGGAGGGCAATGCAGAAGTCGAAGTGAAGTGTCGGAGGTGTTGTCATGACGTGGAGAAGTTGAGGAGTCGGTAGAGATAGGTAGCGGACGATGGGGATCAAAGTTGGTGCTGGTTGCGGTATGGCCGGTGTCGAAGATGAACGTAACTCTAGTGGGGGTTTGATGGTGAGAACAAAGGAGATAGGGACGTCAACCGGTATTGCGAGACGCGGATGAAAGTGAGGGAGGCAAATCCATCGTCAGTAATGCGAATGGATGAGGAATGAGGACAGGAGGAATCGTCAAAGCTCGAGGAGCCTTTCGGTCGAAAGAGGAAGGAGGAATATGGGGAGTTTCCATCCAAAATCGAGCATGGGATCTTCAGTTTGATCTAAGGGTCCTTTTATAGGCCTCTGGATGGTGTTTTGGGCTTGGGAAGCAAAAGCTCGCCAGGGATAGGAATTGAAAATATGCCCAAATCTCTCATACATTTGCATGAGAGATTGGGAAAGTTTTAGGGCTTAGGAATTGACTCCTAAGGAAGGGAATTCCTTGAAGAACTTCTCTTTCAAATCTGAGAGGGATTAATCAAGGAATCAAGAAGAACATGCCATTTTAATGTCATCTGAGTTGTAGGATTAGGATTCATGGTGGCAGGGACCTTTTTGAAGAAAATGATGACAAAGATAAGGACATTTGTGTAAGAAATTCAAAAACTAAGGACCCATGTGGAATAAAGGAAATCAGACTTGGACCAAAGTGCAAACTAGGTTGAAACAATCTCGTATTGGACCCAAATTTTGGTACAAACCTAATTTGGACCTAAGGAATCTAATGGTGGAGTTGGATTTTGGTTTTGACCTAGTTTGACTGGGTAATTTTCTTAATTACCTAAATTATGGCAAATGTCTGTCTGAAACTCTATTTTAGCTCAAGTTGGGTTCCAATAGTCAAATTGAAGGTGCCAAACCCTAGAGAATATTTTTATATAATTTCTAGAGGGTTTAGGTAAATTTTATCTTGACCAAAATCTTGGTATATTAAGCAGGTCTATTTTTAGGGTTTCAGATATTCATTAATTCCTATAACTCATGAAAAACATTTTTCTATTTGTTCTAACCCACTTATTTGACTCCTAAGACCATTTGACCTTTGTTCCACCCCTGAGGGAACCCATGGTTATTTTGTTTTTGTGATAGAATGGCAAATTTGCATAAATAACCATGTATTCTTATTTTCTTCTCAAATCAATGTTTGTGGCCTTAAGACCTTCCGATGGATATGTAGGAGCTTTTATTGATTTAATTAGATCAAACTCAGCTAGTTTTGGTTCTTGATGGTGTTCCCATCAGGCATGCAATTTCTTTTTTTATAATATGCATCTTGGTTTTTAAACTAGAAACTTATAATTTTAAATTAGTGTTCTCTCTAAGCAATTTGCTATTTTCAATGATTAGGTTGTGATTTTCTAATGACAAATCGTCTTTAGGACTAAAACTACTTTCTTGGTCCTTAAGTTTTATTTCTAACCTATCATTTTCAGATTTTAAAAAGCTAAGTTTCTTTTTCATGCTTTTGTTTTCCACTTTAGCTGATTTACTGATTTCAAATAATTCATCAAATGCATCTTGTAAATTTGAGTTTACCTCGTCATCAGAGTCCCTTTCACTATTACTTGCAGTGGCCATGAAACCCATGCAAGCAATTTCTTCCTCGGGATTCTCCTCTTCCTCCGAGCTCGAGTCATCCCAAGTTACTTGGAACGCCTTCTTCTTTTCCTTCTAATTCTTCTCTTTCTTGAGAAGAGGGCACTCTGGTCATAGATGCCCTTTCTCATTGCAGTGGTAACAGCATCTCAGGCTACATTGCTCCTTTTCTTTCTTTTCTCTCTTATATCCCTACAAAACTTGGAAATTTTTTTAAGTAAGAATTTAAAATCTTCGTCATCGGAACTTACCTCGCTGTCTGAAGTGACTCTGAATGCGAGAGACTTTCTCGAATTCTGCTCTGGTGTATCCTTCTTTTTCTTCTTAAGCTTTGTCACATAAGCCATGAGATTGCCTAGGAGATCCTCCATGTTGAGCTCCTCCACCTCGTTTGCCTCCTCGATGGCGGTGACCTTCTGTTCCCACTCCGGTCCGAGGGAGCGAAGAAGCTTCCCTTGAAGCTCCCCCTTGACAAAGGTCTTTCCTAATGCCTTAAGATTATTTACAATGAGAGTGAACCTATTGTTCATCTCACTCAAAGACTCATTAGATTTCATAGCAAAAGACTCAAACTCTTGTAAAAGTAAATTGAGTTTAGAGGTCTTTACCTTAGAGGTATCCTCGTGAGTTACCTCAAGTGTGTGCTAGATCTTGTATGTAGTGGCGCATTACGAGATTCTGCTGAACTCCTCCGGGCTGAGCACTCAATAGAAAGCATTTAAGGTCTTCACGATCAGAGACAGCTCCCAAATCTGCTGCTGCAAGTATCCTGCAGTGAGTCTCTCCGGGATGTCGAAGGGGGTCTCGCATCGGGCCCAGATGGTGAAGTCATTAGCTTGAAGCCACGTCTTCATCCGTAGCTTCTAGTACGGGTAGTTGTTCTTGTCAAAGAATGGTGGTCTAGTGGAAGACCACCCCTCCAGAATCCTCGTTGTAGAGCTACTTCCCTCCATGATCTTCTTGCCTGGTTGTAACGCCAAAAAGTAAGAACCTGCTCTGATACCAAATGTAATTCCCTATGGGAGAGGGTGAGATATGCGTGACGTAAAAAAGGTGGAATAAATAACAATATCACAAAAGCAATCACACAAAGGCACAAGTGATTTTTTTGGTGGAAACACAAACTAAGTAAAAACCACCACCTAACCCTTTCAAGTTAGGATTTCCCAATCGACAAAGTCTATCAAATCCACTAAACAAACTACTTAAAATGAGGGTAGCTTAGTACAACTATGCTACTTATTACCAGAGGGTAGCGTACCTCAAAACCACCCCTCTTCACAAGGAGTATTTTGTCCCTTGATGGAGACGGAAATTTGCAAAGTGAATACCCAACACAAGCAAAGATAAAATACAATACAACCTATAGAGCCACAAAGTATATGGTTAAATCTAGCTACTATAAGTAAGGGAACTTTCCTTTGGTGGGAGTGCGTCGATTTGATACGGATGCGTGAACCACGTGGCGGCTCTTCGTCGCTCTCGTAATCGCGGAGGGAGAGTGGGTGCGCAACTGGATTGAAGCTCTCTAGATGTAGAACAAAGGCATGGAGAGCTAGATCTCCTTCTTAAGATGAAAAGCACACAATATGGTATGAAAGTGTATTGCTTGGTGTATTTTTGCAAGGCAAGGGTCCTCCTCTATTTATAGAGGACCTAGGAAGGCTTTAGAAGGCCTTAAAAGGTTTCCATAGCCATAAGGGTTGAACCCAAGGCAAAACAGACCATAATCAGAATCATTTATAATTCTGACAGGGTCATCAGACGTCTAGTCTAGGTACCAGATGTCTAGAAAACTAGTTTAAGACATCTGAGAACTAAGTCAGACATCTGATTCTAGGCAGGTGTCCTTCTTAACTTAGTTTAGACCTAAACAGGGTTCTAGTGTAAGGCAATCAGATGACATACAGGACTTCTAGCACTAGGTCTGGATGTCTAGAAAACTATTATACTGTGGGAATGGATTCCAAAGATAGGTTAAGGGTTAGAATATCTCACAAAGTGATTTTGGGTTAGTCGAGGCTCAATAGTCAGATATCAGACGTCTGGGGTCCTCTACAGACATCTAATAGAAGACTAACGGTTATTTTCCTCAATAGAAGCTTTGCTAGCCAACGTTCCACTAATTGGACATCTAGCACAACCATCAGACATCTTCTAAGATGTCTAGACTAAGGTCTAGATATCTGATTTAAATAGACAGAACCTACTAAGTCCAGCCTAAGTTATTGAATGTCTGAGTCAATAGTCAGACGTCTTAAAAGTCACTATTAGACATCTAATTTCCATATTAGACATTTGATAAGGTTGTCTGAAGCCTATTTAGGTTTTCTAAGTTTTCTACGGAAAACCTAAGTATCCTAGGGTTGTGCAGGTGTTCCTAGGACTACTTTTAGGGTACTTTGAGGCTCTTTAACATGCTAATAAGAAATAAAATAAAGAGCAACAAGAGAATAAAGAGATACAAAGTACAAGAAAAGACATTTATCTTATTCTTCTGACTTCACGCTTTCTCTCCTAGAGAAACTCTTTCATCAAACTCCTCCAATCCGCCAAGGATGCAACTCGAACTTTGTCTAAACATGTCTCCATTTGCAATTAACCTGAAATCTAAGACGTCAAATGCAAATGTTAAACGATACGTGTTTTGTTATCATCAAAATAATGATCGTGGTGCTCTAGCACCAACAATCTCCCCCTTTTGGATGATGACAAAACCATACATAAAGTTCTCCCCCTTTTTGACATTATCAAAAAGGTGTTATAATTTTTAATTATCCTAAGCTCTCCCTTAAAACATGCTCTTCTAATTTCATCTTTTTATAAAAATAAGATAGCTATGTTATTACCTCCCCCTTTCTAAAGGCAATATAGCTATGTTATTTTTAAAACTCCCCCTTAAATATGGATAATTAGCTTCATCAAATTTGACTCCCCCTGTCTAGATGCTATAAAGTAAAAGATAGGGTAAAGAATTTACCTCACTGTTGAACGCCGAGTTGCTACGCTAATGTGTTTGGTTTTGAAAACCTGTCGTCGTAGTATGAAAGCGAAGAACTCGTGTTCAACAAATAAAATTTATACCGGAATGAAAATCCCGGGTCGAACACATGGAGGCGGACATTTGATTTAAAACACGCATTTGTTTTATTTGTCACGAAGTAAATTAATTGATTAGAACTATCTAACTATTTAAAATAAATAGAAGAGAGAGAGCGAGAGAGAGAAAATAAGAGAGAGAGAATAATATAAACAAAAATCAAAAGAGATATAGAATGCACATGGAATTCATTATCGAAAGGATTGTTCATTACACTAAATATTACGACTAGAAAGCGGGAAAATGTTTACACTAGAAAGTATTAAAAGAATGGAGAAATAAATATCCTCCTCGACGGTCGCTTAGAGGACGAGTCAGACAGGTCGACGCCTAGATTAAGGATGGAGCAGGACGAAGGAGGATGAAGAGGAAGAACAGGAACGAGGCAGCACGTCATCGTCGTCGTGGGATCCACTTCCGAAAGGGGACGAAAAATTGACTTTATCTCGCGAGAAGCATCCCGGGTGTGGGACAATCTTCTCTTGAGCTTTGGAGAGGGAGAGAAGAGAAGGAAGGGATGAGAATTTTGTGTGGAGGGGGTCTCCTTTTATTGTTGCAAGGAGTGGGAGCATTTTGGTCATTCCAATTTTAAAAACATTAATTCAGGACCTTTAGTGACGAATAAATCCGTCGCTAAAGGTCCGAACGTGGGCGTAGTGGGCAGCACGCGCGCACTCGCTCACCTTCCACTCCTCAACTCATGTTCATGTACTTTAAATCTCGGCCGTTCGATTGCTAGATCAAACGACTGAGATGTGTCCATCGCCCACCTCAGCTGCGTGCCTCATCACGTGTGATGCCGCATCTTCGCCACACGTCTAATAGCACATGAGCGCTATCGGGTGCGCATAGCCATTCGATGACGATCCAACGCTCCTCGTGCCCGCTCGCCCAAGCCCTGCGATTCAAACGCGCGTCTGAAGACGGCCGAGCGCCTTATCCACTACGCTGCGCGCGTGGATGGGCGGGCAGCCGAACTTTTGAACACGTGATCAAGATCGTTGGATCAAGATCCAACGGTCCAGTTCGCATGTTGGATTTCCTTTGGAGAGGCAGCGGCAATCCTAAGGGTCGGTTGGATGACTGAGATGGCACCACGTGGCACCATCTTGGCCGTCCATCTTCTAGATGATGTAGATGGTGCCACGGTTGTCGGATTGAGTCGATTTTCGCGTTGTTAGGCTGCGATCATCATTCGAATCCATCCGTGTGGTCGGATTTGTCGTTTGAAGTGTGGATTCACACCATCTTGGCCCTTGATCTTCTAGGGTTCCCCAGTCTCTATCTGATGATACAGATGCCTGATTAGGGCGATCTTGGAGTCGTTGAACTCCAATCGTCACCCTGATCACATCTGTACGGTTGGATCTTCGATCTGAGGACTTGATAAAAAGTTTTCTCTGTCCATGAACATAAAAGGAGACAATTAACCCCCATTTTATTCAAACTACTCTAAATGCAAGATGATGCATGTTATGCAATATTTATAGCATGCAATGAAATCCTATGCTTAAGAATAGACATCTTAAGTAGTGTAAACATGTTTACATCACTCACCTACCATGGCCAATAGAATGGCCCAAAAGGTGGTGGATGCCAAACCAGATAGGGTTCCCATCCGTAGCTTGGAGGTATGGGCATTAGCGCTGGTATCCAATCGGGCGATCAATGTGCGATGATTCGATCATTTGTTTGCCATCTCATTGGTCTTCTTGCAAATCATCTGGTCTTCATCCTTGGTCTTGATGTTGGTCCATCTAACTCGAGTTGACCGTTCTTCATTGTGTAGGTCCAATCATTGATGTAGTAGTCTCCCTTGAAACCTACAAAACAAGATTCTATTTGTTTCTTCGGTATCCAAGTCAATTTGGATCCGGATTTGTTAGCGGGTCTCCTTGAAGGAGATCTTTTCTCAACCTTAGGGCTAGACAGATTATCCACTTTATTTATCAATTTGTTAGAATTTCCCTTAAGGCATGCAATTTCTTTTTCTATAATATGCATCTTGGTTTTTAAACTAGAAACTTATAACTTTAAATTAGTGTTCTCCTTAATCAATTTGCTATTTCCAATGATTAGGTTATGATTTTCTAATGACAAATCATCATCTTTAGGACTAGAACTACTTTCTAGGTCCTTAAGTTTTATTTCTAACCTATCATTTTCAGATTTTAAAAAGCTAAGTTTCCTTTTCATGCTTTTGTTTTCCACTTTAACTGACTTACTGATTTCAGATAACTCATCAAATGCATCTTGTAAATCCTAATTTACCTCATCTTCGGAGTCGCTTTCGCTACTACTTGCAGTGGCCATGAAACCCATGCAAGCAATTTCTTCCTCGGGATTCTCCTCTTCTTCCTCTGAGCTCGAGTCATCCCAAGTTGCTTGGAACGCCTTCTTCACCTTCTTTTCCTTCTCCTTCTAATCTTTCTTGAGAAGAGGGCACTCTGGTCGTAGATGCCCTTTCTCATTGCAGTGGTAGAAGCATCTCGGAATACCTTGCTTCTTCTTTTCTTTCTTTTCTCTCTTAGTATCCCTACAAAAGTTGAAAATTTTTTCAAGTAAGAATTTAAAATCTTCTTCATCGGAACTTACCTCCGTGTCTGAAGTGACTCTAAATGCGAGAGACTTTCTCAATTTCAGCTCTGGTGTATCCTTCTTTTTCTGCCCAAGCTTTGTCTCGTAGGCCATGAGATTGCCTAGGAGATCCTCCATGTTGAGCTCCTCCACCTCGTTTGCCTCCTCGATGGCAGTGACCTTCTGTTCCCACTCTGATCCGAGGGAACGAAGAAGCTTCCCTTGAAACTCCCCCTTGACAAAGGTATTTCCTAATGCCTTAAGATTATTTACTATGAGAGTGAACCTAGTGTTCATCTCACTCAAAGACTCATTAGATTTCATAGTAAAAGACTCAAATTCTTGTGAAAATAAATTGAGTTTAGAGGTCTTTACCTTAGAGGTATCCTTGTGAGTTACCTCGAGTGTGTGCCAGATCTCATATGTGGTGGCACATTACGAGATTTTGTTGAACTCCTCTGGGTTGAGCATGCAATAGAGGGAGTTCAAGGTCTTCACGTTCAGAGACAGCACCCGAATCTGCAGCTGTGAGTATCCTACGGTAGGTCTCTCTGGGATGTCGAAGGGGGTCTAGCATCAGGCCCAGATGGTGAAGTTGTTGGCTTGAAGCCACATCTTCATCCGTACCTTTCAGTAAGGGTAGTTGTTCCTGTCAAAGAATGGCAGTCTAGTGGTAGACTACCCCTCCAGAATCCTCGTCGCAGAGCTACTTCACTCCATGATCTTCTTGCCTGGTTGTAACGCTAAAAAGCGAGAACCTTCTCTGATACTGTTGAACGCACGGGTTGCTATGCTAACGTGTTTGGTTTTGGAAACCTTGTCATTGTAGTTTGAAAGCGAAGAACTCATGTTCAACAAATAAAATTTATACCGGAATAGAAATCCCGGGTCAAACACAGGGAGTCGGATGTTTGATTTAAAAACACGTGTTTGTTTTATTTGTCACGAAGTAAATTAATTGATTAAAACTATCTAACTATTTACAATAAATAGAAGAGAGAGAGAGAATAAAAGAGAGGGAGAATATTACAAACAAAAACCAAAAAGGGATGTAGAATGAATATGGAATTTCATCATCAGAAAGATTATTCATTACACTAGAAAGCAGGAAAATGATTACACTAGAAAGTAGTAAATCTATTATAGAAAGCAATAAAAAGAATGGGGAGAGAGATATCCTCCTCGACGGTCGCTTGGAGGATGAGCCGGATAGGACGACACCTAGACGAAGGAGGACGGAGCAGGACGAAGGAGGACGAGCACGAAGAACGGGAACGGGGCAGCACATCGTCGTCGTCGCGGGATCCGCTTCCAAAAGGGGGACAAAAAATTAACTTTATCTCGCGAGAAGCATCCCAGGTGTGGGACAAGCTTCTCTTGAGCTTTGGAGAGGGAGAGAAGAGAAGGAAGGGATGAGAATTTCGTGTGGAGGGGGTCTCCTTTTATAGTTGCAAGGAATGGGGGTAATTTGGTCATTACAACTCTAAAAACATTAAATCAGGGGCCTTTAGTGACAGATAAAATCGTCACTAAAGCCCCATCGTGGGCGTAGTGGGGGCGCCCACTCATCTTCCATGCCGCCCACGTTCAGCTACTCTTAGCCGTCCGATCTCTTAAGTCGCACCTCCGCCTGCCTCCTCTGCGTGACCGCCCGCGTGCAATCCTGCGTGAGGCGCAGCATGAGATACGGCGTGAGCACAATTGCACGCGCGCAATCGTTCGATCGTGATCGAGCGATCAATCGCGCCCACTCGCCCTCTCTTTGTGTTTCGAACGTGGGTCGCCCACTCACGATAAGGCCTTCGCCCACTACGCTACGGAGGGGAAATGGTCGTGCTGATGAGTTAAGGCGCATGCATCCACAGCCGTTGGATGCACATCCAATGGTGGAGAAGCGATGAAGAAGAGATGGTGTGGTGAGTGCAGCGACCGGTTGGGCTACTAAGATGGCGCCACGTGGTGCCATCTTGGTCGTCCATCTCTTGGATGATGTAGATGATGCCACAGTTGTCGGATTGAGTCGATTTTCGCACCGTTAGGCTGCGATCATCGATCTGAATCCATCCGTTCGGATGGATTTGTCATTTAAGTATGGATTCACATCATCTTGGCCCTTGATCTTCTAGGGTTCCCTGATCTCTATCTAATGCTACAAATGTCTGATTAGGGTGATCTTGGAGTCGTTGAACTCCAATCGTCACCCTGATCACATCTGTATGGTTGGATCTTCGATCCGAGGCCCTGATAAAAGGTTTGCTCTATCCATGAATATACAATGAGACAATTAACCTCCATTTTATTCAAACTAATCTAAATGCAAAATGATGGATGTTATGCAATATTTATAGTATGCAATGCAATCCTATACTTAAGAACATACATAAATAGACATCTTAAGTAATGTAAACATGTTTACATCATAGCCCCATGCCTATCTTTTGCTAGTCTATAGCAAAAACTATATGCTATTTATAAACGAATCAGGTTGGATTATTTGGGCTTGAGTTATTTTCAATCATTAAGAAAATGTTTACTTAGGATCTGAACTTTCAAAGACACAACAGTGCCCGAGTATCTGCCAAAATGCAGACTGCCTCAAGCCCTCGCCTTATTCAAAGAAAAATTTCTTTTTCTCTTTTTTCCTCTTTTCTAATTTTTTTGGATTTTCAAGTTTTAGGGTTTAAGAGTGACTTTCTATGGCCATTCAACTCACCCAAGATTTGATGAGAACCTTACGTTCTAAGCATCTTATTGTGAATGTGATAGACTCGTTGACCGGTAGTTAAAACAGACTTCGGATTTCTACACCTCTAGGTGACCTAAAAAAGAGAATTCTGCCTAAAGGTGTATCTTTACAACCAGTAGCTTTCTTCTTACTTTTATTTTTACGGGGTCAACACAAGGGTGAATCCAGTGTAAATCTCCCCGATTTATTCTACTTCTCCGCTTCTTCCTAAGTGTTTTGGGAATTTTCAGTGCATTTATTGAGCTGGGTTCTGGACAACCGGTCGATGAGCTATTACCACCGACAACTTGCCAGCCATACTCGTGCAGTAAAGTGTGGCTTATTTCTTTTCTTTCTTTTCTCATTTTTTTTTTAAGTAGGTGGCTTCCCCAGTCTAAGATTTACCTAAAGGCAGCAAAAAGAGAAAGGTCCAGTGACTGGACTCTGGACAACCTACCTATGGGTTGTTACCCATGATAACTTGCCAGCCATATCACCCTAGAAGGTTCATTAGCTACCCAATTTTCGTTAAAATCACCGAACAACGAGTCAATGCAAAGAAAGTGTGTAAATGCTAAAAACTCAAAGTTTCCTCAAATCAGAGGGCAGGTTGATAAGTTATGTACTTATCACCCAAACTTATTTACTCCAATTAAAATAGAATTTAGGTTGGCGAGGACTCGAAAAATAAATCCACATTTTAATGGATACACGGGCTGATTAAGTCCAAAGACCTGAAGGGTCTTTGCATTCAAATCATAATGTTGTATTTCCTAAGATTGAAAATTTTCTTAAACCCAAGTTCTCTATCCTAATTCAATTTTTTTTTTTAATACAAGAAAACAAAACAAATCTACGGAGTTGGCGAATTAATTCAGAGATGAATATCCACCCCCCCATGCCTATCTAATGTAATGTCCTCATTGTATTAAAAAGACATAAAATAGAGTGGGATAGAGTAGAAAGCACCTGAATTGCATGAATGTCAGGTCCGCTCTGAGATGAAAACTAAAAAAGGACTGTATACATGCTGAATTTAGTGCCTTCAGCTAGGCACACTATACAAAGAAGAGAAATAAAGAATTCACAGGTGCAGGTCAGAATCAGAATAAAAAGATGAAACCTCGGACTTGCCGGTAGATGTCCACAGATGTGGCCTAGGTTGTGGTGCAGATGCATACCCCATAATCGAGAATATCTCAGGTTCTGGATAAAAATTACCCAAAACCTAAACTTAGTATGCAAGCAGGGTCGAGCCTGCGATTTATGAGGATGCAACCCAAGACAAAAATGTCGGGTTACAGAGAAATCAAGCTCAAAAGGATAATCATTGAATGTGTGCTTGGGTTTGACATCCTCAGAACAAATGTCATAAGGGTCCTGGTTTAATGGTTTCAGCTTAATAGGAACCCTTCGACTTAGTCTTCTACTTTCTCCAGAACTTGCTTCCCAAATCAAAATTTCCCAGCTCCTATCCTCCTCATACAGAATGTCAAAATTCAGAACCTCCTGCATATTAATCACCCCGTCTGAAATTTCCAAGTCTAAAAGATGTGGCTAAATCAGAATTGACTTGGGTCTAATTATCTCAAAAACAGAATCATCGATAAGCTCAACGGGGTGTAACTAACAATCAGGGCATTGGATTGAATCCTCCAGAAAATTCAATTCTAGATTTGTAATGTGAGGCCCAATAAGATCAGTTTCCTCAATTATTGGGCTATCAAATAATCTATCAGATTCCTCAGGCCCAATCGTCTCACAAAAATCATATTCTGTAAACTCGTGTGAGACTTCGCAACTTGAATCTTCACCATCAGAATCAAAGAAATCAAGATCCATATTAATGTATGTCCCAAAATCATCTGTCACTTTCTATTCCAGGGAGACATACGTTTCCTCGTACCTTGGCTCAAGGATCTCAGGTGAAGAAATCAGATCATCCTTAATTGGTTGCTCTAATTCAATCTGGTTAGCCTTGTAACACGTGTCCCCCCCAACAGGTGCCTGAGCGAGTTCTGACATTGGCTCTCCTGATGTGAGTTCATCCTAGGAATCATCCCACGACTGAACTAAAGCAACCACAAATCTCATCCTCAATTTCGCTAACTTCCCAAGTAGAAACTCACCTGGGTTCTTATCCTTAATATCCTGGAGCCAATCCAACAAATACTTATTCAAATCATCAATCATTTCAACCAGAGGCTCCAATCTCTCAATGCAAGGTATTGGTTGAACTTCTAAAGATTGTATGATATTCCTTAAGTTAGCCAGAACCTTATCTTGAACCTGGTTACCCTGAACCAAATGAGTTGGTTCAGTGTTGGGTGGGTTTGGGGTCAATGCAGGGGAATTAACGAATTGAGATTCGTTATACCCTTCCTGATAATAGGTCATTTCAGATTGTTCAAAAGGTGGTGATGACCTAAAGGCAGTGTAATCAGGGTAAGAATCAATGTATCCTTCTTGATTGTAGATTGTATTAGGTTGTTCATGAAAGGTTGATGATCTATAATCGATGTAGCTCTGAGAAGGATAGAAATCACAATCATAGTGTTCAGGGTTAGACCCTCAACACGGAGGTCCGGAACTGTATCCCCAATCTAAGTTATCCCAACTAACTGAATATTGATTACAATACGAGTCAGGATAATCGTCATGTTAAGGATAATTCAAAACAGGAGGGAAAGAGCAGGAATGCATGTAATATGTGGAAGGATTCATGGGAGGAAGAAAGGTGCCCTGCAATACAAGCAATCAAACCAGTCCTTAAGTGGGCTAGCCTAAAGACCAACAGACTCCCAAAACCCATCTTGAGATAAAGGAACGATTTGATCTACTTCTGTCTGTTCAATCCAACTAGTTAGAATGAGGGACTAAGGAGAAGGTTCTTCCTTCAGCTTGCACCTCCGTTTCCTAGTGTACCCCCAGCCGCGATCGTTTGATTCTACTCCCCTAGCTACACATCAGATTGAACAGACTAATCAAAAATAATCTCGTTCTGGGCTCTGAAGAGCGAGTCGAATCCTTAAGGCCAACGTCTACTCTATTTTATTTAGGGCTAGGTTTGAATGTGCTTTGGAATGTGATGGGCCCTTTATCTGGGTTGTGCCCTTAATGATTGATTGATTTGTGTGTGCGTGCACAACCAGTGGTTTTCAAGTAAGATTATTTTTGATGTGGTGAATTTTAGAGTTCAAATCTTGCTTAGTAGCTTTTAGGATTCAACTTTAGGTGTTTTCAAACAAGTTTTGTTGGCACACCAGGTTTTGAAAGCACGGGTGAAGATGTTTTCTTTTAAAATTTGAAAGAATGTGGAGTGCCTGGTAAATCCCTAAGAGTTGAACCTATGTGGCAGCTACTTGATGAGTTGATTTTAATTGAAGTGGTGCGGCCCAATCAACTCAAACAATTGGCCTATTGTACCACTTAATTAGGCACACAAGTGATTACCTAATCTGATTTCTACTCAATTATGTGTTTGGATGTGTGTACCATCTCCAAAGATCGGTTTATCGGTTGAGTTTGAAAATCAGATGAGGTTGTGTACCTCTGTGAGATTTTTTTTTGTAATTTTTCTTTTTAAATATGGAGGTCGGGGTGAGTATGGGTGTAAAACAACAAACAATCTAACCTTAGAGTTTATAAGAACACCTAGGTTGATTGATGTTTGTGTTATTATGTTGTCGAATGAAATCTAATGGGTGGGAGGTGGGGAATAACTTACAAAACCTTCCACGGCACTTTACTCCAATCTACCGCTTTTGCTCGTCTCAAAAGAGTACCTGCAATCACAACAAGAAAGGAAAGAAGTGAGGTAAATGATTTGTAAGTTAGAAAATGCAAAGAAAAAATCAAAGATCATCACCTCCCCAGCAACGGCGCCAAAATGTTGAACTCACGGGTTGCTATGCTAACGTGTTTAGTTTTGAAAACCTTATCGTTGAAGTTTGAAAGCGAAGAACTCGTGTTCAACAAATAAAATTTATACCGGAATAAAAATCCTGAGTTGAACACAGGGAGGCGAACGTTTGATTTAAAAACATGCATTTGTTTTATTTATCATGAAGTAAATTAATTGATTAAAACTATCTAACTATTTACAATAAATAGAAGAGAGAAAGAGAATAAGAGAGAGAGAATATTACAAACAAAAACCAAAAATAGATGTAGAATGAACATGGAATTTCATCATTAGAAAGATTGTTCATTACAGTAGAAAGCGGGAAAATGATTACACTAGAAAGCAGTAAATCTTCTCTAGAAAGCAGTAAATCTATTCTAGAAAGCAGTAAAAAGATTGGGGAGGGAAATATCGTCCTCGCTGATCGCTTGGAGGACGAGCCGGACGGGACGATGCCTGGACGAAGGAGGATGGAGCAGGACGAAGGAGGGCGAAGCAGGAAGAACAGGAACGAGGCAGCACGTCGTCGTCGTCGCGGGATCCGCTTCCGAAAGGGGGACGAAAAATTGACTTTATCTCGTGAGAATCATCTCGGGTGTGGGACAAGCTTCTCTTGAGCTTTGGAGAGGGAGAGAAGAGAAGGAAGGGAAGAGAATTTCGTGTGGAGGGGGTCTCCGTTTATAGTTGCAAGGAATGGGGTCAATTTGGTCATTACAACTCTAAAAACATTAAATCAGGGGTCTTTAGTGACAGATAAAACCGTCACTAAAGCCCCATCGTGGGCGTAGTGGGGGCACCCGCTCATCTTCCACGTCGCCTACGTTCAGCACGATCAGACGGCTTAAGTCGCGCCTCCGCCCGCCTCCTCTGTGCGCCCACCCGCGTGCAATCCCGCGTAAGGCGTGGCGTGCGATACGGCATGAGCGCAATTGCACACGTGCGACTGTTCGATCGCGATCGAGTGGTCAATCGCGCCCGCTCGCCCGCTCTTTGTGTTTCGAACGCACGCCGCTTGCTCGCGATAAAGCCTTCGCCCACTACGCTATGGAGGGGAAATGGTCGAGCAGATGAGTTAAGGCGCACGCATCCACAGCCGTTGGATGCGCATCCAATGGCAGAGAAGTGATGAAGAAGAGATGGCGCGGTGAGTGCAGCAGTCGATTGGGTAGCTAAGATGGCGCCACGTGGCGCCATCTTGGCCGTCCATCTTCTGGATAATGTAGATGGTGCCACGGTTGTCAGATTGAGTCGATTTTCATGTCGTTAGGCTGCGATCGTCGATCCGAATCCATCCATGTGGTCAGATTTGTCATTTGAAGTGTGGATTCACACCATCTTGGCCCTTGATCTTCTAGGTTCCCCAATCTCTATCTGATGCTACAGATGTTTGATTAGGGCAATCTTGGAGTCGTTGAACTCCAATCGTCGCCTTGATCACATCGTACGGTTGGATCTTCGATCTGAGGCTCCGATAAAAAGTTTACCCTTTCCATGAACATAAAAGGTGACAATTAATGTCCATTTTATTCAAACTAATTTAAATGCAAGATGATGCATGTTATGCAATATTTATAATATGTAATGCAATCCTATGCTTAAGAACATACATAAATAGACATCTTAAGTAGTATAAACATGTTTACATCAGATACCAAATGTAATTCCCTACAGGAGGGGGAGAGATATGCGTGACGTACAAAATGCAGAATAAATAACAATCTCACAAAAGCAATCACACAAAGGCACAAGTGATTTTTAGGTGGAAACCCAAACCGAGTAAAAACTACCACTTAACCCTTTCGAGTTAGGATTTCTCGATCAGCAAAGTCGATCAAATCCACTAAACAAACTACTTAAAATGAGGGTAGTTCAACCTCAGTACAACCACGCTACTTAATACCCACGGGTAGCATACCTCAAAACCACCCCTCTTCATGAGGTGCATTTTATCGCTCGATGGAGATGGGAATTCGCAAAGCAAATACCCAAAACAAGCAAAGATAAAATACAATACAACCTATAGAGCCACAAAGTATATGGTTAAATCGAGCTACTATAGGTAAGGGAACTTCCCTTTGGTAGGAGTGCAACGACTTGACGTGGATGCGTGAACCACGCGGCGACGCTTTGTCACTCTCGTAATCGTGGAAGGAGAGCGGGTGTGCAACTAGATTGAAGCTCTTTAGATGTAGAACAAAGGCTTGGAGTGCTAGATCTTCTTCTTAAGATAAAAATGACACAATATGGTATGAAAGTGTGTTGCTTGGTGTATTTTTGCAAGGCAAAGGTCCTCCTCTATTTATAGAGGACCTAGGAAGGCTTTGAAAGGACTTAGAAGGCTTCCATAGCTATTGGGGTTGAACCCAAGGCAAAACTGCCATTGACAGGGTCATCAGACATCTGGTCCAGGTATCAGATGTTTGGAAAACTAGTTTAAGACATCTACGAACTAAGTTATATGTCTGATTCTAGGTGGGTTTCCTTCCTAACTTGGTTCAAACCTAAACAGGGTTCTAATGTAAGGCCATCAGACGATGTACAGGATGTCTAGCACTAGGTCTGGACGTTTGGAAACCTATTGTATTACGAGAATAGATTCCAAAGATAGGTTAACAGCTAGAATATTTCACAAAGTGATTTTTGGTCTGTCGAGGCTCAACGGTCAGATATCAGATGTTTGGGGCCCTCTACAGATGTCTGATAGAAGCCTAACAGTTATTTTCCTCAACGGTAACTTTGTTAGCCAACGTTCCACTAATTAAACATCTGGCACAACCATCAGACGTCTGGACTAAGGTCTGGATGTCTGATTTCAACAGACAAAACCTACTAAGTATAGCGTAAGTTATTGGGCGTCTGAGTAAACAATTAGACATCTTAAAAGTCACTATCAGACGTTTGATTTCCAGGTTATATGTTTGATAAGGCTATCTGAAGCCTATTTAGGTTTTCTAAGTTCCTTATGGAAAACCTGCGTATCCTAGGGTTGTGCAGGTGTTCCTAAGACTACTTTGAGGGTACTTTGAGGCTCTTTAACATGCTACTAAGAAATAAAATAAAGAGCAACAAAAAAATAAAGAGATACAAAGTACAAGAAAAAACATCTATCCTATTCTTCTAACTTCACGCTTTCGCTCCTCGTGAAACTCCTCCGTCAAGCTCCTCCAATCCGCCATGTATGCGAGCTCGAACTTTGTCTAAACACGTCTCAATTTGCAATTAACCTGAAATCTAAGACTTCAAATGCAAATTTAAATAAGACATGTTTTATTATCATCTAAATAAACGATCGTGGTGCTCTAACATCCACAGAAGGGACGGCCAGGCAAGAGGAGGAGCAAGGTGGTTGATGCCCACCTTGGAGGACAGCTTGGAGGAGGACTACTTGAAGGAGTCGAGGAGAAACCTTTTCAAGTGTGGGAGCAACTACACTTAGAGCAAGGCTATCCAAGACTTCAACCAGAGGATCCCTTCTTCTTCTTTATCTTTCCAATTTCTTGTATTAGCTAGTGTTTTTGTATGTTTTCATGTAACAAGCATTCCGCCACATTTCTTCTCGTTGGTAGTAATACAAGATTTATTTTTCTTTCCACTTATCATGTTCTAGTTTCATGTTCTAGTTAGTGTATTCTTCATGTTCTTTTAGTTGTAGTGCACACCACACCTTCTTCTTCTAATTACCCTCGGTGCACTTGCCTAGGGTGAGCTTAGAAGAAAAGGCTTTCTTCTTGTCACTTAAGGTTAATTGATAGGTGTACTTTAATTATCACCTCATATTTCATTTCCTGATTGTTTTGAAAATAATAAAAACAACAAAAAATTTCATATTCAAAAATTATAAAAAGAGAGTTGATTTCCTGATTTAAGCAAGAGTGTTTAAAAGTACATTTCTGCCTCATTGGATGTCCCTAAATACCACCACTATCTAAGTTTATAAATTCAAAAGCGATTGCAAATTTGCGCGTTACAACGATTCAAAACCCTAGTTTTAACAAATCACGCATTTTTCGCTACAGGCAACATCTAAAACCTAGAAGCTTCAAAACAAACCTGAGAACGCACATGGCAAACAATAAAGTGGGAATGCACAGCGCTCACTCGCTCATTCCAGCACATTTGAGGATTGAAACAAGAAACACACGCAGCACACACAACGAAGGGTAACATATGAAACGTAGAAGCTTAGAAGCACACCTAAAAATGCACACAGCAAACAATAAAGCGAGATTGCATAGTGCAGGCTCCACTACTTCAACATAAAGCACTTGTGCTGAGAAGCTTCAAAGCACACCTAAGAACGCACACAGCAAAGAATAAAGTGGTAATGCACAGCACGAGTTCCATTGTTTCAATGTAAAGCACTTGTGCTAAGAGAGAAACTGAAAGCGAGCCTGCTAGTGTCACGTAGGAGGCGCAAGAACATATGGTACAACACACATTGGGCAAGAATGCTTGGAAAGTGCCTTGGGATATGCATAGGCCACCTCAAGATAGGGAGTGCATGTGATGAGAACACCATCATAGGCCCTAGCTGGCCACTTTTAATCAGGTTTGAAAGATAAATGCTCCTACCTAACCATCTGAGGGTTATAACTCCACTTTATTCTATTTTGAGAAGAGAATAGGAAACTAGGGTTAATTCTATAATTTTAGCAGTATACCATGAACACAGAATAACCAAGGAGTTTGTCAAGGGTAAAATAAGGATCAAATGAGCATTAAAGACTAACAAGTAGGCCCATTTAGAAATGTAAAGACCCATCCTATTTTTATCCTTTTAAGACGTCTGGAGTATCAGTTAGACGTCTTTCCAAACGTTTGGACCCTTTCCTAGACATCTGGAAGTTAAATTTTTGTACGCCTTCTACATTCTACACGCAGGCGACGTGCAGAACTCTTCTATCTCTCTGTTTCCTCCTCCCTCCCCCTGCAAAACCCTAACCCATGGGCCTTATAAAAGGCCACCCCCTTCCTCTCCTCTCCACTCCACCACTACCACCACACTCCACTTCCACTGCTGTGATCAAGGGTGAGTGAGAGAGAGAGAGTGAGAGCGATAAGGAGGATGCGTGAGAAGGAGGAGGAGGCCGAGGTCGAGAGCTTCATGGAAGCTCGTCGGAAGCTCATACGGCCACCGCGATGTGTGCGGGAGGAGGAGGGCGTTGGAGCGTCGTCCTTGACTACCTGCAACAGTTGGAGCTGTGGTGAAGCGAGGGGAGACGTAGCGAAGCGTGGCGAGAAGCACTGGGACCGCGGTCTGATACTAGAATTTTTCCAGTATCAAACATCTGGAGTGTCTTCCAGATGACTGGCTGGACGTCTGGCGTCAACACTAGACTTCTGAAAGCATCTGTATCGCGAAGTTACTTCTTCACTGTTACAGCCATGCAGGTCGCACCGCAGATGATCTGGTTTGGGCTAAAGTAGGTTGCTGCTCTGTCGTGCACAGGAGCAGCCTTGGGAAGGTACGTAGAATGCCTTTCCATGCACTTTCGGATGTCTGGACAGCTCATCAGACAATCGGAGGCATTTCCAGATGATCGAAGGACTGGTCAGACGTCTGGAACTATTTTCAGACGATCGCAGGAGAGTCCTGGACATCTGAGGTCACTGCAGGAGCTTGAGGTGAGTCTCTATGACTTTTAAGACGTCTAAACTTATTTCCAGACGTCTAATTTTGGTTTGCAGACACGTTTTTGACCCGTTTGGTGTCCGATCGGGATCTATTTTACTCAAAGTATCTATGGTTTCCTTGTGAGTTTCTCTACGTATTAGAAATCTTTATACACTGTTCTGAACCTTCCATTGTGATGCATTCCTTGGTATAGGACTTCGACCTGTTGCGTTTCTGGGGCTCGCAAAGGCACGTGGGCCTGCGGTTTGAGCCCCCAATAATCCCGGATTGTCTGGTAGAGTGGTCCACTGATGAGAGACTCATCATGATCTCAAATTACCCCTAATTAACTAGTCTTCCTAGTTAATTAGCTAAGGATATGAATATATAATGGTTAATTATAAAATAAGGGATATTTAGTAAAGGACTTTAAAATAAGTTAAAAATGATATTTTATCATTCAATTAATATTATTAACAATCTAATTAATAATTGGACTCGAAATCTTATTAGCCATTCCCTTAATTAGTAAGTTAAGTAACTTAAACATAATGTATACATAAGTATATAATAACTTAAGTAACTTTACTCAATTTAATAAATTAACTTAAAAAGGTCAAAAATGTAAATTCAAGGTCTAAACATAATAGTTACCTTATTTACTAACATATATAAAAAGTTGAAAAAAGATCTAAGTTAAAATAAACCTTTAAAACTTGAGTTTACATTTTGGTTCTTAAAACTCATTGCAATCGGGTCCTTAATTTTCATATAGGTCCTTAAGTTTCACTGCACTTAGGTCCCTTTCTTCTTCTTCTTCAGCCGATTGAATAGCTGACGACGGAGAGTGACTTCACCGTGCGATCACCACCCTGCCGACATCATTCTTCCTTCTCTAAGCTCCTAGAGCTTACGCTCATGATGAGACTGATGAGAGCCTCATCATGAGCCATAACTAGCTCATTTTGACCCAATAAAGAAGATAAAAGCTCCTACATAACCTAGAAGAAGGCCTAACTGAAGGAACAAGTGCTCTGAGAAGAAAACATGAAATAAAGGTTAAAACTGTAATTTTACCATTGCAGTACGTAAACGGGATTTCTCAGAGGCAAAACATAGGTCAAATGGTATAAATGAGATAAAAAGAGGGTTGAGTCAATCAGAAATGGGTTCATGTGCAATCTAAGAACTAAATGACACTTGGTAACCCTAAAACAGACCCGCTTAAATTAACAAGGTTCCGGTCAGAACAAAAAGCAAGTAAACCCTCTACAAATCATGGAAAAACATACTCTAGGGTTTAGAACACTTAATTTGGCCTTTGGAACCTAGTTTGACCAAGATTAGGGTCCTAGCTCTTCAATTAACCTAATTTGGGTTTTTACACAAAATATCCAGTCAAACGAGGTCAAACCTAAAATCCAACTTCACCATTGGATTCCTTAGGTCCAAATTAGGTTTGTACCAAAATTTGGACCTAAGGAGAGGTCATCTTGACCTACTTTGCAATTTAGTACACCCAAATCACAAATTGGTCCCTATCTTTTGAATACCGTTGCAGAGAACCCCCTAGGTTCTTCGCCTCCTTTGCAAACCGGTCCTGCCGCCATTGCTAGGGCAGAACCGAGCTCCGGCGAGGTTCGGAGAGGGATTGCTCTCTAATCCCTCAGAGATTCCCTCCCAGAAATGGAAGGAGGATTCTCTGAGGAATTCCCTTCCTTATAAAGTCAATTACAATCGCTGGTGTGAACCCAATCTCTCGTGCGAACACACGAGAGATTTGGGTATCCTAACTCCTTTCCATCTCCGGCGACCAACTTCAAGCAATTACGTGCCCTTCACGCCCTTCACACCCAGTCCAGCGCCTATATAAGAACCCACAACTCCGGCCGAAGAGGCTGAGCTTGATTTGGCCGAGTTTCCCCCTTCAATTCCTCTCCTCCTGCCCGGCCAAAAACCCCCAGCAAGCTCCGGCGAGCCCCCTCCCCTCCCTCTTCGCTCTTCCACAAAACCAGTGGCAGAGTGAGCTTCCTGACCTCCCTCCGCGTCGCGCAGTACCAGCGCACGCCGCCTCAGCCCCGCCGTCGCCGCCGTTCTTGCCCCACTGGGCGTCATCTTCTCCGGCGACAGCAGGTACTGCTGTCCGCCTTCCGTCCCCTTTCGTCCTTACAATTAGGTTAGAACTCCTCTCCATCCTCTCCTCTCTCTTTTCCCCCTGTTATCTCATCTGATTACCCCTCGACCGACGCTGACCACCCTCATCTTCCACATCACCGACCGACCTTCGGCGAGCCACTTCCACCATTCCAACCCCCCACACGGCTCGCCAACCACCTCGGGAGCTCCGCCTCACCACCAGGAACTCGCTCCACCCCACAACTGCCACTCCAGACCTCCATAACAACCCCCCGAACAACCCACCATCTCCGGCCACAGGTTGACCTAGGCGCACACGCCTAGGCCGACCGGCAACCTGCAGCATCACCCACCGCCTTCGCCGTGCTACGGCGAAGGTTTCCAGCTATTCTGATTGGGCCAATAGGCCGTTCTGTGGAATCTCAGGTGAACGCCCCGGTCGCCATTAACAGCGGAAGCAGCAGGAAGCTTGGAGCAGCAGCAGGCATCAGGCTTCCCAGGCGGCAGGTGTAGCAGACTCTCGCAAGTATCGCGAGGTGACTGAGTTCAGTGAGGAGCACCAGCAGGGCCTTCAGCGTGGGCAATTGCACACGAGAGTCTGCGGGCGCGCGCAAAGGAAGGGCGGAACGTTTAGTCCCACATCGTGGAATCTCAAGGCACAGGTATGGTATAAAGAGTTTTTGTGATATAGCTTTACTGCCTCGAAAGCACAGGGGTGAGGTCCCTCACTGACCCCACACCCGCCTCGTCCGCGGCCTGACCACGCGGACTTGGCGGATCCGACCCGACCTAGACCTACGCACTCCTCGCGCAGCACACCACCTTCATGTGCGCCTAGTCTCGGGTACGATCCGACCCGATTATGCATGTGGCTCTGGGAGAGCAGCTCAGAGTGAATTGCTTGAGAGTGAGAGATGCACGGGTAGAGGGAGAAGGGTTAGGTTTTGCTCCTGTGCAGGCAGGCTGATCGCAGGAGAAGGACTTGGCCGCTGCAGAAGAGAGAAGCAAGGCAAGACCACAGAAGAGGAGTAAGAAGCAAGGTAGAGAAGAAGAAAAGAAAGAGCAAGACACAGAGAAGAAGAGAGGCAAAGAAAAGATTAGAAGATCAAAAGAAGAAGAAGAAGGCTTCTCAAGACAAGAAAGAAAGCAGAGAGAAGCAAAACGAAGAAGAAAATGAGAGACTGCAGAAGAAGAAGAAAAGGAGAAATACTTTTAAGACGTCTGATCACAAGATCAGACGTCCAATTTCATATTTTTGTCCTAATAACTTTTAATTGCATACATTCACATTTGAATTGATATTTTGAGTAAATTAGAGTGTTCAATTACATTTTGACTAGTAGTAAATTCCATTTGCTCCCTGTGTTCGACCTCGGATACTCCGATTTTCGAGTAATAAAAATCTTTATTTATTTTGAACGCTTTAGCGACTATATTACAATGCGATATTATCTTTTAACAAACCGCACAAAAGCGCGACGAACAGAGACACTCATCATGATCTCTAATTACCCTTAATTAACTAGTCTTCCTAGTTAATTAAATAAGATTATGAACATATAAGGGTTAATTATAGAATAAGGGATATTTAGTAAAGGACCTTAAAATAAGTTAAAAATGGCACTTTATCATTCAATTAACATTATTAATAATCTAGTTAATAATTAGACTCAAAATTCTATTAATTATTCTCTTAAGTAACTTAAACTTAATGTAAACCTAAGTATATAATAACTTAAGTAATTTTACTTAATCTAATAAATTAACCTAAAATGGTCAAAAATGTAAATTCAAGGTGAAAACATAATATTTACCTTATTTACTAACATATATAAAAAGTTGAAAAAGATCTAAGTTAAAATAAACCTTCAAAACCTGAGCTTACATTTCGGTCCTTAAAATTCATTACAATCAGGTCCTTATTTCTCACATAGGTCCTTAAGTTTTATTACATATAAGTCCCTTTCCTCCTCCTTCTTCAGCCAAATGAACGGCTGGTGGCAGAGAGTCACGCCATCGCATGATCACCTCGCTGCCGACATCAACCTTCTTTGTCCAAGCTCTTGCAACTTGCGCTCACCACCTCCTCTTGATCCACCGGTCTGGATTAACCAGAAATCCTATTTTTAGTGGGAGATAACCTCACCGTCGTCGAAGACGACGTCGGAGGTTAAGCTCCTCAAGCTCATTCTCCGGCCAGACCTTGCCACTCTTTTCACCGCCAACTACTATAAATACCCCCTCACCCTTCAGATTTCACTCAAGTTGGCTCCCTTCCCTCTTCTAACACTGAGCCGACCCAATAGGCTATTCGTCCAAAACTCCAGCGACTTTCCATCTCATTTTCCGACTTCCTCCATCCATTTTGATCAGCCAAGGAGATCCGCCATGGTCTTCCACGTCTCTGACACAAGCACCGACCCAAGGAATCCTCTGCTCCACCTCAAATCCGCCCGCTAGAGATCTTTCTTCTACCCTCTGATTTCGTCGTCCGCCATGAGACTTCGGCGAAACCCTATTGACCCTTTCGTCCAGGTAACAGTAGATTAGGAGTAGGAGTAGGAGTAGGAGTAGGTTAGCTTAGTTAGTTAGTTTAGGTAGTTAGATTAGAGTAATTTTAAAATTTCAGTGTTCATCTTCTCCGACTCCGGCGAGCTCCTTGAGCTCGCTAGAGCTTTAATCTTGTCTTCTTAACTCACTGTCCATCTTCCTTTAACCCTCACAATCACTTCTAGCACATTTAATCATCTAATTGATCACCTAATCCCCTAATTCACATTTCACTTCCACCGACTACTGTCACTGTCCATGGTGACAGTAGTCGACCTAATTCCACCTTCATAGGGTCTTTCATCATCTATCCACCAGTTATGGACCCTAATCGACACTATAATACATAGAAATATCACATATAAATTAAAC
Organism: Thalassia testudinum; assembly: GCA_037157565.1. Taxonomy (NCBI): domain Eukaryota; kingdom Viridiplantae; phylum Streptophyta; class Magnoliopsida; order Alismatales; family Hydrocharitaceae; genus Thalassia; species Thalassia testudinum. Next base: position 4,689,569 of record JAZHRO010000028.1, read on the forward strand.
GCCTAATCTTAATTAAGTTCCTGAGCTCGCTGTCAATGGCAGCTCAGGAGCAGTTCAAACTATTAATTAACTGTATAATTATGACTACTATTATCTATTGACTTGTTGTAACCTCTCAATCGAGTGGTTAAACAAGTCCTGAGCTTAATTTAAATCAGATTTTTAAAGAAATGAATTCACTATCAAATCTTAACTCTAATGCAATAATGAGGAATTAAATGTGATACTGAGGTTCCTTGCAACGTCAGGATCCTTTTTAGATTAAAAATGGCATAATTTCACAATCTGTGTACACTTTTCATATTTTCTGGACTCACCGAAGCTCCGGCAAGCTCCAGTGAGCCAAATTTGTACTTCAGCCTTTAGAATTCGTTGAGAAGCTCCAGAATGGTATAATGTGGATCACTGATTATTTTAAGGATGTTTATTTAAGGATAAATGACTAGAGCTGTAGAATGAACTTCATCTTCTCCAACTCCGGCGAAGTTGGAGAAGTCTGATAAAGAGATATAAGAAGCATTTAAGGATCCTAGAAGCTTCAATGCAATGCACTGAGGTTGTTTAAACCCTTAAATTACTGTAACAACCTCTGAATGGCTTTGACGAACACACACCTTTTCAAACTCAAGCGGCGAGCCTGAAACCCTAGAAATCAGGGTCAAAACACTTATCTGAAGATCTTAATAAGTTCCTGAGGTTGAGAAGACTTTAATTGATGCTTTGATTTCCTGTGAAGTTTTTAACAGAAAGTCAAATTTTTGTGCCTTCACAGTCAAACTGAGTTTGATTATGGAGTTCTGAGCTCAATCTGAGGAATTGATGAGATTAAATGGATTATGAGATCTTGTTGAATGATCTAAGAGAGAATTAAGTGAGCCCAGGTGAGTTATTGTGTGAGAATTTAAACCCTGTCAATTTGGGTTACTTTCGAACCCAAACTAAGAGCAATGATATTTTGATGAGATATGAACTTCAATCCTGCCCAGATAAGTCAATTACAATCCTTAGAACTAGTTTAAATCGATCAGAGATGTTTCTCTGTGTCTGTTCATCCATTTCAGTCTGAAAATTTTGAACTCTGAAGCTTTTAGAGAAGTGAAAAGCTTCTTTACTGGTCCTGAAGGTCTTGAGAGCTTAAATCTTACTCCAACAGATGCAGAATAACCTGTACAACCTGTACAGGCCTGTAAATGAGAGAGAAAAGTCCATCTGAGGACTCTGTAGACATAAAAACCATTTCTGGGCATTAAATAACCCATAGGAACCCCTAATTTCACTCTTCAAATTGAAGAGGAAAACATCATCTAAACCTTAAATTGGCCTTTCAATTGTGTAGATCTACCTTAGAGCTTTCTAACAAACTTTAACTCACTTGAAAAGAAGCTCTAAGCTGGGAGATATGATCATTTGAAGTTGGGTCTGGAAAGGGGGAACATAGTCCCACATCGTCAGTTTCTGAGCACGCGCATGGGGATAAAACGATTTTGTCTTATAAGACGATCAGTCGTCAGCACTCAGTGCACCGATTACCGATCTGAACATTCTGAACCTATTTTGAGCATGTGCATGTGTGTGTGCAGGCTTGTGTGCCTGCGGGTGTGCGTCCGAGTGGGTGTGAGCGAATGTGCCCTGGGAGGGCGAGGCCTAGGAGGCTGGGTTGAGCCGGTTTGGCTCGAAACTATGAACCGAAATGAAATAAACTGAAATCGAACCTAATTGAGATTAGGCGAGGATCGAGTAGGGTCTGGTCCCACCCTGGTCTCAGGGTGCTATGTATCCTCGAAAGGGCCTCATTGCAAATAAAATAATTTTTGGCTAAAAAGTAAAAAAAACTCGGTTCAACTGATAGTTCAAAAGAAAGCTTAAGGAAAAGAAGAGCCAATGGTTGTTAAGCTAAGTGTTGAAGGCTAAGGAAAGGAGGAGAACAGGTGCTAAGGAGTGTTAAAGAAGAACAGGTACTAAGGGAATAGAGAAAGGTAGGAACAGAAGAAGAGAGGTAAGAAAGAGAGCTCAAGATAGAGAATAAAAGGAAAAGAAGATAAAGAAAGAGAGAAGAAGAGACAGGCTGAAGACTAAAAAGGAATTTGTTTTACTTGCATCACTTTTTGTTCTTAATAATTGTAATAAGGCATGTTTTAATGGAACAACTTTTATTACCTTAGTTTCTTTTGAAATAAAATTGGAAAACTAGCATGTTTACTTGTTAATAAAGTACATCATTCGAGTAAATATGTTTTCCATATGGAATTTGGTATTTTCTTTATAGTTTAAATATTTTGGCAAAATTCATGCTCTTAAAATCAACTTAGTTATACCTCCTAAACTTATAAGGAAAATAAAAGATAAATGGTGAATTTAGAAAAAAGAAAATTATACCTCCCAGCGAATGACCTGGACTCAGCCAGTAAAAATTTCTAAAATGTTAGGTTAATTTGACCCTATACTACACATCCGACACAATTTCGAGTTAACCTCAGTGACTTTTTCTACTCTTAATTAAGTGAAATTAACTTAATTGCTGAGTTGAGTGAAAGACACGCATCAGCTCACCATCCCATCTTCATCCATTAGTCTGGATTACTCTGAAATTCTAACTTTTGGTGGGAGTTAACCTCACCGTCGTCGGAGATGATGCCGGAGGTTAACCTCCCCAAGCTTCTTCGTCCAGACGTTGCCACCTTCTTCATCGCCATTCAGTATAAATACCCCCTCACCCCTTTGATTTCTCTCAAGTTGGCTCCCTTCCTTCTTCTAACACTGAGCCGACTGATTGAGCAGTAATCATAGGTCTTAATTGACCTAGATTAATCTAGGACTTAGCATAAGTTAGGGTTATTCACGCATGCATATGCTTTATCTGCATCTTTACTGCTTTCCTTTAGCTATGCATAAAATATTGTTATAATTTGCTGATTAAGTGCATTATGTTGATTGCAGGGAATAAGCTTATCAGGAGCTGGATTTGAAGTCAAATTAGGAATAACGGGAGTTGCAGCAGAGCTAGAGTAGAAGGCTTAGATTAGATGTATGAATAATAATGTCAGGGAGTTAAAGGTTTGCTATGCTATTAAGTAGGAATAAAGCAGTAAAATGTGAAGAGCTTAGGTCCATCCTAGCCCTAGGATAGCCTAAAGACTTCCCTAAGCCTTAGCCACCCTTAGATTAGGTCACAACACCCTAGGAAGCCCTAAAACCCTAGTTCCAACCCTTATTTGGACTTCCAGACAAGTTATAGGATGTCCAGGACCCTTAGACATCTCCCGCACACCTTAAACCCACTTCAGTGGTGTTATTGTATGTCTAGACACTTTGTCAGACGTCCAATTTCTACAGAATACAAAAAACAGAACCCAAAATCCCTCTTGACTTCGATTGGACGTCCAGACAACAAGTCTGGACTTCTGATTTCTGAGTATAAGACATCTGACACTATTATTAGATGTCTAATACTGCTCTCCAATTCATGTTTTGAGATTTAAGCCTTGATCTTAGATCTCTAGGTCCCTAAACCCAATTCCAACCCCATAGGAACCTAAATTAAGGTGCCCTAACACTAGTACATCACCTCTAGACCTCCCTAAGGACATAATTAGGTCCTCACTAAACCTAATTGACTTGGATCTTAGTCAATTCCATCAACCTATTCAATTGGACTCATTGAGTCCAATTGAGCCCTGATCTCAGCACACACTGTCCAATTGGACTCAGTGAGAGTCCAATTAACCTAGACCTAAATTAATTGAGTTGTTTTACTCTCACTTAAGTTTCCACACACCCAATTAAATTTGTATTAAGTTTAATTGCACTTTACCTTAGTGAATTAGGGTTTATAACCCTAATTTGAGACACACCTTGACCTAAATCCACTAGAACCTAACCTAATCAACCTAGCCACCTAAGTTTCAACCCACACACACCCACACACACCATCCACACGAAAATACCTAGCCTAGAGTTCTCTATAACTCTCTACCGTGTGTGGTTGCCTTGGATGCCAAAATTAGCAACCAAGAGCCACTCAATTTTTAGATCCACATTTGGTGGATCTAAAAGCCACCATCCATCCTCTCTCTCACTCTCCCACGAGCTCCCACCATAGGCCTCTCTAGAGAATTCCATAATTCTCTAGAGAGCTTCCCTTAGGTCTATAAAAAGACCTAAGGGGTGGCCATTTGCACTCATTCACATCCCTTGGATTCATTGGCACCACTCACCTCATTAGCTCCATACACGCCCACCGTCACTTAGGTTAGCTACTCCATCTCCACGAGCTCACCACCATCATGGAGGACACCATGCCGGGATGTTGGATCAATCCTCCCTCTCTCCAAGGGTCGGCCTAAGCTACATTGGCCGCCCCTTATTCTTCTTCCTCTCTCTTTTCCTCCCTCCTCCGTTGTTGTTGTTGAGAGAGATATCTCTCTCTTTTCCTCCCTCTCCGTTGTTGTTGTTGAGAGAGATTTTTGAATCTAGGTTAGTTGGAAAAAGAAAAAATAAAAAGATATTTTTGTTGAATCTTTTAAAAAATTCTTTTGAAAAAAAAAACGTGCAAAAGGTTTGAAAAAAAAAAATCTTTTTGGTGGAAGGCTTAAATTTCAAATTCAAACCTCTTTAAAAAGTTTTTCCACCATCTCCTGATTTTCGACTAGATTTCAAGCTCGATTTAAAAATTCGATTACCGAAAAACTAGTAAGCAAAAAATTCTGAAATTCGGACTAAACCTTTATTTTCAAATAATCTTTCAAACACCACTGTTATTTTGAAAAGATTCTAAGTATACAATTTTTAAAAATTTTGCAAAGTGCACAGGAGTCAGATTGACCCAGGTTCAAATTTTTTCAAATTTCAGAAAACGATTCCAAGCAATCTGCAAATCTATTTTGACTAAAACGATGGGGTTTGAAAGCTGATCTCATTGGCTTTATTTTCCATATTTTTCCCAAATTTTTTAAGGTCATTTGATACTATTTCAAAGCAAAAATTCGACCAGGGGTCAAAATTCCTGATCTGACCCCCTAATATTCAAAATTCGCTAAAACTTCGGTTGAAACAGTAAAAATTCCAAAAAAAGTCTCTGAAAAACTAATTGAAAAGGAAATCTACTCACAAAATTTCAAATTAATTGGATTCCAATTATCATCATAGAACCAACTTTACTTTTGTGGTCTGTTGAAAAAAAAAAACCTTAGAAGTGCATGCAACTTAAGTTGAATCTTTAGGGTTACAACTAGAGACCACACTTTAGGATAACCTAGACTTAATCAAGTCTAGTTAGCCAGTGAGCCTGGTCACCTTGTGGGCCACTCACCACAAACCCCAAAACAGGTTAAAATTAATTTTAAAACACGAAATCAACCCCAGTTCGTTGTCGTACTACTAGCTATTTTTAAACTCTCCTACCAAACCTAGTGACTAAGTCTGCGGGGTAGTGTCAAACGACCGCGGCTCAGGGGTCAATGGAACTAGAGGCATAAGCCAAAGGAAGAACCTTCCCCTTAGTCCCCTCATAACCAGATTGGCTGAGTTAGCTTAAGAGGCAGGATTCGCTTGCAGTGGGTTGTACGACGAACTTATCTTCAGGAATTCAAATCCCTAACGAAAAATCTGGTCACCTGATCTATAAGGATCATTTGATTGACAGGGCCTTAGCCTTGTCCTAGTGGCTACATCAACCTAGGGGTTGGGCGGTGTATGCACGGAAGGAGGTCACTTCGACCTCACTTGGTTGGACCTTGGGAGCCACTCCCAAGGAGGCAAGTCACCTCGCCTGGATCATCTTCTCCCCCCATTTCTTCTACTCCAAGAGCCACCATGGCAAATCCTAGACCTGTGCCTAGACCGGGTCAGGACATCGATAATCTGGACCCGATGGCTCGTCTAGAAGCCCAGGTCGCCCAATCTGAGGAGTGGCATCAACAGAGCATGGATCGCATTCTTACGGCACTTGACAGGATGCAGCACTCGCCGCGAGGAGAACAACTGCGGGATTTCTACGACCCAGCCGCGCAAATCGTCGCACCTATTGTCAAAATTCCTACAGGCGGAGATGTGTTTGAGCTCAAGCCCAATGTAATTGGGTTGATCAACACTCATTTCTATGGGAACTCAAGTGAAGATCCATTCCAACACCTTGAGGACTTGAGTCAACTCGCTGAAACAATTCGACCCAGGAATATTGATCTCGGGATTGTTCTGATGAAGCTTTTCCTGTTCTCTCTGAGGGATAAAGCTTCATACTAGTTCAAGACTATTAGGAAGCCAATTATAACCAGGCCGGAATTACGACGTGAATTCCTGCAAAAGTTCTTCCCAATCGGTTGAACAAACGCAATGCAGCACGCAATCACGACTTTCTCCCAGGGAGCTGGGGAGAAATTACATGAAGCATGAGAAAGATTTCACAACCTCCAAAAATGCCTGCATCATGGTATACCCAGATGGTACTTAGCTCAGATTTTTACCATGGGCTAGATGACACACATCGGTATCTAGCCGATGCATCTAGCAGTGGGAATTTTCTCGCAAAAGACGAGAATAGTGCATTTAAGCTGTTCGAATCATTAGTGGAGAACTCGATGAATGCCGCATCTATGAACCTGTTCCAGCGGCCTGGTCAGCAGTGGGTTGGTGTCCACAAGGCTCACATCGAATCTATTCAAGCCGACATGGATATCATCGTCAAGCAGCTGGATAGAATAAACCTAATTGAGAAGAAGATTGACCAGATTAGTCAGGGTCAATTTGACTTGAGCTCTGCTACCGCATGACCCTCCTATGCATCCCGAGCCCCACCTGCTTGAGTTAATCTACTCACTCGGGATGCATCTTCTTCGTATTTACGAGATCCCGCATATCAGGATCCCATAAACAATCCAGATCTGGCACCTTACGACCAGGGTTACGCACCACCCACAGATTATAATGTGTATCCCCTTGACGGATATACGTCTTAGACATCTTCGGGCTACGAGGACATCAGCACTATCCAAGGATACGGGCGTAATAACCTGTATTCAGAGACGTATAACCCTAGTTGGCGCCAGCATCCAAACTTCTCCTGGTCTGATAATTCACAGAGACCACATCAAGAACCATACTATCAAACCAAGCAATACGGGATTGCGCAAAACACGTACCCTAGGCAGCAGCCATTCCTGCCTCAGCAGCAGCAACCTCGCTCGTTATACCAGCCGCTGCACCAAGCTGCCAACCGCCCTCCAAAGTGGGCTGACCCTTTGGAGGCGCTAAAAGAGGAGCTGCAAGAATCGATGAGGAAGTCTACACAAGATAGCTTGCAGATTATGAAGGCGATGGCTGATCAGATTCAGACCATACAGAACACGCAGAACCAGCTATTGCAGGAGCATAGGACTTAGGGAGCCTTGCCCTCCCAACCTGTCCCGAATCCACGATATATGCAAAACCAGGGTGCCCCGCCCAGATTTCAGGCACCGCAGGGACAGGCGCCTCCTGCACCACTCGGTTACATTCAAGGCTAGCCACCTTTGCAGAATCCCACGTATTCTGCCCCTTCCGCTCCCCCACCACCTCATGGATAGCAAGCCGAATCTCTCTCTTTTCCTCCTCCTCCGTTGTTGTTGTTGAGAGAGATATCTCTCTCTTTTCCTCCTCCTCCGTTGTTGTTGTTGAGAGATCAGGTGAATTCTACTCCTTCATCATCTCAGGAGCCACCTGTGGTAGATAAGGGTAAGAGGCCATTTAACCCTGAGATTCCTATCCCTTCTCCTGAGGCTCTGACACGAAATGCAATATGGAAAAAGGACACGCGGAATTTCGAGGACCTGAAATCGATGTTTAAGGAAGTACATATTCAGGTCCCCCTCCTCGAGGCTATCGATCACATTCCCATTGTCGCTATGTTCTTTAAGGACTATTGTTCCCTGAAGCGACAGTCAAGAATTGGATGACAGGCGGTACTGTCTAAAGAAGCTACCACCGTGATTCTAGCTGACTTATCGCCGAAGAAGAAAGACCCTGGTACCCCACTCATATCCCACTTCTTACAGGATTCTCCATTTGATCGGGCCCTTCTAGATTCGGGTTTGTCCATCAATTTAACTCCCACCGTCGAATTTGATCGATTTCTATTTTGGGAGTTGAAACCCACCTCGGTTATGATTTAGCTAGCTGACAGATCAGTCAAAACACCGAGGGGGGTGGTTGAGAACGTGATCATGAAAGTTCGTGGGTTTTTCTTTCCCGCAGATTTTTTCATTCTCGATATGGAAGTTCCTCCTAATCTCCGAGATGCACCAATTATTTTGGGTCGCCCTTTTCTGGCGACAGCCCAAGCAAACATTGATTGTGCATCTGGGTGTATGGAGATAGCCCTAGGCAATGAGAGACTTCGACTTGACATATTCAGGGTAGCAAAGAACTTCGACTGTGATCGAATACAGGAGGATGGTGAAGACGAAGATTCGGCATACTGTAGTAACATTGCGCTCCTTTGTGACGACCCAATGTCTCATTCATCTACACTATCAGTGTTCTTGGACCTCAATCCACGCGGGACTGAAACCACTGCACTACACATATCCCTCCGAGGATCTAACTGTTTAGGGTGTGCTTCTGACCACAGCATACCTGAATCCAGCTATCCTAATCCATACATTACTGAATCGCCCCTGTTGTTGACAGATGTGAGTACAGCCAACGGGTTTCCCGTTAACGTAGTCACAACCAATTATTTCACAGGGAGCGAATCAGCAGGAATTCACGTGCACACGAATCAGTAGATTCCCACCTTCGAGTTTGCTCCTCCCACTCCCATTTTTGACTCAGACCCACCCGTGATCAAATTGAAGCCCGTACCCACTCCACACTTTCTTATAGCTAGACTTTTTGGAGTAGGGGTGCACAATCAGCTGGTCTGCATCTCCAGACCACTGATTCTAGGAGCAACGAGCACATCTTTCTCTTAATTTTGACCAGCTCCTATGCAAGAACTGATACATCTGATTGAGTTTTCGCCCAGTCGGAAGCGTTAAACTCATCATCTACCCAACATTCATCCATCACCTTATACATACTCGCTTTATACATAGCATATTTTTCTTGTAGCATATTTCCTTTGCATATATTGCATGCTAACAGGTTGGCCGGTGCTGAATATAATTTCAGAAGCAATTACAGGTGATTTCTACCCATTCTCCCTGTAGTATTTATTTTCTTTTATATTCATGCATGAGGATATGCAAGAACTTAGGCATGGGGTGGTAGATACAGTAAAACTGAAAAAAAGTTTTATGCCAACCTTTAGGAAAACCTCAGAGCTGCATGTAAAACGTACTTTAGGACCCTAAATAAAAGAACAACCGACTCCGCCTCCCGTGCTCGCATTGGAACTAGAAATCGTCGACAACAGCCACTTCCAACTCACCCGCTCACCTATTACTTTAAATTTAGGGTCAAGCTTATTGTAACCCGATACGGAAATTTCACGAAGTACAAATTATACGAGGTTAATTGTTCATAGCATATATACAAATTGCACTCATGAATAAGATTATTTTATTAAGAGAATGCATTAGGGATTTTATCCTCTAGTTGATTCCTGTAATATGGAATCCAGTAAAACTTTTCACACACACGTAGAATTTGCAATGGATTCATGGTGAAGGCTAATAAACATCTTCAGTCTGTCAAGAAGAAGCAGTGCTTCTTTTTCTGAACCCCTGGACAGTGTTTTGGGAGTCAGGCAGATTTTCTTTCAAAAATCCACTAAATAGTGTGAGATGAGAGTAGAGTGTACTGGTGCTCTAAGATTAGTGTAAGGAATCTGGAATCCTAGATAATTAGGTGATGATACTCAGAGATTAGGCATAGTTTCCACTCTCGGTTCCTGCGTATACATTTTGAGTGAATTTTGAGAGCCACCAAATAAGGCAAATACGCGGAGAGCAAGTTTTCATAAAACTAAGGCTAAGGTGGATGGTTACGACCATTCTTTACAGAATCCTTAGCTGAAGGAGGGTATTAATGTCAAGGTTAGAAATACACCATCCTATTCGTCTCTCCTGGTGCCGTGAGTAGGCACTTCCACCAAATAAGCCACCCAATGTCTCTTGAGTACCACCAATCCCTAATAATGCCTCCTCAACAAAGTTCATGGATGTGTTATGTTTAACAAAAAAAAAAAAAAAGCGTTGAAAAGAAAGAAAAGCTAAAAAAGAAAAAGTAGAAAAAGCAAAGATGAATATTTAGTGTTTATTTCATTGAGGCAATACCACCAAATAAAATTGAGATCCACCAAATATGACCTTAACCTATTTTTCTTATGTTTCCGACCGCCCGAATACTGGCTGAGGAATCCCGACTTAGTGTTAGGGTTATGATAACTCAATTAAAGTGTTAATGCCTAGTGAGACCACAAAATACAGATCATATGTGTGAATCTGTTGAGATAGTGAGCTCTAAGAAAAAGAAAAAGAGAGAATGAATGCAAAGGAATCAAAAGAGAGCAAAGTTTTTCTCGTCTTTCTCTGAGTTGAGCTACTTAGTAATCTGGGAATCTAGATTCTGTAGTACTAGTCTCAATGTAGCACTAAGTGAGAATGAGCCACCAAATATATAATCCTTTCTCTCAGAGATTCTCTACCTAAGCCTAAAGCTGGGGTGAAATTCATAGAATATCTTGAGTACCCCAAGGGAAGAAGTTCGCCTATCCCGCTAGAATTTTTACTAGGGATCAAGTACAGGCTTTAGAGGTGTATTAGTTTTCACTCGAATCCGTTGCAAAAGCTACATAGCTGCACTTTCACGATTATCTGGATTTCTAGAGCATAGGATGAAAACAAAAAGGAGAAAAACCTCTACGCATACACTTGATAAAATAATTAGTCCCTTAAGGACCTTTGCTGTAAATAATTTAGTCTTGCATTTGCTAGAGACTAGCAAGATTTAGGCATGGGGGTATGATTGCGTAGCAATCATAGGTCTTAATTGACCTAGATTAAGCTAGGACTTAGCATAAGTTAGGGTTATTTATGCATGCATACACATTATCTGCATCTTTACTGCTTTCCTTTAGCTATGCATAAAATAATGTTATAATATGTTGATTAAGTGCATTATGTCGATTGCAGGGAATAAGCTGATCAAGAGCTGGATCTAAAGTTGGATCAGGAATAACGGGAGTTGCAGCAGAGCTAGAGCAGAAGGCTTAGATTAGCTGTAGGAATAATAATGTAAGGGAGTTAAAGATTTGTTATTCTATTAAGAATGAATAAGGCAGTAAAATGTGAAAAGCTTAGGTCCATCCTAGCCCTAGGATAGCCTAGAGACTTCCCCAAGTCTTAGCCACCCTTAGATTAGGTCACAACACCCTAGGAAGCCCTAAAACCCAAGTTCCAACCCTTATTTGGACGTCTAGATAAGTTATAGGATGTCCAGGACCCTTATCTATCTTCCGCAAACCTCAAACCCACTTCTACAGTGTTATTAGACATCCAGACACTTTGTCAAATGTCCAATTTCTGTAGAATACCAAAAATAGAACCCAAAATTCCTCCTGACTCTGATTGGACGTCCAGACAACAAGTCTGGACTTCTGATTTTTTAGTATAAGACGTCTGACTCTATTATTAGACGTCTGATACTGCTCTCCAATTCCTATTTTGAGATTTAAGCCTTGATCTTGGATCTCTAGGTCCCTAAACCCAATTCCAACCCTATAAGAACCTAAATTAAGCTGCCCTAACCCTAGTACATCACCTCTAGACCTCCCTAAGGACCTAATTAGGTCCTCACTAAACCTAATTGACTTGGATCTTAGTCAATTCCATCAACCTATTCAATTGAACTCATTGAGTCCAATTGAGCCCTGATCTCAGCACACACTGTCCAATTGGACTCAGTGAGAGTCCAAATGACCTAAACCTAAATTAATTGAGTTTTTTTACTCTCAATTAAGTTTCCACATGCCCAATTAAACTTGTATTAAGTTTAATTGCACTTTACCTTAGTGAATTAGGGTTTATAACCCTAATTTGAGACATACCTTGACCTAAACCCACTAGAACCTAACCTAATCAACCTAGCCACCTAAGTTTCGACCCACACACACCCACACACACCATCCACATGAAAATACCTAGCCTAGAGTTCTCTATAACTCTCTACCGTGTGTGGTTGCCTTGGTTGCCAAAATTAGCAACCAAGAGCCATTCAATTTTTAGATCCACATTTGGCGGATCTAAAAACCACCATCCATCCTCTCTCTCTCACTCTCCCACGAGCTCCCACCACAGGCCTCTCTAGAGAATTCCATAATTCTCTAGAGAGCTTCCCTTAGGTCTATAAAAAGACCTAAGGGGTGGCCATTTGCACTCATTCACATCCCTTGGCTTCATTAGCACCACTCACCTCATTAGCTCCATACACGCCCACCTTCACTTAGGTTAGCTACTCCACCTCCACGAGCTCACCACCATCATGGAGGACACCATGCTGGGATGCTGGATCAATCCTCCCTCTCTCCAAGGGTTGGCCTAAGCTACATTGGCCGCCCCTCATTCTTCTCCCGACCACTCCAAGGCCATCGGGGACCACCCCTGAATGCCCTCTATTCTGCTAGAATTAGTTTATGCTCTCCATGATTTTTACTGCTTTTATTATTGCTTAGTAGAGCAGCCTTAACCTCTCCCCCAATGATGCATGCGAAATCCCCCCATTGATTCTTGTATGCAATCATTTTTTGGTAGCTAGGTTTAAATTTCAAGCATCTATGTACAAGCTTTCCTCTAAAGTTCTTGTTGCAAACAACTCTCCCATTGAATGAATGAAAAATGCTTTTATATATATATATATATATATCTCCATATTGTGAAATCACCATGAGCTTATTGATTGCTATTATATTTGCGTGATTCATGTTGCCTGTTTCTAACTCCTAATATTCTTGCAACTAAGCATGTCATACCTAAATAGTAATAATCATGAATCGACATGCATTTCTAAACAAAGTAGAGCAATAGAAGATCGGTTTCATAAGTAAATAAATGTCTCCCAGAGACGAATGACCGAGACTCAAAGTCTCGTAATTTTTACAAACTTAATTTTTGACGAACGTTTTTATGCGGCTATACTACGATTTCTGACAACTTTCAAAATACGCGAAAATGTTTCTTTCACCGACCCAATAGGCTATTCATCTACAACTCCGGCGATCTTCCACGCCATTCTCCGACTTCCTCCATCCACCTTGATTAGCCAAGGAGATTCGCCGAGGTCAGCCGCGTCTCTGGACAAAGGTGACGACCAAGGAGATCCTCTGCTTTGTCCAAACTCGCCCGCAGGAGATTCTTCTTATTCCCTCTGATTTCGACTTCCTCCATGAGCCATCGGTGGAATCCCTTTGACCCCTTTGTCCAGGTAACAGTAGCTAGGAGTAGATTAGGATTAGGAGTAGGAGTAGAAGTAGTTTAGGTAGTTAATTAGTTAGTTAGCTGTTGGGAGATCGTAGATCGCATTTTTGATAAAAGCGTCGTAGTATAGTTGCGAAATACGATCCAACGAAGATATTGTTTTGTAAAAATAACAAGACCTTGAGTCCCGATCGTTCGTCTCTGGGAGGCGTTGCTTTTGCTTTTGAAATCGATCTTAAAGCCACTCTACTTTATTTAAATGACATGCTGGTGCGTAATATATAGGTGGTTAAAGAATAGGCACTTAAATCACGCAAATATGATAATCATTTAGCTCAAGGTGATTTCAAACACATAAGAGATATATATATATAAAATGAAATTTCATTCATCGTGGGAGAGTTGTTGCACAAGGAAATCTAGAGGAAAGCTTATACATGAATGCTTAAAATTAAATCTAAAATTAAATCTAACTACCAGAAAATGATTGCATACAAGAATCAGCGGGGGGATTTTGCATGCATCATTGGGGGAGAAGTAAGACTACTCTACTAAGCAGTAAATGAAAGCAATAAAAATTATGAAGAGCATGATCTAGAGCTAGAAGAGTAGAGGGCATTCAGGGGTGGTCCCCGATGGCCTTGGAGTGGTTGAGAAGAGAATGATGGGGGCCAATGTAGCTTAGGCTGACCCTTGGAGAGAGGTAGGGTTGATCCAGCATCCCGGCATGGTGTCCTCCATGGTGGTGGTAGTGAGCTCGTGGAGGTGGAGTGAGTGGCTAAGTGGAGGTGCGTGAATGGCACCAATGGAGAGTAATTGCCAAGGGAGTGAATGGGTGCCAATGGCCACCCATGAGGTCTTTTTATAGACCCAATGGAAGCTCTCTAGAGAATTATGGAATTCTCTAGAGAAGCCTATGGTGGGAGCTCGTGGGAGAGTGAGAGAGAGAGGGTGGATGGTGGTTTTTAGATCCACCAAATGTGGATCTAAAAATTGAATGGCTCTTGGTTGCTATTTTTGGCAACTAAGGCAACCACACATGGTAGAGAGTTCTAGAGAACTCTAGGCTAGATATCTTCGTGTGGATGGTGTGTGTGGGTCCGTGTGGGTCGAAACTTAGGTGGCTAGGTTGATTAGGTTGGGTTCTAGTGGGTTTAGGTCAAGGTAGGTCTCAAATTAGGGTTATAAACCCTAATTCACTAAGGTAAAGTGCAATTAAACTTAATACAAGTTTAATTGGGTGTGTGGAAACTTAATTGAGAGTAAAACAACTCAATTAAGTCAGGTCTAGATCAATTGGACTCTCACTGAGTCCAATTGGACAGTGTGTGCTGAGATCAGGGCTCAATTGGACTCAATGAGTCCAATTGAATAGGCTGATGGAATTGACTAAGATCCAAGTCAATTAGGTTTAGTGAGGACTTAATTAGGTCCTTAAGGAGGTCTAGAGGTGATGTACTAGGGTTAGGGCACCTTAATTTAGGTTCCTATGGGGTTGGAATTGGGGTTAGGGACCTAGATCCAAGATCAAGGCTTAAATCTCAAAACAAGAATTGGAGAGCAGTATCAGATGTCTAATTATAGAATCAGACATCTTATACTCAAAAATCAGAAGTCCAAACTTGTTGTCTGGACGTCCAATCAGAGTTAGGAAGGATTTTGGGTTCTATTTTGGGTATTCTGCAGAAATTGGATGTCTGACAAAGTGTCTGGACATCCAATAACACTGCAGAAGTGGGTTTGAAGTGTGCAGGAGTTGGCTAAGGGTCTTGGACGTCTTAAAACTTATCTGGACGTCCATAGAAGGGTTGGAACTAGGGTTTTAGGGCTTCCTAGGGTGTTGTGACCTAATCTAAGGGTGGCTAAGGGTTGGGGAAGTCTCTAGGCTATCCTAGGGCTAGGATGGACCTAAGCTCTTCACATTTTACTGCTTTATTTCTACTTAATAGAATAGAAAACCTTTAACCCCCTTACATTATTATTCCTACATCTAAACTAGGCCTTCTGCTCCAGCTCTGCTACAACTCCTATTATTCCTGATCCAGCTTCAGATCCAGCTCCTGATCAACTTATTCCCTGCAATCGACATAATGCACTTAATCAGCACATTATAACATTATTTTATGCATACCTAAAGAAGAGCAGTAAAGATATAGATAATGTGTATGCAAGCATGAATAACCCTAACTTATGCTAAGTCCTAGCTTAATCTAGGTCAATTAAGACCTATGATTGCTGCGCAATCATTAGCTTAGCTTGAAATTCAGATTTCAGACTTTATCTCCTTCAACTCTGGCGAGATCCTTGAGCTCACCGGAGCTCTGATTTTGTCTTTTCAACTCGCTAATCACCTTCCTCTATCAGTCACGATCATTTCTAATCCACTAAAACACAAATTTAATCACTATTTCGCCTAATTCATCTTCACCTTCAACAAACATTGTCGCTGTCCATGGCGACAATATCTGAGCTGAGATCCACCTCCATAGGGTCCTCCATCACCTATTCACAATCTAAGGATCCTAATTATCACTTTAATTTGAATAATTACCACCTATAATGTAAACTCCCAAACCTAATTAAGCTCTTGAGCTCGCTGTCAATGGCAGCTCAGGAGTAGTTAAAATCTTAAATTAACTATATAATTATGATCACAATCCTGTTTTGACTTGTCTTGACCACACATCTGAGTGGGAGAGCAAGTCCCGTGCCTCAACTAACTCAATTTTTATTCAAATTGAATTCACTACTTAATCTTTCATCTAATGAATTTAAGAGGAATTAAATGCGATCCTAAGGTTCCTTGCAACCTTAGGAACCTTTTCAAATCAAAAATGGCGTAATTCTTCATTCTGAACACACTTTTCATCTTTTACTGGACTCACCGGAACTCTAGCGAGCTCCGACAAGTTGAATCTGCTCTTCAGCCTGTTAAACTTAGTGTGAAGCTCCAGATCGACGACTTGAGGGTTACTGATCTTGTTGAGATACTTAAATTGCAATTTTTATGTCTGGGGCTTGAGATAGAATTTTTTCTTCTCCAACTCCGGCAGAGTTGGAGAAGCGTGCATTGAAGCTTAAGAACCACATGTAAGAGGTCTAGAAGCTTCAGTGTAGTGCACTGAAGCTATCTATGTCTTCAGATTAGTATAGCAACCTTCCAATCCTTTTGTCGAACAAACACTTTTTCAAATTCAGGCGATGAGCCTAGAACCCTAATTTCTAGGGATAGAACATTTGTTTAAAGGATTGGATAAGTTCCTAAAGTTGATAGGATTCTCTTCTAGGCTTTAAGTCCTTGTAAAAAGGCTTAAATTAGAAAGTCAATTTTTAAGCCTAACAGTCAACCCTGAGGAGGAAACTCTGATTCTGAGCTCAATATGAGAAATTGAGTTAGAATCATTTTTGAGAATCTTTTGGATGATTTTAGAATGATTTTATTAAGCTCAAATGAGTAATTTTGTAGGAATTCATAATCTACCAGTTTGGGTTGTTTTCAAACCCAAACTGTTGGTAGTAAGTTTCTGATGAGATTTGATCATAAATCCTACCCAATGACTTTGTTAAATCCCTTAGAAGCTATTCCAATCAATTAAGAATGATCCTTAGTGTCTGTTACACCTTTCTTCATCTGAAATTCCTCTCTCTGAAGCTTTCAGTGAAGCTTGGAGCTTCTGTGCTTCACCTGAAGCTCTTGAGAGCTTAAAACCTATACAAACAGCTGCGGAATCACCTGTAAGACCTAATCAAACCCTTAGATGAGCTAAAATACCTACCCTGAAGACACAATAAGCTAATTTCACTTTCCAGGCATATTAAACCCGTAGAAACCCCCTGGATTCACTCTTCAAATCGAAGAGGAAAACATTCCCTTAACCTAAAATTGATTGTACAATCTTGTAGAGGTACCTTAGAGCTCTCCATCAAGCTTTATTTTGCTTGATTTGGAGCTCTGAGTAGGGAGAAATTGACGTTTGAAGTTGGGTCTGGAGGGGGAAAGTATAGTCCCATATCGAAAACTCTTGCGTGGCTGCCTTAGTATAAAAGTGTTTTGTTAAGTGGCCTCTTCAGTCGTCAGTGCTTGGCGCGAAAAGAAAACATCTGACCTTTGAGCATGCATGTGTGTGTGCGGGCGAGTGCGCCTGCGGGTGTGCCCCCGAGTGGGCGCGTGTGCCCCCGAGTGGGCGTGTGTGCACGATTAGCCCTAGGAGGGTGAGGCCTGGGAGGCGTTGAGCCAATTCGGCTCGAGAGAGGGCCAGTTTGGCTCAAGAAAAAAAAAATTGAAAATGAACCCTAATGAAATTAGGTGAGGACCGAATAGGGTATGGTCCCACCCTGATCTCAGGGTGCTGTGTATCCTCGAAAGGATCTCTCCACAAATCAAAAACAAATTTTTGGTTGAAGAGCAAATTAACTCGATTTAGCAGAAGGGTAAGAAAGGAAGAAGAGTTAAGTGCTGAAGGCTCTGATGGCTAAGTATTGAAGGAAGTGAGGGATGAAGAAAGAAGGCTGAGGAGGAAGAAGAACTCGCAAAGGGAAGAAAGCTAAGGACTAAAGGTTATTAGGAAGCTAAGGAAGAATAAGGAAGAAGAAGAAGGGCAGGAGTAGAAGAGAAAGCAGAAGTGAAGAAAGAAAGAGATTGAGAGAAAAAGAGAATAAGTGAAAATAGAAAGAGAAAGAAAGAATAAAGGATTAAGAAATAAAAGAAAAAGAAGATAAAGAGAAGAAGAGAAAGAAGAAAGGGTGAAGTATAAGGAAAAGAAGTTAATTTTCTTGTTATATTTATTTTTATTCTTAATTGTTGTATTAAGGTATTTATTGATTAAATAAACTCTTCTTTGCCTTAAATCATTTGAAATAGATAAAGAATTTACATGTTCTTAAATGAGAGTTTATAATTCATTTAAATCAATTTTTGGCAAAATTCATGCTTCCATAATTAATTTAAATATACCTCCTATACTTATAGAGAAAAATAAAAGATAACTAGTGAATTTAGAATGAATTATACCTCCCAACGAACGACTTGGACTCAACCAGTAAAAATTTTCTAAAATGTTAGGTTAATTCGACCCTATATTACTAATCGACACAACTTTGAGTTAACCTAAGTGACTTTTCTTCTACTCTTAATTAAGTAAAATTAACTTAACTAACTGAGTTGAGGTAAGAAACGATCATCCACCCCTATTATACTTACTAAATATGAATGCATCTATGAAAATTAGTCAACTGGAAACCTAGGATGTGGCATGAACCTTAGGACAGAGAAATGGTTGAACCAATTGTTCTGCGTAATTGTAATTGTATATATATGAATGAACTAAATTGTTAGCCACTGCCTGTAAATAAGTATGAGTTTCCTGTTAGAATATGAGCTTCCTGAGATAACTAAATGTTACCTGTGATAGCACTTGTTGCATGTATTAAATTGTGGGAATACGAGCTACCTGTGTATAAACAAGAACTAAATCGTGAATGACGAAACCTGGATTGGAATAATATGGTGAACATGAGCATGAACCCTACAGGGAGTTAGGAGTAGAGCTCCTGTGGTTAGATGGAAAAGTCTGGAATGTGGACGGGAAGTGTGCTGGCCCTTGTGTACGTGATACAAAGGAAAGCGACTATCCCCTTTTAGTGTAGAGCGGAGCTAGCCGCCCTTAGGTTGGGACCCGGGGTTAGGATTGGCTACTCTACACCGACTTCTGTTGGCCCTCGCTGTTGAACGCACGGGTTGCTACGCTAACGTGTTTAGTTTTGAAAAACCTGTCGTCGTACTATCAAAGCGAAGAACTCGTGTTCAACAAATAAAATTTATACCAGAATGAAAATCCTAGGTCGAACTCAGGGAGGCTACATCGATCTATATTCGTAATTATATTTTTTTTAGAATTTTTCTTGAAAAGTGAGGCGATGTAATTACAATGAAGCCATAATAACCATCAGACTAAATGAGAGAGAGAGAAAGAAAGAAAACATGCATTCAATAATTCAAAATGTTTATACAATAAAACCAAAGAAGAATTACACTAGAAGGCAGGAAAATTCTACACTAGAAAGCTGTAAAGAAGAATGGGAGAGAGAAGTTATCCTCCTCGACGATCGCTTGGAGGATGAGCTGGATGAGACGTCGCCTGGACGGAGGAGGACGGAGTGGGAAGGAGATTGAGGTTGGAGGAATGAGAATGGAGCAGCACGTCGTCATCATCGCGGGATCCGCTTTCAAAATGAGAGCAAAAATTTGACTTTATCTCGTGAGGAGCATCCCGGGTGTGGGACAAGCTTCTCTTGAGCTTTGGAGAGGTAGAGAAAAGAAGGAAGGGATGAGAATTTCATGTGGAGGGGGTCTCCTTTTATAGTTGCAAGGAGTGAGGTCAATTTGGTCATTTAAATATCAAAACATTAAATAAGGGGTCCTTAATGACGGATAAAACCGTCGCTAAAGCCCCATCGTGGGCGTAGTGGGGCGCTGCCCGCGTGGCTGCTCGCCTGCTCGCGCGTGTAACGCGCGTTCACATTCAGTTGGCCTCAACCATCCGATCGTGAGATCGGACAACTTATCTCGCACCTTCGCCTGCCTCTTCTGCGCAACCGCCCACGTGCGATCCCGCGTCACGTGCGGGTGTGCGATAGCACGTGGGCACTATCGAGCACCCGCAGCTGCTGGATCACGATTGTGCGGTCGATCGAGCACACGCCTCCGCTCCAATTGCAGTGCGGCGAGGATCGGACGCGCACCTGCGCTTCGCAATAAAGTGCTCGACCAACGTGCTGTGGGCGTGTTTGTGTCGAGCGCTTAACTTAAGCGCGGGCGCATCGCAGCCATTAGATCTTGATCCAACGGCAGGGAAGGGTTGATGCGGAGGCCTTCAGCGGGTGCGTGCGGATGATTGGGCAGCTGAGATGGTGCCACGTGGTGCCATCTTTGCCATCCATCTTCTGAATGATGTAGATGGTGTGCCACGGGTGCCGGATTGACTCGATTTTCATGTCGTTAGACTGTGATCATCGATCCGAATCCATCCGTACGGTCAGATTTGTCGTTTAAAGTGCAGATTCACACCATCTTGGCCCTTGATCTTCTAGGGTTGCCCGGTCTCTAACTGATGCTACAGATGTCTGATTAGGGCGATCTTGGAGTCGTTGAACTCCAATCATCGCCCTAATCACATCTGTATGATTGGATCTTTGATCCGAGACCCTGATAAAAAGTTTACCCTGTCCATGAACATAAATGGAGACAATTAACCTCCATTTTATTCAAACTAATCTAAACGCAAGATAATGTATGTTATGCAATATTTATAGTATGCAATGCAATCCTATTGATGAGAGCCTCATCATGAGCCATAACTAGCTCATCTTGACCTAATAAAGAAGATAAAAGCTCCTACATAACCTAGAAGAAGGCTTAACTGAAGGAACAAGTGCTCTGAGAAGAAAACATGAAATAAAGGTTAAAACTGCAATTTTACCATTGCAGTACATAAACGGGATTTCTCAGAAGCAAAACATAGGTCAAATGGTCCAAAGTGGGTTGAATTAATCAGAAA
The DNA here is from genome assembly GCA_037157565.1 of Thalassia testudinum. Taxonomy (NCBI): domain Eukaryota; kingdom Viridiplantae; phylum Streptophyta; class Magnoliopsida; order Alismatales; family Hydrocharitaceae; genus Thalassia; species Thalassia testudinum. Next base: position 4,710,513 of record JAZHRO010000028.1, read on the forward strand.
TGGGTTTATGTGCAATCTAAGAATTAAATGACACTTGGTAACCCTAAAACAGACCCGCTTAAATTAACAAGGTTCCGGTCAGAATAAAAATCAAGCAAATCCTCTAAAAATCATAGAAAAACATCCTCTGGGGTTTAGAACACTTAATTTGGCCTTTGGAACCTAGTTTGACCTAGATTAGGGTCTTAGCTCTTCAATTAACCTAATTTGGGTTTTTACGCAAAATGTCCAGTCAAACGAGGTCAAACCTAAAATCCAACTTCACCATTGGATTCTTTAGGGCCAAATTAGGTTTGTACCAAAATTTGGACCTAAGGGGAGGTCATCTTGACCTACTTTGCAAGTTAGTACACCCAAATCACAAAGAGGTCCCTATCTTTTGAATATCCTTGCAGAGAGCCCCCTAGGTTCCTCGCCTTCTTTGCAAACCGGTCCTGCCGCCATTGCTAGGGCAGAACCGAGCTCTGACGAAGTTTCGAGAGAGATGGCTCTCTAATTCCTCAGAGATTCTCTCCCAGAAATGGAAGGGAGATTCTCTGAGGAATTCCCTTCCTTCTAAAGCCAATCAAATTCGCTGGCGTGAACCCAATCTCTCTTGCGAACGCACGAGAGATGTGGGTATCTTTCTTCCTTCCAACTCCGGCGAACCGGCTGACCTAATTGCGCGTCTTTCACGCACTGATAGGAGCGGCCAGCACCTATAAAACACCCCTCGGACCCGGCCACTCATCTTAAGCTTGATTTTGACGGAGATCCCCTCCAAATTTCTTCTCTCCCATCTCCGGCCAAACGACCCACAAGCTCCGGCGACCGCCTTCCCTCCTTCTCGTCACTCTGCTGCCATACCAGCAGCAGAGTCCTCTCCGCCTCTTCCTCCCGCGGCGCGCTGTACCCTGCGCGCAAGCTCCTGACCTCATCTTCGTCGCCGCTTCCTCCCCCAGGGTCTTTCTTCCCCGACGACGGCAGTCACGAGCCGTCCTCTCCGCTGCCTCCCTTCACTCCAGACAACCCCAGATACGTTCTCCATCCTCTTCTCTCTTTTTTCCCCCTGTTATCTCCCTTGATCGACCCTCGACAGACGCTAACCACCTCCATCGTCTTCGCCTCCGACCGCACTCCGGCGAGCCGCCCACACCACTCCAGCCCTCCACACGGCTCGCCAACCACCTCGAAAGCTCCGCCTCACCTCCAGGAACACACTCCACCCTACCACTGCCACTCCAGCCCTCCACAACCACCCCCCGACCAACCCACCATCTCCGGCCACAGGTTGACCTAGGCACGCACGCCTAGGCCGACCTGCGGCCTGCTGCACTGCCCACCGCCTTCGCCGTGCCACGGCGAAGGTCTCTATCTATTCTGATTTGGCCGAGAGGCGCGTTTTGTGTACGACAGGATTCGAGCCGCTGCCCGCCATGGACGACCTCTGATGAAGCTCCCGCGAAGCTCCAGGCACCCGGTCTTCCAGACTACAGGTGCTGCATACTAACGCAAGTGTCGCGAGGTGAACGAATCCAGCCGAGGAGCGCTAGCAGAGCCAGCAGCTGCAGGGCAATCGCACGACGAGGTTTCTGCAGGCGCGCGTGAAGGCGAGACCAGATAGTCCCACATCGTGGGATTGCAACCGTCAGGTACCGTATAAGTTGTTTTTACGCTTTACTCTTATCGCCTCAGTAAGCACAGGGGTGAGGTCCCTCACTGACCCCACCCGCCTCGTCCGCGGCCTGACCACGCAGACCTAGCGGATCCGAACCGACCTAGACCTACGCACTCGTCGCGCATCACACACCTGCAGGTGCGCCTGGTCCCGGGTACGATCCGACCCGATTGAGATTGTGGCTCTGGTAGAGCGGTTAGAGTGAATTGCTTGAGAGAGAGACACGCGCGGGTAGAGGGAGAAGGGTTAGGTTTTGTTCCCTGTGCAGGCAGGCTGATTGCAGGAGAAGGACTTGGCCGCTGCAGAAGAAGGAGAAGCAAGACAAAGAAGAAGAAGAAGGCAACGAAGAAAGGAGAAGCAAGACAGAAGAAGAAGAAAGAAAGAAGTCTTCGCAGGAGAAGAAGAAGAAGGACAAGGGAAGATTGCAAAGAGATCCGAAAGGCAAAGCAGAAGAAGAAAAAGAGAAAGAAAGATCACATTTAAGACGTCTGATACATAAATCAGACGTCTAATTCTATTTTTTTACATCTTTCTTAAAAACTCTTTGAATCAATTATATTTGCATTTAACAGTTGTATTCTTGGGTTTTACAAAGTACTGAGTTTGCTCCCTGTGTTCGACCTCGGATACTCTAGTTGTTCGAGTAATAAAATTATTTATATTTGTTTAAACGTTTTGTCGGTTCTACTGCAACGTAATACGCCTTTAAATCCGCACAGAAACGTTGACAACACCTATGCTTAAGAACATGCATAAATAGACATCTTAAGTAGTGTAAACATGTTTACATCATACCCCCATGCCTATCTTTTACTAGTCCCTAGCAAAAGCTATATGCTATTTATAAAAGAATCAGGTTGGATTATTTGGGCTTGAGTTATTTTCAATCATTAAGAAAATGTTTACTTAGGATCTGAACTTTCAAAGACACGACAGTGCCTGAGTATCTGCCAAAATGTAGACCGCCTCAAGCCCTCGCCTTATTCAAAGAAAATTTTATTTTTCTCCTTTTCCTCTTTTCTAATTTTTTTTTTTGGATTTTCAAGTTTTAGGGTTTAAGAGTGGCTTTCTACGGCCATTCAACTCACCCAAGATTTGATAAGAATCCTAAGTTCTAAGCATCTTATTGTGAATGTAATAGACTCATTGACTGGCAGTTAAAACGGACTTCGGATTTCTATGTCTCTAGGTGACCTAAAAAAGAAAATTCTGCCTAAAGGTGTATCTTTACAACCGGTAGCTTTCTCCCTACCTTTATTTTTACGGGGTCAACACAAGGGTGAATCCAGTGTATATCTCCTCAGTATATTCTACTTCTCCGCTTCTTCCTAAGTGTTTCGGGAATTTTCAGTGCATTTATTGAGCTGGTGTTCACGGGCGTTTCTTGCGGATTTAAAGCGTATTATGTTGTAGTATAACCGACAAAACGTTCGAACAAATACAAAGTTTTTATTACTCGAAGACCGGAGTATCCGAAGTCGAGCACAGGGAGCAAATGGAACTTACCACTAAATCAAAATGTAATTGAACACTCTAATTTACTCAAAATATCAATTCAGGTATGAATGTATGCGATTAAAAAGAGTTAGGGCAAAAAAATATGAAATTGGACGTCTGATCACAAGATCAGACGTCTTAAAAGCATTTCTCCTTTTCTTCTTGATTATTCTTCTTCTTCTTCTGCTGCAGTCCTTGCTCTTTCTTTTCTTCTTCTGATCTCTGCAAAGTCTTCACTTGGCTTCTCTGTGCCTTTGCTTCTGGCTTGCTCTTTTCTTTCTTCTCCTGCGAAGGCTTCTTTCTTGCTTCTTCTTCTCTGCCTTGTTTCTTCCTCTTTCTTTCTTTTCCTTCTCGCGGCCAAGTCCTTCTCCTCCTGCGTTCAGCCTGCCTGCACAGGAGCAAAACCTAACCCTTCTCCCTCTACCCGCGCATCTCTCTCTCTCAAGCAATTCACTCAAACCGCTCTCCCAGAGCCACAGCCATAATCGGGTCGGATCGTACCCGGGACCAGGCGCACCTGCAGGTGTGTGATGCGCGAGGAGTACGTAGGTCTAGGTCGGGTCGGATTCGCCAGGTCCGCGTGGTCAGGCCGCGGACGAGGCGGGTGTGGGGTCAGTGAGGGACCTCACCCCTGTGCTTACTGAGGCGATAAGAGTAAAACACAAAAACAACTTATATGGTACCTGAGGGTTGCAATCCCACGATGTGGGACTATCTGGTCTCGCCTTCACGCGCGCCTGCAGAAGCCTCGTCGTGCGATTGCCCCGCAGCTGCTGGCTCTGCTAGCGCTCCTTGGCTGGACTCGTGCACCTCGCGACACTCGCGCTAGTATGCAGCACCTGTAGCCTGGAAGACCGAGTGCCTGGAGCTTCGTGGGAGCTTCATCAGAGGTCGTCCATGGCGGCAGCGGCTCAAACCCTGTCATACACAAAACGCGCCTCTCGGCCCAATCAGAATAGCTAGAGACCTTCGCCGTGGCACGGCGAAGGCGGTGGGCAGTGCTGCAGGCCGCAGGTCGGCCTAGGCGTGCGTGCCTAGGTCAACCTGTGGCCGGAGATGGTGGGTTGGTCGGGGGGTGATTGTGGAGGGCTGGAGTGGCAGTGGTAGGGTGGAGTGTGTTCCTGGAGGTGAGGCGGAGCTTTCGAGGTGGTTGGCGAGCCGTGTGGAGGGCTGGAGTGGTGTGGGCGGCTCGCCGGAGTGCGGTCGGAGGCGAAGACGATGGAGGTGGTTAGCGTCTGTCGAGGGTCGATCAAGGGAGATAACAGGGGGAAAAGAGAGAGGAGAGGATGGAGAGGAGTTCTAACCTAACTGTAAGGACGAAAGGGGACGGAGGGCGAACAGCAGTACCTACTGTCGCCGGAGAAGATGACGCCCAGTGGGGGAGGACGACGGCGACGACGGGGCTGGGGCGGCGTGCGCTGGTACTGCGCGACGCGGAGGAAGGTCAGGAAGTTAACTCTGCCACTGGTTTTGTGGCAGAGCGAAGAGGGAGGGGAGGGGGCCTCGCCGGAGCCTGCTGGGAGTTTGGCCGGGCAGGAGGAGAGGAATTGGGGGTGGAACCTCGGCCAAACCAAGCTCAGCCTCTTCGGCCGGAGTTGTGGGTTCTTATATAGGCGCTGGACTTGGTGTGCAGGGCGTGAAGGGCACGTAATTGCCTGAGGTTGGTCGCCGGAGATGGAAAGGAGTTAGGATACCCAAATCTCTCGTGCGTTCGCACGAGAGATTGGGTTCACACCAGGGATCGATATCGGTCTTAAATGGAAGGGAATTCTTCAGAGAATTCTCCTTCCATTTCTGGGAGGGAATCTCTGAGGGATTAGAGAGAAATCCCTCTCCGAACCTCGCCGGAGCTCGGTTCTACCCTAGCAATGGCGGCAGGACCGGTTTACAAAGGAGGCGAAGAACCTAGGGGGTTCTCTGCAACGGTATTCAAAAGATAGGGACCAATTTGTGATTTGGGTGTACTAAATTGCAAAGTAGGTCAAGATGACCTCTCCTTAGGTCCAAATTTTGGTATAAACCTAATTTGGACCTAAGGAATCCAATGGAGAAGTTAGATTTCAGGTTTGACCTCGTTTGACTGGATATTTTGCGTAAAAACCCAAATTAGGTTAATTAAAGAGCTAGGACCCTAATCTAGGTCAAACTAGGTTCCAAAGGCCAAATTAAGTGTTCTAAACCCTAGAGTATGTTTTTACATGATTTGTAGAGGGTTTACTTGCTTTTTTTTCTGACCGGAACCTTGTTAATTTAAGCGGGTCTGTTTTAGGGTTACCAAGTGTCTTTTAGTTCTTAGATTGCACATGAACCCATTTCTGATTGACTCAACCCACTTTTTATCTCATTTAGACCATTTGACCTATGTTTTGCCTATGAGAAATCCCGTTTATCTACTGCAATGGTAAAATTACAGTTTTAACCTTTATTTCATGTTTTCTTCTCAGAGCACTTGTTCCTTCAGTTAGGCCTTCTTCTAGGTTATGTAGGAGCTTTTATCTTCTTTATTGGGTCAAAATGAGCTAGTTATGGCTCATGATGAGGCTCTCATCAGCTGGGTTGTGGACAACTGGTTGATGAGTTGTTACCACCGACAACTTGCCAGCCATACTCGTGTGGCAAAGTGTGGCTTATTTCTTTTTTACTTTTCTCCCTTTTTTTTTAAGTAGGTGGCTTCCCTAGTCTAAGATTTACCTAAAGGCAGCAAAAAGAGAAAGGTCTTGTGACTGGGCTTTGGACAACCTACCTATGGGCTGTTACCCACGATAACTTGCCAGCTATATCACCCTAGAAGGTTCATTAGCTATCCAATTTCTGTTAAAATCGTCAAACAACGAGTCAGTGACAAGATAGTGTGTAGATGCTTAAAACTCAAAATTCCCTCAAATCAGAGGGCGGGTTGATAAGTCGTGTACTTATCACCCAAACTTATTTACTCCAATTAAAATAGAATTCAGGTTGGCAAGGACTCAAAAAATAAATTCACATTTTAATAGATACACGGGCTGATTAAGTCCAAAGGCATGAAGGGTCTTTATGTTCAGATCATAATGTAGTATGTCCTAAGATTGAAAATTTTCTTAAACCCAAGTTCTCTTTCCTAATTCCAAATTTTTTTTTAATACAAGAAAATAAAACAAATCTACGGAGTTGACGAATTAATTCAGAGATGAATATCCACCCCCCCATGCCTATCTAATGCAATGTCCTCATTATATTAAAAAGACATAAAACAGAGTGGAATAGAGTAGAAAGCACCTGAATTGCGTGAATGTCAGGTCCGCTCCGAGATAGAAACAAAAAAGACCTGTATATGTGCTGAATTCAGTGCCTTCAGCTAGGCACACTATACAAAGAAGAGAAATAAAGAATTCACAAGTACAGATCAGAATCAAAATAAACAGAAGAAACCTCTGACCTGTCAGCAAATGTCCACAAATGTGGACCAAATTGTGATGCAGACCGATACCCCATATTCGAGAATATTTCAAGTTCTTGATAAAAATAAACCAAAAGCTAAAATCAGTATGCAAGCCGGGTCGAGCCTGCGATTTATGAGGATGCAACCCAAGACCAAAGAGTCGGGTTACAGAGAATTCAAGCTCAAAAGGATAATCATTGAATGTATGCTTAGGTTGGACATCCTCAGAACAGATGTCGTAAGGGTCCTAGTTTGATGATTTCAACTTAATAGGAACCCTTCGACTCAGTCTTCTACTTCCTCCAGAACTTGCTTCCTAAATCAAAATTTCCCAGCTTCTATCCTCCTCATTCAGAATGTCAAAATCCGGAACCTCTTGCATATTAATCACCCCGTCTAAAATTTCCAAGTCTAAAAGATGTGGCTGAATCAGAATTGACTTAGGTCTAGTTATCTCAAAAACAGAATCATCGATAAGCTCAATGGGGTGTAACTGACAATCAGGGCATTGGATTGAATCCTCCAGAAAATGCGATTCTGGATCCGTAATGTGAGCCCTAATAAGATCAATTTCCTCAATTATTGGGTTATCAAATGATCTATCAAATTCCTCAGGCCCAATCATCTCACAAAAATCATATTCTGTAAACTTGCGTGAGACTTCACAACTTGAATCTTCACCATCAGAACAAAGAAATCAAGATCCATATTAATGTATGTCCCAAAATCATCTATCACTTTCTGTTCCAAGGAGACATACGTTTCCTTGTACCTTGGCTCAGGGATCTCAGGCGAAGAAATCAGATCATCCTTAATTGGTTGCTTTAATTCAATCTGGTTAGCCTCGTAACACGTGTCCCCCCAATAGGTGCCTGAGCGAGTTCTGACATTGGCTCTGATGAGAGCCTCATCATGAGCCATAACTAGCTCATTTTGACCCAATAAAGAAGATAAAAGCTCCTACATAACCAAGTAGAAGGCCTAAATGAAGGAATAAGTGCTCTGAGAAGAAAACATGAAATAAAGGTTAAAACTGCAATTTTACCATTGCAGTACATAAACGGGACTTCCCAGAGGCAAAATATAGGTCAAATGGTCTAAATGAGATAAAAAGTGGGTTGAGTCAACCAGAAATGGGTTCATATGCAATTTAGAAATTAAATGACATATGGTAACCCTAAAACAGACCCGCCTAAATTAACAAGGTTCCGGTCAGGATAAAAATCAAGTAAACCCTCCAAAAATCATGGAAAAATATCCTCTAGGGTTTAGAACACTTAATTTGGCCTTTGGAACCTAGTTTGACCTAGATTAGGGTCCTAGCCCATCAACTAACCTAATTTGGGTTTTTACGCAAAATATCTAATCAAACGAGGTCAAACCTAAAACTCAACTTCACCATTGGATTCCTTAGGTCCAAATTAGGTTTTTACCAAAATTTGGACCTAAGGGGAGGTCATCCTGACTTACTTTGCAATTTAGTACACCTAAATCATAATTTGGTCCCTATCTTTTGAAAATCATTGCAGAGAGCCCCCTAATTTCCTCGCCACCTTTGCAATCAAGTCCTTCTGCCATTATTGGGGCAGAATCATTCTCCAGCGAGGATTAGAGAGGGAATACTCTCTAATTCCTCAGAGATCCCCTCCCAGAAATGGAAGGGAGATTCTCTGAGGAATTCCCTTCCATCTAGGGCCAATCTTGATCCCTGGTGTGAACCCAATCTCTCGTGCGAACGCACGAGGGATTTGGGTATCCACCCTCTTTCCTTCTCTGACGAGCCGACGGAGGTATTGGCATGCCCTCCACGCTCTGAAAGCACGGCCCAGTGCCTATAAAAGAACCTCTAAACCCGGTCGCCCAATTTTAGCTTGACTTGGCCGAACTTCCACCTCAACTTCTTCTCTTTCTTCTCCGACCAAGAACCCAGCGAGCTCCAGCGAGCCCCCCTCCCCTCCCTCTTCGCTCTTCCACGAAACCAGTGGCAGAGACTTCTTCCTAATTCTCCTCCACGTCACGCAATACCCGCGCACGCCGCCTCAGCCCTGTCGCCGCCTCCGTCTTCCTCCACTGGGTAGCTTCTTCTCCGGCGACAGCAGGTACTGCTGTCCGCCACTCCATCCCCCTTCATCCCTATAGTTAGGCTTAATACATTCTCCATCTTCCCCTATCTCTTTTCCCCCTTTTATTTCATTTAATTGCCCCTCGACCATCGCTGACCACCTCCATCTTCCTCCTCACCGATCGACCTCCGACGAGCCACTCCCACCATTCCGCCCCTCCAAACGACTCGCCAACCATCTCATAAGCTCTGCCTCACCACAAGGAACAACCTCTGTCCATCCACCATCCCTCTACGCCTCCACCATAACCCCTCGAACACCCCCACACTTCCGGTCACAGGATGACCTAGGCACGCACACCTAGGCCGTCCCACGACCTGCTTCACCATGCACGACCTTCGCCGTGCCACAGTGAAGGTCCCCAGCTGGTCTGATTGAGCCGAGAGGCTTGTTTTGTGTGTGATAGTATCGAAGCCCCTGCCGCCATTGACGATGATTGAAGAAGCTTCAAAGCAGCTCCAGGCTTCAGGTGCAGCAGACTCGGGAGAGCAGTGCGAAGTGATCCGGCTCAGCAAGGAGCGCAGTGACGTGCCTTCGTGCGTGTGTGTTAAGAGGTGTCGTTATAGTTGCACTTGATACGTCGGTTTTAAAAGAAGTAAACGGAGGTGAGTCCGAGTGTCGATCTTAGGGAGGCGTGGAAATCGGATTTTGTTTACCAATTGTTGTCACGAAAAAGGCGGAGTTTTGCTTGCGAAAGAGACGGTTTTGAAAAGCGAGAGATAGAGAGAGAGTTTAGGGTTAGAAAGCTCTTGGTTTTGATCATGCACTTTAAACAGAAATTAAAATGGCAACTAAATGGAAAATAATTTCATTAAACATGCATTCATAGTTCATGGTTTACAACATTAAATACATGCTTCAACAAAAGTAAATGAAAGCTTAAAAGAGAGAGAGAGAGAGGTAGAGAGAGAGTGGAGAGCGACGAGGCAGCCACGGCAGTGGAGGAGGCTTCGTCGGCGGCTCGTCGTCTCCGACGATTACAAGAGTGCCTAATACTAGCTAGGAGAGGAGTGGAGTAGTTGCAAGTGGGAGAGGATGCCTTGAATGGTGGTAGAAGGGGGTTTAAATAGAGTTAAGGGCTTCCTAAAAGAAGAATGTGCTTTAGCGACATCCAGAACGTCGCTAAAACCGCTTCCAGATACGTCGGTGAAGCCCTCCTGCCGCCGGTCAGCCGCCCGCCCCTCTCTCTCTTCAGGCGCGATCCGTGGATGTCGAACGAGAGCCGTCCGATTGAAGATCGGACGGCTGAGATCCTCCCGCGCCTGCGCTAAGATCGCGCTTCGGGCGCGCGTGCGCGCACGTGTTTCCGCCCGGCGTGCGCACGCGTGTCGGAGGTGGGGCGCTGTCGTCGCGCCGCGTGGCGCAATCCTAGCCGCTCGCTGCTGATCGCGCGGCTCAATTTTGCCGCGCCCTTCGCTCGCAATTGATTTCCGCTCCGCGCGATTCGAACGCGCGTCGCCGCGACGCGGGCGTGCGCGCTAACCGTTGCGCCACGCCCGCGCTTTGTCGCGGCGACCGCGGGAGAGCGCGCGGATCTCGGCCGTTCGATCGAAGATCAACGGCCGAGATTCCTCCTTGGCTGGCTTGGGGGCATGCGAACGGCGGGGGCGGGGCGACGTGGCACGTTCTGGGCCGTTGATCTCCAGATCAATGGTCAGGATTTCTTGGGCCCATTGTGGGAGCTCCGGATGTCGGATTTGGCCAATCTTGAGTCCTTTAGACTTCGTTCGTCGTCCTGAATCCATCCGTGCGGTCCGATTGCTCATCTGAGGCCTGCTTTGACAAATGCTTTACACAAATGGCCATTAATACAGTTTATAAGCAATCTTGGTACTTGATGCATGCAATGCTCCTATTCTACTTTATGTTGTGCCTTTTATTCTAAAGATGGGCCATATTCAACCTAATTACTACCCCCTTGCGTGGTGTTATCATACCCCCATGCTTACTCCTTGCTAGTCCCTAGCAAGGTTTATTCTAGCCTTTATTTCTTTGGCGAATTCAAGAAGTAATTGCCTAGGCACTTCGTTACTTGTCAATAAGAGGAACTATACGAAGATCTTAATCTACAAAGACTAAGCAGCGCCCGGGTGTCTGCCAAAATACGAATCGCCCGAATTCTTGCTTTGTATATATAACTATACTTATGTATACGTATATATCTATATATGTCTTTTTAGAATTTTTAGAATTCAGTGTGGGTTGGTAACTTTTTACGGCTACCCAACCCACCCAAAACTCGGTCAAAACCCTAAGTTCTAAGCATCTTGGTGTGAATGTTGTGATAGACTTACTTAACGGTAATTGAGACAGACTTCGATTTTCTACGCCTCTAGGTGACCGGAAAAGAAAATAAATTTTTGCCTGAAGGTGTATTTGTTCAATTGGTAGCTTTCTCCCTACGTTCATTTTACTTGGGGTCAACACAAGGATTTTCCAGTGTATATCTCCCCGGCTTGTACTACTTCCCCGCTTCTTCCTTAGGTGTTTTTGGTCTTCTTTTTTTGTGCAATTATTGAGCTGGGCTCTGGACAACCGACCAATGGGCTGTTACCCACGATCACTTGCCAGCCATACTTGTGCGGTGAAGTGTGGTTTATTTTCTTTTCTTCTTTTTCCTTTTTTTTTTTTTTTTAATTATTTTTTTTTTTTTTTTTACGTAGGTGGCTTCCCTAATCTCAAATGTACCTAGAGGCAGCGAAAGAGAAATGGCCTGTGGCTGGGTTCTGGACAACCTGCCAATGGGCTGTTACCCACGACAACTTGCCAGCCATACCACCCTAGAGAGTTCATTAGCTACCCAATTTCTGTCAAAATCTTCGAGAAGTGAGTCTGTGCAGAAATGTGTGCAAATGCTTAGACTCAAAGTTTTCCTGAGTTAGAGGATGAGTTGATAAGTCGTATACTTATCACCTTATTTAGTAGGTGGATTAGAATAGCTTAAAGTTGCCTGGACTCACCGCTAAATCTATATTTTAACGGACACCAGGGCTGATTAAGCCTGAAGGCCTGAAAAGTCTAAGTGTTTAAGTTCTTTTTGTATTATTTCCCACTATTGACAAGTTTCTAATACCTAAGTTTTTCTTCCTAAATTCAATTTTTTTTTTTTTTTATTCATTCATTCAGACTGATTAATTAAGCTCAGGATTATGCAATTTACCATCCCCCCCATGCTTAAGTTGGACAATGTCCTCATTGGCAGATTCATGGATGCAGAAGGGTTTAAAAAGATAGTACCTGAGTGACGTAGACTGCCAGATCAGTCTGAATTCGCTGGGTTGCCTCCCAGGAAGCGCTGAGTTTAACGCCTCCAGCTGGGCGGTGCACAAACAGGAATGACTTGGGTCAAGAAGATATGTTCAAAATTAACCCAACCCAAAATCAGAAGTCCACAGATGCGAATAAGATTGTGGTGGAGTCCCGTTCCTAAGGGGCGGGAATTCTGTAACAGATATATCATGCATGCCCGTGTCAGATCCTCTCTTAGTTTGTGGGCATGCAAACAAGTTGTTGTGGACGAACGCACCCCAAATATGACGTGCCAAACACTAAAGATGTAGGTCTTATATTCAGCTTGTGTCCCCATAAAATTGTAATCCATCGAAAGTGTATCAATTCTAGTGCATTCGGGTTGCGGGATCTTTATTCTGGTAGGGCAAGTAACAAAGTCCAGAGTTTCATACTGAGCCCTACAACCAAGCATGAGTCTTCTCTTCAAAGACGAATCCATCTCTTCCGCAACTATGGTTTCATTGCTCATTCCCTCCAAGACCTTGATCTCAAGAATATTTTCTTCAACCTCCTTTGTATCAGATTCACTGTTTGGGGTTGCATTAGAGGTAGGGTCAATTTCATCCTCTAGATCATATTCTTTCTCTCGGCCCTCCTCCAAATTTGTGATGGGGATTCTAACCGATTCATAATCAATTTCTTTGAAATTGTAACTCCATTCTCCATCTCCGACGTTGGCTGCTACTCCCACCGGATTACTTGTCTTGAGCCGATTAGATTCAGATTCCAAGGTCTCTCCCCTCACCTTCTCAGTTTCCTCCTGATGTTTGTTCTCAATGCTCCCCAAATTGTGTTCCAAGGAATCCTTACTGTCCTTATCCACTGAGCTATCCAACTCCTGAGGGGTATCAATGGTGGACTGAACCAAATCAGGATGACTAGGTGTAGTCCAATTGATCATGGTAGGTCCTTGCTTTATGAATTCCATGAATGGTGTTGTATGCAACAGCTTTCTTTGGCCTTCTTCCCCCAATTGTTGGAACAACTCCAACATGGCATGTTGCCCTTTAACCAATTCTTGATTCTGTCTGTGTAGTTCTAACTGGAGGTTATCAAGAATTGACATGGTGTCATTTGGTGTCCTTTGGATTTCCTCCTTGAAATCCAGGTTAAGAGAGTATGGTTGAGGTTGTGGATCAGAATCCATATTGGTGTTTAGGTTCTTGGGTGGGTCCTCTATTCTATCATGTTCAGGGTCCAGTTCTTCAAGAGGAACCATTCTCTGTTTGGTCCTACTCCAGAATAGTTGAGGTTCTAAGTCCTCCTCCCAGTCAGATTCTTCATCAGGGGACCAAATCAGAGGTTGATGATCCTGGGCTTGCCTAGATTTCTGATCATTTTCTGATTTCCATTTGTCTAGAACTCCTTCTAATCCAAAGGTCAAGTAGGCAAGGTTGTTGAATTTAGATGACCTTTCTTGGTTATTATCCTGAGAGGGGTAGGGTTCTTGGTGTTCTCCTAAAGTGTAGGTCCTATCACAGTAGAGCGGGTCAGACCTAAATGAGGAGGCATTGTGAGGACAATCGAGATATGGAGCCCCATGATTTGAATTGTACCCTTGGGTGGCTATGTTGGTTGTATTCCAATAAGAAGTTTGGTCATAGTTGGGCCAAGAGGGATATTCAAGGTTGTACCCCCAACTTGGTGGTTGGTTAGCCCAAGTAGGCTGTGGGTATGGTCCACTTGGGTTAGCATACAAATCCTGTTGGGGGTAGTTTGGGTAAGATGGATAGGTATTGAAATCCATGGTTTGGAAGAAATGGAGGGATGTGGGCAGAACAGATGCGAGAGAGTTGTGTCCTCAACCAAGCAAACAAGCCTAGTCCTTATGGTGTATTCCTTAGAAGACCTAGAAATCTCACAAAGGTTGATTAAGTCCGTAAGCACTGGACTCCCCTTCCCAAGGTTAATCTGGCCAGGTTGATTACGAGGGGATTGCAGGGAAGGTTCTTCCTTTGGCTTGCGCCTTCGGTTCCATAGACCCCACAACCACGGTCGTTTGACACTGCCCCGCAGCCTAGTCACCAGATTCTACCAAGGGAATGAAAGCCAAGTGCCTAGCAAACAAAACCTCGCCTTTTGAGACTTAACTCAATCCTGCCTAGGGCACGTCTACTCAGTTTTAAAGGGTTAGGACAGTGCTTATGCTTAGGGTGATGTGATGAGGCGTTGATTGGGGTGGTGCCTCTTAATGTTCCACTTTCAGAGTGTGTGCTTCTAGTAAAACATGATTTTCAAGCAAGGATTTGTTAAGATATAGTGTCTTTTAGTGTTTCATCCTTACTTAAGTACTTTTTAGGGTTGACGTGTCTTAATATTTTCAAACAAGTTTCAGTGGGCACGTCAAGTTCTGCACACAACTTAGTGAAAGTAGATTTCCTTTTATTTTGTAGAGGCTCTAAAACCCTAGTATACTCATCCTGATAATCATGCAGCTTCTATTAGATGAGTCAGTTTTAGGGTTGAGTGGTGCGGCCCAGGTCAACTCACGGTGGCTTCGCAAACACCACTCAAGAGAAAGAGAAAAGAACACTCCAAGAATTTATCCAGCATATTAGAGTGTACATTTTTTGTAGGGTGATGTGTTAAGAATGTGGGTCAAGCAATCACTCACCACGCTAATTTTTTTAGTTTTTATGATTTTTTTTTAGCTTTTTCACGCAAGCAAACAATGAGAAAGAGGGTACTCACTATCGGTCCTCGAGGCGCCTACTCCCTTGCTACCGTCGTGGAATGCGTCGCTTCGCCATCCATGCGTCGAATTCCTGCAACCGTCAAGTAAAAAGGAAAATAGGGCATTAGACGATGTGAGAATGAGTGTGGAATGGAGGTGATAAAACAAATCCGTTGCCTCCCCGGCAACGGCGCCAAAAACTGACGTGCCTTCGTGCGTGTGTGTTAAGAGGTGTCGTTATAGTTGCACTTGATACGTCGGTTTTAAAAGAAGTAAACGGAGGTGAGTCCGAGTGTCGATCTCAGGGAGGCGTGGAAATCGGATTTTGTTTACCACTTGTTGTCACGAAAAAGGCGGAGTTTTGCTTGCAAAAGAGACAGTTTTGAAAAGCGAGAGATAGAGAGAGAGTTTAGGGTTAGAAAGCTCTTGGTTTTGATCATGCACTTTAGACAGAAATTAAAATGGCAACTAAATGGAAAATAATTTCATTAAACATGCATTCATAGTTCATGGTTTACAACATTAAATACATGCTTCAACAAAAGTAAATGAAAGCTTAAAAGAGAGAGAGAGAGAGGTAGAGAGAGAGTGGAGAGCGACGAGGCAGCCACGGCGGTGGAGGAGGCTCCGTCGGCGGCTCGTCGTCTCCGGCGATTACAAGAGTGCCTAATACTAGCTAGGAGAGGAGTGGAGTAGTTGCAAGTGGGAGAGGATGCCTTGAATGGTGGTAGAAGGGGGTTTAAATAGAGTTAAGGGCTTCCTAAAAGAAGAATGTGCTTTAGCGACATCCAGAACGTCGCTAAAACCGCTTCCAGATACGTCGGTGAAGCCCTCCTGCCGCCGGTCAGCCGCCCGCCCCTCTCTCTCTTCAGGCGCGATCCGTGGATGTCGAACGAGAGCCGTCCGATTGAAGATCGGACGGCTGAGATCCTCCTGCGCCTGCGCTAAGATCGCGCTTCGGGCGCGCGTGCGCGCGCGTGTTTCCGCCCGGCGTGCACGCGCGCGTGGGAGGTGGGGCGCTGTCGTCGCGCCGCGTGGCGCAATCCTAGCCGCTCGCTGCTGATCGCGCGGCTCAATTTTGCCGCGCCCTTCGCTCGCAATTGATTTTCGCTCCGCGCGATTCGAACGCGCGTCGCCGCGACGCGGGCGTGCGCGCTAACCGTTGCGCCACGCCCGCGCTTTGTCGCGGCGACCGCGGGCGAGCGCGCGGATCTCGACCGTTCGATCGAAGATCAACGGCCGAGATTCCTCCTTGGCTGGCTTGGGGGCATGCGAGCGGCGGGGGCGAGGCGACGTGGCACGTTCTGGGCCGTTGATCTCCAGATCAATGGTCAGGATTTCTTGGGCCCATTGTGGGAGCTTCGGATGTCGGATTTGGCCAATCTTGAGTCCTTTAGACTCCGTTCGTCGTCCTGAATCCATCCGTGCGGTCCGATTGCTCATCTGAGGCCTGCTTTGACAAATGCTTTACACAAATGGCCATTAATACAGTTTATAAGCAATCTTGGTACTTGATGCATGCAATGCTCCTATTCTACTTTATGTTGTGCCTTTTATTCTAAAGATGGGCCATATTCAACCTAATTACTACCCCCTTGCGTGGTGTTATCACGCAGCGATGTCCACAGCCTTGGCAATCGAAGAAGAATCGTCTGCGGGCGCGAGCGAAAGAAGGCGGGACTTTAGTCCCACATCGTTGAAATACGAAGTGCAGGTGCGGTATAAATTATTTTTGTGTTATACGCTATTCGCCTCCGAACGCACAGGGGTGAGGTCCCTCACCTGACCCACGCTCGCCTCGTCCGCGGTTTCATCTCGCGGATCTGGCGGGATCCGACCTGACCCATCCTGAGCACTCCTCGCGCATCACCCACCTGCCGGTGCGCCTGGTCCCGGGTGCGAATCTGACCTGATTACCCATGGCTCTGGGAGATCATCCTTGAGTGAATTGCAGAGAGAGAGAGAGCGACGTGCGGGTAAAGGGGTAGGGTAGGTTTTGCTTCCACCTCTCTGTGCAGGCAGGCTGAACGTCGAGGAAGAAAGACTTAGCTGTGAGGAAGAAGAAGAGAAGTAGAAGAAGAGGCTGAGCAAGGTAGAGAAGATAAGCAAGAAAGAAGGACTGCAACAAAAGAAGCAGAGGCAGAGATCTGAAGGAAGAAGGAGAGACTGCTGAGAAGAAGAAGACAGAAGAGAAAGAAGCCCTTTGCAGAAAAGAGAAGAGACCAAGGAAGAAGAAGAAGCCTTTGCAGAAGAGAGAAGACGAAGAAGAAAAAGAGATTGCAGAAGAAGAAAGAAAGCAAGATCAGAAGAAGAAAAATAATCAAAAGAAAAAGGGTAAACACTTTTAAGACGTTTGATCACAAGATCATATGTCCAATTTTTCTCTTTTGTCCTAATTACTCTTTAACCGCATACATTCATATTTGAATTAAAGTTTTGAGTAAATTAGAGTGTTCAATTACATTTGAGATTAGTAGTAGATTCCAATTACTCCCTGTGTTCGACCTCGGATACTCCGATTTTTGAGTAATAAAAGTTCTTTATTTGTTTGAACGCTTTTTCGGCTATATTACAACGTGACATTCTTTAAACCCGATCAAGCGCGATTAAGCATTTTGGCGCCGTTGCCGGGGTGCAACGCGCAATTTATCACTAGTCTCTGCATTCTTTTTATCATATTGAACACTAACTTGCCCTACTTTGCTTTGTTTTGATCTTGCAGGTATTTCACAAGAAAATCCCTTCCGCAAGTCAACCACTCCAGGGTAGGTAATTTCTTTTCTTCTTTAAACCATCCCCTAATCCTGAAAAGATAAAAGGAAGAAAATCAATTTAGGAATCAATTGCCTTCTTTATATAGTAATCACCATCTTTAAGGAAAACGTTTCCTAATTTGCAAAATTTTTTTCAAATGTTCTTGAAGTTGGGGCGATTTTTTTAAATTCTATCCCACAAATTCATCTGCCTAATAGGAATAACGCTTAATCTCTGTGGACAACACATTTCTTGCTTTCAAGTCCAAAGAGAACCTTTTCAAAAAGAAAAAGAGGATTGGAAATAGAACCCAATTAGGGTTTCTACAGTAGGATCCTGGAGTGTTAGTCACACATGCCAGCATAAAAGGAAATAAACCTTCCCGCATCAGTGTGTCACCCAAGACCTTGATTGAAGAGATCTTAACAAGACAAACCCTAAAAAGTGAGCTCTAAAATCACTTGAATCTTAAAATTTTTTGACCTAATAGCCTGGGAGTCAAATCAGGGTGATCTCTAGGCTCCAAACCTAGAATCATTCTGCCATCTATAGGACAGGTTAGGTGAAGTTAACCCCTTGGGTCAACCAACCTCTAAATTAGGTCACAACATCAAACTATCTAAAGTTCAAGTGAGAACCCTAAAAGCACCTTTGAAATAAAAGTGGTAGACTTAAGAGGTCAAGGTCCCCATTCTGGTCTACCTGGAATCTCAGTGACAAGAGAGGTCGGGTGGGGGAAACCCTATAACCCGTGGGGACGCTCTACCGTGTAGGGGTCTTTGCGGGACTCTCCCTCTCTGGCTGCCCAGGTAATTCTCAGGTGGACGACTTTCTGATCCAGGGGTCCATCCGCCCCGAACCTCCATAGTCATCCAAATGTCTTTGGGTGTCTTGATTGGGTCAAAAACATTTCCAGTCCCTCATCTTTTCTCTTTAGAGCACATATACACATTTTCAGTGGGACTCGTTATTTAGATATGATCGCTTCATAACTTGATCTTGATTCCAACTCTTATTCTACATCTGGATTCCACCACCTGATCCATATATGCAGTCAAACCATTTAGGACCACCATTCAAGAAACCTGAATATCAGAGATCCATGAGAGATAAAATGATTGAGGATGCCATGAAATTCTATGAAAATGAAGAAACCTCAACAACAGTAGGAAACATCCAGGTTGATGTCCCAACAACCACAACCTTTATCATAACTTGTGCCCAAGTACTATTAGCAGAAGCCACAAAAGGATCAACCCGTGACTTGATCATTACTGCATACATTGAGATAGAAAAACTGCACAATATTAAATACCTTCAATGTATGACAAATCCTCGACTTTAGAAGCAACACCAAGATAGTCTTGAGAAACGGGAAGAGACAATGAAATTAGTAAAACAAGTTATTGACCAGAAATACCCGTATATACCACAAACAGAGGAGGAACTATCTTGGGACAACATCGAGGATAAATCTGATCTCAGGTTTGAGGCACCAAATGGTTGTGGATTCCCAACCCAGATGGAGTATAATGTGCCTGATATTGAAGAAGGTTGGGAAGCTCCAAATGCAGGGAAATACCATGATGAGCCCATTTTAGAATCCCAAAACTCCTGCAAGTATGAGAGTAGAACTGAACCTCTCGAGGGTATAAATTCCGTCCCTTATTCTGATATGGTGACCCTCGAAGGTTATTCAGACCTAGATTCTAGTAATTCAACCCACATCCTAAGCCTAGAACCTAGATCTGAAACCTATTTTGAAGATTTCAAGGCCCCATATGTAGAAGATCAATCTTTTAATGAAGAATATGATTTTGGGCCTCGATTTGATGAATATCCCTCGCCAACCTCCTCAGAGGAACGAATCGATTTTTCAGAAGTCATGCCAATCTACGACACAGAAATCGAGGAGTTGGACGAGCGGGGTTTCAATTGGGTCTGCCCTACTAGCTTAGAACCTGAGCCTCTACCAGATAGGGACACCTTTTTAAGCTCAGAATTCACATTTAGGCAAGACCCCAATCAGGCTGCTGAGTATACAACATATGATTTATTCTATGGTGGAACTCATGATCTTGAATCTCATTCAGACTTTGATTTTCGCAAACTTTCCGACGATTTCGAATCTGACCATAACATCGGAGAAAATCTGCTTCCTGATTTTAATAAGCCAATTTTCTTTGAAGCCACCTGCTCCACATATACAGAACCAATCAAAACCCGTTCTCTACCCCGACCCGCAACCGGACTCAATTTCTATTCCGATTCACCTCTCACTGAGCCGTTTGTAAATGATTCAACTCCATATCTATATTGGGTATCGGGCATTGATTAGACTGGAAATCAGGAGCCATCATTCTTTGATCACCCCTGTAGGGATTCCACACCTTACATTGATTATTTTTTGGAACCTACTCTGACCAGGCTGAGTCGACTCAGCCTAAACCCGAGTTTTCACTTCCATATCCATTAGAACTTCACTACATATGGTGGGTTCTGCATTTGTTAATCTACATCTATCAACCCACCAGGCTTATTGGGTTTGGGCTGCATCATCAGCCCACTGATCTGAACAAGCACCTGGTTGGACCAACCAGGCTCTTAATCAAGGTGCTTATTTTACAAAATTACACTGATTTGACCACTCCCTGGCCACCCCATTTTCCGCTCGGCTGAAGGCATCAAATTTAGCGCTTAACGAGAGGCAACCCGTCATCTCAAAAATAAAGACCCGTCTGATTATCCGTCCGTACTCCACGTCTATTGCACCTTGAGTTCAGCCTTAGACAGTTGATCCCACCTCTGGTACATGTATCAGAGCTTAAAATCATCCGCATCATTCATTTTCGACCCATTCACCCACCCGATGTATCCTGTTCTAAGTCCCTGACCTCAACACTATTTCACACCCTCCGTTTACAATGAGGACATTGCAAAACTTAGGCATGGGGGGGTAATAAAGTGCATACATACAGAACCAAGAAAAAGTCAGAAGGATTCTCACACAAAAATTTTTGCATATGTCAAAAACACAAAAAAATTGAAAAATTATGAAAAAGAAAAAAAAAATGGGGGAGGGAGGAAATTTTGTAAGCCACATAAACATAAGGAGGAGAAAAAGAGCAAAAATGACAAAAAAGGAGCACAAAATGAAAAATAAAAAGAAATAGTCATTAGTAAAAGATTAAGGAATTAACTGAAGTTCTAGACCAGATCAAGAAAAGAAATAGAAGAAAAGTGCTAAGGAGACATACAAAAGATTAGCGGGAACGCTGGTCTTAGGCCTCTTGGGCTAGATTTGTTAGCTTAAAAATTCATGTATCCATTAAAATCTGGATAATCCTCAAGAGGTTGAGGAAAATGCGAAGCTTGAGTATTAGGTCTAAGGCTTAGGAAGTATTCGGCCTCGTTAACTGACCTCCGATTTGCAGGATTCGGTAACCTTAGCACCCCAAATTCACACACAGTCTGGCTCAGTGCGCATAAACATCCAAATCACGCAAAAGCGTTTAATGTTCTGAAAACGTCACCTAGATTAGAAGCGACCAATCAACACAAGTTGATTTAGACGAGTTCCTAATGCGGAGAGACAGGAAATTTCCCTCGAAAATGCGTAACAACATATCGTCTCCTCAGTGCTTGTCTCTTATGACATTTAAATATCCTACTGGGGGCATGTAAGCACTCTGCTGGTTCAGATACCATGGGCGGCATTATCATGAAATGTCGATCGCCAGGGTCTGAATTCGGCCACGGAACGCCATGGGCGGGATTATCTCGAAATCTCGAAAGCCAGGGTTCTGGGGGTTTCCATGGGCGGGATTATCTCGAAAGCTAGGGACCCTTGAGGATTGATGATGGGGACGAGGAATCCGATACTGACCGTGTTGAGAAGCTAATCCGAAACTAGAAATAAAAAGAAAAAAAGAGAGAGAAAAGTTCTCCAAACAAATAAATCCTCTATCTCTCACAAAAACGCACTGCAAACTGAACCTAGGCTAAAAATGTTTCAAGCACGGGTGCTTTAACCGCGGAGTCCAACAAACCCGAGGTTAGTTTCTGTAGGCCTTAGAAACCTTTGCGAAGGATTGAGGCTAAAGTGGAATAGGTTCGGATTTTGGTTGGTACTTGAATACCTCTAGGCCTATTGTCGGCATTCCTACCTAATCACAAAAGAAAAGGAGAAGCACTTATCATGATTGTTGAAAGACACTCTGGGTCTAGAACGGAAGTTAAAACCTTGAAATTTTGCTAAGGGACTAGCAAAAGCTAGGCATGGGGGTATGATGAGAGCCTCATCATGAGCCATAACTAGCTCATTTTGACCCAATAAAGAAGATAAAAGCTCCTACATAACCTAGTAGAAGGCCTAAATGAAGGAATAAGTGCTCTGAGAAGAAAACATGAAATAAAGGTTAAAACTGTAATTTTACCATTGCAGTTCATAAACAGGATTTCTCAGAGGCAAAATATAGGTCAAATGGTCTAAATGAGATAAAAAGTGGGTTGAGTCAATCAGAAATGGGTTCATGTGCAATTTAAGAATTAAATGGCATTTGGTAACCCTAAAACAGACCTGCCTAAATTAATAAGGTTTCGGTCAGGATAAAAATCAATGCAACCCTCCAAAAATCATGGAAAAATATCCTTTAGGGTTTAGAACACTTAATTTGGCCTTTGGAACCTAGTTTGACCTAGATTAGGGTCCTAGCTCATCAACTAACCTAATTTGGGTTTTTACGCAAAATATCCAATCAAATGAGGTAAAACCTAAAACCCAACTTCACCATTGGATTCCTTAGGTCCAAATTAGGCTTGTACCAAAATTTGGACCAAAGGGGAGGTCATCTTGACCTACTTTGCAATTTAGTACACCCAAATCATAATTTGGTCCCTATCTTTTGAAAATCATTGCAGAGAGCCCCCTAATTTCCTCGCCACCTTTGCAATCAAGTCCTTCCGCCATTATTGGGGCAGAATCCTTCTTCGGCGAGGATTAGAGAAGGAATACTCTCTAATTCCTCAGAGATCCCCTCCCAGAAATGGAAAGGAGATCCTCTGAGGAATTTCCTTCCATCTAGGGCCAATCTTGATCCCTGGTGTGAACCCAATCTCTCGTGCGAACGCACGAGGGATTTGGGTATCTACCCTCTTTCCTTCTCCGGCAAGCCGGCGGAGGTATTGGCGTGCCCTCCACACTTTGAAAGCACGGCCTAGTGCCTATAAAAGAACCTCCAAACCTGGTCGCCCAATTTTAGCTTGACCTGGCCGAACTTCCACCTCAACTTCTTCTCTTTCTTCTCCGACCAAGAACCCAGCGAGCTTTGGCGAGCCCCCCTCCCCTCCCTCTTCGCTCTGCCACAAAACCAGTGGCAGCGACTTCTTCCTGATTCTCCTCCGCGTCACGCAATACCCACGCACGCCGCCTCAGCCCCGTCGCCACCTCCGTCTTCCTCCATTGGGCAGCTTCTTCTCCGGCAAAAGCAGGTACTGCTGTCCGCCACTCCATTCCCCTTCATCCCTGTAGTTAGGCTTAATACATTCTCCATCTTCCCCTCTCTCTTTTCCCCTTTTATTTCATTTAATTGCCCCTTGACCATCGCTGACCACCTCCATCTTCCTCGTCACTGACTGACCTCCGATGAGCCGCTCCCACCATTCCACCACTCCACATGACTCGCCAACCGTCTCATAAGCTCCGCCTCACCACAAGGAACAACCTCCGCCCATCCACCATCCCTCTACGCCTCCACCATAACCCCCCGAACACCCCCACACTTCCGGTCACAGGATGACCTAGGCACGCACGCCTAGGCCATCCCACGACCTGCTTCACCGTGCACGACCTTCGCCGTGCCACGGCGAAGGTCCCGAGCTGGTCTGATTGAGCCGAGAGGCTTGTTTTGTGTGTGACAGTATCGAAGCCCCTGCCGCCATTGACGACGGTTGAAGAAGCTTCAAAGTAGCTCCAGGCGTCAGCAACTCCATGCTTCAGGTGCAGCGGACTCGGGCGAGCAGTGCGAAGTGATCTTGCTCAGCAAGGAGCGCAGCGACATCCGCAGCCTTGGCAATCGAAGAAGAATCGTCTGCGGGCCCGAGCGAAAGAAGGCGGGACTTTAGTCCCACATCGTTGAAATACGAAGTGCAGGTGCGGTATAAATTATTTTTGTGTTATATGCTATTCGCCTCCGAACGCACAGGGGTGAGGTCCCTCACCTGACCCACGCTCGCCTCGTCCGCGGTTTCATCTCGCGGATCTGGCGGGATCCGACCCGACCCATCCTGAGCACTCCTCGCGCATCACCCACCTGCCGGTGCGCCTGGTCCCGGGTGCGAAATCCGACCCGATTACCCGTGGCTCTAGGAGAGCGTCCTTGAGTGAATTGCAGAGAGAGAGAGCGACGTGCGGGTAGAGGGGTAGGGTAGGTTTTGCTTCCACCTCTCTGTGCAGGCAGTCTGAACGTCGAGGAAGAAAGACCTAGCTACGAGGAAGAAGAAGAGAAGAAGTAGAAGAAGAGGCTGAGCAAGGTAGAGAAGGGAACCAAGAAAGAAGGACTGCAAGAAAAGAAGCAGAGGCAGAGATCTGAAGGAAGAAGGAGAGGCTGCTGAGAAGAAGAAGACAGAAGAGAAAGAAGCCCTTTGCAGAAAAGAGAAGAGACCAAGGAAGAAGAAGAAGCCTTTGCAGAAGAGAGAAGATGAAGAAGAAAAAGAGACTACAGAAGAAGAAAGAAAGCAAGATCAGAAGAAGAAAAATAATCAAAAGAAAAAGGGAAAACACTTTTAAGACGTCTGATCACAAGATCAGACGTCCAATTTTACTCTTTTGTCCTAATTACTCTTTAACCGCATACATTCATATTTGAATTAAAGTTTTGAGTAAATTAGAGTGTTCAATTACATTTGAGATTAGTAGTAGATTCCAATTACTCCCTGTGTTTGACCTCGGATACTCCGATTTTCGAGTAATAAAAATTCTTTATTTGTTTGAACGCTTTTTCGGCTATATTACAACGTGACATTCTTTAAACCCGATCAAGCACGATTAAACATTTCCTGAAGGGAGTTCATCCTGGGAATCATCCCATGACTGAACTAAAACAACCACAAATCTCATCCCCAATTTCGCTAACTTCCCAAGTAGAAACTCACCCGGGTTCTTATCCTTAACATCCTGGAGCCAATCCAACAAATACTTATACAAATCATCAATCATTTCAATCAGAGGCTCCAATCTCTCAATGCAAAGTATTGGCTAAACTTCTAAAGATTGCATGATATTCCTTAAGTTAGCCAGAACCTTATCTTGAACCAGGTTACCCTGAACCAAATGAGTTGGTTCAGGGTTGGGCGGGTTTGGGGTCAATGCAGGGGAATTAACGAATTGAGATTCGTTATACCCTTCCTGATAATAGGTCATTTCAGATTGTTCTAGGTCGTGATGACCTAAAGGCAGTGTAATCAGAGGATGGGTAAGAATCAGTGTATCCTTCTTGATTGTAGATCGTATTAGGTTGTTCATGAAGGGGTGATGATCTATAATCGATGTGGCTCTGAGAAGGATAAAAATTACAGTCATAGTGTTCAAGGTTAGACCCTAAACTTGGAGGTCTGGAACTGTATCCCCAATCTGAGTTATCCCAACTAACTGATGGTTGATTACAGTACGAGTTGGGATAATCGTCATGTTGAGGATAATTCAAAATAGGAGGGAAAGAGTGGGAATGCGTGTAATATGTAGAAGAATTCATGAGAGACAGGAGGAAGAAAGGCACCTTGCAATACAATCAATCAAACCTGTCCTTAAGTGGGCTAGCCTAAAGACCTACAGACTCCCAAAACCCGTCTTGAGATAAAGGAACGATTTGATCTACTTCTATCTATTCAATCCAACCAGTTAAAAGGAGGGACTGGGGAGAAGGTTCTTCCTTCGGCTTGCGCCTCCGGTTCCTAGTGTACCCCCCATCCATGATCATTTGATTCTGCTCCCCTAGCTAGACATCAGATTGAACAATAGGAATAGACTAATAAAAAATAATCTCGTTCTGGGCTCTGAAGTGCAAGTCAAATTCTTAAGGCCAACGTCTACTCTATTTTATTTAAGGCTAGGTTTGAATATGCTTTGGAATGTGATGGGCCCTTTATCTGGGTTGTGCCCTTAATGATTGATTGATTTGTGTGTGCATGCACAACCAATAGTTTTCAAGAAAGATTATTTTTGATGTGGTGAGTTTTAGAGTTCAAATCTTGCTTAGTAGCTTTTAGGATTCAGCTTTAGGTGTTTTCAAACAAGTTTTGTTGGCACACCAGGTTTTGAAAGCACAGGTGAAGATGTTTTTCTTTAAAACTTAAAAGAATGTGGAGTGCCTAGTAAATCCCTAAGAGTTGAACCTATGTGGCAGCTACTTGATGAGTTGATTTTAACTGAAGTGGTGTGGCCCAATCAACTCAAATAATTGGCCTGTTGCACCACTTAATTAGGCACACAAGTGATTACCTAATCTGATTTCTACTCAATTATGTGTTTGGATGTGTGTACCGGCTCCAAAGATCAGTTTACTGGTTGAGTTTGAAAATCAGATGAGGTTGTATACCTCTGTGAGATTTCTTTTAATTTTCTTTTTAAATATGGAGGTTGGGGTATGGGTGTCAAACAATAAACAATCTAACCTTAGAGTTTATAAGAATGCCTAGGTTGATTGATGTTTGTGTTATTATGTTGTGGAATGAAATCTAATGGGTGGGAGGTGGGGGATAACTTACAAAACCTTCCACATCACTTTACTCCAATCTACCACTTTTGCTCGTCTTAAAAGAGTACGTGCAATCACAATAAGAAAGTGGAGAAGTGAGGTAAATGATTTGTAAGTTAGCAAACATGAAAAAAAAATCAAAGAGCATCGCCTCCCAAGCAACGGCACCAAAATGTTGAATCTCGGGTTGCTACGCTAATGTGTTTGATTTTGAAAAACCTGTCGTCGTAGTATGAAAGCGAAGAACTCATGTTCAAAAAATAAAATTTATACAAGAATGAAAATTCCAGGTCAAACTCAGGGAGGCTACGTCGATCTATATTCACAATTATTTTTTTTTTAGAATTTTTCTTAAAAAGTGAGGCGATGTAATTATAATGAAGCCATAATAACCATCAGACTAAACGAGAGAGAGAGAGAGAACATACATTCAATAATTCAAAATATTTATACAATAAAACCAAAGAAGAATTACATTAGAAAGCGGGAAATCAGCTACACTAGAAAGTTATAAAGAAGAATGGGAGAGAGAAGTTATCCTCCTCGACGATCGCTTGGAGGACAAGTCGGACGAGACGTCGCCTGGACAAAGGGGACGGAGTGGGAAGAAGGAGGTCGAGGCAGGAGAAACGAGAACGGAGCAGCACGTTGTCGTCGTCGCGGGATCCGCTTCCGAAATGAGAGCGAAATTTTGATTTTATCTCACGAGGAGCATCCCAGGTGTGGGACAAGCTTCTCTTGAGCTTTGGAGAGGTAGAGAAGAGAAGGAAGGGATGAGGATTTCGTGTGGAGGGGGTCTCCTTCTATAGTTGCAAGGAGTGAGGGTAATTTGGTCATTTAAATCTCAAAACATTTAATAAGGTGTCTTTAGTGATGAATAAAACCGTCGCTAAAGCTCCATCGTGGGCGTAGTGGGGTGCTATAACGACCCGATTCCCGAGTCCCTACGAGACACGAGAACCAGACCGACTCGACTAATTCCAAGACCTAGTCGTCCAACAAGGAAGTAACCAAAAGAGCAGTAAAATAAACCACGTTCAACATGAAATATAACTAGCAGTAACAAAATACAACAGTAAGAAAAAGAACTACTACAGCATGTACCACCACAACAGTAGAACAACATTTATAACATAACAAGAACTGCGAGTAAAGAAAAGTACAGAGAGTAACAAAAACTACTCACTACAGTGGAACAAAAAGGGCACAAAAGAACAGTGGTAACTCTACTGGACCCTACTCGGCCCAGCGTCCTCTGTAGCCGCTGACCCTGGCTGCTCAACACCTGGTCCTGAAAAGTAACGAGTGTAACACGTTAGCGAAACGCTGAGTAGTGTGGCAGCTAAACCAAAGAAGCAGTAAAGTGTACAGTAGCTGTTTTATTTTCTTTCTTCCTTTATTTATGTCTTTCTATTGTTTCATAATTTATCTATTTCTCAGATCCTTCACTTAATCTCGAATGTTCCTCGTGGGAACGATCTTGATTGCAATCTTTTCCGAACAGTAGAAGTAACACGTGGTGCTCTCCTGGCCGGGAGAGTCCCCCGTGGTGATCCTACTCTCAGTCAAACACCCTAAGGTCACTGACAGACGTAACGGTGACTACGGCACGCGCGGTAAACGCACGGGTAGCTAACCCGCACTGGCACGCGGTCAGTCGTTTCCGTTAACGGGTGCGCCCAAAGCACAGCACGGAACCAGTATAGGGCAGACCCCTCTCAGTAATAGGGGTCCAACCCCTCCACAGTAACCAAACAGGGGCCTTGCCCCTCCACAGTCCGCGCACCCTCACCTGACTACCCTAGTTCGCCCAGTGGGCCTAACAAGCCGGTGTAGGTGAGCTAGCAGAACCCCAGGGCCCGTGGGGTAGCTAGTACTCGTTCTACACTTGTAGCTCTCCTCGATACTGTGTACACGAGGGCCAACAAGTCAGTACAAAGTGGCCAGACCTAACCCTGGGTCCCTGGGGCGGCTGGCTCCGCTCTGCACTAAGTAGGTAACAGGTGCTTCTCCTGGCACTACGTACCCAAGGACAACACACGTCCACATCTTTCCTTCTCAATTCCATTTCATTTTCTTTCCAGGAGTTCTACTCCTAATTCCCCTTAGGGTTCCAGCTCTTTTAACTCAGCACATTCAGGTTTCACTATTCCAGTTTCACGTTCTTACAACCCATATTCTCAATCATGTTCATTTATTCATAACAGGCAGCTGTTAAAACAATTTACAGGCAGCTATTATTTCCTCTCCACATTTTCCAAGACTACAATATCTATATTCATTTCACTAGTTTTCCAGTCCTAGGATTCATGCCATACCCTAGGATCTATCATTCAATCTAGTTTTCCAGCCCTAGGATTCATGCAATACCCTAGGATCTATCATTCAATCTGGTTTCTCATTCCTAGGATTCATGCAATGCCCTAGGTTCTATTAACTGTTCCATACTTGTAATAAATTATGTTAATAATTTCTAAAGCCACTCTACCAGCTACAACGGAAGTACTGGGGGCGTGGTCAGAAATCCCGTGCGCCTCTGCAATCCCCAAGACTGAAATGGAACGGGGTCCTATCACAAGGATCAAACATAAGAAGTTTCTCAGAATAGTATATAATTACTGGAAACCGGTAGAGGATCTTATTCCGAAAAGAACGCAACTCGAAACGTGGAAAACGGACTCCGAACGGGCCCTAAACAGGTCAAAAACGACGAAACAGTCCAAAATCGGATGTCTGGAACCTCTTCCAGACATCTTAAAAGGTGGTTCAGAGGATACCTTTGTTCTGCGTAGTCTCTCAGATGTCCAGAAGCCTGCGGGGGCGTCTGGCCTAGTTCCCAAACGTCCGATGGTCACCCCGGACGTCTGGAAGTCCTTCCCGTCGTCTGGCAATGCATCCAGACATCTGATTCGCGTTGGATGCGAATCTCAGAGCCTGCACGTACCCACTCATCGCTCTCAGTACGAACGGTCGCAGAAAAGGAAGAGGACGAAAATAACTTACTTGCCAGACGTCTGGACAATCCTCCAGACATCTTCACCGTCGTCTGGTTGGAAGACCAGACGTCTGATTCTGGAAAAATTTCCAGAATCAGAGCTCGACTCGCTCTCCGCTTGCGACGCATGGCCACGCCGCGCCTCGTCCGCCTGCTGCTCGAGCTGCAGCAGCCCTCCCGCGACACTCCTCACCCGCTACTCCCCCGCCGGCCGGCTCTCGCTGCCCCGGCAAGCTCGAGCCCTTACGGCCGAGCATCTCCTCCCTCGCGCAACACCTCCTCCCGCAACTCACGGCGG
Organism: Thalassia testudinum; assembly: GCA_037157565.1. NCBI lineage: Eukaryota > Viridiplantae > Streptophyta > Magnoliopsida > Alismatales > Hydrocharitaceae > Thalassia > Thalassia testudinum. The sequence goes on from JAZHRO010000028.1 coordinate 4,739,973, forward strand.
CTGCCGCTGCTGCCGCTCGCTCTCTCTCGCACCGGTTGGAAGAAGAAGGGAGCGAAGGGGATGAGAGTGAGGGAGAGGGCGAGGCCTTTTTAAAGCCGCGTGGGGAGAGAGAGAGAGGGGGGGCAGCGCTGCGCCTGCGGAGGAGAGAGGGGAAAAGAGGCGTCGCAGGTCTACGCCCGCAGGCGCGCAGACGAAATCACGCGTGCCGCAGAAATCAAATCCCAGACGTCTGGAAGGGGTTCCAGACGTCTGGTCAGACGTTTGGGCCACCTCCCAGACGTCTTGAAGCCGTGTTCGTAACAGGTGCTGCCCGTGTGGCCGCTCGCCTTTTCGCGCGTGTAACGCGGGTTCACGTTCAACTGCCCTCAGCCGTCTGATCGTGAGATCGGACGGCTTATCTCGTGCCTCCGCCCGCCTCTTCTGCGCGGGATCACGATCGTGTAGTCGATCGAGCGCGCGCCTCCGCTCCAATTGCAGCGCGGCAAGGATCGAACGCGCGCCTGCGCTTCGCATTAAAGTGCTCGACCAACGCGTTGTGGGCGCGTTTGTGTCGAGCGCTTAACTTAAGCGCAGGCGCATCGCAACCGTTGGATCTTGATCCAAAGGCGAGGAAGGGTTGATGCGGAGGCCTTTAGTAGGTGCGTGCAGACGATTGGGTAGCCGAGATGGTGCCTCGTGGTGCCATCTTGGCCATCCATCTTCTGGATGATGTAGATGGTGCCACGGGTGTCGGATTGACTAGATTTTTGCGTCATTAGGTTGCGATCGTCGATCCAAATCTATCCGTGTAGTCGAATTTGTTGTTTGAAGTGTGGATTCACACCATCTTGGCCCTTGATCTTCTAGGGTTCCCCAGTCTCTAACTGATGCTACAGATGTCTGATTAGGGCGATCTTGGAGTCGTTGAACTCCAATCATCGCCCTGATCACATCTGTACAGTTGGATCTTTGATCCAAGACCCTGATAAAAGGTTTGCCCTGTCCATAAACATAAAAGGAGACAATTAACCTCCATTTTGTTCAAACTAATCTAAATGCAAGATGATGCATGTTATGAAATATTTATAGTATGCAATGCAATCCTATGCTTAAGAACATGCATAAATAGACATCTTAAGTAATGTAAACATGTTTACATCACTCGCGTACATGGTACCGAGGCGAGATACTAGTGTAGGGAGGGAGCTAGCCACCCCACGAGGCTCGGGGTTTAGCTAGCCACCCTACACCGACTTGTTAGGTTCTCTAGGCAAACCGAGGTAGTCAAATGAGGGTGCGCAGACTGTGAAGGGGCGAGACCCCTGTTTGGTTCTGTGGGGCTAGACCCTTGTTTCTGAGAGGGCTAGGCCTTACACTGTTCTGTGCTGTACTTTGGGCGTACCCGCTAGAGGAAACGGCTAACCACGTGTCAGTGTGAGGTAGCTACCTGTGTGCTTATCGCACGTGCCGTAGTCACACTACGTCTGTCAGTGACCTCGGGGTGGTTGACTAGGTGTAGGACTACCACGGGGGCTCTCCCGGCCAAGAGGGCACCACGTGTACCTTCTACTCTTCAGAAAAGACTGCAATCAAGATCGTTCTCATGAGGAACATGAAAGATTGAGAAAAATCTGAAAGTTGACAAAAAGGGGTGAAAAGGAATTACCTGAAAAATAAAATAACTTGAAAAGGATAAATATACCTGCTACTTTTACTACTTTAGATAGTATGGTTACCATTCTACTCAGCATTCACTGACTCCATCTTTTTCATAACATTATTCAGGTCCAGGAGTTAAGCAGCCCGAGCTACCAGCTGCGGAGGGTGCTAGGCCTAGTCGAGCCTAGCCGTAGTTTTCAGTACTTCTTGTTGTACTCTCCTTGCTTCTATAGTGAGTTTCATACTTTTTGCTACTGTTCCTGTTACTGTTGCTTTCATTTTATTTTTCCTGTTGTGGTGGTATGTACTGAATTAGCAACTATTATTTTCCTCTACTGCTTGTACGTTTTTACTGTGGATTCCCTACTAGGAGGGGGTGACGTAATAAATTGCGGAAATATAATATAAAACAATCTCACAAAATTCAATCACACAAGGTACACAATTATTTTTAGGTGGAAACCCAAACCGAGTGAAAACCACCACCTAACCCTCTCGAGTTAAGGTTTTCTGATCAACCAAGTTGATTAAATCCACTAAACGAATCACTTAAACGAGAGTGATTCAACCTCAATTACAACCACGCTACTTTATACAAGGGTAGCGTACCTCAAACCCCTTCTCTTCACGAGAAGGATTTTGTCCCACGAAGGAGACGGGAATTCACGAAGCGAATACCCAACCAAAGTAACAAAGATAAATAACATCAATCCTATAGAGCCAACAAAGATTTAAACCTAGCTTCTATAGGAATTAGGAAACTCCCCTTTGATGGAAGTGCATCGAATCGATGACGTGGGAGCGTGAGCCATGCGACGGCGCAACGTCGTTCTCATGAATTACGGCGGGAGAGCAGGTATGCAAATGCTTGATGCTCTCTAGATGAAGAACTTGAGCTTGGAGGGCAAGAGCTTTCTTCTTAGGATCAAGAGACACAAAATGATGTGAAAATGTATTACTTGGTGTGTATTGAGTGGCAAAGGCTCCCCTCTATTTATAGAGGCCTTAGGAAGGCTTTGGAAGGCATAAGAAAGCTTCCATAACCGTTGGGTGCAAGGCCCAAGAGAATCAGGCCGAAATCAGGAACAGTCATTGTACTGACAGGGTAATAAGACGTCTGATCCTGGCATCAGACGTCTGGAAAACCAGTTTAAGACGTTTGATTTTAGGCAGGTTCCTTCCTGACTTGAATCAGATCTAAATAGGGTTCTAGTGCAAGTCCATCAGACGACATACAGGATGTCTAGCACTATGTCTGGACGTCTGGAAACCTACTTTTCTATGGGAATGGATTCCAAGAGAGTGCAACGGCTAGAAAATCTCTGAGAAGAGATTTTCAGGTCAGCCGAGGCAAAACGATCATTTATCAGACGTTTGGAAAGGCTTAAGGACGTCTGATAAGGCTCTAACGGTCTTATACTTTAGTGTTTGTTAAGCCAGCCAGCGGTCCACTAATTGGACGTCTGGCAAAAACATCAGACGTCTGGTCTAAGGTTTGGACGTCTAATTTCATCAGACAGAGCCAACTAAGTCTAACCTAAATGTTATCAGACGTCTAAATCAATAGTCAGACGTCTTAAAACATATTATCAGATGTCTGATTTTGAAATTAGACATCTGAAAAAGCTAGTTGAACCCTATATTGGTTTTCTAAGCTCTCCACAGAAAACCTAAGTGTCCTAGGGTTGTGCAGGTGTTCCTAGGACTACTATTAGGGTACTTTGAGGCTCTTTAACATGATGTTCTAAAGAACAAAAAGAGTAAGGAAATAAAGACAAAAGTACATGAAAGAAATAGACAGAATTCTATCCTATTCTTCTTGTTCTTCCATCTTCAATCTATCGCTTCTCGCGAATCTCCTCTGTTCTCCATCAAGCTCCTCCAACCCATCCTGGATGCGAGCTCGAACTCCATCTAATCACGTCTCCATTTGCAATTGACCTGAAATCTAAGACTCCAAGTGCAAATGTTAAATGACACGTGTTTTGTTATCATCAAAACAAACGATCGTGGTGCTCTAGCACCAACAATCTCCTCCTTTTTGATGATGACAAAATCATAAATAATAATGCAAAAAATCCTCCCCCTTTTTGACATTATCAAAAAGGTTTGATTGATTTTAAATTTCCTATAACTCCCCCTTAAAACATGCTCTTCTATGAATTTCTTTTTACAGAAGTAATGTCCTCCCCTTTTTTGTAACAACAAGATAGCTGTTTTTCTTCTCCCCCTTATTAAAGGAAATTTAGCTAACTTACAACTCCCCCTTAAAAATTGACAATTAGCTCATAATTTTTTAACTCCCCTTATCTAAATGCTTATGATAAAAAGATAGGGTAAAGAATTTTTACCTCACCTACCATGGCCAATAAAATGGCCCAAATGGTGGTGGTGGATGCCACATCTGATGGGGCTCCCATCCGTAGCTTGGAGGCCTAGCATCGGTGCCGGTCTCCAGTCTGGTGGTCGACGTGCGGCGAGTCCATCGTTTGTTCGCCGTCTCGTCGGTCTTCTTGTTTTCCTCCTTGGTCTACTCCTTGGTTCTCCCAACTCGAGTTGACCAGCCTTGAGCTTGTAGGTCCAGTCCTTTGTATTGTAGTTATCCCTGAAACCTATAAAAAAAGATTCCAATTCTTTCTTTGGTATCGAAGTGTGCTTGGATCCGGATCTGTTAGCGGGTCTCCTTGACGGAGATCCTTTCTCAACCTTAGGGTTATAAAAATTATCTACTTTGTTGATTAATTTGTTAGAGTTTTCCCTAAGACATGCGATTTCTTTTTTTATAGTATGCATCTTAGTCTTTAAATAAGAGATTTCTAACTTTAAACTATCATTTTCTTTAATCAATTTAATATTTTCATTAATTAAATTTTTATTTTCTAATAACAGGTTATTATCCTTAGGACTAGAGCTACTTTCTAGGTCCTTAAGTTTTATTTCTAACCTATCATTTTCAGATTTAAGAAAGCTAAGGTTCTTTTTAATGCTTTTGTTTTCAATTCTTAATGATTTACTAACATCAAATAGTTTATTAAAAGCCTCCTGTAGATCGAAATTTACCTCATTGTTTGAGTCGCTTTTGCTTTTGCTATTGCTATCACTTCCTTTGGCCATGAAACCAAAGCAAGAGGTTTCTTCTTCTATAGACTTTTCTTCTTCTTCCTCCGAGCTCGAATCGTCCCAAGTGGCTTAGAACGCCTTCTTCTTAGACTTCTTCTCCTTTTCTTTCTTCTTCTCCTTTTTGAGAAGAGGGCATTCTGATCGTAGATGCCCTTTCTCGTTGCAGTGGTAGCAACGTCTCGGGTTTTCCTTCTTCTCCTTTTTCTCTTTCTTTGATTCCCTACAAAACTTGGAAAATTTCTTAAGTAAAATTTTAAAGTCTTCATCGTCAAAACTTACCTCGCTATCCGACGTGGCTCTGAAGGCGAAAGTCTTCTTCGATTTAGGCTCTGGTGTATCCTTCTTCTTCTGTTTCAACTTTGTCTCGTAGGCCATTAGATTGCCTAGGAGATCTTCCATGTTGAGCTCCTCCATTTTATTTGCCTCCTCGGTGGCGGTGACTTTCTGTTCCCACTTCGGTCCGAGGGAACGAAGAAGCTTCCCTTGAAGCTCCCCCTTGATGAAAGTCTTCCCTAAAGCTTTCAAATTATTTACAATGAGAGTGAACCAAGTGTTCATCTCACTTAAAGATTCGTTAGGCTTCATAGAAAAAGATTCAAATTCTTGAGAAAGTAAATTTATTTTAGAAGTTTTTACCTTAGAGGTACCTTCGTGAATTACCTCAAGTGTGTGCCAAATCTCGTATGCGGTGGCGCATTGCGAGATTCTGTTGAACTCCTCTAGGCTGAGTGCGCAGTAAAGGGCATTCATGGTCTTTGCGTTCAAAGAGAGCTCGCGAATTTGTTGTTGTGAGTAGCCTCCCGTGGGTTTCTCTGGGATCTCAAATGACGTCTCGCACCTAGCCCAAATCGTGAAGTCATTGTCTTGAAGCCAAGTCTTCATCTGCAGCTTCCAGTAGGGGTAATTTCTCCCGTCGAAGAACGATGGACGAGTCGTAGACTGGCCCTAGGAAATCCTACTCGCAGAACTACTCCCCTCCATGATCTTCTTGCCTGGGTGTTACTCCGATTAGCAAGAACCTGCTCTGATACCAATTGTGGATTCCCTACTAGGAGGGGGTGACGTAATAAATTATGGAAATATAATATAAAACAATCTCACAAAATTCAATCACAGAAAGTACACAATTATTTTTAGGTGGAAACCCAAACCGGGTGAAAACCACCACCTAACCCTCTTGAGTTAGGATTTTCCAATCAACCAAGTTGATCAAATCCACTAAACGAATCACTTAAACGAGGGTGATTCAACCTCAATTACAACCATGCTACTTTATACGAGGGTAGCGTACCTCAAATCCCTTCTCTTCATGAGAAGGATTTTGTCCCACGAAGGAGACGGGAATTCGCGAAGCGAATACCCAACCAAAGTAACAAAGATAAATAACAATAATCCTATAGAGCTAACAAAGATTTAAACCTAGCTTCTATAGGAATTAGGAAACTCCCCTTTGATGGAAGTGCGTCAAATCGATGATGCGAGTCCTTGAGCCACGCGACGACGCAACGTCGCTCTCGTGAATTACGACAGGAGAGTGGGTGCGCAAATGCTTGATGCTATCTAGATGAAGAACTTGAGCTTGGAGAGCAAGAGCTTTCTTCTTAGGATCAAGAGACAAAATGATGTGAAAATGTATTATTTGGTGTGTATTGAGTGGCAAAGGCTCCCCTCTATTTATAGAGGCCTTAGGAAGGCTTAGGAAAGCTTCCATAGCCGTTGGGTGCAAAGCCCAAGAGAATCAGGCCGAAATCAGGAACAATTATTATACTGACAGGGTAATAAGACGTCTGATCCTTGCATCAGATGTCTGGAAAACCAGTTTAAGACGTCTGGGAACAAAGTCAGACGTCTGATTTTAGGCGGGTTCCTTCCTGACTTGAATCAGATCTAAACAGGATTCTAGTACATGTCTATCAGATGACATACAGGACGTCTGGCACTATGTCTGGACGTCTGGAAACCTACTTTTCTGCGGGAATGGATTCCAAGAGAGTGCAACGGCTAGAAAATCTCTGAGAAGAGATTTTCAGGTCAGCTGAGGCAAAACGGTCATTTATCAGACGTCTGGAAAGGCTTAAGGACTTTTGATAAGGCTCTAACGGTCTTATTCTTCAGTGTTTGTTAAGCCAGCCAACGATCCACTAATTAGACGTCTGGCAAAAATATCAGACGTCTTCTAAGACATGTGGTCTAAGGTCTGAACGTCTGATTTCATCAAACAGAGCTAACTAAGTCCAACCTAAATGGTATCAGACGTCTGAATCAACAGTCGGACGTCTTAAAACATATTATCAGACATCTGATTTTGGAATTAGACATCTGAAAAAGCTGTTTGAACTCTATATTGGTTTTCTAAGTTCTCTACAGAAAACCTAAGTGTCCTAAGGTTGTGCAGGTGTTTCTAGGACTACTATTAGGGTACTTTGAGGTTCTTTAACATGATGTTCTAAGGAACAAAAACAGCAAGGAAATAAAGATAAAAGTACATGAAAGAAATAGAAAGAATTCTATCATATTCTTCTTGTCCTTCCATCTTCAATCTATCGCTCCTCACGAATCTCCTCTATTCTCCATCAAGCTCCTCCAATCCATCTTGGATGTGAGCTCGAACTCCGTCTAATCACGTCTCTATTTGCAATTGACCTGAAATCTAAGACTCCAAGTGCAAATGTTAAATGACACGTGTTTTGTTATCATCAAAACAAACGATCGTGGCGCTCTAGCACCAACATTTACTGCTTAGTTACATTGCATATGTGAATGTGATTTATTTTCCTACTTTTCGGTTATTTCTTGTTGAACGACAGGGTCCTAGGATTAGTCGAGGCAAGTCGATCTCAGGTCCTGTAAGGATTCGGGAACCACGTCGTAACAAGAAAGAAATGAGGTTTCACATGTTTCGAGAACCAATACAGCACCAAAAATCCTAATTTTAGATTCGCTTAAATTACAGAGGTTTCGGTCAGGATAAAATTCATCTAAACCTTTTAAAATTCATATAAAAATATTCCTTGAGGTTTTGTATCCTTAATTTGACCATTTGAACCTATTTTGAACCTAAATAGAGTCAGACGGATTTCTACCTTAATTTAAATTTCTGTACAAATTGACCAGTCAAACTTGGTCAAAATTGAAATCCAACTTCACCACCAGATTCCTTAGGTCCAAATTAGGTTTGCATCAAAATTTGTGCCCAATCAGAGTTTATCTTGAATAGTTTGCATTTTAGTCCATTTAAACTATTTTTCACACCTAAGCCCCTAGCTTTTGAAATCTTTACATTTAGCCACCTAACTTCTGATCATTTTCTTCATAAAGGTCCCTACTACCATTAGCAGTGTGAACCCAAACACACCGACCTTCAATTTAGGATTTCTCCCTGATTTCTCGACCAATTCCTTCCAACATTGGAAGGCATGATCTTGAGAGAATCCCCAATCGTCTGAACTAAGTCTTAGGCCTCAATTCATGTTCAGGAGCTCGTGTGAACTCCTCAAGATCAGGGATCTTCTTCCCTAAAAATCCAAGCCCTTCGAGCTTGTTTCAAAGCTTGGAGCAAGCCCTGAGACCTTTAAAAGATCCTCCCTCGCAAAGCCTCTCTCAGCGAGTTTTTGGCCTAGAGTAGCCCTTCTTCTTCTACCTCCAGCCTACTCCAGACTCGTCTCCAGCGACCTTCCTCCTCTGTCCTCTTCGCCTAATGCCACATACTATAGGCAAAAGGTCCTTCTTCCTCTCTGTCGTCCACACCTCGCCATACTTGCGACGGGCTTCCTGCCCCTTCAAACGTCGTCGTTCCTCTCCTCGAAGCCTCCTTCGTCTCCGGTACTGGCCAATCATAGCCGGCGTCGCCTTCGTCCTCTCGTTGTCTGCAACTTCCTCCTTTCTACTCCTCACCTTCCCCTGACCCTACTCACGCACTTACACTTCACATTCACACGTGCACACAACCTTGCCACCATCACCTTCCCCGGCTCTGATCGCACTTCGACGAGCACGCATGCCCACTCTACTGCATCAGCCGCCTCTCTATTGTTCCCAGGAGCATCGCCGTGACCTCACGATCAAAAGCCCCAACAAAATTGGGGCTATTGACCATGCACCCCACCCACCGAATACCACCACCTTCGTCCACCTTGTTTGACCTCGCCATGCATACACTTAACGCTTAGAAAATCGTCACTAAATAAGAGAACTTGGAAACAAGTAGAAACGTACCACCATCCATGACTTTTCCAACTATGCTATTTAAAAAAGTATCTTTCTGCTTTTATGAAATTTTCTGCTTGGAAAAAGATGCACGCAAACAAAAAAAAAAAAAACCGAAAAGAAAAGGAGTGCGCGCAATATTGAGATGAGTGGAAATAATGGTAAATCAATTTGTTCAACTTGCAAAGCTAGATTTTTGGAAATTGTAAACTCATGAGGTAGCTACCAGACCAAGATGTGATAAGATGACAAAGAAAAGTTTCGTCGATTATGCTGGCCTTAAATCTACGGGAAGGAACAAAGAAGGAGCAGCAGAAATCGGCAACAGCAACAAAGCCAACATGGGTGGAATGTGTGGCCTTTCCATCGTGGGTATGAAGATTAAGAACGGGAAGGCAAAGCGACGGGTGAGGAAGCCGAGATTCTGCTTCAAGACCATGACTGATGTGGATGTAATCGACGATGGCTACAAGTGGAGGAAGTACGGTCAAAAATGGTGAAGAATACACAGCATCCAAGGAATGAACTGATGCTACTATTTACTTCTTACTTGGAAATTTATATGAAGTAAATAGATGAAAGATTTGGCATATCCGAATCCTTATTCAGTACGAGTAATTAACATTCGGCAATCAAAATATATATTTAACTTAATTGGATATAAATTAAAATTTTAGAGATTGAATTTAATTAATAGAAGAAAAAAATATTTCAAATTTTATTTGAATGAAAGACTTTTAACTTCATCAAGTAAAGTTAATTTTTTTGTGTTGTTTGGATCATTGAAAATTTAATATTTTTCATAGAGGATGTATATAGAATTGTTTGATTAAGTTTAAAATTTTAGATAACTCTTAATTATATTAGAATAATGAGATCTTTGAAATTTCATGTTAAAATGTAATTCATAAATAAAGTGAAAAATAAAAGAGATAGACAATTAACTCTTTCAAAGGAGTAGTTACATTTTACTCATATATATATATATATATATATATATATAGGGATGCCATTCTCCCAACAATGCCTAAAAAGATAAAATTGAGCATCAGTTGAACTCCGTGCGATGAAAATCATACAATCAATACCAATATCACATGCAATTTTGAAAGTGATACTGTAAAAAATTGATGTTAATGTAATATGATATAAAAAAATCTACGTATATCTTTCCAATCATAACATGTTTATAAAAAGTTGGAAGCAGTGGCAGTAACGTTGATAATATAAAAGTAAAATATAAAAAATATATATATTTTTTAAATAACGATGAACTTTAACAGAAGCTAGGTAAACCCTACGAGATTGCAACGACCCCACATTTTAACATCTAAGTATTGCCACATCGTTCGTAAGCTCGAACGGGTGTCATTCCCCAAATAGAGATATAAGCATTACCCATCGAGCACCTATTGGGGGACAAAAGTACTAATTAACATGAAAAAATGTGAATAATCTCTACATTTGAACATTCAAAGTAAGGGACGGAAACATGTTAAAATAATAAAGAAATCTTGTAATAATAAGAATGCCTTTATTACGTCATTTGCATGCATGTACAATGTATAAGTACGTAGGATGTAATAAACCGGTAGTGAACTTATTTTACAATATTTTTTGCTGTAAACGTAACACAAAAGTTTATAACTTATAACACTTACGATGCATTTGTATCATAAGTATTTATTATATAAAAAGATACAATAACTTATATTACAATTGAAAATATACTTGTATATCTATAATAAACTTATATGATAATTATTTATTGTAATGAAAGTATAAATATTTGTATTATATGTGAAAAATTAAATGATAATATTAGGATAACCTAAGATGATGAGAGTATTAGGATGTATAAATATTCTCATCATTTAAATATTAGGATGAAATATTTTATTACTCATTTAAATGATGAGAATATTTCATAAATATATTATGTATAAACAATCTAATAAATTTGAATAGATAATTTTATAAATAATAGATAATTTGAACACATGACCCAAAAGCATTACCTATTGAAGGTGGTCATTTGGCTAATCAAGAATGTGATCCAACGATCATAAAGATGGATATATTTGGATACTTATAAGCATGGTAGTTAAAGGATACATTTTCTATATATACACAATCCTTTCTCTTTATCCTACCGTCCACCCATTGAATCTTCTTAGTCAAATTTATTCCTTTGGGAAGATCTAATTTCACAAAGAAGTTGTCGAAAATCCTACATTTCACCTATGATGAAAAAATGCGCTTCTTCCATCAAATCCTTTCCAGAACTAAGAAACTCCTCGTCCAACACATTGGAGAAGGAAATATCTACTCCCCTCTACAGCCAAAAGGTGTCTTAAAGAAAATAAAGGTTAACGAAAATGATAATTATATACCACAAGCAATCTGTTATCTTGAAGGAGATAACGAATACCTTTTCGAGGGTCAGAGGATAAATAAGCTGCAGCGTTTTAGCTAGCAAGCCATAGAGATTTTTATGGTTATATAATATGTTCCATTGAACTGCTGGGAAAGAAATGTTTTGCGATGAGATCGAGGTTACAAAATCGGATATATCTTTTTCTCACGTCTCTACCTTATACATCCCGAAACTCACTGGTGTCATCATTATCATCGTCTACTCCACAACGAACGCCAAGGAAACATATTCGACAGATGAATGACAAGTGGGAAGATATGTTGTATAACTAGCGGTACCATATAATTGGAAGTATCATCATCTATTATATGCACGAGGTACTAACCTGGACATCAATTCTTAACCACGCGGAAGGGATCTAATTAATGGTCGTTCATAGGGAAAATTGATACATCTTATATATCCTTGATTCTTTTCTTTTATTTTTTTTTGCTCAATTATATATCGTTGATTAATATGTTCCTGGAAAGAAATGGATCCTACTAGAGCCACAGAAAATCTTCCACCGACTATATATTGATGAATGCTTTCATATGAACGGTCAACCTTTAATGTCCCTTCTTTCGTGTATCATTTCCCATGATCTTCCATATCTGTCATTTCACTAATCTTTCACCACTGAAATCACTGGATGTAGATGTGCACGGCCTCATGCTGTCCTTCCACCGCTTCTTCCGGTAAGGCTGATATATGTATATGGAATCTCTCTCGAGAGCATTGTGTTTAAAAATATAAAAAAAAGAATTGCACAATCGCCATTTGATTTTATACCACTAAATAATCCATTGATGATTTTGTAAGGAGTGAAGTTGCATGGATATTATCAAAATCATAAGTTACCTTTGGCATCTTAATAAAATTTATTCTCAAAAAAGATGCAACCAATAAAATCAATTAATATTAACATATATTATAAATAAAAAGTAAACACAACTTCTTTCGCAATATTAATCATGCATAATATGTAAATTTGTACTCAAATGTAACGTATGGTATGTATTAAAGTAATAAAAAAATATTATAACAATTTGGTATATGATTTGTAATAACATAAGAATATGATTGCAGCAAATAAATTTTATTGTTGTAATAAAAGAAATATACATATTTTTTAAAGAAATGAAATATATATATATATTGTAATAAATATACGAACGAGTTGTAACATTATCAGGCTAAGCAATGTAGTAAAATAAAATATGAAATTAGTCATACGATAATTCATTGTGTATTACATTTTATGATGTATTATTCGTAATACATGTTTAGAGTTGTAATATAACTAAGATTATGCAATAAATGTATGTCATAGTGGATTCTAATGAAATTACATGTTTTAATTGATACAAATAATGTAACGTAAGTAAAGAACACCAACAAAATATTATAATAACTTAGATAATCCATTGTAATATAGGTTGATTTTATTTGTAATCAAATAACTTTAATGATGTAATAGAATCAACATAAGTTGTAATAAATACATGTATAAGTTCTAACATTATAAGAGTAAATCGTATTGTAATACAATCTATGTAATTATTCAGGTGGTTAATCATTGTATATTGTATTTAATGTGTATTACGGATAATACAATGTGGTTAGAGTTCTAATACAACTATGGTTATATGCGGTGATGGGAACATATGTAAGATGATGAGTGCAACTCCAAAAGAAATTACCCAAGATTATCGTGTGATTATCGAAGTTGGTTGCCGAATAAGACTTAACAATAAAAATACCATAAAAATAAACTAATTAACAACACTGAAAGAGCGATCTTCATTTTTATTGAAAAATTTAACATAAAATGATGTGTCGTTGTATTAATCGCGTGGTAGAAAATTGCTTTTCGAAATATTTTAATTTTCAGAATCTAACCACGAATAGTTAGGTCGCACCGCTAGTCAGAATTCCCACAGGTGGAGACGCATTTGAGCTCAAGCCTAATGTAATTGGGTTGATCAGCACTCATTTCTACGAGAACTCAAGCGAAGATCCATTCCAGCACCTCGAGGACCTGAGTCGACTCGCTGAAATGATTTGACCTAGGAATATTGATCTCAGGATTGTTCTGATGAAGCTTTTCTCGTTCTCGCTGAGGGACAAAGCTTCATACTGGTTCAAGACTATTGGGAAGCCAATTGGAACCTGGCCGGAATTACGACGTGAATTCCTGCAAAAGTTCTTCCCAATCGGTCGAACAAACGTAATGCGACGCGCAATCACGACTTCCTCCTAGGGAGCTGGGGAGAAATTACATGAAGCAAGGGATAGATTTCACGACCTTCTCCAAAAATGCCCGCATCATGGTATACCCAGGTGGCACTTAGCTCAGATTTTTTACCATGGGCTAGATGACACACATCGGTATCTGGCCGATGCATCTAGCAGCGGAAATTTTCTCGCAAAAGACGAGAACAGTGCATTTGAGCTATTCGAATCATTAGCGGAGAACTCGATGAATGCCGCATCTATGAACCAGTTCCAGCGGCCTGGTCAGCAGCGAGTTGGTGTCCACGAGGCTCACACCGAGTCTATTCGAGCTGACATGGATATCATCGTCAAGCAGCTGGATAGAATGAACTTAATCGAGAAGAAGATTGACCAGATTAGTCAGGATCAATCTGACTTGAGCTTTGCTACCTCATGACGCTCCTATGCACCCTGAGCCCCACCTTCTCGAGTTAATCTACTCACTCAGGATGCACCTTCTCCGTATTTACGAGATCCCGCATATCAGGATCCCGTGAATAATCCAGATCTGGCACCCTACGACTAGGGTTATGCACCACCCGCAGATTATAATGCATATCCCCTTGATGGATATACGTCTCAGACATCTTCGACCTACGAGGATGTCAGTGCTATCCAAGGATAGGGTGTAATAACTCATATTCAGAGACGTATAACCCTGGTTGGTGCCAACATCCGAACTTCTCTTGGTCTGGTAATTCATAGAGACCACATCAAGATCCACACTACCAGACCAGGCAATACGGGAATGCGCAAAACATGTATCCTAAGCAGTAGCCATTCCTGCCTCAGCAACAGCAACCCCGCTCGTTATACCAGCCAATGCACCAAGCTGCCAACAACCCTCCAAAGTGGGCTGACCCTTTGGAGGTGCTAAAAGAGGAGCTGCAAGAATCAATGAGGAATTCTACACAAGACAGCTTGCAGATTATGAAGGCGATGGCTGATCAGATTCAAACCATACAGAACACGCAGAACCAGCTGTTGCAGAAGCATAGGACTCAGGGAGCCTTGCCCTCCCAACCCATCCCGAATCCTCGATATGGGCATAACCAGGGTGCCCCGCCTAGGTTTCAGGCATCGTAGGGACAGGCACATGCCATACTACAGGCGCCTCCTGCACCACTCGGTTACGTGCAAGGCCAGCCGCCTTTGTAGAATCCCGCATATTCTGCCCCTTCCGCTCCCCCACCACCTCATGGATAGCAAGCCGATGCACACGCTGTTTCTTTGCGAAGTGGAAGGAAGACATTCGACCCACCACCTAGGTATGCGGGTCCTGATTTTTCCCACCCTTCTCCACAGGCGAGTTCAACTCTGTCTTCATCATCTCAAGAGCCACCTGTGGTAGATAAGGGTAAGAGGCCATTTAACCCTGAGATTCCCGTCCCATTTCCTGAGGCTCTAACACGAAATGTAGTACGAAAAAAGGACACGCGGAAATTTGACCTGAAATCGATGTTTAAGGAAGTACATATTCAAGTCCCCCTCCTCGAGGCTATCAATCACATTCCAGTTGTCGCTAGGTTCTTCAAGGACTACTGTACCCTGAAGCGACAGCTGAGAATTGGACGACAGGCAGTATTGTCGAAAGAAGCTAGCATCATGATTCTAGCTGACCTACCACCGAAGAAGAAAGACCCTGGTACCCCACTCATATCCTGCTTCTTGCAAGATTCTCCATTTAATCGGGCCCTTTTAGACTTGGGTTCATCCATCAACTTAACTCCCATCACCGTATTTGATCGATTTCGATTTGGGGAGTTGAAACCCACCTCGGTTAAGATTTAGCTGGCTGACAGATTAGTCAAAACACCGAGGGGAATGGTTGAGAACGTGATCGTGAAAGTCTGCAGGTTTTGCTTTCCCGCAGATTTTTTTCATTCTCGATATGGAAGTTCCTCCTAATCTCCAAGATGCACCAATTATTTTGGGTCGCCCATTTCTAGTGACAGCCCGAGCGAATATCGATTGTGCATCCGGGTGTATGGAGATTGCCTTAGGCAATGAGCGACTTCGACTAGACATATTCAGGGCAGCAAAGAACTTCGACTATGATCGAATAAAGGAGGATGGTGAAGACAAAGATTCGGCTTACTGTGGTAACATTGGGCTCCTTTGTGACGACCCAATGTCTCATTCGTCTACACTATCAGGGTTCTCGAACCTCGATCCACATGGGATTGAAACCACTGCATTACACATATCTCCCTGAGGATCTGACTACTTAGGGTGTGCTTCTGACCACAGCACCCATGAATCCAGCTATCTTGATCCATATATTACTAAATCGCCCCTGTTATTACAGGAAGACATGACTACAACTAACGAGTTTCCCGCTAACGCAGTCACAACCGATTTCACAGGGAGCGACTCAGCGGGAATTCACGTGTACATGGATCAGCTGATTCCCACCCTCGATTCTGCTCCTCCCACTCTCATATCTAATTCTGACCCACCCGTGATTGAATTGAAGCCCTTACCTGACTCACTCAAGTACATGTTCTTGGGCGAAAGTGAGACATATCCAGTCATTGTCAATGCCCACTTAACCCAAGAACAGGAGCATCAATTGATTTCTACAGTTCAAGACCATAGGGCTGCTATCGGGTGGAGTATTGTTGATCTCCGCGGTATTCGCCCCTTGTATTGCACTCATCACATTTACACGGATGAGGGGGTGAAACCTTCGAGACAACCTCAAAGACGGATAAACTCGAATATGCTAGAGGTCATTAAGAAGGAGATCATCAAATGGATGGATGTAGGCATTGTATATCCAATCTCAGACAGCCAGTGGGTGAGTCCGATTCAGATAGTGCCCAAGAAAGCAGGACTCACCGTCATGAAAAATGATAAGGGCGAATCCATCCTGACTCGCACTGCGACATCATGGCGGGTCTGCATTGACTACAGGAAACTCACATGGCTACCTAGAAGGATCACTTTCCTTTGCCGTTCATCGATCAGATCTTGGAACGGTTAGCCGAACACAGTTTCTTCTGCTTTCTGGATGGATACTCTGGGTATAATCAGGTAACAATTAGCCTGGAAGATCAGGACAAGACCACATTCACATGCCCCTTTGGAACATTCGCCTTCAGGAAGATGCCCTTTGGCCTCTGCAACGCACCAGCGACATTTCAGTGTTGTATGATGGCTATCTTCTCTGACATGATTGGGGATTATGTGGAGGTATTCATGGATGACTTCTCTGTTTTCGGAGATGATTTCGCATCTTGTCTTGATAACCTCACCAATATCCTGAAACGGTGCATTGAGGTAAACCTAGTACTATCCTGAGAAAAAAGCCATTTCATGGTGAGGGATGGCATAGTACTAGGGCACAGGGTCTCCAAAAATGGACTCGAAGTCGACCGGGCTAAATCAGAGATTATCTCCCACTTACCGCCACCTAGCTCGGTCAAGCAGATCAGATCATTCTTGGGCCACATCGGCTTCTATCAGAGATTTATATGCGATTTCTCAAAAATTGTGCGGCTTTTGACGAATCTCCTGGTTACTGATGTCCCATTTGAATTTGATACCTCTTGTCTCAGCACCTTCGAGACTTTACGAAGTGCTGTTTCTGACTCCCCGATTCTCCAACCACCCAACTGGTCGCTTGATTTCGAAATGATGTGTGACACTTCTGATTTTCCCGTCGGTGCTATTTTAGGCCAGCGTTGGGAGAAACAACCCTTTATCATATACTATGCTAGCAAGACACTGAATGAGGCTCAGCGTAATTGCACTGTCACTGAAAAAGAGCTGCTAGCAGTAGTATTCGGGTTGGAGAAATTCAGATCATATTTATTAGGGTCCAAGGTCATCATCTTCACTGACCACTCCGCCCTCCGGCATTTGTTGGCAAAGAAGGATGCCAAACCACGACTCATTACATGGATCCTTCTATTGCAGGAATTTGATACCGAGATCCGCGACAAAGCCGGAAAACAAAATGTTGTGGTGGATCACCTATCCAGATTGGACCCAGACCACATTCCTTATTCCCTGCCTATCCATGAAAAATTTTTGGATGAATCACTTTTGGCAATTCATTCTGTTGAGTTCCCCTGGTATGCGGATTTCGCGAACTACCTTGCCGCAGGCAAAATTCCCTCAAACCTATCCAAGGACCAAAAACTCAAATTCATTGCAGAAGCCAAATACTACCACTAGGATGACCCACTGCTCTTTCGCATTGGAGCGGACCAGATTATCCACAGATGCATCCTAGACTCTGAGATCCCCAGTGTGTTATCTTTCTGCCACAATGATGCGTGTGGTGGCCATTTCTTAGGACGGAAAACTGCTGCAAAAATTTTGCAGTCGGGATTTTTCTGGCCAACCATCTTCAGAGATACACACGATTACGCCTAACACTGCAAATGATGTCAATCGGTCGGCTCTATGACCAAGAGAGACATGATGCCACTCCAACCCATCATGATCGTAGAAGTGTTTGACGTCTGGGGTATCAATTTTATGGGCCCTTTTCCAAACTCGCATGGCTTCAAGTACATATTGCTAGCCGTTGATTATGTTTCGAAGTGGGTCGAGGCCATCCCGGCGAGATGGGTTGACCACAAGACCGTCATTTCTTTCGTACGGCAAAATATTTTCGCGAGATTCGGAATACCCCGCGCTCTGATTAGTGATTGGGGAAGCCACTTCATCCTCGCCCATTTCAGGTCGTTATTAAAGAAATACGGGGTACATCACCACATAGCTATCCCGTATCACCCGCAGACCAATGGGTAGGCTGAAGTGTCTAACCGTCAAATCAAGTTGATTCTCCAGAAGACTATTAGACCAGACAGGAAGGACTGGTCCGACAAGTTAATCGATGCACTCTAGGCATATCGGACCGCATACAAGGCCCCACTCGGAATGTCACCATATCGCATGGTATATGGCAAGGCATGTCACCTTCCTGTAGAGCTGGAACACCGCGCCTTTTGGGAGGTGCAAAAATGCAACCTTGACCTCAATGTAGGAGGTCAAGATTGGAAACTCCAGCTCAACGAATTAGAAGATATCCGGTGAGAGGCCTATGAGAATGCACTAATATACAAGGACAAGACCAAGGACTTTCATGACTGCCACATCCGGAGGAAAGTATTCACGCCTAACCAGCGAGTCTGGTTGTTTGATTCACGGCTGAAACTGTTTGTGGGGAAGCTCAAGTCCAAGTGGACTGGCCCGTATGTTGTGATATAGCCATATCCTAATGGGGCAGTCCAGATCAAGGACCTAAAATCTGGGCATATATTCACGGTAAATGGCCAGTGCGTCAAGCCATTTTTGGCCCAGGAACCTCCTCCACCTGACGAGACTATTCATCTTAGTGAGGACGTGTGATTGAGTGCTCGCCCAGCTGGAGGCGTTAAACTCAGCACGTATAAATACCATTCACTCCACATTCCACCATCATTTATACATCACCATTTTTATGCATAGCATATTTTGTTTTAGCATATGTCCCTTTTTGTATATTGCATGCTAACAGGTTGGCCGGTGCTGAATGTATAATTTTAGAAGCAATTCCAGGTGACTTCTACCCACTCGTCCTCTGTCAGATTTATTTTCTTTTATATCCATGCATGAGGACATGCAAGAACTTAGGCATGGGGGGGTGGATACAATAAAACTGAAAAATTTTATGCCAGCACTTAGGAAAACCTCAGAGCTACATGCAAAACATACTTAGGACCTTAAATAAAAGAACCGACTCCACCTCCAATGCTCGTATTGGAGCTAGAAATCATTCGCAACAGCCACTTCTGACTCACCTGCTCACCTTTTGTTCTAAATTTAGGGTCAAGCTAATTATAACCTGATACGAGAAATTCACGAAGTACAAATTATATGAGGTTACATGTTTATAGCATATATACATATTGCATTCATGAATAAGATTATTTTATTAAGAGAATGCATTAGGGATTTTATCCTCTAATTGATTCCTGTAATCTGGAATCTAGTACAACTTTTCCCACACACGTAGAATTTGCAATGGATTCACAGTGAAGGCTGATAAACGTCTTCAGTTTGTCGCAAAGAAGCAGTGCTTCTTTCCTGAACCCCTAGATCATGTTTTGGGAGTCAGGCAGATTTTCTTCCAAAAATCCACCAAATAGTGTGAGAGAGTAGAGTGTATTGGTGCTTTAAGATTAGTGCAAGGAATCTGAGATTAGACATAGTTTTCGCTCTTGGTGCCTGCGTATACATTTTTGTGCGAAATTTTAAGAAATACCAAATAAGGCAAATACGCGGAGAGCGAGTTTTCATAAAACTAAGGCTAAGGTGGATGGTTACAACCATTCTTTACGGAATCCTCAGCTGAAGGAGGGTATTGATGTCAAGGTCAGAAATACACCGTCCTATCCGTCTCTCCCGGTGCTATGAGTAGGCACTTCCACTAAATAAGCCTAAGTACCACCAATCCCTAATAATGCCTCCTCAATAAAGTTCATGGATGTATGCTAGTTGTGTTTTGTCGAAAAAAAAAATGATTTTGAAAAGAAACAAGAAAAAAAAGAAAAAAAAGAAAAAGGAAAAAGCAAAGAGAAAAGAATGAATATTTAGTTTTTATCTCATCGAGGCAATACCACAAAATAAAATTGAGATCCACCAAATATGGCCCTAACCTAGTTTTCTTGTGTTTCTGACTGCCAAATACTGGCTGAAGAATTTTGACTTAGTGTTAAGGTTATGAGAACTCAATTAAAGTGTTAATGCCTAGTGAGACCACCAAATACAGGTCATATATGTGAATCTGGTGAGATAGTGAGCTCTAAGAAAAAGAAAAAGAGAGGATGAATACAAAGGAATCAAAGAGAACATAGTTATTCTCATCTTTCTCTGTGTTGAGTTACTTAGTAATCCGGGAATCTAGATTCTGTAGTACTAGTCTCTATGTAGCACCAAGTGAGAATGAGCCACCAAATATATAATCCTTTCCCTCAGAGATTCTCTACCTAAGCCTAAAGTTGGGGTGGAATTCATAGAATATCTTGAATACCCCGAGGGAAGAAGTCCGCCTATCCTGCTAGAATTTTTACTACGGGTCAAGTACAGGCCTTAAAGGTGAATCCGTTTTTCACTCGAATCCGTTGCAAAAGCTACACTTTCACAATTGTCTGGATTTTTAGAGCATAGGATGAAAACAAAAAGGAGAAAAATCTCTATGCATACACTTGATAAAGTAATCAGTCCCTTCGGGACCCTTGCTGTAAATAATTTAGTCTTGCATTTGCTAGGGACTAGCAAGATTTAGGCATGGGGGTATGATTGCGTAGCAATCATAGGTCTTAATTGACCTAGATTAAGCTAGAACATAGCATAAGTTAGGGAAATTCATGCATGCAAAAGCATTATCTGCATCTTTACTGCTTTACTTTAGTTATGCATAAAATGATGTTATAATGTGCTAATTAAGTACATGTTACGAACGCGGCTTTAAGATGTCTTTTAAGACATCTGGGAGGTGGCCCAGACGTTTGACCAGATGTATGGAACCCCTTCCAGACGTCTGGGATTCGATCTCTGTGGCACGCGCGATTTCGTCTGCGCGCCTGCGCGCGCAGACCTGCGACGCCTCTTTTCCCCTCTCTCCTCCGCAGGCGCAGTGCTGCCCTCTCTCTCTCTCTCTCCCCGCACGGCTTTAAAAGGGCCCTCACCCTCTCCCTCACTCTCATCTCCTCCTCTCCCTTCTTCTTCTTCTTCCAGCCGGAGTGCAAGTGAGAGCTTGCGGCGGCACTGGCAGCCGCGGCAAGTTGCGGCAGGAGGTGCCGCACGAGGGAGGAGACGCTTGGCCATGAGGGCTCGAGCTTGCCGGGGCAGCTGGAGCTGGCCGGCGGGGGAGCAGCGGCGCGGAGTGACGTAGGAGGGCTATTGCAGCTCGAGCAGTAGGCGGACGTGGCACAGCGTGGCCGAGTGTCGCGGGCGGAGAGCGTGTCGAGCTCTGATTCTGGAAGTTTTTCCAAAATTAGACGTCTGGGCTTCCAACCAGACGACGATGAAGACGTCTGGAGGACTGTCCAGACATCTGGCAAGTAAGTTATTTTTCGTCCTTCGTCCTTTTCTGCGACCGTTGTACTGAGAGCGATGAGTGGGTATGTGCAGGCTCTGAGATTCGCATCCAACGCGAATCAGACGTCTGGCTGTAGTGCCAGACGACTAGAAGGACTTCCAGACATCCAGGGTGACCATCAGACATCTGGGAACTAGGCCAGATGCCCCCGCAGGCTTCTAGACGTCTGAGAGACTACGCAGAACAAAGGTATCCTCTGAACCACCTTTTAAGACGTCTGGAAGAGGTTCCAGACGTCTGATTTTGGACTGTTTCGTCGTTTTTGACCTGTTTAGGGCTCGTTCGAAGTCCGTTTTCCGCGTTTCGAGTTGCGTTCTTTTCGGAATAAAATCCTCTACCCGTCTACAGTAATTATATACTGTTCTGAGAAACTCCTTGTGTTTGATCCTTGTGATAGGACCCCGTTCCATTTCAGTCTTGGAGATTGCGGAGGCGCGCGGGATTTTCGACCACGCCCCCAGTACTTCCGTTGTAGCTGGTAGAGTGGCTTTAGAAATTATTAACATAATTTGTTACAATTATGGAACAGTTAATAGAACCTAGGGCATTGCATGAATCCTAGGAATGAGAAACCAGATTGAATGATAGATCCTAGGGTATTGCATGAATCCTAGGGCTGGAAAACTAGATTGAATGATAGATCCTAGGGTACGGCATGAATCCTAGGACTGGAAATCTAGCGAAATGAACATACATATTGCAGTCTTGGAAAATGTGGAAAGGAAATAATAGCTGCCTGTAAATTGATTTAACAGCTGCCTGTTATGAATAAATGAACATGATTGAGAATATGGGTTGTATGAACGTGAAACTGGAAAGGTGAAACCTGAATGTGCTGAGTTAAAAGAGCTGGAACCCTACGGGGAATTAGGAGTAGAACTCCTGGAAAGAGAATGAAATGGAACTGAGAAAGAAAGATGTGGAGGTGCGTTGTCTCTTGGGTACGTAGTGCCAGGGGAAGCACCTGTTACCTGCTTAGTGCAGAGCGGAGCCAGTCGCCCCAGGGACCCGGGGTTAGGTCTGGCCACTTTGTACCGACTTGTTGGCCCTTGTGTACACAGTACCGAGGAGAGCTACTAGTGTAGAGCGAGTACTAGCTACCCCACGGGCCCCGGGGTTCTGCTAGCTCACCTACACCGACTTGTTAGGCCCACTGGGCAAACCAAGGTAGTCAGGCGAGGGTGCGCGGACTGTGGAGGGGCAAGGCCCCTGTTTGGTTACTGTGGAGGGGTTGGACCCCTAAGAGGGCTCTGCCCTATACTGGTTCCGTGCTGTGCTTTGGGCGCAGCCGTTAACGGAAACGACTGACAGCGTGCCAGTGCGGGTTAGCTACCCGTGCGTTTACCGCGCGTGCCGTAGTCACCGTTACGTCTGTCAGTGACCTTGGGGTGGTTGACTGAGAGTAGGATCACCATGGGGGACTCTCTCGGCCAGGAGAGCACCACATGTTACTTCTATTGTTCGGAAAAGACTGCAATCAAGATCGTTCCCACGAGGAACATTCGAGATCAAGTGAAGGATCTGAGAAATAGATAAATTATGAAAAAATAGAAAGACGTAAATAAAGGAAGAAAGAAAATAAAACAGCTACTGTACACTTTACTGCTTTAGTTTTAGCTGCCACTCTACTCAGCATTTCGCTGACGTGTTACACTCGTTACTTTTCAGGACCAGGTGTTGAGCAGCCAGGGTCAGCGGCTGCAGAGGACGCTGGGCCGAGTAGGGTCCAGTAGAGTTACTACTGTTCTTTTATGCCCATTTTGTTCTACTGTAGTGAGTAGTTTTTGTTACTCTCTGTACTTTTCTTTACTTGCAGTTCTTGTTATGTTATAAATGTTGTTCTACTGTTGTGGTGGTACATGCTGTAGTAGTTCTTTTTCTTACTGCTGTATTTTGTTGCTGCTAGTTATATTTCATGTTGAATGTGGTTTATTTTACTGCTCTTTTGTTTACTTCCTCGTTGGACGACTAGGTCTTGGGATTAGTCGAGTCGGTCCAGTTCTCGTGTCTCATAGGGACTCAGGAATCAGGTCGTTACAGTACATTATGCCGATTGCAGGCAATAAGTAGATCTGGAGGTGGATCTGGAGCAGGATCTGAAGCTGGATCTAGAATAACGGGAGTTGTAGTAGAGCTGGAGTAGAAGGCTTAGTTTAGATATAGGAACAATAATGTAAGGGAGTTAAAGGTTTTCTATTCTATTAAGTAGAAATAAAGTAGTAAAATGTGAAGAGCTTAGGTTCATCCTAGCCCTAGGATAGCCTAGAGACTTCCCCAAGCCTTAGCCACCCTTAGATTAGGTCACAACACCCTAGGAAGCCTTAAAACCCTAGCTCCAGCCCTTATCTGGACATCCAGATAAGTTATAGGACGTCCAGGACCCTTACCCATCTCCCGCACACCACAAACCCACTTCTGCAGTGTTATTGGATGTCCAGACACTTTGTCAGACGTCCAATTTCTGCAGAATACCCAAAACAAAAAACAAAATCCCTCCTGACTCTGATTGGACGTCCAGACAACAAGTCTGGACATCTGATTTTTTAGTATAATACGTCTGACACTATTATTAGACATCTGATACTGCTCTCCAGTTCCTGTTTTGAGATTTAAGCCTTGATCTTGGATCTCTAGGTCCCTAAACCTAATTCCAACCCCATAGAAACCTAAATTAAGGTGCCCTAACCCTAGTACATCACCTCTAGACCTCTCTAAGGACCTAATTAGGTCCTCACTAAACCTAATTGACTTGGATCTTAGTCAATTCCATCAGTCTATTCAATTGGACTCATTGAGTCTAATTGAGCCCTAATCTCAGCACACACTGTCCAATTGGACTCAGTGAGAGTCCAATTGACCTAGACCTAAATTAATTGAGTTGTTTTAATCTCAATTAAGTTTTCACACACCCAATTAAACTTGTATTAAGTTTAATTGCACTTTACCTTAGTGAATTAGAGTTTATAACCTTAATTTAAGACATACATTGACCTAAACCCACTAGAACCTAACCTAATCAACCTAGCCACCTAAGTTTCGACCCACACACACCCACACACACATCCACACGAAAATACCTAGCCTAGAGTTCTCTAGAACTCTTTACCATGTGTGGTTGCCTTGGTTGCCAAAATTAGCAACCAAGAGCCATTCAATTTCTAGATCCACATTTGGTGGATCTAAAAACCACCATCCATCCTCTCTCTCTCACTCTCCCACGAGCTCCCACCATAGGCCTCTCTAGAGAATTCCATGATTCTCTAGAGAGCTTCCCTTAGGTCTATAAAAAGACCTAAGGGGTGGCCATTTGCACCCATTCACTTCCTTGGCCAATTCACTCCATTGGTGCCATTCACGCCCACTTCCACTTAGCTAGCCACTCCACCTCCACGAGCTCACTACCACCACCATGGAGGACATCATGCTGGGATGCTGGATCAATCCTCCCTCTCTCCAAGGGTCGGCCTAAGCTACATTTGCTGCCCCTCATTCTCCTCCCGACCACTCCAAAGCCATCAGGGACCACCCTTGATTGCCCTCTATTTTTCTAGATTTAATTCATGCTCTTTATAATTTTATTGATTTTATTTACTGCTTAGTAGTGTAGTCTTACTTCTCCCCCAATGATGCATGCGAAATCCCCCCGTAGATTCTTGTATGTGATCGTTTTCTGGTAGCTAGATTTACATTTTTAAGCATTCATGTATAAGCTTTCTTCTACTTTCTATGTTGCAAACACTCTCTTGAATGAATAGAAGATATATTTTTATATATATGTCTATGTGTTGAGAATCACCATGACCTTATTGTAATATCTTTTGAGTGAGTAATAATCATAAATCGGCATGTGATTTTAAACGAAGTAGAGCGACAAAAAGATCGATTTCAAAAGTAAATCAAGTGCCTCCCAAAGACGAACGACCGGGACTCAAGTCTCGTAATCTTTACAAACTTAATTTTTGATAAACGTTTTTGAGCGACTATACTACGATTTCCGACGACTTCCAAATGCACGAGAATGGTTTTTGTCAGGGCACTACAAGCAAACTCAAGCACTTGCTTCGACACTATAGGTAGAGCACCATCCAAGACACTTGAGTTGCTAAAATTCACTTTAATGCTATCTAAAGATATGAAATATTGATAGCGAAAATACGTGGTTTGTTAATTAGGTAATTTAGTATCGTTGCAACGCATAAATCCGCTTTCGCTTTTAAATTTATATTCCTAGATAGGGGAGTATCTAGGGTCATCCAAGGAGACTAAATGTTTGCAAAATGGATTCTCTTGCTTGGAATATAAATCTCAACTTTCTTTTTGGTCTTTTTCAATATATCATTTTTATGTTTTTGAAATTAAGGCAACATGTGAAATTGTGGCAGGAAAGTGACTTACACTTCAATTCAATAGACTACTTCTAAAGTGGCAAGTAGAGCCTCTCCCTAAGCTCACTCTAGGTAAGTGGAGGCTTAGAATAATTAGGGAGAGGGAGTGAAGAATGCTAAAAACAAAGCAATTAGAAATGCAAATAAAGAAATTGCAAAGAAGGCAACTAGATTAATGAAAAAGTGTTTTACAAAAAAGCCCAGTAGAGGAATGCTTCTACTAGTAGAAAAATTGCAATAAATAAAAGCAAACACAAATCCTCTAGATAGATGGTGAAGAAGAGGGCTTCTTACTCCAAGCTTGGTAGCTCACAAGCTTGAAAAGAGTCCTCCAACTCCTTCCTTGCTATGCACCACCAAGGTGATGTCCTCCAAGGTAAGCCCTAAAGGGGCGTGCTCTAAGCTTCTCTCCAAGGGTGGACGTCCACCTTAGGTCCTTCTCCTTTGCCTGGCCATCCTCCTTGAAGTAGAAAAGTCCTCCTCCTTGGCGTGGCCCAAGTTGAAGAGAGTAGGGTGAAAAGGCACCAAAAGGGCTGGTGATGTGCCCCTTTAATCTCCTCTTCTCCTTCTTCTTGGCCGTAGATGTAGGTGGTATAGGTAGAAAAATACACTAATGGAGGATGAAGAAAATGTGGGAAGTTTGGTGGGTATATATAGTGTAGGAAGGGGGGCATAGGTGTCTCTTGGAATGGATGGCTAGGATAGGATATAGGGGGTAGTTGGGGATCCTAGGGCTAAGAATAAGTGGCGCCACCTAAGGGGTGCTAAGGGGGGTAGTTAAGGCTTTGGTGCCCTTTAGAATTGGTGCCAAAATGGGCCTTCTAGAAGGCCATTAGGTGGTGCCACCTTAGGGTTCTAGAGGGGGGGTATGTTGATGGCTAGGATGGGTTATGTGGGTAGGTGTAGGGTGGATGAAGGGGCTGAAAGATGGCGCCAAAAGGGAGGTCGTTAGGGTTATTTTTGGCACCAACTTTAGGTGTCTTTTGGTGGTTAGTTGAGGGGTGAAAGGTGGTGAAGAGGTGGCACCAAAATGAGTAGCATAGCTAGCTTAGGTAGGGCTTAAGTTGGTGGAGCTAGCTAGGGTTGAATTTAAGGTGGTGGATGGCCAAGGAGCTGGTTGCTAGCTAAGATAAGCTAAGCTAAGCTAGCTTAGCTAGCTATGGAGTAGAGGAGGAGGTATTGGAGCTAGGGTTTGAAGAGAGGAGCTGAGGAGAAGAAGTCTGGAGCTGGCAGCTGCTGAAGAGGCTGGCATGGAGCTACTGTAGCTGGCTTAGCTTGCTAGTTCTAAGCTAGCTGCTAAGCCAAGTTAAAGTGAACTAGCTTCTACCATAATGAGCTGAGGTGAGCTAGGTCTAGTGCTCCTGGGGAGGATCAAGCTGGTTGAGGCAGTTAAGGTAGCTTAGCTCAACTGAGTTGAGCTAAGTTTAATCCCCGGGAGCTGGACTTGAGCTTCCTGAGCTGAGATGAGTTCTTCTTCAGCTGGCTGGAGTTGAGTGGAGTTGGATGTAGCTGGGTCTGAGCTGGGGTGAACTCCTATCAACTCAGCCGAGCTAGCTAGAGCTCCCTGTGGACTAGTGGGAGCTGAGATGAGCTAGACTCAGCTAAGTTGAGTTGGATCTGAGCTGACTTAAGCTAGGGTGATCTAAGATGAACTCTCTTGAGCTGCCATTCAACTGAGATTAGTTGAATGGAGCTGGGATGAGCTAACCCTAGTTCAAGTGAGTTAGGTTCCAGCTGTGGTGAGCTGGATCAAGCTGAGTTCCAGCTAGTCTGAGCTTCTCCTTCACCATTTGCCTTCTTGAGTGCTAAGGTTTTAGGGATCTGTATATCTGTTCATCCCTAACACTCAAAAAAACATATCAAAAAGACAATAAAAAATGCAATGCATGCCTAACCTAATTTATGCCTAAATGCAGCCCAAAAATCCATTTGTGGTGTAAAATCTTAAGAGATAGGTTTGTTTTAATGCATAAGAATGATGATAAACTGGTGTTTATCACACCCCCATCTTATCTTTTTCTAGTCTCTTAGTAAAACTTCAATTTTTTGGAAAATGGAAATTTTGGGAAATCTAATTTTTTCGACTTTTGAGGAGAAAAGGAGATTAAGGGACCTTGGTAGATTAAAACACAGGAGGTACGGGATTTGTTAAAGATAAACATCGGGATTTATTTTTGGATCCAACCATTAGACAGAATGGGATCAATATATCCTCCAGAAAATTCACAAATTAACCCCTTGTTAATTCAGATGACTTGAAATTTTTGTTTTTAGGATTTTTCTAGCTCATGAATCTGATTCGCAACTTGAAAAATCCTTTAAAACCTTGTGTCTGTGCTTGTGAAAAGCCAACATTTATAAGGGCATGTTAATTTATTTATTATTACTTTTTTTTTCTCCCCCATGCTTATTTTTAGCTTAGTCTTACAACAGATGTGTCGGGATCATCATTCCCGTTACCATTCCTCGAGGGGACTCTGGCACCAGTACTTCGGGATAGCACTGTCCATGACACCACCCAGGAGCTCACAACCCCAAAACACGATGTGGTGTAAAGGGGTGCTCCAAGCAAACTCAAGCTCTTGCTCCGACACT
Organism: Thalassia testudinum; assembly: GCA_037157565.1. NCBI lineage: Eukaryota > Viridiplantae > Streptophyta > Magnoliopsida > Alismatales > Hydrocharitaceae > Thalassia > Thalassia testudinum. The sequence continues at coordinate 4,768,708 of JAZHRO010000028.1, forward strand.
ATAGGTAGAGCATCGTCCAAAACACTTGAGCTACTAAAATGAGCTTTAATGCTCCATCTAAAGATATGAAATATAGATATGGAGCAGCGCCGAGGCGGTAACATGTTGACATCGCATCCTCAAAGGAGGCATTTTCCTCCTCGGCGGTGGGAACTCAAACCAATGATCTGCTTCAGACTTTTACTAAGTCCAAACAAGGGAGTTTTTCAAACTTTTAGTTATTTTTAAGTGTTGGCTTGTGTGTGAAAATTGACACAAGAAGTTTCTCAAGACATGCAAGTTTTTGAATCAGAAACTAAGTCAAATACTTTCCATATTACAAAATACGATCAAGTCACCTGAACTATCATGAGTTCAGATGGAATTTTAGAGAAGGATATCTGATCTAGTCTAGAAATAGACCCTAAAGTTCTAATGATCAGATCTATATCCTCATCCCTAGTTTGTTAAAGATTAAATCCCATTGTACCAAAAGTGAATTTTTCGACCTTAGTCCTGATTTCAAAATTTTTCCTCAAAAAGTTCTCAACTTTTTTTTTTGGTATGCAAGTAGGAAATAAATTAAAGAAAAATACATGTTTTTAGGTTTTGAATATCCTAAATCAATCGTCAAAATTTGAAAATGCCCCCCCATGCTTAAGATATGCTATGTCCTCATGCATCAGGAGGGAAAAAGGATCACCTTAGTGAAGAACGGTCGGGTTTAGGATGATTAAAACATAGAAAAAGAAGAAAAAAGCAAAGCAGGAAAAAAATGATGGGTTACCTCCCATCCAGTGCTATCTTTTACGCCATTCAGCTGGGCGTGAAGGTATGCGCGGAAGACGGAAAATCATGTAAATAATTGGACACTTGGATGCCTGCAAAAAAGGTGTCTTCTTCTAGATCCTTAGAAAATTGATTAGAAGCAATATTGGGTTCAAAGTTGGATGGAAAATGATCAGTGTAGCCCGAGTCTGCCATGGTTTTAAATCAAGTTGGATGCCAAACTTGGGTGGGGTTGGTGGCAGGTCCGTAAGAAAGACGTCGGGGAAGGAATGGTGAGGATTGGGTGAAGTTAGTGTGGAAAAATAAGGTGCGTGAATAGTGGGTGGGTTAGGGTGCTTAGGGGGTGTATCAAGAATAAATTTGGGGTCAAGACAAGTCTCCAAATCACAGATTTCGCCGACCACTGATTCTGAATCAGAGTCCTTAAAAAAATTATGGTCGATAAGGGTATCTATTAACATTGTCTCCTCCACCATATCGAAAATTTCTGTATCTGAGTCCTCAAAAAAGTTATCATTATGGAATCTCCTAGAGGATTTGAAAATATCTAAAGTGATAGTTTGGCCTGCACAAGTGATATCCATTTTTCCTGTGTGGCAATTGATATTTGCCTTTATATTGGCCAAAAAAGGGAGTCCAAGGATTATTGGGGAGTCCAGTAATGATTCAGGTACCTTAATGTCAAGAACCAGAAAGTTTGCAGGGAAGACACAATTTTGGATCTTGACCAAAACATCCTCGACAATCCCACGAGGTTTGATTGTAGATCGGTCAGCTAATTGCAGGGTAACCTTGACAGGTTTAAATTCACCGATCTGAAATTCTTCGAATAAATTCATGGGAATAATATTAACTGAGGCACCAAGATCAAGGAGGGCACGATTAAAGGTAGTGTCATCAATAATTACAGAAATTAAAGGCGCCCCTGGATCTTTCATCTTAGGAGGCAGCTTACTCTGTGTGACAAAGCTTACTATCTCCGAAAGATGCACCTGTTCTAGATTTTTGGCCTGCCTTTGAGGAGTACAAATCTCCTTCAAAAATTTGGCATAGGCAGGTATATATTTGATGGCATCTAGGAGAGGAATATTGATATGAACTTTCCCAAATAGATCCATGAGTTCTTCTATAGTGGGCTCAGATTTATTTTTTTTGTTGGTGGTGGGGTGGAGAGCTTGTGGGAAAGGGATAGGAAGCTTGAGATTTTTGTATTTCTTTTTCTTCCTGATGGGGAGGTGGGGAGTCAATTTGCACAGGTATATCACCAGGTTTGTGTGAAGGCCTGGGATCAGTGGTGGTTTTCCCACTCCTCAAAGTAAATGCATGTGCAGTCGGATTATTATTTGGAGGAGGTGGGGGGGCCTGTGATTGCGGAAACCTGGGCGGCTGCTGAGGTGGTGGATTAGGAGGAGGATGATTCAGATAGTGTGGAGTTCTGCCCGTATAATGGTTCCCTTGGTGATTAGGGTTGGGCATGGGTTGGGATGGAAGATGTCCTGCAGGTCTTTGCGTGGGAGTAACCCCAATCTGATTGTTCAGATTTGTGATGGTGCAGGTTACTTCCATCATTTTTGTTTGCATTTCCTACAGGGTTTGCATCATCTGGGCATTGATGTCTTGTTGTGATGGCCCAGGATGAAAGGTTGGATTCGACCCATACCCATTAAAATGATCTAGTTCGGAAGGAACCTGATTATTCCAGGAGTAGTTCGAGTAATTTTTCTAATTGGAAGATTTTTTAAAGGGATCCTGGATGGCAGAAATAATTTGAGTGGGGTTAAGATCTGGATAGTTGTAATTCCCTAGTGAATCATGGGCAACCTTAGAATACTGGTAATAATCAGCAGGAGTAGTGTTGAGATTGTGCAAATTTTCTCTTCGTGGAAAGTTAGGTTGGGTTAGATGAAGACTGTGTGGAGCTTGGGTTGATGTGGCCAGTCTTTCCTCAATTTTATTTTGATTAATATGCATCTGGTCGAGTTTTTGAGCCATCAATTGAAGATCGTCTTGGGTGACAGGGATAGATTGAGTGCCTATTTCATGAACACCGAACTGCAGGTTTTGGGTTCTGCAAAATGTGTTCATGGAAGCTTGATTAAATGAGTTTTCACTCATTTCTTCAAACATGTCGTAGGCACTTTCAGCATCTTTATTTAAGAAGTTGCTGCCACACGAGGCGTCGACAAAATGTCGGATTTGATCTTCTAATCCATGATAGAAGATTTGCACGAGCTGCCATAAAGGAATCTCGTAGTGCAGGCAATTTCTTAAAAGATCTTGAAATCTTTCCCAAGAATCATGGAAAGTCTCACCAGATTTTTGGTGAAAGGTCGTAATAGATCTTTGCAAGGAATTGGTACGACCTATGGGAAAGAATTTCTTGAGGAAGGCACTCTTGAGCTGAGGCCAAGTTGTGATGGGTTGGCCAATGGTCCTAAACCAATAAGCGGCCTTATCTTTAAGAGATAATGGAAAAAGCCGCATTAGCCATATGTCTTCTTACACATTTTGGGAACGGGTTGTTTGTGCAAGAAGGGTTAGCTCTTCAAGGTGGCTGAAAGCATTTTCCCTAGGAAGGCCATGAAAGTGTTTAATTAGGTTCAAGACTGCAGGCTTGATCTCAAAGTCCCCCTCTGGTATGACCACCCCTGGTCGTTCCTCATAATAAGACGGATCATAGAAATCTTTTAGCGGAATAACAGGCTACTGACAGGGTGGTGGGTGTGGCCTTGGATTGGCTAGGTTTTGAATGTTCCTAGTCAATGTTTGTTGATTGGAATTTAATTTATTAATCTGCTCAGCCATCAATTTTAAAAGATCAGGCAGGGGGTCTTGATGTTGTGTTTGGGGCAACTCAAGATTAGGGAGCTCCAAGTGTGGGAAGTTAAAGGTGGGTGGGTTTTGGGTGGAAGGGCCAGAATTAGGGTTAGTGGTGGTGTTAGAGGTAAGGTTAGAGGTGGAAGTGGAAGGGTCAGTGGAACTATTTTGTTGAGTTTCCATTTTTTTATAAGGAGAAGAAGATAGAAAAAGTGATCTTTTTGTGTGGGGGGCGAAATCAAATGGTCCTTCCAAGTGCGGATTTTGAGACCGTCGCCCGTGCATAAAATGGAAGAACAGGAGGGGAGGAGAAGAGAAAGAGATGAGAGAAAGTGTGCAAATCAAACAAACAAAGCTAGACCTAACTTAAGTGTGACTCCCTAAAAATAAACCTAAGACTTGGTCTACGTAGGAAATAAGTAATCAATAGTGAATACCCGTTCTGTCAACAAATCTAGCCAAGTTGCTTAAGGGGAGGTTTGGGCCCAAACATTTCCCAGGGAAAACCCCAGGTGCTTGCACAAACCCTCTCCTGGTCATTTGACACGGCCCCTCAGCCTGAACACCAGATATAGATGATAGAATTGGTACTAACTAAAGAAAACTTAAGACCTAGATAGCAAGCCTAAGTTGATGAAGCCTTAGGGGTCAAGTTGCTACAAGTTTTAATTAGGTCTAGGATGCTATAGTGTACACAGAATGTGGAGGCCATTTATTGGGTTGTTGCCCTGCTATTTAGATTTTTCTTGTGTGTGTGCAGGAATTGGAGAGTAGCTCCAATGAAAATCAAGTTGTCACAGTTTTTTTTTTGTATTTTTGTTTTTTAGGATTTGATTTAATTAAATGTGTTTTAGGATTTTTCTTTTTAAATTTTCAAACAAGTTTGAAACTCCACAATCAAAGTCAAAACAAATTGTATTGATGATGGTTAATTTCTTTTAATGTGAGTCTCTAAAAAGAAAGAAAGAAACCCTAACCCAATTATCCATAAGATAGAAAATTATTACCAATGAATTAATTTTAGGCTTTCTGTATTAAGTAGTGGTCCAAACCAGTCAAATAGCACCACTAATTTGAAGAAAATCAAACAAGGATTCCAAAAAAGATTTTTGTAAGATTTTATGAATTTGTTTGATAATTATTTTGAATTTTTAATTGTACTGGTGTCAAAGTCCAGAAATGATACCTGTGGGTATTTTGGACTTTTCAGTATTACCACCGACCTCAGAAAATTTTTGTGATTTTATATAATGTGTAAAATTTTACAGCGATTACAGCAAATTAAATTTCACAAAAATTGGATGAGGATAAAAATTCTAAAAATTCATGGATGGTAGCAAAACAAGGAGATTAGAGGGTGTGACCCCTATACAGTCCACAAATTTTCAAAAATTAAATACAAATCCAATTGATCTAAAATTTGGAAAAGATGTTCCTAACTTAATTGGGAATCACAATATGAAATTTTATGATTTTAGGAGGCCTGTGGTGGTAGAAATTGATTTTTCAAGTCCGAACAGAAATCTAGACTCGAAAAATAGAACACCAATATTTGCAATGGAGTGGTGTTAAAGAAGCATTCAAGCAAACAATGGATTTTAAAATGCACCACGCCACTTAGTTAAGTTGTTTATGGTACTGAAAGCCAAGTTTAATATTTTTTTGGTAGTCTTTTAGCCTAAATGTGACAAGAAAGGGGAACCACCCTGAATTCACGGGAAGAAAAGGATCTTTGAGCTCTTGCTTCCAGATTCCTGCCTTCCCGTTGTAATTCCTGCACACACAAAAGAAAGAAAGAGAAGGGGATGAGATCCACTTCAAGCAAGAGAAAATTAACTAATGCAAAGCCGTGCCTCCCTGTCAACGGCGCCAAAAAGTGATAGCGAAAATACGTGGTTTGTTAATTAGGTAATTTAGTGTCGTTGCAACGCGTAAATCCGCTTTCGCTTTTAAATTTACATTCCCAGATAGGGGAGTATCTAGGGTCATCCAAGGAGGCCAAATGTTTGCAAAATGGATTCTCTTGCTTAGAATATAAATCTCAACTTTCTTTTTGATCTTTTTCAATATATCATTTTTATGTTTTTGAAATTAAGGCAACATGAGAAATTGTGGCGGGAAAGTGACTTACACTTCAATTCAATAGACTACTTCTAAAGTGGCAAGTAGAGCCTCTCCCTAAGCTAACTCTAGGCAAGTGGAGGCCTAGAATAATTAGGGAGAGGGAGTGAAGAATGCTAAAAACAAAGCAATTAGAAATGCAAATAAGGAAATTGCAAAGAAGGCAACTAGATTAATGAAAAAGTGTTTTACAAAAAAGCCTAGTAGAGGAATGCTTCTACTACTAGAAAAATTGCAATAAATAAAAGCAAACACAAATCCTCTAGATAGATGGTGAAGAAGAGGGCTTCTTGCTCCAAGCTTGGTAGCTCCCAAGCTTGAAAAGAGTTCTCCAACTCCTTCCTTGCTATGCTTCGCCAAGGTGATGTCCTCCAAGGCAAGCCCTAAAGGGGCGTGCCCTAAGCTTCTCTCCAAGGGTGGACATCCACCCTAGGTCCTCCTTTGCCTGGCCATCCTCCTTGAAGTAGAAAAGTCCTCCTCCTTGGCATGGCCCAAGTTGAAGAGAGTGGGGAGAAGAAGGCACCAAAAGGGCTGGTTATGTGCCCCTTTAATCTCCTTCTCTACTCCTTCTTGGCCGTAGGTGTAGGTGGTATAAGTAGCAAAATACACTAATGGAGGATGAAGAAAATGTGGGAAGTTTGGTGGGTATATATAGTGTAGGAAGGGGGGCATAGGTGTCTCTTGGAATGGATGGCTAGGATAGGATATGGGGGGTAGTTGGGGATCCTAGGGCTAAGAATAAGTGGCGCCACCTAAGGGGTGCTAAGGGGGGTAGTTAAGGCTTTGGTGCCCTTTAGAATTGGTGCCAAAATGGGCTTTCTAGAAGGCCATTAGATGGCGCCACCTTAGGGTTCTAGAAGGGGGGTATGTTGATGGCTAGGATGGGTTATGTGGGTAGGTGTAGGGTGGATGAAGGGGCTGAAAGTTGGCGCCAAAAGGGAGGTCGTTAGGGTTAGTTTTGGTGCCAACTTTTGGTGTCTCTTGGTGGTTAGTTGAGGGGTGAAAGGTGGTGAAGAGGTGGCGCCAAAATGAGTAGGATAGCTAGCTTAGGTAGGGCTTAAATTGGTGGTGCTAGCTAGGGTTGAATTGAAGGTGGTGGATGGCCAAGGAGCTGGTTGCTAGCTAAGCTAAGCTAAGCTAAGCTAGCTTAGCTTGGTATGGAGTAGAGGAGGAGGTATTAGAGCTAGGGTTTGAAGAGAGGAGTTGAGGAGAAGTCTGGAGCTGGAAGTGGAGCGGGCAGCTGCTGAAGAGGCTAGCATGGAGCTACTCTAGCTGGCTTAGCTTGCTAGTTCTAAGCTAGCTGCTAAGCCAAGTTAAAGTGATCTGGCTTCTACCATAATGAGCTGAGGTGAGCTGGGTTTGGTGCTCCCGGGGAGGATCAAGCTGGTTGAGGCAATTAAGGTAGCTTAGCTCAACTGAGTTGAGCTAAGTTTAATCCCCGGGAGCTGGACTTGAGCTTCCTGAGCTGAGATGAGTTCTTCTTCAGCTGGCTGGAGTTGAGTGGAGCTGGATGTAGTTGGGTCTGAGCTGGGGTGAACTCCTGTCAACTCAGCTGCGCTAGCTAGAGCTCCCTGCAGACTAGTGGGAGCTGAGATGAGCTAGACTCAGCTAAGTTGAGCTGGATCTGAGCTGACGTGAGCTAGGGTGAGCTAAGATGAACTCTCTTGAGCTACCATTCAATTGAGATTAGTTGAATGGAGTTGGGATGAGGTAACCCTAGTTCAAGTGAGTTAGGTTCCAGCTGTGGTGATCTGGATCAAGTTGAGTTCCAGCTAGTCTGAGCTTCTCCTTCACCATTTGCCTTCCTGAGTGCTAGGGTTTTAGGGATCTGTATATCTGTTCATCCTTAACACTCAAAAAAACATATCAAAAAGACAATAAAAAATGCAATGCATGCCTAACCTAATTTATGCTTAAATGCAGCCCAAAAACCCGTTTGCGGAGTAAAATCTTAAGAGCTAGGTTTGTTTTAATGCATAAGAATGATGATAAACTAGTATTTATCAAATATAGATATGGAGCAACGCCAAGGCGGTAACATGTTGACACCGCATCCTCAAAGGAGGCATTTTCCTCCTTCTCGACGGTGGGAACTCAAACCAATGATCTACTTCAGACTTTTACTAAGTCCAAACAAGGGAGTTTTTCAAATTTTTAGTTGTTTTTAAGTGTTGGCTTGTGTGTGAAAATTGACGCAAGAAGTTCCTCAAGAAATGCGGGCTTTTGAATTAGAAACTAAGTCAAATACTTTCCCTATTACAAAATAGGATCAAGTCACCTGAACTATCATGAGTTCAGGTGGAATTTTTAGAGAAGGATATCTGATCTAGTCTAAAATAGACCCTAAAATTCTAATGATCAGATCCACATCCTCATCCCTAGTTTGTTAAAGATTAAATCCCATTGTACTAAAAGTGAGCTTTTCGACCTTAGTCTCAATTTCAAAATTTTTCCTCAAAAAGTTTTTATCATTTTTATATTTTTGGGTATGTAAGTAGGAAAATAACTAAAGAAAAATGAATGTTTTTAGGTTTTCAAAATCCTAAATTGATCATCAAATTTTAAAAACACCCCCTCATGCTTAAGAATTGTAATGTTCTCATGCATTAAGAGGGAAAAGGGATCACCTTAATGAAGGGCGGTCGGGTTTAGGATGGTCAAAACTTGGAAAAAAAGGAAAGCAGGAAAAATGATGGGTTACCTCCCATCCAGTGCTATCTTTTACGCCATTTAGTCAGACATGAAGGTATGCACGGAAGATGGAAAATCATGTAAATAGTTGGACACTTGGATGCCTACAAAAAATGTGTCTTCTTCTAGATCCCTAAAAAATTGATTAGAAGCAATAGTGGGATCAAAGTTGGATGGAAAATGATAAGTGTAGCCCAAGTCTGGCCATGGTTTTAAATCAGATTGGATGCCAAACTCGGGCGGGGTTGGTGGTAGGTCCATAAAAGAGGAGTCGGTGAAGGGATGGTGAGGATTTGGTGAAGTTAGTTTGGAAAAGTGGGGTGCGGGGTTAGTAGGTGGGTTAGGGTGATCGGGGGTTCATTAGGAATGGATTTGGGGACAAGACAAGTCTCCAGATCACAGATGTCGCCGACCATTGATTCTGAATTAGAGTCCTCAAAAAATTTGTGGTCAGTAAGGGTATCTATCAACATTGTCTCCTCCACCATATTGGAATTTTCTGTATCTGAGTCCTCAAAAAAGTTATCATCATGGAATCTCTTGCAGGATTTGAAAATATCTAAAGTGATAGTTTGGCCGGCACAAGTGATATCCATTTTGCCTATGTGGCAATTGATATTTGCCTTTGCATTGGCCAAAAAAGGGCATCCAAGGATTATTGGGGAGTCCAGTAATGATTCAGGTACCTTAATGTCAAGAACCAGAAAGTCTGCAGGGAAGACACAATTTTGGACCTTGACCAAAATATCCTCGACAATCCCACGAGGTTTAATTGTAGATCGGTCAGCTAATTGCAGGGTAACCTCGATGGGTTTTAATTTGTCGATCTGAAATTCTTCAAATAAAATTGTGGGAATAATATTAACTGAGGCACCAAGATCAAGGAGGGTGCGATTAAAGGTAGTATTATCAATAATTACTTAAATTAAAGGCACCCTCGGATCTTTCATCCTAGGAGGCAGCTTGCTCTGTATGATAGAGCTTACTATCTCCGAAAGATGCACTTGCCCTAGATTTTTGGCCTGCCCTTTAGGAGTACAGATCTCCTTAAAAAATTTGGCATAGGCAAGCATATATTTGATGGCATCTAGGAGAGGAATATTGATTTGAACATGCCCAAATAGATCCATGAGTTCTTCTGTGGTGGGCTCATATTTCTTTCTTCGGTTGGTGGTGGGGTGGAGAGCTTGTGGGAAAGGGATAGGAATCGTGTCTTGAGATTTTTGTATTTCTTTTTCTTCCTGATGGGGAGGTGGGGAGTCAATTTGCACAGTGCTAGGGATTTCACCTGGTTTGTGTGAAGGCCCAGGATCAGTGGTGGATTTCCCACTCCTTAATGTAACTGCATGTGCAGTTGGATTATTATTTGGAGGAGGTGGGGGGGCCTGCGGTTCCAAAAACCTGGGAGGCTACTGAGGTGGTGGATTAGTAGGAGGCTGATTCGGGTAGTGTGGATTTTTGCCTGGATATTGGTCCTTTGGTGATTAGGGTTGGGCATGGGTTGGGACGGAAGATGTCCTGCAGGTCTTTGCGTGGGAGTAACCCCAATCTGATTGTTCAGATTTGTGATGGTGCAGGTTACTTCCGTCATTTTTGTTTGCATTTCCTACAGGGTTTGCATCATCTGGGCATTGATGTCTTGTTGGGATGGCCCAGGATGAAAGGTTGGATTCGACCCATACCCATTAAAATGATCTAGTTGGGAAGGAACCTGATTATTCCAGGAGTAGTTCGGGTAATTTTTCTAATTGAAAGAATTTTTAAAGGGATCCTGGATGGCAGAAATAATTTGAGTGGGGTTAAGATCTGGATAGTTGTAATTCCCTAGTGAATCATGGGCAACCTTAGAATACTGGTAATAATCAGCAGGAGTAGTGTTGAGATTGTGCAAATTTTCTCTTCGTGGAAAGTTAGGTTGGGTTAAATGTAGACTGTGTGGAGCTTGGGTTGATGTGGCCAGTCTTTCCTCAATTTTCTTTTGATTAATATGCATCTGGTCGAGTTTTTGAGCCATCAATTGAAGATCATCTTGGGTGACAAGGATAGATTTAGTGCCTATTTCATGTACACCGAACTGCAGGTTTTGGGTTCTGCAAAATGTGTTCATGGAAGCTTGATTAAATGAGTTTTCACTCATTTCTTCAAACATGTCGTAGGCACTTTCAGCATCTTTATTTAAGAAGTTGCTGCCACACGAGGCATCGACAAAATGTCGGATTTGATCTTCTAATCCATGATAGAAGATTTGCACGAGCTACCATAAAGGAATCTCGTGGTGTAGGCAATTTCTTAAAAGATCTTGAAATCTTTCCCAAGAATCATGGAAAGTCTCACCAGATTTTTGGTGAAAGGTCGTAATAGATTTTTGCAGGGAATTAGTACAACCTATGGGAAGAATTTCTTGATGAAGGCACTCTTGAGCTGAGGCCAAGTTGTGATGGGTCAGCCAATGGTCCTGAACCATTAAGCGGCCTTATCTTTAAGAGATAATGGAAATAGCCGCATCAGGCATAAGTCCTCTTGCACATTTTGTGAATGGGTTGTTTATGCAAGAAGAGTCAGCTCTTCAAGGTGGCTGAAAGGGTCTTCCTTAGGAAGGCCATGGAAGTGTTTAATCAGGTTCAAGACTGCTGGCTTGATCTCGAAGTCCCCCTCTGGTATGACCACCCTTGGTCGTTTCTCATAATAAGACGGATCATAAAAATCTTTTAGAGGAATAACAGGCTGCTGTCGGGGTGGTGGGTTTGGCCTTTGATTGGCTAGGTTTTGGATGTTCCTAGTCAACGTTTGTTGATTGGAATTTAATTTATCAATCTGCTCATCCATCAATTTTAAAAGATCAGGCAGGGGCTCTTGATGTTGTGTTTGGGGCAATTTAAGATTAGGGAGCTCCAAGTGTGGGAAGTTAAAGGTGGGTGGGTTTTGGGTGGAAGGGTTAGAATTAGGGTTAGTAGTGGGGTTAGACGTAAGAATAGAGGTGGAAGTGGAAGGGTTAGTGGACCCATTTTGTTGATTTTCCATTTTCTTATAAGAAGAAGAAGATAGAAAAAGTGGTCTTTTTGCGTGGGGGCGAAATCAAATGGTCCTTCCAGGTGCAGATTTTGAGACCATCACCCATGCATAAAATGGAAGAATGGGAGGGGAGGAGAAGAGAAAGAGATGAGAGAAAGTGTGCAAATTAAACAAACAAAGCTAGACCTATCTTAAGTGTGACTCCTTAAAAATAAACCTAAGACTTGGTCTACGTAGGAAATAAGTAATCAATAATGAATACCCGTTCTGTCAACAAATCTAGCCAAGTTGCTTAAGGGGAGGTTTGGGCCCAAACATTTCCTAGGGAAAACCCCAAGTGCTTGTAGAAACCCATGCTTGGTCGTTTGACACGGCCCCTCAGCCTGAACATCGAATATAGATGACAGAATTGGTATTAACTAAAGAATACTTAAGACCTACATAGCAAGCCTAAGTTGATGAAACCTTCGGGGTCAAGTTACTACGGATTTTAGTTAGGTCTAGGATACTATAGTGCACACGGAATGTGGAGGGCATTAATTTGGGTTGTTGCCTTGTTATTTCAAATTTTTGTATGTGTACAGGAATTGGAAAATGGTTCCAATTAAAAAGCAAGTTGTCACACAATTTCTTGTATTTTTGTCTTCTAGGATTTGATTTAATTCAATGTGTTTTAGGGTTTCTCTTTTTAAATTTTCAAACAAGTTTGAAACTCCACAATCAAAGGAAAAACAAGTTGTATTGGTGATGGTTAATTTCCTTTAATGTGAGTCTCTAAAAAGAAAGAAAGAAATCCTAAGCCAATTGTCCCTAAGACAGAAAATTACTACCAATGAATTATTTTGAGGCTTTCTGTATTAAGTAGTGGTCCAAACAAGTCAAACAACACCACTACTTTGAGGAAAATCAAACAAGGAATCCAGAAAAGATTTTTGTAAGATTTTAAAATTTGTTTGATAATTGTTTTGAATTTTTACTTGTACTGGTGTCAAAGTCCAGAAATGATATCTGTGGGTATTTTGGACTTTTCTATATTACCACCGACCTCAGAAAATTTTAGTATTATATATGATGTGTAAAATTTTACAAGGATTCCAGAAAGCTAAATTTCACAAAAATTGGATGAGTATAAAAATTCTAAAAATTCACAGACAGTAGCAAAATAGGAAGATTAGAGGGTGTGACCCCTCTGCAGTCCACGAATTTTTAAAAATTAAATACAAAGCCAATTGATCTGAAATTTGGAAAAGATGTTCTTAACTTAATTTGGAATCACTAAAAGGCAATTTATAATTTTAGGAGGCTTATGGTGTTAGGGATTGATTTTCAATTCCGGATAGAAATCTAGACCTGAAAAACAGAACACCAATACTTGAAATGTAGTGGTGTTGATGGTGCAAACAAGTAATCAATGAGTTTCAAAAAGTATCGCTCCACTTAATTAAGTTATTTAAGGTCCTGAAAGCCAAGTTTAGTGTATTTTGGTAGTCTTTTAATTTAGATGTGACAAGAGAGAAGAACCCAACCTAAAAATCCGTGGGAAGAAAAGGAACTTTGAGCTTTTGCTTCCAAATTCCCGCTTTCTTCCTGCAATACCTGCACACACAAGAGAAAAGAAAGAGAAGGGGATGAGATCCACTTCAAGCAAGAGAAAGAAAGATTAAGCAAAGCCGTGCCACCTCGGCAACGGCGCCAAAAGTGATCGCATTTTTGCGCTGTTTGTTAAATTAGGGTTTTAAGTCGTTGCAACACACAAAAACAAATTCGCTTTTAAAATTTATAAGACCTAGATAGTGCGGTATGTAGGGTCGTCGAAGGAGGCAAGTTTGCAAATCAAAATCCCTTGCTTTAAAGATGGAACTGAACTTTCTTTTTGATGTTTTTGAATATATAGTTTTTATTATTTTGAAATAACGACAACACGCGAGTTTTTGTTGATAGCGAGAAAGCAACTAAAACCTATTTCAATAAAGCTAACCCTAAGGTGACAGGTAGAGCCTCTCCCTAAGCTCACCCTAGGCATGTGGAGGCCTAGAATAATTAGGGAGAGGGAGTGAAACAAATGCTAGGCAAAAATTGTAAAAATCTATGCAACAAAAATTGAAAGAAGGCAACTTGAATTAAAATGAACTTGTTCTATACAAAACTCATAGAGGAAAGCTTCTAATCTACTTGAAATGCAAGAAGATAAAAACACAAATCCTCTAAATGAAATGGTGAAGAAGATGATGGCTTCTTGCTCCAAGCCTTTTAGCTCCCGAGCTTGAAAAGAGTCCTCCAACTCCTTCCTTGCTATGCTCCTCCAAGATGGTGTCCTCCAAGGTGGAAGCTACCACCTTCAATTCTCCTCCTCCAAGGGTGGACGCCCACCCTAGGTCCTTCTCCTTTGCCTTGTCATCCTCCTTGAAGTAGAATGGCTCTCCTCCTTGGCATGGCAAAAGTTGAAGAGAGTAGGGAGAAGAAGGCACCAAAGGGGCGGGTGATGTGCCCCCTTAATCTTCTTCTCTACTCCTTCTTGGCCGTAGGTGTAGGTGGGTATAGGTAGAATAATACACTAATGGAGGATGAATAAAATCTGGGAAGATAGGTGGGTATATATAGTGTAGGAAGGGGGGCATAGGTGGCTCTTTGAATGGATGGCTAGGATAGGATATGGGGAGTAGTTGGGGATCCTATGGCTAAGGGTGATTGGCGCCAACCCAAGGGACACCTAGGTGGTGGTTATGGGTGGTGGCACCCCTTGAAGTTGGTGCCAAAATGGCTTCTAGAAGGGGGGCTTAGGTGGTGCCAAGTAGGGTTCTAGAAGGAGGGGTAGGTGGATGGCTAGGATGGGTTGTAGGGTTATGTGTAGGGCCATGGTGTGGGGGTATTTTGGAGGGAAAAAGTGGCGACAATAAGGAGGTAGTTAGGGTAGTTTTGGCACCACTTTATGGAGTCTTTTGCAGGTAGTGGGTAGGCTAGGTTGGCGCCAAGGTGAGGTGGAAGTAGGGGTAGCTTATGTGGAGCTTAGGTGGAGCTAGTTGGTGGAGTTGTTAGGTAGGGTTTTTAGGTGGTAAAAGCCAAGGAAGCTGGAGCATAGCTAAGCTAGCTTAGCTAATAGTGGAGTAGAGGAGGAGGTGTTGGAGCTAGGGTTTGGAGGGAGGAGCTGGATCTGAAGAATCTAGAGCTAAAGTGGAGCTAGCAACTATTGAAGAGGTCAACATGGGGCTACTCAAGCTGGCTTAGCTTGCTAGTTCTTTGCTAGCTACTAAGCCAAGCTAAAGTGAGCTGGCTTTTGTTGAATGGAGCTGAGGTGAGCTGGGTCTGGTGCTCCTGGCGAGGATTGAGCTGGTTGAGACAGCTAAGGTAGCTTAGCTCAACTAAGTTGAGCTAAGCTAAGTCCCTGGGAGCTGGACTTAAGTTGAGCTAAGCTAAGTCCCTGGGAGCTGGACTTGAGATTCCTAAGCTAGAATGAAGTCATCTTCAGCTGGCTGGAGTTGAGTGGAGCTGGATGTAGCTGGACCTGAGCTGCGGTGAACTCTAATCAACTCAACTGAGCTAGCTAGAGCTCCCTATGGACTAATGGGAGCTGAGATGAGCTAGACTCAGCTAAGTTGAGCTGGATCTAAGCTGACCTGAGCTAGGGTGAGCTAACATGAGCTCTCTTGAGCTACTATTCAGTTGAGATGAGCTGAATGGAGCTAAGATGAGCTAGCCCTAGTTCAAGTGAGCTGGAATCCAGCTATGGTGAATTGGATCAAGCTGAGTTCTAGTTAGTCTGAGCTCCTCCTTCACCATTTTCCTTCTTGAGTACTAGGGTTTTAGGGATCTGTATATCTGTTCATCCTTAACACTCACAAAAACACATCAAAAAGACAATAAAAAATGCAATGCATGCCTAACCTAATTAATGCCTAAATGCAGCTCAAAAATCCTGTTTGCGGAGTAAAATCCAAATAGCTAGGTTTGTTTTAATGCATAAGAATGATGATAAATTGGCGTTTATCAATGCCCATGTAGACACTGTTTGAGTGAGTTTTTCCATGAACAAAACATTTTTTTTGAGAATGTGATATGTAACGGTTGATGGCGGCATTACATAAATTGGATAGCTCATGGTGGGCAAATCACAGTAGAAGTCAGATATGATAGAATTGACTATTTGGAACAAAGTGATGATAATTAGGGAGATGAATTAGATGAAATGTTATATGATATGAGAGTAGCAGACCCTGAGGATGCTGATGACAATGAGACATTATAAGATTGCAATGAGCTTTACGATGTAGTCAAGGTACTAGAGGATCCTATTGCTCCTGGAGTAACGTCAATGTTGAAGTTGTCATTCCTTTTGAAATTATTTCAGATGAAAGTGATGAATAGAGCCATAGCGAAATTATTGTCTGGGGTCCTTCAATTCATTGGAGAGCAGCTAAATAATCTTACTGGGTACCCTGATCAGGCTATGATGTGAAGAAGCAGATATGTGGGCTTCGATTGAAATGCGAGAAGATTGATGCCTGTCGTAATGATTGAGTACTCAGGGCTGAGTAACTGTCCTAAATGTGGTGAGGAGATGTATAAGGTAGGTAAGTCAAAAAACACAAGTAGGAAGAAACAACCGGAGAAGATTCTTCGTTATTTTCCATTGATCCTTAGGCTACAGCACCTATTCATTTTCAGTAAAATAGCAAAATTGATGGCATGGCATTAGGAGAATAGTAACGGGTTTTTCAACCGCGGCTAATCTTTGTTCGTTTTAGTGCTTATTATAGTAATGTCATTATAGTGTAAAATAAGACAGCTACAATTGTCGTTACTATCAAAATTTACTCAGAAATAGTTTGGTTTGCCGAGGTCGAACTCAGGGAGCTACTAGAATTCTAGAAGTACAGAGTTTTCTTTATTACAAAAATAAGAGAGAGAGAGGGAGAGATAGATTTCGATTTTTGGCTTCTTCTTCTTCTCTTCTTTCTCTCTTTGCTTGTCTTCTTCTCTTCTTTGGCTTTTCTTCAGCTGCAGTGTCTCTACGGGTCTTCTTCTTCCTGTTGCCTTCAACTCTTCTTCTGATTGTCTTCTATTTCTTTTCTTCTTCGATTCTTCTTCTTTCTCTTCAGTTGCGGAGCCTTCTCTTTTCTTCTTCTTCCTCTCTGCTTTATCTCCTCTGAAGCTTCATCCGTCGTCTGATACCGCAGTCAGACGACTTAAACGACGGTCTGCTACAGTGCTTCCTTTTCTTCCTTCACTACTTCTTTTGCTTCTCTTCTTTGGCAAGCCTTCCTCTTCCTCTGCTTCTTTTCTTCTTTGGTCTCCTGCCTTGCTCAGCTGCAAGGCTTCTTCATGGTTTCTTCTTCTTCTGCTCCTCTTCTTCTCCTTCTTGCGGCTAAGTGTTGAGTCTGCCTCCTTCGCACCCTGTTCCTGCACAGAGCACAGCAAAACCTAGCCCTTCCCTCTACCCACACATCTCTCGCTCTGTAAACTGCTCACAGGAAGCTCTCCTAGAGTCGGGTTAACGGGTCGGGTTGCGTAATCGGGACTAGGCGCACCGGCGTGGGTGGTGCGTGAGGACTGCAGGGTAGTATCGGGTCGGATCCGCCAGGTTCGCGAGATGAATCCGTGGATGAGGCGGGTGATGGGCGAGGGACCTCACCCCAGGTGAGTTCGGAGGCAACCAGCCATATACACAAAAACAATTTAAAGTGGTGCGGCGATTTGAAGACTCACGATGTGGGACTAAACTTTGTCCCTTCTCGCGCGTGCCTGCAGGAAGGACGCGACCTCGCCTCAGCAGCTGCATCCTCGTTTCCCTTCGCAAACCAGCTGCTTGCCTTCGCCTGAGTCTCCCTAATTCGCCTCAGCTGAAGTCCTGACGCTTCGAGTCCTGGAGCTCGCTTGGAAGCTCCTTGCGTCGTCGCCAATGGCGGCCGGGGCTGAAAGTCTGTCTAACACAAATAGGGCCTCTGGGCCTAATCAGACCACAGGGGAACCTTCGTTGTGGCATGGCGAAGGTAGTGCGGGGTGCAGCAGGTAGCGGGGCGGTGTATGGCGGCAGCCTTAGGTCAGACTGCAACTGGAAAAGTGGGTTTGATCGGGGGTGTGCTATGGAGGTGTGGAGTGGCAGTGGAGGGGCGGAGGGTGCTTGGTGAAGTGAGGCGGAGCTTTTGGGACAGTTGGCGAGTCGTATGGGGTTGTGGGATGACGGGGACGACTCGCCGGAGAGTGACCGGAGGTGGGGAAGATGAGGGTGGTCAAGCGTGGTCGTAAGGTGATCAAGCAAATTAAGTTGGGGAAAAGAAAGAGGAGAGGAAGGGAAGTAACTGTAACCTACCTACGGGGACGAAGGGGGGCCGGAGCGGCAGGCAGCGTACCGAATGTCGCCGGAGAAGAAACACCCAGAGGGAGAGAGCGGCGGCGAGGAAGAGGGCAGGGAGGCGCGCGCTTGGTGTGGCGCGACGCGGGGAAATTAAGCGAAGGTGGCTCTGCTGCTGGTATTGCAGTAGAGCGACGAGAAGGAGGAGGAGGAGTCATCGGAGCTGGTGGGTTCCTGTTAGAGTGGAGAGAGAGGAAGGGTTGAGGGATTCTCCGTCAAGACCAAGCTGGGAGAAACAGCTGGCGACGCTGGTCTTTATAAAGGTGGTGGCGGAGGGGCGGATGCACGCTGGCGACGTGCGTCCCTCACCGGAGTATGGTCGGAGACGAGACCCATACCTTCCGCACGTTCGCACGGAAGGTGTGGGCGTCGTCAGGTGGCAAGGCCGAGTCCCTGCGATAACAGACATCGCAGGGAACTCCGCGTTCTCTTTACAGGACGCCCCCCTCACCCTGCGCGGCGCCATGCTCTGCGCAAAGTCGTCGGAGCATGGTGCTGCACAGAGACTTGCAGGAGGGACCAAAATGCAAAGAACGAAGAGGAAATTAGGGGCCAAATGCAAGGGTTTTGAAAGTTGAGGGTCAAAAATTAAATGATGAGGACCAAATTGCAAAGTCAGTCAAGGGGATCTCTTCTTAGGCTCAAGTTTTTATACATGACTAAGTTGGACCTAAGGATTTTAATGATGAATTTTGTTTCGAGGTCAGACCATGTTTGATCGGCCAATTTAAGTAAAAACCCAAATTAAATCATTAATTGGGCATGGTTCTCAGTGTAGGTCAAAATGGGTTTCTAAGGCCAAATTGAAGGTTCTAAACCCTAGAGATTATTTTTCTATGAATTTTAGAGGGTTTAGTTGATTTTTACCCTGCCTCGAACCACGTGAATTGAAGTGGGTTTGTTTTAGGGTTACAGAATGTCATTTAATTCCCTGGAGTGGCTGTAGCCCTTGTTGGATCAAATCATCCCACTTTCCTTCTTATTAGGTTAGTTTGACCTATGTTTGGACCCTGAGTTACCCTGTTTGTAGATTGTGTTGGTGAAATTGCATTTTTACCCCTTATGACTTATTTTCTTCTTAAACTCAGAATTCTCTGAGTTAAGCCTTTCTTTGAGTTATGTAGGAGCTTTTTCTTGCATACCTAGGTTAGATTGTGCTAGTTAGGGTTCATGATGAGGTTCTCATCATACCCCCATGCCTAGATTTTGCTAGCCCCTTAGCAAAATCTTAAGGTTTTAACCTTTGTTCTAGACCATGAAGTTCTTAATGGTTTCAGATAAGTGCTTTTGTCATTTGAACCAGGATTAGGTCAGAATGCTGACCATAGGCCTAAAAGGTACTCTAGTACCAACCAAGATCCAGATCTGTCTAGCCTCAGCCTCAGTCCTTGGCAAAGGTTTTTAAGGCCCACAAGAACTAACCTAAGGTTTATTGGACTTTGTGGTTAAAGCACCCATGCTTGAAATGATTTTAACCCTGGCTCAGTTCGCATTACATTTTATAAGGGAGAGAGATAGAAGATTTTTCTGTTTGGAGAGTTTTCTCTCTCTTTTTCTTTTTAATTCTAGCTTAGGATTGGCTTTTCAACACGGTCTACATCAGATTCCTTGTTCCCATCAATCCTCAAGGGTTCCTGGCAATCGATGCTTCAAGATAGCACCGCCCATGGCAACCCCCGGAACCCTGGCTATTGAGATTTTGAGATAATCCCATCCATGGTGTTCCGCGGCCGAATCCAGACCCTGGCAATTGACACTTCGTGATAATGCCATCCATGGAATCTGAACCAGCAGAGTGCTTACATGCCCCCAGTAGGATATGTAAATATCCTAAGAGACAAGCACCGAGGAGATGATATTTTGTTACGCATCTTCGAGGGGAATTTCCCACCTCTCTGCGCTGGGAACTCGTCCAAATCAACTTGTGTTGATCGGCCGCTCCTACTCTAGGTGTTCTGTTCAGAATTTTGCGACGCTTATACGTGATTTTGATTTTTATGCTTACTGAACCAGGCTGTGTGTGAGGTTAGGGTTCTTAGGTTACTGAGTCCCATAAACCAAAAGTTAGTTAATGAGGCCAAATACTCCCTAAGCCTTGGACCTAATACTTAAGCTTTTCATTTTCCTCAACCTCTTGAGGAGTGTCCAGATCTTAATGGGTACTAAGAGTCTATACAAGAATGCCTAAGGTTTACGTTCCTACTAATCTTACCATGCACTTTTCATTTCTTTTCTTGAATGAGGTCTAGAACTTAGGTCAATTCCTTAGTTTCTTACTAATGACTATTACTCTTTTCTCATATTTTTGTGCTCCTTTTTCATTTTGTTTCTTTTCCTTCTCTCACAAAATTTCCTTTCTCCTCTTATTCTCTTATTCTTTTTCAAATTTTTTTTTTAATTTTTATGGTGTTTTTGGCATATGTGAATTTTTTTGTTTAAAACCTTTTCTTACAAGTTTTGCACTTTCATATCCCCCCATGCCTAAGGTTTGCAATGTCCTCATTGTGACTTAGGGGGTTTTTATTTAGCTTAGTTCATTCCTTAGGACAGGTATTTTGGTGAGTGAATGGGTCAGGGTGATTGTTGCGAACAATTTGATGAGTGAATGGGTCGGGATTGACTATTGTGGACGATTTCTAATCCCAGATGCAAGCATCTGAGGTGGAGTCGGCTGTCTTACAGGGTGAACCTTAAGTACACAAAGGTGTCAAAAAGGTTTTAGGTTTTCAAGGAAAACGACGGGCTGCCTCCCATTAAGCGCTGAGTTTTACGCCATCGGCTGGGAGTAATAAGCTCAAGGGGAATGGAGGATATAAGATGATTCAGCCAAATCAGTAGAAGTTATATCAATGAACGGCTTGAGTCTCTATCGTTCACGATAAAAGGTTCGGAATCGTGGCTGAGCAGACTGATTTCGATGGCTCCATTTCCAAAAACCTATCGGACCAAGTATGGTCCGACCCACTTGGATCACAACTTTCCAGGGAAAAGTTTGAGTCGGACATCAAAGAGTAGGACCTTCTGACCAGGATGAAAGATCTTTCTCAAGATATGCCTGTCATGGAAGGCTTTAACTCGCTCCTTGTAGATTCACGAGTTCTCATACGCGTCCAGGCGTAATTCATCGATCTCGCTGATTTGAAGCTTTCTGTGGGTTCCAGCCTTCGAAAGATCTAGATTATAGTTCCGTACTGCCCAATAGGCTTTATGCTCCAGTTCAACGGGAAGGTGACATGCCTTCCCATACACCAGTCTAAAGGGAGACATGACTAATTGGGTTTTATGGGCGGTCCTATAGGCCCACAAGGCTTCCGGAAGTCGGGACGACCAGTCCTTCCTGTCAGGTCGAACAGTGACCTGTAGGATTTTCTTGATCTCCCGATTTGATAGCTCAGCTAGACCATTAGTCTGGGGGTGATAAGGAGTAGAGATTCGGTGAGACACCCCATACTTGGTCATCAGTGACCTAAACTGAACATTTGTGAAATGGGTCCCCCCATCTGAGATTATAGCACGAGGAATCCCGAACCTTGAGAAAATGTTTTGATGAATGAATTTGAGAATGATTTTGTGATAGCAGGTTCGGGTCGGTATGGCTTCGATCCATTTGGACACGTAGTCCACAACCAGCAGAATGTATTCGAAACCATCCGAAATAGGAAAGGGGCCCATAAAATCAATCCCCCAAACATAAAAAATTTCGCATACGATAATCGACTGCAAAGGCATCATGTCGCGATGGCTCATGTTGCCCAAAGTTTGGCAACGACTGCATGCCTTGCAGTGACTGTATGCGTCTTTGAACAGTGTGGGCCAGTAAAAGCCACACTTGAGGACTTTTGATGCGATTTTATGCCCAGAGAAATGGCCACCGCATGCCTGGTCATGGCAAAAAGAGAGAATATTATTGACTTCCTCTTCCGGAACACATCTCCGGATGATTTGATCAGCACCTATGCAGAAGAGGTACGGGTCTTCCCAAATGTAATACTTGTCATCAGAGCGTAATTTGTCTTTCTTAGCCTTCAGCCAATCAGATGGGATCTGATGAGATGCCAAGTAGTTTACTATATCGGCAAACCATGGAAGGCTAGTACCAATAGTCAGCAGGTGCTCATCAGGAAAATGCTCCGTGATGGGTTCGGAAGGGTTGATAATCTCAGAAGGAAGGCGGGACAAATGGTCGGCTACCACATTCTGCCTTCCCGCCTTGTCGCGAATCTCGAGATTGAATTCTTGTAATAGCAAGATCCATCGGATTAGTCGGGGCTTCGGGTCCTTCTTGGCAAGGAGATGCCTTACAACCGTGTGATCCGAGTAGATGATGACATGGGAACCCAGGAGATACGATCGAAATTTTTCAAGGGCAAATACTACGGCTAGCAGCTCTTTCTCCGTAACCGTGTAGTTACGCTGAGCCTCGTCAAGTGTCTTGCTAGCGTAGTAGATGACCTCGGGTTTCCCGTCAGCTTTCTGCCCCAGGACCGCTCCTACAGCGAAATCAGACACATCGCACATGATCTCAAAGGGTTGAGACCAGTCAGGAGATTGTAGGTGACTCCTGGGTGACTCGGTCATGAAGGTTTTCAAAGGCTAGTGTGCATTCCTTGGAGATTTCAAAGGGTACATCCTTAGAGAGAATAGTAGTCAAGGGGTGCACGATTTTCGAGAAATCAGGAATGAAACGACTGTAAAAACTGACATGCCCCAGAAAAGAACGGATGTCCCTGATCGAGCTAGGCATAGGAAGGCGAGA
Organism: Thalassia testudinum; assembly: GCA_037157565.1. Taxonomy (NCBI): domain Eukaryota; kingdom Viridiplantae; phylum Streptophyta; class Magnoliopsida; order Alismatales; family Hydrocharitaceae; genus Thalassia; species Thalassia testudinum. The sequence continues at coordinate 4,791,222 of JAZHRO010000028.1, forward strand.
GATTAGATCAACCTTAGCTCGATCCACATGGATGCCTTTCTCCGTGATTTAGTGTCCCAGGATAATTCCCTCAGGCACCATGAAATGGCTCTTTTCCCAGGAAAGAACCAAATTCACATCGATGCATCGCCTGAGTATTTGGACCAAGTGTTGGAGGCAATCGTCAAATGATGCTCCAAAAATTGAAAAGTCATCCATGAAGACTTCCAGATAGTCACCTACCATATCTGAGAATATGGCAAGCATGCACCGCTGAAAAGTCGCGGGTGCATTGCAAAGATCGAAAGGCATTCTTCGGAATGCGTACGTTCCGAAGGGGCAGGTGAACCTGGTCTTTTCTTGGTCCTCTAGATGGATTGCCACCTGGTTGTAACCGGAGTACCCGTCAAGAAAGCAGAAGAATCGATTTCCTGCTAATTTTTCGAGAATCTGATCAATGAAAGGTAGTGGGAAATGATCCTTCTTCGTGGAGGAATTGAGTCATCGGTAATCTATACAGACTCTCCACGAGTTGGCTAATCGGGTAGGAATGACTTCTCCGATTTCAGTCGTTATAGTGGTGAGTCCTGCCTTTTTGGGCACGACTTGAATTGGGCTCACCCAACGACTATCGAAGATCGGGTAGATGATCCTGGCATCTAACCACTTGATGATCTCCTTTTTCACGACCTCTTGCAGATTGGGGTTCAAGCGTCTCTACATTTCACTAGAAGGTCGTGCGCCCTCTTCTGAATAGATATGATGAGTACAATAAGAGGGACTTATTCCAGTCAGATCATCGAGACTCCATCCGATGGCTCTACGATGTTGCTGGAGAACAGTAATCAGACGGGATTCCTGTTCGGGTTTGAGCTTGGAATTGATAATCACAGGAAGGGTTTGATTAGAACCCAGAAAGATGTATTTCAAGTGATCAGGAAGGGGCTTTAGTTCGAGGATGGGGTTATCAGCAGCAACGGGTGGTTCAGAATAGATGTGAGGTTCAAGGGTAGGAGTTATTGGGTTGTCTAACTCTGGATTCGACTCCTCTGTTTGCAGGTCAAGATCTTTCTGCAGTTGATGAGGTATAATCAGGTTATTCTGAAAGGGTGTTTCATCAACCAAAGCCCTGATGTCACAAATTTGTTTGATGACACCGCAATTGATTCCTTGTTGGGCCTTGAATATATTAATTTTCAGGGTTTGATTTCCAAATTTGAGCTCTATTTGGCCCTCCTCACAGCTGATGTTGGCTCTAGCAGTAGCCAAGAAAGGTCTCCCTAGAATGATTGGTGTATCCCTAGGGTTTTCAGGTGCGTCCATGTCTAAGACTATAAAGTCTACAGGAAAGTAGAAATCCCGCACTCTTACAATAACATCCTCGAGAATCCCATTTGGAGACTTTATAGATCGATCTGCTAATTGTAATGTCACCTCAGTTGGTTTTAGCTCAGATTCTTCTAGATGGCTAAGTAAGGACGTGGGTATCAGATTTATGGAAGCACCCAAGTCTAGCAATGCTCTATCAAATTGGGTATCACCTATCTTGCAGGAAATCAGGGGAGTACCAGTATCTTTAGCCTTGGGTGGGAGTCTGCTTAGAATTACAAAGCTGGCTTGCTCTGACAGTATAATTGGACTCCCACTCTTGGTTCGCGGCTTACACTGGGGTGTACACACATTCTTTAAGAATCGTGTGTAAGCCTGTACGTGGCAGATTGCATCCATCAAGGGGATGTTTATGTGGACCTGCTCAAAGAGCTTGACCAGGTCCTCCTCAGGTGCCACGGGCTTGGTAGTCTTCTTTCCCTTAGTCAAGGCCTCAGGAAACGGAACCTTGGTTGGTTCTTCTAGGATAGGTCCAGGTCTTTGATCTGGGACAGGGGTAGGAACGTCCTGGATTACTGTCCTAGGCTTGGGATCACTACCAGGCTTGGAGTGGTTTGGATAAGCTGGATCTTGGGTTTCCTTACCACTGTGGGTTGTCACGGAATTAAGTCCTGCCTGGTTTTGGTTGGGATTGGGTAAGATGGGTTGCTGCTGATAGCTCGCAAAAGAAGTGGAAGCCTCCATCCCGTCGGGTGAAGGAATAGAGGGGGCCCGGGTAAATCACGTGAGTTTTCTGAACATGATTTCTGTGAGACGATTGGGCCTGAGGAATCTGATAGATCAATTGATAGCCCAATAACTGAGAACACTGATCTTATTAGGGCACACATTACGGATCCAGAATCACATTTTCTGGAGGAATCAATTCAATGCCCTGATTATCAGTTACACCCTGTTGAGCTTATTGATGATTCTTATTCTGAGATAATTAGACCCGAGTCAATTTTGATTCTGCCACATCATTTAGACTTGGAGATTTCAGATGGGGTGATGAATATACAAGAGGTCCTGAAATTTGATATGCTAAATGAGGAGGATAGGAGCTGGGAAGTTTTGATTTGGGAAGTTAATTCAGGAGGAAATGGAAGATTGAGTCGAAGGGTTCCTTTTAAGTTGAAACCATCAAATCAGAACCCTTACGACATTTGTTTCGAGGATGTTCAACCCAAGCACACATTCAACGATTATCCTTTTGAGCTTCAATTTTCTGTAACCTGACTTTTTGGTCTTGGGTTGCATCCTCAGAAATCGCAGGCCCGATCCCGCTTACATTCTGATTTTAGGTTTTGGGTAATTTTTATACAGAACCTAAGATATTCTCGATTATGGGGTGTGGGTCTGCACCACAATCTGGTCCACATCTGTGGACCTCTGCTGACAGGTCAGAGGATTCTTTTGTTCATTCTAATTCTGACCTGCACATGTGAATTCTTCATTTCTTTTCTTTGTATAGTGTGCCTAGCTGAAGGCACTAAACTCAGCACTTATATGGTTCTTTTTTGTTTTCATCTTGGAGCGGACCTGATATTCACGCAATTCAGGTGCTTTCTACGCTTTTCCACTCTATTTTATGTCTTTTTAATACAATGAGGACATTGCATTAGATAGGCATGGGGGGGTGGATATTCATCTCTGAATTCATTCGTCAGCTCCGTAGATTTGTTTATTTTCTTTTATAAAAAAAAAATTTCGGAATTAGGAAAGAGAATTTGGGTTTAAGAAAATTTTCAATCTTAGGAAATACTACATTAGGATCTGAACACAAAGACCCCTCAGGTCTTTGGACTTAATTAGCCTGTGTATCCACTAAAATGTGGATTTGTCTTTGAGTCCTTGCCATCTTAATTCTATTATAATTGGAATAAATAAGTTTGGGTGATAAGTATACGACTTATCAACTTGCCCTCTGATTTGAGGGAATTTTGAGTTTTAAGCATCTACACACTTTCTTTGCACTGACTCATTATTCGGCGATTCTAACGAAAATTGCGTAGCTAATGAACCTTCTAGGGTGATATGGCTGGCAAGTTATCGTGGGTAACAACCCATAGGTAGGTTGTCCAGAGCCCAGTCACTGGACCTTTCTCTTTTTGTTGCCTTTAGGTAAATCTTAGATCAGGGAAGCCACCTACTTAAAAAAAAAAAAAAAATCAAAAAGAAAAAGGAGAAAAGAACAAAAAGAAATAAGCCACACTTCGCCGCACGAGTATGGCTGGCAAGTTATCGGTGGTAACAGCTCATCGACCGGTTGTCCAGAACCCAGCTCAGAAAATGCACTAAAAATTCCCAAAACACTTAGGAAGAAGCGGAGAAGTAGAATAAATCGGGGAGATATACACTGGATTCACCCTTGTGTTGACCCCGTTTAAAAAAATAAAAGTAGGGAGAAAGCTACCGGTTGTAAAGATACACCTTTAGGCAGAATTCTTTTTGAGGTCACTTAGAGGCGTAGAAATCCGAAGTCCGTTCTAATTGTCGGTCAACGAGTTTATCACAATCACAATAAGATGCTTAAAATTTAGTGTTCTCATCAAATCTTGGGTGAGTTGAATGGCCGTAGAAAGCTACTCTTAAACCCTAAAATTTGAAAATCCAAAAAAAAAAAAATTAGAAAGGAGTAAAAAGAGAAAAAGAAATTTTTCTTTGAATAAGGCGAGGGCTTGAGGCGGTCTGCATTTTGGCTGATACCCGGGTACTGTTGTGTCTTTGAAAGTTCAGTTCCTAAGTAGACAATTTCTTAATGATTGAAAATAACTCAGGTCCAAATAATCTAACCTAATTCTTTTATAAATAGCATATAGTTTTTGCCAGGGACTAGCAAAAGATAGGCATGGGGGTATGATGTAAACACATTTACACTACTTAAAATGTCTATTTATGCATGTTCTTAAGCATAGGATTGCATTTCATGATATAAATATTGCATAACATGCATCATCTCGCATTTAGAGTAGTTTGAATAAAATGGAGGTTAATTGTCTCCTTTTATGTGCTTGGACAGGGCAAACATTTTATCGGGGCCTCAGATCAAAGATCCAACCATATGGATATGATCAGGGCGACGATTGGAGTTCAACGACTCCAAGATCACCCTAATCAGGCATCCGTAGCATCAGATAGAGACTTGGGAACCCTAGAAGATCAAGGGCCAGGATGGTGTAAATCCGCACTTCAGATGACAAATCCGACCACACGGATGAATTCGGATCGACGATCGCAGCCCAACGACACAAAAATCGAGTCAATCCGACATCCGTGGCACCATCTACAACTTCTAGAAGATGGACAGCCAAGATGGCGCCACGTGGCGCCATCTCAGCCGCCCAAACGGCCACTGGCATTTTGTGAAGGCCCTCGCCCGATCGCTCTCTGCCGTCAGATGGAGATCCAACGGCTGTGGCCGCCCGTCGCTTAAAACATGCGCTCGACCATCCGCGCCCCGCAGCGCAGCGATCGAGCGCGCTTACGTGAGCGCGGGGCGCGGGTTCGAGCCGTGGCGAGGGGATTGGAGGCGCGAATAATTGAGGCGCGTGGAGTGTCGGATGGAGATCGTGCGGTCGTGGGCGCCCGATAGCGCCGACGCGCGATTGGACGCCCCGCGTAACGCGCGATCGCACGCGCAGGCGGGCGGGTTGCAGCGGGTGCAGACGCGTTTTAAGCCGTCCGATTTCGCGATCGGACGGCTGAAAAGTGCTGGACGTGCGCGAGCGTCGAGGAGCGGGCAATCGAGGAGGCGCGCGTGGGCACGGCGGTGATGGCCACGTCGGGGCTTTAGTGACGGATTTATCCGTCACTGAAGACCCCTTATTTATTATTTTGAAGATGTAATGTCCATTTTGCCCCCACTCCTTGCAACTATAAAAGGAGACCCCCTCCATACGAAATTCTCATCCCTTCTTTCTCTTCTCTACCCCTCCAAAGCTCAAGAGAAGCTGGTCCCACACCCGGGATGCTTCTCGCGAGATAAAGTCCAATTTTCGTTCCCCTTCGGAAGTGGATCCCGCGACGACGACGGCGTGCTGCTTCGTTCCCGTTCTTCTGATTCGTCCTCCTTCGTCCTGCTTCGTTCTCCTTCGTCCAGGCGTCGTCCCGTCCGGCTCGTCCTCCAAGCAACCGTCGAGGAGGATTTCTCTCTCCCTATTCTTTTTACCGCTTTCTAGTATAGATTTACTGCTTTCTAGATTAATCTACTCGTCCTCCAAGCAATCGTCGAGGAGGACATTTCTCTCTCCATTCTTTTAATGCTTTCTAGAGTAAATTTATCGCTTTCTAGAGTAATTGTTTTATGCTTTCTAGTTGTAATGAACAATCTCTTCAATACAAAAATTCCTTGTTTATTCTACATCTCATTTTGATTTATCTATGTAATATTCTCTTTCTCTCTTACTCTCTCTCTCTTCTATTTATTGTAAATAATTAGATGGTTCTAAATTAAATTATTCTGTAACAAATAAAAAGAAACGCGTAGTTTTTAAATCAAACGTCTGCCTCCCTGTGTTCGACCCGGAATTTTAATTTCGGTATAAATTTTATTTGTTGAACACGAATTCTTCGCTTTCGAACTACAACGACAGGTTTTCCAAAACCGAACACGTTAGCGTAGGTTCGTAAACGTCCAACAGTCCCGATTTTGTGCATCTGACCCAAAAGTTTGGACCAGATGCTTCAACTGTTTGATGTGCTGGAAGGGATCTTCGGAATTAAGCCCATGGAATTTAGGTATAGCATGAATCATAATGGGCTTTAATTCGGAATCAGGTCCTCCAGCCGGGATTTTGACTCGAGGCTCAATGGCCACCGCAGCAGGGTTATAATGGTCCCACATCATAGGACGCTGCGGTGGGTGCACAAAGTTTTGGAAGAGGTCATTGAGTCGCTGGAGCTGGTGCTCCAGATTGTTTTCTTCCTCAACTGGTTGAGCCATGATGGTGGAAGAAGAAGAGCTTGGTTCTGAATCAGATGAGAGAATAATGTGGTGGGGTTGCTGCACAAATACGGGCGTCGAGGCTTGGCCTTGACGAGAGTGAATTTCTAAAGGAGGTCTTAAGGGTGGTCTTAAGGACCTCCTACCGTACATGCACTGTTGGAATAGATGAGTTTAGAAGGTGTTGGACCCAATCGAGACACCCAAAAATTGTTGGGTGACTATAAAGGTGCGGGGCAGATGGACCCCTTGATCAAAAAGATTGTCCACCTGAGAATTACCTGGGCAGCTAGAGAGGGTGAGTCCCGCAAAGACCCCTACACGGTAGAGCGTCCCCACGGGTTACAGGGTTTCCCCCACCCGACCTCTCTTGTCACTGCGGTTCCAGGTAGACCAGAATGGGGACCTTCACCTCTTAAGTCTACCTCTTTTACTTTAAGATCAAGGTGCTTAAGGTTCCACTTGAACTTTTAAGTATTTTGAGTGAAAAAGTGACCTAATTTTAAGGTTGGTTGACCCAAGGGGTCAACTTCACCTCTTGTTCCTTTTGAGAGCTTTTGAGTCCTTTCTTTTCAGGTTCAAATGGATTTAAGAGCCTGATTAGCTTAGGGTTCCTCTTGTATAGATATTTTCAAACAAGGTTTAGGCACACCTCTTTTTGGGAAGATCTTTTCTTTGTTAATAGAAGGTGTGTCTCTAAAAACCCTAGCTTTTCAATCCCTGAGTTGGCTCTAGTTGGTCCATTTCAGTTGCCTCAAAATTTAGTATCTAGGGCTCAATCAAGAAGGTTTTAGCCCTAGTTACCTTAGTTGGATGGACAGTTAAAATGTGTTGAAATGAAAAATTTAGGCAACTTTGAGGAATTACTAAGTATAACACAGGTAGCCCTAAGTTGATTCTTCTTTTTGTTTCTTTTCAGATTTCAAGGGAGTTTAAGAGAGGGCTGATGAAGATTACCTATTTGTTGGAGTGTTTGTTGTGTGGCTGCTCTTCCAATTCTTTCCCTTTACCTGCACACAAGAGAGAGAAAAAGATTAGCAATTGTTTAAAAGAATTTTAAAGCTTCTAGAATAGCCGTTGCTCCCTGGCAACGGCGCCAAGAAAAGTAACGGGTTTTTCAACCGTGGCTAATCTTTGTTTGTTTTAGTGCTTATTATAGTAATGTCATTATAGTGTAAAATAAGACAACTACGGTTGTCGTTACTATCAAAATTTACTCGGAAATAGTTTGGTTTCCTGAGGTCGAACTCAGGGAGCTACTAGAATTCTAGAAGTACAGAGTTTTCTTTATTACAAAAATAAGAGAGAGAGAGGGAGAGATAGATTTTGGTTTTTGGCTTCTTCTTCTCTTCTTTCTCTCTTTGCTTGTCTTCTTCTTCTCTTCTTTGGCTTTTCTTCAGCTACAATGTCTCTACGGGTCTTCTTCTTCTTGTTGCCTTCAATTCTTCTTCTGCATGTCTTCTATTTCTTTTCTTCTTCAGTTCTTCTTCTTTCTCTTTTCTTTCTCTTCAGTTGCAGAGCCTTCTCTTTTCTTCTTCTTCCTCTCTACTTTATCTCCTCTGAAGCTTCATTCGTCGTCTGATACCCCAGTCAGACGACTTAAACGGCGGTCTGGTACAGTGCTTCCTTTTCTTCCTTCACTGCTTCTTCTTCTTCTTCTCTTCTTTGGCGAGCCTTCCTCTTCCTCAGATTCTTTTCTTCTTTGGTCTCCCACCTTGCTCAGCTACAAGGCTTCTTCATGGTTTCTTCTTCTTCTGCTCCTCTTCTTCTCCTTCCTACGGCTAAGTGTTGAGTCTGCCTCCTTTGCACCCTGTTCCTGCATAGATCCCAGCAAAACCTAGCCCTTCCCTCTACCCGCACGTCTCTCTCTCTATAAACCACTCACAGGAAGCTCTCCCAGAGCCGGGTTAATGGGTCGGGTTGCGTAACCAAGACCAGGCGCACCGGCGTGGGTGGTGCGCGAGGGGTGCAGGGTAGTGTCGGGTCGGATACGCCAGGGCCGCGAGATGAATCCGTAGATGAGGCGGGTGATGGGCGAGGGACCTCACCCCAGGTGCATTCGGAGGCAGCCAACCGTATACACAAAAACAATTTAAAGTGGTGCGGCGATTTGAAGACTCACGATGTGGGACTAACTTTGTCCCTTCTCGCACGCACCTGCAGGAAGGACGCGACCTCGCCTCAGTAGCTGCATCCTCGTTTCCCTTCGCAAACCAGCTGCCTACCTTCTCCCAAGTCTCCCTAATTCGCCTCAGCTGAAGTCCTGACGCTTCGAGGCCTGGAGCTCGCTTGGAAGCTCCTTGCGTTGTCGCCAATGGCTGCTGGGGCTGAAAGTCTGTATAACACAAATAGGGCCTCTCGGCCTAATCATACCATAGGGGAACCTTCGCCGTGGCACGGCGAAGGTAGTGCGGGGTGCAGCAGGTGGTGGGGCGGTGTATGGCGGCAGCCCTAGGTCAGACTGCAACCGGAAAAGTGGGTTTGATC